>CM055860.1:22519091-25051591 GCA_029490765.1 Euthynnus affinis | reverse complement strand
CTGTGAGCTCTATCCAGAAAAGATTATATTTCTCCTTAAACCTCTCATTTTTTCCAAACCTCCTCTTCAGGTTCATCAAGCGCTGTTCTGTAATACAGCGGTTGTTTTGTAGGATGGAATTTTCATGCCTGAAAGGTAAGTCAAGGGTGTAATGGCCATCCTTCAGCACTGCTGAGCTGTCAGCAATATTCATGAACCTAATGTCTTCTCTTGACATTTCAGCCTGTTCCTCTGATGACCTCTCAATGAAATCATGGTTATATTGATTAACCAGCATTTCCTCAATTTTTGCAATGGCAATTCGATTGGCGGTTACAGCACAGCAGCTAGTTTGTTTCCTGCCATCACTTCCACCACGAAGTGGACCATTAAGAACCTATCCCACTTTGGTTCTCACAGCATAGGGTCCCCCTCCTTGGCTATTAACCAGTTCCCATGATTCCACCACTTCAGATGCATTGGTTCTAGTGAGCAAGTCTACATCAGAGTCAATTTTATGGAGTTCAATATCCCTCAAATATGGCCATAGAGCAACATCTTCCTGCCTAGGAATATTTAGCTTTGTGACAGGCATGCATTTTTGTGTGTAAGTTTCAGTCAGTCCTGTCCAGTCCAGACACTGCCAAAGCTGATATCACATGACTATCCACAGTCTTTTCCTGGCCCATTGTTCTTAAAAGGATGCAAGTTCTTTGTCTGCTCACATCCAATCTTTGAGACAGATTATTTGTGCAGAATGTACCAGTGCTGCCAGGGTCCAAGAGGGTGTAGGTCTGCTGGGGCAATAGAAAGGGTGTCATTGTCCTCACAACAGGCCCCAATATGGCCACATGTCTGTGGTGCAGCAGTGGTAATACATACTGTTGATTTACTTGACTGTTCTGTTTGTTCTGAGAATGTTCGTTTATCCTGAAGCTAAACTCTTTTAGACACAATTCCAAAAAAATCATAAATCATATAATAATATCATAATATTTAAATAAAAAATATATTATTTAGTGTTGATAATTTTTTACCTAAATGTAACTTGAACACATCCAAAACGCACGCAGCCAAGAGAATAAAGTTACTACAGCCTACTGATTTTTGTTGAGGAAGATGAGCATGTCAACGTGCTAAGGAGTGAGATGCGAACACAGCTTAGTGACAGTTAGTCCAGCAGCTGAAAACACCCGCTCCGAAGGGACTGAAGTTGCAGGGGTGCAGAGGTATTGACGTGCTAACTTTGCAAGCCTGGGAAACCTCATTCCATTCACTTTCCACCAGTCTGTAGAGTTGCAGTCAAGGAATGGGGGAGTCTCCCTCAGAAAGTTCAGAACTTCTGTTTCAATCCCAGTGTTGCGTTGAGTGGAGTATTGTTCCCCCGAGGAGTAGTGCCATAGCAGAGGCCTGCGTGGCTGCTGCTCTGGTGTTAAAGCTCCCCATGTCTGTGTGGGACAACGTGGTCTCATCTCCCCCAGTCAGCGGGATAGCTGCCTGGTTGAACCCAACCACCTCTCCAAGTTCAACCAGTTTCACATTTGCAGCCACTCTCTGTGTCGGTGTAAGAAAGCCTAGACGTTTGTGACGAGGGTCCAGCATTGATGCGATCATGGGGGTGGAGGACACCAATTCATCACGCTGAACCTGTAAATAACTTACGAAAAAATGCCTCATCTAATCAGGCAACGCAGATAACAGACATTTATGTAAATGTAAGTTGGCCTACTCCAGTCTAGTCATCATCGATTATTTATTATGGAAATAAAGTCAACCAAATATTTTAGCATACCTTCATCCGGTTGCTGAGGGATGACCGCACTTTTGCCTTGGATTTGATGACTCTGGGCCCATCTCCTTCTCTGCGCATGAGATGGTTGTTGATGAGGCTGAAAGTCACGGGATAAATGTTGGATATGGAGACGTCCTTCTCTGCAGACATGACAGTTGTGGCACACTTCAGTGCTGCCAACACAGGCTGTATGTCCTCCATCAACTTCCAGTGCTCCTCCTTCAGCTCCAGGACCCTGGCATCTTGAAGCTTGGTTACTATTTGATCTGACAGGACAGCTATAACAGCCCACCGCTGTTCCACCAGCCGATCGAACATCTCACAGACAGAGTTCTACTGTGTTTTACATGATTGTATATGCCAGTGAGTTGCCAGGCACATTTGCTCCCGTTTTCTCTGAAGCGCTTTGCTTAACACAGTGCTGTGACTGAAGTGGCTAACGAGTTTGCCAGCCACAGAAATTACCCGGTGCAGGTGTAGTGCAAATCCGTCGTTAATGGCCAACTGGAGGGAGTCTGTAAAGCAGGCAACGGAAACCCAGCTAACTCTGGGTTCTTCGGGACGGAACGCAATATGCTGGTTCAATTAAATTAATCAGATCTCGAAAACCTTTGCCCTCAACAACACTTGTGGGCAGCATATCCGTCTCGATCAATTTGCAGATCCCTTGGGTAATTTTTTCTGCCCGATGTGCATCGCAGCTCCTCCGCGCTAACACTGAGGTGATGGTAGGTTGAGACAAGGAAGAGGATTCATTAACCAGAGTCGGATGTACGTTGTTCAAGTGGTACATCATTGGGCTCATTGTTGTGTTGTAGGTATACATGGCATTGCAATGTTTACAATGAGCTTCATTGTTTTTTAGCTTGATGGTCACCACACTCCATTGCTATTGCATAGCTATGAAGTGTAGTAACTCATGTGGTGCCCCATGTCACTAATTACTTGAAATTGTAAATCACTCATTTCAGCCTGATGAATGACACCTGTTCATTTGTGAGATCTGATCATTAACATAACCAACACCACTTAAATGTCCATATATGGTTACATGTTCTGCTGTGTTTGTGGGTGAGTTTTCAGAATCAATTGGAAAACATTATTATACACAGTGTGACAGAAATAAGGACAGAATTGCTTTGACATGGAGTTAGATGCTAAAAAACATCTTTCTAAAGCAATGCGCTCAATGTTACAGTCAGAAATATTAGAGCACATATTATAGCCCACAAGTGATGTTACAACATGATACTGGAGAGTGACCTTGAGAGAGAAACAGAGGCAGCTAATTATTAGCAAATACTGAACTGTAGAAGTTGCTTCGCCAAAATAATACTCAAAATCATAACATATAAAATAAATTGGCAGTCATGATGATAATATGGTGAAGAAAATATTAATTTTGCACTCATTTTGTTTTATTTATTTTAGTTGAAACATTTCTCTCCTTGTGAATAAAGGCAGATACCTGTTCATGACTCATACAACAGCTCTGGACCACTTACAAATACTGTTCATATCGAAATTTTAAGTACGAAAGTACAAGAAAATTGTTGGGAGGCCACAAATTTTTAAAATCACTCACATACCTTCAGGAACAAATCTGTTCATACTAGTGTTTTTTTACATGAGGCCTAATTTCTTCTTTATTCCACACATTATTTCACCTTTTCAAAACCTGGCACCTAACATCACCCACAATGCAATGTGTTAATCTCGTAACAGCTAAATTAGCTTGGAGCTGCCAACCTCAAGTAGAGATGAGGAGTGGATCCAGTAACCAAATTTTTTTTTCTTACTCCACACCTTGCAATTTTTTTCCATTCTCAAACATCACTCTATTTTATTTATCACTTTATTATTTATCTATCACTCATTTCACACAGCTCCTGGGGTCATAGAAGGCTTCATACAAATTCTTTTACATATGTAGTTGTACTCCCCAACCCCTGGAAAACCCCCAACCCCTTGATATGTTCCCCTTTAATACTCATTAGCCAGCTGGGTAAAATCCCATCTATCCCTCCATTATATCAGAGCACATTGCTCTTCATTTTCTTCAGCATGCAGCATCAGTGTTAAAGCTTCTCATGAAAATTGGTGCCATACCTCTTTCCAGAAGAACAATCCTGTCCAATGTTATAGGCCAATAGAGCAGCAGCAGGCTCATGGATCAGCCTCAGGACATTGAACCCTGCAGCTTCAGCTGCTGCCCTGCACAAAAAGGCACAGAGGTAGACTTAACTAAAAGGTGCAACTGGAAAGATTTCCCTGTCTCAAAACAAAATAGTACAGTTGTAGTGGTAGGAAGTGGCCTACCTTAGCACATGCTTCTGAGCATTTGCAAACTCAAAGGGGACAGTAATGACAGCATCAGTGACATCGGAGCCCAGAGCTGACTGAGCCGTTTCTGTGAAAACAGGAATGATCACTCAACTTACTGTTTATTTATGCAATGTGCATCAGTGTGTGTGTTTTCCACAAACTACCTTTCATTTTGTGGAAGATGAGTTTTGCAACATCCTCTGGAGCAACATACTCTGGTTGTTCCCCTGCCGTAATCTCATAATACGTCTTCTCTCCCCTGTTAACCACCTGAACACAGGAATCACTGCTCAGATGTAGGTTTCACTTCTTTACCAGTACACACGGTCAATTTGTAATCAGTAATTTAAAAAAAGAAACTAGGAGACAAAAGTCATCATGTCATCATATTTCTGAGTACAGATAACTCTAACTCTCTGTAAACTCTATAATTATATCAACAGCATGAGAAAAATGAATATGAAGGAAAACAAAGGAAACCAAAGGAGACTACAGAGAACAAAGTTTTGGATTTGTTAACAACAGCAAATTCACCTGACACTTGGTCTCCGTTTTGTGAGCTTGTGTCTCTGGATCACCAAAGCTGCCCATTGAGAAAAAGAAAGAGAACACTTATTAGTCACTCTGAACAACTCATTTAGTAGTATACTGAATGACTGTCTGACAGGGTTGGCTGATAGGATTATTCATTATTCATTATTACATTATTCAACTGACTTTGCTGATTAGACATCCTTTTGTTGTCACGGTTTGGATGACTGCCTCCTCAACAATCAAGTCAACAGTCAGGTAAATTATTATTCTCTGACAACACAGATTTTTGGTAAATACAGTGCAATTATTCAACACAGTGTTGTGTAACATAGTGATTAATTAATCATTGACTATTTTAAAAAATAATAATAGAATAGAAAAATGAATAGAAGAACAAAAGTATATTAAACTCAATACTAGCATTACATGGAGAATTTCCAGACAGATACCATCTATGGAAAAGCTCAAGCTTTAGCATTGATTGCATATCTCAAACTTCTGTACCAAGCTTTCTTTCTTTTATTTATTTTTTATTTATTTGATGCTATTGTTGATTTTATCTCTTGTAAGGTGACCTTGAGTGTCATGAAAGGCGCCTCCAAATAAAATGTATTATTATTTAAGCCAGTTATTGTTGTGTTTTTGTAAGCAGTAGCAGACCTACTGCAAAGTAGTAGTTCCCCCCACAAATCTTGAATATTCAAGAGTGGGCCAAGATAATAGGGTTAAGTGTCTCCTATGGCTTTAAGATATGCAAGTCAGACAGTATAAAATATGTCACCTTCTTCCCAGTACTTGTTTCACTTTGACAACTGTGTTGGCAGCGTTGCGGACCCGTCCTTGCTTTGCTGCAATACCTACAATCTGCAGAAGATAAAAATCAGTCAATATCAGACTTTCAAACAAACAGCTATGAGCTTACTGAAAAATGTTAGCCACACTGACCTACAAACGAATTAATGTACAGTTGGTAGTGATGGTAATACTTAATGGCTACAACATTAATTGTCATTTAGATATGTTCCCCATCCTGAGCAGAACAGCTGGGGCTTGTAGGTATGTTAAAGTGGCAATCTCGAAGATCTCCCAAGATTTTCATTGAAAGGTTTTATATGTAGGAATCAGAAATTCCTTCTCATTGCGACATCTGTTATATGAGCTGCGGCACAAGACTATTGCAAGTGATATCTTTTTTCCCGCTTACACTTCTCATAATTATATAAAAGATCTTTACATTGTGTTTTGCATCACATATCCCACTCCAAATTAGCCAGTCCCCCAGATAAAGGAAATGGCCTACCTGGTATGATTTTTCTGTACTATAACTACATATTTATATATGTAGAATTTGAATAAATTATAGCTATATGTTCTAATCTGTTTTTTCTACATGTTTATCTTATGTAGTGTTAAGGCCAGCCTGGTGGAGATCGATAAGAAGGAAATGAACAGTGAAGAGTGGATGGGCAATCTGGGGGAGTTTGTTTTTGTTTTGCTCCTTGATGTCTTTTCAGTTCATGCTTTCCAAAGAATTATGTTTTTATTATGTTAATTAAAAGATTTATAGGAAATGTTCAATGGCTGAGCAGACCTTTACAAGTCAGCCATCTATTTAGTCTTCTTGTTGTAAGTGAATGCTGCTCCTCATATAATCACAATAGACTGGTGGTTTAGTAGTTTGATTAATTTTTTTTGTTTATGATTGCTTCATCTTAATGTTTCTTGGGGAAATTCCAAGTAAATTAGTGAAGCAAGCAGATTATAGACAATCTAAGTCCACCACCAAAAGAGAAGTGAAGTGAATATTTGCACCTGTTCAGTGTCTCTGTACGCCACCACAGCTGGAGTCACTCTGTCTCCTGCATCGTTAGCCACCACATCAGCCCGGCCATCCTGCACAAAATACACATTTAAGTTTCAAAAGATTTATGAAAACCATTTTTTGCTTTCATGCATAGAGTTGTACATTGTTCTTATGCTGAAATTGATAAAATGATTAGTTGATCTACAGAGAATTAAATCTGCCACAATTTTGATAATTGATTCACTGTTTAAGCAAAAATTACAATCATTTGTCAGATCAATTTTCTTTCCTTCTTTTCCCCCATCAAGTCAACATGGACTTAGAGAAGGGTTATGATCATGTCCCATGGGATGTCTGTGGGAGTACAGGCTATGAAGGCTGTTATGCCAGCCATTTGGTCCTTCAGTGAATTATGTCACCATAATATGGTAAATGGACCATACTTGTATAGCGCTTTTCTAGTCTTCAGACTACTCAAAGCGCTTTCACACTATGAATCACAATCACCCATTCACACTCATTCATACACTGATGGCACAGCCATCAGTATGAACAGCCGCCCCGCCAATGTAATATAACTTACATTGTTATCAACATAACTCAGATACATGCTAGCAACATGTTTTTGGCTGTAGATGAAGATGATGTGGGCTGTCAAAGAACATTGTAATTGAAAGACTGGGCACACACCATGGCATGAATAAGTTTGTGACTGAAGTGAACCATAAATAGTAGTTACCTGGATGTAACTCCAGTTATACTAGTACATGCGGAACTGGTTTATCCTTTCAGGCTTCATCTGACACTCAATGCTGAATCAGAAGGTAGTACCAGTGCATAAAACATACTCATAGAACTGGAGCTACATCCAGGTAACTATTATTTCTATTTTGCACATGCTACACCCTCTAGCAGGGTGTAGCATGGTTATCCCTGAAGGCAAAGGACATCAGAGCCAAATGGGCACGCGCCCAGTTTAGGAAATTTAAAAAAATGTCTGGGGGGCAACTTTTGCCCTCACTGTACAAAAATTTGGAGCATTTACTAAATCTTGGGGCCACAAAATAGTATTTTGTGCATAAAGGTGCTGTTTTTAATGTGAAATAAGCCCAGATTCAAATATATAAAGTAAACACCACCTTGTGTACCCACAACAACCTCAGCAAACATTCTCATTTGTAGTAATTGTCTACATTTTCTAACTACAATAATGAGCACAACAGAAAAGCAAAACAATGCAGGCCTGTTCCCTTTCAGCAAATAAGATTTTATTTAGAAAAAGCATTCAGTCTAAACCACTAGATGGCAGTACAAGATGGTAAATGGAATGGTAAATGGACTGTACTTGTATAGCGCTTTTCTAGTCTTCAGACTACTCAAAGCGCTTTTTACATTACAAATCACATTCACCCATTCACACACATTCATACGCTGAATGGGTACAGGGGCTACCATACAAGGTCCAACCTGAGTTGGACCTGCTTAGTTTCCATCAGAGGAAACTAAGCATTCATACACATTCACACTCTGATGGCACAGCCATCAGGAGCAATTTGGGGTTAAGTGTCTTGCCCAATGACACATCGACATGTGGACAGGAAGAGCCAGGAATCGAACCACCAATCTTCCGATTAGAGAACGACCCGCTCTACCTCCTGAGCCACAGACGCACCACAGATAATGAACATGATCATGACACTATTTAATGACTTAATCTAATTAGATTTACCAAAGATTCTGGTTCTGGGGATAAAACTTTCCTTTTTGATAAAGGATTTGGCTCCATATACATAAAACTGAACCTCAATTCAACTTCATTTCTTCTCTTAAATTTTTTCATATGGCACCAAATCACAACAAAAACACTTTTCACATAGAGCAGGTCTACACCGTACTCTTTAATTTACAGATTTACAGAGACCCAACAATTCCCCCATGAGCATGCACTTGGCAACAGCGGCAAGGAAAAACTCAGAGAAGCAGACTACCAACAATAATAACAATAACAACAACAATTATAATATATATAAGACTAGCAATAACAAATAGCAGTAAGGAGAAGGAAATCCCCACGTTGAAGGCTCACAGCCCAGATCCTAGGGTTTCCTGCAGATGAGACAGCATAAAAAACTCCTGGGCAGAAGCCAAGTGAGTGACATGCATTAACGATACATGAACGCATACAGATGGAGAGGTGGAGGAGGAGAGAGGAGCTTAGAGCATTAAGGGAAGTCCCCCGGGAGTCTAGACCTATAACAGCATACCTAAGGGCCAATCCAAGGCAAGCCTGGTCAGCTTTATCAAAAGGGAAAGTTTTAAGCCTACTCTTAAACATAGAGAGGGTGTCTGCACCCCACACCGAATCTGGAAAATGGTTCCACAGGAGAGCAGCCTGATAGCTGAAGGCTGTGCCTCCCATTCTACTTTTGGAGACTGTAGGAATAGGGCAGTATGAACTCTTAAAGATATGATGGTGCCTGACCATGAAGAGCTTTGTTGGTGAGAAGAAGGATTTTAAATTCAATTTTGGATTTTACAGAAAGACAATTCAGCAAAGCTAAAATGGGTGAAATATGATCTCTTTTCCTGTTTTAGTTTTTGTCAGTACATGTGCAGCTGGAGAGTGTTCTGAGACTTCTTAGGACAGCCTGATAATAAGGAATTGCAATACTGTGAGAAAAGGCAGACCTTGAAATTTGTTTTATGTGGGAGTTAAAGGGCATATCCAGATTCCTTACAGTGGTGCTGGAGGCCAGGGTAACGCCATCTAGAGTAGCTATATCATTAGTTAAGTTAACTGATTGGTCTCATCTGGCTTCATTGATAAATTGAAAAACAGAACCTTGTGGAACTCCGTGTCTAACTTTTGCATGCATGGAGGACTCATCATTAGCATGTACAAACTGAAATCGATCTGATAAACAAGCCTTAAACCAGCTTTATGCAGTTCCTGCAATGCCAATTAAATGTTCCAGTCTCTGTGGTGGGATGTGGTGATCTATTGGGTCAAATGCGGCACTAAGATCTAACAAGACAAGTACAGAGAGAAGTCCTTTGCCCGATGCAGTTAGGAGGTCATTTGTGACTTTCACCAATGCTGTCTCTGTGTTATGATGCCCTCTAAATCCTACTCCTCATATAAACTATTGTTATGTAGAAAGTCACATAACTGATTGCTGATTGCTTTCTCAAGGATCTTAGAGAGAAAGGGAAGGTTAGACATGGGTCTATAGTTGGCTAAAATGCCTGAATCAAGAGTAGGCTTCTAAAGTAGGGGTTTAATTACAGATACTTTAAAAGGACTGTGGTACATAACCTGTTACTAAAGACAGATTGATTATATCTAATAAAGAAGTGCTAACAAAGTATAAGACTTCCTAAAGCAGCCTAGTTGGGATGGAGTCTAAGAGACAGGATGATGGTCAGCCTGGCCAAAGTACTGAAAAGAAAGAGTCTAAGGCTGCATCACCACCATGCTGGTGTGTCGGCGTCTTTCTTCTGCCCTTCGCCAGCTGTTCCTGCTGCTTGTTGCTACTTGTTGATTGCTGTTGTTCTTGCTGTCCCCCCCCCCCCCCCCCCCCCTTCTCTCTCTCAACCCAACCGGTCAAGACAGGTGGCCGCCCACCCCCGTTAAAGGGGAGTTTTTCCTTACTGCTGTCGCCAAGTGCTTGCTCATGGGGGGGAACTGTTGGTTTTCTCTTTCTATAAATTAAAGAGCGTGGTCTAGACCTGCTCCATGTAAAAGTGCCCTGAGATGACTTTGTGTTGTGATTTGGCGCTATATAAATTTGGCACTTGGCTGTGGTAACGTGTGTGTGTGTTCCTGCCCCATATAATTCCTACTCAACAAATATTTTATTATTTTTCCCGTTTAGTTTACAAAGCGTTGTCAAATGACGACAGCTATTGCCATAAAGAGTGTGATTTGCGATACACAATATAAACGATATAGCTTAAAAAGAAACTATATACATTTTTTATCGTCAAACGATATATATCGTCATATCGCACAGCCCTACTTAAAACTAGACAGAATTATTATGAACTGAGGGACAGAGGGAATAAACTACTAGCTTGGCAGTTGAAAAAACAAGTATCTACCTCCATGATTCAAAAAGTTAAAAAACAGACACTACTACCAACCCAAAGAAGATAAATGACTGTTTTCAAAAAATTTTCAAAAATTTCTATTCATCAGAATGTGAGAACACCGCACATAAATGTGAGATATTCCTGTCTTCCTTACCAAAACTACCAGAAATAGGTAAGGCTCTCTTAGAACAACCACTACCCAGAAATGAAATTCTAAAAGCTCTTGTTGTCTCTTCAGTCCGGAAAAGCCCCAGGGTTAGGTGGATTCATTCCCGAGTTTTGTAAAAAAAAATCCAGCAACATTTAATGAACCCTTTAATAGATATGTATCGCTATTCAATTGACAACGACACACTGCCACCAACAACTCAAGCAGCCCTTATCACACTAATTTGTAAGCCAGACAAGGACCCCGAACTCATGGGTTCATACCACCCTATTTCTTTGCTTTCAGTGGAAAGTAAAGTCTTTGCCAAGGCAATTGCAATGAGGCTAGAAAAATACCTTCCTACACTCATTCATAAAGATCAGACCGGCTTTATAAAAAAAATAAGACCTCAATGAACAATCTGAGGCGCCTTTTCCACATAATATCAGAGGCTGGTAGTTCCAATGATACACCTGTGATCGTCTCACTAGAGGCCGAAAAGGCATTGACCGTGTTGAGTGGTGTATATCGTTTCTTTTTATGTTTGAACATTTTAATTTTGGTAAATATTTTAACTGCATAAGGCTTTTATATGATAATAATAATAATAATAATAATAATAATTATTATTATTATTATTATTATTGTATATTTCGCCATTTTTCAGCGTCTAACTAGTCCTACATGATTTGTCGTATCAACTTTGTTTCAGTGTCAAATTGTACATCCCTATAAGGAGATTTATGAAAACTTATGAAAAACTTTTCACATATCTCCGAGCAATAACTGACTGCAATAAATGCTGATTTGGATAGACACCAAATTTTTTACATATAATTAAAAATAGAATGTAAAATTTGATACAATTCTACCAACAGGGGGCGCTACTGTAATATTATAACATGATATTTCTACAGTTCTGTTGCCTGAAACTTGGTACACAAGTTCTCCATGTCAAGTGCACAACACAGTGAAACATGGTGGCAATAGCCTTACTGAACCTGATAGACAATTTTAGTAGTTTCTCTGGTTATAAAATTAATTGGACTAAAAGTGAGTTATTCCCATTAACTAAACCGGGACCATCTACACTGATATCCTACCCACCTTTTCAGACCAAACTCAAGATTAAATATTTAGGTATCATGACAGACAGTAACCATAACAATTTATATCAACTACCCATATTACAAAAGAAGAGAAAGACCTGTCAAGATGGATGACCCTTCCTCTAAGCCTTATAGGCAGAATTAATGTTATCAAATTGAACATACTTCCTAGACTTATGTAAATAATACAACAAAGTAGTGGGGAAATTTATTCTGATTAACAAAATCTCAAGAATTAAAAGATCTACCCTGTGCTTACCAATAGAGAGAGGAGGACTAGGTCTCCCAGACATACAATTATATTACAGGGTTGCCCGATTAAGACCATTATTCTACTGGTTTGGAGGGGATGAAACCCCCTCTATATCCTCAAGATGGAAGACCCATCTCACATTCCATATTGTTTGATAACAAAAGTGTAAGGAAATACACAGATAACCCAATAATAATTAATTCAATAAAAATTTGGGACAAAATTAATCATTACTTAGAAGAAGACACTTCTCTATCCATGGTCTTTTTAGACAAATTTTAGAGAGGAGTTGGACGTTATAGGAGTCTATAACGTCCAACTCCTCTCTAAAATTTGTCTAAGAAGACCATGGATTTAAAATATGGGCCCAGAAAAATAGAATTAAGCTTGATGACCTGTATGACGGTGGAGATGCTTATGTCATTTCAACAATTAAAAGACTCCTATCGGATACCAGCCACACATTTCTATAGATATTTTTCAATTGCAACATTTTATACAGTCACAACTGGGCAGGTCCTTAAAAAGACCTAGGCTTTCTCGACTGGAACCACTGCTAACCCAAAAAATGGCAAACATATTTCATTGACTTATGACTTATTAATGGCAAATAATAAGATTAATACAAACTTGGTCAAAGAGAAATGGGAACGAGACCTTGGAATTATGAAATATGATGATCACTGGTTTCTACTGCTTACAGACGCGCAAAAAGGTTTTATTAACGCAAGACACAAAATTTGTAATTTTAAAATTATCCATAGATTCTATTACACTCCTAAAAAGATCAGCCGCTTCAAGGACAATACATCTCCACACTGCACCAGATGTAAAACTGAGATTGGGAACTTCCTACATATGACCTGGACTTGCCCAAAATTAGAACAATGGTGGGAGGCCATAGAAAACACACTCAAGAAAGTTTTAAAAATGGAACTCCATTTATCACCCTCAATAGTACTTCTTGGAGACGATTCTGATCTTCAGTTTAACTCTGTAAACACTGCTGATTTCTTTGGGCTAGCCACGACAGCAGCAAAAAAATGTGTTTTGTCTAAATGGATCGCTGAGGACCCCCCTAGCTACTCACACTGGGTTAATGAACTCAACTACTGTATGCCTTCAGAAAAGATTACGTATAATGTAAGACATAATCCACAGAGATTTCTAAAAACATGGCAAGCCTGGATTGACTTCCTAGAAAAATGATAGAGTAAACCTTGCTTCATCACTTTTTCCCACCTTTTTAAAAAAAATCACAATCTATCCATTTTGCTTCATTTTCTTTCACTTATTGTTTTTTTTTGCAATCCTCCTACAGATTAAAAATGCTCACATCTACACGCATATGAGGTTATTAGTAATAAAATGTGTTTGTGTGACTATCTACATTTGCTTGTATGTAAATGGTTACCTATCTTATCTTTATAAAAATTATCAGAAATGAGTAACTGGAGGGGAGTTGTGAGTTAAAGGCTGTATCTGTTTTGTGAAAGTAGACTGTATGTTGTAACACAGGTAAAATGGAATACACTACCTGCATTACTGAACATACACTGTGCCGCTGCTATAGCGACAGGTAGACAATTATATTAAGTGTACCAACTAACAGTCTGGAAGACGTGCGGCATAACTGAGTTGAATTCACTTTTGATTTCTACTCTACTTATTTTAATTTTCTTAATTTTATTTCTACTTCCTTAAATGCATTTATTTATTTATTCTTCTTCCTTTCCTCTCTTTTTCTTGTCAATAATGAAAAAGCAGAAAATCCCCAGTTTGAAGAAGCTACAGAAAAGCAAATGAATTAATTTTTGAATGACATTTCACTTAAATGATTAACTATTTATCAAAATTGTTGGTGATTATCTTGTGCACTAGTCCATAATAAGAAATGCAAAATCTCAATACAGCTATTTCAATTAATAGCAAGAATTATAAATGTCCACCTCTGCAGCATTTTGTGCTGTTATCCAAAACGATATGTCAGCTGGAGTAGTTTATTGTATAATTTATCATGCTGGTTAATGGAGGCTGTCCAACTCCTGTCCAAGGCACAATCCACAATGACCTGTTAAACACTATGGAACAGTAAGTAGCAAAATTACAAGTAACCATCAAATGAAAGCTTTGCAGCAGTTATTATGATACGTTGCTCTGAAACAGTGAATGTATGCCTGCTTTTCTTTGAGTGTGTAGTGGGCGAACAAGAAAATATATAATTAACGTCATCAGCTTGCGTTTTGTTTGTAGTTGTGGGTATCTAAGAAGAAATCTACACGCTAATTCATTGTAAGAAGATTGTTAGCAGCTAACAACCTGTCTGTTGCATTTGACAGTGACAAGTCCGTCACTGTCATATTGATCAAACAACTGAGCCAAACTCACCTTAAATATCGCCACACAGGCGCATGTATAACCGAAGTGAACTCCAATCGCGGCCATGCTGAAAGAGCACTGGGCAGGACCTCGCACCACGCGGTTCGTGTTCCGCTCAGGATCCGCTGTTTCCGCTCCCAAGAACGTCTTCCGGTAAAGTATTTTCAGAACAAAAGCATATTATTGTGATCATATAGGACTCCGAACCGGATTAACATAATTATTTAATGACAATATGTATATTATCCGTTTCCCGATCTTGTACGAGTAAACAATAATAAAGTACTGCATTCAAGTTCAAGTGCAGAAGTAACATAAGCAAAGTGTAAGGCAGGGGTAAACAATGCCAGTGGGTAAAATGAGCCACCCCCTTTATCTAGGTAACCATAAACAAAAGTAATCATGTCACCACACATGGGAGAGTGTGGTAAGCAAAACTGATTCATAAAAGATTTTTGGCTCATGTCAAGTGAATTCATCATGTTACTAAAGTTATCAATCTTGTATCTTAATTAAAATAGATAAGCTTTGGACAATATTACTGTTGTGGATTTTCTAACCTGATGTTGGCAGTTTTCAGTTTGAAGAGGAAAAACCAAAAGAGGAGTTGGCTGAAAATTCTGGGAATGCTTTAATTAAACCTTGCCAAGGGAGAATAAAAGAGTCTTTGCTGGACGATGTCTCAACTCTTCTTTCCCTGAAAGTCCAAGACCAGCCTTTAAGCAACTGGTTCATCAGTTCCAAATAATAAATCTGTGACCTCTAGTTGTATCTCAGGTCTTTGTCTTATTTTGTCTGGCAATGGCCTGCATTCTGGCCTTGGTTCGCCTGTGAGGCTTCTGGTTATCAAACAGCCATGCCTTTATGTCCTCTTTGAGAAGACAAAAGTACAGCCTGACATTTGTGGCTCAGGTCAGTTATGAAAATATCCATAACAATTACATGTTAATTTAAGTCAATGTAAGCTACAAAACAGGGTCATAAACCTAAGTATAACTGTGGATATGAGCCATTGTGTGAAACAGTTTTGTCAAAATAGGGGTTGTGGGGTAAAACGTGCCATTGACGTTGGGGCAAGTTGAGCCAAAGGCTCAATTTTTCCCTAAATATTATTTTCTGATAATCTAGAGACTAAAGACACTGTTCATGTTTGGTCATTGTTACAAGTGCCACAATGTTGATGAATGTTAAGTTAAACTGCACACAAACATGCTGTACATACAGACAGGTGACAAATTAAAGGAAAAACCAACATATAGTGTCTTAGTAAGCTGTTGGGCCACCATGTGCTACCAGAACAGCATCAATGTGGCTTGGCATTGATCCTAAAAGTCTCTGAACTCTTCTCGAAAGATGAGCATTATTCTTCAAAAGACATTTCCTCATTTGGTGTTTTGATGTTGGTGGTGAAGAGCACTGCCTGACACATCAGTCCAAAATCCCCTATAGGTTCAGTTAGGTTGAGACCTGGTGACTGAGAGGGCCATAACATATGATTCACATAATTTTTATACTCATCAAACCTTTCAGTGACCCTTCATGCCCTGTGGATTGGGGCATTGTCATCCTGGACAAGAACACTCACATCAGGATAGAAATGTTTCATCATAGGATAAAGCTGATGACTCAGAACAACTTTGTATTGATTTACAGTGACCCTTCCCTCTAAGGGGACAAGTGGACCCAAATCGTGCCAGCAAAATACCACCCACAGCATAACAGAGTCACCAGATGTCCTCACTGTAGGGGTCAAGCATTCAGACCTGTACTATTTTTTTCAGTCACTTGTCTGTATACACAAAAGCACATTTACACACACAGTCTTTCTGTTGCTAACACAAACACAAAGATCACAGTTTAATCTTTACTGAAAATGTTGAGGTAACATTATTAATTGTTATTATTATTGATTATTAACATGTTGAACAACAAGACACAACATATGGTTTTACTTAAAAGTACAAGTTTTGTTAAATTGATGGCATTTATAAAGTTAAAAAAATATTCTTAATTTTATGATTAATTTGTTGTTTTATTATTTTAAAGGTAGTGCAGTATTTAATGGTAGCACTATTTATCCATAGAGAGCTCAATTTACCCAATCCCCATGCTCATTTTACCCCTGCCTTTGGGTAGCTTGTGCATTAAGACAAACTTTTTTGATGGCTCATTCTTGTAAAACCATAATAATTAGATAGCTTGTTTTAATTTCTATGGGTACACAACAACCTGAAGTATATATACTAACTGTTATGTGAAACTCTTTCATTTTCTGTTTATTTTTGCAAGAAAACACAAGTCAAACGTCATCTGGACTTCGGGATGGTATTGTATGGATGTGTCACACATAGCAGCCTACTCTTAGCGGCTTTGAAAAGTAGTCGCTACAGTTAGTCAACAGAAAATATGCCACATCTATGGACACCTTCGATGATCTCAGAATTTGGACTGTATTGACGGTGAATGATCAGCTGATTCCCAAAACAATGGCTTTTTGAAACTGAAAGAAAATCTTTGAAAACTCTTCACGTGGCTGCAGATTTACCAACTGCTGCAAATACAGACATTTCTTCCATCTTACCTGAAAAGGCACCTGTTGGAGGAAAGGGGGAAATTCCTCAAAATGAAACTCAGCATGACATTCCCTCCCAGCAGTCAAACATTAAGGCAACATCCGACTTACAGGAAGAAATATAACCAGGTTACAGTGTGTCGAATGTTGGAAGCAGCAGGAGGAGCAAACAAAGTTCTTCTAGATCAAGCTCTAGAGTGTCAAGCATTAAAGCTGAGGCTGAAGTAGTTGCTCTTGTTGTAAGACAAAAACTGCTGAAAGATAAACATGCTTTGGAAGAACAGGAGGAGTTGCTGAGGAAACTTACTTTCTTAATGTGTGGTCACATGATTACTTTTGTTTATGGTTACCTAGATAAAGGGGGTGGCTCATTTTACCTACTGGCTCTGTTTAGCCCTGCCTTACACTTTAATGACGTTACTTCTGCACTTGAACTTGAATGAATTTTACTCGTACAAGATCAGGAAACTGAGCTTCAAGAGGATCCAGTGTACGGAGCCATTTATCTAAAATATCTGATGGCATGACATCATATTTTGAGAAAGGACAACTGGAAAAGAATAAGGCAGAACCTATTGTGCCAAAGTTACAAAACATGCCTATACAAGGACAAGTCCCAAAGCACAGTATCACTAATCCACAAACCAGTAATACACCTGTGATAACAACTCAAACACAAGCTCTCCCCATGATTCCTATGACACATCAGTCAAGTTTTTCGTAAAAAAAAACAATTTAATTAAACTACCACTACAACAGCAACTCAAAATTAAATCTGACGGAAGACCAACACCCAGACTAGAACTGCATGTGTAGAAGAGACAAGGCGGGATTAGGACATTCAATGAGGAAAATTATGTTTGCAACGAGTGGCTAACGTTAGCTGGTAGCGCTAAACTTCAGTGGCTATTTTGCTGGCCATGTCTGTACAACAACAAGCTGTTTCACAAGCCACCAACAGAGCTGAGACAGCTTCTTATTGAGGATGACCTACAGCACACTCTCTGCAAGGTCGACAAGCTGCTCCAGTTTATGCTCACAATATATACTTGTTAACCTAGCCAAAATATCCCTTCACTCTGTTGTTGTGGAGGATCTAAAGTCTAGTGGCAAATCTAGTACAAATAGTGAGTGAAATGCCCACTTCTCCCTCTACGGCCTTAATGTTGACTGAACTGCCCATGTAGCTACGTGTTCATTTTTTCATGTCGTCATATTGCTTAATGTCGCCATGCTTGTGTGGGTTTAGCTGAATGTGTTAACTTAGTCAGTTCGTGGAAATAGACTGAAGTTTTATTGTTGTTGTTGTTTACGTATTGAAAATCAGCACCAGGGACAGTCATAGGGCGAGGTAACCTGAATAGATAACTTTTGTTTTGATTGTTTATAGCCTCTGCAGGTCTGTTACTGGGTTGTTAAGTGTTTTAGGTCATGTTGTATAATGAACATTTGTATTTGTGGCACATACAACGGGGTTTGTAAGTCTAAGGGTTTGATACATGTAGATGACTGAAACTTTATGATGTAGTGTAAAAAATGAAACGTTAAACAGCTCCTGTTTTAATTTGTGAGTGAATGCTTCTTTTATTCATTATCGTACCTGTGCTGTGCCTTAAGCAGCTGATTATGCATTTGGGTGGAGGGTTGCATAAATCAATGAGACAATGCATAAATTGATAAGACTGTGTGTTTGAGAGAGAGAGCGTGTGTGTGTGTATGTGTGTGCGGGCGCGTGTCCGTGATACAATTTTGTGTAAAATCTTATAGCTAATTTGGTAACATTACATTGGGTGTTAAAGCGACAACGTAGTCTTTCCTGTCTCACTTGGCTCCCTCAAAAAATTACCCCACGCCTAGCCACTGTACCTTACCTGCTTCAAAAAATGTTATCATATCAAATCATATCAGTTATGGAAAAACAAAATGAAATCACTGCATTGCTAATTCAGCAACAATGTCTTTCTTCTATGCCAAAGAAAGAAATACAGGTTTTCGACAGCGATCCACTTCTGTACCAAACATTCATTAAATCCTTCGAACACAGTATTGAAAGTAAGAATGAAAACTCCAGAGATTGTCTATATTATTTGGAACAATACACAAGAAGACAGCCAAGGGAAATTGTAAGGAGCTGCCTACATATGGACTCAGGCAGAGGATTCAGGAAGGCAAAGTCTTTACTGCAGGAGTATTTTGGCATCGAGCATAAAATCGCCACAGCCTATATGGAAAAGGCTCTTTCATGGTCAACAATAAAACTTGATGACACGAAGGCTCTACAAGCATTCACTCTTTTTAAGAGGATGCTGTAATGCCATGGAAGATGTTGAGCACATGAAGGAGCTGGATATGCCTTCCAATCTGCTCATCATCATAAAGAAATTGCCCTATTGGCAGAAGGATCAATTGAGAACTGTGGTCTGTGATTTCCAGGAAAAATACAATCAAAGAGCTACCTTTAAGGATACGGTGGATTTCCTAGAAAGGCAAGTGAAGATTGTAACAGATCCAGTGTTTGGCGATATCAAAGACACAGTGAGCAAAGATGTAAGGAGGACCAAACCACAGCCACAACCAAGAGTTAAAGGAAGTATCTTTGCTACCACTGCTACCACTGTGACAGTTGCAGACAAAGAAAAAAATGATAAAGGCACCAAGAAAAAGGAAAACTTGCACTTGCACTTGCACAAACTGTTTATTCTGTTGAGTTGGACATGCTTTGGATATGTGTTCACAATTGGGAAAAGAGGGCATATAATGAGAAAATCGCTTTCTTAAGAGGAAATGGAATATGTTTTGGCTGTTTGTGCAAAGGGAACCTCAGCAAAGACTGCAGAAAGCAACTCAGCTGCAACATTTGTAGTTTAAAGCATCCTAGGATGTTGCACATCTACCATAGAAAAAAGGAAATGGACAAACAGGAAGCAGAAGTAAAGGATGGAGCTAAAAGGAGTGCTTCTGTGCAAACCAGTGGTCTTACCGGGGCCGGTGAAGATGACTGTAAACTCTCAATCATGCCTGTGCAAGTGAAGGCCAAGAAGGGGAATGCAACAGTGCATTCTTATGCATTTCTTGACCCAGGTAGCACTGCATCATTTTGTGCAGTGGGCCATCAGTTGTAAAACTTGATGAGCTATGGGAGCAACAGTTCAGGAATGACTTCCCTGAGTGTCTCAATGATGACAAGGAACCTTCAAAAGAGGACCAGCTTTTCTTGGATTTGGTCTCAAAATCTGCCAAGCTGTTGGATGGCCATTATTCCATTATAACTTTAAAGGAAAGGGAAATATGCATGCATGACAACAGACATGTTGCTGAACAACGTACACTAAACCTAAAAAGAAGATTCAGGAGAGATCCTTCATTTCATTGAGAATACACCAGCTTCATATCTGACATGATAGCCAAAGGTTATGGAGAGAAAGTACCTGATTGTATCTTGGATCGTAGTGATGGCAAAAAATAGTATTTACCACATCATGGGGTCTTACATCCACAACAGAAGAAACTGAGTGGTATTTGACTGTGGAGCAACATTTCAGGGAGATTTATTGAATTCTCAGCTCTTACAGGGCCCAGACCTCACCAGTACATTAATGGAAGTCTTAACTAAGGAGCCTGTTGTCATTGCTGCAGATATTGAGGCAATGTTTCACCAAGTGAAAGTACCAATTGGAGACCGTGACTTGTTGTAGTTCTTCTGGTGGCCTGATGGAGACTACAGTCAGAACATGGTGGAATACAGAATGACAGTACATCTTTTTGGAGCAACTTCATCTCCAAGTTGTGCAAACTTTGCCCTTAGGAGATGCGCTGAGGATAACATGACAGATTTCAGTCCTCAAGCCGGGAACACTGTTATGAACAACTTTTATGTGGATGACTGCCTCACTGCAGTAGCTTCAGAGAAGGATGCAATAGCTCTTTATCATGATCTAAGAGCACTTTGTTCCAAGGGAGGCTTTCTGCTTAACAAGTGGATAAGTAACAGCTGTCATGTGTTGTCCGCCATACCTGAAACAGAGAGAGCAAAAGGAATAAAGGATATGGATCTGGATTGTGACAACCTACCTGTTGAAAGGGTGTTAGGTGTACAATGGTGCATACAGTCTGATGTTTTCAAGTTTAAAATCATTTTGAGAGACAGACCACTCACAAGAAGGGGAATTCTTTCAACAGTGAGCTCAGTATATGATCCCCTTGGAATATTAGCACCAGTGGTCCTGACTGCCAAGAAAATCCTGCAAGATTTGTGCAGAAAAGGGATTGGTTGGGATGATACAGTACCTGAGTCCACCATACAGGAATGCATGTGTTGGATTCAAGATTTTGAAGTTGGAGGACTTCAAGGTTAACAGATGCTTTAAACCAGTGATTCTCTGGTCTGTCTGGTCAGTGGTCCGTGAGGGGATTTCTAAAAATATATGTTAAGCAACATATGAGTCCAAATTAACATTATTAGCAGACTAAGGATGAGTTGTTCTCTGAATTAACAATGCAGGCTTGTAATTCATAGGCCATAGCCTTTTATAAATCCTGTATACATTTTTTTAGTCAAACAGGCAGCTACACATCCCTTCTTGTCAATCTGGAGTTCCCTACAGGCACTCACAAAGTTGGTACCACAATCTGATCGGAACTTCTTCACAGGGCCTCTTATGGCAAAGAAACGCCTGAGAGAATTAATGAAGCATGATGTATCCATGGATTCGAGCACTTCGATGGGGATCGCCCGTGTGCACATGCAAGTGAAGATTACTGGCCATCTTTTGGCATTGGCTTGACCACCTCGAGTTCTTCGTGACATCACCAACCAGGGGCCAAACACATCCAGTCCGACGTATGTAAAGGGAGGATCTGTGCGTAGTCGATCAGCAGGTAAGTCAGCCATTATTTGCTCTTCTTGCTTACCTCGCAGCTTGCGACAAGTGACGCAGTTGAAGATGATGCTACTGACTGCTCTCTTGCCCCCGACAATCCAGAACCTGGCAGCCCTGATGGCTCCTTCCGTAAAATGTCTGCCCTGATGACAAACCCTCTCATGGAAGTGACGGATCAGCAGCTTTGTGATGTGATGTCTGCCAGGAATGAGTATTGGGTGCAACTCATCTGATGTGAGCTGGGCTCTTGCTAGACGACCTCCAACTCTGAGAGTTTGATCCGACCCAATGAAGGGACAGAGCTTGCTGAGTGGGCTTGACTTAGGGACAGACTGCCCCTCTTTAATACATCTGATGTCCTCTGCATACACTTCTCTCTGGACAGTGCGGATGATTGTGACTTTGGCCTGATTGAGTTGCTCTTCATGGAGATGTTTGTTACACTTATGCCAGCCATGACAAATATTGTCCTTAGACCCCTTTATGAAAGACCTGGCAATGTGCCCAAGACATGCAACTGCTTTTAAGAGGGGACTCCAAGCAGAGAACCGTTCAATCAGCTGGGTTGTCAGCGGTAGGCACATAGTTCCATTGACTTGCCACAGTGGACCGCCTAATGCACTGCACGCGATTGTGGACACAAACATAGAACTGCCTTGACTCGTTAAAGATGTAGCTTAACACTACCTTGCTGTCGGTAAAGAATTTGACTTCATCCAGTGTCACATCCAACTCTTCTTAGAGTAGGCCTGCTATCTCCATGGCCAGTACGGTAGCGCAGAGCTCGAGTTGTGAAACTGTGATCTCTGGTTTAGGAGCAAGCTTTGCCTTGCCAAAGATGAACCCCACGTGATTGTGGCCTTTGGCATCCATCACTTGCAGGTAAGCAACTGCGCCTACTGCTTTGTTGGAAGCGTCACAAAAAATGCACATTACTTTCCTTTGAGCTGCAGACAGTGGAAGTGATGCGTACATTCTTGGAATCTTCAGCTGCTGTAGGTCCTCCAAGGAATCTCTCCATCTTCGCCATTTTTCATGACTCTCCTTTGGGAGCTGTGCATCCCAATCCCCAGCATCAGAAGTGATATCTCTTAGTATGGAGCGACCTTGGATACTGACCGGTGCAGCAAATCCGAGAGGGTCGTACAAACTATTGATAGTAGACAGTACGCCACATTTGGTGAAGGGTCTCTCGCTGATAGCCACTCGAAATTGGAATGTGTCTGTGGACAAGTCCCACCCGAGTCCCAAACCACGTTGCATGGGTGTGAAGTCCTGTCCGAGCTCGATTCCTTGGAGTTCTTTAGCGAGGTCTTCGCTTGGAAATGCTCTCATGACATCTGGGTTGTTGGACGTGATCTTGTGTAATCGCAGATTGGACTGAGCTAGCATGTGTTGAGCTCCCTTTAGCACATCAACTGCGTCCATCACACTGGAGAAGGACTTCAGTCCATCATCAACATAAAAGTGACGTTCAACGAAAAGTCTCACGTCAGTTCCATACTCCTCTTCTCCTTCTATGGCTGTCCTCTTCATGCCGTAGATGGTGACGGCTGGAGACAGACAATTTCCGAACACGTGAACTTTCATAAGAAACTCCACAATGTTCCCATCCAGCTGATGATCTTGAAACCACAGGAAGCGTAAGTAATTGCGATGTTCATCTTTGACCAGAAAGCTATGGAACATCTGTTGAACATTGGCCATTACTGCAACAGGTTCCAGCCTGAAACGTACAAGCACGCCGACCAGGCTGTTGTTCAGATCTGAGCACTCGAGTCAAAGACCACTCGGATTTGTTCAGGCTTCTGCGGATGATAGACGCCGAAGCTCGGCAGATACCAACACTCTTCATCATTTTTCAGAGGTGGAGCTGGTTCTGCATGTCCATTGCAGAAGATTCTCTCCATGAACTCTATGTAGTGGTCTTTCATCCGTGGCTTCTTCTTCAAGGTATGCCGAAGAGAAAGGAGACGGTTGAGGGCTTGCTCCCTGTTGTTCGGCAAGCACTGCCTTGGAGAACGGAAGATCTCGTCTTCAACTGATAGTGCCAATTTATTGTCCTCAATGGTGTGGCTGAAAATCTGCTTGCCAAGACCGTCTTGAGCTGGCTTCCCATGAGGTTGTGTGGGATTCTCACCTGTAAACCTCTCTTTAACATGAATGCTGCTCTCACAGGGTCTGAAGAAGCTGACCCGACCATTCTCCAGAATACTGGTCCGGAAAGTGTTCACAGTGGGTTTGTGGGCTCCCTTGAGGCACATGTCTCCAATAATTACCCATCCCAAATCAAGGCGTTGGGCATATGGCGCATTGTGTGGCCCATTGCACTGACTGCGAACCTTGTGGACTCGGATGAGATCCCTTCTAAGCAGCATAAGGATTTCAGCTGAAGGGTCAAGGGGTGGTATTTTGGAAGCAATTGCTCTCAGATGATGATGATGTGCAGCAGCCTCTGGAGTACGAATTTCCTCTCTGTTGTTTGGTGTCAGATTACACTCGATGAGTGTCGGCAGCACCAGGGATATCCCGCCATCCATAGCCTCTATCACAAAATCTGTAGCTCTTCTTCCACTGGTCTCTGTTGTGCCAGAACATGTTTTCAGTGTGTACGGAAATTCCACTCCCTTAATGTTGAACATTTCAAAGAAGGCAGATTTGGCCAGTGACAAGTTACTTTGGTCATCCAACATGTTCAGGATGTCCTTTGGGATATACCATGACCAGACACATTCCAGGGGGGTGGACCATCATGCCGAGCTGAAATGTGACAGTCACTGTCACACTCTGAACAGCGAATGGCAGTCTTACAGTCTCTGGCTTGGTGGTTTGCTGACATACAGCATCTGAAGCAAATGGAATGCTCTCACAGGAAACTCTTCCTGTCCTCCAGACTCCTCATTCTAAAACCCCTACATTTTCTAAGAGAGTGTGGCTTCTTATGAATGGGACAATATCTCTCTGGATCTGTAGGAGGCTTGTCACTATCTGGAGAGTTGGAGGCATTAACCTCTATTTTATTTGCAGAGATGGGAAGTCTGGGTTTCCAGGACCTAGCTGGAGGTTTCTCATCTTTGTAGGGTGCTGTGCTGGAGCTTTGCAGTGTAAAACTGGGATCCATTTTTATGGGCGTAAGCTTGCCACTAACCTTGTGTGATGAACTTGCTGTGCCTTTGGCCTGTGGTAAGCCGGGACTGAAAGCATTGACGTTGGCGTAAAGAGAGCTTGGTTGTTGCATAGCTTGAGGGAGTGTTACATGCTGAGTCATAGGAGACGATGTAGGCTGCAACATGTACTGATTGTCATCCAAAGTGTCTTCATGTTCGAGCTGTAGAGTCTCTCTTTTATCTTCCCTTTGGTGGCTGAAATGTGTATCAACGTAATCACTAGTGCGTTGTCTCGATACAGCTGGTGATAAAGCAGGACCAACAGCTATTTCACTTTTACCACATTCATTTTTGGCAGCAGCCTCAAATACCTTTGCTGCAGCCAGAGCAGCTTCAGCTTCACCCTCTTCTTTCAGAGCATTCAATGTTGCATCAATTCGTGTGCGTTCAACCTTCATTTCAATTTGAAGTTTTGCATATTCAGCTCTTTTCCGTGCAGCTTCTGCCTTTGCCCGAGCCTCTGCTGCAATCTGGCTTGAATTGGACCTCGAAGAGTGACGTGAGAATGATACACTGCTGTATTTTGATTTGGCAGAGCGATGTGAAGAAACTGCAGCTGAAGCTCCACACTCTGACCTGACCTCCAGGTTGGACACTTCTTTGTTGTCTGACATTCTGCTCTGGTAGGTATAGTGCGTATCCAATCCACCCTTGTGCTCTTGATGTGGGTAATCTTTTCACTCTCCTGCCCCGACCATGTGTGGAACTGACAACACGGTGTAGACAGTGAGCTAAACAATTTCCCAATAAAAACGCTGAAGAGGAGAGTCCAGGTTTACGTTTTTATGGAAGTCTTTTTTGTGAAACTGTCAACAATATACAAACAAGAAAACAGAAATAAATAATAATATACAAGTCATATTACACAGTTAACATGAAATGAAATCAGCTTGACCTATAATGATTTAATCGACAAAATAATCATTGAAATAATTACTGTTTTCACACACAAATATGTCTTACAATAATTATACTTACAGATTGTGCCTAATAAAGGGCAAAAACAAAGAGGATGGACAAGGATGCAACCACACCTTTCCACTACTGTGTCCCAGTTCGAAATGGCTCCTCTGAGCACTCGAAAATAAGTGGTTTAACCACCTTTACCACTAGGTGTCACTGTAAACACTTGTTACACTACTGGGGCCAAAACAAAAATAGTGTCAAAATGTGTTGTTTGTCGGCGTATAAATGCTACCCCTGGACAACAACAGATGGCAGACTTGCCCCTGGAGAGAGTCTCTCCTGATGAACCCCCATTTACATATGTTGGAGTGGATTATTTTGGTCCCTTTGGAGTAAAACGTGGAAGGAGTGTTATGAAGCACTATGGTGTTATTTTCACATGTTTGGCTATAAGAGCAATTCACATCGAAGTGGCATCATAGCTTGACACAGACTCTTTTATCAATGCCCTTCGGTGCTTTTTAGCCAGACGTGGTCAGATAAAAGAAATAAGATCTGACAATGTTACAAATTTTGTGGGAGCTCAGTGTGAGTTAAAGGAAGCAATAGAAAACTGGAATCAAAGTCAAATTCATAATACACTCCTTCAAAAGGGAATCAAGTGGATCTTCAACTCCCCTGCTGGCTCACACCATGGAGGTGTATGGGAAAGATGAATTAAATCTGTGCGGAAGGTTCTCAACTGCACCCTAAATGTACAAAGTCTTGATGAGGGAGGGTCTTCACACCGTTTTATGTGAAGCTGAGGCAATCCTCAATAGTCGTCCAATCACCAAGGCTTCTACAGACCCAAATGATCTTGAAGCACTTACCCCAAACCACCTTCTGCTCACCGGAGATGGAGACAAATTCAATATATGTCAGGCCTATTTTGGAAATGGTGTCGTTCTGCAGGAATGACATATATGGTCCAACATCAGACGAAACTTGGCACCGGGAGATATTGTAATCATTGTGGATGATTCAGCGCCTAGGAACTCCTGGATAACTGGAAAGATTGCTGAGACCATTCTGGATAAAAAAGGACTTGTTCATCATGTGCGAATAAAGACAAAGACCGGCTTTCTGAACAGGCCGATCAACAAGGTCTGCCTTCTACTGGAGGCAGAGGAACTTCTGAACTGCCCAAATTTTTTTTTTTTTTTAACTTTGTCCCATGTCCCCCTGCACACATGACAATACACAGACTACAGATTTTACTAATTCAGAGTGATGGTAAAGATCACTCTTCTTTTAAAGACTGTATGTCCCATAACTTCCAGTTATGAAGAAAGAAGATCTACAAAATAGACTCCATAATATTGGAATATGTTTATGTGTGATTATCCTTGAGTAATTATTATTGTTTAAGACATAATGATTAGGGGCCGGTATTGTAGCCAAAATATGTGATTATTTTTGTTTATATATTAATTTGGGCATTACGTATTGCGTCACTTACGTTGCTTGACACATGGGTGTGGTTTCCTATTATTTACCTGTTCACTCAGGTGGTGGCGGGAGTTTTTGAACAAAGGGAGTTGGTAGAGTTCTGATATTTTCTGTTGATCTTCACCATCATTACTATCATCACCATCGTCTGTTCATTACTTTGTTTTCACAGTCCGATTGCAATTTTTGTATATTTTTGTGCAAACAGCTGCTTGCCATACTCTTTCATTTTTTGTATATTTTTGCAATAAAACACAAGTAAAACATCATCTGGACTGTGGGATGGTTTTGTATGGATGTGTCACACATAGGAGCCTACTAAGTCTCTTAGTGGCTTTGAAAAGTAGTCGCTACATGTAAAATAAATTAACATTAAAATAATTAACTTTTGAGGGTCATCCTCAAACCATTGAGATTTGATGGCAGTCAGAAACCAGTTCTATCTTGAATGAGAGAAACTGTTCTGACTAATGTACAAGACAACCATTTGGTCAAACACACAGCCCAGAAAAAAGCCCAGAATCAGTTATGTGTATTTTCTTAACTGATAAGATACAGATACAGTTTCAAACACTGCAACCAGAAAGTTTATTCATTTGTTCAATTCTTGTCTAAACTGAAGAATTTAACTGAGAAAACCAATTTAGAACATAGTTATAGTGAACTATCAAAGAGAATATATTTCTTAGTATTTTTTCCATATGAACATGTGAGAAGTGCAATGTCCCTATGTAATGTGTACGGTGCACATGCTATTTTGCCTTCCACCCCAACCCAGCATTGCAGAATTACAATAGACATGCTCAAAATCAAGTTTGCTGAGTGTATTGCACAATAAGTACATATCTACATGTTCTAGACATTGTAATCATCACAAAAAAACAAGATGAGCTTGACCGAAAGTTTTCAGGTAGACTGAGTTCATGGCCAGATGGCCAAACCTATACACACATTTACTATCCAATAGCATTGCAAGGATAAACCAGAGCACCCATTGACTATGTAAATGTAGTCTTAAAAAAAACATTCAAATTTTTTTTAGGATGGCTAAAAGTGACTGTTTTAATATTGCAACGCTGGGCCTTTCAGGGTTAAAATAGTGTGACATGTAGTAAATAGACATTTAAGGAGAGCTTTCATTAAGTGGGATAGCAGTTTTCATGTTCCATGTTCACTTTCATACAATGTGTGAAATAAACATTTCTTAAGGTAGCTATGGAATTAGCATTAGGCTGCGTATGAAACACACCATATCCTGTTGCCTATCTGCATAGTATATGTATAAAAATATTTATATTGTGTCTGAGGGTTCTCTGTCTACTTGAAATGGATCCTGGGAGTGTTACTATTCCATGAAACCATATCAATATCCCTATGATACACATTTGAAATGAAGAGGGTTGTGTTTTAAAAAATGAAACATCAAGCAATTGTTAAGAAGCATTTATTTAGTAGAAGAAATGGAAAAATACCTTCAATAACAAGTTAAAATTGTAAAATACACTTTTATCTAGTCCTGAGACAACACCCCACTCATACATTATTAATCTGACCAGATATCAATTAGTTAGAGAATACAGTTTGTCATTTTAAGAAATTTGGTGGCAAGCAATCAAGACAACACACAGCTAAATTACAGTGACTAAACAACCCACAGCCCATGCATGCTGTCATGAAAACAGCAATGAAAATTTACAATCCCTTAATATGATATTGCTGTTTGGTTCTGTGAAAAGAAAAGTGAGAATAGAATATCTAGGAGAAACTGTGATCCTGTTGATTGAAGATGCCAAGAGTAAATGCTGCTGTAGCTGAGTTCAACTGACATTGCTGTGGACAGAGAAAATGACATGACCGTATCATACAGCAGACAACAACAAATCAACATCTGCTGTGACAATCAAATGTGACATTCCTGGTGGAGAGTGATGGAGTAGCTTCAGTGAAAGCAAAAGAGGTGAACTCACCAAGCTTGGGCTCCACTAACAGTTACATGTTTGGCTCTGTGAAAGAAAGAAAATGGCATACAGTTTTTAGTTTTTACACACAAGCTGGTCAAGAAACATTTGCATTTACCACTAAATCTGATCTCTCTGTGCATTAATATGCTTCATGTTGCATTTGATTATATTTTATCTCATGCATCTTTAGTTTATAAAGGACAAATAACCTGATGCATTATGACTAAAATTGTAAATAATCTGCGACTAATCGATTAGTTGCGGGGGAGAAGCAACAGACGTGACTTTTCATCATTTAACTGACACACTGTAGTCTGTGCTGTTCTGATTTTGTATTTTATTGTTATGTTAAATCATTTCTCTCTTTTTATTGCCTACTTTGTTGACTGTATCACAAGCTGTTATAATATTATTTGCCCGTTTAGAATCCTTCTACTGCTGTTGTTGCATGGAACTCATTCATGACAGAGGTAGTGTAATGCAGTTTGCCTTAACTTGTCTTGTAATGTAACATTACAAGATAAGTTAAGGCAAACTGCATCGATGACAGGATTAAGTGACTGCAAACCACACATTTATTTAACAATTTTCCGATCCCATCGGATCTCCTTCAACATAGTGGTTTAATTTCCCATCAGCCATTCCTTTTTTACCCACATTTCTCTTCAGTTTGTTCCTACTTTTTGCCCGTCACCTGACTCTGTACTTCCATTCCTGCCTTGTGGTCTTGTTTGCCTGACTCATTATATTCATTATCTATTGTTTATAGATATTTGCTTGCCTGTTTCAGCTCATTTGTCTTAACTGACTGCCTACCCTGTTACCAAAAGGTATCCTGCCTATTAACCAGGTAAACCTCCTTAATTCTTCTAAATCATGGTTATAAGAAGACTACACACAGGTTTTGGCTGATCATAACTCACCCCAGGCATAGTCGTTACTGCTCGTCCCGTGAGTGACCTTGCAGCTGTACTTCTCTCCTCTCATGGGTTTGAAGGCCACGCTCTTGGTAAGATGGAAGTGCCAGTTCTGTTTGAAGGCCAGGTCAGTCTGCTTGGCATCAGGGAGTTCAACTCCATCCTTCATCACCTGGATGTTGATGTCAGGGGGGTGGAAGCCACTCACATGGCAGATCAGGGTGTTGTCTGTCCCGAACTCTCCTGGGTTACTGCTGTACACCTGAACCTTGGGTGGAGCTAGAGGCAACATGGAAAAGAAAATTATGTCAATCTACCATGAAGAACCACACAGTTTACCATGTCACCTGATGCAACTTATTGGAAGACACAGGAAAACATTAATCAGTGTTTGTAGGAGCAACAATCTGAAATGGGTGCTGTACATTGGAAGAATATATTTTACTTAGAATTTAGAAATTCACCCTCTTGAGTTTGGGATGATGTAGGAAACCTGATGACACTGTGTGTGTACCTTACAGAGGCCAGTAGAGGGAGTTATCACAGCAGAGTTGATAATTACAGGAAATCGAAACCAAGTCTAGATCGTTGAGGGGAATTCCATTGAGTTTAAAACGTTTTAGAACGTTCCTCTTTCACATTTCACTCTTAGATTATCTTTACATGTGTATCTTAGACTTTCTAACAAGTCATGAGTCGTTTAATGCAGATAAATTATCTTATTGCCTGCCTTGGTTTTTACATGTTATTTATATTACCTGTGTTGGCCATTAAAAACAAACAACATACGAGTAATCTGTGATATAGATTACTGGCAATCAGCATTTTACCCAAGATGCATGCTGCTGGTATTCTTCAGTGAAATGGCATAGTTTAAACTGCAGCAGGAAGATCAAAAACATGACTTACTATGTTTGGAGTCCACTGCGCAGTAGACTGCCGCCAGAGCTGCTAGACACAAAAAAACCTTCATGTTTAATCAGTTCTTCTTTTGTAGTTTACAGGAGGTCAGAGCCTACGTCCGTTCGCTTTGTTCAGAGAGCGAAAATGAAGTGAAAGTGTTGCGCAGAGTAGGATAATCAAGTGCACTAAGACTGCCCACTACATAACACCAGCCAATCATTAATTCCCATCACACTGTTACTGGGTAAAATATGACCGAACAGGTTTGGTTTATTATGGACAGGGAATGTTTGTGGAAACTCCCTGAAAACCCATATTCATGACCCTCATAAAACTCCTTAAATGCTTGGTCATAAGATATAACTTGGCCCCAATTCTGATCCTTTACTGAAATATTAGAATGTTACAATTTACAAGTATAAACTCTAATCTACTTGTACCTTGTACTTGTGCCTCATTTATGCAATGCATCGTTTCTTTCTACACAATTATAATGTAATTTGTTGCGCGTTGATTATTGCCCGTTTTGTCCGTTTTGCCCGTTTTGTCTATATTAGTTTTATCAGAGTATGGCTTGCTGTTTTCACCTTCCTTTTTATATAAACTGTTTAATTTAAAAATGAAATAATAACACAAAGTTCTATCATATTGTCAAAAATGGACTAAAATATTTGATAACAATAACCCAATAGCAATTCTAAATGTAGCATGAGTAACCTACTCTGGGGCACAAATCAGCTGTCCTCCCTAAGTCACACTCTTGGATCCCTGTGATTTTAAATGGTGGTCATGATTAAGAGACGGAGAGTGTATGGGCTCCAGATTCTGTATGAGGAGTGGGGGAACACTTGGCTCTGAGCATATAAACTTGTTAACTTGTGTGTCTTAGTCGGAATACTTTAATGGCAGTCAGCTACAGTCAGATCTTTAACTGTGCGCACACTTAGGGCTGGACACCCATTTGATGATGATATGAAGGAAATCATTGCCAATGTGGTGAATAAAATGGTTCATATAACACCCCATCAGTGCATTAACTGGTGAGTCTATATGTAGACAGTGTATGTATGTGTTGGTCCAGGCGTAATGAATAAGCCTTATTACCTGGTTAGAAAATAGGTGAGAGATACAAAGAGAGAGAGCGTACACAATAGAGAAAGTTGGGGAGCATAAAACAAAACTGAAACCAAACCATAGCTTTACTTGCTCTTTATTTTATTGAGATTACTTACAAAATTAAAGAGGATCAATACAATTCTCATATAACTATAAAGCAAGGATTCTCTGTCTGTCTGTCACAAACCAAAATATGTGTTATTCACTCCTAGGTTTCCACAGAGAAACTGTTTGGTTGCAGTATTCCGCAGACGTGGTTTTGCCTTTTGTCTGAGAAAGGAGGGGATGTAGCTCCGGGCAGGTAATAAGAGACCTCTGCTAAATGATGCATCCACACACTTAATTTCTGGTGAAATGAATCAAATGGTTTCACCAACACATATTTTGGGCTGATTTGGCTAGGCAGTTTGAATTTCATACATGTGATAGTCTTCCTGACTGAAAAAACATGAGGATTCTATTCTTGGCAGTCAGGAGCATTACTAGAGATTTATAGATAGGGGGGCTAAGCCTTTACCAGGTGGGTCCGGGGGGAGGGATCTAGGAATCTGTTTTAAGGCCTGAGCACTGAACAGTGCAAAGCCCTCTTGTATTTGTAGAGATTATTATTCTCAGTTATTAGGGCCAAAGCACTGAACGGTGGGAAGCCCTCTTGTATTTGTAGCGATTATTATTCTCTATTATTATTAGGGACTGAGCGCTGACCAGCATGAAGCCCTCTTGTATCCAAAGGAATTATTATTAGGGCCCGAGCACTGAATGGTATGAGGGCCCTATTGGATCTGAAGGAATTACTTTTTTTATTCTCTATTATTAGGGCCCGAGCACCAAATGGCATGAAGGCCCTATTGTAATTCAAGGAATTCTTCTCTATTATTATTCTTCCGAAACAAACGCATTTTTGAGGGCCTAAACATGCATGAAAAGTTGTTTAACTTTGCACATACATCAGAAGTGATGAAAAATATATTTTATGCAAAAGTCTTGCAAAAAGGCGGGGCAAAATGGCTCAACAGCGCCCCCTAAAAAATTGGGAAAATTGAACCCCTCAATACAGATTGTTGTAGGATACCAAAATTCGGTATGCATATGTATCATGAACAGACGCACCAAAAAGTTTCTTGCACACATACCCTAAGTCAAACAGGAAGTCTGCAATTTTGGATCAAAGTTACGATTTTGACACCGATTTGGTCATTTCCAGCCCGCATACTTTAACAAACTCCTCCTAGAGATTTGACCTCAGCAACTTCAAATTCAGTCAGACATAGGAGATGAAAAATTATCAAAACGGTGAGTTTTCAACATTGCAAAGGTGGCGTGGCCAGGGGGTGAATTTCACCATGAAAATTGAAACGGCCATAACTCCAGCATACATGATCCCAAGAGAGCCAAACCTTATGTGCTTGATAACCCTTGAACACATCCATGTGTTAATACTTGATCTGAGTCATAGCGCCACCTACTGGCAACAGGAAGTAATATGTTTTACAGTTTGACGCCCTGCAAGAACCACAGTGATCAGATCCTCCTCAAATTTACTCAGAATAACCTCAAGACCTTGGAGATTATATGTTGTGAAGCTGGTGACTTTTCATCAAAAGGTGTTGCTATGGCGATGCAACAAATTTCAATGTCTCGCCATGAAATTTCAAAGCCTTATAACTTGACTCCACATGGTCTGATCTTTTCCAAATTTCATATGCTTGTTAAAAGTTCCGGTCTTAACACACATACAGGTCCATACTTAGTGACAGTCAGAGCGCCACCTACTGGCAACAGGAAGTATTAAGCGCCACTCTTTTGCTAACTACTCCTAGCACATTACTCAGAAACACATACAATTTAGTCAGTCAAGGTGTAACACCTTGATGATGATAACTCCTGAAGCTTTTGAGTTTTCATCAAAAACCGTTGCCATGGCAACATATTGTTCGCCACGGAGTCGAAGCAGTTTTTAAGGGGCTAGACATGCTTGAAAACTCACAAATCTTTGCACACACATTGCAGGTCTTAAAGTCTGTAATGTATTGGTGGCAGACATGGGTGTGGCAGCGCCCCCTACAATATTTCAATGAAGCAGCCCCCGTGCCACATTAAACCTACAAAATTAAACAAAAATTGGTACACATATGTATCATGCCGGGTCGCACAAAAAAGTCTCTTGGAATCATAGCTTAAACCCAACAGGAAATCAGCCATTTTGAATTGAGTGGTCAATTTTGGCGATTTTGCATGCCTTGTACTTTAACGAACTCCTACAGAATTCATCATAACAACTTCAAAATCTGTGTGTGTCATCTGGACTAGTGTAGGATCAAAAGTTATTTAAAGATTTAGTTCACATTGAAGCGTTTGGCTGTGGCGTGGCGTTGACTTTTGATGTTTTGCCAGAAAAGAGGAAATGCTGTAACTTAAGTGTAAATGCTCCAATCTACATCAAATTTTACATTTTTGAGAAAGCTCCTGACCTGAACACGTCTACATGACAACATTTCAACGCAGCAGCCCTGACAGCAAGTAAAGTAGCGGACAAAGGAGGTAATGTTTATCTCCTTCTTGCACTGTCTGAAAATAGCCCAAGTCTGGAGACATCTACATGCTCGTGACAGAAGCCCTTCAACTGCGCCGCGTCCTGATGCGCTAGGGTGCGAGGGCCCGATCATCGCTGCTGGCAGCTTTAATTAGGGCCCAAGCATCGAACAGAGCAAAGGCCCTATTGGATCTGAAGGAATTATTTTTTTATTCTCTATTATTATTATTATTATTTTTCTTCTGAAACAAACATGTTTTTAGGGCCTGAATGTGCACAAAAAGTTGTTAAATTTTGCAGAAATATCAGAAGTGGTGAAAAAATTGATTTTTTATGGGTCTTACAAAAAGGCAGGGCGAAATGGCTCGACAGCACCCCCTAGAAAATTAGGAAAATTGAGCCCCTCAATATGGATTGTCATAGAACAATGAAATTGAAATTGAAATTGAAATTGAAATTAAGCACTGCATTGCTCCCTGGCTACAGTGTATTGCTCCTCAACCACAGTGCGTCACGACTCAGCCATAACCTGTTGCTGCCTGGCCACAGCACGTTGCTCCTTGACCACAGCTTGTTGCTTGTCATCCACAGCTCATTGCTCTCGACCACAGGGTGTTGCTCCCTGTCCACAGGTCACTGCTGCCCAGCCACAGCATGTTGCTCCCTGACCACAGTGTGTTGCGCCCCGGCTGCAACTCTGTGAGCCTTCCAGTGTTTAGTTAATGTGGTTGGTAAAAAAAAGTTGGTGGTTTGTGTGTTGAGTTAGGTTTGGATCATTGATTAACACATATTTGTGTGGGTTTGATGGTGTGGCTCAAAGTAACGGTGGAGCTAAATCAATACTTGTGCAATAATTGTACAAATACTAGTTTAAAATTAGTTTAATTTATTTGTCATCTCGGGGCACAACAATTCCCAACAACAACAATTCCCCCATGAGCAACCCTGTCTCCTCAAAATTACGTTCCCCACAACTAATTTGCATTCTCAATTACGTTTCTCAGAAAACGTATTTTGTCCGCGATTACGTTTGTTTGTAACGTATCACAAATACGTTTCTAATCAACATATTTTTGCTCTCCTACAATGCTATTAGCTATTTTAATTCGAACAACCTTTCTCTACTTTAACATACATATATTGGGGACAGGCCTACGCATTTTCTAAACAAACCTGGATTTGTCCTTTTTCAACGTGACGGTACTCATTTTAATTAATGGTTTGATTTATAATTGCTGTGTATCTTGTATCTCCACTGACATCTGATGATTTGCGCATTATGGCCGGTTTTTAAGTAACCGCCTGTCATTGCTGTGGGGAATAAAATCAAAGAAAGACATGACTGGCCATTGTTGTCTAACCTCATAAGAAGGGACTGAAAAAAGAAAGAAATCCTAAACGTTTCAAAGGGAATTCCCAGTGACGTCATGCGTAGTAATGTCCCACAAAATGAACCCCCCGACCCGCCCCCTACACCTTCCCTAAACCTTCTGTTTTGTAAAGTAGGGTCGTAAAATAGGTTCATAAAACAACATAACTACTGAATATATCAAATATTTACAACAACTAAACTAATAACACTGCATCTAGATGATCTATGTTCAGAACAAGTAAAGATGTTGCTTTATTTTAGACATATGTGTGTTTGTGTGTGTGTGCGTGCGTGTGTGTTTGCGCGCGCGCCAACATTTTTTGAATTACGCGGGGCTCTTTTGGCGGACTGAAAACCCGCCAACTCGTCTTGCTTGCAACCTCGGGTTTTCAAGAATGAAGATGTCATTTCAATGTAGACACACGTGGGGTCGCTAGTCTGTCTGGTTCATTGAGCCATCCACTGTCTCTCAAAAGAGCGACGAAGAAGACGAAGTAACGCGAAAAAAAGGTGGCGTTGTAGGGGGCGGGCATGGGGGGCGGGTCAGGGGGTTCATTTTGTGGGACATTACTACGCATGACGTCACTGGGAATTCCCTTTGAAACGTTTAGGATTTCTTTCTTTTTTCAGTCCCTTCTCATGAGGTTAGACAACAATGGCCAGATAATTTGAGTTCGTCATGTCTTTCTTTGATTTTATTCCCCACAGCAGTGGCAGGCGGTTACTTAAAAACCGGCCATAATGCGCAAATCATCAGATGTCAGTGGCGATACAAGGTACACAGCAATTATAAATCAAACCATTAATTAAAATGAGTACCGTCACGTTGAAAAAGGACAAATCCAGGTTTGTTTAGAAAATGCGTAGGCCTGTCCCCAATATATGTATGTTAAAGTAGAGAAAGGTTGTTCGAATTAAAATAGCTAATAGCATTGTAGGAAAGCAAAAATATGTTGATTAGAAACGTATTTGTGATACGTTACAAACAAACGTAATCGCGGACAAAATACGTTTTCTGAGAAACGTAATTGAGAATGCAAATTAGTTGTGGGGGAACTAATTTTGAGGAGACAGGGTTGCCATGAGCAATTCCCCTTTAACAGCATAGGAAGAAACTTCAAGCAGGTGGGTGGCTGTCTGCCTTGACTGGATGGATTGAGAGTGTTCAAACACAAACATTACCCTCTCAAGACAATATCTGAAAATTGATTAACATTTTTTATAGATATAGATACATATTAGGCATGTTGTAAAATATTGATATATTAGATATCGATTGACACTTTACTATAAAGAAAAAAGTTTAGGCATCAATGTATTAAAATGACAATATAACCTCACAATATTAAAAAGCCTGTCTGTCACCTCTAAGTCTTTCTGTAATTTTATCAACAAGGTATGGTTATTGACACCTCTTCACACCTCCAGTTGCCAAACAACTGCATGAATATAAAAAAATATTATGAAGAAGGAAGTACACCAACATTTGTGGAAAAAGGTCTGTGCATGTTCTCATGTGTTTACAAAAACAGGTACTCTGTCTTTTATACAACAGATCTAAATGCAACAACAAATAATGGCTTTGGAATATGTGCGATACCTAGATGGTAGTTTCGATAAACTTCCTGTCCAAAAGAATTGTGAGACAAACTAGTTTGGTTTTTGCTGTTGTGGTAGGATAACTTTTGTTCTTTTAACTTGTTATACATGGCTAATAGGAAAAAAATTACCAGCAGAACACCAACAAACACAAAAACAGGTCAAAATACCCATACTTTTCCATTAGGAAAATATGGCAATTTTTATTTCCACATGGCTGTGACAACCTTATGAAGGATGTACTGTGATAAACAACAAGATTTAAACTTTTGTCAATTTCATCTTATTTAAGAAATGTATAACTATAGTTTTAAAAACAAAATTTACATTGCAAACTGTTAAATTAAATCTTTCATAAAGAAAAGTGGAGGCAATGAATTTCATTCAGAGTCTTTATAGACCTATTTGGACAGCCTGATAATAAAGAGTTGCAATAATCCAGCCTAGAAGTAACAAATGCATGGATTATTTTTTCTGCATCTTGTTGAGACAAGATATGTCTGATTTTAGCGATATTACGAAGGTGAAAAAAGGCAGTCCTTGAAATTTGTTTTATGTGGGAGTTAAAGGACATATCCTGATCAAAGATAACTCCCAGATTCCTTACGGTGGTGCTGTAGGCCAGGGTAATGCCATCTAAATTAGATAAATCATTAGATAATGTGTTTCTGAGTTGTTTAGGACCAAGCACAATAACTTCAGTTTTATCCAAGTTTAGCAGCAGGAAATTGCAGGTCATCCAGGTCTTGATGTCTTTAAGGCATGCTTGGAGTCTAGATAACTGATTGGATTCATCTGGCTTCATTGGTAAATATATTTGGGTATCATCTGCATAACAATGGAAATTTATGGAGTGTTTTCAAATAATATTCCCGAACAGAAGCATATATAAAGTGAATAGTATAGGTCCCAGAACAGAACCTTGTGGAAATCTGTGTCTAACTTTTGCTTTTATGGAGGATTCATCATTAACATGAACAAACTGAAATCGATCTGATAAATATCAGAATTTTAAATCGGCATAATGTAGTAACTTTAATGCCGATGAAATGTTCCAGTCCCTGTAATAGGATTTGATGGTCAACAGTGTCAAATGCGGCGCTAAGATCTAACAAGACAAGTACAGAGACAAGTCCTTTGTCAGATGCAGTCAGGAGGTCATTTGTGACTTTAACCATTGCTGTCTCTGTGCTATGATGTGCTCTAAATCCAGACTGAAAAGCCTCAAATAAATTAGTTATCTAGAAAGTCACATAACTGATTGGCGACTTCTTTCTCGAGGATCTTAGACAGAGAAGGAAGGTTAGATATGGGTCTATAGTTGACTAAGACGTCAGAATCGAGAGTAGGCTTCTTAAGGAGGGGTTTCATTACAGCTACTTTAAAGGACTGCGGTACATAGCCAGTTACCAAACACATATTGATCATATTTAGTAGGGAGGTGCTAATTAAGGGTGGGACATCCTTAAGTAGTTTAGTTGGGATGGGATCTAACAAACAATTCGAAGATTTTGATGAAGAAATCATAGAAGTTAATCCAGGAAGGTCAATCTGAGAAAACCAGTCCAAAATTAAGTCAGGTTTTGTGGCTGTTTCTAGGGTTCTTGATATCTTTATCTCTAATTGTTAGAATTTTATCAGCCATTGGAATACTCAGATCAATAGAGTTATGACTCTTTGTCAGCTTGGCCAAGGTGCTGAAAAGAAACCTAGGGCTGTTTTTATTTTCCTCAATTAATGTTGAGTAATAGGCGGCTCTGGCATTACAGAGGGCCTTCTTATAAGTTTTAAAGTTTTCAAGCCAGACTGTTAAATCAGTCAAGATGAGTGGTTTGTTGTATGCCACTAGGAATACTATCAACTCGTTGCTGGGCAGGTAATGTGATCTGATCTCAGATGTAAGAATGCTCTGGTGGTGGGTTTCGTCTTCAGAGACTTTTATTGCTGAGTGCTCACAAGTTACAGCATAAGACGGTCAGCCAGGAGTGTGTGTGTGTGTGTGTGTGTGTGTGGTTCTAAACAAAGAAACAAAACATAAATGAATATTACTGCACGTCTTCTTTCCTCTCAATATTACAAAATAATAATGTATTTATGTATACAATCTCCACTTATAACACTACAACATATAACATCCAATCATAACTCAAACCCACAGTACAGTGCATTCATCACTCCCATTCACATTTCGTACATGGCTGCCAAATGAGATAACAAACCAACATTATAACTACTAAGAAAAATATCTCTTATAAATATACTGAACACACACAACTGGACAGACAGCGGCTAGCAGACTTACGCTGCGGCTAATTAAGGCACATTGTATCACTCCACACAGCATGCCACTTTAGCTAGCATTGTCATATAAGTTAGCTCCGCTGCTGAACTACAACAATGAACACATAAACAACATAAAAGGAAACTTATGCATCAGTGGACGCACACAGGCTCTCACTGTCCAAACTCTCACAACCCACTGAATAAAAGGCTGTAAATAGCGCTGCTGCAATCCCGTCTCCCCTGCTCTCCTGCTCGTTAACAACAAAAAAACTCAGGTCTGCTAGGAAGGTTTTGACTGACAGGTGGGCGGGACTTATAACTAATACCTACAACTAATGAAGAGCCTGCATGGTAAACAATAAAGAAATATATACAATGCGTACTATGCGAGATTCTTCTAGTTTAGTGGAACGCCAAATCCTTTCAGATTTACGAGATAATTGCTTTAATTTACGGGTTTCAGAGTTATACCACGGAGCTAATCTCTTATCACTGGCGCCGGAAGTAGGGGGGCCAAGGGGCCATTGGCCCCCCCACTTTTCCCTCCTCTCATTCTTTTTAAATCGTATCACTGTCCCCTCAAATGCGCCAATATTGCAACACTTACGGTAAAATGACGTTCCGATCATTCCCCTCAAACGCCCCAATATTGCAACACTTACGGTAAAAAGATGTTTCAATCATTCCCGCCTATACATTCATGAATGAAGCAGACAAACATAAAGCGGGAAGAGTATTTACATTGTAATCCAATCAAAGAGGACAAAATCAAATGTATACAGTGTACATTGCAACCAATAAAATTGTTTCAATGCTGTGACGTGTTTTAGCCTATACTTTGTTTACAGTAAATCTGTTTGAACCGTAGCGCTAGCTAACCTTAACTTAATATTGCATATATATTGCATTCTTCTGTAAACATGTCAAAAGAGCCGGTGCATAAGAAAGGAAAATACAGTCAAACAAAACTGAACTTCAACGTTTCATCTCTGATCTCCACAACTCCGTTGGAGCCTGGCCCTTCAACCTCAGAACCAGCGCAGCGACAGCCAGAAGATTCCCAAAGCAGCAGTTCTGTGCCTGCTGACACTGTTGAAGCCACCGGCATTGAACCCAAACAGGCTGGTGCTGGCTCCGTTTGCGTGGAGAGTTGTTGTCGGGACATAGAGACAGGTACAGCTGCACAGCTAATTATAGACAAAAAGGAAACCGCTAGATCATTTGGCCAAAGAGAAAGATACTTTAATGCAGAATGGTACAATAGAGAATGGCTAATTCTCTGTAAAACCAGGAAGCGAGCTTTCTGTGAAATATGCCGTTTTGCTGCTGTCAAACAGCTCATAACTTTCTCAAAATGTGGAGATGACGGCTTTATAAAATCAGGCATTAATAATTGGAAAAAGTGCCCAAGCCTCCTAGACAGCCATGAAAAGTCTCACTTTCACAAAGAGTGTGTCCAAAAAAAGTGCGCTTACTTCAGTCAGGCACCAGTCAATATTCAGCTTGTCAAACAAAAGCGTATTGAGCAGGAGAAAAGAAGGGATGGGGTGATGGAGCAACTGCGCTGTCTGCAGTTTCTAACCCGACAGGGTCTGGCGATCAGAGGACATACAGATAAGGAGAGCAATTTTCGAAAGCTAGTCGAACTTGTAGCTGAGAAAAACCCCACGCTGAAAAGCTTTATGCTCACCGGGAAATATGCATCACATGAGACAATCAATGAACTTATACATGAGATGTATCGGGAGTCTCTCACCACTCTCTTAACTGAAATAAAAAGCCAGGCAAAACACTATGCCATCACTGTGGATGAAACCCGTCTGAACGACGCCTAAATCATCTCCTCTTCCTCCACACCCACAAAGATTTGACCGATGGCCTGGACCTCCAAAAAGTGCCTCGCAGTTTCTGCTTTGCCAGTGAGCGAAGGGAGGCTTACTTCGGCAAAGTCTGAGGGGAAGAAAGATTAACTTTGTCAGGCCTACTTAACAGTTCGTGTCGGTGATATGCCTCAGTTCAGTGGCACTTTTACAGATGCCGTTAGGCTACTTTTTCCCTAAAATATTGTGTCATTAATTAATGTAATTTCCATGTTTCATGCTAGTACACTGTTAGCTTCTTTTTTTTTCAAAGATAAAGTTTGTTGTTAAACACGTTACCTGAATCTTTTTCTTTCTTCGCCATCACCTTGACGACGTGCTGCTGCAACTTTATTCCACAAATTCGTGGATGGGCATTAAATTTCTTCAGGTGGACAGCGACACAGCAGCGCTGTGTCTCGGGGCTGTCCGCGGTGCTGAAATGGACAATGGTGGCGGGCAACTGAAAAAAAAAAATCATTCCTCTCTCTCTTTAGAAATATTATACTGCCACCCTGTGGTACAAACACGCTATACGCCGTTTTCATATATGAACTCCGTAGTATTCCGGAGTATTTCCGGAGTTGCCCTTTCACATATGTAGCACACAGCAGGAGATTCCACGTCAGACGCGTTCTCACCTGCTGGAAATACTCCGTTGGGTTTAGACGAGGGAAGCAGGAGGCAGGACATCACTCAGAAAGTATGCTGCGGTTGTAATTCAGCGTTTTAACCTCTTCATCAGATGTAAATCAGCTTTTATTTTACGAGAATCCCAGGAAGTTTTTTCTGATTCTCTCCCATTAGCGCGACCTTTACAGCGGAGCGTCCAATCAAAACAGTAGCCTACAGCTTAGCCAGCCTGCTGAATGTCTCCAGCGATAGTAACGTGTTAAATAGCAGCTGTAGATGAGAGGGGAGTTGGCTGCTAGAAGTCAAAGACATCATTTATAATTTTATGTTCTGCTTGTTCAACCGTTGTTTGAGAAATTGCTCGTTACTGCCGGATTTTATTGTACTTATAGCAGCGAGCAGTTGTAGCCCACTCGCTCGCTGTGTTTACACATGGGCTCAATTACACAAACTTTGTACTACAGAACTGGCAGGGTAAAGTCCATTTAATGGCAAGTCAGACTGATTGGGACATCTGCATTCACACATACAGCTCTTATGCTTTATTATCTTTCTTTTTATAGGAGCAATGGAGTCGAGTGTTTGCTGTAGAGCACCTGCAGCACTGTCAACAAAATTATCAATTTGGGAAGGATTAAAATTATCATAAGAGTCCTCTGAGGTATTGATAAAAGGAATTGAATTCAGCACTAATGGAATTGTTTCTAGTTTCACATCTAGTGAAGACATTTTTGTCTAATGGTGTGTAATTTACCAATAAAAATTCAAAAGTCATCAAATGGTGGTCTGATAAAATGGGATTTTGAGGAAAAACTATCAAATGTTCAATACCTATGCCATAAGTCAGCACAAGATCAAGGGTGTGATTATGACAGTGAGTGGGTTTATTTACACACTGAGAGAAGCCAATTGAGTCTAGTAATGAGATAAAGGCAGTGCTAAGACTATCATTATCAACGTCCAGATGAATATTAAAGTCACCTGCTATAATTACTTTATCTGTACTGAGGACTAAGTTTGATAAAAACTCTGAGAATTCAGATAAGAATTCAGGGTACAGGCCAGGAGGACGGTACACTATAACAAATAGAATTGGCTGTACAGTTTTCCAGGTTGGGTGACAAATACAAAGAGCAAGGCATTCAAAAGAATTATAATTAAATTTATATGTAACAGTTGCATATAAATTTGCATTTATATGTAGAAGTTACACATTGCAGGTTTATAATGTACATACACATCCACAAACAGATGCTCAAGATTCATCAGTAGATAATGACACAATATTTCTCTAAAGCATTCTGATTCTTTAATTTTCACATATTTCATACTTTCAACTCTCAATACCAAAAATGGTACACTGTCACATTTACATAATAAAAATATGTACAATCACAGACATTAAGAAAGTCAGGCATGCACTTGAATCTTGCACTTGATATTAATTTGTGATTTAGTGTTACTTGTGACACATGGAATACATGGAATGATAGACAGAGAGATACTGATGGGAAAATATACTTTAAAAAATATATTCTCTTAATTTATTATAGCATCCAGTAGTCCCCAATATCATACAATGTCCTCCCAGCTCTGTGGTAATGTAAAGTGGGCCTGGCAGGGAAAACACCTCTCTCCATTGAGAAAAATTTCATGATCAGCACTGTGATGCAGCACTCTCTGACCGACTGAGACTACATCAACACTATGCCAAACAATTTTCAAACTTCATTTTTGGGTGAAAACTAATTGTGTCAGCTAAAATATCTTCTTCTTCTCTCTATTTTAATTTGGCAAACGACAAAACTGCATCACAGCTAACACCTAAGGCATGAGACAGCCTGGCAGAGCAAATCACAATTTTATGGTCACTTGGTCTGACAAAATAAACAAATACAGATCACGTGTAATTGGCTATATCACCATTTAAAGTGCATGACCAGAGAGAAAGTTAAGAGATGTCATCTTACTCACTTTGGTGCCACACAGCTGACTGAGCAGCTACAGACACTGGCGGTTACTCTGTCAGCCTGTTAAACCTATCCTCCTACTCTCTTCAATGTTTCATGCTGCTGAATTCACCGTTAAGTTGTTCTTCCTGTTTCTGCTGTCAAATAACGAAAACAAAAAAAAAAATTATAAAAAAAGTAATGTCAACTAATAAAATCAACATAATCAACATCTTAACTTCACTGCCACACATTCAACTGGGCATCTTATGTCATAATTTTGCAAAAATTATTCCCGTGACACTGAAATACCAAGTTAGTTTTTTGAGATTTACACACTCATTTTGAAAAATCTTTGCTCCTGAATGGAGGGCTGAAACAGAGAGAAAAAAATGCTTACGAATATGGCAGCTGTGTGGATGTACTCTGAGTAAATGTGTCTAGTGAGAACAGTCTTTCTCACAACAGAAAAGTGAGCTACAATTAGGCCAGTTGGGGTTTTAATTGTAGTGATAAGTTGCTAATATTTTCTCTCAAGTAGTGGACTGTATGGTGTTGTAAATATGCTATATTTATTGTTCATACCAATGGGATATTATTTGATTTGTTCAATGCTGTGTTTGGACTAATTTGTGATTATTCAGTATTTACCGTTTTCTCTCATTTATCTTGCATGGTTGAAAGCCAACAGATGGCAGCATAAACCAGCTAATGCTACATTTCACCATACTACCCATTCTACAGTTTCCTGATCCAGAGACACCAGAACCTTACTGTTCTAATATTCCTTCATCACATACTATTGATTTATTATTTTAAATCTTTCCAGATACAAAATCCCATGTTTGTTTAAATAGAACAGAGCCATCATTAATATTAGTACCACCTATGCTTTCCTACTATGACAAGTCAAATATCTGCTATGAAAAAGAAAGCAAATAGTGCAGCTGCTCACTGAGGACAAACAGGTTTTAAAGCCATTCTTTTACAGCCGAGGAGTTTGCAGTAGTGCTGCAGCTTTCAGTGCTTCTTCACTGAGTCAAGGAGACGCAGGATGTGCAGGAAGAGGTTGACGATGTCCAAGTAAAGGTTTATAGAAGCCAAGATGTGCTCCTCAGGGGAGAGCTGCTTCATCAGCAGGCTGGTGTCATAGATGATGAAGCCACAGAAAACTAGAGCTCCAGCTCCAGCCAGGACTATCTCTGTGCTGTTACTGTTGAAAAAGAACTGCAGAGAGAATAGAGTAAGCAGGAGGCAGGGACCAGGTTGCAGGCTTTACAGGTGTACTAGTGTGTGTGTGTGATATGGACAATGTGTGATGGGACCAGAGTGGAGGGGCTTTGCCTGGAGCATGGATGGCATGGCCCTATAGCTCCCATAAAGGGAAATCTTAATGCTACAGCTTACAAGGACATTTTATACTGCAGTGTGCTTCCATCAAGATGCCCCATCTAGCTCCATAAGGAAATGCTTTTCCCAGTCTGATGTGTAAGGACTTGACTGACATGTACAAAACACTGACACTAATGCTTTGGTGGCTGTAGCCAGGTTCCAACAACTGCAGCAGATAAATGCCCATGGTTTTGGAGTGAATGTTTAACTATCACATATGGGATTGGTGTTTGGTGTCCATATACTTTTGACCATGTAGTGTATTTCATTCCAACAAAACACTCCATCCCACAGCACAGCTGTGTCAGAAACATGAAGTGAGCTTTAAGAGCCAATTGATGAGTTTGCTAACCGACAATATGAAATATTTCTATAACACATACTGATTGTGTGTGGTGTGACGCCCTATCCTGTCTTATTGTTTATGAAGAGGTGTCATACAATTTAGGATTAACAGAAATGTGAAACATGTTTCAATTTGAGCAAATATGCAGGCTATCTCCACACATTTTGAGATTACACTGAATGCTTTTTCAGACCTCAACAAAGAAAAACAGTATCGTATTTCTTGGCAAATGATGTGTCGCCATGGTAACAGCGTTTGGTTTTGGGTCATGACCTGCCAAATGTAGCATCACCAAGGTTTTGTTTCTTAGCCGAGTTAATTTGATGTGCATCGGCCACATTTCCTAGGAGTAATTAGACAAAGTACGAGGTATGTTACTTCCGGTTGCCAGTAGGTGGCGCTATGGCTTCCACTAAAAATGAGCCTTTACATGTGTTCAGACCAGGACCCCTAACAAGCATATGAAATTTGGAAAAGATCAGAGCACGTGGAGTCAAGGTATAAGGCTTTAAAATGTCATGGCATGACATCGAAATTCGCCACATCGCCATGGCAACACCAAAACTCACCATTTTTCTTCTCCTACGCCTGTAGATGATATGGACAGAATTTGAAGTGGCTGAGGTCAAATCTCTAGGAGGAGTTTGTTAAAGTATGTGGGCTGGAAATGACCAAATCGGTGTCAAAATCGCAACTTTGACACAAAATGGCTGACTTCCTGTTGGAGTTGGGGTATGTGTCCAAGAGACTTTTAGGTGTGTCTGGTCATGATACATATGCATGTCCAATTTTGTTTTCCTAGGACAATCTGGGGCTCAATTTTTCTAATTTTCTAGGGGGCGCTATTGAGCCATTTTGCCCCGCTTTTTTGCGAGACCCATAAAATATCAAATTTTTCACCACTTCTGATGTCTGTGCAAAGTTTAACAAATTTTCATGCACGTTTAGGCCCTCAAAACTGCATTTGTTTCGGAAGAATAATAATAATAATTAAAGCTGCAAGCAGCGATCATCGGGCCCTCGCACCCCAGCGCATGTCGACGGCCATGCAGTCGAAGGGCTTTTGTCAGAGACTTCTAGACGTTTCCAGACTCAGGCTGTTTTCAGACAGAGCAAGGAGAGAAACATCACATCCTTTGTCCACATTTTGCCCAGCTGCTGGGGCTGCTGCATTGAAATGCCGTAGGGGGCGAAATGGAGCCAGTTTGCATCAGTGATTGAATATTGTAATGTAGACGTGCTCAAGCCTGGACTGTTATCAAACCTGTAAAGCTTGAGGCAGATCCAACCATGTACACTCAAGTTATATCAATTTCCTCTGTCATGGCGAAACATCAAAACTCAATGCCACGCCACGGCCAAACGCTTCGACATGAACTAAATCTTTTAATAACTTTTGATCATACACTAGTCTAGATGACACACACTGATTTTGAAGTCCTTGCCATGAATTCTGTAGGAGGAGTTCGTTGAAATACAAGGTATGCGAAATGGCCAAAAAAAGGCGAAAATTGACCCGTTTTTCCAAAATGGCCGACTTCCTGTTGGACTTACGATATGGCTCCAAGAGACTTTTTTGTGCGCCTTGACATTATACATGTGCATTGTGAATTTCATTTTTCTACGTTAATCTGGAAGGCGGGGCTTCACTTTGGAAATTTTCAAGGGGGCACTCTTGAGCCATATTGCCTCGCCCATTTAAATTGTCTACATAGGATTTTAGATAAGGTGACTCTGGACATGTGTGTCAAGTTTCGTGATTGTAGAGCCATCCCTTGTCCCTGAAAAACAGTATTGTATGTCATGGCGAAGGATTTGTCACCATGGTAACAGCGTTCGGTTTTGGGTCCTGCCAAATGTAGCATCACCAAGGTCTTGTTTATTAGCTGACTTAATTTCAGGTGCATCAGATAAATTTCCTAGGAGTAATTGGACAAAGTACGACGCATGTTACTTCCTGTTGCCAGTAGGTGGCGCTATGACTTTCGCTAAATATGAGACTGAACAATTGTTCAGACCGGGACTCTTAACAAGAATGTGAAAGTTGGAAAAGATTAGACGACGTGGAGTCAAGTTATAAGGCTTTGAAATTTCATGGCGAGACATTGAAATTCGCCGCGTCGCCACGGCAACACCTTTCTCTGAAAACTCACCAAATTCAGGAAACACAAAGTCCAATGTCTTGAGGCTATTCTGAGTAAATTTTAGGTGGATCCAGTCACTGTGCTACCCACAGGGTGTCAAACTGTAAAACATGTTACTTCCTGTTGTCAGTAGGTGGCGCTATGACTCATATCCAGTATTGACACATGGATGTGTTCAGGGCGGGACTCATATCAAGCATAAAAGGTTTGAGTCTCTTAGGATCATGTATGCCGCAGTTATGGCCGTTTCAATTCTCATGGCGAAGGATCGAAATTCACCCCCCGGCCACGCCCCCTTGGCAATGACGAAAACTCACCGTTTTAATAACTTTTAATCTCCTATGCCTGTAGATGATATGGATAGATAGATGAATGTGTAATTTCAGGTGCATCGGCCAAATTTCCTAGGAGTAATTAGACAAAGTACGACGCATGTTACTTCCTATCGCCAGTAGGTGGCGCTATGACTTTCGCTAAATATGAGACTGAACATGTGTTCAGACCGGGACTCTTAACAAGCATGTGAAATTTGGAAAAGATCAGACCACGTGGAGCCAAGTTATAAGGCTTTGAAATTGCATGGCGAGACATTGAAAATCGCCGTTTCGCCATGGTAACATATTTTGACGAAAAGTCACCAACTTCATAATATAGGATCTCCAAGGTCTTGTGGCTATTCTCAGTAAATTTGAACTGGATTCGATCACCGTGCTACCCACAGGGCGTCGGAGCGTAAAACATGTGACTTCCTGTTGCCAGTAGGTGTCGCTATGACTCATATCCTGTATTGACACATCGATGCATTCACATTCAGGGCGGGACACTTATCAAGCACAAAAGGTTTGGGTCTCTTAGGATCACGTATGCCGGAGTTATGGCCGTTTCAATTTTCATGGCGAAGGATCGAAATTCACCCCCCGGCCACGCCCCCTTGGCAATGACGAAAACTCACCGTTTTAATAACTTTTAATCTCCTATGCCTGTAGATGATATGGACCGAATTTCAAGTGGCTGAGGTCAAATCTCTAGGAGGAGTTCGTTAAAGTATGCGGGGTGGAAATGACCAAATCGGTGTCAAAATGGCAACTTTGGCACAAAATGGCCGACTTCCTGTTGGAGTTAGGGTATGTGTCCAAGAGACTTTTTGGTGCGTCTGGTCATGATACATATGCATACCGAATTTCGTTCTCCTACGTTAATCTGTATCGAGGGGCTCAATTTTTCTAATTTTCTAAGGGGCGCTATCGAGCCATTTTGCCCTGCCTTTTTGCAAGATGCATAAAATATCAAATTTTTATCCACTTCTGATGTCTGTGCAAAGTTTAACAACTTTTCGTGCACGTTTAGGCCCTCAAAAATGCGTTTGTTTCGGAAGAATAATAACTTTAATTTTAATAACTTTTGATCATACACTAGTCTAGATGAGACACACTGATTTTGAAGTCGTTACGATGAATTCTGTAGGAGCTCGTTAAAATAAAAGGTATGAAAAATGGCCAAAAAAAAGGCAAAAATTGACCAGTTTTTCCAAAATGGCCGACTTCCTGTTGTAATTATAACATGGCTCCAAGAGGCTTTTTTGTGCGTCTTGACGTTATACATGTGCCTTGTGAATTTCATTTTTCTACGTTAATCTGGACGGTGGGGCTTCAATTTTGAAATTTTCAAGGGGGCGCTGTTGAGCCACTTTGAGCAATTAACTACATAGGATTTCAGCTGGTGACCCTCCAGACGTGTCAAGTTTCGTGACTGTAGAGCCATCCCTTGTCCCTGAAAAACAGTATTGTATTTCATGGCGAAGGATTTGTCGCCATAGCACCGGCAATTGGTTTTAGGTCATGACCTGCCAAAGGTAGCATCACCAAGGTCTTGTTTATTAGCTGACTTAATTTCAGGTGCATTAGCCAAATTGAAGTGGCTGAGGTCAAATCTCTAGGAAGAGTTTGTTACAGTATGCAGGCTGGAAATGGCAAAATCGGCGTCAAAATCACAACTTTGATCCAAAGTGCGTCTGGTCATGATACATAAGTATACTGTATTTCGTTCTTCTAAGACAATTTGTATCGAGGGGCTCAATTTTTCTAATTTTTTAGGGGGCGCTATTTTGTCCCACCTTTTTGCGTGACCCATAAAATATCAAATTTTTCACCACTTCTGATGTATGTACAAAGTTTAACAACTTTTTGTGCACATTTAGGCCCTCAAAAATGCGTTTGTTTCGGCAGAATAATGATAGAAAAAAATTCTGTGAATTACGATAGGACTTTGCAGCGGTAGGTGCTCAGGCCCTAATAATTACATCTTATACCTTTAAAACAAAACTTACCAGAAAAAACTGAAAATCTGACTCCTTAGATGGTCTTTTAGTACAACCAAATGCTGAATAACACTATTTTATGCACCCAAAATGTTACAATTAACTTTCATGAACTGAAATAGGGAGGATATGACTACACCTATACTCTGTGATTCTGAGCTTACACCATGGTTAAGTTACATAACCAGCATTGTCGCCGTGGTAGTGACCGCACCCACCTGTCACTCAAAGCAGGTACGCTCTTAATTTTGCATAGCTTTAAGCCTAGACTCAATTGGCTTCTCTCAGTGTGTAAATAAACCCACTCACTATCATAATCACACCCTTGATCTTGTGCTGATTTATGGCATAGAAATTGAACATTTGATAGTTTTTCCTCAAAATCCCATTTTTATCAAACCACCATTTGATAACTTTTGAATTTTTATTGGTAGATTACACACCATTAGACAAAAATGTCTACACTAGATGTCTTACTGATCGTGCTGCAGCTGAATTTAAGGAAACAATTCCATTAGTGCTGAATTCAATTCCTTTCATCAATACCTCAGAGGACTCTTACGATAATTTTAGTCCTTCCCAAATTGATAATTTCATTGACAGTGCTGCAGGTACTCTACAGCAAACGCTCAACTCCATTGGCTCCTTTAAAAAGAAAGATAATTAAGCATAAGAGATTAGCTCCGTGGTATAACTCTGAAACCTGCAAATTAAAGCAACTATCTCATAAATCTGAGAGGATTTGGTGTTCCACTAAACTAGAATAATCCCCCATAGTCTGGCTTGAAAACCTTAAAACTTATAAGAAGGCCCTCTGTAATGCCAGAGCCGCCTATTATTCAGCATTGAGGAAAATAAAAACAGCCCTAGGTTTCTTTTCAGCACCTTGGCCAGGCTGACAAAGAGTCATAACACTGTTGATCCGAGTATTCCAATGAGCTTTTTTGATGATAAAATTCTAACAATTAGAGATAAAATTCAACAATCTCTACTCTCAAAAGGCACAGATTTATCAAGTTCCCTAGAAACAGCCACAAAACCTGATTTAAGTTTGGACTGTTTCTCTCAGATTGACCTTCCTGAATTAACTTCTATAATTTCGTCATCAAAACCTTCGAATTGTCTCTTAGATCTCATCCCAACTAAACTGTTTAAGGATGTCGTACCCTTAATTAGCACCTCCCTACTAAATATAATCAATTAGGGCTGGGCGATATGACCAAAATTTCATATCACGATATAAGTCAGTTCATATCATGATAACGATATGTATCACGATATAGCACATTTTTTGTAAATTCAATGAATAAATATTTTATATAAGATGACCACATCGGAAAGGCCTATTTCTTATTGCATTTTGAATTATATCAGGCCTGGAATGAAGTCATTTTTAGGGCAAGGCCACTTTGGCCTTTGATAAATACAAATTTATTTGGGCATCAAGGCAAAAACCAATGGTGCAATAACAATAAGTGATAATTACATTGTATGAGGACAAAACACTACAATCAACAATTAGTCAGTGTATTGAAAAACAGTTCTGAGTTTATTAAAACTACACTGAATGTTTGAATTTTCCACAAAATGCTGTCTGAAAAAAATGTGAACTATCATATTAATTGTTATTGTTATATTTAATGATTAAGTCCATAAATGGGTAACGGTGATCAATATTAATCAAAACATGTGTGCAACTATTAGCATTTGAGTCTGAGATCACAGGAGTCACAAAAATGACTTAAAACACTTTTTACGTTGATTGTTAAACATTAAGCACACTGATGAGAAACTTTCAATGGGTCAGATCTTTGTCAGTGGATTTAACGTTAGTACAGATGTGAAACCGACTTCAACACGGAGTTTAGCATTACGGATTGTTTTTAGCATTAATGTTGCTAAGCTAGCAAGTGTCTTAGGCTGCATTCACACCAAATCCGGCGGTGCGGCGAAACGCCGCAGGTCAGTGCGGATTTGTGGGAGGTGGCGGTAATACGCATGAAAGTAGTTTGCCAACCACCATAAAAAAACAAAAGAGACAAAGAAAAAAAGAAGCGCTCATATAAAGTTGGGAAATTACTTACAGTGGCGTCATCTTCATAATAAAGTAATATCAATCAACCATCTTCCGTCCAAAGCAGAATGCTGAAATGCTACAATGCTACATGCTAAATAAACAACGTCTTTCGGGTCTTTCGACTTCCGGTCTAATCACCGACCTACGTGATTGGCCACCGCAACGTGACGTCGGGTTGCGGTTTTCCAAAAGTTGACTCCAGCTCAACTTTTCCGGCCGCAGTGCGGTGCGGCGCCGCAGCGGCGAAAATGGCCGCAGGCGATCCGCACTACCCCCATCCGAAATGAATGGGGAGACTAGCGTTTTCGCCGCACCGCTGGATTTGGTGTGAATGCCCCCTTAAAGTCTGTTTATCGTGTGTGTTAGAGTCAGTCAGCACTAAAACTGTTTTGTTAGTCCGTTTTAAACTGCCAGCTGAGTTAGCACTGTCACAGACAGCTGACATAAGCAGTCTTATAAATACTGACTGCCAGAGAGAATAATGTTTGACCACTTCCCAGAACCTGTGACTGAACTTTGAACACAACATGTATTAATTCTTAGACTGTACAGTGTTTAGTTGCCTATGCTTATCACTGCAACTACTGTTAGCTGGTAGCTAATGTAAGCTAGCAGGCTAGCTGTTACACACGTATTTGCGAGAAATCTTCCACTACTGTTGATATCCAGCGTGATGACAGAGGTACTGATTAATAATCAGTCTGTTTATTTGCTTCGCCAGATGTAGTTTTAAATTAGGAAATCCGCAAAGGGCACAACAGCCAGTTCCAAACAGTCTTGTTAGATCTTAGTGCCGCATTTGACACTGTTGACCATCAAATCCTGTTACAGGGACTGGAACATTTCATTGGCATTAAAGGTTCTGCATTATGATGGTTTAAATCCTATTTATCAGATCGATTTCAGTTTGTTCATGTTAATGATGAATCCTCCATAAAAGCAAAAGTTAGACACAGAGTTCCTCAAGGTTCTGTTCTGGGACCTATACTATTCACTTTATATATGCTTCCTTTAGGGAATATTATTCCAAAACACAAGTGTGCCTTAAAGACATAAAGACCTGGATGACCTGCAATTTTCTGCTGCTAAACTTGGATAAAACTGAAGTTATTGTGCTTGGTCCTTAACACCTTAGAAAAACATTATCTAATGATTTATCTAATCTAGATGGCTTTACCCTGGCCTCCAGCACCACCGCAAGGAATCTGGGAGTTATCTTCGATCAGGATATGTCCTTTAACTCCCACATAAAACAAATTTCAAGGACTGCCTTTTTTCACCTTCGTAATATCGCTAAAATCAGACATATCCTTTCACAACAAGATGCAGAAAAAATAATCCACACATTTGTTACTTCTAGGCTGGATTATTGTAACTCATTATTATCAGGCTGCCCTAATAGGTCTATAAAGACTCTGCAGCTGGTCCAGAATGTAGCTGCTCGTGTTCTGACTAAAACTAAGAAAAGAGATCACATTTCCCCCATCTTAACTTCGCTGCATTGGCTTCCAGTAAAATCCAGAATAGAATTTAAAATCCTTCTTCTTACGTACAAAGCTCTTAACGGTCAGGCACCATCTTATCTAAAAGAACTCTTGGTACCGTATAATCCCACTAGAGTGCTGCGCTCCCAGAATGCAGCGCACTGTTGAGGGGAGGTGTTAAGGAAACTTTTCCAAAGAGAGGCATATTGAATGTAAAGTTTCTTTCCAGAACAGTAAAATCTTCTCTCATAGTATGATAGTATCTCATAGTGTCATAGACTACCATGCAGGGTTCTGGTATCTGACAAGCCTTCACACTAATGGCTATGTTACTTACACCAAACTTACTGGTTTCACCTGTAGCAACACATCCACACCTACACAGCCCTTGAAGACTGTTTTTGGTCACAGCCCTTTTCTCTATTTTTATCTCCCTTTCTTTCAATCCCTCTGACAGTGTTTTTCTCTCTTTCGACTGGAACAGACACATCAGTGTCAGGCAGTTCCACTCACCCTTATGAAGCTTGCAATGATGAGGATCCACAGCATGGAGAACAGTCTGTAAGGACATATCAGGTACTGTAAGTCTGATAGTGGCTCCCTCTAGAGGAGGGATACAGCAGCTTGAGGACAATAGCAGTGAGTGGCAGCCATGACACACTCACCCTGCTCCCATTTTGCTGAAGTCTCTCTTGGACTGGAAGGTATAGGCTGTCAGTCCAGCAAACACAGCACAGGTCAGGAACAGGGCTTGCAGCACAGTAGAGTACTCATAGAAAGTCACTGTGGAGAGAAAAACTCTACAGTTAGAACAGTCTGCTAACAGGCTCAAAGACTGGGAACTGACTACTTTCAAATTACTTACAAGCTGTGGCCACAGACACCGCCTCCAGCAGAGTCTGCAAAGAACACACAGTTAGTAGCACTTACCGGCACACACACTGACCATCTAGGAGCTATCATCAAATAAGCAGCTAATGTAAAGCTTACAATTACTGAGCAGCTAATCTAGAATCACAAAATTAAACTGGTGACTATGGAAACAAATGCATGAGAGTTTATTGTACTGTAGCTCCAGAAACAGAAACAAGGAAGACTTACAAATACAAGCAGCAGGTACAGGTTGACTGGATATTGGTGTCTGTACATGGCCAGGGCCAGCAGTAGAACCAGAGAGCCCAGGGCCGAGACCAAAACCACAGCAGGACTGAGGAGGAAACCAGACCACAGTCAGACACTTCATGTATCCAATACTTGGATTCATCATAAAAGATGTACACAATCAACATCAGTTTTAGCGTTAGAATAGATGCTTTAATACACAGGTTATGTATCATGTACTTGAAAACATTCAATAGAGAACTACACAAATCTACTAGGGATGCACTGATTACATTTTTATGGATACAGATTTGTTTCATGATGATTTGTGTGAACAGATCGATAATCTGTGTGTTAATATGTCATCTGTAAACATAAACACCTTCCACAAATACAAAAAAAGAAAGATTTGTGAACTCACAAAAATATTTTGCAAATATAAAATGGATCTACAAATACACAAACAAATTCCACAAATAAAAAAAAAATATCTGTGAATACATTAAATTAATTTGCAAATAAATGAAAATTTGTGAATATCTGAATATCTTCCGGACATTTACAACTTTCCAACAGGAATTTGTGAACTTATTTTTTTTTTTGTGAATCGAAAAAACATTTGCGGATCTCAGTTCTATGTGTGTGGATTTTCTTTTTACACACATGGAGATAGATTGCATTATCTGGGAGTTATCTTCCATCAGGATACGTCCTTTAATTCCCACATAAAACAAATTTCAAGGACTGCCTTTTTTCACTAACGTAATATCTCTAAAATCAGACATATCCTTTCACAACAAGATGCAGAAAAAATAATCCATGCATTTGTTACTTCTAGGCTGGATTATTGTAACTCAATATTATCAGGCTGCCCTAATGGGTCAATAAAGACTCTGCAGCTGGTCCAGAATACAGCGGCTCGTGTTCTGACTAAAACTAAGAAAAGAGATCACATTTCCCCCATCTTAGCTTCGCTGCATTGGCTTCCAGTAAAATCCAGAATAGAATTCAAAATCCTTCTTCTTACGTACAAAGCTCTTAATGGTCAGGCACCATCTTATCTAAAAGAACTCTTGGTACCGTATAATCCCACTAGAGCGCTGCGCTCCCAGAATGCAGGTTTACTGGTGGTTCCTACAGTATTTAAAAGTAGAACGGGAGGCAGAGCCTTCAGCTATCAGGCTCCTCTCTTGTGGAACCATCTTCCAGTTTCGGTCCGAGGAGCAGACACCCTCTCTATATTTAAGAGTAGGCTTAAAACTTTCCTTTTTGATAAAGCTTATAGTTAGGTCTGATCTGACTCGCCTTGGATCAGCCCTTAGTTATGCTGCTATAGGCCTAGACTGCTGGGGGACTTCCATTGATGCACTGAGCTCCTCTCTCCTCTCCTCCATCTCTATGTATTTTTATTACTATTAATGCATGTTACTAACTTTACTTCTTCCCCGCAGTTCTTTGTGCTTTCTGATCCACAGGAAACCATAGACCATGCTGATGTGCTGACGTCCTACTTCTGCCCTCCGCCAGCTGTTCCTGCTATTGCTGCTGCTTGTTGCTGCTTGCTGACTATTGTTGTTGTTGCTGCTGTTTTCTTTCATTGTGTACACCCCCCCCTCTCTCTCTTTCTCTCTCTCTCTCTCTCTCTCTCTCAACCCAACCAGTCAAAGCAGATGGCCGCCCACCCAGAGCCAGGGTCTGCCTTAGGTTTCTTCTCGTTAAAGGGGAGTTTTTCCTTCCCGCTGTCGCCAAGTGCTTGCTCATGGGGGGAACTGTTGGGTTTCTCTTTCTGTAAATTAAAGAGTGTGGTCTAGACCTGCTCCATGTAAAAGTGCCCTGAGATGACTTTGTGTTGTGATTTGGCGCTATATAAATAAAATTGAATTGAACTGAATTGAATCATCAACATGCATTCATTGTTTCACGTCAGTGTTATACAATGAGTACTAGTGTGTGTTTATTTGTCCTGTGTATATTATCTAGCCCACACATTCATACATTTCTGTTTGAGTATGACAGGCGCGAGGATGCTTGTGGCAAAATTCATCACTTTGTCCACTGGTTTGATCGTGAGGAGCATGAAGCGGTTCCTTTGTCCACAGTGAGCGTGTGTACGGACAACTGTCTGTAACACACGTTGTCTGGTTCTGACCGACAAAGCAACTTTCTCTCACTCACGGTGGCACAAAACACAGAAATAGTCCCAAGTGGGACAAACACAAAACAACAGTCTAGCGTGGTAGACACTACTAAACAGTAGGGCTGTAGTCTGTTGGTCGACTGGTTGATTAATTGGTCGATACTCTCTCATCCGAATAAATTCTCATTGGTCGACTAATCTCTGTGTATCTCTATCTCTACTTTCATAAGGAGAAAAGTGCTACATCAGCAGCTTTCTGGGATTAATCCATTATTTTCCTGCAGCGGGGGGACAGACCAACAAACTACCTTTTGAAAACGGGGATGTATTCCCCCGCTGTTTACACAACTTTGGACTCTTCCAAACTCCGGAGGTCTAACTCCGTTACTGAGCGTTTATTAAATGTACTGAACTTTTACTGAATCAGTGTTTCTCCCACGATTATATCAACAAGAACCCCCGCCAGGCCAAAAAATACTTTTTAATACTAGTATAAATGCCAAATATCCACTCATTAAGAAATATTTAGCGTTTGGGAGTCTGTGCAAGGCGTGAGTCAACCGCTCTGTTGTTGCCTGGGAAACGAGGAACTGTGTTATACGTCATTGCGTACTATGTTTAGCTTAGCGAGTTGCACACAGAGAAAGTGACGGTGGATGCGAGTGGAGCAGAGGAAAAGGTTAGCGGTAAGTTGTCAGTCTGGCAGTAAATGTACAGCACAGACTACAGTGTGTCAGTTAAATGCTAAAAAGTCACGTCTGTTGTTTCTCCAAGTGCTATAGAGCCTACAAAAACCTTGCTTTCAATTACTCTTACTCTCCTAAATAGATGACCCCACTTTTTCAGACCAATACAGTACATAATTTCCATGTTGTGGCTCTATAAACGGCCATAAAGCAGTACATGGTCATTGTATGTAATTGTTTGTTTGTTGGTGGTCTGACAGATTGTGCCTGCTGTTGTGATTGTATCTTGAAATGGTTTGCATCAATTGAATCACAAGAATCTTAGCTTTCAAAGATGTGTGTCAAAGATGTGAATATCAACTTAAAGACAAGAGTTATGTACATAGCATAACTCTTGTTGGGTACTTAACAGTGTAATAGCCTGTCGGAATGTTAAGGGGTTTTAAAAGGTGCTGGATTATTAAAATTATATTATCATATATGTATTATTAACATGGGAAAAATATTTTTTTTAAATCAAGGTTACCATCAATATCAGTATACCGTGACACCCGTAGTTTGAGTTATGCCATGGCAGGCCAAAACATTTGCCACCATGAAAAAAACCACCTTTCACTTGAAAGGTGGTCACAAAATGCAGTCTGAGCTGTCATAAGTCAGTTTTTTTCTCCTCTTGACCTTCTGATCAAAGTAAACATGTCTAATGTTATTGGAACTTTCTGGCTCTCTCCAGCAAATGGGAAGCAGTAAACCGGGTAGTTGCAAAGGTAATGGCTGAAAAATCTTTTCATATACAGTCACATACTGGTGATTAATAGTGGATAGATGGTGAATTAACAGTGTTATGAGTCGGTGTTTAATTCATTATGCATCTGATCCACCAACCAGCACATATTTTTAGTGATCTTAATTTTTTAAATGGTTTGCCTCTCATTCCCACGGCCTTCTTCCACTGAAATAACACAGCTAACCAGTGGAGGCTGGTAGTGAGTTGAGGCAAAAAAAATCAATGTGGAAAACCACACATTGTTAGTCAGATCAGAGTATTTTTGTATGTGTTAATACATGAGTAGAGGGGATCTTTAAATGGATCATGAGGCTATCATATCTAAACAAATCATTCACATTTTGGTTATATGACAGTAAGATGGAGCTCACCTGGCATGGACAAACTCCTTGATGGTTTGAGAGAACATAAAGAGGGCAGAGGTTGCTGTTGTCAGAATGATCTGCAAGCTCAGGAGGGTGTACACCTTCCTCAGGAAGTCTGATCAACAAAGACAACAGTGGAGACACAGTGTTACAGTAGCTGAACCCTCAGCTGAATGTATGTAAGTTAAACTTATTTCCATAAGCGGAGCGACCATGGTGGAAGAGCAGATGGCTGCCCCAGGGTCCATGCTCAGTAGGTCCCCACTGGGGACATAGCTCGCGACCCAATTCACAAGCGCAGCAGGAATAGTAAGATTCAACTCTCTTAACTTTTTCAATTCATTATAATAGTTCTTATCACTATGGGTGTAATCCCACCTCCCACCACAATGTAGGTTGCAATGGTAGAGTGGCGCTGTCTGTATTTCCACTCGTTGACTCCACAGGAAGTGAAGACTGCAGAAGCAGTATTTCAAAGTTTATGACTAACTAAAAACTTTTGTTTGTGGTGAATGAAACTTCCAAAACATAGTTTCAGCCATCTGAGGCTCAGTAAGAGCTATTTGCGTTTGTACATGGATGAGCCGGACTATGCAATCTCACTATAATGGACCACACTAAACTACACGGTCAACAGTTGGTGAGTGAAACATATAATTTCCATAACTCGTGGAAATTATATTGTGTACTGGTTCTTGTACTGGGACTGACAAGCCAACCGAGGCTTTGAATAAGGTGGATTTTCCCCAGTTTTGCATTTATAAGTGGTTCAGTCACCCATTGACTGTGTTTGATTTGAGAATGAGCCTGTGCAGCTCAGTCTACTTGTTGCTTGTGAGAATTCATTCATGGATATAGAAAACGAGAGTAAGTCGTTTATTTGATACATGCAGTGATACTTGACAAAAACTCTTAAAGAATAAAGAAATATGTGTCAGTCATGTATCTAAAGTATGATATGTGCATTATTTCTTTATGATGAGAACATACATATGAAATGTAAATGCCAATTAATTTTTCTAATTGAATGTAATGTCTGACCACACTGCTATTATAAGTAGGGCTGTAGTGTTCTGGTTGACTGGTTGATTAGTTGGTCAATATACTCTTGTTAAACCAAATTCTCATTGGTCAAATAATTGCTGTGTTACTTTTATAAGGAGAAAAGTGTTATGCTACATCAGTAGCCTTCCAGGATGAATCCATTATTTCCTGCAGTGAGAGGGACAGACTAATAAATTACCTGTGAAAATTTGGGTTTGTATCCAAAACATCACTGTTGTTTTCACTTTGCATTCGCCCAACCTAATGAGAACTGCTAGGTCTAACTGTACTCAACATTTACTGATCATTGACAGAACGTACTGAATGTTTACTGAAACAAGGTTTCTCTTTTGGAGCCTCTGTGCAGCACTGCTCCAATACACGAGTCAATCGCTGTGTCACTGCCTGGGAAACTATTGGTAGCTTAGCTCCATTAAGGAAAAGGGCACTGTGTAATATGTGTACATAGAGGGTGAGAAAGAGTGAGTGGCAGAAAAGTGATTGTGAATGTGAACAAAGCAGAGGAAATGATTAGCAGTAAGTGGTCAGTCTGGCAGTAAATGTACAGTACAGACAACAATGTGTCAGTTAATAAATGCTGCAGCCTCTCATTACCAAGAAAAATCACGTCTGTAATTTCCCCAAGAGTTAAAAAGTAAAGGATGTTCAATGTCAGTCGACCAAGATTTTCTTTGGTTGACAACAGCCCTAGTTGCAAGTGCTTAGTTTCAGACTTAATTTAGCTAACCTTGATAGATATGTGGGGTCACTAGCTGATTAAAAAAAGTATAAAACAGATAAAAGAGTAATTTCTGTTCATTTTGGTTTTTAGATTTTTCTGATTGCACTCCTCTTGTCTTGAAATATTTCTCATCTTCTCGGGCTCAACAAAGATACAAACATCCATGTTTCATGTTATTTCTGTGTAAGAAAGACATGGTACTGAGACCAGTGCGACTGGCTTGTTGCTGTCTATCAGCGCTGGAGCTGAATTATTCGTTTATCAATGCACACAGAGCACCACATGCTGTCCTCAGTGCTGAAACATTTGAATGCGACTGGCAACCTGATTTCTTTTTTTGTTCTTCAGAACAAGCTTTTCTGTGGCTTCACTGTACTTTTCTTAGACATAGGCTTGTTTGGCTCAATTAGTTATAATTTGTGTTTATGGACATGACATATCAGCTATTTTACAGATGTGAATTTTAAAATGACTTTATCAGAAGAGTCCCTCAAGAATGTTCTGCTCCCTCTATGCTGAGAGTCTAGCCCGACGAATACTACTAATACGGATGTTTTTACAGTAATGGCCATACTGAGTTTGGATCAATATAACCTAAGCTTAAATTCACGCTACCAGTAAGTGGTGCAGGATGTCGTGCTTCTAGCCCATTAGCATTGTATAGCTGTGGTTTAACTGTAACTTAGCTATAGAGCCAAGCCTAATATTCAGCTAACATTATGCTCGTTTTGGGGAAAACCGTAGCCATATAGCCGATGTAGCCGATAGCCATAGAAACAGCAGTGGCGGTGATTAACATTTCTAGAATAGAATAATTAAGGTTTAAGCTAACTAGCTGACGTGGCTAGGAGCTGTCAACAGTACGTTACGACCCAGACGTCAAATAATAATATCTTTACTTACCCATACGTATCTGGATACTGGCTGTAGCAACATTTGTGCCATAGTTAAAGTCGTCTTCAATGGAAGACCTGGGGTATTTTTCACTACTCATTGTCTTACTGGAACGTTTCCTCAGCAAGTTGTGGAAATGTAGTCACTGCGCTTGATAAGAATGCGGAAGGCTGGGGGAAGGACTGTTTTGTAATGATATGGAGTCATAGGAGTGCCATAAAAAGACTAAATCTGCCAAATAATAAGATATAAAGAGGAATAAATAAAAAGAAAATGTGGGAATGTAACGAGAAATATATACATTAATATATATAGACTACATATATATAAAGACTACAAAATATTGATTGATGGATTGATTGATTGATTGATTGATTGATTGATTGATACTTTATTAATCCCCGAAGGGCAATTTAGTAAATATAAAAGGATAATTATAAGCATTATCATATATTTTCATATATATTTTCATATTTTAATATATACATTAAAATATGTAAAGATATATAATATATATTATTATATATGCATATATATTATTATATATGAATATATATATGCATTTTTATATACATATTTATTTTAATATAATGTCATTTATTTATTTTTAGCCCTTTATTTTTCTTTATTCTGGTGCTTTAGCATTTACCTTGTTTTTCCTAGTCCTTGAGGGCCAAGCTGTCAATCAACTGACTTTGGGCGGGACTTCCTGCCCAGGCTGACATAATCCTCAGTGTGGGAACTGTCAAGTAAAGCCTATGCACGGATGGCAAGATAGTGGCTTGAACTTTATTTTTTATATGTAAAATTGAACTGATAAGCATTCTTTTTGGGACCACAGTTGTAGTTTTACTTCTTTTTGGGACAACATTGAAGGTTTCTCAGGCTGGTTAGCAGCCGCTCTGTCCAGATTGCAGCTGACACACTAGTAGCTTAGCCTGTTAGCATGTGCAACTGCCAATGTTATTGAGAAAAATACTCAGCTTGCAAGATAATTAAAAATGTATTATGAAGGTTAATCAGGGGATCCTTTCCATGAAATAACATTAGCAGCTTTATTTCCAGCCTGTCTGTCATGATGCATCAGCTGGTTTTGTTCCATTTCTTAAAAAAACAGAGAAAACTACAACTGTGGTCCCAAAAAGAAGTAATATTACAGCTGTGGGTCCATGTAATGCTTATCAGTTCAATTTTAGACAGGAATGAGACAGACTTTGTGTATGAATATGGAATTAAAAGCAAATAGTAATTAGCTTTAGCCTTCCTTATTGTGGCTGTGCATTTATTTCTAAGGTGCCTAAAAATAAGCCAGTGACCAGGCTCACCAGTACGTTAGTTTTAGAGGTTCACACATCAAACATCAATCTGTGGACGTGCAACTTATCTAAGAGAGAGGAGATAGCATTCCTTGACTTCAGTACCTTTGCTTGATCTATGCCTGTTGTAAGTGGATGGAAGGCATTTAAGTTATATTAAATCTGTGCTTAGGCTTCTCCCTTGGAGCGTCATTTTACATATTTTGGCCAATTACAGATTAGCATGAAAAGAAATGAAGTATATTAAATCCATGTGAGAGATCCTGTCCTGTGGAGGTCAGCAGGCACCCGTCCTCCCTCACTATCCCCATGGATGTATTATAAGAGCTGGATACCGGACTAAAAATGGCGCCCATTCTGTTCTATAGGAATTGCCCGCCTGGTGCATACGCCAAAAAAGTTTCTGGCTTCTGCATTTGCTTCCACGTTGTGCAGCCCACTGAATATGCGCAGTAGTGATTCCCCCAATGGCCCTGCCCGTGAGCTCCCGCTCAGCCCATAGACTTTACATTGTGATGACCTCACAGATTTCTAAATTGATTTTCTTGGCCACTTGACCACCATTTCACACACACACTTCTCTTTCTCCTCCTGCCCTGCAGGTGCCGCTGTTGAAGCATTTTAAACAGAATTTCAATAATGGATTTTTTCCAAAGAAGAGAGAAAAAATATTTTATAAATAATACTGAGATTTGTAATGGTTTATTTCAACCAAATGTTCTTTTTTATGTTTTGATCTCCCTCTTGCCTCTCAAAAATAGAGGAGGATCAACCTCCTCTGCCTCTATAGACCTGCCTACACTGATACAGATGGACAGGAGGAAGAGGAGAGAGGAGCTCAGTGCATCATTGGAAGTCCCCCGGCAGTCTAGGCCTATAGCAGCATACCTAAGGGCTGATCCAGGGTGACCTGGTTGACCCTAACTATAACCTTTATCAAAAAGGAAAGTTTTAAGCCTACTCTTAAATGAGAGAGACTGTAGGAACCACCAGTAAGCCTGCATTCTGGGATAATACTAGTGGGATAATACGGTACTATGAGCTCTTCAAGTACACGTGCAGCTGCATTCTGGACCAGCTGGACAGTCTTTAGAGGCTTGTTAGGGCACGCTGATAACAAGGAATTGCAATAATCCAGCCTAGAAGTGGACTAATTTTTCTGCATCTTTGTTTCTATCAAAGTTATACCATTCTTTATATTTTTTATTTAGTTTATGACCTCAATGGTCATTTATGCTTTTAGTTCAGGCCATAATTTAATTATTAGTCAGAAATGGCATCTCAGGAAGTCTGTTCACTTTCCATTTTGTAACAGTGTTTAACTTTGGTCAGTGTCATGTTGTCAGACCACCACTTGGCTAAGAGGTCAGCTCAGGGAAAGTCAGTGGACTTCCTTGGGTGTCTGCACTCACCGCCATGTCTCTCATTCAAGAAAGATTATTCATCCCATGTAATTAAAGAAAAGTGTCAATGCTTGGGCAGGGAGCCTCTCTGGCGGGGAACTCCAGTATGGAGAGTCGATGACTCGAGCTTCCTTTCTCAACTCCTGTCTCTTCCTGTGATATCAGTTCAAACCGGGGCTCCTGCCTGTTGTTTCACCTGCTTCCAGAGGGACATTTAGTGTTGTTATTTTCCTTATTGGTGGTCAGTTTCCCTCCTGACAGTTTGTAGGTTTGTTTGTCAGAGTGTGTTTGAAACTTGGTGTCGTCTGGAAGGATTTTCTTCACTTACAGCGGTGACAGTGGGGTTTAAGTGGCAGAATAATCAATATAATCAATAATAAAACCCTGTATTTTGTGAGGAGTGTATGTGGCTGACAGAAGTATCCCCAACCAGACCCCACCATGGCCAGCAGAAAGAAAGCTACTCTCAGCTTACATATTATTTATATTTATTTATTAACAATCTTTTTCTGACTAAACTAAACTTGCAATTGAAATTTTGAATTAAATGATATGAAACTATGTTATGACTGTGATGATATGTTATGACTGATGGCCATTATTATTATTAAGTCAAACTTTATGTAGAAAGATAGAGCTGGCAGTAGCAGCCCAGCAGAAGCACCACAGCAACACTGTCTGTGGACGCTGCAAGTATGCGAGATGTAGTTCAGCAATGCACTGCCGAGGTTCAGTAAATAGTGCTACCATTAAAAAAAATTACAAAAAATTAAACAAATTTGTGTCAAGTTTGTGTCTTGTTGTTAAACATTTTACCTCAACATTTTCAGTAAAGATTAAACTGTGATCTTTGTGTGTTAGCTACAGAAAAAATGTATGTGTAAATGTGCTTTTGTGTACAGACAGGTGACAAATTAAAGGAAAAACTGGTACAGGTCTGAATGCTTGACCCCTACAGTGAGCAGATCTGGTGGCTCTGTTATGCTTTGGGGGAGATTTTGCTGGCATTGTTTGGGTCCACTTGTCCCCTCAGAGCGAAGGGTCACTGCTAATCAATACAAGTTGTTCTGAGTCATCACTTTCATCCTATGATGACACATTTCTATCCTAATGGGAGGGTTCTTCCAGGATGACAATGCTGGGGCATTGTCATCCACAGGCCACAAGGGGTCACTGAATGGTTTAATGAGTATGAAAATGATGTGCATCATATGCTATGGTCTTCGCAGTCACTAGATCTCCAACCAACTGAACACCTATGGGAGATTTTGGACTGATGTGTTAAACAGCACTCTCCACCATCATCATCAAAACAACAAATGAAGAAATATCTTTTTGAAGAATAGTGCTCATCTTTCCAGAAGAGTTTCAGAAGACTGCTCTGGTGGTCCAACACCTTACTAAGACACTGTACGTTGGTTTTTCCTTTAATTTGTCACCTGTCAGTATGCACAGCATGTTTGTGTGTGGCTTAAACTTAACATTAGTCAACAATTAGGTACTTATTCATCAACATTGTTGCACTTGTAACAGGGATCAAAAATCAGAATCAGAAAATATTTTTTGGGGGTATATTGAGCCCTTGGCTCAACTTGCTCCAACATCATTTACCCCAAATCCTCCACTTTGACAAAACTGTTTCATAAGTGGCTCAGATCCATAATTATACTAAGTTTATGAACTTGTTTTGTAGTTTACACTGACTTAAATTAACATGTAATAATGTCCAAAACAATTTTTTTAATTAATATACAAGACTGACTTTAGTAACATGCTGAATTCACTTAAAATGACAAAAAAACATTTTTTTGGTTGTGTTTTGCTTACCACTTCATGTGCTTGAGTCCAAAATGGATTGAGTAATGTGAACTATACTTTCTTAATTTGTGGTCACATGATTAATTTTTCACATACTGCAGAAATCTGTCTAAAAACCTTAAGCCAATGTGGTGGAGGCTGACTTCCCATGATCAAACAGATGTGCTAGGGAATTTGCACAGATAATATTTATGTCAGTTCCCAGGGAAGTAAAAAAAAAAGGCTAATCAGTAATGTTAACATTCTGGTTCTCTGCATAAGATGATTAAATGCCACTAGGGCCGTTTTTATTTTGAGAAACGTGGAAGATGCTGAGACAGTATTATTTACAAGCTGGGTGCAACTGATACAATTTAGAGAAGCCTGAGACACCATTGTTTCTTAGATTAATCATACTTGGATCATTACCAAGTCACTAATGAACCCAACAATAATGGCAGAATAGGTTTGAATATGGTTAAAACATTGGGTGGAGCCTGGAAATAAGCTCCACATTAGGTGGAATTATGAAAGGATATATAATTTTATGTTTATGATTTTACATTAGGCAGTTTGACAGTCATCTCATCTGTAAATGGATCATTTCCTCCAATTGATGCCCCCTTCATGTTTGTGTGACCTAAGAAGGTAGATGACACTGTAAAATGTTGGAGCTTGAGATTCTCCAGCTGCCCCCCACCCTATAACACGTACAGCCCAATCCCACCCCAGTTTAATACTACCACTGTGTAGTCTTAACACAGCCCACTTGTAAATATTCCTTACTGCATCCAGAACATAAACGTTCTCAATGCTAAAAAGATAAACAATGGATGCATAAAACAAAACATACACTATATGAAAATAATACAGCATTTACTGTGCTGTACAATACATGCTACATGCTAATGTCCTGTGTGCTGAGAGAGGATGCATGTTACATATGTGTGTATGTGTGTAGTTAAGGGCCCATGTTCTTAATAACCTGCTCATGAGTGGAATCATTGCATTGTGAAACAAACACTGCAATTTCAAATGTGACTATGATCTTATTACATGACCATCCCTTCATGCTGTCTGAAAGATTAAAAAAGGGGCTGTTGTGTAAAGTAAAGTGGACAGAGGGTCTACCACTTATCTTCTCCAAGAGTTAGACAACATTTGCCAGGCAAACAGTGACTTTTCATTCATGAATGAATTGGGCTTTATTGTGAAAATCGGAAATGACACTGGCTGTGAAAGAATGACTCTCAAGGATGACAAAAAAAAAATACGTTTGTGTGCCATGCACGAGGGGTGATCCTGGTTCACTTTTTGCTGAACGCCATTCATGTAGCCAGACATGGCATAACCCTGAAACAATGGGTAATGTGTACAGCCCACATTGGTCCAAATGCCAATTGATATGACCATGGAAGGCATCAGCATCCATCATTTCTTGAGCAAATCCGTGAATCCAAGAAATCTCTCTTTTATTCCAGTTTGTTTGCATATGTCACAAATAGCACCAACTGCTATGCACTTTGTCCACAAGAAGAACATAGAATCCATTATCCTCAATGATCTGAATGATGTTTACTTTTACAATTTTGGCAGCAATGTCCAACAGCTTGTTCTGAGTTTTGTGGCTTGTAAGATTGAAGTAGAAATTCCAATTCGATTTGAAAGCATCATCATGTGTGGAATATCATTTACACAATTTCAGAAAGCTTCCCGATTTCTTGAACTCTCACTTTCATAGTGCCCTCAGAGTGAAAGTCTGGCACTTAAAATTACATCTTCCCTGTTGCATTGTACGGTACGGTTGCTTTGTGTATGTCACTCAGCACAATGACATTGACAGCAATGTTGTTTGAAATCCAGCTGTCGCTTCCCAGCTGTCAATATGATGCACACTCATCATGTTTCTGTAGCTTTAATAAAATGTTTTCCATACCATTCACAAAGGTATTAACTCTATGACCACTACTGCAATGAAAGTGTGTGCAATTGTAAATGTATATACATATTTATTGTTGTTTGGAACAAAAAGATTTTTTAATGATTGGACCCCATCGATGTGAAGCATTTTCATAAAATAGGCCTATATGAATATAGGAGACAGGATAGCTGCCCCAAAAATAAATTAAAGCAGTCTTACCATAACGTGGATGATTCAGCTCTGAGAGGAGATAAGAAATTGCATATCATGAAACATAATGCACAATAAGCATAGTGAGCACTAAAGAGCAAATTTATCCCATGGAAAACGACTTACTGGGATTTCTGATGCAAAAAGGGGCAGAGAGTTGGATGGCCAGAGGGATGAATTTTAACCTGCGATAAAGGCTAAATCGTGGTTGGAGGCCAGAGGCAAGAGGATGGAGTTTATCCAATGATAAAGGCTTAAGGGCTATCAGAGGTAGTAGGTTTGAAAGTAAAAAATGGCAGAAATGCAGCGATACCAATCAGCCCTAGAACAGCATTTGGGGTCTGATTGGCTTGAGGGTATTAGGCAGAAAGATCATTGGTCAGGTATGGTGATGTCAGAATTGTGAATGAAGGAATTTTTGCAGTGTGGGAGAGCAGAAGAATAGAACAGGAGGAAATAGTAGACATTCACCGGTAGAGGAATAAAGGCAGAGTACTTCTTAAACTTTTGCCAAAGCTCCATTAAGTTTTACATTTTGAAAAAATTCCAATGAAAATAACAGCTGTTTACCAAAAACTGGCTTTAGATATCCAGGCAAGGTGGGCTGAGATCAGCACATTCTTTTTTACCAAAGCTAATACAGATGGGGCCTTGGAACTTTCTTGAGAAATGTCATGTGTCATGCCATTTTGTTGGTTAAGGTCGGCTATTCTTTATTCTAATTCTTCCACATAAATATTATATGTCAACATGTTATATATACCTTTTTTAGACTGAAGCAGTTGTGTAAAATGGTTTTGGGCAAGTCTACACCAGTGGCAGCTGGTCCATTGAGGCAGAGGAGGAGCGACCTTCTCTGACTCCTCTTCTATTTTTTGAGTCACCAGCTGCCACTGGTCTACACTACAGCTTTAATTGACCACAGATGATGTTATGATGCAAAACCAACTAACTAAATATCTGATTTTCACGACAGCATATTAGAAAACTATCAGTGACACCAAGGTCCAGTCTTTGGTCACATGATGCCACCTGAGCCAGTTCAATTATGAAATTAAAAGCACCAAGGAAACTAGAAAGTGGACCTTGAGTTGAGATTATTTTGTCACATATACCTTTTAACAGTTTTCAATATAATTGAACAAGACAGTCATACTCTTTCTAGATATTTTATTTATCTGTTAAGTATGTTAATGCAAGTTGTGAAGAAAAACTGAAAATAAAAGGGATTACATATACATGATTTGTTCACACTACCATCTGTCACAGTATGCTCCATCATTGCCTGTGTCACTGCTGACAGGAGCATTTGCATAAATCAACCTCTAAGTATCAAACACTTCACTTCAAAAATATACTCTAATAAAATATTTTAAGTTGTAATATAATTGTTTAATCACTTTAAGTTATAATATCATTATGTGTGTGTCTACTACAAAGCACTTCATCCACTCATGAAAGTAAAAGGGAAATAAGGGAAAATGGTATTTGTCAACATGGATGTTATACTTCTGTTCAAGGTCATGTCCATGGTCAGTCATGATCACATTTTATTCACCTCCTCTGTTCGAGACAGTTGAGAAATGCAGATTCCAGCAACAAAACATTAATTGGGAAAAGAGGAACACAGATCATACCAGCTTCTTGCTCCCCTTATAGTAATCATAAGGGAGAAAAAACACTAAGGTTGACAAATCCCGAAAGATCCCTTTAAGACAATCAGCAGATACAGTGTGTCTTACAGCTTTGACTCCGCTAACAAAATGGCTGTTTTGGAAGTGATGGCTTTCACACCAGAGAGTGAAATCTCTGGTGTGAGAGGTCAGAGACCTCCCTTCCTCTCAATATAACCACATAGTGTATCTGTACCTTGTGAATAAAACATCTAACTATTTGATGTGTGTAAATTGTTGGACTTCCTACACATATACAGCCATCAGTCTTGCTTGGTCATTCTTTCTTCCTGTTGCTCATTGAGCTTGCAGCTTCACCCTCAGCTGTGGAACAGGAAATGGAGGAGGCTGTGTCTTTGGGCTGGAAAGCCAGCGAGGCAGAGTTGATGCAGTAACGTTTGCCTGTGGGTCTTGGTCCGTCATCAAACAAGTGTCCCAGATGAGCTCCACACTGAAAAACATTGAAAAAGGTTGATATGCAGCTCTTTGGCATTTTAGTAATGACTTGAACATATTCATTTACCATTTGAACATATTCTACATTATCAGCATGTCCATGTGATCCTCTTAGTTGTTGTAAAAAATATTCTCTCTGGTCTTTCAATGACAGGCTGTTTTTTTGGATCTAGTTTTATAGAAATTCTTCATATTCCATTTATAGAGACAGATTTTTATTTTATTAGTTGGATTTTACATTATCAATGTTTATTCTGCCAACAAAACTATCTATAGTATAGGCTACTGAAGTTATTTTGCCTCTCTAATTAGTGTGTGTGGTCAAAAAACACACTGTATAAACTAGTTCCTATCAAGCAGGTACTGCTGTCCGTCTGGTGAGGTATTTTCAACACTACACATACATATGGGCTTTAAGTAAATGCAACAAAACAATCAATAAAACATGGATTGTAAAATCAATATGAGGTTTTGGCTTAAGGTTTTTGCCTGAGCCATCTGTAGTGGCACCACCACTGTGGTGGTCTTATTAAAATGAATGGGCTTTTTCCCCATAGGGCTAATGTTGGTCTGCCCCATGATAGACTGGTGATCTATCCAGAAAGCCAAGCCATTTTATTTTTAAGTAGAATAGAGTATTTGGCATAATGAGCAGACTTTTTTCTGGATCAAGAAAATCCACATTTGGTGAAATGGTACAACAAGCTGTTAGTCAAGCAAACATGGTGTAAAATATGATTCCCTGTAAGTGTTCTAATGAAATAATGATTTTCATTTCCTATAACTGACAGACAGGAGAAGCAAAACAAAGAAATTACCACCAATAATTTAAATACAGTAACAGGATTAAAATGTCTGATCTGATTGCATTTAACAGCTATATACAGAATATACTTTTATTCATTTTTTTCTTCATTATTTACAATTATTTCAAATATGATTTTATGTCATTTTTCCTTTTTCTGTTTTTGGGTATTTTTTTTTATTTGTCTGTGAAGTATTACAGTTTGTAACAGTGCAGGAAAGCATTAGACTGGATTGAAATCAATGTAAAGCAGAGTTAGAGGGTTGACAGTGTACCTGGCTGCAGGTAGTCTCCACTCTGTGCATCCCATAGGAGAAATCATCTGACAGAGCGATGGACTCCTCCTTCAAAATGTCAAAGAAGGATGGCCAACCTAAACACATGAGAGGATCATGTTAAGAACATATTCACAGATAGATGAAGTGGCATGCAGAAGACAGTGAAAAGTTATCAGACAGTACTGGGGTCTATTCCAGAAAGCAGTTTTAACAAACTCTGAGCCTAACCCTGTGAACCCTGAGTTGATGAACCCTGAGATTGTAAACTCTTTGAATTTTTTGTTCCAGAACAGTCGATCAGACTCAGTTCAATCAGCTCTGAGTATGTTCACTCTGAGTTAAGCTTGTGCATGGTGAATGAAAAAAGCCATCATCAATGTAGCTCCGATACTATGATTCACCATGGCCACAGGTAAATAAAAAGCTATTTAATTAGTAATTTATTATTTACAAGACTTGATTTTCTTCATGGATGATAAAATGCTTACTTTACATTAGGCTGTACATTATTCCAAGGGGTAGCAAAAAAAAAAAAAAAAATAAAAAATACAGTTAAAATGGATAGATAAAAAGATAGACAGATATAGAGCTGCTTGAAAGTTTGTGAACCCTTTAGAATTTTCTGCATAAATATGACTTAAAATGCGATCAGATATTTATACAAAATTATCCAATCTTACATATTTGTCTAAGGCAAAAGAATATGAACCCTTGGTGTGACCCCTTTTGCAGAATTTGGGAATTTTAGCCCATTCCTCCTTACAGAACAGTCTCAACTCAGGGATACTGGTGGGCTTCTTTGCATGGAGTGCCTGCTTCAGGTCCTTCCACAGCATTTCGATAGGATTAAGGTCAGTCACTTTGGTTTGGCCGTTCCAAAACATTATGTTTCTTCTGCTCTATCCATTCTTTGGTAGAACAACTTATGTGTTTAGGGTCGTTGTCTTACTGCATGACCCACTTTCTGTGAGCTTCAATTCACAAACGGATACCTTGACATTTTCCTATAGAGTGTGCTAGTACACACCAGAACTCATAGCTCCTTCAATGATTACAAGTTGTCCTGGTTCAGAGGCAGCAAAGCAGGCCCAAACCATGATACTACCACCACCATGTTTCACAGAATGGTTCAGGTTTTTACGCTGGAATGCAGTGGTTGCTCATTGCCAAACATAATTCTTCTCATTCAAGCCAGAAAGTTCAATTTTGGTCTCATATATGCACAGAATATTTTCCAGTCACCTTCCAGCTTATCCATGTGGTGTTGAGCAAACATAGACAGCAGTAATGTTCTTTTTGGCGAGAAGTGGCTTTTTTCCTTTCCAAGTCTGCCATGCACACCATTGATGTTCAATGTTCTCCTGATGGTGGACTCATGAACATTGACTCTCATTTATGCAGAAACAGAGCAAATTCTAAAGGGTTCACAAACTTTCAAGCAACACTGTATATTGCAGTTAGGGCATCAAGGTTCAAACAGTACATTTTTGATGTCTATTTGGACCTTGGCTCAACAGTGACTTCAGTCAGTGACTATTTCAACAAATTTAAAATCTTAAATGCTGTTAAAACATGTTCAAACTATATGCAGCCCATTTAAAAGACTCTCAAACTACCGTTGTTTTTCATCTCCGATATGAGATGAAAATTATGATAGGAATAGAAAATTACTTCAGTGTGACCAATCACATCATAAGTGATAGAGATAATTATTCATCAAATTCACACTGAGATTACACATTCTGTGCAACAAACTGTGCTACTACCACATAAAAATGGTAATGTGAAAGATAGTCCTTGAGTAACGAACCAATACCCAACTGGGATTTTGATTCTGACATACAGTAAACCTCTGCTAATTAACGCACTTCAATATGCACTTTGATATGTATGGAATGAATGAGGAAATGAAACGTGTCTGACACCTGCTTCAGGCTCTGTAAGAGAGAGGAGACAGAGAGAAAATCAGGGTTTGTTGAAGAAAACCTGCAAGCGAGCAGGTTAGGTTCACAGAGCAAGTTAACTGCAGTAACTGACCCAGAGTTTAAGTTACCTCTCTTTCCAGAATGGAAAACCCAAAGTTTCCCTAATCTCAGGGTTAACAAACTCAAGAATTTTCACTAAACCCGCTTTCTGGAATACACCTCTAGTCATACTGTGTGTCTGGTGTTATCTTTGGAGAAAAACAATGAAATCTGTTTACAAATTTGAAATGACTTTTGCATGAGTATGTCCATGTGCATAATCAGGGCTGGAGTCAATATGTAAAAAAAAAAAAAACAGCGCAAAGGAATACAATCCAATGCAATACATGCATTATGCAGGTCATAATGTTCACATTTTGTTGAGACTAGGTCACAGAAGGCTTGATTTAAATCTTATTTGAATTTGTGGTGATGTCTAACTGGATTACATTTTCTGTTCCTCTTTTGTTCACAAAAAACACAAAAAAGAACATAAGAAGCTCCACTGAAGATTTTATTTTTAGCCATTTTAGCTAGCAACCTTCATTGCCATATTTTTTTCCTACTGACATTCATGGTCCCCAGAGGACAAACTGTTAATGAATTATATGATCCTCACTCTTTGACTACCACAAAACCATTCTCATAAACTAGATAAAATATGGCATAGACATTTGTGGTTCCCAGGCAATGAATCCCAACAACTTTGGGGATCCTCCTCCTTTTTCATGTTTTAAAGGAATATTGTATTGGACTGCATTTCACCGCATCTGCCTTTGTGCACTATGGAGGACCAAAGGGTCACAGAAATTGTAATGAAGCATTTCATTAATTAATAACTTATTTTAAAGAGGAATTTAAAAAAATGAAATGAAACAATTAACCATCAATAAATTGCTCAAATTAAAAAGGGATTTACAAAAGTAACTTGGAAATAGTCAATAAAAACATCATTTGAAAATACATAAATGAATTCCTAAAGAAAAAAAATAATTTCAAAATTATTTGAAAATGCAGTTTTAAAATGAGAAATAAATAACTGAATTCATAAACTGAATTAAGAATACAGCTTTTCATCAGGCATTTAAAAAGGGCAATTCCCTTTTCCCATTTGCATTTCCTAGCTGCATTCCCTATTCGGTATTGGATTTGCAGAGTCATTTCGCCTCTCCTTTTCACCTTTATGTGAAACTTTGGTCCCTGCACTATTGAAACAATGCAAATCTCCCCCAGAAGCCAGATTGCTCTACTTTTACTTAGAAAAGGATCTTAACACTTCTTCCGCCACCACTGGCTAGCAGCAGCAACTGAGCCAGAATGTTACCCACTTGTATACACTGGATGTTGGGTTTACAGAATAATGTAGTTCAACTCACCTGATCCTGAGTCAAATTTAGCATTGGAGCTATAAAAAAAAACAGTCAATTAGAAAAGTCACTTGACTCATAGTATAAAACAAATATGGTAAAAGGACTGTACTTATATATAGCACCTTTCTAGTCTTCCAACCATTCAAAGCGCTTTTACAGTGTGAATCACTTTCACCCATTCACACACAATCATACACTGAATGGGTACAGGGGCTAAGAGCAAGGTCTCAATCTGCCTATCAGAGGAAACTAACCATTCACACACATTCATACACACATTCACTGACGGCACAGCTATCAGGAGCAATTTGGAGTTAAGTATCTTGCCAAAGGACGCATTGGTATGTGGACCGGAGGAGCAATGAATCGAACCGTCAATCTTCCGATTAGTGGATGACCCGTTCTACCTCCTGAGCCACAGCCACAAAAATTCTTGTTTGTGAAAGCACAGTGACAGAGGATTCAGAAAATGTTACAACTGTGGTTTTCAAGTAATTGTGCAGATTTTGTTAAGATGATTAACAGTCAAAATAAAACAGTTAAAACAGTTAAAAATGCTTAATGTTTATCATAAAAGCAAGGGCAAGATGGTTCATAGCACTCATGTAAAGTGAATTTGACTGGGAAGTTTTTAAAGAAGAAAACCTAACAAAATTAAAAATCCAAAATCTAGAGAGTAGTGACATGTTAATTTCATGTTAATACAGTTTGTAAAAATACTACCATATCTTTCTTATATTATTCTTTTATATTGTAGTTGAGTATTATTGTTCCCAACATCTGGAAAAAAACTGTTTTCTTTCAAGAAAAGGTCATATAGTCATAATTTACAGTGTTTACATTCTAACTGATCATTCTAGCTGCTGATTCTTTACATGTGTAAGAGGCTCTGCCAGGTAATATGTCTTTCTGTATATGCAGCTCTTACCTGAACAGTGGAGCCCCGCAGACAACACAAGCGTAGGTCCCCTTATCTGTATGATGTGTGAATTCTCCTGCGAAGGCACTGTGGAAAAAAACTGTATTAGTAAAGGCCAAACATTTTTGTATTGTATGCTGTATGAGGTTGCGATTTGACTTGTAAATGTGTAAAACACATGCACAAAAATTTGACCTCCAACCTGATACAGGAACAAAAGAAAAGTAGTAATCACTTCAAAAACTTGAACAAATGATTGTCAAAGCACTTCATCTACCTCTCAGTTCCTCTTTCCTGGGTGACATGATACTGCATTGGTGTGAGGCGTTTCCTTATCTCTTCCTGAGAAAAGCTCACTGGCCATGTCTTCTTAGTCCGACGTGCTCCTGAAGGGGAAGGCAGGGAGGACAAAAAAAAACTAACTATGCAGGTCTTCTGGTGGCACCAATAAAATAAAGCTGCGTGTTACTATTACACTAGCCCTTATTAAGGTCCAATCTTCAAAAGAGTGATAAAAAAGAAAAGACAGTGGCACACCAGCTCTGTTATCTTTCTCTAAGGTTACTGGGTATAATCCCATGTATATTCCACTATGTTTACACATCAACTCTGAAAATGGTTTTGGAACACAGATTTCAGATTCAGTATTTTCTCCAAAAGCTTTATAAGAGCAGAGCTAGGTATTTATGGATAAACTGTAAGAGAAATGGAGGACCCTTACTGATGATTTTGTTAGGAAATAAAAAAACATCACACAAGGGCAAGCATAATAAAAAAAACATCTTGTTTTCATCCAAAAAACACAACATAAAAAGAACCTATAAGGGAATTAGTTTGGCAAAAACAAAACCACTCAGTGCGTGCAAGCTGTAAGGAAGCCAAGCAGTGAATCATTTGATTATTCTGTTAGCACCTGAAATTTCAGGTGTGTGACAGCAGAAAGTACAAACAGCAAGGAGAGAAACTAAACTCCAAACCACACAGACTCAATTAGAGGCTACAAAAGAGCTGAACACAGAGAGACTTTGAAAAAAATACAGCTTTCTCTCTGGCCTTCAGCACAGCCATGTGTTCAGTCGCACTACACACAGCTTGTTTGAGCATCAGAGGCCACAGTTACCAAGCAGGAACACAGCAGTGCACTAGCCACAGCTGTTCCCTGCTGTGAGCAAACATTTGAGAAATTAATCATTGTTAAATCATTGTTTTCTTTTAATTTTTATTCCTTAACTTTTTGTCTGCCGTGTGCTGTTTCAACACCTTGAATATCCCCCTTGTGGATCAATAATGGCTTATCTTTAATGCAGAAGAAAATGCAGTTTGACTTGAAGGGCCCCATTTTAAATGGTACAAGTGCAATCACCAGTTCACAGCAGTATGTTTTCAGTGCACAGACTTTGTGGGTGAAATTGGTGAAACAATTTAGGGCTATATGATCTCATCAATCTGATGCTATTGCTGCTATTGTTATATTGTTCACATTATGTTATAACTAATGTGACACAACAGCACTTGCACCGTGATGTATTTAAAGAATCAAACATGAAATGACACTTTTACTTACAAAAAAGACTGGAAAGATGCAGTGATGCACCCATCTCTCCTACATAAACAGGCAGAACAGTAGGTTATAACAAACCAGTTTGCTATGAGTAGAGATGTGTGTGTGCTTACTTTATAGAAGCCTGATGTGATTCAATGAATTGAACAGTGCTCTCTGCAACAATTCTCTAATCAGAGGCTGCAGATTTATCAACATATCTGTCCTGCTGCCTTCAAATGCTGCAGCAGATGCTCCTGGTTTAACTACATCAGAAGTTATTGTTTTAGTTTAAATGTATCTACTGGTTGGGGAGTTAGATTAAAATTGTGTGCCTTTTATGCATAATTCTGTTAATGTTGTGCATTTGTTGAAAGTATTTAGTTTGCTGTCAGCTGAGAGACTTTGCTCCAGCCATGTGGTTCTAAGAAAATCTATTCTAAGTGAAACTTCTAAGACAATTCAATTTTGACCAAAATACCAACAGCTTGCTTTGTACTGCTTCATTTGAAGAACCTCAAGGTCACAAGGTCAGAAAAACAACAAACTGCAAGAGCACTGCTTGTGCTGGTTGTTGTGCTGCCATGCAAATAGGTCAGAAACATCAAACTGCATCACCTCATCATCAACAATAAACTTCGACAAAAAAAGAATGCAAACTTGATGTTCACATGGATGGATTATACACCCCAAGAGATTTCAGGAGTCTACTAAGTGATTGTTCATACCATATAGACATTAATAGAATTCAGTGGACTCCTGGAACAGTAGAAAAAATATCAATTTTTGTAAGACACAACAGCATGGTTTTCTGTCTGCAAATCTGTATCTGTAAAGTAAGTAATTTATAGTAATGTTTGAAAACATGCAAAACCACTAATAAGATCATTTATAGGATATGATAAATATAAGATTAAAATATAATAGACATTCAAATTAAGTAATATTTGAAGAATGAGTAAATAAGACTAGTACTTGGACCTCACTATAAATCACAGGCACAAACGCAAACCACTTTCTCCTTAAAAAATATAGTGGTCCAATAGATTTGGTCTAACTTTGGAACTCTCTAAATAGAATATATTTTAAATTATATATTATATAATAATATAAGAAAATAAGTGAAATCACTCTGACACACGCAGACTGGGACAGTAAAGACATGCTGCACACCAGCCAGGTATTAAGGCTTTAAAGAGGCAGAGCACAGCAGGCATACAGCACCCAGTCAGTCGACCTGTGGGAAGACTGCAGGACCTCAGAGTTACAGGCTGACTCTTGGTTACTAGATGCAGAAGATTGAAGCCCGACATGGCTGCTGGAGGAAGGTACTCCACCCACCACTAGAACCAAACACTCCTCAGCAAGGCTACAACCAAGGACTGGGCTGGATGAAGAGGAGCAGACAGAAGGAGACAACACAAGACAACACAGGTCAAGATTCTGCATAGCATTAGACACAAGTTGTGGAATAAAAATGCTGGTCATCAGGATCTGTTTGGGATCCCCCTGGTTCATGCAGAATTTGAAGGACACTGGTTAACAGGCATGAGGAAAATTAACACACACCTAGAAAAACAAAGAGCATTAGTACATGGGTGACTTATCCACATATCCAGCTGGTGGTGACTAAAATTTTCACAACAAAATTAAAAAACAGCAACTTTTTGACCTATTCCTAGCCAATTTAATTTCTAAAATTATATATGAAAGAAAACCTGTGCTTAGAAAGTAATATCCTAACCAGAAAACATACAGAAAAACTCAACCAACCAATAGCATCATCACAGATTTCTGAGTACTAAAAACATGCATCCTCTGTTTAATGTTTAAACTTCCCATTGGTTTATACTAGAGATGTTCTGAGCCATCCTTGGAATCGTAAATGATCCAGGCATATTGTTTGAGTGCCAATCTCCTTTACAATAGCCTACAATGCAGCATTTCAGTCATAAATGCAAGTGAAAATTCTGAGTGTCATTATGAAAAATGATTTTGCACACCAGAGCAAGTGACATCTTGGTTGGCACTCTATACAGATTTGCTTAACTGAGACTCTGTCTAATTAGCAAAGAGAAGCAGTGTACAAAATGTTTGTGTGCTCTCTGCAAACCAATGTACTCATTTGTGAGGAAGCTTCACTCTCTAACACTACTATTCAGTCAGTGTCTCTGTATTTCCAACAACTCCAACAGAGCGAGATGACTTCTCTCTAGACACCAAATAAGACACTCTGAAAGTGTATTATTATTGTTCCTTTAAAAATCTTAAGTCCTTTCTTTAATATATTATGAGAGAAAGGTGTAGAGATTGGAATCTGACTTGACTTATAAGAACTTCATATTGGTCATTCCATTGCAGTGACCTCAGCGCGAGTGTACAGTGAAGAGGTCTCTGTATGCCTTTGAGATTTAGGTTAGTCTCATAGGTGGCACACCAGCATCCAAAATCAACTAGCTGGTTGGTACATGTTTTCAGTACACAGCTAGGGACGTTATCAGGCCCAGCAGCTTTATTTATATTCACTCTCAGCAGGATTCTTCTCTCATCCACTGTGGATACTGACAGTGGCAGGTCCTCTAGAGGCAGAGTAAACTTTACAGCTGACTCTTTGTTCAGCTAGCATAGAATGAATTAAGATCATCTGGCATTGTGGCCTCACACAATATGGGGGAGCTCCTGCTTTTGTAGCCTATGATGTTCTGGATCACCGGCCACATATCTTTGGTGTTGTCAGTGTCTCTCCAGTCACCCTCCAGTCTGCTGATGTCTCCGCTTTGCATCCTTATTGTCAGCTTGCTCTGGCAATGTTGTACATTTCCTTATGATTTTACCAAAAGGCAGCTTTTTCATCTAGCTTTTTGGAATAATAGTGGAAATTGGCATGACAATCCAGTTTTTGTTGTTATTACACTTTTAATTTAAAACAAAAATTAAAATAAAAGTCAGAATAGAGTGTGGTTTGGAAAATTAGGTATCAGTTAATGCTGGGCGATATAACATACAACAGAAACATACATCTAGATTTTCATCCAGTATATGGACAGGTCACTCACTATTTTATCAACAAAATGTTTGTCCTGCACCACTGCAATGTGAAGGTCACAGTATATGCTCAGGCTTTAAGCCCTGAATGTCATGTCATGTCCTGTTTTACACATTGTGAAAGAAGAATTAATCAAATGAAATCCATATATCATCCAGCTCTAATCTTAGAAATATGATAAGATATAAACTACATTACCAAAAGCAAGTGGACACCTGAACATTGCATCTGTGATTCCAAAACCATGGTCATTAATCTGCTGCTAGAACAGTCTATTTTTTCTAGTTTCAGCTTTTCCAGTGGATGCTGGGACTTGGCTGCAAGAATTTGATCCTGTTCAACCTCAAGAGCATTTGTGAGGTCCAACACTGATGCTGGGTGATAAGGTCTGGCTCAAAGTCAGTACTCCACTTCATGCCAAAGGGGGATGGGGTTGAGGTCAGGGCACAGTGCAGGCCAATAAAGTTCTCAGCAAACTGGGAAAAGCATTTCTTTATGGAGCGGGCTTTGTGTGAGAGGGTATGGTCACATTCCAACAGTAAGGGATCTTCCCCAAACTGTTGATACAGATTTGGAAGAACAGACAACAGACAGTGACAAATTAAAAGTCACTGAGCTCTTCAGTGTGACTCATTTTATTTAATTGAAATGTACAATCAGTCAGGGCTGTATGCTTGGATTTACGCAAATGTAAACACTAATTAGAAGAGAGTCCACATAATTTTGGTCACATGGTATACATTAAGTATATGATATGGGTAAATTATGATAAGATGGACAAAAAAATGCAAAATACTGATGTTCCTGCAGTTCCTACAAGGACTGCAGTCTACATTGTCTTCTAACAGTTGGATGTATTAAAGCAAAAGCTAGCAAGTTACTCTACCTAGCAGCACAGCAGGCAGTGCAGTGTGGCTGACTGAATTGCTGCCTTGCCGAAGGGCATGATGCAGGGCCATGAAGAGCCCACGTCTGAGGACAGCCATGAGATACACAGACACACTGAAGAAAGAGAGAAAATAGAGCATTTGGATTATTCTGTAAATATCCACTAGTGTGATAAAGTGATGTTTATTTGGTTCTATAACAAGCTGAGGTACACCTGCCCATTTGGACATTCCCTTTGGACATTCTGACATTCATTTATTGCCTAAGCCAGATAAAGGTTGGACTATATTTAGTCTGTCTGGATCAATGCTATATGGCAGCATGTATTCTCATTTCAGTGTTGTCCTTTAAACAATACCTTCAATATTACTCAACATAGAAACCAGGATTCTCCTGGATAGATAATATGACAACCCCATAGGTTTATGCTATGTCAGCCAGTTTCAATTATTTCAACTTTGTTTCTGAGAAATCTAAAGAAAATACTACAATAATACCCATGAGTCTCAGCCACCATTGCTATGGAAAAGAAAATAAGTCAGGTAGAGTTAAGGAGAGTTTCATGCTGATCCAAGCTGTAGAAGTGCTCCAAATGTGAGTCATGTAATGTTGTCTGCGGGAAAAAGTCAGCCGAAATCCAAGAGGAAATGCTCACTCTGTTTATATATTGATAAACAGCTCTGAAAAGATGGCCGTATATAGCAGTGTTTCCAGCAGTGTAGGGATAACAATCTATGCTACAAATCTACCTTTGTTTACATTATTTTTGTTGACACTGTGTCTCCATTTTCATCTGGAAATTAACATGTCACTTTTGAATGATCAAAAAACATGTTAAAGTAATATTTTGACAGGCAACAGCACAGCATGAAAAAGGTAGCCCTTATCTATTTGAATAAGGGGGGAGCACAGTGCCAACACAGAGGGCTTTGTCAAAACAAAACACAGTCATCCAGTAAAAGATGTGTAACTGACTCAACTTTTGCCAGACCACAATGCAACGTCACCTGGAAATGTGCCGCTTTTGGTAAGTCAAACACATACTATGTAATATAAATGGTGTAATCTTGCTTTGTAAATTTACATTGCAATAATAATGCTATCAGATTGGCCATACCACATCTTGAGGTGGTCTGACTGTGAGCAGATTTCATCCTGATGAAAATGAAATCATCGCAACTAATTTAAAGTTGATCTAAATCTGCCTCTTCCTGTTATCTCAGCTCAGAAAGCAACAGACAGGTGTCTTCACCTGAAAAGCAAAAACAAGTACAGCCCTTACAAGAGCATCACTTCCGTTTCCTTTATATGCCAGCTCTACCTACTAAATTGCGTGAGAGCTGGAATACAGTTCTCACCCACTGGAGTGCCCTTCACTCTGTAGAATGAGGTCAGCCAAACAACCTCATACCAAACAAGGAAAAATATCCTGCCACCATTTCCTTGCTTCTGGCAGGAACACAGCAACTAAAGCAACAGGGGGGCACTTTTTTGTCTCCAACAACATACTGATGACAGAGCTTCTCCATTCAGCTGCCACATGGACTGATAACGGTCTATGAAAATGATTTTGCTGACTTTAGAGTGGAAGACAATTTTAGCAACACAACATAACATTATTCCTCTACATCAAACTCTGCAATCTCATTGGATGATCAGGGCTGGAAAGCCTGTATACTATTTATTAAATAAAATGAATTAGCAAAGTAGTAACTCAGCAATAAGTAATGCTTTCATAAGAAAACGTCAGGCAGCAAATATAGCGATTACACAGAGCAACTGTTGTACTGCATCAGTTTAAGCCAGAGCAGAACAAGGATGATATGGTGCTGAGGTGAGCAGAGGGAGACAGGGAAATGGCAAGAGAGGACATTGCCAATACATCATCAGATCAAGCAGAACACCAGACTTTGGAATGGACTGATGGCAGCTGATGGGGTTGTAACACTGTTAACACAACCCACAATAGAATGTTTGGCTGCTATGAAGGGAACATCTTGGAACCACAGTTAGAGGAGTTGGAACAAGTGAAGTGAATCCCTGCTAGCTAGAATGTTTTGGTCAGAAATGTGGTGTGGTGTGGTGGATAGGGATGGGAATTAATACAATTTTATTAATACCAATGCCATTATCAATTCAGCTTATAAGCCCAATTCTTTCTATCAGTCTGTCCCAACAAGATTCCCCAGCTGGTCCAGAATGTAGCTGTATCTTAGCTTTGCTGCCTTGGCTTCCAGTAAAATGCAGAATTGAATTTTAAATCCTTCTCCTAACTTACAAAGCCCTCAAGGGTCAGGCACCATTATATCTGAGCTCATACTGCCCTATTATCCCAATAGAACACTGCACTCCCAGAATGTAGGCTTACTGGAGGTTCCTACTGTCTTTAAAAGTAGAATGGGAGACAGAGCCTTCAGCTATCAGGCTCCTCTCCTGCAATCATTTTCCAGATTTGGTCTGGGAGTCAGACACCCTCTCTACGTTTAAGGGTAGGCTTAAAACTTTCCTTTTGATAAAGCTTATAATTGGGTCCAACCAAGCTCACCTTGGACCAGCTCTTAGTTATGCTGCTATAAGCCAAGACTGCCAGGGGATTTCCCATGATGCACTGAGCTCCTTTCTCCTCCTTTCCATCTGTATGTATTCATATATGACTACTGCATGTTACTAACTTGACTTCTTCCCTGTAGTTCTTTGTGCTTTCTCATCTGCAAGAAACCTTTGGGACCGGATTCTGGCCATTGGCTGTGGGGATGTCCTTCTCCAGCTGTTGCTAATCTTGTATCTATTGATTAATTGATTTATTGATTGGGACAGTGTACAGTTTGAAACACTAAAGGTGCACTGCATCAGAGTTAGCTTGAAGGTCATTTTCATCCATAGTCCCCGACAAAAAAAAAACACAACAGCACAACGACAAACAGTACAAAGCAAAAAAACAAAACAAAACAAAACCAAAAAAAAAAAAAAAGAAAAAGAAAAAACCCCCCACTGAACAGACCATACAAAATACAAAACTACACATAGCACAGTTCTACTCATAGGCAGAACATCTGTCCTGCTAATAGGATTGGGTTCCAAATTAGAACCGGTTCCATATTCCAATTCCAAAGGAATTGGAGAAATTTAAGAAATTTTTGGTGTGTTTGGTGGGGTACGTGCTGAATTTTAAGGTGGGTGTATACTTGAATATTGCATTTAGAAAATTTAGAGAATTCCAGCTATTGTTACAAAAGCTACAAGACAGCTGTTATTTCTGCTGCCAAAGCTAAACAGAAAAACTGCTAAGAGTTTTAATTATGTTATAAAAGGGTTGAGCAATATGAAAAATATTCATAAGGGCTATCCAGCGTGACATGTTTTACTTATGAATTACTTTGAGAACATTAATTACATATTATGTGATCCATTATCTCAAATTAAAGGTGCTCTGTGGAGTTTCCTTGTAAACAAATAAAGTTAAGTTTGATGGCAGTGAAAAGCGTTACTTTGTAAGCAAATGTAATATTGATGCAGCTATAACATACAGGATCAGCATACCATAATACGCAGTGGCATATGTCAATAAGTATGTGCAGGTGAGGACTGATGGTTAGCCTACCTCAGTTACTTGAATGTATGCTTATACATGTTCAGCACAAACCAGAACGCGGTATTACAACACAACCACAGTTGGACATCTGAGTTATCTCACACAGAGAGCTCCATCTTTGCAAAGGTCTAGTGCTACGTTGTGTTGTAGTACACTGCTGCATATCTGCATCTAATGTGTTTCCCAGCACGACAGCCTATATTTGACAATAATTTAGGTCTATGACATTATTATTTTGACCTTAGGTCTCCTTTTCAGGTGGCCAGTCCTTTCAGGAATACCAATTAATTCCAAATTAATGTAACTAAATGTCGTTGTTCCTCAATACAGAGAAAACTCTGAAAACAGTTCCCCACTATTTCGCCCTGTCACGCTTTATGCTAACTATAACAATTGTTCGCTTCATGACAGTAAATGTGTCCACAAAATACAAGACATTGACATACCGGAGAAAAGCAGTCCAGGAACGCGACGGATAGTCGGGTGGTGTCAGGTCAGCACGTCAGCGGGAGCAGGAACACACATACATACACACACAGCTTAGTGCTTATTTCCAACTATGGCCAGGAAGCCTTTCTTCCTCTGGCATTCTGCGAAGACCCGCCCACTCTGCCTCTGAGTGGCTAGTGCCCGTTGCCTTCGTTGGTTAGGTTGATTAGGTTTAGGCCATGGATGTAGTATGAGAGCTCTCAATAGACATTCATGGTTTAGTCATAACGAATGAAAGTACATGAGGGTACTTCCCAAATCTCTTATTTGATCTTTCCTCGCTCTTCGCGCTTCGCCTGTACCGGAAGTTGTTCTGGTCCCTCATTTTGACGGGCGTCCCAAGCGAATCCAAGGCATGATGATGATAACTGGGTGCATCCATGGATGTATTATAAGAGTGGATAGGGCGCCGCCGCTCAGCCTTGCAGCCAATTTTTTTCCAGTGGCCACTCGCGGTACTGCAACGAAAAATACTCCTGCGGCCCAGAAAGCATTTTTCCCATAGACTTACATTGTAAAAGAGACGCCTGTAAAACTGTTGACAGGACACCTCCAGCTATAAAAATAGTAAATTACTACTCGTTTTATTGTGTGTTCTCAAGCTATGGAGGTTAAATCTTTGTAACACTTGTGTAAAGTTCAGAAGAACCAGTTTTCTCAATGATATCACCGCTGTGTACGAGCACGCTACACGCGTTCGTGGTTTGTCTCGGGAACGAGGATGCCTTCTAGATGAAAGCTATCTTTATACAGTCTATGGATGAAACCCATGGTTAAAGCAAACGCGGCACATATGTACAAAGATTAAAGGAAAAACTGAATACACTGTACAAAGGCGAACCTTCTTTTTCAGACACCAACATATTTTCATTTTGTGGTTTGCGTCTTGTTTTTGTGTTTTTGTGATTGTGTCTTATTTATTCATCACTTGTTAACCTTTGTTCTCGAACGTATTTTTAATCGATATATTAGCTGTTTAATGTCTGGATTCAATGATACATTGACATTTTCCATGACCAACGTTACCCCCTTAATTTAAATGTCCTGAAGAGGACATTTAAATTTCTTAAGTCTTTTACCTAATATGTGATATTTTTTTATGATATCTTTGTGTGCCAGCAGTTTCTCATTCTTTTGGCACTGATGACATAAATCCGCCAAGCATATCATCCGTTCGCATCAACAGCAATAATTTATTTTATGGATTAAACTATCTGAGTGTGGTAAAATGATTTCACATGAGTTCACATCAGTTCTATCAGAGCAGTCGCTGGCACAAGTAAGTAAAGGCCTGTCTTAGTTTAAAGCCCACTCACCACGACAGGGTGCAGGCCGAGAGTGGGAACACAAGACCGGACAAGGACAAGACAAACCCTGACGAGACCATAATTAGACATTACACATTAGATAACGCACAAGCATTTTAAGATCAAAGACACTTGAATCGCGATTTTATGTTTTATTGTATAACAAAAGTACAACAAGCAAACTATATAGGCCTAACAAAATTCTTTCTATTGTATAGCAAAAGCACAATGTCACAAGCACAAACAACTATACATCAAATAAGTAACTATTAGCTATTAGCAGGTTTTTAAAATTAAAAAAAATATTATTATTATTATTATTATTATTATTATACTCTTATAGTCCACGTTTCCCTCACTTGTGTATTTTCCTTGCGTCTTAGTCTCTCCCACCATGGATGCAGAAGAGACGCAAGAAAATCAAGCGAGGAGAGAGGAAACAAGGGGTGCATTCCAAGGGTGCATCCCAAGTCTCTTAAATTGCATCCACGTTTCCCTCACTTGCGTCTTTTCCTTGCGTCTTAGTCCCGCCCACCGTGGATGTAGGAGACACGAAACGAAGTTTGATTCATCACATAGTTAAAAATCTGTTAATTGTCGGTCTGATCAACAAAAGAACCATAAACAACTTCATTTGTTAGAGAGATTTTTCTTTTCATGATGTTATTTCCTCCAACTGTTTCTTGCTGACAGACTCTTTCTGATTTTAATTTGATCCATAATAACAGTTTAAACACAGCTATATTTTACGTCATTTATCATCGTTTCCATTCAGTCACGCGTGAGGCTGAAAATTCCTGAGCGTGGGATTTGATATGAGTTACATCATTTTAACTTTCCCTGAAACATTTAGCCAAATACATATTTTCCAGTGTTCAGAAGACACTCTGATCATATTCTGGGTTATTGAATGATGAATTCACTATCAAGGTTATCAAAAGATACAGATGCAAATAATCAATAAATTAATAAATTAAGTATAAGTGGAAATGGTTCCTGTGCTTCTGAGCAGGATACAGTATAAATGCAGGTTGTTACTAAGGTGTTTGTTAAATAGGCAACAGGCTGCAGAGAGGAAACAGCTGCTCTAGTGGTGATAAACCTTCAAATTGTCTCTTAGACCCCATCCCAACTAATCTGTTGGGATGTCTTACCCTTAATTAGCACCTCCCTACTAAATATGATCAATATGTCTTTAGTAACTGGCTACGTACCACAGTCCTTTAAAGTGGCTGTAATTAAACCTCTCCTTAAGAAACCTACTCTTGATTCAGGCATTTTAGCCAACTATAGACCTATATCTAACCTTCCCTTTCTCTCTAAGATCCTTGAGAAAGCAGTTGCCAATCAGTTATGTGACTTTCTAGATGACAATAATTTATTTGAGGCTTTTCAGTCAGGATTTAGAGTGCATCATAGCACAGAGACAGCACTGGTTAAAGTCACAAACGACCTCCTCACTGCATCAGACAAAGGATTTGTCTCTGTACTTGTCTTGTTAGACCTTAGTGCCGCATATGACACTATTGATCATCAAATCCTATTGCAGAGACTGGAACATTTAATTGGCATTAAAGGAACTGCATTAAGCTGGTCTAAATGCTATTTATCAGACCGATTTCAGTTTGTACATGTTAATGATGAATCCTCCATAAAAACACAAGTTAGACAATTGAGTTCCACAAGGTTCTGTTCTTGGACCTATACTATTCATTTTGTATATGCTACCTTTGGGAATATTATTCGGAAACACTACAGAAATTTCCATTGTTATGCAGATGATACCCAAATATATTTATCAATGAAGCCTGATGAATCCAATCAGTTAACTAGACTCCAAGCATGCCTTGGGGAAATAAAGACCTGGATGACCTGCAATTTTCTGCTGCTAAACTCAGATAAAACTGAAGTTATTGTGCTTGGCCCCAAACATCTTAGAAACACATTATCTAATGATTTAACTAACCAAGATGGCATTACCCTGGCCTTCAGCACCACCGTAAGGAATCTGGGAGTTTTGATCAGGATATGTCCTTTAACTCCTGCATAAATCAGATTTCAAGGACTGCCTTTTTTCACTTACGTAATATCGCTAAAATCAGGCACATCCTGTCTCAGAAAAATAGTCCAAGCATTTACTACTTCTAGCTGGACTATTGCAACTCATTTTTATCAGACTGCCTGATCAAATCTATAAAGACTCTCCAGCTGATCCAGAATGCTGCTTCTGTACTGACCAAAACTAGAAAAAGAGATCACATTTCCCCCATCTTAGCTTCACTGCATTGGCTTCCAGTAAAATCCAGAATAGAATTTAAAATCCTTCTTCTTACTTACAAAGCTCTTAACGGTCAGGCACCATCATATCTTAAAGAACTCATAGTACTGTATTATCCCACTAGAGCATTGCACTCCCAGAATGCAGGTTATTGGTGGTTCCTACAGTCTTTAAAAGTAGAATAGGAGGCAGAGCCTTCAGCTATCAGGCTCCTCTCTAGTGGAACCATCTCCCAGATTCAGTCCAAGGGGCAGACACCCTCTCTATGTTTAAGAGTAGGCTTAAAACTTTCCCTTTTGATAAAGCTTATAGTTAGGTCTGACCAAGCTCACCTGGGACCAGCCCTTAGTTTTGCTGCTATAGGCCTAGACTGCCAGGGGACTTCCAATGATGCACTGAGCTCCTCTCTCCTCTTCTTATCTGTATGTATTCTTTCACCATTAATGCATTTTACTGACTTGACTTCTTCCCCAGAGTTTTTTGTGCTTTCTAATCCACAGGAAGCCCCATAAACCATGAACCATGCTGACATGTTGGCGCCCTTCTTCTGTCCTTCGCCAGCTGTTGCTGCTGTTTGTTGCTGCCGTTTGTTGCTGCTAATCATGTATCTGTTGTTGATTGTTGTTGTTGCTGCTATTCTCTTTCACTGTGTCCTCACCCCCCCACCCCCTTCTCTCTCTCTCTCAACCCAAATGGTCAAGGCAGATGGCCGCCCAACCAGAGCCAGGTTCTGCTTTAGGTTTTTTTCTGTTAAAGGGGAGTTTTTCCTTACCGCTGTTGCCAAGTGCTTGCTCATGGGGGGAATAGTTGGGTCTCTCTCTCTCTCTGTAAATTAAAGAGCATGATCTTAGATCTGCTCCATGTAAAAGTGCTCTGAGATGACTTTGTGTTGTGATTTGGCGCTATATAAATGAAATTGAATTGAATTAAATTGAATTGAAAACTAAGCTGCTTGCTTAATGGAACTGATGCAGCTGTCCGCACATATCTGTCCATACGAAGCTGTGATTTACTAGGCAATGTCTGTATCGTTGCCTGGGAAACTCCAGGTAACGGGCGCATAAAGAGAATTGGATACAGCTTCCACATCTGTGTGGCTCATAGGGCAAGCGACTTTTGCTGACTGAGTCAGCTACCTCCTCTTTAGCCAGAAAACAGAGAAATGTGCTAATCGATCCCCCTAGCCAGGCCAAGCTACTCAACGTAGGGGAAACACTGCAATCTGTGCTGATATGCATAATTGTTTTCCTGGAAAAACATATTACTAAGAAATTAACTACTAACATTAATTACTAACAAATTTAGATGTGCAGAAAATGAAATGATAATAAATGGTTTATGACCTAATTTGTTTGACTTTGTTTGGATTCAAAAAAAGGTAATTTTGGCATAAGGGTACCCCCAAAATACACATATGCATTCAGAATAGGTCATCTCAATGGTTATATGTGAAAGAACACCCTAGAAAAATGTATAGACATAAATTATATGAAAATAACATTCAGAAGCAGCCCCCCAGTACCTTGATCCACTAAGTATATCGTGGTATACTTTTAATATGATATTTGGATAAGGGTAAATTAAAACTTTGAATGATTACTATTGCAATTTTCACTGGGTCAATTTTCCCCTTTCTTAAGATGATTTGAGGGTTATTTTGCAAAATGTCCCACTCTTTAGGTCCAAGTTTGACATGTATTCAGGAAACCCATCTCTGGTGCATGCACTCTCTCTAGTTAGTTAGAACATAGTTAGTTTGTGATTGATTTGTTTATTGATTAGGACAGTGTGCTGTTTTAAACATTAAAGATGCACTGCACTGGAATTAGCTCAAAGCTAATTTGCATCCGTAGTCCCCCACAATCAAAACATACAACAGCACAACAATAAACAGTACAAAGCAAAAAGCACACAGAACACATTATACATACAAACATACAAAGCTACACACAGCACATCACATACACCCACAATGTCAATTAGAAATTAATGTTAAGTTGTCAAATTAAAAGCAAGACTACCTGCACTAATGAGAAGACCAAATATGGAGTTTAGACTCTGATTGGTCTTTAGTAGATTTTTTAATTTGGCCTTAAATGTATTGTTTGAACAACATGTCTTCATATCATCAGGTAGGGTATTCCATTGAGTTGTGGCTTTCACAGAGAAAGCTGACTGCCCAAATGCAGTGTGACAAAATGGTATGGTACAATCTTGTATAGAGGATATAATAGAATTTACTGAGCGAGTATACACAAAGTCACCAAATGGAAGAGGGGCCAAACCATTTAAAATGTTATAAACTGGGCACAATTTGGAGAATTTTCTAAAATTCTTTTAAATTCTAAAAGATAGTTAGTTAATATATGTTCTTATTTCACCGATTATGCTTTCTGATCTTTCATAGGAACAATAATTTAATTCAGACATATATACAAATAACCGTAAAAGGAAGAGACAAAGTTGTACATTAATCTGGGGTCTACACTGAATTCCACTGATGTTAATAGCAGCAAGTGATTTTCTCTTGCCATTGCATTTTTCAAGAGCAAAAAATCAGTCAGCATTTAAACATTTTTTACTGTAAACAAATGTGAAATTATCAAATATTTTTTGAAAACTGAGCTCAAATATTATTTCCAAAAGTTTGGAAATATTACATTTTGAAATAAAAACTGCTAGAATGTCATAAAAATGTCCTACAAAGAAACTCACTTGTTGTGAAAAGCAGGATGAATTACAATTTCATGATAACATCAATTACAACCCCATTTCTTAGTAAATGAAAGGTTAATGCTGATGAATACCAAGCATTACTGTGTATAGTTTGTTAATTGCAGATTTTGACTTCAATTATATTTGACAGTTTTAACGGAAAAAGCCAGATATCTTTTTCTTTTTTTCAGGGTGTGTTCACATACCAACTTTTTCTGGGCATATAATAATTCTTAATTCAAAAACTTCAAAAGTAAAATATGGATAGACAAATACAAGCTAAAAACACAGAAAAGACCTTTGAAGGCAGTTTCTAGAATGTTTCTGCTACAAGTATGCAAAACATAAAAAAGCACAACAGACACCGTTTAAAAACCCCTAATAAACCTTTAATTTGAGCTGTTTGTACAACTGACTAATAACATTAAAACATCTGAATCTTTTTAAATGTCTGCTGTATTGTACACTTCCCTCCTCTGGCTCGCAGGTAAGGGATATTGGTAAATTCAAACATAAAAAGCAATGGAAATAAAGCTGCATATAATATTACAGTTATATCAATGTACAGAGTGTACATAAAATACATCATAGGAAAAGAATGCATCAATGGGGGAGCATTTAAAAGTGAAGCAGTCTGTAGAAGTGCTGTCACATCAAACCAACATTTACATTCAGCCTCATTACAGTCAGTGTGAGCTGAGAAGCTGCAGGTGCACCATTCTGCTGAAGAATTACAAAAAGGGATTACAGTGATGCACTCAAATACAGCAAAAACAACTGGCTGATTTCTGAAAGTGTTCACTTTATTTTGTTGTTTTACATATCCTGACAATTGTCTGGAAGCGGATGTAAAGTTGATCCTTGATGAAAAGAAAAGTTATGACACATATGTAACAGGTCTAGTGATATTAAATAGTACATCACCATGGCTGATTAAAAAAATAATAAATAGAGAGAAGCATTTGGTTTAATATCAAAGGAAACTGCTACAAAATACCAAATCTGAGAATGCCAAATTCTAACAAAACTACATGTATGGTGGGCCTTACTTGCCCAATAAACCACTTTTTCAACATTTATTACACCAAGTACATTCCCCAGCAATGCAGTGCCAGTCTTTAAAAAGCACAAATTTAAGGCACAGTTGGGTTGTCTGTTGCAAAGCAAAGTGTTGCACCAGGTTTTGAACATTTGAAATGTGCATCATTTGTACAACTTCACACTGCAAATACTGAATCCAACTTTCAATTCACTGCATTAAAAAATGAATTATGTGTGGCAACTCATGTTTTGTTTTTTGTTTTTTTTTTTTTTCATTTTTAGCGTTTTCTGAATACATGTGCCATAAAAAACACACAAGCAATCAGGAATCCCTAAGTTCAGTTCAGTCTCCTTGCAGAGCTTGGAATATATGGAATTTTGTATTACAAACAGTCAACAGATTCACAGTACTCCTTATGACAGAAGGAGCAAAGAGATTTACAAGGGGAGAAATCGAAAGAGCACTAGCAACTGATTCAGGTTCCATCATGGTAGAAAACATCTGTCTCACAAAGTGAGATGAGCAGAGATTGTGAAGTCGAAATTAAATATTGTGATGTCTGTGTGCTCCTCTGGTCTGCCATGTACACTGACAGATGACAATGTACACCACTTGTTTCAGAACAGGTTTGGAAATGCAATTCAATGAGGGGACACACCCACAGTGAAAATGACCCAACTTGAAAGAGGTAAATAATAAACATAAGTAATAACATAGCTTGGGAATATATTGGATTATAACTGAAGAAGAAAGCTTCAGGTGACCGTAAAAAGCTACACTCCCTGATTATGTCATATCACCCAACAGCTGAGAAACAGGGGACATTGCTGGACACTTGAACAAAATCAAGGACAGAGGGAAAGAAGGCCATACATGGAACAAACAACCTACACAGTGGCTGAGTCAATACCCTCACTGGTGCCTGGTTTTACCATCTGAACTATTGTTTTTGTGTGCGTCGATGCTGTTGCAGCTTTTTGGGGAGTGTTTGCCTCTGGATACAGACGCACTCTGCTGTATAAGTGAGTAAGAAAAATTTGAGCTTATGGTTTGCTTTTAATACAGATTATTTGATAAAGCTTGTGCTACCATTCACATGTATTTACAGCACACCCTCTTCAAGTCTGTTCATGCCTTCCTCGTTTGACTAAATAAAAATAATCAGAATAATAACAATAGGGAGTACATTGTACATCTCTAGGAAATCATCACCCACACTATGTTGTATTGAAGGCTTACATAGAGGCATACTCTGATACATGCAGGCATTTCCATACAGTGCCCAAATGAACTCCATCATGACATCAGTTAGACTGTGGAAGAGAAAGAAGGAGGGAGGGTTGGAGTCTCTGCACACATCTTAAATATTCCATAAGAACTTTGCTTCCTTGTTAAATCCATGACATTTTTAATACAAAGATTGTAGAAAACAAACACTGCACCACTGACAGCTTCTCTGGAAAAGATCCTGTTTTGAGAAAAGACAAAACAAAAAAAGCTCTCCCATGACAAAACTCAAGTCTTCCCCGTTAAAAAGCATTGAAGGAGCAGCAGCAGACTGGTACTGTCATGCTGGGAGGGCACAGAGGAGAATGCTAAATAATAATGGTAGTGCTGATCTCATGAGAAGCCAGAGGAGTTGGCTGAGACGCAATGCTGCAGGCGGGGCGTAGTGTTTGTGGGGCTAGTGGTGTTGAGGTGGAGGCTGGAGGCCTTCAGGGGTGTGCTGCAGCCCTGGGCCAGTGGGAAGCGCTGGTGGTACCGGTCCAAACGCAGATACTTCACTGTCACCAGCTTACCTGTCAGACCAAAAGCAAGACCCTGTCACTGATCAATCACTATCGTGCTGTTCAATACATGCAACCAACCATCACATCAGTGTTTACAGTTTCCTCTGAGGGATACACTACAGGGATACTCATCTAACATCCATCAACACAACCAGTGATAACCTATAGACAGGATGCTGACCAACAAAACATCCTCTTCAACTGCAGCTTCAACAATCTCCAAATGCTCTTAGATATTTTTATAGATAGATATCCATTCTCCTCACTAAATGTTACTGTTGCACCTCTGCACTTAATAACACTGTAAAAAGAAGACTTTAGTCTTTAGTCAGTTACATATGGAGGATACTTTTGGTTATAATTAAAATGAAAAGTCCAAATAGAAAATAAAAGGATAAAAGGATAAATAATAATCAGACCACAATTAAACTTAAAAAGAAAAAGGAAATTGAAATAGCAAATTTAAAGTGGAAGATCATTTGAAAATGTAAAAGTGAAAATGAAGGCAATACTACATAAGTGAAATATTATTAAGAGCAATACATTTACAGGGCAACTGACAGGGACATACATTTTCATGAATATTGGACACTGTATGTAGGAGATAGCCATCAGTTCCTGGGTCCACTATGTGGTGCTAGAGAACACTCATTTTGCTGTGTATCATCTGTAGACCCCACTATGTAAATTTCACGTAAATCAGATGATGAAATCTGATGTTGTCAGTAGGTGGCGCTATAACTATGACTAAATTTTAACATGTAGATGTGTTCAGGGCTGGGCTCTTATTAAACATGAAACATGAAATTTGGGGCAGAATGGATAATTTAAAGTGGAGTTACAACAACTTCATGTTTATTGCCCCAAACATGTTTTGAGCAAAATTCACCAGCGTGCCACACCAAGGACATTCCATGAAATGTAAATAGCATTGCAATTAGCATTGCAAATCACACATGAAATATAAATTGAGAAATGGAAGAGCTTACATACTTAAATTAAAAGCTTATTTAGAAAAAAATATATTTTTTTGCATTTGCACTTTACCATTTGGCATTTTAAATTTATTTTTTTTCCTTTAGTGTTTGCCATTTGACTTTTCAAGCTGTATGTAAATGAAGAAGCGTGGCCAAAAGGCTGCAGGGAGGGTTTGAAATAGTCAGGGCACAGAGGCATCTTTTGTACAGCAGGGGGAGCTGACTGCTAAAGAGCACACTGCAATGAGAGCAGAGAAAACATAGTAAGTATAGTGAGCAAGGTTGTAGGCAGTGGCTTCAACCTCATCAACGTGTGGCTCCACCTACACAAGGTCACCAGTGAAAGGTGCATTAACAACTCCACTGCAATTCCCTATCGTGTCTTCTGATGGCGAGAAAGCAGTGAACCGTGCAGCAGTTTAGAGGGTAACATTAGCAACTAGCTATATTAGCTATTATTTGCTGGTATAACATTTACATTTTTTTTATGTTGTTTTTATCCAAAGCGACATACAGCTGAAACAGATATCAGCAGTGATCCACAATGAAACACTATGGAAAATCTGTGGAGGTGTCATTGGAATTCTGCGGGTGCCTGGTACTATGGTTCTGCCATAAACTGGCTAACGGTGAAGACCTGCTGATTGGGCTAACATAACTTAACTGACTTAATCTCAGCATCATCATAACCTCAAATGTTGAATAATACCCAAGTACACAGCAAGAGGGAAACACGGTCATGTATCAAATCAAATCACGTTTACTGGTCACACTCCCTGCTGACTTTGTTTGCAAGGCCACATTGACAGAAATGTTAGAACATTTTCATCAATTTTAAGCCATTGCCTTACCCCCAGCAGTGCATGGTGTTTATAGCAAAAAGATAAGGGTGGGTGGCTGGCTGAGGACAAGCCTAACACACAGCTAACTGGTGATAAGTTCCTTTTTCTGACTCTGGTTAAAGGACAAATCTTAAGGAAATGTTTAAAACTACATACGGTTACAAAAGGTAAGAGGTTATACTTTACTTTTCCACTCTTAAATCAGTGGAAAACATAACATGATCATTTATAACAGAAGTTTAAGTACATTTTTATATACCTCCCCTGGCTCAATGACCATACTCAAGCACTGAAAAGACTTGCAGAAAAAATGAATGACAATGGAAGGCCAACAAGTCCAAATCAGCACATATCACCCTCAAAAACCTAATGTTAACCTCCCAGAATGCAGTAAAGGCTGCCAGGTCAGTTTATTTTTCAGATATAATCTCCAGAAACAACCATAATCCTAAAGTTGTCTTTAGAGCAATAAACTCTGTCATCGGAGATACTCCCACCTCCTCTCCTGAACTGGATGCTGAGCTCTCTGACAAATTTCTTGCTCAGTTTATCAGCAAGATGGATATTAAGTCCCAATCTAGCCTGCACCCTGCATTCATAATTCTTACACTTTTACCCAGTTCCAACCCATTACATTGTCAGAGTTAGAAAGTACAGTTCCCCACATAAATTCTTCCTCCTGCACCTTAAACACCATCCCCACCAAGCTGCTCAAGGAGATATGTAGAGTATTTAGATTTAAGGATACCATTGTCCACCCTCTATTTAAAAAAAAAAAACTAATTTGGACCCCCTGTCCTTAAACAACTACAGACCTATCTCCAATCGTCTTTTATCCAAGGTTCTAGAGAAAGTAATTTGCTTTGATTTCTTTTATGAATAGCAACACAGTTTTTAACTGCTTCCAGTCTGGTTTTGGAGCACTTCACAGTACCGAGACAGCTCTTGTTAAGGTAACTAATGACCTATTTCTAGCTGCCGACAGAGGTGACTGCTCGATTTTAATCCTTTTACATTTAATTGCCGCATTTGACACCGTCGACCACAATATCCTCCTAAATTGCCTGGAGACTTGGGTTGGCATCAAGGGCCTGGCTCTTAGTGTATTACGAACATACCTCCTCAATCAAAGTTTTTCTGTCACTCTGGGTAACTCCACCTCGATGACAGCTCATTTGAATTATAGCATCCCTCAAGACTCAGTTCTTGGCCCCCTTCTGTTTTCCTTATACATGTTGCCCCTTGGTCAACTTATTCAGAATCATGATCTGCTTTATCACTTTTATTCTGATGACACGCAGTTATTCTTATCATTAAAACCCTCATATCCGAACAGCCTACTCAAACTTAATTCTTGCCTCTTTGACATTAAATCCTGATGTCCCAAAATTTTGTTAAATTTAATGACGACAAGTCTGACGTCATGCTGTTCTGTCCCCAAAATTCTATAAGCTCTTTTGGTGCAAACCTTGGCGATTTTGTCACAACATAACACAGGCTGCTGGGAATATGGGGGTAATATTTGATGCCAACTTCTGTTTTCATAAAGTCAAGTTGTGTTTCTTCCAGTTGAAGATCATCTCTGAAATTAGGTCATTTTTATCCTTTGTCGATCGTCAAAAAATGATACATACTTTTATCTACTCTCGGCTTGATTACTGCAACATACTTCATTCGAGCATCAGCCAGGGCTCCACCATCTCTAGTTGGTCTAAAATGCTGCTGCTCATCTCATAACTGGGACAAAAAGGTATGAGCACATTACACTTGTGCTTCCCTACACTGGCTCCCAGTTAGCTTTCTCATTGATGTTAAAATTTTATTACTCACCTTTAAGGCATTAAATAGCCTTGCTCCTAGTTACATATATTATAGAGCTGTTTAGTGTTTTGTTTGATCAGCCTTCAAAGTCCTTCAGTTTTACATAACCTTAAGTAACATGGTTACTCAGCATTAAGACACACAGTAATGTGGTTACGTTATAGTAAATCAGTATACACAGCAGAGAAATCAGCATTCTCCAGGAGAAATCGAATTAAGGATATCACGTTTCTCTATTCCCCTACTCAGATTACAATACACAAGTTTTTTTGTTTAAATGACAATTAAGAAATCACCATCAATCAATCATCATTACTAGAGAAAGCAGACTGTAACCTTAAAAAAAGAGTGATGAATTATTTCAATGGGACTCCCGGGACCTTAGATCATCTTCTTACTTGTGCCAACACAGTCCCTTGTTTTTGTATTCTTTTGTTACTGTAAGGGTTATTAGGTGTGTCATTTACCATCAAACCAGGAGCCATGAAGGGCCTTGAAGGCTTTCCCTGAGTGCTCTGCAGAGAGACACTTGACATAGACACAGCCCTGTGGAGAGAGACAAGGAAGTAGTGTGAAATTACTATATCAAACGGAAAGGAGGCGTGACATCAAAGTGTGCTCATCACTCATAGGACAGAGTATACCTCTCGTGAGTTCTTATCAACAGCAATATGGACAATGCCATCGTTGTCACTGCACTTCTCTAGAATGGCCTCATGGATGGCTAGGTCCCAGTTCTCCCCAACCTCCCTGAGAACACACAAATGCACAGGTTATGAGCAGAGAGTCAAATTGGGGAGGAGACAAAATGTGATAGCTCCTGGCAGCTCATCACACAGCAGCAGAGACAGGTACTCACATGACTGGGTCAAACATGTTCCTGATCTTCAGACATGGCGTCAGGCTGTTGGGAGGTGAATTCCTACGGTCCAGAGGGAAAGCTGAAGAGAATAAAAGACAAAATCTCAATGAGCTGATCATCATGTCATAGCACACAGCTGGTTCAGTGCAGTACAGTGAAATGTCAGGTCAAGGTCAACCCACAGTGGCAGTTTGCTTTTTTGGATCGGAACAACACTGAACAAGTTCACTTTGATTGACCAGAGCTTGTAAACTAAGAGGTATGTGGACTGTGGAAGTAAAGTAGCTTTTTTGGAAAAACATTTAATACCAGGAAATCAGTGGTGGTGTTGGTGAACTGTTGCCCATCAGCTGTAAATGTCTGTTTACCCATATCATGCATTTTCAGGTTTCTAAAGACTCATACAGTTTCACTGAAAAACTCTCTGGAGCCATGGGAAAATTTTTTTAGTTTGTGGTACCTTTTCCCTGCCAGACTTTGGAGGGGATCAAGGAGGTCTTGTCACAACTGAGAGAAGGCTGGATCCACCTCCAGACCAGGAAGTCCGCTCCACCAATCCTCTGAGACTCTGTTCGAATTCTAGACTCGTTGGCTGACAGGAAACTCACAGCCCTCTCCCAAATATTCTTCATTTTCTTCCTGTAAAACATCAGAACTACTGACACATCTTCCTCACCAGATGGATCAATAGATAAAAAGTTCCTGTATGTGGTATATCTAAATTTACTTCTCACAACAGCAATCTGACCCACGGACATTTCTGTATCACATGAATGCAGCCAGATCGACACAAAGGCTTCAGCACAAACTCAGAGATTAAAGACATCTTTTATTCCACCTCCTTGAAAGAACACTGCAATACATATTATGGATAAGTACTTCATACAACCTCAGCTCTTAAAAAAATAATTAAAAAATTATTAAGCATAAGGAGATTAATTCAGTGCACTAAACCATGAAATACTGTCAATGAGCCAGTTTTAAGTTGATGGGGAAATGGTCTTCTCATGTAAGATGAGCCTACTAAATGTGTTTTGGTGTCCTCTTGGTGCATAGCAAGAGAAGAAAAAACATTAAAATAGCCGAAACACACATTTTCAACTTCCTTTCATTCCAACAGCTTTCAGTCTAAATATCCAGTAAAATATTTGATATCCACCACTGGAGTGAAGTAGTGATGGGAACTCTTTTGAAGTACAAGATTTATACTGGGCTGTAAAAAATGGATGGCACAATATTTGGGGAGCTGCAGGGTTAAAAAAATTAGTGGATACAAAGTCATCCACCTCCTAAAAAAGTTTAAAAATACATCAATGCAGCCTTGTGAGAGAACCGACAACACTCTTCTTCCTTCATATCATTACTTTCCTGATCACGGCTGTTCTCCAGCAGTGCTGCTGCTACTACAGAAGAAGGAAACGGGGCTTTTGCATTATTCCTTTGTGTATCAGGTACCAAACATGGCATAAGAACTGTATCTTTCTGTAACAGTCCTGTTATATTCGGACAGAGCCATTGTGGGAAGTTTCCATGTATGGTTATGGTGGTATGAGATGTATGGTTAAAAATTCAAAAGCTGCCACATTCATTTCATGAGCTAAATATAATATATAATAATTAATATATATTTGTACAGTACAGAGTCATTATAGAAGTAACTTGATGTATGTCAGATATTTTCTAATTAGACAAAGGTTTGAGAAAAAGAAATCAGTGCTAGTGGTGTTGGTGATGTTAAATTGCATATGTTGTATGGCAGCTGTTAATACCACGCCCTGATATACTGTTTTTAACCCTTGTTAAGTTTCTGGGGTAAATGTTAAAGATCATCTGTGTACTGACCGGTCTTGAGGCTGAACCAGGGAGTCCCTGACATGTGGGATGGGCAGGTAGGGCTGCAGGTCCTGGTTCTCTTGGCAAGCCTCACTGTGGCTCCTCAGCACATCTGAACAACAACAACACAGTTTGGAAGACAGAACGATTACAGCATGAGGAGAAAATACAGCACCCAAAAGACAACCTCCATGTCAGTGATTGACTGGCACAAATCACCTGGACATCATTTACAATCAATGATACACTAGGTTACTAGGATACATGTACATACATTTATACGTTCAGCGCCCACTATATCAGATACACCTGTACACCAATTTTGGGGCAGCAACTCATTGCATACAAGCATACAGACATGTTCAAGAGGTTCAGGCCAAACATCAGAATGACGGTGTGGTTTGAATATCTCTGAAACAAAATGTTTAAATAGCCATATAATAGCCTACATTTAAACAGCAATAAAAGACAAACTCTATGATCCAACCAGCAACACAGCAGAATAAGCTCTTCACAAACTTTGTGAATTGCAAGCATATAGGATACAACAATAACATAATAAGTAGACTTACAGCTGTTAATTTAATAGGAGATATTTTTGCACATAGCGAAACATCCTCGCATCTACAATAATAGAATCCAAAGTCTCAATAAGTGGAATTCCATCACTGAACATTTGACTGTTAAATTCAGACACAGTCACATTGTGAGGAAGACTCAGGTCTGTCTGTCTGTCTCTGTCTCTTACTGTGCTGTCTGGCTGCTCTGACACACTATGCGCTAGATTTATAACACAAGACAAAACCAAAGCATCATTGCAAAACGGAATGCGGCACACTAATTATTGTATCTTGTTTTCATAGTCATTGGAAGGCAAAATCGTAATTGAAAATAAAATTCAATTAATCAAACAGCCCTACACTGCAGCTGCTTTAATTTGTATACTGCTTCATTCATAAAACATGGAAGTACTCTGGTATTCATATTAGGTTGAAGAGAGGACATTTCTCTTCATTTGCTAATGTTAGTAAAGTTAACGAACAACATGTTTGTTATCGGCCTCTCAACTTAAAAGAGAGTGAGAAAAATAGAGAGAGAGCACAAGTCTGCTGAGAGCACAAGCTAGATAGTGAGTGGTGGTGAGTTAGTGATAAAGAGAGAGGGATAAGAACAAATCCAGTGAATGATAAAAAAAATTTATTTTCTGATTGTTTCATTGTGGTTATGTTCTCAAGCAGAAATAATCATCACTCAGATGACTGAGGAGCCAGATGGTCTTAGTTTCAGTTTCCTCTACATTTCTCCTTTTCATTAATTCATTATATCCAACTCATGCAGCAGTAAATACAAAGAACAACAGTACAAATCTGTGCTGTTTTTTTTTTTTGTTTTTTTTTTTTTTTACGTATGCAAGTACTTAATTTCAAGCACTGCTGTTTTTTTTTTAATTTCTCATGGTTCATGCACAATCTACCTGGTTCTTCAGGAAATGAAAACAGGAATGCACAACAGGAACTTCAAGTTCAAAGTTTCTCTGCTTCAAAAGTACCAAGAAGTTTTGGTCAAAAAGGGGCTAATCAAATTAAATAATTCCATAAAGTAAATAATTAAATAAAATAACCAGGCGTTACAGTGCTGTGTAAAAGAGCACCTCTGATTGCACAATACATCCAACGTTGAAGTGGATGAGCTCCAGCAGCAGAAGACCACAGCAGGTTCCACTCATTCAGTTCAGACACTTTATATGAGTCTGCTAAGAAAAGAACCTAAGGCTAGAGTGGGCACAGGCTCACCAAAACTGGACAGTAGAAGATGGGAAAACTTTAACTGGTCTCATGAATGTCCATTTCTGCTGCTACATGCAGATAGTAGGGTCAGAATTTGGCATAAACAACACCAAACCATGCTGCCTTGTGTCAACAGTCAGGCTGCTGCTAGTGGTATAACTATGTGGTGAACATTTTCTTGGCACACATTAGGCTTCTGAATAATGACTGAGCACGCTTTAAATGTCACAGCCTACCTGAGCAGACCTGAGTACCTAAGAAAGTGGCACCTGAGTGTATATTTGGTATGTGATTTAATGTCTCTCTGTATTAGTAATGCATGTTATTAACCTGTCATGAGTAGGACTGAGGTGAATTTTTGTTTCAGGCTGTAAGCCTGCTCCTGTAAGCAACCACATTCACTTGCGTAACAGTTCCTGTAGAATGTAGGTGAACGTGTGGTGTTCCTTACCAATGATCCTTTCCACCATGTCATACATCTGTCTCGTCTCCTCCTCCTCCCTCCTCCAGCGACACCTCACGTAACAGACTACACCCCACACACAGCCTACCACTGTACACGTAGACACACACAATTCACAGGTTAAAACACAGTTACTGAAAACCTGTTTCCACTGCTGCTTGGAGCAAACCTCTGTGAAAATAATAATAATTAGCACTACTGCTAATTCAAACCAAGTCCCATAATCAACAAATGCGTCAATGATTGAGTTATCTATATACACTGCTCAATGAGGGGAATACTTAAATCACACATCATATCTTGATGAAGGAATTATTCAAGTTGAAAATCTTCACTGATGTACATTGTATAATTTGTTAAGAATGAAATCAAACAGTCAATGGAAACCAATTGAGGACTGGATTCAAAATCTATGGAGTGAGATTTGTCTCATAATGATGTATTTGAATAGATCGACAATCTGTGTGTAAATATGTATTCTGTAAATATCAACACCTTCGACAAATACAAAAAAAAAGATTTGTAAGCTCGCAAAAATATTTTGCAAACATAAAACAGATCTGCAAATATACAAACAAATTCCACAAATAAAAAAATCTGTGAAAACATTAAATTAATTTACAAATAAATGAAATCGCACCATGTTTACTTAGATTACATTGTTTCAGTGAGGCTATGTTAACTGTTGTAAGATATGACAAGTGGCAGCATCCCAGTTAACCTCATTTTTGACAGAATGGCTGTTGGTGTTGATAGCCATTTTGGTCTAGAAATGTTGTATTGTAGTTTTACTGTTCATTGTAAATATGTAGATCACACTGAGCTGACATTAACTGCTGAACCAGCATATGTTGCCATTGGCATCAGTAAACATCAATGTTGCAGGCAGGGGGATTGATGGAGCTCAAGATTTATCAGAAGAACAACTGCTTCACTCCAAACAATTTCACTGTATGAACCTGGACTGTGAGTGTGTGCGTGCGTGTGTGTGTGTGTAACTGCTGACCTTTTGCATGTGAAGAACACAGAACATTAATTAACATTAGATCATGACTGATCCAGTCAGTGATTCTGAAGATTGAAATAATCAGTGAAGTTACACTGCTGTGCCTTGCATGTAAAGGTGCACAATGTCTCTCAATGGGAAGATGCAGCTGCTAGGAGATCACTAGAGCACTAGAGCAAATCAGTAGGACGGGCATTTGATTTTCGAGAGGGGGCAAACAATGCATTGTATACAAGTTTATCCTGTTATCAAACAAGTTGAACACAGCTCTGGACAGAGGATACATGGACTCCCAGTCCTCTCACCAGTTAAAAACAACAACAAGACATTTGGTCTTTGCAAATGGAAATGATGTATGTGTTTATTTGCATGTAGAGTGGGGATGTGAGATCTGATCACAAATGATCACTGGAGACTCATTTTAATGCCAGGTGTGAACAGACGTACTTAGGCTGCATTCACACCAAATCCGGACTGCGGCCGGAAAAGTTGAGCCGGAGTCAACTTTTGGAAAACCGCAACCCAACGTCACGCTGCGGTGGCCAATAACATAGGTCGGTGATTAGACCGGAAGACGAAAGACCCGAAAGACGTTTTTTATTTAGCATGTAGCATTGTAGCATTTCAGCGTTCCACTTTGGACCGAAGATGGTTGATTTATATTACTTTATTACGAAGATGACGCCTCTGTGAGTAATTTCACAACTTTATATGAGCGCTTCTTCTTTTTCTTTGTCTTTTTCGTTTTTTGAAAAAGGACCGGGAGCCACACACTCACAAATCTGCACTGACCTGCAGCGATTCGCCGCACCGCTGGATTTGGTGTGAATGCAGCCTTAGACCTGTCCACTTGTGATCAGATCACCCAAGACACATGTTAATTCCAGGTGTAAACAAGGCCTGTGTGCTAGTCATCATTACGTCACTGGCAGTACTACTGTAACAGATGTAGGCGTACTAATTAATCACTACACTTTGGAAACAAACTGACTAGCTGTGATCTACACTCCACATGTTTCAGGCCTTGTCTTCTTTATGTGGTGTGGTTCATCTCACCAGCTGCGATGAGGAAGACTCTGCTGATGACTGTGAGGAAGGCACGGCGGAAGCGGCATGTGAAGGGCATCTTGGGATGTGTGGACTCCAGCCGAGAGATCTCAGACACATCCGTTGCGGGATCATCAGCTACCTGGCCAGTCAGCCTCCACAACCATCCACACCCATCCACACACACACGCGCACGCACACGCACACACACACACGCACACACACACGCACACTTAGTACAGGTGGCATATGCACATACAATGATATACTGTATGTATATATTGTGAATTACCTTATCCCAACATCCTGGCCTGTCCGGATGATCCACTCCAGAGAAGTAAGAATGAATTCTTTAAACTCTTGATTCTGAGCCTGAACAAAAGACACATACTGTTCAGTGGATAGCACAATCAGTTTCCATTGGGGCCCTTATGTCAGCTTCCAAGAGTTCCCACTCCAAAGGGTCCTTTATGCCAAATTCACATAAAAATATCAAGATCCCAATTTACCCTGTCTGATCAAATTCCTGTCAAATTCCTAGAATTTCATGGCCATTGGGAACCACAGACCTTTTCATATAATGTGAAAACTCTTCTTGTAGAAAAGTTACAGTAGTGATTGACAGCTTGTTCCAAGTTTTACTGAACAGGTGGGATGTTCATGAGTGGACGTACCAGTAAATACACAGAGGCCTCGTCCATGGACAGACTCCTATTAGGATGCTGCTGGTCTCCACAGTCATACTGGCCTGCAATCACAACATCAATCCATCACATATGAGAAAGACCACACTTCTGATAACTGCTAGTATTAATACAATGTGTCTTCACATCCTGTTTATACGCTGATTATAATGTAATCATTAACACAAAATTCTCACATTTTTTCATGTTTGCATGTGAGGCTCAAAGGGATTGGGCAGTACCTAGTTTAAAGTACTTTAAAGTATATTTAAATCTGCAATACATTCATGAAAGTCAGATTTTTTCCCAACTCCAAACAAAATCTATCTCCTCCTAGGGCGTTCATGTTATCAACTTCAGATTTTCATAGTTCACTCATGGGACTGTGCTGAACAAAAGTTATGAAAAACTTTTAACTTACAATGCAATAGACACCTAGGTGGCGCTATAGAGTACTTTCTGGGCAGCTTTTACATATTATCAAATTTTTCGCTTGGCCTGATGAGCATGCCAAATATTTCAAGTTTTGTTTTCAAGCATGTTTAGGGAGTCAAATTCAGGGTTGAATAATAAGAAGAAACAAACGCTACAGGAACAACAGAGTCTTCGCTGTTTCAGTGCTCAGGTCCTAATAAGTAATAGTGACTGAATTCATTGTTCTTCACTCTCTTCAAACTTTACTCAGTGTTTTGATGTGCAATATTATTTAATTTATTGTAGAGCTTAGATTTCTTTCTAGAGTGATTTTATTGAGTTTATATAGTGACTTTGCTGTTGTAAAATTTGCTGTTAGTGTATTAGGACCAACATCCAACATTTTGTTTTGTTTAATATATATATATATATATATATATATATATACACATATACATATACATACACACACACACACACACAAATCTACCTGTCTGTCTGATGAGCTCTCCATTTCACAATATATCATCTTTCTTCAAAGGGGACATGTTACTTTTGTAACATGTTTGTAATTCATACAGTTATAATGTCAAATGGTGATGTTAAACATGTCTACTGTTCGAACACATGAGGTCAAAATATGTAGAAATGCTCCCGTAAAGGGTCATATACACATTTCTAGGTCTATATTTACATTCAGGAGCTCTACTGCAATATCTCTACGCGTTTTACAGTTTAAAAATCCTTTATTATCTTATACTGGGCCTTTACGCAGTCCCTCAGTTCAGCCTCTGTCTGAAAGAGGCTCTTTTAGCTCCTGTCATTGCCTCCTCCCACTCTGTTCTGATTGGTTAGCTTCAAAGAACAGTATCGTGGCAAACTTAAGGCTGCTCAAGAGACTGTGTCAACCAACTATAGTTGAAAGATTTCACTACTATTCATGTTCTTTCCTAAAAATGTCAACTTCTCAAATACATCCAGACATGTTCAAGCCAAAATCCAATCTGAAATATGAGAGTGGACAACAGGAACCACATGTAGAAAAATGACAGCAGCCAAATGGAAACCTGTTTATGCTTTTGTTTATATGTTCATGCCCATAAATATATTCAAAATATTAGGGCTGTAGTGTGTTGGTCGACTAGTCGATTAATTGGTCGATACTCTCTCATCCGACTAAATTCTCATTGGTCGGCTAATCTCCTTGTATCTCTATCTCCACTTTCATAAGGAGAAAAGTGCTACATCAGCAGCTTTCTGGGATTAATCCATTATTTTCCTGCAGCGGGGGGACAGACCAACAAACTACCTTTTGAAAACGGGGGTGTATTCAAAACACCCCCGCTATTTACACAACTTTGGACTCTTCCAAACTCCGGCGGTCTAACTCCGTTACTGAGCGTTTATTAAATGTACTGAACTTTTCAGTGTTTCTCCTACGATTATATTAACAAGAACCCCCGCCAGGCCAAAAAGTATTTTTTAATACTAGAATAAATGCCAAATATCCACTCATTCAGAAATATTTAGCGTTTGGGAGTCTGTGCAGCGCGTGAGTCAACTGCTGTGTTGTTGCCTGGGAAACGAGCAACTGTGTTATACGTCATTGCGTAGTATGTTTATGTAGCGAGTTGGACGCAGAGAAAGTGACGGTGGATACGAGTGGAACAGAGGAAAAAGTTAGCGGTGAGTTGTCAGTCTGGCAGTAAATGTACAGCACAGACTACAGTGTGTCAGTTAAATGATGAAAAGTCACGTGTTGTTTCTCCAAGTGCTGGAAAAGTGAAGGGCGTTAGCTCCAAAGTTAGCAACGATGGATTAGCCTAGCGTGAAGACGCTAAACAGAGAAATACAGAAATACAGAATTCACTGTGCCCCCCCCCCCCCCCCGCGCGACTAATCGATTAGTCGCAGATTATTTACAATTTTAGTCGACCAAGATTTTCTTTGGTTGACTACAGCCCTACAAAATATAGACCTAGAAACATCCATGATCTATCTCCTTTAAAGGCCAAGGCTATTTTCTATATTTTTCTTGTTGTCTCATGCAGAGCCTAATTAACAATGAATTGATCGTATTTAAGTATTATGTGTGTATCCAAAGCTTAGTATATTTTATTCCTCTGTGCTGTAGACTTCTAACTATTAAAAACACAGCAGTGAGTCACACTACTGCACTGGGTCACGTGTTACTTAGCCACAAAGAGTTTTGGGTACGTTAGTTAGTTTAGCAACGGCTCCAAAGACAAAGGTGCTGTTTACACCTGACAGCTTTAAGTATGTCTGTCTCTATATGCAAATAAACAGACATGATCTCTGTTTTCAAAGACCAAATTTGTTTGTTATTTGCCCAAAGCTGTGTTCAGCTTGTTTGATAAAAAGGATAAATATTATATATTTATATATTCTGTGTCGAGAGAGAGAGAGGAGGAGAGAGATAGAGAGTCCCACAGCTGCCTGTGCATTTACGTGCAAGACACAGCAGCATAAGCTCATTTATCATTTATCTCCCACACGCCAACAGGGTCAGTCACAATCTAATGTTAATTCATTTTCTGTATTCTTCTACACATGCCATAGGTCATCTGCGTTACGTTGAGCATTGCAGCAAAACTAAAAAGTGTTGTGATTTGACAGGCCAGAAGAAACTATCCAGCTACGTTTAGCTTCTGAAATATTTTTTAGAGAGACAAGCAAAAAATGAATGGTTTAATTTCTATTTTAACTGTTGTTTTGAAGGAAACCGGTTAGGGGAACAGAAAACCTGGAAAAAACAAGAGGTGGATTACGTTTTTAATTCACATGAAAAACAAAATAATTTATTTATCCTGCTATCAGACAAGTTGAACAGCTTTGGAGGGAGGGTCCTGTGCGTAGTCTGTTGGAAAACAGGGGACGTCAGTTAAGTTGACAGTCCTTCAATGTGGCCCATGCCCATGTGGTCTGAATGATTGGATCTCAAACTGTCCTCAATGCGTTTACACCTGTATTTAGGGCTGTCCACTTGTGATCAGATCGTGATTGGATCACCTGAGATGGATGTTAATACCAGGTGTAAACAGGGCCTAATAACAACAATCACATTTTCAATCTACAGAGAGTAGCTCTATGTAAGGGAGCAATCAGACTGACAATAACTCCATGTCAAAAATGCAGCCGTCTCATTCATTTGATTGGAGCCAGTGTGTTGGCACAGCAAGGGTGACAACACCTGGTTCAATGTGACATCATTCAGCAAGGTGCTGAGTTGGCCACCCATATGTGCAAGTGCACGTTCCTGGTGGACTGCTTTGTAATATGAACACTGTGTTTCTGCTGTTTACCTCACAATTGCCTGCGCAAATGATAAAACAGTTGCTGCGGCAATAACTTTCCAGAGTTGTAAAATCTAGGGCTGTAGTCTGTTGGTCGACTAGTCGATTAATTGGTCGATACTCTCTCATCCGACTAAATTCTCATTGGTCGACTAATCTCTGTGTATCTCTGTCTCTACTTTCATAAGGAGAAAAGCGCAACATCAGCAGCTTTCTGGGATTTATCCATTATTTTCCTGCAGTGGGGGGACAGACCAACAAACTACCTTTTGAAAACGGGGATGTATTCAAAACACCCCCGCTGTTTTCACAACTTTGGACTCGCCCAATCATAGACTGTATAAAGATAGGGTCTAACTGTACACGTTACTGAGTGGTTACTAAATGTACTGAACTTTTACTGAATCAGTGTTTCTCCTACAATTATATCAACAAGAACCCCCGCCAGGCCAAAAAATATTTTTTAATGCTAGAATTAACAGCAAATATCCACTCATTCAGAAATATTTAGCGTGTGGGAATCTGTGCAGCGCGTGAGTCAACCGCTGTGTTGTTGCCTGGGGAACGAGCAACTGTGTTATACGTCATTGCGTAGTATGTTTATGTAGCGAGTTGGACACGGAGAAAGTGACGGTGGATACTAGCGGAGCAGAGGAAAAGGTTAGCGGTGAGTTGTCAGTCTGGCAGTAAATGTACAGCACAGACTACAGTGTGTCAGTTAATAAATGCTAAAAAGTCACGTCTGTTGTTTCTCCAAGTGCTGGAAAAGTGAAGGGAGTTAGCTCCAAAGTTAGCAACGATGGATTAGCCTAGCCTGAAGACGCTAAACAGAGAAATACAGATTGCAGAATTCACTGTGCACACCCCCGCCCCCTCCCCCGCGCGCGCGACTAATCAATTAATCGCAGATTATTTACAATTTTAGTCGACCAACCCTAACCCTAACCCTAGTAAAATCCTGTCAGTGAGTATTACTAACTGCTGTGCTGTGTTTTGGAATCTGATAAGTGTTTGCATGCATTGGCCTGAAGCTCCAATTTAACTTCTTGGTTTGTGTTTCATTGTTTCACAGGTACATTCAACAATACAACCCCGCCAACACAGCCCCTTGCACTGTTTTAGCACCAGTGATAAACACTACTGGATTCTGCTTACTTTAATCTGTGCATATACTAAATTTATAGGCAAATGTGCATTGTTTGCTTATTATTCATTAAAAGCATTGCTAACAGCATTATGTTTATTGTGTATATCTACCAGACTCATGTTTTTGTGCAGTGCAGAGTAGATAGCTACCAGCGATGTGGGCCAGGTGGTCGTGCAGACTGAGCAGCAGTTTCAAGATTAGGTCCTTCTCAGTCTTGTTCTGTAGACAATAAATAGTTAATAAACACACTCTATATACAACATAAATGTATGTATTTACCAGGTAATTTGCAGTCCTTTCTTATGGCAGTTTGATAGTTGAAAAAAGTTCAAAGTGAAAACCTGTATAGAGGCAAAATATTACAATATATGCCCCAACATTTAGTGAATTCTGAAAGATAAAGTTAGAATCTAATATGCATCACTAACAGTATTCAGTATCAGCTTTGGTAAACTGCTTTTCCAACCCAGGTCTTTAGTCTACCCTTATTGATATAAATGGAGTGGACAAAATATTTCAAACACCTTCTAGCAATCCAGCAATATAATTGGTACTCATTGCTTCTATTCATCATGTTTCCAATGTACTTCCAGGTTAAGTGTACACATTGCACTACATGAGCTCTAGTGATTTAACCAAAATTTTGCTACAATCTTTGCTGCTATCAAAACCAAAAGAGGGAGTCAGAGGAAAATATTTACTTACATAAGAAGAGTCAAAGTCCGTGCCAAAGGGGTGGCTCTTAACTACAACAAAGGAGAAAGAGATAGTCAGGTGACAAAAGCAATAACAGGCTCATTAAAAACACACAGTAAAAACACACCAAAACTGTGAAAGCACAAGCTGAGAAAAAAAGGTCTTTTGCAATAAGACTGCATGTTTGGAGACTGTGGAATGCAAGTGTAGTTCTGACATCACTCAACACATTAAGTCAGTGTCTATGCATGAAGCTCAACACTTCAAACCGCACTACCATCAGACAACATATAAAATTCATTATTGACTGAAACAGAGCATGATGACAACTGTTTACACAAAAAATTTACAAGGAATGAACAAACGCAAAATAGAAACCTGTGTACAATGTAAAGTAATCAGGCAGTTGTGTATATATACCTTTGTGAAATGTAAAAATTGTTGACACTGCGTCTTAGAAGTGTTGTTTCCATGGTTGTAGATTGTGGTGTTTTTAGTACAATATATAATTTGTGCCTCCATATTTAAAAGCGACAGACAAACCACAGTTTGACACCACTCAGTTAGCCAGAAAATCTTTCTTCTTGCAACTTGAGCAAAACAAAGTTCTGCACTATAGGGCGCACTGTCGTTTTTTAAGTGCGCCTTATAGTCTGGAAAATACGGTATGATGAATCAGTTATGTTAGAGGTTTCACTAATAATTGATTTCACCTGGCACATCAGCATCTTCTCAGGTTTTAGGGCATTAAAATGATGCCATTACCCCCCCATATTTTCACTTCCCACACAATATTTTGACATCATTCTCATTTTTTCAACAATAGCTGCCCTCTTTTGTTTGCTTGTAAACAATGTTTCTGTTTACATTCTGAGTTACCCACATTCATTTACTTTATAGCATCTGCTTCCTTGCCTTTGTTGGTGCATTGTTGTGTTACCGCCACCTGCAGAGTGGAATAGTCCATTCTGCAGGAAAATAGAAACCATGGCGTGTGCATGTACAGGTGTGTCCTTTTTTTGGTATTTGTGACCTGTTACCAGAAGTGTAAAAGATAAGAATTGCGATGATGATTACATGAGTTGTTGTTTTTTTCCTTTCTTTCATTTATGGGAGCACTAATATTATTATTATTAGTATTAGTAGTAGTAAAAATTATGACTATTTCATTCATTGTAATGTTGATATTTGTTTGCATAATGGATACATTTTTGAGTAGGACTGAAACTATCATTTTCATTATCAATTAATCTGAATATTATTTTTCAGTTGTTTGTCTATAAAATTTTAGGAAATAGTGAAAAATTATTTCCCAGTCAAAGGTAAGATCTTTAAATTTCTTGTTTTTTCCTCACTAGTGGTCCAAATTGGCATGTATGACAAAGGAAAAAAAGTGTAGAAACTGAATACAGCAAATTTTCAGCAATTTTACTCGAAGACTGATTAAAACAATTAGAGGATTACTCAAATAGTTGCCAATTCTTAAGACTTCCCTTGGACTTGATGATTTGTGGATTTGGGACACCCTCAGCACTAATGTTCCAGGGAATGTGCCCATTAAGTGTGCATGCCTTAAAGTGCAGGGAAGTCCTGACATTTATAGTCATCCTTACGGGACGATGTTGACCAATGAAAGTTTGGACCAGCAAAAAGTATTGAGTTCTGAAAAAAATCTACTTGATCACAAACACATCAGAAATAACATCTAGAGTATGTTTGGGGACTGGATCAGGCCAATATTTCTTAGAGAAGGATGGATTATGTACCCTCCAGATGGCTAACTGGCTCTTGCTATTACATAGTTAGCAATTGCACTTACAGGAGGGATAGACTGAAAACAGGACTCTGTGCATTGCTCTGGGTTTGTGAAGTGAACAATGTGTGGATTCTATTTTGTTCAGTCTGTTGGTTAGCTAGCACTAGTTAGCCATCTGTCTGGAATATCAGGCTGATGTCTGAGCAAGACACACAAGCAGTGAGAGCAGATGACTTAGCAGACAACAACCCGGTGTTAAAACAATGCAGGGGCTGCATTGGTGGGGGTGTGCTGCCTGCAGGTACCAGCAAGACATGAAGAAGTCCAGTTTGAATAACAGATCTGTGAATGTGAAGGTTTATCAGGCATCATAGCACTGCACAGTAGTTTATTATTCAGACAGGATTTTTAAATTCTAGGGAAGTTTTAGCAGCATCTCTATTTTTTTTGCCATTGATCACGAGGTCTACAGTAGAAATACTGCGTTCACATTAAACAGTAATCTACATACACTTGCACTTATTTCAGTGGCATCCACACTGCCTTGTCTGATGATGTCACGTTGCCGCAAAAGTTGAGCTGATTCAACTTGTTTGCTAGACGACTCTGTTGCCCCACCCACAGCTCTCCACAAGTGAGTCTGCTTATTCAAATGAATAAGCAGCCTGTGTTTATTCACACAGGGCCAATGTAGTAAGAATGCAGCCTTGGTTTGCACATTTCTCTTTTCTGTCCTGCCTGTAGTGAAACTGATTAAGTGTATGCCTGAGCTCTGCTTAGTGGAAGCATCTAGTAGTGACTATTCATAGCTGTACAGCATAGTTGGTTCTTTTACTATGCATTAAATATTCATAATGATAACAGATCTATGAACATTCTCATTTGTCCAGGTCATAATTATTTATAGGCAAACAAATGATTCAAAGGCAACTGGACTTAGATTTGTCTTATGAAGACGTTTCGTACCGTAGTTCGTAACGCCCCAGTCTGACTAGTCCTCACCGCGAGGAATAGTCAGACCAATGCATTACGAACTGATGAAGCCGCTTGGATAAGAGGCGAAACGTTCTCATAAGACAAATCTATGTCCAGTTGCCTTTGAATCATTTGTCTAGATATGATAGCAGCCAATTGATCTTTTAATATTTCATTTCAGTTATTTTCTTTTTGCATTTGTGAAAAAGAAAAAAAAAAATCACAATTATCTTCCTGAGCCTGAAAAAGAAAAGGAAATCTTTCTTGCCACAATGGGTAGTTGTTGTTGAAGCTGCACAGCAGGTAAGGCGCGTTCGGAGGCTCTGTTTCCATGAAAGTCTTAAAAGTATTATCAAACAACCACTGTGGAAGGGATGCCAATTTGCTTAAAAAAACAACATATAAACACAAATCCCACTGCCATAGAAATTATACCTTACAACATTTGCTTTAAATTGCTAGCAGACATATTTCACACTCTTGGATCAACTTATATGATATGATATCTTGTCAGATACTTACTAACTCCATCCACCTCCGAGGACCCAGAGCCCCTCATCCTAATGTACATGAGGCCCAGCAGCAAAAAGAAGAGGCAGGCTGCAGTGAGCAGGAACATGGACAGGTAGTGAGCACTGAAGCTGCCAGAGGAGGCCACCTCTTCCCTTTTGAACTGCTGGAGCAACTCATCCTCCGGTACAGACAGCTTCTGCTTCAGCACTGCCTGGCTGTATGAGTGGTTGGGAGCGGTGTGGTTGGAGTGTTTGCCCCTGTACGTCTGGGACAGGCTGCTGTAGTTGGAGAAGCGCGGCCTCAACCCAATGCTGAACCTACTAGTGTTGCTGCTTTTGGGTGCTCCGTCCTCGCCGTCGACGTGGTTGTTTTTGTCGGACTCTCCTCCATGGTTCTCGGCGAGGGACACGTAGATGGACTTCCTGGCAAAGTTGTGTCTCAACATGCCTCCCGACCGATCTGAATCCATTCGCTGTACCTCGTCGTCCTCCTCCTTCTCATCCCTCCGGCTACCCACCATGTTTAGACTCCCGGGTGGGTTAATCACTCCAGTTGTACCTCCAGTTTGAGACCCTCGGATGACTCTGTGGGCTGAGAACGCCGCTTTCGGATGGCTCCGTCTAGACTCCAACCTATCCCGCTGTCGGTCTCCAACACCAAGGCCCCCAACCTCCTCCTCGTCTTCGTCCGAGTAATCCCCGGCTAGCTTGCTAGTATTCAACTGAGCTGCTCTACTACCATTTAAAGACCGAGGTGTCGTCTCATTTTCCCCCTCACAGTCGTCCTCGTCCCCGGATTCGTCGTAATTCCTTCCTTCCGCATCAGGTCTGGATCTGGCACGAACCCCCCAGCCCAGCGAGACACTTCTCTGTCCGTCCGGACCCAGGGGAGAATTATTGCTATTCAACGTACTCCCTGCGCCACGCTGACTCTTTACAGCCACACCGGGTGTTGTAACGGGCCTTATCTTCGGTTGTTGTTGAAAACTGGGGCTTTGGTCTGCCCTGCCGCTGTGATTGAGGCCTTTTCTTCTCTGTGGAGTTTCAGCGTCAGACTCGTCGGAGCTGAAGCCGAGGACGGAGGACTTCCGGCCCGGTCTCCTGCTAGAGCTCAGGTGCGTGACGTCATGGCTCGCTGGCCTTGATCCCGCCGTGTTGCCGCCGCCAGTGGTGCTGTTGATGGCCCCGCTGCTACGAGTTTTACCAGATCTAAAGCCCCGCTGCTGTTGTTCCTCGCGAAGTTTCTTCAATTTCTTCAAATATACCGGCCGAGTGTTTTCGGTAACGGGGCCTGGAGTGAAACCAAAGCGCTTTAATTCGGAGAAAAGCTCCTCATCCGTTAACTGCGTTGACGCCATCTTGGACAAAACTCTAGGAGAAGGCAGTGTTGTCAGATCTCGCGAGAGAAACAAGCAACCAGGTCGATGGAAACAAGGCCAAAAGAAGCGACTTGGCTGTCCAGAAAGAAAAAAAAAATATATATATATATATAATTTTACATTTTTCCTTTTAACTCTAAAGAAGTTGAACAAAACCAACTGGCCAACAAAAATGAGGAATGGATAAATGAATTAATGAAAATCAGAGTACAGAGGTTGCATATAATGAACTGGCCAAGTAATTATATCAGTTAATGCAAAACAACGATATTATGTTGGCCTTTTAACAGTAATTAAAAAATGCACACACTGGGCCTTTACTTGTCAGCTCTATCAATGTATGGTTAAAAAGAAAAAGTCTTGTCCCTCGTTGTCCTCAGCTCTGCAAGGATAGGATATGGAGCTCAATTCCGGAAGTGAACATCCCATTCATATTCTGAATCGAGCATAAAATGGGTGGGCTGCAGTGAAATATCAAACAGTGTAAAGTACTAGTGACTGGCAAAAGAAATAGCACATGTGAAAATTATGATGTAGTTACCAACTTACTTAACACCATTACTACTATTACTAACATTATCAATAATAACTTATTAGTAGAACTGCCACTTGACTGTTCCCTACATACATGTAATATGTAAAAAAAATATGTATATAATTTTGATTTAATGTTCCAGTTCATTTCTTGTGTTAATAAATATTTCAGAAGTTGAGTTTCAGTCTGTATGGTAGATAAATACACAGTTGTACATAAAGTGGTAGCATGCAGGTAAGGCATATGGTATTGAGACTTGAGGTGAAACACCAAAGCATTTGACATGCTTCTTCATAACTATGACTAATTGAAGTGTTTTTTTTTCCAGTTTCAATGCCATTCTATGAAGTGCATATTTAAAAAAACAAAATAGTTAACCAATGTACACAGTCATTTTTAATTATTCACCAACAAAACTATATTAATAACAATTTTATGTCAGATAACAATTTAATTAATATAACAATTATAATGATTGCAACAATAACATTTTCATTTTACAGTGTCACTGGACATTTAACCATATATACACACACACAATAGCTTTTAATTATTCAAGAAACAAAACAATATTGATAACAATTTTTTGCGTAAGATAACAACTAAACTAATATAATAATGATTGTAACAATAACATTTTCATTTCACAGTGTCATTGTACATTTTTCCTCTGGGTTTACCCCCTAAGTTGTTCCATCAGACATACAGGCCGCTTTCCAGGGGCAGACACCTATGCAGCAAGTCTGGCACGCAGGTTATTTCCTGAGAGCTCCTGATCATCATCATCAGGAACGATCCCTTGACCTTCATCTCATCCTCATGGTCTTCCTCCTCCTCCAAGATGTCACCGGTCGACAGACAGACATTGTGGAGGACGCAGCATGCTGCTATTACTTTGGCGGCAAATAGAATCTCCAAAGCCTTTTTAAAAATGGCTCACTAGCGGGTTTTAAGCATGCCAAAGGTACATTTGATGACGCTCCTGGCCCTGGCATGATGCTTGTTGAAGCGTGCTTCAAATTGGCCTGATGATTAAAATACAGGTAACATAAAATTTATGAAGTGTTTCAAATTTATGGACAGAAACTTCATTGATTCCAAGGGAAGTTCAGGAATGCAAAGTAATAACTATAATTAACAATTTACTCTGTATTCTTACCTGCTACAGGCTGGCGGTATGGTGTCATGAGGGACACCATACCCCCATCTCCAAGAAGAAAGTAGCCAGCGGGTGGATACAGGGACTCCTTATACATCGGAGATTTCTGGAGGACAAGGGCGTCATGGACTGACCCAGTGTTGCCGATTTATGTGTTGAGAAATTTCCCACTACTGTCACTGGAGCGACACTGAAGGGAAGAGCTTCTTGTTGATGTAGCACTTCTTTTGTGGTTCGGCACGTGGGAGGATTCGGACGTGGCACCCATCTATTGCACCAGCCACACGGCAGAATGCCTCATGGCCAGCCAGGCGAGCAAAGCCACCACCTCCTCCATCTCTTCCATCTTCGAGAAATCAATGACCCTGTGCAGGATATCCATCATGTCTTCCACTACACTGTGGACAATTCTGCCAACTGTGGCTCTTGGTGTGGCAAAAATATCTGCCGTTACTCTGAAGGAGATGCCACATCCAAGCCACTACAGAGTGACAGCCACCTCAGTCTCATGGCTCCAGCCATGTGGCTTTTGCCGAGGCGACATTTGCAACAAAACACTGATGGTGTCGCTGGAGAGCCTAAAGGCTGGTTTCAGGTCGGCCTCAGAGAAGAATGTGCAGAGGATAGGCACATGTTTGTTTATTTGTGCATACCTCTTAGAAGGAGTTTGATCCTTTTTTATCACGATCACGACCAATTAACATTCTAATAGTATTTATTAATTTATGTATTATTCAATTTAATATGTAATGTATTTAAAATGTAAATGTATTAATAAAATGTATTCATATTTATTATTCTTTTCTCAGGCTCTCATTACACCTTATCATGTACTCCATTATTCCTTGTATTGCCTCCACTATGAAAATTTCTGTTCCATCCTATCCAATTCATTCAGGTTTTCTCTCCCAGTATTTCATCACAAGGTGGTGCTGAGACACCAATAACAGTATCAAATGATAACCTTAACTGATATGATCCAATTGTAAAACCGAATGGTTGGAAATTTCATGAATGAACGGGGTGGGTCTACAGCGTCACTGTTACGCAGGGGGAATCCCTTATTCATGTTTTTTACTTAAACATTTCTATCTACTGCATTCACTGTGTTTATTTTCCATTATTAATTTTTAAAGTTAAGTGCAGCTTTGGGTAAACTTTATAAGGTAACTCATGTGGTCGGAGAGAAGCGCTAAGATAGCAACATTCCTTTCCATTCTCCTCATCCTAGCTCTTCTCCTTTTGAATTTGCCTCCTCAGCTCCGCAGCCTCCTCTTCTGCTTCCCAGCAAAGCATACCAACGGTAGCCACTAACAATGCCTGGTTCATCTTCTATCTGTAGCAGTTTTACCTATATTTATTCCTCATTCAATAAAACGTGTATCATAAACAATAGGAACAATAGGCTCTACCGGGGTTTTTCCCACCATTGGCTTGTGATGTACAGAAAATTCAGGGCTTGCGAAACTATTATGCACATTAGGGAAAAAAAGCAACAGAAATAGTGTGAAAGGGGACTGTCATTATTTTATTATTTTAAATAGATATTACATTGTTAGTTGTGGAGTAATCAGCTGCGTTTAGCAAATTGTACAACTTCAATTGTTTTGGACCATTAAGCCCAGCTGTTGTTTTGGAGGACTGCAGCCAGCCTCTGTGCTGAGGGTATTGTGCAATACCAGGAAGAACGCATCATCTCAAACTGTCAACAGAGCTGTCTGTGTACTTGTGACCTTTGCAAGTTCATTCTTCCAAGAACGACTAGCAAGAACATTCTCCCCAAGGACACAAGTCCATTCTTTGTGTCCTTGGATTTGAGAAAGGCCAGATGTTTTCTTTAGCTCCATGGATCTGACCTCTGGCTTCTATAACCTATAAACCCTCCATGAAGATGACAAAAACTTTACCGCGTGCACAACTCCTGTTGGCTATCCTATGAGTATAATAGGCTACCACAGGGCCTCTGCAACACTCCAGGCTCATGACATCCATCTTCAGTGACCAGAACTACACCAGTCTCCTTTGCTACCTTGATGATCTCCTCATCTTTGCACCATCTGAGGAGTTAGCCCTTGAGAGACTTGAAATGGTGTTCAGTCGCCTGCAAAACCATGGCCTCAAACTTGCTACGAATAAATGTCACTTTTTGAGACAGAAGTTCAAATTCGTGGGCCATATTATCACTGAGAATAGATTTTCTACAGATTCAGAGAAAGTTGAGGTCATAACAAACCTTACAAAGAAGGAACTCATGATGGAGGATGGTTGTACTCCCTCTCCTTGGAAGCTGAGATCAGTTCTGGACATGTTCAACTACTACAACCACCTCATTGAAGGCTTCTCTACCCTAGCTATATAAGCTAACATCTGAACCCAAGTCCAAACCCCATTCTCAGCGCTAAAAATGGCACAAGCTGTCTCTTGCTGACTGGACTACAGAATGCCAGGAAGCCTTGCAGTCTCTGAAACAGGCTCTTTTGGACACTGTACTGCTGGTAATAGCCAAGCATGTTCAACGTAAAGGCTACAAGACCATCTCCAAAGAGCTTGATGTTCTTGTGACCACTGTTTACAATATTATTAAGAATTGTAAGGCCCTGAAACTGTGGCCAACATATCTGGGCCACTCAAGGACATTCACAGAGTTGTCCCTAAGCCACTCCTGCATTGTCTTGGCTGTGTGCTTGGCATCATTGTCCTGTTGGAAAGAGAAACCTTCACCCACTGTGAAGTTCTACGTGCTCTGGACCAGGTTTTCATTAAGGATATCTATGTACTTTACTCTGTTCAGCTTTCCCTCAACCCTGACCAGTCCCCCAGTCCCTGTTACTGAAAAATACTGCCACAGCATGATGCTGACACCACCATGGTTTTGATGGTTGGATGGTATAGAGCAGGTTATGATGCTTAGAACTGAGGCAAAACAGTTCAATCTTGGTTTCATCAGACCAGAGAATCTGGTCTGTTTCTCGTCTAAGAATCCTTTAGGAGCTTTCTGCAAACTCCAAGTGGGCTTTCCTGTGTCTTTAACTGACGAGACGCTTCCGTCTGGACACTCTGCCATAAAGCCCAGATCTATGGAGTGTTGATTGTCATTCTAGAAGTTTCTCCCATCTCCACACAGGATCTCTGGAGCTTATTAGGGCCTGAGCACCTACCGGTGCGAAGCTCTATTGGATCTGAAGGAATTATTAGGGCCCGAGCACGGACTGGTGCGAAGCCCTATTGTATCTGAAGGAATTATTATTATTATTCATCCAAAAGAAACACATTTTTGGAGGGCCTAAACATGCTTGAAAACTCATGAAATTTTGCAAAGTTGTCAGGATTGGTAAAATTTTATATTTCATGGATCTCGCAAAAAGGCAAAAAGACAAAATGGCTTAACAGTGCCCCCTAGAAAATTAGGAAAATTGAGCCCCTCGACCCAGATTGTCATAGAACAATGAAATTTGGTATGCTTATGTATGATGAGGAGACGCACCACAAAGTCTCTTGGACACAGGAGAAGTCGGTCATTTTATATCAAAGTTGCAATTTTTATGGTGATTTCACCATTTCCAGCCCTCATACTTTAATGAACTCCTCCTAGAGATTTGACCTCAGGAACTTCAAATTCAGTCAGTATCAACTACAGACATTGGAGATGAAAAGTTATTAAATGGTAAGCTTGCAACATTCCAAGGGGGCATGGCTGGGCGGCAAATTTTGATCCTTCGCCATGTAAATTGAAACAGCATACATGATCTTAAGAGACCCAAACCTTTTGTGATTGATAAGAGTCCTGCCCTGAACTGGATCTGAGTCATATCGCCACCACTGGCAACAGGAAGTAACATGTTTTACACTTTGACGCTCTGTGGGTAGCACCATGTCTGGATCCACCTCAAATTTACTCAGAACACTCTCAAGATCTTGGTGTTTCTATAGTCTGAAGTTGGTGACATTATGTTGAAAGGTGTTGTCATGACGATGTGGCAAATTTCGATGTCTCGCCATGAAATTTCAAAGCTATAACTTGACTCCACCTGGTCTGATCTTTTCCAAATTTCAATTACTTGTCCCGGTTTGAAGACACGTACAGGCTCACATTTAGTGACAGTTATAGCGCCACCTACTGGCAACAGGAAGTAACATGCGTAGTACTTTATCTACTTACATCTAGGAAATTTGGCCGATGCACCTGAAATTGACACAGCTAAGAAACAAGACCTTGGTGATGCTACATATAGCAGCTAATGACCCAAAACCAAACGCCGTTGCCATGGCGAGACATCCTTCGCCATGAAATACGATGCTGTTTTTCCAGGGACAAAGGATGCTTCTACAGTCACGAAACTTGACATACGTGGCTAGAGTGACGTTCGTTAAAATTCTATGTAGTTGATTTGAATGGGCGTGGCAAAATGGCTCAACAGCGCCCCCTTAAAAAATTCAAAATTGAAGCTCTGCCTTCCAGATTAACATAGAAGTAAAAAATTTACAAGGCATATGTATCATGTCAAGATTTATCTTTATTATATGAAAGCTGAAATATGAAATATGACTATTCCTCTGTGTCCACTTGCTGTTTCTTTTGTTTCTACACAACAAATTGTGCCTTCATTCACACTCTCCATTCAAATACCTGACTATTTCTCTGTCTGCCTACAGTTTCTCATTGTCTCTGCACACTTGATAGTACACATTTCAATCAAACTTTTATCAGGTAAGGTAAAAGTCTTTACTTTTTTAAAAATGCACTTCATGAAAAGAAGAAAATTGATTTATTTCACACACAAACTTATTAGAAGTTTTCAATGTATTCATTTAAATGACAGTAGAGGGGCACAAAACTTGCATGATGTTGATGACACTGATGTGAGTCAGACACATGTCTCACTCTGCAGAAATTTGTCATTCTCACACCGTTGACATTTCATGATTCACCATGACAGGGAAGTTGCTATAATTTTACTGTACATGCTCCTACTTACACTGCACTTTACATGGCTGCTGAGTCACACCCCTCTGCCTGGGTCCCAAGACATCCACGCTGGTGTGGCGGACGACTTCGGATGGTGCAGCTTCCCGGCATGCACATGGAGCGATGGCCCGTCCAGCACTGTTTGCAGCTTTAATTAGGGCCTGAGCAATGGAACAGTGCGAAGGCACTATTGTTCCTGTCCTGTTACTTTCTTTCTTTCTTTCTTTCAATGTTTAATTTGTTAAGTTCAAGGGGCAGCCCCCCCCCCCTAAGAGTAGGCTTAAAACTTTCCTTTTTGATAAAGCTTATAGTTAGGTCTGATCTGACTCGCCTTGGATCAGCCCTTAGTTATGCTGCTATAGGCCTAGACTGCCAGGGGACTTCCATTGATGCACTGAGCTCCTCTCTCCCCTCTTCTCCATCTCTATGTATTTTATTACCATTAATGCATGTTACTAACTTTATTTCTTCCCCGGAGTTCTTTGTGCTTTCTGATCCACAGGAAGCTCCATAAACCATAGACCATGCTAGTGTGTTGGCGTCCTTCTTCTGCCCTCCGCCAGCTGTTCCTGCTGTTGCTGCTGCTTGTTGACTATTGTTGTTGTTGCTGTTCTCTTTCATTGTGTACAACCCCCGCCCCGCCCCCCCCTCTCTTTCTCTCTCTCTCTCTCTCTCTCTCTCTCTCTCTCTCTCTCTCAACCCATCTGGTCAAGGCAGATGGCCGCCCACCCAGAGCCGGGGTCTGCCTTAGGTTTCTTCCCGTTAAAGGGGAGTTTTTCCTTCCTGCTGTTGCCAAGTGCATGGGGGGAACTGTTGGGTTTCTCTTTCTGTAAAATAAAGAGCGTGGTCTAGACCTGCTCCATGTAAAAGTGCCCTGAGATGACTTTGTGTTGTGATTTGGCGCTATATAAATAAAATTGAATTGAATTTAATTAATTTGACCCCCTTGACGCGTGTTGTGGCTGGGGGAGTAGATGGAGCCTGCGCGCCTCAGTGTCAGCGCCACAGCACCCGGTCCACTGCTGTACACTTCACGTTTCTAAATTTTAAGTTTATCGCTTTCAGATACGGGGCAGGAAGGAAACTAAACTAAGTTTTCTTTTGAAAAACTGGTTGCTCTCAGTGGGGGGAGAAACTGAGACTTTCCCAGCCGCGAGGGCATGTTCATTAATCTGCCACCTGTAGAGCTCACGGATCAACAGAATAGGCTGGCGGGCCCTTAGCCCTCAGGTAATTTTTAATTTTAGGCCAGTTTTACTATCTGAAGTCCGGTCACTACCGTGGGCCCCTACATGTACCCCTACGCTTGCTGGCCTCGTCCCTGACCTAAGGCAAACACAAAAACACTGAGGGTTTTAAGAAGCAGAAAGCTGCTAAAACACGAAGAAGGGGAGAGGAGCGGAGCTGGAAAAATTAAGGGTACTCCTATATGATTCAAACCACTGGCCTACCACAGGGTCATGCCGAGCGTTCCTCTAACTCTGGAGAGAAAACCTCATCCGCACGTCCGCAAACCTGCCTTCGGTGGCTCCATCGCAGGAATTTCTTTCAAACAAACTATTACAAGAGTTATACCCTCTAAGAAACCCAACAGTTACAAAGTTTCTACCGGAAAACACAAGTACACTATGGGTCGGTCTGGTGAGAGGTCCTAATCAAAGTTCCCTACCCTGGGTGTGGAGTGTGAGTGTGCCTAGTGGCTATCATTAGTGTGGCCATGGTGTGGGTGTCGTACGAGCTTACCTCTTCTTCGTGAAGAAAAACCTTAGCTTAGGTCTGTGTCTCTTCCAGAGGAATAAACTACTGCACCAGAGCTTTTGTGAAATTAGGTAATTTTTTACTCAGTCAGGGATTACAATTTTTAGATTTAGCAATAATAGAAAAATACAAAAAAAAAGAACGAAAAAGCTGGTTTTCATTGGTTATCAGGCTATGTGTTATGGTCTAGGGTCAATTTGGGGGAATGGCTTCAGATTTAGCCACTCATCTCCTAAATATTAACGTATATTTATCTACATACACATTAATATTCTAATTCACTATCAATTTTGCAACTGGTTATTATTGGCTGTTTCACCTTCAGGAACATAAACCCAAGTAGCCTGTTTGCGCAGCAAGGCGGCTTACTCCAGGAAACTGTCCAGGTTGTAACTCCACTTAACCCAAGGAGAGCTCAGTGTCCATGTAGGTAGAAGTGAGGTCTCCCCCAAATACCGATTCTGAACCCAGAAGAGTTCTAAATGCCCATTCAGATCCACAATCAACTTTCGCCAGTGTTATTAATAATCACAAATTAGTCTAGCCTAAATTTGGCAACCGGTTAACATTGACCGTTTCACCCTTATGAACATAAACCCAAGTAGCCTGTTTGCGTAGCAAGGCGGCTTACTCGGGGAAACCGGCCAGGGTACAACTCCACTCAATCCCAGGAGAACTCAGTCTCCATACGGGTAGAAGTGAGGCCTCCCCTGAGCACCGATTCTGAACCCAGAAGGGTTCTAAATGTCCTCTTAGATTCACAGTCAATTATCACCAGTTTTATAAAAATATGAGAATTAGTTTAATCTAAAATTACCTTTTCAGATTAGTCAAGGATGATGCTCTGCTTCGAGGGTACAAGATGCTCCATCAAGGTGCGGTTCCTGAGAGATTCTCTCGAGCAGCAGGAATCAGACTTTCTTATACTTGTGTCGTGCTTAGCACAACATCCTGCACCCAACGTGTCTGCAGAACAACATCCTGCCTCCAACGTGTCTGCAGCTTTTCTGTTATAAAAATTCTCCATCAGCAATAAATCACAGCTTAAAAAACACCCACGCCCTAATCTTACGAAAGGTTAAGGAAAAAACCCCTAGCATGCGTCTAGCAGTACCATCAAAGCTTCACGTAGCTGTGACCTTTCACAACTGAGGGGTGAACGGCACACTTGCACGTGTCAGGTGAGCCTAAATGGCCTCAGTCAGCAAGAATGTTAACCACAGACAGTGCGTCTCAATTTTTTCCGTTTTTCACGATTTCCTCTTTGCAAGCAAGCATGCTTCTACAAAAAGGTTAGACAAGTTAACAATAGCTGATAAAAATGTCAGGAGTACGTGAGCGAGAGTATAAGATAAAAATTAAAGAAACATAATAAAATGAACAAAAGAAAATAAAATGAACATGAAATCTGCAGGTTACATATGCAAATCAGATTACATTGTCAATGCATTTCACGAGTGAGTATGTGTCTGCAGACCAATAAGGAGACATGCACTTAACACATTAATTCTATTAAGGTACATGTCTCCCCAAAAGACCCACACCCACGGAGCACAGACTCTTTTGTTCTTATCTCAGGTTTACATTTCATGCATGAATCGGACTGGAAATACACATGTTTTGTAGGAATTTTCGTCATGAGTCCACTGATAGAGGTTTGCAAGTCATGTGACTTATAGTTTAGACAGCAGCTCTTAATTGAGAGCGAGTGGGCATGCTCAGGGAAATGCCTCTTCCATTGAAACGCATGATAAGTTGAATATCACTCAGTGACTTTATAATGCCATAAAATCTAAAATCTAAACTGTACAAGTTATTACAAAGTTTTTAACAACTTTTGTTTAACACAGTTTCGTGAGTCATGTGTGAAAGCTTGAAGCCAATAGCATAAAAGCCCTAGAAGGAGATAGCTCTGGCGCAGACCCCAAAATGGGCATTTTCATGAATTTACATGGATGAACTGCAGATTTCCTGTTGGATTTAGGTCTGGGGTGTCAGTATATGATTTGTAGGTCTGGAGGAGATGAACAAGTTAGTGTTAGTTCCATCTCTCTAAGACATTCCTACGGGCCGTAGCGGCTGAAATAGCGCCGAAAATGTTTAGGGGGTCAGATCTTTCACACCAGCTCTGGAGACATATATATGCTTTTGACAGAAGCCACTCCTAGCAGTTGACTCACTGACCATTGAAATACACGACTATTTCTCTGTGTCCAACTGCAATTTCTTGTTGTCTCTACACACTTGATAGAATTAAGACTTCTCAATCTAACTTTTATGCAGTGATGTGGGTTAAAAGTCTTTACTTTTCCTAACATGGACTTGAGGAAAATTAGGACACTCAATTCTTTTACACACCAGCTTTTACACTTTAAGTCATCACAAATTTTCTACAATTGATTCAGATTACACTAAAGGGGCACAATACTTGCATAATTTTGACATCATCACAAGTTTTCTACATATGGATTCAGATTACAGTAAATGGGCACAATACTTGCGTAATTTTGATAACACTGCTGTGAGGCACACACACATCTCATTCAAAATTGTCAAAAAAACTGTGGCTTTGTTTGACTGATCCAGATGCTTAGGGTTCTGATCCCTCCCTTTCACTGGCTAAGGGTTGCACTTTTGTAACCCTAACCCTGGTTCTGTGCTTGGCCACGGCCATCTTAGCTATGTGCATCGCCCTGTCGGCGAGGGGGTGGGCACCCTTGGAGCCCTCTTTTGAAGTTCGCCTTGGGGTGAGGTACTTCACTGCCTTCTAAACTCAGGGTGTCTTTCGAGGTTCAGACCTCCAGAACTCTGGCTTCGGTCTCATGTCCTTTGGTTGGGCGGACAAGAGTTTCCCACGCCATCTGAGTGTACGTCCTGACTTCCTGCATGGTATATTTAGCCGTGTGGCAGTGCATGGCCACGTCATACCATATGCTATCCTGGAGGTTGTGGAGGAAGAGGGACCAGAAAGCATGCTCCTCTTCCAATGCAGGGGTGTTGTGTCCCTGAAAGTAGACAGTTCTCAGTAGTATCTTTCGATCCCATGGTCACGCCAGAAGACATTATACTGATCCAGAAGGAAGCAGGCCAGAACGAGCATAGTCTGATTGAAAAGAGGAACAACTCAGGATGACAGAGGTGTTTGGAGGTCCCATGAGGGACTCATTGTTGCACCGGTATCTCTGTTAACCATTTTGATCTCAGCAGCCCACAGTGTTGCACCCTGTGGAGGGGGGGGGGGGGGGGGGGGGGGGGGGGGTTGAAAAAGATAGGACAACAAGGCTATCCATATCCAATGGTTGAAGAGGTTTTGAATCAATGTGAGATTTGTGCTGAAAACAACATCCAAAAAGGAGCGAAAGCTCCTGTGGGACACATTCTGGTCCCAGAAGGGCTGTTTAAACATCTTGTGATGGACTATGTTGACTATGATAAAAAAAAAAAACTGTACATGGTAAATGGTACATGCTGGTGATAACTGATTGCTTTAGCCGATGAGTTAAAGCAACCCGACCCAAGACTCTCGGAGCTGACACCGTTATTAAATTCCTCACCAGAGAAGTTATACCATGATTTGGCATTTGGCATCTGACGTCAGAAATAAGCTCAGATAACGGAGCTGCTTTTGTTCAAAAAGTAATAAAGGGAGTGTTACAATATCTGAGAATTAAACAGAGACTTTGAAGTTTGTACCATCCAGCCAACCAGGGCATTGTTGAAAGAATCAACGGAACCCTAAAAGCAAAAATCAGTAAGATTTGTGCCAGCACAAAGCTTAACTGGGTTGATGCATTGCCTCTGACACTAATGAGCTATCGCATGCAGACTCACAGAAACACACACCTAACACCGCATGAAATGCTAACGGGGCGTCCCATGCCTGCTCCACATTTGAGAGGTCCTCATAAAGGACCCAATCTTGAACAGTTAGAAATGGAGTTGTCTGAATATGTGAAACAACTAACTGCTATCCACAAGTCAGTATACTTGCAGGAAAATGCGAAGGAGCCAGAGCTGACCAGGTGACCGAGAGACAGGTGGTGCCAGGGGACCAGGTGTACATAAAGGTCTACAGGAGGAAGTTGCCAAGGAGAGAGGGGCCATACACTGTGGTGAGGGCCATGCCAACAGTGGTCCAGGTCGAAGGGAGCATGATGTGGTATCACCTGAGCTACTGCACCAAAGTCCTGACAGAGACAAAGGGCAGTATAAAACTCAAGAGTGGTTGTGGTTGTGGATGACAATAATCTGCAGCCTGGCATTGCAATCAATAGGCAGCCAGGGGACAAAAGAGACTGCTCTAAGGAGCACAAACCTGACCCCAGAGACAAGGTCGACGAGATCTCAGCAGGAGACAAAGTCAACAAGATCTCAGCAGGAGATACAGTCGCACCAGGGGGCAAAGCGCAGCCAGGCTCAAGATAAGTATGATGCAACTACAAAAGAAGTGACCAGACCCTGCAGGTCTGTGTCCTCTGTCCTCTCTGGAGCTTCAGCTCCTGCCATGTAGGGGCTCTGGTGGCTGATTTTGGCCCGCCCTGTACAGTGGCGATAAAAGTTGTGGTTTCTGCTTTAAATTTGCTGGGTGCACAGGTGAGAGATTAACCTGTGGCTTACACAGTTGATTATTCGGGACACTGCAACCTATCCCTGTCCTAACAGGACCTCTGAAGTGACTATAGCACTAAAGTGAATAACAACTGATTAGTGTGTTAGGGACTATTCCACTAGCATTCAAATGCTAACACTTCTTTGCTAACATCAACACAATTACTGGTACGCACTGTACACAATACACAACCACTAGTACACACTATACACAATGCACAGCACTCTGGATATATGCCTGGTAGTGCACTAGAGAAAGCACAATTCAGAAATCAAAATTCCTAAAAAAAATCATTAATAATTCAAAATTATTAATTATTAATTATTGTGCATAAATATTGTGATAAGGCTGATATGTTGGGTGCCTCACACGGGGGAACCAATTGTTGGGTTTGAACAGGGTGCTTTGGTTATTAGTTGTAATTCTTAATTATCAGGGATAATTATGAATTATAAAACAGAAATTATTAAAATTAGTTAATAATGTGGGGCACCACCCGGAAACCAGGACTAATAACCAAGCTGTAAATGTTGCCACGTAAACAGATGTTCAATCAAAAAAGCCGATATATAAGATATCAGCACCCTTAAATGAACGGTGAAGGTGAGAGAGCAGAGCACCGACTCTCTCAATCATCGACGAGTCCTGGTTTCAAGATGGCGGGGCTTCCGGGGGGGGAAGCCACATCACATATGAACAACCGGCAGAAGATGCCGTGAGGTTCAGTTAACAATAGCGGACAGCGCCACCGCTTGCAATGTTACTTCACACACACACACACACACACACACAAGTCTGATGGTGGATAACAAGGGCAAGGCGGTGCTGTATCCCACGTTATCTGACTATCAGTTGTGTTGAAAAATGTGTGTGGTCAAATGGATGTGTAAATGTGTGTGTGCGAGTGTGATGTATGTTAGTAAAAAGAGGGGGAAAAGCGAGAGGATGGGGAAACAGATTCTCGGTCCTGCGACCCTGAGAGGAGAGCAGCGGTTGCTATGGCTACAGATAGCGGGCGTGTGGACGGTAGTCGGTAGCTCGTTGTCTGATTGTAGACAAAGCAACTCACTTTTCACTCACGGTGGCACAAACACTACAAGAAATCCTGAGGGATCAAACAACAGTTTAGCATGGTGAACACAGATCTAAACAGGCAACAACTTAAAAATATCCTCAGAGTACAGTAGCAAGTGGACGCAGCGGCCCGTTAAAAACAAAACAATACAGAGCACTAAGCTCGTAAAACACACAAAATCTACATCTCTGCCCAGACAAACTCTTACTTTTGCTGCTCTCCTGAGCAAACTGGTGTGTGTGTGAATCCGTCAGAAAGATCCTGTGGTGAGTCCTCTGGTGTGGGTATTGACGATGCCATCCTCGTTCCTCGAGGCTGATGGCACAGGGTTTCTCGGCAGGGCAGCGAAGAAAGGCAGGCTAAGTGTGGCTACCTGAAAAGAGAACAAGTTTACATTCCGACCGATGTTTAAAAAGGATAGTGATGTCATGTTCCGTTGCCATGACTCCTGGTGTTGTTACTGCATCTCTGCCAATCAGAGATGTGAGCCTGCCACTTCCTGGTGGCTTGCCCCTAGGTGTGAAAATCAGGAGAGTCAAGTGGATATTGAGTTCTGTAGTGGCATTCCTTTGTTTCCAGGGAACAAAAGGGCAGAGATGACCTTGTGGTCACCCAACAGTCACCATGCACACAAGAAATATCAAGGACTGGCTTCCCTAGAGGACCCTCTCTCTGAACTAGGGATGGGTGTACTAGTGTCTGCACTACTGATCTACAGTTAAGATCAATGGATCTTAACTGTACTGTGACAAGTCTTTGGGTCGATTATAGAACTCTCTTGGGTTAGGGCAAATGTCCAACTGCAGATAAACTTCCTCATTGATTTCATATTTGGCAAGGATGGCCTCTTTGACTTACTTGTAATCAAAGGTGTCCTGTGCTTCCATGGCCACAAAGGCTGCTTGTACCTTCCCTGTCAGATGTGGAACCAGCCTCACCGCCCACTTGACCTCTGGCCACTGATATGCCACCGACATGCGCTCGAATGTGGTCAGGTAGTGCTCAATATCGTCACTCTCTTCCAGTCTAGGAACTGCTGCCTGCCCCCAGCCCCTGCCTGCTTGCTTGCTCCGAGCTCTGAACTGGGAATGCTCCACCTCCTGCTGCTGCTGCTGCTGCTGCTGTAGCAGTGAGTTTTACTGGGGCTGACTTTCTCCCCTCTGCTGCTGTTGTTGCACCTAATCATGGAAGTTATGCATTTGAACTTGCATTTGGCGCTATCTTTGTCCTGTCTAATTGTTTCTTTGTCCCAGCTTTCACTTAGGTCACATTGCTGTAACATGGCACCCTCCTCCCAGCCATCTTCAGTCACATCCATCTTTTGAGCTCTTCTGTGTGTGTGTGTGTGGGGGGGGGGGGGGGGGGGGGGGGGGGGGGGGGGGGGACTGTTGGGTTTCTCTTTCTGTAAATTAAAGAGTGTGGTCTAGACCTGCTCCATGTAAAAGTGCCCTGAGATGACTATATAAATAAAATTATTTGAAATTGAAAACTGTGCTGGGGTCAAGTCTTGCAGACTTGCTAATTGCCTGTGGAGGGAGAGCCTGTCTCACATAGTGGCCTTTTAACTTGATTGTGATGCCTATCCTCTCACTATTGAACCTTGGAAAAATTAAGACTGATGATCAAACAACAAATTAATATAATTCTTGATTAAACTTAAAAAGTTTCAATGATATTGTGAAAAATTAAATCGGGCACATTTATGAATGTAGTTTAAGAGGCTATAGCAACTTGAAAGGAAAATGCATATTATTTAAAATCTCTGATAAACTAATTAAATTTAATCATTTAACTCAATTTAATTTAGGGGCTGTGTGTGACTGTCCTGTTTTTCAATGCAGGGGCAGGACCTGTTCTGGTAGGAGCAGGGCCTGAAGTCTGTACCACTAAGCAAGTTCAACAAGTCTGGTCATCCATGGTGATAGCAGATTGCAGATCTGCTATCACCATAGCAGATCCCTACTGTAGGGATTGTACTTTCATGCCATGTGTTATAACTTAAGATTTTATGATATTTAGTTATATCTTTGGGATGACATAGTTGGTTTTGGTAGAGGTAGGCATTTGATGTATAACACATTCTATCATATCTATCATATTATACATAGTTGTTATGGATTTATAAAATCAAAATCTGCAAAGTATTTAAAATTAAAGACCAAGAAATGAAGGTAAAATTATATCCATTAAATACTATAAGATTGGGACAAAGCAATCTCCCAACAGGAAATACTTGCAATTAAATCCAGTCAAAGGCCTGTGACAAAAGATTTAGAGTAATTTAATGTTAATGATATTAACATTATATAAATTAAGCAATGTTTCCAATGGTTATAAGATCATGTTTATGATATATTCATGCATCAAAATATGCTATAAAATGGTGAAAAGATGATTAATCTTTTCAAAAGTTGCTCCTCACTGTGCAGCTGTGCTGGCTGTTGAGCTATACCAGCTGATCAGGGATGAGATGGACATCAAGGTGGACGCCGTAAAGTTCTTCACTGACAGCAAGATCGTTCTAGGGTACATTCATAACTCTACAAGAAGGTTCTATCTCTATGTCTCCACCGAGTAACTTAGATGATCTACACACTCCAACCAGTGGTACTATGTGCTGATGGATCTGAATCCTGCTGATCATGCGACCAGGTTTATGCCAGCATGCCAACTCTAACACAGCAGCTGGTTGTCAGGTCCAGCCTTTCTTTATCATGACAACGCAGCTAAGACATCTAAATCTGATATCTTCATCCTCATTGAGCCTCAGTTGGGCTCCCAACACTTTGAACGATGCTCAAGCTGGAGAACACTCTATCACACAATAGCCAGACTCATTCACGTTGCAGCATCCTTCAAAGAAAAGTCAGACAAGGCTGGAAGCAAAGGTTGGAAGTGTTTCAGAGACACATCCAGCATTAAGTGAACTGTTACAAGCCAAAGCTGTGATCATCTGCTCTGTACAGCACAATGCTTTTAAGGAGGATTTCAAGTGTCTTGAAGGAGGACAAACCTTCCCCAAGAAGAGCACACTAAAAAAGCTCAGTCCGATTGTGGATGAAGATGGTCTGCTTCGTGTTGGAGGTCGGCTTTCTTGTGCCAATTTGTCAAAACACCCTCTGATCATTCCACACACCCATCACATTGCCATGCTATTTTCACAAACAAGTAGCTCACCAAGGGCAACGCATTACATAAAGAGCCATCAGATCAGCTGGATACCGGATAATTGGGAGCAAGCGTTTGGTGTCCTCTGTTATTCACAAGTGTGTTACCTGCTGCAGATTGCAAGGAAGGTTGGAGGACCAAAAGATGGCTGACCTATCTGCTGAGAGATTTACTCCTGAGCCTCCATTCACCACTGTCAGTCTTGATGTCTTTGGGTGGTCCGTCATGACACGTCCGATCGAACAAGAGGAGATTCTGCAGACAGCAAATGCTGGGCTGTGTTGTTTACTTGCATGTTGACCAAAGCAGCGCATATTTAGCTGGTCGAAACTATGTCAATAGACAGCTTTATTAACGCTCTCTGGAGGTTTTTTCCAGCTCTGGTGAGCACAGTTAAGAACAGACAGCCAAACAGACTGCTGAGATAATATTGTCTAAGTTTTTTGACGCTTGTGCCTTGGAGAATATTTATCTGTGAGTACTACATGCGACAATTGTTACATGATTGTTTATTTTAGTAATGACGACCTAATTCAATATGTTTTCAGTGCGTATGCTATGCTAACTTCAGAAGCCTTCAGAAGATGTCAACTCATCATTTTGTTAATTGATGGATACTATTTGAAACGTATTTTACTCATTAAATGCTTGTTTGTACATTGTTGGTAAGTAAGTTGTATTTCTGTTTCTGTAATAATTTTCAGTTTTATGGAGAAAATAGAGGACAAGAAATTTAAGCCTTGTGGTTTTTTTTGAGGACTTCTATCTATCATCTGACTGTGTAGCTGTGCATGGGCATACGCTCTGTGAGGTCAGTATAGGACAAAAGCAGTATTAGTTTGTGAGACAACAGTTGATCCTTTTCCATCGGTGTCAATGATAATAATAATAGAAATAGGCATAATTGATGTTGTTTTCAGTTTGAGGTATGAAAAACTGGCTGCAAGGCTGAGCAGCGGCACCCTATCAAGCTTATGGATGTATAATAAGAGTTGGATAGGATGCCGCAGCTCAGCCCTGCAGCCAGTTTTTCCAAGTGGCCACTCGTGGTATTGCTGCAAAAAATCCTCCTGCAGCCCAAAAAGGATTTTCCCCATAGACCACCATTGTAGAAGAGACACTGTTGACAGGACCCCTTGAACTGGAAATAACATCATTTATGTTTATGTTTCTATTATGAACTCTTGATCCATGGAGATTATATGTTTGTAAAACTTTCCTCGAGCTGAGAAAAGCAATTTAAAAATCTGTGACGTCATCACGATGTAAAGTATGGGCCAAGCGGGAGCTTGTGGGTGGGTCAGCAGGGGAAATACTACTGTACATATTCAGTGGGCCACACAACATAGAAGCAAACTCGGAAGCTACAAACTTGTTTTGGCTATACCCCAGGCGAGCAATATCATAGGACTGAATGGGTGCCATTTTTAGTCCAGTAGCCAGCTCTTATAATACATTCATGATCCAGCTCTTATTATACATCCATGCACATGAAGCAAAAATTGACATCCGGGTATGCAAGTACCCGGATCTTCTGCATTATGTGGCCCATAAAGCATGTGCACGAGTGACTTTCGCTGGCTGAGCCGGCTACTTCTGGTTTAGCCCTCTGGCTAACTTGAATGGGGATAAAACAATTCAATCATGCGGCTCTTCTAGGCTTTTGAAATGTGACTTGACTGAATGGATTTAATTCTGGTAGTGAGACAAGTCATTTCACAGGGGTTGTGACTCAAAATGTAAATGTATCCGTTGATTTACAGCTGATTCACTCTTTCACAATGTCCTCCTGCTCCAACATACACACTGAAATGTTGTAGAGCCCAAATGAGTGACAAAGCCTCCTTCTCGATAACAGAATAATTACGCTGATAATTATTAAACTTTTTTGAGAAGAAACTGACCAAGGGGTGGTTTCATCGTCGGTCTGGAGCAAGACAGTGCCTGCTCCCACCTGGCTGGCATCTACTTGGAGCATAAATGTTTGGTCAAAACAAGGAGCAGCTAGGACAGGAGTAGAGCACAAGACAGATTTTATACTCTGAAAAGCCAACTGACATTCTGAGGACCAGACAAATTTCATCTTAGCTTTGAGAAGCTCTGTGAGAGGGAACACGACAGTGGAGGAGTTTTTACAGAAATTTCTATAATAACCCACTAAGCCCAAAAACTTCTGAAGTTCCTTTTTTTGTTGTTGGTTGTGGATATTTTGATACAGCCATAACCTTGGCCTGGACTGGAGCCACTGGACTGGAGTGTGTAAATGGTTCAGTCACAACAGAAATAGGCAATGGTGCAGGCTTGATCTTCTGATTAGGCTTTCCTGTAAGCTGACACACATGACAAGTTTTAATATATGCAGAAACATCACGCTTAACACGCGGCCAAAAGTAGTGTTTAAGGATGTTCAGGTACGTCTTGCGCACACCAGTGTCCAATGGACCAATGTCCACACTCATCATGTGCCACTTTCAAGACAAGAGGGCGGAATTTAACTGGCACCACAATCTGGAAAACATCAGAATCCACATAATTTTCACTCACAGGAACCCATTTTCTGAACAGTAAGCCATTGTGCAAGAAATATCCATTTGCAGCACTACTTATGTCAGAGACCAGCAAAACACGCTCAAAAAGTTCTTTCAAAGAGGAATCATTACTCTGCTCCTCCACCGTCTCACTGTGCGACAGCGACACAGGAAGCTCTAATAGCGATGGAACCACCAACAGCATATCACTGTCACCGTTAGGTGACGCGTCAGGGTCCGACTTGCTCATAGCGCGCGTAATTACGCATGATGGCAATACTTCTGGACTGCAACCGGAGCTCTCAGACACAAAATCAGATGGACAAGACGTAACCACAGGTGAGGGAGGAGTGTCCGTCCAAACTCTGCCACCAGCCAGACCATTGCCCATGGTAAAATGCACACCTTCAATAGGCATGCTGGCCGCACCCCAACAGCCACCTCACCATTAACCAGCTCACAGTTCAAAATCATCTTGTGCAAAGGAACAGGAAGAATTTTCAGCCCCATTCCACGACTGACAACACAGCCACCGGTATCAGTCTCTCCAGACAAAGGTAAAACAGAGTCAACAATGTAGGAATCATAAGCACCCGTATCTCTCAGGATTTTTATCGGGACCTTTATATCACCTTCTACAAGTGACACAAACCCATCCTGAATGAAAGGAGCATAAGCCGCCGAAACACCAGGTTCACAGGCATGAGAAGCAGGCACCTCCGAAACACAACAGCTTTTAACAGGGGCAGCAAACACAGCAGACCTAGCTTTAATTCCCCTGGTTTTAGCCTTAAGCACAGGACAATCTGCCTTCCAGTGCCCTTTCTCATGACAACAATTATAGAGGTTCCCATTGTCAGATTTGTCACCTGCTTTAAAGTCAGGCTTCGAAACAACTTTCTTTGAACGTTGCATCTCACCGGAAACCGTGTCAGAACAATAGTTTCCTCGTCCACCAAAAATATCACGCCCCACAGAGCGTTCTCTGAAACTGTTCTTATGAAGCAACATATACTCATCTGCTGATACTGCAGCATCAGCAGCAGTAGTGACTTTATGCTCTGTAATATATTTCGCAATGCGCTCTGGAAGAGTATTCTTAAACTGCTCCAGGATAATCAATTCACACAGATTCTCAAACGTAGTGACATCAAGCGCAAATAACCACCGCTTAAAGTGAGTTGACAGGTCCCTGACAAACTCTACATATGTTTGGCCATTTTTCCTCTCCCAAGACCTAAAGCGCTGACGATATGCCTCGGGCACGAGCTCATATGCCTTAAGCACCGCTGATTTTATTTTAGAATGGCTAGAACTATCCTCGAGAATCAAAGATGAATAAGCCTCTTGCGCTTTCCCTGAGAGGACACACTGCAGCATAAGGGCGCAGTCTGCATCAGGCCAGTTTCGACCTTTAGCCACACGTTCAAATAACAGAAAAAAGGTGTCTGGATCCCTTTAATAAACTGAGGTAGCAAGAGCAAATTATTAACATTAAAATGATGCGCAGAAGAGCTGGCCACCTGCCATGATCCTCGTCATACAACATGCCATCTCTAACCAACGCCACGCGCTGCTTCTCAAAGTCTAATTTTCACATACTCCTGGCAGATTATCACGACTTCAATTTGCTTTTCCAGGTTCCATTTGCAAAATCAAAAATCTCTTTTCGTTGCTCGAAAGTTAATCCCTGTGTCTGAAACGGTAAAGCAGCAGCACTTGGAGACTCCGTTTTCTCTCCAGGCATTAGTCCCTCCTCAACTAATTTTGTTTTTATAGCTGCTTTAATATTTTCGTTTGTCTCTGACAACCACCACTGAAAAATGCCCAGCCACTATGAGCAACTGCTCCTTTGTAAACAAATCCAATAACTCCTGAGATGGAGCAGCAATAAAGTCTTTAATTTCAGACATTTTCAATGTGTATGTAAGGTAGTCGCCTAAATCAGTCACTGGGTGTCATTGTTGCGCTGTATATTCTCCTGGGAATATAGCAATTACCGCTGTTTGTCCCTTGCGGGGCACTGTAGTTTGCCGATTCATTCCCTGCGGGACGCCATTTTTTTTAAAGTTTATTTTCACTACTTCATAAGGTGAGCAGTGTTAATGGCGTCCCACATCTTTTTAAAATATCTCAGCGAAAAACACCCGTTCACTCAATTTGTTCATTCATTGTGGTTATTAAGATGTTGATTTAGATGTAAGTGTGGTTTTTTGAGACGTAAGCAGGAGTGTTTCTTATTTAAATATGGGCTGTAATGTTGGCTAGCTTGCTGTGCATGAGTGTAGCACTTAGCATTAGCTTTTCGTTTATTCTCTGTTTTCACTCATGCCATTGAACCTATTGCTACACTAAAATCTTATGCTAAAATTTTTTTATTTAATTTAGCTGTAATGTGTTATTGTCTGAGTCGGGTTATTGCTTTGTGCTATTTATTCTGGCACTAGGACATATGGTTTAAAAATAGAATAAAATAAAAAGTTTATTTTCACTACTTCATAAGGTCATGGAGCCAGCGGTCAATACAGCGGACCAGTGAGAGATGAAAGCTGTTGTTGTGTGAGCCAATAAAGTGTCCCCGGGTCTCAACCACAATCCAGAACCCCCGTGTGACGTGTCTCCTTCTCTCCGCACCCCACCCATACCGTCAAACACAACGCAGAGTCCCCCCCGGGCTGCTGAGAGGCACCGGCACGTTCGGGCTACATCTTTGGTGCCGTGACCCGGATTGTGGTACTCTGAGACTGAAGGGATCGAGAGATAAATGGCAGCCCCAGCTGTGCTGCTTTATTGAACTGTGTGACCATCTGTGAGTGGATAGTGCGTGGGACTGAGCTACTATTGCTTGCAGAGCTGTGTTGACAGGGTACTCGCCTTCTCCAGCAGCCTTCTCCAGCATATCCTTTGAGACTGTTGGCAAACCTGTTGTGTTTTCATTTGAGGACTTTTCATGATACTCTATAAACCCAACTGCGACTTGAATGGTAAAAAGGTATACACTGTGTGAGATCCTGATGTAGAAATGCCCTGTGATTAATATTAAGCTAGTGTGGCTGAGTTATTATTTTCCTATTCTCCGTTTCCAATTACTGTGTACTGATAACCTTGATTTAATTCAGGTTGAATGCAAGTTTCCGTTATAAGTTATTTGGGTTTGTTAAACATTTTTTTTTAGTACACTCTATCTTACTAGAGGTAACAGTTCAGCATACTCGCAGCCAAACATGTAGCATTAAGACACACAATCATCTATTTGGGTAGTTTAGTCTTTAGCAAAAAAAAAAAAAAAAAAAAAAAAATATATATATATATACATCAAAATGTTGAGTGACAATGCCGATTCTCCATATAAGCAGGAGGGCCCCTCTGCCGCAGCACCGGGCTTCCAACCCCCCCCTAGCCACAACTATGACCCTCCAAATCAGACACAAATCCACCTTTTGAACGAGGGGGCTGCAGCTCGCACCAGCTCAGTGAACCAGCAGCAGTCTGTGAGGCCAAAGTTGCCCAACCAGCACACCAGATCCACTGGCCCTCAACTGCTGCGTCACCTTCAAGACCACCAAGCCCATGGGCGACCTACTGACACAGGACTACGCTCACCGCTTACTCCGTCACCCCCAATGCTGTCACCGTGTGTTGATCACCATATTACTCCAGCCCATGAATCTACATTACGAGGCCCTGGAGCTTTAACGCAGGCATCCTTGCCCAGTTTTGACAGCAGCCCAACCCCGTTACCAAATTACCAGACATCAGGGATTTATTACAGCCAGTCGAGTGCAAACTTTCCAGTTCCCCAGCCAGCCATGCATGTAACAGGGGCCTCTACCCTCTCATCTCATGCCAGCAGGTACGGGCCCACACCAGACCTTTCATTTCAAAGCCTTCCACGCCCCACCTTCCAGGAGATGCAAGTTGTACAGCAGCCCACTATGAACCATCCAGCCCCCCCCCCATTACCAAACTCCAGCTGTCAAGCCTAGCTCCCAGAGCCATAACAGCTATTCATATATCTCTCCCATGCCCCAGTTACCCATGCCAAGTTTTCAAACACCGCAAACAATGAACATTATGAATAACCCCACTCCTGCTGGTCTGACCCCCCAATTGCACATGTCACAAGCTGCTGCCCATTACTCTCAGGACCCGACTCACGGGGAAGTGGCTGCTGCACCCCCATCTGTGACTGGTGCTTGCGGCCCCAACATAACTGTGCCCACCCCTCGGAATGTGACTTATCCATCCCTTGATCACACAGTGTCTGCCCGCACCCCTGCTCCAGTACATGTACAGACCCCTGCTAACAACCCTCAAGTCCACATGTACTACAGTGCACTCCCACAACCTACACCCCTTCCCCCATCCTCCAGCCCACACATGCCCCCACACCTGTCTGAGCCATCGTGGAAGACTCCTGTCAGACCCATAGCCAATTCTGCCCTTCCATTGGCTACTTATGGTGGTTTCATGCAGACTCACCAAGTGAAGAATGTTCAGGTCTTCACTGGTAATGCTGATAGCAAAATGCTTATAGAGGACTGGATTCGTGATATGCAGTATCTCCTGGAGGCAATAGAGCTCCCCATGCACCTCTGTTTTTCCACTGTTGTGAGACACCTGAGCGGTGAGGCCAGAAAGCTGGTTCTGAATCTACCTCCCCACGACCAAACCCCTGAGAGGGCATTTGAGGAACTGAGAGCAGAGTATAGCGACACACAAGGCTCCTTAGACCCACTAGCTGACTTCTATGAGCGCAGCCAGAGGCCAGGAGAGTCTCCCTGCTCCTATGCTATAGCACTGGAGGCAACATTACGAACAGTGGAGGAAAGTCAGACAGGGGGCAGACCTTTTCCTGACCGCGATATTAAACTCACCAGGCAGTTCCTAAGAGGGCTAAATGATGAGGAGGTGTATGCAAGGATTGCACCAATGAAGCCCAGGCATTTGAGCTTCCGGGAGCTGCAGGCTGAACTCAGAAACCTGGCAAAGGAAACTAAAAAGTTCCAGTCACAACACAAGCAAAAGAAAATGTATGCCCAGGTACATGTAACATCAGAGTGTGGCACAAATGCAAAGACAGAAAAGACAAAACACACCTCAGAGTGGTCGGAGCTGACGGCAATGGTCAAGAAATTGGCTCTTAGCCAAGAGGAACAGATGGCTAAGTTGTCTCACCTGGAATCGAGAATTTCTGCTCCACCCCCTTTTCCCTCACCAGGGGTCCAGCCGCCTCCTGGAACTCAAACCCAGAATTCAAGTGTTACATGCTACCGGTGCGGAAAGCAAGGACACATTGCCCGGATTTGCAGAGCAGTGTTTCCAGATCCCAATCTAGCCAGGACCCGCCAACCTCAGCCTGTGACCCCCGCAGAGGGAAACACATCAAACTCAGCTCAGCCTTTAAACGCCTAGAGCCCATGGTTACTGGGGAAACCATGGGCAAGCAGCAAGACCCCCCACTGCAGATGAACAAAACTGATGATAGAGGAGAGGACACCCCCTTAGTGGGTCCCAGAAATGAAGGGGAGGTGGAAGTCAATGGAATAAAGTGCAGGGCCCTCATTGACTCTGGCTCACAGGTAACCAGTATCACTCACAGATACTGGCGCAACCACCCCGCCCTCCAGAAACAAAAGCTTAAGTCTGCCAAAATACCCATTGAGGGTGCCGCAGGTCAGAGTGTGCCCTACTATGGTGTCCTGCGCATTAACTTGAAAGCGCTGGGGAAAGAGTACAAGACAGTTCCCGCTTTTGTAGTCCCTGATTCTGAATATCGCTCCTCCGTCCCTCTGCTTGTGGGAACCAATGTCATTCGTGCCGCCAGGAGCCACCTCCAAGCAGCCTATGGCCAACAGTTTCTTCAACAGGTCAAGGAAAGCCACCCACAGTGGTACACTGCTCTACTGGAGACGGGGGGCTCTATACAAAGTGAAATGGATGACATGGTGGGCCCTGCTGTGTACACTGGCCGTACAATACGTATTCCTGGTGGAAAAGAAATGGATTTAAGGTGTAAGATCAAAGCTGGCCCACAAAGAAAGACTTACACAGCCCTGATTGAAAGTCACTCATCTCTGCAGCTCCCCCAAGACTTCTTGGTTGCCAAAGTTGTCCCAGCATGCCATTACAATCAAGCCATACACACAGCTGGCCAGCGCTTTCCTAGTGGACAATGTTGTGGAATTTTAGGACAAAATGCAGGGCGGATGTCACAAGGGTGGGAGCAATGAGGCATGTCTGAGTCTGGAACAAGTGGTGGCAAATTGTGAAGTGGACCTAAGTGAAGCGGCAGTGGAGAATGAGCACCAGCGCTCCCTCCTTAAAGATCTTGTGGAGAGGAATGTAGGTGCGTTCTCCCAACATCCCATGGACTATGGCCACACAAAAACTGTGCAGCATGAGATTCCTCTGGTTGACTCCAAGCCCTTTCGGCTCCCATATCGCAAGATACCCCCTTCGCAGTGGCAAGATGTGAGGAGGTTGCTGATGGAGATGGAGACAGCAGGAGTTATCAGACCTAGTAAGAGCCCATATGCCTCACCAGTAGTGATTGTAACCAAGAAAGATGGGTCACTAAGGTTATGTATCGACTACAGAAAGCTAAACTCCTGCAGCACCAGAGACGCATTTCCGCTGCCCAGGATTGAGGAGGCTCTGGAGGCTCTGGGGCAAGCAAAGTACTTCTCAACACTTGACCTCACATCTGGCTACTGGCAGGTAGAAGTGGCAGAGCATGACAAACACAAGACAGCATTCAGCACTCCAGTGGGTCTGTTCGAGGCCGACAGAATGCCCTTTGGGCTGCAAAATGCCCCATCCACCTTTCAGAGACTCATGACCTGCTGCTTTGGGGATCTGAACTTCACACACCTCCTGATCTATCTCGACGACCTCATCATTTTCTCCAAAACCTTTGATGAACATCTGGAAAGGCTACAGCTGGTGTTTGATCGGCTTCAGGAGCATGGCCTGAAGTTAAAGCCCTCCAAGTGCCAGCTTGTGAGAAAGGAGGTGCAGTACTTGGGTCACCTGGTGTCCGCAGAGGGGATCAGGACAGACCCAGAGAAGATCTGTAGGGTTAAAGACTGGGTGAGGCCCACAAATCGGAAAGAAGTGCTGCAGTTCCTGGGGTTTGCTGGATATTACAGGCGGTATGTGAGAGGCTACTCAGTCTTAGCTGCTCCTTTATACCGCCTTACTGCTGGTGACCCCAGAAAGAAGAGGAGAGGGGAAAAGAAAAGCCCAGGCCCTGAACGACCCTTTTTGTGGACTAATGAGTGTGAGGTGGCTTTTCAGTCCCTGAAAGACAAACTGACAAGTGCTCCAGTGCTGGGCTATCCAGATTATGGCCTGCCCTTTGTGCTTCAGACTGATGCCTCAGGAGAGGGGCTAGGAGCTGTCTTGGTTCAAGTCCAGGGTGAGGCTGAGAGAGTCATAGCCTATGCCAGCAGAGGCTTGAGCCCGGCTGAGACGAGGTATCCTGCACACAAACTTGAGTTCCTCGCTCTAAAATGGGCAGTGACGGATAAGTTCTATGATCACCTCTATGGGCGTAGATTCTCAGTCATGACGGACAATAATCCCCTCAAGTATGTGATGACCTCAGCAAAGCTGGATGCTACAGGCCAGCGATGGGTGTCTCGGCTGTCTGCGTTTGATTTTGACATCCAATATCGCAGGGGACAGTGTAATGCAAATGCCGATGCCCTCTCCCGTATGTCCCATCAGGATGTCAATCAGGTCTTGCAAACCTGTCCTCAGCGGGTGAGAGCCAGTGAACAGGGGCATGAAGGGGAACAACTTACCCGAATCCCAGAAAGTTCCCCAGGTGAGAACGCTTCTACCTTGGAGGAGCCTGAACCTGTGCTGCACAATCAAGTGAGCCCTATAGGGATGTGGGGATGGAGTCACTGCCTGCTATGACAAAACAGGAGATCCGTGCAGGGCAGAAGGAGGACCCTGTTATCGGCCCTGTCTTGCACTTTAAAACTCTAAATCAAAAACCACGCCGCAGCGAGAGGGTGAAAGGTGGTGGGCAAGGCAGCCTTCTCTTAAAAGAGTGGAGGAGGTTAGTGATAAGGGATGGTATCATGTACCGCTGCATCAGAGACTGCCAAAGGGGAGTAGTGGAGCAGCTAGTACTGCCAGAGAGGCTGCAAACATCAGTCAAGACTGCTCTCCATGATGACTCAGGGCACTTAGGGTTTGAGAGGACATTGCAGATGATAAGGGAGAGATTTTACTGGCCAAGGATGTTCCAGGAGGTCAAGGCTTGGTGCGAACAGTGTGAGAGGTGCTGCCTCAGAAAGACCCCCTCCACAGGCCTCAGGGCTCCTCTGGTCAGTATCCACAGCAGTGCCCCCATGGAGCTTGTGTGTGTGGACTTTTTGACTCTGGAGAAATCAAAGGGTGGCATAGAAAATGTGCTTGTTGTTACAGACCACTTCTCCCGCTATGCCCAGGCCTACCCCACTAAAGACCAAAAGGCATGCACAGTGGCTAAGGTGCTGTGGAGAAATTTCTTCTGCCGGTTTGGTTTTCCTGTGAAATTGCATGCAGACCAAGGGCGCAATTTTGAAAGTGCTGTTGTGAAAGAGCTGTGTAAGTGCACTGGTATCACTAAGACCCACACAACCCCCTATCACCCCCAGGGCAACGGGACCACTGAAAGGTTCAATCGGACTCTCATGAACATGTTGGGGACATTGGAGCCTCACTTGAAACCCCGCTGGCATGAGTATGTGGATGCAATGACACATGCTTACAACTGCACACGACATGATTCGACTGGATATACGCCATACTACCTGATGTTTGGCAGGCATCCCAGGCTTCCAGTCGACTTGATCTTTGGGCTTTCTACTGCCACTGAGCCGTGTGGATATACTGAGTATGTCCAAAATCTGCATGACTGTCTGTCTCAGGCTTACGCCCAGGCCAATCAGACCTCCCGGCATGCTAAGGGACAACAAAAAAAGTGCTATAACCAAAAAGCAAAGAGTCAAGTTTTCAGCCCAGGGGATCGAGTCCTCGTTAAAGTATGTCATGTGGAGGGGAGGCAGAAACTGGGAGACCGGTGGGAGTCACGACCATACATCGTGGTGAAGAAGCAACCTAGCATACCTGTGTATGTGGTGCGTTCAGAGGATGGTGAGACGGAGAGAGTAGTCCACCGCAACCTCCTTACACAGTGTATGTTTCTTCCAGTGGAACAGGCTGGTGCAGTGGCAAGAGAGGAGGTTGAAACAGACACTGCAGAGGACTGGGAGATAGATGATACAGAGGAAATTGTTGGGAGAACTCTACCTGAGAAAACAAATGGACTGGATGAGTGCACAAGGGGGCAGGAAGTGGAAGTGGAGGCAGGAAAAATGAGTGAGGGAGAAGAGGAAAATGTAACTGCCAAACCACATTGTGGGCCCGGAGCCCCGAGGAGAAACCTGCTGAGAAATCGACGTCCTCCAAAGAGACTGTCTTATGAGTCGCAAGTTGTGAGGTCAGAGGAGGACCAGCGGAAGATAAAAAGGGGCTGGAAGTTGTGGCAGAGGGCCAAAGCAAGAGCAGCAGGGCAGATGTAATAAAGCAGAGCTAGTTCATCCACTTGGATAGGGGTTACACATTCATACATTCCTTATTCAGTGTTCATTCAACATGTTTATTGTAGCTGTCCTAATTTTCTGTGTTTAGTGGGTGGTCAGTGTTGTATTTTGTTTGGTCCGATGGCTGGGACGCCATCAATCAAAGAAGGGGTGGATGTAAGGTAGTAGCCTAAATCAGTCACTGGGTGTCATTGTTGCGCTGTATATTCTCCTGGGAATATAGCAATTACCGCTGTTTGTCCCTTGCGGGGCACTGTAGTTTGCCGATTAATTCCCTGCGGGACGCCATTTTTTTAAAAGTTTATTTTCACTACTTCATAAGGTGAGCAGTGTTAATGGCGTCCCACATCTTTTTAAAATATATCAGCGAAAAACACCCGTTCACTCAATTTGTTCATTCATTGTGGTTATTAAGATGTTGATTTAGATGTAAGTGTGGTTTTTTGAGACGTAAGCAGGAGTGTTTCTTATTTAAATATGGGCTGTAATGTTGGCTAGCTTGCTGTGCATGAGTGTAGCACTTAGCATTAGCTTTTCGTTTATTCTCTGTTTTCACTCATGCCATTGAACCTATTGCTACACTAAAATCTTATGCTAAAATTGTTTTATTTAATTTAGCTGTAATGTGTTATTGTCTGAGTCGGGTTATTGCTTTGTGCTATTTATTCTGGCACTAGGACATATGGTTTAAAAATAGAATAAAATAAAAAGTTTATTTTCACTACTTCATAAGGTCATGGAGCCAGCGGTCAATACAGCGGACCAGTGAGAGATGAAAGCTGTTGTTGTGTGAGCCAATAAAGTGTCCCCGGGTCTCAACCACAATCCAGAACCCCCGTGTGACGTGTCTCCTTCTCTCCGCACCCCACCCATACCGTCAAACACAACGCAGAGTCCCCCCCGGGCTGCTGAGAGGCACCGGCACGTTCGGGCTACATGTACAAAGCTGAGCAAATCAAACACCAAGAGGAGTAATCCTCAACCCAGTTTGGAGTTTCCCCGCTAACTGAACACCAGACCAACTAACTAAGCTCCCCCTAGTCTTTATGTAGCTACTTATGGTGGGTACTTATGCATTAAAGACCGCTGGATCAGGAGAGCGACTAGCGGACTAGCAACTCTCCCGAAACCACTTACATGCTCCCAAGCAAAGCGTCACCCATGTTCACCACAACACTATCCCAAAACCAGCTCAACGAACTCAAAGGAGAACGTCTCTACAGCCTACAAGGGAAAACTCCTCACCAGTTCATACAAACTACGCATAGGGCAACACAGTATCATCAGGACCTGCTGCTACCAGCATAAACAATGAGCAAACAAACTAGTCTCTCTGCAAAATCAGGTAAGAAACAACACAAACGTTTCACAAAACTAATGCCAGACACAGTTGTTCAAGTTACCCTGCAAAGCCATCCCAGAAGAATAGTCTTTTCCCTCGAATTAATACACTATCACACACGAGCAGACAATAGCTGCTGGCGTACATAGCCCAGGGTCCTTGTTTGCTTGTTGCTTGTTGCTTGTTTGCTTGTGTGCAGCCCAAAGCTGCAAACAAGCAAAAAAAAACGCACAACTAGGCACAAAATACCCCAAATACAAAAACAACAAACTCACAAATCTTACCCAGAAAGTGCGAACAAAACGGGAAAAAACGACCGGGGAGCCCCCAATATGTCATAATCCGGCTCCTGGCCTGGGCTGCTGGCTGGTATGGTGGGAGTCAGAGAGAGCGAGTCACACTGGGAGTTGGCCTTTTATCCTCTGCCAGCATAACGCACAGGTGTTTCAGATTCAGCTGGCTGCCACACCCACACTCTCCCAGGTACCTTTATAGAAAGAAATATAAACATTATCACCACACCAGCAACAGTGACTTAGATGGGTTAGGCAGGGGCCGTCACAGAGACGCACTTATCGTTTCTCCTGTGGTCGCATCTCTGACGGCATTTAATAAACTCAAAACGTTTTTTGAGGAGGGGGTATTTAATATAGTCAGCAACCCGGCACCTCAAACTGAAATCATGTTCTCGTGGCTGTGAGTTCACCCACCGATTTATTTATGAACCACATTCACAACCAAATTTGTATGTATTTCCCTGCACAACCAAGAATGAAAAATCAACCATCACAGTGGTATAGATGCTTTCTTGATAGAATAGGGACACAGTTTTCTGTAAAATGTGCAGATTTGGGTTTCGTGAGCTGATCGGTACTGAAACAACAATGGCTATAGATTAATATAAACCTCTCGCCCCATACTCACTTGATCCATTGATGATTTTATACTAAAAGTACTCAGCCAAATATTCTAGGGGATATATAATTAAATGAGCAACTTCACATTTTACAATCAGAGGCTATAAAACACTTTTTCTTAACACAGATATTGGTGTTTGGATCTGGGTTGCAGCCAACAGGCGGCAATTTGAAATGGAATAAAGCCCACAAATGGCAGACAGCCCGAAACAGTAGTGAAACGTGCCACATCCGCCCACAACACAACACTCTTCCCTAGCCATCCGCTATTAAAATCTGATAAAAAAAAAAAATAAAAAAAAAACTTCTCAGAATAGAAGGAGAAATAATTATGACTGATGGCCTTAAGATAAACCTACCACACTGCTGAGTTACTAAAGACACATTGGTGTTTTTGTCTTGAGATATCCTCAAGAGAAAATCTTAACACAGTGACAGTGAGGTAAATACCTCCATCCGGCGGGTATTCTAGCCGATTGCAAAGCTTCAATATATGTTTACTGTACACTTTATGGCTGCTCGAGTTTATACACACATTATTTTCTTTACAGTTCGATATACAGTAAAGTACAATGATCCTGATAGTAACCACCAATCTACAGTACAGTAGTACAGTATATAATGCTATATTGTATATGGGATATGGCTTTAGCTGGTGTCTTCACCATAGTTACGGTCACTGAGGATCATGGGTAAGCTAATGTAGCTGCTCCACTATTGTACAAAACTGAAAAAAAAAATACTTGAATCGAAGGAGAAATAATTAAAACTAATGGTTATAACCTCTCGTATTGATGAGTTATCAAGGAGACCTTCATGTTTTGTGTAAATGTTAAAGATATTAAAATTGACAGTGAGGAAAATACTCATATACATCCTCTGCGGTCCGCCAACCCAACAGGTAAAATTAAAATAAATGAATAAAAACAAGGATAATACCCTGTGATTAAATGTTGAGTGATGTAGTAGCTTAAAGTTAAAAATGAATAATAAATGAGAAAAAACATGCTGCAGGCATAATACCTACTTCCAACTGAAATACAGCAGTCTGAAAAATCGTGTCCATGTACACGAACAGATAGATTCAATTTAATTTAATTAATTTTTGTCTATTTCACAAATACCATGAGACAGACTGGCTTTTCGTTGTTGCTGAACATATAAAAATGGTAAATGGACTGTACTTGTATGGCACCTCTCTAGTCTTCTGACCACTCATAGCGCTTTTACATACTTTAATGCAGGGGTTCTCAACCATTTGTAGCTCAAGGCTCATATCTGATTGTTAAAAAAAATTGAGCACCACCTTCCCAAATAAATGAAAAAATACACAAAACAAAACATAACATGATGAAAAAGACAAGTCAATAGTCAAGTGTAATATTGCGATTATACAACATTTACTAATAATATAAAGGATATGAACAAAATGTATCCATATTGTGAGGCAGTTCGCTTTAAAGATAAAAAAAAAGAGTTTTGCTTGTTATATCTGTTTCCATGGAAATACTTGGGGTATGACTAATTCTTGGAAAACAATCACTCACGCCACTAGAATCCTATGTAATGAAGCCTAGTTTCCTACTCTAGCAAGTAGACCGACCCTTAGTAACGACCAAAACAAAGCAAACGAAAAACACTAGCAAAGCAACACAGGACATAAAATAAAGCCAGCAGAAATTTCATGTCTAGAAAAAAAAATTCATTTGTTTATAGGTGGGCCTATAAACAGATTATTAGATCATGTACTTGCATAATGTTAGGTGTTACATTTATATAGTGGCCTTCTATCCTCTTGGCTTTTATTTTGACGTTTTCACACTTCACCTCCGCTTCCTGTCCGTCCGCCGCGCTACAATAGACTTCCCATGGATGTAAAAAGATTCTCTTATAAGGTTCTCTTTATACGTCCATAATCTGTCCCAAATGAGAAATGAAAAAAAGGAATTAGCAAAAAACAAAACCACACCATCTTTTGATTTTTTTTCTTTTTCTTTGGAAACAAAAAAAGGAATAGATTACATGATTTCTTTTATCGTGACTTCCGTTTTTGTTTTTTCAAACGCAAAAATGTATTGGTTGAATTTCCGCAGACCTGTTCATTATTCAGTCCAAAAAGGAATAACGATAAAACGAATTGGCAAAAACCCCAAATGGACCGATTTTGATTGGATTTTCGTTATTTGATTCTGACACCAAAACGGTTTTCCGTTTTTCGTTTTGAAACAAATAACAGATGAACCGGTTTTTTTTTGTTTTGTTTTTGAATTACAAATGAATTACGGATTATCCTATGATACCCGGACCCGGTCCCCATCCCGGAAGCAGTAAAGTAGTCATTCATTTTTACTGTGGAGGGGTTCCTCCGGGTTCCTCTAGTCAACACTTTGTTGCAGGCAGGAAGTGGTGGGTTAGTTCTCTTTGTACACCCATGTTGACAGCTTACGTAAGATCGGTAAACAGTGGTTGCTCTTACTAGTGGCTAATCTGTCGTTCAGAATGTCCGCCAGAAACCCAGGGACGAAACTCGGTAAGTCTTAACGCTGTCTGGAAGGTAATTCTGTAAATTAGCTGTAATGATTGGTTCGTTAAAAAACAAAAAAACACGTGTGGTCATTTCCGTTTTTCTGTGACTTACCACAACTTTTCATTTCACTAGAATTATCTAACCTTTAATTAATAACTGTATTTTGCCATGCACCCATTTTCACCTTCCAGCGTTAGATAGAAATGTGTTTTATTAACAACAAATTGCTAAATTCACAACAGCCTTCTCACGTCTGTCAGTCTAATAAGTCACTTTTTAAAGGTAACTGACCTGCTTAGCTTGGAAATGTTATTCTTACCCACTGTACATAGGCTACTATAACACAGACATAATGTCATTACACAACATTTATAATAACTTAGAAACACTTTCATACAGGCCCTGGTGGGTAAAGGTCACATATAGTGTTAGCTATATATCAGTTGTTAACTACACTTTTATTAAAATATACATACAGGCAACATACAGTTAGATATGATGTGATATGAGTGCTGTGACTACAGTCAGGATCCCTCATGAAATGTAATTTAGAACTCATGACTGGTCTTTTTTTCTTGCTCAGCTGACTAGTTAAACCCTGCTTGAACCTCAGCTCAGTGTTGGCTTTAGTGCAGTAAAACCATCTCGGACATGCTGCAATGAAGTCAGCACCATATTAACACATGCCAACAGTCTGGCATGTAGCACTATGTAAGTGGAGGTTAAATACACTGATTCAGGTACATCAATTTCTCTGCATGTTTTCCATGTCTTTACCTTGTCTGTCAAACAGTGGCTTGTTTAAAGTCCAGTTTACACACTGGGTTAGATGTTAAACATTAATTATCAGTCTAGCTATGCAATACACCAGACCACAAGTGTGAAAACAGTCTCCAAACTCTAAAATGACATTTGAATTTCTATACAAGAATCATTTGTTCATTGCTGTTTTGTGAAAATCACTATTTAGGATCACTGTTTGTGCTTTGCCGAATCAAGATTAACCTTACTGATTATCTGATCATATATCCCAAAATATTGGACTATTCCTTTAAATCACTGCTTCTGTAAAATTATTAAATTACTGCAAAGAGTGTCAGTGGAATGCTGAACCCAAATGCTGTTTCAGAAAGTTTTGCAAGAGCAAGTGAGGCAATACTGAAAAATCTTTGGAGGGCAAAAATACTTATACAGGTGTATTTGTCTGTGTTTTCTGTTCATGTGAGTCAGACCTGGAGAGGATATTCAAAGTGAGAGTGAACACACAGGCTGTCCTGAAGAGAGCTCAGCACATCCAAGGACAGAAGATCCCCAAAAAACAGTGGCAGGTAGAACTCTTCCTTCACCTGCATCCAGTGTGTACCTACTGGGAAATGATGAAGTACAGCATGGGCCTTGAATGTGAAGCATGAAATTCTGCAGAGGAACAGGATCTCTACATAAAGACACAGACAAGAAATGTCAAATTCTTTGCATTATAGACGCTTAAAAATAATGTGCAGTCCTCTGCTATATGTACAAGAAGTACCCCTTTGCATTAAATATGACAATTGTTTCATATTGGAGATTACTGTGTACATTTAAGAAGCTAAAATAATCATTTGAATCTGCAGTAATTTATAGGTCATTGTATAGGTCATCTGATGAGAATGATACAATAGTTATGAGTAGTAGGTTTGTTAGAAGTCCTCTGTTTCTAATGTGGGCTGGAACTAATGATTATTCTGTTGTCTTGTCATTCATAAGTATTTTCCATATAAATTCATTGTGAATAATTATCTTTTGATGATACAATAACCCATTAAACTGTAAAATGGCAAAAATAATAAATTGCCACTAGGGTTGCAACTAACATTTTTTTTCATTATTGATTAATGTAATTACCTTTTGGTTAGTATGTTTTCATGGCTGAAGGTGATGTCTCCAATGTCTTGAAAACCCAAAGATATTCAGTTTACAAAGTTAACACCTTTCACTTTTGAGAGGCTGAAACCACAGAATGGTTGGTCTTGGTAACCTAACACTCAACTCATTAACTTAATAATGAATTTAAATTGATTTTTAAAGTTAGGGCTGCAACTAACAAAATAATGTGGTTATTTTCTCAATTAATTGAGTAGTTGTTTGGTCCATTAAATATCAGAAAATGGTGAAAAATGTTGATAACTCTTTCCTAAAGCCCGAGGTGACATCCTCAAATGTCTTGTTTTGTCAGCAACCCAAATATATTCAGTTTACGGTCATGGACAACTAAAAAAAGCAGAAAATATTCATATTTAAGAAGCTGAAATCAGAGAATTTGGATTTTTTTTCCTAAAGAGATGTCTCAAAATGATTATCCAAATAGTTGGCAATTCATTTAATAGTTGACAACTATTCGATTAATTGATTAATCGTTGCAGCTCTAGTAAAAATTGTCATTACCTAACTTTCTGTTGGTTTAATTGATAAATCTATTGACCATTTCAACATTAATTCACAACTGTGTGGTTAGCATAAGAAATCATAGAAAAGAGCATCACACACAGAAGACTAAACAGATAATTAAATAAATATGCATTTATAGGTCTGCACCTTTATGCATAATGTGTGGTCATGTTTGTTTATTTTTCTTTATTCTGTGCTACTGTGGCACATGCAGTATTTCCATATCTGTCAATAAGAAGTGTGTAATATGTATAAAATAACAACATAGTCTAAGAAAAAAGATGTTACACTAATGTCCATGCTATTGGTTTTACAAAGCATTTGACAGCAGTGAGATTTAGCTCTGAAGATGAAGACAAACAGGTATTCTCCTTGACGTTAGGTGCCATGTTTGTGTTTGTCCTGCAGGCTGCCTGGCTGCTGAGGGCTGTCACATGTATCGACCTGACCACTCTGGCTGGAGATGATACACCGTCCAACGTCCATAGGCTGTGTCTGAAAGCCATCCAGCCTGTCCGATATGACCTGCTCAAGGAAATGGATATGCATGACAAAGGTCTGCTGCTAATTCACACACCACAGACAAGGGTTTAGTCACTGCAGCTGACAGTTTACCCCCCACACCCTCCCCACCCATGCCCAGAAAGTACTCCATAGCGCCACCTAGGTGTCTATTTCGGCGCTATTTCAGCCGCTACGGCCTGTAGGAATGTCATAGAGAGATGGAACCAACACTAAATTGTTCGTCTCCTCCAGACCTACAAATCATATGCTGACACCTCAGACCTAAATCCAACAGGAAATGCGCAAATCATTCATGTAAATCCATGCAAATTCATGAAAATGCCCATTCTGGGGTCCGCGCCAGAGCTATCTCCTCCTAGGGCCTTTATGCTATTGGCTTCAAGCTTTCACACATGACTCACGAAACTGTTGAACAAAAGTTGTTAAAAACTTTGTAATAACTTGTACAGTTTAGATTTTATGGCATTATAAAGTCACTGAGTGACATTCAACTTATAATGCATTTCAATGGGAGAGGTATTCCCTGAGCATGCCCACTCGCTCTCAATTAAAGTCTGCTGTGTAAACTATAAGTCACATAACTTTCAAACCTGTATCAGTGGACTCACAATGAAAATTCTTACAAAACACAGATATTTCCAGTCCAATCCAACCAAAAGTCATGACATGTTATGTAGTTCTTTACAAAAGAGAAGCACTCTTCTCTCCTCTCTCATGCCCTTCTTCCTGCAGAAAGGGGAGGGGTGAAAACTCCTTCAGCTCACTGGCATGCAATGAGGCTGCCTGGTAGGTCATACGGTGCTGTAGATGAATAGACATAACTAACTTACTTTGTACTGGTCACCATCTTTACTTTTCTAAAAATGCACTTGATGAAAATTAGGAAATTGATTTCTTTTACACACAAACTCATTACAACTTCTCTATATATTAATTGAAATTACAGTAAAGGTTACAAAACTTGTACATTTTCCCTTACAATGGTGTCAGCCACACACACGGCTCACTCTGCAGAAAATTGTTATCCCCACACCGCTGAGATTTCATGTTTCGCTGTGACATCCCAGCATGCACGAGGAGTGAAGGCCCGTCCAACGCTGCTTGCAGCTTTCATTAGGGCCTGAGCCCTGGAACAGGGCTATTGTTCCCCGTCCATTTGTTCTTTCTTTCTTTCTTTCTGTCTTTCTTTCTTTCTTTCTTTCTTCAGCGCTTAATTTGACCCCTAAACATGCTAAAAAACTCACCATTTTTGGCACGCACATCAGGCCCCCCCCCCACTGCCCAGAAAGTATTCAATAGTGCTATCTCGCTACGGCCCATAGGAATGACGTAGAGAGATGGAACCAACACTAACTTATTTGTCTCCTCCAGACCTACAAATTCCAACAGGATATCTGCAAATCATTCATGAAAAACCATCAAAATTTATGAATAATGGCCATTTTGTGGTCTGCACCAGAGCTATCTCCTCCTAGAGCTTTTATACTATTGGTTTCACACTTTTACACATGACTCACGAAACTGTGCTGAGAAAAAGTTGTTAAAGACTTTGTAATAACTCGTACCATTTAGATTTTATGGCCTTATAAAGTCGCTGAGCGACATTCAACTGCGTTTCAATGGGAGAGGCAATCTCTTGCCCACTCTCTGTCAATTAAAGGCTGCCGTCTAAACTCTAAGTCACACAACTTTCAAACATGTATCAATGAATTTGTGCCAAAAGTTCCTACAACAAGTGGATATTTTAACTGAGATTCGTCCAAAGTCATGGGCAATTATTTCCAAAAGAGAACTTCTCTTACCAGTCCCCCTCCACCTGCGAGTGACCCTGTAGGTTAGGTACGGGGGATGGTAGAGTCTGACCTGTCAGCCAGGGAGAAGGAGGCAGAAAGGGGTGGCTGAACTCAGATCTGTCACACCAGGTCTGGAGACATGTATATGCTTTTGACAGAAGCCACTCCTAGCAGTTAGCTCACTCATCATTGAAATATATGACTATTCCTCTATGTCCACTTGCTGTTACTTCTTGTCTCTACACAGCAAATTGTGCCTTCACTCACACTCTCCATTCCACTTCATAGTACACATTTGAGTCACACTTTTATCAGGTCATGTGGGTTACAAGTCTTTATTTTTCTAAAAATGCACTTGATGAAAACCAGCCTGGGTCTGGAGACATCTACATGAGTGTGACGGATACCCTTGGACGGCGCTGCACCCTGGTGTGGACGCAGGGCAAAGGCCTGTCCAAAGCTGCTTGCAGCTTTAACTTCATTCTGTTTCAGCACTTGTGTGATGTGTCAGGGTCAGGTGTCACCAAAAGTATTTTTTCATTTTAAAAGTGAAAACATAAGCATTGTTTTTTTTACTACATTCATTTTCATTTATCTATAATTTATAATTACCAAAAGCTAAAAAAAAGTTTTAAATAGGCTGCTGAAAATTTCTTGCCCATCTACATATCCTGGTTTTCAAATCTGGCCCAATTGACTTTGTAATTGAATAGCCCTGGAATACAGCGAAAGAATAGTGAGGAGCAGCTAGATGAAAGGAGAGATCATTGCAGTGGAGCAATGTGTCCTCATATTTAAAATTGCATCCAAAGTCTGAAGCTGAAACTAAGACCAAGTAGCTTGAAGAAGTCAAAATACAGCCCTGTTTACACCTGGTATTAACATGCATCTCCACATGCGTCCTGAGTGGCCACTTGTGATTGGATCTCACTTCCCACTTGCTCTATATACAAATAAGCATGGACATCATTTCCGTTTTCAAAGACCAAATCTGATTGTTATTAACCAGCGGGAGGACCACACTCAACTTGTTTGATAACAGGATAAATATTCAGGATATATATAAATATTACATTTCGGAATAGAGAGAGAATTAGAAAAAGAGTTCTGCAGCGATCTCCTCGCAGCTGCATTTCTCCATTCAGAGATGCTGTGTGTATTTACACACAAGACACAGCAGCATAACTTCATTCATTATTTAAATCTCAGACTCCCACAGTCTGTTCTGTGTTCCTCTACACATACAATAGGTCAGCTGTTACACACGCAGTCCAGGCACATGAAAAACAAAATAATTTGTTTATCCTATTATCAGACAAATTGAACCGTTTTGGACGGAGGGTCCTGTGTCTTGTCTGCCGGAAAATAGAGGACATCAGTTGAGTAGGCGGTCCTTCAATGTGGCCCAGAACGCATTGCGTTTACACTACTAGATGAATGTGGTCACACACAGGCTAAACGACCTCCGAATGTGGTCTGAGTGATCGGATATCAATCTGTCCTCAATGCATCTTGGGTGAGTTTACACCTGTACTTAGAGCTGTCCACTTGTCACCCGAACATTTGACTGTTTGTCAAATTCAGACACCTCTAGACACTTTTGTGAGGACAAGCTTTACTCTGTCTGTATGCTTGCCTGGGTCTCCCTCATTGCACTATGTGGCTGCTCTAACACAGAAACACACACACACAAAACAAAAGAAAAAAGGAACCAGCTTCTTTGATCACTAATAATTAAAATCTGTAAGCCACACTTTAAAAATAGGTTGGGGGTAGGAGAGAAAACTGGTTACTAATCTGCTGCATGTATATGCAGATTTATAGTAACCAGGTTAGAACAGTGCATGTAAACATGCACTGTAGTAACTACTATTACTACTACAGTGTGGTTAGTCATATAACCTGGTTTCTCTGAGTAACCTGGTTACTTAGGTGCATGTAAACACACTGATTTTAATGATGATTTTTCAACAAAATTCAAGGACAAGCTTGAGTGATGAGCTTCTTAATAAGGTTCAGCAACATAAAGCATGTGCTTTAGTCTACATGTGCAGAGATTCTCTCATCCTTATCTACAATTTCATCAACTCTTTCACAGACACAGGGAGAATGGAGTTGTCAAGTGATAACACATTATGCCATGCTTACAACAATTAATTTAATTATTGACTAATCTTGTAATTTTCCCGATGTGCTTGAAAAATGATCAAAATAGTGAATCAGTAATTAAAAGCATTGCCATTTAATTTTCTGTTGATTGACTAACTGATTGACTGGCTAATTACTTCAACAATAAATAAAGACATAATTCAGGTTTAGCTGAATTTGGGCCGTATTTTTTTTAGTTTTGTCCATCATTGTTATCAGTAACAATAACATCATAGTCAATCAGGTTAATAGCAGGTTGTAGTGGTTAGTGAACAGAAACTTTGACCCTCAGCATAGGGAGTCTGGAGTCTGTTCAGAATCTCAAACTGTCTTCTCAGACCTGAATTCAGCCTGCAGAGGGCGACACAGGCCATCTTATCACCATGTTTCAGTTCTCTGCTTCCTGTGTTGTGTTACAGGAGTGAGAACAGCTGCAGTGTGTGTGTATCCCTCTCGTGTGGCTGATGCCGTAGAGTCACTTAAAGCAGCCAATTCCAGCCTTCCTGTTGCTTCAGGTAAGTGACCTGTCACATCAATAGAAGCCCTTTACTGCAGGGATGAAAAGAATGGTGAGCCGAAGTTTGTGTGACTGTGTTCCCTCTTCTCGTTTCTCAGTTTGTACATCCTTGATTCCTTTCCTCGCCCCCTCTCCTTGTGTCTTAGTTGTCCCACCTGAGATGCGAGTGGAGGAGGCAAGGAAGAGACACGAGGAGAGAGGAATTGAGGCAACAGGCATTTACCAAAATCCATCCTTGCTTCAGAGCTGTTGTGTTAAAGCTATGTCAATTAAATAAGATGTGACTCAGCTGCATGATCTGTGCATTGTTTTGTTATAGCTTATTGCTGTATTTTATGATCTCTGTCAGATGAGTGTTCATAATAACTTATAGATACAAATCACAATGTGGCATAATGTGACAAGAATGTATGGATGTCATATATTATTTTTTTTATGTAATACACACTCACACACACACATATATGTTTGATCACCTTAAATAAACAATACAACGTAAATACAAAAAACACTGTTTACATTTGTAGAGTCCTGCTCCTACTATGGTTTGGTAGTTTCCAGCGGTGTGTCACACCTCTTTTATACATCACTGGTGCAGAAAAGACTGAAGAGAGAGAAGATGAGGAGGCACAAAATAGAGAAATGAGAATAGCTCTGTGTGTAGTGTGCCTGCAGAAAATGATGATGTATGCTTCCTCCTTTTCCAGTGGCCACTGGATTCCCAGCAGGCCAGACACCATTAGAGACCCGGCTGCAGGAAGTCCGCATGGTTGTGGCTGACGGAGCCACTGAGATTGACATCGTCATCAATAGGACGCTCGCTCTCACAGGACAGTGGGAAGGTAGGCTGAGGTCACAGAATGAGAGAGACACAGGAAGTTATTTTAACACAGGTTACTCTGATTGTGGCCTGCGTGTCCACAGGAAACATCTGCTTTGAATTATGAACTTAAGTTTTTTTAAAATCTTAATCAAGAGCAAGGAAGTGTGTTTTTTATTGTCTTTTATATGTTTTTTATTGTGTCATTTTATGTGAATAGCTCATAATAGAAGAAAATCAAAACTCAAGGTGCACTTGCATGTTTTTATTTTGTATGGAGCTTTTGTCTGCATCACAGTCTCATCACAATCAGTTTTTATGGACCTGTAGATGTTCAAACTCTTCATTATGCTAAGCTTGTTTAGGACTTCTTGCCCAGTGAGGCAGCTGTGGCTCACAGGTAGAGCGGGTCGTCCACTAACCAGAAGGTTGGTGGTTCGATCCTTGGCTCCTCCAGTCCACATGTAAAAGTGTCCTTGTGCAAGATACTGAAGCCCAAATTTCTTCTTAAGCCTAGCATGGTTGAAAGACTAGAAAGTCACTATGTTAATGCAGTCCATTTAGTCCAATTGCCAGTGTAGCAGTGGTGTACTCTCTCTCTCTCTTGCGTTGTTTTAATGATGACACTCACACAGTCGCACTCAGCTGGTCCTGAATTTATTCTAGTGGCATTAACTCTCCACAGCCAACTCTCACAGAAACAGTTGTAGCAAATATACACTGAAACAAAACAAAAATTAATTACTCACTGTTGATTCCCAGTTGTGTCCACTAGCAGTAGCTACACGCCAACATTATGCTAGCAAGATCAAGATAACTTAGACCATGCTGTTACCAACACCTAAGGTTACTAAGCTTATTTCAAAATATCATTAAAATAAAACACTTTTACCCATAAAATAAAGTTATAAAATATATGAATGGAGCTTAGTGCATATTGACTTACCATGGGCACCAGGCATAACAGACTGGTAACGGCTCATGGGGTCCATAGAAAAAAATTAATAAAATAAAGAAATGTTTCTCTGCTTCATTTCTATATGTTGCAAGTGCACGCATATCAGTCATGAAGACTATTCTTGAAGAATTAGAATGAGAAAGGGTTGCAAAGCCTTTCAACACCCTTGGGAAAACATGCTAGACCACTCAAGTATCGCAACATTACAACAGTACAGTCATACACCACCTGAACCTATACATCATTACAAGGCATATGCAGGTGGCCATAATCTGAGAAAAAAAGAAAAAGGAAAAAGGAAAAAGAACAAATCCCTCACAAAACTTCTGTTTTGGGTAGGACGATGGGACCCACACCTCATAGCACACAGTGTGGGTTTTCTGTGGATTGCCCTCAGGAAACCCTCATTGGGGCCTCAATGTGCAAAAGTGCTTTGGGCCCTGCATGGGCTACCCCACAGGGGGTGCTTAGTGGGTATTCTGTGGGCAAGCCCACAATGGGTTTCCCACAGAAAACCCTCATTGGGGCCTGAAGAAGTGAAACTGCTGTGGGCCCTGCTCGGGCAATCCCACAGGGGACCCCTATCAGGCTGGCCTCGAAGGGCAAGACTGCTGTGGGCCCTGCATGGGCTATCCCATAAAGAGCCCATGTGGGTTTTCTATGGGGGCAAGTCCACTGTTGGACTTGCCCACAGAAAGCCATCAAAGGGGCCCCAAAGGGCAAACCTGCTGTGGGCTCCACATATGCTTACCTGAATGGGGTTCACATGGGATCAGTGTGGGTTTTCCCCTACCCACACTTCCCCACAGTAAACCCACACATACCCGTAGGGGGCCCGCATGGGCATGTTTGCTGGGTACATCCTTAGAGGAGCCATACAGCACACCTGAAATGATGGTGAGCTTGTCCCAGTTTCGAAGGAGTCGCAGAGCATCCACGGGTTCATGTGGATGTTCTCACCTTGATGGCCTCCTCCGTCGTTCCACATAGGAAAGCACCTGACTCAAACAGGAATCAGCACGCTGTTTGACCATCAGCTTGTCTCTAGGGAGAGGGCAGAATTCAGACAGTTCAGGCAGCTGAATGGACTGAATGAGCTGAGGCAATAGGTAAGTGTGCTGAGGCAGGCATTCCTGGCCCAAAGATTGTTCCAGCACAGCAGACACTGCCTGCAAGAGATAGGGGACTCTCGTGAGGCGATGAAGCACACTTGGCCACACAAATGGCTCATGGCTGAGGGCATCTGCCACCACTTTTTTAGGGCAGGGAATGTATCTGATCTCAAAGTCATATGAGGCCAGCTTAGAGACCCATCTCTGCTCAACCTCTCAGCTAGTGGCTAAATTTTTCACAAACAGCCCATTTAAGTGCAAGGAATTCTAGCCTGTGAGCCGGATAGCATGACTGGGCATAGTTGAGTGATTTGCTGGCAAATGTGACAGGTTGGGTAATATCATCACCCTCAGCCAGCTGAGACAACACAGCACCAAGGCCATTGGAGGAGGCATCAACTAATAGCAGGAATGGCTTACTGAAATCAGGATGGACAAGGGTGGCATTATCCAATAGAGCCTGTTTCAGCTTCCCAAAAGCCTCGCTGCATTCTGGAGTCCAGTCAGAGGAGGAGAGCTTCCTAGTCTCCATGGAGCCCGTTTTTCCTTTTGTGCACCGTGGCCCCTTCACTCCAGATGTCAGCTCAAACAAGGGTTTGCTGATACAGGGATATCCCTCAAAGAACTGTTGATAAAACCCAACCATGCCAAGGAAGGATCTAATGTTGGAAGGAGAGGGGATGTTGGTGCTCTCTTCCATCAGATCTTGCTCAACCAGGTCAACAATGGCTTTGACTTTCTTTGGGTCAGTAGAAATGTCATCCTTCCTCACAATGTGCCCCAGGAACTTCACTGATGGTCTTATGAAATGGCACTTTTTAGGAGCTAGCTTCAGGTTGTGCGCTTTTAACCTCTGGAACACCATCTCCAACCTCTGCAGCGCCAGCTGTTCATCTGGCGCAAACACCAGGATGTCATGCAGGCAATAAAGGAGACTCAAGAAGTTTTGATCACCGAAGATAGCCATCATCATCCTCATGAACTAGGCCGGGCTGTTGCAGAGCCCCTGCTCATACAGTCCAAAGGGAGAGGTGAACGTAGTGAACTTCTTGTCCTCCTCATGGACTTCCACATTGTAGTACCCAGAGGTCAAGTCCATAGTTGAGAAGAACGCATTCCCTCCCAGACTGTGCACTGTCGTTGTGGAGTGCAGCACTTGAATGAGGTGTTTTTGACGTTGCTGCCATGAATGAGGTCATCACACTGGCCCTAAACAATGAGAGTGGGGCCTGAGATGTGACAGTCAAGCACTTTCATTTGCAACTCACACACTCCAACAGGGCTTGTCTTCAAACCACCACATCCAATCAGGACAACTGAAGTCGGAGAGATAGAGTCAGGAGAAACAACATTGGCCCGCTCCAGGAGATAAAGTGCTTGAGAACTAATAGAACAGGCCATCGAGCTGCTATCCAGCATGACCCGTAGCCTCACAGCATCCTGGATCAACACGTCAGTATGAAAAAGGTGATTCATTGCAGACAGTCTCTGTGTATTTTGATATATCACCTTGAAGTCATCACCTTCTGAAGCACAAAACTGCAAATAAACAGACTCAAGGTCAACATTCTCTCCATCTTGTGGGGACATGACATCTGGCCCTCCACTAGTCCCCTGCTTATGTAGGCCAGTCAGTTTCCTTGCTGATTAGGACCCCCAGTCTGAGCAGCAGGTGAGTCAGGCACAGGGTTGATGGGACAAGTCACTGCCTGATGTTCAGCAGCATGGCAGCAGAAGCAGAGACGTTCACTCCTACAGTGGGACACTGTATCATGGTTATCACTGCTGACGTGTTTCAGTGACTGACCTTCATTTGGAAATGTTCTGCTGGTTGCATTTGTTAGAGGGGAAGGAGGGTTCTCAGTACTCTGGACATGGCTGTGCAGGTCTGGTGCAGCTCGGGTGGATTGCAAGCAGTCATTGACGCTGCTGAAGACGCCTTTTACAATGGTACTCATTCAACCGCTCTTGAACATCAAGGGCAGTCCACTCCTCTAGTGGCTTGCAGCTAAAAACTAGAGACAGTTCAGGATCAGGATAATGTGTGATGAACTTGACTGTCACTTCACGAGAAGGGTTTCAAGAGTCTTGCCCTGTCCCTTTAAACCTTCCTTGGCAATGTCCAAGGCCTTGTTAAGCCGAATCCAGTAGTCAACAGCAGTCTCATTGGGGAAGGGTTGTCTGAGTATGTCAAACACAGGGTGTGGTCTTAAGGTCTAAATAGGGCGTGCTACGTAGCCCAACCTTCACAACATCCCATGCTCTCCCCCTTACCTTGCTCAATACCTCTTCAACCTGGTCACACAACTCAACGCCCCTCCTGCCCAGATAAATCCTGACAGCCTCCCTCCACTCAGAAACTGAAAGTTTGTCAGTGTTGTCTCCCCTAAAAGGGTATGGCTCATAACTATCATGGCTAACTATCAGATTTGCCTTGAAAAGATCAGCTGTTGTTGACTGAACTGTGCTAATATCACTTGCTGGGTTAGACTTGAGGCATGAGATAATGTTTTCACCTATACTGGTTCCTAACTGTTTCACTAAGTCACTGAGAAGAGTAACCGGGACGTGTTCAATATCCTGACCAAAAGATGCAGACTGACCATCCGCCCCAATGTCTGCAGTGGTACATGCGCCATCACATATTGAGTGAACCATCTTAGCATGATGAGGGGTCGACGTTACATGTTTTTTCTCACTAGCCCACCTACTGCTGGAAGCTGACTAAACCACAATCTAGAGCCCCTGCCAATACCTGACATATTAGGTCTATCCAATGTGAGTGAAAAATAATAACAATAAAATATATAAACAAATAAAAAACAAAGCAATCACTCTGTATTTTTTTTAAAGAAAAAAAAATTAAAATTAAAGCTGCAAGCAGCGATGAACGGGCCCTCGCGTCCTGGCATATGTGGAGTTGGGCGCAGTCGAAGTGCTTCAGTCACAGGCATATAGATTTCTCCAGACCTGGGCTGTTTTCAGACAGAGCAAGGAGATTATTATCACTTCCTTTGTCCAATATTTTACCTGCTGCTGGAACTGCTACTTTGAGATTTCATAGGGGGCGCTATAGATCCGGTTTTCATTACTGATTTGATATTGTAATGTAGACGTGCTCAGGCCTGGACTATTATCAAATCTGTGAAGTTTCAGGGAGATCCCACCATGTACATTTAAGGTATAGCAATTTCCTCTGTAATAGCCAAACATCAAAACTCAATGCCACGCCACGGCCAAACGCTTCAACATGAACTAAATCTTTTGATAACTTTTGATCGTACACTACTCTAGATGACACACACTGATTTTGAAGTTGTTATGATGAATTTTGTAGGAGGAGTTTGTTAAAATACAAGGTATGCGAAATGGCCAAAAAAAGGTGAAAATTGACCAGTTTTTCCACAATGGCCGACTTCCTGTTGGACTTACGATATGGCTCCAGGAGGCTTTTTTATGCACCTTGACATCATACATGTGCCTTGTGAATTTCAGTTTTCTACATTGATCTGGTAGGCGGGGCTTCAACTTTGAAAATTTCAAGGGGGCGCTGTTGAGCCATTTTTCCACGCCCATTCAAATTAACTACATAGGATTTTAGCTGGTTTCACTGAAGATATGTGTGTCAAGTTTCATGACTGTAGAGCCATCCCTTGGCCCTAAACAACAGTATCGTATTTCATGGTGAAGGATGTGCGGCCATGGTAACAGCATTTGGTTTTGGGTCATGAGCTGTAAAATATAGCTTCACCAAGGTCTTGTTTATTAGTTGAAGGAGTAATTAGACAAAGTACGATGCATGTTACTTCCTGCTTCTGTGCGCTTGTGAAATTTCTGCTCTCGGATTTCTCCACTGCACTCAGATTTTTTTGTGTATCAACATGTATTATCTGATTGGATGATTTTTGACAGGGTGGTTGCCATGGTTGTTGCTACACAAAAAAATCTGAGCGCAGTGGAGAAATCCAAGAGCAGAAATTTTGCGAGTGCGCAGAAGAAGCCTGAGTGCGAGGAGAAGAGTTGAAGTTTGAGCGTGAGCAACATTGTATCTGAGTGCCAACACACAGTTTGAGCACAAGCGGAGCAAAACTAAGCGCAAGTAGAGGCTATTTGAGTGAGAAGGAAGGGTTTTGAGGGAAAAATTACAAAATTTGAACATAAAATCAATAAAGTATGCTCTCAAATTTATATACTATGCTCTTGAATAAATATAGGGAAAAAGCTCCATACAGTTGATAAAACAATATCCACTCAATATCCATCTACTTTCTTGTTCCTCAGCTTTTGACCATATGATATGGTCTTCATCAGCAGATGAAGTAAATATTAGAAGGAGGAGATTGTTTTGTCAACTGTTAAGATCCAAGATCAGAAACCAAATAATTCCTGTCGTAAAAGTGAATCATTTCCACAAGAACAAAACTTACACTTAACATTTTCTTCTACTTACTAAAACGTCAGTGCAGTGCTGAAATGATAAATTTGATTTAGTTACGAAATCGGTTGATTACAATATTGATGAAAAACAGTACAAATGATTATTTTTGTCATCACAGTGTAGCTCTAGGTGAAACTTAAGAATGAATCCTAATCAGATCTTGAAATGGTTCTTGTGCATTTTTCAACTATCACATTGAATTGTTTTTCTTTTTGGTATGTGGTATATTAAAGGACTGTTAAAAGGTCTTGTATAATAAGAGTTTAAGAATTATAGCAGGTTCAATCCTGTGTTTTTAATTTTGTTCATTTATTTTGATCATGGCTAAAGATACTCTGGTAAATGTTGCCTGTGTCTCTCTACAGCCATGTATGATGAGATCCGTCAGTTTCGGGAGGCCTGTGGTGAGGCCCACATGAAGACCATCTTGGCTATTGGAGAGCTGGGCACCTTCACCAACATCTACAAGGCCAGCCTAGTTGCCATGATGGCTGGTCAGTCTCCCAACAACTCAATAACCTGTTCTGAAATGTTGGCATTCCTGTCAAGTGAACATTTTGCCAAATAGGCTTTTTCACTCTCTGTTGTAGAGTAAGAAGCAGCATGTTATCAGTCTGTCTTTGCATTAAATATGTAGCTTGGAGCTGCAACGGTAAATAATAAGTGTGGGAAACATAGATTGCACAAAAAAACATGTTGCCACATGTGGGCCTACTGTGTGTGTGACTGTATATTGTCAACCAAGTGCCATGCCATGGTAATATCTTGCAGTTGTGTGAATGGCATGTGAAGGATGAGGGAGGCTGAAAACTGAACTGCCAGCTGTCTGTAAGTCTTAACATTTTTGAATGTATCTTATGTAAGTTTAAGTCTTCACATGAAACCAGGCATGCCATGTCATCTAATAGGTCAGCAGTTGGAAATCGTTTCATGGCAGTGAAGTAATGACTTATAACACAGCAGCAGTTGTTTTTTGTGTTTGTGCTAGTCCACACTATTGAGCTGGGTGTAGCAGTCCTAACATGGGTATGTATGAATATTCCACCTGTTCAGTTCTGACCTGTATAATAGCTCCTGTGACATCTCTCAGAAAAAACTTGAATTGAATAATAATATAAGAATAATATTATGTCTGCTGCCTTCATACAATATAATGGGAATAAGCAATAACTACTTAAAGGATAAGTTCACAGTTTTTCAAGTCAAGTGTTCTTATGAACAGTGAAAAAGGTTTTCCTCGCTGTAAACATTCCTGTTCATACTGCCTATTAAAAGATCCCCTTCACACTTTCAATCTAAGCGATGGGGATCAAAATCCACAGTATGTCCACACAGTCATTTTGTGCAAAAATGCATTTAAAAGTTCCTCTGAAGCTTTTATGAAGCTTCAGCAGTCTAAGTAACCATGTTACGTGGATATCTGCTACATTTACAGTGTTTTTAACATCAAATTCCCTCTTTGTGTTTCCTTTGACAGTGTTTTCCTGTTGAGCTACGGTTGAAGTATAGTATCAATGAGAGGGACTTTTTGCTACTAAAAAGACTGTTGAAAAATATATACTTGATTTTACTAATTTGGATTAGCTTCAGATAAACTTACATTTTTTACATATAAGAAAGACTGTGGATTTTGGGCCCCATTACTTACATTCTAAGTTCAGTATGAAGGGATCTTCTAATGGTCAGTATGAACTTTAGGAATGATTGCAGCAAGAAAAACCTGCTTCAATGTTCATTTGGGAACCCAACTGTTTTACTTGTTGTGTAATGGACACATTTCCTTGTTCTTTGATGGAGTGAGTGTTTCTGTCAGCAGCTGGAGGTAAATATGAGTTTTTTTAGAGGCTGATGGAACTATGGTGAAATAAAATCTTACAGGCACACGGCTGCTAAACTGCAATAAGGCTCAAGTAGCTTAGATTGCTGGTTACAGGACAACCCAAGCAGCTCACTATGTTTAATTATCTCTTTCTTTTAAGTCTTGTTGCTGTTGACTTTACACATACAGCAGTACCACATCACTGTTAAACCAGAGGCTGCCATCTTGAAGAAGCCACCATACATATGTTTCAACTATTAATTGGACATTGGATGACATTTGTCTGATTTTCATGTGGTACTAAAGAGGTTTTAAAAAGTCTGAAGTTAAAGTCAGTGAAAAGCTCAGTGTAATTCCTGTTGTTGCCAGGCTTGCGGCGCTGCAGCTTAAATTTTTCTTTTGCCTTTTGAAAATGCAAACCTGATGAGTGGAGCTCTTTTGCTCTCATGCATGCACACATACAGACACACACACACAGTCTGCTTAACTAGCCATCACATAATAAGCCGATTACAGAACCAAATTGTCAGGGGCTCTGATAGAGATCATTATTAAAATGCATTGCTTTTGTCACCACACTCGCTCCTTAATCTCCCCTTGTTCCTATGAATTGCGTATGAGATTCCTGAAATTGAATGATAATTTCACCTATTAATCTCTGATGCAGGCTATTTTACTTTGCTGTTCCCTGCCAGTATCCCCCTGCCCAAGCAAATGAATAGAGCTTCATTACCGCCACCCACATTTAATAACCGTTATCCATTATCTGGTAATTAAGACTCCCCATAACGAATCTTAAGGATTATGCCAGTTTGAGAAAGAGGGCAGAAAGGCTGAAAAAAAGACCTGACTCGAAAAATACATAGAACATGTCTTTAATGAACTGGAAAATGTTCATCTTGTTCTGTTCAGTAATGAACAGTCATTATACACCAAGGAGACAGAAGGGCTGATTTTTTTTTTCCCCTTGCCTTCAGTTCGCAGTTTGTGGGTAATCTATTAAGAGCGCCATTTCATCTTCTATTTTTATCAGGAAAGCTGGTAAAACATAATTGCCTGAGAAGGAAGAGAGGAAAAATGAAGGATTTTATTGATGAGCGTGCAGCTGCCCTCTGTTAGCCATCAGCACCAGCATATGTTCTTGTCTGGCCAGACCAGACTGTCAGAGTAATGCCCCGTCCATCCACTGTCTGCACCCTCACACCAACACTGTCTGACTCTGCTTCCCTATTAGCTGCTCGCCGCATGTTGAATCTTCCTGAAAAGTTTTGAATGTGCAGCAGCTGAATAGAAAGCGTACTGACAGACTGTACAACACAGTCCTCCAGATGTGTCAGTGTGTTGAAGATTTAATGTCACCTGGTTTAAACCCAACAGGTTCAGACTTCATAAAGACGTCCACTGGAAAGGAGGCCATCAATGCTACTTATCCCGTTGCCATAGTGATGGTGAGGGCCATCCGTGACTACTTCCTGTGTACAGGCCACAAGGTACAGTACTTAATCCTGCCTTTCTGTAAGATGTTAAGTATTCACTGGTGAACTAACTAACAAACTAACAAACATGCAAGTGCAGTGTTTTCTTCCAATTCATAATGTCCTGCTCACTCAATATTTGAATATTTTGTTCGATATATGCTTAAAAGTGTAATGTAAACTTCCACAGTTAGCCATACATTGATGGGGGCTAATCTGTATAATCCTATATGTCCTGATAAAAATAAAGTCTAGTTTTTATTTATCTCTCTTTTTATATCATTATTAGGGTTAGGGTTAGAGATAATAAGTCACAACAAACACTATAGATTATAGCTTGTAGACGGTGCCATGGTGGTATACATAAATATATTAAAAATGTGTTTTGTGGGTAGAGACAGAATGATGAGAGAAGTGTGTCCTTCATCACACAGGATACACTGAAACATTTGATTGATACTTCACTCTGGGCATCAGTGTGACTACCACTACACATCATACACTGTTTTAGCTGAAAGTGTCATTTATTCATCTCAGTAATTTCAGATGTATTATTGTATATCAAGTCACTTTGCCCATGAAAATGGTACTATTTTAATATCATTACATAGGCTGTGTGGCAATTAAACAATTACATCAATGAACCCCTCAAAGTTTCAAGTATAATCTTAGGAGTAGTTGCAGCAGTTGGCTCCTCTCTCTGTCCTGCAGGACAGTGAGATTTAGGAGGTCCTTCATCCCCACAGCAGACTCTTCAATTTGAATTGAATTGGATTGTTTTTGGTTTTTGTTTTTATTGAGCTATGGACATTTTGAATTTCCCTTCGGGGGTTAATAAAGTATCAATCAATCAATCAATCAATCAATTCTTTGAATCTTACAGTGAAGAGTGTGTCCTGTTAACAGAGGTGTGTTCCCTCAGGTAGGCTTTAAGCCGGCAGGGGGGATCCGGACGGCCCAAGAATCTCTGGTGTGGCTCACTCTGATCAAAGAGGAGCTGGGCAACGACTGGCTCTGCCCTCACCTGTTCCGTCTGGGAGCCAGCAGCCTGTTGGCTGACATCGAGAGGCAGGTGGGGACTCTGCATATGTATATATGTATGTATATATGTGTGTGTGTGTGTGTGTGTGTGTGTGTGTATGTATGTATATGTATATGTATGTGTGTGTGTGTGTGTGTGTGTGTGTGTGTGTGTGTGTATGTATGTATGTGTGTGTGTGTGTGTGTGTGTGTGTGTGTATATACAGTACAGACCAAAAGTTTGGACACACCTTCTCATTCAATGAGTTTCCTTTCTTATCATGACTATTGACATTGTAGATTCACACTGAAGGCAAATATGGAAATATGTACTTATCAAAAAAGTCTCTAGGCAACAATGATTCCAAAGCAACTGGACTTAGATTTGTCTTATGAAGACGTTTCGCCTCTTATCCAAGCGGCTTCATCAGTTCGTAACGCATCGGCCTGACTAGTCCTCACTAGTCTGACAACACAGTGGAGATAGACCCAGGTATTTATCCCTGCGAAAGTGACCGCCCAAACTATCTCCTAAGACACTTTCGCAGAGATAAATATGACCTGGACAAATGAGAATATACACAGGCTTATCAAAAAAGTGTAAAACAACTGAAAATACGCCTTATATTCTAGTTTCTTCAAAGTAGCCACCTTTTGCTCTGATTACGGCTTTGCACACACTCTGCATTCTCTTGATGAGCTTCAAGAGGTAGTCACCTGAAATGGTTTTCACTTCACAGGTGTGCCCTGTCAGGTTTAATAAGTGGGATTTCTTGCCTTATAAATGGGGTTGGGACCATCAGTTGTGTTGTGCAGAAGTCAGGTGGATACACAGCTGATAGTCCTACTGAATAGACTGTTAGAATTTGTATTATGGCAAGAAAAAAGCAGCTAAGTAAAGAAAAACGAGTGGCCATCATTACTTTAAGAACTGAAGGTCAGTCAGTCCGAAAAATTGGGAAAACTTTGAAAGTGGTTAACAGCAGCTCAGGTTAGAGACCAGGTCAATGCCACACAGAGTTCTAGCAGCAGACACATCTCTACAACAACTGTTAAGAGGAGACTGTGTGAATCAGGCATTCATGGTAGAATAGCTGCTAGGAAACTGCTAAGGACAGGCAACAAGCAGAAGAGACTTGTTTGGGCTAAAGAACACAAGGAATGGACATTAAACCAGTGGAAATCTGTGCTTTGGTCTGATGAGTCCAAATTTGAGATCTTTGGTTCCAACCACCGTGTCTTTGTGCGAAGCAGAAAAGGTGAACGGATGGACTCTACATGCCTGGTTCCCACCGTGAAGCATGGAGGAGGAGGTGTGATTGTGTGGGGGTGCTTTCCTGGTGACACTGTTGGGGATTTATTCCAAATTGAAGGCATACTGAACCAGCATGGTTACCACAGCATCTTGCAGCGGCATGCTATTCCATCCGGTTTGGTTTAGTTGGACCATCATTTATTTTTCAACAGGACAATGACCCCAAACACACCTCCAGCCTGTGTAAGGGCTATTTGACCAAGAAGGAGAGTGATGGGGTGCTGCGCCAGATGACCTGGCCTCCACAGTCACCGGACCTGAACCCAATCGAGATGGTTTGGGGTGAGCTGGACCGCAGAGTGAAGGCAAAAGGGCCAACAAGTGCTAAGCATCTCTGGGAACTCCTTCAAGACTGTTGGAAGACCATTTCAGGTGACTACCTCTTGAAGCTCATCAAGAGAATGCCAAGAGTGTGCGAAGCAGTAATCAAAGCAAAAGGTGGCTACTTTGAAGAAACTAGAATATAAGACATATTTTCAGTTGTTTCACACTTTTTTGTTAAGTATATAATTCCACATGTGTTAATTCATAGTAATTCATAGATGCCTTCAGTGTGAATCTACAATTTTCATAGTCATGAAAATAAAGAACACACACACACACATACATATATATATATATATATATATATATATATATATATATATATATATATATATATATATATATATATATATATATATATATATGTATGTATATATATGTATGTGTGTGTGTAATGTATATAAAATGTATATATGTGTGTATATATATATATATATATATATATAATCAGTGGTGGCTGGTGACTCAAAAAATGGGGGAGGACAGGAGGAAATCCAACATATGAAATTAGAGGGATGGGGGGCAATTTTATATGACAATAAAACAATTTACTTTCAAAAACAAAAAACCTTGAGTGGTGTAAAGGCTGCTTCTTTAAAGACATTTAGCATAAACATATTGTCCCTAAACAAAGAAGTGCTCATTTTAACCTTGGAGTGGTTCAGAATGTGTCATTTTACACACAAGATGAAATTCAATTTTATAGTATTGTTCTATTGTGATGACAGATTTATGTTCTCATCAAAAACAGACAACATATCACATGACATACATGTGTTTCCTGTGTATTTTCTTAGTATACAGAAATACATGAAGAAGCACAAAGCTTATAATGTGATACAGGAACAGATCAGTACTGAACACTAAAAACATTCACAGATCTAAAAGTGAAGGTTCACATCAGAATGTATTAATGCATGTATCAAATACATGACTTACACACTCTGATCTATGTGCACCACACATACAAAATATAGTCTACAGAGCTGATATGTTAACAGTAGGGGTGTTAACATGAACACAGAACTCACGGTTCGGATCATATCACGGATTTGAGTCACAGATCATTTTTAGGATCAGCGCAGAAAAGGGGTAGACAAATAAAACTTTGTTTTCTCCAACACACTTATAGTCAGGAACTTTTGCCCATGGTCTTAAATGAAAACAACATTTAAGATGTCCAATGTTTAAATAAAATAAATTAAATATATAAAATGTTCAATGCTCAGTTATTGCAATATGAGGCATGAAACCCTCCTCTTTTAAACACAGTAGTGAATGAAACAGCCTCTGTCCACATCATCAAAACTTGTTGATAACAAACATTCACCACTAGCTACTGTCAGTTAGCAGCTAGATGCTAGTTAACATTAAACAGCGGGTAACTGCAAACGTCACTCTGGACCGTTAGATGCTAGTTTGGTTGTTGCTCTTCAAAATCTCTGTTAGCTACACGCTGTCTGCTCATGACTTGTATATACAGAAGTTTGTTTAGTTTGTCTTGAATGTCTTGAAGCAGCCAGACCTCCTGCACAGTAATCACACATCAGCAGCTGACTGAACAACCACTCAATTAAAAACCAATGAATGAGTCCAGACAGCTCGCTGTAACTTCAACAAACAAACTAATGTTAACGTTACCCACAACACATTATATCATCTCTGCTGCATTCTTGTTAAGGAGATGAATTCACAAAAAAGCCACAGAGAGACCATTTAACCATCAGAGATGAAATTAGCCACCAAAGAGAGAGAGAGAGAGAGAGAGAGAGAGAGAGAGAGAGAGAGAGAGAGAGAGAGAGAGAGAGAGAGAGAGAGAGAGAGAGAGAGAGAAGCTGGATCTGACTCACGTTATCTGACGTCTTCTTCTTTTTTTCATGGAGATGAAGTATTCATGTCATAATGTCCATTTGTAGCTATTGGTCATCTTGTTTTAGTTAACAGAACTTTATGGCTGCTGGTTAACCAGTCTGATATCATTAGCAACAATGACAAACAAGCTAACTCTCCTGGTTGTTTCTCCGGTGTCCTGCTGCTGCTGCGCTAAACAGTCCAGATAATTTCTCCTGTTAGCTTAACAACAGTCCTTAAAAGTCCTTCCATGGATGTATAAAGAGTCTTTCAGGCTGCTACAACAGGCCAGCTGTTACATTGGCTAACAAGGAGCTATCTAAGGCTGCTACTCTGTCTTACAGTGGAGAGAAGAGGAAGATGAAATCTGGAAACTATGACTGGACCAAATAGATGTCAATATTGCATTCTAGTTGTTGTTTGGTAAGGGAGGACGTCCTCCCTTGGAGCGTCATTTTACGTGTCATGGCCAATCACAGATTAGCATGAAAAAAAAACAAAATACATTGAGTCCAATGTAAGAGGTCCCGCCCTGCGGATGACAGCAGGCACCTGTCCTCCCTTGTCCCCCTCTTCACCTCCACCAATTGCACCCCCCACACCCACCACTTCACACAAACTGCTCTTTCTCCTCCCGCCCTGCAGGTGTAGCTGTTGAAGCATTTTAAACAGAATTTCAGTAATGGATTTTTTCCAAAGAAGAGAGAAAAAATACTTTATAAATAATAGTGAGATGGACTTCTGGTGGCGCCATGTTTTAGGCAACAGCCTAAAATAGAGCTCTGTCAATTCAACTACTAACTAACTATTAATATCCTAACACAACTATTATAAAACTCGGCAAATTTGCACCATATGGCATCCTCCTTGAGAGGCAAAGGCTCGAAGCAGCCAGACAAAAGCGAAAACTTAAAACAACTGACTCTGATGCAGGCTCAGAGTGGAGACGGAGATGCTAACACGTGTGACCCGGGGCTAAAAATATTAGCTGAACTGGAGAACCTAAGGCATGAGAACCTAGATGGTCACACACAGACCAGACTATCACTAAACAAACTTGAATCCTCTATGCAAGGACTCAAAGACGAAATGACTAAACTTGAAAAAAGAACTACGGAGGCAGAAGGTCGCATAAGTGCCGTAGAAGAAGAAACCGGGATGAGACACCAACGAGCAATACGGTACCTGCTGCACAGAGACATGGACCTGACGGCCAGATGTGCAGACTTGCAGAACAGGTCAAGAAGAAACAACCTAAGAATCTACTGTGTACTTGAAGGGAGTGAAGGAAAGGATACGAGGGCCTTCGTGAAAGAGTTAATTAAGTCAACCCTCCAACTGATGCCTGATGTGAATCTCCAAATAGAAAGAGCACACCGGTCCTTAACAGCTAAGCCAAAAGGTGGAGCACCACAGGAGAGAGGCGAGGGAACAACCCTGCGGTGCTACCGGCTACGGACATCAAAGCCTTTCTCAGTGGAGATGAATGATGCAGAGTTTTACTTCATGGAATTTTAAAATAATCAACGTTAGGATGAACACAAAGTTTGGTTACACAACTGACGGAATTCAATAATCCGCAGCGAGTATTACCCACATACCGAGCAGCAACGGCCGCTTTACCAGCTGGGCGTCAGCAGCTCCAGCACTGTGTGTCCCCCACAGAGGAGCAGTCACCCTCCTCAGCCCAGGTTACACCAGGGAGTGGCTCATGTTCAGGTTTGAAGTTGTTGAGTGACAAAATGTCACTGAAAAACTCAGTTGGGTATTTGGAAGTTCATTTTATTCTGTTATTCCACAGCTAACAGCTTTGTTCTGTTTTGCCTTGAGATTAGATTTGGGTCACTGTCACTGTGTGTTACTTCAGATGTCTTTGATTTGTTGGATACTTGGAAAACATAGAGAGGAAAACATATCTACTTGCACAAATTTATAATATATGGATAGTTTAAACTGTATAAGTTACAACGTAAAGGGTATAAGTAGTCCAATTAAAAGGAAAAAAATATTTAACCAACTCAAAAAACTACACTGCTCTATAGCGATCATACAGGAGACCCATCTATCAGAAAAAGAGCATTTAAAATTAAGGAGAGAATGGGTGGACCAGATATATAGCTCCTCTTTCAAAAATGTGAGAAAAAGAGGAGTTGCCATCATGCTAAACAAATCAGTTTACTTTTGCCATGAAAAAACACTTGATGATAAAGAGGGTAGATACGTGATTGTGATAGGAACTATTGCAGGTACTAAAGTTACTTTGGTTAATTTATATGCTCCAAACAAAGACTGCCAAACTTCTTTAAAATGATTGCATCGTTATTAGAAGATAATGCAGAGGGAATTATTCTTATTGATGTATTCTGATTCTTAACGACCTAGCAACAGAAACGCCCTGCTAGTCCCTGCTGACTTCAGCGAATGCTTTCTGGAGGTCGCGGCATTTCCCAAACGGAATACATACCTCACATACAAACACAAAACTGCTTTGCTAGCTCAATCTCACTATAAGATTGAAGATAATCATTTTTCCATGGACAGATTTAGCTACTATGTCCGCAAACTTTACAGACGTTTTTAAGCTAGTAGCACCGGCACAGCTGATAGAGGATGCTGGAGTGGGAGGTGAGATAAACTCTCAACTGGGGGGCAAATGGCTAAGTTTAGCTGTGTATGGGAGTACCAAGTCACGATGAAGAGTGAAGTGTGTGTTTGTGTGATTGTGTGTGTGTAACACATCCCGCAGCCTCAGAGTTCAATCACTCTGTAAAGGAGCCGTTTTGTTTTCCCCACAATCCAGTTCCACAAACATTAAAGAAAGACAACTCAAAATTCTGCTCTGAGTTTTCACTGCAGATCTCCTGCCCCCCTCCAAAAAAAAAAAAAAAACGAAACTCACTATCAAAGCAACACAGGAACAGTAGTAATATAAAGCAGCAGAGACGTCAGATAGGTCGGAGCACTGTGTTTATCTAGATATATTTGAACGTTACAGTTACGGCTGAAAATGACAACAGAACAAAACAAGTTTGCCAAGTTCACATATTTCTAATTCAAATTAACTATCAGTCATCTTCCAAGGAGTGACTGTTGTTATTAGTGTGACGTCACAGTCTGTAGTTCTAATGAATAGCGGAGTAATATTTTTAGTGATGATGATGCTGTAATGCTGATTTGAGCAAGTTAGTTGACCAATCTTCATTACTCACTCACTGACTCATGGACAACAGTGGTTACAGGGCTGGTTGACTGGCCCCACCATTGTGGTCCAGCCAAAAAAAATTTTTTAGCCATTTGGCAGTACCACTGCCTCCACGGCCCACTAGATGGCACCCTGAGGCCCACCGTTGGCCGTGGCCCAGTGGTTGAGAAACCAGGGCCTAGTGGATGTGTGCTGTCACCTACATCCCAGAGAAAAGGACTATACTTTCATGTCACAGGTGCACGGCAGCCACTCAAGAATAGATATGTTTTTGATATCAGGAACAGATACCTATAGAACGAGGGAATGTAATATAGAACCAGTAACTATATCGGACCATGCCTCTGTCACTGTAAAGATACAAATAGTACCAAATAGACAGTTTAAATATTGGAGACTCAATGTTTCATTATTAAATGACGAAACAATTCAACAAGAAATACGTAAAAACATAACAGATTATCTGGAATCTAATGATAATGAGACAGTCTCCCAGACTACTCTCTTAGAGGCTGCTGAAGTAGTAATGCGGGGTAACATTATTGCTATCTCCTCCTGACTGAAAAAGCAAAGACTAGCACAGCAAGTTGAACTAGAGAGGGAAATTAAGAGATTAGAAACACAACATCAACAATCAAAAAACACCAAATTCTGCTACTATTAAGAGAGACGAGAAATAAGATAGATGATCTCTTAACTTACAAGGCAGAGGGAGCACTGCGATTCATAAATAGGAAGTACCATGAGTTGGGCAATAGAGCAAGCTGCTTGTTGGCCTTCCAGCTGTGCAAAGCTCATTCCAATAGGGTAGTACATAAAATAAAATGCCCAAATACTAACCAGATGCTGACCCTACCTAAAGACATCTCAGGGGCATTTACTACCAACCGCTGTAAAATGGTAAATGGACTGTATTTGGATAGTGCTTTTCTAGTCTTCTGACCACTCAAAGCGCTTTTTACATTACAAATCACATTCACACACATTCGTACGCTGAACAGGTACAGGGGCTACCATGCACGGTCCCAACCTGCCCATCAGAGGAAACTAAGCATTCATACACATTCACACTCTGATGGCACAGCCATCAGGAGCAATTTGGAGTTAAGTGTCTTGCCCAAGGACACATCAACATGCGGACAGGAAGAGCCGGGAATTGAACCGCCAATCTTCCAATTAGAGGAAGACCCACTCTACCTCCTGAGCCACAGCCCTGTACACAGAGGAAAGTCAGCCTCATAAAAAAAGAAAAGATTGAATCTTTCCTTAATTCAGTTAATTTAACCAGTTTAACACAAGATGAGGCTGACACAATGACAAGTGCAATTACAGAAGAAGAAATTAAAGAAAGTATTCTCAAACTTTAGAACAATAAATCTCCAGGGGTGGATGGCCTACCCGGAGAATATTATAAATTCTTAGTAAGCGAGTTAACTCTGGTTCTGTGTAGTCTATAATTATGTATTAACAGAAGGGCACCTCCCTGGATCTTGGTCAGAGGCAGTGATAAGTGTTATCCATAAGGAAAATAAAGATCCAACTCTATGTACATCTTATTGTCCAATCAGTCTCCTTTGTGTAGACTTTAAAACCCTGACATCCATTATTGCAAATAGAATACAGAAATATATTAGAAAACTTATAAAACCAGATCAAATGGGTTTTATTAATAATAGACAGGGAATTGATAATGTCAGAAGAGCCTTGAACCTACAATCACTGGCAGCTAAGAGGGACACCACGTCAATGCTTCTCAGCTTAGATGCTGAGAAAGCATTTGACAAGGTCGACTGGACCTTCCTAGAACAAACTCTCAATGCAATGGGCTTCAACAATACTTTTGTGAAATGAATCAAAATATTTTACAAAAATCCCAAATCCAGAGTTAGAGTAAACGGGCATCGCTCAGAATTTTTTCCGCTGGGACATGGCACACGACGTGGCACACACCAAGGATCTGCTTTGTCACCTTTTTTATTTGCTCTCAACATTGAACCCTTAGCTGAACTGATAAGATCTTATCCTACTATAAAGGGAATACCTGATGAAGGAAATAACCAACACAAACTGGCACTTTTTGCTGATGATATATTAATATTTTTGGAAAACCCAATTGCCTTTATTCCTGCCCTATTACATAATCTTAATGGGTATAGTGAAGTGTCAGGTTATAAGATCAATAAGAATAAATCTGAAGCCGTGATGATTGTGGGGGACTGGCCCTCAGTTAGATGACCTGGTCTCATTTAGGAGATCCAACCAGGGATTCAGATATCTTGGTGTCTTCCTTACCTATAAACACACAGAATTATTTTCCTCTAATTATCATAAATTGATTAAAGAAATTAAAAAAGATCTAAACCGATGGGATCTGCTTCGCTTATCACTCTTTGGTAGAATAGAATCTGTGAGAATTTTACCGAGATTATTATTTTTATTTCAATCACTTCCCATTTTAGTACAACAATCTGTATTTAAATTACTAGAAAAATGAATCATAAAATGAATGAATGAATTTTGGCAAAACCGAAGACCAAGAATACGTCTGAAGGTGTTGATGTCAGTGAAAGAAAAGGGAGGCCTACTGGGCAGCCCAGCTTTAGGGGCTTGGGTTGTCAAGGACTTAGAGACAGGATGGGTCTCTATTGAACAATGCTCCATTATCGGGGGTCTTTATCGAGCCTTCCATTTCTTGGACAACAATCTCAGAAAAAACTTAAAATTAGAAATCCATGGATTATACACACATTAAAGGTCTGGTGTACAGTCCAGAAACAACTGAAAGGAGTCGCTGCTCTGTCACGAGTTATGCCCATAGTAGGGAACATTGAGTTCTTACCATCCCTATCTGACAGGGCTTATAAGAGATGGGTGGAGGCTGGTCTGATAACAATAAATCAACTTATGGATGGGCATGTATTTAGATCTTTTTCACAACTTAAAGACAAGTTTACCCTGCTGTCAAGTGACCTATATAGTGTAGTGGCAATTCTCTGCTGCTGGTGAAGAATGAAATAGAGACTTCTGTCGGCCGACAAAGGTTTTATTTTCTTTGCAAAGAAAAGGTCATTCAACATGCGAGCGGTGGATGAAGAAAGACCCTGAACATGGGGAGAGCTGAACATTTATACCTGAGGCACACCTCCCTATTTTGGTCTGCTGTGGGTGTTGAACCGACCCCCTAGGGTGTGGTTCACACTGGAGGCATCCTGCAGGCTTAGAATGTAAATGTGAAGGAGTCTAGACATCATGATTAAAAGGACAAAAGGAAAGGTGAGGTGTCTCTAGTAGACAAAGAAATTAAATTACAATATACATCCAAACACAAAAGGGGAGGTGGGATGGCTCAGGAAGCCAAGGTAACGAAATTGCAATTACAATAGATATCTACAAATCAGACATTATGTATTATTAGCCACAAGGGGATTGGAAGCCAACTCTTTAAAGAATTTGATTGGAAGGTCAAAACCAGGTTCTTCAGGACACCATTAACAACTTTTCTTTCCAAGAATAACCCCAGCAACAAATGCTGGAGGAACTGCGGTATGGTAGGCGACCATACTCACATATTCTGGGACTGCCCGAAAATACAAATATTTTGGAAAAAAATTAAAGCGGAACTGGAAAAGATTTTGATAATGGACCTCCCCATGGACTCTTTGTTATTCCCACTGGATGTGTTTCCTGACCACCTGTTAACAACAGATCATTGTTATTTATTGCATGTTCTATTAGTCATTGCAAGAAAAATGATTACTATTAATTGGATGAAACCTAACCCCCCTACGATTGCTCAGTGGCTGCAGAGGGTAAAACTTCTGTACCAAATGGAATTTATGACTGCCCAGTTACATCTTCAAGTACCAATCTTTATGAGAAGATGGACCCCAGTTAGTGACTACTTACCCTAAGACTCTGAGTGATTTACTTTTCATTTAACTAACCACTGTTATTAATAATATTTGAATTGCTTCTATCCGCATATTGCTGTTATATCTGCTGTAAAACAGCTTTTCTGAATACTGAACCAGCAATGTATAAGTGCATTGTAAACGTACAATAACCATTTATGCCTGACAGATAAAACCCAATCTCAGGATGCTTTGTTGTTTTAGTTTTGCTTTGTGTTGTTCTGTCTTTTGTATTTGTCAATTGTCAATTGTCATAAAGGCAATAAAGTTTAAAAAAAATACTGAGATTTGTAATGGTTTATTCCAACCAAATATTATTTTTTTATATTTTGATTTCCCTTTTGCCTTTCAAAAAATAGAGGAGGATCAACCTCCTCTGCCTCAATGGACCAGCCTCCTCTGATATATATAGTACTATAGTAGAGCTCCCTGAGTATGTGAGTATTCTGAGTATGTTTTTTTGGATGTGTTCTTGTTTGTACAGATTTACCATCATGTGACTGGACAATATGCAGCCTATCATGAGATACCTATGGCTTGAAGCTGTGTTCAGAAGATCAATGAGAACCTCAAGCTCACCACATAAGCCTATTACTGCTCATCCAGGCAGGACACTGACTGCTGATATATTCTGTTAACCACACTAATATTCAGTGCTTGGGACCATTGTCTGTGACATAGAAAACAGGTTTATACTGTTAGTCTATATACAGTATTTATATAGAGCTAATCTGATGTACTCATACAGACTTTGCACTTGCAAAGAAATGAAAACAGGTGTTACAGATAAAATAAACCAGTTATGTTTGTCAGTCAGTGTGAAGGATGTGCTGAGTTAAACTGTGTTTATGTGAAGCAGGAAAAACTCATGATTTAAGATAAATTAGAAAGAGGAAAAAGAACAATCATTTTGTTTTGTCCTTCAGATCCTGAAAGCCTTAAACTTTGACTTTGGCACTTGCTGATCTTTTACAAAAATAAAAGGTATGAAAAAAGTTAACCGACTCCTGTACATGTTATTCTCCTCACTTCAGCCCAATGTTACAATCTTTAATACAGAAAGCAGAGAGAAAAAACAGAGATATCACTTACTGATTAAAGTACTGCAAAAAGAGAACAACATTTAATGTTGCCATAGCATAAGGAATGAATCAGTTATTCTGGCCTCTAAGCTTGTTCTTTGTCCAAACTGCTCAGATATTCTTACTGGTTTGTAGCTGTACCATCAACCCTGCATCCCACAAACTGTGTTCATATACATTTAATCTACACAAAAGTAATATCAGCCAGATTACATTACACATTTATTACAAAGATTAATTCATACAAGTTTAAGGTTGTGGAAATACGGTGGCCCTGGTTAAAAAAAACTTGTTAACATGACATGGATAAATTTCCTCAAAACTAATTTAAATTGAATTGCAGGGTCCTATCAGTGATGTTAATAAACTTTTCAAATGCTCTGTTCAAATGCTGGCTGTCTCCCAACACTGGTCCCAGCTGTAACACCGAATTTGCTCCTTCATTTATAAAAAAATATCATCTCAGTGTTGGCTTTTACAACATTAAACATGCTGCTGGCTCAAAGCAGATTTCTCACTCTTTGTTGACTAAAACTGCTAATATTAATGATATATCAAATTATTATTTTTTTCTTGGTATACAGCACTGATAAATGAGGAGTCTGGAAAGAAGGTAGCAGAGACAGATGTCCCAAGAGCCAAAGACCTTCCCATCACATCCATAAAGCCTCTGGTTCACACCGCCTGTGATTCTGCAGATGCTTGTCATGTCTCCAACTTGCCCAGCAATGTGTGCTGAATCTGTTATGGCGGCTTCCTTTTCTCTAAATTTCATTAGTGGGAAGCTCAGCCAACTGAAGAGCACTGGGGATTAATTGGGGGTTAAGTGAGTTTAAAAGATCTGATTGAACAGCTCACAAATTTGAGGCTTCATTTGAAGACAGAAAACTTTCTTCTACCTTTTTTTTCTTTAATTAAGATATCACAGGCCTTGACCTTGACTAGAACAGAGGATAAATGAGTGAATTAATTGTGGAGGGAAGGGGGTGAGTTTTTGACTTCAGGACACTGGTGGAAGGCCTGGGAATGGGGCCATGCTAAGTTAGAATAGGTGGTGGTTTGACAAGGTCAGTAGCACTGGTGATATAGAAATAACTTTGACCACTTCTTAAAAGATGAACCCTATTTGTGTGAGAATGAAATGATCAGCTTTGCAACCAAGATACCACATAATCCAATTTACAAGATGAAGGTGCTTCCTAGGGAGAGCCCTTTGCTTTAAAGGATTATTATGACTTGTTTCAACTTTCAATTTATTTTTGTAATTCTTGAGCATAATTTTTATCAGTTGGTATAATATATCAATTAACACTTAAAAGGAGTTAGACAAGTATAGAAATGAGCCATAGAGATGATCAGACATGTTGGAAACAAGCCCACAGTTAATGCAGATTATCTAAACCATTTTATTAGGAGGTGAGCACACCTCAAAGTGAATAATCCCTCATTACACACGACAACTGTGCACACAACTAGTATGTGTAAATAAAGTAGGTTAAAGTTGAAGCAGGAGGTCTAAACTGTGAACCTGAGTGTTTCTTTCCAACCTGTTTGATCATCTGCTTGTGTGTCTTGACTGGACTTCGTTTTAGTGATGTAACCAGGTGTAGTGCCTGGTACAGAAAATATCCCTCTATGCCTGACTATGCCACCTCCTGCTAGTATTTTCAGTGTGTTATGTCTTCCCCCAACAGGAACAATTTACAAGAGGTGTATTTCGTGCAAAGATCGATTTAATTTTATTACAAAAATAGATCTATCTATCTATATCCTGACCAAGATCCAAACCCATAACCTCCTGTGCCAGAGTCAGTAGTGTTAACCACTGAGCTATCCAGCTGCTATCATATGCAGTGTGGACCCTTAGATAAGGTTCTTAATGCTGCTAGCCTACCTCAGGATGAGTGAAACTGCAAATTCAAGAGTCATACTGGCTTGGACGTCACCCAAGTCAACAAGATTTGCATCAGGTGTTGGGGAACCAGGGAAACCTGATGAGAAATGGACCACTTGAACAAGGCATTGATGGAGTAGAGCAGAGAATATGGATCTGTTGGAATGCTACTATACAAGTAACCCCGATGAGAAGGGCTGCATGCAGAGGCTGTGGGATATATGGAAACAACTACTAGCCCAGTGTTCCAACATCAGCAAATGGCAACTGCTATTACAACGAGAGACTGATGAGGTACAAAGAACATGCTATGGCAAGGGAGAGCCAGAATGACAGGTCAGGGGGGAGATATCATCATCCCCACCCTCTGAGATTGGGTACCAAGCCCCGAACAAGCCCTTATGACACAGATTCCCTTAACACAAGATTGACTGACCTGAGAATGAAAACCATGACTAAGCTGGACACCTGACCTTCTGAAAGTCTGCCAGAGGATGTGAATGCAGCACTATGTACTATCCCTACTAGGACCATAACTGTGACCAGTCAGTTATACACCACAGCAACAGTGATCCTAGAGATGCTTGGCTACAAGATGAACACCATAAGTCACAAAAAGCATTATGGAGCCTGTAGGGGCTTGGTTACAAGTTTGGCTATCAGAAGTAATTAATGATTATCAAAGATAATCATTATTAATAAGAATTAATAATAATGGGGCACCACCCTGGAGTCAGGGAAAAGGATAGCCAATTCACTCTCAAAATATACTAACATGAATTTGGGGATTTTGATTAATAATTAACTTAATAACTATACAAAATCACCATATCAGTAGATAGTTATGGTTGAAGGATTTGGAGTTCTTTACAGAGCAGAGGTTGGCAAAACTCATTCTTATGCAACATTAAAACAGAGAACAGGTAGATCCAAAAGCATTTATTTAACAGAAAGCGCAAAAGCAAGACGCACAATACTAATCTAGCTAAGTGTACCTATATACAAGTGTGTGTGTGTGTGTGTTGGGAAGACAATGGTAAGATGGCTGTAGTCACCTGGTGACTGAGCACACAGCATGCCGACAATTTGGCTGATAAAGGGAACTACACACTCTCAAAAATAGAGGTACGAGACAAGAACAATTCTGTACCTATAGGTACACTTTTGAAGAGTGTTCCCTCAGAAGTACAATTTGGGTCTTTAAGAGCACAGAAGTGTACCTTTTGACTACCAAAAAGGGTACAAAGTGATTTAAAACAAGAGAGAGTACACATTTCCACTGGTACCCTAAGAGTACCTGCAGCATACAAGTAATGTGTGTGTGTGTGTGTATATATATATATATATATATATATATCCGTGATATCTGCTTTGATAAAGGAAACATGCATTGTGGGGGAGGATGCAATCTCTGTTGAGGCTCATATCAAGGTACTGCTTGAGCAATACAGCAAGTTGCATCCCGACACGAAGTTGGTGAAAGACCGCATGATGAAAACCTTTGCATGGAGACGCCGAGAAATAGCAGAAGGAATATCTACTGAGGACCTCTTGAAGAGATATCCATTCCTGAGAACTTCCGCAGGGGTAAGAAGAGTTATGCTGATGCCAACTTTAGCGACAGACAGGGGACAAATTAAAGTACCTTACCCCGTCTGTATATCAAGGGTTTTAACAAGGTCATTTAAATTTTTGTGTGTGTGTTTGGGATGGGAGGAGGATGTGTATAAAGTATTTAGTGAAAACGTGTCTGGAGGGGATCTTTAAAATGTGTTAAAGGTTGTTCAAATACTTCAAATAAACCTTGCCTGTCTTTTTCCTATTTTTCTTTTTTAAAATCTCAGTTGTACGATGAGGTTGATGCTCTTCACCCCTCTGCAGTTGGCATATGCTGCTGCTTCAGTGAGAACTTCACATCTCTTCTTCCAAATATGCTAAAACTTGTCAAGGATCTGCCATTGAAAAAAACTCTACGTGGAGGCAAGAGAGGATGCCTTGGCTGAAGATATTGCAGGTACTGATTTGAGCACATGCTGATCAACTGGTCAATTTTACTACATATTTGTCATATGTGTGCAGTCCCCTTGAGAGAGAATGGGTACAGTTGCACAAGGGCTGAACAATTCATCGAAATTGTACTCTAACCTCGTACAATTTTCAAATTGCAGTAGGGGCAATATTTATTAATGGCTAAATGTGTGTCATAATTGCATTTTAAATTAAAATATTGTCGCACTGCAGAGATGTCCTGCTTACTCATTCTACTGCTCTAGACTAAAGAAAGCATGTTTGTTTTCTACAGATCCCTGCTAAATAGCACCATTATGGTTTTAATGTATGTTTTTCAATTAAAATGAGAATGATGTAAAAAATAAATAAATAAATCATTCTCTCATATTGCAATCATATCGCAATGGTAAAATCATAATTATTGTCATAATTATATATTTTTCAAAATGGTAAAGCCCTAATCCCATCTGCACCATCAATAAGGGGTGTAACGATCCACACTTATTTGATTTGATACATAATACAAGATACAAAATTATATATTACAAGACTACAAGATTATATTTATTTCATGATAACTTGAAAAATTTGAATTGAGAAAATGTATGATTTTAAATATTTTATTTTTTTTAATAAGGGTTTTCAAGTTTTAGTATTGTACCTGAAGTAACATACTGTCTCTAATGCAGTAGCCTGTCTTGGGGAATTTGCATTTTATTTGTATCAACCAAATTTATTGAGATGCATTTTCACTTGAAAATTGTACCATCTGTATGACTGATGCATGCCTTATCAGATCCAATCTTATCTGTACTAACATTTTTTTTCTCTTATGTAGAATAATCCTCTCTCTCCATATCCAACTGTCCAACTTCATGATCAAGACTGGAAAACTGCCCTCTCCGGACAGTGTCGGAGTGTTATCAAAGTCGAGGGTGTTGAGGTTTGTTCCTGCTCTTCGGTGGTTGAAGCCTTTATCACAGCCTTCTGTATGTACTTTGTCTTCAACATGACATACCCTTCATACTTGAAAAAGACACTGACTTTTCTTCAGAGTCGCATTGCCAACTTCATCGAGGATGGAGACAAACCCCTGCCAGTAACTGTGACTCGAGTAATTAACCTTCACTGAACATGCGTGGACTGCACCAATGTTCAAAATGCTCAAAAAGGACATTGACATTTAGGAAACTCATTCAACATATTGGACTTGTACATGCCCATGAACCTCATTTTAGCATAACATGGGGGATAGATAACTGTCAGTCCATTCAAGTCAAGTACCATTCTTTTAGGCGGCATGCTTATCGAAAACACAAAGACAGTATTTCTAATCGCTCAGAGGTAAGTGAAGAACATTTTGAACAATCAGTTGAACACACACACACACACACACACACACACACACACAGTTCAGCAGTCAACACCACCTAGTATGGACAGGTTGATTGAGAATTTAAGAGACCATTTATTTAGCTTCATACTGAAGTGTACTGAAAAAAATAATGTCTCTCTCTCTCTCCGTCCAACACGATATTGTTGATGACCTAAATTTTTTATTGTCTTTTTTTCAAAGAAAACTATGACTCTTTCATTTATTATCATTTGGATAAGAATGGTTTCCGCATCAGTGATAGCCCAGAACTTGAGTAGATTTTGTCTACTTCAGACTTTTTTCAGAACGCATGTGATTCAATTCGGTCACCATTCATAATAAAAGAACACTGCAAATCAAAATTGGACCTGACAGAACCAGTTACACAGTAAGAAACAGTTCAGGAATGAAAATTGGTAGTTATTCTTATGTTCCAATCACACAGGTATTAAAAAAATATTGCCAGATTGAGGATGTGTGGGAACAGATTGTTTTGGATAACCACAGAAACAGAGATGATGATGATGATGTTCTGACTGATTACAGTGATGGGATATACTTTAAAGAGCACTAATCTTTCAAAGATAATCCTCAAGCTCTAAGACTTCATTTTTACGAGGATGAATTTGAAATTGTCAACCCACTGGGAGCTAAAAGAAACAAGCACAAAATCTGTGCTTTTTTTTATTCAGTTGGGAACATAAGTGCAAAATATCGCTCAAAGTTGAGTCACATTCATTTAGCCTTAATGGTTCGCCATTCACATGTGAAAGAAGCTGGACTTGAAACTATACTACAACCCTTGATAGATGAGCTCAAGATGCTCTCCACAGAGGGCTTCTCTTTCAGTCTTGATGACGTACAGCACACAATGCAAGCTGCTGTAGCAACCATTTCGTGTGACAACCTCTGCTCATATGATTGGGCGGTTTTCCATGTCTTTCAATTAGAGGTAAGATCGGGCCTAAAAAATCCAGCCCGACCCGACCCAGGCCTGTGGGTATTAAAGCCCGACCCGACCCGAGCCCAATCAATTAACTTGATTTGCAGGCCCGAGCCCGAAACAAACCCGAAATTTTATATCGCAAGTTTTCTTAATGTTAAAATGATCATTATAAATGCATTTGCACAATGAAATAACGCTGAAAAAGTTTGTTAAAGATATTTCTGTGTGTGATATTGTGCTCATATGGACGCGTTACCAAAGGCGGAAACAAACAGACTTTAAAAATCCTCCGCTGGAGACTGTGCGCACGGATGAATCCATTCATACATGTTTCTGGACCAGCTGCTGTTTGCAGAAGTCAGACCTGCTGACGTAGGTGGTATATACACACGTGGACAAAATTGTTGGTACCCCTCGGTTAATGAAAGAAAACCCCACAATGGTCACAGAAATAACTTGAATCTGACAAAAGTAACAATAAATAAAAATTCTATGAAAATGAACAAATGAAAATCTGACATTTATTTTGAACCGTGGTTCAACAGAATTATTTTAAAAAATAAACTCATGAAACAGGCCTGGACAAAAATGATGGTACCCCTAGAAAAGACTGAAAATAATGTGACCAAAGGGACATGTTAAATCAAGGTGTGTCCACTAATTAACATCACAGGTATCTACAATCTTGTAATCAGTCAGTGGGCCTATATATAGGGCTACAGGTAGTCACTGTGCTGTTTGGTGACATGGTGTGTGCCACACTCAACATAGACCAGAGGAAGCGAAGGAAAGAGTTGTCTCAGGCGATGAGAAAGAAAATTATAGACAAGCATGTTAAAGGTAGAGGCTATAAGACCATCTCCAAGCAGCTTGATGTTCCTGTGACTAGAGTTGCACATATTATTCAGAAATTTAAGATCCATGGGACTGTAGCCAACCTCCCTGGACGTGGCCGCAGGAGGAAAATTGATGACAAATCAAAGAGACGGATAATATGAATGGTAACAAAAGAGCCAAGTAAAACTTATAAATAGATTAAAGGTTAACTTCAAGCTCAAGGAACATCAGTGTCAGATCGCACCATCCGTCGTTGTTTGAGCCAAAGTGGACTTAATGGGAGACGACCAAGGAGGACACCATTGTTGAAAGCAAATCATAAAAAAGCCAGACTAGAATTTGCCAAACTACATGTTGACAAGCCACAAAGCTTCTGGGAGAATGTCCTATGGACAGATGAGACAAAAATGGAACTTTTTGCCAAGGCACATCAGCTCTATGTTTACAGGTGGAAAAATGAAGCATATCAAGAAAAGAACACTGTCCCTACTGTGAAACATGGAGGAGGCTCTGTTATGTTCTGGGGCTGCTTTGCTTCATCTGGCACAGGGTGTCTTGAATCTGCAGGGTACAATGAAATCTCAAGACTATCTAGGGATTCTAGAGAGAAATGTGCTGCCCAGTGTCAGAAATCTTGCTCTCAGTCGCAGGTCATGGGTCTTGCAACAGGATAATGACCCAAAACACACAGCTAAAAACACCCAAGAATGGCTAAGAAGAAAACATTGGACTATTCTGAAGTGGTCTTTCATGAGCCCTGACCTAAATCCTATTGAGCATCTTTGGAAGGAGCTGAAACATGCCGTCTGGAAAAGGCACCCTTCAAACCTGAGACAACTGGAGCAGTTTGCTCATGAGAAGTGGGCCAAAATACCTGCTGAGAGGTGCAGAAGTCTCATCTGTGTTCCCCCCTAGACAGAAAAGGTCGTAACAGACAGTTTGATTGTGGTGATTGCCTCAAAAGGTTGTGCAACAAAATATTAAGTATCTTAATATAGTATATTATTCTATCTATCTATCTGTCTATCTATATGTCGATTTTGTATGGCCTCTCATTCAGAGATACAGCAAAAATTTTGTGAGGAAAGTTTTGTTCTTAGAACAACTGAAGTACATAAATATCACATAGATTGTGTGAAAAAAGACAAACTAAGTGCTTCTTTGTACGGTGTCTATGGTAACTGTATATTTGATGCACTGCTTTATTTTGATGTGATAAAGTGTCTTCCCCCAGATGTGATGCTTGATTTGCTGGAGGGAGTTCTCCCTCTGGTAATGAAGTTGGTCATCTGTGAAGCTCATCATCAAAAGCATATAACCATACATGAAATCAATGATGAGCTGAAAAATTTAAACATCGGGAAGAATGACAGACAAAACAAACCAGTGCCATTGACTGAAAAAATCCTTGGAAATTCTAACATAGTTGGATCAGCCAGTCAAAAATGGTGCCTATTCAGACTATTGCCTTTTGTGATGGCTCACTGTATCCCACCTGATAGTCAATATTGGCAAGTGTTCTTACTATGCTCAGACATCGTGGATATTGTCATGGCTACAAAAGTGAGAAAAGATGACCTTGCTCATCTAAAATTGCTGATTCAAGAATTCCTTGACAAGACTACTGAAGTCTTTGGAAATGTTTTAACACCATAGTGTCACTACTTGATTCATTATCCAAGACTTATATTGATGTATGGTCCTCTTCAACCTTTGTGGTGTATGAGGTATGAAAGCAAGCACCAATATTTCAAAAATATTGCCAGCAAATGTAGGAACTTTGTAAACATAACTGCGACACTCAGCAACTGTCATCAAATGAAGCAATGCTGGGAGTTTTCTTCAGATAGGTTCCTAGGTGACTTTGAAAATGCGTCCAGGAAAAGCATTTCTTCACCATTTTCTTCTCTTCCATGTGACTTACAGAATGCTCTGAAATTAAACCAAAGTTTTGTAGATGTGCAGTTTCAGGATAAAGTTCTTAAAACTCAGCCTCAGGACCAGTAGGCAGAAGGGACTCCTTCCTGGGTTCACTCCTGGCAGTGTAGGGCTTTGTATGAAAAGGAGAGTGGGTCACTTGTTTTAATATGGTTCGAGAAATTTAGGGCTCATTTTTGAATATTTGAGGATATTCAGCTCTGCAGGCAGAGTTGGGAGCTTTTCTCTGCACCTGGAGGAGACTTTTGCAGAACTCTGTATGTAAGATTTCAATAGGGTGTTTGTCCCATTTTGTCCAGTCTTGTTGAATTTGTGTACCCCACACCTCGCTGCCATATAATGCAATGGGTTCAATGATTGATTTGAATATTTTGATCCAAGTTCTAATTGGTAGTTCGGTGTTTATTGATCTCTTGATGGCATAAAAAGCCCTTTTTGCTTTGTCTTTTAGTTCATTCACAGCCAAGCAAATTGTTCCTGTGTTTGAAATTTTTAGTCCTAAATAAGTGTTGTGGTTTGTTTGTTCGATAATGTTGTATCCAATTGTGAATCTAGTGTTTTTCTGTAGTCTGGACCTTTTCTGAAAAATAACCACTTTTGTTTTGGGCTGGTTGACTGTCAAGGCCCAGGTTTTACAGTATTTTTCTAATTCTAATAAATGTTGCTGCAAGCCTTCTTTAGTGGGGGACAGCAAGACCAGGTCATCGGCATACAGGAGGCATTTTATTGTGGTGTCTTGTAATTTCAATCCAGGTGCTGGGGAATTTTCTATTTGTTTTGCCAGTTCATTAATGTAGATATTGAATAATGTGGGGCTGAGGCTACAGCCTTGTCTGACTCCACGTCTCTGGCAGAAAGACTGTTTTTTTTGTCCCAATCTTAATTGAGAATTTTGCTTTAGAATACATCGACTTGATTAGATCGTATACTTTACCTCCAATACTACAATACAACTTTCAATCAACTTAAACAAAAGGCTGTTGTGCCAGATTGACTCAAAAGCTTTCTAAAAATCCACAAAGCAAGTGTAAATTTTACCATCATTTTTGTGCACTCATTGTCAGTTAGAGTGTGCAATGTAAAAATATGATCTGTGGCTCTAAATTTTGGTAGAAATCCAATTTGGCTTTTGCTTAATAAACGATGCTCTGTAATGAGGTTTATGATTCCTGAATTTAGAATGCTACATAAGACTTTTCCCAGATCTCATGGTAATATTGGGGATCTGTCTTGTCCCCACTTTTAAATATGAGAGTTATAAGACCTTCACTCCATATATCAGGAAAATAGTCAACTCTGAACACTAAATTAATACCCACCCCAATGTCATTTTATCAGGTTTTGGCGAAGATTTGACACCCTTTAAATTTTGACCATTTTTTCAACCCGCGACCTGACGTTTTTTTCTGATTTTGGTGTGATCTCTGGAGCTGAAATTTCTTCGGTACAAAGATAATTCTTTCTAATCTCTGCAATTTCACGATTAATACCCACCCCAATGTCATTTTATCAGGTTTTGGCGAAGATTTGACGCCCTTTAAATTTTGACCATTTTTTCAACCCGCGACCTGTCGTTTTTTTCTGGTTTTTGACGTGATCTCTGCAGCTGAAATTTCTTTGGTAAAAAGATTATTCTTTCTAATCTCTGTAATTTCTCGATTAATACCCACCCCAATGTCATTTTATCAGGTTTTGGCGAAGATTTGATGCCCTTTAAATTTTGACCATTTTTTCGACCTGCGACCTGTCTTTTTTTTCTGGTTTTTGGCGTGATCTCCAGAGCTGAAATTTGTTTGGAACAAATATAGTTTTTTTCTAATCTCTGCAATTTCTCGATTAATACCCACCCCAATGTCATTTTATCAGGTTTTTGGGGAAATTTGACACTCTTTAAATTTTGACCATTTTTTCATCCCGTGACCTGTCGTTTTTTTCTGTTTTTTGGCGTGATATCCAAAGCTGAAATTTCTTTGGTACAAAGATCATTCTTTCTAATCCCTACAATTTCTCGATTAATACCCACCCCAATGTCATTTTATCAGGTTTTGGCGAAGATTTGACGCCCTTTAAATTTTGACCATTTTTTCAACCCGTGACCTGTCGTTTTTTTCTGGTTTTTGGCGTGATCTCCAGAGCTGAAATTTCTTTGGAACAAATATAATTCTTTCTAATCTCTGCAATTTCTCGATTAATACCCACCCCAATGTCATTTTATCAGGTTTTGGCGAAGATTTGACGCCCTTTAAATTTTGACCATTTTTTCAACCCGCGACCTGTCGTTTTTTTTCTGGTTTTTGGCGTGATCTCCAGAGCTGAAATTTCTCTGGAACAAAGATAATTCTTTCTAATCTCTACAATTTCTCGATTAATACCCACCCCAATGTCATTTTATCAGGTTTTTGGGAAAATTTGACACCCTTTAAATTTTGACCATTTTTTCAACCCGCGACCTGTCGTTTTTTTCTGGTTTGTTACGTTATCTCTGGAGCTGAAATTTCTTTGGAACAAAGATCATTCTTTCTAATCTCTGCAATTTCTTGATTAATACCCACCCCAATGTCATTTTATCAGGTTTTGGCGAAGATTTGACACCCTTTAAATTTTGACCATTTTTTCAACTGTCGTTTTTTTCTGGTTTTTGGCGCGATCTCCAGAGCTGAAATTTCTTTGCTACAAAGATAATTCTTTCTAATCTCTGCAATTTCTTGATTAATAACCACCCCAATGTCATTTTATCAGGTTTTTGCGAAGATTTGACGCCCTTTAAATTTTGACCATTTTTTCGACCTGCGACCTGTCGTTTTTTTCTGGTTTTTGGCGTGATCTCCAGAGCTGAAATTTGTTTGGAACAAATATAATTCTTTCTAATCTCTGCAATTTCTCGATTAATACCCACCCCAATGTCATTTTATCAGGTTTTTGGGGAAATTTGACACCCTTTAAATTTTGACCATTTTTTCATCCGGTGACCTGTCGTTTTTTTCTGTTTTTTTAAGTGATCTCCAAAGCTGAAATTTCTTTGGTACAAAGATCATTCTTTCTAATCTCTGCAATTTCTCGATTAATACCCACCCCAATTTCATTTTATCAGGTTTTGGCGAAAATTTGACACCCTTTAAATTTTGACCATTTTTTCAACCCGCGACCTGTCGTTTTTTTCTGTTTTTTGGCGTGATCTCCAGAGCTGAAATTTCTTTGGTACAAAGATCATTCTTTCTAATCTCTGCAATTTCTCGATTAATACCCACCCCAATGTCATTTTATCAGGTTTTGGTGAAGATTTGACGCCCTTTAAATTTTGACCATTTTTTCAACCCGCGACCTGTCGTTTTTTTCTGGTTTTTGGCATGATCTCCAAAGCTGAAATTTCTCTGGAACAAAGATAATTCTTTCTAATCTCTACAATTTCTCAATTAATACCCACCCCAATGTCATTTTATCAGGTTTTGGCGAAGATTTGACGCCCTTTAAATTTTGACCATTTTTTCAACCCGCGACCTGTCGTTTTTTTCTGGTTTTTGACGTGATCTCTGCAGCTGAAATTTCTTTGGTACAAAGATTATTCTTTCTAATCTCTGTAATTTCTCGATTAATACCCACCCCAATGTCATTTTATCAGGTTTTGGCGAAGATTTGATGCCCTTTAAATTTTGACCATTTTTTCGACCTGCGACCTGTCTTTTTTTTCTGGTTTTTGGCGTGATCTCCAGAGCTGAAATTTGTTTGGAACAAATATAATTTTTTTCTAATCTCTGCAATTTCTCGATTAATACCCACCCCAATGTCATTTTATCAGGTTTTTGGGGAAATTTGACACTCTTTAAATTTTGACCATTTTTTCATCCCGTGACCTGTCGTTTTTTTCTGTTTTTTGGCGTGATCTCCAAAGCTGAAATTTCTTTGGTACAAAGATCATTCTTTCTAATCCCTACAATTTCTCGATTAATACCCACCCCAATGTCATTCTATCAGGTTTTGGCGAAGATTTGACGCCCTTTAAATTTTGACCATTTTTTCAACCCGTGACCTATCGTTTTTTTCTGGTTTTTGGCGTGATCTCCAGAGCTGAAATTTCTTTGGAACAAAGATAATTCTTTCTAATCTCTACAATTTCTCGATTAATACCCACCCCAATGTCATTTTATCAGGTTTTTGGGAAAATTTGACACCCTTTAAATTTTGACCATTTTTTCATCCAGCGACCTGTCGTTTTTTCTGGTTTTTGGCGTGATCTCTGGAGCTGAAATTTCTCTGGAACAAAGTTAATTCTTTCTAATCTCTACAATTTCTCGATTAATACCCACCCCAATGTCATTTTATCAGGTTTTGGCGAAGATTTGACGCCCTTTAAATTTTGACCATTTTTTCAACCCGCGACCTGTCGTTTTTTTCTGGTTTTTGGTGTGATCTCTGGAGCTGAAATTTCTTTGGTACAAAGATCATTCTTTCTAATCTCTGCAATTTCTCGATTAATACCCACCCCAATGTCATTTTATCAGGTTTTGGGGATGATCTGACGACCTTTAAATTTTGACCATTTTTTCAACCCGCGGGCTGTCGTTTTTTTCATGTTTTCGGCGTGACCTCCGGACCTGAAATTTCTTTGGAACAAAGATAATTCTTTCTAATCTCTGCAATTTCTCGATTAATACCCACCCCGTTGACATTTTATCAGGTTTTGGGGAATACCTGATGCCCTTTAAATTTTGACCATTTTTTCAACCCGCGGGCTGTCGTTTTTTTTCAGGTTTTCGGCGTGACCTCCGGAGCTGAAATTTCTTTGGAACAAAGATAATTCTTTCTAATCTCTGCAATTTCTCAATTAATACCCACCCCGTTGTCATTTTATCAGGTTTTGGGGATGATCTGACGACCTTTAAATTTTGACCATTTTTTCAACCCGCGGGCTGTCGTTTTTTTCATGTTTTCGGCGTGACCTCCGGAGCTGAAATTTCTTTGGAACAAAGATAATTTTTTCTAATCTCTGCGATTTCTCAATTAATACCCTCCCCGTTGTCATTTTATCAGGTTTTGGGGAAGATCTGACGCCCATTAAATTTTGACCATTTTTTCACCACGCGGGCTGTCGTTTTTTTCAGGTTTTCAGCGTGACCTCTGGAGCTGAAATTTCTTTGGAACAAAGATAATTCTTTCTAATCTCTGCAATATCTCGATTAATACCCACCCCGTTGTCATTTTATCAGGTTTTGGGGAATACCTGACACCGTTTAAATTTTGACCATTTTTTCAACCCGCGGGCTGTCGTTTTTTTCGTGTTTTCGGCGTGACCTCCGGAGCTGAAATTTCTTTGGAACAAAGATAATTCTTTCTAATCTCTGCAATTTCTCGATTAATACCCACCCCGTTGTCATTTTATCAGGTTTTGGGGATGATCTGACGCCGTTTAAATTTTGACCATTTTTTCAACCCGCGGGCTGTCGTTTTTTTTCAGGTTTTCGGCGTGACCTCCGGAGCTGAAATTTCTTTGGAACAAAGATAATTCTTTCTAATCTCTGCAATTTCTCGATTAATACCCACCCCGTTGTCATTTTATCAGGTTTTGGGGAATACCTGACGCCGTTTAAATTTTGACCATTTTTTCAACCCGCGGGCTGTCGTTTTTTTCGTGTTTTCGGCGTGACCTCCGGAGCTGAAATTTCTTTGGAACAAAGATAATTCTTTCTAATCTCTGCAATTTCTCGATTAATACCCACCCCGTTGTCATTTTATCAGGTTTTGGGGATGATCTGACGACCTTTAAATTTTGACAATTTTTTCACCACGCGGGCTGTCGTTTTTTTCAGGTTTTCAGCGTGACCTCTGGAGCTGAAATTTCTTTGGAACAAAGATAATTCTTTCTAATCTCTGCAATATCTCGATTAATACCCACCCCGTTGTCATTTTATCAGGTTTTGGGGAATACCTGACGCCGTTTAAATTTTGACCATTTTTTCAACCCGCGGGCTGTCGTTTTTTTTCAGGTTTTCGGCGTGACCTCCGGAGCTGAAATTTCTTTGGAACAAAGATAATTCTTTCTAATCTCTGCGATTTCTCGATTAATACCCTCCCCGTTGTCATTTTATCAGGTTTTGGGGAAGATCTGACGCCCATTAAATTTTGACCATTTTTTCACCACGCGGGCTGTCGTTTTTTTCGTGTTTTCGGCGTGACCTCCGGAGCTGAAATTTCTTTGGAACAAAGATAATTCTTTCTAATCTCTGCAATTTCTCGATTAATACCCACCCCGTTGTCATTTTATCAGGTTTTGGGGAAGATCTGACAACCTTTAAATTTTGACCATTTTTTCAACCCGCGGGATGTCGTTTTTTTCATGTTTTCGGCGTGACCTCCGGAGCTGAAATTTCTTTGGAACAAAGATAATTCTTTCTAATCCTTGAGATTTCTCAATTAATACCCTCCCCGTTGTCATTTTATCAGGTTTTGGGGAAGATCTGACGCCCATTAAATTTTGACCATTTTTTCACCACGCGGGCTGTCGTTTTTTTCAGGTTTTCAGCGTGACCTCTGGAGCTGAAATTTCTTTGGAACAAAGATAATTTTTTCTAATCTCTGCAATATCTCGATTAATACCCACCCCGTTGTCATTTTATCAGGTTTTGGGGAATACCTGACACCGTTTAAATTTTGACCATTTTTTCAACCCGCGGGCTGTCGTTTTTTTCGTGTTTTCGGCGTGACCTCCGGAGCTGAAATTTCTTTGGAACAAAGATAATTCTTTCTAATCTCTGCAATTTCTCGATTAATACCCACCCCGTTGTCATTTTATCAGGTTTTGGGGATGATCTGACGACCTTTAAATTTTGACCATTTTTTCAACCCGCGGGATGTCGTTTTTTTCATGTTTTCGGCGTGACCTCCGGAGCTGAAATTTCTTTGGAACAAAGATAATTCTTTCTAATCTCTGCAATTTCTCGATTAATACCCACCCCGTTGTCATTTTATCAGGTTTTGGGGATGATCTGACGACCTTTAAATTTTGACCATTTTTTCAACCCGCGGGATGTCGTTTTTTTCAGGTTTTCGGCGTAACCTCCGGAGCTGAAATTTCTTTGGAACAAAGATAATTCTTTCTAATCTCTGCAATATCTCGATTAATACCCACCCCGTTGTCATTTTATCAGGTTTTGGGGAATACCTGACGCCGTTTAAATTTTGACCATTTTTTCAACCCGCGGGCTGTCGTTTTTTTCGTGTTTTCGGCGTGACCTCCGGAGCTGAAATTTCTTTGGAACAAAGATAATTCTTTCTAATCTCTGCGATTTCTCAATTAATACCCTCCCCGTTGTCATTTTATCAGGTTTTGGGGAAGATCTGACGCCCATTAAATTTTGACCATTTTTTCACCACGCGGGCTGTCGTTTTTTTCCAGGTTTTCAGCGTGACCTCCGGAGCTGAAATTTCTTTGGAACAAAGATAATTCTTTCTAATCTCTGCAATATCTCGATTAATGCCCACCCCGTTGCCATTTTATCAGGTTTTGGGGAATACCTGACGCCGTTTAAATTTTGACCATTTTTTCAACCCGCGGGCTGTCGTTTTTTTCGTGTTTTCGGCGTGACCTCCGGACCTGAAATTTCTTTGGAACAAAGATAATTCTTTCTAATCTCTGCAATTTCTCGATTAATACCCACCCCCTTGTCATTTTATCAGGTTTTGGGGAATACCTGACGCAGTTTAAATTTTGACCATTTTTTCAACCCGCGGGCTGTCGTTTTTTTCGTGTTTTCGGCGTGACCTCCGGAGCTGAAATTTCTTTGGAACAAAGATAATTCTTTCTAATCTCTGCAATTTCTCAATTAATACCCTCCCCGTTGTCATTTTATCAGGTTTTGGGGAAGATCTGACGCCCATTAAATTTTGACCATTTTTTCACCACGCGGGCTGTCGTTTTTTTCAGGTTTTCAGCGTGACCTCCGGAGCTGAAATTTCTTTGGAACAAAGATAATTCTTTCTAATCTCTGCAATATCTCGATTAATACCCACCCCGTTGTCATTTTATCAGGTTTTGGGGAATACTTGACGCCGTTTAAATTTTGACCATTTTTTCAACCCGCGGGCTGTTGTTTTTTTCGTGTTTTCGGCGTGACCTCCGGAGCTGAAATTTCTTTTGAACAAAGATAATTCTTTCTAATCGCTGCAATTTCTCGATTAATACCCACCCCCTTGTCATATTATCAGGTTTTGGGGAAGATCTGACAACCTTCAAATTTTGACCATTTTTTCAACCCGCGGGCTGTCCTTTTTTTCGTGTTTTCGGCGTGACCTCCGGAGCTGAAATTTCTTTGGAACAAAGATAATTATTTCTAATCTCTGCAATTTCTCGATTAATACCCTCCCCGTTGTCATTTTATCAGGTTTTGGGGAAGATCTGACGACGTTTAAATTTTGACCATTTTTTCAACCCGCGGGCTGTCGTTTTTTTCGTGTCTTCGGCGTGACCTCCGGAGCTGAAATTTCTTTGGAACAAAAATAATTCTTTCTAATCTCTGCAATTTCTCGATTAATACCCACCCCGTTGTCATTTTATCAGGTTTTGGGGATGATCTGACGACCTTTAAATTTTGACCATTTTTTCAACCCGCGGGCTGTCGTTTTTTTCGTGTTTTCGGCGTGACCTCCGGAGCTGAAATTTCTTTGGAACAAAAATAATTCTTTCTAATCTCTGCAATTTCTCGATTAATACCCACCCCGTTGTCATTTTATCAGGTTTTGGGGATGATCTGACGACCTTTAAATTTTGACCATTTTTTCAACCCGCGGGCTGTCGTTTTTTTCATGTTTTCGGCGTGACTTCCGGAGCTGAAATTTCTTTGGAACAAAGATAATTCTTTCTAATCTCTGCAATTTCTCGATTAATACCCACCCCGTTGACATTTTATCAGGTTTTGGGGAATACCTGATGCCCTTTAAATTTTGACCATTTTTTCAACCCGTGGGCTGTCGTTTTTTTTCAGGTTTTCGGCGTGACCTCCGGAGCTGAAATTTCTTTGGAACAAAGATAATTCTTTCTAATCTCTGCAATTTCTCGAATACTACCCACCCCGTTGTCATTTTATCAGGTTTTGGGGAAGATCTGACTACCTTTAAATTTTGACCATTTTTTCAATCTGCGACCTGTTGTTTTTTTCAGGTTTTCGGCATAACCTCTGGAGCTGAAATTTGTATGGAGCAAAGATAATTCTTTCTAATCTCTGCAATTTCTCGAATAATACCCACCCCGTTGTCATTTTATCAGGTTTTGGGGAAGATCTGACGACCTTTAAATTTTGACCATTTTTTCAATCTGCGACCTGTTGTTTTTTTCAGGTTTTCGGCGTGACCTCCGGAGCTGAAATTTCTTTGGAACAAAGATAATTCTTTCTAATCTCTGCAATTTCTCGATTAATACCCACCCCGTTGTCATTTTATCAGGTTTTTTGGAAGATCTGACGCCCTTTAAATTTTGACAATTTTTTCACCCCTCGGACTGTCGTTTTTTTAGGGTTTTCAGCCTGATCTCGGAAGCTGAAATTTCTTTGGAACAAAGATAATTCTTTCTAATCTCTGCAATTTCTCGATTAATACTCACCCCCTTGTCATTTTATCAGGTTTTGGGGAATACCTGACGCCCTTTAAATTTTGACCATTTTTTCAACCCGCGGGCTGTCGTTTTTTTCGTGTTTTCGGCGTGACCTCCGGAGCTGAAATTTCTTTGGAACAAAGATAATTCTTTCTAATCTCTGCAATTTCTCGATTAATACCCTCCCCGTTGTCATTTTATCAGGTTTTGGGGAAGATCTGACGCCGTTTAAATTTTGACCATTTTTTCAACCCGCGGGCTGTCGTTTTTTTCGTGTTTTCGGCGTGACCTCCGGAGCTGAAATTTCTTTGGAACAAAGATAATTCTTTCTAATCTCTGCAATTTCTCGATTAATACCCACCCCCTTGTCATTTTATCAGGTTTTGGGGAAGATCTGACGACCTTTAAATTTTGACCATTTTTTCAACCCGCGGGCTGTCGTTTTTTTCATGTTTTCGGCGTGACTTCCGGAGCTGAAATTTCTTTGGAACAAAGATTATTCTTTCTAATCTCTGCAATTTCTCGATTAATACCCACCCCGTTGACATTTTATCAGGTTTTGGGGAATACCTGATGCCCTTTAAATTTTGACCATTTTTTCACCACGCGGGCTGTCGTTTTTTTCGTGTTTTCGGCGTGACCTCCGGACCTGAAATTTCTTTGGAACAAAGATAATTCTTTCTAATCTCTGCAATTTCTCGATTAATACCCACCCCCTTGTCTTTTTATCAGGTTTTGGGGAAGATCTGACGACCTTTAAATTTTGACAATTTTTTCAACCCGCGGGCTGTCGTTTTTTTCATGTTTTCGGCGTGACTTCCGGAGCTGAAATTTCTTTGGAACAAAGATAATTCTTTCTAATCTCTGCAATTTCTCAATTAATACCCTCCCTGTTGACATTTTATCAGGTTTTGGGGAATACCTGATGCCCTTTAAATTTTGACCATTTTTTCAACCCGCGGGCTGTCGTTTTTTTTCATGTTTTCGGCGTGACCTCCGGAGCTGAAATTTCTTTGGAACAAAGATAATTCTTTCTAATCTCTGCAATTTCTCGATTAATACCCACCCCGTTGTCATTTTATCAGGTTTTGGGGATGATCTGACGACCTTTAAATTTTGACCATTTTCTCAACCCGCGGGCTGTCGTTTTTTTCATGTTTTCGGCGTGACCTCCGGAGCTGAAATTTCTTTGGAACAAAGATAATTCTTTCTAATCTCTGCAATTTCTCGATTAATACCCACCCCGTTGTCATTTTATCAGGTTTTGGGGATGATCTGACGACCTTTAAATTTTGACCATTTTTTCAACCCGCGGGATGTCGTTTTTTTCAGGTTTTCGGCGTAACCTCCGGAGCTGAAATTTCTTTGGAACAAAGATAATTCTTTCTAATCTCTGCAATTTCTCAATTAATACCCTCCCCGTTGTCATTTTATCAGGTTTTGGGGAAGATCTGACGCCCATTAAATTTTGACCATTTTTTCACCACGCGGGCTGTCGTTTTTTTCAGGTTTTCAGCGTGACCTCTGGAGCTGAAATTTCTTTGGAACAAAGATAATTCTTTCTAATCTCTGCAATATCTCGATTAATACCCACCCCGTTGTCATTTTATCAGGTTTTGGGGAATACCTGACGCCGTTTAAATTTTGACCATTTTTTCAACCCGCGGGCTGTCGTTTTTTTCGTGTTTTCGGCGTGACCTCCGGAGCTGAAATTTCTTTGGAACAAAGATAATTCTTTCTAATCTCTGCGATTTCTCAATTAATACCCTCCCCGTTGTCATTTTATCAGGTTTTGGGGAAGATCTGACGCCCATTAAATTTTGACCATTTTTTCACCACGCGGGCTGTCGTTTTTTTCCAGGTTTTCAGCGTGACCTCCGGAGCTGAAATTTCTTTGGAACAAAGATAATTCTTTCTAATCTCTGCAATATCTCGATTAATGCCCACCCCGTTGCCATTTTATCAGGTTTTGGGGAATACCTGACGCCGTTTAAATTTTGACCATTTTTTCAACCCGCGGGCTGTCGTTTTTTTCGTGTTTTCGGCGTGACCTCCGGACCTGAAATTTCTTTGGAACAAAGATAATTCTTTCTAATCTCTGCAATTTCTCGATTAATACCCACCACCTTGTCATTTTATCAGGTTTTGGGGAATACCTGACGCAGTTTAAATTTTGACCATTTTTTCAACCCGCGGGCTGTCGTTTTTTTCGTGTTTTCGGCGTGACCTCCGGAGCTGAAATTTCTTTGGAACAAAGATAATTCTTTCTAATCTCTGCGATTTCTCAATTAATACCCTCCCCGTTGTCATTTTATCAGGTTTTGGGGAAGATCTGACGCCCATTAAATTTTGACCATTTTTTCACCACGCGGGCTGTCGTTTTTTTCAGGTTTTCAGCGTGACCTCCGGAGCTGAAATTTCTTTGGAACAAAGATAATTCTTTCTAATCTCTGCGATTTCTCAATTAATACCCTCCCCGTTGTCATTTTATCAGGTTTTGGGGAAGATCTGACGCCCATTAAATTTTGACCATTTTTTCACCACGCGGGCTGTCGTTTTTTTCAGGTTTTCAGCGTGACCTCTGGAGCTGAAATTTCTTTGGAACAAAGATAATTCTTTCTAATCTCTGCAATTTCTCGATTAATACCCACCCCCTTGTCATTTTATCAGGTTTTGGGGAAGATCTGACAACCTTTAAATTTTGACCATTTTTTCAACCCGCGGGCTGTCGTTTTTTTTGTGTTTTCGGCGTGACCTCCGGAGCTGAAATTTCTTTGGAACAAAGATAATTCTTTCTAATCTCTGCAATTTCTCGATTAATACCCACCCCGTTGTCATTTTATCAGGTTTTGGGGAAGATCTGACGACCTTTAAATTTTGACCATTTTTTCAACCCGCGGGCTGTCATTTTTTTCATGTTTTCGGCGTGACTTCCGGAGCTGAAATTTCTTTGGAACAAAGATTATTCTTTCTAATCTCTGCAATTTCTCGATTAATACCCACCCCGTTGACATTTTATCAGGTTTTGGGGAATACCTGATGCCCTTTAAATTTTGACCATTTTTTCAACCCGCGGGCTGTCCTTTTTTTCGTGTTTTCGGCGTGACCTCCGGAGCTGAAATTTCTTTGGAACAAAGATAATTCTTTCTAATCTCTGCAATTTCTCGATTAATACCCACCCCCTTGTCATTTTATCAGGTTTTGGGGAAGATCTGACAACCTTTAAATTTTGACCATTTTTTCAACCCGCGGGCTGTCGTTTTTTTCGTGTTTTCGGCGTGACCTCCGGAGCTGAAATTTCTTTGGAACAAAGATAATTCTTTCTAATCTCTGCAATTTCTCGATTAATACCCACCCCGTTGACATTTTATCAGGTTTTGGGGAATACCTGATGCCCTTTAAATTTTGACCATTTTTTCAACCCGCGGGCTGTCGTTTTTTTCGTGTTTTCAGCGTGACCTCCGGAGCTGAAATTTCTTTGGAACAAAGATTATTCTTTCTAATCTCTGCAATTTCTCGATTAATACCCACCCCGTTGTCATTTTATCAGGTTTTGGGGAAGATTTGACAACCTTTAAATTTTGACCATTTTTTCAACCCGCGGGCTGTCGTTTTTTTCATGTTTTCGGCGTGACCTCCGGAGCTGAAATTTCTTTGGAACAAAGATAATTCTTTCTAATCTCTGCAATTTCTCGATTAATACCCACCCCGTTGTCATTTTATCAGGTTTTGGGGAAGATCTGACGACCTTTAAATTTTGACCATTTTTTCAACCCGCGGGCTGTCGTTTTTTTCATGTTTTCGGCGTGACTTCCGGAGCTGAAATTTCTTTGGAACAAAGATTATTCTTTCTAATCTCTGCAATTTCTCGATTAATACCCACCCCGTTGACATTTTATCAGGTTTTGGGGAATACCTGATGCCCTTTAAATTTTGACCATTTTTTCAACCCGCGGGCTGTCGTTTTTTTTCAGGTTTTCGGCGTGACCTCCGGAGCTGAAATTTCTTTGGAACAAAGATAATTCTTTCTAATCTCTGCAATTTCTCGATTAATACCCACCCTCTTGTCATTTTATCAGGTTTTGGGGAAGATCTGACAACCTTTAAATTTTGACCATTTTTTCAACCCGCGGGCTGTCCTTTTTTTCGTGTTTTCGGCGTGACCTCCGGAGCTGAAATTTCTTTGGAACAAAGATAATTCTTTCTAATCTCTGCAATTTCTCGATTAATACCCACCCCCTTGTCATTTTATCAGGTTTTGGGGAAGATCTGACAACCTTTAAATTTTGACCATTTTTTCAACCCGCGGGCTGTCGTTTTTTTTGTGTTTTCGGCGTGACCTCCGGAGCTGAAATTTCTTTGGAACAAAGATAATTCTTTCTAATCTCTGCAATTTCTCGATTAATACCCACCCCGTTGTCATTTTATCAGGTTTTGGGGAAGATCTGACGACCTTTAAATTTTGACCATTTTTTCAACCCGCGGGCTGTCGTTTTTTTCATGTTTTCGGCGTGACTTCCGGAGCTGAAATTTCTTTGGAACAAAGATTATTCTTTCTAATCTCTGCAATTTCTCGATTAATACCCACCCCGTTGACATTTTATCAGGTTTTGGGGAATACCTGATGCCCTTTAAATTTTGACCATTTTTTCAACCCGCGGGCTGTCGTTTTTTTCGTGTTTTCGGCGTGACCTCCGGAGCTGAAATTTCTTTGGAACAAAGATAATTCTTTCTAATCTCTGCAATTTCTCGATTAATACCCTCCCCGTTGTCATTTTATCAGGTTTTGGGGAAGATCTGACGCCGTTTAAATTTTGACCATTTTTTCAACCCGCGGGCTGTCGTTTTTTTCGTGTTTTCGGCGTGACCTCCGGAGCTGAAATTTCTTTGGAACAAAGATAATTCTTTCTAATCTCTGCAATTTCTCGATTAATACCCACCCCCTTGTCATTTTATCAGGTTTTGGGGAAGATTTGACGACCTTTAAATTTTGACCATTTTTTCAACCCGCGGGCTGTCGTTTTTTTCATGTTTTCGGCGTGACTTCCGGAGCTGAAATTTCTTTGGAACAAAGATTATTCTTTCTAATCTCTGCAATTTCTCGATTAATACCCACCCCGTTGACATTTTATCAGGTTTTGGGGAATGCCTGATGCCCTTTAAATTTTGACCATTTTTTCAACCCGCGGGCTGTCGTTTTTTTTCAGGTTTTCAGCGTGACCTCCGGAGCTGAAATTTCTTTGGAACAAAGATAATTCTTTCTAATCTCTGCAATTTCTCGATTAATACCCACCCCGTTGTCATTTTATCAGGTTTTGGGGATGATCTGACGACCTTTAAATTTTGACCATTTTTTCAACCCGCGGGCTGTCGTTTTTTTCATGTTTTCGGCGTGACCTCCGGAGCTGAAATTTCTTTGGAACAAAGATAATTCTTTCTAATCTCTGCAATTTCTCGATTAATACCCTCCCCGTTGTCATTTTATCAGGTTTTGGGGAAGATCTGACGCCGTTTAAATTTTGACCATTTTTTCAACCCGCGGGCTGTCGTTTTTTTCGTGTTTTCGGCGTGACCTCCGGAGCTGAAATTTCTTTGGAACAAAGATAATTCTTTCTAATCTCTGCAATTTCTCGATTAATACCCACCCCGTTGTCATTTTATCAGGTTTTGGGGAAGATTTGACGACCTTTAAATTTTGACCATTCTTTCAACCCGCGGGCTGTCGTTTTTTTCATGTTTTCGGCGTGACTTCCGGAGCTGAAATTTCTTTGGAACAAAGATTATTCTTTCTAATCTCTGCAATTTCTCGATTAATACCCACCCCGTTGACATTTTATCAGGTTTTGGGGAATACCTGATGCCCTTTAAATTTTGACCATTTTTTCAACCCGCGGGCTGTCATTTTTTTCGTGTTTTCGGCGTGACCTCCGGAGCTGAAATTTCTTTGGAACAAAGATAATTCTTTCTAATCTCTGCAATTTCTCGATTAATACCCACCCCCTTGTCATTTTATCAGGTTTTGGGGAAGATCTGACAACCTTTAAATTTTGACCATTTTTTCAACCCGCGGGCTGTCCTTTTTTTCGTGTTTTCGGCGTGACCTCCGGAGCTGAAATTTCTTTGGAACAAAGATAATTCTTTCTAATCTCTGCAATTTCTCGATTAATACCCACCCCCTTGTCATTTTATCAGGTTTTGGGGAAGATCTGACAACCTTTAAATTTTGACCATTTTTTCAACCCGCGGGCTGTCGTTTTTTTTGTGTTTTCGGCGTGACCTCCGGAGCTGAAATTTCTTTGGAACAAAGATAATTCTTTCTAATCTCTGCAATTTCTCGATTAATACCCACCCCGTTGTCATTTTATCAGGTTTTGGGGAAGATCTGACGACCTTTAAATTTTGACCATTTTTTCAACCCGCGGGCTGTCATTTTTTTCATGTTTTCGGCGTGACTTCCGGAGCTGAAATTTCTTTGGAACAAAGATTATTCTTTCTAATCTCTGCAATTTCTCGATTAATACCCACCCCGTTGACATTTTATCAGGTTTTGGGGAATACCTGATGCCCTTTAAATTTTGACCATTTTTTCAACCCGCGGGCTGTCCTTTTTTTCGTGTTTTCGGCGTGACCTCCGGAGCTGAAATTTCTTTGGAACAAAGATAATTCTTTCTAATCTCTGCAATTTCTCGATTAATACCCACCCCCTTGTCATTTTATCAGGTTTTGGGGAAGATCTGACAACCTTTAAATTTTGACCATTTTTTCAACCCGCGGGCTGTCGTTTTTTTCGTGTTTTCGGCGTGACCTCCGGAGCTGAAATTTCTTTGGAACAAAGATAATTCTTTCTAATCTCTGCAATTTCTCGATTAATACCCACCCCGTTGACATTTTATCAGGTTTTGGGGAATACCTGATGCCCTTTAAATTTTGACCATTTTTTCAACCCGCGGGCTGTCGTTTTTTTCGTGTTTTCAGCGTGACCTCCGGAGCTGAAATTTCTTTGGAACAAAGATTATTCTTTCTAATCTCTGCAATTTCTCGATTAATACCCACCCCGTTGTCATTTTATCAGGTTTTGGGGAAGATTTGACGACCTTTAAATTTTGACCATTTTTTCAACCCGCGGGCTGTCGTTTTTTTCATGTTTTCGGCGTGACCTCCGGAGCTGAAATTTCTTTGGAACAAAGATAATTCTTTCTAATCTCTGCAATTTCTCGATTAATACCCACCCCGTTGTCATTTTATCAGGTTTTGGGGAAGATCTGACGACCTTTAAATTTTGACCATTTTTTCAACCCGCGGGCTGTCGTTTTTTTCATGTTTTCGGCGTGACTTCCGGAGCTGAAATTTCTTTGGAACAAAGATTATTCTTTCTAATCTCTGCAATTTCTCGATTAATACCCACCCCGTTGACATTTTATCAGGTTTTGGGGAATACCTGATGCCCTTTAAATTTTGACCATTTTTTCAACCCGCGGGCTGTCGTTTTTTTTCAGGTTTTCGGCGTGACCTCCGGAGCTGAAATTTCTTTGGAACAAAGATAATTCTTTCTAATCTCTGCAATTTCTCGATTAATACCCACCCTCTTGTCATTTTATCAGGTTTTGGGGAAGATCTGACAACCTTTAAATTTTGACCATTTTTTCAACCCGCGGGCTGTCCTTTTTTTCGTGTTTTCGGCGTGACCTCCGGAGCTGAAATTTCTTTGGAACAAAGATAATTCATTCTAATCTCTGCAATTTCTCGATTAATACCCACCCCCTTGTCATTTTATCAGGTTTTGGGGAAGATCTGACAACCTTTAAATTTTGACCATTTTTTCAACCCGCGGGCTGTCGTTTTTTTTGTGTTTTCGGCGTGACCTCCGGAACTGAAATTTCTTTGGAACAAAGATAATTCTTTCTAATCTCTGCAATTTCTCGATTAATACCCACCCCGTTGTCATTTTATCAGGTTTTGGGGAAGATCTGACGACCTTTAAATTTTGACCATTTTTTCAACCCGCGGGCTGTCGTTTTTTTCATGTTTTCGGCGTGACTTCCGGAGCTGAAATTTCTTTGGAACAAAGATTATTCTTTCTCATCTCTGCAATTTCTCGATTAATACCCACCCCGTTGTCATTTTATCAGGTTTTGGGGAAGATTTGACGACCTTTAAATTTTGACCATTTTTTCAACCCGCGGGCTGTCGTTTTTTTCATGTTTTCGGCGTGACTTCCGGAGCTGAAATTTCTTTGGAACAAAGATTATTCTTTCTAATCTCTGCAATTTCTCGATTAATACCCACCCCGTTGACATTTTATCAGGTTTTGGGGAATGCCTGATGCCCTTTAAATTTTGACCATTTTTTCAACCCGCGGGCTGTCGTTTTTTTTCAGGTTTTCAGCGTGACCTCCGGAGCTGAAATTTCTTTGGAACAAAGATAATTCTTTCTAATCTCTGCAATTTCTCGATTAATACCCACCCCGTTGTCATTTTATCAGGTTTTGGGGATGATCTGACGACCTTTAAATTTTGACCATTTTTTCAACCCGCGGGCTGTCGTTTTTTTCATGTTTTCGGCGTGACCTCCGGAGCTGAAATTTCTTTGGAACAAAGATAATTCTTTCTAATCTCTGCAATTTCTCGATTAATACCCTCCCCGTTGTCATTTTATCAGGTTTTGGGGAAGATCTGACGCCGTTTAAATTTTGACCATTTTTTCAACCCGCGGGCTGTCGTTTTTTTCGTGTTTTCGGCGTGACCTCCGGAGCTGAAATTTCTTTGGAACAAAGATAATTCTTTCTAATCTCTGCAATTTCTCGATTAATACCCACCCCGTTGTCATTTTATCAGGTTTTGGGGAAGATTTGACGACCTTTAAATTTTGACCATTCTTTCAACCCGCGGGCTGTCGTTTTTTTCATGTTTTCGGCGTGACTTCCGGAGCTGAAATTTCTTTGGAACAAAGATTATTCTTTCTAATCTCTGCAATTTCTCGATTAATACCCACCCCGTTGACATTTTATCAGGTTTTGGGGAATACCTGATGCCCTTTAAATTTTGACCATTTTTTCAACCCGCGGGCTGTCATTTTTTTCGTGTTTTCGGCGTGACCTCCGGAGCTGAAATTTCTTTGGAACAAAGATAATTCTTTCTAATCTCTGCAATTTCTCGATTAATACCCACCCCGTTGTCATTTTATCAGGTTTTGGGGAAGATCTGACGACCTTTAAATTTTGACCATTTTTTCAACCCATGGGCTGTCGTTTTTTTCATGTTTTCGGCGTGACTTCCGGAGCTGAAATTTCTTTGGAACAAAGATTATTCTTTCTAATCTCTGCAATTTCTCGATTAATACCCACCCTGTTGACATTTTATCAGGTTTTGGGGAATACCTGATGCCCTTTAAATTTTGACCATTTTTTCAACCCGCGGGCTGTCGTTTTTTTCGTGTTTTCGGCGTGACCTCCGGAGCTGAAATTTCTTTGGAACAAAGATAATTCTTTCTAATCTCTGCAATTTCTCGATTAATACCCACCCCGTTGTCATTTTATCAGGTTTTGGGGAAGATTAGACGACCTTTAAATTTTGACCATTTTTTCAACCCGCGGGCTGTCGTTTTTTTCATGTTTTCGGCGTGACTTCCGGAGCTGAAATTTCTTTGGAACAAAGATTATTCTTTCTAATCTCTGCAATTTCTCGATTAATACCCACCCCGTTGACATTTTATCAGGTTTTGGGGAATACCTGATGCCCTTTAAATTTTGACCATTTTTTCAACCCGCGGGCTGTCGTTTTTTTCTTGTTTTCGGCGTGACCTCCGGAGCTGAAATTTCTTTGGAACAAAGATAATTCTTTCTAATCTCTGCAATTTCTCGATTAATACCCACCCCCTTGTCATTTTATCAGGTTTTGGGGAAGATCTGACAACCTTTAAATTTTGACCATTTTTTCAACCCGCGGGCTGTCCTTTTTTTCGTGTTTTCGGCGTGACCTCCGGAGCTGAAATTTCTTTGGAACAAAGATAATTCTTTCTAATCTCTGCAATTTCTCGATTAATACCCACCCCCTTGTCATTTTATCAGGTTTTGGGGAAGATCTGACAACCTTTAAATTTTGACCATTTTTTCAACCCGCGGGCTGTCGTTTTTTTTGTGTTTTCGGCGTGACCTCCGGAGCTGAAATTTCTTTGGAACAAAGATAATTCTTTCTAATCTCTGCAATTTCTCGATTAATACCCACCCCGTTGTCATTTTATCAGGTTTTGGGGAAGATCTGACGACCTTTAAATTTTGACCATTTTTTCAACCCGCGGGCTGTCATTTTTTTCATGTTTTCGGCGTGACTTCCGGAGCTGAAATTTCTTTGGAACAAAGATTATTCTTTCTAATCTCTGCAATTTCTCGATTAATACCCACCCCGTTGACATTTTATCAGGTTTTGGGGAATACCTGATGCCCTTTAAATTTTGACCATTTTTTCAACCCGCGGGCTGTCCTTTTTTTCGTGTTTTCGGCGTGACCTCCGGAGCTGAAATTTCTTTGGAACAAAGATAATTCTTTCTAATCTCTGCAATTTCTCGATTAATACCCACCCCCTTGTCATTTTATCAGGTTTTGGGGAAGATCTGACAACCTTTAAATTTTGACCATTTTTTCAACCCGCGGGCTGTCGTTTTTTTCGTGTTTTCGGCGTGACCTCCGGAGCTGAAATTTCTTTGGAACAAAGATAATTCTTTCTAATCTCTGCAATTTCTCGATTAATACCCACCCCGTTGACATTTTATCAGGTTTTGGGGAATACCTGATGCCCTTTAAATTTTGACCATTTTTTCAACCCGCGGGCTGTCGTTTTTTTCGTGTTTTCAGCGTGACCTCCGGAGCTGAAATTTCTTTGGAACAAAGATTATTCTTTCTAATCTCTGCAATTTCTCGATTAATACCCACCCCGTTGTCATTTTATCAGGTTTTGGGGAAGATTTGACGACCTTTAAATTTTGACCATTTTTTCAACCCGCGGGCTGTCGTTTTTTTCATGTTTTCGGCGTGACCTCCGGAGCTGAAATTTCTTTGGAACAAAGATAATTCTTTCTAATCTCTGCAATTTCTCGATTAATACCCACCCCGTTGTCATTTTATCAGGTTTTGGGGAAGATCTGACGACCTTTAAATTTTGACCATTTTTTCAACCCGCGGGCTGTCGTTTTTTTCATGTTTTCGGCGTGACTTCCGGAGCTGAAATTTCTTTGGAACAAAGATTATTCTTTCTAATCTCTGCAATTTCTCGATTAATACCCACCCCGTTGACATTTTATCAGGTTTTGGGGAATACCTGATGCCCTTTAAATTTTGACCATTTTTTCAACCCGCGGGCTGTCGTTTTTTTTCAGGTTTTCGGCGTGACCTCCGGAGCTGAAATTTCTTTGGAACAAAGATAATTCTTTCTAATCTCTGCAATTTCTCGATTAATACCCACCCTCTTGTCATTTTATCAGGTTTTAGGGAAGATCTGACAACCTTTAAATTTTGACCATTTTTTCAACCCGCGGGCTGTCCTTTTTTTCGTGTTTTCGGCGTGACCTCCGGAGCTGAAATTTCTTTGGAACAAAGATAATTCTTTCTAATCTCTGCAATTTCTCGATTAATACCCACCCCCTTGTCATTTTATCAGGTTTTGGGGAAGATCTGACAACCTTTAAATTTTGACCATTTTTTCAACCCGCGGGCTGTCGTTTTTTTCATGTTTTCGGCGTGACCTCCGGAGCTGAAATTTCTTTGGAACAAAGATAATTCTTTCTAATCTCTGCAATTTCTCGATTAATACCCACCCCGTTGTCATTTTATCAGGTTTTGGGGAAGATCTGACGACCTTTAAATTTTGACCATTTTTTCAACCCGCGGGCTGTCGTTTTTTTCATGTTTTCGGCGTGACTTCCGGAGCTGAAATTTCTTTGGAACAAAGATTATTCTTTCTAATCTCTGCAATTTCTCGATTAATACCCACCCCGTTGACATTTTATCAGGTTTTGGGGAATACCTGATGCCCTTTAAATTTTGACCATTTTTTCAACCCGCGGGCTGTCGTTTTTTTTCAGGTTTTCGGCGTGACCTCCGGAGCTGAAATTTCTTTGGAACAAAGATAATTCTTTCTAATCTCTGCAATTTCTCGATTAATACCCACCCTCTTGTCATTTTATCAGGTTTTAGGGAAGATCTGACAACCTTTAAATTTTGACCATTTTTTCAACCCGCGGGCTGTCCTTTTTTTCGTGTTTTCGGCGTGACCTCCGGAGCTGAAATTTCTTTGGAACAAAGATAATTCTTTCTAATCTCTGCAATTTCTCGATTAATACCCACCCCCTTGTCATTTTATCAGGTTTTGGGGAAGATCTGACAACCTTTAAATTTTGACCATTTTTTCAACCCGCGGGCTGTCGTTTTTTTTGTGTTTTCGGCGTGACCTCCGGAGCTGAAATTTCTTTGGAACAAAGATAATTCTTTCTAATCTCTGCAATTTCTCGATTAATACCCACCCCGTTGTCATTTTATCAGGTTTTGGGGAAGATCTGACGACCTTTAAATTTTGACCATTTTTTCAACCCGCGGGCTGTCGTTTTTTTCATGTTTTCGGCGTGACTTCCGGAGCTGAAATTTCTTTGGAACAAAGATTATTCTTTCTAATCTCTGCAATTTCTCGATTAATACCCACCCCGTTGACATTTTATCAGGTTTTGGGGAATACCTGATGCCCTTTAAATTTTGACCATTTTTTCAACCCGCGGGCTGTCGTTTTTTTCGTGTTTTCGGCGTGACCTCCGGAGCTGAAATTTCTTTGGAACAAAGATAATTCTTTCTAATCTCTGCAATTTCTCGATTAATACCCACCCCGTTGTCATTTTATCAGGTTTTGGGGAAGATTTGACGACCTTTAAATTTTGACCATTTTTTCAACCCGCGGGCTGTCGTTTTTTTCATGTTTTCGGCGTGACTTCCGGAGCTGAAATTTCTTTGGAACAAAGATTATTCTTTCTAATCTCTGCAATTTCTCGATTAATACCCACCCCGTTGACATTTTATCAGGTTTTGGGGAATGCCTGATGCCCTTTAAATTTTGACCATTTTTTCAACCCGCGGGCTGTCGTTTTTTTTCAGGTTTTCAGCGTGACCTCCGGAGCTGAAATTTCTTTGGAACAAAGATAATTCTTTCTAATCTCTGCAATTTCTCGATTAATACCCACCCCGTTGTCATTTTATCAGGTTTTGGGGATGATCTGACGACCTTTAAATTTTGACCATTTTTTCAACCCGCGGGCTGTCGTTTTTTTCATGTTTTCGGCGTGACCTCCGGAGCTGAAATTTCTTTGGAACAAAGATAATTCTTTCTAATCTCTGCAATTTCTCGATTAATACCCTCCCCGTTGTCATTTTATCAGGTTTTGGGGAAGATCTGACGCCGTTTAAATTTTGACCATTTTTTCAACCCGCGGGCTGTCGTTTTTTTCGTGTTTTCGGCGTGACCTCCGGAGCTGAAATTTCTTTGGAACAAAGATAATTCTTTCTAATCTCTGCAATTTCTCGATTAATACCCACCCCGTTGTCATTTTATCAGGTTTTGGGGAAGATTTGACGACCTTTAAATTTTGACCATTCTTTCAACCCGCGGGCTGTCGTTTTTTTCATGTTTTCGGCGTGACTTCCGGAGCTGAAATTTCTTTGGAACAAAGATTATTCTTTCTAATCTCTGCAATTTCTCGATTAATACCCACCCCGTTGACATTTTATCAGGTTTTGGGGAATACCTGATGCCCTTTAAATTTTGACCATTTTTTCAACCCGCGGGCTGTCATTTTTTTCGTGTTTTCGGCGTGACCTCCGGAGCTGAAATTTCTTTGGAACAAAGATAATTCTTTCTAATCTCTGCAATTTCTCGATTAATACCCACCCCCTTGTCATTTTATCAGGTTTTGGGGAAGATCTGACAACCTTTAAATTTTGACCATTTTTTCAACCCGCGGGCTGTCCTTTTTTTCGTGTTTTCGGCGTGACCTCCGGAGCTGAAATTTCTTTGGAACAAAGATAATTCTTTCTAATCTCTGTAATTTCTCGATTAATACCCACCCCCTTGTCATTTTATCAGGTTTTGGGGAAGATCTGACAACCTTTAAATTTTGACCATTTTTTCAACCCGCGGGCTGTCGTTTTTTTCGTGTTTTCGGCGTGACCTCCGGAGCTGAAATTTCTTTGGAACAAAGATAATTCTTTCTAATCTCTGCAATTTCTCGATTAATACCCACCCCGTTGACATTTTATCAGGTTTTGGGGAATACCTGAAGCCCTTTAAATTTTGACCATTTTTTCAACCCGCGGGCTGTCGTTTTTTTCGTGTTTTCGGCGTGACCTCCGGAGCTGAAATTTCTTTGGAACAAAGATAATTCTTTCTAATCTCTGCAATTTCTCGATTAATACCCACCCCGTTGTCATTTTATCAGGTTTTGGGGAAGATTTGACGACCTTTAAATTTTGACCATTTTTTCAACCCGCGGGCTGTCGTTTTTTTCATGTTTTCGGCGTGACCTCCGGAGCTGAAATTTCTTTGGAACAAAGATAATTCTTTCTAATCTCTGCAATTTCTCGATTAATACCCACCCCGTTGTCATTTTATCAGGTTTTGGGGAAGATCTGACGACCTTTAAATTTTGACCATTTTTTCAACCCACGGGCTGTCGTTTTTTTCATGTTTTCGGCGTGACTTCCGGAGCTGAAATTTCTTTGGAACAAAGATTATTCTTTCTAATCTCTGCAATTTCTCGATTAATACCCACCCTGTTGACATTTTATCAGGTTTTGGGGAATACCTGATGCCCTTTAAATTTTGACCATTTTTTCAACCCGCGGGCTGTCGTTTTTTTCGTGTTTTCGGCGTGACCTCCGGAGCTGAAATTTCTTTGGAACAAAGATAATTCTTTCTAATCTCTGCAATTTCTCGATTAATACCCACCCCGTTGTCATTTTATCAGGTTTTGGGGAAGATTAGACGACCTTTAAATTTTGACCATTTTTTCAACCCGCGGGCTGTCGTTTTTTTCATGTTTTCGGCGTGACTTCCGGAGCTGAAATTTCTTTGGAACAAAGATTATTCTTTCTAATCTCTGCAATTTCTCGATTAATACCCACCCCGTTGACATTTTATCAGGTTTTGGGGAATACCTGATGCCCTTTAAATTTTGACCATTTTTTCAACCCGCGGGCTGTCGTTTTTTTCGTGTTTTCGGCGTGACCTCCGGAGCTGAAATTTCTTTGGAACAAAGATAATTCTTTCTAATCTCTGCAATTTCTCGATTAATACCCACCCCGTTGTCACTTTATCAGGTTTTGGGGAAGATTTGACGACCTTTAAATTTTGACCATTTTTTCAACCCGCGGGCTGTCGTTTTTTTCATGTTTTCGGCGTGACTTCCGGAGCTGAAATTTCTTTGGAACAAAGATTATTCTTTCTAATCTCTGCAATTTCTCGATTAATACCCACCCCCTTGTCATTTTATCAGGTTTTGGGGAAGATCTGACAACCTTTAAATTTTGACCATTTTTTCAACCCGCGGGCTGTCCTTTTTTTCGTGTTTTCGGCGTGACCTCCGGAGCTGAAATTTCTTTGGAACAAAGATAATTCTTTCTAATCTCTGCAATTTCTCGATTAATACCCACCCCCTTGTCATTTTATCAGGTTTTGGGGAAGATCTGACAACCTTTAAATTTTGACCATTTTTTCAACCCGCGGGCTGTCGTTTTTTTTGTGTTTTCGGCGTGACCTCCGGAGCTGAAATTTCTTTGGAACAAAGATAATTCTTTCTAATCTCTGCAATTTCTCGATTAATACCCACCCCGTTGTCATTTTATCAGGTTTTGGGGAAGATCTGACGACCTTTAAATTTTGACCATTTTTTCAACCCGCGGGCTGTCGTTTTTTTCATGTTTTCGGCGTGACTTCCGGACCTGAAATTTCTTTGGAACAGAGATTATTCTTTCTAATCTCTGCAATTTCTCGATTAATACCCACCCCGTTGACATTTTATCAGGTTTTGGGGAATACCTGATGCCCTTTAAATTTTGACCATTTTTTCAACCCGCGGGCTGTCGTTTTTTTCATGTTTTCGGCGTGACTTCCGGAGCTGAAATTTCTTTGGAACAAAGATTATTCTTTCTAATCTCTGCAATTTCTCGATTAATACCCACCCCGTTGACATTTTATCAGGTTTTGGGGAATACCTGATGCCCTTTAAATTTTGACCATTTTTTCAACCCGCGGGCTGTCGTTTTTTTCATGTTTTCGGCGTGACTTCCGGACCTGAAATTTCTTTGGAACAAAGATAATTCTTTCTAATCTCTGCAATTTCTCGATTAATACCCACCCCGTTGTCATTTTATCAGGTTTTGGGGAAGATTTGACGACCTTTAAATTTTGACCATTCTTTCAACCCGCGGGCTGTCGTTTTTTTCATGTTTTCGGCGTGACCTCCGGAGCTGAAATTTCTTTGGAACAAAGATAATTCTTTCTAATCTCTGCAATTTCTCGATTAATACCCTCCCCGTTGTCATTTTATCAGGTTTTGGGGAAGATCTGACGCCGTTTAAATTTTGACCATTTTTTCAACCCGCGGGCTGTCGTTTTTTTCGTGTTTTTGGCGTGACCTCCGGAGCTGAAATTTCTTTGGAACAAAGATAATTCTTTCTAATCTCTGCAATTTCTCGATTAATACCCACCCCGTTGTCATTTTATCAGGTTTTGGGGAAGATTTGACGACCTTTAAATTTTGACCATTTTTTCAACCCGCGGGCTGTCGTTTTTTTCATGTTTTCGGCGTGACTTCCGGAGCTGAAATTTCTTTGGAACAAAGATTATTCTTTCTAATCTCTGCAATTTCTCGATTAATACCCACCCCGTTGACATTTTATCAGGTTTTGGGGAATACCTGATGCCCTTTAAATTTTGACCATTTTTTCAACCCGCGGGCTGTCATTTTTTTCGTGTTTTCGGCGTGACCTCCGGAGCTGAAATTTCTTTGGAACAAAGATAATTCTTTCTAATCTCTGCAATTTCTCGATTAATACCCACCCCCTTGTCATTTTATCAGGTTTTGGGGAAGATCTGACAACCTTTAAATTTTGACCATTTTTTCAACCCGCGGGCTGTCCTTTTTTTCGTGTTTTCGGCGTGACCTCCGGAGCTGAAATTTCTTTGGAACAAAGATAATTCTTTCTAATCTCTGCAATTTCTCGATTAATACCCACCCCGTTGTCATTTTATCAGGTTTTGGGGAAGATCTGACAACCTTTAAATTTTGACCATTTTTTCAACCCGCGGGCTGTCGTTTTTTTCGTGTTTTCGGCGTGACCTCCGGACCTGAAATTTCTTTGGAACAAAGATAATTCTTTCTAATCTCTGCAATTTCTCGATTAATACCCACCCCGTTGACATTTTATCAGGTTTTGGGGAATACCTGATGCCCTTTAAATTTTGACCATTTTTTCAACCCTGCGGGCTGTCGTTTTTTTCGTGTTTTCGGCGTGACCTCCGGAGCTGAAATTTCTTTGGAACAAAGATAATTCTTTCTAATCTCTGCAATTTCTCGATTAATACCCACCCCGTTGTCATTTTATCAGGTTTTGGGGAAGATTTGACGACCTTTAAATTTTGACCATTTTTTCAACCCGCGGGCTGTCGTTTTTTTCATGTTTTCGGCGTGACCTCCGGAGCTGAAATTTCTTTGGAACAAAGATAATTCTTTCTAATCTCTGCAATTTCTCGATTAATACCCACCCCGTTGTCATTTTATCAGGTTTTGGGGAAGATCTGACGACCTTTAAATTTTGACCATTTTTTCAACCCGCGGGCTGTCGTTTTTTTCATGTTTTCGGCGTGACTTCCGGAGCTGAAATTTCTTTGGAACAGAGATTATTCTTTCTAGTCTCTGCAATTTCTCGATTAATACCCACCCCGTTGACATTTTATCAGGTTTTGGGGAATACCTGATGCCCTTTAAATTTTGACCATTTTTTCAACCCGCGGGCTGTCGTTTTTTTCATGTTTTCGGCGTGACTTCCGGAGCTGAAATTTCTTTGGAACAAAGATTATTCTTTCTAATCTCTGCAATTTCTCGATTAATACCCACCCCGTTGACATTTTATCAGGTTTTGGGGAATACCTGATGCCCTTTAAATTTTGACCATTTTTTCAACCCGCGGGCTGTCGTTTTTTTTCAGGTTTTCAGCGTGACCTCCGGAGCTGAAATTTCTTTGGAACAAAGATAATTCTTTCTAATCTCTGCAATTTCTCGATTAATACCCACCCCGTTGTCATTTTATCAGGTTTTGGGGATGATCTGACAACCTTTAAATTTTGACCATTTTTTCAACCCGCGGGCTGTCGTTTTTTTCATGTTTTCGGCGTGACCTCCGGAGCTGAAATTTCTTTGGAACAAAGATAATTCTTTCTAATCTCTGCAATTTCTCGATTAATACCCTCCCCGTTGTCATTTTATCAGGTTTTGGGGAAGATCTGACGCCGTTTAAATTTTGACCATTTTTTCAACCCGCGGGCTGTCGTTTTTTTCGTGTTTTTGGCGTGACCTCCGGAGCTGAAATTTCTTTGGAACAAAGATAATTCTTTCTAATCTCTGCAATTTCTCGATTAATACCCACCCCGTTGTCATTTTATCAGGTTTTGGGGAAGATTTGACGACCTTTAAATTTTGACCATTTTTTCAACCCGCGGGCTGTCGTTTTTTTCATGTTTTCGGCGTGACTTCCGGAGCTGAAATTTCTTTGGAACAAAGATTATTCTTTCTAATCTCTGCAATTTCTCGATTAATACCCACCCCGTTGACATTTTATCAGGTTTTGGGGAATACCTGATGCCCTTTAAATTTTGACCATTTTTTCAACCCGCGGGCTGTCATTTTGTTCGTGTTTTCGGCGTGACCTCCGGAGCTGAAATTTCTTTGGAACAAAGATAATTCTTTCTAATCTCTGCAATTTCTCGATTAATACCCACCCCCTTGTCATTTTATCAGGTTTTGGGGAAGATCTGACAACCTTTAAATTTTGACCATTTTTTCAACCCGTGGGCTGTCCTTTTTTTCGTGTTTTCGGCGTGACCTCCGGAGCTGAAATTTCTTTGGAACAAAGATAATTCTTTCTAATCTCTGCAATTTCTCGATTAATACCCACCCCCTTGTCATTTTATCAGGTTTTGGGGAAGATCTGACAACCTTTAAATTTTGATCATTTTTTCAACCCGCGGGCTGTCGTTTTTTTCGTGTTTTCGGCGTGACCTCCGGAGCTGAAATTTCTTTGGAACAAAGATAATTCTTTCTAATCTCTGCAATTTCTCGATTAATACCCACCCCGTTGACATTTTATCAGGTTTTGGGGAATACCTGATGCCCTTTAAATTTTGACCATTTTTTCAACCCGCGGGCTGTCGTTTTTTTCGTGTTTTCGGCGTGACCTCCGGAGCTGAAATTTCTTTGGAACAAAGATAATTCTTTCTAATCTCTGCAATTTCTCGATTAATACCCACCCCGTTGTCATTTTATCAGGTTTTGGGGAAGATTTGACGACCTTTAAATTTTGACCATTTTTTCAACCCGCGGGCTGTCGTTTTTTTCATGTTTTCGGCGTGACCTCCGGAGCTGAAATTTCTTTGGAACAAAGATAATTCTTTCTAATCTCTGCAATTTCTCGATTAATACCCACCCCGTTGTCATTTTATCAGGTTTTGGGGAAGATCTGACGACCTTTAAATTTTGACCATTTTTTCAACCCGCGGGCTGTCGTTTTTTTCATGTTTTCAGCGTGACTTCCGGAGCTGAAATTTCTTTGGAACAAAGATTATTCTTTCTAATCTCTGCAATTTCTCGATTAATACCCACCCTGTAGACATTTTATCAGGTTTTGGGGAATACCTGATGCCCTTTAAATTTTGACCATTTTTTCAACCCGCGGGCTGTCGTTTTTTTCGTGTTTTCGGCGTGACCTCCGGAGCTGAAATTTCTTTGGAACAAAGATAATTCTTTCTAATCTCTGCAATTTCTCGATTAATACCCACCCCGTTGTCATTTTATCAGGTTTTGGGGAAGATTTGACGACCTTTAAATTTTGACCATTTTTTCAACCCGCGGGCTGTCGTTTTTTTCATGTTTTCGGCGTGACTTCCGGAGCTGAAATTTCTTTGGAACAAAGATTATTCTTTCTAATCTCTGCAATTTCTCGATTAATACCCACCCCGTTGACATTTTATCAGGTTTTGGGGAATACCTGATGCCCTTTAAATTTTGACCATTTTTTCAACCCCCGGGCTGTCGTTTTTTTTCAGGTTTTCGGCGTGACCTCCGGAGCTGAAATTTCTTTGGAACAAAGATAATTCTTTCTAATCTCTGCAATTTCTCGATTAATACCCACCCCCTTGACATTTTATCAGGTTTTGGGGAATACCTGATGCCCTTTAAATTTTGACCATTTTTTCAACCCGCGGGCTGTCGTTTTTTTCGTGTTTTCGGCGTGACCTCCGGAGCTGAAATTTCTTTGGAACAAAGATAATTCTTTCTAATCTCTGCAATTTCTCGATTAATACCCACCCCGTTGTCATTTTATCAGGTTTTGGAGAAGATTTGACGACCTTTAAATTTTGACCATTTTTTCAACCCGCGGGCTGTCGTTTTTTTCATGTTTTCGGCGTGACCTCCGGAGCTGAAATTTCTTTGGAACAAAGATAATTCTTTCTAATCTCTGCAATTTCTCGATTAATACCCACCCCGTTGTCATTTTATCAGGTTTTGGGGAAGATCTGACGACCTTTAAATTTTGACCATTTTTTCAACCCGCGGGCTGTCGTTTTTTTCATGTTTTCGGCGTGACTTCCGGAGCTGAAATTTCTTTGGAACAAAGATTATTCTTTCTAATCTCTGCAATTTCTCGATTAATACCCACCCTGTTGACATTTTATCAGGTTTTGGGGAATACCTGATGCCCTTTAAATTTTGACCATTTTTTCAACCCGCGGGCTGTCGTTTTTTTCGTGTTTTCGGCGTGACCTCCGGAGCTGAAATTTCTTTGGAACAAAGATAATTCTTTCTAATCTCTGCAATTTCTCGATTAATACCCACCCCGTTGTCATTTTATCAGGTTTTGGGGAAGATTTGACGACCTTTAAATTTTGACCATTTTTTCAACCCGCGGGCTGTCGTTTTTTTCATGTTTTCGGCGTGACTTCCGGAGCTGAAATTTCTTTGGAACAAAGATTATTCTTTCTAATCTCTGCAATTTCTCGAGTAATACCCACCCCGTTGACATTTTATCAGGTTTTGGGGAATACCTGATGCCCTTTAAATTTTGACCATTTTTTCAACCCGCGGGCTGTCGTTTTTTTTCAGGTTTTCGGCGTGACCTCCGGAGCTGAAATTTCTTTGGAACAAAGATAATTCTTTCTAATCTCTGCAATTTCTCGATTAATACCCACCCCCTTGTCATTTTATCAGGTTTTGGGGAAGATCTGACAACCCTTAAATTTTGACCATTTTTTCAACCCGCGGGCTGTCCTTTTTTTCGTGTTTTCGGCGTGACCTCCGGAGCTGAAATTTCTTTGGAACAAAGATAATTCTTTCTAATCTCTGCAATTTCTCGATTAATACCCACCCCGTTGTCATTTTATCAGGTTTTGGGGAAGATTTGACGACCTTTAAATTTTGACCATTTTTTCAACCCGCGGGCTGTCGTTTTTTTCGTGTTTTCGGCGTGACCTCCGGAGCTGAAATTTCTTTGGAACAAAGATAATTCTTTCTAATCTCTGCAATTTCTCGATTAATACCCACCCCGTTGTCATTTTATCAGGTTTTGGGGAAGATTTGACGACCTTTAAATTTTGACCATTTTTTCAACCCGCTGGCTGTCGTTTTTTTCATGTTTTCGGCGTGACTTCCGGAGCAGAAATTTCTTTGGAACAAAGATTATTCTTTCTAATCTCTGCAATTTCTCGATTAATACCCACCCCGTTGACATTTTATCAGGTTTTGGGGAATACCTGATGACCTTTAAATTTTGACCATTTTTTCAACCCGCGGGCTGTCGTTTTTTTCATGTTTTCGGCGTGACTTCCGGAGCTGAAATTTCTTTGGAACAAAGATTATTCTTTCTAATCTCTGCAATTTCTCGATTAATACCCACCCTGTTGACATTTTATCAGGTTTTGGGGAATACCTGATGCCCTTTAAATTTTGACCATTTTTTCAACCCGCGGGCTGTCGTTTTTTTCGTGTTTTCGGCGTGACCTCCGGAGCTGAAATTTCTTTGGAACAAAGATAATTCTTTCTAATCTCTGCAATTTCTCGATTAATACCCACCCCGTTGTCATTTTATCAGGTTTTGGGGAAGATCTGACAACCTTTAAATTTTGACCATTTTTTCAACCCGCGGGCTGTCCTTTTTTTCGTGTTTTCGGCGTGACCTCCGGAGCTGAAATTTCTTTGGAACAAAGATAATTCTTTCTAATCTCTGCAATTTCTCGATTAATACCCACCCCGTTGTCATTTTATCAGGTTTTGGGGAAGATTTGACGACCTTTAAATTTTGACCATTTTTTCAACCCGCGGGCTGTCGTTTTTTTCATGTTTTCGGCGTGACCTCCGGAGCTGAAATTTCTTTGGAACAAAGATAATTCTTTCTAATCTCTGCAATTTCTCGATTAATACCCACCCCGTTGTCATTTTATCAGGTTTTGGGGAAGATCTGACGACCTTTAAATTTTGACCATTTTTTCAACCCGCGGGCTGTCCTTTTTTTCGTGTTTTCGGCGTGACCTCCGGAGCTGAAATTTCTTTGGAACAAAGATAATTCTTTCTAATCTCTGCAATTTCTCGATTAATACCCACCCCGTTGTCATTTTATCAGGTTTTGGGGAAGATTTGACGACCTTTAAATTTTGACCATTTTTTCAACCCGCGGGCTGTCGTTTTTTTCATGTTTTCGGCGTGACTTCCGGAGCTGAAATTTCTTTGGAACAAAGATTATTCTTTCTAATCTCTGCAATTTCTCGATTAATACCCACCCCGTTGACATTTTATCAGGTTTTGGGGAATACCTGATGCCCTTTAAATTTTGACCATTTTTTCAACCCGCGGGCTGTCGTTTTTTTTCAGGTTTTCGGCGTGACCTCCGGAGCTGAAATTTCTTTGGAACAAAGATAATTCTTTCTAATCTCTGCAATTTCTCGATTAATACCCACCCCGTTGTCATTTTATCAGGTTTTGGGGAAGATCTGACGACCTTTAAATTTTGACCATTTTTTCAACCCGCGGGCTGTCGTTTTTTTTCAGGTTTTCGGCGTGACCTCCGGAGCTGAAATTTCTTTGGAACAAAGATTATTCTTTCTAATCTCTGCAATTTCTCGATTAATACCCACCCCCTTGACATTTTATCAGGTTTTGGGGAATACCTGATGCCCTTTAAATTTTGACCATTTTTTCAACCCGCGGGCTGTCATTTTTTTCGTGTTTTCGGCGTGACCTCCGGAGCTGAAATTTCTTTGGAACAAAGATAATTCTTTCTAATCTCTGCAATTTCTCGATTAATACCCACCCCGTTGTCATTTTATCAGGTTTTGGGGAAGATTTGACGACCTTTAAATTTTGACCATTTTTTCAACCCGCGGGCTGTCGTTTTTTTCATGTTTTCGGCGTGACTTCCGGAGCTGAAATTTCTTTGGAACAAAGATTATTCTTTCTAATCTCTGCAATTTCTCGATTAATACCCACCCCGTTGACATTTTATCAGGTTTTGGGGAATACCTGATGCCCTTTAAATTTTGACCATTTTTTCAACCCGCGGGCTGTCGTTTTTTTTCAGGTTTTCGGCGTGACCTCCGGAGCTGAAATTTCTTTGGAACAAAGATAATTCTTTCTAGTCTCTGCAATTTCTCGATTAATACCCACCCTCTTGTCATTTTATCAGGTTTTGGGGAAGATCTGACAACCTTTAAATTTTGACCATTTTTTCAACCCGCGGGCTGTCCTTTTTTTCGTGTTTTCGGCGTGACCTCCGGAGCTGAAATTTCTTTGGAACAAAGATAATTCTTTCTAATCTCTGCAATTTCTCGATTAATACCCACCCCCTTGTCATTTTATCAGGTTTTGGGGAAGATCTGACAACCTTTAAATTTTGACCATTTTTTCAACCCGCGGGCTGTCGTTTTTTTTGTGTTTTCGGCGTGACCTCCGGAGCTGAAATTTCTTTGGAACAAAGATAATTCTTTCTAGTCTCTGCAATTTCTCGATTAATACCCACCCTCTTGTCATTTTATCAGGTTTTGGGGAAGATCTGACAACCTTTAAATTTTGACCATTTTTTCAACCCGCGGGCTGTCGTTTTTTTCGTGTTTTTGGCGTGACCTCCGGAGCTGAAATTTCTTTGGAACAAAGATAATTCTTTCTAATCTCTGCAATTTCTCGATTAATACCCACCCCGTTGTCATTTTATCAGGTTTTGGGGAAGATTTGACGACCTTTAAATTTTGACCATTTTTTCAACCCGCGGGCTGTCGTTTTTTTCATGTTTTCGGCGTGACTTCCGGAGCTGAAATTTCTTTGGAACAAAGATTATTCTTTCTAATCTCTGCAATTTCTCGATTAATACCCACCCCGTTGACATTTTATCAGGTTTTGGGGAATACCTGATGCCCTTTAAATTTTGACCATTTTTTCAACCCGCGGGCTGTCATTTTGTTCGTGTTTTCGGCGTGACCTCCGGAGCTGAAATTTCTTTGGAACAAAGATAATTCTTTCTAATCTCTGCAATTTCTCGATTAATACCCACCCCCTTGTCATTTTATCAGGTTTTGGGGAAGATCTGACAACCTTTAAATTTTGACCATTTTTTCAACCCGTGGGCTGTCCTTTTTTTCGTGTTTTCGGCGTGACCTCCGGAGCTGAAATTTCTTTGGAACAAAGATAATTCTTTCTAATCTCTGCAATTTCTCGATTAATACCCACCCCCTTGTCATTTTATCAGGTTTTGGGGAAGATCTGACAACCTTTAAATTTTGATCATTTTTTCAACCCGCGGGCTGTCGTTTTTTTCGTGTTTTCGGCGTGACCTCCGGAGCTGAAATTTCTTTGGAACAAAGATAATTCTTTCTAATCTCTGCAATTTCTCGATTAATACCCACCCCGTTGACATTTTATCAGGTTTTGGGGAATACCTGATGCCCTTTAAATTTTGACCATTTTTTCAACCCGCGGGCTGTCGTTTTTTTCGTGTTTTCGGCGTGACCTCCGGAGCTGAAATTTCTTTGGAACAAAGATAATTCTTTCTAATCTCTGCAATTTCTCGATTAATACCCACCCCGTTGTCATTTTATCAGGTTTTGGGGAAGATTTGACGACCTTTAAATTTTGACCATTTTTTCAACCCGCGGGCTGTCGTTTTTTTCATGTTTTCGGCGTGACCTCCGGAGCTGAAATTTCTTTGGAACAAAGATAATTCTTTCTAATCTCTGCAATTTCTCGATTAATACCCACCCCGTTGTCATTTTATCAGGTTTTGGGGAAGATCTGACGACCTTTAAATTTTGACCATTTTTTCAACCCGCGGGCTGTCGTTTTTTTCATGTTTTCAGCGTGACTTCCGGAGCTGAAATTTCTTTGGAACAAAGATTATTCTTTCTAATCTCTGCAATTTCTCGATTAATACCCACCCTGTAGACATTTTATCAGGTTTTGGGGAATACCTGATGCCCTTTAAATTTTGACCATTTTTTCAACCCGCGGGCTGTCGTTTTTTTCGTGTTTTCGGCGTGACCTCCGGAGCTGAAATTTCTTTGGAACAAAGATAATTCTTTCTAATCTCTGCAATTTCTCGATTAATACCCACCCCGTTGTCATTTTATCAGGTTTTGGGGAAGATTTGACGACCTTTAAATTTTGACCATTTTTTCAACCCGCGGGCTGTCGTTTTTTTCATGTTTTCGGCGTGACTTCCGGAGCTGAAATTTCTTTGGAACAAAGATTATTCTTTCTAATCTCTGCAATTTCTCGATTAATACCCACCCCGTTGACATTTTATCAGGTTTTGGGGAATACCTGATGCCCTTTAAATTTTGACCATTTTTTCAACCCCCGGGCTGTCGTTTTTTTTCAGGTTTTCGGCGTGACCTCCGGAGCTGAAATTTCTTTGGAACAAAGATAATTCTTTCTAATCTCTGCAATTTCTCGATTAATACCCACCCCCTTGACATTTTATCAGGTTTTGGGGAATACCTGATGCCCTTTAAATTTTGACCATTTTTTCAACCCGCGGGCTGTCGTTTTTTTCGTGTTTTCGGCGTGACCTCCGGAGCTGAAATTTCTTTGGAACAAAGATAATTCTTTCTAATCTCTGCAATTTCTCGATTAATACCCACCCCGTTGTCATTTTATCAGGTTTTGGAGAAGATTTGACGACCTTTAAATTTTGACCATTTTTTCAACCCGCGGGCTGTCGTTTTTTTCATGTTTTCGGCGTGACCTCCGGAGCTGAAATTTCTTTGGAACAAAGATAATTCTTTCTAATCTCTGCAATTTCTCGATTAATACCCACCCCGTTGTCATTTTATCAGGTTTTGGGGAAGATCTGACGACCTTTAAATTTTGACCATTTTTTCAACCCGCGGGCTGTCGTTTTTTTCATGTTTTCGGCGTGACTTCCGGAGCTGAAATTTCTTTGGAACAAAGATTATTCTTTCTAATCTCTGCAATTTCTCGATTAATACCCACCCTGTTGACATTTTATCAGGTTTTGGGGAATACCTGATGCCCTTTAAATTTTGACCATTTTTTCAACCCGCGGGCTGTCGTTTTTTTCGTGTTTTCGGCGTGACCTCCGGAGCTGAAATTTCTTTGGAACAAAGATAATTCTTTCTAATCTCTGCAATTTCTCGATTAATACCCACCCCGTTGTCATTTTATCAGGTTTTGGGGAAGATTTGACGACCTTTAAATTTTGACCATTTTTTCAACCCGCGGGCTGTCGTTTTTTTCATGTTTTCGGCGTGACTTCCGGAGCTGAAATTTCTTTGGAACAAAGATTATTCTTTCTAATCTCTGCAATTTCTCGAGTAATACCCACCCCGTTGACATTTTATCAGGTTTTGGGGAATACCTGATGCCCTTTAAATTTTGACCATTTTTTCAACCCGCGGGCTGTCGTTTTTTTTCAGGTTTTCGGCGTGACCTCCGGAGCTGAAATTTCTTTGGAACAAAGATAATTCTTTCTAATCTCTGCAATTTCTCGATTAATACCCACCCCCTTGTCATTTTATCAGGTTTTGGGGAAGATCTGACAACCCTTAAATTTTGACCATTTTTTCAACCCGCGGGCTGTCCTTTTTTTCGTGTTTTCGGCGTGACCTCCGGAGCTGAAATTTCTTTGGAACAAAGATAATTCTTTCTAATCTCTGCAATTTCTCGATTAATACCCACCCCGTTGTCATTTTATCAGGTTTTGGGGAAGATTTGACGACCTTTAAATTTTGACCATTTTTTCAACCCGCGGGCTGTCGTTTTTTTCGTGTTTTCGGCGTGACCTCCGGAGCTGAAATTTCTTTGGAACAAAGATAATTCTTTCTAATCTCTGCAATTTCTCGATTAATACCCACCCCGTTGTCATTTTATCAGGTTTTGGGGAAGATTTGACGACCTTTAAATTTTGACCATTTTTTCAACCCGCTGGCTGTCGTTTTTTTCATGTTTTCGGCGTGACTTCCGGAGCAGAAATTTCTTTGGAACAAAGATTATTCTTTCTAATCTCTGCAATTTCTCGATTAATACCCACCCCGTTGACATTTTATCAGGTTTTGGGGAATACCTGATGACCTTTAAATTTTGACCATTTTTTCAACCCGCGGGCTGTCGTTTTTTTCATGTTTTCGGCGTGACTTCCGGAGCTGAAATTTCTTTGGAACAAAGATTATTCTTTCTAATCTCTGCAATTTCTCGATTAATACCCACCCTGTTGACATTTTATCAGGTTTTGGGGAATACCTGATGCCCTTTAAATTTTGACCATTTTTTCAACCCGCGGGCTGTCGTTTTTTTCGTGTTTTCGGCGTGACCTCCGGAGCTGAAATTTCTTTGGAACAAAGATAATTCTTTCTAATCTCTGCAATTTCTCGATTAATACCCACCCCGTTGTCATTTTATCAGGTTTTGGGGAAGATCTGACAACCTTTAAATTTTGACCATTTTTTCAACCCGCGGGCTGTCCTTTTTTTCGTGTTTTCGGCGTGACCTCCGGAGCTGAAATTTCTTTGGAACAAAGATAATTCTTTCTAATCTCTGCAATTTCTCGATTAATACCCACCCCGTTGTCATTTTATCAGGTTTTGGGGAAGATTTGACGACCTTTAAATTTTGACCATTTTTTCAACCCGCGGGCTGTCGTTTTTTTCATGTTTTCGGCGTGACCTCCGGAGCTGAAATTTCTTTGGAACAAAGATAATTCTTTCTAATCTCTGCAATTTCTCGATTAATACCCACCCCGTTGTCATTTTATCAGGTTTTGGGGAAGATCTGACGACCTTTAAATTTTGACCATTTTTTCAACCCGCGGGCTGTCCTTTTTTTCGTGTTTTCGGCGTGACCTCCGGAGCTGAAATTTCTTTGGAACAAAGATAATTCTTTCTAATCTCTGCAATTTCTCGATTAATACCCACCCCGTTGTCATTTTATCAGGTTTTGGGGAAGATTTGACGACCTTTAAATTTTGACCATTTTTTCAACCCGCGGGCTGTCGTTTTTTTCATGTTTTCGGCGTGACTTCCGGAGCTGAAATTTCTTTGGAACAAAGATTATTCTTTCTAATCTCTGCAATTTCTCGATTAATACCCACCCCGTTGACATTTTATCAGGTTTTGGGGAATACCTGATGCCCTTTAAATTTTGACCATTTTTTCAACCCGCGGGCTGTCGTTTTTTTTCAGGTTTTCGGCGTGACCTCCGGAGCTGAAATTTCTTTGGAACAAAGATAATTCTTTCTAATCTCTGCAATTTCTCGATTAATACCCACCCCGTTGTCATTTTATCAGGTTTTGGGGAAGATCTGACGACCTTTAAATTTTGACCATTTTTTCAACCCGCGGGCTGTCGTTTTTTTTCAGGTTTTCGGCGTGACCTCCGGAGCTGAAATTTCTTTGGAACAAAGATTATTCTTTCTAATCTCTGCAATTTCTCGATTAATACCCACCCCCTTGACATTTTATCAGGTTTTGGGGAATACCTGATGCCCTTTAAATTTTGACCATTTTTTCAACCCGCGGGCTGTCATTTTTTTCGTGTTTTCGGCGTGACCTCCGGAGCTGAAATTTCTTTGGAACAAAGATAATTCTTTCTAATCTCTGCAATTTCTCGATTAATACCCACCCCGTTGTCATTTTATCAGGTTTTGGGGAAGATTTGACGACCTTTAAATTTTGACCATTTTTTCAACCCGCGGGCTGTCGTTTTTTTCATGTTTTCGGCGTGACTTCCGGAGCTGAAATTTCTTTGGAACAAAGATTATTCTTTCTAATCTCTGCAATTTCTCGATTAATACCCACCCCGTTGACATTTTATCAGGTTTTGGGGAATACCTGATGCCCTTTAAATTTTGACCATTTTTTCAACCCGCGGGCTGTCGTTTTTTTTCAGGTTTTCGGCGTGACCTCCGGAGCTGAAATTTCTTTGGAACAAAGATAATTCTTTCTAGTCTCTGCAATTTCTCGATTAATACCCACCCTCTTGTCATTTTATCAGGTTTTGGGGAAGATCTGACAACCTTTAAATTTTGACCATTTTTTCAACCCGCGGGCTGTCCTTTTTTTCGTGTTTTCGGCGTGACCTCCGGAGCTGAAATTTCTTTGGAACAAAGATAATTCTTTCTAATCTCTGCAATTTCTCGATTAATACCCACCCCCTTGTCATTTTATCAGGTTTTGGGGAAGATCTGACAACCTTTAAATTTTGACCATTTTTTCAACCCGCGGGCTGTCGTTTTTTTTGTGTTTTCGGCGTGACCTCCGGAGCTGAAATTTCTTTGGAACAAAGATAATTCTTTCTAGTCTCTGCAATTTCTCGATTAATACCCACCCTCTTGTCATTTTATCAGGTTTTGGGGAAGATCTGACAACCTTTAAATTTTGACCATTTTTTCAACCCGCGGGCTGTCCTTTTTTTCGTGTTTTCGGCGTGACCTCCGGAGCTGAAATTTCTTTGGAACAAAGATAATTCTTTCTAATCTCTGCAATTTCTCGATTAATACCCACCCCCTTGTCATTTTATCAGGTTTTGGGGAAGATCTGACAACCTTTAAATTTTGACCATTTTTTCAACCCGCGGGCTGTCGTTTTTTTTGTGTTTTCGGCGTGACCTCCGGAGCTGAAATTTCTTTGGAACAAAGATAATTCTTTCTAATCTCTGCAATTTCTCGATTAATACCCACCCCGTTGTCATTTTATCAGGTTTTGGGGAAGATCTGACGACCTTTAAATTTTGACCATTTTTTCAACCCGCGGGCTGTCGTTTTTTTCATGTTTTCGGCGTGACTTCCGGAGCTGAAATTTCTTTGGAACAAAGATTATTCTTTCTAATCTCTGCAATTTCTCGATTAATACCCACCCCGTTGACATTTTATCAGGTTTTGGGGAAGATTTGACGACCTTTAAATTTTGACCATTTTTTCAACCCGCGGGCTGTCGTTTTTTTCGTGTTTTCGGCGTGACCTCCGGAGCTGAAATTTCTTTGGAACAAAGATAATTCTTTCTAATCTCTGCAATTTCTCGATTAATACCCACCCTGTTGACATTTTATCAGGTTTTGGGGAATACCTGATGCCCTTTAAATTATGACCATTTTTTCAACCCGCGGGCTGTCGTTTTTTTCGTGTTTTCGGCGTGACCTCCGGAGCTGAAATTTCTTTGGAACAAAGATAATTCTTTCTAATCTCTGCAATTTCTCGATTAATACCCACCCTGTTGACATTTTATCAGGTTTTGGGGAATACCTGATGCCCTTTAAATTTTGACCATTTTTTCAACCCGCGGGCTGTCGTTTTTTTCGTGTTTTCGGCGTGACCTCCGGAGCTGAAATTTCTTTGGAACAAAGATAATTCTTTCTAATCTCTGCAATTTCTCGATTAATACCCACCCCGTTGTCATTTTATCAGGTTTTGGGGAAGATTTGACGACCTTTAAATTTTGACCATTTTTTCAACCCGCGGGCTGTCGTTTTTTTCATGTTTTCGGCGTGACTTCCGGAGCTGAAATTTCTTTGGAACAAAGATTATTCTTTCTAATCTCTGCAATTTCTCGATTAATACCCACCCCGTAGACATTTTATCAGGTTTTGGGGAATACCTGATGCCCTTTAAATTTTGACCATTTTTTCAACCCGCGGGCTGTCGTTTTTTTTCAGGTTTTCGGCGTGACCTCCGGAGCTGAAATTTCTTTGGAACAAAGATAATTCTTTCTAATCTCTGCAATTTCTCGATTAATACCCACCCCCTTGACATTTTATCAGGTTTTGGGGAATACCTGATGCCCTTTAAATTTTGACCATTTTTTCAACCCGCGGGCTGTCGTTTTTTTCGTGTTTTCGGCGTGACCTCCGGAGCTGAAATTTCTTTGGAACAAAGATAATTCTTTCTAATCTCTGCAATTTCTCGATTAATACCCACCCCGTTGTCATTTTATCAGGTTTTGGGGAAGATTTGACGACCTTTAAATTTTGACCATTTTTTCAACCCGCGGGCTGTCGTTTTTTTCATGTTTTCGGCGTGACTTCCGGAGCTGAAATTTCTTTGGAACAAAGATAATTCTTTCTAATCTCTGCAATTTCTCGATTAATACCCACCCCCTTGTCATTTTATCAGGTTTTGGGGAAGATCTGACAACCTTTAAATTTTGACCATTTTTTCAACCCGCGGGCTGTCGTTTTTTTTGTGTTTTCGGCGTGACCTCCGGAGCTGAAATTTCTTTGGAACAAAGATAATTCTTTCTAATCTCTGCAATTTCTCGATTAATACCCACCCCCTTGTCATTTTATCAGGTTTTGGGGAAGATCTGACAACCTTTAAATTTTGACCATTTTTTCAACCCGCGGGCTGTCGTTTTTTTTGTGTTTTCGGCGTGACCTCCGGAGCTGAAATTTCTTTGGAACAAAGATAATTCTTTCTAATCTCTGCAATTTCTCGATTAATACCCACCCCGTTGTCATTTTATCAGGTTTTGGGGAAGATCTGACGACCTTTAAATTTTGACCATTTTTTCAACCCGCGGGCTGTCGTTTTTTTCATGTTTTCGGCGTGACTTCCGGAGCTGAAATTTCTTTGGAACAAAGATTATTCTTTCTAATCTCTGCAATTTCTCGATTAATACCCACCCCGTTGACATTTTATCAGGTTTTGGGGAATACCTGATGTCCTTTAAATTTTGACCATTTTTTCAACCCGCGGGCTGTCGTTTTTTTTCAGGTTTTCGGCGTGACCTCCGGAGCTGAAATTTCTTTGGAACAAAGATAATTCTTTCTAGTCTCTGCAATTTCTCGATTAATACCCACCCTCTTGTCATTTTATCAGGTTTTGGGGAAGATCTGACAACCTTTAAATTTTGACCATTTTTTCAACCCGCGGGCTGTCCTTTTTTTCGTGTTTTCGGCGTGACCTCCGGAGCTGAAATTTCTTTGGAACAAAGATAATTCTTTCTAATCTCTGCAATTTCTCGATTAATACCCACCCCCTTGTCATTTTATCAGGTTTTGGGGAAGATCTGACAACCTTTAAATTTTGACCATTTTTTCAACCCGCGGGCTGTCGTTTTTTTTTGTGTTTTCGGCGTGACCTCCGGAGCTGAAATTTCTTTGGAACAAAGATAATTCTTTCTAATCTCTGCAATTTCTCAATTAATACCCACCCCGTTGTCATTTTATCAGGTTTTGGGGAAGATCTGACGACCTTTAAATTTTGACCATTTTTTCAACCCGCGGGCTGTCGTTTTTTTCATGTTTTCGGCGTGACTTCCGGAGCTGAAATTTCTTTGGAACAAAGATTATTCTTTCTAATCTCTGCAATTTCTCGATTAATACCCACCCCGTTGACATTTTATCAGGTTTTGGGGAATACCTGATGCCCTTTAAATTTTGACCATTTTTTCAACCCGCGGGCTGTCGTTTTTTTCGTGTTTTCGGCGTGACCTCCGGAGCTGAAATTTCTTTGGAACAAAGATAATTCTTTCTAATCTCTGCAATTTCTCGATTAATACCCACCCCGTTGTCATTTTATCAGGTTTTGGGGAAGATTTGACGACCTTTAAATTTTGACCATTTTTTCAACCCGCGGGCTGTCGTTTTTTTTATGTTTTCGGCGTGACTTCCGGAGCTGAAATTTCTTTGGAACAAAGATTATTCTTTCTAATCTCTGCAATTTCTCGATTAATACCCACCCCGTTGACATTTTATCAGGTTTTGGGGAATACCTGATGCCCTTTAAATTTTGACCATTTTTTCAACCCGCGGGCTGTCGTTTTTTTTCAGGTTTTCAGCGTGACCTCCGGAGCTGAAATTTCTTTGGAACAAAGATAATTCTTTCTAATCTCTGCAATTTCTCGATTAATACCCACCCCGTTGTCATTTTATCAGGTTTTGGGGATGATCTGACGACCTTTAAATTTTGACCATTTTTTCAACCCGCGGGCTGTCGTTTTTTTCATGTTTTCGGCGTGACCTCCGGAGCTGAAATTTCTTTGGAACAAAGATAATTCTTTCTAATCTCTGCAATTTCTCGATTAATACCCTCCCCGTTGTCATTTTATCAGGTTTTGGGGAAGATCTGACGCCGTTTAAATTTTGACCATTTTTTCAACCCACGGGCTGTCGTTTTTTTCGTGTTTTCGGCGTGACCTCCGGAGCTGAAATTTCTTTGGAACAAAGATAATTCTTTCTAATCTCTGCAATTTCTCGATTAATACCCACCCCGTTGTCATTTTATCAGGTTTTGGGGAAGATTTGACGACCTTTAAATTTTGACCATTTTTTCAACCCGCGGGCTGTCGTTTTTTTCATGTTTTCGGCGTGACTTCCGGAGCTGAAATTTCTTTGGAACAAAGATTATTCTTTCTAATCTCTGCAATTTCTCGATTAATACCCACCCTGTTGACATTTTATCAGGTTTTGGGGAATACCTGATGCCCTTTAAATTTTGACCATTTTTTCAACCCGCGGGCTGTCCTTTTTTTCGTGTTTTCGGCGTGACCTCCGGAGCTGAAATTTCTTTGGAACAAAGATAATTCTTTCTAATCTCTGCAATTTCTCGATTAATACCCACCCCGTTGTCATTTTATCAGGTTTTGGGGAAGATTTGACGACCTTTAAATTTTGACCATTTTTTCAACCCGCGGGCTGTCGTTTTTTTCATGTTTTCGGCGTGACTTCCGGAGCTGAAATTTCTTTGGAACAAAGATTATTCTTTCTAATCTCTGCAATTTCTCGATTAATACCCACCCCGTTGACATTTTATCAGGTTTTGGGGAATACCTGATGCCCTTTAAATTTTGACCATTTTTTCAACCCGCGGGCTGTCGTTTTTTTTCAGGTTTTCAGCGTGACCTCCGGAGCTGAAATTTCTTTGGAACAAAGATAATTCTTTCTAATCTCTGCAATTTCTCGATTAATACCCACCCCGTTGTCATTTTATCAGGTTTTGGGGATGATCTGACGACCTTTAAATTTTGACCATTTTTTCAACCCGCGGGCTGTCGTTTTTTTCATGTTTTCGGCGTGACCTCCGGAGCTGAAATTTCTTTGGAACAAAGATAATTCTTTCTAATCTCTGCAATTTCTCGATTAATACCCTCCCCGTTGTCATTTTATCAGGTTTTGGGGAAGATTTGACGACCTTTAAATTTTGACCATTTTTTCAACCCGCGGGCTGTCGTTTTTTTCATGTTTTCGGCGTGACCTCCGGAGCTGAAATTTCTTTGGAACAAAGATAATTCTTTCTAATCTCTGCAATTTCTCGATTAATACCCACCCCTTTGTCATTTTATCAGGTTTTGGGGAAGATCTGACGACCTTTAAATTTTGACCATTTTTTCAACCCGCGGGCTGTCGTTTTTTTCATGTTTTCGGCGTGACTTCCGGAGCTGAAATTTCTTTGGAACAAAGATTATTCTTTCTAATCTCTGCAATTTCTCGATTAATACCCACCCCGTTGACATTTTATCAGGTTTTGGGGAATACCTGATGCCCTTTAAATTTTGACCATTTTTTCAACCTGTCGTTTTTTTCGTGTTTTCGGCGTGACCTCCGGAGCTGAAATTTCTTTGGAACAAAGATAATTCTTTCTAATCTCTGCAATTTCTCGATTAATACCCACCCCGTTGTCATTTTATCAGGTTTTGGGGAAGATTTGACGACCTTTAAATTTTGACCATTTTTTCAACCCGCGGGCTGTCGTTTTTTTCATGTTTTCGGCGTGACTTCCGGAGCTGAAATTTCTTTGGAACAAAGATTATTCTTTCAAATCTCTGCAATTTCTCGATTAATACCCACCCCGTTGACATTTTATCAGGTTTTGGGGAATACCTGATGCCCTTTAAATTTTGACCATTTTTTCAACCCGCGGGCTGTCGTTTTTTTTCAGGTTTTCGGCGTGACCTCCGGAGCTGAAATTTCTTTGGAACAAAGATAATTCTTTCTAATCTCTGCAATTTCTCGATTAATACCCACCCCCTTGTCATTTTATCAGGTTTTGGGGAAGATCTGACAACCTTTAAATTTTGACCATTTTTTCAACCCGCGGGCTGTCCTTTTTTTCGTGTTTTCGGCGTGACCTCCGGAGCTGAAATTTCTTTGGAACAAAGATAATTCTTTCTAATCTCTGCAATTTCTCGATTAATACCCACCCCCTTGTCATTTTATCAGGTTTTGGGGAAGATCTGACAACCTTTAAATTTTGACCATTTTTTCAACCCGCGGGCTGTCCTTTTTTTCGTCTTTTCGGCGTGACCTCCGGAGCTGAAATTTCTTTGGAACAAAGATAATTCTTTCTAATCTCTGCAATTTCTCGATTAATACCCACCCCCTTGTCATTTTATCAGGTTTTGGGGAAGATCTGACGACCTTTAAATTTTGACCATTTTTTCAACCCGCGGGCTGTCGTTTTTTTCATGTTTTCGGCGTGACTTCCGGAGCTGAAATTTCTTTGGAACAAAGATTATTCTTTCAAATCTCTGCAATTTCTCGATTAATACCCACCCCGTTGACATTTTATCAGGTTTTGGGGAATACCTGATGCCCTTTAAATTTTGACCATTTTTTCAACCCGCGGGCTGTCGTTTTTTTTCAGGTTTTCGGCGTGACTTCCGGACCTGAAATTTCTTTGGAACAGAGATTATTCTTTCTAATCTCTGCAATTTCTCGATTAATACCCACCCCGTTGACATTTTATCAGGTTTTGGGGAATACCTGATGCCCTTTAAATTTTGACCATTTTTTCAACCCGCGGGCTGTCGTTTTTTTCGTGTTTTCGGCGTGACCTCCGGAGCTGAAATTTCTTTGGAACAAAGATAATTCTTTCTAATCTCTGCAATTTCTCGATTAATACCCACCCCGTTGTCATTTTATCAGGTTTTGGGGAAGATTTGACGACCTTTAAATTTTGACCATTTTTTCAACCCGCGGGCTGTCGTTTTTTTCATGTTTTCGGCGTGACTTCCGGAGCTGAAATTTCTTTGGAACAAAGATTATTCTTTCTAATCTCTGCAATTTCTCGATTAATACCCACCCCGTTGACATTTTATCAGGTTTTGGGGAATACCTGATGCCCTTTAAATTTTGACCATTTTTTCAACCCGCGGGCTGTCGTTTTTTTTCAGGTTTTCAGCGTGACCTCCGGAGCTGAAATTTCTTTGGAACAAAGATAATTCTTTCTAATCTCTGCAATTTCTCGATTAATACCCACCCCGTTGTCATTTTATCAGGTTTTGGGGATGATCTGACAACCTTTAAATTTTGACCATTTTTTCAACCCGCGGGCTGTCGTTTTTTTCATGTTTTCGGCGTGACCTCCGGAGCTGAAATTTCTTTGGAACAAAGATAATTCTTTCTAATCTCTGCAATTTCTCGATTAATACCCTCCCCGTTGTCATTTTATCAGGTTTTGGGGAAGATCTGACGCCGTTTAAATTTTGACCATTTTTTCAACCCGCGGGCTGTCGTTTTTTTCGTGTTTTCGGCGTGACCTCCGGAGCTGAAATTTCTTTGGAACAAAGATAATTCTTTCTAATCTCTGCAATTTCTCGATTAATACCCACCCCCTTGTCATTTTATCAGGTTTTGGGGAAGATTTGACGACCTTTAAATTTTGACCATTTTTTCAACCCGCGGGCTGTCGTTTTTTTCATGTTTTCGGCGTGACTTCCGGAGCTGAAATTTCTTTGGAACAAAGATTATTCTTTCTAATCTCTGCAATTTCTCGATTAATACCCACCCCGTTGACATTTTATCAGGTTTTGGGGAATACCTGATGCCCTTTAAATTTTGACCATTTTTTCAACCCGCGGGCTGTCGTTTTTTTTCAGGTTTTCAGCGTGACCTCCGGAGCTGAAATTTCTTTGGAACAAAGATAATTCTTTCTAATCTCTGCAATTTCTCGATTAATACCCACCCCGTTGTCATTTTATCAGGTTTTGGGGATGATCTGACAACCTTTAAATTTTGACCATTTTTTCAACCCGCGGGCTGTCGTTTTTTTCATGTTTTCGGCGTGACCTCCGGAGCTGAAATTTCTTTGGAACAAAGATAATTCTTTCTAATCTCTGCAATTTCTCGATTAATACCCTCCCCGTTGTCATTTTATCAAGTTTTGGGGAAGATCTGACGCCGTTTAAATTTTGACCATTTTTTCAACCCGCGGGCTGTCGTTTTTTTCGTGTTTTCGGCGTGACCTCCGGAGCTGAAATTTCTTTGGAACAAAGATAATTCTTTCTAATCTCTGCAATTTCTCGATTAATACCCACCCCGTTGTCATTTTATCAGGTTTTGGGGAAGATTTGACGACCTTTAAATTTTGACCATTTTTTCAACCCGCGGGCTGTCGTTTTTTTCATGTTTTCGGCGTGACTTCCAGAGCTGAAATTTCTTTGGAACAAAGATTATTCTTTCTAATCTCTGCAATTTCTCGATTGATACCCACCCCGTTGACATTTTATCAGGTTTTGGGGAATACCTGATGCCCTTTAAATTTTGACCATTTTTTCAACCCGCGGGCTGTCATTTTTTTTGTGTTTTCGGCGTGACCTCCGGAGCTGAAATTTCTTTGGAACAAAGATAATTCTTTCTAATCTCTGCAATTTCTCGATTAATACCCACCCCCTTGTCATTTTATCAGGTTTTGGGGAAGATCTGACAACCTTTAAATTTTGACCATTTTTTCAACCCGCGGGCTGTCGTTTTTTTCGTGTTTTCGGCGTGACCTCTGGAGCTGAAATTTCTTTGGAACAAAGATAATTCTTTCTAATCTCTGCAATTTCTCGATTAATACCCACCCCCTTGTCATTTTATCAGGTTTTGGGGAAGATCTGACAACCTTTAAATTTTGACCATTTTTTCAACCCGCGGGCTGTCGTTTTTTTTCGTGTTTTCGGCGTGACCTCCGGAGCTGAAATTTCTTTGGAACAAAGATAATTCTTTCTAATCTCTGCAATTTCTCGATTAATACCCACCCCCTTGTCATTTTATCAGGTTTTGGGGAAGATCTGACAACCTTTAAATTTTGACCATTTTTTCAACCCGCGGGCTGTCGTTTTTTTTGTGGTTTCGGCGTGACCTCCGGAGCTGAAATTTCTTTGGAACAAAGATAATTCTTTCTAATCTCTGCAATTTCTCGATTAATACCCACCCCGTTGTCATTTTATCAGGTTTTGGGGAAGATCTGACGACCTTTAAATTTTGACCATTTTTTCAACCCGCGGGCTGTCGTTTTTTTCATGTTTTCGGCGTGACTTCCGGAGCTGAAATTTCTTTGGAACAGAGATTATTCTTTCTAATCTCTGCAATTTCTCGATTAATACCCACCCCGTTGACATTTTATCAGGTTTTGGGGAATACCTGATGCCCTTTAAATTTTGACCATTTTTTCAACCCGCGGGCTGTCGTTTTTTTTCAGGTTTTCAGCGTGACCTCCGGAGCTGAAATTTCTTTGGAACAAAGATAATTCTTTCTAATCTCTGCAATTTCTCGATTAATACCCACCCCGTTGTCATTTTATCAGGTTTTGGGGATGATCTGACAACCTTTAAATTTTGACCATTTTTTCAACCCGCGGGCTGTCCTTTTTTTCGTGTTTTCGGCGTGACCTCCGGAGCTGAAATTTCTTTGGAACAAAGATAATTCTTTCTAATCTCTGCAATTTCTCGATTAATACCCTCCCCGTTGTCATTTTATCAGGTTTTGGGGAAGATCTGACGCCGTTTAAATTTTGACCATTTTTTCAACCCGCGGGCTGTCGTTTTTTTCGTGTTTTCGGCGTGACCTCCGGAGCTGAAATTTCTTTGGAACAAAGATAATTCTTTCTAATCTCTGCAATTTCTCGATTAATACCCACCCCGTTGTCATTTTATCAGGTTTTGGGGATGATCTGACAACCTTTAAATTTTGACCATTTTTTCAACCCGCGGGCTGTCCTTTTTTTCGTGTTTTCGGCGTGACCTCCGGAGCTGAAATTTCTTTGGAACAAAGATAATTCTTTCTAATCTCTGCAATTTCTCGATTAATACCCTCCCCGTTGTCATTTTATCAGGTTTTGGGGAAGATCTGACGCCGTTTAAATTTTGACCATTTTTTCAACCCGCGGGCTGTCGTTTTTTTCGTGTTTTCGGCGTGACCTCCGGAGCTGAAATTTCTTTGGAACAAAGATAATTCTTTCTAATCTCTGCAATTTCTCGATTAATACCCACCCCGTTGTCATTTTATCAGGTTTTGGGGAAGATCTGACGCCGTTTAAATTTTGACCATTTTTTCAACCCGCGGGCTGTCGTTTTTTTCGTGTTTTCGGCGTGACCTCCGGAGCTGAAATTTCTTTGGAACAAAGATAATTCTTTCTAATCTCTGCAATTTCTCGATTAATACCCACCCCCTTGTCATTTTATCAGGTTTTGGGGAAGATCTGACAACCTTTAAATTTTGACCATTTTTTCAACCCGCGGGCTGTCGTTTTTTTTGTGGTTTCGGCGTGACCTCCGGAGCTGAAATTTCTTTGGAACAAAGATAATTCTTTCTAATCTCTGCAATTTCTCGATTAATACCCACCCCGTTGTCATTTTATCAGGTTTTGGGGAAGATCTGACGACCTTTAAATTTTGACCATTTTTTCAACCCGCGGGCTGTCGTTTTTTTCATGTTTTCGGCGTGACTTCCGGACCTGAAATTTCTTTGGAACAGAGATTATTCTTTCTAATCTCTGCAATTTCTCGATTAATACCCACCCCGTTGACATTTTATCAGGTTTTGGGGAATACCTGATGCCCTTTAAATTTTGACCATTTTTTCAACCCGCGGGCTGTCGTTTTTTTTCAGGTTTTCAGCGTGACCTCCGGAGCTGAAATTTCTTTGGAACAAAGATAATTCTTTCTAATCTCTGCAATTTCTCGATTAATACCCACCCCGTTGTCATTTTATCAGGTTTTGGGGATGATCTGACAACCTTTAAATTTTGACCATTTTTTCAACCCGCGGGCTGTCCTTTTTTTCGTGTTTTCGGCGTGACCTCCGGAGCTGAAATTTCTTTGGAACAAAGATAATTCTTTCTAATCTCTGCAATTTCTCGATTAATACCCTCCCCGTTGTCATTTTATCAGGTTTTGGGGAAGATCTGACGCCGTTTAAATTTTGACCATTTTTTCAACCCGCGGGCTGTCGTTTTTTTCGTGTTTTCGGCGTGACCTCCGGAGCTGAAATTTCTTTGGAACAAAGATAATTCTTTCTAATCTCTGCAATTTCTCGATTAATACCCACCCCGTTGTCATTTTATCAGGTTTTGGGGAAGATTTGACGACCTTTAAATTTTGACCATTTTTTCAACCCGCGGGCTGTCGTTTTTTTCATGTTTTCGGCGTGACTTCCGGAGCTGAAATTTCTTTGGAACAAAGATTATTCTTTCTAATCTCTGCAATTTCTCGATTAATACCCACCCCGTTGACATTTTATCAGGTTTTGGGGAATACCTGATGCCCTTTAAATTTTGACCATTTTTTCAACCCGCGGGCTGTCATTTTTTTCGTGTTTTCGGCGTGACCTCCGGAGCTGAAATTTCTTTGGAACAAAGATAATTCTTTCTAATCTCTGCAATTTCTCGATTAATACCCACCCCCTTGTCATTTTATCAGGTTTTGGGGAAGATCTGACAACCTTTAAATTTTGACCATTTTTTCAACCCGCGGGCTGTCCTTTTTTTCGTGTTTTCGGCGTGACCTCCGGAGCTGAAATTTCTTTGGAACAAAGATAATTCTTTCTAATCTCTGCAATTTCTCGATTAATACCCACCCCCTTGTCATTTTATCAGGTTTTGGGGAAGATCTGACAACCTTTAAATTTTGACCATTTTTTCAACCCGCGGGCTGTCGTTTTTTTCGTGTTTTCGGCGTGACCTCCGGAGCTGAAATTTCTTTGGAACAAAGATAATTCTTTCTAATCTCTGCAATTTCTCGATTAATACCCACCCCGTTGACATTTTATCAGGTTTTGGGGAATACCTGATGCCCTTTAAATTTTGACCATTTTTTCAACCCGCGGGCTGTCGTTTTTTTCGTGTTTTCGGCGTGACCTCCGGAGCTGAAATTTCTTTGGAACAAAGATAATTCTTTCTAATCTCTGCAATTTCTCGATTAATACCCACCCCGTTGTCATTTTATCAGGTTTTGGGGAAGATTTGACGACCTTTAAATTTTGACCATTTTTTCAACCCGCGGGCTGTCGTTTTTTTCATGTTTTCGGCGTGAACTCCGGAGCTGAAATTTCTTTGGAACAAAGATAATTCTTTCTAATCTCTGCAATTTCTCGATTAATACCCACCCCGTTGTCATTTTATCAGGTTTTGGGGAAGATCTGACGACCTTTAAATTTTGACCATTTTTTCAACCCGCGGGCTGTCGTTTTTTTCATGTTTTCAGCGTGACTTCCGGAGCTGAAATTTCTTTGGAACAAAGATTATTCTTTCTAATCTCTGCAATTTCTCGATTAATACCCACCCTGTAGACATTTTATCAGGTTTTGGGGAATACCTGATGCCCTTTAAATTTTGACCATTTTTTCAACCCGCGGGCTGTCGTTTTTTTCGTGTTTTCGGCGTGACCTCCGGAGCTGAAATTTCTTTGGAACAAAGATAATTCTTTCTAATCTCTGCAATTTCTCGATTAATACCCACCCCGTTGTCATTTTATCAGGTTTTGGGGAAGATTTGACGACCTTTAAATTTTGACCATTTTTTCAACCCGCGGGCTGTCGTTTTTTTCATGTTTTCGGCGTGACTTCCGGAGCTGAAATTTCTTTGGAACAAAGATTATTCTTTCTAATCTCTGCAATTTCTCGATTAATACCCACCCCGTTGACATTTTATCAGGTTTTGGGGAATACCTGATGCCCTTTAAATTTTGACCCTTTTTTCAACCCGCGGGCTGTCGTTTTTTTTCAGGTTTTCGGCGTGACCTCCGGAGCTGAAATTTCTTTGGAACAAAGATAATTCTTTCTAATCTCTGCAATTTCTCGATTAATACCCACCCCCTTGACATTTTATCAGGTTTTGGGGAATACCTGATGCCCTTTAAATTTTGACCATTTTTTCAACCCGCGGGCTGTCGTTTTTTTCGTGTTTTCGGCGTGACCTCCGGAGCTGAAATTTCTTTGGAACAAAGATAATTCTTTCTAATCTCTGCAATTTCTCGATTAATACCCACCCCGTTGTCATTTTATCAGGTTTTGGAGAAGATTTGACGACCTTTAAATTTTGACCATTTTTTCAACCCGCGGGCTGTCGTTTTTTTCATGTTTTCGGCGTGACCTCCGGAGCTGAAATTTCTTTGGAACAAAGATAATTCTTTCTAATCTCTGCAATTTCTCGATTAATACCCACCCCGTTGTCATTTTATCAGGTTTTGGGGAAGATCTGACGACCTTTAAATTTTGACCATTTTTTCAACCCGCGGGCTGTCGTTTTTTTCATGTTTTCGGCGTGACTTCCGGAGCTGAAATTTCTTTGGAACAAAGATTATTCTTTCTAATCTCTGCAATTTCTCGATTAATACCCACCCTGTTGACATTTTATCAGGTTTTGGGGAATACCTGATGCCCTTTAAATTTTGACCATTTTTTCAACCCGCGGGCTGTCGTTTTTTTCGTGTTTTCGGCGTGACCTCCGGAGCTGAAATTTCTTTGGAACAAAGATAATTCTTTCTAATCTCTGCAATTTCTCGATTAATACCCACCCCGTTGTCATTTTATCAGGTTTTGGGGAAGATTTGACGACCTTTAAATTTTGACCATTTTTTCAACCCGCGGGCTGTCGTTTTTTTCATGTTTTCGGCGTGACTTCCGGAGCTGAAATTTCTTTGGAACAAAGATTATTCTTTCTAATCTCTGCAATTTCTCGATTAATACCCACCCCGTTGACATTTTATCAGGTTTTGGGGAAGATCTGACAACCTTTAAATTTTGACCATTTTTTCAACCCGCGGGCTGTCGTTTTTTTCGTGTTTTCGGCGTGACCTCCGGAGCTGAAATTTCTTTGGAACAAAGATAATTCTTTCTAATCTCTGCAATTTCTCGATTAATACCCACCCCCTTGTCATTTTATCAGGTTTTGGGGAAGATCTGACAACCTTTAAATTTTGACCATTTTTTCAACCCGCGGGCTGTCGTTTTTTTCGTGTTTTCGGCGTGACCTCCGGAGCTGAAATTTCTTTGGAACAAAGATAATTCTTTCTAATCTCTGCAATTTCTCGATTAATACCCACCCCGTTGTCATTTTATCAGGTTTTGGGGAAGATCTGACGACCTTTAAATTTTGACCATTTTTTCAACCCGCGGGCTGTCGTTTTTTTCATGTTTTCGGCGTGACTTCCGGACCTGAAATTTCTTTGGAACAGAGATTATTCTTTCTAATCTCTGCAATTTCTCGATTAATACCCACCCCGTTGACATTTTATCAGGTTTTGGGGAATACCTGATGCCCTTTAAATTTTGACCATTTTTTCAACCCGCAGGCTGTCGTTTTTTTCGTGTTTTCGGCGTGACCTCCGGAGCTGAAATTTCTTTGGAACAAAGATAATTCTTTCTAATCTCTGCAATTTCTCGATTAATACCCACCCCGTTGTCATTTTATCAGGTTTTGGGGAATACCTGATGCCCTTTAAATTTTGACCATTTTTTCAACCCGCGGGCTGTCGTTTTTTTTCAGGTTTTCAGCGTGACCTCCGGAGCTGAAATTTCTTTGGAACAAAGATAATTCTTTCTAATCTCTGCAATTTCTCGATTAATACCCACCCCGTTGTCATTTTATCAGGTTTTGGGGATGATCTGACAACCTTTAAATTTTGACCATTTTTTCAACCCGCGGGCTGTCGTTTTTTTCATGTTTTCGGCGTGACCTCCGGAGCTGAAATTTCTTTGGAACAAAGATAATTCTTTCTAATCTCTGCAATTTTTCGATTAATACCCTCCCCGTTGTCATTTTATCAGGTTTTGGGGAAGATCTGACGCCGTTTAAATTTTGACCATTTTTTCAACCCGCGGGCTGTCGTTTTTTTCGTGTTTTCGGCGTGACCTCCGGAGCTGAAATTTCTTTGGAACAAAGATAATTCTTTCTAATCTCTGCAATTTCTCGATTAATACCCACCCCGTTGTCATTTTATCAGGTTTTGGGGAAGATTTGACGACCTTTAAATTTTGACCATTTTTTCAACCCACGGGCTGTCGTTTTTTTCATGTTTTCGGCGTGACTTCCGGAGCTGAAATTTCTTTGGAACAAAGATTATTCTTTCTAATCTCTGCAATTTCTCGATTAATACCCACCCCGTTGACATTTTATCAGGTTTTGGGGAATACCTGATGCCCTTTAAATTTTGACCATTTTTTCAACCCGCGGGCTGTCATTTTTTTCGTGTTTTCGGCGTGACCGCCGGAGCTGAAATTTCTTTGGAACAAAGATAATTCTTTCTAATCTCTGCAATTTCTCGATTAATACCCACCCCCTTGTCATTTTATCAGGTTTTGGGGAAGATCTGACAACCTTTAAATTTTGACCATTTTTTCAACCCGCGGGCTGTCCTTTTTTTCGTGTTTTCGGCGTGACCTCCGGAGCTGAAATTTCTTTGGAACAAAGATAATTCTTTCTAATCTCTGCAATTTCTCGATTAATACCCACCCCCTTGTCATTTTATCAGGTTTTGGGGAAGATCTGACAACCTTTAAATTTTGACCATTTTTTCAACCCGCGGGCTGTCGTTTTTTTCATGTTTTCGGCGTGACCTCCGGAGCTGAAATTTCTTTGGAACAAAGATAATTCTTTCTAATCTCTGCAATTTCTCGATTAATACCCACCCCGTTGACATTTTATCAGGTTTTGGGGAATACCTGATGCCCTTTAAATTTTGACCATTTTTTCAACCCGCGGGCTGTCGTTTTTTTCGTGTTTTCGGCGTGACCTCCGGAGCTGAAATTTCTTTGGAACAAAGATAATTCTTTCTAATCTCTGCAATTTCTCGATTAATACCCACCCCGTTGTCATTTTATCAGGTTTTGGGGAAGATTTGACGACCTTTAAATTTTGACCATTTTTTCAACCCGCGGGCTGTCGTTTTTTTCATGTTTTCGGCGTGACCTCCGGAGCTGAAATTTCTTTGGAACAAAGATAATTCTTTCTAATCTCTGCAATTTCTCGATTAATACCCACCCCGTTGTCATTTTATCAGGTTTTGGGGAAGATCTGACGATCTTTAAATTTTGACCATTTTTTCAACCCGCGGGCTGTAGTTTTTTTCATGTTTTCAGCGTGACTTCCGGAGCTGAAATTTCTTTGGAACAAAGATTATTCTTTCTAATCTCTGCAATTTCTCGATTAATACCCACCCTGTAGACATTTTATCAGGTTTTGGGGAATACCTGATGCCCTTTAAATTTTGACCATTTTTTCAACCTGCGGGCTGTCGTTTTTTTCGTGTTTTCGGCGTGACCTCCGGAGCTGAAATTTCTTTGGAACAAAGATAATTCTTTCTAATCTCTGCAATTTCTCGATTAATACCCACCCCGTTGTCATTTTATCAGGTTTTGGGGAAGATTTGACGACCTTTAAATTTTGACCATTTTTTCAACCCGCGGGCTGTCGTTTTTTTCATGTTTTCGGCGTGACTTCCGGAGCTGAAATTTCTTTGGAACAAAGATTATTCTTTCTAATCTCTGCAATTTCTCGATTAATACCCACCCCGTTGACATTTTATCAGGTTTTGGGGAATACCTGATGCCCTTTAAATTTTGACCCTTTTTTCAACCCGCGGGCTGTCGTTTTTTTTCGTGTTTTCGGCGTGACCTCCGGAGCTGAAATTTCTTTGGAACAAAGATAATTCTTTCTAATCTCTGCAATTTCTCGATTAATACCCACCCCCTTGTCATTTTATCAGGTTTTGGGGAAGATCTGACAACCTTTAAATTTTGACCATTTTTTCAACCCGCGGGCTGTCGTTTTTTTCGTGTTTTCGGCGTGACCTCCGGAGCTGAAATTTCTTTGGAACAAAGATAATTCTTTCTAATCTCTGCAATTTCTCGATTAATACCCACCCCGTTGACATTTTATCAGGTTTTGGGGAATACCTGATGCCCTTTAAATTTTGACCATTTTTTCAACCCGCGGGCTGTCGTTTTTTTCGTGTTTTCGGCGTGACCTCCGGAGCTGAAATTTCTTTGGAACAAAGATAATTCTTTCTAATCTCTGCAATTTCTCGATTAATACCCACCCCGTTGTCATTTTATCAGGTTTTGGGGAAGATTTGACGACCTTTAAATTTTGACCATTTTTTCAACCCGCGGGCTGTCGTTTTTTTCATGTTTTCGGCGTGACTTCCGGAGCTGAAATTTCTTTGGAACAAAGATTATTCTTTCTAATCTCTGCAATTTCTCGATTAATACCCACCCCGTTGACATTTTATCAGGTTTTGGGGAATACCTGATGCCCTTTAAATTTTGACCATTTTTTCAACCCGCGGGCTGTCGTTTTTTTTCAGGTTTTCGGCGTGACCTCCGGAGCTGAAATTTCTTTGGAACAAAGATAATTCTTTCTAATCTCTGCAATTTCTCGATTAATACCCACCCCCTTGTCATTTTATCAGGTTTTGGGGAAGATCTGACAACCTTTAAATTTTGACCATTTTTTCAACCCGCGGGCTGTCCTTTTTTTCGTGTTTTCGGCGTGACCTCCGGAGCTGAAATTTCTTTGGAACAAAGATAATTCTTTCTAATCTCTGCAATTTCTCGATTAATACCCACCCCGTTGTCATTTTATCAGGTTTTGGGGAAGATTTGACGACCTTTAAATTTTGACCATTTTTTCAACCCGCGGGCTGTCGTTTTTTTCGTGTTTTCGGCGTGACCTCCGGAGCTGAAATTTCTTTGGAACAAAGATAATTCTTTCTAATCTCTGCAATTTCTCGATTAATACCCACCCCGTTGTCATTTTATCAGGTTTTGGGGAAGATCTGACGACCTTTAAATTTTGACCATTTTTTCAACCCGCGGGCTGTCCTTTTTTTCGTGTTTTCGGCGTGACCTCCGGAGCTGAAATTTCTTTGGAACAAAGATAATTCTTTCTAATCTCTGCAATTTCTCGATTAATACCCACCCCGTTGTCATTTTATCAGGTTTTGGGGAAGATCTGACGACCTTTAAATTTTGACCATTTTTTCAACCCGCGGGCTGTCGTTTTTTTCATGTTTTCGGCGTGACTTCCGGAGCTGAAATTTCTTTGGAACAAAGATTATTCTTTCTAATCTCTGCAATTTCTCGATTAATACCCACCCCGTTGACATTTTATCAGGTTTTGGGGAATACCTGATGCCCTTTAAATTTTGACCATTTTTTCAACCCGTGGGCTGTCGTTTTTTTCGTGTTTTCGGCGTGACCTCCGGAGCTGAAATTTCTTTGGAACAAAGATAATTCTTTCTAATCTCTGCAATTTCTCAATTAATACCCACCCCGTTGTCATTTTATCAGGTTTTGGGGAAGATTTGACAACCTTTAAATTTTGACCATTTTTTCAACCCGCGGGCTGTCGTTTTTTTCATGTTTTCGGCGTGACTTCCGGAGCTGAAATTTCTTTGGAACAAAGATTATTCTTTCTAATCTCTGCAATTTCTCGATTAATACCCACCCCGTTGACATTTTATCAGGTTTTGGGGAATACCTGATGCCCTTTAAATTTTGACCATTTTTTCAACCCGCGGGCTGTCGTTTTTTTTCAGGTTTTCGGCGTGACCTCCGGAGCTGAAATTTCTTTGGAACAAAGATAATTCTTTCTAATCTCTGCAATTTCTCGATTAATACCCACCCCCTTGTCATTTTATCAGGTTTTGGGGAAGATCTGACAACCTTTAAATTTTGACCATTTTTTCAACCCGCGGGCTGTCCTTTTTTTCGTGTTTTCGGCGTGACCTCCGGAGCTGAAATTTCTTTGGAACAAAGATAATTCTTTCTAATCTCTGCAATTTCTCGATTAATACCCACCCCGTTGTCATTTTATCAGGTTTTGGGGAAGATCTGACAACCTTTAAATTTTGACCATTTTTTCAACCCGCGGGCTGTCGTTTTTTTCATGTTTTCGGCGTGACCTCCGGAGCTGAAATTTCTTTGGAACAAAGATAATTCTTTCTAATCTCTGCAATTTCTCGATTAATACCCACCCCGTTGTCATTTTATCAGGTTTTGGGGAAGATCTGACGATCTTTAAATTTTGACCATTTTTTCAACCCGCGGGCTGTAGTTTTTTTCATGTTTTCAGCGTGACTTCCGGAGCTGAAATTTCTTTGGAACAAAGATTATTCTTTCTAATCTCTGCAATTTCTCGATTAATACCCACCCTGTAGACATTTTATCAGGTTTTGGGGAATACCTGATGCCCTTTAAATTTTGACCATTTTTTCAACCTGCGGGCTGTCGTTTTTTTCGTGTTTTCGGCGTGACCTCCGGAGCTGAAATTTCTTTGGAACAAAGATAATTCTTTCTAATCTCTGCAATTTCTCGATTAATACCCACCCCGTTGTCATTTTATCAGGTTTTGGGGAAGATTTGACGACCTTTAAATTTTGACCATTTTTTCAACCCGCGGGCTGTCGTTTTTTTCATGTTTTCGGCGTGACTTCCGGAGCTGAAATTTCTTTGGAACAAAGATTATTCTTTCTAATCTCTGCAATTTCTCGATTAATACCCACCCCGTTGACATTTTATCAGGTTTTGGGGAATACCTGATGCCCTTTAAATTTTGACCCTTTTTTCAACCCGCGGGCTGTCGTTTTTTTTCGTGTTTTCGGCGTGACCTCCGGAGCTGAAATTTCTTTGGAACAAAGATAATTCTTTCTAATCTCTGCAATTTCTCGATTAATACCCACCCCCTTGTCATTTTATCAGGTTTTGGGGAAGATCTGACAACCTTTAAATTTTGACCATTTTTTCAACCCGCGGGCTGTCGTTTTTTTCGTGTTTTCGGCGTGACCTCCGGAGCTGAAATTTCTTTGGAACAAAGATAATTCTTTCTAATCTCTGCAATTTCTCGATTAATACCCACCCCGTTGACATTTTATCAGGTTTTGGGGAATACCTGATGCCCTTTAAATTTTGACCATTTTTTCAACCCGCGGGCTGTCGTTTTTTTCGTGTTTTCGGCGTGACCTCCGGAGCTGAAATTTCTTTGGAACAAAGATAATTCTTTCTAATCTCTGCAATTTCTCGATTAATACCCACCCCGTTGTCATTTTATCAGGTTTTGGGGAAGATTTGACGACCTTTAAATTTTGACCATTTTTTCAACCCGCGGGCTGTCGTTTTTTTCATGTTTTCGGCGTGACTTCCGGAGCTGAAATTTCTTTGGAACAAAGATTATTCTTTCTAATCTCTGCAATTTCTCGATTAATACCCACCCCGTTGACATTTTATCAGGTTTTGGGGAATACCTGATGCCCTTTAAATTTTGACCATTTTTTCAACCCGCGGGCTGTCGTTTTTTTTCAGGTTTTCGGCGTGACCTCCGGAGCTGAAATTTCTTTGGAACAAAGATAATTCTTTCTAATCTCTGCAATTTCTCGATTAATACCCACCCCCTTGTCATTTTATCAGGTTTTGGGGAAGATCTGACAACCTTTAAATTTTGACCATTTTTTCAACCCGCGGGCTGTCCTTTTTTTCGTGTTTTCGGCGTGACCTCCGGAGCTGAAATTTCTTTGGAACAAAGATAATTCTTTCTAATCTCTGCAATTTCTCGATTAATACCCACCCCGTTGTCATTTTATCAGGTTTTGGGGAAGATTTGACGACCTTTAAATTTTGACCATTTTTTCAACCCGCGGGCTGTCGTTTTTTTCGTGTTTTCGGCGTGACCTCCGGAGCTGAAATTTCTTTGGAACAAAGATAATTCTTTCTAATCTCTGCAATTTCTCGATTAATACCCACCCCGTTGTCATTTTATCAGGTTTTGGGGAAGATCTGACGACCTTTAAATTTTGACCATTTTTTCAACCCGCGGGCTGTCCTTTTTTTCGTGTTTTCGGCGTGACCTCCGGAGCTGAAATTTCTTTGGAACAAAGATAATTCTTTCTAATCTCTGCAATTTCTCGATTAATACCCACCCCGTTGTCATTTTATCAGGTTTTGGGGAAGATCTGACGACCTTTAAATTTTGACCATTTTTTCAACCCGCGGGCTGTCGTTTTTTTCATGTTTTCGGCGTGACTTCCGGAGCTGAAATTTCTTTGGAACAAAGATTATTCTTTCTAATCTCTGCAATTTCTCGATTAATACCCACCCCGTTGACATTTTATCAGGTTTTGGGGAATACCTGATGCCCTTTAAATTTTGACCATTTTTTCAACCCGTGGGCTGTCGTTTTTTTCGTGTTTTCGGCGTGACCTCCGGAGCTGAAATTTCTTTGGAACAAAGATAATTCTTTCTAATCTCTGCAATTTCTCAATTAATACCCACCCCGTTGTCATTTTATCAGGTTTTGGGGAAGATTTGACAACCTTTAAATTTTGACCATTTTTTCAACCCGCGGGCTGTCGTTTTTTTCATGTTTTCGGCGTGACTTCCGGAGCTGAAATTTCTTTGGAACAAAGATTATTCTTTCTAATCTCTGCAATTTCTCGATTAATACCCACCCCGTTGACATTTTATCAGGTTTTGGGGAATACCTGATGCCCTTTAAATTTTGACCATTTTTTCAACCCGCGGGCTGTCGTTTTTTTTCAGGTTTTCGGCGTGACCTCCGGAGCTGAAATTTCTTTGGAACAAAGATAATTCTTTCTAATCTCTGCAATTTCTCGATTAATACCCACCCCCTTGTCATTTTATCAGGTTTTGGGGAAGATCTGACAACCTTTAAATTTTGACCATTTTTTCAACCCGCGGGCTGTCCTTTTTTTCGTGTTTTCGGCGTGACCTCCGGAGCTGAAATTTCTTTGGAACAAAGATAATTCTTTCTAATCTCTGCAATTTCTCGATTAATACCCACCCCGTTGTCATTTTATCAGGTTTTGGGGAAGATTTGACGACCTTTAAATTTTGACCATTTTTTCAACCCGCGGGCTGTCGTTTTTTTCATGTTTTCGGCGTGACCTCCGGAGCTGAAATTTCTTTGGAACAAAGATAATTCTTTCTAATCTCTGCAATTTCTCGATTAATACCCACCCCGTTGTCATTTTATCAGGTTTTGGGGAAGATCTGACGACCTTTAAATTTTGACCATTTTTTCAACCCGCGGGCTGTCGTTTTTTTCATGTTTTCGGCGTGACCTCCGGAGCTGAAATTTCTTTGGAACAAAGATAATTCTTTCTAATCTCTGCAATTTCTCGATTAATACCCACCCCCTTGTCATTTTATCAGGTTTTGGGGAAGATCTGACAACCTTTAAATTTTGACCATTTTTTCAACCCGCGGGCTGTCGTTTTTTTCGTGTTTTCGGCGTGACCTCCGGAGCTGAAATTTCTTTGGAACAAAGATAATTCTTTCTAATCTCTGCAATTTCTCGATTAATACCCACCCCGTTGTCATTTTATCAGGTTTTGGGGAAGATCTGACGACCTTTAAATTTTGACCATTTTTTCAACCCGCGGGCTGTCGTTTTTTTCATGTTTTCGGCGTGACTTCCGGAGCTGAAATTTCTTTGGAACAAAGATTATTCTTTCTAATCTCTGCAATTTCTCGATTAATACCCACCCCGTTGACATTTTATCAGGTTTTGGGGAATACCTGATGCCCTTTAAATTTTGACCATTTTTTCAACCCGCGGGCTGTCGTTTTTTTCGTGTTTTCGGCGTGACCTCCGGAGCTGAAATTTCTTTGGAACAAAGATAATTCTTTCTAATCTCTGCAATTTCTCGATTAATACCCACCCCGTTGTCATTTTATCAGGTTTTGGGGAAGATTTGACAACCTTTAAATTTTGACCATTTTTTCAACCCGCGGGCTGTCGTTTTTTTCATGTTTTCGGCGTGACTTCCGGAGCTGAAATTTCTTTGGAACAAAGATTATTCTTTCTAATCTCTGCAATTTCTCGATTAATACCCACCCCGTTGACATTTTATCAGGTTTTGGGGAATACCTGATGCCCTTTAAATTTTGACCATTTTTTCAACCCGCGGGCTGTCATTTTTTTCGTGTTTTCGGCGTGACCTCCGGAGCTGAAATTTCTTTGGAACAAAGATAATTCTTTCTAATCTCTGCAATTTCTCGATTAATACCCACCCCCTTGTCATTTTATCAGGTTTTGGGGAAGATCTGACAACCTTTAAATTTTGACCATTTTTTCAACCCGCGGGCTGTCCTTTTTTTCGTGTTTTCGGCGTGACCTCCGGAGCTGAAATTTCTTTGGAACAAAGATAATTCTTTCTAATCTCTGCAATTTCTCGATTAATACCCACCCCCTTGTCATTTTATCAGGTTTTGGGGAAGATCTGACAACCTTTAAATTTTGACCATTTTTTCAACCCGCGGGCTGTCGTTTTTTTCGTGTTTTCGGCGTGACCTCCGGAGCTGAAATTTCTTTGGAACAAAGATAATTCTTTCTAATCTCTGCAATTTCTCGATTAATACCCACCCCGTTGTCATTTTATCAGGTTTTGGGGAAGATCTGACGACCTTTAAATTTTGACCATTTTTTCAACCCGCGGGCTGTCGTTTTTTTCATGTTTTCAGCGTGACTTCCGGAGCTGAAATTTCTTTGGAACAAAGATTATTCTTTCTAATCTCTGCAATTTCTCGATTAATACCCACCCTGTAGAAATTTTATCAGGTTTTGGGGAATACCTGATGCCCTTTAAATTTTGACCATTTTTTCAACCCGCGGGCTGTCGTTTTTTTCGTGTTTTCGGCGTGACCTCCGGAGCTGAAATTTCTTTGGAACAAAGATAATTCTTTCTAATCTCTGCAATTTCTCGATTAATACCCACCCCGTTGTCATTTTATCAGGTTTTGGGGAAGATTTGACGACCTTTAAATTTTGACCATTTTTTCAACCCGCGGGCTGTCGTTTTTTTCATGTTTTCGGCGTGACTTCCGGAGCTGAAATTTCTTTGGAACAAAGATTATTCTTTCTAATCTCTGCAATTTCTCGATTAATACCCACCCCGTTGACATTTTATCAGGTTTTGGGGAATACCTGATGCCCTTTAAATTTTGACCCTTTTTTCAACCCGCGGGCTGTCGTTTTTTTTCAGGTTTTCGGCGTGACCTCCGGAGCTGAAATTTCTTTGGAACAAAGATAATTCTTTCTAATCTCTGCAATTTCTCGATTAATACCCACCCCCTTGACATTTTATCAGGTTTTGGGGAATACCTGATGCCCTTTAAATTTTGACCATTTTTTCAACCCGCGGGCTGTCGTTTTTTTCGTGTTTTCGGCGTGACCTCCGGAGCTGAAATTTCTTTGGAACAAAGATAATTCTTTCTAATCTCTGCAATTTCTCGATTAATACCCACCCCGTTGTCATTTTATCAGGTTTTGGAGAAGATTTGACGACCTTTAAATTTTGACCATTTTTTCAACCCGCGGGCTGTCGTTTTTTTCATGTTTTCGGCATGACCTCCGGAGCTGAAATTTCTTTGGAACAAAGATAATTCTTTCTAATCTCTGCAATTTCTCGATTAATACCCACCCCGTTGTCATTTTATCAGGTTTTGGGGAAGATCTGACGACCTTTAAATTTTGACCATTTTTTCAACCCGCGGGCTGTCGTTTTTTTCATGTTTTCGGCGTGACTTCCGGAGCTGAAATTTCTTTGGAACAAAGATTATTCTTTCTAATCTCTGCAATTTCTCGATTAATACCCACCCTGTTGACATTTTATCAGGTTTTGGGGAATACCTGATGCCCTTTAAATTTTGACCATTTTTTCAACCCGCGGGCTGTCGTTTTTTTCGTGTTTTCGGCGTGACCTCCGGAGCTGAAATTTCTTTGGAACAAAGATAATTCTTTCTAATCTCTGCAATTTCTCGATTAATACCCACCCCGTTGTCATTTTATCAGGTTTTGGGGAAGATTTGAGGACCTTTAAATTTTGACCATTTTTTCAACCCGCGGGCTGTCGTTTTTTTCATGTTTTCGGCGTGACTTCCGGGGCTGAAATTTCTTTGGAACAAAGATTATTCTTTCTAATCTCTGCAATTTCTCGATTAATACCCACCCCGTTGACATTTTATCAGGTTTTGGGGAATACCTGATGCCCTTTAAATTTTGACCATTTTTTCAACCCGCGGGCTGTCGTTTTTTTTCAGGTTTTCGGCGTGACCTCCGGAGCTGAAATTTCTTTGGAACAAAGATAATTCTTTCTAATCTCTGCAATTTCTCGATTAATACCCACCCCCTTGTCATTTTATCAGGTTTTGGGGAAGATCTGACAACCTTTAAATTTTGACCATTTTTTCAACCCGCGGGCTGTCCTTTTTTTCGTGTTTTCGGCGTGACCTCCGGAGCTGAAATTTCTTTGGAACAAAGATAATTCTTTCTAATCTCTGCAATTTCTCGATTAATACCCACCCCGTTGTCATTTTATCAGGTTTTGGGGAAGATTTGACGACCTTTAAATTTTGACCATTTTTTCAACCCGCGGGCTGTCGTTTTTTTCATGTTTTCGGCGTGACCTCCGGAGCTGAAATTTCTTTGGAACAAAGATAATTCTTTCTAATCTCTGCAATTTCTCGATTAATACCCACCCCCTTGTCATTTTATCAGGTTTTGGGGAAGATCTGACAACCTTTAAATTTTGACCATTTTTTCAACCCGCGGGCTGTCGTTTTTTTCATGTTTTCGGCGTGACCTCCGGAGCTGAAATTTCTTTGGAACAAAGATAATTCTTTCTAATCTCTGCAATTTCTCGATTAATACCCACCCCGTTGTCATTTTATCAGGTTTTGGGGAAGATTTGACGACCTTTAAATTTTGACCATTTTTTCAACCCGCGGGCTGTCGTTTTTTTCATGTTTTCGGCGTGACCTCCGGAGCTGAAATTTCTTTGGAATAAAGATAATTCTTTCTAATCTCTGCAATTTCTCGATTAATACCCACCCCGTTGTCATTTTATCAGGTTTTGGGGAAGATCTGACGACCTTTAAATTTTGACCATTTTTTCAACCCGCGGGCTGTCGTTTTTTTCATGTTTTCGGCGTGACTTCCGGGGCTGAAATTTCTTTGGAACAAAGATTATTCTTTCTAATCTCTGCAATTTCTCGATTAATACCCACCCCGTTGACATTTTATCAGGTTTTGGGGAATACCTGATGCCCTTTAAATTTTGACCATTTTTTCAACCCGCGGGCTGTCGTTTTTTTTCAGGTTTTCGGCGTGACCTCCGGAGCTGAAATTTCTTTGGAACAAAGATAATTCTTTCTAATCTCTGCAATTTCTCGATTAATACCCACCCCCTTGTCATTTTATCAGGTTTTGGGGAAGATCTGACAACCTTTAAATTTTGACCATTTTTTCAACCCGCGGGCTGTCGTTTTTTTCGTGTTTTCGGCGTGACCTCCGGAGCTGAAATTTCTTTGGAACAAAGATAATTCTTTCTAATCTCTGCAATTTCTCGATTAATACCCACCCCGTTGTCATTTTATCAGGTTTTGGGGAAGATCTGACGACCTTTAAATTTTGACCATTTTTCCAACCCGCGGGCTGTCGTTTTTTTCATGTCTTCGGCGTGACTTCCGGAGCTGAAATTTCTTTGGAACAAAGATTATTCTTTCTAATCTCTGCAATTTCTCGATTAATACCCACCCCGTTGACATTTTTATCAGGTTTTGGGGAATACCTGATGCCCTTTAAATTTTGACCATTTTTTCAACCCGCGGGCTGTCGTTTTTTTCATGTTTTCGGCGTGACTTCCGGAGCTGAAATTTCTTTGGAACAAAGATTATTCTTTCTAATCTCTGCAATTTCTCGATTAATACCCACCCCGTTGACATTTTATCAGGTTTTGGGGAATACCTGATGCCCTTTAAATTTTGACCATTTTTTCAACCCGCGGGCTGTCATTTTTTTTCGTGTTTTCGGCGTGACCTCCGGAGCTGAAATTTCTTTGGAACAAAGATAATTCTTTCTAATCTCTGCAATTTCTCGATTAATACCCACCCCGTTGTCATTTTATCAGGTTTTGGGGAAGATCTGACAACCTTTAAATTTTGACCATTTTTTCAACCCGCGGGCTGTCGTTTTTTTTCATGTTTTCGACGTGACTTCCGGAGCTGAAATTTCTTTGGAACAAAGATTATTCTTTCTAATCTCTGCAATTTCTCGATTAATACCCACCCCGTTGACATTTTATCAGGTTTTGGGGAATACCTGATGCCCTTTAAATTTTGACCATTTTTTCAACCCGCGGGCTGTCGTTTTTTTTCAGGTTTTCGGCGTGACCTCCGGAGCTGAAATTTCTTTGGAACAAAGATAATTCTTTCTAATCTCTGCAATTTCTCGATTAATACCCACCCCGTTGTCATTTTATCAGGTTTTGGGGAAGATCTGACGACCTTTAAATTTTGACCATTTTTTCAACCCGCGGGCTGTCGTTTTTTTCATGTTTTCGGCGTGACTTCCGGAGCTGAAATTTCTTTGGAACAAAGATTATTCTTTCTAATCTCTGCAATTTCTCGATTAATACCCACCCCGTTGACATTTTATCAGGTTTTGGGGAATACCTGATGCCCTTTAAATTTTGACCATTTTTTCAACCCGCGGGCTGTCGTTTTTTTCGTGTTTTCGGCGTGACCTCCGGAGCTGAAATTTCTTTGGAACAAAGATAATTCTTTCTAATCTCTGCAATTTCTCGATTAATACCCACCCCGTTGTCATTTTATCAGGTTTTGGGGAAGATTTGACGACCTTTAAATTTTGACCATTTTTTCAACCCGCGGGCTGTCGTTTTTTTCATGTTTTCGGCGTGACTTCCGGAGCTGAAATTTCTTTGGAACAAAGATTATTCTTTCTAATCTCTGCAATTTCTCGATTAATACTCACCCCGTTGACATTTTATCAGGTTTTGGGGAATACCTGATGCCCTTTAAATTTTGACCATTTTTTCAACCCGCGGGCTGTCGTTTTTTTCATGTTTTCGGCGTGACTTCCGGAGCTGAAATTTCTTTGGAACAAAGATTATTCTTTCTAATCTCTGCAATTTCTCGATTAATACCCACCCCGTTGTCATTTTATCAGGTTTTGGGGAAGATCTGACGACCTTTAAATTTTGACCATTTTTTCAACCCGCGGGCTGTCGTTTTTTTCATGTTTTCGGCGTGACTTCCGGAGCTGAAATTTCTTTGGAACAAAGATTATTCTTTCTAATCTCTGCAATTTCTCGATTAATACCCACACCCGTTGACATTTTATCAGGTTTTGGGGAATACCTGATGCCCTTTAAATTTTGACCATTTTTTCAACCCGCGGGCTGTCATTTTTTTCGTGTTTTCGGCGTGACCTCCGGAGCTGAAATTTCTTTGGAACAAAGATAATTCTTTCTAATCTCTGCAATTTCTCGATTAATACCCACCCCGTTGTCATTTTATCAGGTTTTGGGGAAGATCTGACAACCTTTAAATTTTGACCATTTTTTCAACCCGCGGGCTGTCGTTTTTTTCATGTTTTCGACGTGACTTCCGGAGCTGAAATTTCTTTGGAACAAAGATTATTCTTTCTAATCTCTGCAATTTCTCGATTAATACCCACCCCGTTGACATTTTATCAGGTTTTGGGGAATACCTGATGCCCTTTAAATTTTGACCATTTTTTCAACCCGCGGGCTGTCGTTTTTTTTCAGGTTTTCGGCGTGACCTCCGGAGCTGAAATTTCTTTGGAACAAAGATAATTCTTTCTAATCTCTGCAATTTCTCGATTAATACCCACCCCGTTGTCATTTTATCAGGTTTTGGGGAAGATCTGACGACCTTTAAATTTTGACCATTTTTTCAACCCGCGGGCTGTCGTTTTTTTCATGTTTTCGGCGTGACTTCCGGAGCTGAAATTTCTTTGGAACAAAGATTATTCTTTCTAATCTCTGCAATTTCTCGATTAATACCCACCCCGTTGACATTTTATCAGGTTTTGGGGAATACCTGATGCCCTTTAAATTTTGACCATTTTTTCAACCCGCGGGCTGTCGTTTTTTTCGTGTTTTCGGCGTGACCTCCGGAGCTGAAATTTCTTTGGAACAAAGATAATTCTTTCTAATCTCTGCAATTTCTCGATTAATACCCACCCCGTTGTCATTTTATCAGGTTTTGGGGAAGATTTGACGACCTTTAAATTTTGACCATTTTTTCAACCCGCGGGCTGTCGTTTTTTTCATGTTTTCGGCGTGACTTCCGGAGCTGAAATTTCTTTGGAACAAAGATTATTCTTTCTAATCTCTGCAATTTCTCGATTAATACTCACCCCGTTGACATTTTATCAGGTTTTGGGGAATACCTGATGCCCTTTAAATTTTGACCATTTTTTCAACCCGCGGGCTGTCGTTTTTTTCATGTTTTCGGCGTGACTTCCGGAGCTGAAATTTCTTTGGAACAAAGATTATTCTTTCTAATCTCTGCAATTTCTCGATTAATACCCACCCCGTTGACATTTTATCAGGTTTTGGGGAATACCTGATGCCCTTTAAATTTTGACCATTTTTTCAACCCGCGGGCTGTCATTTTTTTCGTGTTTTCGGCGTGACCTCCGGAGCTGAAATTTCTTTGGAACAAAGATAATTCTTTCTAATCTCTGCAATTTCTCGATTAATACCCACCCCGTTGTCATTTTATCAGGTTTTGGGGATGAGCTGACAACCTTTAAATTTTGACCATTTTTTCAACCCGCGGGCTGTCGTTTTTTTCATGTTTTCGGCGTGACTTCCGGAGCTGAAATTTCTTTGGAACAAAGATTATTCTTTCTAATCTCTGCAATTTCTCGATTAATACCCACCCCGTTGACATTTTATCAGGTTTTGGGGAATACCTGATGCCCTTTAAATTTTGACCATTTTTTCAACCCGCGGGCTGTCGTTTTTTTTCAGGTTTTCGGCGTGACCTCCGGAGCTGAAATTTCTTTGGAACAAAGATAATTCTTTCTAATCTCTGCAATTTCTCGATTAATACCCACCCCGTTGTCATTTTATCAGGTTTTGTGGAAGATCTGACGACCTTTAAATTTTGACCATTTTTTCAACCCGCGGGCTGTCGTTTTTTTCATGTTTTCGGCGTGACTTCCGGAGCTGAAATTTCTTTGGAACAAAGATTATTCTTTCTAATCTCTGCAATTTCTCGATTAATACCCACCCCGTTGACATTTTATCAGATTTTGGGGAATACCTGATGCCCTTTAAATTTTGACCATTTTTTCAACCCGCGGGCTGTCGTTTTTTTTCATGTTTTCGGCGTGACTTCCGGAGCTGAAATTTCTTTGGAACAAAGATTATTCTTTCTAATCTCTGCAATTTCTCGATTAATACTCACCCCGTTGACATTTTATCAGGTTTTGGGGAATACCTGATGCCCTTTAAATTTTGACCATTTTTTCAACCCGCGGGCTGTCGTTTTTTTCATGTTTTCGGCGTGACTTCCGGAGCTGAAATTTCTTTGGAACAAAGATTATTCTTTCTAATCTCTGCAATTTCTCGATTAATACCCACCCCGTTGACATTTTATCAGGTTTTGGGGAATACCTGATGCCCTTTAAATTTTGACCATTTTTTCAACCCGCGGGCTGTCATTTTTTTTCGTGTTTTCGGCGTGACCTCCGGAGCTGAAATTTCTTTGGAACAAAGATAATTCTTTCTAATCTCTGCAATTTCTCGATTAATACCCACCCCGTTGTCATTTTATCAGGTTTTGGGGAAGATCTGACAACCTTTAAATTTTGACCATTTTTTCAACCCGCGGGCTGTCGTTTTTTTCATGTTTTCGACGTGACTTCCGGAGCTGAAATTTCTTTGGAACAAAGATTATTCTTTCTAATCTCTGCAATTTCTCGATTAATACCCACCCCGTTGACATTTTATCAGGTTTTGGGGAATACCTGATGCCCTTTAAATTTTGACCATTTTTTCAACCCGCGGGCTGTCGTTTTTTTCAGGTTTTCGGCGTGACCTCCGGAGCTGAAATTTCTTTGGAACAAAGATAATTCTTTCTAATCTCTGCAATTTCTCGATTAATACCCACCCCGTTGTCATTTTATCAGGTTTTGGGGATGATCTGACGACCTTTAAATTTTGACCATTTTTTCAACCCGCGGGCTGTCGTTTTTTTCATGTTTTCGGCGTGACCTCCGGAGCTGAAATTTCTTTGGAACAAAGATAATTCTTTCTAATCTCTGCAATTTCTCGATTAATACCCACCCCGTTGTCATTTTATCAGGTTTTGGGGAAGATTTGACGACCTTTAAATTTTGACCATTTTTTCAACCCGCGGGCTGTCGTTTTTTTCATGTTTTCGGCGTGACTTCCGGAGCTGAAATTTCTTTGGAACAAAGATTATTCTTTCTAATCTCTGCAATTTCTCGATTAATACCCACCCCGTTGACATTTTATCAGGTTTTGGGGAATACCTGATGCCCTTTAAATTTTGACCATTTTTTCAACCCGCGGGCTGTCATTTTTTTCGTGTTTTCGGCGTGACCTCCGGAGCTGAAATTTCTTTGGAACAAAGATAATTCTTTCTAATCTCTGCAATTTCTCGATTAATACCCACCCCGTTGTCATTTTATCAGGTTTTGGGGAAGATCTGACAACCTTTAAATTTTGACCATTTTTTCAACCCGCAGGCTGTCGTTTTTTTCATGTTTTCGACGTGACTTCCGGAGCTGAAATTTCTTTGGAACAAAGATTATTCTTTCTAATCTCTGCAATTTCTCGATTAATACCCACCCCGTTGACATTTTATCAAGTTTTGGGGAATACCTGATGCCCTTTAAATTTTGACCATTTTTTCAACCCGCGGGCTGTCGTTTTTTTTCAGGTTTTCGGCGTGACCTCCGGAGCTGAAATTTCTTTGGAACAAAGATAATTCTTTCTAATCTCTGCAATTTCTCGATTAATACCCACCCCGTTGTCATTTTATCAGGTTTTGGGGAAGATTTGACGACCTTTAAATTTTGACCATTTTTTCAACCCGCGGGCTGTCGTTTTTTTCATGTTTTCGGCGTGACTTCCGGAGCTGAAATTTCTTTGGAACAAAGATTATTCTTTCTAATCTCTGCAATTTCTCGATTAATACCCACCCCGTTGACATTTTATCAGGTTTTGGGGAATACCTGATGCCCTTTAAATTTTGACCATTTTTTCAACCCGCGGGCTGTCGTTTTTTTTCAGGTTTTCGGCGTGACCTCCGGAGCTGAAATTTCTTTGGAACAAAGATAATTCTTTCTAATCTCTGCAATTTCTCGATTAATACCCACCCCGTTGTCATTTTATCAGGTTTTGGGGAAGATCTGACGACCTTTAAATTTTGACCATTTTTTCAACCCGCGGGCTGTCGTTTTTTTCATGTTTTCGGCGTGACTTCCGGAGCTGAAATTTCTTTGGAACAAAGATTATTCTTTCTAATCTCTGCAATTTCTCGATTAATACCCACCCCGTTGACATTTTATCAGGTTTTGGGGAATACCTGATGCCCTTTAAATTTTGACCATTTTTTTCAACCCGCGGGCTGTCGTTTTTTTCGTGTTTTCGGCGTGACCTCCGGAGCTGAAATTTCTTTGGAACAAAGATAATTCTTTCTAATCTCTGCAATTTCTCGATTAATACCCACCCCGTTGTCATTTTATCAGGTTTTGGGGAAGATTTGACGACCTTTAAATTTTGACCATTTTTTCAACCCGCGGGCTGTCGTTTTTTTCATGTTTTCGGCGTGACTTCCGGAGCTGAAATTTCTTTGGAACAAAGATTATTCTTTCTAATCTCTGCAATTTCTCGATTAATACTCACCCCGTTGACATTTTATCAGGTTTTGGGGAATACCTGATGCCCTTTAAATTTTGACCATTTTTTCAACCCGCGGGCTGTCGTTTTTTTCATGTTTTCGGCGTGACTTCCGGAGCTGAAATTTCTTTGGAACAAAGATTATTCTTTCTAATCTCTGCAATTTCTCGATTAATACCCACCCCGTTGACATTTTATCAGGTTTTGGGGAATACCTGATGCCCTTTAAATTTTGACCATTTTTTCAACCCGCGGGCTGTCATTTTTTTCGTGTTTTCGGCGTGACCTCCGGAGCTGAAATTTCTTTGGAACAAAGATAATTCTTTCTAATCTCTGCAATTTCTCGATTAATACCCACCCCGTTGTCATTTTATCAGGTTTTGGGGAAGATCTGACAACCTTTAAATTTTGACCATTTTTTCAACCCGCGGGCTGTCGTTTTTTTCATGTTTTCGACGTGACTTCCGGAGCTGAAATTTCTTTGGAACAAAGATTATTCTTTCTAATCTCTGCAATTTCTCGATTAATACCCACCCCGTTGACATTTTATCAGGTTTTGGGGAATACCTGATGCCCTTTAAATTTTGACCATTTTTTTCAACCCGCGGGCTGTCGTTTTTTTTCAGGTTTTCGGCGTGACCTCCGGAGCTGAAATTTCTTTGGAACAAAGATAATTCTTTCTAATCTCTGCAATTTCTCGATTAATACCCACCCCGTTGTCATTTTATCAGGTTTTGGGGATGATCTGACGACCTTTAAATTTTGACCATTTTTTCAACCCGCGGGCTGTCGTTTTTTTTCATGTTTTCGGCGTGACCTCCGGAGCTGAAATTTCTTTGGAACAAAGATAATTCTTTCTAATCTCTGCAATTTCTCGATTAATACCCACCCCGTTGTCATTTTATCAGGTTTTGGGGAAGATTTGACGACCTTTAAATTTTGACCATTTTTTCAACCCGCGGGCTGTCGTTTTTTTTCATGTTTTCGGCGTGACTTCCGGAGCTGAAATTTCTTTGGAACAAAGATTATTCTTTCTAATCTCTGCAATTTCTCGATTAATACCCACCCCGTTGACATTTTATCAGGTTTTGGGGAATACCTGATGCCCTTTAAATTTTGACCATTTTTTCAACCCGCGGGCTGTCGTTTTTTTTCAGGTTTTCGGCGTGACCTCCGGAGCTGAAATTTCTTTGGAACAAAGATAATTCTTTCTAATCTCTGCAATTTCTCGATTAATACCCACCCCGTTGTCATTTTATCAGGTTTTGGGGAAGATCTGACGACCTTTAAATTTTGACCATTTTTTCAACCCGCGGGCTGTCGTTTTTTTCATGTTTTCGGCGTGACTTCCGGAGCTGAAATTTCTTTGGAACAAAGATTATTCTTTCTAATCTCTGCAATTTCTCGATTAATACCCACCCCGTTGACATTTTATCAGGTTTTGGGGAATACCTGATGCCCTTTAAATTTTGACCATTTTTTCAACCCGCGGGCTGTCGTTTTTTTTCAGGTTTTCGGCGTGACCTCCGGAGCTGAAATTTCTTTGGAACAAAGATAATTCTTTCTAATCTCTGCAATTTCTCGATTAATACCCACCCCGTTGTCATTTTATCAGGTTTTGGGGAAGATCTGACGACCTTTAAATTTTGACCATTTTTTCAACCCGCGGGCTGTCGTTTTTTTCATGTTTTCGGCGTGACTTCCGGAGCTGAAATTTCTTTGGAACAAAGATTATTCTTTCTAATCTCTGCAATTTCTCGATTAATACCCACCCCGTTGACATTTTATCAGGTTTTGGGGAATACCTGATGCCCTTTAAATTTTGACCATTTTTTCAACCCGCGGGCTGTCGTTTTTTTCATGTTTTCGGCGTGACTTCCGGAGCTGAAATTTCTTTGGAACAAAGATTATTCTTTCTAATCTCTGCAATTCCTCGATTAATACCCACCCCGTTGACATTTTATCAGGTTTTGGGGAATACCTGATGCCCTTTAAATTTTGACCATTTTTTCAACCCGCGGGCTGTCATTTTTTTCGTGTTTTCGGCGTGACCTCCGGAGCTGAAATTTCTTTGGAACAAAGATAATTCTTTCTAATCTCTGCAATTTCTCGATTAATACCCACCCCGTTGTCATTTTATCAGGTTTTGGGGAAGATCTGACAACCTTTAAATTTTGACCATTTTTTCAACCCGCGGGCTGTCGTTTTTTTCATGTTTTCGACGTGACTTCCGGAGCTGAAATTTCTTTGGAACAAAGATAATTCTTTCTAATCTCTGCAATTTCTCGATTAATACCCACCCCGTTGTCATTTTATCAGGTTTTGGGGATGAGCTGACGACCTTTAAATTTTGACCATTTTTTCAACCCGCGGGCTGTCGTTTTTTTCATGTTTTCGGCGTGACCTCCGGAGCTGAAATTTCTTTGGAACAAAGATAATTCTTTCTAATCTCTGCAATTTCTCGATTAATACCCACCCCCTTGTCATTTTATCAGGTTTTGGGGAAGATCTGACAACCTTTAAATTTTGACCATTTTTTCAACCCGCGGGCTGTCGTTTTTTTCGTGTTTTCGGCGTGACCTCCGGAGCTGAAATTTCTTTGGAACAAAGATTATTCTTTCTAATCTCTGCAATTTCTCGATTAATACCCACCCCGTTGACATTTTATCAGGTTTTGGGGAATACCTGATGCCCTTTAAATTTTGACCATTTTTTCAACCCGCGGGCTGTCGTTTTTTTTCAGGTTTTCGGCGTGACCTCCGGAGCTGAAATTTCTTTGGAACAAAGATAATTCTTTCTAATCTCTGCAATTTCTCGATTAATACCCACCCCGTTGTCATTTTATCAGGTTTTGGGGATGAGCTGACGACCTTTAAATTTTGACCATTTTTTCAACCCGCGGGCTGTCGTTTTTTTTCATGTTTTCGGCCTGACCTCCGGAGCTGAAATTTCTTTGGAACAAAGATAATTCTTTCTAATCTCTGCAATTTCTCGATTAATACCCACCCCCTTGTCATTTTATCAGGTTTTGGGGAAGATCTGACAACCTTTAAATTTTGACCATTTTTTCAACCCGCGGGCTGTCGTTTTTTTTCGTGTTTTCGGCGTGACCTCCGGAGCTGAAATTTCTTTGGAACAAAGATAATTCTTTCTAATCTCTGCAATTTCTCGATTAATACCCACCCCGTTGTCATTTTATCAGGTTTTGGGGATGATCTGACGACCTTTAAATTTTGACCATTTTTTCAACCCGCGGGCTGTCGTTTTTTTCATGTTTTCGGCGTGACTTCCGGAGCTGAAATTTCTTTGGAACAAAGATTATTCTTTCTAATCTCTGCAATTTCTCGATTAATACCCACCCCGTTGACATTTTATCAGGTTTTGGGGAACACCTGATGCCCTTTAAATTTTGACCATTTTTTCAACCCGCGGGCTGTCGTTTTTTTCGTGTTTTCGGCGTGACCTCCGGAGCTGAAATTTCTTTGGAACAAAGATAATTCTTTCTAATCCCTGCAATTTCTCGATTAATACCCACCCCGTTGTCATTTTATCAGGTTTTGGGGAAGATTTGACGACCTTTAAATTTTGACCATTTTTTCAACCCGCGGGCTGTCGATTTTTTCATGTTTTCGGCGTGACCTCCGGAGCTGAAATTTCTTTGGAACAAAGATTATTCTTTCTAATCTCTGCAATTTCTCGATTAATACCCACCCCGTTGACATTTTATCAGGTTTTGGGGAATACCTGATGCCCTTTAAATTTTGACCATTTTTTCAACCCGCGGGCTGTCGTTTTTTTTCAGGTTTTCGGCGTGACCTCCGGAGCTGAAATTTCTTTGGAACAAAGATAATTCTTTCTAATCTCTGCAATTTCTCGATTAATACCCACCCCGTTGTCATTTTATCAGGTTTTGGGGATGATCTGACGACCTTTAAATTTTGACCATTTTTTCAACCCGCGGGCTGTCGTTTTTTTCATGTTTTCGGCGTGACCTCCGGAGCTGAAATTTCTTTGGAACAAAGATAATTCTTTCTAATCTCTGCAATTTCTCGATTAATACCCACCCCCTTGTCATTTTATCAGGTTTTGGGGAAGATCTGACAACCTTTAAATTTTGACCATTTTTTCAACCCGCGGGCTGTCGTTTTTTTTCGTGTTTTCGGCGTGACCTCCGGAGCTGAAATTTCTTTGGAACAAAGATAATTCTTTCTAATCTCTGCAATTTCTCGATTAATACCCACCCCGTTGTCATTTTATCAGGTTTTGGGGATGATCTGACGACCTTTAAATTTTGACCATTTTTTCAACCCGCGGGCTGTCGTTTTTTTCATGTTTTCGGCGTGACTTCCGGAGCTGAAATTTCTTTGGAACAAAGATTATTCTTTCTAATCTCTGCAATTTCTCGATTAATACCCACCCCGTTGACATTTTATCAGGTTTTGGGGAATACCTGATGCCCTTTAAATTTTGACCATTTTTTCAACCCGCGGGCTGTCGTTTTTTTCGTGTTTTCGGCGTGACCTCCGGAGCTGAAATTTCTTTGGAACAAAGATAATTCTTTCTAATCTCTGCAATTTCTCGATTAATACCCACCCCCTTGTCATTTTATCAGGTTTTGGGGAAGATCTGACAACCTTTAAATTTTGACCATTTTTTCAACCCGCGGGCTGTCGTTTTTTTCGTGTTTTCGGCGTGACCTCCGGAGCTGAAATTTCTTTGGAACAAAGATAATTCTTTCTAATCTCTGCAATTTCTCGATTAATACCCACCCCGTTGTCATTTTATCAGGTTTTGGGGATGATCTGACGACCTTTAAATTTTGACCATTTTTTCAACCCGCGGGCTGTCGTTTTTTTCATGTTTTCGGCGTGACTTCCGGAGCTGAAATTTCTTTGGAACAAAGATTATTCTTTCTAATCTCTGCAATTTCTCGATTAATACCCACCCCGTTGACATTTTATCAGGTTTTGGGGAATACCTGATGCCCTTTAAATTTTGACCATTTTTTCAACCCGCGGGCTGTCGTTTTTTTCGTGTTTTCGGCGTGACCTCCGGAGCTGAAATTTCTTTGGAACAAAGATAATTCTTTCTAATCTCTGCAATTTCTCGATTAATACCCACCCCGTTGTCATTTTATCAGGTTTTGGGGATGATCTGACGACCTTTAAATTTTGACCATTTTTTCAACCCGCGGGCTGTCGTTTTTTTCATGTTTTCGGCGTGACCTCCGGAGCTGAAATTTCTTTGGAACAAAGATAATTCTTTCTAATCTCTGCAATTTCTCGATTAATACCCACCCCCTTGTCATTTTATCAGGTTTTGGGGAAGATCTGACAACCTTTAAATTTTGACCATTTTTTCAACCCGCGGGCTGTCGTTTTTTTCGTGTTTTCGGCGTGACCTCCGGAGCTGAAATTTCTTTGGAACAAAGATAATTCTTTCTAATCTCTGCAATTTCTCGATTAATGCCCACCCCGTTGTCATTTTATCAGGTTTTGGGGATGATCTGACGACCTTTAAATTTTGACCATTTTTTCAACCCGCGGGCTGTCGTTTTTTTCATGTTTTCGGCGTGACTTCCGGAGCTGAAATTTCTTTGGAACAAAGATTATTCTTTCTAATCTCTGCAATTTCTCGATTAATACCCACCCCGTTGACATTTTATCAGGTTTTGGGGAATACCTGATGCCCTTTAAATTTTGACCATTTTTTCAACCCGCGGGCTGTCGTTTTTTTCGTGTTTTCGGCGTGACCTCCGGAGCTGAAATTTCTTTGGAACAAAGATAATTCTTTCTAATCTCTGCAATTTCTCGATTAATACCCACCCCGTTGTCATTTTATCAGGTTTTGGGGAAGATTTGACGACCTTTAAATTTTGACCATTTTTTCAACCCGCGGGCTGTCGTTTTTTTCATGTTTTCGGCGTGACCTCCGGAGCTGAAATTTCTTTGGAACAAAGATTATTCTTTCTAATCTCTGCAATTTCTCGATTAATACCCACCCCGTTGACATTTTATCAGGTTTTGGGGAATACCTGATGCCCTTTAAATTTTGACCATTTTTTCAACCCGCGGGCTGTCGTTTTTTTCATGTTTTCGGCGTGACTTCCGGAGCTGAAATTTCTTTGGAACAAAGATTATTCTTTCTAATCTCTGCAATTTCTCGATTAATACCCACCCCGTTGACATTTTATCAGGTTTTGGGGAATACCTGATGCCCTTTAAATTTTGACCATTTTTTCAACCCGCGGGCTGTCGTTTTTTTCGTGTTTTCGGCGTGACCTCCGGAGCTGAAATTTCTTTGGAACAAAGATAATTCTTTCTAATCTCTGCAATTTCTCGATTAATACCCACCCCGTTGTCATTTTATCAGGTTTTGGGGAAGATTTGACGACCTTTAAATTTTGACCATTTTTTCAACCCGCGGGCTGTCGTTTTTTTCATGTTTTCGGCGTGACCTCCGGAGCTGAAATTTCTTTGGAACAAAGATTATTCTTTCTAATCTCTGCAATTTCTCGATTAATACCCACCCCGTTGACATTTTATCAGGTTTTGGGGAATACCTGATCCCTTTTAAATTTTGACCATTTTTTCAACCCGCGGGCTGTCGTTTTTTTTCAGGTTTTCGGCGTGACCTCCGGAGCTGAAATTTCTTTGGAACAAAGATAATTCTTTCTAATCTCTGCAATTTCTCGATTAATACCCACCCCGTTGTCATTTTATCAGGTTTTGGGGAAGATCTGACGACCTTTAAATTTTGACCATTTTTTCAACCCGCGGGCTGTCGTTTTTTTCATGTTTTCGGCGTGACTTCCGGAGCTGAAATTTCTTTGGAACAAAGATTATTCTTTCTAATCTCTGCAATTTCTCGATTAATACCCACCCCGTTGACATTTTATCAGGTTTTGGGGAATACCTGATGCCCTTTAAATTTTGACCATTTTTTCAACCCGCGGGCTGTCGTTTTTTTCGTGTTTTCGGCGTGACCTCCGGAGCTGAAATTTCTTTGGAACAAAGATAATTCTTTCTAATCTCTGCAATTTCTCGATTAAACCCACCCCGTTGTCATTTTATCAGGTTTTGGGGAAGATTTGACGACCTTTAAATTTTGACCATTTTTTCAACCCGCGGGCTGTCGTTTTTTTCATGTTTTCGGCGTGACTTCCGGAGTTGAAATTTCTTTGGAACAAAGATAATTCTTTCTAATCTCTGCAATTTCTCGATTAATACCCACCCCGTTGTCATTTTATCAGGTTTTGGGGAAGATTTGACGACCTTTAAATTTTGACCATTTTTTCAACCCGCGGGCTGTCGTTTTTTTCATGTTTTCGGCGTGACCTCCGGAGCTGAAATTTCTTTGGAACAAAGATTATTCTTTCTAATCTCTGCAATTTCTCGATTAATACCCACCCCGTTGACATTTTATCAGGTTTTGGGGGAATACCTGATCCCTTTTAAATTTTGACCATTTTTTCAACCCGCGGGCTGTCGTTTTTTTTCAGGTTTTCGGCGTGACCTCCGGAGCTGAAATTTCTTTGGAACAAAGATAATTCTTTCTAATCTCTGCAATTTCTCGATTAATACCCTCCCCGTTGTCATTTTATCAGGTTTTGGGGAAGATCTGACGCCGTTTAAATTTTGACCATTTTTTCAACCCGCGGGCTGTCGTTTTTTTCGTGTTTTCGGCGTGACCTCCGGAGCTGAAATTTCTTTGGAACAAAGATAATTCTTTCTAATCTCTGCAATTTCTCGATTAATACCCACCCCGTTGTCATTTTATCAGGTTTTGGGGAAGATTTGACGACCTTTAAATTTTGACCATTTTTTCAACCCGCGGGCTGTCGTTTTTTTCATGTTTTCGGCGTGACTTCCGGAGCTGAAATTTCTTTGGAACAAAGATTATTCTTTCTAATCTCTGCAATTTCTCGATTAATACCCACCCCGTTGACATTTTATCAGGTTTTGGGGAATACCTGATGCCCTTTAAATTTTGACCATTTTTTCAACCCGCGGGCTGTCATTTTTTTCGTGTTTTCGGCGTGACCTCCGGAGCTGAAATTTCTTTGGAACAAAGATAATTCTTTCTAATCTCTGCAATTTCTCGATTAATACCCACCCCGTTGTCATTTTATCAGGTTTTGGGGAAGATCTGACAACCTTTAAATTTTGACCATTTTTTCAACCCGCGGGCTGTCGTTTTTTTCATGTTTTCGACGTGACTTCCGGAGCTGAAATTTCTTTGGAACAAAGATTATTCTTTCTAATCTCTGCAATTTCTCGATTAATACCCACCCCGTTGACATTTTATCAGGTTTTGGGGAATACCTGATGCCCTTTAAATTTTGACCATTTTTTCAACCCGCGGGCTGTCGTTTTTTTCGTGTTTTCGGCGTGACCTCCGGAGCTGAAATTTCTTTGGAACAAAGATAATTCTTTCTAATCTCTGCAATTTCTCGATTAATACCCACCCCGTTGTCATTTTATCAGGTTTTGGGGAAGATTTGACGACCTTTAAATTTTGACCATTTTTTCAACCCGCGGGCTGTCGTTTTTTTCATGTTTTCGGCGTGACCTCCGGAGCTGAAATTTCTTTGGAACAAAGATTATTCTTTCTAATCTCTGCAATTTCTCGATTAATACCCACCCCGTTGACATTTTATCAGGTTTTGGGGAATACCTGATCCCTTTTAAATTTTGACCATTTTTTCAACCCGCGGGCTGTCGTTTTTTTTCAGGTTTTCGGCGTGACCTCCGGAGCTGAAATTTCTTTGGAACAAAGATAATTCTTTCTAATCTCTGCAATTTCTCGATTAATACCCACCCCGTTGTCATTTTATCAGGTTTTGGGGAAGATCTGACGACCTTTAAATTTTGACCATTTTTTCAACCCGCGGGCTGTCGTTTTTTTCATGTTTTCGGCGTGACTTCCGGAGCTGAAATTTCTTTGGAACAAAGATTATTCTTTCTAATCTCTGCAATTTCTCGATTAATACCCACCCCGTTGACATTTTATCAGGTTTTGGGGAATACCTGATGCCCTTTAAATTTTGACCATTTTTTCAACCCGCGGGCTGTCGTTTTTTTCGTGTTTTCGGCGTGACCTCCGGAGCTGAAATTTCTTTGGAACAAAGATAATTCTTTCTAATCTCTGCAATTTCTCGATTAATACCCACCCCGTTGTCATTTTATCAGGTTTTGGGGAAGATTTGACGACCTTTAAATTTTGACCATTTTTTCAACCCGCGGGCTTTCGTTTTTTTCATGTTTTCGGCGTGACTTCCGGAGTTGAAATTTCTTTGGAACAAAGATAATTCTTTCTAATCTCTGCAATTTCTCGATTAATACCCACCCCGTTGTCATTTTATCAGGTTTTGGGGAAGATTTGACGACCTTTAAATTTTGACCATTTTTTCAACCCGCGGGCTGTCGTTTTTTTCATGTTTTCGGCGTGACCTCCGGAGCTGAAATTTCTTTGGAACAAAGATTATTCTTTCTAATCTCTGCAATTTCTCGATTAATACCCACCCCGTTGACATTTTATCAGGTTTTGGGGAATACCTGATCCCTTTTAAATTTTGACCATTTTTTCAACCCGCGGGCTGTCGTTTTTTTTCAGGTTTTCGGCGTGACCTCCGGAGCTGAAATTTCTTTGGAACAAAGATAATTCTTTCTAATCTCTGCAATTTCTCGATTAATACCCTCCCCGTTGTCATTTTATCAGGTTTTGGGGAAGATCTGACGCCGTTTAAATTTTGACCATTTTTTCAACCCGCGGGCTGTCGTTTTTTTCGTGTTTTCGGCGTGACCTCCGGAGCTGAAATTTCTTTGGAACAAAGATAATTCTTTCTAATCTCTGCAATTTCTCGATTAATACCCACCCCGTTGTCATTTTATCAGGTTTTGGGGAAGATTTGACGACCTTTAAATTTTGACCATTTTTTCAACCCGCGGGCTGTCGTTTTTTTCGTGTTTTCGGCGTGACCTCCGGAGCTGAAATTTCTTTGGAACAAAGATAATTCTTTCTAATCTCTGCAATTTCTCGATTAATACCCACCCCGTTGTCATTTTATCAGGTTTTGGGGAAGATTTGACGACCTTTAAATTTTGACCATTTTTTCAACCCGCGGGCTGTCGTTTTTTTCATGTTTTCGGCGTGACCTCCGGAGCTGAAATTTCTTTGGAACAAAGATTATTCTTTCTAATCTCTGCAATTTCTCGATTAATACCCACCCCGTTGACATTTTATCAGGTTTTGGGGAATACCTGATCCCTTTTAAATTTTGACCATTTTTTCAACCCGCGGGCTGTCGTTTTTTTTCAGGTTTTCGGCGTGACCTCCGGAGCTGAAATTTCTTTGGAACAAAGATAATTCTTTCTAATCTCTGCAATTTCTCGATTAATACCCACCCCGTTGTCATTTTATCAGGTTTTGGGGAAGATCTGACGACCTTTAAATTTTGACCATTTTTTCAACCCGCGGGCTGTCGTTTTTTTCATGTTTTCGGCGTGACTTCCGGAGCTGAAATTTCTTTGGAACAAAGATTATTCTTTCTAATCTCTGCAATTTCTCGATTAATACCCACCCCGTTGACATTTTATCAGGTTTTGGGGAATACCTGATGCCCTTTAAATTTTGACCATTTTTTCAACCCGCGGGCTGTCGTTTTTTTCGTGTTTTCGGCGTGACCTCCGGAGCTGAAATTTCTTTGGAACAAAGATAATTCTTTCTAATCTCTGCAATTTCTCGATTAATACCCACCCCGTTGTCATTTTATCAGGTTTTGGGGAAGATTTGACGACCTTTAAATTTTGACCATTTTTTCAACCCGCGGGCTGTCGTTTTTTTCATGTTTTCGGCGTGACTTCCGGAGTTGAAATTTCTTTGGAACAAAGATAATTCTTTCTAATCTCTGCAATTTCTCGATTAATACCCACCCCGTTGTCATTTTATCAGGTTTTGGGGAAGGTTTGACGACCTTTAAATTTTGACCATTTTTTCAACCCGCGGGCTGTCGTTTTTTTCATGTTTTCGGCGTGACCTCCGGAGCTGAAATTTCTTTGGAACAAAGATTATTCTTTCTAATCTCTGCAATTTCTCGATTAATACCCACCCCGTTGACATTTTATCAGGTTTTGGGGAATACCTGATCCCTTTTAAATTTTGACCATTTTTTCAACCCGCGGGCTGTCGTTTTTTTTCAGGTTTTCGGCGTGACCTCCGGAGCTGAAATTTCTTTGGAACAAAGATAATTCTTTCTAATCTCTGCAATTTCTCGATTAATACCCTCCCCGTTGTCATTTTATCAGGTTTTGGGGAAGATCTGACGCCGTTTAAATTTTGACCATTTTTTCAACCCGCGGGCTGTCGTTTTTTTCGTGTTTTCGGCGTGACCTCCGGAGCTGAAATTTCTTTGGAACAAAGATAATTCTTTCTAATCTCTGCAATTTCTCGATTAATACCCACCCCGTTGTCATTTTATCAGGTTTTGGGGAATACCTGATGCCCTTTAAATTTTGACCATTTTTTCAACCCGCGGGCTGTCATTTTTTTCGTGTTTTCGGCGTGACCTCCGGAGCTGAAATTTCTTTGGAACAAAGATAATTCTTTCTAATCTCTGCAATTTCTCGATTAATACCCACCCCGTTGTCATTTTATCAGGTTTTGGGGAAGATCTGACAACCTTTAAATTTTGACCATTTTTTCAACCCGCGGGCTGTCGTTTTTTTCATGTTTTCGACGTGACTTCCGGAGCTGAAATTTCTTTGGAACAAAGATTATTCTTTCTAATCTCTGCAATTTCTCGATTAATACCCACCCCGTTGACATTTTATCAGGTTTTGGGGAATACCTGATGCCCTTTAAATTTTGACCATTTTTTCAACCCGCGGGCTGTCGTTTTTTTTCAGGTTTTCGGCGTGACCTCCGGAGCTGAAATTTCTTTGGAACAAAGATAATTCTTTCTAATCTCTGCAATTTCTCGATTAATACCCACCCCGTTGTCATTTTATCAGGTTTTGGGGATGATCTGACGACCTTTAAATTTTGACCATTTTTTCAACCCGCGGGCTGTCGTTTTTTTCATGTTTTCGGCGTGACCTCCGGAGCTGAAATTTCTTTGGAACAAAGATAATTCTTTCTAATCTCTGCAATTTCTCGATTAATACCCACCCCGTTGTCATTTTATCAGGTTTTGGGGAAGATTTGACGACCTTTAAATTTTGACCATTTTTTCAACCCGCGGGCTGTCGTTTTTTTCATGTTTTCGGCGTGACTTCCGGAGCTGAAATTTCTTTGGAACAAAGATTATTCTTTCTAATCTCTGCAATTTCTCGATTAATACCCACCCCGTTGACATTTTATCAGGTTTTGGGGAATACCTGATGCCCTTTAAATTTTGACCATTTTTTCAACCCGCGGGCTGTCGTTTTTCTTCAGGTTTTCGGCGTGACCTCCGGAGCTGAAATTTCTTTGGAACAAAGATAATTCTTTCTAATCTCTGCAATTTCTCGATTAATACCCACCCCGTTGTCATTTTATCAGGTTTTGGGGAAGATCTGACGACCTTTAAATTTTGACCATTTTTTCAACCCGCGGGCTGTCGTTTTTTTCATGTTTTCGGCGTGACTTCCGGAGCTGAAATTTCTTTGGAACAAAGATTATTCTTTCTAATCTCTGCAATTTCTCGATTAATACCCACCCCGTTGACATTTTATCAGGTTTTGGGGAATACCTGATGCCCTTTAAATTTTGACCATTTTTTCAACCCGCGGGCTGTCGTTTTTTTCGTGTTTTCGGCGTGACCTCCGGAGCTGAAATTTCTTTGGAACAAAGATAATTCTTTCTAATCTCTGCAATTTCTCGATTAATACCCACCCCGTTGTCATTTTATCAGGTTTTGGGGAAGATTTGACGACCTTTAAATTTTGACCATTTTTTCAACCCGCGGGCTGTCGTTTTTTTCATGTTTTCGGCGTGACTTCCGGAGCTGAAATTTCTTTGGAACAAAGATTATTCTTTCTAATCTCTGCAATTTCTCGATTAATACTCACCCCGTTGACATTTTATCAGGTTTTGGGGAATACCTGATGCCCTTTAAATTTTGACCATTTTTTCAACCCGCGGGCTGTCGTTTTTTTCATGTTTTCGGCGTGACTTCCGGAGCTGAAATTTCTTTGGAACAAAGATTATTCTTTCTAATCTCTGCAATTTCTCGATTAATACCCACCCCGTTGACATTTTATCAGGTTTTGGGGAATACCTGATGCCCTTTAAATTTTGACCATTTTTTCAACCCGTGGGCTGTCATTTTTTTCGTGTTTTCGGCGTGACCTCCGGAGCTGAAATTTCTTTGGAACAAAGATAATTCTTTCTAATCTCTGCAATTTCTCGATTAATACCCACCCCGTTGTCATTTTATCAGGTTTTGGGGAAGATCTGACAACCTTTAAATTTTGACCATTTTTTCAACCCGCGGGCTGTCGTTTTTTTCATGTTTTCGACGTGACTTCCGGAGCTGAAATTTCTTTGGAACAAAGATTATTCTTTCTAATCTCTGCAATTTCTCGATTAATACCCACCCCGTTGACATTTTATCAGGTTTTGGGGAATACCTGATGCCCTTTAAATTTTGACCATTTTTTCAACCCGCGGTCTGTCGTTTTTTTTCGTGTTTTCGGCGTGACCTCCGGAGCTGAAATTTCTTTGGAACAAAGATAATTCTTTCTAATCTCTGCAATTTCTCGATTAATACCCACCCCGTTGTCATTTTATCAGGTTTTGGGGATGATCTGACGACCTTTAAATTTTGACCATTTTTTCAACCCGCGGGCTGTCGTTTTTTTCATGTTTTCGGCGTGACCTCCGGAGCTGAAATTTCTTTGGAACAAAGATAATTCTTTCTAATCTCTGCAATTTCTCGATTAATACCCACCCCGTTGTCATTTTATCAGGTTTTGGGGAAGATTTGACGACCTTTAAATTTTGACCATTTTTTCAACCCGCGGGCTGTCGTTTTTTTCATGTTTTCGGCGTGACTTCCGGAGCTGAAATTTCTTTGGAACAAAGATTATTCTTTCTAATCTCTGCAATTTCTCGATTAATACTCACCCCGTTGACATTTTATCAGGTTTTGGGGAATACCTGATGCCCTTTAAATTTTGACCATTTTTTCAACCCGCGGGCTGTCGTTTTTTTCATGTTTTCGGCGTGACTTCCGGAGCTGAAATTTCTTTGGAACAAAGATTATTCTTTCTAATCTCTGCAATTTCTCGATTAATACCCACCCCGTTGACATTTTATCAGGTTTTGGGGAATACCTGATGCCCTTTAAATTTTGACCATTTTTTCAACCCGCGGGCTGTCATTTTTTTCGTGTTTTCGGCGTGACCTCCGGAGCTGAAATTTCTTTGGAACAAAGATAATTCTTTCTAATCTCTGCAATTTCTCGGTTAATACCCACCCCGTTGTCATTTTATCAGGTTTTGGGGAAGATCTGACAACCTTTAAATTTTGACCATTTTTTCAACCCGCGGGCTGTCGTTTTTTTCATGTTTTCGACGTGACTTCCGGAGCTGAAATTTCTTTGGAACAAAGATTATTCTTTCTAATCTCTGCAATTTCTCGATTAATACCCACCCCGTTGACATTTTATCAGGTTTTGGGGAATACCTGATGCCCTTTAAATTTTGACCATTTTTTCAACCCTCGGGCTGTCGTTTTTTTTCAGGTTTTCGGCGTGACCTCCGGAGCTGAAATTTCTTTGGAACAAAGATAATTCTTTCTAATCTCTGCAATTTCTCGATTAATACCCACCCCGTTGTCATTTTATCAGGTTTTGGGGATGATCTGACGACCTTTAAATTTTGACCATTTTTTCAACCCGCGGGCTGTCGTTTTTTTCATGTTTTCGGCGTGACCTCCGGAGCTGAAATTTCTTTGGAACAAAGATAATTCTTTCTAATCTCTGCAATTTCTCGATTAATACCCACCCCGTTGTCATTTTATCAGGTTTTGGGGAAGATTTGACGACCTTTAAATTTTGACCATTTTTTCAACCCGCGGGCTGTCGTTTTTTTCATGTTTTCGGCGTGACTTCCGGAGCTGAAATTTCTTTGGAACAAAGATTATTCTTTCTAATCTCTGCAATTTCTCGATTAATACCCACCCCGTTGACATTTTATCAGGTTTTGGGGAATACCTGATGCCCTTCAAATTTTGACCATTTTTTCAACCCGCGGGCTGTCGTTTTTTTTCAGGTTTTCGGCGTGACCTCCGGAGCTGAAATTTCTTTGGAACAAAGATAATTCTTTCTAATCTCTGCAATTTCTCGATTAATACCCACCCCGTTGTCATTTTATCAGGTTTTGGGGAAGATCTGACGACCTTTAAATTTTGACCATTTTTTCAACCCGCGGGCTGTCGTTTTTTTCATGTTTTCGGCGTGACTTCCGGAGCTGAAATTTCTTTGGAACAAAGATTATTCTTTCTAATCTCTGCAATTTCTCGATTAATACCCACCCCGTTGACATTTTATCAGGTTTTGGGGAATACCTGATGCCCTTTAAATTTTGACCATTTTTTCAACCCGCGGGCTGTCGTTTTTTTCGTGTTTTCGGCGTGACCTCCGGAGCTGAAATTTCTTTGGAACAAAGATAATTCTTTCTAATCTCTGCAATTTCTCGATTAATACCCACCCCGTTGTCATTTTATCAGGTTTTGGGGAAGATTTGACGACCTTTAAATTTTGACCATTTTTTCAACCCGCGGGCTGTCGTTTTTTTCATGTTTTCGGCGTGACTTCCGGAGCTGAAATTTCTTTGGAACAAAGATTATTCTTTCTAATCTCTGCAATTTCTCGATTAATACTCACCCCGTTGACATTTTATCAGGTTTTGGGGAATACCTGATGCCCTTTAAATTTTGACCATTTTTTCAACCCGCGGGCTGTCGTTTTTTTCGTGTTTTCGGCGTGACCTCCGGAGCTGAAATTTCTTTGGAACAAAGATAATTCTTTCTAATCTCTGCAATTTCTCGATTAATACCCACCCCGTTGTCATTTTATCAGGTTTTGGGGAAGATTTGACGACCTTTAAATTTTGACCATTTTTTCAACCCGCGGGCTGTCGTTTTTTTCATGTTTTCGGCGTGACTTCCGGAGCTGAAATTTCTTTGGAACAAAGATAATTCTTTCTAATCTCTGCAATTTCTCGATTAATACTCACCCCGTTGACATTTTATCAGGTTTTGGGGAATACCTGATGCCCTTTAAATTTTGACCATTTTTTCAACCCGCGGGCTGTCGTTTTTTTCATGTTTTCGGCGTGACTTCCGGAGCTGAAATTTCTTTGGAACAAAGATTATTCTTTCTAATCTCTGCAATTTCTCGATTAATACCCACCCCGTTGACATTTTATCAGGTTTTGGGGAATACCTGATGCCCTTTAAATTTTGACCATTTTTTCAACCCGCGGTCTGTCGTTTTTTTTCGTGTTTTCGGCGTGACCTCCGGAGCTGAAATTTCTTTGGAACAAAGATAATTCTTTCTAATCTCTGCAATTTCTCGATTAATACCCACCCCGTTGTCATTTTATCAGGTTTTGGGGATGATCTGACGACCTTTAAATTTTGACCATTTTTTCAACCCGCGGGCTGTCGTTTTTTTCATGTTTTCGGCGTGACCTCCGGAGCTGAAATTTCTTTGGAACAAAGATAATTCTTTCTAATCTCTGCAATTTCTCGATTAATACCCACCCCGTTGTCATTTTATCAGGTTTTGGGGAAGATTTGACGACCTTTAAATTTTGACCATTTTTTCAACCCGCGGGCTGTCGTTTTTTTCATGTTTTCGGCGTGACTTCCGGAGCTGAAATTTCTTTGGAACAAAGATTATTCTTTCTAATCTCTGCAATTTCTCGATTAATACTCACCCCGTTGACATTTTATCAGGTTTTGGGGAATACCTGATGCCCTTTAAATTTTGACCATTTTTTCAACCCGCGGGCTGTCGTTTTTTTCATGTTTTCGGCGTGACTTCCGGAGCTGAAATTTCTTTGGAACAAAGATTATTCTTTCTAATCTCTGCAATTTCTCGATTAATACCCACCCCGTTGACATTTTATCAGGTTTTGGGGAATACCTGATGCCCTTTAAATTTTGACCATTTTTTCAACCCGCGGGCTGTCATTTTTTTCGTGTTTTCGGCGTGACCTCCGGAGCTGAAATTTCTTTGGAACAAAGATAATTCTTTCTAATCTCTGCAATTTCTCGGTTAATACCCACCCCGTTGTCATTTTATCAGGTTTTGGGGAAGATCTGACAACCTTTAAATTTTGACCATTTTTTCAACCCGCGGGCTGTCGTTTTTTTCATGTTTTCGACGTGACTTCCGGAGCTGAAATTTCTTTGGAACAAAGATTATTCTTTCTAATCTCTGCAATTTCTCGATTAATACCCACCCCGTTGACATTTTATCAGGTTTTGGGGAATACCTGATGCCCTTTAAATTTTGACCATTTTTTCAACCCTCGGGCTGTCGTTTTTTTTCAGGTTTTCGGCGTGACCTCCGGAGCTGAAATTTCTTTGGAACAAAGATAATTCTTTCTAATCTCTGCAATTTCTCGATTAATACCCACCCCGTTGTCATTTTATCAGGTTTTGGGGATGATCTGACGACCTTTAAATTTTGACCATTTTTTCAACCCGCGGGCTGTCGTTTTTTTCATGTTTTCGGCGTGACCTCCGGAGCTGAAATTTCTTTGGAACAAAGATAATTCTTTCTAATCTCTGCAATTTCTCGATTAATACCCACCCCGTTGTCATTTTATCAGGTTTTGGGGAAGATTTGACGACCTTTAAATTTTGACCATTTTTTCAACCCGCGGGCTGTCGTTTTTTTCATGTTTTCGGCGTGACTTCCGGAGCTGAAATTTCTTTGGAACAAAGATTATTCTTTCTAATCTCTGCAATTTCTCGATTAATACCCACCCCGTTGACATTTTATCAGGTTTTGGGGAATACCTGATGCCCTTCAAATTTTGACCATTTTTTCAACCCGCGGGCTGTCGTTTTTTTTCAGGTTTTCGGCGTGACCTCCGGAGCTGAAATTTCTTTGGAACAAAGATAATTCTTTCTAATCTCTGCAATTTCTCGATTAATACCCACCCCGTTGTCATTTTATCAGGTTTTGGGGAAGATCTGACGACCTTTAAATTTTGACCATTTTTTCAACCCGCGGGCTGTCGTTTTTTTCATGTTTTCGGCGTGACTTCCGGAGCTGAAATTTCTTTGGAACAAAGATTATTCTTTCTAATCTCTGCAATTTCTCGATTAATACCCACCCCGTTGACATTTTATCAGGTTTTGGGGAATACCTGATGCCCTTTAAATTTTGACCATTTTTTCAACCCGCGGGCTGTCGTTTTTTTCGTGTTTTCGGCGTGACCTCCGGAGCTGAAATTTCTTTGGAACAAAGATAATTCTTTCTAATCTCTGCAATTTCTCGATTAATACCCACCCCGTTGTCATTTTATCAGGTTTTGGGGAAGATTTGACGACCTTTAAATTTTGACCATTTTTTCAACCCGCGGGCTGTCGTTTTTTTCATGTTTTCGGCGTGACTTCCGGAGCTGAAATTTCTTTGGAACAAAGATTATTCTTTCTAATCTCTGCAATTTCTCGATTAATACTCACCCCGTTGACATTTTATCAGGTTTTGGGGAATACCTGATGCCCTTTAAATTTTGACCATTTTTTCAACCCGCGGGCTGTCGTTTTTTTCGTGTTTTCGGCGTGACCTCCGGAGCTGAAATTTCTTTGGAACAAAGATAATTCTTTCTAATCTCTGCAATTTCTCGATTAATACCCACCCCGTTGTCATTTTATCAGGTTTTGGGGAAGATTTGACGACCTTTAAATTTTGACCATTTTTTCAACCCGCGGGCTGTCGTTTTTTTCATGTTTTCGGCGTGACTTCCGGAGCTGAAATTTCTTTGGAACAAAGATAATTCTTTCTAATCTCTGCAATTTCTCGATTAATACTCACCCCGTTGACATTTTATCAGGTTTTGGGGAATACCTGATGCCCTTTAAATTTTGACCATTTTTTCAACCCGCGGGCTGTCGTTTTTTTCATGTTTTCGGCGTGACTTCCGGAGCTGAAATTTCTTTGGAACAAAGATTATTCTTTCTAATCTCTGCAATTTCTCGATTAATACCCACCCCGTTGACATTTTATCAGGTTTTGGGGAATACCTGATGCCCTTTAAATTTTGACCATTTTTTCAACCCGCGGGCTGTCATTTTTTTCGTGTTTTCGGCGTGACCTCCGGAGCTGAAATTTCTTTGGAACAAAGATAATTCTTTCTAATCTCTGCAATTTCTCGATTAATACCCACCCCGTTGTCATTTTATCAGGTTTTGGGGAAGATCTGACGACCTTTAAATTTTGACCATTTTTTCAACCCGCGGGCTGTCGTTTTTTTCATGTTTTCGGCGTGACTTCCGGAGCTGAAATTTCTTTGGAACAAAGATTATTCTTTCTAATCTCTGCAATTTCTCGATTAATACCCACCCCGTTGACATTTTATCAGGTTTTGGGGAATACCTGATGCCCTTTAAATTTTGACCATTTTTTCAACCCGCGGGCTGTCGTTTTTTTCGTGTTTTCGGCGTGACCTCCGGAGCTGAAATTTCTTTGGAACAAAGATAATTCTTTCTAATCTCTGCAATTTCTCGATTAATACCCACCCCGTTGTCATTTTATCAGGTTTTGGGGAAGATTTGACGACCTTTAAATTTTGACCATTTTTTCAACCCGCGGGCTGTCGTTTTTTTCATGTTTTCGGCGTGACTTCCGGAGCTGAAATTTCTTTGGAACAAAGATTATTCTTTCTAATCTCTGCAATTTCTCGATTAATACTCACCCCGTTGACATTTTATCAGGTTTTGGGGAATACCTGATGCCCTTTAAATTTTGACCATTTTTTCAACCCGCGGGCTGTCGTTTTTTTCATGTTTTCGGCGTGACTTCCGGAGCTGAAATTTCTTTGGAACAAAGATTATTCTTTCTAATCTCTGCAATTTCTCGATTAATACCCACCCCGTTGACATTTTATCAGGTTTTGGGGAATACCTGATGCCCTTTAAATTTTGACCATTTTTTCAACCCGTGGGCTGTCATTTTTTTCGTGTTTTCGGCGTGACCTCCGGAGCTGAAATTTCTTTGGAACAAAGATAATTCTTTCTAATCTCTGCAATTTCTCGATTAATACCCACCCCGTTGTCATTTTATCAGGTTTTGGGGAAGATTTGACGACCTTTAAATTTTGACCATTTTTTCAACCCGTGGGCTGTCGTTTTTTTCGTGTTTTCGGCGTGACCTCCGGAGCTGAAATTTCTTTGGAACAAAGATAATTCTTTCTAATCTCTGCAATTTCTCGATTAATACCCACCCCGTTGTCATTTTATCAGGTTTTGGGGAAGATTTGACGACCTTTAAATTTTGACCATTTTTTCAACCCGCGGGCTGTCGTTTTTTTCATGTTTTCGGCGTGACTTCCGGAGCTGAAATTTCTTTGGAACAAAGATTATTCTTTCTAATCTCTGCAATTTCTCGATTAATACTCACCCCGTTGACATTTTATCAGGTTTTGGGGAATACCTGATGCCCTTTAAATTTTGACCATTTTTTCAACCCGCGGGCTGTCGTTTTTTTCATGTTTTCGGCGTGACTTCCGGAGCTGAAATTTCTTTGGAACAAAGATTATTCTTTCTAATCTCTGCAATTTCTCGATTAATACCCACCCCGTTGACATTTTATCAGGTTTTGGGGAATACCTGATGCCCTTTAAATTTTGACCATTTTTTCAACCCGCGGGCTGTCATTTTTTTCGTGTTTTCGGCGTGACCTCCGGAGCTGAAATTTCTTTGGAACAAAGATAATTCTTTCTAATCTCTGCAATTTCTCGATTAATACCCACCCCGTTGTCATTTTATCAGGTTTTGGGGAAGATCTGACGACCTTTAAATTTTGACCATTTTTTCAACCCGCGGGCTGTCGTTTTTTTCATGTTTTCGGCGTGACTTCCGGAGCTGAAATTTCTTTGGAACAAAGATTATTCTTTCTAATCTCTGCAATTTCTCGATTAATACCCACCCCGTTGACATTTTATCAGGTTTTGGGGAATACCTGATGCCCTTTAAATTTCGACCATTTTTTCAACCCGCGGGCTGTCGTTTTTTTTCAGGTTTTCGGCGTGACCTCCGGAGCTGAAATTTCTTTGGAACAAAGATAATTCTTTCTAATCTCTGCAATTTCTCGATTAATACCCACCCCGTTGTCATTTTATCAGGTTTTGGGGATGATCTGACGACCTTTAAATTTTGACCATTTTTTCAACCCGCGGGCTGTCGTTCTTTTCATGTTTTCGGCGTGACCTCCGGAGGTGAAATTTCTTTGGAACAAAGATAATTCTTTCTAATCTCTGCAATTTCTCGATTAATACCCACCCCGTTGTCATTTTATCAGGTTTTGGGGAAGATTTGACGACCTTTAAATTTTGACCATTTTTTCAACCCGCGGGCTGTCGTTTTTTTCATGTTTTCGGCGTGACTTCCGGAGCTGAAATTTCTTTGGAACAAAGATTATTCTTTCTAATCTCTGCAATTTCTCGATTAATACCCACCCCGTTGACATTTTATCAGGTTTTGGGGAATACCTGATGCCCTTTAAATTTTGACCATTTTTTCAACCCGCGGGCTGTCGTTTTTTTTCAGGTTTTCGGCGTGACCTCCGGAGCTGAAATTTCTTTGGAACAAAGATAATTCTTTCTAATCTCTGCAATTTCTCGATTAATACCCACCCCGTTGTCATTTTATCAGGTTTTGGGGAAGATCTGACGACCTTTAAATTTTGACCATTTTTTCAACCCGCGGGCTGTCGTTTTTTTCATGTTTTCGGCGTGACTTCCGGAGCTGAAATTTCTTTGGAACAAAGATTATTCTTTCTAATCTCTGCAATTTCTCGATTAATACCCACCCCGTTGACATTTTATCAGGTTTTGGGGAATACCTGATGCCCTTTAAATTTTGACCATTTTTTCAACCCGCGGGCTGTCGTTTTTTTCGTGTTTTCGGCGTGACCTCCGGAGCTGAAATTTCTTTGGAACAAAGATAATTCTTTCTAATCTCTGCAATTTCTCGATTAATACCCACCCCGTTGTCATTTTATCAGCTTTTGGGGAAGATTTGACGACCTTTAAATTTTGACCATTTTTTCAACCCGCGGGCTGTCGTTTTTTTCATGTTTTCGGCGTGACTTCCGGAGCTGAAATTTCTTTGGAACAAAGATTATTCTTTCTAATCTCTGCAATTTCTCGATTAATACCCACCCCGTTGACATTTTATCAGGTTTTGGGGAATACCTGATGCCCTTTAAATTTTGACCATTTTTTCAACCCGCGGTCTGTCGTTTTTTTTCGTGTTTTCGGCGTGACCTCCGGAGCTGAAATTTCTTTGGAACAAAGATAATTCTTTCTAATCTCTGCAATTTCTCGATTAATACCCACCCCGTTGTCATTTTATCAGGTTTTGGGGATGATCTGACGACCTTTAAATTTTGACCATTTTTTCAACCCGCGGGCTGTCGTTTTTTTCATGTTTTCGGCGTGACCTCCGGAGCTGAAATTTCTTTGGAACAAAGATAATTCTTTCTAATCTCTGCAATTTCTCGATTAATACCCACCCCGTTGTCATTTTATCAGGTTTTGGGGAAGATTTGACGACCTTTAAATTTTGACCATTTTTTCAACCCGCGGGCTGTCGTTTTTTTCATGTTTTCGGCGTGACTTCCGGAGCTGAAATTTCTTTGGAACAAAGATTATTCTTTCTAATCTCTGCAATTTCTCGATTAATACTCACCCCGTTGACATTTTATCAGGTTTTGGGGAATACCTGATGCCCTTTAAATTTTGACCATTTTTTCAACCCGCGGGCTGTCGTTTTTTTCATGTTTTCGGCGTGACTTCCGGAGCTGAAATTTCTTTGGAACAAAGATTATTCTTTCTAATCTCTGCAATTTCTCGATTAATACCCACCCCGTTGACATTTTATCAGGTTTTGGGGAATACCTGATGCCCTTTAAATTTTGACCATTTTTTCAACCCGCGGGCTGTCATTTTTTTCGTGTTTTCGGCGTGACCTCCGGAGCTGAAATTTCTTTGGAACAAAGATAATTCTTTCTAATCTCTGCAATTTCTCGATTAATACCCACCCCGTTGTCATTTTATCAGGTTTTGGGGAAGATCTGACGACCTTTAAATTTTGACCATTTTTTCAACCCGCGGGCTGTCGTTTTTTTCATGTTTTCGGCGTGACTTCCGGAGCTGAAATTTCTTTGGAACAAAGATTATTCTTTCTAATCTCTGCAATTTCTCGATTAATACCCACCCCGTTGACATTTTATCAGGTTTTGGGGAATACCTGATGCCCTTTAAATTTCGACCATTTTTTCAACCCGCGGGCTGTCGTTTTTTTTCAGGTTTTCGGCGTGACCTCCGGAGCTGAAATTTCTTTGGAACAAAGATAATTCTTTCTAATCTCTGCAATTTCTCGATTAATACCCACCCCGTTGTCATTTTATCAGGTTTTGGGGATGATCTGACGACCTTTAAATTTTGACCATTTTTTCAACCCGCGGGCTGTCGTTCTTTTCATGTTTTCGGCGTGACCTCCGGAGGTGAAATTTCTTTGGAACAAAGATAATTCTTTCTAATCTCTGCAATTTCTCGATTAATACCCACCCCGTTGTCATTTTATCAGGTTTTGGGGAAGATTTGACGACCTTTAAATTTTGACCATTTTTTCAACCCGCGGGCTGTCGTTTTTTTCATGTTTTCGGCGTGACTTCCGGAGCTGAAATTTCTTTGGAACAAAGATTATTCTTTCTAATCTCTGCAATTTCTCGATTAATACCCACCCCGTTGACATTTTATCAGGTTTTGGGGAATACCTGATGCCCTTTAAATTTTGACCATTTTTTCAACCCGCGGGCTGTCGTTTTTTTTCAGGTTTTCGGCGTGACCTCCGGAGCTGAAATTTCTTTGGAACAAAGATAATTCTTTCTAATCTCTGCAATTTCTCGATTAATACCCACCCCGTTGTCATTTTATCAGGTTTTGGGGAAGATCTGACGACCTTTAAATTTTGACCATTTTTTCAACCCGCGGGCTGTCGTTTTTTTCATGTTTTCGGCGTGACTTCCGGAGCTGAAATTTCTTTGGAACAAAGATTATTCTTTCTAATCTCTGCAATTTCTCGATTAATACCCACCCCGTTGACATTTTATCAGGTTTTGGGGAATACCTGATGCCCTTTAAATTTTGACCATTTTTTCAACCCGCGGGCTGTCGTTTTTTTCGTGTTTTCGGCGTGACCTCCGGAGCTGAAATTTCTTTGGAACAAAGATAATTCTTTCTAATCTCTGCAATTTCTCGATTAATACCCACCCCGTTGTCATTTTATCAGCTTTTGGGGAAGATTTGACGACCTTTAAATTTTGACCATTTTTTCAACCCGCGGGCTGTCGTTTTTTTCATGTTTTCGGCGTGACTTCCGGAGCTGAAATTTCTTTGGAACAAAGATTATTCTTTCTAATCTCTGCAATTTCTCGATTAATACTCACCCCGTTGACATTTTATCAGGTTTTGGGGAATACCTGATGCCCTTTAAATTTTGACCATTTTTTCAACCCGCGGGCTGTCGTTTTTTTCGTGTTTTCGGCGTGACCTCCGGAGCTGAAATTTCTTTGGAACAAAGATAATTCTTTCTAATCTCTGCAATTTCTCGATTAATACCCACCCCGTTGTCATTTTATCAGGTTTTGGGGAAGATTTGACGACCTTTAAATTTTGACCATTTTTTCAACCCGCGGGCTGTCGTTTTTTTCATGTTTTCGGCGTGACTTCCGGAGCTGAAATTTCTTTGGAACAAAGATAATTCTTTCTAATCTCTGCAATTTCTCGATTAATACTCACCCCGTTGACATTTTATCAGGTTTTGGGGAATACCTGATGCCCTTTAAATTTTGACCATTTTTTCAACCCGCGGGCTGTCGTTTTTTTCATGTTTTCGGCGTGACTTCCGGAGCTGAAATTTCTTTGGAACAAAGATTATTCTTTCTAATCTCTGCAATTTCTCGATTAATACCCACCCCGTTGACATTTTATCAGGTTTTGGGGAATACCTGATGCCCTTTAAATTTTGACCATTTTTTCAACCCGCGGGCTGTCATTTTTTTCGTGTTTTCGGCGTGACCTCCGGAGCTGAAATTTCTTTGGAACAAAGATAATTCTTTCTAATCTCTGCAATTTCTCGATTAATACCCACCCCGTTGTCATTTTATCAGGTTTTGGGGAAGATCTGACGACCTTTAAATTTTGACCATTTTTTCAACCCGCGGGCTGTCGTTTTTTTCATGTTTTCGGCGTGACTTCCGGAGCTGAAATTTCTTTGGAACAAAGATTATTCTTTCTAATCTCTGCAATTTCTCGATTAATACCCACCCCGTTGACATTTTATCAGGTTTTGGGGAATACCTGATGCCCTTTAAATTTCGACCATTTTTTCAACCCGCGGGCTGTCGTTTTTTTTCAGGTTTTCGGCGTGACCTCCGGAGCTGAAATTTCTTTGGAACAAAGATAATTCTTTCTAATCTCTGCAATTTCTCGATTAATACCCACCCCGTTGTCATTTTATCAGGTTTTGGGGATGATCTGACGACCTTTAAATTTTGACCATTTTTTCAACCCGCGGGCTGTCGTTCTTTTCATGTTTTCGGCGTGACCTCCGGAGGTGAAATTTCTTTGGAACAAAGATAATTCTTTCTAATCTCTGCAATTTCTCGATTAATACCCACCCCGTTGTCATTTTATCAGGTTTTGGGGAAGATTTGACGACCTTTAAATTTTGACCATTTTTTCAACCCGCGGGCTGTCGTTTTTTTCATGTTTTTGGCGTGACTTCCGGAGCTGAAATTTCTTTGGAACAAAGATTATTCTTTCTAATCTCTGCAATTTCTCGATTAATACCCACCCCGTTGACATTTTATCAGGTTTTGGGGAATACCTGATGCCCTTTAAATTTTGACCATTTTTTCAACCCGCGGGCTGTCGTTTTTTTCGTGTTTTCGGCGTGACCTCCGGAGCTGAAATTTCTTTGGAACAAAGATAATTCTTTCTAATCTCTGCAATTTCTCGATTAATACCCACCCCGTTGTCATTTTATCAGCTTTTGGGGAAGATTTGACGACCTTTAAATTTTGACCATTTTTTCAACCCGCGGGCTGTCGTTTTTTTCATGTTTTCGGCGTGACTTCCGGAGCTGAAATTTCTTTGGAACAAAGATTATTCTTTCTAATCTCTGCAATTTCTCGATTAATACTCACCCCGTTGACATTTTATCAGGTTTTGGGGAATACCTGATGCCCTTTAAATTTTGACCATTTTTTCAACCCGCGGGCTGTCGTTTTTTTCGTGTTTTCGGCGTGACCTCCGGAGCTGAAATTTCTTTGGAACAAAGATAATTCTTTCTAATCTCTGCAATTTCTCGATTAATACCCACCCCGTTGTCATTTTATCAGGTTTTGGGGAAGATTTGACGACCTTTAAATTTTGACCATTTTTTCAACCCGCGGGCTGTCGTTTTTTTCATGTTTTCGGCGTGACTTCCGGAGCTGAAATTTCTTTGGAACAAAGATAATTCTTTCTAATCTCTGCAATTTCTCGATTAATACTCACCCCGTTGACATTTTATCAGGTTTTGGGGAATACCTGATGCCCTTTAAATTTTGACCATTTTTTCAACCCGCGGGCTGTCGTTTTTTTCATGTTTTCGGCGTGACTTCCGGAGCTGAAATTTCTTTGGAACAAAGATTATTCTTTCTAATCTCTGCAATTTCTCGATTAATACCCACCCCGTTGACATTTTATCAGGTTTTGGGGAATACCTGATGCCCTTTAAATTTTGACCATTTTTTCAACCCGCGGGCTGTCATTTTTTTCGTGTTTTCGGCGTGACCTCCGGAGCTGAAATTTCTTTGGAACAAAGATAATTCTTTCTAATCTCTGCAATTTCTCGATTAATACCCACCCCGTTGTCATTTTATCAGGTTTTGGGGAAGATCTGACGACCTTTAAATTTTGACCATTTTTTCAACCCGCGGGCTGTCGTTTTTTTCATGTTTTCGGCGTGACTTCCGGAGCTGAAATTTCTTTGGAACAAAGATTATTCTTTCTAATCTCTGCAATTTCTCGATTAATACCCACCCCGTTGACATTTTATCAGGTTTTGGGGAATACCTGATGCCCTTTAAATTTTGACCATTTTTTCAACCCGCGGGCTGTCGTTTTTTTTCAGGTTTTCGGCGTGACCTCCGGAGCTGAAATTTCTTTGGAACAAAGATAATTCTTTCTAATCTCTGCAATTTCTCGATTAATACCCACCCCGTTGTCATTTTATCAGGTTTTGGGGATGATCTGACGACCTTTAAATTTTGACCATTTTTTCAACCCGCGGGCTGTCGTTCTTTTCATGTTTTCGGCGTGACCTCCGGAGGTGAAATTTCTTTGGAACAAAGATAATTCTTTCTAATCTCTGCAATTTCTCGATTAATACCCACCCCGTTGTCATTTTATCAGGTTTTGGGGAAGATTTGACGACCTTTAAATTTTGACCATTTTTTCAACCCGCGGGCTGTCGTTTTTTTCATGTTTTCGGCGTGACTTCCGGAGCTGAAATTTCTTTGGAACAAAGATTATTCTTTCTAATCTCTGCAATTTCTCGATTAATACCCACCCCGTTGACATTTTATCAGGTTTTGGGGAATACCTGATGCCCTTTAAATTTTGACCATTTTTTCAACCCGCGGGCTGTCGTTTTTTTTCAGGTTTTCGGCGTGACCTCCGGAGCTGAAATTTCTTTGGAACAAAGATAATTCTTTCTAATCTCTGCAATTTCTCGATTAATACCCACCCCGTTGTCATTTTATCAGGTTTTGGGGATGAACTGACGACCTTTATATTTTGACCATTTTTTCAACCCGCGGGCTGTCGTTTTTTTCATGTTTTCGGCGTGACCTCCGGAGCTGAAATTACTTTGGAACAAAGATAATTCTTTCTAATCTCTGCAATTTCTCGATTAATACCCTCCCCGTTGTCATTTTATCAGGTTTTGGGGAAGATCTGACGCCGTTTAAATTTTGACCATTTTTTCAACCCGCGGGCTGTCGTTTTTTTCGTGTTTTCGGCGTGACCTCCGGAGCTGAAATTTCTTTGGAACAAAGATAATTCTTTCTAATCTCTGCAATTTCTCGATTAATACCCACCCCGTTGTCATTTTATCAGGTTTTGGGGAAGATCTGACGACCTTTAAATTTTGACCATTTTTTCAACCCGCGGGCTGTCGTTTTTTTCATGTTTTCGGCGTGACTTCCGGAGCTGAAATTTCTTTGGAACAAAGATTATTCTTTCTAATCTCTGCAATTTCTCGATTAATACCCACCCCGTTGACATTTTATCAGGTTTTGGGGAATACCTGATGCCCTTTAAATTTCGACCATTTTTTCAACCCACGGGCTGTCCTTTTTTTCGTGTTTTCGGCGTGACCTCCGGAGGTGAAATTTCTTTGGAACAAAGATAATTCTTTCTAATCTCTGCAATTTCTCGATTAATACCCACCCCGTTGTCATTTTATCAGGTTTTGGGGAAGATCTGACAACCTTTAAATTTTGACCATTTTTTCAACCCGCGGGCTGTCGTTTTTTTCGTGTTTTCGGCGTGACCTCCGGAGCTGAAATTTCTTTGGAACAAAGATAATTCTTTCTAATCTCTGCAATTTCTCGATTAATACCCACCCCGTTGTCATTTTATCAGGTTTTGGGGAAGATCTGACGACCTTTAAATTTTGACCATTTTTTCAACCCGCGGGCTGTCGTTTTTTTCATGTTTTCGGCGTGACTTCCGGAGCTGAAATTTCTTTGGAACAAAGATTATTCTTTCTAATCTCTGCAATTTCTCGATTAATACCCACCCCGTTGACATTTTATCAGGTTTTGGGGAATACCTGATGCCCTTTAAATTTTGACCATTTTTTCAACCCGCGGGCTGTCGTTTTTTTTCAGGTTTTCGGCGTGACCTCCGGAGCTGAAATTTCTTTGGAACAAAGATAATTCTTTCTAATCTCTGCAATTTCTCGATTAATACCCACCCCGTTGTCATTTTATCAGGTTTTGGGGATGATCTGACAACCTTTAAATTTTGACCATTTTTTCAACCCGCGGGCTGTCGTTTTTTTCGTGTTTTCGGCGTGACCTCCGGAGCTGAAATTTCTTTGGAACAAAGATAATTCTTTCTAATCTCTGCAATTTCTCGATTAATACCCACCCCGTTGTCATTTTATCAGGTTTTGGGGATGAACTGACGACCTTTATATTTTGACCATTTTTTCAACCCGCGGGCTGTCGTTTTTTTCATGTTTTCGGCGTGACCTCCGGAGCTGAAATTACTTTGGAACAAAGATAATTCTTTCTAATCTCTGCAATTTCTCGATTAATACCCTCCCCGTTGTCATTTTATCAGGTTTTGGGGAAGATCTGACGCCGTTTAAATTTTGACCATTTTTTCAACCCGCGGGCTGTCGTTTTTTTCGTGTTTTCGGCGTTACCTCCGGAGCTGAAATTTCTTTGGAACAAAGATAATTCTTTCTAATCTCTGCAATTTCTCGATTAATACCCACCCCGTTGTCATTTTATCAGGTTTTGGGGAAGATTTGACGACCTTTAAATTTTGACCATTTTTTCAACCCGCGGGCTGTCGTTTTTTTCATGTTTTCGGCGTGACTTCCGGAGCTGAAATTTCTTTGGAACAAAGATTATTCTTTCTAATCTCTGCAATTTCTCGATTAATACCCACCCCGTTGACATTTTATCAGGTTTTGGGGAATACCTGATGCCCTTTAAATTTTGACCATTTTTTCAACCCGCGGGCTGTCGTTTTTTTTCAGGTTTTCGGCGTGACCTCCGGAGCTGAAATTTCTTTGGAACAAAGATAATTCTTTCTAATCTCTGTAATTTCTCGATTAATACCCACCCCGTTGTCATTTTATCAGGTTTTGGGGATGAACTGACGACCTTTATATTTTGACCATTTTTTCAACCCGCGGGCTGTCGTTTTTTTCATGTTTTCGGCGTGACCTCCGGAGCTGAAATTACTTTGGAACAAAGATAATTCTTTCTAATCTCTGCAATTTCTCGATTAATACCCTCCCCGTTGTCATTTTATCAGGTTTTGGGGAAGATCTGACGCCGTTTAAATTTTGACCATTTTTTCAACCCGCGGGCTGTCGTTTTTTTCATGTTTTCGGCGTGACTTCCGGAGCTGAAATTTCTTTGGAACAAAGATTATTCTTTCTAATCTCTGAAATTTCTCGATTAATACCCACCCCGTTGACATTTTATCAGGTTTTGGGGAATACCTGATGCCCTTTAAATTTTGACCATTTTTTCAACCCACGGGCTGTCCTTTTTTTCGTGTTTTCGGCGTGACCTCCGGAGGTGAAATTTCTTTGGAACAAAGATAATTCTTTCTAATCTCTGCAATTTCTCAATTAATACCCACCCCGTTGTCATTTTATCAGGTTTTGGGGAAGATCTGACAACCTTTAAATTTTGACCATTTTTTCAACCCGCGGGCTGTCGTTTTTTTCGTGTTTTCGGCGTGACCTCCGGAGCTGAAATTTCTTTGGAACAAAGATAATTCTTTCTAATCTCTGCAATTTCTCGATTAATACCCACCCCGTTGTCATTTTATCAGGTTTTGGGGAAGATCTGACGACCTTTAAATTTTGACCATTTTTTCAACCCGCGGGCTGTCCTTTTTTTTAATGTTTTCGGCGTGACTTCCGGAGCTGAAATTTCTTTGGAACAAAGATTATTCTTTCTAATCTCTGCAATTTCTCGATTAATACCCACCCCGTTGACATTTTATCAGGTTTTGGGGAATACCTGATGCCCTTTAAATTTTGACCATTTTTTCAACCCGCGGGCTGTCGTTTTTTTCGTGTTTTCGGCGTGACCTCCGGAGCTGAAATTTCTTTGGAACAAAGATAATTCTTTCTAATCTCTGCAATTTCTCGATTAATACCCACCCCCTTGTCATTTCATCAGGTTTTGGGGAAGATCTGACAACCTTTAAATTTTGACCATTTTTTCAACCCGCGGGCTGTCGTTTTTTTTCGTGTTTTCGGCGTGACCTCCGGAGCTGAAATTTCTTTGGAACAAAGATAATTCTTTCTAATCTCTGCAATTTCTCGATTAATACCCACCCCGTTGTCATTTTATCAGGTTTTGGGGAAGATTTGACGACCTTTAAATTTTGACCATTTTTTCAACCCGCGGGCTGTCGTTTTTTTCATGTTTTCGGCGTGACTTCCGGAGCTGAAATTTCTTTGGAACAAAGATTATTCTTTCTAATCTCTGCAATTTCTCGATTAATACCCACCCCGTTGACATTTTATCAGGTTTTGGGGAATACCTGATGCCCTTTAAATTTTGACCATTTTTTCAACCCGCGGGCTGTCGTTTTTTTCATGTTTTCGGCGTGACCTCCGGAGCTGAAATTACTTTGGAACAAAGATAATTCTTTCTAATCTCTGCAATTTCTCGATTAATACCCTCCCCGTTGTCATTTTATCAGGTTTTGGGGAAGATCTGACGCCGTTTAAATTTTGACCATTTTTTCAACCCGCGGGCTGTCGTTTTTTTCGTGTTTTCGGCGTGACCTCCGGAGCTGAAATTTCTTTGGAACAAAGATAATTCTTTCTAATCTCTGCAATTTCTCGATTAATACCCACCCCGTTGTCATTTTATCAGGTTTTGGGGAAGATTTGACGACCTTTAAATTTTGACCATTTTTTCAACCCGCGGGCTGTCGTTTTTTTCATGTTTTCGGCGTGACTTCCGGAGCTGAAATTTCTTTGGAACAAAGATTATTCTTTCTAATCTCTGCAATTTCTCGATTAATACCCACCCCGTTGACATTTTATCAGGTTTTGGGGAATACCTGATGCCCTTTAAATTTTGACCATTTTTTCAACCCGCGGGCTGTCGTTTTTTTTCAGGTTTTCGGCGTGACCTCCGGAGCTGAAATTTCTTTGGAACAAAGATAATTCTTTCTAATCTCTGTAATTTCTCGATTAATACCCACCCCGTTGTCATTTTATCAGGTTTTGGGGATGAACTGACGACCTTTATATTTTGACCATTTTTTCAACCCGCGGGCTGTCGTTTTTTTCATGTTTTCGGTGTGACCTCCGGAGCTGAAATTACTTTGGAACAAAGATAATTCTTTCTAATCTCTGCAATTTCTCGATTAATACCCTCCCCGTTGTCATTTTATCAGGTTTTGGGGAAGATCTGACGACCTTTAAATTTTGACCATTTTTTCAACCCGCGGGCTGTCGTTTTTTTCGTGTTTTCGGCGTGACCTCCGGAGCTGAAATTTCTTTGGAACAAAGATAATTCTTTCTAATCTCTGCAATTTCTCAATTAATACCCACCCCGTTGTCATTTTATCAGGTTTTGGGGAAGATTTGACGACCTTTAAATTTTGACCATTTTTTCAACCCGCGGGCTGTCGTTTTTTTCATGTTTTCGGCGTGACTTCCGGAGCTGAAATTTCTTTGGAACAAAGATTATTCTTTCTAATCTCTGAAATTTCTCGATTAATACCCACCCCGTTGACATTTTATCAGGTTTTGGGGAATACCTGATGCCCTTTAAATTTTGACCATTTTTTCAACCCACGGGCTGTCCTTTTTTTCGTGTTTTCGGCGTGACCTCCGGAGGTGAAATTTCTTTGGAACAAAGATAATTCTTTCTAATCTCTGCAATTTCTCGATTAATACCCACCCCGTTGTCATTTTATCAGGTTTTGGGGAAGATCTGACAACCTTTAAATTTTGACCATTTTTTCAACCCGCGGGCTGTCGTTTTTTTCGTGTTTTCGGCGTGACCTCCGGAGCTGAAATTTCTTTGGAACAAAGATAATTCTTTCTAATCTCTGCAATTTCTCGATTAATACCCACCCCGTTGTCATTTTATCAGGTTTTGGGGAAGATCTGACGACCTTTAAATTTTGACCATTTTTTCAACCCGCGGGCTGTCCTTTTTTTTAATGTTTTCGGCGTGACTTCCGGAGCTGAAATTTCTTTGGAACAAAGATTATTCTTTCTAATCTCTGCAATTTCTCGATTAATACCCACCCCGTTGACATTTTATCAGGTTTTGGGGAATACCTGATGCCCTTTAAATTTTGACCATTTTTTCAACCCGCGGGCTGTCGTTTTTTTCGTGTTTTCGGCGTGACCTCCGGAGCTGAAATTTCTTTGGAACAAAGATAATTCTTTCTAATCTCTGCAATTTCTCGATTAATACCCACCCCCTTGTCATTTCATCAGGTTTTGGGGAAGATCTGACAACCTTTAAATTTTGACCATTTTTTCAACCCGCGGGCTGTCGTTTTTTTTCGTGTTTTCGGCGTGACCTCCGGAGCTGAAATTTCTTTGGAACAAAGATAATTCTTTCTAATCTCTGCAATTTCTCGATTAATACCCACCCTGTTGTCATTTTATCAGGTTTTGGGGAAGATCTGACGACCTTTAAATTTTGACCATTTTTTCAACCCGCGGGCTGTCGTTTTTTTCATGTTTTCGGCGTGACTTCCGGAGCTGAAATTTCTTTGGAACAAAGATTATTCTTTCTAATCTCTGCAATTTCTCGATTAATACCCACCCCGTTGACATTTTATCAGGTTTTGGGGAATACCTGATGCCCTTTAAATTTTGACCATTTTTTCAACCCGCGGGCTGTCGTTTTTTTTCAGGTTTTCGGCGTGACCTCCGGAGCTGAAATTTCTTTGGAACAAAGATAATTCTTTCTAATCTCTGCAATTTCTCGATTAATACCCACCCCGTTGTCATTTTATCAGGTTTTGGGGAAGATTTGACGACCTTTAAATTTTGACCATTTTTTCAACCCGCGGGCTGTCGTTTTTTTCATGTTTTCGGCGTGATCTCCGGAGCTGAAATTTCTTTGGAACAAAGATAATTCTTTCTAATCTCTGCAATTTCTCGATTAATACCCACCCCGTTGTCATTTTATCAGGTTTTGGGGAAGATCTGACAACCTTTAAATTTTGACCATTTTTTCAACCCGCGGGCTGTCGTTTTTTTCGTGTTTTCGGCGTGACTTCCGGAGCTGAAATTTCTTTGGAACAAAGATTATTCTTTCTAATCTCTGAAATTTCTCGATTAATACCCACCCCGTTGACATTTTATCAGGTTTTGGGGAATACCTGATGCCCTTTAAATTTTGACCATTTTTTCAACCCACGGGCTGTCCTTTTTTTCGTGTTTTCGGCGTGACCTCCGGAGGTGAAATTTCTTTGGAACAAAGATAATTCTTTCTAATCTCTGCAATTTCTCGATTAATACCCACCCCGTTGTCATTTTATCAGGTTTTGGGGAAGATCTGACAACCTTTAAATTTTGACCATTTTTTCAACCCGCGGGCTGTCGTTTTTTTCGTGTTTTCGGCGTGACCTCCGGAGCTGAAATTTCTTTGGAACAAAGATAATTCTTTCTAATCTCTGCAATTTCTCGATTAATACCCACCCCGTTGTCATTTTATCAGGTTTTGGGGAAGATCTGACGACCTTTAAATTTTGACCATTTTTTCAACCCGCGGGCTGTCCTTTTTTTTAATGTTTTCGGCGTGACTTCCGGAGCTGAAATTTCTTTGGAACAAAGATTATTCTTTCTAATCTCTGCAATTTCTCGATTAATACCCACCCCGTTGACATTTTATCAGGTTTTGGGGAATACCTGATGCCCTTTAAATTTTGACCATTTTTTCAACCCGCGGGCTGTCGTTTTTTTCGTGTTTTCGGCGTGACCTCCGGAGCTGAAATTTCTTTGGAACAAAGATAATTCTTTCTAATCTCTGCAATTTCTCGATTAATACCCACCCCCTTGTCATTTCATCAGGTTTTGGGGAAGATCTGACAACCTTTAAATTTTGACCATTTTTTCAACCCGCGGGCTGTCGTTTTTTTCATGTTTTCGGCGTGACCTCCGGAGCTGAAATTACTTTGGAACAAAGATAATTCTTTCTAATCTCTGCAATTTCTCGATTAATACCCTCCCCGTTGTCATTTTATCAGGTTTTGGGGAAGATCTGACGCCGTTTAAATTTTGACCATTTTTTCAACCCGCGGGCTGTCGTTTTTTTTCATGTTTTCGGCGTGACTTCCGGAGCTGAAATTTCTTTGGAACAAAGATTATTCTTTCTAATCTCTGAAATTTCTCGATTAATACCCACCCCGTTGACATTTTATCAGGTTTTGGGGAATACCTGATGCCCTTTAAATTTTGACCATTTTTTCAACCCACGGGCTGTCCTTTTTTTCGTGTTTTCGGCGTGACCTCCGGAGGTGAAATTTCTTTGGAACAAAGATAATTCTTTCTAATCTCTGCAATTTCTCAATTAATACCCACCCCGTTGTCATTTTATCAGGTTTTGGGGAAGATCTGACAACCTTTAAATTTTGACCATTTTTTCAACCCGCGGGCTGTCGTTTTTTTCGTGTTTTCGGCGTGACCTCCGGAGCTGAAATTTCTTTGGAACAAAGATAATTCTTTCTAATCTCTGCAATTTCTCGATTAATACCCACCCCGTTGTCATTTTATCAGGTTTTGGGGAAGATCTGACGACCTTTAAATTTTGACCATTTTTTCAACCCGCGGGCTGTCCTTTTTTTTAATGTTTTCGGCGTGACTTCCGGAGCTGAAATTTCTTTGGAACAAAGATTATTCTTTCTAATCTCTGCAATTTCTCGATTAATACCCACCCCGTTGACATTTTATCAGGTTTTGGGGAATACCTGATGCCCTTTAAATTTTGACCATTTTTTCAACCCGCGGGCTGTCGTTTTTTTCGTGTTTTCGGCGTGACCTCCGGAGCTGAAATTTCTTTGGAACAAAGATAATTCTTTCTAATCTCTGCAATTTCTCGATTAATACCCACCCCCTTGTCATTTCATCAGGTTTTGGGGAAGATCTGACAACCTTTAAATTTTGACCATTTTTTCAACCCGCGGGCTGTCGTTTTTTTTCGTGTTTTCGGCGTGACCTCCGGAGCTGAAATTTCTTTGGAACAAAGATAATTCTTTCTAATCTCTGCAATTTCTCGATTAATACCCACCCCGTTGTCATTTTATCAGGTTTTGGGGAAGATTTGACGACCTTTAAATTTTGACCATTTTTTCAACCCGCGGGCTGTCGTTTTTTTCATGTTTTCGGCGTGACTTCCGGAGCTGAAATTTCTTTGGAACAAAGATTATTCTTTCTAATCTCTGCAATTTCTCGATTAATACCCACCCCGTTGACATTTTATCAGGTTTTGGGGAATACCTGATGCCCTTTAAATTTTGACCATTTTTTCAACCCGCGGGCTGTCGTTTTTTTCATGTTTTCGGCGTGACCTCCGGAGCTGAAATTACTTTGGAACAAAGATAATTCTTTCTAATCTCTGCAATTTCTCGATTAATACCCTCCCCGTTGTCATTTTATCAGGTTTTGGGGAAGATCTGACGCCGTTTAAATTTTGACCATTTTTTCAACCCGCGGGCTGTCGTTTTTTTCGTGTTTTCGGCGTGACCTCCGGAGCTGAAATTTCTTTGGAACAAAGATAATTCTTTCTAATCTCTGCAATTTCTCGATTAATACCCACCCCGTTGTCATTTTATCAGGTTTTGGGGAAGATTTGACGACCTTTAAATTTTGACCATTTTTTCAACCCGCGGGCTGTCGTTTTTTTCATGTTTTCGGCGTGACTTCCGGAGCTGAAATTTCTTTGGAACAAAGATTATTCTTTCTAATCTCTGCAATTTCTCGATTAATACCCACCCCGTTGACATTTTATCAGGTTTTGGGGAATACCTGATGCCCTTTAAATTTTGACCATTTTTTCAACCCGCGGGCTGTCGTTTTTTTTCAGGTTTTCGGCGTGACCTCCGGAGCTGAAATTTCTTTGGAACAAAGATAATTCTTTCTAATCTCTGTAATTTCTCGATTAATACCCACCCCGTTGTCATTTTATCAGGTTTTGGGGATGAACTGACGACCTTTATATTTTGACCATTTTTTCAACCCGCGGGCTGTCGTTTTTTTCATGTTTTCGGTGTGACCTCCGGAGCTGAAATTACTTTGGAACAAAGATAATTCTTTCTAATCTCTGCAATTTCTCGATTAATACCCTCCCCGTTGTCATTTTATCAGGTTTTGGGGAAGATCTGACGACCTTTAAATTTTGACCATTTTTTCAACCCGCGGGCTGTCGTTTTTTTCGTGTTTTCGGCGTGACCTCCGGAGCTGAAATTTCTTTGGAACAAAGATAATTCTTTCTAATCTCTGCAATTTCTCAATTAATACCCACCCCGTTGTCATTTTATCAGGTTTTGGGGAAGATTTGACGACCTTTAAATTTTGACCATTTTTTCAACCCGCGGGCTGTCGTTTTTTTCATGTTTTCGGCGTGACTTCCGGAGCTGAAATTTCTTTGGAACAAAGATTATTCTTTCTAATCTCTGAAATTTCTCGATTAATACCCACCCCGTTGACATTTTATCAGGTTTTGGGGAATACCTGATGCCCTTTAAATTTTGACCATTTTTTCAACCCACGGGCTGTCCTTTTTTTCGTGTTTTCGGCGTGACCTCCGGAGGTGAAATTTCTTTGGAACAAAGATAATTCTTTCTAATCTCTGCAATTTCTCGATTAATACCCACCCCGTTGTCATTTTATCAGGTTTTGGGGAAGATCTGACAACCTTTAAATTTTGACCATTTTTTCAACCCGCGGGCTGTCGTTTTTTTCGTGTTTTCGGCGTGACCTCCGGAGCTGAAATTTCTTTGGAACAAAGATAATTCTTTCTAATCTCTGCAATTTCTCGATTAATACCCACCCCGTTGTCATTTTATCAGGTTTTGGGGAAGATCTGACGACCTTTAAATTTTGACCATTTTTTCAACCCGCGGGCTGTCCTTTTTTTTAATGTTTTCGGCGTGACTTCCGGAGCTGAAATTTCTTTGGAACAAAGATTATTCTTTCTAATCTCTGCAATTTCTCGATTAATACCCACCCCGTTGACATTTTATCAGGTTTTGGGGAATACCTGATGCCCTTTAAATTTTGACCATTTTTTCAACCCGCGGGCTGTCGTTTTTTTCGTGTTTTCGGCGTGACCTCCGGAGCTGAAATTTCTTTGGAACAAAGATAATTCTTTCTAATCTCTGCAATTTCTCGATTAATACCCACCCCCTTGTCATTTCATCAGGTTTTGGGGAAGATCTGACAACCTTTAAATTTTGACCATTTTTTCAACCCGCGGGCTGTCGTTTTTTTCGTGTTTTCGGCGTGACCTCCGGAGCTGAAATTTCTTTGGAACAAAGATAATTCTTTCTAATCTCTGCAATTTCTCGATTAATACCCACCCTGTTGTCATTTTATCAGGTTTTGGGGAAGATCTGACGACCTTTAAATTTTGACCATTTTTTCAACCCGCGGGCTGTCGTTTTTTTCATGTTTTCGGCGTGACTTCCGGAGCTGAAATTTCTTTGGAACAAAGATTATTCTTTCTAATCTCTGCAATTTCTCGATTAATACCCACCCCGTTGACATTTTATCAGGTTTTGGGGAATACCTGATGCCCTTTAAATTTTGACCATTTTTTCAACCCGCGGGCTGTCGTTTTTTTTCAGGTTTTCGGCGTGACCTCCGGAGCTGAAATTTCTTTGGAACAAAGATAATTCTTTCTAATCTCTGCAATTTCTCGATTAATACCCACCCCGTTGTCATTTTATCAGGTTTTGGGGAAGATTTGACGACCTTTAAATTTTGACCATTTTTTCAACCCGCGGGCTGTCGTTTTTTTCATGTTTTCGGCGTGATCTCCGGAGCTGAAATTTCTTTGGAACAAAGATAATTCTTTCTAATCTCTGCAATTTCTCGATTAATACCCACCCCGTTGTCATTTTATCAGGTTTTGGGGAAGATCTGACAACCTTTAAATTTTGACCATTTTTTCAACCCGCGGGCTGTCGTTTTTTTCGTGTTTTCGGCGTGACTTCCGGAGCTGAAATTTCTTTGGAACAAAGATTATTCTTTCTAATCTCTGAAATTTCTCGATTAATACCCACCCCGTTGACATTTTATCAGGTTTTGGGGAATACCTGATGCCCTTTAAATTTTGACCATTTTTTCAACCCACGGGCTGTCCTTTTTTTCGTGTTTTCGGCGTGACCTCCGGAGGTGAAATTTCTTTGGAACAAAGATAATTCTTTCTAATCTCTGCAATTTCTCGATTAATACCCACCCCGTTGTCATTTTATCAGGTTTTGGGGAAGATCTGACAACCTTTAAATTTTGACCATTTTTTCAACCCGCGGGCTGTCGTTTTTTTCGTGTTTTCGGCGTGACCTCCGGAGCTGAAATTTCTTTGGAACAAAGATAATTCTTTCTAATCTCTGCAATTTCTCGATTAATACCCACCCCGTTGTCATTTTATCAGGTTTTGGGGAAGATCTGACGACCTTTAAATTTTGACCATTTTTTCAACCCGCGGGCTGTCCTTTTTTTTAATGTTTTCGGCGTGACTTCCGGAGCTGAAATTTCTTTGGAACAAAGATTATTCTTTCTAATCTCTGCAATTTCTCGATTAATACCCACCCCGTTGACATTTTATCAGGTTTTGGGGAATACCTGATGCCCTTTAAATTTTGACCATTTTTTCAACCCGCGGGCTGTCGTTTTTTTCGTGTTTTCGGCGTGACCTCCGGAGCTGAAATTTCTTTGGAACAAAGATAATTCTTTCTAATCTCTGCAATTTCTCGATTAATACCCACCCCCTTGTCATTTCATCAGGTTTTGGGGAAGATCTGACAACCTTTAAATTTTGACCATTTTTTCAACCCGCGGGCTGTCGTTTTTTTCCGTGTTTTCGGCGTGACCTCCGGAGCTGAAATTTCTTTGGAACAAAGATAATTCTTTCTAATCTCTGCAATTTCTCGATTAATACCCACCCTGTTGTCATTTTATCAGGTTTTGGGGAAGATCTGACGACCTTTAAATTTTGACCATTTTTTCAACCCGCGGGCTGTCGTTTTTTTCATGTTTTCGGCGTGACTTCCGGAGCTGAAATTTCTTTGGAACAAAGATTATTCTTTCTAATCTCTGCAATTTCTCGATTAATACCCACCCCGTTGACATTTTATCAGGTTTTGGGGAATACCTGATGCCCTTTAAATTTTGACCATTTTTTCAACCCGCGGGCTGTCGTTTTTTTTCAGGTTTTCGGCGTGACCTCCGGAGCTGAAATTTCTTTGGAACAAAGATAATTCTTTCTAATCTCTGCAATTTCTCGATTAATACCCACCCCGTTGTCATTTTATCAGGTTTTGGGGATGATCTGACGACCTTTAAATTTTGACCATTTTTTCAACCCGCGGGCTGTCGTTTTTTTCGTGTTTTCGGCGTGACCTCCGGAGCTGAAATTTCTTTGGAACAAAGATAATTCTTTCTAATCTCTGCAATTTCTCGATTAATACCCACCCCGTTGTCATTTTATCAGGTTTTGGGGAAGATTTGACGACCTTTAAATTTTGACCATTTTTTCAACCCGCGGGCTGTCGTTTTTTTCATGTTTTCGGCGTGACCTCCGGAGCTGAAATTTCTTTGGAACAAAGATAATTCTTTCTAATCTCTGCAATTTCTCGATTAATACCCACCCCGTTGTCATTTTATCAGGTTTTGGGGAAGATCTGACAACCTTTAAATTTTGACCATTTTTTCAACCCGCGGGCTGTCGTTTTTTTCATGTTTTCGGCGTGACCTCCGGAGCTGAAATTACTTTGGAACAAAGATAATTCTTTCTAATCTCTGCAATTTCTCGATTAATACCCTCCCCGTTGTCATTTTATCAGGTTTTGGGGAAGATCTGACGACCTTTAAATTTTGACCATTTTTTCAACCCGCGGGCTGTCCTTTTTTTTAATGTTTTCGACGTGACTTCCGGAGCTGAAATTTCTTTGGAACAAAGATTATTCTTTCTAATCTCTGCAATTTCTCGATTAATACCCACCCCGTTGACATTTTATCAGGTTTTGGGGAATACCTGATGCCCTTTAAATTTTGACCATTTTTTCAACCCGCGGGCTGTCGTTTTTTTCGTGTTTTCGGCGTGACCTCCGGAGCTGAAATTTCTTTGGAACAAAGATAATTCTTTCTAATCTCTGCAATTTCTCGATTAATACCCACCCCCTTGTCATTTCATCAGGTTTTGGGGAAGATCTGACGCCGTTTAAATTTTGACCATTTTTTCAACCCGCGGGCTGTCGTTTTTTTCGTGTTTTCGGCGTGACCTCCGGAGCTGAAATTTCTTTGGAACAAAGATAATTCTTTCTAATCTCTGCAATTTCTCGATTAATACCCACCCCGTTGTCATTTTATCAGGTTTTGGGGAAGATTTGACGACCTTTAAATTTTGACCATTTTTTCAACCCGCGGGCTGTCGTTTTTTTCGTGTTTTCGGCGTGACTTCCGGAGCTGAAATTTCTTTGGAACAAAGATTATTCTTTCTAATCTCTGCAATTTCTCGATTAATACCCACCCCGTTGACATTTTATCAGGTTTTGGGGAATACCTGATGCCCTTTAAATTTTGACCATTTTTTCAACCCGCGGGCTGTCGTTTTTTTCGTGTTTTCGGCGTGACCTCCGGAGCTGAAATTTCTTTGGAACAAAGATAATTCTTTCTAATCTCTGCAATTTCTCGATTAATACCCACCCCCTTGTCATTTCATCAGGTTTTGGGGAAGATCTGACAACCTTTAAATTTTGACCATTTTTTCAACCCGCGGGCTGTCGTTTTTTTTCGTGTTTTCGGCGTGACCTCCGGAGCTGAAATTTCTTTGGAACAAAGATAATTCTTTCTAATCTCTGCAATTTCTCGATTAATACCCACCCTGTTGTCATTTTATCAGGTTTTGGGGAAGATCTGACGACCTTTAAATTTTGACCATTTTTTCAACCCGCGGGCTGTCGTTTTTTTCATGTTTTCGGCGTGACTTCCGGAGCTGAAATTTCTTTGGAACAAAGATTATTCTTTCTAATCTCTGCAATTTCTCGATTAATACCCACCCCGTTGACATTTTATCAGGTTTTGGGGAATACCTGATGCCCTTTAAATTTTGACCATTTTTTCAACCCGCGGGCTGTCGTTTTTTTTCAGGTTTTCGGCGTGACCTCCGGAGCTGAAATTTCTTTGGAACAAAGATAATTCTTTCTAATCTCTGCAATTTCTCGATTAATACCCACCCCGTTGTCATTTTATCAGGTTTTGGGGATGATCTGACGACCTTTAAATTTTGACCATTTTTTCAACCCGCGGGCTGTCGTTTTTTTCGTGTTTTCGGCGTGACCTCCGGAGCTGAAATTTCTTTGGAACAAAGATAATTCTTTCTAATCTCTGCAATTTCTCGATTAATACCCACCCCGTTGTCATTTTATCAGGTTTTGGGGAAGATTTGACGACCTTTAAATTTTGACCATTTTTTCAACCCGCGGGCTGTCGTTTTTTTCATGTTTTCGGCGTGACCTCCGGAGCTGAAATTTCTTTGGAACAAAGATAATTCTTTCTAATCTCTGCAATTTCTCGATTAATACCCACCCCGTTGTCATTTTATCAGGTTTTGGGGAAGATCTGACAACCTTTAAATTTTGACCATTTTTTCAACCCGCGGGCTGTCGTTTTTTTCATGTTTTCGGCGTGACCTCCGGAGCTGAAATTACTTTGGAACAAAGATAATTCTTTCTAATCTCTGCAATTTCTCGATTAATACCCTCCCCGTTGTCATTTTATCAGGTTTTGGGGAAGATCTGACGACCTTTAAATTTTGACCATTTTTTCAACCCGCGGGCTGTCCTTTTTTTTAATGTTTTCGACGTGACTTCCGGAGCTGAAATTTCTTTGGAACAAAGATTATTCTTTCTAATCTCTGCAATTTCTCGATTAATACCCACCCCGTTGACATTTTATCAGGTTTTGGGGAATACCTGATGCCCTTTAAATTTTGACCATTTTTTCAACCCGCGGGCTGTCGTTTTTTTCGTGTTTTCGGCGTGACCTCCGGAGCTGAAATTTCTTTGGAACAAAGATAATTCTTTCTAATCTCTGCAATTTCTCGATTAATACCCACCCCCTTGTCATTTCATCAGGTTTTGGGGAAGATCTGACGCCGTTTAAATTTTGACCATTTTTTCAACCCGCGGGCTGTCGTTTTTTTCGTGTTTTCGGCGTGACCTCCGGAGCTGAAATTTCTTTGGAACAAAGATAATTCTTTCTAATCTCTGCAATTTCTCGATTAATACCCACCCCGTTGTCATTTTATCAGGTTTTGGGGAAGATTTGACGACCTTTAAATTTTGACCATTTTTTCAACCCGCGGGCTGTCCTTTTTTTTAATGTTTTCGACGTGACTTCCGGAGCTGAAATTTCTTTGGAACAAAGATTATTCTTTCTAATCTCTGCAATTTCTCGATTAATACCCACCCCGTTGACATTTTATCAGGTTTTGGGGAATACCTGATGCCCTTTAAATTTTGACCATTTTTTCAACCCGCGGGCTGTCGTTTTTTTCGTGTTTTCGGCGTGACCTCCGGAGCTGAAATTTCTTTGGAACAAAGATAATTCTTTCTAATCTCTGCAATTTCTCGATTAATACCCACCCCCTTGTCATTTCATCAGGTTTTGGGGAAGATCTGACGCCGTTTAAATTTTGACCATTTTTTCAACCCGCGGGCTGTCGTTTTTTTCGTGTTTTCGGCGTGACCTCCGGAGCTGAAATTTCTTTGGAACAAAGATAATTCTTTCTAATCTCTGCAATTTCTCGATTAATACCCACCCCGTTGTCATTTTATCAGGTTTTGGGGAAGATTTGACGACCTTTAAATTTTGACCATTTTTTCAACCCGCGGGCTGTCGTTTTTTTCGTGTTTTCGGCGTGACTTCCGGAGCTGAAATTTCTTTGGAACAAAGATTATTCTTTCTAATCTCTGCAATTTCTCGATTAATACCCACCCCGTTGACATTTTATCAGGTTTTGGGGAATACCTGATGCCCTTTAAATTTTGACCATTTTTTCAACCCGCGGGCTGTCGTTTTTTTCGTGTTTTCGGCGTGACCTCCGGAGCTGAAATTTCTTTGGAACAAAGATAATTCTTTCTAATCTCTGCAATTTCTCGATTAATACCCACCCCCTTGTCATTTCATCAGGTTTTGGGGAAGATCTGACAACCTTTAAATTTTGACCATTTTTTCAACCCGCGGGCTGTCGTTTTTTTTCGTGTTTTCGGCGTGACCTCCGGAGCTGAAATTTCTTTGGAACAAAGATAATTCTTTCTAATCTCTGCAATTTCTCGATTAATACCCACCCCGTTGTCATTTTATCAGGTTTTGGGGAAGATCTGACGACCTTTAAATTTTGACCATTTTTTCAACCCACGGGCTGTCGTTTTTTTCATGTTTTCGGCGTGACTTCCGGAGCTGAAATTTCTTTGGAACAAAGATTATTCTTTCTAATCTCTGCAATTTCTCGATTAATACCCACCCCGTTGACATTTTATCAGGTTTTGGGGAATACCTGATGCCCTTTAAATTTTGACCATTTTTTCAACCCGCGGGCTGTCGTTTTTTTTCAGGTTTTCGGCGTGACCTCCGGAGCTGAAATTTCTTTGGAACAAAGATAATTCTTTCTAATCTCTGTAATTTCTCGATTAATACCCACCCCGTTGTCATTTTATCAGGTTTTGGGGATGAACTGACGACCTTTATATTTTGACCATTTTTTCAACCCGCGGGCTGTCGTTTTTTTGATGTTTTCGGCGTGACCTCCGGAGCTGAAATTACTTTGGAACAAAGATAATTCTTTCTAATCTCTGCAATTTCTCGATTAATACCCTCCCCGTTGTCATTTTATCAGGTTTTGGGGAAGATCTGACGCTGTTTAAATTTTGACCATTTTTTCAACCCGCGGGCTGTCGTTTTTTTCGTGTTTTCGGCGTGACCTCCGGAGCTGAAATTTCTTTGGAACAAAGATAATTCTTTCTAATCTCTGCAATTTCTCGATTAATACCCACCCCGTTGTCATTTTATCACGTTTTGGGGAAGATATGACGACCTTTAAATTTTGACCATTTTTTCAACCCGCGGGCTGTCGTTTTTTTCATGTTTTCGGCGTGACTTCCGGAGCTGAAATTTCTTTGGAACAAAGATTATTCTTTCTAATCTCTGCAATTTCTCGATTAATACCCACCCCGTTGACATTTTATCAGGTTTTGGGGAAGATCTGACAACCTTTAAATTTTGACCATTTTTTCAACCCGCGGGCTGTCGTTTTTTTCGTGTTTTCAGCGTGACCACCGGAGCTGAAATTTCTTTGGAACAAAGATTATTCTTTCTAATCTCTGCAATTTCTCGATTAATACCCACCCCGTTGTCATTTTATCAGGTTTTGGGGAAGATTTGACGACCTTTAAATTTTGACCATTTTTTCAACCCGCGGGCTGTCGTTTTTTTCGTGTTTTCGGCGTGACTTCCGGAGCTGAAATTTCTTTGGAACAAAGATTATTCTTTCTAATCTCTGCAATTTCTCGATTAATACCCACCCCGTTGACATTTTATCAGGTTTTGGGGAATACCTGATGCCCTTTAAATTTTGACCATTTTTTCAACCCGCGGGCTGTCGTTTTTTTCATGTTTTCGGCGTGACCTCCGGAGCTGAAATTACTTTGGAACAAAGATAATTCTTTCTAATCTCTGCAATTTCTCGATTAATACCCTCCCCGTTGTCATTTTATCAGGTTTTGGGGAAGATCTGACGCCGTTTAAATTTTGACCATTTTTTCAACCCGCGGGCTGTCGTTTTTTTCGTGTTTTCGGCGTGACCTCCGAAGCTGAAATTCCTTTGGAACAAAGATAATTCTTTCTAATCTCTGCAATTTCTCGATTAATACCCACCCCGTTGTCATTTTATCAGGTTTTGGGGAAGATTTGACGAGCTTTAAATTTTGACCATTTTTTCAACCCGCGGGCTGTCGTTTTTTTCATGTTTTCGGCGTGACTTCCGGAGCTGAAATTTCTTTGGAACAAAGATTATTCTTTCTAATCTCTGCAATTTCTCGATTAATACCCACCCCGTTGTCATTTTATCAGGTTTTGGGGAAGATTTGACGACCTTTAAATTTTGACCATTTTTTCAACCCGCGGGCTGTCGTTTTTTTCGTGTTTTCGGCGTGACTTCCGGAGCTGAAATTTCTTTGGAACAAAGATTATTCTTTCTAATCTCTGCAATTTCTCGATTAATACCCACCCCGTTGACATTTTATCAGGTTTTGGGGAATACCTGATGCCCTTTAAATTTTGACCATTTTTTCAACCCGCGGGCTGTCGTTTTTTTCGTGTTTTCGGCGTGACCTCCGGAGCTGAAATTTCTTTGGAACAAAGATAATTCTTTCTAATCTCTGCAATTTCTCGATTAATACCCACCCCATTGTCATTTTATCAGGTTTTGGGGAAGATTTGACAACCTTTAAATTTTGACCATTTTTTCAACCCGCGGGCTGTCCTTTTTTTCGTGTTTTCGGCGTGACCTCCGGAGCTGAAATTTCTTTGGAACAAAGATAATTCTTTCTAATCTCTGCAATTTCTCGATTAATACCCACCCCCTTGTCATTTTATCAGGTTTTGGGGAAGATCTGACAACCTTTAAATTTTGACCATTTTTTCAACCCGCGGGCTGTCGTTTTTTTCGTGTTTTCAGCGTGACCACCGGAGCTGAAATTTCTTTGGAACAAAGATAATTCTTTCTAATCTCTGCAATTTCTCGATTAATACCCACCCCGTTGTCATTTTATCAGGTTTTGGGGAAGATCTGACGACCTTTAAATTTTGACCATTTTTTCAACCCGCGGGCTGTCGTTTTTTTCATGTTTTCGGCGTGACTTCCGGAGCTGAAATTTCTTTGGAACAAAGATTATTCTTTCTAATCTCTGCAATTTCTCGATTAATACCCACCCCGTTGACATTTTATCAGGTTTTGGGGAATACCTGATGCCCTTTAAATTTTGACCATTTTTTCAACTCGCGGGCTGTCGTTTTTTTCATGTTTTCGGCGTGACCTCCGGAGCTGAAATTACTTTGGAACAAAGATAATTCTTTCTAATCTCTGCAATTTCTCGATTAATACCCACCCCGTTGTCATTTTATCAGGTTTTGGGGAAGATCTGACGACCTTTAAATTTTGACCATTTTTTCAACCCGCGGGCTGTCGTTTTTTTCATGTTTTCGGCGTGACTTCCGGAGCTGAAATTTCTTTGGAACAAAGATTATTCTTTCTAATCTCTGCAATTTCTCGATTAATACCCACCCCGTTGACATTTTATCAGGTTTTGGGGAATACCTGATGCCCTTTAAATTTTGACCATTTTTTCAACTCGCGGGCTGTCGTTTTTTTCATGTTTTCGGCGTGACCTCCGGAGCTGAAATTACTTTGGAACAAAGATAATTCTTTCTAATCTCTGCAATTTCTCGATTAATACCCTCCCCGTTGTCATTTTATCAGGTTTTGGGGAAGATCTGACGCCGTTTAAATTTTGACCATTTTTTCAACCCGCGGGCTGTCGTTTTTTTCGTGTTTTCGGCGTGACCTCCGGAGCTGAAATTTCTTTGGAACAAAGATTATTCTTTCTAATCTCTGCAATTTCTCGATTAATACCCACCCCGTTGTCATTTTATCAGGTTTTGGGGAAGATTTGACGACCTTTAAATTTTGACCATTTTTTCAACCCGCGGGCTGTCGTTTTTTTCATGTTTTCGGCGTGACTTCCGGAGCTGAAATTTCTTTGGAACAAAGATTATTCTTTCTAATCTCTGCAATTTCTCGATTAATACCCTCCCCGTTGTCATTTTATCAGGTTTTGGGGAAGATCTGACAACCTTTAAATTTTGACCATTTTTTCAACCCGCGGGCTGTCCTTTTTTTCGTGTTTTCGGCGTGACCTCCGGAGGTGAAATTTCTTTGGAACAAAGATAATTCTTTCTAATCTCTGCAATTTCTCGATTAATACCCACCCCCTTGTCATTTTATCAGGTTTTGGGGAAGATCTGACGAGCTTTAAATTTTGACCATTTTTTCAACCCGCGGGCTGTCGTTTTTTTCATGTTTTCGGCGTGACTTCCGGAGCTGAAATTTCTTTGGAACAAAGATTATTCTTTCTAATCTCTGCAATTTCTCGATTAATACCCACCCCGTTGACATTTTATCAGGTTTTGGGGAATACCTGATGCCCTTTAAATTTTGACCATTTTTTCAACCCGCGGGCTGTCGTTTTTTTTCAGGTTTTCGGCGTGACCTCCGGAGCTGAAATTTCTTTGGAACAAAGATAATTCTTTCTAATCTCTGCAATTTCTCGATTAATACCCACCCCGTTGTCATTTTATCAGGTTTTGGGGATGATCTGACGACCTTTAAATTTTGACCATTTTTTCAACCCGCGGGCTGTCGTTCTTTTCATGTTTTCGGCGTGACCTCCGGAGGTGAAATTTCTTTGGAACAAAGATAATTCTTTCTAATCTCTGCAATTTCTCGATTAATACCCTCCCCGTTGTCATTTTATCAGGTTTTGGGGAAGATCTGACGCCGTTTAAATTTTGACCATTTTTTCAACCCGCGGGCTGTCGTTTTTTTCGTGTTTTCGGCGTGACCTCCGGAGCTGAAATTTCTTTGGAACAAAGATAATTCTTTCTAATCTCTGCAATTTCTCGATTAATACCCACCCCGTTGTCATTTTATCAGGTTTTGGGGAAGATTTGACGACCTTTAAATTTTGACCATTTTTTCAACCCGCGGGCTGTCGTTTTTTTCATGTTTTCGGCGTGACTTCCGGAGCTGAAATTTCTTTGGAACAAAGATTATTCTTTCTAATCTCTGCAATTTCTCGATTAATACCCTCCCCGTTGTCATTTTATCAGGTTTTGGGGAAGATCTGACAACCTTTAAATTTTGACCATTTTTTCAACCCGCGGGCTGTCCTTTTTTTCGTGTTTTCGGCGTGACCTCCGGAGGTGAAATTTCTTTGGAACAAAGATAATTCTTTCTAATCTCTGCAATTTCTCGATTAATACCCACCCCGTTGTCATTTTATCAGGTTTTGGGGAAGATCTGACGAGCTTTAAATTTTGACCATTTTTTCAACCCGCGGGCTGTCGTTTTTTTCATGTTTTCGGCGTGACTTCCGGAGCTGAAATTTCTTTGGAACAAAGATTATTCTTTCTAATCTCTGCAATTTCTCGATTAATACCCACCCCGTTGACATTTTATCAGGTTTTGGGGAATACCTGATGCCCTTTAAATTTTGACCATTTTTTCAACCCGCGGGCTGTCGTTTTTTTTCATGTTTTCGGCGTGACCTCCGGAGCTGAAATTTCTTTGGAACAAAGATAATTCTTTCTAATCTCTGCAATTTCTCGATTAATACCCACCCCGTTGTCATTTTATCAGGTTTTGGGGATGATCTGACGACCTTTAAATTTTGACCATTTTTTCAACCCGCGGGCTGTCGTTCTTTTCATGTTTTCGGCGTGACCTCCGGAGGTGAAATTTCTTTGGAACAAAGATTATTCTTTCTAATCTCTGCAATTTCTCGATTAATACCCACCCCGTTGACATTTTATCAGGTTTTGGGGAATACCTGATGCCCTTTAAATTTTGACCATTTTTTCAACCCGCGGGCTGTCGTTTTTTTCGTGTTTTCGGCGTGACCTCCGGAGCTGAAATTTCTTTGGAACAAAGATAATTCTTTCTAATCTCTGCAATTTCTCGATTAATACCCACCCTATTGTCATTTTATCAGGTTTTGGGGAAGATTTGACAACCTTTAAATTTTGACCATTTTTTCAACCCGCGGGCTGTCCTTTTTTTCGTGTTTTCGGCGTGACCTCCGGAGCTGAAATTTCTTTGGAACAAAGATAATTCTTTCTAATCTCTGCAATTTCTCGATTAATACCCACCCCCTTGTCATTTTATCAGGTTTTGGGGAATACCTGATGCCCTTTAAATTTTGACCATTTTTTCAACCCGCGGGCTGTCGTTTTTTTTCATGTTTTCGGCGTGACCTCCGGAGGTGAAATTTCTTTGGAACAAAGATTATTCTTTCTAATCTCTGCAATTTCTCGATTAATACCCACCCCGTTGACATTTTATCAGGTTTTGGGGAATACCTGATGCCCTTTAAATTTTGACCATTTTTTCAACCCGCGGGCTGTCGTTTTTTTCGTGTTTTCGGCGTGACCTCCGGAGCTGAAATTTCTTTGGAACAAAGATAATTCTTTCTAATCTCTGCAATTTCTCGATTAATACCCACCCTATTGTCATTTTATCAGGTTTTGGGGAAGATTTGACAACCTTTAAATTTTGACCATTTTTTCAACCCGCGGGCTGTCCTTTTTTTCGTGTTTTCGGCGTGACCTCCGGAGCTGAAATTTCTTTGGAACAAAGATAATTCTTTCTAATCTCTGCAATTTCTCGATTAATACCCACCCCCTTGTCATTTTATCAGGTTTTGGGGAATACCTGATGCCCTTTAAATTTTGACCATTTTTTCAACCCGCGGGCTGTCGTTTTTTTTCAGGTTTTCGGCGTGACCTCCGGAGCTGAAATTTCTTTGGAACAATGATAATTCTTTCTAATCTCTGCAATTTCTCGATTAATACCCACCCCGTTGTCATTTTATCAGGTTTTGGGGATGATCTGACGACCTTTAAATTTTGACCATTTTTTCAACCCGCGGGCTGTCGTTCTTTTCATGTTTTCGGCGTGACCTCCGGAGGTGAAATTTCTTTGGAACAAAGATAATTCTTTCTAATCTCTGCAATTTCTCGATTAATACCCTCCCCGTTGTCATTTTATCAGGTTTTGGGGAAGATCTGACGCCGTTTAAATTTTGACCATTTTTTCAACCCGCGGGCTGTCGTTTTTTTCGTGTTTTCGGCGTGACCTCCGGAGCTGAAATTTCTTTGGAACAAAGATAATTCTTTCTAATCTCTGCAATTTCTCGATTAATACCCACCCCGTTGTCATTTTATCAGGTTTTGGGGAAGATTTGACGACCTTTAAATTTTGACCATTTTTTCAACCCGCGGGCTGTCGTTTTTTTCATGTTTTCGGCGTGACTTCCGGAGCTGAAATTTCTTTGGAACAAAGATTATTCTTTCTAATCTCTGCAATTTCTCGATTAATACCCTCCCCGTTGTCATTTTATCAGGTTTTGGGGAAGATCTGACAACCTTTAAATTTTGACCATTTTTTCAACCCGCGGGCTGTCCTTTTTTTCCTGTTTTCGGCGTGACCTCCGGAGGTGAAATTTCTTTGGAACAAAGATAATTCTTTCTAATCTCTGCAATTTTTCGATTAATACCCACCCCGTTGTCATTTTATCAGGTTTTGGGGAAGATCTGACGAGCTTTAAATTTTGACCATTTTTTCAACCCGCGGGCTGTCGTTTTTTTCATGTTTTCGGCGTGACTTCCGGAGCTGAAATTTCTTTGGAACAAAGATTATTCTTTCTAATCTCTGCAATTTCTCGATTAATACCCACCCCGTTGACATTTTATCAGGTTTTGGGGAATACCTGATGCCCTTTAAATTTTGACCATTTTTTCAACCCGCGGGCTGTCGTTTTTTTTCATGTTTTCGGCGTGACCTCCGGAGCTGAAATTTCTTTGGAACAAAGATAATTCTTTCTAATCTCTGCAATTTCTCGATTAATACCCACCCCGTTGTCATTTTATCAGGTTTTGGGGATGATCTGACGACCTTTAAATTTTGACCATTTTTTCAACCCGCGGGCTGTCGTTCTTTTCATGTTTTCGGCGTGACCTCCGGAGGTGAAATTTCTTTGGAACAAAGATTATTCTTTCTAATCTCTGCAATTTCTCGATTAATACCCACCCCGTTGACATTTTATCAGGTTTTGGGGAATACCTGATGCCCTTTAAATTTTGACCATTTTTTCAACCCGCGGGCTGTCGTTTTTTTTCATGTTTTCGGCGTGACCTCCGGAGCTGAAATTTCTTTGGAACAAAGATAATTCTTTCTAATCTCTGCAATTTCTCGATTAATACCCACCCCGTTGTCATTTTATCAGGTTTTGGGGATGATCTGACGACCTTTAAATTTTGACCATTTTTTCAACCCGCGGGCTGTCGTTCTTTTCATGTTTTCGGCGTGACCTCCGGAGGTGAAATTTCTTTGGAACAAAGATTATTCTTTCTAATCTCTGCAATTTCTCGATTAATACCCACCCCGTTGACATTTTATCAGGTTTTGGGGAATACCTGATGCCCTTTAAATTTTGACCATTTTTTCAACCCGCGGGCTGTCGTTTTTTTTCATGTTTTCGGCGTGACCTCCGGAGCTGAAATTTCTTTGGAACAAAGATAATTCTTTCTAATCTCTGCAATTTCTCGATTAATACCCACCCCGTTGTCATTTTATCAGGTTTTGGGGATGATCTGACGACCTTTAAATTTTGACCATTTTTTCAACCCGCGGGCTGTCGTTCTTTTCATGTTTTCGGCGTGACCTCCGGAGGTGAAATTTCTTTGGAACAAAGATTATTCTTTCTAATCTCTGCAATTTCTCGATTAATACCCACCCCGTTGACATTTTATCAGGTTTTGGGGAATACCTGATGCCCTTTAAATTTTGACCATTTTTTCAACCCGCGGGCTGTCGTTTTTTTCGTGTTTTCGGCGTGACCTCCGGAGCTGAAATTTCTTTGGAACAAAGATAATTCTTTCTAATCTCTGCAATTTCTCGATTAATACCCACCCTATTGTCATTTTATCAGGTTTTGGGGAAGATTTGACAACCTTTAAATTTTGACCATTTTTTCAACCCGCGGGCTGTCCTTTTTTTCGTGTTTTCGGCGTGACCTCCGGAGCTGAAATTTCTTTGGAACAAAGATAATTCTTTCTAATCTCTGCAATTTCTCGATTAATACCCACCCCCTTGTCATTTTATCAGGTTTTGGGGAATACCTGATGCCCTTTAAATTTTGACCATTTTTTCAACCCGCGGGCTGTCGTTTTTTTTCATGTTTTCGGCGTGACCTCCGGAGGTGAAATTTCTTTGGAACAAAGATTATTCTTTCTAATCTCTGCAATTTCTCGATTAATACCCACCCCGTTGACATTTTATCAGGTTTTGGGGAATACCTGATGCCCTTTAAATTTTGACCATTTTTTCAACCCGCGGGCTGTCGTTTTTTTCGTGTTTTCGGCGTGACCTCCGGAGCTGAAATTTCTTTGGAACAAAGATAATTCTTTCTAATCTCTGCAATTTCTCGATTAATACCCACCCTATTGTCATTTTATCAGGTTTTGGGGAAGATTTGACAACCTTTAAATTTTGACCATTTTTTCAACCCGCGGGCTGTCCTTTTTTTCGTGTTTTCGGCGTGACCTCCGGAGCTGAAATTTCTTTGGAACAAAGATAATTCTTTCTAATCTCTGCAATTTCTCGATTAATACCCACCCCCTTGTCATTTTATCAGGTTTTGGGGAATACCTGATGCCCTTTAAATTTTGACCATTTTTTCAACCCGCGGGCTGTCGTTTTTTTTCAGGTTTTCGGCGTGACCTCCGGAGCTGAAATTTCTTTGGAACAATGATAATTCTTTCTAATCTCTGCAATTTCTCGATTAATACCCACCCCGTTGTCATTTTATCAGGTTTTGGGGATGATCTGACGACCTTTAAATTTTGACCATTTTTTCAACCCGCGGGCTGTCGTTCTTTTCATGTTTTCGGCGTGACCTCCGGAGGTGAAATTTCTTTGGAACAAAGATAATTCTTTCTAATCTCTGCAATTTCTCGATTAATACCCTCCCCGTTGTCATTTTATCAGGTTTTGGGGAAGATCTGACGCCGTTTAAATTTTGACCATTTTTTCAACCCGCGGGCTGTCGTTTTTTTCGTGTTTTCGGCGTGACCTCCGGAGCTGAAATTTCTTTGGAACAAAGATAATTCTTTCTAATCTCTGCAATTTCTCGATTAATACCCACCCCGTTGTCATTTTATCAGGTTTTGGGGAAGATTTGACGACCTTTAAATTTTGACCATTTTTTCAACCCGCGGGCTGTCGTTTTTTTCATGTTTTCGGCGTGACTTCCGGAGCTGAAATTTCTTTGGAACAAAGATTATTCTTTCTAATCTCTGCAATTTCTCGATTAATACCCTCCCCGTTGTCATTTTATCAGGTTTTGGGGAAGATCTGACAACCTTTAAATTTTGACCATTTTTTCAACCCGCGGGCTGTCCTTTTTTTCCTGTTTTCGGCGTGACCTCCGGAGGTGAAATTTCTTTGGAACAAAGATAATTCTTTCTAATCTCTGCAATTTTTCGATTAATACCCACCCCGTTGTCATTTTATCAGGTTTTGGGGAAGATCTGACGAGCTTTAAATTTTGACCATTTTTTCAACCCGCGGGCTGTCGTTTTTTTCATGTTTTCGGCGTGACTTCCGGAGCTGAAATTTCTTTGGAACAAAGATTATTCTTTCTAATCTCTGCAATTTCTCGATTAATACCCACCCCGTTGACATTTTATCAGGTTTTGGGGAATACCTGATGCCCTTTAAATTTTGACCATTTTTTCAACCCGCGGGCTGTCGTTTTTTTTCATGTTTTCGGCGTGACCTCCGGAGCTGAAATTTCTTTGGAACAAAGATAATTCTTTCTAATCTCTGCAATTTCTCGATTAATACCCACCCCGTTGTCATTTTATCAGGTTTTGGGGATGATCTGACGACCTTTAAATTTTGACCATTTTTTCAACCCGCGGGCTGTCGTTCTTTTCATGTTTTCGGCGTGACCTCCGGAGGTGAAATTTCTTTGGAACAAAGATTATTCTTTCTAATCTCTGCAATTTCTCGATTAATACCCACCCCGTTGACATTTTATCAGGTTTTGGGGAATACCTGATGCCCTTTAAATTTTGACCATTTTTTCAACCCGCGGGCTGTCGTTTTTTTCGTGTTTTCGGCGTGACCTCCGGAGCTGAAATTTCTTTGGAACAAAGATAATTCTTTCTAATCTCTGCAATTTCTCGATTAATACCCACCCTATTGTCATTTTATCAGGTTTTGGGGAAGATTTGACAACCTTTAAATTTTGACCATTTTTTCAACCCGCGGGCTGTCCTTTTTTTCGTGTTTTCGGCGTGACCTCCGGAGCTGAAATTTCTTTGGAACAAAGATAATTCTTTCTAATCTCTGCAATTTCTCGATTAATACCCACCCCCTTGTCATTTTATCAGGTTTTGGGGAAGATCTGACAACCTTTAAATTTTGACCATTTTTTCAACCCGCGGGCTGTCCTTTTTTTCGTGTTTTCGGCGTGACCTCCGGAGCTGAAATTTCTTTGGAACAAAGATAATTCTTTCTAATCTCTGCAATTTCTCGATTAATACCCACCCTATTGTCATTTTATCAGGTTTTGGGGAAGATTTGACAACCTTTAAATTTTGACCATTTTTTCAACCCGCGGGCTGTCCTTTTTTTCGTGTTTTCGGCGTGACCTCCAGAGCTGAAATTTCTTTGGAACAAAGATAATTCTTTCTAATCTCTGCAATTTCTCGATTAATACCCACCCCCTTGTCATTTTATCAGGTTTTGGGGAATACCTGATGCCCTTTAAATTTTGACCATTTTTTCAACCCGCGGGCTGTCGTTTTTTTTCAGGTTTTCGGCGTGACCTCCGGAGCTGAAATTTCTTTGGAACAATGATAATTCTTTCTAATCTCTGCAATTTCTCGATTAATACCCACCCCGTTGTCATTTTATCAGGTTTTGGGGATGATCTGACGACCTTTAAATTTTGACCATTTTTTCAACCCGCGGGCTGTCGTTCTTTTCATGTTTTCGGCGTGACCTCCGGAGGTGAAATTTCTTTGGAACAAAGATAATTCTTTCTAATCTCTGCAATTTCTCGATTAATACCCTCCCCGTTGTCATTTTATCAGGTTTTGGGGAAGATCTGACGCCGTTTAAATTTTGACCATTTTTTCAACCCGCGGGCTGTCGTTTTTTTCGTGTTTTCGGCGTGACCTCCGGAGCTGAAATTTCTTTGGAACAAAGATAATTCTTTCTAATCTCTGCAATTTCTCGATTAATACCCACCCCGTTGTCATTTTATCAGGTTTTGGGGAAGATTTGACGACCTTTAAATTTTGACCATTTTTTCAACCCGCGGGCTGTCGTTTTTTTCATGTTTTCGGCGTGACTTCCGGAGCTGAAATTTCTTTGGAACAAAGATTATTCTTTCTAATCTCTGCAATTTCTCGATTAATACCCTCCCCGTTGTCATTTTATCAGGTTTTGGGGAAGATCTGACAACCTTTAAATTTTGACCATTTTTTCAACCCGCGGGCTGTCCTTTTTTTCCTGTTTTCGGCGTGACCTCCGGAGGTGAAATTTCTTTGGAACAAAGATAATTCTTTCTAATCTCTGCAATTTTTCGATTAATACCCACCCCGTTGTCATTTTATCAGGTTTTGGGGAAGATCTGACGAGCTTTAAATTTTGACCATTTTTTCAACCCGCGGGCTGTCGTTTTTTTCATGTTTTCGGCGTGACTTCCGGAGCTGAAATTTCTTTGGAACAAAGATTATTCTTTCTAATCTCTGCAATTTCTCGATTAATACCCACCCCGTTGACATTTTATCAGGTTTTGGGGAATACCTGATGCCCTTTAAATTTTGACCATTTTTTCAACCCGCGGGCTGTCGTTTTTTTTCATGTTTTCGGCGTGACCTCCGGAGCTGAAATTTCTTTGGAACAAAGATAATTCTTTCTAATCTCTGCAATTTCTCGATTAATACCCACCCCGTTGTCATTTTATCAGGTTTTGGGGATGATCTGACGACCTTTAAATTTTGACCATTTTTTCAACCCGCGGGCTGTCGTTCTTTTCATGTTTTCGGCGTGACCTCCGGAGGTGAAATTTCTTTGGAACAAAGATTATTCTTTCTAATCTCTGCAATTTCTCGATTAATACCCACCCCGTTGACATTTTATCAGGTTTTGGGGAATACCTGATGCCCTTTAAATTTTGACCATTTTTTCAACCCGCGGGCTGTCGTTTTTTTCGTGTTTTCGGCGTGACCTCCGGAGCTGAAATTTCTTTGGAACAAAGATAATTCTTTCTAATCTCTGCAATTTCTCGATTAATACCCACCCTATTGTCATTTTATCAGGTTTTGGGGAAGATTTGACAACCTTTAAATTTTGACCATTTTTTCAACCCGCGGGCTGTCCTTTTTTTCGTGTTTTCGGCGTGACCTCCGGAGCTGAAATTTCTTTGGAACAAAGATAATTCTTTCTAATCTCTGCAATTTCTCGATTAATACCCACCCCCTTGTCATTTTATCAGGTTTTGGGGAAGATCTGACAACCTTTAAATTTTGACCATTTTTTCAACCCGCGGGCTGTCGTTTTTTTCGTGTTTTCAGCGTGACCACCGGAGCTGAAATTTCTTTGGAACAAAGATAATTCTTTCTAATCTCTGCAATTTCTCGATTAATACCCACCCCGTTGTCATTTTATCAGGTTTTGGGGAAGATCTGACGACCTTTAAATTTTGACCATTTTTTCAACCCGCGGGCTGTCGTTTTTTTCATGTTTTCGGCGTGACTTCCGGAGCTGAAATTTCTTTGGAACAAAGATTATTCTTTCTAATCTCTGCAATTTCTCGATTAATACCCACCCCGTTGACATTTTATCAGGTTTTGGGGAATACCTGATGCCCTTTAAATTTTGACCATTTTTTCAACCCGCGGGCTGTCGTTTTTTTCATGTTTTCGGCGTGACTTCTGGAGCTGAAATTTCTTTGGAACAAAGATTATTCTTTCTAATCTCTGCAATTTCTCGATTAATACCCACCCCGTTGACATTTTATCAGGTTTTGGGGAATACCTGATGCCCTTTAAATTTTGACCATTTTTTCAACCCACGGGCTGTCGTTTTTTTTCAGGTTTTCGGCGTGACCTCCGGAGCTGAAATTTCTTTGGAACAAAGATAATTCTTTCTAATCTCTGCAATTTCTCGATTAATACCCACCCCATTGTCATTTTATCAGGTTTTGGGGAAGATTTGACAACCTTTAAATTTTGACCATTTCTTCAACCCGCGGGCTGTCCTTTTTTTCGTGTTTTCGGCGTGACCTCCGGAGCTGAAATTTCTATGGAACAAAGATAATTCTTTCTAATCTCTGCAATTTCTCGATTAATACCCACCCCATTGTCATTTTATCAGGTTTTGGGGAAGATTTGACAACCTTTAAATTTTGACCATTTTTTCAACCCGCGGGCTGTCCTTTTTTTCGTGTTTTCGGCGTGACCTCCGGAGCTGAAATTTCTTTGGAACAAAGATAATTCTTTCTAATCTCTGCAATTTCTCGATTAATACCCACCCCCTTGTCATTTTATCAGGTTTTGGGGAAGATCTGACAACCTTTAAATTTTGACCATTTTTTCAACCCGCGGGCTGTCGTTTTTTTCGTGTTTTCAGCGTGACCACCGGAGCTGAAATTTCTTTGGAACAAAGATAATTCTTTCTAATCTCTGCAATTTCTCGATTAATACCCACCCCGTTGACATTTTATCAGGTTTTGGGGAATACCTGATGCCCTTTAAATTTTGACCATTTTTTCAACCCGCGGGCTGTCGTTTTTTTCATGTTTTCGGCGTGACCTCCGGAGCTGAAATTACTTTGGAACAAAGATAATTCTTTCTAATCTCTGCAATTTCTCGATTAATACCCTCCCCGTTGTCATTTTATCAGGTTTTGGGGAAGATCTGACGCCGTTTAAATTTTGACCATTTTTTCAACCCGCGGGCTGTCGTTTTTTTCGTGTTTTCGGCGTGACCTCCGGAGCTGAAATTTCTTTGGAACAAAGATAATTCTTTCTAATCTCTGCAATTTCTCGATTAATACCCACCCCGTTGTCATTTTATCAGGTTTTGGGGAAGATTTGACGACCTTTAAATTTTGACCATTTTTTCAACCCGCGGGCTGTCGTTTTTTTCATGTTTTCGGCGTGACTTCCGGAGCTGAAATTTCTTTGGAACAAAGATTATTCTTTCTAATCTCTGCAATTTCTCGATTAATACCCTCCCCGTTGTCATTTTATCAGGTTTTGGGGAAGATCTGACAACCTTTAAATTTTGACCATTTTTTCAACCCGCGGGCTGTCCTTTTTTTCGTGTTTTCGGCGTGACCTCCGGAGGTGAAATTTCTTTGGAACAAAGATAATTCTTTCTAATCTCTGCAATTTCTCGATTAATACCCACCCCGTTGTCATTTTATCAGGTTTTGGGGAAGATCTGACGAGCTTTAAATTTTGACCATTTTTTCAACCCGCGGGCTGTCGTTTTTTTCATGTTTTCGGCGTGACTTCCGGAGCTGAAATTTCTTTGGAACAAAGATTATTCTTTCTAATCTCTGCAATTTCTCGATTAATACCCACCCCGTTGACATTTTATCAGGTTTTGGGGAATACCTGATGCCCTTTAAATTTTGACCATTTTTTCAACCCGCGGGCTGTCGTTTTTTTTCATGTTTTCGGCGTGACCTCCGGAGCTGAAATTTCTTTGGAACAAAGATAATTCTTTCTAATCTCTGCAATTTCTCGATTAATACCCACCCCATTGTCATTTTATCAGGTTTTGGGGAAGATTTGACAACCTTTAAATTTTGACCATTTTTTCAACCCGCGGGCTGTCCTTTTTTTCGTGTTTTCGGCGTGACCTCCGGAGCTGAAATTTCTTTGGAACAAAGATAATTCTTTCTAATCTCTGCAATTTCTCGATTAATACCCACCCCATTGTCATTTTATCAGGTTTTGGGGAAGATTTGACAACCTTTAAATTTTGACCATTTTTTCAACCCGCGGGCTGTCCTTTTTTTCGTGTTTTCGGCGTGACCTCCGGAGCTGAAATTTCTTTGGAACAAAGATAATTCTTTCTAATCTCTGCAATTTCTCGATTAATACCCACCCCCTTGTCATTTTATCAGGTTTTGGGGAAGATCTGACAACCTTTAAATTTTGACCATTTTTTCAACCCGCGGGCTGTCGTTTTTTTCGTGTTTTCAGCGTGACCACCGGAGCTGAAATTTCTTTGGAACAAAGATAATTCTTTCTAATCTCTGCAATTTCTCGATTAATACCCACCCCGTTGTCATTTTATCAGGTTTTGGGGAAGATCTGACGACCTTTAAATTTTGACCATTTTTTCAACCCGCGGGCTGTCGTTTTTTTCATGTTTTCGGCGTGACTTCCGGAGCTGAAATTTCTTTGGAACAAAGATTATTCTTTCTAATCTCTGCAATTTCTCGATTAATACCCACCCCGTTGACATTTTATCAGGTTTTGGGGAATACCTGATGCCCTTTAAATTTTGACCATTTTTTCAACCCGCGGGCTGTCGTTTTTTTCATGTTTTCGGCGTGACCTCCGGAGCTGAAATTACTTTGGAACAAAGATAATTCTTTCTAATCTCTGCAATTTCTCGATTGATACCCTCCCCGTTGTCATTTTATCAGGTTTTGGGGAAGATCTGACGCCGTTTAAATTTTGACCATTTTTTCAACCCGCGGGCTGTCGTTTTTTTCGTGTTTTCGGCGTGACCTCCGGAGCTGAAATTTCTTTGGAACAAAGATAATTCTTTCTAATCTCTGCAATTTCTCGATTAATACCCACCCCGTTGTCATTTCATCAGGTTTTGGGGAAGATTTGACGACCTTTAAATTTTGACCATTTTTTCAACCCGCGGGCTGTCGTTTTTTTCATGTTTTCGGCGTGACTTCCGGAGCTGAAATTTCTTTGGAACAAAGATTATTCTTTCTAATCTCTGCAATTTCTCGATTAATACCCTCCCCGTTGTCATTTTATCAGGTTTTGGGGAATACCTGATGCCCTTTAAATTTTGACCATTTTTTCAACCCGCGGGCTGTCGTTTTTTTCATGTTTTCGGCGTGACTTCTGGAGCTGAAATTTCTTTGGAACAAAGATTATTCTTTCTAATCTCTGCAATTTCTCGATTAATACCCACCCCGTTGACATTTTATCAGGTTTTGGGGAATACCTGATGCCCTTTAAATTTTGACCATTTTTTCAACCCACGGGCTGTCGTTTTTTTTCAGGTTTTCGGCGTGACCTCCGGAGCTGAAATTTCTTTGGAACAAAGATAATTCTTTCTAATCTCTGCAATTTCTCGATTAATACCCACCCCTTTGTCATTTTATCAGGTTTTGGGGAAGATTTGACAACCTTTAAATTTTGACCATTTTTTCAACCCGCGGGCTGTCCTTTTTTTCGTGTTTTCGGCGTGACCTCCGGAGCTGAAATTTCTTTGGAACAAAGATAATTCTTTCTAATCTCTGCAATTTCTCGATTAATACCCACCCCATTGTCATTTTATCAGGTTTTGGGGAAGATTTGACAACCTTTAAATTTTGACCATTTTTTCAACCCGCGGGCTGTCCTTTTTTTCGTGTTTTCGGCGTGACCTCCGGAGCTGAAATTTCTTTGGAACAAAGATAATTCTTTCTAATCTCTGCAATTTCTCGATTAATACCCACCCCCTTGTCATTTTATCAGGTTTTGGGGAAGATCTGACAACCTTTAAATTTTGACCATTTTTTCAACCCGCGGGCTGTCGTTTTTTTCGTGTTTTCAGCGTGACCACCGGAGCTGAAATTTCTTTGGAACAAAGATAATTCTTTCTAATCTCTGCAATTTCTCGATTAATACCCACCCCGTTGTCATTTTATCAGGTTTTGGGGAAGATCTGACGACCTTTAAATTTTGACCATTTTTTCAACCCGCGGGCTGTCGTTTTTTTCATGTTTTCGGCGTGACTTCCGGAGCTGAAATTTCTTTGGAACAAAGATTATTCTTTCTAATCTCTGCAATTTCTCGATTAATACCCACCCCGTTGACATTTTATCAGGTTTTGGGGAATACCTGATGCCCTTTAAATTTTGACCATTTTTTCAACCCGCGGGCTGTCGTTTTTTTCATGTTTTCGGCGTGACCTCCGGAGCTGAAATTACTTTGGAACAAAGATAATTCTTTCTAATCTCTGCAATTTCTCGATTAATACCCTCCCCGTTGTCATTTTATCAGGTTTTGGGGAAGATCTGACGCCGTTTAAATTTTGACCATTTTTTCAACCCGCGGGCTGTCGTTTTTTTCGTGTTTTCGGCGTGACCTCCGGAGCTGAAATTTCTTTGGAACAAAGATAATTCTTTCTAATCTCTGCAATTTCTCGATTAATACCCACCCCGTTGTCATTTTATCAGGTTTTGGGGAAGATTTGACGACCTTTAAATTTTGACCATTTTTTCAACCCGCGGGCTGTCGTTTTTTTCATGTTTTCGGCGTGACTTCCGGAGCTGAAATTTCTTTGGAACAAAGATTATTCTTTCTAATCTCTGCAATTTCTCGATTAATACCCTCCCCGTTGTCATTTTATCAGGTTTTGGGGAAGATCTGACAACCTTTAAATTTTGACCATTTTTTCAACCCGCGGGCTGTCCTTTTTTTCGTGTTTTCGGCGTGACCTCCGGAGGTGAAATTTCTTTGGAACAAAGATAATTCTTTCTAATCTCTGCAATTTCTCGATTAATACCCACCCCGTTGTCATTTTATCAGGTTTTGGGGAAGATCTGACGAGCTTTAAATTTTGACCATTTTTTCAACCCGCGGGCTGTCGTTTTTTTCATGTTTTCGGCGTGACTTCCGGAGCTGAAATTTCTTTGGAACAAAGATTATTCTTTCTAATCTCTGCAATTTCTCGATTAATACCCACCCCGTTGACATTTTATCAGGTTTTGGGGAATACCTGATGCCCTTTAAATTTTGACCATTTTTTCAACCCGCGGGCTGTCGTTTTTTTTCAGGTTTTCGGCGTGACCTCCGGAGCTGAAATTTCTTTGGAACAAAGATAATTCTTTCTAATCTCTGCAATTTCTCGATTAATACCCACCCTATTGTCATTTTATCAGGTTTTGGGGAAGATTTGACAACCTTTAAATTTTGACCATTTTTTCAACCCGCGGGCTGTCCTTTTTTTCGTGTTTTCGGCGTGACCTCCGGAGCTGAAATTTCTTTGGAACAAAGATAATTCTTTCTAATCTCTGCAATTTCTCGATTAATACCCACCCCCTTGTCATTTTATCAGGTTTTGGGGAAGATCTGACAACCTTTAAATTTTGACCATTTTTTCAACCCGCGGGCTGTCGTTTTTTTCGTGTTTTCAGCGTGACCATCGGAGCTGAAATTTCTTTGGAACAAAGATAATTCTTTCTAATCTCTGCAATTTCTCGATTAATACCCACCCCGTTGTCATTTTATCAGGTTTTGGGGAAGATCTGACGACCTTTAAATTTTGACCATTTTTTCAACCCGCGGGCTGTCGTTTTTTTCATGTTTTCGGCGTGACTTCCGGAGCTGAAATTTCTTTGGAACAAAGATTATTCTTTCTAATCTCTGCAATTTCTCGATTAATACCCACCCCGTTGACATTTTATCAGGTTTTGGGGAATACCTGATGCCCTTTAAATTTTGACCATTTTTTCAACCCGCGGGCTGTCGTTTTTTTCATGTTTTCGGCGTGACTTCTGGAGCTGAAATTTCTTTGGAACAAAGATTATTCTTTCTAATCTCTGCAATTTCTCGATTAATACCCACCCCGTTGACATTTTATCAGGTTTTGGGGAATACCTGATGCCCTTTAAATTTTGACCATTTTTTCAACCTACGGGCTGTCGTTTTTTTTCAGGTTTTCGGCGTGACCTCCGGAGCTGAAATTTCTTTGGAACAAAGATAATTCTTTCTAATCTCTGCAATTTCTCGATTAATACCCACCCCATTGTCATTTTATCAGGTTTTGGGGAAGATTTGACAACCTTTAAATTTTGACCATTTTTTCAACCCGCGGGCTGTCCTTTTTTTCGTGTTTTCGGCGTGACCTCCGGAGCTGAAATTTCTTTGGAACAAAGATAATTCTTTCTAATCTCTGCAATTTCTCGATTAATACCCACCCCATTGTCATTTTATCAGGTTTTGGGGAAGATTTGACAACCTTTAAATTTTGACCATTTTTTCAACCCGCGGGCTGTCCTTTTTTTCGTGTTTTCGGCGTGACCTCCGGAGCTGAAATTTCTTTGGAACAAAGATAATTCTTTCTAATCTCTGCAATTTCTCGATTAATACCCACCCCCTTGTCATTTTATCAGGTTTTGGGGAAGATCTGACAACCTTTAAATTTTGACCATTTTTTCAACCCGCGGGCTGTCGTTTTTTTCGTGTTTTCAGCGTGACCACCGGAGCTGAAATTTCTTTGGAACAAAGATAATTCTTTCTAATCTCTGCAATTTCTCGATTAATACCCACCCCGTTGTCATTTTATCAGGTTTTGGGGAAGATCTGACGACCTTTAAATTTTGACCATTTTTTCAACCCGCGGGCTGTCGTTTTTTTCATGTTTTCGGCGTGACTTCCGGAGCTGAAATTTCTTTGGAACAAAGATTATTCTTTCTAATCTCTGCAATTTCTCGATTAATACCCACCCCGTTGACATTTTATCAGGTTTTGGGGAATACCTGATGCCCTTTAAATTTTGACCATTTTTTCAACCCGCGGGCTGTCGTTTTTTTCATGTTTTCGGCGTGACCTCCGGAGCTGAAATTTCTTTGGAACAAAGATTATTCTTTCTAATCTCTGCAATTTCTCGATTAATACCCACCCCGTTGACATTTTATCAGGTTTTGGGGAGGATCTGACGCCGTTTAAATTTTGACCATTTTTTCAACCCGCGGGCTGTCGTTTTTTTCATGTTTTCGGCGTGACCTCCGGAGCTGAAATTTCTTTGGAACAAAGATAATTCTTTCTAATCTCTGCAATTTCTCGATTAATACCCACCCCCTTGTCATTTTATCAGGTTTTGGGGAAGATCTGACAACCTTTAAATTTTGACCATTTTTTCAACCCGCGGGCTGTCGTTTTTTTCATGTTTTCGGCGTGACCTCCGGAGCTGAAATTTCTTTGGAACAAAGATAATTCTTTCTAATCTCTGCAATTTCTCGATTAATACCCTCCCCGTTGTCATTTTATCAGGTTTTGGGGAAGATCTGACGCCGTTTAAATTTTGATCATTTTTTCAACCCGCGGGCTGTCGTTTTTTTCGTGTTTTCGGCGTGACCTCCGGAGCTGAAATTTCTTTGGAACAAAGATAATTCTTTCTAATCTCTGCAATTTCTCGATTAATACCCACCCCGTTGTCATTTTATCAGGTTTTGGGGAAGATTTGACAACCTTTAAAATTTGACCATTTTTTCAACCCGCGGGCTGTCGTTTTTTTCATGTTTTCGGCGTGACTTCCGGAGCTGAAATTTCTTTGGAACAAAGATTATTCTTTCTAATCTCTGCAATTTCTCGATTAATACCCACCCCGTTGACATTTTATCAGGTTTTGGGGAATACCTGATGCCCTTTAAATTTTGACCAATTTTTCAACCCGCGGGCTGTCGTTTTTTTTCAGGTTTTCGGCGTGACCTCCGGAGCTGAAATTTCTTTGGAACAAAGATAATTCTTTCTAATCTCTGCAATTTCTCGATTAATACCCACCCCGTTGTCATTTTATCAGGTTTTGGGGAAGATCTGACAACCTTTAAATTTTGACCATTTTTTCAACCCGCGGGCTGTCGTTTTTTTCGTGTTTTCGGCGTGACCTCTGGAGCTGAAATTTCTTTGGAACAAAGATAATTCTTTCTAATCTCTGCAATTTCTCGATTAATACCCACCCCGTTGTCATTTTATCAGGTTTTGGGGAAGATCTGACGACTTTTAAATTTTGACCATTTTTTCAACCCGCGGGCTGTCGTTTTTTTCATGTTTTCGGCGTGACTTCCGGAGCTGAAATTTCTTTGGAACAAAGATAATTCTTTCTAATCTCTGCAATTTCTCGATTAATACCCTCCCCGTTGTCATTTTATCAGGTTTTGGGGAAGATCTGACGCCGTTTAAATTTTGACCATTTTTTCAACCCGCGGGCTGTCCTTTTTTTCGTGTTTTCGGCGTGACCTCCGGAGCTGAAATTTCTTTGGAACAAAGATAATTCTTTCAAATCTCTGCAATTTCTCGATTAATACCCACCCCCTTGTCATTTTATCAGGTTTTGGGGAAGATCTGACAACCTTTAAATTTTGACCATTTTTTCAACCCGCGGGCTGTCGTTTTTTTTGTGTTTTCGGCGTGACCTCCGGAGCTGAAATTTCTTTGGAACAAAGATAATTCTTTCTAATCTCTGCAATTTCTCGATTAATACCCACCCCGTTGTCATTTTATCAGGTTTTGGGGAAGATCTGACGACCTTTAAATTTTGACCATTTTTTCAACCCGCGGGCTGTCGTTTTTTTCATGTTTTCGGCGTGACTTCCGGAGCTGAAATTTCTTTGGAACAAAGATTATTCTTTCTAATCTCTGCAATTTCTCGATTAATACCCACCCCGTTGACATTTTATCAGGTTTTGGGGAATACCTGATGCCCTTTAAATTTTGACCATTTTTTCAACCCGCGGGCTGTCGTTTTTTTCGTGTTTTCGGCGTGACCTCCGGAGCTGAAATTTCTTTGGAACAAAGATAATTCTTTCTAATCTCTGCAATTTCTCGATTAATACCCACCCCCTTGTCATTTTATCAGGTTTTGGGGAAGATCTGACAACCTTTAAATTTTGACCATTTTTTCAACCTGCGGGCTGTCGTTTTTTTCGTGTTTTCGGCGTGACCTCCGGAGCTGAAATTTCTTTGGAACAAAGATAATTCTTTCTAATCTCTGCAATTTCTCGATTAATACCCACCCCGTTGACATTTTATCAGATTTTGGGGAATACCTGATGCCCTTTAAATTTTGACCATTTTTTCAACCCGCGGGCTGTCGTTTTTTTCGTGTTTTCGGCAGGACCTCCGGAGCTGAAATTTCTTTGGAACAAAGATAATTCTTTCTAATCTCTGCAATTTCTCGATTAATACCCACCCCGTTGTCATTTTATCAGGTTTTGGGGAAGATTTGACGACCTTTAAATTTTGACCATTTTTTCAACCCGCGGGCTGTCGTTTTTTTCATGTTTTCGGCGTGACCTCCGGAGCTGAAATTTCTTTGGAACAAAGATAATTCTTTCTAATCTCTGCAATTTCTCGATTAATACCTACCCCGTTGTCATTTTATCAGGTTTTGGGGAAGATCTGACGACCTTTAAATTTTGACCATTTTTTCAACCCGCGGGCTGTCGTTTTTTTCATGTTTTCGGCGTGACTTCCGGAGCTGAAATTTCTTTGGAACAAAGATTATTCTTTCTAATCTCTGCAATTTCTCGATTAATACCCACCCCCTTGTCATTTTATCAGGTTTTGGGGAAGATCTGACAACCTTTAAATTTTGACCATTTTTTCAACCCGCGGGCTGTCGTTTTTTTTGTGTTTTCGGCGTGACCTCCGGAGCTGAAATTTCTTTGGAACAAAGATAATTCTTTCTAATCTCTGCAATTTCTCGATTAATACCCACCCCGTTGTCATTTTATCAGGTTTTGGGGAAGATCTGACGACCTTTAAATTTTGACCATTTTTTCAACCCGCGGGCTGTCGTTTTTTTCATGTTTTCGGCGTGACTTCCGGAGCTGAAATTTCTTTGGAACAAAGATTATTCTTTCTAATCTCTGCAATTTCTCGATTAATACCCACCCCGTTGACATTTTATCAGGTTTTGGGGAATACCTGATGCCCTTTAAATTTTGACCATTTTTTCAACCCGCGGGCTGTCGTTTTTTTCGTGTTTTCGGCGTGACCTCCGGAGCTGAAATTTCTTTGGAACAAAGATAATTCTTTCTAATCTCTGCAATTTCTCGATTAATACCCACCCCCTTGTCATTTTATCAGGTTTTGGGGAAGATCTGACAACCTTTAAATTTTGACCATTTTTTCAACCTGCGGGCTGTCGTTTTTTTCGTGTTTTCGGCGTGACCTCCGGAGCTGAAATTTCTTTGGAACAAAGATAATTCTTTCTAATCTCTGCAATTTCTCGATTAATACCCACCCCGTTGACATTTTATCAGATTTTGGGGAATACCTGATGCCCTTTAAATTTTGACCATTTTTTCAACCCGCGGGCTGTCGTTTTTTTCGTGTTTTCGGCAGGACCTCCGGAGCTGAAATTTCTTTGGAACAAAGATAATTCTTTCTAATCTCTGCAATTTCTCGATTAATACCCACCCCGTTGTCATTTTATCAGGTTTTGGGGAAGATTTGACGACCTTTAAATTTTGACCATTTTTTCAACCCGCGGGCTGTCGTTTTTTTCATGTTTTCGGCGTGACCTCCGGAGCTGAAATTTCTTTGGAACAAAGATAATTCTTTCTAATCTCTGCAATTTCTCGATTAATACCCACCCCGTTGACATTTTATCAGATTTTGGGGAATACCTGATGCCCTTTAAATTTTGACCATTTTTTCAACCCGCGGGCTGTCGTTTTTTTCGTGTTTTCGGCAGGACCTCCGGAGCTGAAATTTCTTTGGAACAAAGATAATTCTTTCTAATCTCTGCAATTTCTCGATTAATACCCACCCCGTTGTCATTTTATCAGGTTTTGGGGAAGATTTGACGACCTTTAAATTTTGACCATTTTTTCAACCCGCGGGCTGTCGTTTTTTTCATGTTTTCGGCGTGACCTCCGGAGCTGAAATTTCTTTGGAACAAAGATAATTCTTTCTAATCTCTGCAATTTCTCGATTAATACCCACCCCGTTGTCATTTTATCAGGTTTTGGGGAAGATCTGACGACCTTTAAATTTTGACCATTTTTTCAACCCGCGGGCTGTCGTTTTTTTCATGTTTTCGGCGTGACTTCCGGAGCTGAAATTTCTTTGGAACAAAGATTATTCTTTCTAATCTCTGCAATTTCTCGATTAATACCCACCCCGTTGACATTTTATCAGGTTTTGGGGAATACCTGATGCCCTTTAAATTTTGACCATTTTTTCAACCCGCGGGCTGTCGTTTTTTTTCAGGTTTTCGGCGTGACCTCCGGAGCTGAAATTTCTTTGGAACAAAGATAATTCTTTCTAATCTCTGCAATTTCTCGATTAATACCCACCCCCTTGTCATTTTATCAGGTTTTGGGGAAGATCTGACGACCTTTAAATTTTGACCATTTTTTCAACCCGCGGGCTGTCCTTTTTTTCGTGTTTTCGGCGTGACCTCCGGAGCTGAAATTTCTTTGGAACAAAGATAATTCTTTCTAATCTCTGCAATTTCTCGATTAATACCCACCCCGTTGTCATTTTATCAGGTTTTGGGGAAGATTTGACGACCTTTAAATTTTGACCATTTTTTCAACCCGCGGGCTGTCGTTTTTTTCATGTTTTCGGCGTGACCTCCGGAGCTGAAATTTCTTTGGAACAAAGATAATTCTTTCTAATCTCTGCAATTTCTCGATTAATACCCACCCCTTTGTCATTTTATCAGGTTTTGGGGAAGATCTGACGACCTTTAAATTTTGACCATTTTTTCAACCCGCGGGCTGTCGTTTTTTTCATGTTTTCGGCGTGACTTCCGGAGCTGAAATTTCTTTGGAACAAAGATTATTCTTTCTAATCTCTGCAATTTCTCGATTAATACCCACCCCGTTGACATTTTATCAGGTTTTGGGGAATACCTGATGCCCTTTAAATTTTGACCATTTTTTCAACCCGCGGGCTGTCGTTTTTTTTCAGGTTTTTGGCGTGACCTCCGGAGCTGAAATTTCTTTGGAACAAAGATAATTCTTTCTAATCTCTGCAATTTCTCGATTAATACCCACCCCGTTGTCATTTTATCAGGTTTTGGGGATGATCTGACGACCTTTAAATTTTGACCATTTTTTCAACCCACGGGCTGTCGTTTTTTTCGTGTTTTCGGCGTGACCTCCGGAGCTGAAATTTCTTTGGAACAAAGATAATTCTTTCTAATCTCTGCAATTTCTCGATTAATACCCACCCCGTTGTCATTTTATCAGGTTTTGGGGAAGATTTGACGACCTTTAAATTTTGACCATTTTTTCAACCCGCGGGCTGTCGTTTTTTTCATGTTTTCGGCGTGACCTCCGGAGCTGAAATTTCTTTGGAACAAAGATAATTCTTTCTAATCTCTGCAATTTCTCGATTAATACCCTCCCCGTTGTCATTTTATCAGGTTTTGGGGAAGATCTGACAACCTTTAAATTTTGACCATTTTTTCAACCCGCGGGCTGTCGTTTTTTTCGTGTTTTCGGCGTGACCTCCGGAGCTGAAATTTCTTTGGAACAAAGATAATTCTTACTAATCTCTGCAATTTCTCGATTAATACCCACCCCGTTGTCATTTTATCAGGTTTTGGGGAAGATCTGACGACCTTTAAATTTTGACCATTTTTTCAACCCGCGGGCTGTCGTTTTTTTCATGTTTTCGGCGTGACTTCCGGAGCTGAAATTTCTTTGGAACAAAGATAATTCTTTCTAATCTCTGCAATTTCTCGATTAATACCCTCCCCGTTGTCATTTTATCAGGTTTTGGGGAAGATCTGACGCCGTTTAAATTTTGACCATTTTTTCAACCCGCGGGCTGTCGTTTTTTTCGTGTTTTCGGCGTGACCTCCGGAGCTGAAATTTCTTTGGAACAAAGATAATTCTTTCTAATCTCTGCAATTTCTCGATTAATACCCACCCCGTTGTCATTTTATCAGGTTTTGGGGAAGATTTGAAGACCTTTAAATTTTGACCATTTTTTCAACCCGCGGGCTGTCGTTTTTTTCATGTTTTTGGCGTGACTTCCGGAGCTGAAATTTCTTTGGAACAAAGATTATTCTTTCTAATCTCTGCAATTTCTCGATTAATACCCACCCCGTTGACATTTTATCAGGTTTTGGGGAATACCTGATGCCCTTTAAATTTTGACCATTTTTTCAACCCGCGGGCTGTCGTTTTTTTTCAGGTTTTCGGCGTGACCTCCGGAGCTGAAATTTCTTTGGAACAAAGATAATTCTTTCTAATCTCTGTAATTTCTCGATTAATACCCACCCCGTTGTCATTTTATCAGGTTTTGGGGATGAACTGACGACCTTTATATTTTGACCATTTTTTCAACCCGCGGGCTGTCGTTTTTTTCATGTTTTCGGCGTGACCTCCGGAGCTGAAATTACTTTGGAACAAAGATAATTCTTTCTAATCTCTGCAATTTCTCGATTAATACCCTCCCCGTTGTCATTTTATCAGGTTTTGGGGAAGATCTGACGCCGTTTAAATTTTGACCATTTTTTCAACCCGCGGGCTGTCGTTTTTTTCGTGTTTTCGGCGTGACCTCCGGAGCTGAAATTTCTTTGGAACAAAGATAATTCTTTCTAATCTCTGCAATTTCTCAATTAATACCCACCCCGTTGTCATTTTATCAGGTTTTGGGGAAGATTTGACGACCTTTAAATTATGACCATATTTTCAACCCGCGGGCTGTCGTTTTTTTCATGTTTTCGGCGTGACTTCCGGAGCTGAAATTTCTTTGGAACAAAGATTATTCTTTCTAATCTCTGAAATTTCTCGATTAATACCCACCCCGTTGACATTTTATCAGGTTTTGGGGAATACCTGATGCCCTTTAAATTTTGACCATTTTTTCAACCCACGGGCTGTCCTTTTTTTCGTGTTTTCGGCGTGACCTCCGGAGGTGAAATTTCTTTGGAACAAAGATAATTCTTTCTAATCTCTGCAATTTCTCGATTAATACCCACCCCGTTGTCATTTTATCAGGTTTTGGGGAAGATCTGACAACCTTTAAATTTTGACCATTTTTTCAACCCGCGGGCTGTCGTTTTTTTCGTGTTTTCGGCGTGACCTCCGGAGCTGAAATTTCTTTGGAACAAAGATAATTCTTTCTAATCTCTGCAATTTCTCGATTAATACCCACCCCGTTGTCATTTTATCAGGTTTTGGGGAAGATCTGACGACCTTTAAATTTTGACCATTTTTTCAACCCGCGGGCTGTCCTTTTTTTTAATGTTTTCGGCGTGACTTCCGGAGCTGAAATTTCTTTGGAACAAAGATTATTCTTTCTAATCTCTGCAATTTCTCGATTAATACCCACCCCGTTGACATTTTATCAGGTTTTGGGGAATACCTGATGCCCTTTAAATTTTGACCATTTTTTCAACCCGCGGGCTGTCGTTTTTTTCGTGTTTTCGGCGTGACCTCCGGAGCTGAAATTTCTTTGGAACAAAGATAATTCTTTCTAATCTCTGCAATTTCTCGATTAATACCCACCCCCTTGTCATTTCATCAGGTTTTGGGGAAGATCTGACAACCTTTAAATTTTGACCATTTTTTCAACCCGCGGGCTGTCGTTTTTTTTCGTGTTTTCGGCGTGACCTCCGGAGCTGAAATTTCTTTGGAACAAAGATAATTCTTTCTAATCTCTGCAATTTCTCGATTAATACCCACCCTGTTGTCATTTTATCAGGTTTTGGGGAAGATCTGACGACCTTTAAATTTTGACCATTTTTTCAACCCGCGGGCTGTCGTTTTTTTCATGTTTTCGGCGTGACTTCCGGAGCTGAAATTTCTTTGGAACAAAGATTATTCTTTCTAATCTCTGCAATTTCTCGATTAATACCCACCCCGTTGACATTTTATCAGGTTTTGGGGAATACCTGATGCCCTTTAAATTTTGACCATTTTTTCAACCCGCGGGCTGTCGTTTTTTTTCAGGTTTTCGGCGTGACCTCCGGAGCTGAAATTTCTTTGGAACAAAGATAATTCTTTCTAATCTCTGCAATTTCTCGATTAATACCCACCCCGTTGTCATTTTATCAGGTTTTGGGGATGATCTGACGACCTTTAAATTTTGACCATTTTTTCAACCCGCGGGCTGTCGTTTTTTTCGTGTTTTCGGCGTGACCTCCGGAGCTGAAATTTCTTTGGAACAAAGATAATTCTTTCTAATCTCTGCAATTTCTCGATTAATACCCACCCCGTTGTCATTTTATCAGGTTTTGGGGAAGATTTGACGACCTTTAAATTTTGACCATTTTTTCAACCCGCGGGCTGTCGTTTTTTTCATGTTTTCGGCGTGACCTCCGGAGCTGAAATTTCTTTGGAACAAAGATAATTCTTTCTAATCTCTGCAATTTCTCGATTAATACCCTCCCCGTTGTCATTTTATCAGGTTTTGGGGAAGATCTGACAACCTTTAAATTTTGACCATTTTTTCAACCCGCGGGCTGTCGTTTTTTTCGTGTTTTCGGCGTGACTTCCGGAGCTGAAATTTCTTTGGAACAAAGATTATTCTTTCTAATCTCTGCAATTTCTCGATTAATACCCACCCCGTTGACATTTTATCAGGTTTTGGGGAATACCTGATGCCCTTTAAATTTTGACCATTTTTTCAACCCGCGGGCTGTCGTTTTTTTTCAGGTTTTTAGCGTGACCTCCGGAGCTGAAATTTCTTTGGAACAAAGATAATTCTTTCTAATCTCTGTAATTTCTCGATTAATACCCACCCCGTTGTCATTTTATCAGGTTTTGGGGATGAACTGACGACCTTTATATTTTGACCATTTTTTCAACCCGCGGGCTGTCGTTTTTTTCATGTTTTCGGCGTGACCTCCGGAGCTGAAATTACTTTGGAACAAAGATAATTCTTTCTAATCTCTGCAATTTCTCGATTAATACCCTCCCCGTTGTCATTTTATCAGGTTTTGGGGAAGATCTGACGACCTTTAAATTTTGACCATTTTTTCAACCCGCGGGCTGTCCTTTTTTTTAATGTTTTCGGCGTGACTTCCGGAGCTGAAATTTCTTTGGAACAAAGATTATTCTTTCTAATCTCTGCAATTTCTCGATTAATACCCACCCCGTTGACATTTTATCAGGTTTTGGGGAATACCTGATGCCCTTTAAATTTTGACCATTTTTTCAACCCGCGGGCTGTCGTTTTTTTCGTGTTTTCGGCGTGACCTCCGGAGCTGAAATTTCTTTGGAACAAAGATAATTCTTTCTAATCTCTGCAATTTCTCGATTAATACCCACCCCCTTGTCATTTCATCAGGTTTTGGGGAAGATCTGACAACCTTTAAATTTTGACCATTTTTTCAACCCGCGGGCTGTCGTTTTTTTTCGTGTTTTCGGCGTGACCTCCGGAGCTGAAATTTCTTTGGAACAAAGATAATTCTTTCTAATCTCTGCAATTTCTCGATTAATACCCACCCCGTTGACATTTTATCAGGTTTTGGGGAATACCTGATGCCCTTTAAATTTTGACCATTTTTTCAACCCGCGGGCTGTCGTTTTTTTCGTGTTTTCGGCGTGACCTCCGGAGCTGAAATTTCTTTGGAACAAAGATAATTCTTTCTAATCTCTGCAATTTCTCGATTAATACCCACCCCCTTGTCATTTCATCAGGTTTTGGGGAAGATCTGACAACCTTTAAATTTTGACCATTTTTTCAACCCGCGGGCTGTCGTTTTTTTTCGTGTTTTCGGCGTGACCTCCGGAGCTGAAATTTCTTTGGAACAAAGATAATTCTTTCTAATCTCTGCAATTTCTCGATTAATACCCACCCTGTTGTCATTTTATCAGGTTTTGGGGAAGATCTGACGACCTTTAAATTTTGACCATTTTTTCAACCCGCGGGCTGTCGTTTTTTTCATGTTTTCGGCGTGACTTCCGGAGCTGAAATTTCTTTGGAACAAAGATTATTCTTTCTAATCTCTGCAATTTCTCGATTAATACCCACCCCGTTGTCATTTTATCAGGTTTTGGGGATGATCTGACGACCTTTAAATTTTGACCATTTTTTCAACCCGCGGGCTGTCGTTTTTTTCGTGTTTTCGGCGTGACCTCCGGAGCTGAAATTTCTTTGGAACAAAGATAATTCTTTCTAATCTCTGCAATTTCTCGATTAATACCCACCCCCTTGTCATTTCATCAGGTTTTGGGGAAGATCTGACAACCTTTAAATTTTGACCATTTTTTCAACCCGCGGGCTGTCGTTTTTTTTCGTGTTTTCGGCGTGACCTCCGGAGCTGAAATTTCTTTGGAACAAAGATAATTCTTTCTAATCTCTGCAATTTCTCGATTAATACCCACCCTGTTGTCATTTTATCAGGTTTTGGGGAAGATCTGACGACCTTTAAATTTTGACCATTTTTTCAACCCGCGGGCTGTCGTTTTTTTCATGTTTTCGGCGTGACTTCCGGAGCTGAAATTTCTTTGGAACAAAGATTATTCTTTCTAATCTCTGCAATTTCTCGATTAATACCCACCCCGTTGTCATTTTATCAGGTTTTGGGGATGATCTGACGACCTTTAAATTTTGACCATTTTTTCAACCCGCGGGCTGTCGTTTTTTTCGTGTTTTCGGCGTGACCTCCGGAGCTGAAATTTCTTTGGAACAAAGATAATTCTTTCTAATCTCTGCAATTTCTCGATTAATACCCACCCCGTTGTCATTTTATCAGGTTTTGGGGAAGATCTGACGACCTTTAAATTTTGACCATTTTTTCAACCCGCGGGCTGTCGTTTTTTTCATGTTTTCGGCGTGACCTCCGGAGCTGAAATTTCTTTGGAACAAAGATAATTCTTTCTAATCTCTGCAATTTCTCGATTAATACCCTCCCCGTTGTCATTTTATCAGGTTTTGGGGAAGATCTGACAACCTTTAAATTTTGACCATTTTTTCAACCCGCGGGCTGTCGTTTTTTTCGTGTTTTCGGCGTGACCTCCGGAGCTGAAATTTCTTTGGAACAAAGATAATTCTTTCTAATCTCTGCAATTTCTCGATTAATACCCACCCCGTTGTCATTTTATCAGGTTTTGGGGAAGATCTGACGACCTTTAAATTTTGACCATTTTTTCAACCCGCGGGCTGTCGTTTTTTTCATGTTTTCGGCGTGACTTCCGGAGCTGAAATTTCTTTGGAACAAAGATAATTCTTTCTAATCTCTGCAATTTCTCGATTAATACCCTCCCCGTTGTCATTTTATCAGGTTTTGGGGAAGATCTGACGCCGTTTAAATTTTGACCATTTTTTCAACCCGCGGGCTGTCGTTTTTTTCGTGTTTTCGGCGTGACCTCCGGAGCTGAAATTTCTTTGGAACAAAGATAATTCTTTCTAATCTCTGCAATTTCTCGATTAATACCCACCCCGTTGTCATTTTATCAGGTTTTGGGGAAGATTTGACGACCTTTAAATTTTGACCATTTTTTCAACCCGCGGGCTGTCGTTTTTTTCATGTTTTCGGCGTGACTTCCGGAGCTGAAATTTCTTTGGAACAAAGATTATTCTTTCTAATCTCTGCAATTTCTCGATTAATACCCACCCCGTTGACATTTTATCAGGTTTTGGGGAATACCTGATGCCCTTTAAATTTTGACCATTTTTTCAACCCGCGGGCTGTCGTTTTTTTTCAGGTTTTCGGCGTGACCTCCGGAGCTGAAATTTCTTTGGAACAAAGATAATTCTTTCTAATCTCTGTAATTTCTCGATTAATACCCACCCCGTTGTCATTTTATCAGGTTTTGGGGATGAACTGACGACCTTTATATTTTGACCATTTTTTCAACCCGCGGGCTGTCGTTTTTTTCATGTTTTCGGCGTGACCTCCGGAGCTGAAATTACTTTGGAACAAAGATAATTCTTTCTAATCTCTGCAATTTCTCGATTAATACCCTCCCCGTTGTCATTTTATCAGGTTTTGGGGAAGATCTGACGCCGTTCAAATTTTGACCATTTTTTCAACCCGCGGGCTGTCGTTTTTTTCGTGTTTTCGGCGTGACCTCCGGAGCTGAAATTTCTTTGGAACAAAGATAATTCTTTCTAATCTCTGCAATTTCTCAATTAATACCCACCCCGTTGTCATTTTATCAGGTTTTGGGGAAGATTTGACGACCTTTAAATTTTGACCATTTTTTCAACCCGCGGGCTGTCGTTTTTTTCATGTTTTCGGCGTGACTTCCGGAGCTGAAATTTCTTTGGAACAAAGATTATTCTTTCTAATCTCTGAAATTTCTCGATTAATACCCACCCCGTTGACATTTTATCAGGTTTTGGGGAATACCTGATGCCCTTTAAATTTTGACCATTTTTTCAACCCACGGGCTGTCCTTTTTTTCGTGTTTTCGGCGTGACCTCCGGAGGTGAAATTTCTTTGGAACAAAGATAATTCTTTCTAATCTCTGCAATTTCTCGATTAATACCCACCCCGTTGTCATTTTATCAGGTTTTGGGGAAGATCTGACAACCTTTAAATTTTGACCATTTTTTCAACCCGCGGGCTGTCGTTTTTTTTCGTGTTTTCGGCGTGACCTCCGGAGCTGAAATTTCTTTGGAACAAAGATAATTCTTTCTAATCTCTGCAATTTCTCGATTAATACCCACCCTGTTGTCATTTTATCAGGTTTTGGGGAAGATCTGACGACCTTTAAATTTTGACCATTTTTTCAACCCGCGGGCTGTCGTTTTTTTCATGTTTTCGGCGTGACCTCCGGAGCTGAAATTTCTTTGGAACAAAGATTATTCTTTCTAATCTCTGCAATTTCTTGATTAATACCCACCCCGTTGACATTTTATCAGGTTTTGGGGAATACCTGATGCCCTTTAAATTTTGACCATTTTTTCAACCCGCAGGCTGTCGTTTTTTTTCAGGTTTTCGGCGTGACCTCCGGAGCTGAAATTTCTTTGGAACAAAGATAATTCTTTCTAATCTCTGCAATTTCTCGATTAATACCCACCCCGTTGTCATTTTATCAGGTTTTGGGGATGATCTGACGACCTTTAAATTTTGACCATTTTTTCAACCCGCGGGCTGTCGTTCTTTTCATGTTTTCGGCGTGACCTCCGGAGGTGAAATTTCTTTGGAACAAAGATAATTCTTTCTAATCTCTGCAATTTCTCGATTAATACCCTCCCCGTTGTCATTTTATCAGGTTTTGGGGAAGATCTGACGCCGTTTAAATTTTGACCATTTTTTCAACCCGCGGGCTGTCGTTTTTTTCGTGTTTTCGGCGTGACCTCCGGAGCTGAAATTACTTTGGAACAAAGATAATTCTTTCTAATCTCTGCAATTTCTCGATTAATACCCTCCCCGTTGTCATTTTATCAGGTTTTGGGGAAGATCTGACGCCGTTTAAATTTTGACCATTTTTTCAACCCGCGGGCTGTCGTTTTTTTCGTGTTTTCGGCGTGACCTCCGGAGCTGAAATTTCTTTGGAACAAAGATAATTCTTTCTAATCTCTGCAATTTCTCGATTAATACCCACCCCGTTGTCATTTTATCAGGTTTTGGGGAAGATTTGACGACCTTTAAATTTTGACCATTTTTTCAACCCGCGGGCTGTCGTTTTTTTCATGTTTTCGGCGTGACTTCCGGAGCTGAAATTTCTTTGGAACAAAGATTATTCTTTCTAATCTCTGCAATTTCTCGATTAATACCCACCCCGTTGACATTTTATCAGGTTTTGGGGAATACCTGATGCCCTTTAAATTTTGACCATTTTTTCAACCCGCGGGCTGTCGTTTTTTTTCAAGTTTTCGGCGTGACCTCCGGAGCTGAAATTTCTTTGGAACAAAGATAATTCTTTCTAATCTCTGCAATTTCTCGATTAATACCCACCCCGTTGTCATTTTATCAGGTTTTGGGGATGAACTGACGACCTTTATATTTTGACCATTTTTTCAACCCGCGGGCTGTCGTTTTTTTCGTGTTTTCGGCGTGACCTCCGGAGCTGAAATTACTTTGGAACAAAGATAATTCTTTCTAATCTCTGCAATTTCTCGATTAATACCCTCCCCGTTGTCATTTTATCAGGTTTTGGGGAAGATTTGACGACCTTTAAATTTTGACCATTTTTTCAACCCGCGGGCTGTCGTTTTTTTCATGTTTTCGGCGTGACTTCCGGAGCTGAAATTTCTTTGGAACAAAGATTATTCTTTCTAATCTCTGAAATTTCTCGATTAATACCCACCCCGTTGACATTTTATCAGGTTTTGGGGAATACCTGATGCCCTTTAAATTTTGACCATTTTTTCAACCCACGGGCTGTCCTTTTTTTCGTGTTTTCGGCGTGACCTCCGGAGGTGAAATTTCTTTGGAACAAAGATAATTCTTTCTAATCTCTGCAATTTCTCGATTAATACCCACCCCGTTGTCATTTTATCAGGTTTTGGGGAAGATCTGACAACCTTTAAATTTTGACCATTTTTTCAACTCGCGGGCTGTCGTTTTTTTTGTGTTTTCGGCATGACCTCCGGAGCTGAAATTTCTTTGGAACAAAGATAATTCTTTCTAATCTCTGCAATTTCTCGATTAATACCCACCCCGTTGTCATTTTATCAGGTTTTGGGGAAGATCTGACGACCTTTAAATTTTGACCATTTTTTCAACCCGCGGGCTGTCGTTTTTTTCATGTTTTCGGCGTGACTTCCGGAGCTGAAATTTCTTTGGAACAAAGATAATTCTTTCTAATCTCTGCAATTTCTCGATTAATACCCTCCCCGTTGTCATTTTATCAGGTTTTGGGGAAGATCTGACGCCGTTTAAATTTTGACCATTTTTTCAACCCGCGGGCTGTCGTTTTTTTCGTGTTTTCGGCGTGACCTCCGGAGCTGAAATTTCTTTGGAACAAAGATAATTCTTTCTAATCTCTGCAATTTCTCGATTAATACCCACCCCGTTGTCATTTTATCAGGTTTTGGGGAAGATTTGACGACCTTTAAATTTTGACCATTTTTTCAACCCGCGGGCTGTCGTTTTTTTCATGTTTTCGGCGTGACTTCCGGAGCTGAAATTTCTTTGGAACAAAGATTATTCTTTCTAATCTCTGCAATTTCTCGATTAATACCCACCCCGTTGACATTTTATCAGGTTTTGGGGAATACCTGATGCCCTTTAAATTTTGACCATTTTTTCAACCCGCGGGCTGTCGTTCTTTTCATGTTTTCGGCGTGACCTCCGGAGGTGAAATTTCTTTGGAACAAAGATAATTCTTTCTAATCTCTGCAATTTCTCGATTAATACCCTCCCCGTTGTCATTTTATCAGGTTTTGGGGATGAACTGACGACCTTTATATTTTGACCATTTTTTCAACCCGCGGGCTGTCGTTTTTTTCGTGTTTTCGGCGTGACCTCCGGAGCTGAAATTACTTTGGAACAAAGATAATTCTTTCTAATCTCTGCAATTTCTCGATTAATACCCTCCCCGTTGTCATTTTATCAGGTTTTGGGGAAGATCTGACGCCGTTTAAATTTTGACCATTTTTTCAACCCGCGGGCTGTCGTTTTTTTCGTGTTTTCGGCGTGACCTCCGGAGCTGAAATTTCTTTGGAACAAAGATAATTCTTTCTAATCTCTGCAATTTCTCGATTAATACCCACCCCGTTGTCATTTTATCAGGTTTTGGGGAAGATTTGACGACCTTTAAATTTTGACCATTTTTTCAACCCGCGGGCTGTCGTTTTTTTCATGTTTTCGGCGTGACTTCCGGAGCTGAAATTTCTTTGGAACAAAGATTATTCTTTCTAATCTCTGCAATTTCTCGATTAATACCCACCCCGTTGACATTTTATCAGGTTTTGGGGAATACCTGATGCCCTTTAAATTTTGACCATTTTTTCAACCCGCGGGCTGTCGTTTTTTTTCAAGTTTTCGGCGTGACCTCCGGAGCTGAAATTTCTTTGGAACAAAGATAATTCTTTCTAATCTCTGCAATTTCTCGATTAATACCCACCCCGTTGTCATTTTATCAGGTTTTGGGGATGAACTGACGACCTTTATATTTTGACCATTTTTTCAACCCGCGGGCTGTCGTTTTTTTCGTGTTTTCGGCGTGACCTCCGGAGCTGAAATTACTTTGGAACAAAGATAATTCTTTCTAATCTCTGCAATTTCTCGATTAATACCCTCCCCGTTGTCATTTTATCAGGTTTTGGGGAAGATTTGACGACCTTTAAATTTTGACCATTTTTTCAACCCGCGGGCTGTCGTTTTTTTCATGTTTTCGGCGTGACTTCCGGAGCTGAAATTTCTTTGGAACAAAGATTATTCTTTCTAATCTCTGAAATTTCTCGATTAATACCCACCCCGTTGACATTTTATCAGGTTTTGGGGAATACCTGATGCCCTTTAAATTTTGACCATTTTTTCAACCCACGGGCTGTCCTTTTTTTCGTGTTTTCGGCGTGACCTCCGGAGGTGAAATTTCTTTGGAACAAAGATAATTCTTTCTAATCTCTGCAATTTCTCGATTAATACCCACCCCGTTGTCATTTTATCAGGTTTTGGGGAAGATCTGACAACCTTTAAATTTTGACCATTTTTTCAACTCGCGGGCTGTCGTTTTTTTTGTGTTTTCGGCATGACCTCCGGAGCTGAAATTTCTTTGGAACAAAGATAATTCTTTCTAATCTCTGCAATTTCTCGATTAATACCCACCCCGTTGTCATTTTATCAGGTTTTGGGGAAGATCTGACGACCTTTAAATTTTGACCATTTTTTCAACCCGCGGGCTGTCCTTTTTTTTAATGTTTTCGGCGTGACTTCCGGAGCTGAAATTTCTTTGGAACAAAGATTATTCTTTCTAATCTCTGCAATTTCTCGATTAATACCCACCCCGTTGACATTTTATCAGGTTTTGGGGAATACCTGATGCCCTTTAAATTTTGACCATTTTTTCAACCCGCGGGCTGTCGTTTTTTTCGTGTTTTCGGCGTGACCTCCGGAGCTGAAATTTCTTTGGAACAAAGATAATTCTTTCTAATCTCTGCAATTTCTCGATTAATACCCACCCCGTTGTCATTTTATCAGGTTTTGGGGAAGATTTGACGACCTTTAAATTTTGACCATTTTTTCAACCCGCGGGCTGTCGTTTTTTTCATGTTTTCGGCGTGACCTCCGGAGCTGAAATTTCTTTGGAACAAAGATAATTCTTTCTAATCTCTGCAATTTCTCGATTAATACCCACCCTGTTGTCATTTTATCAGGTTTTGGGGAAGATCTGACGACCTTTAAATTTTGACCATTTTTTCAACCCGCGGGCTGTCGTTTTTTTCATGTTTTCGGCGTGACTTCCGGAGCTGAAATTTCTTTGGAACAAAGATTATTCTTTCTAATCTCTGCAATTTCTTGATTAATACCCACCCCGTTGACATTTTATCAGGTTTTGGGGAATACCTGATGCCCTTTAAATTTTGACCATTTTTTCAACCCGCAGGCTGTCGTTTTTTTTCAGGTTTTCGGCGTGACCTCCGGAGCTGAAATTTCTTTGGAACAAAGATAATTCTTTCTAATCTCTGCAATTTCTCGATTAATACCCACCCCGTTGTCATTTTATCAGGTTTTGGGGATGATCTGACGACCTTTAAATTTTGACCATTTTTTCAACCCGCGGGCTGTCGTTCTTTTCATGTTTTCGGCGTGACCTCCGGAGGTGAAATTTCTTTGGAACAAAGATAATTCTTTCTAATCTCTGCAATTTCTCGATTAATACCCTCCCCGTTGTCATTTTATCAGGTTTTGGGGATGAACTGACGACCTTTATATTTTGACCATTTTTTCAACCCGCGGGCTGTCGTTTTTTTCGTGTTTTCGGCGTGACCTCCGGAGCTGAAATTACTTTGGAACAAAGATAATTCTTTCTAATCTCTGCAATTTCTCGATTAATACCCTCCCCGTTGTCATTTTATCAGGTTTTGGGGAAGATCTGACGCCGTTTAAATTTTGACCATTTTTTCAACCCGCGGGCTGTCGTTTTTTTCGTGTTTTCGGCGTGACCTCCGGAGCTGAAATTTCTTTGGAACAAAGATAATTCTTTCTAATCTCTGCAATTTCTCGATTAATACCCACCCCGTTGTCATTTTATCAGGTTTTGGGGAAGATTTGACGACCTTTAAATTTTGACCATTTTTTCAACCCGCGGGCTGTCGTTTTTTTCATGTTTTCGGCGTGACTTCCGGAGCTGAAATTTCTTTGGAACAAAGATTATTCTTTCTAATCTCTGAAATTTCTCGATTAATACCCACCCCGTTGACATTTTATCAGGTTTTGGGGAATACCTGATGCCCTTTAAATTTTGACCATTTTTTCAACCCACGGGCTGTCCTTTTTTTCGTGTTTTCGGCGTGACCTCCGGAGGTGAAATTTCTTTGGAACAAAGATAATTCTTTCTAATCTCTGCAATTTCTCGATTAATACCCACCCCGTTGTCATTTTATCAGGTTTTGGGGAAGATCTGACAACCTTTAAATTTTGACCATTTTTTCAACTCGCGGGCTGTCGTTTTTTTTGTGTTTTCGGCATGACCTCCGGAGCTGAAATTTCTTTGGAACAAAGATAATTCTTTCTAATCTCTGCAATTTCTCGATTAATACCCACCCCGTTGTCATTTTATCAGGTTTTGGGGAAGATCTGACGACCTTTAAATTTTGACCATTTTTTCAACCCGCGGGCTGTCCTTTTTTTTAATGTTTTCGGCGTGACTTCCGGAGCTGAAATTTCTTTGGAACAAAGATTATTCTTTCTAATCTCTGCAATTTCTCGATTAATACCCACCCCGTTGACATTTTATCAGGTTTTGGGGAATACCTGATGCCCTTTAAATTTTGACCATTTTTTCAACCCGCGGGCTGTCGTTTTTTTCGTGTTTTCGGCGTGACCTCCGGAGCTGAAATTTCTTTGGAACAAAGATAATTCTTTCTAATCTCTGCAATTTCTCGATTAATACCCACCCCGTTGTCATTTTATCAGGTTTTGGGGAAGATTTGACGACCTTTAAATTTTGACCATTTTTTCAACCCGCGGGCTGTCGTTTTTTTCATGTTTTCGGCGTGACCTCCGGAGCTGAAATTTCTTTGGAACAAAGATAATTCTTTCTAATCTCTGCAATTTCTCGATTAATACCCTCCCCGTTGTCATTTTATCAGGTTTTGGGGAAGATCTGACAACCTTTAAATTTTGACCATTTTTTCAACCCGCGGGCTGTCGTTTTTTTCGTGTTTTCGGCGTGACCTCCGGAGCTGAAATTTCTTTGGAACAAAGATAATTCTTTCTAATCTCTGCAATTTCTCGATTAATACCCACCCCGTTGTCATTTTATCAGGTTTTGGGGAAGATCTGACGACCTTTAAATTTTGACCATTTTTTCAACCCGCGGGCTGTCGTTTTTTTCATGTTTTCGGCGTGACTTCCGGAGCTGAAATTTCTTTGGAACAAAGATAATTCTTTCTAATCTCTGCAATTTCTCGATTAATACCCTCCCCGTTGTCATTTTATCAGGTCTTAGGTAAGATCTGACGCCGTTTAAATTTTGACCATTTTTTCAACCCGCGGGCTGTCGTTTTTTTCGTGTTTTCGGCGTGACCTCCGGAGCTGAAATTTCTTTGGAACAAAGATAATTCTTTCTAATCTCTGCAATTTCTCGATTAATACCCACCCCGTTGTCATTTTATCAGGTTTTGGGGAAGATTTGACGACCTTTAAATTTTGACCATTTTTTCAACCCGCGGGCTGTCGTTTTTTTCATGTTTTCGGCGTGACTTCCGGAGCTGAAATTTCTTTGGAACAAAGATTATTCTTTCTAATCTCTGCAATTTCTCGATTAATACCCACCCCGTTGACATTTTATCAGGTTTTGGGGAATATCTGATGCCCTTTAAATTTTGACCATTTTTTCAACCCGCGGGCTGTCGTTTTTTTTCAGGTTTTCGGCGTGACCTCCGGAGCTGAAATTTCTTTGGAACAAAGATAATTCTTTCTAATCTCTGTAATTTCTCGATTAATACCCACCCCGTTGTCATTTTATCAGGTTTTGGGGATGAACTGACGACCTTTATATTTTGACCATTTTTTCAACCCGCGGGCTGTCGTTTTTTTCATGTTTTTGGCGTGACCTCCGGAGCTGAAATTACTTTGGAACAAAGATAATTCTTTCTAATCTCTGCAATTTCTCGATTAAAACCCTCCCCGTTGTCATTTTATCAGGTTTTGGGGAAGATCTGACGCCGTTTAAATTTTGACCATTTTTTCAACCCGCGGGCTGTCGTTTTTTTCGTGTTTTCGGCGTGACCTCCGGAGCTGAAATTTCTTTGGAACAAAGATAATTCTTTCTAATCTCTGCAATTTCTCGATTAATACCCACCCCGTTGTCATTTTATCAGGTTTTGGGGAAGATTTGACGACCTTTAAATTTTGACCATTTTTTCAACCCGCGGGCTGTCGTTTTTTTCATGTTTTCGGCGTGACTTCCGGAGCTGAAATTTCTTTGGAACAAAGATTATTCTTTCTAATCTCTGCAATTTCTCGATTAATACCCACCCCGTTGACATTTTATCAGGTTTTGGGGAATATCTGATGCCCTTTAAATTTTGACCATTTTTTCAACCCGCGGGCTGTCGTTTTTTTTCAGGTTTTCGGCGTGACCTCCGGAGCTGAAATTTCTTTGGAACAAAGATAATTCTTTCTAATCTCTGTAATTTCTCGATTAATACCCACCCCGTTGTCATTTTATCAGGTTTTGGGGATGAACTGACGACCTTTATATTTTGACCATTTTTTCAACCCGCGGGCTGTCGTTTTTTTCATGTTTTTGGCGTGACCTCCGGAGCTGAAATTACTTTGGAACAAAGATAATTCTTTCTAATCTCTGCAATTTCTCGATTAAAACCCTCCCCGTTGTCATTTTATCAGGTTTTGGGGAAGATCTGACGCCGTTTAAATTTTGACCATTTTTTCAACCCGCGGGCTGTCGTTTTTTTCGTGTTTTCGGCGTGACCTCCGGAGCTGAAATTTCTTTGGAACAAAGATAATTCTTTCTAATCTCTGCAATTTCTCGATTAATACCCACCCCGTTGTCATTTTATCAGGTTTTGGGGAAGATATGACGACCTTTAAATTTTGACCATTTTTTCAACCCGCGGGCTGTCGTTTTTTTCATGTTTTCGGCGTGACTTCCGGAGCTGAAATTTCTTTGGAACAAAGATTATTCTTTCTAATCTCTGCAATTTCTCGATTAATACCCACCCCGTTGACATTTTATCAGGTTTTGGGGAATACCTGATGCCCTTTAAATTTTGACCATTTTTTCAACCCGCGGGCTGTCGTTTTTTTCGTGTTTTCGGCGTGACCTCCGGAGCTGAAATTTCTTTGGAACAAAGATAATTCTTTCTAATCTCTGCAATTTCTCGATTAATACCCACCCCGTTGACATTTTATCAGGTTTTGGGGAATACCTGATGCCCTTTAAATTTTGACCATTTTTTCAACCCGCGGGCTGTCGTTTTTTTTCAGGTTTTCGGCGTGACCTCCGGAGCTGAAATTTCTTTGGAACAAAGATAATTCTTTCTAATCTCTGTAATTTCTCGATTAATACCCACCCCGTTGTCATTTTATCAGGTTTTGGGGATGAACTGACGACCTTTATATTTTGACCATTTTTTCAACCCGCGGGCTGTCGTTTTTTTCATGTTTTCGGCGTGACCTCCGGAGTTGAAATTACTTTGGAACAAAGATAATTCTTTCTAATCTCTGCAATTTCTCGATTAATACCCTCCCCGTTGTCATTTTATCAGGTTTTGGGGAAGATCTGACGCCGTTTAAATTTTGACCATTTTTTCAACCCGCGGGCTGTCGTTTTTTTCATGTTTTCGGCGTGACTTCCGGAGCTGAAATTTCTTTGGAACAAAGATTATTCTTTCTAATCTCTGCAATTTCTCGATTAATACCCACCCCGTTGACATTTTATCAGGTTTTGGGGAATACCTGATGCCCTTTAAATTTTGACCATTTTTTCAACCCGCGGGCTGTCGTTTTTTTCGTGTTTTCGGCGTGACCTCCGGAGCTGAAATTTCTTTGGAACAAAGATAATTCTTTCTAATCTCTGCAATTTCTCGATTAATACCCACCCCCTTGTCATTTTATCAGGTTTTGGGGAAGATCTGACAACCTTTAAATTTTGACCATTTTTTCAACCCGCGGGCTGTCCTTTTTTTCGTGTTTTCGGCGTGACCTCCGGAGGTGAAATTTCTTTGGAACAAAGATAATTCTTTCTAATCTCTGCAATTTCTCGATTAATACCCACCCCGTTGTCATTTTATCAGGTTTTGGGGAAGATCTGACGACCTTTAAATTTTGACCATTTTTTCAACCCGCGGGCTGTCGTTTTTTTCATGTTTTCGGCGTGACTTCCGGAGCTGAAATTTCTTTGGAACAAAGATTATTCTTTCTAATCTCTGCAATTTCTCGATTAATACCCACCCCGTTGACATTTTATCAGGTTTTGGGGAATACCTGATGCCCTTTAAATTTTGACCATTTTTTCAACCCGCGGGCTGTCGTTTTTTTTCAGGTTTTCGGCGTGACCTCCGGAGCTGAAATTTCTTTGGAACAAAGATAATTCTTTCTAATCTCTGCAATTTCTTGATTAATACCCACCCCGTTGTCATTTTGTCAGGTTTTGGGGATGATCTGACGACCTTTAAATTTTGACCATTTTTTCAACCCGCGGGCTGTCGTTCTTTTCATGTTTTCGGCGTGACCTCCGGAGGTGAAATTTCTTTGGAACAAAGATAATTCTTTCTAATCTCTGCAATTTCTCGATTAATACCCTCCCCGTTGTCATTTTATCAGGTTTTGGGGAAGATCTGATGCCGTTTAAATTTTGACCATTTTTTCAACCCGCGGGCTGTCGTTTTTTTCGTGTTTTCGGCGTGACCTCCGGAGCTGAAATTTCTTTGGAACAAAGATAATTCTTTCTAATCTCTGCAATTTCTCGATTAATACCCACCCCGTTGTCATTTTATCAGGTTTTGGGGAAGATTTGACGACCTTTAAATTTTGACCATTTTTTCAACCCGCGGGCTGTCGTTTTTTTCATGTTTTCGGCGTGACTTCCGGAGCTGAAATTTCTTTGGAACAAAGATTATTCTTTCTAATCTCTGCAATTTCTCGATTAATACCCACCCCGTTGACATTTTATCAGGTTTTGGGGAATATCTGATGCCCTTTAAATTTTGACCATTTTTTCAACCCGCGGGCTGTCGTTTTTTTTCAGGTTTTCGGCGTGACCTCCGGAGCTGAAATTTCTTTGGAACAAAGATAATTCTTTCTAATCTCTGTAATTTCTCGATTAATACCCACCCCGTTGTCATTTTATCAGGTTTTGGGGATGAACTGACGACCTTTATATTTTGACCATTTTTTCAACCCGCGGGCTGTCGTTTTTTTCATGTTTTTGGCGTGACCTCCGGAGCTGAAATTACTTTGGAACAAAGATAATTCTTTCTAATCTCTGCAATTTCTCGATTAAAACCCTCCCCGTTGTCATTTTATCAGGTTTTGGGGAAGATCTGACGCCGTTTAAATTTTGACCATTTTTTCAACCCGCGGGCTGTCGTTTTTTTCGTGTTTTCGGCGTGACCTCCGGAGCTGAAATTTCTTTGGAACAAAGATAATTCTTTCTAATCTCTGCAATTTCTCGATTAATACCCACCCCGTTGTCATTTTATCAGGTTTTGGGGAAGATATGACGACCTTTAAATTTTGACCATTTTTTCAACCCGCGGGCTGTCGTTTTTTTCATGTTTTCGGCGTGACTTCCGGAGCTGAAATTTCTTTGGAACAAAGATTATTCTTTCTAATCTCTGCAATTTCTCGATTAATACCCACCCCGTTGACATTTTATCAGGTTTTGGGGAATACCTGATGCCCTTTAAATTTTGACCATTTTTTCAACCCGCGGGCTGTCGTTTTTTTCATGTTTTCGGCGTGACTTCCGGAGCTGAAATTTCTTTGGAACAAAGATAATTCTTTCTAATCTCTGCAATTTCTCGATTAATACCCACCCCGTTGTCATTTTATCAGGTTTTGGGGAAGATTTGACGACCTTTAAATTTTGACCATTTTTTCAACCCGCGGGCTGTCGTTTTTTTCATGTTTTCGGCGTGACTTCCGGAGCTGAAATTTCTTTGGAACAAAGATTATTCTTTCTAATCTCTGCAATTTCTCGATTAATACCCACCCCGTTGACATTTTATCAGGTTTTGGGGAATATCTGATGCCCTTTAAATTTTGACCATTTTTTCAACCCGCGGGCTGTCGTTTTTTTTCAGGTTTTCGGCGTGACCTCCGGAGCTGAAATTTCTTTGGAACAAAGATAATTCTTTCTAATCTCTGTAATTTCTCGATTAATACCCACCCCGTTGTCATTTTATCAGGTTTTGGGGATGAACTGACGACCTTTATATTTTGACCATTTTTTCAACCCGCGGGCTGTCGTTTTTTTCATGTTTTTGGCGTGACCTCCGGAGCTGAAATTACTTTGGAACAAAGATAATTCTTTCTAATCTCTGCAATTTCTCGATTAAAACCCTCCCCGTTGTCATTTTATCAGGTTTTGGGGAAGATCTGACGCCGTTTAAATTTTGACCATTTTTTCAACCCGCGGGCTGTCGTTTTTTTCGTGTTTTCGGCGTGACCTCCGGAGCTGAAATTTCTTTGGAACAAAGATAATTCTTTCTAATCTCTGCAATTTCTCGATTAATACCCACCCCGTTGTCATTTTATCAGGTTTTGGGGAAGATATGACGACCTTTAAATTTTGACCATTTTTTCAACCCGCGGGCTGTCGTTTTTTTCATGTTTTCGGCGTGACTTCCGGAGCTGAAATTTCTTTGGAACAAAGATTATTCTTTCTAATCTCTGCAATTTCTCGATTAATACCCACCCCGTTGACATTTTATCAGGTTTTGGGGAATACCTGATGCCCTTTAAATTTTGACCATTTTTTCAACCCGCGGGCTGTCGTTTTTTTCGTGTTTTCGGCGTGACCTCCGGAGCTGAAATTTCTTTGGAACAAAGATAATTCTTTCTAATCTCTGCAATTTCTCGATTAATACCCACCCCGTTGACATTTTATCAGGTTTTGGGGAATACCTGATGCCCTTTAAATTTTGACCATTTTTTCAACCCGCGGGCTGTCGTTTTTTTTCAGGTTTTCGGCGTGACCTCCGGAGCTGAAATTTCTTTGGAACAAAGATAATTCTTTCTAATCTCTGTAATTTCTCGATTAATACCCACCCCGTTGTCATTTTATCAGGTTTTGGGGATGAACTGACGACCTTTATATTTTGACCATTTTTTCAACCCGCGGGCTGTCGTTTTTTTCATGTTTTCGGCGTGACCTCCGGAGTTGAAATTACTTTGGAACAAAGATAATTCTTTCTAATCTCTGCAATTTCTCGATTAATACCCTCCCCGTTGTCATTTTATCAGGTTTTGGGGAAGATCTGACGCCGTTTAAATTTTGACCATTTTTTCAACCCGCGGGCTGTCGTTTTTTTCATGTTTTCGGCGTGACTTCCGGAGCTGAAATTTCTTTGGAACAAAGATTATTCTTTCTAATCTCTGCAATTTCTCGATTAATACCCACCCCGTTGACATTTTATCAGGTTTTGGGGAATACCTGATGCCCTTTAAATTTTGACCATTTTTTCAACCCGCGGGCTGTCGTTTTTTTCGTGTTTTCGGCGTGACCTCCGGAGCTGAAATTTCTTTGGAACAAAGATAATTCTTTCTAATCTCTGCAATTTCTCGATTAATACCCACCCCCTTGTCATTTTATCAGGTTTTGGGGAAGATCTGACAACCTTTAAATTTTGACCATTTTTTCAACCCGCGGGCTGTCCTTTTTTTCGTGTTTTCGGCGTGACCTCCGGAGGTGAAATTTCTTTGGAACAAAGATAATTCTTTCTAATCTCTGCAATTTCTCGATTAATACCCACCCCGTTGTCATTTTATCAGGTTTTGGGGAAGATCTGACGACCTTTAAATTTTGACCATTTTTTCAACCCGCGGGCTGTCGTTTTTTTCATGTTTTCGGCGTGACTTCCGGAGCTGAAATTTCTTTGGAACAAAGATTATTCTTTCTAATCTCTGCAATTTCTCGATTAATACCCACCCCGTTGACATTTTATCAGGTTTTGGGGAATACCTGATGCCCTTTAAATTTTGACCATTTTTTCAACCCGCGGGCTGTCGTTTTTTTTCAGGTTTTCGGCGTGACCTCCGGAGCTGAAATTTCTTTGGAACAAAGATAATTCTTTCTAATCTCTGCAATTTCTTGATTAATACCCACCCCGTTGTCATTTTGTCAGGTTTTGGGGATGATCTGACGACCTTTAAATTTTGACCATTTTTTCAACCCGCGGGCTGTCGTTCTTTTCATGTTTTCGGCGTGACCTCCGGAGGTGAAATTTCTTTGGAACAAAGATAATTCTTTCTAATCTCTGCAATTTCTCGATTAATACCCTCCCCGTTGTCATTTTATCAGGTTTTGGGGAAGATCTGATGCCGTTTAAATTTTGACCATTTTTTCAACCCGCGGGCTGTCGTTTTTTTCGTGTTTTCGGCGTGACCTCCGGAGCTGAAATTTCTTTGGAACAAAGATAATTCTTTCTAATCTTTGCAATTTCTCGATTAATACCCACCCCGTTGTCATTTTATCAGGTTTTGGGGAAGATTTGACGACCTTTAAATTTTGACCATTTTTTCAACCCGCGGGCTGTCGTTTTTTTTGTGTTTTCGGCGTGACTTCCGGAGCTGAAATTTCTTTGGAACAAAGATTATTCTTTCTAATCTCTGCAATTTCTCGATTAATACCCACCCCGTTGACATTTTATCAGGTTTTGGGGAATACCTGATGCCCTTTAAATTTTGACCATTTTTTCAACCCGCGGGCTGTCGTTTTTTTCGTGTTTTCGGCGTGACCTCCGGAGCTGAAATTTCTTTGGAACAAAGATAATTCTTTCTAATCTCTGCAATTTCTCGATTAATACCCACCCCATTGTCATTTTATCAGGTTTTGGGGAAGATTTGACAACCTTTAAATTTTGACCATTTTTTCAACCCGCGGGCTGTCCTTTTTTTCGTGTTTTCGGCGTGACCTCCGGAGCTGAAATTTCTTTGGAACAAAGATAATTCTTTCTAATCTCTGCAATTTCTCGATTAATACCCACCCCCTTGTCATTTTATCAGGTTTTGGGGAAGATCTGACAACCTTTAAATTTTGACCATTTTTTCAACCCGCGGGCTGTCGTTTTTTTCGTGTTTTCAGCGTGACCACCGGAGCTGAAATTTCTTTGGAACAAAGATAATTCTTTCTAATCTCTGCAATTTCTCGATTAATACCCACCCCGTTGTCATTTTATCAGGTTTTGGGGAAGATCTGACGACCTTTAAATTTTGACCATTTTTTCAACCCGCGGGCTGTCGTTTTTTTCATGTTTTCGGCGTGACTTCCGGAGCTGAAATTTCTTTGGAACAAAGATTATTCTTTCTAATCTCTGCAATTTCTCGATTAATACCCACCCCGTTGACATTTTATCAGGTTTTGGGGAATACCTGATGCCCTTTAAATTTTGACCATTTTTTCAACCCGCGGGCTGTCGTTTTTTTCATGTTTTCGGCGTGACTTCCGGAGCTGAAATTTCTTTGGAACAAAGATTATTCTTTCTAATCTCTGCAATTTCTCGATTAATACCCACCCCGTTGACATTTTATCAGGTTTTGTGGAATACCTGATGCCCTTTAAATTTTGACCATTTTTTCAACCCACGGGCTGTCGTTTTTTTTCAGGTTTTCGGCGTGACCTCCGGAGCTGAAATTTCTTTGGAACAAAGATAATTCTTTCTAATCTCTGCAATTTCTCGATTAATACCCACCCCCTTGTCATTTTATCAGGTTTTGGGGAAGATCTGACAACCTTTAAATTTTGACCATTTTTTCAACCCGCGGGCTGTCGTTTTTTTCGTGTTTTCAGCGTGACCACCGGAGCTGAAATTTCTTTGGAACAAAGATAATTCTTTCTAATCTCTGCAATTTCTCGATTAATACCCACCCCGTTGTCATTTTATCAGGTTTTGGGGAAGATCTGACGACCTTTAAATTTTGACCATTTTTTCAACCCGCGGGCTGTCGTTTTTTTCGTGTTTTCGGCGTGACCTCCGGAGCTGAAATTTCTTTGGAACAAAGATAATTCTTTCTAATCTCTGCAATTTCTCGATTAATACCCACCCCCTTGTCATTTCATCAGGTTTTGGGGAAGATCTGACAACCTTTAAATTTTGACCATTTTTTCAACCCGCGGGCTGTCGTTTTTTTTCGTGTTTTCGGCGTGACCTCCGGAGCTGAAATTTCTTTGGAACAAAGATAATTCTTTCTAATCTCTGCAATTTCTCGATTAATACCCACCCCGTTGTCATTTTATCAGGTTTTGGGGAAGATCTGACGACCTTTAAATTTTGACCATTTTTTCAACCCGCGGGCTGTCGTTTTTTTCATGTTTTCGGCGTGACTTCCGGAGCTGAAATTTCTTTGGAACAAAGATTATTCTTTCTAATCTCTGCAATTTCTCGATTAATACCCACCCCGTTGACATTTTATCAGGTTTTGTGGAATACCTGATGCCCTTTAAATTTTGACCATTTTTTCAACCCACGGGCTGTCGTTTTTTTTCAGGTTTTCGGCGTGACCTCCGGAGCTGAAATTTCTTTGGAACAAAGATAATTCTTTCTAATCTCTGCAATTTCTCGATTAATACCCACCCCCTTGTCATTTTATCAGGTTTTGGGGAAGATTTGACAACCTTTAAATTTTGACCATTTTTTCAACCCGCGGGCTGTCCTTTTTTTCGTGTTTTCGGCGTGACCTCCGGAGCTGAAATTTCTTTGGAACAAAGATAATTCTTTCTAATCTCTGCAATTTCTCGATTAATACCCACCCCCTTGTCATTTTATCAGGTTTTGGGGAAGATCTGACAACCTTTAAATTTTGACCATTTTTTCAACCCGCGGGCTGTCGTTTTTTTCGTGTTTTCAGCGTGACCACCGGAGCTGAAATTTCTTTGGAACAAAGATAATTCTTTCTAATCTCTGCAATTTCTCGATTAATACCCACCCCGTTGTCATTTTATCAGGTTTTGGGGAAGATCTGACGACCTTTAAATTTTGACCATTTTTTCAACCCGCGGGCTGTCGTTTTTTTCGTGTTTTCGGCGTGACCTCCGGAGCTGAAATTTCTTTGGAACAAAGATAATTCTTTCTAATCTCTGCAATTTCTCGATTAATACCCACCCCCTTGTCATTTCATCAGGTTTTGGGGAAGATCTGACAACCTTTAAATTTTGACCATTTTTTCAACCCGCGGGCTGTCGTTTTTTTTCGTGTTTTCGGCGTGACCTCCGGAGCTGAAATTTCTTTGGAACAAAGATAATTCTTTCTAATCTCTGCAATTTCTCGATTAATACCCACCCCGTTGTCATTTTATCAGGTTTTGGGGAAGATCTGACGACCTTTAAATTTTGACCATTTTTTCAACCCACGGGCTGTCGTTTTTTTCATGTTTTCGGCGTGACTTCCGGAGCTGAAATTTCTTTGGAACAAAGATTATTCTTTCTAATCTCTGCAATTTCTCGATTAATACCCACCCCGTTGACATTTTATCAGGTTTTGGGGAATACCTGATGCCCTTTAAATTTTGACCATTTTTTCAACCCGCGGGCTGTCGTTTTTTTTCAGGTTTTCGGCGTGACCTCCGGAGCTGAAATTTCTTTGGAACAAAGATAATTCTTTCTAATCTCTGTAATTTCTCGATTAATACCCACCCCGTTGTCATTTTATCAGGTTTTGGGGATGAACTGACGACCTTTATATTTTGACCATTTTTTCAACCCGCGGGCTGTCGTTTTTTTCATGTTTTCGGCGTGACCTCCGGAGCTGAAATTACTTTGGAACAAAGATAATTCTTTCTAATCTCTGCAATTTCTCGATTAATACCCACCCCGTTGTCATTTTATCAGGTTTTGGGGAAGATCTGACGACCTTTAAATTTTGACCATTTTTTCAACCCGCGGGCTGTCGTTTTTTTCGTGTTTTCGGCGTGACCTCCGGAGCTGAAATTTCTTTGGAACAAAGATAATTCTTTCTAATCTCTGCAATTTCTCGATTAATACCCACCCCCTTGTCATTTCATCAGGTTTTGGGGAAGATCTGACAACCTTTAAATTTTGACCATTTTTTCAACCCGCGGGCTGTCGTTTTTTTTCGTGTTTTCGGCGTGACCTCCGGAGCTGAAATTTCTTTGGAACAAAGATAATTCTTTCTAATCTCTGCAATTTCTCGATTAATACCCACCCCGTTGACATTTTATCAGGTTTTGGGGAATACCTGATGCCCTTTAAATTTTGACCATTTTTTCAACCCGCGGGCTGTCGTTTTTTTCGTGTTTTCGGCGTGACCTCCGGAGCTGAAATTTCTTTGGAACAAAGATAATTCTTTCTAATCTCTGCAATTTCTCGATTAATACCCACCCCGTTGTCATTTATCAGGTTTTGGGGAAGATCTGACGACCTTTAAATTTTGACCATTTTTTCAACCCGCGGGCTGTCGTTTTTTTCATGTTTTCGGCGTGACTTCCGGAGCTGAAATTTCTTTGGAACAAAGATTATTCTTTCTAATCTCTGCAATTTCTCGATTAATACCCACCCCGTTGACATTTTATCAGGTTTTGGGGAATACCTGATGCCCTTTAAATTTTGACCATTTTTTCAACCCGCGGGCTGTCGTTTTTTTCGTGTTTTCGGCGTGACCTCCGGAGCTGAAATTTCTTTGGAACAAAGATAATTCTTTCTAATCTCTGCAATTTCTCGATTAATACCCACCCCCTTGTCATTTTATCAGGTTTTGGGGAAGATCTGACAACCTTTAAATTTTGACCATTTTTTCAACCCGCGGGCTGTCGTTTTTTTCATGTTTTCGGCGTGACCTCCGGAGGTGAAATTTCTTTGGAACAAAGATAATTCTTTCTAATCTCTGCAATTTCTCGATTAATACCCACCCCGTTGTCATTTATCAGGTTTTGGGGAAGATCTGACGACCTTTAAATTTTGACCATTTTTTCAACCCGCGGGCTGTCGTTTTTTTCATGTTTTCGGCGTGACTTCCGGAGCTGAAATTTCTTTGGAACAAAGATTATTCTTTCTAATCTCTGCAATTTCTCGATTAATACCCACCCCGTTGACATTTTATCAGGTTTTGGGGAATACCTGATGCCCTTTAAATTTTGACCATTTTTTCAACCCGCGGGCTGTCGTTTTTTTTCAGGTTTTCGGCGTGACCTCCGGAGCTGAAATTTCTTTGGAACAAAGATAATTCTTTCTAATCTCTGCAATTTCTCGATTAATACCCACCCCGTTGTCATTTTATCAGGTTTTGGGGAAGATCTGACGACCTTTAAATTTTGACCATTTTTTCAACCCGCGGGCTGTCGTTCTTTTCATGTTTTCGGCGTGACCTCCGGAGGTGAAATTTCTTTGGAACAAAGATAATTCTTTCTAATCTCTGCAATTTCTCGATTAATACCCACCCCGTTGTCATTTTATCAGGTTTTGGGGAAGATTTGACGACCTTTAAATTTTGACCATTTTTTCAACCCGCGGGCTGTCGTTTTTTTCGTGTTTTCGGCGTGACTTCCGGAGCTGAAATTTCTTTGGAACAAAGATTATTCTTTCTAATCTCTGCAATTTCTCGATTAATACCCACCCCGTTGACATTTTATCAGGTTTTGGGGAATACCTGATGCCCTTTAAATTTTGACCATTTTTTCAACCCGCGGGCTGTCGTTTTTTTCGTGTTTTCGGCGTGACCTCCGGAGGTGAAATTTCTTTGGAACAAAGATAATTCTTTCTAATCTCTGCAATTTCTCGATTAATACCCTCCCCGTTGTCATTTTATCAGGTTTTGGGGAAGATCTGACGCCGTTTAAATTTTGACCATTTTTTCAACCCGCGGGCTGTCGTTTTTTTCGTGTTTTCGGCGTGACCTCCGGAGCTGAAATTTCTTTGGAACAAAGATAATTCTTTCTAATCTCTGCAATTTCTCGATTAATACCCACCCCGTTGTCATTTTATCAGGTTTTGGGGAAGATTTGACGACCTTTAAATTTTGACCATTTTTTCAACCCGCGGGCTGTCGTTTTTTTCGTGTTTTCGGCGTGACTTCCGGAGCTGAAATTTCTTTGGAACAAAGATTATTCTTTCTAATCTCTGCAATTTCTCGATTAATACCCACCCCGTTGACATTTTATCAGGTTTTGGGGAATACCTGATGCCCTTTAAATTTTGACCATTTTTTCAACCCGCGGGCTGTCGTTTTTTTCGTGTTTTCGGCGTGACCTCCGGAGCTGAAATTTCTTTGGAACAAAGATAATTCTTTCTAATCTCTGCAATTTCTCGATTAATACCCACCCCATTGTCATTTTATCAGGTTTTGGGGAAGATTTGACAACCTTTAAATTTTGACCATTTTTTCAACCCGCGGGCTGTCCTTTTTTTCGTGTTTTCGGCGTGACCTCCGGAGCTGAAATTTCTTTGGAACAAAGATAATTCTTTCTAATCTCTGCAATTTCTCGATTAATACCCACCCCCTTGTCATTTTATCAGGTTTTGGGGAAGATCTGACAACCTTTAAATTTTGACCATTTTTTCAACCCGCGGGCTGTCGTTTTTTTCGTGTTTTCAGCGTGACCACCGGAGCTGAAATTTCTTTGGAACAAAGATTATTCTTTCTAATCTCTGCAATTTCTCGATTAATACCCACCCCGTTGTCATTTTATCAGGTTTTGGGGAAGATTTGACGACCTTTAAATTTTGACCATTTTTTCAACCCGCGGGCTGTCGTTTTTTTCGTGTTTTCGGCGTGACTTCCGGAGCTGAAATTTCTTTGGAACAAAGATTATTCTTTCTAATCTCTGCAATTTCTCGATTAATACCCACCCCGTTGACATTTTATCAGGTTTTGGGGAATACCTGATGCCCTTTAAATTTTGACCATTTTTTCAACCCGCGGGCTGTCGTTTTTTTCATGTTTTCGGCGTGACCTCCGGAGCTGAAATTACTTTGGAACAAAGATAATTCTTTCTAATCTCTGCAATTTCTCGATTAATACCCTCCCCGTTGTCATTTTATCAGGTTTTGGGGAAGATCTGACGCCGTTTAAATTTTGACCATTTTTTCAACCCGCGGGCTGTCGTTTTTTTCGTGTTTTCGGCGTGACCTCCGAAGCTGAAATTCCTTTGGAACAAAGATAATTCTTTCTAATCTCTGCAATTTCTCGATTAATACCCACCCCGTTGTCATTTTATCAGGTTTTGGGGAAGATTTGACGAGCTTTAAATTTTGACCATTTTTTCAACCCGCGGGCTGTCGTTTTTTTCATGTTTTCGGCGTGACTTCCGGAGCTGAAATTTCTTTGGAACAAAGATTATTCTTTCTAATCTCTGCAATTTCTCGATTAATACCCACCCCGTTGTCATTTTATCAGGTTTTGGGGAAGATTTGACGACCTTTAAATTTTGACCATTTTTTCAACCCGCGGGCTGTCGTTTTTTTCGTGTTTTCGGCGTGACTTCCGGAGCTGAAATTTCTTTGGAACAAAGATTATTCTTTCTAATCTCTGCAATTTCTCGATTAATACCCACCCCGTTGACATTTTATCAGGTTTTGGGGAATACCTGATGCCCTTTAAATTTTGACCATTTTTTCAACCCGCGGGCTGTCGTTTTTTTCGTGTTTTCGGCGTGACCTCCGGAGCTGAAATTTCTTTGGAACAAAGATAATTCTTTCTAATCTCTGCAATTTCTCGATTAATACCCACCCCATTGTCATTTTATCAGGTTTTGGGGAAGATTTGACAACCTTTAAATTTTGACCATTTTTTCAACCCGCGGGCTGTCCTTTTTTTCGTGTTTTCGGCGTGACCTCCGGAGCTGAAATTTCTTTGGAACAAAGATAATTCTTTCTAATCTCTGCAATTTCTCGATTAATACCCACCCCCTTGTCATTTTATCAGGTTTTGGGGAAGATCTGACAACCTTTAAATTTTGACCATTTTTTCAACCCGCGGGCTGTCGTTTTTTTCGTGTTTTCAGCGTGACCACCGGAGCTGAAATTTCTTTGGAACAAAGATAATTCTTTCTAATCTCTGCAATTTCTCGATTAATACCCACCCCGTTGTCATTTTATCAGGTTTTGGGGAAGATCTGACGACCTTTAAATTTTGACCATTTTTTCAACCCGCGGGCTGTCGTTTTTTTCATGTTTTCGGCGTGACTTCCGGAGCTGAAATTTCTTTGGAACAAAGATTATTCTTTCTAATCTCTGCAATTTCTCGATTAATACCCACCCCGTTGACATTTTATCAGGTTTTGGGGAATACCTGATGCCCTTTAAATTTTGACCATTTTTTCAACTCGCGGGCTGTCGTTTTTTTCATGTTTTCGGCGTGACCTCCGGAGCTGAAATTACTTTGGAACAAAGATAATTCTTTCTAATCTCTGCAATTTCTCGATTAATACCCACCCCGTTGTCATTTTATCAGGTTTTGGGGAAGATCTGACGACCTTTAAATTTTGACCATTTTTTCAACCCGCGGGCTGTCGTTTTTTTCATGTTTTCGGCGTGACTTCCGGAGCTGAAATTTCTTTGGAACAAAGATTATTCTTTCTAATCTCTGCAATTTCTCGATTAATACCCACCCCGTTGACATTTTATCAGGTTTTGGGGAATACCTGATGCCCTTTAAATTTTGACCATTTTTTCAACTCGCGGGCTGTCGTTTTTTTCATGTTTTCGGCGTGACCTCCGGAGCTGAAATTACTTTGGAACAAAGATAATTCTTTCTAATCTCTGCAATTTCTCGATTAATACCCTCCCCGTTGTCATTTTATCAGGTTTTGGGGAAGATCTGACGCCGTTTAAATTTTGACCATTTTTTCAACCCGCGGCTGTCGTTTTTTTCGTGTTTTCGGCGTGACCTCCGGAGCTGAAATTTCTTTGGAACAAAGATTATTCTTTCTAATCTCTGCAATTTCTCGATTAATACCCACCCCGTTGTCATTTTATCAGGTTTTGGGGAAGATTTGACGACCTTTAAATTTTGACCATTTTTTCAACCCGCGGGCTGTCGTTTTTTTCATGTTTTCGGCGTGACTTCCGGAGCTGAAATTTCTTTGGAACAAAGATTATTCTTTCTAATCTCTGCAATTTCTCGATTAATACCCACCCCGTTGACATTTTATCAGGTTTTGGGGAATACCTGATGCCCTTTAAATTTTGACCATTTTTTCAACTCGCGGGCTGTCGTTTTTTTCATGTTTTCGGCGTGACCTCCGGAGCTGAAATTACTTTGGAACAAAGATAATTCTTTCTAATCTCTGCAATTTCTCGATTAATACCCACCCCATTGTCATTTTATCAGGTTTTGGGGAAGATTTGACAACCTTTAAATTTTGACCATTTTTTCAACCCGCGGGCTGTCGTTTTTTTCGTGTTTTCGGCGTGACCTCCGGAGCTGAAATTTCTTTGGAACAAAGATAATTCTTTCTAATCTCTGCAATTTCTCGATTAATACCCACCCCCTTGTCATTTTATCAGGTTTTGGGGAAGATCTGACAACCTTTAAATTTTGACCATTTTTTCAACCCGCGGGCTGTCGTTTTTTTCGTGTTTTCAGCGTGACCACCGGAGCTGAAATTTCTTTGGAACAAAGATTATTCTTTCTAATCTCTGCAATTTCTCGATTAATACCCTCCCCGTTGTCATTTTATCAGGTTTTGGGGAAGATCTGACGCCGTTTAAATTTTGACCATTTTTTCAACCCGCGGCTGTCGTTTTTTTCGTGTTTTCGGCGTGACCTCCGGAGCTGAAATTTCTTTGGAACAAAGATTATTCTTTCTAATCTCTGCAATTTCTCGATTAATACCCACCCCGTTGTCATTTTATCAGGTTTTGGGGAAGATTTGACGACCTTTAAATTTTGACCATTTTTTCAACCCGCGGGCTGTCGTCTTTTTCATGTTTTCGGCGTGACTTCCGGAGCTGAAATTTCTTTGGAACAAAGATTATTCTTTCTAATCTCTGCAATTTCTCGATTAATACCCACCCCCTTGTCATTTTATCAGGTTTTGGGGAAGATCTGACGAGCTTTAAATTTTGACCATTTTTTCAACCCGCGGGCTGTCGTTTTTTTCATGTTTTCGGCGTGACTTCCGGAGCTGAAATTTCTTTGGAACAAAGATTATTCTTTCTAATCTCTGCAATTTCTCGATTAATACCCACCCCGTTGACATTTTATCAGGTTTTGGGGAATACCTGATGCCCTTTAAATTTTGACCATTTTTTCAACCCGCGGGCTGTCGTTTTTTTTCAGGTTTTCGGCGTGACCTCCGGAGCTGAAATTTCTTTGGAACAAAGATAATTCTTTCTAATCTCTGCAATTTCTCGATTAATACCCACCCCGTTGTCATTTTATCAGGTTTTGGGGATGATCTGACGACCTTTAAATTTTGACCATTTTTTCAACCCGCGGGCTGTCGTTCTTTTCATGTTTTCGGCGTGACCTCCGGAGGTGAAATTTCTTTGGAACAAAGATTATTCTTTCTAATCTCTGCAATTTCTCGATTAATACCCACCCCGTTGACATTTTATCAGGTTTTGGGGAATACCTGATGCCCTTTAAATTTTGACCATTTTTTCAACCCGCGGGCTGTCGTTTTTTTCGTGTTTTCGGCGTGACCTCCGGAGCTGAAATTTCTTTGGAACAAAGATAATTCTTTCTAATCTCTGCAATTTCTCGATTAATACCCACCCTATTGTCATTTTATCAGGTTTTGGGGAAGATTTGACAACCTTTAAATTTTGACCATTTTTTCAACCCGCGGGCTGTCCTTTTTTTCGTGTTTTCGGCGTGACCTCCGGAGCTGAAATTTCTTTGGAACAAAGATAATTCTTTCTAATCTCTGCAATTTCTCGATTAATACCCACCCCCTTGTCATTTTATCAGGTTTTGGGGAATACCTGATGCCCTTTAAATTTTGACCATTTTTTCAACCCGCGGGCTGTCGTTTTTTTTCATGTTTTCGGCGTGACCTCCGGAGGTGAAATTTCTTTGGAACAAAGATTATTCTTTCTAATCTCTGCAATTTCTCGATTAATACCCACCCCGTTGACATTTTATCAGGTTTTGGGGAATACCTGATGCCCTTTAAATTTTGACCATTTTTTCAACCCGCGGGCTGTCGTTTTTTTCGTGTTTTCGGCGTGACCTCCGGAGCTGAAATTTCTTTGGAACAAAGATAATTCTTTCTAATCTCTGCAATTTCTCGATTAATACCCACCCTATTGTCATTTTATCAGGTTTTGGGGAAGATTTGACAACCTTTAAATTTTGACCATTTTTTCAACCCGCGGGCTGTCCTTTTTTTCGTGTTTTCGGCGTGACCTCCGGAGCTGAAATTTCTTTGGAACAAAGATAATTCTTTCTAATCTCTGCAATTTCTCGATTAATACCCACCCCCTTGTCATTTTATCAGGTTTTGGGGAATACCTGATGCCCTTTAAATTTTGACCATTTTTTCAACCCGCGGGCTGTCGTTTTTTTTCAGGTTTTCGGCGTGACCTCCGGAGCTGAAATTTCTTTGGAACAATGATAATTCTTTCTAATCTCTGCAATTTCTCGATTAATACCCACCCCGTTGTCATTTTATCAGGTTTTGGGGATGATCTGACGACCTTTAAATTTTGACCATTTTTTCAACCCGCGGGCTGTCGTTCTTTTCATGTTTTCGGCGTGACCTCCGGAGGTGAAATTTCTTTGGAACAAAGATAATTCTTTCTAATCTCTGCAATTTCTCGATTAATACCCTCCCCGTTGTCATTTTATCAGGTTTTGGGGAAGATCTGACGCCGTTTAAATTTTGACCATTTTTTCAACCCGCGGGCTGTCGTTTTTTTCGTGTTTTCGGCGTGACCTCCGGAGCTGAAATTTCTTTGGAACAAAGATAATTCTTTCTAATCTCTGCAATTTCTCGATTAATACCCACCCCGTTGTCATTTTATCAGGTTTTGGGGAAGATTTGACGACCTTTAAATTTTGACCATTTTTTCAACCCGCGGGCTGTCGTTTTTTTCATGTTTTCGGCGTGACTTCCGGAGCTGAAATTTCTTTGGAACAAAGATTATTCTTTCTAATCTCTGCAATTTCTCGATTAATACCCTCCCCGTTGTCATTTTATCAGGTTTTGGGGAAGATCTGACAACCTTTAAATTTTGACCATTTTTTCAACCCGCGGGCTGTCCTTTTTTTCCTGTTTTCGGCGTGACCTCCGGAGGTGAAATTTCTTTGGAACAAAGATAATTCTTTCTAATCTCTGCAATTTTTCGATTAATACCCACCCCGTTGTCATTTTATCAGGTTTTGGGGAAGATCTGACGAGCTTTAAATTTTGACCATTTTTTCAACCCGCGGGCTGTCGTTTTTTTCATGTTTTCGGCGTGACTTCCGGAGCTGAAATTTCTTTGGAACAAAGATTATTCTTTCTAATCTCTGCAATTTCTCGATTAATACCCACCCCGTTGACATTTTATCAGGTTTTGGGGAATACCTGATGCCCTTTAAATTTTGACCATTTTTTCAACCCGCGGGCTGTCGTTTTTTTTCATGTTTTCGGCGTGACCTCCGGAGCTGAAATTTCTTTGGAACAAAGATAATTCTTTCTAATCTCTGCAATTTCTCGATTAATACCCACCCCGTTGTCATTTTATCAGGTTTTGGGGATGATCTGACGACCTTTAAATTTTGACCATTTTTTCAACCCGCGGGCTGTCGTTCTTTTCATGTTTTCGGCGTGACCTCCGGAGGTGAAATTTCTTTGGAACAAAGATTATTCTTTCTAATCTCTGCAATTTCTCGATTAATACCCACCCCGTTGACATTTTATCAGGTTTTGGGGAATACCTGATGCCCTTTAAATTTTGACCATTTTTTCAACCCGCGGGCTGTCGTTTTTTTCGTGTTTTCGGCGTGACCTCCGGAGCTGAAATTTCTTTGGAACAAAGATAATTCTTTCTAATCTCTGCAATTTCTCGATTAATACCCACCCTATTGTCATTTTATCAGGTTTTGGGGAAGATTTGACAACCTTTAAATTTTGACCATTTTTTCAACCCGCGGGCTGTCCTTTTTTTCGTGTTTTCGGCGTGACCTCCGGAGCTGAAATTTCTTTGGAACAAAGATAATTCTTTCTAATCTCTGCAATTTCTCGATTAATACCCACCCCCTTGTCATTTTATCAGGTTTTGGGGAAGATCTGACAACCTTTAAATTTTGACCATTTTTTCAACCCGCGGGCTGTCGTTTTTTTCGTGTTTTCAGCGTGACCACCGGAGCTGAAATTTCTTTGGAACAAAGATAATTCTTTCTAATCTCTGCAATTTCTCGATTAATACCCACCCCGTTGTCATTTTATCAGGTTTTGGGGAAGATCTGACGACCTTTAAATTTTGACCATTTTTTCAACCCGCGGGCTGTCGTTTTTTTCATGTTTTCGGCGTGACTTCCGGAGCTGAAATTTCTTTGGAACAAAGATTATTCTTTCTAATCTCTGCAATTTCTCGATTAATACCCACCCCGTTGACATTTTATCAGGTTTTGGGGAATACCTGATGCCCTTTAAATTTTGACCATTTTTTCAACCCACGGGCTGTCGTTTTTTTTCAGGTTTTCGGCGTGACCTCCGGAGCTGAAATTTCTTTGGAACAAAGATAATTCTTTCTAATCTCTGCAATTTCTCGATTAATACCCACCCCATTGTCATTTTATCAGGTTTTGGGGAAGATTTGACAACCTTTAAATTTTGACCATTTTTTCAACCCGCGGGCTGTCCTTTTTTTCGTGTTTTCGGCGTGACCTCCGGAGCTGAAATTTCTATGGAACAAAGATAATTCTTTCTAATCTCTGCAATTTCTCGATTAATACCCACCCCATTGTCATTTTATCAGGTTTTGGGGAAGATTTGACAACCTTTAAATTTTGACCATTTTTTCAACCCGCGGGCTGTCCTTTTTTTCGTGTTTTCGGCGTGACCTCCGGAGCTGAAATTTCTTTGGAACAAAGATAATTCTTTCTAATCTCTGCAATTTCTCGATTAATACCCACCCCCTTGTCATTTTATCAGGTTTTGGGGAAGATCTGACAACCTTTAAATTTTGACCATTTTTTCAACCCGCGGGCTGTCGTTTTTTTCGTGTTTTCAGCGTGACCACCGGAGCTGAAATTTCTTTGGAACAAAGATAATTCTTTCTAATCTCTGCAATTTCTCGATTAATACCCACCCCGTTGTCATTTTATCAGGTTTTGGGGAAGATCTGACGACCTTTAAATTTTGACCATTTTTTCAACCCGCGGGCTGTCGTTTTTTTCATGTTTTCGGCGTGACTTCCGGAGCTGAAATTTCTTTGGAACAAAGATTATTCTTTCTAATCTCTGCAATTTCTCGATTAATACCCACCCCGTTGACATTTTATCAGGTTTTGGGGAATACCTGATGCCCTTTAAATTTTGACCATTTTTTCAACCCGCGGGCTGTCGTTTTTTTTCATGTTTTCGGCGTGACCTCCGGAGCTGAAATTACTTTGGAACAAAGATAATTCTTTCTAATCTCTGCAATTTCTCGATTAATACCCTCCCCGTTGTCATTTTATCAGGTTTTGGGGAAGATCTGACGCCGTTTAAATTTTGACCATTTTTTCAACCCGCGGGCTGTCGTTTTTTTCGTGTTTTCGGCGTGACCTCCGGAGCTGAAATTTCTTTGGAACAAAGATAATTCTTTCTAATCTCTGCAATTTCTCGATTAATACCCACCCCGTTGTCATTTTATCAGGTTTTGGGGAAGATTTGACGACCTTTAAATTTTGACCATTTTTTCAACCCGCGGGCTGTCGTTTTTTTTCATGTTTTCGGCGTGACTTCCGGAGCTGAAATTTCTTTGGAACAAAGATTATTCTTTCTAATCTCTGCAATTTCTCGATTAATACCCTCCCCGTTGTCATTTTATCAGGTTTTGGGGAAGATCTGACAACCTTTAAATTTTGACCATTTTTTCAACCCGCGGGCTGTCCTTTTTTTCGTGTTTTCGGCGTGACCTCCGGAGGTGAAATTTCTTTGGAACAAAGATAATTCTTTCTAATCTCTGCAATTTCTCGATTAATACCCACCCCGTTGTCATTTTATCAGGTTTTGGGGAAGATCTGACGAGCTTTAAATTTTGACCATTTTTTCAACCCGCGGGCTGTCGTTTTTTTCATGTTTTCGGCGTGACTTCCGGAGCTGAAATTTCTTTGGAACAAAGATTATTCTTTCTAATCTCTGCAATTTCTCGATTAATACCCACCCCGTTGACATTTTATCAGGTTTTGGGGAATACCTGATGCCCTTTAAATTTTGACCATTTTTTCAACCCGCGGGCTGTCGTTTTTTTTCATGTTTTCGGCGTGACCTCCGGAGCTGAAATTTCTTTGGAACAAAGATAATTCTTTCTAATCTCTGCAATTTCTCGATTAATACCCACCCCATTGTCATTTTATCAGGTTTTGGGGAAGATTTGACAACCTTTAAATTTTGACCATTTTTTCAACCCGCGGGCTGTCCTTTTTTTCGTGTTTTCGGCGTGACCTCCGGAGCTGAAATTTCTTTGGAACAAAGATAATTCTTTCTAATCTCTGCAATTTCTCGATTAATACCCACCCCATTGTCATTTTATCAGGTTTTGGGGAAGATTTGACAACCTTTAAATTTTGACCATTTTTTCAACCCGCGGGCTGTCCTTTTTTTCGTGTTTTCGGCGTGACCTCCGGAGCTGAAATTTCTTTGGAACAAAGATAATTCTTTCTAATCTCTGCAATTTCTCGATTAATACCCACCCCCTTGTCATTTTATCAGGTTTTGGGGAAGATCTGACAACCTTTAAATTTTGACCATTTTTTCAACCCGCGGGCTGTCGTTTTTTTCGTGTTTTCAGCGTGACCACCGGAGCTGAAATTTCTTTGGAACAAAGATAATTCTTTCTAATCTCTGCAATTTCTCGATTAATACCCACCCCGTTGTCATTTTATCAGGTTTTGGGGAAGATCTGACGACCTTTAAATTTTGACCATTTTTTCAACCCGCGGGCTGTCGTTTTTTTCATGTTTTCGGCGTGACTTCCGGAGCTGAAATTTCTTTGGAACAAAGATTATTCTTTCTAATCTCTGCAATTTCTCGATTAATACCCACCCCGTTGACATTTTATCAGGTTTTGGGGAATACCTGATGCCCTTTAAATTTTGACCATTTTTTCAACCCGCGGGCTGTCGTTTTTTTCATGTTTTCGGCGTGACCTCCGGAGCTGAAATTACTTTGGAACAAAGATAATTCTTTCTAATCTCTGCAATTTCTCGATTGATACCCTCCCCGTCGTCATTTTATCAGGTTTTGGGGAAGATCTGACGCCGTTTAAATTTTGACCATTTTTTCAACCCGCGGGCTGTCGTTTTTTTCGTGTTTTCGGCGTGACCTCCGGAGCTGAAATTTCTTTGGAACAAAGATAATTCTTTCTAATCTCTGCAATTTCTCGATTAATACCCACCCCGTTGTCATTTTATCAGGTTTTGGGGAAGATTTGACGACCTTTAAATTTTGACCATTTTTTCAACCCGCGGGCTGTCGTTTTTTTCATGTTTTCGGCGTGACTTCCGGAGCTGAAATTTCTTTGGAACAAAGATTATTCTTTCTAATCTCTGCAATTTCTCGATTAATACCCTCCCCGTTGTCATTTTATCAGGTTTTGGGGAAGATCTGACAACCTTTAAATTTTGACCATTTTTTCAACCCGCGGGCTGTCCTTTTTTTCGTGTTTTCGGCGTGACCTCCGGAGGTGAAATTTCTTTGGAACAAAGATAATTCTTTCTAATCTCTGCAATTTCTCGATTAATACCCACCCCGTTGACATTTTATCAGGTTTTGGGGAATACCTGATGCCCTTTAAATTTTGACCATTTTTTCAACCCGCGGGCTGTCCTTTTTTTCGTGTTTTCGGCGTGACCTCCGGAGCTGAAATTTCTTTGGAACAAAGATAATTCTTTCTAATCTCTGCAATTTCTCGATTAATACCCACCCTATTGTCATTTTATCAGGTTTTGGGGAAGATTTGACAACCTTTAAATTTTGACCATTTTTTCAACCCGCGGGCTGTCCTTTTTTTCGTGTTTTCGGCGTGACCTCCGGAGCTGAAATTTCTTTGGAACAAAGATAATTCTTTCTAATCTCTGCAATTTCTCGATTAATACCCACCCCCTTGTCATTTTATCAGGTTTTGGGGAAGATCTGACAACCTTTAAATTTTGACCATTTTTTCAACCCGCGGGCTGTCGTTTTTTTCGTGTTTTCAGCGTGACCACCGGAGCTGAAATTTCTTTGGAACAAAGATAATTCTTTCTAATCTCTGCAATTTCTCGATTAATACCCACCCCGTTGTCATTTTATCAGGTTTTGGGGAAGATCTGACGACCTTTAAATTTTGACCATTTTTTCAACCCGCGGGCTGTCGTTTTTTTCATGTTTTCGGCGTGACTTCCGGAGCTGAAATTTCTTTGGAACAAAGATTATTCTTTCTAATCTCTGCAATTTCTCGATTAATACCCACCCCGTTGACATTTTATCAGGTTTTGGGGAATACCTGATGCCCTTTAAATTTTGACCATTTTTTCAACCCGCGGGCTGTCGTTTTTTTCATGTTTTCGGCGTGACTTCTGGAGCTGAAATTTCTTTGGAACAAAGATTATTCTTTCTAATCTCTGCAATTTCTCGATTAATACCCACCCCGTTGACATTTTATCAGGTTTTGGGGAATACCTGATGCCCTTTAAATTTTGACCATTTTTTCAACCTACGGGCTGTCGTTTTTTTTCAGGTTTTCGGCGTGACCTCCGGAGCTGAAATTTCTTTGGAACAAAGATAATTCTTTCTAATCTCTGCAATTTCTCGATTAATACCCACCCCATTGTCATTTTATCAGGTTTTGGGGAAGATTTGACAACCTTTAAATTTTGACCATTTTTTCAACCCGCGGGCTGTCCTTTTTTTCGTGTTTTCGGCGTGACCTCCGGAGCTGAAATTTCTTTGGAACAAAGATAATTCTTTCTAATCTCTGCAATTTCTCGATTAATACCCACCCCATTGTCATTTTATCAGGTTTTGGGGAAGATTTGACAACCTTTAAATTTTGACCATTTTTTCAACCCGCGGGCTGTCCTTTTTTTCGTGTTTTCGGCGTGACCTCCGGAGCTGAAATTTCTTTGGAACAAAGATAATTCTTTCTAATCTCTGCAATTTCTCGATTAATACCCACCCCCTTGTCATTTTATCAGGTTTTGGGGAAGATCTGACAACCTTTAAATTTTGACCATTTTTTCAACCCGCGGGCTGTCGTTTTTTTCGTGTTTTCAGCGTGACCACCGGAGCTGAAATTTCTTTGGAACAAAGATAATTCTTTCTAATCTCTGCAATTTCTCGATTAATACCCACCCCGTTGTCATTTTATCAGGTTTTGGGGAAGATCTGACGACCTTTAAATTTTGACCATTTTTTCAACCCGCGGGCTGTCGTTTTTTTCATGTTTTCGGCGTGACTTCCGGAGCTGAAATTTCTTTGGAACAAAGATTATTCTTTCTAATCTCTGCAATTTCTCGATTAATACCCACCCCGTTGACATTTTATCAGGTTTTGGGGAATACCTGATGCCCTTTAAATTTTGACCATTTTTTCAACCCGCGGGCTGTCGTTTTTTTCATGTTTTCGGCGTGACCTCCGGAGCTGAAATTTCTTTGGAACAAAGATTATTCTTTCTAATCTCTGCAATTTCTCGATTAATACCCACCCCGTTGACATTTTATCAGGTTTTGGGGAAGATCTGACGCCGTTTAAATTTTGACCATTTTTTCAAACCGCGGGCTGTCGTTTTTTTCATGTTTTCGGCGTGACCTCCGGAGCTGAAATTTCTTTGGAACAAAGATAATTCTTTCTAATCTCTGCAATTTCTCGATTAATACCCACCCCCTTGTCATTTTATCAGGTTTTGGGGAAGATCTGACAACCTTTAAATTTTGACCATTTTTTCAACCCGCGGGCTGTCGTTTTTTTCATGTTTTCGGCGTGACCTCCGGAGCTGAAATTTCTTTGGAACAAAGATAATTCTTTCTAATCTCTGCAATTTCTCGATTAATACCCTCCCCGTTGTCATTTTATCAGGTTTTGGGGAAGATCTGACGCCGTTTAAATTTTGACCATTTTTTCAACCCGCGGGCTGTCGTTTTTTTCGTGTTTTCGGCGTGACCTCCGGAGCTGAAATTTCTTTGGAACAAAGATAATTCTTTCTAATCTCTGCAATTTCTCGATTAATACCCACCCCGTTGTCATTTTATCAGGTTTTGGGGAAGATTTGACGACCTTTAAAATTTGACCATTTTTTCAACCCGCGGGCTGTCGTTTTTTTCATGTTTTCGGCGTGACTTCCGGAGCTGAAATTTCTTTGGAACAAAGATTATTCTTTCTAATCTCTGCAATTTCTCGATTAATACCCACCCCGTTGACATTTTATCAGGTTTTGGGGAATACCTGATGCCCTTTAAATTTTGACCAATTTTTCAACCCGCGGGCTGTCGTTTTTTTTCAGGTTTTCGGCGTGACCTCCGGAGCTGAAATTTCTTTGGAACAAAGATAATTCTTTCTAATCTCTGCAATTTCTCGATTAATACCCACCCCGTTGTCATTTTATCAGGTTTTGGGGAAGATCTGACAACCTTTAAATTTTGACCATTTTTTCAACCCGCGGGCTGTCGTTTTTTTCATGTTTTCGGCGTGACTTCCGGAGCTGAAATTTCTTTGGAACAAAGATAATTCTTTCTAATCTCTGCAATTTCTCGATTAATACCCTCCCCGTTGTCATTTTATCAGGTTTTGGGGAAGATCTGACGCCGTTTAAATTTTGACCATTTTTTCAACCCGCGGGCTGTCCTTTTTTTCGTGTTTTCGGCGTGACCTCCGGAGCTGAAATTTCTTTGGAACAAAGATAATTCTTTCTAATCTCTGCAATTTCTCGATTAATACCCACCCCCTTGTCATTTTATCAGGTTTTGGGGAAGATCTGACAACCTTTAAATTTTGACCATTTTTTCAACCCGCGGGCTGTCGTTTTTTTTGTGTTTTCGGCGTGACCTCCGGAGCTGAAATTTCTTTGGAACAAAGATAATTCTTTCTAATCTCTGCAATTTCTCGATTAATACCCACCCCGTTGTCATTTTATCAGGTTTTGGGGAAGATCTGACGACCTTTAAATTTTGACCATTTTTTCAACCCGCGGGCTGTCGTTTTTTTCATGTTTTCGGCGTGACTTCCGGAGCTGAAATTTCTTTGGAACAAAGATTATTCTTTCTAATCTCTGCAATTTCTCGATTAATACCCACCCCGTTGACATTTTATCAGGTTTTGGGGAATACCTGATGCCCTTTAAATTTTGACCATTTTTTCAACCCGCAGGCTGTCGTTTTTTTCGTGTTTTCGGCGTGACCTCCGGAGCTGAAATTTCTTTGGAACAAAGATAATTCTTTCTAATCTCTGCAATTTCTCGATTAATACCCACCCCCTTGTCATTTTATCAGGTTTTGGGGAAGATCTGACAACCTTTAAATTTTGACCATTTTTTCAACCTGCGGGCTGTCGTTTTTTTCGTGTTTTCGGCGTGACCTCCGGAGCTGAAATTTCTTTGGAACAAAGATAATTCTTTCTAATCTCTGCAATTTCTCGATTAATACCCACCCCGTTGACATTTTATCAGATTTTGGGGAATACCTGATGCCCTTTAAATTTTGACCATTTTTTCAACCCGCGGGCTGTCGTTTTTTTCGTGTTTTCGGCAGGACCTCCGGAGCTGAAATTTCTTTGGAACAAAGATAATTCTTTCTAATCTCTGCAATTTCTCGATTAATACCCACCCCGTTGTCATTTTATCAGGTTTTGGGGAAGATTTGACGACCTTTAAATTTTGACCATTTTTTCAACCCGCGGGCTGTCGTTTTTTTCATGTTTTCGGCGTGACCTCCGGAGCTGAAATTTCTTTGGAACAAAGATAATTCTTTCTAATCTCTGCAATTTCTCGATTAATACCCACCCCGTTGTCATTTTATCAGGTTTTGGGGAAGATCTGACGACCTTTAAATTTTGACCATTTTTTCAACCCGCGGGCTGTCGTTTTTTTCATGTTTTCGGCGTGACTTCCGGAGCTGAAATTTCTTTGGAACAAAGATTATTCTTTCTAATCTCTGCAATTTCTCGATTAATACCCACCCTGTTGACATTTTATCAGGTTTTGGGGAATACCTGATGCCCTTTAAATTTTGACCATTTTTTCAACCCGCGGGCTGTCGTTTTTTTCGTGTTTTCGGCGTGACCTCCGGAGCTGAAATTTCTTTGGAACAAAGATAATTCTTTCTAATCTCTGCAATTTCTCGATTAATACCCACCCCGTTGTCATTTTATCAGGTTTTGGGGAAGATTTGACGACCTTTAAATTTTGACCATTTTTTCAACCCGCGGGCTGTCGTTTTTTTCATGTTCTTTGCGTGACTTCCGGAGCTGAAATTTCTTTGGAACAAAGATTATTCTTTCTAATCTCTGCAATTTCTCGATTAATACCCACCCCGTTGACATTTTATCAGGTTTTGGGGAATACCTGATGCCCTTTAAATTTTGACCATTTTTTCAACCCGCGGGCTGTCGTTTTTTTTCAGGTTTTCGGCGTGACCTCCGGAGCTGAAATTTCTTTGGAACAAAGATAATTCTTTCTAATCTCTGCAATTTCTCGATTAATACCCACCCCCTTGTCATTTTATCAGGTTTTGGGGAAGATCTGACGACCTTTAAATTTTGACCATTTTTTCAACCCGCGGGCTGTCCTTTTTTTCGTGTTTTCGGCGTGACCTCCGGAGCTGAAATTTCTTTGGAACAAAGATAATTCTTTCTAATCTCTGCAATTTCTCGATTAATACCCACCCCGTTGTCATTTTATCAGGTTTTGGGGAAGATTTGACGACCTTTAAATTTTGACCATTTTTTCAACCCGCGGGCTGTCGTTTTTTTCATGTTTTCGGCGTGACCTCCGGAGCTGAAATTTCTTTGGAACAAAGATAATTCTTTCTAATCTCTGCAATTTCTCGATTAATACCCACCCCTTTGTCATTTTATCAGGTTTTGGGGAAGATCTGACGACCTTTAAATTTTGACCATTTTTTCAACCCGCGGGCTGTCGTTTTTTTCATGTTTTCGGCGTGACTTCCGGAGCTGAAATTTCTTTGGAACAAAGATTATTCTTTCTAATCTCTGCAATTTCTCGATTAATACCCACCCCGTTGACATTTTATCAGGTTTTGGGGAATACCTGATGCCCTTTAAATTTTGACCATTTTTTCAACCCGCGGGCTGTCGTTTTTTTCGTGTTTTCGGCGTGACCTCCGGAGCTGAAATTTCTTTGGAACAAAGATAATTCTTTCTAATCTCTGCAATTTCTCGATTAATACCCACCCCGTTGTCATTTTATCAGGTTTTGGGGAAGATTTGACGACCTTTAAATTTTGACCATTTTTTCAACCCGCGGGCTGTCGTTTTTTTCATGTTTTCGGCGTGACTTCCGGAGCTGAAATTTCTTTGGAACAAAGATTATTCTTTCAAATCTCTGCAATTTCTCGATTAATACCCACCCCGTTGACATTTTATCAGGTTTTGGGGAATACCTGATGCCCTTTAAATTTTGACCATTTTTTCAACCCGCGGGCTGTCGTTTTTTTTCAGGTTTTCGGCGTGACCTCCGGAGCTGAAATTTCTTTGGAACAAAGATAATTCTTTCTAATCTCTGCAATTTCTCGATTAATACCCACCCCCTTGTCATTTTATCAGGTTTTGGGGAAGATCTGACAACCTTTAAATTTTGACCATTTTTTCAACCCGCGGGCTGTCCTTTTTTTCGTGTTTTCGGCGTGACCTCCGGAGCTGAAATTTCTTTGGAACAAAGATAATTCTTTCTAATCTCTGCAATTTCTCGATTAATACCCACCCCCTTGTCATTTTATCAGGTTTTGGGGAAGATCTGACAACCTTTAAATTTTGACCATTTTTTCAACCCGCGGGCTGTCCTTTTTTTCGTGTTTTCGGCGTGACCTCCGGAGCTGAAATTTCTTTGGAACAAAGATAATTCTTTCTAATCTCTGCAATTTCTCGATTAATACCCACCCCGTTGTCATTTTATCAGGTTTTGGGGAAGATTTGACGACCTTTAAATTTTGACCATTTTTTCAACCCGCGGGCTGTCGTTTTTTTCATGTTTTCGGCGTGACTTCCGGAGCTGAAATTTCTTTGGAACAAAGATTATTCTTTCAAATCTCTGCAATTTCTCGATTAATACCCACCCCGTTGACATTTTATCAGGTTTTGGGGAATACCTGATGCCCTTTAAATTTTGACCATTTTTTCAACCCGCGGGCTGTCGTTTTTTTTCAGGTTTTCGGCGTGACCTCCGGAGCTGAAATTTCTTTGGAACAAAGATAATTCTTTCTAATCTCTGCAATTTCTCGATTAATACCCACCCCCTTGTCATTTTATCAGGTTTTGGGGAAGATCTGACAACCTTTAAATTTTGACCATTTTTTCAACCCGCGGGCTGTCCTTTTTTTCGTGTTTTCGGCGTGACCTCCGGAGCTGAAATTTCTTTGGAACAAAGATAATTCTTTCTAATCTCTGCAATTTCTCGATTAATACCCACCCCCTTGTCATTTTATCAGGTTTTGGGGAAGATCTGACAACCTTTAAATTTTGACCATTTTTTCAACCCGCGGGCTGTCCTTTTTTTCGTGTTTTCGGCGTGACCTCCGGAGCTGAAATTTCTTTGGAACAAAGATAATTCTTTCTAATCTCTGCAATTTCTCGATTAATACCCAACCCCTTGTCATTTTATCAGGTTTTGGGGAAGATCTGACAACCTTTAAATTTTGACCATATTTTCAACCCGCGGGCTGTCGTTTTTTTTGTGTTTTCGGCGTGACCTCCGGAGCTGAAATTTCTTTGGAACAAAGATAATTCTTTCTAATCTCTGCAATTTCTCGATTAATACCCTCCCCGTTGTCATTTTATCAGGTTTTGGGGAAGATCTGACGCCGTTTAAATTTTGACCATTTTTTCAACCCGCGGGCTGTCGTTTTTTTCGTGTTTTCGGCGTGACCTCCGGAGCTGAGATTTCTTTGGAACAAAGATAATTCTTTCTAATCTCTGCAATTTCTCGATTAATACCCACCCCGTTGTCATTTTATCAGGTTTTGGGGAAGATTTGACGACCTTTAAATTTTGACCATTTTTTCAACCCGCGGGCTGTCGTTTTTTTCATGTTTTCGGCGTGACTTCCGGAGCTGAAATTTCTTTGGAACAAAGATTATTCTTTCTAATCTCTGCAATTTCTCGATTAATACCCACCCCGTTGACATTTTATCAGGTTTTGGGGAATACCTGATGCCCTTTAAATTTTGACCATTTTTTCAACCCGCGGGCTGTCATTTTTTTCGTGTTTTCGGCGTGACCTCCGGAGCTGAAATTTCTTTGGAACAAAGATAATTCTTTCTAATCTCTGCAATTTCTCGATTAATACCCACCCCCTTGTCATTTTATCAGGTTTTGGGGAAGATCTGACGACCTTTAAATTGTGACCATTTTTTCAACCCGTGGGCTGTCCTTTTTTTCGTGTTTTCGGCGTGACCTCCGGAGCTGAAATTTCTTTGGAACAAAGATAATTCTTTCTAATCTCTGCAATTTCTCGATTAATACCCACCCCCTTGTCATTTTATCAGGTTTTGGGGAAGATCTGACAACCTTTAAATTTTGACCATTTTTTCAACCCGCGGGCTGTCGTTTTTTTCGTGTTTTCGGCGTGACCTCCGGAGCTGAAATTTCTTTGGAACAAAGATAATTCTTTCTAATCTCTGCAATTTCTCGATTAATACCCACCCCGTTGACATTTTATCAGGTTTTGGGGAATACCTGATGCCCTTTAAATTTTGACCATTTTTTCAACCCGCGGGCTGTCGTTTTTTTCGTGTTTTCGGCGTGACCTCCGGAGCTGAAATTTCTTTGGAACAAAGATAATTCTTTCTAATCTCTGCAATTTCTCGATTAATACCCACCCCCTTGTCATTTTATCAGGTTTTGGGGAAGATTTGACGACCTTTAAATTTTGACCATTTTTTCAACCCGCGGGCTGTCGTTTTTTTCATGTTTTCGGCGTGACCTCCGGAGCTGAAATTTCTTTGGAACAAAGATAATTCTTTCTAATCTCTGCAATTTCTCGATTAATACCCACCCCGTTGTCATTTTATCAGGTTTTGGGGAAGATCTGACGACCTTTAAATTTTGACCATTTTTTCAACCCGCGGGCTGTCGTTTTTTTCATGTTTTCAGCGTGACTTCCGGAGCTGAAATTTCTTTGGAACAAAGATTATTCTTTCTAATCTCTGCAATTTCTCGATTAATACCCACCCTGTAGACATTTTATCAGGTTTTGGGGAATACCTGATGCCCTTTAAATTTTGACCATTTTTTCAACCCGCAGGCTGTCGTTTTTTTCGTGTTTTCGGCGTGACCTCCGGAGCTGAAATTTCTTTGGAACAAAGATAATTCTTTCTAATCTCTGCAATTTCTCGATTAATACCCACCCCGTTGTCATTTTATCAGGTTTTGGGGAAGATTTGACGACCTTTAAATTTTGACCATTTTTTCAATCTGCGACCTGTCGTTTTTTTCGGGTTTTCGGCGTGACCTCTGGAGCTGAAATTTCTTTGGAACAAAGATAATTCTTTCTAATCTCTGCAATTTCTCGATTAATACCCACCCCCTTGTCATTTTATCAGGTTTTGGGGAATACCTGATGCCCTTTAAATTTTGACCATTTTTTCAACCCGCGGACTGTCGTTTTTTTTCAGGTTTTCGGCGTGACCTCCGGAGCTGAAATTTCTTTGGAACAAAGATAATTCTTTCTAATCTCTGCAATTTCTCGATTAATACCCACCCCCTTGACATTTTATCAGGTTTTGGGGAATACCTGATGCCCTTTAAATTTTGACCATTTTTTCAACCCGCGGGCTGTCGTTTTTTTCGTGTTTTCGGCGTGACCTCCGGAGCTGAAATTTCTTTGGAACAAAGATAATTCTTTCTAATCTCTGCAATTTCTCGATTAATACCCACCCCGTTGACATTTTATCAGGTTTTGGGGAATACCTGATGCCCTTTAAATTTTGACCATTTTTTCAACCCGCGGGCTGTCGTTTTTTTCGTGTTTTCGGCGTGACCTCCGGAGCTGAAATTTCTTTGGAACAAAGATAATTCTTTCTAATCTCTGCAATTTCTCGATTAATACCCACCCCCTTGTCATTTTATCAGGTTTTGGGGAAGATCTGACAACCTTTAAATTTTGACCATTTTTTCAACCTGCGGGCTGTCGTTTTTTTCGTGTTTTCGGCGTGACCTCCGGAGCTGAAATTTCTTTGGAACAAAGATAATTCTTTCTAATCTCTGCAATTTCTCGATTAATACCCACCCCGTTGACATTTTATCAGATTTTGGGGAATACCTGATGCCCTTTAAATTTTGACCATTTTTTCAACCCGCGGGCTGTCGTTTTTTTCGTGTTTTCGGCAGGACCTCCGGAGCTGAAATTTCTTTGGAACAAAGATAATTCTTTCTAATCTCTGCAATTTCTCGATTAATACCCACCCCGTTGTCATTTTATCAGGTTTTGGGGAAGATTTGACGACCTTTAAATTTTGACCATTTTTTCAACCCGCGGGCTGTCGTTTTTTTCATGTTTTCGGCGTGACCTCCGGAGCTGAAATTTCTTTGGAACAAAGATAATTCTTTCTAATCTCTGCAATTTCTCGATTAATACCCACCCCGTTGTCATTTTATCAGGTTTTGGGGAAGATCTGACGACCTTTAAATTTTGACCATTTTTTCAACCCGCGGGCTGTCGTTTTTTTCATGTTTTCGGCGTGACTTCCGGAGCTGAAATTTCTTTGGAACAAAGATTATTCTTTCTAATCTCTGCAATTTCTCGATTAATACCCACCCTGTTGACATTTTATCAGGTTTTGGGGAATACCTGATGCCCTTTAAATTTTGACCATTTTTTCAACCCGCGGGCTGTCGTTTTTTTCGTGTTTTCGGCGTGACCTCCGGAGCTGAAATTTCTTTGGAACAAAGATAATTCTTTCTAATCTCTGCAATTTCTCGATTAATACCCACCCCGTTGTCATTTTATCAGGTTTTGGGGAAGATTTGACGACCTTTAAATTTTGACCATTTTTTCAACCCGCGGGCTGTCGTTTTTTTCATGTTCTTTGCGTGACTTCCGGAGCTGAAATTTCTTTGGAACAAAGATTATTCTTTCTAATCTCTGCAATTTCTCGATTAATACCCACCCCGTTGACATTTTATCAGGTTTTGGGGAATACCTGATGCCCTTTAAATTTTGACAATTTTTTCAACCCGCGGGCTGTCGTTTTTTTTCAGGTTTTCGGCGTGACCTCCGGAGCTGAAATTTCTTTGGAACAAAGATAATTCTTTCTAATCTCTGCAATTTCTCGATTAATACCCACCCCCTTGTCATTTTATCAGGTTTTGGGGAAGATCTGACGACCTTTAAATTTTGACCATTTTTTCAACCCGCGGGCTGTCCTTTTTTTCGTGTTTTCGGCGTGACCTCCGGAGCTGAAATTTCTTTGGAACAAAGATAATTCTTTCTAATCTCTGCAATTTCTCGATTAATACCCACCCCGTTGTCATTTTATCAGGTTTTGGGGAAGATTTGACGACCTTTAAATTTTGACCATTTTTTCAACCCGCGGGCTGTCGTTTTTTTCATGTTTTCGGCGTGACCTCCGGAGCTGAAATTTCTTTGGAACAAAGATAATTCTTTCTAATCTCTGCAATTTCTCGATTAATACCCACCCCGTTGTCATTTTATCAGGTTTTGGGGAAGATCTGACGACCTTTAAATTTTGACCATTTTTTCAACCCGCGGGCTGTCGTTTTTTTCATGTTTTCAGCGTGACTTCCGGAGCTGAAATTTCTTTGGAACAAAGATTATTCTTTCTAATCTCTGCAATTTCTCGATTAATACCCACCCTGTAGACATTTTATCAGGTTTTGGGGAATACCTGATGCCCTTTAAATTTTGACCATTTTTTCAACCCGCGGGCTGTCGTTTTTTTCGTGTTTTCGGCGTGACCTCCGGAGCTGAAATTTCTTTGGAACAAAGATAATTCTTTCTAATCTCTGCAATTTCTCGATTAATACCCACCCCGTTGTCATTTTATCAGGTTTTGGGGAAGATTTGACGACCTTTAAATTTTGACCATTTTTTCAACCCGCGGGCTGTCGTTTTTTTCATGTTTTCGGCGTGACTTCCGGAGCTGAAATTTCTTTGGAACAAAGATTATTCTTTCTAATCTCTGCAATTTCTCGATTAATACCCACCCCGTTGACATTTTATCAGGTTTTGGGGAATACCTGATGCCCTTTAAATTTTGACCATTTTTTCAACCCGCGGGCTGTCGTTTTTTTTCAGGTTTTCGGCGTGACCTCCGGAGCTGAAATTTCTTTGGAACAAAGATAATTCTTTCTAATCTCTGCAATTTCTCGATTAATACCCACCCCCTTGACATTTTATCAGGTTTTGGGGAATACCTGATGCCCTTTAAATTTTGACCATTTTTTCAACCCGCGGGCTGTCGTTTTTTTCGTGTTTTCGGCGTGACCTCCGGAGCTGAAATTTCTTTGGAACAAAGATAATTCTTTCTAATCTCTGCAATTTCTCGATTAATACCCACCCCCTTGTCATTTTATCAGGTTTTGGGGAAGATCTGACAACCTTTAAATTTTGACCATTTTTTCAACCCGCGGGCTGCCGTTTTTTTCGTGTTTTCGGCGTGACCTCCGGAGCTAAAATTTCTTTGGAACAAAGATAATTCTTTCTAATCTCTGCAATTTCTCGATTAATACCCACCCCGTTGACATTTTATCAGGTTTTGGGGAATACCTGATGCCCTTTAAATTTTGACCATTTTTTCAACCCGCGGGCTGTCGTTTTTTTCGTGTTTTCGGCGTGACCTCCGGAGCTGAAATTTCTTTGGAACAAAGATAATTCTTTCTAATCTCTGCAATTTCTCGATTAATACCCACCCCGTTGTCATTTTATCAGGTTTTGGGGAAGATTTGACGACCTTTAAATTTTGACCATTTTTTCAACCCGCGGGCTGTCGTTTTTTTCATGTTTTCGGCGTGACCTCCGGAGCTGAAATTTCTTTGGAACAAAGATAATTCTTTCTAATCTCTGCAATTTCTCGATTAATACCCACCCCGTTGTCATTTTATCAGGTTTTGGGGAAGATCTGACGACCTTTAAATTTTGACCATTTTTTCAACCCGCGGGCTGTCGTTTTTTTCATGTTTTCAGCGTGACTTCCGGAGCTGAAATTTCTTTGGAACAAAGATTATTCTTTCTAATCTCTGCAATTTCTCGATTAATACCCACCCTGTAGACATTTTATCAGGTTTTGGGGAATACCTGATGCCCTTTAAATTTTGACCATTTTTTCAACCCGCGGGCTGTCGTTTTTTTCGTGTTTTCGGCGTGACCTCCGGAGCTGAAATTTCTTTGGAACAAAGATAATTCTTTCTAATCTCTGCAATTTCTCGATTAATACCCACCCCGTTGTCATTTTATCAGGTTTTGGGGAAGATTTGACGACCTTTAAATTTTGACCATTTTTTCAACCCGCGGGCTGTCGTTTTTTTCATGTTTTCGGCGTGACTTCCGGAGCTGAAATTTCTTTGGAACAAAGATTATTCTTTCTAATCTCTGCAATTTCTCGATTAATACCCACCCCGTTGACATTTTATCAGGTTTTGGGGAATACCTGATGCCCTTTAAATTTTGACCATTTTTTCAACCCGCGGGCTGTCGTTTTTTTTCAGGTTTTCGGCGTGACCTCCGGAGCTGAAATTTCTTTGGAACAAAGATAATTCTTTCTAATCTCTGCAATTTCTCGATTAATACCCACCCCCTTGACATTTTATCAGGTTTTGGGGAATACCTGATGCCCTTTAAATTTTGACCATTTTTTCAACCCGCGGGCTGTCGTTTTTTTCGTGTTTTCGGCGTGACCTCCGGAGCTGAAATTTCTTTGGAACAAAGATAATTCTTTCTAATCTCTGCAATTTCTCGATTAATACCCACCCCGTTGTCATTTTATCAGGTTTTGGGGAAGATTTGACGACCTTTAAATTTTGACCATTTTTTCAACCCGCGGGCTGTCGTTTTTTTCATGTTTTCGGCGTGACCTCCGGAGCTGAAATTTCTTTGGAACAAAGATAATTCTTTCTAATCTCTGCAATTTCTCGATTAATACCCACCCCGTTGTCATTTTATCAGGTTTTGGGGAAGATCTGACGACCTTTAAATTTTGACCATTTTTTCAACCCGCGGGCTGTCGTTTTTTTCATGTTTTCGGCGTGACTTCCGGAGCTGAAATTTCTTTGGAACAAAGATTATTCTTTCTAATCTCTGCAATTTCTCGATTAATACCCACCCCGTTGACATTTTATCAGGTTTTGGGGAATACCTGATGCCCTTTAAATTTTGACCATTTTTTCAACCCGCGGGCTGTCGTTTTTTTCGTGTTTTCGGCGTGACCTCCGGAGCTGAAATTTCTTTGGAACAAAGATAATTCTTTCTAATCTCTGCAATTTCTCGATTAATACCCACCCCGTTGTCATTTTATCAGGTTTTGGGGATGATCTGACGACCTTTAAATTTTGACCATTTTTTCAACTCGCGGGCTGTCGTTTTTTTCATGTTTTCGGCGTGACCTCCGGAGCTGAAATTTCTTTGGAACAAAGATAATTCTTTCTAATCTCTGCAATTTCTCGATTAATACCCTCCCCGTTGTCATTTTATCAGGTTTTGGGGAAGATCTGACGCCGTTTAAATTTTGACCATTTTTTCAACCCGCGGGCTGTCGTTTTTTTCGTGTTTTTGGCGTGACCTCCGGAGCTGAAATTTCTTTGGAACAAAGATAATTCTTTCTAATCTCTGCAATTTCTCGATCAATACCCACCCCGTTGTCATTTTATCAGGTTTTGGGGAAGATTTGACGACCTTTAAATTTTGACCATTTTTTCAACCCGCGGGCTGTCGTTTTTTTCATGTTTTCGGCGTGACTTCCGGAGCTGAAATTTCTTTGGAACAAAGATTATTCTTTCTAATCTCTGCAATTTCTCGATTAATACCCACCCCGTTGACATTTTATCAGGTTTTGGGGAATACCTGATGCCCTTTAAATTTTGACCATTTTTTCAACCCGCGGGCTGTCATTTTTTTCGTGTTTTCGGCGTGACCTCCGGAGCTGAAATTTCTTTGGAACAAAGATAATTCTTTCTAATCTCTGCAATTTCTCGATTAATACCCACCCCCTTGTCATTTTATCAGGTTTTGGGGAAGATCTGACAACCTTTAAATTTTGACCATTTTTTCAACCCGTGGGCTGTCCTTTTTTTCGTGTTTTCGGCGTGACCTCCGGAGCTGAAATTTCTTTGGAACAAAGATAATTCTTTCTAATCTCTGCAATTTCTCGATTAATACCCACCCCCTTGTCATTTTATCAGATTTTGGGGAAGATCTGACAACCTTTAAATTTTGACCATTTTTTCAACCCGCGGGCTGTCGTTTTTTTCGTGTTTTCGGCGTGACCTCCGGAGCTGAAATTTCTTTGGAACAAAGATAATTCTTTCTAATCTCTGCAATTTCTCGATTAATACCCACCCCGTTGACATTTTATCAGGTTTTGGGGAATACCTGATGCCCTTTAAATTTTGACCATTTTTTCAACCCGCGGGCTGTCGTTTTTTTCGTGTTTTCGGCGTGACCTCCGGAGCTGAAATTTCTTTGGAACAAAGATAATTCTTTCTAATCTCTGCAATTTCTCGATTAATACCCACCCCCTTGTCATTTTATCAGGTTTTGGGGAAGATTTGACGACCTTTAAATTTTGACCATTTTTTCAACCCGCGGGCTGTCGTTTTTTTCATGTTTTCGGCGTGACCTCCGGAGCTGAAATTTCTTTGGAACAAAGATAATTCTTTCTAATCTCTGCAATTTCTCGATTAATACCCACCCCGTTGTCATTTTATCAGGTTTTGGGGAAGATCTGACGACCTTTAAATTTTGACCATTTTTTCAACCCGCGGGCTGTCGTTTTTTTCATGTTTTCAGCGTGACTTCCGGAGCTGAAATTTCTTTGGAACAAAGATTATTCTTTCTAATCTCTGCAATTTCTCGATTAATACCCACCCTGTAGACATTTTATCAGGTTTTGGGGAATACCTGATGCCCTTTAAATTTTGACCATTTTTTCAACCCGCAGGCTGTCGTTTTTTTCGTGTTTTCGGCGTGACCTCCGGAGCTGAAATTTCTTTGGAACAAAGATAATTCTTTCTAATCTCTGCAATTTCTCGATTAATACCCACCCCGTTGTCATTTTATCAGGTTTTGGGGAAGATTTGACGACCTTTAAATTTTGACCATTTTTTCAATCTGCGACCTGTCGTTTTTTTCGGGTTTTCGGCGTGACCTCTGGAGCTGAAATTTCTTTGGAACAAAGATAATTCTTTCTAATCTCTGCAATTTCTCGATTAATACCCACCCCCTTGTCATTTTATCAGGTTTTGGGGAATACCTGATGCCCTTTAAATTTTGACCATTTTTTCAACCCGCGGACTGTCGTTTTTTTTCAGGTTTTCGGCGTGACCTCCGGAGCTGAAATTTCTTTGGAACAAAGATAATTCTTTCTAATCTCTGCAATTTCTCGATTAATACCCACCCCCTTGACATTTTATCAGGTTTTGGGGAATACCTGATGCCCTTTAAATTTTGACCATTTTTTCAACCCGCGGGCTGTCGTTTTTTTCGTGTTTTCGGCGTGACCTCCGGAGCTGAAATTTCTTTGGAACAAAGATAATTCTTTCTAATCTCTGCAATTTCTCGATTAATACCCACCCCGTTGACATTTTATCAGGTTTTGGGGAATACCTGATGCCCTTTAAATTTTGACCATTTTTTCAACCCGCGGGCTGTCGTTTTTTTCGTGTTTTCGGCGTGACCTCCGGAGCTGAAATTTCTTTGGAACAAAGATAATTCTTTCTAATCTCTGCAATTTCTCGATTAATACCCACCCCCTTGTCATTTTATCAGGTTTTGGGGAAGATCTGACAACCTTTAAATTTTGACCATTTTTTCAACCTGCGGGCTGTCGTTTTTTTCGTGTTTTCGGCGTGACCTCCGGAGCTGAAATTTCTTTGGAACAAAGATAATTCTTTCTAATCTCTGCAATTTCTCGATTAATACCCACCCCGTTGACATTTTATCAGATTTTGGGGAATACCTGATGCCCTTTAAATTTTGACCATTTTTTCAACCCGCGGGCTGTCGTTTTTTTCGTGTTTTCGGCAGGACCTCCGGAGCTGAAATTTCTTTGGAACAAAGATAATTCTTTCTAATCTCTGCAATTTCTCGATTAATACCCACCCCGTTGTCATTTTATCAGGTTTTGGGGAAGATTTGACGACCTTTAAATTTTGACCATTTTTTCAACCCGCGGGCTGTCGTTTTTTTCATGTTTTCGGCGTGACCTCCGGAGCTGAAATTTCTTTGGAACAAAGATAATTCTTTCTAATCTCTGCAATTTCTCGATTAATACCCACCCCGTTGTCATTTTATCAGGTTTTGGGGAAGATCTGACGACCTTTAAATTTTGACCATTTTTTCAACCCGCGGGCTGTCGTTTTTTTCATGTTTTCGGCGTGACTTCCGGAGCTGAAATTTCTTTGGAACAAAGATTATTCTTTCTAATCTCTGCAATTTCTCGATTAATACCCACCCTGTTGACATTTTATCAGGTTTTGGGGAATACCTGATGCCCTTTAAATTTTGACCATTTTTTCAACCCGCGGGCTGTCGTTTTTTTCGTGTTTTCGGCGTGACCTCCGGAGCTGAAATTTCTTTGGAACAAAGATAATTCTTTCTAATCTCTGCAATTTCTCGATTAATACCCACCCCGTTGTCATTTTATCAGGTTTTGGGGAAGATTTGACGACCTTTAAATTTTGACCATTTTTTCAACCCGCGGGCTGTCGTTTTTTTCATGTTCTTTGCGTGACTTCCGGAGCTGAAATTTCTTTGGAACAAAGATTATTCTTTCTAATCTCTGCAATTTCTCGATTAATACCCACCCCGTTGACATTTTATCAGGTTTTGGGGAATACCTGATGCCCTTTAAATTTTGACCATTTTTTCAACCCGCGGGCTGTCGTTTTTTTTCAGGTTTTCGGCGTGACCTCCGGAGCTGAAATTTCTTTGGAACAAAGATAATTCTTTCTAATCTCTGCAATTTCTCGATTAATACCCACCCCCTTGTCATTTTATCAGGTTTTGGGGAAGATCTGACGACCTTTAAATTTTGACCATTTTTTCAACCCGCGGGCTGTCCTTTTTTTCGTGTTTTCGGCGTGACCTCCGGAGCTGAAATTTCTTTGGAACAAAGATAATTCTTTCTAATCTCTGCAATTTCTCGATTAATACCCACCCCGTTGTCATTTTATCAGGTTTTGGGGAAGATTTGACGACCTTTAAATTTTGACCATTTTTTCAACCCGCGGGCTGTCGTTTTTTTCATGTTTTCGGCGTGACCTCCGGAGCTGAAATTTCTTTGGAACAAAGATAATTCTTTCTAATCTCTGCAATTTCTCGATTAATACCCACCCCGTTGTCATTTTATCAGGTTTTGGGGAAGATCTGACGACCTTTAAATTTTGACCATTTTTTCAACCCGCGGGCTGTCGTTTTTTTCATGTTTTCAGCGTGACTTCCGGAGCTGAAATTTCTTTGGAACAAAGATTATTCTTTCTAATCTCTGCAATTTCTCGATTAATACCCACCCTGTAGACATTTTATCAGGTTTTGGGGAATACCTGATGCCCTTTAAATTTTGACCATTTTTTCAACCCGCGGGCTGTCGTTTTTTTCGTGTTTTCGGCGTGACCTCCGGAGCTGAAATTTCTTTGGAACAAAGATAATTCTTTCTAATCTCTGCAATTTCTCGATTAATACCCACCCCGTTGTCATTTTATCAGGTTTTGGGGAAGATTTGACGACCTTTAAATTTTGACCATTTTTTCAACCCGCGGGCTGTCGTTTTTTTCATGTTTTCGGCGTGACTTCCGGAGCTGAAATTTCTTTGGAACAAAGATTATTCTTTCTAATCTCTGCAATTTCTCGATTAATACCCACCCCGTTGACATTTTATCAGGTTTTGGGGAATACCTGATGCCCTTTAAATTTTGACCATTTTTTCAACCCGCGGGCTGTCGTTTTTTTTCAGGTTTTCGGCGTGACCTCCGGAGCTGAAATTTCTTTGGAACAAAGATAATTCTTTCTAATCTCTGCAATTTCTCGATTAATACCCACCCCCTTGACATTTTATCAGGTTTTGGGGAATACCTGATGCCCTTTAAATTTTGACCATTTTTTCAACCCGCGGGCTGTCGTTTTTTTCGTGTTTTCGGCGTGACCTCCGGAGCTGAAATTTCTTTGGAACAAAGATAATTCTTTCTAATCTCTGCAATTTCTCGATTAATACCCACCCCGTTGTCATTTTATCAGGTTTTGGGGAAGATTTGACGACCTTTAAATTTTGACCATTTTTTCAACCCGCGGGCTGTCGTTTTTTTCATGTTTTCGGCGTGACCTCCGGAGCTGAAATTTCTTTGGAACAAAGATAATTCTTTCTAATCTCTGCAATTTCTCGATTAATACCCACCCCGTTGTCATTTTATCAGGTTTTGGGGAAGATCTGACGACCTTTAAATTTTGACCATTTTTTCAACCCGCGGGCTGTCGTTTTTTTCATGTTTTCGGCGTGACTTCCGGAGCTGAAATTTCTTTGGAACAAAGATTATTCTTTCTAATCTCTGCAATTTCTCGATTAATACCCACCCTGTTGACATTTTATCAGGTTTTGGGGAATACCTGATGCCCTTTAAATTTTGACCATTTTTTCAACCCGCGGGCTGTCGTTTTTTTCGTGTTTTCGGCGTGACCTCCGGAGCTGAAATTTCTTTGGAACAAAGATAATTCTTTCTAATCTCTGCAATTTCTCGATTAATACCCACCCCCTTGTCATTTTATCAGGTTTTGGGGATGATCTGACGACCTTTAAATTTTGACCATTTTTTCAACTCGCGGGCTGTCGTTTTTTTCATGTTTTCGGCGTGACCTCCGGAGCTGAAATTTCTTTGGAACAAAGATAATTCTTTCTAATCTCTGCAATTTCTCGATTAATACCCTCCCCGTTGTCATTTTATCAGGTTTTGGGGAAGATCTGACGCCGTTTAAATTTTGACCATTTTTTCAACCCGCGGGCTGTCGTTTTTTTCGTGTTTTTGGCGTGACCTCCGGAGCTGAAATTTCTTTGGAACAAAGATAATTCTTTCTAATCTCTGCAATTTCTCGATTAATACCCACCCCGTTGTCATTTTATCAGGTTTTGGGGAAGATTTGACGACCTTTAAATTTTGACCATTTTTTCAACCCGCGGGCTGTCGTTTTTTTCATGTTTTCGGCGTGACTTCCGGAGCTGAAATTTCTTTGGAACAAAGATTATTCTTTCTAATCTCTGCAATTTCTCGATTAATACCCACCCCGTTGACATTTTATCAGGTTTTGGGGAATACCTGATGCCCTTTAAATTTTGACCATTTTTTCAACCCGCGGGCTGTCATTTTTTTCGTGTTTTCGGCGTGACCTCCGGAGCTGAAATTTCTTTGGAACAAAGATAATTCTTTCTAATCTCTGCAATTTCTCGATTAATACCCACCCCCTTGTCATTTTATCAGGTTTTGGGGAAGATCTGACAACCTTTAAATTTTGACCATTTTTTCAACCCGTGGGCTGTCCTTTTTTTCGTGTTTTCGGCGTGACCTCCGGAGCTGAAATTTCTTTGGAACAAAGATAATTCTTTCTAATCTCTGCAATTTCTCGATTAATACCCACCCCCTTGTCATTTTATCAGGTTTTGGGGAAGATCTGACAACCTTTAAATTTTGACCATTTTTTCAACCCGCGGGCTGTCGTTTTTTTCGTGTTTTCGGCGTGACCTCCGGAGCTGAAATTTCTTTGGAACAAAGATAATTCTTTCTAATCTCTGCAATTTCTCGATTAATACCCACCCCGTTGACATTTTATCAGGTTTTGGGGAATACCTGATGCCCTTTAAATTTTGACCATTTTTTCAACCCGCGGGCTGTCGTTTTTTTCGTGTTTTCGGCGTGACCTCCGGAGCTGAAATTTCTTTGGAACAAAGATAATTCTTTCTAATCTCTGCAATTTCTCGATTAATACCCACCCCCTTGTCATTTTATCAGGTTTTGTGGAAGATTTGACGACCTTTAAATTTTGACCATTTTTTCAACCCGCGGGCTGTCGTTTTTTTCATGTTTTCGGCGTGACCTCCGGAGCTGAAATTTCTTTGGAACAAAGATAATTCTTTCTAATCTCTGCAATTTCTCGATTAATACCCACCCCGTTGTCATTTTATCAGGTTTTGGGGAAGATCTGACGACCTTTAAATTTTGACCATTTTTTCAACCCGCGGGCTGTCGTTTTTTTCATGTTTTCAGCGTGACTTCCGGAGCTGAAATTTCTTTGGAACAAAGATTATTCTTTCTAATCTCTGCAATTTCTCGATTAATACCCACCCTGTAGACATTTTATCAGGTTTTGGGGAATACCTGATGCCCTTTAAATTTTGACCATTTTTTCAACCCGCAGGCTGTCGTTTTTTTCGTGTTTTCGGCGTGACCTCCGGAGCTGAAATTTCTTTGGAACAAAGATAATTCTTTCTAATCTCTGCAATTTCTCGATTAATACCCACCCCGTTGTCATTTTATCAGGTTTTGGGGAAGATTTGACGACCTTTAAATTTTGACCATTTTTTCAATCTGCGACCTGTCGTTTTTTTCGGGTTTTCGGCGTGACCTCTGGAGCTGAAATTTCTTTGGAACAAAGATAATTCTTTCTAATCTCTGCAATTTCTCGATTAATACCCACCCCCTTGTCATTTTATCAGGTTTTGGGGAATACCTGATGCCCTTTAAATTTTGACCATTTTTTCAACCCGCGGACTGTCGTTTTTTTTCAGGTTTTCGGCGTGACCTCCGGAGCTGAAATTTCTTTGGAACAAAGATAATTCTTTCTAATCTCTGCAATTTCTCGATTAATACCCACCCCCTTGACATTTTATCAGGTTTTGGGGAATACCTGATGCCCTTTAAATTTTGACCATTTTTTCAACCCGCGGGCTGTCGTTTTTTTCGTGTTTTCGGCGTGACCTCCGGAGCTGAAATTTCTTTGGAACAAAGATAATTCTTTCTAATCTCTGCAATTTCTCGATTAATACCCACCCTGTAGACATTTTATCAGGTTTTGGGGAATACCTGATGCCCTTTAAATTTTGACCATTTTTTCAACCCGCAGGCTGTCGTTTTTTTCGTGTTTTCGGCGTGACCTCCGGAGCTGAAATTTCTTTGGAACAAAGATAATTCTTTCTAATCTCTGCAATTTCTCGATTAATACCCACCCCGTTGTCATTTTATCAGGTTTTGGGGAAGATTTGACGACCTTTAAATTTTGACCATTTTTTCAACCCGCGGGCTGTCGTTTTTTTCATGTTTTCGGCGTGACTTCCGGAGCTGAAATTTCTTTGGAACAAAGATTATTCTTTCTAATCTCTGCAATTTCTCGATTAATACCCACGCCCTTGTCATTTTATCAGGTTTTGGGGAATACCTGATGCCCTTTAAATTTTGACCATTTTTTCAACCCGCGGACTGTCGTTTTTTTTCAGGTTTTCGGCGTGACCTCCGGAGCTGAAATTTCTTTGGAACAAAGATAATTCTTTCTAATCTCTGCAATTTCTCGATTAATACCCACCCCGTTGTCATTTTATCAGGTTTTGGGGAAGATTTGACGACCTTTAAATTTTGACCATTTTTTCAACCCGCGGGCTGTCGTTTTTTTCATGTTTTCGGCGTGACTTCCGGAGCTGAAATTTCTTTGGAACAAAGATTATTCTTTCTAATCTCTGCAATTTCTCGATTAATACCCACCCCGTTGACATTTTATCAGGTTTTGGGGAATACCTGATGCCCTTTAAATTTTGACCATTTTTTCAACCCGCGGGCTGTCGTTTTTTTTCAGGTTTTCGGCGTGACCTCCGGAGCTGAAATTTCTTTGGAACAAAGATAATTCTTTCTAATCTCTGCAATTTCTCGATTAATACCCACCCCCTTGACATTTTATCAGGTTTTGGGGAATACCTGATGCCCTTTAAATTTTGACCATTTTTTCAACCCGCGGGCTGTCGTTTTTTTCGTGTTTTCGGCGTGACCTCCGGAGCTGAAATTTCTTTGGAACAAAGATAATTCTTTCTAATCTCTGCAATTTCTCGATTAATACCCACCCCGTTGTCATTTTATCAGGTTTTGGGGAAGATTTGACGACCTTTAAATTTTGACCATTTTTTCAACCCGCGGGCTGTCGTTTTTTTCATGTTTTCGGCGTGACCTCCGGAGCTGAAATTTCTTTGGAACAAAGATAATTCTTTCTAATCTCTGCAATTTCTCGATTAATACCCACCCCGTTGTCATTTTATCAGGTTTTGGGGAAGATCTGACGACCTTTAAATTTTGACCATTTTTTCAACCCGCGGGCTGTCGTTTTTTTCATGTTTTCGGCGTGACTTCCGGAGCTGAAATTTCTTTGGAACAAAGATTATTCTTTCTAATCTCTGCAATTTCTCGATTAATACCCACCCTGTTGACATTTTATCAGGTTTTGGGGAATACCTGATGCCCTTTAAATTTTGACCATTTTTTCAACCCGCGGGCTGTCGTTTTTTTCGTGTTTTCGGCGTGACCTCCGGAGCTGAAATTTCTTTGGAACAAAGATAATTCTTTCTAATCTCTGCAATTTCTCGATTAATACCCACCCCCTTGTCATTTTATCAGGTTTTGGGGATGATCTGACGACCTTTAAATTTTGACCATTTTTTCAACTCGCGGGCTGTCGTTTTTTTCATGTTTTCGGCGTGACCTCCGGAGCTGAAATTTCTTTGGAACAAAGATAATTCTTTCTAATCTCTGCAATTTCTCGATTAATACCCTCCCCGTTGTCATTTTATCAGGTTTTGGGGAAGATCTGACGCCGTTTAAATTTTGACCATTTTTTCAACCCGCGGGCTGTCGTTTTTTTCGTGTTTTTGGCGTGACCTCCGGAGCTGAAATTTCTTTGGAACAAAGATAATTCTTTCTAATCTCTGCAATTTCTCGATTAATACCCACCCCGTTGTCATTTTATCAGGTTTTGGGGAAGATTTGACGACCTTTAAATTTTGACCATTTTTTCAACCCGCGGGCTGTCGTTTTTTTCATGTTTTCGGCGTGACTTCCGGAGCTGAAATTTCTTTGGAACAAAGATTATTCTTTCTAATCTCTGCAATTTCTCGATTAATACCCACCCCGTTGACATTTTATCAGGTTTTGGGGAATACCTGATGCCCTTTAAATTTTGACCATTTTTTCAACCCGCGGGCTGTCATTTTTTTCGTGTTTTCGGCGTGACCTCCGGAGCTGAAATTTCTTTGGAACAAAGATAATTCTTTCTAATCTCTGCAATTTCTCGATTAATACCCACCCCCTTGTCATTTTATCAGGTTTTGGGGAAGATCTGACAACCTTTAAATTTTGACCATTTTTTCAACCCGTGGGCTGTCCTTTTTTTCGTGTTTTCGGCGTGACCTCCGGAGCTGAAATTTCTTTGGAACAAAGATAATTCTTTCTAATCTCTGCAATTTCTCGATTAATACCCACCCCCTTGTCATTTTATCAGGTTTTGGGGAAGATCTGACAACCTTTAAATTTTGACCATTTTTTCAACCCGCGGGCTGTCGTTTTTTTCGTGTTTTCGGCGTGACCTCCGGAGCTGAAATTTCTTTGGAACAAAGATAATTCTTTCTAATCTCTGCAATTTCTCGATTAATACCCACCCCGTTGACATTTTATCAGGTTTTGGGGAATACCTGATGCCCTTTAAATTTTGACCATTTTTTCAACCCGCGGGCTGTCGTTTTTTTCGTGTTTTCGGCGTGACCTCCGGAGCTGAAATTTCTTTGGAACAAAGATAATTCTTTCTAATCTCTGCAATTTCTCGATTAATACCCACCCCCTTGTCATTTTATCAGGTTTTGTGGAAGATTTGACGACCTTTAAATTTTGACCATTTTTTCAACCCGCGGGCTGTCGTTTTTTTCATGTTTTCGGCGTGACCTCCGGAGCTGAAATTTCTTTGGAACAAAGATAATTCTTTCTAATCTCTGCAATTTCTCGATTAATACCCACCCCGTTGTCATTTTATCAGGTTTTGGGGAAGATCTGACGACCTTTAAATTTTGACCATTTTTTCAACCCGCGGGCTGTCGTTTTTTTCATGTTTTCAGCGTGACTTCCGGAGCTGAAATTTCTTTGGAACAAAGATTATTCTTTCTAATCTCTGCAATTTCTCGATTAATACCCACCCTGTAGACATTTTATCAGGTTTTGGGGAATACCTGATGCCCTTTAAATTTTGACCATTTTTTCAACCCGCAGGCTGTCGTTTTTTTCGTGTTTTCGGCGTGACCTCCGGAGCTGAAATTTCTTTGGAACAAAGATAATTCTTTCTAATCTCTGCAATTTCTCGATTAATACCCACCCCGTTGTCATTTTATCAGGTTTTGGGGAAGATTTGACGACCTTTAAATTTTGACCATTTTTTCAATCTGCGACCTGTCGTTTTTTTCGGGTTTTCGGCGTGACCTCTGGAGCTGAAATTTCTTTGGAACAAAGATAATTCTTTCTAATCTCTGCAATTTCTCGATTAATACCCACCCCCTTGTCATTTTATCAGGTTTTGGGGAATACCTGATGCCCTTTAAATTTTGACCATTTTTTCAACCCGCGGACTGTCGTTTTTTTTCAGGTTTTCGGCGTGACCTCCGGAGCTGAAATTTCTTTGGAACAAAGATAATTCTTTCTAATCTCTGCAATTTCTCGATTAATACCCACCCCCTTGACATTTTATCAGGTTTTGGGGAATACCTGATGCCCTTTAAATTTTGACCATTTTTTCAACCCGCGGGCTGTCGTTTTTTTCGTGTTTTCGGCGTGACCTCCGGAGCTGAAATTTCTTTGGAACAAAGATAATTCTTTCTAATCTCTGCAATTTCTCGATTAATACCCACCCTGTAGACATTTTATCAGGTTTTGGGGAATACCTGATGCCCTTTAAATTTTGACCATTTTTTCAACCCGCAGGCTGTCGTTTTTTTCGTGTTTTCGGCGTGACCTCCGGAGCTGAAATTTCTTTGGAACAAAGATAATTCTTTCTAATCTCTGCAATTTCTCGATTAATACCCACCCCGTTGTCATTTTATCAGGTTTTGGGGAAGATTTGACGACCTTTAAATTTTGACCATTTTTTCAACCCGCGGGCTGTCGTTTTTTTCATGTTTTCGGCGTGACTTCCGGAGCTGAAATTTCTTTGGAACAAAGATTATTCTTTCTAATCTCTGCAATTTCTCGATTAATACCCACCCCCTTGTCATTTTATCAGGTTTTGGGGAATACCTGATGCCCTTTAAATTTTGACCATTTTTTCAACCCGCGGACTGTCGTTTTTTTTCAGGTTTTCGGCGTGACCTCCGGAGCTGAAATTTCTTTGGAACAAAGATAATTCTTTCTAATCTCTGCAATTTCTCGATTAATACCCACCCCCTTGACATTTTATCAGGTTTTGGGGAATACCTGATGCCCTTTAAATTTTGACCATTTTTTCAACCCGCGGGCTGTCGTTTTTTTCGTGTTTTCGGCGTGACCTCCGGAGCTGAAATTTCTTTGGAACAAAGATAATTCTTTCTAATCTCTGCAATTTCTCGATTAATACCCACCCCGTTGTCATTTTATCAGGTTTTGGGGAAGATTTGACGACCTTTAAATTTTGACCATTTTTTCAACCCGCGGGCTGTCGTTTTTTTCATGTTTTCGGCGTGACCTCCGGAGCTGAAATTTCTTTGGAACAAAGATAATTCTTTCTAATCTCTGCAATTTCTCGATTAATACCCACCCCGTTGTCATTTTATCAAGTTTTGGGGAAGATTTGACGACCTTTAAATTTTGACCATTTTTTCAACCCGCGGGCTGTCGTTTTTTTCATGTTTTCGGCGTGACTTCCGGAGCTGAAATTTCTTTGGAACAAAGATTATTCTTTCTAATCTCTGCAATTTCTCGATTAATACCCACCCCGTTGACATTTTATCAGGTTTTGGGGAATACCTGATGCCCTTTAAATTTTGACCATTTTTTCAACCCGCGGGCTGTCGTTTTTTTTCAGGTTTTCGGCGTGACCTCCGGAGCTGAAATTTCTTTGGAACAAAGATAATTCTTTCTAATCTCTGCAATTTCTCGATTAATACCCACCCCGTTGACATTTTATCAGGTTTTGGGGAATACCTGATGCCCTTTAAATTTTGACCATTTTTTCAACCCGCGGGCTGTCGTTTTTTTTCAGGTTTTCGGCGTGACCTCCGGAGCTGAAATTTCTTTGGAACAAAGATAATTCTTTCTAATCTCTGCAATTTCTCGGTTAATACCCACCCCCTTGTCATTTTATCAGGTTTTGGGGAAGATCTGACGACCTTTAAATTTTGACCATTTTTTCAACCCGCGGGCTGTCCTTTTTTTCGTGTTTTCGGCGTGACCTCCGGAGCTGAAATTTCTTTGGAACAAAGATAATTCTTTCTAATCTCTGCAATTTCTCGATTAATACCCACCCCGTTGTCATTTTATCAGGTTTTGGGGAAGATTTGACGACCTTTAAATTTTGACCATTTTTTCAACCCGCGGGCTGTCGTTTTTTTCATGTTTTCGGCGTGACCTCCGGAGCTGAAATTTCTTTGGAACAAAGATAATTCTTTCTAATCTCTGCAATTTCTCGATTAATACCCACCCCGTTGTCATTTTATCAGGTTTTGGGGAAGATCTGACGACCTTTAAATTTTGACCATTTTTTCAACCCGCGGGCTGTCCTTTTTTTCGTGTTTTCGGCGTGACCTCCGGAGCTGAAATTTCTTTGGAACAAATTCTTTCTAATCTCTGCAATTTCTCGATTAATACCCACCCCCTTGTCATTTTATCAGGTTTTGGGGAAGATCTGACAACCTTTAAATTTTGACCATTTTTTCAACCCGCGGGCTGTCGTTTTTTTTGTGTTTTCGGCGTGACCTCCGGAGCTGAAATTTCTTTGGAACAAAGATAATTCTTTCTAATCTCTGCAATTTCTCGATTAATACCCACCCCGTTGTCATTTTATCAGGTTTTGGGGAAGATTTGACGACCTTTAAATTTTGACCATTTTTTCAACCCGCGGGCTGTCGTTTTTTTCATGTTTTCGGCGTGACTTCCGGAGCTGAAATTTCTTTGGAACAAAGATTATTCTTTCAAATCTCTGCAATTTCTCGATTAATACCCACCCCCTTGTCATTTTATCAGGTTTTGGGGAAGATCTGGCAACCTTTAAATTTTGACCATTTTTTCAACCCGCGGGCTGTCGTTTTTTTCATGTTTTCGGCGTGACTTCCGGAGCTTAAATTTCTTTGGAACAAAGATTATTCTTTCTAATCTCTGCAATTTCTCGATTAATACCCACCCCGTTGACATTTTATCAGGTTTTGGGGAATACCTGATGCCCTTTAAATTTTGACCATTTTTTCAACCCGCGGGCTGTCGTTTTTTTTCAGGTTTTCAGCGTGACCTCCGGAGCTGAAATTTCTTTGGAACAAAGATAATTCTTTCTAATCTCTGCAATTTCTCGATTAATACCCACCCCGTTGTCATTTTATCAGGTTTTGGGGATGATCTGACGACCTTTAAATTTTGACCATTTTTTCAACCCGCGGGCTGTCGTTTTTTTCATGTTTTCGGCGTGACCTCCGGAGCTGAAATTTCTTTGGAACAAAGATAATTCTTTCTAATCTCTGCAATTTCTCGATTAATACCCTCCCCGTTGTCATTTTATCAGGTTTTGGGGAAGATCTGACGCCGTTTAAATTTTGACCATTTTTTCAACCCGCGGGCTGTCGTTTTTTTCGTGTTTTCGGCGTGACCTCCGGAGCTGAAATTTCTTTGGAACAAAGATAATTCTTTCTAATCTCTGCAATTTCTCGATTAATACCCACCCCCTTGTCATTTTATCAGGTTTTGGGGAAGATCTGACAACCTTTAAATTTTGACCATTTTTTCAACCCGTGGGCTGTCCTTTTTTTCGTGTTTTCGGCGTGACCTCCGGAGCTGAAATTTCTTTGGAACAAAGATAATTCTTTCTAATCTCTGCAATTTCTCGATTAATACCCACCCCCTTGTCATTTTATCAGGTTTTGGGGAAGATCTGACAACCTTTAAATTTTGACCATTTTTTCAACCCGCGGGCTGCCGTTTTTTTCGTGTTTTCGGCGTGACCTCCGGAGCTGAAATTTCTTTGGAACCAAGATAATTCTTTCTAATCTCTGCAATTTCTCGATTAATACCCACCCCGTTGACATTTTATCAGGTTTTGGGGAATACCTGATGCCCTTTAAATTTTGACCATTTTTTCAACCCGCGGGCTGTCGTTTTTTTCGTGTTTTCGGCGTGACCTCCGGAGCTGAAATTTCTTTGGAACAAAGATAATTCTTTCTAATCTCTGCAATTTCTCGATTAATACCCACCCCGTTGTCATTTTATCAGGTTTTGGGGAAGATTTGACGACCTTTAAATTTTGACCATTTTTTCAACCCGCGGGCTGTCGTTTTTTTCATGTTTTCGGCGTGACCTCCGGAGCTGAAATTTCTTTGGAACAAAGATAATTCTTTCTAATCTCTGCAATTTCTCGATTAATACCCACCCCGTTGTCATTTTATCAGGTTTTGGGGAAGATCTGACGACCTTTAAATTTTGACCATTTTTTCAACCCGTTGGCTGTCGTTTTTTTCATGTTTTCAGCGTGACTTCCGGAGCTGAAATTTCTTTGGAACAAAGATTATTCTTTCTAATCTCTGCAATTTCTCGATTAATACCCACCCTGTAGACATTTTATCAGGTTTTGGGGAATACCTGATGCCCTTTAAATTTTGACCATTTTTTCAACCCGCGGGCTGTCGTTTTTTTCGTGTTTTCGGCGTGACCTCCGGAGCTGAAATCTCTTTGGAACAAAGATAATTCTTTCTAATCTCTGCAATTTCTCGATTAATACCCACCCCGTTGTCATTTTATCAGGTTTTGGGGAAGATTTGACGACCTTTAAATTTTGACCATTTTTTCAACCCGCGGGCTGTCGTTTTTTTCATGTTTTCGGCGTGACTTCCGGAGCTGAAATTTCTTTGGAACAAAGATTATTCTTTCTAATCTCTGCAATTTCTCGATTAATACCCACCCCGTTGACATTTTATCAGGTTTTGGGGAATACCTGATGCCCTTTAAATTTTGACCATTTTTTCAACCCGCGGGCTGTCGTTTTTTTTCAGGTTTTCGGCGTGACCTCCGGAGCTGAAATTTCTTTGGAACAAAGATAATTCTTTCTAATCTCTGCAATTTCTCGATTAATACCCACCCCCTTGACATTTTATCAGGTTTTGGGGAATACCTGATGCCCTTTAAATTTTGACCATTTTTTCAACCCGCGGGCTGTCGTTTTTTTCGTGTTTCCGGCGTGACCTCCGGAGCTGAAATTTCTTTGGAACAAAGATAATTCTTTCTAATCTCTGCAATTTCTCGATTAATACCCACCCCGTTGTCATTTTATCAGGTTTTGGGGAAGATTTGACGACCTTTAAATTTTGACCATTTTTTCAACCCGCGGGCTGTCGTTTTTTTCATGTTTTCGGCGTGACCTCCGGAGCTGAAATTTCTTTGGAACAAAGATAATTCTTTCTAATCTCTGCAATTTCTCGATTAATACCCACCCCGTTGTCATTTTATCAGGTTTTGGGGAAGATCTGACGACCTTTAAATTTTGACCATTTTTTCAACCCGCGGGCTGTCGTTTTTTTCATGTTTTCGGCGTGACTTCCGGAGCTGAAATTTCTTTGGAACAAAGATTATTCTTTCTAATCTCTGCAATTTCTCGATTAATACCCACCCCGTTGACATTTTATCAGGTTTTGGGGAATACCTGATGCCCTTTAAATTTTGACCATTTTTTCAACCCGCGGGCTGTCGTTTTTTTCGTGTTTTCGGCGTGACCTCCGGAGCTGAAATTTCTTTGGAACAAAGATAATTCTTTCTAATCTCTGCAATTTCTCGATTAATACCCACCCCGTTGTCATTTTATCAGGTTTTGGGGAAGATTTGACGACCTTTAAATTTTGACCATTTTTTCAACCCGCGGGCTGTCGTTTTTTTCATGTTTTCGGCGTGACTTCCGGAGCTGAAATTTCTTTGGAACAAAGATTATTCTTTCAAATCTCTGCAATTTCTCGATTAATACCCACCCCGTTGACATTTTATCAGGTTTTGGGGAATACCTGATGCCCTTTAAATTTTGACCATTTTTTCAACCCGCGGGCTGTCGTTTTTTTTCAGGTTTTCGGCGTGACCTCCGGAGCTGAAATTTCTTTGGAACAAAGATAATTCTTTCTAATCTCTGCAATTTCTCGATTAATACCCACCCCCTTGTCATTTTATCAGGTTTTGGGGAAGATCTGACAACCTTTAAATTTTGACCATTTTTTCAACCCGCGGGCTGTCCTTTTTTTCGTGTTTTCGGCATGACCTCCGGAGCTGAAATTTCTTTGGAACAAAGATAATTCTTTCTAATCTCTGCAATTTCTCGATTAATACCCACCCCCTTGTCATTTTATCAGGTTTTGGGGAAGATCTGACAACCTTTAAATTTTGACCATTTTTTCAACCCGCGGGCTGTCCTTTTTTTCGTGTTTTCGGCGTGACCTCCGGAGCTGAAATTTCTTTGGAACAAAGATAATTCTTTCTAATCTCTGCAATTTCTCGATTAATACCCAACCCCTTGTCATTTTATCAGGTTTTGGGGAAGATCTGACAACCTTTAAATTTTGACCATATTTTCAACCCGCGGGCTGTCGTTTTTTTTGTGTTTTCGGCGTGACCTCCGGAGCTGAAATTTCTTTGGAACAAAGATAATTCTTTCTAATCTCTGCAATTTCTCGATTAATACCCACCCCGTTGTCATTTTATCAGGTTTTGGGGAAGATCTGACGACCTTTAAATTTTGACCATTTTTTCAACCCGCGGGCTGTCGTTTTTTTCATGTTTTCGGCGTGACTTCCGGACCTGAAATTTCTTTGGAACAAAGATTATTCTTTCTAATCTCTGCAATTTCTCGATTAATACCCACCCCGTTGACATTTTATCAGGTTTTGGGGAATACCTGATGCCCTTTAAATTTTGACCATTTTTTCAACCCGCGGGCTGTCGTTTTTTTCGTGTTTTCGGCGTGACCTCCGGAGCTGAAATTTCTTTGGAACAAAGATAATTCTTTCTAATCTCTGCAATTTCTCGATTAATACCCACCCCGTTGTCATTTTATCAGGTTTTGGGGAAGATTTGACGACCTTTAAATTTTGACCATTTTTTCAACCCGCGGGCTGTCGTTTTTTTCATGTTTTCGACGTGACTTCCGGAGCTGAAATTTCTTTGGAACAAAGATTATTCTTTCTAATCTCTGCAATTTCTCGATTAATACCCACCCCGTTGACATTTTATCAGGTTTTGGGGAATACCTGATGCCCTTTAAATTTTGACCATTTTTTCAACCCGCGGGCTGTCGTTTTTTTTCAGGTTTTCAGCGTGACCTCCGGAGCTGAAATTTCTTTGGAACAAAGATAATTCTTTCTAATCTCTGCAATTTCTCGATTAATACCCACCCCGTTGTCATTTTATCAGGTTTTGGGGATGATCTGACGACCTTTAAATTTTGACCATTTTTTCAACCCGCGGGCTGTCGTTTTTTTCATGTTTTCGGCGTGACCTCCGGAGCTGAAATTTCTTTGGAACAAAGATAATTCTTTCTAATCTCTGCAATTTCTCGATTAATACCCTCCCCGTTGTCATTTTATCAGGTTTTGGGGAAGATCTGACGCCGTTTAAATTTTGACCATTTTTTCAACCCGCGGGCTGTCGTTTTTTTCGTGTTTTCGGCGTGACCTCCGGAGCTGAAATTTCTTTGGAACAAAGATAATTCTTTCTAATCTCTGCAATTTCTCGATTAATACCCACCCCGTTGTCATTTTATCAGGTTTTGGGGAAGATTTGACGACCTTTAAATTTTGACCATTTTTTCAACCCGCGGGCTGTCGTTTTTTTCATGTTTTCGGCGTGACTTCCGGAGCTGAAATTTCTTTGGAACAAAGATTATTCTTTCTAATCTCTGCAATTTCTCGATTAATACCCACCCCGTTGACATTTTATCAGGTTTTGGGGAATACCTGATGCCCTTTAAATTTTGACCATTTTTTCAACCCGCGGGCTGTCATTTTTTTCGTGTTTTCGGCGTGACCTCCGGAGCTGAAATTTCTTTGGAACAAAGATAATTCTTTCTAATCTCTGCAATTTCTCGATTAATACCCACCCCCTTGTCATTTTATCAGGTTTTGGGGAAGATCTGACGACCTTTAAATTTTGACCATTTTTTCAACCCGTGGGCTGTCCTTTTTTTCGTGCTTTCGGCGTGACCTCCGGAGCTGAAATTTCTTTGGAACAAAGATAATTCTTTCTAATCTCTGCAATTTCTCGATTAATACCCACCCTGTAGACATTTTATCAGGTTTTGGGGAATACCTGATGCCCTTTAAATTTTGACCATTTTTTCAACCCGCGGGCTGTCGTTTTTTTCGTGTTTTCGGCGTGACCTCCGGAGCTGAAATTTCTTTGGAACAAAGATAATTCTTTCTAATCTCTGCAATTTCTCGATTAATACCCACCCCGTTGTCATTTTATCAGGTTTTGGGGAAGATCTGACGACCTTTAAATTTTGACCATTTTTTCAACCCGCGGGCTGTCGTTTTTTTCATGTTTTCAGCGTGACTTCCGGAGCTGAAATTTCTTTGGAACAAAGATTATTCTTTCTAATCTCTGCAATTTCTCGATTAATACCCACCCTGTAGACATTTTATCAGGTTTTGGGGAATACCTGATGCCCTTTAAATTTTGACCATTTTTTCAACCCGCGGGCTGTCGTTTTTTTCGTGTTTTCGGCGTGACCTCCGGAGCTGAAATTTCTTTGGAACAAAGATAATTCTTTCTAATCTCTGCAATTTCTCGATTAATACCCACCCCGTTGTCATTTTATCAGGTTTTGGGGAAGATTTGACGACCTTTAAATTTTGACCATTTTTTCAACCCGCGGGCTGTCGTTTTTTTCATGTTTTCGGCGTGACTTCCGGAGCTGAAATTTCTTTGGAACAAAGATTATTCTTTCTAATCTCTGCAATTTCTCGATTAATACCCACCCCGTTGACATTTTATCAGGTTTTGGGGAATACCTGATGCCCTTTAAATTTTGACCATTTTTTCAACCCGCGGGCTGTCGTTTTTTTTCAGGTTTTCGGCGTGACCTCCGGAGCTGAAATTTCTTTGGAACAAAGATAATTCTTTCTAATCTCTGCAATTTCTCGATTAATACCCACCCCCTTGACATTTTATCAGGTTTTGGGGAATACCTGATGCCCTTTAAATTTTGACCATTTTTTCAACCCGCGGGCTGTCGTTTTTTTCGTGTTTTCAGCGTGACCTCCGGAGCTGAAATTTCTTTGGAACAAAGATAATTCTTTCTAATCTCTGCAATTTCTCGATTAATACCCACCCCGTTGTCATTTTATCAGGTTTTGGGGAAGATTTGACGACCTTTAAATTTTGACCATTTTTTCAACCCGCGGGCTGTCGTTTTTTTCATGTTTTCGGCGTGACCTCCGGAGCTGAAATTTCTTTGGAACAAAGATAATTCTTTCTAATCTCTGCAATTTCTCGATTAATACCCACCCCGTTGTCATTTTATCAGGTTTTGGGGAAGATCTGACGACCTTTAAATTTTGACCATTTTTTCAACCCGCGGGCTGTCGTTTTTTTCATGTTTTCGGCGTGACTTCCGGAGCTGAAATTTCTTTGGAACAAAGATTATTCTTTCTAATCTCTGCAATTTCTCGATTAATACCCACCCTGTTGACATTTTATCAGGTTTTGGGGAATACCTGATGCCCTTTAAATTTTGACCATTTTTTCAACCCGCGGGCTGTCGTTTTTTTCGTGTTTTCGGCGTGACCTCCGGAGCTGAAATTTCTTTGGAACAAAGATAATTCTTTCTAATCTCTGCAATTTCTCGATTAATACCCACCCCGTTGTCATTTTATCAGGTTTTGGGGATGATCTGACGACCTTTAAATTTTGACCATTTTTTCAACTCGCGGGCTGTCGTTTTTTTCATGTTTTCGGCGTGACCTCCGGAGCTGAAATTTCTTTGGAACAAAGATAATTCTTTCTAATCTCTGCAATTTCTCGATTAATACCCTCCCCGTTGTCATTTTATCAGGTTTTGGGGAAGATCTGACGCCGTTTAAATTTTGACCATTTTTTCAACCCGCGGGCTGTCGTTTTTTTCATGTTTTCGGCGTGACTTCCGGAGCTGAAATTTCTTTGGAACAAAGATTATTCTTTCTAATCTCTGCAATTTCTCGATTAATACCCACCCCGTTGACATTTTATCAGGTTTTGGGGAATACCTGATGCCCTTTAAATTTTGACCATTTTTTCAACCCGCGGGCTGTCATTTTTTTCGTGTTTTCGGCGTGACCTCCGGAGCTGAAATTTCTTTGGAACAAAGATAATTCTTTCTAATCTCTGCAATTTCTCGATTAATACCCACCCCCTTGTCATTTTATCAGGTTTTGGGGAAGATCTGACAACCTTTAAATTTTGACCATTTTTTCAACCCGTGGGCTGTCCTTTTTTTCGTGTTTTCGGCGTGACCTCCGGAGTTGAAATTTCTTTGGAACAAAGATAATTCTTTCTAATCTCTGCAATTTCTCGATTAATACCCACCCCCTTGTCATTTTATCAGGTTTTGGGGAAGATCTGACAACCTTTAAATTTTGACCATTTTTTCAACCCGCGGGCTGCCGTTTTTTTCGTGTTTTCGGCGTGACCTCCGGAGCTGAAATTTCTTTGGAACAAAGATAATTCTTTCTAATCTCTGCAATTTCTCGATTAATACCCACCCCGTTGACATTTTATCAGGTTTTGGGGAATACCTGATGCCCTTTAAATTTTGACCATTTTTTCAACCCGCGGGCTGTCGTTTTTTTCGTGTTTTCGGCGTGACCTCCGGAGCTGAAATTTCTTTGGAACAAAGATAATTCTTTCTAATCTCTGCAATTTCTCGATTAATACCCACCCCGTTGTCATTTTATCAGGTTTTGGGGAAGATTTGACGACCTTTAAATTTTGACCATTTTTTCAACCCGCGGGCTGTCGTTTTTTTCATGTTTTCGGCGTGACCTCCGGAGCTGAAATTTCTTTGGAACAAAGATAATTCTTTCTAATCTCTGCAATTTCTCGATTAATACCCACCCCGTTGTCATTTTATCAGGTTTTGGGGAAGATCTGACGACCTTTAAATTTTGACCATTTTTTCAACCCGCGGGCTGTCGTTTTTTTCATGTTTTCAGCGTGTCTTCCGGAGCTGAAATTTCTTTGGAACAAAGATTATTCTTTCTAATCTCTGCAATTTCTCGATTAATACCCACCCTGTAGACATTTTATCAGGTTTTGGGGAATACCTGATGCCCTTTAAATTTTGACCATTTTTTCAACCCGCGGGCTGTCGTTTTTTTCATGTTTTCGGCGTGACTTCCGGAGCTGAAATTTCTTTGGAACAAAGATTATTCTTTCTAATCTCTGCAATTTCTCGATTAATACCCACCCCGTTGACATTTTATCAGGTTTTGGGGAATACCTGATGCCCTTTAAATTTTGACCATTTTTTCAACCCGCGGGCTGTCGTTTTTTTTCAGGTTTTCGGCGTGACCTCCGGAGCTGAAATTTCTTTGGAACAAAGATAATTCTTTCTAATCTCTGCAATTTCTCGATTAATACCCACCCCCTTGACATTTTATCAGGTTTTGGGGAATACCTGATGCCCTTTAAATTTTGACCATTTTTTCAACCCGCGGGCTGTCGTTTTTTTCGTGTTTTCGGCGTGACCTCCGGAGCTGAAATTTCTTTGGAACAAAGATAATTCTTTCTAATCTCTGCAATTTCTCGATTAATACCCACCCCGTTGTCATTTTATCAGGTTTTGGGGAAGATTTGACGACCTTTAAATTTTGACCATTTTTTCAACCCGCGGGCTGTCGTTTTTTTCATGTTTTCGGCGTGACTTCCGGAGCTGAAATTTCTTTGGAACAAAGATTATTCTTTCTAATCTCTGCAATTTCTCGATTAATACCCACCCCGTTGACATTTTATCAGGTTTTGGGGAATACCTGATGCCCTTTAAATTTTGACCATTTTTTCAACCCGCGGGCTGTCGTTTTTTTTCAGGTTTTCGGCGTGACCTCCGGAGCTGAAATTTCTTTGGAACAAAGATAATTCTTTCTAATCTCTGCAATTTCTCGATTAATACCCACCCCCTTGACATTTTATCAGGTTTTGGGGAATACCTGATGCCCTTTAAATTTTGACCATTTTTTCAACCCGCGGGCTGTCGTTTTTTTCGTGTTTTCGGCGTGACCTCCGGAGCTGAAATTTCTTTGGAACAAAGATAATTCTTTCTAATCTCTGCAATTTCTCGATTAATACCCACCCCGTTGTCATTTTATCAGGTTTTGGGGAAGATTTGACGACCTTTAAATTTTGACCATTTTTTCAACCCGCGGGCTGTCGTTTTTTTCATGTTTTCGGCGTGACCTCCGGAGCTGAAATTTCTTTGGAACAAAGATAATTCTTTCTAATCTCTGCAATTTCTCGATTAATACCCACCCCGTTGTCATTTTATCAGGTTTTGGGGAAGATCTGACGACCTTTAAATTTTGACCATTTTTTCAACCCGCGGGCTGTCGTTTTTTTCATGTTTTCGGCGTGACTTCCGGAGCTGAAATTTCTTTGGAACAAAGATTATTCTTTCTAATCTCTGCAATTTCTCGATTAATACCCACCCTGTTGACATTTTATCAGGTTTTGGGGAAGATCTGACAACCTTTAAATTTTGACCATTTTTTCAACCCGCGGGCTGCCGTTTTTTTCGTGTTTTCGGCGTGACCTCCGGAGCTGAAATTTCTTTGGAACAAAGATAATTCTTTCTAATCTCTGCAATTTCTCGATTAATACCCACCCCGTTGTCATTTTATCAGGTTTTGGGGAAGATTTGACGACCTTTAAATTTTGACCATTTTTTCAACCCGCGGGCTGTCGTTTTTTTCATGTTTTCGGCGTGACCTCCGGAGCTGAAATTTCTTTGGAACAAAGATAATTCTTTCTAATCTCTGCAATTTCTCGATTAATACCCACCCCGTTGTCATTTTATCAGGTTTTGGGGAAGATCTGACGACCTTTAAATTTTGACCATTTTTTCAACCCGCGGGCTGTCGTTTTTTTCATGTTTTCGGCGTGACTTCCGGAGCTGAAATTTCTTTGGAACAAAGATTATTCTTTCTAATCTCTGCAATTTCTCGATTAATACCCACCCTGTAGACATTTTATCAGGTTTTGGGGAATACCTGATGCCCTTTAAATTTTGACCATTTTTTCAACCCGCGGGCTGTCGTTTTTTTCGTGTTTTCGGCGTGACTTCCGGAGCTGAAATTTCTTTGGAACAAAGATTATTCTTTCTAATCTCTGCAATTTCTCGATTAATACCCACCCCGTTGACATTTTATCAGGTTTTGGGGAATACCTGATGCCCTTTAAATTTTGACCATTTTTTCAACCCGCGGGCTGTCGTTTTTTTTCAGGTTTTCGGCGTGACCTCCGGAGCTGAAATTTCTTTGGAACAAAGATAATTCTTTCTAATCTCTGCAATTTCTCGATTAATACCCACCCCCTTGACATTTTATCAGGTTTTGGGGAATACCTGATGCCCTTTAAATTTTGACCATTTTTTCAACCCGCGGGCTGTCGTTTTTTTCGTGTTTTCGGCGTGACCTCCGGAGCTGAAATTTCTTTGGAACAAAGATAATTCTTTCTAATCTCTGCAATTTCTCGATTAATACCCACCCCGTTGTCATTTTATCAGGTTTTGGGGAAGATTTGACGACCTTTAAATTTTGACCATTTTTTCAACCCGCGGGCTGTCGTTTTTTTCATGTTTTCGGCGTGACTTCCGGAGCTGAAATTTCTTTGGAACAAAGATTATTCTTTCTAATCTCTGCAATTTCTCGATTAATACCCACCCCGTTGACATTTTATCAGGTTTTGGGGAATACCTGATGCCCTTTAAATTTTGACCATTTTTTCAACCCGCGGGCTGTCGTTTTTTTTCAGGTTTTCGGCGTGACCTCCGGAGCTGAAATTTCTTTGGAACAAAGATAATTCTTTCTAATCTCTGCAATTTCTCGATTAATACCCACCCCCTTGACATTTTATCAGGTTTTGGGGAATACCTGATGCCCTTTAAATTTTGACCATTTTTTCAACCCGCGGGCTGTCGTTTTTTTCGTGTTTTCGGCGTGACCTCCGGAGCTGAAATTTCTTTGGAACAAAGATAATTCTTTCTAATCTCTGCAATTTCTCGATTAATACCCACCCCGTTGTCATTTTATCAGGTTTTGGGGAAGATTTGACGACCTTTAAATTTTGACCATTTTTTCAACCCGCGGGCTGTCGTTTTTTTCATGTTTTCGGCGTGACCTCCGGAGCTGAAATTTCTTTGGAACAAAGATAATTCTTTCTAATCTCTGCAATTTCTCGATTAATACCCACCCCGTTGTCATTTTATCAGGTTTTGGGGAAGATCTGACGACCTTTAAATTTTGACCATTTTTTCAACCCGCGGGCTGTCGTTTTTTTCATGTTTTCGGCGTGACTTCCGGAGCTGAAATTTCTTTGGAACAAAGATTATTCTTTCTAATCTCTGCAATTTCTCGATTAATACCCACCCTGTTGACATTTTATCAGGTTTTGGGGAATACCTGATGCCCTTTAAATTTTGACCATTTTTTCAACCCGCGGGCTGTCGTTTTTTTCGTGTTTTCGGCGTGACCTCCGGAGCTGAAATTTCTTTGGAACAAAGATAATTCTTTCTAATCTCTGCAATTTCTCGATTAATACCCTCCCCGTTGTCATTTTATCAGGTTTTGGGGAAGATCTGACGCCGTTTAAATTTTGACCATTTTTTCAACCCGTGGGCTGTCGTTTTTTTCGTGTTTTTGGCGTGACCTCCGGAGCTGAAATTTCTTTGGAACAAAGATTATTCTTTCTAATCTCTGCAATTTCTCGATTAATACCCACCCCGTTGACATTTTATCAGGTTTTGGGGAATACCTGATGCCCTTTAAATTTTGACCATTTTTTCAACCCGCGGGCTGTCATTTTTTTCGTGTTTTCGGCGTGACCTCCGGAGCTGAAATTTCTTTGGAACAAAGATAATTCTTTCTAATCTCTGCAATTTCTCGATTAATACCCACCCCCTTGTCATTTTATCAGGTTTTGGGGAAGATCTGACAACCTTTAAATTTTGACCATTTTTTCAACCCGTGGGCTGTCCTTTTTTTCGTGTTTTCGGCGTGACCTCCGGAGCTGAAATTTCTTTGGAACAAAGATAATTCTTTCTAATCTCTGCAATTTCTCGATTAATACCCACCCCCTTGTCATTTTATCAGGTTTTGGGGAAGATCTGACAACCTTTAAATTTTGACCATTTTTTCAACCCGCGGGCTGCCGTTTTTTTCGTGTTTTCGGCGTGACCTCCGGAGCTGAAATTTCTTTGGAACAAAGATAATTCTTTCTAATCTCTGCAATTTCTCGATTAATACCCACCCCGTTGTCATTTTATCAGGTTTTGGGGAAGATTTGACGACCTTTAAATTTTGACCATTTTTTCAACCCGCGGGCTGTCGTTTTTTTCATGTTTTCGGCGTGACCTCCGGAGCTGAAATTTCTTTGGAACAAAGATAATTCTTTCTAATCTCTGCAATTTCTCGATTAATACCCACCCCCTTGACATTTTATCAGGTTTTGGGGAATACCTGATGCCCTTTAAATTTTGACCATTTTTTCAACCCGCGGGCTGTCGTTTTTTTCGTGTTTTCGGCGTGACCTCCGGAGCTGAAATTTCTTTGGAACAAAGATAATTCTTTCTAATCTCTGCAATTTCTCGATTAATACCCACCCCGTTGTCATTTTATCAGGTTTTGGGGAAGATTTGACGACCTTTAAATTTTGACCATTTTTTCAACCCGCGGGCTGTCGTTTTTTTCATGTTTTCGGCGTGACTTCCGGAGCTGAAATTTCTTTGGAACAAAGATTATTCTTTCTAATCTCTGCAATTTCTCGATTAATACCCACCCCGTTGACATTTTATCAGGTTTTGGGGAATACCTGATGCCCTTTAAATTTTGACCATTTTTTCAACCCGCGGGCTGTCGTTTTTTTTCAGGTTTTCGGCGTGACCTCCGGAGCTGAAATTTCTTTGGAACAAAGATAATTCTTTCTAATCTCTGCAATTTCTCGATTAATACCCACCCCCTTGACATTTTATCAGGTTTTGGGGAATACCTGATGCCCTTTAAATTTTGACCATTTTTTCAACCCGCGGGCTGTCGTTTTTTTCGTGTTTTCGGCGTGACCTCCGGAGCTGAAATTTCTTTGGAACAAAGATAATTCTTTCTAATCTCTGCAATTTCTCGATTAATACCCACCCCGTTGTCATTTTATCAGGTTTTGGGGAAGATTTGACGACCTTTAAATTTTGACCATTTTTTCAACCCGCGGGCTGTCGTTTTTTTCATGTTTTCGGCGTGACCTCCGGAGCTGAAATTTCTTTGGAACAAAGATAATTCTTTCTAATCTCTGCAATTTCTCGATTAATACCCACCCCGTTGTCATTTTATCAGGTTTTGGGGAAGATCTGACGACCTTTAAATTTTGACCATTTTTTCAACCCGCGGGCTGTCGTTTTTTTCATGTTTTCGGCGTGACTTCCGGAGCTGAAATTTCTTTGGAACAAAGATTATTCTTTCTAATCTCTGCAATTTCTCGATTAATACCCACCCTGTTGACATTTTATCAGGTTTTGGGGAATACCTGATGCCCTTTAAATTTTGACCATTTTTTCAACCCGCGGGCTGTCGTTTTTTTCGTGTTTTCGGCGTGACCTCCGGAGCTGAAATTTCTTTGGAACAAAGATAATTCTTTCTAATCTCTGCAATTTCTCGATTAATACCCTCCCCGTTGTCATTTTATCAGGTTTTGGGGAAGATCTGACGCCGTTTAAATTTTGACCATTTTTTCAACCCGTGGGCTGTCGTTTTTTTCGTGTTTTTGGCGTGACCTCCGGAGCTGAAATTTCTTTGGAACAAAGATTATTCTTTCTAATCTCTGCAATTTCTCGATTAATACCCACCCCGTTGACATTTTATCAGGTTTTGGGGAATACCTGATGCCCTTTAAATTTTGACCATTTTTTCAACCCGCGGGCTGTCATTTTTTTCGTGTTTTCGGCGTGACCTCCGGAGCTGAAATTTCTTTGGAACAAAGATAATTCTTTCTAATCTCTGCAATTTCTCGATTAATACCCACCCCCTTGTCATTTTATCAGGTTTTGGGGAAGATCTGACAACCTTTAAATTTTGACCATTTTTTCAACCCGTGGGCTGTCCTTTTTTTCGTGTTTTCGGCGTGACCTCCGGAGCTGAAATTTCTTTGGAACAAAGATAATTCTTTCTAATCTCTGCAATTTCTCGATTAATACCCACCCCCTTGTCATTTTATCAGGTTTTGGGGAAGATCTGACAACCTTTAAATTTTGACCATTTTTTCAACCCGCGGGCTGCCGTTTTTTTCGTGTTTTCGGCGTGACCTCCGGAGCTGAAATTTCTTTGGAACAAAGATAATTCTTTCTAATCTCTGCAATTTCTCGATTAATACCCACCCCGTTGTCATTTTATCAGGTTTTGGGGAAGATTTGACGACCTTTAAATTTTGACCATTTTTTCAACCCGCGGGCTGTCGTTTTTTTCATGTTTTCGGCGTGACCTCCGGAGCTGAAATTTCTTTGGAACAAAGATAATTCTTTCTAATCTCTGCAATTTCTCGATTAATACCCACCCCGTTGTCATTTTATCAGGTTTTGGGGAAGATCTGACGACCTTTAAATTTTGACCATTTTTTCAACCCGCGGGCTGTCGTTTTTTTCATGTTTTCGGCGTGACTTCCGGAGCTGAAATTTCTTTGGAACAAAGATTATTCTTTCTAATCTCTGCAATTTCTCGATTAATACCCACCCTGTAGACATTTTATCAGGTTTTGGGGAATACCTGATGCCCTTTAAATTTTGACCATTTTTTCAACCCGCGGGCTGTCGTTTTTTTCGTGTTTTCGGCGTGACTTCCGGAGCTGAAATTTCTTTGGAACAAAGATTATTCTTTCTAATCTCTGCAATTTCTCGATTAATACCCACCCCGTTGACATTTTATCAGGTTTTGGGGAATACCTGATGCCCTTTAAATTTTGACCATTTTTTCAACCCGCGGGCTGTCGTTTTTTTTCAGGTTTTCGGCGTGACCTCCGGAGCTGAAATTTCTTTGGAACAAAGATAATTCTTTCTAATCTCTGCAATTTCTCGATTAATACCCACCCCCTTGACATTTTATCAGGTTTTGGGGAATACCTGATGCCCTTTAAATTTTGACCATTTTTTCAACCCGCGGGCTGTCGTTTTTTTCGTGTTTTCGGCGTGACCTCCGGAGCTGAAATTTCTTTGGAACAAAGATAATTCTTTCTAATCTCTGCAATTTCTCGATTAATACCCACCCCGTTGTCATTTTATCAGGTTTTGGGGAAGATTTGACGACCTTTAAATTTTGACCATTTTTTCAACCCGCGGGCTGTCGTTTTTTTCATGTTTTCGGCGTGACCTCCGGAGCTGAAATTTCTTTGGAACAAAGATAATTCTTTCTAATCTCTGCAATTTCTCGATTAATACCCACCCCGTTGTCATTTTATCAGGTTTTGGGGAAGATCTGACGACCTTTAAATTTTGACCATTTTTTCAACCCGCGGGCTGTTGTTTTTTTCATGTTTTCGGCGTGACTTCCGGAGCTGAAATTTCTTTGGAACAAAAATTATTCTTTCTAATCTCTGCAATTTCTCGATTAATACCCACCCTGTTGACATTTTATCAGGTTTTGGGGAATACCTGATGCCCTTTAAATTTTGACCATTTTTTCAACCCGCGGGCTGTCGTTTTTTTCGTGTTTTCGGCGTGACCTCCGGAGCTGAAATTTCTTTGGAACAAAGATAATTCTTTCTAATCTCTGCAATTTCTCGATTAATACCCACCCCGTTGTCATTTTATCAGGTTTTGGGGAAGATTTGACGACCTTTAAATTTTGACCATTTTTTCAACCCGCGGGCTGTCGTTTTTTTCATGTTTTCGGCGTGACCTCCGGAGCTGAAATTTCTTTGGAACAAAGATAATTCTTTCTAATCTCTGCAATTTCTCGATTAATACCCACCCCGTTGTCATTTTATCAGGTTTTGGGGAAGATCTGACGACCTTTAAATTTTGACCATTTTTTCAACCCGCGGGCTGTCGTTTTTTTCATGTTTTCGGCGTGACTTCCGGAGCTGAAATTTCTTTGGAACAAAGATTATTCTTTCTAATCTCTGCAATTTCTCGATTAATACCCACCCTGTTGACATTTTATCAGGTTTTGGGGAATACCTGATGCCCTTTAAATTTTGACCATTTTTTCAACCCGCGGGCTGTCATTTTTTTCGTGTTTTCGGCGTGACCTCCGGAGCTGAAATTTCTTTGGAACAAAGATAATTCTTTCTAATCTCTGCAATTTCTCGATTAATACCCACCCCCTTGTCATTTTATCAGGTTTTGGGGAAGATCTGACAACCTTTAAATTTTGACCATTTTTTCAACCCGTGGGCTGTCCTTTTTTTCGTGTTTTCGGCGTGACCTCCGGAGCTGAAATTTCTTTGGAACAAAGATAATTCTTTCTAATCTCTGCAATTTCTCGATTAATACCCACCCCCTTGTCATTTTATCAGGTTTTGGGGAAGATCTGACAACCTTTAAATTTTGACCATTTTTTCAACCCGCGGGCTGTCGTTTTTTTCGTGTTTTCGGCGTGACCTCCGGAGCTGAAATTTCTTTGGAACAAAGATAATTCTTTCTAATCTCTGCAATTTCTCGATTAATACCCACCCCGTTGACATTTTATCAGGTTTTGGGGAATACCTGATGCCCTTTAAATTTTGACCATTTTTTCAACCCGCGGGCTGTCGTTTTTTTCGTGTTTTCGGCGTGACCTCCGGAGCTGAAATTTCTTTGGAACAAAGATAATTCTTTCTAATCTCTGCAATTTCTCGATTAATACCCACCCCCTTGTCATTTTATCAGGTTTTGGGGAAGATTTGACGACCTTTAAATTTTGACCATTTTTTCAACCCGCGGGCTGTTGTTTTTTTCATGTTTTCGGCGTGACCTCCGGAGCTGAAATTTCTTTGGAACAAAGATAATTCTTTCTAATCTCTGCAATTTCTCGATTAATACCCACCCCGTTGTCATTTTATCAGGTTTTGGGGAAGATCTGACGACCTTTAAATTTTGACCATTTTTTCAACCCGCGGGCTGTCGTTTTTTTCATGTTTTCAGCGTGACTTCCGGAGCTGAAATTTCTTTGGAACAAAGATTATTCTTTCTAATCTCTGCAATTTCTCGATTAATACCCACCCTGTAGACATTTTATCAGGTTTTGGGGAATACCTGATGCCCTTTAAATTTTGACCATTTTTTCAACCCGCAGGCTGTCGTTTTTTTCGTGTTTTCGGCGTGACCTCCGGAGCTGAAATTTCTTTGGAACAAAGATAATTCTTTCTAATCTCTGCAATTTCTCGATTAATACCCACCCCGTTGTCATTTTATCAGGTTTTGGGGAAGATTTGACGACCTTTAAATTTTGACCATTTTTTCAACCCGCGGGCTGTCGTTTTTTTCATGTTTTCGGCGTGACTTCCGGAGCTGAAATTTCTTTGGAACAAAGATTATTCTTTCTAATCTCTGCAATTTCTCGATTAATACCCACCCCCTTGTCATTTTATCAGGTTTTGGGGAATACCTGATGCCCTTTAAATTTTGACCATTTTTTCAACCCGCGGACTGTCGTTTTTTTTCAGGTTTTCGGCGTGACCTCCGGAGCTGAAATTTCTTTGGAACAAAGATAATTCTTTCTAATCTCTGCAATTTCTCGATTAATACCCACCCCCTTGTCATTTTATCAGGTTTTGGGGAATACCTGATGCCCTTTAAATTTTGACCATTTTTTCAACCCGCGGGCTGTCGTTTTTTTCGTGTTTTCGGCGTGACCTCCGGAGCTGAAATTTCTTTGGAACAAAGATAATTCTTTCTAATCTCTGCAATTTCTCGATTAATACCCACCCTGTAGACATTTTATCAGGTTTTGGGGAATACCTGATGCCCTTTAAATTTTGACCATTTTTTCAACCCGCAGGCTGTCGTTTTTTTCGTGTTTTCGGCGTGACCTCCGGAGCTGAAATTTCTTTGGAACAAAGATAATTCTTTCTAATCTCTGCAATTTCTCGATTAATACCCACCCCGTTGTCATTTTATCAGGTTTTGGGGAAGATTTGACGACCTTTAAATTTTGACCATTTTTTCAACCCGCGGGCTGTCGTTTTTTTCATGTTTTCGGCGTGACTTCCGGAGCTGAAATTTCTTTGGAACAAAGATTATTCTTTCTAATCTCTGCAATTTCTCGATTAATACCCACCCCCTTGTCATTTTATCAGGTTTTGGGGAATACCTGATGCCCTTTAAATTTTGACCATTTTTTCAACCCGCGGACTGTCGTTTTTTTTCAGGTTTTCGGCGTGACCTCCGGAGCTGAAATTTCTTTGGAACAAAGATAATTCTTTCTAATCTCTGCAATTTCTCGATTAATACCCACCCCCTTGACATTTTATCAGGTTTTGGGGAATACCTGATGCCCTTTAAATTTTGACCATTTTTTCAACCCGCGGGCTGTCGTTTTTTTCGTGTTTTCGGCGTGACCTCCGGATCTGAAATTTCTTTGGAACAAAGATAATTCTTTCTAATCTCTGCAATTTCTCGATTAATACCCACCCTGTAGACATTTTATCAGGTTTTGGGGAATACCTGATGCCCTTTAAATTTTGACCATTTTTTCAACCCGCAGGCTGTCGTTTTTTTCGTGTTTTCGGCGTGACCTCCGGAGCTGAAATTTCTTTGGAACAAAGATAATTCTTTCTAATCTCTGCAATTTCTCGATTAATACCCACCCCGTTGTCATTTTATCAGGTTTTGGGGAAGATTTGACGACCTTTAAATTTTGACCATTTTTTCAACCCGCGGGCTGTCGTTTTTTTCATGTTTTCGGCGTGACTTCCGGAGCTGAAATTTCTTTGGAACAAAGATTATTCTTTCTAATCTCTGCAATTTCTCGATTAATACCCACCCCCTTGTCATTTTATCAGGTTTTGGGGAATACCTGATGCCCTTTAAATTTTGACCATTTTTTCAACCCGCGGACTGTCGTTTTTTTTCAGGTTTTCGGCGTGACCTCCGGAGCTGAAATTTCTTTGGAACAAAGATAATTCTTTCTAATCTCTGCAATTTCTCGATTAATACCCACCCCCTTGACATTTTATCAGGTTTTGGGGAATACCTGATGCCCTTTAAATTTTGACCATTTTTTCAACCCGCGGGCTGTCGTTTTTTTCGTGTTTTCGGCGTGACCTCCGGAGCTGAAATTTCTTTGGAACAAAGATAATTCTTTCTAATCTCTGCAATTTCTCGATTAATACCCACCCCGTTGTCATTTTATCAGGTTTTGGGGAAGATTTGACGACCTTTAAATTTTGACCATTTTTTCAACCCGCGGGCTGTCGTTTTTTTCATGTTTTCGGCGTGACCTCCGGAGCTGAAATTTCTTTGGAACAAAGATAATTCTTTCTAATCTCTGCAATTTCTCGATTAATACCCACCCCGTTGTCATTTTATCAAGTTTTGGGGAAGATCTGACGACCTTTAAATTTTGACCATTTTTTCAACCCGCGGGCTGTCGTTTTTTTCATGTTTTCGGCGTGACTTCCGGAGCTGAAATTTCTTTGGAACAAAGATAATTCTTTCTAATCTCTGCAATTTCTCGATTAATACCCACCCCGTTGACATTTTATCAGGTTTTGGGGAATACCTGATGCCCTTTAAATTTTGACCATTTTTTCAACCCGCGGGCTGTCGTTTTTTTTCAGGTTTTCGGCGTGACCTCCGGAGCTGAAATTTCTTTGGAACAAAGATAATTCTTTCTAATCTCTGCAATTTCTCGATTAATACCCACCCCGTTGACATTTTATCAGGTTTTGGGGAATACCTGATGCCCTTTAAATTTTGACCATTTTTTCAACCCGCGGGCTGTCGTTTTTTTTCAGGTTTTCGGCGTGACCTCCGGAGCTGAAATTTCTTTGGAACAAAGATAATTCTTTCTAATCTCTGCAATTTCTCGATTAATACCCACCCCCTTGTCATTTTATCAGGTTTTGGGGAAGATCTGACAACCTTTAAATTTTGACCATTTTTTCAACCCGCGGGCTGTCCTTTTTTTCGTGTTTTCGGCGTGACCTCCGGAGCTGAAATTTCTTTGGAACAAAGATAATTCTTTCTAATCTCTGCAATTTCTCGATTAATACCCACCCCGTTGTCATTTTATCAGGTTTTGGGGAAGATTTGACGACCTTTAAATTTTGACCATTTTTTCAACCCGCGGGCTGTCGTTTTTTTCATGTTTTCGGCGTGACCTCCGGAGCTGAAATTTCTTTGGAACAAAGATAATTCTTTCTAATCTCTGCAATTTCTCGATTAATACCCACCCCGTTGTCATTTTATCAGGTTTTGGGGAAGATCTGACGACCTTTAAATTTTGACCATTTTTTCAACCCGCGGGCTGTCCTTTTTTTCGTGTTTTCGGCGTGACCTCCGGAGCTGAAATTTCTTTGGAACAAAGATAATTCTTTCTAATCTCTGCAATTTCTCGATTAATACCCACCCCCTTGTCATTTTATCAGGTTTTGGGGAAGATCTGACAACCTTTAAATTTTGACCATTTTTTCAACCCGCGGGCTGTCGTTTTTTTTGTGTTTTCGGCGTGACCTCCGGAGCTGAAATTTCTTTGGAACAAAGATAATTCTTTCTAATCTCTGCAATTTCTCGATTAATACCCACCCCGTTGTCATTTTATCAGGTTTTGGGGAAGATTTGACGACCTTTAAATTTTGACCATTTTTTCAACCCGCGGGCTGTCGTTTTTTTCATGTTTTCGGCGTGACTTCCGGAGCTGAAATTTCTTTGGAACAAAGATTATTCTTTCAAATCTCTGCAATTTCTCGATTAATACCCACCCCGTTGACATTTTATCAGGTTTTGGGGAATACCTGATGCCCTTTAAATTTTGACCATTTTTTCAACCCGCGGGCTGTCGTTTTTTTTCAGGTTTTCGGCGTGACCTCCGGAGCTGAAATTTCTTTGGAACAAAGATAATTCTTTCTAATCTCTGCAATTTCTCGATTAATACCCACCCCCTTGTCATTTTATCAGGTTTTGGGGAAGATATGACAACCTTTAAATTTTGACCATTTTTTCAACCCGCGGGCTGTCCTTTTTTTCGTGTTTTCGGCGTGACCTCCGGAGCTGAAATTTCTTTGGAACAAAGATAATTCTTTCTAATCTCTGCAATTTCTCGATTAATACCCACCCCCTTGTCATTTTATCAGGTTTTGGGGAAGATCTGACAACCTTTAAATTTTGACCATTTTTTCAACCCGCGGGCTGTCCTTTTTTTCGTGTTTTCGGCGTGACCTCCGGAGCTGAAATTTCTTTGGAACAAAGATAATTCTTTCTAATCTCTGCAATTTCTCGATTAATACCCACCCCCTTGTCATTTTATCAGGTTTTGGGGAAGATCTGACAACCTTTAAATTTTGACCATTTTTTCAACCCGCGGGCTGTCGTTTTTTTCATGTTTTCGGCGTGACTTCCAGAGCTGAAATTTCTTTGGAACAAAGATTATTCTTTCTAATCTCTGCAATTTCTCGATTAATACCCACCCCGTTGACATTTTATCAGGTTTTGGGGAATACCTGATGCCCTTTAAATTTTGACCATTTTTTCAACCCGCGGGCTGTCGTTTTTTTTCAGGTTTTCAGCGTGACCTCCGGAGCTGAAATTTCTTTGGAACAAAGATAATTCTTTCTAATCTCTGCAATTTCTCGATTAATACCCACCCCGTTGTCATTTTATCAGGTTTTGGGGATGATCTGACGACCTTTAAATTTTGACCATTTTTTCAACCCGCGGGCTGTCGTTTTTTTCATGTTTTCGGCGTGACCTCCGGAGCTGAAATTTCTTTGGAACAAAGATAATTCTTTCTAATCTCTGCAATTTCTCGATTAATACCCTCCCCGTTGTCATTTTATCAGGTTTTGGGGAAGGTCTGACGCCGTTTAAATTTTGACCATTTTTTCAACCCGCGGGCTGTCGTTTTTTTCGTGTTTTCGGCGTGACCTCCGGAGCTGAAATTTCTTTGGAACAAAGATAATTCTTTCTAATCTCTGCAATTTCTCGATTAATACCCACCCCGTTGTCATTTTATCAGGTTTTGGGGAAGATTTGACGACCTTTAAATTTTGACCATTTTTTCAACCCGCGGACTGTCGTTTTTTTCATGTTTTCGGCGTGACTTCCGGAGCTGAAATTTCTTTGGAACAAAGATTATTCTTTCTAATCTCTGCAATTTCTCGATTAATACCCACCCCGTTGACATTTTATCAGGTTTTGGGGAATACCTGATGCCCTTTAAATTTTGACCATTTTTTCAACCCGCGGGCTGTCATTTTTTTCGTGTTTTCGGCGTGACCTCCGGAGCTGAAATTTCTTTGGAACAAAGATAATTCTTTCTAATCTCTGCAATTTCTCGATTAATACCCACCCCCTTGTCATTTTATCAGGTTTTGGGGAAGATCTGACAACCTTTAAATTTTGACCATTTTTTCAACCCGTGGGCTGTCCTTTTTTTCGTGTTTTCGGCGTGACCTCCGGAGCTGAAATTTCTTTGGAACAAAGATAATTCTTTCTAATCTCTGCAATTTCTCGATTAATACCCACCCCCTTGTCATTTTATCAGGTTTTGGGGAAGATCTGACAACCTTTAAATTTTGACCATTTTTTCAACCCGCGGGCTGCCGTTTTTTTCGTGTTTTCGGCGTGACCTCCGGAGCTGAAATTTCTTTGGAACAAAGATAATTCTTTCTAATCTCTGCAATTTCTCGATTAATACCCACCCCGTTGACATTTTATCAGGTTTTGGGGAATACCTGATGCCCTTTAAATTTTGACCATTTTTTCAACCCGCGGGCTGTCGTTTTTTTCGTGTTTTCGGCGTGACCTCCGGAGCTGAAATTTCTTTGGAACAAAGATAATTCTTTCTAATCTCTGCAATTTCTCGATTAATACCCACCCTGTAGACATTTTATCAGGTTTTGGGGAATACCTGATGCCCTTTAAATTTTGACCATTTTTTCAACCCGCGGGCTGTCGTTTTTTTCGTGTTTTCGGCGTAACCTCCGGAGCTGAAATTTCTTTGGAACAAAGATAATTCTTTCTAATCTCTGCAATTTCTCGATTAATACCCACCCCGTTGACATTTTATCAGGTTTTGGGGAATACCTGATGCCCTTTAAATTTTGACCATTTTTTCAACCCGCGGGCTGTCGTTTTTTTTCAGGTTTTCGGCGTGACCTCCGGAGCTGAAATTTCTTTGGAACAAAGATAATTCTTTCTAATCTCTGCAATTTCTCGATTAATACCCACCCCCTTGACATTTTATCAGGTTTTGGGGAATACCTGATGCCCTTTAAATTTTGACCATTTTTTCAACCCGCGGGCTGTCGTTTTTTTCGTGTTTTCGGCGTGACCTCCGGAGCTGAAATTTCTTTGGAACAAAGATAATTCTTTCTAATCTCTGCAATTTCTCGATTAATACCCACCCCGTTGTCATTTTATCAGGTTTTGGGGAAGATTTGACGACCTTTAAATTTTGACCATTTTTTCAACCCGCGGGCTGTCGTTTTTTTCATGTTTTCGGCGTGACCTCCGGAGCTGAAATTTCTTTGGAACAAAGATAATTCTTTCTAATCTCTGCAATTTCTCGATTAATACCCACCCCGTTGTCATTTTATCAGGTTTTGGGGAAGATCTGACGACCTTTAAATTTTGACCATTTTTTCAACCCGCGGGCTGTCGTTTTTTTCGTGTTTTCGGCGTGACTTCCGGAGCTGAAATTTCTTTGGAACAAAGATTATTCTTTCTAATCTCTGCAATTTCTCGATTAATACCCACCCTGTTGACATTTTATCAGGTTTTGGGGAATACCTGATGCCCTTTAAATTTTGACCATTTTTTCAACCCGCGGGCTGTCGTTTTTTTCGTGTTTTCGGCGTGACCTCCGGAGCTGAAATTTCTTTGGAACAAAGATAATTCTTTCTAATCTCTGCAATTTCTCGATTAATACCCACCCCGTTGTCATTTTATCAGGTTTTGGGGATGATCTGACGACCTTTAAATTTTGACCATTTTTTCAACCCGCGGGCTGTCGTTTTTTTCATGTTTTCGGCGTGACCTCCGGAGCTGAAATTTCTTTGGAACAAAGATAATTCTTTCTAATCTCTGCAATTTCTCGATTAATACCCTCCCCGTTGTCATTTTATCAGGTTTTGGGGAAGATCTGACGCCGTTTAAATTTTGACCATTTTTTCAACCCGCGGGCTGTCGTTTTTTTCGTGTTTTCGGCGTGACCTCCGGAGCTGAAATTTCTTTGGAACAAAGATAATTCTTTCTAATCTCTGCAATTTCTCGATTAATACCCACCCCGTTGTCATTTTATCAGGTTTTGGGGAAGATTTGACGACCTTTAAATTTTGACCATTTTTTCAACCCGCGGGCTGTCGTTTTTTTCATGTTTTCGGCGTGACTTCCGGAGCTGAAATTTCTTTGGAACAAAGATTATTCTTTCTAATCTCTGCAATTTCTCGATTAATACCCACCCCGTTGACATTTTATCAGGTTTTGGGGAATACCTGATGCCCTTTAAATTTTGACCATTTTTTCAACCCGCAGGCTGTCATTTTTTTCGTGTTTTCGGCGTGACCTCCGGAGCTGAAATTTCTTTGGAACAAAGATAATTCTTTCTAATCTCTGCAATTTCTCGATTAATACCCACCCCCTTGTCATTTTATCAGGTTTTGGGGAAGATCTGACAACCTTTAAATTTTGACCATTTTTTCAACCCGTGGGCTGTCCTTTTTTTCGTGTTTTCGGCGTGACCTCCGGAGCTGAAATTTCTTTGGAACAAAGATAATTCTTTCTAATCTCTGCAATTTCTCGATTAATACCCACCCCGTTGTCATTTTATCAGGTTTTGGGGAAGATCTGACAACCTTTAAATTTTGACCATTTTTTCAACCCGCGGGCTGCCGTTTTTTTCTTGTTTTCGGCGTGACCTCCGGAGCTGAAATTTCTTTGGAACAAAGATAATTCTTTCTAATCTCTGCAATTTCTCGATTAATACCCACCCCGTTGACATTTTATCAGGTTTTGGGGAATACCTGATGCCCTTTAAATTTTGACCATTTTTTCAACCCGCGGGCTGTCGTTTTTTTCGTGTTTTCGGCGTAACCTCCGGAGCTGAAATTTCTTTGGAACAAAGATAATTCTTTCTAATCTCTGCAATTTCTCGATTAATACCCACCCCGTTGTCATTTTATCAGGTTTTGGGGAAGATTTGACGACCTTTAAATTTTGACCATTTTTTCAACCCGCGGGCTGTCGTTTTTTTCATGTTTTCGGCGTGACCTCCGGAGCTGAAATTTCTTTGGAACAAAGATAATTCTTTCTAATCTCTGCAATTTCTCGATTAATACCCACCCCGTTGTCATTTTATCAGGTTTTGGGGAAGATCTGACGACCTTTAAATTTTGACCATTTTTTCAACCCGCGGGCTGTCGTTTTTTTCATGTTTTCAGCGTGACTTCCGGAGCTGAAATTTCTTTGGAACAAAGATTATTCTTTCTAATCTCTGCAATTTCTCGATTAATACCCACCCTGTAGACATTTTATCAGGTTTTGGGGAATACCTGATGCCCTTTAAATTTTGACCATTTTTTCAACCCGCGGGCTGTCGTTTTTTTCGTGTTTTCGGCGTGACCTCCGGAGCTGAAATTTCTTTGGAACAAAGATAATTCTTTCTAATCTCTGCAATTTCTCGATTAATACCCACCCCGTTGTCATTTTATCAGGTTTTGGGGAAGATTTGACGACCTTTAAATTTTGACCATTTTTTCAACCCGCGGGCTGTCGTTTTTTTCATGTTTTCGGCGTGACTTCCGGAGCTGAAATTTCTTTGGAACAAAGATTATTCTTTCTAATCTCTGCAATTTCTCGATTAATACCCACCCCGTTGACATTTTATCAGGTTTTGGGGAATACCTGATGCCCTTTAAATTTTGACCATTTTTTCAACCCGCGGGCTGTCGTTTTTTTTCAGGTTTTCGGCGTGACCTCCAGAGCTGAAATTTCTTTGGAACAAAGATAATTCTTTCTAATCTCTGCAATTTCTCGATTAATACCCACCCCCTTGACATTTTATCAGGTTTTGGGGAATACCTGATGCCCTTTAAATTTTGACCATTTTTTCAACCCGCGGGCTGTCGTTTTTTTTCAGGTTTTCGGCGTGACCTCCAGAGCTGAAATTTCTTTGGAACAAAGATAATTCTTTCTAATCTCTGCAATTTCTCGATTAATACCCACCCCCTTGACATTTTATCAGGTTTTGGGGAATACCTGATGCCCTTTAAATTTTGACCATTTTTTCAACCCGCGGGCTGTCGTTTTTTTCGTGTTTTCGGCGTGACCTCCAGAGCTGAAATTTCTTTGGAACAAAGATAATTCTTTCTAATCTCTGCAATTTCTCGATTAATACCCACCCCGTTGTCATTTTATCAGGTTTTGGGGAAGATCTGACGACCTTTAAATTTTGACCATTTTTTCAACCCGCGGGCTGTCGTTTTTTTCATGTTTTCGGCGTGACTTCCGGAGCTGAAATTTCTTTGGAACAAAGATTATTCTTTCTAATCTCTGCAATTTCTCGATTAATACCCACCCTGTTGACATTTTATCAGGTTTTGGGGAATACCTGATGCCCTTTAAATTTTGACCATTTTTTCAACCCGCGGGCTGTCGTTTTTTTCGTGTTTTCGGCGTGACCTCCGGAGCTGAAATTTCTTTGGAACAAAGATAATTCTTTCTAATCTCTGCAATTTCTCGATTAATACCCACCCCGTTGTCATTTTATCAGGTTTTGGGGATCATCTGACGACCTTTAAATTTTGACCATTTTTTCAACCCGCGGGCTGTCGTTTTTTTCATGTTTTCGGCGTGACCTCCGGAGCTGAAATTTCTTTGGAACAAAGATAATTCTTTCTAATCTCTGCAATTTCTCGATTAATACCCTCCCCGTTGTCATTTTATCAGGTTTTGGGGAAGATCTGATGCCCTTTAAATTTTGACCATTTTTTCAACCCGCGGGCTGTCGTTTTTTTCGTGTTTTCGGCGTAACCTCCGGAGCTGAAATTTCTTTGGAACAAAGATAATTCTTTCTAATCTCTGCAATTTCTCGATTAATACCCACCCCCTTGTCATTTTATCAGGTTTTGGGGAAGATTTGACGACCTTTAAATTTTGACCATTTTTTCAACCCGCGGGCTGTCGTTTTTTTCATGTTTTCGGCGTGACTTCCGGAGCTGAAATTTCTTTGGAACAAAGATTATTCTTTCTAATCTCTGCAATTTCTCGATTAATACCCACCCCGTTGACATTTTATCAGGTTTTGGGGAATACCTGATGCCCTTTAAATTTTGACCATTTTTTCAACCCGCGGGCTGTCGTTTTTTTTCAGGTTTTCGGCGTGACCTCCGGAGCTGAAATTTCTTTGGAACAAAGATAATTCTTTCTAATCTCTGCAATTTCTCGATTAATACCCACCCCCTTGACATTTTATCAGGTTTTGGGGAATACCTGATGCCCTTTAAATTTTGACCATTTTTTCAACCCGCGGGCTGTCGTTTTTTTCGTGTTTTCGGCGTGACCTCCGGAGCTGAAATTTCTTTGGAACAAAGATAATTCTTTCTAATCTCTGCAATTTCTCGATTAATACCCACCCCGTTGTCATTTTATCAGGTTTTGGGGAAGATTTGACGACCTTTAAATTTTGACCATTTTTTCAACCCGCGGGCTGTCGTTTTTTTCATGTTTTCGGCGTGACTTCCGGAGCTGAAATTTCTTTGGAACAAAGATAATTCTTTCTAATCTCTGCAATTTCTCGATTAATACCCACCCCCTTGTCATTTTATCAGGTTTTGGGGAAGATCTGACAACCTTTAAATTTTGACCATTTTTTCAACCCGTGGGCTGTCCTTTTTTTCGTGTTTTCGGCGTGACCTCCGGAGCTGAAATTTCTTTGGAACAAAGATAATTCTTTCTAATCTCTGCAATTTCTCGATTAATACCCACCCCGTTGTCATTTTATCAGGTTTTGGGGAAGATCTGACAACCTTTAAATTTTGACCATTTTTTCAACCCGCGGGCTGCCGTTTTTTTCTTGTTTTCGGCGTGACCTCCGGAGCTGAAATTTCTTTGGAACAAAGATAATTCTTTCTAATCTCTGCAATTTCTCGATTAATACCCACCCCGTTGACATTTTATCAGGTTTTGGGGAATACCTGATGCCCTTTAAATTTTGACCATTTTTTCAACCCGCGGGCTGTCGTTTTTTTCGTGTTTTCGGCGTGACCTCCGGAGCTGAAATTTCTTTGGAACAAAGATAATTCTTTCTAATCTCTGCAATTTCTCGATTAATACCCACCCCGTTGTCATTTTATCAGGTTTTGGGGAAGATTTGACGACCTTTAAATTTTGACCATTTTTTCAACCCGCGGGCTGTCGTTTTTTTCATGTTTTCGGCGTGACCTCCGGAGCTGAAATTTCTTTGGAACAAAGATAATTCTTTCTAATCTCTGCAATTTCTCGATTAATACCCACCCCGTTGTCATTTTATCAGGTTTTGGGGAAGATCTGACGACCTTTAAATTTTGACCATTTTTTCAACCCGCGGGCTGTCGTTTTTTTCATGTTTTCAGCGTGACTTCCGGAGCTGAAATTTCTTTGGAACAAAGATTATTCTTTCTAATCTCTGCAATTTCTCGATTAATACCCACCCTGTAGACATTTTATCAGGTTTTGGGGAATACCTGATGCCCTTTAAATTTTGACCATTTTTTCAACCCGCGGGCTGTCGTTTTTTTCGTGTTTTCGGCGTGACCTCCGGAGCTGAAATTTCTTTGGAACAAAGATAATTCTTTCTAATCTCTGCAATTTCTCGATTAATACCCACCCCGTTGTCATTTTATCAGGTTTTGGGGAAGATTTGACGACCTTTAAATTTTGACCATTTTTTCAACCTGCGGGCTGTCGTTTTTTTCATGTTTTCGGCGTGACTTCCGGAGCTGAAATTTCTTTGGAACAAAGATTATTCTTTCTAATCTCTGCAATTTCTCGATTAATACCCACCCCGTTGACATTTTATCAGGTTTTGGGGAATACCTGATGCCCTTTAAATTTTGACCATTTTTTCAACCCGCGGGCTGTCGTTTTTTTTCAGGTTTTCGGCGTGACCTCCAGAGCTGAAATTTCTTTGGAACAAAGATAATTCTTTCTAATCTCTGCAATTTCTCGATTAATACCCACCCCCTTGACATTTTATCAGGTTTTGGGGAATACCTGATGCCCTTTAAATTTTGACCATTTTTTCAACCCGCGGGCTGTCGTTTTTTTCGTGTTTTCGGCGTGACCTCCAGAGCTGAAATTTCTTTGGAACAAAGATAATTCTTTCTAATCTCTGCAATTTCTCGATTAATACCCACCCCGTTGTCATTTTATCAGGTTTTGGGGAAGATTTGACGACCTTTAAATTTTGACCATTTTTTCAACCCGCGGGCTGTCGTTTTTTTCATGTTTTCGGCGTGACCTCCGGAGCTGAAATTTCTTTGGAACAAAGATAATTCTTTCTAATCTCTGCAATTTCTCGATTAATACCCACCCCGTTGTCATTTTATCAGGTTTTGGGGAAGATCTGACGACCTTTAAATTTTGACCATTTTTTCAACCCGCGGGCTGTCGTTTTTTTCATGTTTTCGGCGTGACTTCCGGAGCTGAAATTTCTTTGGAACAAAGATTATTCTTTCTAATCTCTGCAATTTCTCGATTAATACCCACCCTGTTGACATTTTATCAGGTTTTGGGGAATACCTGATGCCCTTTAAATTTTGACCATTTTTTCAACCCGCGGGCTGTCGTTTTTTTCGTGTTTTCGGCGTGACCTCCGGAGCTGAAATTTCTTTGGAACAAAGATAATTCTTTCTAATCTCTGCAATTTCTCGATTAATACCCACCCCGTTGTCATTTTATCAGGTTTTGGGGATCATCTGACGACCTTTAAATTTTGACCATTTTTTCAACCCGCGGGCTGTCGTTTTTTTCATGTTTTCGGCGTGACCTCCGGAGCTGAAATTTCTTTGGAACAAAGATAATTCTTTCTAATCTCTGCAATTTCTCGATTAATACCCTCCCCGTTGTCATTTTATCAGGTTTTGGGGAAGATCTGACGCCGTTTAAATTTTGACCATTTTTTCAACCCGCGGGCTGTCGTTTTTTTCGTGTTTTCGGCGTGACCTCCGGAGCTGAAATTTCTTTGGAACAAAGATAATTCTTTCTAATCTCTGCAATTTCTCGATTAATACCCACCCCGTTGTCATTTTATCAGGTTTTGGGGAAGATTTGACGACCTTTAAATTTTGACCATTTTTTCAACCCGCGGGCTGTCGTTTTTTTCATGTTTTCGGCGTGACTTCCGGAGCTGAAATTTCTTTGGAACAAAGATTATTCTTTCTAATCTCTGCAATTTCTCGATTAATACCCACCCCGTTGACATTTTATCAGGTTTTGGGGAATACCTGATGCCCTTTAAATTTTGACCATTTTTTCAACCCGCGGGCTGTCGTTTTTTTCGTGTTTTCGGCGTGACCTCCGGAGCTGAAATTTCTTTGGAACAAAGATAATTCTTTCTAATCTCTGCAATTTCTCGATTAATACCCACCCCGTTGTCATTTTATCAGGTTTTGGGGATCATCTGACGACCTTTAAATTTTGACCATTTTTTCAACCCGCGGGCTGTCGTTTTTTTCATGTTTTCGGCGTGACCTCCGGAGCTGAAATTTCTTTGGAACAAAGATAATTCTTTCTAATCTCTGCAATTTCTCGATTAATACCCTCCCCGTTGTCATTTTATCAGGTTTTGGGGAAGATCTGACGCCGTTTAAATTTTGACCATTTTTTCAACCCGCGGGCTGTCGTTTTTTTCGTGTTTTCGGCGTGACCTCCGGAGCTGAAATTTCTTTGGAACAAAGATAATTCTTTCTAATCTCTGCAATTTCTCGATTAATACCCACCCCGTTGTCATTTTATCAGGTTTTGGGGAAGATTTGACGACCTTTAAATTTTGACCATTTTTTCAACCCGCGGGCTGTCGTTTTTTTCATGTTTTCGGCGTGACCTCCGGAGCTGAAATTTCTTTGGAACAAAGATAATTCTTTCTAATCTCTGCAATTTCTCGATTAATACCCACCCCGTTGTCATTTTATCAAGTTTTGGGGAAGATCTGACGACCTTTAAATTTTGACCATTTTTTCAACCCGCGGGCTGTCGTTTTTTTCATGTTTTCGGCGTGACTTCCGGAGCTGAAATTTCTTTGGAACAAAGATTATTCTTTCTAATCTCTGCAATTTCTCGATTAATACCCACCCCGTTGACATTTTATCAGGTTTTGGGGAATACCTGATGCCCTTTAAATTTTGACCATTTTTTCAACCCGCGGGCTGTCGTTTTTTTTCAGGTTTTCGGCGTGACCTCCGGAGCTGAAATTTCTTTGGAACAAAGATAATTCTTTCTAATCTCTGCAATTTCTCGATTAATACCCACCCCGTTGACATTTTATCAGGTTTTGGGGAATACCTGATGCCCTTTAAATTTTGACCATTTTTTCAACCCGCGGGCTGTCGTTTTTTTTCAGGTTTTCGGCGTGACCTCCGGAGCTGAAATTTCTTTGGAACAAAGATAATTCTTTCTAATCTCTGCAATTTCTCGATTAATACCCACCCCCTTGTCATTTTATCAGGTTTTGGGGAAGATCTGACAACCTTTAAATTTTGACCATTTTTTCAACCCGCGGGCTGTCCTTTTTTTCGTGTTTTCGGCGTGACCTCCGGAGCTGAAATTTCTTTGGAACAAAGATAATTCTTTCTAATCTCTGCAATTTCTCGATTAATACCCACCCCGTTGTCATTTTATCAGGTTTTGGGGAAGATTTGACGACCTTTAAATTTTGACCATTTTTTCAACCCGCGGGCTGTCGTTTTTTTCATGTTTTCGGCGTGACCTCCGGAGCTGAAATTTCTTTGGAACAAAGATAATTCTTTCTAATCTCTGCAATTTCTCGATTAATACCCACCCCGTTGTCATTTTATCAGGTTTTGGGGAAGATCTGACGACCTTTAAATTTTGACCATTTTTTCAACCCGCGGGCTGTCCTTTTTTTCGTGTTTTCAGCGTGACCTCCGGAGCTGAAATTTCTTTGGAACAAAGATAATTCTTTCTAATCTCTGCAATTTCTCGATTAATACCCACCCCCTTGTCATTTTATCAGGTTTTGGGGAAGATTTGACGACCTTTAAATTTTGACCATTTTTTCAACCCGCGGGCTGTCGTTTTTTTCGTGTTTTCGGCGTGACTTCCGGAGCTGAAATTTCTTTGGAACAAAGATAATTCTTTCTAATCTCTGCAATTTCTCGATTAATACCCACCCCGTTGTCATTTTATCAGGTTTTGGGGAAGATCTGACGACCTTTAAATTTTGACCATTTTTTCAACCCGCGGGCTGTCGTTTTTTTCATGTTTTCGGCGTGACTTCCGGAGCTGAAATTTCTTTGGAACAAAGATTATTCTTTCTAATCTCTGCAATTTCTCGATTAATACCCACCCCGTTGACATTTTATCAGGTTTTGGGGAATACCTGATGCCCTTTAAATTTTGACCATTTTTTCAACCCGCGGGCTGTCGTTTTTTTCGTGTTTTCGGCGTGACCTCCGGAGCTGAAATTTCTTTGGAACAAAGATAATTCTTTCTAATCTCTGCAATTTCTCGATTAATACCCACCCCGTTGTCATTTTATCAGGTTTTGGGGAAGATTTGACGACCTTTAAATTTTGACCATTTTTTCAACCCGCGGGCTGTCGTTTTTTTCATGTTTTCGGCGTGACTTCCGGAGCTGAAATTTCTTTGGAACAAAGATTATTCTTTCTAATCTCTGCAATTTCTCGATTAATACCCACCCCGTTGACATTTTATCAGGTTTTGGGGAATACCTGATGCCCTTTAAATTTTGACCATTTTTTCAACCCGCGGGCTGTCGTTTTTTTTCAGGTTTTCAGCGTGACCTCCGGAGCTGAAATTTCTTTGGAACAAAGATAATTCTTTCTAATCGCTGCAATTTCTCGATTAATACCCACCCCGTTGTCATTTTATCAGGTTTTGGGGATGATCTGACGACCTTTAAATTTTGACCATTTTTTCAACCCGCGGGCTGTCGTTTTTTTCATGTTTTCGGCGTGACCTCCGGAGCTGAAATTTCTTTGGAACAAAGATAATTCTTTCTAATCTCTGCAATTTCTCGATTAATACCCTCCCCGTTGTCATTTTATCAGGTTTTGGGGAAGATCTGACGCCGTTTAAATTTTGACCATTTTTTCAACCCGCGGGCTGTCGTTTTATTCGTGTTTTCGGCGTGACCTCCGGAGCTGAAATTTCTTTGGAACAAAGATAATTCTTTCTAATCTCTGCAATTTCTCGATTAATACCCACCCCGTTGTCATTTTATCAGGTTTTGGGGAAGATTTGACGACCTTTAAATTTTGACCATTTTTTCAACCCGCGGGCTGTCGTTTTTTTCATGTTTTCGGCGTGACTTCCGGAGCTGAAATTTCTTTGGAACAAAGATTATTCTTTCTAATCTCTGCAATTTCTCGATTAATACCCACCCCGTTGACATTTTATCAGGTTTTGGGGAATACCTGATGCCCTTTAAATTTTGACCATTTTTTCAACCCGCGGGCTGTCGTTTTTTTCGTGTTTTCGGCGTGACCTCCGGAGCTGAAATTTCTTTGGAACAAAGATAATTCTTTCTAATCTCTGCAATTTCTCGATTAATACCCACCCCGTTGTCATTTTATCAGGTTTTGGGGAAGATTTGACGACCTTTAAATTTTGACCATTTTTTCAACTCGCGGGCTGTCGTTTTTTTCGTGTTTTCGGCGTGACCTCCGGAGCTGAAATTTCTTTGGAACAAAGATAATTCTTTCTAATCTCTGCAATTTCTCGATTAATACCCACCCCGTTGTCATTTTATCAGGTTTTGGGGAAGATTTGACGACCTTTAAATTTTGACCATTTTTTCAACTCGCGGGCTGTCGTTTTTTTCGTGTTTTCGGCGTGACCTCCGGAGCTGAAATTTCTTTGGAACAAAGATAATTCTTTCTAATCTCTGCAATTTCTCGATTAATACCCACCCCGTTGTCATTTTATCAGGTTTTGGGGATGATCTGACGACCTTTAAATTTTGACCATTTTTTCAACCCGCGGGCTGTCGTTTTTTTCATGTTTTCGGCGTGACCTCCGGAGCTGAAATTTCTTTGGAACAAAGATAATTCTTTCTAATCTCTGCAATTTCTCGATTAATACCCTCCCCGTTGTCATTTTATCAGGTTTTGGGGAAGATCTGACGACCTTTAAATTTTGACCATTTTTTCAACCCGCGGGCTGTCGTTTTTTTCGTGTTTTCGGCGTGACCTCCGGAGCTGAAATTTCTTTGGAACAAAGATAATTCTTTCTAATCGCTGCAATTTCTCGATTAATACCCACCCCCTTGTCATTTTATCAGGTTTTGGGGATGATCTGACGACCTTTAAATTTTGACCATTTTTTCAACCCGCGGGCTGTCGTTTTTTTCATGTTTTCGGCGTGACCTCCGGAGCTGAAATTTCTTTGGAACAAAGATAATTCTTTCTAATCTCTGCAATTTCTCGATTAATACCCTCCCCGTTGTCATTTTATCAGGTTTTGGGGAAGATCTGACGCCGTTTAAATTTTGACCATTTTTTCAACCCGCGGGCTGTCGTTTTATTCGTGTTTTCGGCGTGACCTCCGGAGCTGAAATTTCTTTGGAACAAAGATAATTCTTTCTAATCTCTGCAATTTCTCGATTAATACCCACCCCGTTGTCATTTTATCAGGTTTTGGGGAAGATTTGACGACCTTTAAATTTTGACCATTTTTTCAACCCGCGGGCTGTCGTTTTTTTCATGTTTTCGGCGTGACTTCCGGAGCTGAAATTTCTTTGGAACGAAGATTATTCTTTCTAATCTCTGCAATTTCTCGATTAATACCCACCCCGTTGACATTTTATCAGGTTTTGGGGAATACCTGATGCCCTTTAAATTTTGACCATTTTTTCAACCCGCGGGCTGTCGTTTTTTTCGTGTTTTCGGCGTGACCTCCGGAGCTGAAATTTCTTTGGAACAAAGATAATTCTTTCTAATCTCTGCAATTTCTCGATTAATACCCACCCCGTTGTCATTTTATCAGGTTTTGGGGAAGATTTGACGACCTTTAAATTTTGACCATTTTTTCAACTCGCGGGCTGTCGTTTTTTTCGTGTTTTCGGCGTGACCTCCGGAGCTGAAATTTCTTTGGAACAAAGATAATTCTTTCTAATCTCTGCAATTTCTCGATTAATACCCACCCCGTTGTCATTTTATCAGGTTTTGGGGATGATCTGACGACCTTTAAATTTTGACCATTTTTTCAACCCGCGGGCTGTCGTTTTTTTCATGTTTTCGGCGTGACCTCCGGAGCTGAAATTTCTTTGGAACAAAGATAATTCTTTCTAATCTCTGCAATTTCTCGATTAATACCCTCCCCGTTGTCATTTTATCAGGTTTTGGGGAAGATCTGACGACCTTTAAATTTTGACCATTTTTTCAACCCGCGGGCTGTCGTTTTTTTCGTGTTTTCGGCGTGACCTCCGGAGCTGAAATTTCTTTGGAACAAAGATAATTCTTTCTAATCGCTGCAATTTCTCGATTAATACCCACCCCCTTGTCATTTTATCAGGTTTTGGGGATGATCTGACGACCTTTAAATTTTGACCATTTTTTCAACCCGCGGGCTGTCGTTTTTTTCATGTTTTCGGCGTGACCTCCGGAGCTGAAATTTCTTTGGAACAAAGATAATTCTTTCTAATCTCTGCAATTTCTCGATTAATACCCTCCCCGTTGTCATTTTATCAGGTTTTGGGGAAGATCTGACGCCGTTTAAATTTTGACCATTTTTTCAACCCGCGGGCTGTCGTTTTATTCGTGTTTTCGGCGTGACCTCCGGAGCTGAAATTTCTTTGGAACAAAGATAATTCTTTCTAATCTCTGCAATTTCTCGATTAATACCCACCCCGTTGTCATTTTATCAGGTTTTGGGGAAGATTTGACGACCTTTAAATTTTGACCATTTTTTCAACCCGCGGGCTGTCGTTTTTTTCATGTTTTCGGCGTGACTTCCGGAGCTGAAATTTCTTTGGAACAAAGATTATTCTTTCTAATCTCTGCAATTTCTCGATTAATACCCACCCCGTTGACATTTTATCAGGTTTTGGGGAATACCTGATGCCCTTTAAATTTTGACCATTTTTTCAACCCGCGGGCTGTCGTTTTTTTCGTGTTATCGGCGTGACCTCCGGAGCTGAAATTTCTTTGGAACAAAGATAATTCTTTCTAATCTCTGCAATTTCTCGATTAATACCCACCCCGTTGTCATTTTATCAGGTTTTGGGGAAGATTTGACGACCTTTAAATTTTGACCATTTTTTCAACCCGCGGGCTGTCGTTTTTTTCGTGTTTTCGGCGTGACCTCCGGAGCTGAAATTTCTTTGGAACAAAGATAATTCTTTCTAATCTCTGCAATTTCTCGATTAATACCCACCCCCTTGTCATTTTATCAGGTTTTGGGGAAGATCTGACAACCTTTAAATTTTGACCATTTTTTCAACCCGCGGGCTGTCGTTTTTTTCGTGTTTTCGGCGTGACCTCCGGAGCTGAAATTTCTTTGGAACAAAGATAATTCTTTCTAATCTCTGCAATTTCTCGATTAATACCCACCCCGTTGACATTTTATCAGGTTTTGGGGAATACCTGATGCCCTTTAAATTTTGACCATTTTTTCAACCCGCGGGCTGTCGTTTTTTTCGTGTTTTCGGCGTGACCTCCGGAGCTGAAATTTCTTTGGAACAAAGATAATTCTTTCTAATCTCTGCAATTTCTCGATTAATACCCACCCCGTTGTCATTTTATCAGGTTTTGGGGAAGATTTGACGACCTTTAAATTTTGACCATTTTTTCAACCCGCGGGCTGTCGTTTTTTTCATGTTTTCGGCGTGACCTCCGGAGCTGAAATTTCTTTGGAACAAAGATAATTCTTTCTAATCTCTGCAATTTCTCGATTAATACCCACCCCGTTGTCATTTTATCAGGTTTTGGGGAAGATTTGACGACCTTTAAATTTTGACCATTTTTTCAACCCGCGGGCTGTCGTTTTTTTCATGTTTTCGGCGTGACTTCCGGAGCTGAAATTTCTTTGGAACAAAGATTATTCTTTCTAATCTCTGCAATTTCTCGATTAATACCCACCCTGTAGACATTTTATCAGGTTTTGGGGAATACCTGATGCCCTTTAAATTTTGACCATTTTTTCAACCCGCGGGCTGTCGTTTTTTTCGTGTTTTCGGCGTGACCTCCGGAGCTGAAATTTCTTTGGAACAAAGATAATTCTTTCTAATCTCTGCAATTTCTCGATTAATACCCACCCCGTTGTCATTTTATCAGGTTTTGGGGAAGATTTGACGACCTTTAAATTTTGACCATTTTTTCAACCCGCGGGCTGTCGTTTTTTTCATGTTTTCGGCGTGACTTCCGGAGCTGAAATTTCTTTGGAACAAAGATTATTCTTTCTAATCTCTGCAATTTCTCGATTAATACCCACCCCGTTGACATTTTATCAGGTTTTGGGGAATACCTGATGCCCTTTAAATTTTGACCATTTTTTCAACCCGCGGGCTGTCGTTTTTTTTCAGGTTTTCGGCGTGACCTCCAGAGCTGAAATTTCTTTGGAACAAAGATAATTCTTTCTAATCTCTGCAATTTCTCGATTAATACCCACCCCCTTGACATTTTATCAGGTTTTGGGGAATACCTGATGCCCTTTAAATTTTGACCATTTTTTCAACCCGCGGGCTGTCGTTTTTTTCGTGTTTTCGGCGTGACCTCCAGAGCTGAAATTTCTTTGGAACAAAGATAATTCTTTCTAATCTCTGCAATTTCTCGATTAATACCCACCCCGTTGTCATTTTATCAGGTTTTGGGGAAGATTTGACGACCTTTAAATTTTGACCATTTTTTCAACCCGCGGGCTGTCGTTTTTTTCATGTTTTCGGCGTGACCTCCGGAGCTGAAATTTCTTTGGAACAAAGATAATTCTTTCTAATCTCTGCAATTTCTCGATTAATACCCACCCCGTTGTCATTTTATCAGGTTTTGGGGAAGATCTGACGACCTTTAAATTTTGACCATTTTTTCAACCCGCGGGCTGTCGTTTTTTTCATGTTTTCGGCGTGACTTCCGGAGCTGAAATTTCTTTGGAACAAAGATTATTCTTTCTAATCTCTGCAATTTCTCGATTAATACCCACCCTGTTGACATTTTATCAGGTTTTGGGGAATACCTGATGCCCTTTAAATTTTGACCATTTTTTCAACCCGCGGGCTGTCGTTTTTTTCGTGTTTTCGGCGTGACCTCCGGAGCTGAAATTTCTTTGGAACAAAGATAATTCTTTCTAATCTCTGCAATTTCTCGATTAATACCCACCCCGTTGTCATTTTATCAGGTTTTGGGGATCATCTGACGACCTTTAAATTTTGACCATTTTTTCAACCCGCGGGCTGTCGTTTTTTTTCATGTTTTCGGCGTGACCTCCGGAGCTGAAATTTCTTTGGAACAAAGATAATTCTTTCTAATCTCTGCAATTTCTCGATTAATACCCTCCCCGTTGTCATTTTATCAGGTTTTGGGGAAGATCTGACGCCGTTTAAATTTTGACCATTTTTTCAACCCGCGGGCTGTCGTTTTTTTCGTGTTTTCGGCGTGACCTCCGGAGCTGAAATTTCTTTGGAACAAAGATAATTCTTTCTAATCTCTGCAATTTCTCGATTAATACCCACCCCGTTGTCATTTTATCAGGTTTTGGGGAAGATTTGACGACCTTTAAATTTTGACCATTTTTTCAACCCGCGGGCTGTCGTTTTTTTCATGTTTTCGGCGTGACCTCCGGAGCTGAAATTTCTTTGGAACAAAGATAATTCTTTCTAATCTCTGCAATTTCTCGATTAATACCCACCCCGTTGTCATTTTATCAAGTTTTGGGGAAGATCTGACGACCTTTAAATTTTGACCATTTTTTCAACCCGCGGGCTGTCGTTTTTTTCATGTTTTCGGCGTGACTTCCGGAGCTGAAATTTCTTTGGAACAAAGATTATTCTTTCTAATCTCTGCAATTTCTCGATTAATACCCACCCCGTTGACATTTTATCAGGTTTTGGGGAATACCTGATGCCCTTTAAATTTTGACCATTTTTTCAACCCGCGGGCTGTCGTTTTTTTTCAGGTTTTCGGCGTGACCTCCGGAGCTGAAATTTCTTTGGAACAAAGATAATTCTTTCTAATCTCTGCAATTTCTCGATTAATACCCACCCCGTTGACATTTTATCAGGTTTTGGGGAATACCTGATGCCCTTTAAATTTTGACCATTTTTTCAACCCGCGGGCTGTCGTTTTTTTTCAGGTTTTCGGCGTGACCTCCGGAGCTGAAATTTCTTTGGAACAAAGATAATTCTTTCTAATCTCTGCAATTTCTCGATTAATACCCACCCCCTTGTCATTTTATCAGGTTTTGGGGAAGATCTGACAACCTTTAAATTTTGACCATTTTTTCAACCCGCGGGCTGTCCTTTTTTTCGTGTTTTCGGCGTGACCTCCGGAGCTGAAATTTCTTTGGAACAAAGATAATTCTTTCTAATCTCTGCAATTTCTCGATTAATACCCACCCCGTTGTCATTTTATCAGGTTTTGGGGAAGATTTGACGACCTTTAAATTTTGACCATTTTTTCAACCCGCGGGCTGTCGTTTTTTTCATGTTTTCGGCGTGACCTCCGGAGCTGAAATTTCTTTGGAACAAAGATAATTCTTTCTAATCTCTGCAATTTCTCGATTAATACCCACCCCGTTGTCATTTTATCAGGTTTTGGGGAAGATCTGACGACCTTTAAATTTTGACCATTTTTTCAACCCGCGGGCTGTCCTTTTTTTCGTGTTTTCAGCGTGACCTCCGGAGCTGAAATTTCTTTGGAACAAAGATAATTCTTTCTAATCTCTGCAATTTCTCGATTAATACCCACCCCCTTGTCATTTTATCAGGTTTTGGGGAAGATTTGACGACCTTTAAATTTTGACCATTTTTTCAACCCGCGGGCTGTCGTTTTTTTCGTGTTTTCGGCGTGACTTCCGGAGCTGAAATTTCTTTGGAACAAAGATAATTCTTTCTAATCTCTGCAATTTCTCGATTAATACCCACCCCGTTGTCATTTTATCAGGTTTTGGGGAAGATCTGACGACCTTTAAATTTTGACCATTTTTTCAACCCGCGGGCTGTCGTTTTTTTCATGTTTTCGGCGTGACTTCCGGAGCTGAAATTTCTTTGGAACAAAGATTATTCTTTCTAATCTCTGCAATTTCTCGATTAATACCCACCCCGTTGACATTTTATCAGGTTTTGGGGAATACCTGATGCCCTTTAAATTTTGACCATTTTTTCAACCCGCGGGCTGTCGTTTTTTTCGTTTTTTCGGCGTGACCTCCGGAGCTGAAATTTCTTTGGAACAAAGATAATTCTTTCTAATCTCTGCAATTTCTCGATTAATACCCACCCCGTTGTCATTTTATCAGGTTTTGGGGAAGATTTGACGACCTTTAAATTTTGACCATTTTTTCAACCCGCGGGCTGTCGTTTTTTTCATGTTTTCGGCGTGACTTCCGGAGCTGAAATTTCTTTGGAACAAAGATTATTCTTTCTAATCTCTGCAATTTCTCGATTAATACCCACCCCGTTGACATTTTATCAGGTTTTGGGGAATACCTGATGCCCTTTAAATTTTGACCATTTTTTCAACCCGCGGGCTGTCGTTTTTTTTCAGGTTTTCAGCGTGACCTCCGGAGCTGAAATTTCTTTGGAACAAAGATAATTCTTTCTAATCGCTGCAATTTCTCGATTAATACCCACCCCGTTGTCATTTTATCAGGTTTTGGGGATGATCTGACGACCTTTAAATTTTGACCATTTTTTCAACCCGCGGGCTGTCGTTTTTTTCATGTTTTCGGCGTGACCTCCGGAGCTGAAATTTCTTTGGAACAAAGATAATTCTTTCTAATCTCTGCAATTTCTCGATTAATACCCTCCCCGTTGTCATTTTATCAGGTTTTGGGGAAGATCTGACGCCGTTTAAATTTTGACCATTTTTTCAACCCGCGGGCTGTCGTTTTATTCGTGTTTTCGGCGTGACCTCCGGAGCTGAAATTTCTTTGGAACAAAGATAATTCTTTCTAATCTCTGCAATTTCTCGATTAATACCCACCCCGTTGTCATTTTATCAGGTTTTGGGGAAGATTTGACGACCTTTAAATTTTGACCATTTTTTCAACCCGCGGGCTGTCGTTTTTTTCATGTTTTCGGCGTGACTTCCGGAGCTGAAATTTCTTTGGAACAAAGATTATTCTTTCTAATCTCTGCAATTTCTCGATTAATACCCACCCCGTTGACATTTTATCAGGTTTTGGGGAATACCTGATGCCCTTTAAATTTTGACCATTTTTTCAACCCGCGGGCTGTCGTTTTTTTCGTGTTTTCGGCGTGACCTCCGGAGCTGAAATTTCTTTGGAACAAAGATAATTCTTTCTAATCTCTGCAATTTCTCGATTAATACCCACCCCGTTGTCATTTTATCAGGTTTTGGGGAAGATTTGACGACCTTTAAATTTTGACCATTTTTTCAACTCGCGGGCTGTCGTTTTTTTCGTGTTTTCGGCGTGACCTCCGGAGCTGAAATTTCTTTGGAACAAAGATAATTCTTTCTAATCTCTGCAATTTCTCGATTAATACCCACCCCGTTGTCATTTTATCAGGTTTTGGGGATGATCTGACGACCTTTAAATTTTGACCATTTTTTCAACCCGCGGGCTGTCGTTTTTTTCATGTTTTCGGCGTGACCTCCGGAGCTGAAATTTCTTTGGAACAAAGATAATTCTTTCTAATCTCTGCAATTTCTCGATTAATACCCTCCCCGTTGTCATTTTATCAGGTTTTGGGGAAGATCTGACGACCTTTAAATTTTGACCATTTTTTCAACCCGCGGGCTGTCGTTTTTTTCGTGTTTTCGGCGTGACCTCCGGAGCTGAAATTTCTTTGGAACAAAGATAATTCTTTCTAATCGCTGCAATTTCTCGATTAATACCCACCCCCTTGTCATTTTATCAGGTTTTGGGGATGATCTGACGACCTTTAAATTTTGACCATTTTTTCAACCCGCGGGCTGTCGTTTTTTTCATGTTTTCGGCGTGACCTCCGGAGCTGAAATTTCTTTGGAACAAAGATAATTCTTTCTAATCTCTGCAATTTCTCGATTAATACCCTCCCCGTTGTCATTTTATCAGGTTTTGGGGAAGATCTGACGCCGTTTAAATTTTGACCATTTTTTCAACCCGCGGGCTGTCGTTTTATTCGTGTTTTCGGCGTGACCTCCGGAGCTGAAATTTCTTTGGAACAAAGATAATTCTTTCTAATCTCTGCAATTTCTCGATTAATACCCACCCCGTTGTCATTTTATCAGGTTTTGGGGAAGATTTGACGACCTTTAAATTTTGACCATTTTTTCAACCCGCGGGCTGTCGTTTTTTTCATGTTTTCGGCGTGACTTCCGGAGCTGAAATTTCTTTGGAACGAAGATTATTCTTTCTAATCTCTGCAATTTCTCGATTAATACCCACCCCGTTGACATTTTATCAGGTTTTGGGGAATACCTGATGCCCTTTAAATTTTGACCATTTTTTCAACCCGCGGGCTGTCGTTTTTTTCGTGTTTTCGGCGTGACCTCCGGAGCTGAAATTTCTTTGGAACAAAGATAATTCTTTCTAATCTCTGCAATTTCTCGATTAATACCCACCCCGTTGTCATTTTATCAGGTTTTGGGGAAGATTTGACGACCTTTAAATTTTGACCATTTTTTCAACTCGCGGGCTGTCGTTTTTTTCGTGTTTTCGGCGTGACCTCCGGAGCTGAAATTTCTTTGGAACAAAGATAATTCTTTCTAATCTCTGCAATTTCTCGATTAATACCCACCCCGTTGTCATTTTATCAGGTTTTGGGGATGATCTGACGACCTTTAAATTTTGACCATTTTTTCAACCCGCGGGCTGTCGTTTTTTTCATGTTTTCGGCGTGACCTCCGGAGCTGAAATTTCTTTGGAACAAAGATAATTCTTTCTAATCTCTGCAATTTCTCGATTAATACCCTCCCCGTTGTCATTTTATCAGGTTTTGGGGAAGATCTGACGACCTTTAAATTTTGACCATTTTTTCAACCCGCGGGCTGTCGTTTTTTTCGTGTTTTCGGCGTGACCTCCGGAGCTGAAATTTCTTTGGAACAAAGATAATTCTTTCTAATCGCTGCAATTTCTCGATTAATACCCACCCCCTTGTCATTTTATCAGGTTTTGGGGATGATCTGACGACCTTTAAATTTTGACCATTTTTTCAACCCGCGGGCTGTCGTTTTTTTCATGTTTTCGGCGTGACCTCCGGAGCTGAAATTTCTTTGGAACAAAGATAATTCTTTCTAATCTCTGCAATTTCTCGATTAATACCCTCCCCGTTGTCATTTTATCAGGTTTTGGGGAAGATCTGACGCCGTTTAAATTTTGACCATTTTTTCAACCCGCGGGCTGTCGTTTTATTCGTGTTTTCGGCGTGACCTCCGGATCTGAAATTTCTTTGGAACAAAGATAATTCTTTCTAATCTCTGCAATTTCTCGATTAATACCCACCCCGTTGTCATTTTATCAGGTTTTGGGGAAGATTTGACGACCTTTAAATTTTGACCATTTTTTCAACCCGCGGGCTGTCGTTTTTTTCATGTTTTCGGCGTGACTTCCGGAGCTGAAATTTCTTTGGAACAAAGATTATTCTTTCTAATCTCTGCAATTTCTCGATTAATACCCACCCCGTTGACATTTTATCAGGTTTTGGGGAATACCTGATGCCCTTTAAATTTTGACCATTTTTTCAACCCGCGGGCTGTCGTTTTTTTCGTGTTATCGGCGTGACCTCCGGAGCTGAAATTTCTTTGGAACAAAGATAATTCTTTCTAATCTCTGCAATTTCTCGATTAATACCCACCCCGTTGTCATTTTATCAGGTTTTGGGGAAGATTTGACGACCTTTAAATTTTGACCATTTTTTCAACCCGCGGGCTGTCGTTTTTTTCGTGTTTTCGGCGTGACCTCCGGAGCTGAAATTTCTTTGGAACAAAGATAATTCTTTCTAATCTCTGCAATTTCTCGATTAATACCCACCCCCTTGTCATTTTATCAGGTTTTGGGGAAGATCTGACAACCTTTAAATTTTGACCATTTTTTCAACCCGCGGGCTGTCGTTTTTTTCGTGTTTTCGGCGTGACCTCCGGAGCTGAAATTTCTTTGGAACAAAGATAATTCTTTCTAATCTCTGCAATTTCTCGATTAATACCCACCCCGTTGACATTTTATCAGGTTTTGGGGAATACCTGATGCCCTTTAAATTTTGACCATTTTTTCAACCCGCGGGCTGTCGTTTTTTTCGTGTTTTCGGCGTGACCTCCGGAGCTGAAATTTCTTTGGAACAAAGATAATTCTTTCTAATCTCTGCAATTTCTCGATTAATACCCACCCCGTTGTCATTTTATCAGGTTTTGGGGAAGATTTGACGACCTTTAAATTTTGACCATTTTTTCAACCCGCGGGCTGTCGTTTTTTTCATGTTTTCGGCGTGACCTCCGGAGCTGAAATTTCTTTGGAACAAATATAATTCTTTCTAATCTCTGCAATTTCTCGATTAATACCCACCCCGTTGTCATTTTATCAGGTTTTGGGGAAGATTTGACGACCTTTAAATTTTGACCATTTTTTCAACCCGCGGGCTGTCGTTTTTTTCATGTTTTCGGCGTGACTTCCGGAGCTGAAATTTCTTTGGAACAAAGATTATTCTTTCTAATCTCTGCAATTTCTCGATTAATACCCACCCCGTTGACATTTTATCAGGTTTTGGGGAATACCTGATGCCCTTTAAATTTTGACCATTTTTTCAAACCGCGGGCTGTCGTTTTTTTTCAGGTTTTCGGCGTGACCTCCGGAGCTGAAATTTCTTTGGAACAAAGATAATTCTTTCTAATCTCTGCAATTTCTCGATTAATACCCACCCCCTTGTCATTTTATCAGGTTTTGGGGAAGATCTGACAACCTTTAAATTTTGACCATTTTTTCAACCCGCGGGCTGTCGTTTTTTTCGTGTTTTCGGCGTGACCTCCGGAGCTGAAATTTCTTTGGAACAAAGATAATTCTTTCTAATCTCTGCAATTTCTCGATTAATACCCACCCCGTTGACATTTTATCAGGTTTTGGGGAATACCTGATGCCCTTTAAATTTTGACCATTTTTTCAACCCGCGGGCTGTCGTTTTTTTCGTGTTTTCGGCGTGACCTCCGGAGCTGAAATTTCTTTGGAACAAAGATAATTCTTTCTAATCTCTGCAATTTCTCGATTAATACCCACCCCGTTGTCATTTTATCAGGTTTTGGGGAAGATTTGACGACCTTTAAATTTTGACCATTTTTTCAACCCGCGGGCTGTCGTTTTTTTCATGTTTTCGGCGTGACCTCCGGAGCTGAAATTTCTTTGGAACAAAGATAATTCTTTCTAATCTCTGCAATTTCTCGATTAATACCCACCCCGTTGTCATTTTATCAGGTTTTGGGGAAGATTTGACGACCTTTAAATTTTGACCATTTTTTCAACCCGCGGGCTGTCGTTTTTTTCATGTTTTCGGCGTGACTTCCGGAGCTGAAATTTCTTTGGAACAAAGATTATTCTTTCTAATCTCTGCAATTTCTCGATTAATACCCACCCCGTTGACATTTTATCAGGTTTTGGGGAATACCTGATGCCCTTTAAATTTTGACCATTTTTTCAAACCGCGGGCTGTCGTTTTTTTTCAGGTTTTCGGCGTGACCTCCAGAGCTGAAATTTCTTTGGAACAAAGATAATTCTTTCTAATCTCTGCAATTTCTCGATTAATACCCACCCCCTTGTCATTTTATCAGGTTTTGGGGAAGATCTGACAACCTTTAAATTTTGACCATTTTTTCAACCCGCGGGCTGTCCTTTTTTTCGTGTTTTCGGCGTGACCTCCGGAGCTGAAATTTCTTTGGAACAAAGATAATTCTTTCTAATCTCTGCAATTTCTCGATTAATACCCACCCCCTTGTCATTTTATCAGGTTTTGGGGAAGATCTGACAACCTTTAAATTTTGACCATTTTTTCAACCCGCGGGCTGTCGTTTTTTTCGTGTTTTCGGCGTGACCTCCGGAGCTGAAATTTCTTTGGAACAAAGATAATTCTTTCTAATCTCTGCAATTTCTCGATTAATACCCACCCCGTTGTCATTTTATCAGGTTTTGGGGAAGATCTGACGACCTTTAAATTTTGACCATTTTTTCAACCCGCGGGCTGTTGTTTTTTTCATGTTTTCGGCGTGACTTCCGGAGCTGAAATTTCTTTGGAACAAAGATTATTCTTTCTAATCTCTGCAATTTCTCGATTAATACCCATCCCGTTGACATTTTATCAGGTTTTGGGGAATACCTGATGCCCTTTAAATTTTGACCATTTTTTCAACCCGCGGGCTGTCGTTTTTTTCGTGTTTTCGGCGTGACCTCCGGAGCTGAAATTTCTTTGGAACAAAGATAATTCTTTCTAATCTCTGCAATTTCTCGATTAATACCCACCCCGTTGTCATTTGATCAGGTTTTGGGGAAGATTTGACGACCTTTAAATTTTGACCATTTTTTCAACCCGCGGGCTGTCGTTTTTTTTCATGTTTTCGGCGTGACTTCCGGAGCTGAAATTTCTTTGGAACAAAGATTATTCTTTCTAATCTCTGCAATTTCTCGATTAATACCCACCCCGTTGACATTTTATCAGGTTTTGGGGAATACCTGATGCCCTTTAAATTTTGACCATTTTTTCAACCCGCGGGCTGTCGTTTTTTTTCAGGTTTTCGGCGTGACCTCCGGAGCTGAAATTTCTTTGGAACAAAGATAATTCTTTCTAATCTCTGCAATTTCTCGATTAATACCCACCCCCTTGTCATTTTATCAGGTTTTGGGGAAGATCTGACAACCTTTAAATTTTGACCATTTTTTCAACCCGCGGGCTGTCGTTTTTTTCGTGTTTTCGGCGTGACCTCCGGAGCTGAAATTTCTTTGGAACAAAGATAATTCTTTCTAATCTCTGCAATTTCTCGATTAATACCCACCCCGTTGACATTTTATCAGGTTTTGGGGAAGATCTGACAACCTTTAAATTTTGACCATTTTTTCAACCCGCGGGCTGTCGTTTTTTTCGTGTTTTTGGCGTGACCTCCGGAGCTGAAATTTCTTTGGAACAAAGATAATTCTTTCTAATCGCTGCAATTTCTCGATTTATACCCACCCCGTTGTCATTTTATCAGGTTTTGGGGATGATCTGACGACCTTTAAATTTTGACCATTTTTTCAACCCGCGGGCTGTCGTTTTTTTCATGTTTTCGGCGTGACCTCCGGAGCTGAAATTTCTTTGGAACAAAGATAATTCTTTCTAATCTCTGCAATTTCTCGATTAATACCCTCCCCGTTGTCATTTTATCAGGTTTTGGGGAAGATCTGATGCCGTTTAAATTTTGACCATTTTTTCAACCCGCGGGCTGTCGTTTTATTCGTGTTTTCGGCGTGACCTCCGGAGCTGAAATTTCTTTGGAACAAAGATAATTCTTTCTAATCTCTGCAATTTCTCGATTAATACCCACCCCGTTGTCATTTTATCAGGTTTTGGGGAAGATTTGACGACCTTTAAATTTTGACCATTTTTTCAACCCGCGGGCTGTCGTTTTTTTCATGTTTTCGGCGTGACTTCCGGAGCTGAAATTTCTTTGGAACAAAGATTATTCTTTCTAATCTCTGCAATTTCTCGATTAATACCCACCCCGTTGACATTTTATCAGGTTTTGGGGAATACCTGATGCCCTTTAAATTTTGACCATTTTTTCAACCCGCGGGCTGTCGTTTTTTTCGTGTTTTCGGCGTGACCTCCGGAGCTGAAATTTCTTTGGAACAAAGATAATTCTTTCTAATCTCTGCAATTTCTCGATTAATACCCACCCCGTTGTCATTTTATCAGGTTTTGGGGAAGATTTGACGACCTTTAAATTTTGACCATTTTTTCAACCCGCGGGCTGTCGTTTTTTTCATGTTTTCGGCGTGACTTCCGGAGCTGAAATTTCTTTGGAACAAAGATTATTCTTTCTAATCTCTGCAATTTCTCGATTAATACCCACCCCGTTGACATTTTATCAGGTTTTGGGGAATACCTGATGCCCTTTAAATTTTGACCATTTTTTCAACCCGCGGGCTGTCGTTTTTTTTCATGTTTTCGGCGTGACCTCCGGAGCTGAAATTTCTTTGGAACAAAGATAATTCTTTCTAATCTCTGCAATTTCTCGATTAATACCCACCCCGTTGTCATTTTATCAGGTTTTGGGGATGATCTGACGACCTTTAAATTTTGACCATTTTTTCAACCCGCGGGCTGTCGTTCTTTTCATGTTTTCGGCGTGACCTCCGGAGGTGAAATTTCTTTGGAACAAAGATTATTCTTTCTAATCTCTGCAATTTCTCGATTAATACCCACCCCGTTGACATTTTATCAGGTTTTGGGGAATACCTGATGCCCTTTAAATTTTGACCATTTTTTCAACCCGCGGGCTGTCGTTTTTTTCGTGTTTTCGGCGTGACCTCCGGAGCTGAAATTTCTTTGGAACAAAGATAATTCTTTCTAATCTCTGCAATTTCTCGATTAATACCCACCCTATTGTCATTTTATCAGGTTTTGGGGAAGATTTGACAACCTTTAAATTTTGACCATTTTTTCAACCCGCGGGCTGTCCTTTTTTTCGTGTTTTCGGCGTGACCTCCGGAGCTGAAATTTCTTTGGAACAAAGATAATTCTTTCTAATCTCTGCAATTTCTCGATTAATACCCACCCCCTTGTCATTTTATCAGGTTTTGGGGAAGATCTGACAACCTTTAAATTTTGACCATTTTTTCAACCCGCGGGCTGTCGTTTTTTTCGTGTTTTCAGCGTGACCACCGGAGCTGAAATTTCTTTGGAACAAAGATAATTCTTTCTAATCTCTGCAATTTCTCGATTAATACCCACCCCGTTGTCATTTTATCAGGTTTTGGGGAAGATCTGACGACCTTTAAATTTTGACCATTTTTTCAACCCGCGGGCTGTCGTTTTTTTCATGTTTTCGGCGTGACTTCCGGAGCTGAAATTTCTTTGGAACAAAGATTATTCTTTCTAATCTCTGCAATTTCTCGATTAATACCCACCCCGTTGACATTTTATCAGGTTTTGGGGAATACCTGATGCCCTTTAAATTTTGACCATTTTTTCAACCCGCGGGCTGTCGTTTTTTTCATGTTTTCGGCGTGACTTCTGGAGCTGAAATTTCTTTGGAACAAAGATTATTCTTTCTAATCTCTGCAATTTCTCGATTAATACCCACCCCGTTGACATTTTATCAGGTTTTGGGGAATACCTGATGCCCTTTAAATTTTGACCATTTTTTCAACCCACGGGCTGTCGTTTTTTTTCAGGTTTTCGGCGTGACCTCCGGAGCTGAAATTTCTTTGGAACAAAGATAATTCTTTCTAATCTCTGCAATTTCTCGATTAATACCCACCCCATTGTCATTTTATCAGGTTTTGGGGAAGATTTGACAACCTTTAAATTTTGACCATTTTTTCAACCCGCGGGCTGTCCTTTTTTTCGTGTTTTCGGCGTGACCTCCGGAGCTGAAATTTCTTTGGAACAAAGATAATTCTTTCTAATCTCTGCAATTTCTCGATTAATACCCACCCCATTGTCATTTTATCAGGTTTTGGGGAAGATTTGACAACCTTTAAATTTTGACCATTTTTTCAACCCGCGGGCTGTCCTTTTTTTCGTGTTTTCGGCGTGACCTCCGGAGCTGAAATTTCTTTGGAACAAAGATAATTCTTTCTAATCTCTGCAATTTCTCGATTAATACCCACCCCCTTGTCATTTTATCAGGTTTTGGGGAAGATCTGACAACCTTTAAATTTTGACCATTTTTTCAACCCGCGGGCTGTCGTTTTTTTCGTGTTTTCAGCGTGACCACCGGAGCTGAAATTTCTTTGGAACAAAGATAATTCTTTCTAATCTCTGCAATTTCTCGATTAATACCCACCCCGTTGTCATTTTATCAGGTTTTGGGGAAGATCTGACGACCTTTAAATTTTGACCATTTTTTCAACCCGCGGGCTGTCGTTTTTTTCATGTTTTCGGCGTGACTTCCGGAGCTGAAATTTCTTTGGAACAAAGATTATTCTTTCTAATCTCTGCAATTTCTCGATTAATACCCACCCCGTTGACATTTTATCAGGTTTTGGGGAATACCTGATGCCCTTTAAATTTTGACCATTTTTTCAACCCGCGGGCTGTCGTTTTTTTCATGTTTTCGGCGTGACCTCCGGAGCTGAAATTACTTTGGAACAAAGATAATTCTTTCTAATCTCTGCAATTTCTCGATTAATACCCTCCCCGTTGTCATTTTATCAGGTTTTGGGGAAGATCTGACGCCGTTTAAATTTTGACCATTTTTTCAACCCGCGGGCTGTCGTTTTTTTCGTGTTTTCGGCGTGACCTCCGGAGCTGAAATTTCTTTGGAACAAAGATAATTCTTTCTAATCTCTGCAATTTCTCGATTAATACCCACCCCGTTGTCATTTTATCAGGTTTTGGGGAAGATTTGACGACCTTTAAATTTTGACCATTTTTTCAACCCGCGGGCTGTCGTTTTTTTCATGTTTTCGGCGTGACTTCCGGAGCTGAAATTTCTTTGGAACAAAGATTATTCTTTCTAATCTCTGCAATTTCTCGATTAATACCCTCCCCGTTGTCATTTTATCAGGTTTTGGGGAAGATCTGACAACCTTTAAATTTTGACCATTTTTTCAACCCGCGGGCTGTCCTTTTTTTCGTGTTTTCGGCGTGACCTCCGGAGGTGAAATTTCTTTGGAACAAAGATAATTCTTTCTAATCTCTGCAATTTCTCGATTAATACCCACCCCGTTGTCATTTTATCAGGTTTTGGGGAAGATCTGACGAGCTTTAAATTTTGACCATTTTTTCAACCCGCGGGCTGTCGTTTTTTTCATGTTTTCGGCGTGACTTCCGGAGCTGAAATTTCTTTGGAACAAAGATTATTCTTTCTAATCTCTGCAATTTCTCGATTAATACCCACCCCGTTGACATTTTATCAGGTTTTGGGGAATACCTGATGCCCTTTAAATTTTGACCATTTTTTCAACCCGCGGGCTGTCGTTTTTTTTCAGGTTTTCGGCGTGACCTCCGGAGCTGAAATTTCTTTGGAACAAAGATAATTCTTTCTAATCTCTGCAATTTCTCGATTAATACCCACCCTATTGTCATTTTATCAGGTTTTGGGGAAGATTTGACAACCTTTAAATTTTGACCATTTTTTCAACCCGCGGGCTGTCCTTTTTTTCGTGTTTTCGGCGTGACCTCCGGAGCTGAAATTTCTTTGGAACAAAGATAATTCTTTCTAATCTCTGCAATTTCTCGATTAATACCCACCCCCTTGTCATTTTATCAGGTTTTGGGGAAGATCTGACAACCTTTAAATTTTGACCATTTTTTCAACCCGCGGGCTGTCGTTTTTTTCGTGTTTTCAGCGTGACCACCGGAGCTGAAATTTCTTTGGAACAAAGATAATTCTTTCTAATCTCTGCAATTTCTCGATTAATACCCACCCCGTTGTCATTTTATCAGGTTTTGGGGAAGATCTGACGACCTTTAAATTTTGACCATTTTTTCAACCCGCGGGCTGTCGTTTTTTTCATGTTTTCGGCGTGACTTCCGGAGCTGAAATTTCTTTGGAACAAAGATTATTCTTTCTAATCTCTGCAATTTCTCGATTAATACCCACCCCGTTGACATTTTATCAGGTTTTGGGGAATACCTGATGCCCTTTAAATTTTGACCATTTTTTCAACCCGCGGGCTGTCGTTTTTTTCATGTTTTCGGCGTGACTTCTGGAGCTGAAATTTCTTTGGAACAAAGATTATTCTTTCTAATCTCTGCAATTTCTCGATTAATACCCACCCCGTTGACATTTTATCAGGTTTTGGGGAATACCTGATGCCCTTTAAATTTTGACCATTTTTTCAACCCACGGGCTGTCGTTTTTTTTCAGGTTTTCGGCGTGACCTCCGGAGCTGAAATTTCTTTGGAACAAAGATAATTCTTTCTAATCTCTGCAATTTCTCGATTAATACCCACCCCATTGTCATTTTATCAGGTTTTGGGGAAGATTTGACAACCTTTAAATTTTGACCATTTTTTCAACCCGCGGGCTGTCCTTTTTTTCGTGTTTTCGGCGTGACCTCCGGAGCTGAAATTTCTTTGGAACAAAGATAATTCTTTCTAATCTCTGCAATTTCTCGATTAATACCCACCCCATTGTCATTTTATCAGGTTTTGGGGAAGATTTGACAACCTTTAAATTTTGACCATTTTTTCAACCCGCGGGCTGTCCTTTTTTTCGTGTTTTCGGCGTGACCTCCGGAGCTGAAATTTCTTTGGAACAAAGATAATTCTTTCTAATCTCTGCAATTTCTCGATTAATACCCACCCCCTTGTCATTTTATCAGGTTTTGGGGAAGATCTGACAACCTTTAAATTTTGACCATTTTTTCAACCCGCGGGCTGTCGTTTTTTTCGTGTTTTCAGCGTGACCACCGGAGCTGAAATTTCTTTGGAACAAAGATAATTCTTTCTAATCTCTGCAATTTCTCGATTAATACCCACCCCGTTGTCATTTTATCAGGTTTTGGGGAAGATCTGACGACCTTTAAATTTTGACCATTTTTTCAACCCGCGGGCTGTCGTTTTTTTCATGTTTTCGGCGTGACTTCCGGAGCTGAAATTTCTTTGGAACAAAGATTATTCTTTCTAATCTCTGCAATTTCTCGATTAATACCCACCCCGTTGACATTTTATCAGGTTTTGGGGAATACCTGATGCCCTTTAAATTTTGACCATTTTTTCAACCCGCGGGCTGTCGTTTTTTTCATGTTTTCGGCGTGACCTCCGGAGCTGAAATTACTTTGGAACAAAGATAATTCTTTCTAATCTCTGCAATTTCTCGATTAATACCCTCCCCGTTGTCATTTTATCAGGTTTTGGGGAAGATCTGACGCCGTTTAAATTTTGACCATTTTTTCAACCCGCGGGCTGTCGTTTTTTTCGTGTTTTCGGCGTGACCTCCGGAGCTGAAATTTCTTTGGAACAAAGATAATTCTTTCTAATCTCTGCAATTTCTCGATTAATACCCACCCCGTTGTCATTTTATCAGGTTTTGGGGAAGATTTGACGACCTTTAAATTTTGACCATTTTTTCAACCCGCGGGCTGTCGTTTTTTTCATGTTTTCGGCGTGACTTCCGGAGCTGAAATTTCTTTGGAACAAAGATTATTCTTTCTAATCTCTGCAATTTCTCGATTAATACCCTCCCCGTTGTCATTTTATCAGGTTTTGGGGAAGATCTGACAACCTTTAAATTTTGACCATTTTTTCAACCCGCGGGCTGTCCTTTTTTTCGTGTTTTCGGCGTGACCTCCGGAGGTGAAATTTCTTTGGAACAAAGATAATTCTTTCTAATCTCTGCAATTTCTCGATTAATACCCACCCCGTTGTCATTTTATCAGGTTTTGGGGAAGATCTGACGAGCTTTAAATTTTGACCATTTTTTCAACCCGCGGGCTGTCGTTTTTTTCATGTTTTCGGCGTGACTTCCGGAGCTGAAATTTCTTTGGAACAAAGATTATTCTTTCTAATCTCTGCAATTTCTCGATTAATACCCACCCCGTTGACATTTTATCAGGTTTTGGGGAATACCTGATGCCCTTTAAATTTTGACCATTTTTTCAACCCGCGGGCTGTCGTTTTTTTTCAGGTTTTCGGCGTGACCTCCGGAGCTGAAATTTCTTTGGAACAAAGATAATTCTTTCTAATCTCTGCAATTTCTCGATTAATACCCACCCTATTGTCATTTTATCAGGTTTTGGGGAAGATTTGACAACCTTTAAATTTTGACCATTTTTTCAACCCGCGGGCTGTCCTTTTTTTCGTGTTTTCGGCGTGACCTCCGGAGCTGAAATTTCTTTGGAACAAAGATAATTCTTTCTAATCTCTGCAATTTCTCGATTAATACCCACCCCCTTGTCATTTTATCAGGTTTTGGGGAAGATCTGACAACCTTTAAATTTTGACCATTTTTTCAACCCGCGGGCTGTCGTTTTTTTCGTGTTTTCAGCGTGACCACCGGAGCTGAAATTTCTTTGGAACAAAGATAATTCTTTCTAATCTCTGCAATTTCTCGATTAATACCCACCCCGTTGTCATTTTATCAGGTTTTGGGGAAGATCTGACGACCTTTAAATTTTGACCATTTTTTCAACCCGCGGGCTGTCGTTTTTTTCATGTTTTCGGCGTGACTTCCGGAGCTGAAATTTCTTTGGAACAAAGATTATTCTTTCTAATCTCTGCAATTTCTCGATTAATACCCACCCCGTTGACATTTTATCAGGTTTTGGGGAATACCTGATGCCCTTTAAATTTTGACCATTTTTTCAACCCGCGGGCTGTCGTTTTTTTCATGTTTTCGGCGTGACTTCTGGAGCTGAAATTTCTTTGGAACAAAGATTATTCTTTCTAATCTCTGCAATTTCTCGATTAATACCCACCCCGTTGACATTTTATCAGGTTTTGGGGAATACCTGATGCCCTTTAAATTTTGACCATTTTTTCAACCTACGGGCTGTCGTTTTTTTTCAGGTTTTCGGCGTGACCTCCGGAGCTGAAATTTCTTTGGAACAAAGATAATTCTTTCTAATCTCTGCAATTTCTCGATTAATACCCACCCCATTGTCATTTTATCAGGTTTTGGGGAAGATTTGACAACCTTTAAATTTTGACCATTTTTTCAACCCGCGGGCTGTCCTTTTTTTCGTGTTTTCGGCGTGACCTCCGGAGCTGAAATTTCTTTGGAACAAAGATAATTCTTTCTAATCTCTGCAATTTCTCGATTAATACCCACCCCATTGTCATTTTATCAGGTTTTGGGGAAGATTTGACAACCTTTAAATTTTGACCATTTTTTCAACCCGCGGGCTGTCCTTTTTTTCGTGTTTTCGGCGTGACCTCCGGAGCTGAAATTTCTTTGGAACAAAGATAATTCTTTCTAATCTCTGCAATTTCTCGATTAATACCCACCCCCTTGTCATTTTATCAGGTTTTGGGGAAGATCTGACAACCTTTAAATTTTGACCATTTTTTCAACCCGCGGGCTGTCGTTTTTTTCGTGTTTTCAGCGTGACCACCGGAGCTGAAATTTCTTTGGAACAAAGATAATTCTTTCTAATCTCTGCAATTTCTCGATTAATACCCACCCCGTTGTAATTTTATCAGGTTTTGGGGAAGATCTGACGACCTTTAAATTTTGACCATTTTTTCAACCCGCGGGCTGTCGTTTTTTTCATGTTTTCGGCGTGACTTCCGGAGCTGAAATTTCTTTGGAACAAAGATTATTCTTTCTAATCTCTGCAATTTCTCGATTAATACCCACCCCGTTGACATTTTATCAGGTTTTGGGGAATACCTGATGCCCTTTAAATTTTGACCATTTTTTCAACCCGCGGGCTGTCGTTTTTTTCATGTTTTCGGCGTGACCTCCGGAGCTGAAATTTCTTTGGAACAAAGATTATTCTTTCTAATCTCTGCAATTTCTCGATTAATACCCACCCCGTTGACATTTTATCAGGTTTTGGGGAAGATCTGACGCCGTTTAAATTTTGACCATTTTTTCAACCCGCGGGCTGTCGTTTTTTTCATGTTTTCGGCGTGACCTCCGGAGCTGAAATTTCTTTGGAACAAAGATAATTCTTTCTAATCTCTGCAATTTCTCGATTAATACCCACCCCCTTGTCATTTTATCAGGTTTTGGGGAAGATCTGACAACCTTTAAATTTTGACCATTTTTTCAACCCGCGGGCTGTCGTTTTTTTCATGTTTTCGGCGTGACCTCCGGAGCTGAAATTTCTTTGGAACAAAGATAATTCTTTCTAATCTCTGCAATTTCTCGATTAATACCCTCCCCGTTGTCATTTTATCAGGTTTTGGGGAAGATCTGACGCCGTTTAAATTTTGACCATTTTTTCAACCCGCGGGCTGTCGTTTTTTTCGTGTTTTCGGCGTGACCTCCGGAGCTGAAATTTCTTTGGAACAAAGATAATTCTTTCTAATCTCTGCAATTTCTCGATTAATACCCACCCCGTTGTCATTTTATCAGGTTTTGGGGAAGATTTGACGACCTTTAAAATTTGACCATTTTTTCAACCCGCGGGCTGTCGTTTTTTTCATGTTTTCGGCGTGACTTCCGGAGCTGAAATTTCTTTGGAACAAAGATTATTCTTTCTAATCTCTGCAATTTCTCGATTAATACCCACCCCGTTGACATTTTATCAGGTTTTGGGGAATACCTGATGCCCTTTAAATTTTGACCAATTTTTCAACCCGCGGGCTGTCGTTTTTTTTCAGGTTTTCGGCGTGACCTCCGGAGCTGAAATTTCTTTGGAACAAAGATAATTCTTTCTAATCTCTGCAATTTCTCGATTAATACCCACCCCGTTGTCATTTTATCAGGTTTTGGGGAAGATCTGACAACCTTTAAATTTTGACCATTTTTTCAACCTGCGGGCTGTCGTTTTTTTCGTGTTTTCGGCGTGACCTCCGGAGCTGAAATTTCTTTGGAACAAAGATAATTCTTTCTAATCTCTGCAATTTCTCGATTAATACCCACCCCGTTGACATTTTATCAGATTTTGGGGAATACCTGATGCCCTTTAAATTTTGACCATTTTTTCAACCCGCGGGCTGTCGTTTTTTTCGTGTTTTCGGCAGGACCTCCGGAGCTGAAATTTCTTTGGAACAAAGATAATTCTTTCTAATCTCTGCAATTTCTCGATTAATACCCACCCCGTTGTCATTTTATCAGGTTTTGGGGAAGATCTGACGCCGTTTAAATTTTGACCATTTTTTCAACCCGCGGGCTGTCGTTTTTTTCATGTTTTCGGCGTGACCTCCGGAGCTGAAATTTCTTTGGAACAAAGATAATTCTTTCTAATCTCTGCAATTTCTCGATTAATACCCACCCCCTTGTCATTTTATCAGGTTTTGGGGAAGATCTGACAACCTTTAAATTTTGACCATTTTTTCAACCCGCGGGCTGTCGTTTTTTTCATGTTTTCGGCGTGACCTCCGGAGCTGAAATTTCTTTGGAACAAAGATAATTCTTTCTAATCTCTGCAATTTCTCGATTAATACCCTCCCCGTTGTCATTTTATCAGGTTTTGGGGAAGATCTGACGCCGTTTAAATTTTGACCATTTTTTCAACCCGCGGGCTGTCGTTTTTTTCGTGTTTTCGGCGTGACCTCCGGAGCTGAAATTTCTTTGGAACAAAGATAATTCTTTCTAATCTCTGCAATTTCTCGATTAATACCCACCCCGTTGTCATTTTATCAGGTTTTGGGGAAGATTTGACGACCTTTAAAATTTGACCATTTTTTCAACCCGCGGGCTGTCGTTTTTTTCATGTTTTCGGCGTGACTTCCGGAGCTGAAATTTCTTTGGAACAAAGATTATTCTTTCTAATCTCTGCAATTTCTCGATTAATACCCACCCCGTTGACATTTTATCAGGTTTTGGGGAATACCTGATGCCCTTTAAATTTTGACCAATTTTTCAACCCGCGGGCTGTCGTTTTTTTTCAGGTTTTCGGCGTGACCTCCGGAGCTGAAATTTCTTTGGAACAAAGATAATTCTTTCTAATCTCTGCAATTTCTCGATTAATACCCACCCCGTTGTCATTTTATCAGGTTTTGGGGAAGATCTGACAACCTTTAAATTTTGACCATTTTTTCAACCCGCGGGCTGTCGTTTTTTTCGTGTTTTCGGCGTGACCTCTGGAGCTGAAATTTCTTTGGAACAAAGATAATTCTTTCTAATCTCTGCAATTTCTCGATTAATACCCACCCCGTTGTCATTTTATCAGGTTTTGGGGAAGATCTGACGACTTTTAAATTTTGACCATTTTTTCAACCCGCGGGCTGTCGTTTTTTTCATGTTTTCGGCGTGACTTCCGGAGCTGAAATTTCTTTGGAACAAAGATAATTCTTTCTAATCTCTGCAATTTCTCGATTAATACCCTCCCCGTTGTCATTTTATCAGGTTTTGGGGAAGATCTGACGCCGTTTAAATTTTGACCATTTTTTCAACCCGCGGGCTGTCCTTTTTTTCGTGTTTTCGGCGTGACCTCCGGAGCTGAAATTTCTTTGGAACAAAGATAATTCTTTCTAATCTCTGCAATTTCTCGATTAATACCCACCCCGCTGTCATTTTATCAGGTTTTGGGGAAGATTTGACGACCTTTAAATTTTGACCATTTTTTCAACCCGCGGGCTGTCGTTTTTTTTGTGTTTTCGGCGTGACCTCCGGAGCTGAAATTTCTTTGGAACAAAGATAATTCTTTCTAATCTCTGCAATTTCTCGATTAATACCCACCCCGTTGTCATTTTATCAGGTTTTGGGGAAGATCTGACGACCTTTAAATTTTGACCATTTTTTCAACCCGCGGGCTGTCGTTTTTTTCATGTTTTCGGCGTGACTTCCGGAGCTGAAATTTCTTTGGAACAAAGATTATTCTTTCTAATCTCTGCAATTTCTCGATTAATACCCACCCCGTTGACATTTTATCAGGTTTTGGGGAATACCTGATGCCCTTTAAATTTTGACCATTTTTTCAACCCGCGGGCTGTCGTTTTTTTCGTGTTTTCGGCGTGACCTCCGGAGCTGAAATTTCTTTGGAACAAAGATAATTCTTTCTAATCTCTGCAATTTCTCGATTAATACCCACCCCCTTGTCATTTTATCAGGTTTTGGGGAAGATCTGACAACCTTTAAATTTTGACCATTTTTTCAACCTGCGGGCTGTCGTTTTTTTCGTGTTTTCGGCGTGACCTCCGGAGCTGAAATTTCTTTGGAACAAAGATAATTCTTTCTAATCTCTGCAATTTCTCGATTAATACCCACCCCGTTGACATTTTATCAGATTTTGGGGAATACCTGATGCCCTTTAAATTTTGACCATTTTTTCAACCCGCGGGCTGTCGTTTTTTTCGTGTTTTCGGCAGGACCTCCGGAGCTGAAATTTCTTTGGAACAAAGATAATTCTTTCTAATCTCTGCAATTTCTCGATTAATACCCACCCCGTTGTCATTTTATCAGGTTTTGGGGAAGATTTGACGACCTTTAAATTTTGACCATTTTTTCAACCCGCGGGCTGTCGTTTTTTTCATGTTTTCGGCGTGACCTCCGGAGCTGAAATTTCTTTGGAACAAAGATAATTCTTTCTAATCTCTGCAATTTCTCGATTAATACCCACCCCGTTGTCATTTTATCAGGTTTTGGGGAAGATCTGACGACCTTTAAATTTTGACCATTTTTTCAACCCGCGGGCTGTCGTTTTTTTCATGTTTTCGGCGTGACTTCCGGAGCTGAAATTTCTTTGGAACAAAGATTATTCTTTCTAATCTCTGCAATTTCTCGATTAATACCCACCCTGTTGACATTTTATCAGGTTTTGGGGAATACCTGATGCCCTTTAAATTTTGACCATTTTTTCAACCCGCGGGCTGTCGTTTTTTTCGTGTTTTCGGCGTGACCTCCGGAGCTGAAATTTCTTTGGAACAAAGATAATTCTTTCTAATCTCTGCAATTTCTCGATTAATACCCACCCCGTTGTCATTTTATCAGGTTTTGGGGAAGATTTGACGACCTTTAAATTTTGACCATTTCTTCAACCCGCGGGCTGTCGTTTTTTTCATGTTCTTTGCGTGACTTCCGGAGCTGAAATTTCTTTGGAACAAAGATTATTCTTTCTAATCTCTGCAATTTCTCGATTAATACCCACCACGTTGACATTTTATCAGGTTTTGGGGAATACCTGATGCCCTTTAAATTTTGACCATTTTTTCAACCCGCGGGCTGTCGTTTTTTTTCAGGTTTTCGGCGTGACCTCCGGAGCTGAAATTTCTTTGGAACAAAGATAATTCTTTCTAATCTCTGCAATTTCTCGATTAATACCCACCCCCTTGTCATTTTATCAGGTTTTGGGGAAGATCTGACGACCTTTAAATTTTGACCATTTTTTCAACCCGCGGGCTGTCCTTTTTTTCGTGTTTTCGGCGTGACCTCCGGAGCTGAAATTTCTTTGGAACAAAGATAATTCTTTCTAATCTCTGCAATTTCTCGATTAATACCCACCCCGTTGTCATTTTATCAGGTTTTGGGGAAGATTTGACGACCTTTAAATTTTGACCATTTTTTCAACCCGCGGGCTGTCGTTTTTTTCATGTTTTCGGCGTGACCTCCGGAGCTGAAATTTCTTTGGAACAAAGATAATTCTTTCTAATCTCTGCAATTTCTCGATTAATACCCACCCCCTTGTCATTTTATCAGGTTTTGGGGAAGATCTGACAACCTTTAAATTTTGACCATTTTTTCAACCTGCGGGCTGTCGTTTTTTTCGTGTTTTCGGCGTGACCTCCGGAGCTGAAATTTCTTTGGAACAAAGATAATTCTTTCTAATCTCTGCAATTTCTCGATTAATACCCACCCCGTTGACATTTTATCAGATTTTGGGGAATACCTGATGCCCTTTAAATTTTGACCATTTTTTCAACCCGCGGGCTGTCGTTTTTTTCGTGTTTTCGGCAGGACCTCCGGAGCTGAAATTTCTTTGGAACAAAGATAATTCTTTCTAATCTCTGCAATTTCTCGATTAATACCCACCCCGTTGTCATTTTATCAGGTTTTGGGGAAGATTTGACGACCTTTAAATTTTGACCATTTTTTCAACCCGCGGGCTGTCGTTTTTTTCATGTTTTCGGCGTGACCTCCGGAGCTGAAATTTCTTTGGAACAAAGATAATTCTTTCTAATCTCTGCAATTTCTCGATTAATACCCACCCCGTTGTCATTTTATCAGGTTTTGGGGAAGATCTGACGACCTTTAAATTTTGACCATTTTTTCAACCCGCGGGCTGTCGTTTTTTTCATGTTTTCGGCGTGACTTCCGGAGCTGAAATTTCTTTGGAACAAAGATTATTCTTTCTAATCTCTGCAATTTCTCGATTAATACCCACCCTGTTGACATTTTATCAGGTTTTGGGGAATACCTGATGCCCTTTAAATTTTGACCATTTTTTCAACCCGCGGGCTGTCGTTTTTTTCGTGTTTTCGGCGTGACCTCCGGAGCTGAAATTTCTTTGGAACAAAGATAATTCTTTCTAATCTCTGCAATTTCTCGATTAATACCCACCCCGTTGTCATTTTATCAGGTTTTGGGGAAGATTTGACGACCTTTAAATTTTGACCATTTCTTCAACCCGCGGGCTGTCGTTTTTTTCATGTTCTTTGCGTGACTTCCGGAGCTGAAATTTCTTTGGAACAAAGATTATTCTTTCTAATCTCTGCAATTTCTCGATTAATACCCACCACGTTGACATTTTATCAGGTTTTGGGGAATACCTGATGCCCTTTAAATTTTGACCATTTTTTCAACCCGCGGGCTGTCGTTTTTTTTCAGGTTTTCGGCGTGACCTCCGGAGCTGAAATTTCTTTGGAACAAAGATAATTCTTTCTAATCTCTGCAATTTCTCGATTAATACCCACCCCCTTGTCATTTTATCAGGTTTTGGGGAAGATCTGATGACCTTTAAATTTTGACCATTTTTTCAACCCGCGGGCTGTCCTTTTTTTCGTGTTTTCGGCGTGACCTCCGGAGCTGAAATTTCTTTGGAACAAAGATAATTCTTTCTAATCTCTGCAATTTCTCGATTAATACCCACCCCGTTGTCATTTTATCAGGTTTTGGGGAAGATTTGACGACCTTTAAATTTTGACCATTTTTTCAACCCGCGGGCTGTCGTTTTTTTCATGTTTTCGGCGTGACCTCCGGAGCTGAAATTTCTTTGGAACAAAGATAATTCTTTCTAATCTCTGCAATTTCTCGATTAATACCCACCCCTTTGTCATTTTATCAGGTTTTGGGGAAGATCTGACGACCTTTAAATTTTGACCATTTTTTCAACCCGCGGGCTGTCGTTTTTTTCATGTTTTCGGCGTGACTTCCGGAGCTGAAATTTCTTTGGAACAAAGATTATTCTTTCTAATCTCTGCAATTTCTCGATTAATACCCACCCCGTTGACATTTTATCAGGTTTTGGGGAATACCTGATGCCCTTTAAATTTTGACCATTTTTTCAACCCGCGGGCTGTCGTTTTTTTCGTGTTTTCGGCGTGACCTCCGGAGCTGAAATTTCTTTGGAACAAAGATAATTCTTTCTAATCTCTGCAATTTCTCGATTAATACCCACCCCGTTGTCATTTTATCAGGTTTTGGGGAAGATTTGACGACCTTTAAATTTTGACCATTTTTTCAACCCGCGGGCTGTCGTTTTTTTCATGTTTTCGGCGTGACTTCCGGAGCTGAAATTTCTTTGGAACAAAGATTATTCTTTCAAATCTCTGCAATTTCTCGATTAATACCCACCCCGTTGACATTTTATCAGGTTTTGGGGAATACCTGATGCCCTTTAAATTTTGACCATTTTTTCAACCCGCGGGCTGTCGTTTTTTTTCAGGTTTTCGGCGTGACCTCCGGAGCTGAAATTTCTTTGGAACAAAGATAATTCTTTCTAATCTCTGCAATTTCTCGATTAATACCCACCCCCTTGTCATTTTATCAGGTTTTGGGGAAGATCTGACAACCTTTAAATTTTGACCATTTTTTCAACCCGCGGGCTGTCCTTTTTTTCGTGTTTTCGGCGTGACCTCCGGAGCTGAAATTTCTTTGGAACAAAGATAATTCTTTCTAATCTCTGCAATTTCTCGATTAATACCCACCCCCTTGTCATTTTATCAGGTTTTGGGGAAGATCTGACAACCTTTAAATTTTGACCATTTTTTCAACCCGCGGGCTGTCCTTTTTTTCGTGTTTTCGGCGTGACCTCCGGAGCTGAAATTTCTTTGGAACAAAGATAATTCTTTCTAATCTCTGCAATTTCTCGATTAATACCCAACCCCTTGTCATTTTATCAGGTTTTGGGGAAGATCTGACAACCTTTAAATTTTGACCATATTTTCAACCCGCGGGCTGTCGTTTTTTTTGTGTTTTCGGCGTGACCTCCGGAGCTGAAATTTCTTTGGAACAAAGATAATTCTTTCTAATCTCTGCAATTTCTCGATTAATACCCACCCCGTTGTCATTTTATCAGGTTTTGGGGAAGATCTGACGACCTTTAAATTTTGACCATTTTTTCAACCCGCGGGCTGTCGTTTTTTTCATGTTTTCGGCGTGACTTCCGGACCTGAAATTTCTTTGGAACAGAGATTATTCTTTCTAATCTCTGCAATTTCTCGATTAATACCCACCCCGTTGACATTTTATCAGGTTTTGGGGAATACCTGATGCCCTTTAAATTTTGACCATTTTTTCAACCCGCGGGCTGTCGTTTTTTTCGTGTTTTCGGCGTGACCTCCGGAGCTGAAATTTCTTTGGAACAAAGATAATTCTTTCTAATCTCTGCAATTTCTCGATTAATACCCACCCCGTTGTCATTTTATCAGGTTTTGGGGAAGATTTGACGACCTTTAAATTTTGACCATTTTTTCAACCCGCGGGCTGTCGTTTTTTTCATGTTTTCGGCGTGACTTCCGGAGCTGAAATTTCTTTGGAACAAAGATTATTCTTTCTAATCTCTGCAATTTCTCGATTAATACCCACCCCGTTGACATTTTATCAGGTTTTGGGGAATACCTGATGCCCTTTAAATTTTGACCATTTTTTCAACCCGCGGGCTGTCGTTTTTTTTCAGGTTTTCAGCGTGACCTCCGGAGCTGAAATTTCTTTGGAACAAAGATAATTCTTTCTAATCTCTGCAATTTCTCGATTAATACCCACCCCGTTGTCATTTTATCAGGTTTTGGGGATGATCTGACGACCTTTAAATTTTGACCATTTTTTCAACCCGCGGGCTGTCGTTTTTTTCATGTTTTCGGCGTGACCTCCGGAGCTGAAATTTCTTTGGAACAAAGATAATTCTTTCTAATCTCTGCAATTTCTCGATTAATACCCTCCCCGTTGTCATTTTATCAGGTTTTGGGGAAGATCTGACGCCGTTTAAATTTTGACCATTTTTTCAACCCGCGGGCTGTCGTTTTTTTCGTGTTTTCGGCGTGACCTCCGGAGCTGAAATTTCTTTGGAACAAAGATAATTCTTTCTAATCTCTGCAATTTCTCGATTAATACCCACCCCGTTGTCATTTTATCAGGTTTTGGGGAAGATTTGACGACCTTTAAATTTTGACCATTTTTTCAACCCGCGGGCTGTCGTTTTTTTCATGTTTTCGGCGTGACTTCCGGAGCTGAAATTTCTTTGGAACAAAGATTATTCTTTCTAATCTCTGCAATTTCTCGATTAATACCCACCCCGTTGACATTTTATCAGGTTTTGGGGAATACCTGATGCCCTTTAAATTTTGACCATTTTTTCAACCCGCGGGCTGTCATTTTTTTCGTGTTTTCGGCGTGACCTCCGGAGCTGAAATTTCTTTGGAACAAAGATAATTCTTTCTAATCTCTGCAATTTCTCGATTAATACCCACCCCCTTGTCATTTTATCAGGTTTTGGGGAAGATCTGACGACCTTTAAATTGTGACCATTTTTTCAACCCGTGGGCTGTCCTTTTTTTCGTGTTTTCGGCGTGACCTCCGGAGCTGAAATTTCTTTGGAACAAAGATAATTCTTTCTAATCTCTGCAATTTCTCGATTAATACCCACCCCGTTGTCATTTTATCAGGTTTTGGGGAAGATCTGACAACCTTTAAATTTTGACCATTTTTTCAACCCGCGGGCTGTCGTTTTTTTCGTGTTTTCGGCGTGACCTCTGGAGCTGAAATTTCTTTGGAACAAAGATAATTCTTTCTAATCTCTGCAATTTCTCGATTAATACCCACCCCGTTGTCATTTTATCAGGTTTTGGGGAAGATCTGACGACTTTTAAATTTTGACCATTTTTTCAACCCGCGGGCTGTCGTTTTTTTCATGTTTTCGGCGTGACTTCCGGAGCTGAAATTTCTTTGGAACAAAGATAATTCTTTCTAATCTCTGCAATTTCTCGATTAATACCCTCCCCGTTGTCATTTTATCAGGTTTTGGGGAAGATCTGACGCCGTTTAAATTTTGACCATTTTTTCAACCCGCGGGCTGTCCTTTTTTTCGTGTTTTCGGCGTGACCTCCGGAGCTGAAATTTCTTTGGAACAAAGATAATTCTTTCTAATCTCTGCAATTTCTCGATTAATACCCACCCCGCTGTCATTTTATCAGGTTTTGGGGAAGATTTGACGACCTTTAAATTTTGACCATTTTTTCAACCCGCGGGCTGTCGTTTTTTTTGTGTTTTCGGCGTGACCTCCGGAGCTGAAATTTCTTTGGAACAAAGATAATTCTTTCTAATCTCTGCAATTTCTCGATTAATACCCACCCCGTTGTCATTTTATCAGGTTTTGGGGAAGATCTGACGACCTTTAAATTTTGACCATTTTTTCAACCCGCGGGCTGTCGTTTTTTTCATGTTTTCGGCGTGACTTCCGGAGCTGAAATTTCTTTGGAACAAAGATTATTCTTTCTAATCTCTGCAATTTCTCGATTAATACCCACCCCGTTGACATTTTATCAGGTTTTGGGGAATACCTGATGCCCTTTAAATTTTGACCATTTTTTCAACCCGCGGGCTGTCGTTTTTTTCGTGTTTTCGGCGTGACCTCCGGAGCTGAAATTTCTTTGGAACAAAGATAATTCTTTCTAATCTCTGCAATTTCTCGATTAATACCCACCCCCTTGTCATTTTATCAGGTTTTGGGGAAGATCTGACAACCTTTAAATTTTGACCATTTTTTCAACCTGCGGGCTGTCGTTTTTTTCGTGTTTTCGGCGTGACCTCCGGAGCTGAAATTTCTTTGGAACAAAGATAATTCTTTCTAATCTCTGCAATTTCTCGATTAATACCCACCCCGTTGACATTTTATCAGATTTTGGGGAATACCTGATGCCCTTTAAATTTTGACCATTTTTTCAACCCGCGGGCTGTCGTTTTTTTCGTGTTTTCGGCAGGACCTCCGGAGCTGAAATTTCTTTGGAACAAAGATAATTCTTTCTAATCTCTGCAATTTCTCGATTAATACCCACCCCGTTGTCATTTTATCAGGTTTTGGGGAAGATTTGACGACCTTTAAATTTTGACCATTTTTTCAACCCGCGGGCTGTCGTTTTTTTCATGTTTTCGGCGTGACCTCCGGAGCTGAAATTTCTTTGGAACAAAGATAATTCTTTCTAATCTCTGCAATTTCTCGATTAATACCCACCCCGTTGTCATTTTATCAGGTTTTGGGGAAGATCTGACGACCTTTAAATTTTGACCATTTTTTCAACCCGCGGGCTGTCGTTTTTTTCATGTTTTCGGCGTGACTTCCGGAGCTGAAATTTCTTTGGAACAAAGATTATTCTTTCTAATCTCTGCAATTTCTCGATTAATACCCACCCTGTTGACATTTTATCAGGTTTTGGGGAATACCTGATGCCCTTTAAATTTTGACCATTTTTTCAACCCGCGGGCTGTCGTTTTTTTCGTGTTTTCGGCGTGACCTCCGGAGCTGAAATTTCTTTGGAACAAAGATAATTCTTTCTAATCTCTGCAATTTCTCGATTAATACCCACCCCGTTGTCATTTTATCAGGTTTTGGGGAAGATTTGACGACCTTTAAATTTTGACCATTTCTTCAACCCGCGGGCTGTCGTTTTTTTCATGTTCTTTGCGTGACTTCCGGAGCTGAAATTTCTTTGGAACAAAGATTATTCTTTCTAATCTCTGCAATTTCTCGATTAATACCCACCACGTTGACATTTTATCAGGTTTTGGGGAATACCTGATGCCCTTTAAGTTTTGACCATTTTTTCAACCCGCGGGCTGTCGTTTTTTTTCAGGTTTTCGGCGTGACCTCCGGAGCTGAAATTTCTTTGGAACAAAGATAATTCTTTCTAATCTCTGCAATTTCTCGATTAATACCCACCCCCTTGTCATTTTATCAGGTTTTGGGGAAGATCTGACGACCTTTAAATTTTGACCATTTTTTCAACCCGCGGGCTGTCCTTTTTTTCGTGTTTTCGGCGTGACCTCCGGAGCTGAAATTTCTTTGGAACAAAGATAATTCTTTCTAATCTCTGCAATTTCTCGATTAATACCCACCCCGTTGTCATTTTATCAGGTTTTGGGGAAGATTTGACGACCTTTAAATTTTGACCATTTTTTCAACCCGCGGGCTGTCGTTTTTTTCATGTTTTCGGCGTGACCTCCGGAGCTGAAATTTCTTTGGAACAAAGATAATTCTTTCTAATCTCTGCAATTTCTCGATTAATACCCACCCCTTTGTCATTTTATCAGGTTTTGGGGAAGATCTGACGACCTTTAAATTTTGACCATTTTTTCAACCCGCGGGCTGTCGTTTTTTTCATGTTTTCGGCGTGACTTCCGGAGCTGAAATTTCTTTGGAACAAAGATTATTCTTTCTAATCTCTGCAATTTCTCGATTAATACCCACCCCGTTGACATTTTATCAGGTTTTGGGGAATACCTGATGCCCTTTAAATTTTGACCATTTTTTCAACCCGCGGGCTGTCGTTTTTTTCGTGTTTTCGGCGTGACCTCCGGAGCTGAAATTTCTTTGGAACAAAGATAATTCTTTCTAATCTCTGCAATTTCTCGATTAATACCCACCCCGTTGTCATTTTATCAGGTTTTGGGGAAGATTTGACGACCTTTAAATTTTGACCATTTTTTCAACCCGCGGGCTGTCGTTTTTTTCATGTTTTCGGCGTGACTTCCGGAGCTGAAATTTCTTTGGAACAAAGATTATTCTTTCAAATCTCTGCAATTTCTCGATTAATACCCACCCCGTTGACATTTTATCAGGTTTTGGGGAATACCTGATGCCCTTTAAATTTTGACCATTTTTTCAACCCGCGGGCTGTCGTTTTTTTTCAGGTTTTCGGCGTGACCTCCGGAGCTGAAATTTCTTTGGAACAAAGATAATTCTTTCTAATCTCTGCAATTTCTCGATTAATACCCACCCCCTTGTCATTTTATCAGGTTTTGGGGAAGATCTGACAACCTTTAAATTTTGACCATTTTTTCAACCCGCGGGCTGTCCTTTTTTTCGTGTTTTCGGCGTGACCTCCGGAGCTGAAATTTCTTTGGAACAAAGATAATTCTTTCTAATCTCTGCAATTTCTCGATTAATACCCACCCCCTTGTCATTTTATCAGGTTTTGGGGAAGATCTGACAACCTTTAAATTTTGACCATTTTTTCAACCCGCGGGCTGTCCTTTTTTTCGTGTTTTCGGCGTGACCTCCGGAGCTGAAATTTCTTTGGAACAAAGATAATTCTTTCTAATCTCTGCAATTTCTCGATTAATACCCAACCCCTTGTCATTTTATCAGGTTTTGGGGAAGATCTGACAACCTTTAAATTTTGACCATATTTTCAACCCGCGGGCTGTCGTTTTTTTTGTGTTTTCGGCGTGACCTCCGGAGCTGAAATTTCTTTGGAACAAAGATAATTCTTTCTAATCTCTGCAATTTCTCGATTAATACCCACCCCGTTGTCATTTTATCAGGTTTTGGGGAAGATCTGACGACCTTTAAATTTTGACCATTTTTTCAACCCGCGGGCTGTCGTTTTTTTCATGTTTTCGGCGTGACTTCCGGACCTGAAATTTCTTTGGAACAGAGATTATTCTTTCTAATCTCTGCAATTTCTCGATTAATACCCACCCCGTTGACATTCTATCAGGTTTTGGGGAATACCTGATGCCCTTTAAATTTTGACCATTTTTTCAACCCGCGGGCTGTCGTTTTTTTCGTGTTTTCGGCGTGACCTCCGGAGCTGAAATTTCTTTGGAACAAAGATAATTCTTTCTAATCTCTGCAATTTCTCGATTAATACCCACCCCGTTGTCATTTTATCAGGTTTTGGGGAAGATTTGACGACCTTTAAATTTTGACCATTTTTTCAACCCGCGGGCTGTCGTTTTTTTCATGTTTTCGGCGTGACTTCCGGAGCTGAAATTTCTTTGGAACAAAGATTATTCTTTCTAATCTCTGCAATTTCTCGATTAATACCCACCCCGTTGACATTTTATCAGGTTTTGGGGAATACCTGATGCCCTTTAAATTTTGACCATTTTTTCAACCCGCGGGCTGTCGTTTTTTTTCAGGTTTTCAGCGTGACCTCCGGAGCTGAAATTTCTTTGGAACAAAGATAATTCTTTCTAATCGCTGCAATTTCTCGATTAATACCCACCCCGTTGTCATTTTATCAGGTTTTGGGGATGATCTGACGACCTTTAAATTTTGACCATTTTTTCAACCCGCGGGCTGTCGTTTTTTTCATGTTTTCGGCGTGACCTCCGGAGCTGAAATTTCTTTGGAACAAAGATAATTCTTTCTAATCTCTGCAATTTCTCGATTAATACCCTCCCCGTTGTCATTTTATCAGGTTTTGGGGAAGATCTGACGCCGTTTAAATTTTGACCATTTTTTCAACCCGCGGGCTGTCGTTTTATTCGTGTTTTCGGCGTGACCTCCGGAGCTGAAATTTCTTTGGAACAAAGATAATTCTTTCTAATCTCTGCAATTTCTCGATTAATACCCACCCCGTTGTCATTTTATCAGGTTTTGGGGAAGATTTGACGACCTTTAAATTTTGACCATTTTTTCAACCCGCGGGCTGTCGTTTTTTTCATGTTTTCGGCGTGACTTCCGGAGCTGAAATTTCTTTGGAACAAAGATTATTCTTTCTAATCTCTGCAATTTCTCGATTAATACCCACCCCGTTGACATTTTATCAGGTTTTGGGGAATACCTGATGCCCTTTAAATTTTGACCATTTTTTCAACCCGCGGGCTGTCATTTTTTTCGTGTTTTCGGCGTGACCTCCGGAGCTGAAATTTCTTTGGAACAAAGATAATTCTTTCTAATCTCTGCAATTTCTCGATTAATACCCACCCCCTTGTCATTTTATCAGGTTTTGGGGAAGATCTGACGACCTTTAAATTGTGACCATTTTTTCAACCCGTGGGCTGTCCTTTTTTTCGTGTTTTCGGCGTGACCTCCGGAGCTGAAATTTCTTTGGAACAAAGATAATTCTTTCTAATCTCTGCAATTTCTCGATTAATACCCACCCCCTTGTCATTTTATCAGGTTTTGGGGAAGATCTGACAACCTTTAAATTTTGACCATTTTTTCAACCCGCGGGCTGCCGTTTTTTTCGTGTTTTCGGCGTGACCTCCGGAGCTGAAATTTCTTTGGAACAAAGATAATTCTTTCTAATCTCTGCAATTTCTCGATTAATACCCACCCCGTTGACATTTTATCAGGTTTTGGGGAATACCTGATGCCCTTTAAATTTTGACCATTTTTTCAACCCGCGGGCTGTCGTTTTTTTCGTGTTTTCGGCGTGACCTCCGGAGCTGAAATTTCTTTGGAACAAAGATAATTCTTTCTAATCTCTGCAATTTCTCGATTAATACCCACCCCGTTGTCATTTTATCAGGTTTTGGGGAAGATTTGACGAACTTTAAATTTTGACCATTTTTTCAACCCGCGGGCTGTCGTTTTTTTCATGTTTTCGGCGTGACCTCCGGAGCTGAAATTTCTTTGGAACAAAGATAATTCTTTCTAATCTCTGCAATTTCTCGATTAATACCCAGCCCGTTGTCATTTTATCAGGTTTTGGGGAAGATCTGACGACCTTTAAATTTTGACCATTTTTTCAACCCGCGGGCTGTCCTTTTTTTCATGTTTTCAGCGTGACTTCCGGAGCTGAAATTTCTTTGGAACAAAGATTATTCTTTCTAATCTCTGCAATTTCTCGATTAATACCCACCCTGTAGACATTTTATCAGGTTTTGGGGAATACCTGATGCCCTTTAAATTTTGACCATTTTTTCAACCCGCGGGCTGTCGTTTTTTTCGTGTTTTCGGCGTGACCTCCGGAGCTGAAATTTCTTTGGAACAAAGATAATTCTTTCTAATCTCTGCAATTTCTCGATTAATACCCACCCCGTTGTCATTTTATCAGGTTTTGGGGAAGATTTGACGACCTTTAAATTTTGACCATTTTTTCAACCCGCGGGCTGTCGTTTTTTTTCAGGTTTTCGGCGTGACCTCCGGAGCTGAAATTTCTTTGGAACAAAGATAATTCTTTCTAATCTCTGCAATTTCTCGATTAATACCCACCCCCTTGACATTTTATCAGGTTTTGGGGAATACCTGATGCCCTTTAAATTTTGACCATTTTTTCAACCCGCGGGCTGTCGTTTTTTTCGTGTTTTCGGCGTGACCTCCGGAGCTGAAATTTCTTTAGAACAAAGATAATTCTTTCTAATCTCTGCAATTTCTCGATTAATACCCACCCCGTTGTCATTTTATCAGGTTTTGGGGAAGATTTGACGACCTTTAAATTTTGACCATTTTTTCAACCCGCGGGCTGTCGTTTTTTTCATGTTTTCGGCGTGACCTCCGGAGCTGAAATTTCTTTGGAACAAAGATAATTCTTTCTAATCTCTGCAATTTCTCGATTAATACCCACCCCGTTGTCATTTTATCAGGTTTTGGGGAAGATCTGACGACCTTTAAATTTTGACCATTTTTTCAACCCGCGGGCTGTCGTTTTTTTCATGTTTTCGGCGTGACTTCCGGAGCTGAAATTTCTTTGGAACAAAGATTATTCTTTCTAATCTCTGCAATTTCTCGATTAATACCCACCCTGTTGACATTTTATCAGGTTTTGGGGAATACCTGATGCCCTTTAAATTTTGACCATTTTTTCAACCCGCGGGCTGTCGTTTTTTTCGTGTTTTCGGCGTGACCTCCGGAGCTGAAATTTCTTTGGAACAAAGATAATTCTTTCTAATCTCTGCAATTTCTCGATTAATACCCACCCCGTTGTCATTTTATCAGGTTTTGGGGATGATCTGACGACCTTTAAATTTTGACCATTTTTTCAACTCGCGGGCTGTCGTTTTTTTCATGTTTTCGGCGTGACCTCCGGAGCTGAAATTTCTTTGGAACAAAGATAATTCTTTCTAATCTCTGCAATTTCTCGATTAATACCCTCCCCGTTGTCATTTTATCAGGTTTTGGGGAAGATCTGACGCCGTTTAAATTTTGACCATTTTTTCAACCCGCGGGCTGTCGTTTTTTTCGTGTTTTTGGCGTGACCTCCGGAGCTGAAATTTCTTTGGAACAAAGATAATTCTTTCTAATCTCTGCAATTTCTCGATTAATACCCACCCCGTTGTCATTTTATCAGGTTTTGGGGAAGATTTGACGACCTTTAAATTTTGACCATTTTTTCAACCCGCGGGCTGTCGTTTTTTTCATGTTTTCGGCGTGACTTCAGGAGCTGAAATTTCTTTGGAACAAAGATTATTCTTTCTAATCTTTGCAATTTCTCAATTAATACCCACCCCGTTGACATTTTATCAGGTTTTGGGGAATACCTGATGCCCTTTAAATTTTGACCATTTTTTCAACCCGCGGGCTGTCATTTTTTTCGTGTTTTCGGCGTGACCTCCGGAGCTGAAATTTCTTTGGAACAAAGATAATTCTTTCTAATCTCTGCAATTTCTCGATTAATACCCACCCCCTTGTCATTTTATCAGGTTTTGGGGAAGATCTGACAACCTTTAAATTTTGACCATTTTTTCAACCCGCGGGCTGTCGTTTTTTTCGTGTTTTCGGCGTGACCTCCGGAGCTGAAATTTCTTTGGAACAAAGATAATTCTTTCTAATCTCTGCAATTTCTCGATTAATACCCACCCCGTTGACATTTTATCAGGTTTTGGGGAATACCTGATGCCCTTTAAATTTTGACCATTTTTTCAACCCGCGGGCTGTCGTTTTTTTCGTGTTTTCGGCGTGACCTCCGGAGCTGAAATTTCTTTGGAACAAAGATAATTCTTTCTAATCTCTGCAATTTCTCGATTAATACCCACCCCCTTGTCATTTTATCAGGTTTTGGGGAAGATTTGACGACCTTTAAATTTTGACCATTTTTTCAACCCGCGGGCTGTCGTTTTTTTCATGTTTTCGGCGTGACCTCCGGAGCTGAAATTTCTTTGGAACAAAGATAATTCTTTCTAATCTCTGCAATTTCTCGATTAATACCCACCCCGTTGTCATTTTATCAGGTTTTGGGGAAGATCTGACGACCTTTAAATTTTGACCATTTTTTCAACCCGCGGGCTGTCGTTTTTTTCATGTTTTCAGCGTGACTTCCGGAGCTGAAATTTCTTTGGAACAAAGATTATTCTTTCTAATCTCTGCAATTTCTCGATTAATACCCACCCTGTAGACATTTTATCAGGTTTTGGGGAATACCTGATGCCCTTTAAATTTTGACCATTTTTTCAACCCGCAGGCTGTCGTTTTTTTCGTGTTTTCGGCGTGACCTCCGGAGCTGAAATTTCTTTGGAACAAAGATAATTCTTTCTAATCTCTGCAATTTCTCGATTAATACCCACCCCGTTGTCATTTTATCAGGTTTTGGGGAAGATTTGACGACCTTTAAATTTTGACCATTTTTTCAATCTGCGACCTGTCGTTTTTTTCGGGTTTTCGGCGTGACCTCTGGAGCTGAAATTTCTTTGGAACAAAGATAATTCTTTCTAATCTCTGCAATTTCTCGATTAATACCCACCCCCTTGTCATTTTATCAGGTTTTGGGGAATACCTGATGCCCTTTAAATTTTGACCATTTTTTCAACCCGCGGACTGTCGTTTTTTTTCAGGTTTTCGGCGTGACCTCCGGAGCTGAAATTTCTTTGGAACAAAGATAATTCTTTCTAATCTCTGCAATTTCTCGATTAATACCCACCCCCTTGACATTTTATCAGGTTTTGGGGAATACCTGATGCCCTTTAAATTTTGACCATTTTTTCAACCCGCGGGCTGTCGTTTTTTTCGTGTTTTCGGCGTGACCTCCGGAGCTGAAATTTCTTTGGAACAAAGATAATTCTTTCTAATCTCTGCAATTTCTCGATTAATACCCACCCCGTTGACATTTTATCAGGTTTTGGGGAATACCTGATGCCCTTTAAATTTTGACCATTTTTTCAACCCGCGGGCTGTCGTTTTTTTCGTGTTTTCGGCGTGACCTCCGGAGCTGAAATTTCTTTGGAACAAAGATAATTCTTTCTAATCTCTGCAATTTCTCGATTAATACCCACCCCCTTGTCATTTTATCAGGTTTTGGGGAAGATTTGACGACCTTTAAATTTTGACCATTTTTTCAACCCGCGGGCTGTCGTTTTTTTCATGTTTTCGGCGTGACTTCCGGAGCTGAAATTTCTTTGGAACAAAGATTATTCTTTCTAATCTCTGCAATTTCTCAATTAATACCCACCCCGTTGACATTTTATCAGGTTTTGGGGAATACCTGATGCCCTTTAAATTTTGACCATTTTTTCAACCCGCGGGCTGTCATTTTTTTCGTGTTTTCGGCGTGACCTCCGGAGCTGAAATTTCTTTGGAACAAAGATAATTCTTTCTAATCTCTGCAATTTCTCGATTAATACCCACCCCCTTGTCATTTTATCAGGTTTTGGGGAAGATCTGACAACCTTTAAATTTTGACCATTTTTTCAACCCGTGGGCTGTCCTTTTTTTCGTGTTTTCGGCGTGACCTCCGGAGCTGAAATTTCTTTGGAACAAAGATAATTCTTTCTAATCTCTGCAATTTCTCGATTAATACCCACCCCCTTGTCATTTTATCAGGTTTTGGGGAAGATCTGACAACCTTTAAATTTTGACCATTTTTTCAACCCGCGGGCTGTCGTTTTTTTCGTGTTTTCGGCGTGACCTCCGGAGCTGAAATTTCTTTGGAACAAAGATAATTCTTTCTAATCTCTGCAATTTCTCGATTAATACCCACCCCGTTGACATTTTATCAGGTTTTGGGGAATACCTGATGCCCTTTAAATTTTGACCATTTTTTCAACCCGCGGGCTGTCGTTTTTTTCGTGTTTTCGGCGTGACCTCCGGAGCTGAAATTTCTTTGGAACAAAGATAATTCTTTCTAATCTCTGCAATTTCTCGATTAATACCCACCCCGTTGTCATTTTATCAGGTTTTGGGGAAGATCTGACGACCTTTAAATTTTGACCATTTTTTCAACCCGCGGGCTGTCGTTTTTTTCATGTTTTCAGCGTGACTTCCGGAGCTGAAATTTCTTTGGAACAAAGATTATTCTTTCTAATCTCTGCAATTTCTCGATTAATACCCACCCTGTAGACATTTTATCAGGTTTTGGGGAATACCTGATGCCCTTTAAATTTTGACCATTTTTTCAAACCGCAGGCTGTCGTTTTTTTCGTGTTTTCGGCGTGACCTCCGGAGCTGAAATTTCTTTGGAACAAAGATAATTCTTTCTAATCTCTGCAATTTCTCGATTAATACCCACCCCGTTGTCATTTTATCAGGTTTTGGGGAAGATTTGACGACCTTTAAATTTTGACCATTTTTTCAATCTGCGACCTGTCGTTTTTTTCGGGTTTTCGGCGTGACCTCTGGAGCTGAAATTTCTTTGGAACAAAGATAATTCTTTCTAATCTCTGCAATTTCTCGATTAATACCCACCCCCTTGTCATTTTATCAGGTTTTGGGGAATACCTGATGCCCTTTAAATTTTGACCATTTTTTCAACCCGCGGACTGTCGTTTTTTTTCAGGTTTTCGGCGTGACCTCCGGAGCTGAAATTTCTTTGGAACAAAGATAATTCTTTCTAATCTCTGCAATTTCTCGATTAATACCCACCCCCTTGACATTTTATCAGGTTTTGGGGAATACCTGATGCCCTTTAAATTTTGACCATTTTTTCAACCCGCGGGCTGTCGTTTTTTTCGTGTTTTCGGCGTGACCTCCGGAGCTGAAATTTCTTTGGAACAAAGATAATTCTTTCTAATCTCTGCAATTTCTCGATTAATACCCACCCCGTTGACATTTTATCAGGTTTTGGGGAATACCTGATGCCCTTTAAATTTTGACCATTTTTTCAACCCGCGGGCTGTCGTTTTTTTCGTGTTTTCGGCGTGACCTCCGGAGCTGAAATTTCTTTGGAACAAAGATAATTCTTTCTAATCTCTGCAATTTCTCGATTAATACCCACCCCCTTGTCATTTTATCAGGTTTTGGGGAAGATCTGACAACCTTTAAATTTTGACCATTTTTTCAACCTGCGGGCTGTCGTTTTTTTCGTGTTTTCGGCGTGACCTCCGGAGCTGAAATTTCTTTGGAACAAAGATAATTCTTTCTAATCTCTGCAATTTCTCGATTAATACCCACCCCGTTGACATTTTATCAGATTTTGGGGAATACCTGATGCCCTTTAAATTTTGACCATTTTTTCAACCCGCGGGCTGTCGTTTTTTTCGTGTTTTCGGCAGGACCTCCGGAGCTGAAATTTCTTTGGAACAAAGATAATTCTTTCTAATCTCTGCAATTTCTCGATTAATACCCACCCCGTTGTCATTTTATCAGGTTTTGGGGAAGATTTGACGACCTTTAAATTTTGACCATTTTTTCAACCCGCGGGCTGTCGTTTTTTTCATGTTTTCGGCGTGACCTCCGGAGCTGAAATTTCTTTGGAACAAAGATAATTCTTTCTAATCTCTGCAATTTCTCGATTAATACCCACCCCGTTGTCATTTTATCAGGTTTTGGGGAAGATCTGACGACCTTTAAATTTTGACCATTTTTTCAACCCGCGGGCTGTCGTTTTTTTCATGTTTTCGGCGTGACTTCCGGAGCTGAAATTTCTTTGGAACAAAGATTATTCTTTCTAATCTCTGCAATTTCTCGATTAATACCCACCCTGTTGACATTTTATCAGGTTTTGGGGAATACCTGATGCCCTTTAAATTTTGACCATTTTTTCAACCCGCGGGCTGTCGTTTTTTTCGTGTTTTCGGCGTGACCTCCGGAGCTGAAATTTCTTTGGAACAAAGATAATTCTTTCTAATCTCTGCAATTTCTCGATTAATACCCACCCCGTTGTCATTTTATCAGGTTTTGGGGAAGATTTGACGACCTTTAAATTTTGACCATTTTTTCAACCCGCGGGCTGTCGTTTTTTTCATGTTCTTTGCGTGACTTCCGGAGCTGAAATTTCTTTGGAACAAAGATTATTCTTTCTAATCTCTGCAATTTCTCGATTAATACCCACCCCGTTGACATTTTATCAGGTTTTGGGGAATACCTGATGCCCTTTAAATTTTGACCATTTTTTCAACCCGCGGGCTGTCGTTTTTTTTCAGGTTTTCGGCGTGACCTCCGGAGCTGAAATTTCTTTGGAACAAAGATAATTCTTTCTAATCTCTGCAATTTCTCGATTAATACCCACCCCCTTGTCATTTTATCAGGTTTTGGGGAAGATCTGACGACCTTTAAATTTTGACCATTTTTTCAACCCGCGGGCTGTCCTTTTTTTCGTGTTTTCGGCGTGACCTCCGGAGCTGAAATTTCTTTGGAACAAAGATAATTCTTTCTAATCTCTGCAATTTCTCGATTAATACCCACCCCGTTGTCATTTTATCAGGTTTTGGGGAAGATTTGACGACCTTTAAATTTTGACCATTTTTTCAACCCGCGGGCTGTCGTTTTTTTCATGTTTTCGGCGTGACCTCCGGAGCTGAAATTTCTTTGGAACAAAGATAATTCTTTCTAATCTCTGCAATTTCTCGATTAATACCCACCCCGTTGTCATTTTATCAGGTTTTGGGGAAGATCTGACGACCTTTAAATTTTGACCATTTTTTCAACCCGCGGGCTGTCGTTTTTTTCATGTTTTCAGCGTGACTTCCGGAGCTGAAATTTCTTTGGAACAAAGATTATTCTTTCTAATCTCTGCAATTTCTCGATTAATACCCACCCTGTAGACATTTTATCAGGTTTTGGGGAATACCTGATGCCCTTTAAATTTTGACCATTTTTTCAACCCGCGGGCTGTCGTTTTTTTCGTGTTTTCGGCGTGACCTCCGGAGCTGAAATTTCTTTGGAACAAAGATAATTCTTTCTAATCTCTGCAATTTCTCGATTAATACCCACCCCGTTGTCATTTTATCAGGTTTTGGGGAAGATTTGACGACCTTTAAATTTTGACCATTTTTTCAACCCGCGGGCTGTCGTTTTTTTCATGTTTTCGGCGTGACTTCCGGAGCTGAAATTTCTTTGGAACAAAGATTATTCTTTCTAATCTCTGCAATTTCTCGATTAATACCCACCCCGTTGACATTTTATCAGGTTTTGGGGAATACCTGATGCCCTTTAAATTTTGACCATTTTTTCAACCCGCGGGCTGTCGTTTTTTTTCAGGTTTTCGGCGTGACCTCCGGAGCTGAAATTTCTTTGGAACAAAGATAATTCTTTCTAATCTCTGCAATTTCTCGATTAATACCCACCCCCTTGACATTTTATCAGGTTTTGGGGAATACCTGATGCCCTTTAAATTTTGACCATTTTTTCAACCCGCGGGCTGTCGTTTTTTTCGTGTTTTCGGCGTGACCTCCGGAGCTGAAATTTCTTTGGAACAAAGATAATTCTTTCTAATCTCTGCAATTTCTCGATTAATACCCACCCCCTTGTCATTTTATCAGGTTTTGGGGAAGATCTGACAACCTTTAAATTTTGACCATTTTTTCAACCCGCGGGCTGCCGTTTTTTTCGTGTTTTCGGCGTGACCTCCGGAGCTGAAATTTCTTTGGAACAAAGATAATTCTTTCTAATCTCTGCAATTTCTCGATTAATACCCACCCCGTTGACATTTTATCAGGTTTTGGGGAATACCTGATGCCCTTTAAATTTTGACCATTTTTTCAACCCGCGGGCTGTCGTTTTTTTCGTGTTTTCGGCGTGACCTCCGGAGCTGAAATTTCTTTGGAACAAAGATAATTCTTTCTAATCTCTGCAATTTCTCGATTAATACCCACCCCGTTGTCATTTTATCAGGTTTTGGGGAAGATTTGACGACCTTTAAATTTTGACCATTTTTTCAACCCGCGGGCTGTCGTTTTTTTCATGTTTTCGGCGTGACCTCCGGAGCTGAAATTTCTTTGGAACAAAGATAATTCTTTCTAATCTCTGCAATTTCTCGATTAATACCCACCCCGTTGTCATTTTATCAGGTTTTGGGGAAGATCTGACGACCTTTAAATTTTGACCATTTTTTCAACCCGCGGGCTGTCGTTTTTTTCATGTTTTCAGCGTGACTTCCGGAGCTGAAATTTCTTTGGAACAAAGATTATTCTTTCTAATCTCTGCAATTTCTCGATTAATACCCACCCTGTAGACATTTTATCAGGTTTTGGGGAATACCTGATGCCCTTTAAATTTTGACCATTTTTTCAACCCGCGGGCTGTCGTTTTTTTCGTGTTTTCGGCGTGACCTCCGGAGCTGAAATTTCTTTGGAACAAAGATAATTCTTTCTAATCTCTGCAATTTCTCGATTAATACCCACCCCGTTGTCATTTTATCAGGTTTTGGGGAATACCTGATGCCCTTTAAATTTTGACCATTTTTTCAACCCGCAGGCTGTCGTTTTTTTCGTGTTTTCGGCGTGACCTCCGGAGCTGAAATTTCTTTGGAACAAAGATAATTCTTTCTAATCTCTGCAATTTCTCGATTAATACCCACCCCGTTGTCATTTTATCAGGTTTTGGGGAAGATTTGACGACCTTTAAATTTTGACCATTTTTTCAATCTGCGACCTGTCGTTTTTTTCGGGTTTTCGGCGTGACCTCTGGAGCTGAAATTTCTTTGGAACAAAGATAATTCTTTCTAATCTCTGCAATTTCTCGATTAATACCCACCCCCTTGTCATTTTATCAGGTTTTGGGGAATACCTGATGCCCTTTAAATTTTGACCATTTTTTCAACCCGCGGACTGTCGTTTTTTTTCAGGTTTTCGGCGTGACCTCCGGAGCTGAAATTTCTTTGGAACAAAGATAATTCTTTCTAATCTCTGCAATTTCTCGATTAATACCCACCCCGTTGACATTTTATCAGATTTTGGGGAATACCTGATGCCCTTTAAATTTTGACCATTTTTTCAACCCGCGGGCTGTCGTTTTTTTCGTGTTTTCGGCAGGACCTCCGGAGCTGAAATTTCTTTGGAACAAAGATAATTCTTTCTAATCTCTGCAATTTCTCGATTAATACCCACCCCGTTGTCATTTTATCAGGTTTTGGGGAAGATTTGACGACCTTTAAATTTTGACCATTTTTTCAACCCGCGGGCTGTCGTTTTTTTCATGTTTTCGGCGTGACCTCCGGAGCTGAAATTTCTTTGGAACAAAGATAATTCTTTCTAATCTCTGCAATTTCTCGATTAATACCCACCCCGTTGTCATTTTATCAGGTTTTGGGGAAGATCTGACGACCTTTAAATTTTGACCATTTTTTCAACCCGCGGGCTGTCGTTTTTTTCATGTTTTCGGCGTGACTTCCGGAGCTGAAATTTCTTTGGAACAAAGATTATTCTTTCTAATCTCTGCAATTTCTCGATTAATACCCACCCTGTTGACATTTTATCAGGTTTTGGGGAATACCTGATGCCCTTTAAATTTTGACCATTTTTTCAACCCGCGGGCTGTCGTTTTTTTCGTGTTTTCGGCGTGACCTCCGGAGCTGAAATTTCTTTGGAACAAAGATAATTCTTTCTAATCTCTGCAATTTCTCGATTAATACCCACCCCGTTGTCATTTTATCAGGTTTTGGGGAAGATTTGACGACCTTTAAATTTTGACCATTTTTTCAACCCGCGGGCTGTCGTTTTTTTCATGTTCTTTGCGTGACTTCCGGAGCTGAAATTTCTTTGGAACAAAGATTATTCTTTCTAATCTCTGCAATTTCTCGATTAATACCCACCCCGTTGACATTTTATCAGGTTTTGGGGAATACCTGATGCCCTTTAAATTTTGACCATTTTTTCAACCCGCGGGCTGTCGTTTTTTTTCAGGTTTTCGGCGTGACCTCCGGAGCTGAAATTTCTTTGGAACAAAGATAATTCTTTCTAATCTCTGCAATTTCTCGATTAATACCCACCCCCTTGTCATTTTATCAAGTTTTGGGGAAGATCTGACGACCTTTAAATTTTGACCATTTTTTCAACCCGCGGGCTGTCCTTTTTTTCGTGTTTTCGGCGTGACCTCCGGAGCTGAAATTTCTTTGGAACAAAGATAATTCTTTCTAATCTCTGCAATTTCTCGATTAATACCCACCCCGTTGTCATTTTATCAGGTTTTGGGGAAGATTTGACGACCTTTAAATTTTGACCATCTTTTCAACCCGCGGGCTGTCGTTTTTTTCATGTTTTCGGCGTGACCTCCGGAGCTGAAATTTCTTTGGAACAAAGATAATTCTTTCTAATCTCTGCAATTTCTCGATTAATACCCACCCCGTTGTCATTTTATCAGGTTTTGGGGAAGATCTGACGACCTTTAAATTTTGACCATTTTTTCAACCCGCGGGCTGTCGTTTTTTTCATGTTTTCAGCGTGACTTCCGGAGCTGAAATTTCTTTGGAACAAAGATTATTCTTTCTAATCTCTGCAATTTCTCGATTAATACCCACCCTGTAGACATTTTATCAGGTTTTGGGGAATACCTGATGCCCTTTAAATTTTGACCATTTTTTCAACCCGCGGGCTGTCGTTTTTTTCGTGTTTTCGGCGTGACCTCCGGAGCTGAAATTTCTTTGGAACAAAGATAATTCTTTCTAATCTCTGCAATTTCTCGATTAATACCCACCCCGTTGTCATTTTATCAGGTTTTGGGGAAGATTTGACGACCTTTAAATTTTGACCATTTTTTCAACCCGCGGGCTGTCGTTTTTTTCATGTTTTCGGCGTGACTTCCGGAGCTGAAATTTCTTTGGAACAAAGATTATTCTTTCTAATCTCTGCAATTTCTCGATTAATACCCACCCCGTTGACATTTTATCAGGTTTTGGGGAATACCTGATGCCCTTTAAATTTTGACCATTTTTTCAACCCGCGGGCTGTCGTTTTTTTTCAGGTTTTCGGCGTGACCTCCGGAGCTGAAATTTCTTTGGAACAAAGATAATTCTTTCTAATCTCTGCAATTTCTCGATTAATACCCACCCCCTTGACATTTTATCAGGTTTTGGGGAATACCTGATGCCCTTTAAATTTTGACCATTTTTTCAACCCGCGGGCTGTCGTTTTTTTCGTGTTTTCGGCGTGACCTCCGGAGCTGAAATTTCTTTGGAACAAAGATAATTCTTTCTAATCTCTGCAATTTCTCGATTAATACCCACCCCGTTGTCATTTTATCAGGTTTTGGGGAAGATTTGACGACCTTTAAATTTTGACCATTTTTTCAACCCGCGGGCTGTCGTTTTTTTCATGTTTTCGGCGTGACCTCCGGAGCTGAAATTTCTTTGGAACAAAGATAATTCTTTCTAATCTCTGCAATTTCTCGATTAATACCCACCCCGTTGTCATTTTATCAGGTTTTGGGGAAGATCTGACGACCTTTAAATTTTGACCATTTTTTCAACCCGCGGGCTGTCGTTTTTTTCATGTTTTCGGCGTGACTTCCGGAGCTGAAATTTCTTTGGAACAAAGATTATTCTTTCTAATCTCTGCAATTTCTCGATTAATACCCACCCTGTTGACATTTTATCAGGTTTTGGGGAATACCTGATGCCCTTTAAATTTTGACCATTATTTCAACCCGCGGGCTGTCGTTTTTTTCGTGTTTTCGGCGTGACCTCCGGAGCTGAAATTTCTTTGGAACAAAGATAATTCTTTCTAATCTCTGCAATTTCTCGATTAATACCCACCCCCTTGTCATTTTATCAGGTTTTGGGGATGATCTGACGACCTTTAAATTTTGACCATTTTTTCAACTCGCGGGCTGTCGTTTTTTTCATGTTTTCGGCGTGACCTCCGGAGCTGAAATTTCTTTGGAACAAAGATAATTCTTTCTAATCTCTGCAATTTCTCGATTAATACCCTCCCCGTTGTCATTTTATCAGGTTTTGGGGAAGATCTGACGCCGTTTAAATTTTGACCATTTTTTCAACCCGCGGGCTGTCGTTTTTTTCGTGTTTTTGGCCTGACCTCCGGAGCTGAAATTTCTTTGGAACAAAGATTATTCTTTCTAATCTCTGCAATTTCTCGATTAATACCCACCCCGTTGACATTTTATCAGGTTTTGGGGAATACCTGATGCCCTTTAAATTTTGACCATTTTTTCAACCCGCGGGCTGTCATTTTTTTCGTGTTTTCGGCGTGACCTCCGGAGCTGAAATTTCTTTGGAACAAAGATAATTCTTTCTAATCTCTGCAATTTCTCGATTAATACCCACCCCCTTGTCATTTTATCAGGTTTTGGGGAAGATCTGACAACCTTTAAATTTTGACCATTTTTTCAACCCGTGGGCTGTCCTTTTTTTCGTGTTTTCGGCGTGACCTCCGGAGCTGAAATTTCTTTGGAACAAAGATAATTCTTTCTAATCTCTGCAATTTCTCGATTAATACCCACCCCCTTGTCATTTTATCAGGTTTTGGGGAAGATCTGACAACCTTTAAATTTTGACCATTTTTTCAACCCGCGGGCTGTCGTTTTTTTCGTGTTTTCGGCGTGACCTCCGGAGCTGAAATTTCTTTGGAACAAAGATAATTCTTTCTAATCTCTGCAATTTCTCGATTAATACCCACCCCGTTGACATTTTATCAGGTTTTGGGGAATACCTGATGCCCTTTAAATTTTGACCATTTTTTCAACCCGCGGGCTGTCGTTTTTTTCGTGTTTTCGGCGTGACCTCCGGAGCTGAAATTTCTTTGGAACAAAGATAATTCTTTCTAATCTCTGCAATTTCTCGATTAATACCCACCCCCTTGTCATTTTATCAGGTTTTGGGGAAGATTTGACGACCTTTAAATTTTGACCATTTTTTCAACCCGCGGGCTGTCGTTTTTTTCATGTTTTCGGCGTGACTTCCGGAGCTGAAATTTCTTTGGAACAAAGATTATTCTTTCTAATCTCTGCAATTTCTCGATTAATACCCACCCCCTTGTCATTTTATCAGGTTTTGGGGAATACCTGATGCCCTTTAAATTTTGACCATTTTTTCAACCCGCGGACTGTCGTTTTTTTTCAGGTTTTCGGCGTGACCTCCGGAGCTGAAATTTCTTTGGAACAAAGATAATTCTTTCTAATCTCTGCAATTTCTCGATTAATACCCACCCCCTTGACATTTTATCAGGTTTTGGGGAATACCTGATGCCCTTTAAATTTTGACCATTTTTTCAACCCGCGGGCTGTCGTTTTTTTCGTGTTTTCGGCGTGACCTCCGGAGCTGAAATTTCTTTGGAACAAAGATAATTCTTTCTAATCTCTGCAATTTCTCGATTAATACCCACCCCGTTGTCATTTTATCAGGTTTTGGGGAAGATTTGACGACCTTTAAATTTTGACCATTTTTTCAACCCGCGGGCTGTCGTTTTTTTCATGTTTTCGGCGTGACCTCCGGAGCTGAAATTTCTTTGGAACAAAGATAATTCTTTCTAATCTCTGCAATTTCTCGATTAATACCCACCCCGTTGTCATTTTATCAAGTTTTGGGGAAGATCTGACGACCTTTAAATTTTGACCATTTTTTCAACCCGCGGGCTGTCGTTTTTTTCATGTTTTCGGCGTGACTTCCGGAGCTGAAATTTCTTTGGAACAAAGATTATTCTTTCTAATCTCTGCAATTTCTCGATTAATACCCACCCCGTTGACATTTTATCAGGTTTTGGGGAATACCTGATGCCCTTTAAATTTTGACCATTTTTTCAACCCGCGGGCTGTCGTTTTTTTTCAGGTTTTCGGCGTGACCTCCGGAGCTGAAATTTCTTTGGAACAAAGATAATTCTTTCTAATCTCTGCAATTTCTCGATTAATACCCACCCCGTTGACATTTTATCAGGTTTTGGGGAATACCTGATGCCCTTTAAATTTTGACCATTTTTTCAACCCGCGGGCTGTCGTTTTTTTCATGTTTTCGGCGTGACTTCCGGAGCTGAAATTTCTTTGGAACAAAGATTATTCTTTCTAATCTCTGCAATTTCTCGATTAATACCCACCCCGTTGACATTTTATCAGGTTTTGGGGAATACCTGATGCCCTTTAAATTTTGACCATTTTTTCAACCCGCGGGCTGTCCTTTTTTTCGTGTTTTCGGCGTGACCTCCGGAGCTGAAATTTCTTTGGAACAAAGATAATTCTTTCTAATCTCTGCAATTTCTCGATTAATACCCACCCCGTTGTCATTTTATCAGGTTTTGGGGAAGATTTGACGACCTTTAAATTTTGACCATTTTTTCAACCCGCGGGCTGTCGTTTTTTTCATGTTTTCGGCGTGACCTCCGGAGCTGAAATTTCTTTGGAACAAAGATAATTCTTTCTAATCTCTGCAATTTCTCGATTAATACCCACCCCGTTGTCATTTTATCAGGTTTTGGGGAAGATCTGACGACCTTTAAATTTTGACCATTTTTTCAACCCGCGGGCTGTCCTTTTTTTCGTGTTTTCGGCGTGACCTCCGGAGCTGAAATTTCTTTGGAACAAATTCTTTCTAATCTCTGCAATTTCTCGATTAATACCCACCCCCTTGTCATTTTATCAGGTTTTGGGGAAGATCTGACAACCTTTAAATTTTGACCATTTTTTCAACCCGCGGGCTGTCGTTTTTTTTGTGTTTTCGGCGTGACCTCCGGAGCTGAAATTTCTTTGGAACAAAGATAATTCTTTCTAATCTCTGCAATTTCTCGATTAATACCCACCCCGTTGTCATTTTATCAGGTTTTGGGGAAGATTTGACGACCTTTAAATTTTGACCATTTTTTCAACCCGCGGGCTGTCGTTTTTTTCATGTTTTCGGCGTGACTTCCGGAGCTGAAATTTCTTTGGAACAAAGATTATTCTTTCAAATCTCTGCAATTTCTCGATTAATACCCACCCCCTTGTCATTTTATCAGGTTTTGGGGAAGATCTGACAACCTTTAAATTTTGACCATTTTTTCAACCCGCGGGCTGTCGTTTTTTTCATGTTTTCGGCGTGACTTCCGGAGCTGAAATTTCTTTGGAACAAAGATTATTCTTTCTAATCTCTGCAATTTCTCGATTAATACCCACCCCGTTGACATTTTATCAGGTTTTGGGGAATACCTGATGCCCTTTAAATTTTGACCATTTTTTCAACCCGCGGGCTGTCGTTTTTTTTCAGGTTTTCAGCGTGACCTCCGGAGCTGAAATTTCTTTGGAACAAAGATAATTCTTTCTAATCTCTGCAATTTCTCGATTAATACCCACCCCGTTGTCATTTTATCAGGTTTTGGGGATGATCTGACGACCTTTAAATTTTGACCATTTTTTCAACCCGCGGGCTGTCGTTTTTTTCATGTTTTCGGCGTGACCTCCGGAGCTGAAATTTCTTTGGAACAAAGATAATTCTTTCTAATCTCTGCAATTTCTCGATTAATACCCTCCCCGTTGTCATTTTATCAGGTTTTGGGGAAGATCTGACGCCGTTTAAATTTTGACCATTTTTTCAACCCGCGGGCTGTCGTTTTTTTCGTGTTTTCGGCGTGACCTCCGGAGCTGAAATTTCTTTGGAACAAAGATAATTCTTTCTAATCTCTGCAATTTCTCGATTAATACCCACCCCGTTGTCATTTTATCAGGTTTTGGGGAAGATTTGACGACCTTTAAATTTTGACCATTTTTTCAACCCGCGGGCTGTCGTTTTTTTCATGTTTTCGGCGTGACTTCCGGAGCTGAAATTTCTTTGGAACAAAGATTATTCTTTCTAATCTCTGCAATTTCTCGATTAATACCCACCCCGTTGACATTTTATCAGGTTTTGGGGAATACCTGATGCCCTTTAAATTTTGACCATTTTTTCAACCCGCGGGCTGTCATTTTTTTCGTGTTTTCGGCGTGACCTCCGGAGCTGAAATTTCTTTGGAACAAAGATAATTCTTTCTAATCTCTGCAATTTCTCGATTAATACCCACCCCCTTGTCATTTTATCAGGTTTTGGGGAAGATATGACAACCTTTAAATTTTGACCATTTTTTCAACCCGTGGGCTGTCCTTTTTTTCGTGTTTTCGGCGTGACCTCCGGAGCTGAAATTTCTTTGGAACAAAGATAATTCTTTCTAATCTCTGCAATTTCTCGATTAATACCCACCCCCTTGTCATTTTATCAGGTTTTGGGGAAGATCTGACAACCTTTAAATTTTGACCATTTTTTCAACCCGCGGGCTGCCGTTTTTTTCGTGTTTTCGGCGTGACCTCCGGAGCTGAAATTTCTTTGGAACAAAGATAATTCTTTCTAATCTCTGCAATTTCTCGATTAATACCCACCCCGTTGACATTTTATCAGGTTTTGGGGAATACCTGATGCCCTTTAAATTTTGACCATTTTTTCAACCCGCGGGCTGTCGTTTTTTTCGTGTTTTCGGCGTGACCTCCGGAGCTGAAATTTCTTTGGAACAAAGATAATTCTTTCTAATCTCTGCAATTTCTCGATTAATACCCACCCCGTTGTCATTTTATCAGGTTTTGGGGAAGATTTGACGACCTTTAAATTTTGACCATTTTTTCAACCCGCGGGCTGTCGTTTTTTTCATGTTTTCGGCGTGACCTCCGGAGCTGAAATTTCTTTGGAACAAAGATAATTCTTTCTAATCTCTGCAATTTCTCGATTAATACCCACCCCGTTGTCATTTTATCAGGTTTTGGGGAAGATCTGACGACCTTTAAATTTTGACCATTTTTTCAACCCGCTGGCTGTCGTTTTTTTCATGTTTTCAGCGTGACTTCCGGAGCTGAAATTTCTTTGGAACAAAGATTATTCTTTCTAATCTCTGCAATTTCTCGATTAATACCCACCCTGTAGACATTTTATCAGGTTTTGGGGAATACCTGATGCCCTTTAAATTTTGACCATTTTTTCAACCCGCGGGCTGTCGTTTTTTTCGTGTTTTCGGCGTGACCTCCGGAGCTGAAATTTCTTTGGAACAAAGATAATTCTTTCTAATCTCTGCAATTTCTCGATTAATACCCACCCCGTTGTCATTTTATCAGGTTTTGGGGAAGATTTGACGACCTTTAAATTTTGACCATTTTTTCAACCCGCGGGCTGTCGTTTTTTTCATGTTTTCGGCGTGACTTCCGGAGCTGAAATTTCTTTGGAACAAAGATTATTCTTTCTAATCTCTGCAATTTCTCGATTAATACCCACCCCGTTGACATTTTATCAGGTTTTGGGGAATACCTGATGCCCTTTAAATTTTGACCATTTTTTCAACCCGCGGGCTGTCGTTTTTTTTCAGGTTTTCGGCGTGACCTCCGGAGCTGAAATTTCTTTGGAACAAAGATAATTCTTTCTAATCTCTGCAATTTCTCGATTAATACCCACCCCCTTGACATTTTATCAGGTTTTGGGGAATACCTGATGCCCTTTAAATTTTGACCATTTTTTCAACCCGCGGGCTGTCGTTTTTTTCGTGTTTTCGGCGTGACCTCCGGAGCTGAAATTTCTTTGGAACAAAGATAATTCTTTCTAATCTCTGCAATTTCTCGATTAATACCCACCCCGTTGTCATTTTATCAGGTTTTGGGGAAGATCTGACGACCTTTAAATTTTGACCATTTTTTCAACCCGCGGGCTGTCGTTTTTTTCATGTTTTCGGCGTGACTTCCGGAGCTGAAATTTCTTTGGAACAAAGATTATTCTTTCTAATCTCTGCAATTTCTCGATTAATACCCACCCTGTTGACATTTTATCAGGTTTTGGGGAATACCTGATGCCCTTTAAATTTTGACCATTTTTTCAACCCGCGGGCTGTCGTTTTTTTCGTGTTTTCGGCGTGACCTCCGGAGCTGAAATTTCTTTGGAACAAAGATAATTCTTTCTAATCTCTGCAATTTCTCGATTAATACCCTCCCCGTTGTCATTTTATCAGGTTTTGGGGAAGATCTGACGCCGTTTAAATTTTGACCATTTTTTCAACCCGTGGGCTGTCGTTTTTTTCGTGTTTTTGGCGTGACCTCCGGAGCTGAAATTTCTTTGGAACAAAGATTATTCTTTCTAATCTCTGCAATTTCTCGATTAATACCCACCCCGTTGACATTTTATCAGGTTTTGGGGAATACCTGATGCCCTTTAAATTTTGACCATTTTTTCAACCCGCGGGCTGTCATTTTTTTCGTGTTTTCGGCGTGACCTCCGGAGCTGAAATTTCTTTGGAACAAAGATAATTCTTTCTAATCTCTGCAATTTCTCGATTAATACCCACCCCCTTGTCATTTTATCAGGTTTTGGGGAAGATCTGACAACCTTTAAATTTTGACCATTTTTTCAACCCGTGGGCTGTCCTTTTTTTCGTGTTTTCGGCGTGACCTCCGGAGCTGAAATTTCTTTGGAACAGAGATTATTCTTTCTAATCTCTGCAATTTCTCGATTAATACCCACCCTGTAGACATTTTATCAGGTTTTGGGGAATACCTGATGCCCTTTAAATTTTGACCATTTTTTCAACCCGCGGGCTGTCGTTTTTTTCGTGTTTTCGGCGTGACTTCCGGAGCTGAAATTTCTTTGGAACAAAGATTATTCTTTCTAATCTCTGCAATTTCTCGATTAATACCCACCCCGTTGACATTTTATCAGGTTTTGGGGAATACCTGATGCCCTTTAAATTTTGACCATTTTTTCAACCCGCGGGCTGTCGTTTTTTTTCAGGTTTTCGGCGTGACCTCCGGAGCTGAAATTTCTTTGGAACAAAGATAATTCTTTCTAATCTCTGCAATTTCTCGATTAATACCCACCCCCTTGACATTTTATCAGGTTTTGGGGAATACCTGATGCCCTTTAAATTTTGACCATTTTTTCAACCCGCGGGCTGTCGTTTTTTTCGTGTTTTCGGCGTGACCTCCGGAGCTGAAATTTCTTTGGAACAAAGATAATTCTTTCTAATCTCTGCAATTTCTCGATTAATACCCACCCCTTTGTCATTTTATCAGGTTTTGGGGAAGATTTGACGACCTTTAAATTTTGACCATTTTTTCAACCCGCGGGCTGTCGTTTTTTTCATGTTTTCGGCGTGACCTCCGGAGCTGAAATTTCTTTGGAACAAAGATAATTCTTTCTAATCTCTGCAATTTCTCGATTAATACCCACCCCGTTGTCATTTTATCAGGTTTTGGGGAAGATCTGACGACCTTTAAATTTTGACCATTTTTTCAACCCGCGGGCTGTTGTTTTTTTCATGTTTTCGGCGTGACTTCCGGAGCTGAAATTTCTTTGGAACAAAAATTATTCTTTCTAATCTCTGCAATTTCTCGATTAATACCCACCCTGTTGACATTTTATCAGGTTTTGGGGAATACCTGATGCCCTTTAAATTTTGACCATTTTTTCAACCCGCGGGCTGTCGTTTTTTTCGTGTTTTCGGCGTGACCTCCGGAGCTGAAATTTCTTTGGAACAAAGATAATTCTTTCTAATCTCTGCAATTTCTCGATTAATACCCACCCCGTTGTCATTTTATCAGGTTTTGGGGAAGATTTGACGACCTTTAAATTTTGACCATTTTTTCAACCCGCGGGCTGTCGTTTTTTTCATGTTTTCGGCGTGACCTCCGGAGCTGAAATTTCTTTGGAACAAAGATAATTCTTTCTAATCTCTGCAATTTCTCGATTAATACCCACCCCGTTGTCATTTTATCAGGTTTTGGGGAAGATCTGACGACCTTTAAATTTTGACCATTTTTTCAACCCGCGGGTTGTCGTTTTTTTCATGTTTTCGGCGTGACTTCCGGAGCTGAAATTTCTTTGGAACAAAGATTATTCTTTCTAATCTCTGCAATTTCTCGATTAATACCCACCCCGTTGACATTTTATCAGGTTTTGGGGAATACCTGATGCCCTTTAAATTTTGACCATTTTTTCAACCCGCGGGCTGTCATTTTTTTCGTGTTTTCGGCGTGACCTCCGGAGCTGAAATTTCTTTGGAACAAAGATAATTCTTTCTAATCTCTGCAATTTCTCGATTAATACCCACCCCCTTGTCATTTTATCAGGTTTTGGGGAAGATCTGACAACCTTTAAATTTTGACCATTTTTTCAACCCGTGGGCTGTCCTTTTTTTCGTGTTTTCGGCGTGACCTCCGGAGCTGAAATTTCTTTGGAACAAAGATAATTCTTTCTAATCTCTGCAATTTCTCGATTAATACCCACCCCCTTGTCATTTTATCAGGTTTTGGGGAAGATCTGACAACCTTTAAATTTTGACCATTTTTTCAACCCGCGGGCTGTCGTTTTTTTCGTGTTTTCGGCGTGACCTCCGGAGCTGAAATTTCTTTGGAACAAAGATAATTCTTTCTAATCTCTGCAATTTCTCGATTAATACCCACCCCGTTGACATTTTATCAGGTTTTGGGGAATACCTGATGCCCTTTAAATTTTGACCATTTTTTCAACCCGCGGGCTGTCGTTTTTTTCGTGTTTTCGGCGTGACCTCCGGAGCTGAAATTTCTTTGGAACAAAGATAATTCTTTCTAATCTCTGCAATTTCTCGATTAATACCCACCCCCTTGTCATTTTATCAGGTTTTGGGGAAGATTTGACGACCTTTAAATTTTGACCATTTTTTCAACCCGCGGGCTGTCGTTTTTTTCATGTTTTCGGCGTGACCTCCGGAGCTGAAATTTCTTTGGAACAAAGATAATTCTTTCTAATCTCTGCAATTTCTCGATTAATACCCACCCCGTTGTCATTTTATCAGGTTTTGGGGAAGATCTGACGACCTTTAAATTTTGACCATTTTTTCAACCCGCGGGCTGTCGTTTTTTTCATGTTTTCAGCGTGACTTCCGGAGCTGAAATTTCTTTGGAACAAAGATTATTCTTTCTAATCTCTGCAATTTCTCGATTAATACCCACCCTGTAGACATTTTATCAGGTTTTGGGGAATACCTGATGCCCTTTAAATTTTGACCATTTTTTCAACCCGCAGGCTGTCGTTTTTTTCGTGTTTTCGGCGTGACCTCCGGAGCTGAAATTTCTTTGGAACAAAGATAATTCTTTCTAATCTCTGCAATTTCTCGATTAATACCCACCCCGTTGTCATTATATCAGGTTTTGGGGAAGATTTGACGACCTTTAAATTTTGACCATTTTTTCAACCCGCGGGCTGTCGTTTTTTTCATGTTTTCGGCGTGACTTCCGGAGCTGAAATTTCTTTGGAACAAAGATTATTCTTTCTAATCTCTGCAATTTCTCGATTAATACCCACCCCCTTGTCATTTTATCAGGTTTTGGGGAATACCTGATGCCCTTTAAATTTTGACCATTTTTTCAACCCGCGGACTGTCGTTTTTTTTCAGGTTTTCGGCGTGACCTCCGGAGCTGAAATTTCTTTGGAACAAAGATAATTCTTTCTAATCTCTGCAATTTCTCGATTAATACCCACCCCCTTGACATTTTATCAGGTTTTGGGGAATACCTGATGCCCTTTAAATTTTGACCATTTTTTCAACCCGCGGGCTGTCGTTTTTTTCGTGTTTTCGGCGTGACCTCCGGAGCTGAAATTTCTTTGGAACAAAGATAATTCTTTCTAATCTCTGCAATTTCTCGATTAATACCCACCCTGTAGACATTTTATCAGGTTTTGGGGAATACCTGATGCCCTTTAAATTTTGACCATTTTTTCAACCCGCAGGCTGTCGTTTTTTTCGTGTTTTCGGCGTGACCTCCGGAGCTGAAATTTCTTTGGAACAAAGATAATTCTTTCTAATCTCTGCAATTTCTCGATTAATACCCACCCCGTTGTCATTTTATCAGGTTTTGGGGAAGATTTGACGACCTTTAAATTTTGACCATTTTTTCAACCCACGGGCTGTCGTTTTTTTCATGTTTTCGGCGTGACTTCCGGAGCTGAAATTTCTTTGGAACAAAGATTATTCTTTCTAATCTCTGCAATTTCTCGATTAATACCCACCCCCTTGTCATTTTATCAGGTTTTGGGGAATACCTGATGCCCTTTAAATTTTGACCATTTTTTCAACCCGCGGACTGTCGTTTTTTTTCAGGTTTTCGGCGTGACCTCCGGAGCTGAAATTTCTTTGGAACAAAGATAATTCTTTCTAATCTCTGCAATTTCTCGATTAATACCCACCCCCTTGACATTTTATCAGGTTTTGGGGAATACCTGATGCCCTTTAAATTTTGACCATTTTTTCAACCCGCGGGCTGTCGTTTTTTTCGTGTTTTCGGCGTGACCTCCGGAGCTGAAATTTCTTTGGAACAAAGATAATTCTTTCTAATCTCTGCAATTTCTCGATTAATACCCACCCCGTTGTCATTTTATCAGGTTTTGGGGAAGATTTGACGACCTTTAAATTTTGACCATTTTTTCAACCCGCGGGCTGTCGTTTTTTTCATGTTTTCGGCGTGACCTCCGGAGCTGAAATTTCTTTGGAACAAAGATGATTCTTTCTAATCTCTGCAATTTCTCGATTAATACCCACCCCGTTGTCATTTTATCAAGTTTTGGGGAAGATCTGACGACCTTTAAATTTTGACCATTTTTTCAACCCGCGGGCTGTCGTTTTTTTCATGTTTTCGGCGTGACTTCCGGAGCTGAAATTTCTTTGGAACAAAGATAATTCTTTCTAATCTCTGCAATTTCTCGATTAATACCCACCCCGTTGACATTTTATCAGGTTTTGGGGAATACCTGATGCCCTTTAAATTTTGACCATTTTTTCAACCCGCGGGCTGTCGTTTTTTTTCAGGTTTTCGGCGTGACCTCCGGAGCTGAAATTTCTTTGGAACAAAGATAATTCTTTCTAATCTCTGCAATTTCTCGATTAATACCCACCCCCTTGACATTTTATCAGGTTTTGGGGAATACCTGATGCCCTTTAAATTTTGACCATTTTTTCAACCCGCGGGCTGTCGTTTTTTTCGTGTTTTCGGCGTGACCTCCGGAGCTGAAATTTCTTTGGAACAAAGATAATTCTTTCTAATCTCTGCAATTTCTCGATTAATACCCACCCCGTTGTCATTTTATCAGGTTTTGGGGAAGATCTGACGACCTTTAAATTTTGACCATTTTTTCAACCCGCGGGCTGTCGTTTTTTTCATGTTTTCGGCGTGACTTCCGGAGCTGAAATTTCTTTGGAACAAAGATTATTCTTTCTAATCTCTGCAATTTCTCGATTAATACCCACCCTGTTGACATTTTATCAGGTTTTGGGGAATACCTGATGCCCTTTAAATTTTGACCATTTTTTCAACCCGCGGGCTGTCGTTTTTTTCGTGTTTTCGGCGTGACCTCCGGAGCTGAAATTTCTTTGGAACAAAGATAATTCTTTCTAATCTCTGCAATTTCTCGATTAATACCCTCCCCGTTGTCATTTTATCAGGTTTTGGGGAAGATCTGACGACCTTTAAATTTTGACCATTTTTTCAACCCGTGGGCTGTCGTTTTTTTCGTGTTTTTGGCGTGACCTCCGGAGCTGAAATTTCTTTGGAACAAAGATTATTCTTTCTAATCTCTGCAATTTCTCGATTAATACCCACCCCGTTGACATTTTATCAGGTTTTGGGGAATACCTGATGCCCTTTAAATTTTGACCATTTTTTCAACCCGCGGGCTGTCATTTTTTTCGTGTTTTCGGCGTGACCTCCGGAGCTGAAATTTCTTTGGAACAAAGATAATTCTTTCTAATCTCTGCAATTTCTCGATTAATACCCACCCCCTTGTCATTTTATCAGGTTTTGGGGAAGATCTGACAACCTTTAAATTTTGACCATTTTTTCAACCCGTGGGCTGTCCTTTTTTTCGTGTTTTCGGCGTGACCTCCGGAGCTGAAATTTCTTTGGAACAGAGATTATTCTTTCTAATCTCTGCAATTTCTCGATTAATACCCACCCTGTAGACATTTTATCAGGTTTTGGGGAATACCTGATGCCCTTTAAATTTTGACCATTTTTTCAACCCGCGGGCTGTCGTTTTTTTCGTGTTTTCGGCGTGACTTCCGGAGCTGAAATTTCTTTGGAACAAAGATTATTCTTTCTAATCTCTGCAATTTCTCGATTAATACCCACCCCGTTGACATTTTATCAGGTTTTGGGGAATACCTGATGCCCTTTAAATTTTGACCATTTTTTCAACCCGCGGGCTGTCGTTTTTTTTCAGGTTTTCGGCGTGACCTCCGGAGCTGAAATTTCTTTGGAACAAAGATAATTCTTTCTAATCTCTGCAATTTCTCGATTAATACCCACCCCCTTGACATTTTATCAGGTTTTGGGGAATACCTGATGCCCTTTAAATTTTGACCATTTTTTCAACCCGCGGGCTGTCGTTTTTTTCGTGTTTTCGGCGTGACCTCCGGAGCTGAAATTTCTTTGGAACAAAGATAATTCTTTCTAATCTCTGCAATTTCTCGATTAATACCCACCCCTTTGTCATTTTATCAGGTTTTGGGGAAGATTTGACGACCTTTAAATTTTGACCATTTTTTCAACCCGCGGGCTGTCGTTTTTTTCATGTTTTCGGCGTGACCTCCGGAGCTGAAATTTCTTTGGAACAAAGATAATTCTTTCTAATCTCTGCAATTTCTCGATTAATACCCACCCCGTTGTCATTTTATCAGGTTTTGGGGAAGATCTGACGACCTTTAAATTTTGACCATTTTTTCAACCCGCGGGCTGTTGTTTTTTTCATGTTTTCGGCGTGACTTCCGGAGCTGAAATTTCTTTGGAACAAAAATTATTCTTTCTAATCTCTGCAATTTCTCGATTAATACCCACCCTGTTGACATTTTATCAGGTTTTGGGGAATACCTGATGCCCTTTAAATTTTGACCATTTTTTCAACCCGCGGGCTGTCGTTTTTTTCGTGTTTTCGGCGTGACCTCCGGAGCTGAAATTTCTTTGGAACAAAGATAATTCTTTCTAATCTCTGCAATTTCTCGATTAATACCCACCCCGTTGTCATTTTATCAGGTTTTGGGGAAGATTTGACGACCTTTAAATTTTGACCATTTTTTCAACCCGCGGGCTGTCGTTTTTTTCATGTTTTCGGCGTGACCTCCGGAGCTGAAATTTCTTTGGAACAAAGATAATTCTTTCTAATCTCTGCAATTTCTCGATTAATACCCACCCCGTTGTCATTTTATCAGGTTTTGGGGAAGATCTGACGACCTTTAAATTTTGACCATTTTTTCAACCCGCGGGTTGTCGTTTTTTTCATGTTTTCGGCGTGACTTCCGGAGCTGAAATTTCTTTGGAACAAAGATTATTCTTTCTAATCTCTGCAATTTCTCGATTAATACCCACCCCGTTGACATTTTATCAGGTTTTGGGGAATACCTGATGCCCTTTAAATTTTGACCATTTTTTCAACCCGCGGGCTGTCATTTTTTTCGTGTTTTCGGCGTGACCTCCGGAGCTGAAATTTCTTTGGAACAAAGATAATTCTTTCTAATCTCTGCAATTTCTCGATTAATACCCACCCCCTTGTCATTTTATCAGGTTTTGGGGAAGATCTGACAACCTTTAAATTTTGACCATTTTTTCAACCCGTGGGCTGTCCTTTTTTTCGTGTTTTCGGCGTGACCTCCGGAGCTGAAATTTCTTTGGAACAAAGATAATTCTTTCTAATCTCTGCAATTTCTCGATTAATACCCACCCCCTTGTCATTTTATCAGGTTTTGGGGAAGATCTGACAACCTTTAAATTTTGACCATTTTTTCAACCCGCGGGCTGTCGTTTTTTTCGTGTTTTCGGCGTGACCTCCGGAGCTGAAATTTCTTTGGAACAAAGATAATTCTTTCTAATCTCTGCAATTTCTCGATTAATACCCACCCCGTTGACATTTTATCAGGTTTTGGGGAATACCTGATGCCCTTTAAATTTTGACCATTTTTTCAACCCGCGGGCTGTCGTTTTTTTCGTGTTTTCGGCGTGACCTCCGGAGCTGAAATTTCTTTGGAACAAAGATAATTCTTTCTAATCTCTGCAATTTCTCGATTAATACCCACCCCCTTGTCATTTTATCAGGTTTTGGGGAAGATTTGACGACCTTTAAATTTTGACCATTTTTTCAACCCGCGGGCTGTCGTTTTTTTCATGTTTTCGGCGTGACCTCCGGAGCTGAAATTTCTTTGGAACAAAGATAATTCTTTCTAATCTCTGCAATTTCTCGATTAATACCCACCCCGTTGTCATTTTATCAGGTTTTGGGGAAGATCTGACGACCTTTAAATTTTGACCATTTTTTCAACCCGCGGGCTGTCGTTTTTTTCATGTTTTCAGCGTGACTTCCGGAGCTGAAATTTCTTTGGAACAAAGATTATTCTTTCTAATCTCTGCAATTTCTCGATTAATACCCACCCTGTAGACATTTTATCAGGTTTTGGGGAATACCTGATGCCCTTTAAATTTTGACCATTTTTTCAACCCGCAGGCTGTCGTTTTTTTCGTGTTTTCGGCGTGACCTCCGGAGCTGAAATTTCTTTGGAACAAAGATAATTCTTTCTAATCTCTGCAATTTCTCGATTAATACCCACCCCGTTGTCATTATATCAGGTTTTGGGGAAGATTTGACGACCTTTAAATTTTGACCATTTTTTCAACCCGCGGGCTGTCGTTTTTTTCATGTTTTCGGCGTGACTTCCGGAGCTGAAATTTCTTTGGAACAAAGATTATTCTTTCTAATCTCTGCAATTTCTCGATTAATACCCACCCCCTTGTCATTTTATCAGGTTTTGGGGAATACCTGATGCCCTTTAAATTTTGACCATTTTTTCAACCCGCGGACTGTCGTTTTTTTTCAGGTTTTCGGCGTGACCTCCGGAGCTGAAATTTCTTTGGAACAAAGATAATTCTTTCTAATCTCTGCAATTTCTCGATTAATACCCACCCCCTTGACATTTTATCAGGTTTTGGGGAATACCTGATGCCCTTTAAATTTTGACCATTTTTTCAACCCGCGGGCTGTCGTTTTTTTCGTGTTTTCGGCGTGACCTCCGGAGCTGAAATTTCTTTGGAACAAAGATAATTCTTTCTAATCTCTGCAATTTCTCGATTAATACCCACCCTGTAGACATTTTATCAGGTTTTGGGGAATACCTGATGCCCTTTAAATTTTGACCATTTTTTCAACCCGCAGGCTGTCGTTTTTTTCGTGTTTTCGGCGTGACCTCCGGAGCTGAAATTTCTTTGGAACAAAGATAATTCTTTCTAATCTCTGCAATTTCTCGATTAATACCCACCCCGTTGTCATTTTATCAGGTTTTGGGGAAGATTTGACGACCTTTAAATTTTGACCATTTTTTCAACCCACGGGCTGTCGTTTTTTTCATGTTTTCGGCGTGACTTCCGGAGCTGAAATTTCTTTGGAACAAAGATTATTCTTTCTAATCTCTGCAATTTCTCGATTAATACCCACCCCCTTGTCATTTTATCAGGTTTTGGGGAATACCTGATGCCCTTTAAATTTTGACCATTTTTTCAACCCGCGGACTGTCGTTTTTTTTCAGGTTTTCGGCGTGACCTCCGGAGCTGAAATTTCTTTGGAACAAAGATAATTCTTTCTAATCTCTGCAATTTCTCGATTAATACCCACCCCCTTGACATTTTATCAGGTTTTGGGGAATACCTGATGCCCTTTAAATTTTGACCATTTTTTCAACCCGCGGGCTGTCGTTTTTTTCGTGTTTTCGGCGTGACCTCCGGAGCTGAAATTTCTTTGGAACAAAGATAATTCTTTCTAATCTCTGCAATTTCTCGATTAATACCCACCCCGTTGTCATTTTATCAGGTTTTGGGGAAGATTTGACGACCTTTAAATTTTGACCATTTTTTCAACCCGCGGGCTGTCGTTTTTTTCATGTTTTCGGCGTGACCTCCGGAGCTGAAATTTCTTTGGAACAAAGATGATTCTTTCTAATCTCTGCAATTTCTCGATTAATACCCACCCCGTTGTCATTTTATCAAGTTTTGGGGAAGATCTGACGACCTTTAAATTTTGACCATTTTTTCAACCCGCGGGCTGTCGTTTTTTTCATGTTTTCGGCGTGACTTCCGGAGCTGAAATTTCTTTGGAACAAAGATAATTCTTTCTAATCTCTGCAATTTCTCGATTAATACCCACCCCGTTGACATTTTATCAGGTTTTGGGGAATACCTGATGCCCTTTAAATTTTGACCATTTTTTCAACCCGCGGGCTGTCGTTTTTTTTCAGGTTTTCGGCGTGACCTCCGGAGCTGAAATTTCTTTGGAACAAAGATAATTCTTTCTAATCTCTGCAATTTCTCGATTAATACCCACCCCGTTGACATTTTATCAGGTTTTGGGGAATACCTGATGCCCTTTAAATTTTGACCATTTTTTCAACCCGCGGGCTGTCGTTTTTTTTCAGGTTTTCGGCGTGACCTCCGGAGCTGAAATTTCTTTGGAACAAAGATAATTCTTTCTAATCTCTGCAATTTCTCGATTAATACCCACCCCCTTGTCATTTTATCAGGTTTTGGGGAAGATCTGACAACCTTTAAATTTTGACCATTTTTTCAACCCGTGGGCTGTCCTTTTTTTCGTGTTTTCGGCGTGACCTCCGGAGCTGAAATTTCTTTGGAACAAAGATAATTCTTTCTAATCTCTGCAATTTCTCGATTAATACCCACCCCGTTGTCATTTTATCAGGTTTTGGGGAAGATTTGACGACCTTTAAATTTTGACCATTTTTTCAACCCGCGGGCTGTCGTTTTTTTCATGTTTTCGGCGTGACCTCCGGAGCTGAAATTTCTTTGGAACAAAGATAATTCTTTCTAATCTCTGCAATTTCTCGATTAATACCCACCCCGTTGTCATTTTATCAGGTTTTGGGGAAGATCTGACGACCTTTAAATTTTGACCATTTTTTCAACCCGCGGGCTGTCCTTTTTTTCGTGTTTTCGGCGTGACCTCCGGAGCTGAAATTTCTTTGGAACAAAGATAATTCTTTCTAATCTCTGCAATTTCTCGATTAATACCCACCCCCTTGTCATTTTATCAGGTTTTGGGGAAGATCTGACAACCTTTAAATTTTGACCATTTTTTCAACCCGCGGGCTGTCGTTTTTTTTGTGTTTTCGGCGTGACCTCCGGAGCTGAAATTTCTTTGGAACAAAGATAATTCTTTCTAATCTCTGCAATTTCTCGATTAATACCCACCCCGTTGTCATTTTATCAGGTTTTGGGGAAGATTTGACGACCTTTAAATTTTGACCATTTTTTCAACCCGCGGGCTGTCCTTTTTTTCATGTTTTCGGCGTGACTTCCGGAGCTGAAATTTCTTTGGAACAAAGATTATTCTTTCAAATCTCTGCAATTTCTCGATTAATACCCACCCCGTTGACATTTTATCAGGTTTTGGGGAATACCTGATGCCCTTTAAATTTTGACCATTTTTTCAACCCGCGGGCTGTCGTTTTTTTTCAGGTTTTCGGCGTGACCTCCGGAGCTGAAATTTCTTTGGAACAAAGATAATTCTTTCTAATCTCTGCAATTTCTCGATTAATACCCACCCCCTTGTCATTTTATCAGGTTTTGGGGAAGATATGACAACCTTTAAATTTTGACCATTTTTTCAACCCGCGGGCTGTCCTTTTTTTCGTGTTTTCGGCGTGACCTCCGGAGCTGAAATTTCTTTGGAACAAAGATAATTCTTTCTAATCTCTGCAATTTCTCGATTAATACCCACCCCCTTGTCATTTTATCAGGTTTTGGGGAAGATCTGACAACCTTTAAATTTTGACCATTTTTTCAACCCGCGGGCTGTCCTTTTTTTCGTGTTTTCGGCGTGACCTCCGGAGCTGAAATTTCTTTGGAACAAAGATAATTCTTTCTAATCTCTGCAATTTCTCGATTAATACCCTCCCCGTTGTCATTTTATCAGGTTTTGGGGAAGATCTGACGCCGTTTAAATTTTGACCATTTTTTCAACCCGCGGGCTGTCGTTTTTTTCGTGTTTTCGGCGTGACCTCCGGAGCTGAAATTTCTTTGGAACAAAGATAATTCTTTCTAATCTCTGCAATTTCTCGATTAATACCCACCCCGTTGTCATTTTATCAGGTTTTGGGGAAGATTTGACGACCTTTAAATTTTGACCATTTTTTCAACCCGCGGGCTGTCGTTTTTTTCATGTTTTCGGCGTGACTTCCGGAGCTGAAATTTCTTTGGAACAAAGATTATTCTTTCTAATCTCTGCAATTTCTCGATTAATACCCACCCCGTTGACATTTTATCAGGTTTTGGGGAATACCTGATGCCCTTTAAATTTTGACCATTTTTTCAACCCGCGGGCTGTCATTTTTTTCGTGTTTTCGGCGTGACCTCCGGAGCTGAAATTTCTTTGGAACAAAGATAATTCTTTCTAATCTCTGCAATTTCTCGATTAATACCCACCCCCTTGTCATTTTATCAGGTTTTGGGGAAGATCTGACAACCTTTAAATTTTGACCATTTTTTCAACCCGTGGGCTGTCCTTTTTTTCGTGTTTTCGGCGTGACCTCCGGAGCTGAAATTTCTTTGGAACAAAGATAATTCTTTCTAATCTCTGCAATTTCTCGATTAATACCCACCCCCTTGTCATTTTATCAGGTTTTGGGGAAGATCTGACAACCTTTAAATTTTGACCATTTTTTCAACCCGCGGGCTGCCGTTTTTTTCGTGTTTTCGGCGTGACCTCCGGAGCTGAAATTTCTTTGGAACAAAGATAATTCTTTCTAATCTCTGCAATTTCTCGATTAATACCCACCCCGTTGACATTTTATCAGGTTTTGGGGAATACCTGATGCCCTTTAAATTTTGACCATTTTTTCAACCCGCGGGCTGTCGTTTTTTTCGTGTTTTCGGCGTGACCTCCGGAGCTGAAATTTCTTTGGAACAAAGATTATTCTTTCTAATCTCTGCAATTTCTCAATTAATACCCACCCTGTAGACATTTTATCAGGTTTTGGGGAATACCTGATGCCCTTTAAATTTTGACCATTTTTTCAACCCGCGGGCTGTCGTTTTTTTCGTGTTTTCGGCGTGACCTCCGGAGCTGAAATTTCTTTGGAACAAAGATAATTCTTTCTAATCTCTGCAATTTCTCGATTAATACCCACCCCGTTGTCATTTTATCAGGTTTTGGGGAAGATTTGACGACCTTTAAATTTTGACCATTTTTTCAACCCGCGGGCTGTCGTTTTTTTCATGTTTTCGGCGTGACTTCCGGAGCTGAAATTTCTTTGGAACAAAGATTATTCTTTCTAATCTCTGCAATTTCTCGATTAATACCCACCCCGTTGACATTTTATCAGGTTTTGGGGAATACCTGATGCCCTTTAAATTTTGACCATTTTTTCAACCCGCGGGCTGTCGTTTTTTTTCAGGTTTTCGGCGTGACCTCCGGAGCTGAAATTTCTTTGGAACAAAGATAATTCTTTCTAATCTCTGCAATTTCTCGATTAATACCCACCCCCTTGACATTTTATCAGGTTTTGGGGAATACCTGATGCCCTTTAAATTTTGACCATTTTTTCAACCCGCGGGCTGTCGTTTTTTTCGTGTTTTCGGCGTGACCTCCGGAGCTGAAATTTCTTTGGAACAAAGATAATTCTTTCTAATCTCTGCAATTTCTCGATTAATACCAACCCCGTTGTCATTTTATCAGGTTTTGGGGAAGATTTGACGACCTTTAAATTTTGACCATTTTTTCAACCCGCGGGCTGTCGTTTTTTTCATGTTTTCGGCGTGACCTCCGGAGCTGAAATTTCTTTGGAACAAAGATAATTCTTTCTAATCTCTGCAATTTCTCGATTAATACCCACCCCGTTGTCATTTTATCAGGTTTTGGGGAAGATCTGACGACCTTTAAATTTTGACCATTTTTTCAACCCGCGGGCTGTCGTTTTTTTCGTGTTTTCGGCGTGACTTCCGGAGCTGAAATTTCTTTGGAACAAAGATTATTCTTTCTAATCTCTGCAATTTCTCGATTAATACCCACCCTGTTGACATTTTATCAGGTTTTGGGGAATACCTGATGCCCTTTAAATTTTGACCATTTTTTCAACCCGCGGGCTGTCGTTTTTTTCGTGTTTTCGGCGTGACCTCCGGAGCTGAAATTTCTTTGGAACAAAGATAATTCTTTCTAATCTCTGCAATTTCTCGATTAATACCCACCCCGTTGTCATTTTATCAGGTTTTGGGGATGATCTGACGACCTTTAAATTTTGACCATTTTTTCAACCCGCGGGCTGTCGTTTTTTTCATGTTTTCGGCGTGACCTCCGGAGCTGAAATTTCTTTGGAACAAAGATAATTCTTTCTAATCTCTGCAATTTCTCGATTAATACCCTCCCCGTTGTCATTTTATCAGGTTTTGGGGAAGATCTGACGCCGTTTAAATTTTGACCATTTTTTCAACCCGCGGGCTGTCGTTTTTTTCGTGTTTTCGGCGTGACCTCCGGAGCTGAAATTTCTTTGGAACAAAGATAATTCTTTCTAATCTCTGCAATTTCTCGATTAATACCCACCCCGTTGTCATTTTATCAGGTTTTGGGGAAGATTTGACGACCTTTAAATTTTGACCATTTTTTCAACCCGCGGGCTGTCGTTTTTTTCATGTTTTCGGCGTGACTTCCGGAGCTGAAATTTCTTTGGAACAAAGATTATTCTTTCTAATCTCTGCAATTTCTCGATTAATACCCACCCCGTTGACATTTTATCAGGTTTTGGGGAATACCTGATGCCCTTTAAATTTTGACCATTTTTTCAACCCGCAGGCTGTCATTTTTTTCGTGTTTTCGGCGTGACCTCCGGAGCTGAAATTTCTTTGGAACAAAGATAATTCTTTCTAATCTCTGCAATTTCTCGATTAATACCCACCCCCTTGTCATTTTATCAGGTTTTGGGGAAGATCTGACAACCTTTAAATTTTGACCATTTTTTCAACCCGTGGGCTGTCCTTTTTTTCGTGTTTTCGGCGTGACCTCCGGAGCTGAAATTTCTTTGGAACAAAGATAATTCTTTCTAATCTCTGCAATTTCTCGATTAATACCCACCCCGTTGTCATTTTATCAGGTTTTGGGGAAGATCTGACAACCTTTAAATTTTGACCATTTTTTCAACCCGCGGGCTGCCGTTTTTTTCTTGTTTTCGGCGTGACCTCCGGAGCTGAAATTTCTTTGGAACAAAGATAATTCTTTCTAATCTCTGCAATTTCTCGATTAATACCCACCCCGTTGACATTTTATCAGGTTTTGGGGAATACCTGATGCCCTTTAAATTTTGACCATTTTTTCAACCCGCGGGCTGTCGTTTTTTTCGTGTTTTCGGCGTGACCTCCGGAGCTGAAATTTCTTTGGAACAAAGATAATTCTTTCTAATCTCTGCAATTTCTCGATTAATACCCACCCCGTTGTCATTTTATCAGGTTTTGGGGAAGATTTGACGACCTTTAAATTTTGACCATTTTTTCAACCCGCGGGCTGTCGTTTTTTTCATGTTTTCGGCGTGACCTCCGGAGCTGAAATTTCTTTGGAACAAAGATAATTCTTTCTAATCTCTGCAATTTCTCGATTAATACCCACCCCGTTGTCATTTTATCAGGTTTTGGGGAAGATCTGACGACCTTTAAATTTTGACCATTTTTTCAACCCGCGGGCTGTCGTTTTTTTCATGTTTTCAGCGTGACTTCCGGAGCTGAAATTTCTTTGGAACAAAGATTATTCTTTCTAATCTCTGCAATTTCTCGATTAATACCCACCCTGTAGACATTTTATCAGGTTTTGGGGAATACCTGATGCCCTTTAAATTTTGACCATTTTTTCAACCCGCGGGCTGTCGTTTTTTTCGTGTTTTCGGCGTGACCTCCGGAGCTGAAATTTCTTTGGAACAAAGATAATTCTTTCTAATCTCTGCAATTTCTCGATTAATACCCACCCCGTTGTCATTTTATCAGGTTTTGGGGAAGATTTGACGACCTTTAAATTTTGACCATTTTTTCAACCCGCGGGCTGTCGTTTTTTTCATGTTTTCGGCGTGACTTCCGGAGCTGAAATTTCTTTGGAACAAAGATTATTCTTTCTAATCTCTGCAATTTCTCGATTAATACCCACCCCGTTGACATTTTATCAGGTTTTGGGGAATACCTGATGCCCTTTAAATTTTGACCATTTTTTCAACCCGCGGGCTGTCGTTTTTTTTCAGGTTTTCGGCGTGACCTCCGGAGCTGAAATTTCTTTGGAACAAAGATAATTCTTTCTAATCTCTGCAATTTCTCGATTAATACCCACCCCCTTGACATTTTATCAGGTTTTGGGGAATACCTGATGCCCTTTAAATTTTGACCATTTTTTCAACCCGCGGGCTGTCGTTTTTTTCGTGTTTTCGGCGTGACCTCCAGAGCTGAAATTTCTTTGGAACAAAGATAATTCTTTCTAATCTCTGCAATTTCTCGATTAATACCCACCCCGTTGTCATTTTATCAGGTTTTGGGGAAGATTTGACGACCTTTAAATTTTGACCATTTTTTCAACCCGCGGGCTGTCGTTTTTTTCATGTTTTCGGCGTGACCTCCGGAGCTGAAATTTCTTTGGAACAAAGATAATTCTTTCTAATCTCTGCAATTTCTCGATTAATACCCACCCCCTTGTCATTTTATCAGGTTTTGGGGAAGATCTGACAACCTTTAAATTTTGACCATTTTTTCAACCCGCGGGCTGTCGTTTTTTTCGTGTTTTCGGCGTGACCTCCGGAGCTGAAATTTCTTTGGAACAAAGATAATTCTTTCTAATCTCTGCAATTTCTCGATTAATACCCACCCCGTTGACATTTTATCAGGTTTTGGGGAATACCTGATGCCCTTTAAATTTTGACCATTTTTTCAACCCGCGGGCTGTCGTTTTTTTCGTGTTTTCGGCGTGACCTCCGGAGCTGAAATTTCTTTGGAACAAAGATAATTCTTTCTAATCTCTGCAATTTCTCGATTAATACCCACCCCGTTGTCATTTTATCAGGTTTTGGGGAAGATTTGACGACCTTTAAATTTTGACCATTTTTTCAACCCGCGGGCTGTCGTTTTTTTCATGTTTTCGGCGTGACCTCCGGAGCTGAAATTTCTTTGGAACAAAGATAATTCTTTCTAATCTCTGCAATTTCTCGATTAATACCCACCCCGTTGTCATTTTATCAGGTTTTGGGGAAGATTTGACGACCTTTAAATTTTGACCATTTTTTCAACCCGCGGGCTGTCGTTTTTTTCATGTTTTCGGCGTGACTTCCGGAGCTGAAATTTCTTTGGAACAAAGATTATTCTTTCTAATCTCTGCAATTTCTCGATTAATACCCACCCCGTTGACATTTTATCAGGTTTTGGGGAATACCTGATGCCCTTTAAATTTTGACCATTTTTTCAAACCGCGGGCTGTCGTTTTTTTTCAGGTTTTCGGCGTGACCTCCGGAGCTGAAATTTCTTTGGAACAAAGATAATTCTTTCTAATCTCTGCAATTTCTCGATTAATACCCACCCCCTTGTCATTTTATCAGGTTTTGGGGAAGATCTGACAACCTTTAAATTTTGACCATTTTTTCAACCCGCGGGCTGTCCTTTTTTTCGTGTTTTCGGCGTGACCTCCGGAGCTGAAATTTCTTTGGAACAAAGATAATTCTTTCTAATCTCTGCAATTTCTCGATTAATACCCACCCCCTTGTCATTTTATCAGGTTTTGGGGAAGATCTGACAACCTTTAAATTTTGACCATTTTTTCAACCCGCGGGCTGTCGTTTTTTTCGTGTTTTCGGCGTGACCTCCGGAGCTGAAATTTCTTTGGAACAAAGATAATTCTTTCTAATCTCTGCAATTTCTCGATTAATACCCACCCCGTTGTCATTTTATCAGGTTTTGGGGAAGATCTGACGACCTTTAAATTTTGACCATTTTTTCAACCCGCGGGCTGTTGTTTTTTTCATGTTTTCGGCGTGACTTCCGGAGCTGAAATTTCTTTGGAACAAAGATTATTCTTTCTAATCTCTGCAATTTCTCGATTAATACCCATCCCGTTGACATTTTATCAGGTTTTGGGGAATACCTGATGCCCTTTAAATTTTGACCATTTTTTCAACCCGCGGGCTGTCGTTTTTTTCGTGTTTTCGGCGTGACCTCCGGAGCTGAAATTTCTTTGGAACAAAGATAATTCTTTCTAATCTCTGCAATTTCTCGATTAATACCCACCCCGTTGTCATTTGATCAGGTTTTGGGGAAGATTTGACGACCTTTAAATTTTGACCATTTTTTCAACCCGCGGGCTGTCGTTTTTTTCATGTTTTCGGCGTGACTTCCGGAGCTGAAATTTCTTTGGAACAAAGATTATTCTTTCTAATCTCTGCAATTTCTCGATTAATACCCACCCCGTTGACATTTTATCAGGTTTTGGGGAATACCTGATGCCCTTTAAATTTTGACCATTTTTTCAACCCGCGGGCTGTCGTTTTTTTTCAGGTTTTCGGCGTGACCTCCGGAGCTGAAATTTCTTTGGAACAAAGATAATTCTTTCTAATCTCTGCAATTTCTCGATTAATACCCACCCCCTTGACATTTTATCAGGTTTTGGGGAATACCTGATGCCCTTTAAATTTTGACCATTTTTTCAACCCGCGGGCTGTCGTTTTTTTCGTGTTTTCGGCGTGACCTCCAGAGCTGAAATTTCTTTGGAACAAAGATAATTCTTTCTAATCTCTGCAATTTCTCGATTAATACCCACCCCGTTGTCATTTTATCAGGTTTTGGGGAAGATTTGACGACCTTTAAATTTTGACCATTTTTTCAACCCGCGGGCTGTCGTTTTTTTCATGTTTTCGGCGTGACCTCCGGAGCTGAAATTTCTTTGGAACAAAGATAATTCTTTCTAATCTCTGCAATTTCTCGATTAATACCCACCCCCTTGTCATTTTATCAGGTTTTGGGGAAGATCTGACAACCTTTAAATTTTGACCATTTTTTCAACCCGCGGGCTGTCGTTTTTTTCGTGTTTTCGGCGTGACCTCCGGAGCTGAAATTTCTTTGGAACAAAGATAATTCTTTCTAATCTCTGCAATTTCTCGATTAATACCCACCCCGTTGACATTTTATCAGGTTTTGGGGAATACCTGATGCCCTTTAAATTTTGACCATTTTTTCAACCCGCGGGCTGTCGTTTTTTTCGTGTTTTCGGCGTGACCTCCGGAGCTGAAATTTCTTTGGAACAAAGATAATTCTTTCTAATCTCTGCAATTTCTCGATTAATACCCACCCCGTTGTCATTTTATCAGGTTTTGGGGAAGATTTGACGACCTTTAAATTTTGACCATTTTTTCAACCCGCGGGCTGTCGTTTTTTTCATGTTTTCGGCGTGACCTCCGGAGCTGAAATTTCTTTGGAACAAAGATAATTCTTTCTAATCTCTGCAATTTCTCGATTAATACCCACCCCGTTGTCATTTTATCAGGTTTTGGGGAAGATTTGACGACCTTTAAATTTTGACCATTTTTTCAACCCGCGGGCTGTCGTTTTTTTCATGTTTTCGGCGTGACTTCCGGAGCTGAAATTTCTTTGGAACAAAGATTATTCTTTCTAATCTCTGCAATTTCTCGATTAATACCCACCCCGTTGACATTTTATCAGGTTTTGGGGAATACCTGATGCCCTTTAAATTTTGACCATTTTTTCAAACCGCGGGCTGTCGTTTTTTTTCAGGTTTTCGGCGTGACCTCCGGAGCTGAAATTTCTTTGGAACAAAGATAATTCTTTCTAATCTCTGCAATTTCTCGATTAATACCCACCCCCTTGTCATTTTATCAGGTTTTGGGGAAGATCTGACAACCTTTAAATTTTGACCATTTTTTCAACCCGCGGGCTGTCCTTTTTTTCGTGTTTTCGGCGTGACCTCCGGAGCTGAAATTTCTTTGGAACAAAGATAATTCTTTCTAATCTCTGCAATTTCTCGATTAATACCCACCCCCTTGTCATTTTATCAGGTTTTGGGGAAGATCTGACAACCTTTAAATTTTGACCATTTTTTCAACCCGCGGGCTGTCGTTTTTTTCGTGTTTTCGGCGTGACCTCCGGAGCTGAAATTTCTTTGGAACAAAGATAATTCTTTCTAATCTCTGCAATTTCTCGATTAATACCCACCCCGTTGTCATTTTATCAGGTTTTGGGGAAGATCTGACGACCTTTAAATTTTGACCATTTTTTCAACCCGCGGGCTGTTGTTTTTTTCATGTTTTCGGCGTGACTTCCGGAGCTGAAATTTCTTTGGAACAAAGATTATTCTTTCTAATCTCTGCAATTTCTCGATTAATACCCATCCCGTTGACATTTTATCAGGTTTTGGGGAATACCTGATGCCCTTTAAATTTTGACCATTTTTTCAACCCGCGGGCTGTCGTTTTTTTCGTGTTTTCGGCGTGACCTCCGGAGCTGAAATTTCTTTGGAACAAAGATAATTCTTTCTAATCTCTGCAATTTCTCGATTAATACCCACCCCGTTGTCATTTGATCAGGTTTTGGGGAAGATTTGACGACCTTTAAATTTTGACCATTTTTTCAACCCGCGGGCTGTCGTTTTTTTCATGTTTTCGGCGTGACTTCCGGAGCTGAAATTTCTTTGGAACAAAGATTATTCTTTCTAATCTCTGCAATTTCTCGATTAATACCCACCCCGTTGACATTTTATCAGGTTTTGGGGAATACCTGATGCCCTTTAAATTTTGACCATTTTTTCAACCCGCGGGCTGTCGTTTTTTTTCAGGTTTTCGGCGTGACCTCCGGAGCTGAAATTTCTTTGGAACAAAGATAATTCTTTCTAATCTCTGCAATTTCTCGATTAATACCCACCCCCTTGTCATTTTATCAGGTTTTGGGGAAGATCTGACAACCTTTAAATTTTGACCATTTTTTCAACCCGCGGGCTGTCCTTTTTTTCGTGTTTTCGGCGTGACCTCCGGAGCTGAAATTTCTTTGGAACAAAGATAATTCTTTCTAATCTCTGCAATTTCTCGATTAATACCCACCCCGTTGACATTTTATCAGGTTTTGGGGAAGATCTGACAACCTTTAAATTTTGACCATTTTTTCAACCCGCGGGCTGTCGTTTTTTTTGTGTTTTCGGCGTGACCTCCGGAGCTGAAATTTCTTTGGAACAAAGATAATTCTTTCTAATCTCTGCAATTTCTCGATTTATACCCACCCCGTTGTCATTTTATCAGGTTTTGGGGATGATCTGACGACCTTTAAATTTTGACCATTTTTTCAACCCGCGGGCTGTCGTTTTTTTCATGTTTTCGGCGTGACCTCCGGAGCTGAAATTTCTTTGGAACAAAGATAATTCTTTCTAATCTCTGCAATTTCTCGATTAATACCCTCCCCGTTGTCATTTTATCAGGTTTTGGGGAAGATCTGACGCCGTTTAAATTTTGACCATTTTTTCAACCCGCGGGCTGTCGTTTTATTCGTGTTTTCGGCGTGACCTCCGGAGCTGAAATTTCTTTGGAACAAAGATAATTCTTTCTAATCTCTGCAATTTCTCGATTAATACCCACCCCGTTGTCATTTTATCAGGTTTTGGGGAAGATTTGACGACCTTTAAATTTTGACCATTTTTTCAACCCGCGGGCTGTCGTTTTTTTCATGTTTTCGGCGTGACTTCCGGAGCTGAAATTTCTTTGGAACAAAGATTATTCTTTCTAATCTCTGCAATTTCTCGATTAATACCCACCCCGTTGACATTTTATCAGGTTTTGGGGAATACCTGATGCCCTTTAAATTTTGACCATTTTTTCAACCCGCGGGCTGTCGTTTTTTTCGTGTTTTCGGCGTGACCTCCGGAGCTGAAATTTCTTTGGAACAAAGATAATTCTTTCTAATCTCTGCAATTTCTCGATTAATACCCACCCCGTTGTCATTTTATCAGGTTTTGGGGAAGATTTGACGACCTTTAAATTTTGACCATTTTTTCAACCCGCGGGCTGTCGTTTTTTTCATGTTTTCGGCGTGACTTCCGGAGCTGAAATTTCTTTGGAACAAAGATTATTCTTTCTAATCTCTGCAATTTCTCGATTAATACCCACCCCGTTGACATTTTATCAGGTTTTGGGGAATACCTGATGCCCTTTAAATTTTGACCATTTTTTCAACCCGCGGGCTGTCGTTTTTTTTCAGGTTTTCAGCGTGACCTCCGGAGCTGAAATTTCTTTGGAACAAAGATAATTCTTTCTAATCGCTGCAATTTCTCGATTAATACCCACCCCGTTGTCATTTTATCAGGTTTTGGGGATGATCTGACGACCTTTAAATTTTGACCATTTTTTCAACCCGCGGGCTGTCGTTTTTTTCATGTTTTCGGCGTGACCTCCGGAGCTGAAATTTCTTTGGAACAAAGATAATTCTTTCTAATCTCTGCAATTTCTCGATTAATACCCACCCCCTTGTCATTTTATCAGGTTTTGGGGAAGATCTGACAACCTTTAAATTTTGACCATTTTTTCAACCCGCGGGCTGTCGTTTTTTTCGTGTTTTCGGCGTGACCTCCGGAGCTGAAATTTCTTTGGAACAAAGATAATTCTTTCTAATCTCTGCAATATCTCGATTAATACCCACCCCCTTGTCATTTTATCAGGTTTTGGGGAAGATCTGACAACCTTTAAATTTTGACCATTTTTTCAACCCGCGGGCTGTCGTTTTTTTCGTGTTTTCGGCGTGACCTCCGGAGCTGAAATTTCTTTGGAACAAAGATAATTCTTTCTAATCTCTGCAATTTCTCGATTAATACCCACCCCCTTGTCATTTTATCAGGTTTTGGGGAAGATCTGACAACCTTTAAATTTTGACCATTTTTTCAACCCGCGGGCTGTCCTTTTTTTCGTGTTTTCGGCGTGACCTCCGGAGCTGAAATTTCTTTGGAACAAAGATAATTCTTTCTAATCTCTGCAATTTCTCGATTAATACCCACCCCCTTGTCATTTTATCAGGTTTTGGGGAAGATCTGACAACCTTTAAATTTTGACCATTTTTTCAACCCGCGGGCTGTCGTTTTTTTCGTGTTTTCGGCGTGACCTCCGGAGCTGAAATTTCTTTGGAACAAAGATAATTCTTTCTAATCTCTGCAATTTCTCGATTAATACCCACCCCGTTGTCATTTTATCAGGTTTTGGGGAAGATCTGACGACCTTTAAATTTTGACCATTTTTTCAACCCGCGGGCTGTCGTTTTTTTCATGTTTTCGGCGTGACTTCCGGAGCTGAAATTTCTTTGGAACAAAGATTATTCTTTCTAATCTCTGCAATTTCTCGATTAATACCCACCCCGTTGACATTTTATCAGGTTTTGGGGAATACCTGATGCCCTTTAAATTTTGACCATTTTTTCAACCCGCGGGCTGTCGTTTTTTTCGTGTTTTCGGCGTGACCTCCGGAGCTGAAATTTCTTTGGAACAAAGATAATTCTTTCTAATCTCTGCAATTTCTCGATTAATACCCACCCCGTTGTCATTTTATCAGGTTTTGGGGAAGATTTGACGACCTTTAAATTTTGACCATTTTTTCAACCCGCGGGCTGTCGTTTTTTTCATGTTTTCGGCGTGACTTCCGGAGCTGAAATTTCTTTGGAACAAAGATTATTCTTTCTAATCTCTGCAATTTCTCGATTAATACCCACCCCGTTGACATTTTATCAGGTTTTGGGGAATACCTGATGCCCTTTAAATTTTGACCATTTTTTCAACCCGCGGGCTGTCGTTTTTTTTCAGGTTTTCGGCGTGACCTCCGGAGCTGAAATTTCTTTGGAACAAAGATAATTCTTTCTAATCTCTGCAATTTCTCGATTAATACCCACCCCCTTGTCATTTTATCAGGTTTTGGGGAAGATCTGACAACCTTTAAATTTTGACCATTTTTTCAACCCGCGGGCTGTCCTTTTTTTCGTGTTTTCGGCGTGACCTCCGGAGCTGAAATTTCTTTGGAACAAAGATAATTCTTTCTAATCTCTGCAATTTCTCGATTAATACCCACCCCGTTGTCATTTTATCAGGTTTTGGGGAAGATCTGACAACCTTTAAATTTTGACCATTTTTTCAACCCGCGGGCTGTCGTTTTTTTTGTGTTTTCGGCGTGACCTCCGGAGCTGAAATTTCTTTGGAACAAAGATAATTCTTTCTAATCTCTGCAATTTCTCGATTAATACCCACCCCGTTGTCATTTTATCAGGTTTTGGGGAAGATCTGACGACCTTTAAATTTTGACCATTCTTTCAACCCGCGGGCTGTCGTTTTTTTCATGTTTTCGGCGTGACTTCCGGAGCTGAAATTTCTTTGGAACAAAGATTATTCTTTCTAATCTCTGCAATTTCTCGATTAATACCCACCCCGTTGACATTTTATCAGGTTTTGGGGAATACCTGATGCCCTTTAAATTTTGACCATTTTTTCAACCCGCGGGCTGTCGTTTTTTTCGTGTTTTCGGCGTGACCTCCGGAGCTGAAATTTCTTTGGAACAAAGATAATTCTTTCTAATCTCTGCAATTTCTCGATTAATACCCACCCCGTTGTCATTTTATCAGGTTTTGGGGAAGATTTGACGACCTTTAAATTTTGACCATTTTTTCAACCCGCGGGCTGTCGTTTTTTTCATGTTTTCGGCGTGACTTCCGGAGCTGAAATTTCTTTGGAACAAAGATTATTCTTTCTAATCTCTGCAATTTCTCGATTAATACCCACCCCGTTGACATTTTATCAGGTTTTGGGGAATACCTGATGCCCTTTAAATTTTGACCATTTTTTCAACCCGCGGGCTGTCGTTTTTTTTCAGGTTTTCGGCGTGACCTCCGGAGCTGAAATTTCTTTGGAACAAAGATAATTCTTTCTAATCTCTGCAATTTCTCGATTAATACCCACCCCCTTGTCATTTTATCAGGTTTTGGGGAAGATCTGACAACCTTTAAATTTTGACCATTTTTTCAACCCGCGGGCTGTCCTTTTTTTCGTGTTTTCGGCGTGACCTCCGGAGCTGAAATTTCTTTGGAACAAAGATAATTCTTTCTAATCTCTGCAATTTCTCGATTAATACCCACCCCCTTGTCATTTTATCAGGTTTTGGGGAAGATCTGACAACCTTTAAATTTTGACCATTTTTTCAACCCGCGGGCTGTCGTTTTTTTTTGTGTTTTCGGCGTGACCTCCGGAGCTGAAATTTCTTTGGAACAAAGATTATTCTTTCTAATCTCTGCAATTTCTCGATTAATACCCACCCCGTTGACATTTTATCAGGTTTTGGGGAATACCTGATGCCCTTTAAATTTTGACCATTTTTTCAACCCGCGGGCTGTCGTTTTTTTCGTGTTTTCGGCGTGACCTCCGGAGCTGAAATTTCTTTGGAACAAAGATAATTCTTTCTAATCTCTGCAATTTCTCGATTAATACCCACCCCGTTGTCATTTTATCAGGTTTTGGGGAAGATTTGACGACCTTTAAATTTTGACCATTTTTTCAACCCGCGGGCTGTCGTTTTTTTCATGTTTTCGGCGTGACTTCCGGAGCTGAAATTTCTTTGGAACAAAGATTATTCTTTCTAATCTCTGCAATTTCTCGATTAATACCCACCCCGTTGACATTTTATCAGGTTTTGGGGAATACCTGATGCCCTTTAAATTTTGACCATTTTTTCAACCCGCGGGCTGTCGTTTTTTTTCAGGTTTTCAGCGTGACCTCCGGAGCTGAAATTTCTTTGGAACAAAGATAATTCTTTCTAATCTCTGCAATTTCTCGATTAATACCCACCCCGTTGTCATTTTATCAGGTTTTGGGGATGATCTGACGACCTTTAAATTTTGACCATTTTTTCAACCCGCGGGCTGTCGTTTTTTTCGTGTTTTCGGCGTGACCTCCGGAGCTGAAATTTCTTTGGAACAAAGATAATTCTTTCTAATCTCTGCAATTTCTCGATTAATACCCACCCCCTTGTCATTTTATCAGGTTTTGGGGAAGATCTGACAACCTTTAAATTTTGACCATTTTTTCAACCCGCGGGCTGTCGTTTTTTTCGTGTTTTCGGCGTGACCTCCGGAGCTGAAATTTCTTTGGAACAAAGATAATTCTTTCTAATCTCTGCAATTTCTCGATTAATACCCACCCCTTTGTCATTTTATCAGCTTTTGGGGAAGATCTGACGACCTTTAAATTTTGACCATTTTTTCAACCCGCGGGCTGTCGTTTTTTTTCATGTTTTCGGCGTGACTTCCGGAGCTGAAATTTCTTTGGAACAAAGATTATTCTTTCTAATCTCTGCAATTTCTCGATTAATACCCACCCCCTTGTCATTTTATCAGGTTTTGGGGAAGATCTGACAACCTTTAAATTTTGACCATTTTTTCAACCCGCGGGCTGTCGTTTTTTTCGTGTTTTCGGCGTGACCTCCGGAGCTGAAATTTCTTTGGAACAAAGATAATTCTTTCTAATCTCTGCAATATCTCGATTAATACCCACCCCCCTTGTCATTTTATCAGGTTTTGGGGAAGATCTGACAACCTTTAAATTTTGACCATTTTTTCAACCCGCGGGCTGTCGTTTTTTTCGTGTTTTCGGCGTGACCTCCGGAGCTGAAATTTCTTTGGAACAAAGATAATTCTTTCTAATCTCTGCAATTTCTCGATTAATACCCACCCCCTTGTCATTTTATCAGGTTTTGGGGAAGATCTGACAACCTTTAAATTTTGACCATTTTTTCAACCCGCGGGCTGTCCTTTTTTTCGTGTTTTCGGCGTGACCTCCGGAGCTGAAATTTCTTTGGAACAAAGATAATTCTTTCTAATCTCTGCAATTTCTCGATTAATACCCACCCCCTTGTCATTTTATCAGGTTTTGGGGAAGATCTGACAACCTTTAAATTTTGACCATTTTTTCAACCCGCGGGCTGTCGTTTTTTTCGTGTTTTCGGCGTGACCTCCGGAGCTGAAATTTCTTTGGAACAAAGATAATTCTTTCTAATCTCTGCAATTTCTCGATTAATACCCACCCCGTTGTCATTTTATCAGGTTTTGGGGAAGATCTGACGACCTTTAAATTTTGACCATTTTTTCAACCCGCGGGCTGTCGTTTTTTTCATGTTTTCGGCGTGACTTCCGGAGCTGAAATTTCTTTGGAACAAAGATTATTCTTTCTAATCTCTGCAATTTCTCGATTAATACCCACCCCGTTGACATTTTATCAGGTTTTGGGGAATACCTGATGCCCTTTAAATTTTGACCATTTTTTCAACCCGCGGGCTGTCGTTTTTTTCGTGTTTTCGGCGTGACCTCCGGAGCTGAAATTTCTTTGGAACAAAGATAATTCTTTCTAATCTCTGCAATTTCTCGATTAATACCCACCCCGTTATCATTTTATCAGGTTTTGGGGAAGATTTGACAACCTTTAAATTTTGACCATTTTTTCAACCCGCGGGCTGTCGTTTTTTTCATGTTTTCGGCGTGACTTCCGGAGCTGAAATTTCTTTGGAACAAAGATTATTCTTTCTAATCTCTGCAATTTCTCGATTAATACCCACCCCGTTGACATTTTATCAGGTTTTGGGGAATACCTGATGCCCTTTAAATTTTGACCATTTTTTCAACCCGCGGGCTGTCGTTTTTTTTCAGGTTTTCGGCGTGACCTCCGGAGCTGAAATTTCTTTGGAACAAAGATAATTCTTTCTAATCTCTGCAATTTCTCGATTAATACCCACCCCCTTGTCATTTTATCAGGTTTTGGGGAAGATCTGACAACCTTTAAATTTTGACCATTTTTTCAACCCGCGGGCTGTCGTTTTTTTTGTGTTTTCGGCGTGACCTCCGGAGCTGAAATTTCTTTGGAACAAAGATAATTCTTTCTAATCTCTGCAATTTCTCGATTAATACCCACCCCGTTGTCATTTTATCAGGTTTTGGGGAAGATCTGACGACCTTTAAATTTTGACCATTCTTTCAACCCGCGGGCTGTCGTTTTTTTCATGTTTTCGGCGTGACTTCCGGAGCTGAAATTTCTTTGGAACAAAGATTATTCTTTCTAATCTCTGCAATTTCTCGATTAATACCCACCCCGTTGTCATTTTATCAGGTTTTGGGGATGATCTGATGACCTTTAAATTTTGACCATTTTTTCAACCCGCGGGCTGTCGTTTTTTTCGTGTTTTCGGCGTGACCTCCGGAGCTGAAATTTCTTTGGAACAAAGATAATTCTTTCTAATCTCTGCAATTTCTCGATTAATACCCACCCCCTTGTCATTTTATCAGGTTTTGGGGAAGATCTGACAACCTTTAAATTTTGACCATTTTTTCAACCCGCGGGCTGTCGTTTTTTTCATGTTTTCGGCGTGACTTCCGGAGCTGAAATTTCTTTGGAACAAAGATTATTCTTTCTAATCTCTGCAATTTCTCGATTAATACCCACCCCGTTGACATTTTATCAGGTTTTGGGGAATACCTGATGCCCTTTAAATTTTGACCATTTTTTCAACCCGCGGGCTGTCGTTTTTTTCATGTTTTCGGCGTGACTTCCGGAGCTGAAATTTCTTTGGAACAAAGATTATTCTTTCTAATCTCTGCAATTTCTCGATTAATACCCACCCCGTTGACATTTTATCAGGTTTTGGGGAATACCTGATGCCCTTTAAATTTTGACCATTTTTTCAACCCGCGGGCTGTCGTTTTTTTCGTGTTTTCGGCGTGACCTCCGGAGCTGAAATTTCTTTGGAACAAAGATAATTCTTTCTAATCTCTGCAATTTCTCGATTAATACCCACCCCGTTGTCATTTTATCAGGTTTTGGGGAAGATCTGACAACCTTTAAATTTTGACCATTTTTTCAACCCGCAGGCTGTCCTTTTTTTCGTGTTTTCGGCGTGACTTCCGGAGCTGAAATTTCTTTGGAACAAAGATAATTCTTTCTAATCTCTGCAATTTCTCGATTAATACCCACCCCGTTGTCATTTTATCAGGTTTTGGGGAAGATTTGACGACCTTTAAATTTTGACCATTTTTTCAACCCGCGGGCTGTCGTTTTTTTCATGTTTTCGGCGTGACTTCCGGAGCTGAAATTTCTTTGGAACAAAGATTATTCTTTCTAATCTCTGCAATTTCTCGATTAATACCCACCCCGTTGACATTTTATCAGGTTTTGGGGAATACCTGATGCCCTTTAAATTTTGACCATTTTTTCAACCCGCGGGCTGTCGTTTTTTTCGTGTTTTCGGCGTGACCTCCGGAGCTGAAATTTCTTTGGAACAAAGATAATTCTTTCTAATCTCTGCAATTTCTCGATTAATACCCACCCCGTTGTCATTTTATCAGGTTTTGGGGAAGATCTGACAACCTTTAAATTTTGACCATTTTTTCAACCCGCAGGCTGTCCTTTTTTTCGTGTTTTCGGCGTGACCTCCGGAGCTGAAATTTCTTTGGAACAAAGATAATTCTTTCTAATCTCTGCAATTTCTCGATTAATACCCACCCCCTTGTCATTTTATCAGGTTTTGGGGAAGATCTGACAACCTTTAAATTTTGACCATTTTTTCAAACCGCGGGCTGTCGTTTTTTTTGTGTTTTCGGCGTGACCTCCGGAGCTGAAATTTCTTTGGAACAAAGATAATTCTTTCTAATCTCTGCAATTTCTCGATTAATACCCACCCCGTTGACATTTTATCAGGTTTTGGGGAATACCTGATGCCCTTTAAATTTTGACCATTTTTTCAACCCGCGGGCTGTCGTTTTTTTCGTGTTTTCGGCGTGACCTCCGGAGCTGAAATTTCTTTGGAACAAAGATAATTCTTTCTAATCTCTGCAATTTCTCGATTAATACCCACCCCGTTGTCATTTTATCAGGTTTTGGGGAAGATCTGACAACCTTTAAATTTTGACCATTTTTTCAACCCGCAGGCTGTCCTTTTTTTCGTGTTTTCGGCGTGACTTCCGGAGCTGAAATTTCTTTGGAACAAAGATAATTCTTTCTAATCTCTGCAATTTCTCGATTAATACCCACCCCGTTGTCATTTTATCAGGTTTTGGGGAAGATTTGACGACCTTTAAATTTTGACCATTTTTTCAACCCGCGGGCTGTCGTTTTTTTCATGTTTTCGGCGTGACTTCCGGAGCTGAAATTTCTTTGGAACAAAGATTATTCTTTCTAATCTCTGCAATTTCTCGATTAATACCCACCCCGTTGACATTTTATCAGGTTTTGGGGAATACCTGATGCCCTTTAAATTTTGACCATTTTTTCAACCCGCGGGCTGTCGTTTTTTTCGTGTTTTCGGCGTGACCTCCGGAGCTGAAATTTCTTTGGAACAAAGATAATTCTTTCTAATCTCTGCAATTTCTCGATTAATACCCACCCCGTTGTCATTTTATCAGGTTTTGGGGAAGATTTGACGACCTTTAAATTTTGACCATTTTTTCAACCCGCAGGCTGTCGTTTTTTTCATGTTTTCGGCGTGACTTCCGGAGCTGAAATTTCTTTGGAACAAAGATTATTCTTTCTAATCTCTGCAATTTCTCGATTAATACCCACCCCGTTGACATTTTATCAGGTTTTGGGGAATACCTGATGCCCTTTAAATTTTGACCATTTTTTCAACCCGCGGGCTGTCGTTTTTTTTCAGGTTTTCGGCGTGACCTCCGGAGCTGAAATTTCTTTGGAACAAAGATAATTCTTTCTAATCTCTGCAATTTCTCGATTAATACCCACCCCCTTGTCATTTTATCAGGTTTTGGGGAAGATCTGACAACCTTTAAATTTTGACCATTTTTTCAACCCGCGGGCTGTCCTTTTTTTCGTGTTTTCGGCGTGACCTCCGGAGCTGAAATTTCTTTGGAACAAAGATAATTCTTTCTAATCTCTGCAATTTCTCGATTAATACCCACCCCCTTGTCATTTTATCAGGTTTTGGGGAAGATCTGACAACCTTTAAATTTTGACCATTTTTTCAACCCGCGGGCTGTCGTTTTTTCCGTGTTTTCGGCGTGACCTCCGGAGCTGAAATTTCTTTGGAACAAAGATAATTCTTTCTAATCTCTGCAATTTCTCGATTAATACCCACCCCGTTGTCATTTTATCAGGTTTTGGGGAAGATCTGACGACCTTTAAATTTTGACCATTCTTTCAACCCGCGGGCTGTCGTTTTTTTCATGTTTTCGGCGTGACTTCCGGAGCTGAAATTTCTTTGGAACAAAGATTATTCTTTCTAATCTCTGCAATTTCTCGATTAATACCCACCCCGTTGACATTTTATCAGGTTTTGGGGAATACCTGATGCCCTTTAAATTTTGACCATTTTTTCAACCCGCGGGCTGTCGTTTTTTTCGTGTTTTCGGCGTGACCTCCGGAGCTGAAATTTCTTTGGAACAAAGATAATTCTTTCTAATCTCTGCAATTTCTCGATTAATACCCACCCCGTTGTCATTTTATCAGGTTTTGGGGAAGATTTGACGACCTTTAAATTTTGACCATTTTTTCAACCCGCGGGCTGTCGTTTTTTTCATGTTTTCGGCGTGACTTCCGGAGCTGAAATTTCTTTGGAACAAAGATTATTCTTTCTGATCTCTGCAATTTCTCGATTAATACCCACCCCGTTGACATTTTATCAGGTTTTGGGGAATACCTGATGCCCTTTAAATTTTGACCATTTTTTCAACCCGCGGGCTGTCGTTTTTTTTCAGGTTTTCAGCGTGACCTCCGGAGCTGAAATTTCTTTGGAACAAAGATAATTCTTTCTAATCTCTGCAATTTCTCGATTAATACCCACCCCGTTGTCATTTTATCAGGTTTTGGGGAAGATTTGACGACCTTTAAATTTTGACCATTTTTTCAACCCGCGGGCTGTCGTGTTTTTTCAGGTTTTCGGCGTGACCTCCGGAGCTGAAATTTCTTTGGAACAAAGATTATTCTTTCTAATCTCTGCAATTTCTCGATTAATACCCACCCCGTTGACATTTTATCAGGTTTTGGGGAATACCTGATGCCCATTAAATTTTGACCATTTTTTCAACCCGCGGGCTGTCGTTTTTTTCGTGTTTTCGGCGTGACCTCCGGAGCTGAAATTTCTTTGGAACAAAGATAATTCTTTCTAATCTCTGCAATTTCTCGATTAATACCCACCCCGTTGTCATTTTATCAGGTTTTGGGGAAGATTTGACGACCTTTAAATTTTGACCATTTTTTCAACCCGCGGGCTGTCGTTTTTTTCATGTTTTCGGCGTGACTTCCGGAGCTGAAATTTCTTTGGAACAAAGATTATTCTTTCTAATCTCTGCAATTTCTCGATTAATACTCACCCCGTTGACATTTTATCAGGTTTTGGGGAATACCTGATGCCCTTTAAATTTTGACCATTTTTTCAACCCGCGGGCTGTCGTTTTTTTTCAGGTTTTCAGCGTGACCTCCGGAGCTGAAATTTCTTTGGAACAAAGATAATTCTTTTTAATCTCTGCAATTTCTCGATTAATACCCACCCCGTCGTCATTTTATCAGGTTTTGGGGATGATCTGACGACCTTTAAATTTTGACCATTTTTTCAACCCGCGGGCTGTCGTTTTTTTCATGTTTTCGGCGTGACCTCCGGAGCTGAAATTTCTTTGGAACAAAGATAATTCTTTCTAATCTCTGCAATTTCTCGATTAATACCCACCCCGTTGTCATTTTATCAGGTTTTGGGGAAGATTTGACAACCTTTAAATTTTGACCATTTTTTCAACCCGCGGGCTGTCGTTTTTTTCATGTTTTCGGCGTGACTTCCGGAGCTGAAATTTCTTTGGAACAAAGATTATTCTTTCTAATCTCTGCAATTTCTCGATTAATACTCACCCCGTTGACATTTTATCAGGTTTTGGGGAATACCTGATGCCCTTTAAATTTTGACCATTTTTTCAACCCGCGGGCTGTCGTTTTTTTTCAGGTTTTCAGCGTGACCTCCGGAGCTGAAATTTCTTTGGAACAAAGATAATTCTTTTTAATCTCTGCAATTTCTCGATTAATACCCACCCCGTCGTCATTTTATCAGGTTTTGGGGATGATCTGACGACCTTTAAATTTTGACCATTTTTTCAACCCGCGGGCTGTCGTTTTTTTCGTGTTTTCGGCGTGACCTCCGGAGCTGAAATTTCTTTGGAACAAAGATAATTCTTTCTAATCTCTGCAATTTCTCGATTAATACCCACCCCGTTGTCATTTTATCAGGTTTTGGGGAAGATTTGACGACCTTTAAATTTTGACCATTTTTTCAACCCGCGGGCTGTCGTTTTTTTCATGTTTTCGGCGTGACTTCCGGAGCTGAAATTTCTTTGGAACAAAGATTATTCTTTCTAATCTCTGCAATTTCTCGATTAATACCCACCCCGTTGACATTTTATCAGGTTTTGGGGAATACCTGATGCCCTTTAAATTTTGACCATTTTTTCAACCCGCGGGCTGTCGTTTTTTTTCAGGTTTTCAGCGTGACCTCCGGAGCTGAAATTTCTTTGGAACAAAGATAATTCTTTCTAATCTCTGCAATTTCTCGATTAATACCCACCCCCTTGTCATTTTATCAGGTTTTGGGGAAGATCTGACAACCTTTAAATTTTGACCATTTTTTCAACCCGCGGGCTGTCCTTTTTTTCGTGTTTTCGGCGTGACCTCCGGAGCTGAAATTTCTTTGGAACAAAGATAATTCTTTCTAATCTCTGCAATTTCTCGATTAATACCCACCCCCTTGTCATTTTATCAGGTTTTGGGGAAGATCTGACAACCTTTAAATTTTGACCATTTTTTCAACCCGCGGGCTGTCGTTTTTTTCGTGTTTTCGGCGTGACCTCCGGAGCTGAAATTTCTTTGGAACAAAGATAATTCTTTCTAATCTCTGCAATTTCTCGATTAATACCCACCCCGTTGTCATTTTATCAGGTTTTGGGGAAGATTTGACGACCTTTAAATTTTGACCATTTTTTCAACCCGCGGGCTGTCGTTTTTTTCATGTTTTCGGCGTGACTTCCGGAGCTGAAATTTCTTTGGAACAAAGATTATTCTTTCTAATCTCTGCAATTTCTCGATTAATACCCACCCCGTTGACATTTTATCAGGTTTTGGGGAATACCTGATGCCCTTTAAATTTTGACCATTTTTTCAACCCGCGGGCTGTCGTTTTTTTCGTGTTTTCGGCGTGACCTCCGGAGCTGAAATTTCTTTGGAACAAAGATAATTCTTTCTAATCTCTGCAATTTCTCGATTAATACCCACCCCGTTGTCATTTTATCAGGTTTTGGGGAAGATCTGACAACCTTTAAATTTTGACCATTTTTTCAACCCGCGGGCTGTCGTTTTTTTCATGTTTTCGACGTGACTTCCGGAGCTGAAATTTCTTTGGAACAAAGATTATTCTTTCTAATCTCTGCAATTTCTCGATTAATACCCACCCCGTTGACATTTTATCAGGTTTTGGGGAATACCTGATGCCCTTTAAATTTTGACCATTTTTTCAACCCGCAGGCTGTCGTTTTTTTTCAGGTTTTCGGCGTGACCTCCGGAGCTGAAATTTCTTTGGAACAAAGATAATTCTTTCTAATCTCTGCAATTTCTCGATTAATACCCACCCCGTTGTCATTTTATCAGGTTTTGGGGATGATCTGACGACCTTTAAATTTTGACCATTTTTTCAACCCGCGGGCTGTCGTTTTTTTCATGTTTTCGGCGTGACCTCCGGAGCTGAAATTTCTTTGGAACAAAGATAATTCTTTCTAATCTCTGCAATTTCTCGATTAATACCCACCCCGTTGTCATTTTATCAGGTTTTGGGGAAGATTTGACGACCTTTAAATTTTGACCATTTTTTCAACCCGCGGGCTGTCGTGTTTTTTCAGGTTTTCGGCGTGACCTCCGGAGCTGAAATTTCTTTGGAACAAAGATTATTCTTTCTAATCTCTGCAATTTCTCGATTAATACCCACCCCGTTGACATTTTATCAGGTTTTGGGGAATACCTGATGCCCTTTAAATTTTGACCATTTTTTCAACCCGCGGGCTGTCGTTTTTTTCGTGTTTTCGGCGTGACCTCCGGAGCTGAAATTTCTTTGGAACAAAGATAATTCTTTCTAATCTCTGCAATTTCTCGATTAATACCCACCCCGTTGTCATTTTATCAGGTTTTGGGGAAGATTTGACGACCTTTAAATTTTGACCGTTTTTTCAACCCGCGGGCTGTCGTTTTTTTCATGTTTTCGGCGTGACTTCCGGAGCTGAAATTTCTTTGGAACAAAGATTATTCTTTCTAATCTCTGCAATTTCTCGATTAATACTCACCCCGTTGACATTTTATCAGGTTTTGGGGAATACCTGATGCCCTTTAAATTTTGACCATTTTTTCAACCCGCGGGATGTCGTTTTTTTCATGTTTTCGGCGTGACCTCCGGAGCTGAAATTTCTTTGGAACAAAGATAATTCTTTCTAATCTCTGCAATTTCTCGATTAATACCCTCCCCGTTGTCATTTTATCAGGTTTTGGGGAAGATCTGACAACCTTTAAATTTTGACCATTTTTTCAACCCGCGGGCTGTCGTTTTTTTCGTGTTTTCGGCGTGACCTCCGGAGCTGAAATTTCTTTGGAACAAAGATAATTCTTTCTAATCTCTGCAATTTCTCGATTAATACCCACCCCGTTGTCATTTTATCAGGTTTTGGGGAAGATCTGACGACCTTTAAATTTTGACCATTTTTTCAACCCGCGGGCTGTCGTTTTTTTCATGTTTTCGGCGTGACCTCCGGGGCTGAAATTTCTTTGGAACAAAGATAATTCTTTCTAATCTCTGCAATTTCTCGATTAATACCCTCCCCGTTGTCATTTTATCAGGTTTTAGGGAAGATCTGACGCCGTTTAAATTTTGACCATTTTTTCAACCCGCGGGCTGTCGTTTTTTTCGTGTTTTCGGCGTGACCTCAGGAGCTGAAATTTCTTTGGAACAAAGATAATTCTTTCTAATCTCTGCAATTTCTCGATTAATACCCACTCCATTGTCATTTTATCAGGTTTTGGGGAAGATTTGACGACCTTTAAATTTTGACCATTTTTTCAACCCGCGGGCTGTCGTTTTTTTCATGTTTTCGGCGTGACTTCCGGAGCTGAAATTTCTTTGGAACAAAGATTATTCTTTCTAATCTCTGCAATTTCTCGATTAATACCCACCCCGTTGACATTTTATCAGGTTTTGGGGAATACCTGATGCCCTTTAAATTTTGACCATTTTTTCAACCCGGGGGCTGTCGTTTTTTTTCAGGTTTTCGGCGTGACCTCCGGAGCTGAAATTTCTTTGGAACAAAGATAATTCTTTCTAATCTCTGTAATTTCTCGATTAATACCCACCCCCGTTGTAATTTTATCAGGTTTTGGGGATGAACTGACGACCTTTATATTTTGACCATTTTTTCAACCCGCGGGCTGTCGTTTTTTTCATGTTTTCGGCGTGACCTCCGGAGCTGAAATTTCTTTGGAACAAAGATAATTCTTTCTAATCTCTGCAATTTCTCGATTAATACCCACCCCGTTGACATTTTATCAGGTTTTGGGGAATACCTGATGCCCTTTAAATTTTGACCATTTTTTCAACCCGCGGGCTGTCGTTTTTTTCGTGTTTTCGGCGTGACCTCCGGAGCTGAAATTTCTTTGGAACAAAGATAATTCTTTCTAATCTCTGCAATTTCTCGATTAATACCCACCCCCTTGTCATTTCATCAGGTTTTGGGGAAGATCTGACAACCTTTAAATTTTGACCATTTTTTCAACCCGCGGGCTGTCGTTTTTTTCGTGTTTTCGGCGTGACCTCCGGAGCTGAAATTTCTTTGGAACAAAGATAATTCTTTCTAATCTCTGCAATTTCTCGATTAATACCCACCCCGTTGTCATTTTATCAGGTTTTGGGGAAGATCTGACGACCTTTGAATTTTGACCATTTTTTCAACCCGCGGGCTGTCGTTTTTTTCATGTTTTCGGCGTGACTTCCGGAGCTGAAATTTCTTTGGAACAAAGATTATTCTTTCTAATCTCTGCAATTTCTCGATTAATACCCACCCCGTTGACATTTTATCAGGTTTTGGGGAATACCTGATGCCCTTTAAATTTTGACCATTTTTTCAACCCGCGGGCTGTCGTTTTTTTTCAGGTTTTCGGCGTGACCTCCGGAGCTGAAATTTCTTTGGAACAAAGATAATTCTTTCTAATCTCTGCAATTTCTCGATTAATACCCACCCCGTTGACATTTTATCAGGTTTTGGGGAATACCTGATGGCCTTTAAATTTTGACCATTTTTTCAACCCGCGGGCTGTCGTTTTTTTCGTGTTTTCGGCGTGACTTCCGGAGCTGAAATTTCTTTGGAACAAAGATTATTCTTTCTAATCTCTGCAATTTCTCGATTAATACCCACCACGTTGACATTTTATCAGGTTTTGGGGAATACCTGATGCCCTTTAAATTTTGACCATTTTTTCAACCCGCGGGCTGTCGTTTTTTTCGTGTTTTCGGCGTGACCTCCGGAGCTGAAATTTCTTTGGAACAAAGATAATTCTTTCTAATCTCTGCAATTTCTCGATTAATACCCACCCCATTGTCATTTTATCAGGTTTTGGGGAAGATTTGACAACCTTTAAATTTTGACCATTTTTTCAACCCGCGGGCTGTCCTTTTTTTCGTGTTTTCGGCGTGACCTCCGGAGCTGAAATTTCTTTGGAACAAAGATAATTCTTTCTAATCTCTGCAATTTCTCGATTAATACCCACCCCCTTGTCATTTTATCAGGTTTTGGGGAAGATCTGACAACCTTTAAATTTTGACCATTTTTTCAACCCGCGGGCTGTCGTTTTTTTCGTGTTTTCAGCGTGACCACCGGAGCTGAAATTTCTTTGGAACAAAGATAATTCTTTCTAATCTCTGCAATTTCTCGATTAATACCCACCCCGTTGTCATTTTATCAGGTTTTGGGGAAGATCTGACGACCTTTAAATTTTGACCATTTTTTCAACCCGCGGGCTGTCGTTTTTTTCATGTTTTCGGCGTGACTTCCGGAGCTGAAATTTCTTTGGAACAAAGATTATTCTTTCTAATCTCTGCAATTTCTCGATTAATACCCACCCCGTTGACATTTTATCAGGTTTTGGGGAATACCTGATGCCCTTTAAATTTTGACCATTTTTTCAACCCGCGGGCTGTCGTTTTTTTCATGTTTTCGGCGTGACTTCCGGAGCTGAAATTTCTTTGGAACAAAGATTATTCTTTCTAATCTCTGCAATTTCTCGATTAATACCCACCCCGTTGACATTTTATCAGGTTTTGGGGAATACCTGATGCCCTTTAAATTTTGACCATTTTTTCAACCCACGGGCTGTCGTTTTTTTTCAGGTTTTCGGCGTGACCTCCGGAGCTGAAATTTCTTTGGAACAAAGATAATTCTTTCTAATCTCTGCAATTTCTCGATTAATACCCACCCCCTTGTCATTTTATCAGGTTTTGGGGAAGATTTGACAACCTTTAAATTTTGACCATTTTTTCAACCCGCGGGCTGTCCTTTTTTTCGTGTTTTTGGCGTGACCTCCGGAGCTGAAATTTCTTTGGAACAAAGATAATTCTTTCTAATCTCTGCAATTTCTCGATTAATACCCACCCCCTTGTCATTTTATCAGGTTTTGGGGAAGATCTGACAACCTTTAAATTTTGACCATTTTCTCAACCCGCGGGCTGTCGTTTTTTTCATGTTTTCGGCGTGACTTCCGGAGCTGAAATTTCTTTGGAACAAAGATTATTCTTTCTAATCTCTGCAATTTCTCGATTAATACCCACCCCGTTGACATTTTATCAGGTTTTGGGGAATACCTGATGCCCTTTAAATTTTGACCATTTTTTCAACCCGCGGGCTGTCGTTTTTTTTCAGGTTTTCGGCGTGACCTCCGGAGCTGAAATTTCTTTGGAACAAAGATAATTCTTTCTAATCTCTGCAATTTCTCGATTAATACCCACCCCGTTGTCATTTTATCAGGTTTTGGGGATGATCTGACGACCTTTAAATTTTGACCATTTTTTCAACCCGCGGGCTGTCGTTCTTTTCATGTTTTCGGCGTGACCTCCGGAGGTGAAATTTCTTTGGAACAAAGATAATTCTTTCTAATCTCTGCAATTTCTCGATTAATACCCTCCCCGTTGTCATTTTATCAGGTTTTGGGGAAGATCTGACGCCGTTTAAATTTTGACCATTTTTTCAACCCGCGGGCTGTCGTTTTTTTCGTGTTTTCGGCGTGACCTCCGGAGCTGAAATTTCTTTGGAACAAAGATAATTCTTTCTAATCTCTGCAATTTCTCGATTAATACCCACCCCGTTGTCATTTTATCAGGTTTTGGGGAAGATTTGACGACCTTTAAATTTTGACCATTTTTTCAACCCGCGGGCTGTCGTTTTTTTCATGTTTTCGGCGTGACCTCCGGAGCTGAAATTTCTTTGGAACAAAGATAATTCTTTCTAATCTCTGCAATTTCTCGATTAATACCCTCCCCGTTGTCATTTTATCAGGTTTTGGGGAAGATCTGACAACCTTTAAATTTTGACCATTTTTTCAACCCGCGGGCTGTCGTTTTTTTCGTGTTTTCGGCGTGACCTCCGGAGCTGAAATTTCTTTGGAACAAAGATAATTCTTTCTAATCTCTGCAATTTCTCGATTAATACCCACCCCGTTGTCATTTTATCAGGTTTTGGGGAAGATCTGACGACCTTTAAATTTTGACCATTTTTTCAACCCGCGGGCTGTCCTTTTTTTTAATGTTTTCGGCGTGACTTCCAGAGCTGAAATTTCTTTGGAACAAAGATTATTCTTTCTAATCTCTGCAATTTCTCGATTAATACCCACCCCGTTGACATTTTATCAGGTTTTGGGGAATACCTGATGCCCTTTAAATTTTGACCATTTTTTCAACCCGCGGGCTGTCGTTTTTTTCGTGTTTTCGGCGTGACCTCCGGAGCTGAAATTTCTTTGGAACAAAGATAATTCTTTCTAATCTCTGCAATTTCTCGATTAATACCCACCCCCTTGTCATTTCATCAGGTTTTGGGGAAGATCTGACAACCTTTAAATTTTGACCATTTTTTCAACCCGCGGGCTGTCGTTTTTTTTCGTGTTTTCGGCGTGACCTCCGGAGCTGAAATTTCTTTGGAACAAAGATAATTCTTTCTAATCTCTGCAATTTCTCGATTAATACCCACCCCGTTGTCATTTTATCAGGTTTTGGGGAAGATCTGACGACCTTTAAATTTTGACCATTTTTTCAACCCGCGGGCTGTCGTTTTTTTCATGTTTTCGGCGTGACTTCCGGAGCTGAAATTTCTTTGGAACAAAGATTATTCTTTCTAATCTCTGCAATTTCTCGATTAATACCCACCCCGTTGACATTTTATCAGGTTTTGGGGAATACCTGATGCCCTTTAAATTTTGACCATTTTTTCAACCCGCGGGCTGTCGTTTTTTTTCAGGTTTTCGGCGTGACCTCCGGAGCTGAAATTTCTTTGGAACAAAGATAATTCTTTCTAATCTCTGCAATTTCTCGATTAATACCCACCCCGTTGTCATTTTATCAGGTTTTGGGGATGATCTGACGACCTTTAAATTTTGACCATTTTTTCAACCCGCGGGCTGTCGTTCTTTTCATGTTTTCGGCGTGACCTCCGGAGGTGAAATTTCTTTGGAACAAAGATAATTCTTTCTAATCTCTGCAATTTCTCGATTAATACCCTCCCCGTTGTCATTTTATCAGGTTTTGGGGAAGATCTGACGCCGTTTAAATTTTGACCATTTTTTCAACCCGCGGGCTGTCGTTTTTTTCGTGTTTTCGGCGTGACCTCCGGAGCTGAAATTTCTTTGGAACAAAGATAATTCTTTCTAATCTCTGCAATTTCTCGATTAATACCCACCCCGTTGTCATTTTATCAGGTTTTTGGGAAGATTTGACGACCTTTAAATTTTGACCATTTTTTCAACCCGCGGGCTGTCGTTTTTTTCATGTTTTCGGCGTGACCTCCGGAGCTGAAATTTCTTTGGAACAAAGATAATTCTTTCTAATCTCTGCAATTTCTCGATTAATACCCTCCCCGTTGTCATTTTATCAGGTTTTGGGGAAGATCTGACAACCTTTAAATTTTGACCATTTTTTCAACCCGCGGGCTGTCGTTTTTTTCGTGTTTTCGGCGTGACCTCCGGAGCTGAAATTTCTTTGGAACAAAGAAAATTCTTTCTAATCTCTGCAATTTCTCGATTAATACCCACCCCGTTGTCATTTTATCAGGTTTTGGGGAAGATCTGACGACCTTTAAATTTTGACCATTTTTTCAACCCGCGGGCTGTCGTTTTTTTCATGTTTTCGGCGTGACTTCCGGAGCTGAAATTTCTTTGGAACAAAGATAATTCTTTCTAATCTCTGCAATTTCTCGATTAATACCCTCCCCGTTGTCATTTTATCAGGTTTTAGGGAAGATCTGACGCCGTTTAAATTTTGACCATTTTTTCAACCCGCGGGCTGTCGTTTTTTTCGTGTTTTCGGCGTGACCTCCGGAGCTGAAATTTCTTTGGAACAAAGATAATTCTTTCTAATCTCTGCAATTTCTCGATTAATACCCACCCCGTTGTCATTTTATCAGGTTTTGGGGAAGATTTGACGACCTTTAAATTTTGACCATTTTTTCAACCCGCGGGCTGTCGTTTTTTTCATGTTTTCGGCGTGACTTCCGGAGCTGAAATTTCTTTGGAACAAAGATTATTCTTTCTAATCTCTGCAATTTCTCGATTAATACCCACCCCGTTGACATTTTATCAGGTTTTGGGGAATACCTGATGCCCTTTAAATTTTGACCATTTTTTCAACCCGCGGGCTGTCATTTTTTTTCAGGTTTTCGGCGTGACCTCCGGAGCTGAAATTTCTTTGGAACAAAGATAATTCTTTCTAATCTCTGCAATTTCTCGATTAATACCCACCCCCTTGTCATTTCATCAGGTTTTGGGGAAGATCTGACAACCTTTAAATTTTGACCATTTTTTCAACCCGCGGGCTGTCCTTTTTTTCGTGTTTTCGGCGTGACCTCCGGAGGTGAAATTTCTTTGGAACAAAGATAATTCTTTCTAATCTCTGCAATTTCTCGATTAATACCCACCCCGTTGTCATTTTATCAGGTTTTGGGGAAGATCTGACGCCGTTTAAATTTTGACCATTTTTTCAACCCGCGGGCTGTCGTTTTTTTCGTGTTTTCGGCGTGACTTCCGGAGCTGAAATTTCTTTGGAACAAAGATTATTCTTTCTAATCTCTGCAATTTCTCGATTAATACCCACCCCGTTGACATTTTATCAGGTTTTGGGGAATACCTGATGCCCTTTAAATTTTGACCATTTTTTCAACCCGCGGGCTGTCGTTTTTTTTCAGGTTTTCGGCGTGACCTCCGGAGCTGAAATTTCTTTGGAACAAAGATAATTCTTTCTAATCTCTGCAATTTCTCGATTAATACCCACCCCGTTGTCATTTTATCAGGTTTTGGGGATGATCTGACGACCTTTAAATTTTGACCATTTTTTCAACCCGCGGGCTGTCGTTCTTTTCATGTTTTCGGCGTGACCTCCGGAGGTGAAATTTCTTTGGAACAAAGATAATTCTTTCTAATCTCTGCAATTTCTCGATTAATACCCTCCCCGTTGTCATTTTATCAGGTTTTGGGGAAGATCTGACGACCTTTAAATTTTGACCATTTTTTCAACCCGCGGGCTGTCGTTTTTTTCATGTTTTCGGCGTGACTTCCGGAGCTGAAATTTCTTTGGAACAAAGATTATTCTTTCTAATCTCTGCAATTTCTCGATTAATACCCACCCCGTTGACATTTTATCAGGTTTTGGGGAATACCTGATGCCCTTTAAATTTTGACCATTTTTTCAACCCGCGGGCTGTCGTTTTTTTTCAGGTTTTCGGCGTGACCTCCGGAGCTGAAATTTCTTTGGAACAAAGATAATTCTTTCTAATTTCTGCAATTTCTCGATTAATACCCACCCCGTTGTCATTTTATCAGGTTTTGGGGATGATCTGACGACCTTTAAATTTTGACCATTTTTTCAACCCGCGGGCTGTTGTTCTTTTCATGTTTTCGGCGTGACCTCCGGAGGTGAAATTTCTTTGGAACAAAGATAATTCTTTCTAATCTCTGCAATTTCTCGATTAATACCCACCCCCTTGTCATTTTATCAGGTTTTGGGGAAGATCTGACGCCGTTTAAATTTTGACCATTTTTTCAACCCGCGGGCTGTCGTTTTTTTCGTGTTTTCGGCGTGACCACCGGAGCTGAAATTTCTTTGGAACAAAGATAATTCTTTCTAATCTCTGCAATTTCTCGATTAATACCCACCCCGTTGTCATTTTATCAGGTTTTGGGGAAGATCTGACGACCTTTAAATTTTGACCATTTTTTCAACCCGCGGGCTGTCGTTTTTTTCATGTTTTCGGCGTGACTTCCGGAGCTGAAATTTCTTTGGAACAAAGATTATTCTTTCTAATCTCTGCAATTTCTCGATTAATACCCACCCCGTTGACATTTTATCAGGTTTTGGGGAATACCTGATGCCCTTTAAATTTTGACCATTTTTTCAACCCGCGGGCTGTCGTTTTTTTCATGTTTTCGGCGTGACTTCCGGAGCTGAAATTTCTTTGGAACAAAGATTATTCTTTCTAATCTCTGCAATTTCTCGATTAATACCCACCCCGTTGACATTTTATCAGGTTTTGGGGAAGATTTGACGACCTTTAAATTTTGACCATTTTTTCAACCCGCGGGCTGTCGTTTTTTTCGTGTTTTCGGCGTGACTTCCGGAGCTGAAATTTCTTTGGAACAAAGATTATTCTTTCTAATCTCTGCAATTTCTCGATTAATACCCTCCCCGTTGTCATTTTATCAGGTTTTGGGGAAGATCTGACAACCTTTAAATTTTGACCATTTTTTCAACCCGCGGGCTGTCCTTTTTTTCGTGTTTTCGGCGTGACCTCCGGAGGTGAAATTTCTTTGGAACAAAGATAATTCTTTCTAATCTCTGCAATTTCTCGATTAATACCCACCCCGTTGTCATTTTATCAGGTTTTGGGGAAGATCTGACGACCTTTAAATTTTGACCATTTTTTCAACCCGCGGGCTGTCGTTTTTTTCATGTTTTCGGCGTGACTTCCGGAGCTGAAATTTCTTTGGAACAAAGATTATTCTTTCTAATCTCTGCAATTTCTCGATTAATACCCACCCCGTTGACATTTTATCAGGTTTTGGGGAATACCTGATGCCCTTTAAATTTTGACCATTTTTTCAACCCGCGGGCTGTCGTTTTTTTCATGTTTTCGGCGTGACTTCCGGAGCTGAAATTTCTTTGGAACAAAGATTATTCTTTCTAATCTCTGCAATTTCTCGATTAATACCCACCCCGTTGACATTTTATCAGGTTTTGGGGAAGATTTGACGACCTTTAAATTTTGACCATTTTTTCAACCCGCGGGCTGTCGTTTTTTTCGTGTTTTCGGCGTGACTTCCGGAGCTGAAATTTCTTTGGAACAAAGATTATTCTTTCTAATCTCTGCAATTTCTCGATTAATACCCTCCCCGTTGTCATTTTATCAGGTTTTGGGGAAGATCTGACAACCTTTAAATTTTGACCATTTTTTCAACCCGCGGGCTGTCCTTTTTTTCGTGTTTTCGGCGTGACCTCCGGAGGTGAAATTTCTTTGGAACAAAGATAATTCTTTCTAATCTCTGCAATTTCTCGATTAATACCCACCCCGTTGTCATTTTATCAGGTTTTGGGGAAGATCTGACGACCTTTAAATTTTGACCATTTTTTCAACCCGCGGGCTGTCGTTTTTTTCATGTTTTCGGCGTGACTTCCGGAGCTGAAATTTCTTTGGAACAAAGATTATTCTTTCTAATCTCTGCAATTTCTCGATTAATACCCACCCCGTTGACATTTTATCAGGTTTTGGGGAATACCTGATGCCCTTTAAATTTTGACCATTTTTTCAACCCGCGGGCTGTCGTTTTTTTTCAGGTTTTCGGCGTGACCTCCGGAGCTGAAATTTCTTTGGAACAAAGATAATTCTTTCTAATCTCTGCAATTTCTCGATTAATACCCACCCCGTTGTCATTTTATCAGGTTTTGGGGATGATCTGACGACCTTTAAATTTTGACCATTTTTTCAACCCGCGGGCTGTCGTTTTTTTCATGTTTTCGGCGTGACCTCCGGAGCTGAAATTTCTTTGGAACAAAGATAATTCTTTCTAATCTCTGCAATTTCTCGATTAATACCCACCCCCTTGTCATTTTATCAGGTTTTGGGGAAGATCTGACAACCTTTAAATTTTGACCATTTTTTCAACCCGCGGGCTGTCGTTTTTTTCGTGTTTTCAGCGTGACCACCGGAGCTGAAATTTCTTTGGAACAAAGATAATTCTTTCTAATCTCTGCAATTTCTCGATTAATACCCACCCCGTTGTCATTTTATCAGGTTTTGGGGAAGATCTGACGACCTTTAAATTTTGACCATTTTTTCAACCCGCGGGCTGTCGTTTTTTTCATGTTTTCGGCGTGACTTCCGGAGCTGAAATTTCTTTGGAACAAAGATAATTCTTTCTAATCTCTGCAATTTCTCGATTAATACCCTCCCCGTTGTCATTTTATCAGGTTTTGGGGAAGATCTGACGCCGTTTAAATTTTGACCATTTTTTCAACCCGCGGGCTGTCGTTTTTTTCGTGTTTTCGGCGTGACCTCCGGAGCTGAAATTTCTTTGGAACAAAGATAATTCTTTCTAATCTCTGCAATTTCTCGATTAATACCCACCCCGTTGTCATTTTATCAGGTTTTGGGGAAGATATGACGACCTTTAAATTTTGACCATTTTTTCAACCCGCGGGCTGTCGTTTTTTTCATGTTTTCGGCGTGACTTCCGGAGCTGAAATTTCTTTGGAACAAAGATTATTCTTTCTAATCTCTGCAATTTCTCGATTAATACCCACCCCGTTGACATTTTATCAGGTTTTGGGGAATACCTGATGCCCTTTAAATTTTGACCATTTTTTCAACCCGCGGGCTGTCGTTTTTTTCGTGTTTTCGGCGTGACCTCCGGAGCTGAAATTTCTTTGGAACAAAGATAATTCTTTCTAATCTCTGCAATTTCTCGATTAATACCCACCCCGTTGTCATTTTATCAGGTTTTGGGGAAGATCTGACAACCTTTAAATTTTGACCATTTTTTCAACCCGCGGGCTGTCCTTTTTTTCGTGTTTTCGGCGTGACCTCCGGAGGTGAAATTTCTTTGGAACAAAGATAATTCTTTCTAATCTCTGCAATTTCTCGATTAATACCCTCCCCGTTGTCATTTTATCAGGTTTTGGGGAAGATCTGACGACCTTTAAATTTTGACCATTTTTTCAACCCGCGGGCTGTCGTTTTTTTCGTGTTTTCAGCGTGACCACCGGAGCTGAAATTTCTTTGGAACAAAGATAATTCTTTCTAATCTCTGCAATTTCTCGATTAATACCCACCCCGTTGTCATTTTATCAGGTTTTGGGGAAGATCTGACGACCTTTAAATTTTGACCATTTTTTCAACCCGCGGGCTGTCGTTTTTTTCATGTTTTCGGCGTGACTTCCGGAGCTGAAATTTCTTTGGAACAAAGATTATTCTTTCTAATCTCTGCAATTTCTCGATTAATACCCACCCCGTTGACATTTTATCAGGTTTTGGGGAATACCTGATGCCCTTTAAATTTTGACCATTTTTTCAACCCGCGGGCTGTCGTTTTTTTCATGTTTTCGGCGTGACTTCCGGAGCTGAAATTTCTTTGGAACAAAGATTATTCTTTCTAATCTCTGCAATTTCTCGATTAATACCCACCCCGTTGACATTTTATCAGGTTTTGGGGAATACCTGATGCCCTTTAAATTTTGACCATTTTTTCAACCCACGGGCTGTCGTTTTTTTTCAGGTTTTCGGCGTGACCTCCGGAGCTGAAATTTCTTTGGAACAAAGATAATTCTTTCTAATCTCTGCAATTTCGCAATTAATACCCTCCCCGTTGTCATTTTATCAGGTTTCGGGGAAGATCTGACGCCCATTAAATTTTGACCATTTTTTCAACCCGCGGGCTGTCGTTTTTTTCGTGTTTTCGGCGTGACCTCCGGAGCTGAAATTTCTTTGGAACAAAGATAATTCTTTCTAATCTCTGCAATATCTCGATTAATACCCACCCCGTTGTCATTTTATCAGGTTTTGGGGAAGATCTGACAACCTTTAAATTTTGACCATTTTTTCAACCCACGGGCTGTCGTTTTTTTCGTGTTTTCGGCGTGACCTCCGGAGCTGAAATTTCTTTGGAACAAAGATAATTCTTTCTAATCTCTGCAATTTCTCGATTAATACCCACCCCGTTGTCATTTTATCAGGTTTTGGGGAAGATCTGACGACCTTTCAATTTTGACCATTTTTTCAACCCGCGGGCTGTCGTTTTTTTCATGTTTTCGGCGTGACTTCCGGAGCTGAAATTTCTTTGGAACAAAGATTATTCTTTCTAATCTCTGCAATTTCTCGATTAATACCCACCCCGTTGACATTTTATCAGGTTTTGGGGAATACCTGATGCCCTTTAAATTTTGACCATTTTTTCAACCCGCGGGCTGTCGTTTTTTTCATGTTTTCGGCGTGACTTCCGGAGCTGAAATTTCTTTGGAACAAAGATTATTCTTTCTAATCTCTGCAATTTCTCGATTAATACCCACCCCCTTGTCATTTTATCAGGTTTTGGGGAAGATCTGACAACCTTTAAATTTTGACCATTTTTTCAACCCGCGGGCTGTCGTTTTTTTCGTGTTTTCAGCGTGACCACCGGAGCTGAAATTTCTTTGGAACAAAGATAATTCTTTCTAATCTCTGCAATTTCTCGATTAATACCCACCCCGTTGTCATTTTATCAGGTTTTGGGGAATACCTGATGCCCTTTAAATTTTGACCATTTTTTCAACCCGCGGGCTGTCGTTTTTTTCATGTTTTCGGCGTGACTTCCGGAGCTGAAATTTCTTTGGAACAAAGATTATTCTTTCTAATCTCTGCAATTTCTCGATATATACCCACCCCGTTGACATTTCATCAGGTTTTGGGGAATACCTGATGCCCTTTAAATTTTGACCATTTTTTCAACCCGCGGGCTGTCGTTTTTTTCATGTTTTCGGCGTGACTTCCGGAGCTGAAATTTCTTTGGAACAAAGATTATTCTTTCTAATCTCTGCAATTTCTCGATTAATACCCACCCCGTTGACATTTTATCAGGTTTTGGGGAATACCTGATGCCCTTTAAATTTTGACCATTTTTTCAACCCACGGGCTGTCGTTTTTTTTCAGGTTTTCGGCGTGACCTCCGGAGCTGAAATTTCTTTGGAACAAAGATAATTCTTTCTAATCTCTGCAATTTCTCGATTAATACCCACCCCCTTGTCATTTTATCAGGTTTTGGGGAAGATTTGACAACCTTTAAATTTTGACCATTTTTTCAACCCGCGGGCTGTCCTTTTTTTCGTGTTTTCGGCGTGACCTCCGGAGCTGAAATTTCTTTGGAACAAAGATAATTCTTTCTAATCTCTGCAATTTCTCGATTAATACCCACCCCCTTGTCATTTTATCAGGTTTTGGGGAAGATCTGACAACCTTTAAATTTTGACCATTTTTTCAACCCGCGGGCTGTCGTTTTTTTCGTGTTTTCAGCGTGACCACCGGAGCTGAAATTTCTTTGGAACAAAGATAATTCTTTCTAATCTCTGCAATTTCTCGATTAATACCCACCCCGTTGACATTTTATCAGGTTTTGGGGAATACCTGATGCCCTTTAAATTTTGACCATTTTTTCAACCCGCGGGCTGTCGTTTTTTTCATGTTTTCGGCGTGACTTCCGGAGCTGAAATTTCTTTGGAACAAAGATTATTCTTTCTAATCTCTGCAATTTCTCGATTAATACCCACCCCGTTGACATTTTATCAGGTTTTGGGGAATACCTGATGCCCTTTAAATTTTGACCATTTTTTCAACCCACGGGCTGTCGTTTTTTTTCAGGTTTTCGGCGTGACCTCCGGAGCTGAAATTTCTTTGGAACAAAGATAATTCTTTCTAATCTCTGCAATTTCGCAATTAATACCCTCCCCGTTGTCATTTTATCAGGTTTCGGGGAAGATCTGACGCCCATTAAATTTTGACCATTTTTTCAACCCGCGGGCTGTCGTTTTTTTCGTGTTTTCGGCGTGACCTCCGGAGCTGAAATTTCTTTGGAACAAAGATAATTCTTTCTAATCTCTGCAATATCTCGATTAATACCCACCCCGTTGTCATTTTATCAGGTTTTGGGGAAGATCTGACAACCTTTAAATTTTGACCATTTTTTCAACCCACGGGCTGTCGTTTTTTTCGTGTTTTCGGCGTGACCTCCGGAGCTGAAATTTCTTTGGAACAAAGATAATTCTTTCTAATCTCTGCAATTTCTCGATTAATACCCACCCCGTTGTCATTTTATCAGGTTTTGGGGAAGATCTGACGACCTTTCAATTTTGACCATTTTTTCAACCCGCGGGCTGTCGTTTTTTTCATGTTTTCGGCGTGACTTCCGGAGCTGAAATTTCTTTGGAACAAAGATTATTCTTTCTAATCTCTGCAATTTCTCGATTAATACCCACCCCCTTGTCATTTTATCAGGTTTTGGGGAAGATCTGACAACCTTTAAATTTTGACCATTTTTTCAACCCGCGGGCTGTCGTTTTTTTCGTGTTTTCAGCGTGACCACCGGAGCTGAAATTTCTTTGGAACAAAGATAATTCTTTCTAATCTCTGCAATTTCTCGATTAATACCCACCCCGTTGTCATTTTATCAGGTTTTGGGGAAGATCTGACGACCTTTAAATTTTGACCATTTTTTCAACCCGCGGGCTGTCGTTTTTTTCATGTTTTCGGCGTGACTTCCGGAGCTGAAATTTCTTTGGAACAAAGATTATTCTTTCTAATCTCTGCAATTTCTCGATATATACCCACCCCGTTGACATTTCATCAGGTTTTGGGGAATACCTGATGCCCTTTAAATTTTGACCATTTTTTCAACCCGCGGGCTGTCCTTTTTTTCATGTTTTCGGCGTGACTTCCGGAGCTGAAATTTCTTTGGAACAAAGATTATTCTTTCTAATCTCTGCAATTTCTCGATTAATACCCACCCCGTTGACATTTTATCAGGTTTTGGGGAATACCTGATGCCCTTTAAATTTTGACCATTTTTTCAACCCACGGGCTGTCGTTTTTTTTCAGGTTTTCGGCGTGACCTCCGGAGCTGAAATTTCTTTGGAACAAAGATAATTCTTTCTAATCTCTGCAATTTCTCGATTAATACCCACCCCCTTGTCATTTTATCAGGTTTTGGGGAAGATTTGACAACCTTTAAATTTTGACCATTTTTTCAACCCGCGGGCTGTCCTTTTTTTCGTGTTTTCGGCGTGACCTCCGGAGCTGAAATTTCTTTGGAACAAAGATAATTCTTTCTAATCTCTGCAATTTCTCGATTAATACCCACCCCCTTGTCATTTTATCAGGTTTTGGGGAAGATCTGACAACCTTTAAATTTTGACCATTTTTTCAACCCGCGGGCTGTCGTTTTTTTCGTGTTTTCAGCGTGACCACCGGAGCTGAAATTTCTTTGGAACAAAGATAATTCTTTCTAATCTCTGCAATTTCTCGATTAATACCCACCCCGTTGTCATTTTATCAGGTTTTGGGGAAGATCTGACGACCTTTAAATTTTGACCATTTTTTCAACCCGCGGGCTGTCGTTTTTTTCATGTTTTCGGCGTGACTTCCGGAGCTGAAATTTCTTTGGAACAAAGATTATTCTTTCTAATCTCTGCAATTTCTCGATTAATACCCACCCCGTTGACATTTTATCAGGTTTTGGGGAATACCTGATGCCCTTTAAATTTTGACCATTTTTTCAACCCGCGGGCTGTCGTTTTTTTCATGTTTTCGGCGTGACTTCCGGAGCTGAAATTTCTTTGGAACAAAGATTATTCTTTCTAATCTCTGCAATTTCTCGATTAATACCCACCCCCTTGTCATTTTATCAGGTTTTGGGGAAGATCTGACAACCTTTAAATTTTGACCATTTTTTCAACCCGCGGGCTGTCGTTTTTTTCGTGTTTTCAGCGTGACCACCGGAGCTGAAATTTCTTTGGAACAAAGATAATTCTTTCTAATCTCTGCAATTTCTCGATTAATACCCACCCCGTTGTCATTTTATCAGGTTTTGGGGAAGATCTGACGACCTTTAAATTTTGACCATTTTTTCAACCCGCGGGCTGTCGTTTTTTTCATGTTTTCGGCGTGACTTCCGGAGCTGAAATTTCTTTGGAACAAAGATTATTCTTTCTAATCTCTGCAATTTCTCGATATATACCCACCCCGTTGACATTTTATCAGGTTTTGGGGAATACCTGATGCCCTTTAAATTTTGACCATTTTTTCAACCCACGGGCTGTCGTTTTTTTTCAGGTTTTCGGCGTGACCTCCGGAGCTGAAATTTCTTTGGAACAAAGATAATTCTTTCTAATCTCTGCAATTTCGCAATTAATACCCTCCCCGTTGTCATTTTATCAGGTTTCGGGGAAGATCTGACGCCCATTAAATTTTGACCATTTTTTCAACCCGCGGGCTGTCGTTTTTTTCGTGTTTTCGGCGTGACCTCCGGAGCTGAAATTTCTTTGGAACAAAGATAATTCTTTCTAATCTCTGCAATATCTCGATTAATACCCACCCCGTTGTCATTTTATCAGGTTTTGGGGAAGATCTGACAACCTTTAAATTTTGACCATTTTTTCAACCCACGGGCTGTCGTTTTTTTCGTGTTTTCGGCGTGACCTCCGGAGCTGAAATTTCTTTGGAACAAAGATAATTCTTTCTAATCTCTGCAATTTCTCGATTAATACCCACCCCGTTGTCATTTTATCAGGTTTTGGGGAAGATCTGACGACCTTTCAATTTTGACCATTTTTTCAACCCGCGGGCTGTCGTTTTTTTCATGTTTTCGGCGTGACTTCCGGAGCTGAAATTTCTTTGGAACAAAGATTATTCTTTCTAATCTCTGCAATTTCTCGATTAATACCCACCCCCTTGTCATTTTATCAGGTTTTGGGGAAGATCTGACAACCTTTAAATTTTGACCATTTTTTCAACCCGCGGGCTGTCGTTTTTTTCGTGTTTTCAGCGTGACCACCGGAGCTGAAATTTCTTTGGAACAAAGATAATTCTTTCTAATCTCTGCAATTTCTCGATTAATACCCACCCCGTTGTCATTTTATCAGGTTTTGGGGAAGATCTGACGACCTTTAAATTTTGACCATTTTTTCAACCCGCGGGCTGTCGTTTTTTTCATGTTTTCGGCGTGACTTCCGGAGCTGAAATTTCTTTGGAACAAAGATTATTCTTTCTAATCTCTGCAATTTCTCGATATATACCCACCCCGTTGACATTTCATCAGGTTTTGGGGAATACCTGATGCCCTTTAAATTTTGACCATTTTTTCAACCCGCGGGCTGTCCTTTTTTTCATGTTTTCGGCGTGACTTCCGGAGCTGAAATTTCTTTGGAACAAAGATTATTCTTTCTAATCTCTGCAATTTCTCGATTAATACCCACCCCGTTGACATTTTATCAGGTTTTGGGGAATACCTGATGCCCTTTAAATTTTGACCATTTTTTCAACCCACGGGCTGTCGTTTTTTTTCAGGTTTTCGGCGTGACCTCCGGAGCTGAAATTTCTTTGGAACAAAGATAATTCTTTCTAATCTCTGCAATTTCTCGATTAATACCCACCCCCTTGTCATTTTATCAGGTTTTGGGGAAGATTTGACAACCTTTAAATTTTGACCATTTTTTCAACCCGCGGGCTGTCCTTTTTTTCGTGTTTTCGGCGTGACCTCCGGAGCTGAAATTTCTTTGGAACAAAGATAATTCTTTCTAATCTCTGCAATTTCTCGATTAATACCCACCCCCTTGTCATTTTATCAGGTTTTGGGGAAGATCTGACAACCTTTAAATTTTGACCATTTTTTCAACCCGCGGGCTGTCGTTTTTTTCGTGTTTTCAGCGTGACCACCGGAGCTGAAATTTCTTTGGAACAAAGATAATTCTTTCTAATCTCTGCAATTTCTCGATTAATACCCACCCCGTTGTCATTTTATCAGGTTTTGGGGAAGATCTGACGACCTTTAAATTTTGACCATTTTTTCAACCCGCGGGCTGTCGTTTTTTTCGTGTTTTCGGCGTGACCAACGGAGCTGAAATTTCTTTGGAACAAAGATAATTCTTTCTAATCTCTGCAATTTCTCGATTAATACCCACCCCGTTGTCATTTTATCAGGTTTTGGGGAAGATCTGACAACCTTTAAATTTTGACCATTTTTTCAACCCGCGGGCTGTCGTTTTTTTCATGTTTTCGGCGTGACTTCCGGAGCTGAAATTTCTTTGGAACAAAGATTATTCTTTCTAATCTCTGCAATTTCTCGATTAATACCCACCCCGTTGACATTTTATCAGCTTTTGGGGAATACCTGATGCCCTTTAAATTTTGACCATTTTTTCAACCCGCGGGCTGTCGTTTTTTTCATGTTTTCGGCGTGACTTCCGGAGCTGAAATTTCTTTGGAACAAAGATTATTCTTTCTAATCTCTGCAATTTCTCGATTAATACCCACCCCGTTGACATTTTATCAGGTTTTGGGGAATACCTGATGCCCTTTAAATTTTGACCATTTTTTCAACCCACGGGCTGTCGTTTTTTTTCAGGTTTTCGGCGTGACCTCCGGAGCTGAAATTTCTTTGGAACAAAGATAATTCTTTCTAATCTCTGCAATTTCTCGATTAATACCCACCCCCTTGTCATTTTATCAGGTTTTGGGGAAGATTTGACAACCTTTAAATTTTGACCATTTTTTCAACCCGCGGGCTGTCCTTTTTTTCGTGTTTTCGGCGTGACCTCCGGAGCTGAAATTTCTTTGGAACAAAGATAATTCTTTCTAATCTCTGCAATTTCTCGATTAATACCCACCCCCTTGTCATTTTATCAGGTTTTGGGGAAGATCTGACAACCTTTAAATTTTGACCATTTTTTCAACCCGCGGGCTGTCGTTTTTTTCGTGTTTTCAGCGTGACCACCGGAGCTGAAATTTCTTTGGAACAAAGATAATTCTTTCTAATCTCTGCAATTTCTCGATTAATACCCACCCCGTTGTCATTTTATCAGGTTTTGGGGAAGATCTGACGACCTTTAAATTTTGACCATTTTTTCAACCCGCGGGCTGTCGTTTTTTTCATGTTTTCGGCGTGACTTCCGGAGCTGAAATTTCTTTGGAACAAAGATTATTCTTTCTAATCTCTGCAATTTCTCGATTAATACCCACCCCGTTGACATTTTATCAGGTTTTGGGGAATACCTGATGCCCTTTAAATTTTGACCATTTTTTCAACCCGCGGGCTGTCGTTTTTTTCATGTTTTCGGCGTGACTTCCGGAGCTGAAATTTCTTTGGAACAAAGATTATTCTTTCTAATCTCTGCAATTTCTCGATTAATACCCACCCCGTTGACATTTTATCAGGTTTTGGGGAATACCTGATGCCCTTTAAATTTTGACCATTTTTTCAACCCACGGGCTGTCGTTTTTTTTCAGGTTTTCGGCGTGACCTCCGGAGCTGAAATTTCTTTGGAACAAAGATAATTCTTTCTAATCTCTGCAATTTCTCGATTAATACCCACCCCGTTGTCATTTTATCAGGTTTTGGGGATGATCTGACGACCTTTAAATTTTGACCATTTTTTCAACCCGCGGGCTGTCGTTTTTTTCATGTTTTCGGCGTGACCTCCGGAGCTGAAATTTCTTTGGAACAAAGATAATTCTTTCTAATCTCTGCAATTTCGCAATTAATACCCTCCCCGTTGTCATTTTATCAGGTTTTGGGGAAGATCTGACGCCCATTAAATTTTGACCATTTTTTCACCACGCGGGCTGTCGTTTTTTTCAGGTTTTCAGCGTGACCTCTGGAGCTGAAATTTCTTTGGAACAAAGATAATTCTTTCTAATCTCTGCAATATCTCGATTAATACCCACCCCGTTGACATTTTATCAGGTTTTGGCGAATACCTGATGCCCTTTAAATTTTGACCATTTTTTCAACCCGCGGGCTGTCGTTTTTTTTCAGGTTTTCGGCGTGACCTCCGGAGCTGAAATTTCTTTGGAACAAAGATTATTCTTTCTAATCTCTGCAATTTCTCGATTAATACCCACCCCGTTGTCATTTTATCAGGTTTTGGGGAAGATTTGACGACCTTTAAATTTTGACCATTTTTTCAACCCGCGGGCTGTCGTTTTTTTCATGTTTTCGGCGTGACTTCCGGAGCTGAAGTTTCTTTGGAACAAAGATTATTCTTTCTAATCTCTGCAATTTCTCGATTAATACCCACCCCGTTGACATTTTATCAGGTTTTGGGGAATACCTGATGCCCTTTAAATTTTGACCATTTTTTCAACCCACGGGCTGTCGTTTTTTTTCAGGTTTTCGGCGTGACCTCCGGAGCTGAAATTTCTTTGGAACAAAGATAATTCTTTCTAATCTCTGCAATTTCTCGATTAATACCCACCCCGTTGTCATTTTATCAGGTTTTGGGGATGATCTGACGACCTTTAAATTTTGACCATTTTTTCAACCCGCGGGCTGTCGTTTTTTTCATGTTTTCGGCGTGACCTCCGGAGCTGAAATTTCTTTGGAACAAAGATAATTCTTTCTAATCTCTGCAATTTCTCGATTAATACCCACCCCCTTGTCATTTTATCAGGTTTTGGGGAAGATCTGAAAACCTTTAAATTTTGACCATTTTTTCAACCCGCGGGCTGTCGTTTTTTTCATGTTTTCGGCGTGACCTCCGGAGCTGAAATTTCTTTGGAACAAAGATAATTCTTTCTAATCTCTGCAATTTCTCGATTAATACCCTCCCCGTTGTCATTTTATCAGGTTTTGGGGAAGATCTGACGCCGTTTAAATTTTGACCATTTTTTCAACCCGCGGGCTGTCGTTTTTTTCGTGTTTTCGGCGTGACCTCCGGAGCTGAAATTTCTTTGGAACAAAGATAATTCTTTCTAATCTCTGCAATTTCTCGATTAATACCCACCCTGTTGTCATTTTATCAGGTTTTGGGGAAGATTTGACGACCTTTAAATTTTGACCATTTTTTCAACCCGCGGGCTGTCGTTTTTTTCATGTTTTCGGCGTGACTTCCGGAGCTGAAATTTCTTTGGAACAAAGATTATTCTTTCTAATCTCTGCAATTTCTCGATTAATACCCACCCCGTTGACATTTTATCAGGTTTTGGGGAATACCTGATGCCCTTTAAATTTTGACCATTTTTTCAACCCGCGGGCTGTCGTTTTTTTTCAGGTTTTCGGCGTGACCTCCGGAGCTGAAATTTCTTTGGAACAAAGATAATTCTTTCTAATCTCTGCAATTTCTCGATTAATACCCACCCCCTTGTCATTTTATCAGGTTTTGGGGAAGATCTGACAACCTTTAAATTTTGACCATTTTTTCAACCCGCGGGCTGTCGTTTTTTTCGTGTTTTCAGCGTGACCTCCGGAGCTGAAATTTCTTTGGAACAAAGATTATTCTTTCTAATCTCTGCAATTTCTCGATTAATACCCACCCCGTTGTCATTTTATCAGGTTTTGGGGAAGATTTGACGACCTTTAAATTTTGACCATTTTTTCAACCCGCGGGCTGTCGTTTTTTTCATGTTTTCGGCGTGACTTCCGGAGCTGAAATTTCTTTGGAACAAAGATAATTCTTTCTAATCTCTGCAATTTCTCGATTAATACCCACCCCGTTGTCATTTTATCAGGTTTTGGGGATGATCTGACGACCTTTAAATTTTGACCATTTTTTCAACCCGCGGGCTGTCGTTTTTTTCATGTTTTCGGCGTGACCTCCGGAGCTGAAATTTCTTTGGAACAAAGATAATTCTTTCTAATCTCTGCAATTTCTCGATTAATACCCTCCCCGTTGTCATTTTATCAGGTTTTGGGGAAGATCTGACGCCGTTTTAATTTTGACCATTTTTTCAACCCGCGGGCTGTCGTTTTTTTCGTGTTTTCGGCGTGACCTCCGGAGCTGAAATTTCTTTGGAACAAAGATAATTCTTTCTAATCTCTGCAATTTCTCGATTAATACCCACCCCGTTGTCATTTTATCAGGTTTTGGGGAAGATTTGACGACCTTTAAATTTTGACCATTTTTTCAACCCGCGGGCTGTCGTTTTTTTCATGTTTTCGGCGTGACTTCCGGAGCTGAAATTTCTTTGGAACAAAGATTATTCTTTCTAATCTCTGCAATTTCTCGATTAATACCCACCCCGTTGACATTTTATCAGGTTTTGGGGAATACCTGATGCCCTTTAAATTTTGACCATTTTTTCAACCCGCGGGCTGTCGTTTTTTTTCAGGTTTTCGGCGTGACCTCCGGAGCTGAAATTTCTTTGGAACAAAGATAATTCTTTCTAATCTCTGCAATTTCTCGATTAATACCCACCCCGTTGTCATTTTATCAGGTTTTGGGGATGATCTGACGACCTTTAAATTTTGACCATTTTTTCAACCCGCGGGCTGTCGTTTTTTTCATGTTTTCGGCGTGACCTCCGGAGCTGAAATTTCTTTGGAACAAAGATAATTCTTTCTAATCTCTGCAATTTCTCGATTAATACCCACCCCGTTGTCATTTTATCAGGTTTTGGGGAAGATTTGACGACCTTTAAATTTTGACCATTTTTTCAACCCGCGGGCTGTCGTTTTTTTCATGTTTTCGGCGTGACTTCCGGAGCTGAAATTTCTTTGGAACAAAGATTATTCTTTCTAATCTCTGCAATTTCTCGATTAATACCCACCCCGTTGACATTTTATCAGGTTTTGGGGAACACCTGATGCCCTTTAAATTTTGACCATTTTTTCAACCCGCGGGCTGTCGTTTTTTTTCAGGTTTTCGGCGTGACCTCCGGAGCTGAAATTTCTTTGGAACAAAGATAATTCTTTCTAATCTCTGCAATTTCTCGATTAATACCCACCCCCTTGTCATTTTATCAGGTTTTGGGGAAGATCTGACAACCTTTAAATTTTGACCATTTTTTCAACCCGCGGGCTGTCCTTTTTTTCGTGTTTTCGGCGTGACCTCCGGAGCTGAAATTTCTTTGGAACAAAGATAATTCTTTCTAATCTCTGCAATTTCTCGATTAATACCCACCCCCTTGTCATTTTATCAGGTTTTGGGGAAGATCTGACAACCTTTAAATTTTGACCATTTTTTCAACCCGCGGGCTGTCGTTTTTTTCGTGTTTTCGGCGTGACCTCCGGAGCTGAAATTTCTTTGGAACAAAGATAATTCTTTCTAATCTCTGCAATTTCTCGATTAATACCCACCCCGTTGTCATTTTATCAGGTTTTGGGGAAGATCTGACGACCTTTAAATTTTGACCATTTTTTCAACCCGCGGGCTGTCGTTTTTTTCATGTTTTCGGCGTGACTTCCGGAGCTGAAATTTCTTTGGAACAAAGATAATTCTTTCTAATCTCTGCAATTTCTCGATTAATACCCACCCCGTTGTCATTTTATCAGGTTTTGGGGAAGATTTGACGACCTTTAAATTTTGACCATTTTTTCAACCCGCGGGCTGTCGTTTTTTTCATGTTTTCGGCGTGACTTCCGGAGCTGAAATTTCTTTGGAACAAAGATTATTCTTTCTAATCTCTGCAATTTCTCGATTAATACCCACCCCGTTGACATTTTATCAGGTTTTGGGGAATACCTGATGCCCTTTAAATTTTGACCATTTTTTCAACCCGCGGGCTGTCGTTTTTTTTCAGGTTTTCGGCGTGACCTCCGGAGCTGAAATTTCTTTGGAACAAAGATAATTCTTTCTAATCTCTGCAATTTCTCGATTAATACCCACCCCCTTGTCATTTTATCAGGTTTTGGGGAAGATCTGACAACCTTTAAATTTTGACCATTTTTTCAACCCGCGGGCTGTCCTTTTTTTCGTGTTTTCGGCGTGACCTCCGGAGCTGAAATTTCTTTGGAACAAAGATAATTCTTTCTAATCTCTGCAATTTCTCGATTAATACCCACCCCCTTGTCATTTTATCAGGTTTTGGGGAAGATCTGACAACCTTTAAATTTTGACCATTTTTTCAACCCGCGGGCTGTCGTTTTTTTCGTGTTTTCGGCGTGACCTCCGGAGCTGAAATTTCTTTGGAACAAAGATAATTCTTTCTAATCTCTGCAATTTCTCGATTAATACCCACCCCGTTGTCATTTTATCAGGTTTTGGGGAAGATCTGACGACCTTTAAATTTTGACCATTTTTTCAACCCGCGGGCTGTCGTTTTTTTCATGTTTTCGGCGTGACTTCCGGAGCTGAAATTTCTTTGGAACAAAGATTATTCTTTCTAATCTCTGCAATTTCTCGATTAATACCCACCCCGTTGTCATTTTATCAGGTTTTGGGGAAGATTTGACGACCTTTAAATTTTGACCATTTTTTCAACCCGCGGGCTGTCGTTTTTTTCATGTTTTCGGCGTGACTTCCGGAGCTGAAATTTCTTTGGAACAAAGATTATTCTTTCTAATCTCTGCAATTTCTCGATTAATACCCACCCCGTTGACATTTTATCAGGTTTTGGGGAAGATTTGACGACCTTTAAATTTTGACCATTTTTTCAACCCGCGGGCTGTCGTTTTTTTCATGTTTTCGGCGTGACTTCCGGAGCTGAAATTTCTTTGGAACAAAGATTATTCTTTCTAATCTCTGCAATTTCTCGATTAATACCCACCCCGTTGACATTTTATCAGGTTTTGGGGAACACCTGATGCCCTTTAAATTTTGACCATTTTTTCAACCCGCGGGCTGTCGTTTTTTTTCAGGTTTTCGGCGTGACCTCCGGAGCTGAAATTTCTTTGGAACAAAGATAATTCTTTCTAATCTCTGCAATTTCTCGATTAATACCCACCCCCTTGTCATTTTATCAGGTTTTGGGGAAGATCTGACAACCTTTAAATTTTGACCATTTTTTCAACCCGCGGGCTGTCCTTTTTTTCGTGTTTTCGGCGTGACCTCCGGAGCTGAAATTTCTTTGGAACAAAGATAATTCTTTCTAATCTCTGCAATTTCTCGATTAATACCCACCCCCTTGTCATTTTATCAGGTTTTGGGGAAGATCTGACAACCTTTAAATTTTGACCATTTTTTCAACCCGCGGGCTGTCGTTTTTTTCGTGTTTTCGGCGTGACCTCCGGAGCTGAAATTTCTTTGGAACAAAGATAATTCTTTCTAATCTCTGCAATTTCTCGATTAATACCCACCCCGTTGTCATTTTATCAGGTTTTGGGGAAGATCTGACGACCTTTAAATTTTGACCATTTTTTCAACCCGCGGGCTGTCGTTTTTTTCATGTTTTCGGCGTGACTTCCGGAGCTGAAATTTCTTTGGAACAAAGATAATTCTTTCTAATCTCTGCAATTTCTCGATTAATACCCACCCCGTTGTCATTTTATCAGGTTTTGGGGAAGATTTGACGACCTTTAAATTTTGACCATTTTTTCAACCCGCGGGCTGTCGTTTTTTTCATGTTTTCGGCGTGACTTCCGGAGCTGAAATTTCTTTGGAACAAAGATTATTCTTTCTAATCTCTGCAATTTCTCGATTAATACCCACCCCGTTGACATTTTATCAGGTTTTGGGGAATACCTGATGCCCTTTAAATTTTGACCATTTTTTCAACCCGCGGGCTGTCGTTTTTTTTCAGGTTTTCGGCGTGACCTCCGGAGCTGAAATTTCTTTGGAACAAAGATAATTCTTTCTAATCTCTGCAATTTCTCGATTAATACCCACCCCCTTGTCATTTTATCAGGTTTTGGGGAAGATCTGACAACCTTTAAATTTTGACCATTTTTTCAACCCGCGGGCTGTCCTTTTTTTCGTGTTTTCGGCGTGACCTCCGGAGCTGAAATTTCTTTGGAACAAAGATAATTCTTTCTAATTTCTGCAATTTCTCGATTAATACCCACCCCCTTGTCATTTTATCAGGTTTTGGGGAAGATCTGACAACCTTTAAATTTTGACCATTTTTTCAACCCGCGGGCTGTCGTTTTTTTCGTGTTTTCGGCGTGACCTCCGGAGCTGAAATTTCTTTGGAACAAAGATAATTCTTTCTAATCTCTGCAATTTCTCGATTAATACCCACCCCGTTGTCATTTTATCAGGTTTTGGGGAAGATCTGACGACCTTTAAATTTTGACCATTTTTTCAACCCACGGGCTGTCGTTTTTTTCATGTTTTCGGCGTGACTTCCGGAGCTGAAATTTCTTTGGAACAAAGATTATTCTTTCTAATCTCTGCAATTTCTCGATTAATACCCACCCCGTTGACATTTTATCAGGTTTTGGGGAATACCTGATGCCCTTTAAATTTTGACCATTTTTTCAACCCGCGGGCTGTCGTTTTTTTCGTGTTTTCGGCGTGACCTCCGGAGCTGAAATTTCTTTGGAACAAAGATAATTCTTTCTAATCTCTGCAATTTCTCGATTAATACCCACCCCGTTGTCATTTTATCAGGTTTTGGGGAAGATTTGACGACCTTTAAATTTTGACCATTTTTTCAACCCGCGGGCTGTCGTTTTTTTCATGTTTTCGGCGTGACTTCCGGAGCTGAAATTTCTTTGGAACAAAGATTATTCTTTCTAATCTCTGCAATTTCTCGATTAATACCCACCCCGTTGACATTTTATCAGGTTTTGGGGAATACCTGATGCCCTTTAAATTTTGACCATTTTTTCAACCCGCGGGCTGTCGTTTTTTTTCAGGTTTTCGGCGTGACCTCCGGAGCTGAAATTTCTTTGGAACAAAGATAATTCTTTCTAATCTCTGCAATTTCTCGATTAATACCCACCCCGTTGTCATTTTATCAGGTTTTGGGGAAGATCTGACGACCTTTAAATTTTGACCATTTTTTCAACCCGCGGGCTGTCGTTTTTTTCATGTTTTCGGCGTGACTTCCGGAGCTGAAATTTCTTTGGAACAAAGATTATTCTTTCTAATCTCTGCAATTTCTCGATTAATACCCACCCCGTTGTCATTTTATCAGGTTTTGGGGAAGATTTGACGACCTTTAAATTTTGACCATTTTTTCAACCCGCGGGCTGTCGTTTTTTTCATGTTTTCGGCGTGACTTCCGGAGCTGAAATTTCTTTGGAACAAAGATTATTCTTTCTAATCTCTGCAATTTCTCGATTAATACCCACCCCGTTGACATTTTATCAGGTTTTGGGGAAGATTTGACGACCTTTAAATTTTGACCATTTTTTCAACCCGCGGGCTGTCGTTTTTTTCATGTTTTCGGCGTGACTTCCGGAGCTGAAATTTCTTTGGAACAAAGATTATTCTTTCTAATCTCTGCAATTTCTCGATTAATACCCACCCCGTTGACATTTTATCAGGTTTTGGGGAACACCTGATGCCCTTTAAATTTTGACCATTTTTTCAACCCGCGGGCTGTCGTTTTTTTTCAGGTTTTCGGCGTGACCTCCGGAGCTGAAATTTCTTTGGAACAAAGATAATTCTTTCTAATCTCTGCAATTTCTCGATTAATACCCACCCCCTTGTCATTTTATCAGGTTTTGGGGAAGATCTGACAACCTTTAAATTTTGACCATTTTTTCAACCCGCGGGCTGTCCTTTTTTTCGTGTTTTCGGCGTGACCTCCGGAGCTGAAATTTCTTTGGAACAAAGATAATTCTTTCTAATCTCTGCAATTTCTCGATTAATACCCACCCCCTTGTCATTTTATCAGGTTTTGGGGAAGATCTGACAACCTTTAAATTTTGACCATTTTTTCAACCCGCGGGCTGTCGTTTTTTTCGTGTTTTCGGCGTGACCTCCGGAGCTGAAATTTCTTTGGAACAAAGATAATTCTTTCTAATCTCTGCAATTTCTCGATTAATACCCACCCCGTTGTCATTTTATCAGGTTTTGGGGAAGATCTGACGACCTTTAAATTTTGACCATTTTTTCAACCCGCGGGCTGTCGTTTTTTTCATGTTTTCGGCGTGACTTCCGGAGCTGAAATTTCTTTGGAACAAAGATAATTCTTTCTAATCTCTGCAATTTCTCGATTAATACCCACCCCGTTGTCATTTTATCAGGTTTTGGGGAAGATTTGACGACCTTTAAATTTTGACCATTTTTTCAACCCGCGGGCTGTCGTTTTTTTCATGTTTTCGGCGTGACTTCCGGAGCTGAAATTTCTTTGGAACAAAGATTATTCTTTCTAATCTCTGCAATTTCTCGATTAATACCCACCCCGTTGACATTTTATCAGGTTTTGGGGAATACCTGATGCCCTTTAAATTTTGACCATTTTTTCAACCCGCGGGCTGTCGTTTTTTTTCATGTTTTCGGCGTGACCTCCGGAGCTGAAATTTCTTTGGAACAAAGATAATTCTTTCTAATCTCTGCAATTTCTCGATTAATACCCACCCCGTTGTCATTTTATCAGGTTTTGGGGAAGATCTGACGACCTTTAAATTTTGACCATTTTTTCAACCCGCGGGCTGTCGTTTTTTTCATGTTTTCGGCGTGACTTCCGGAGCTGAAATTTCTTTGGAACAAAGATTATTCTTTCTAATCTCTGCAATTTCTCGATTAATACCCACCCCGTTGTCATTTTATCAGGTTTTGGGGAAGATTTGACGACCTTTAAATTTTGACCATTTTTTCAACCCGCGGGCTGTCGTTTTTTTCATGTTTTCGGCGTGACTTCCGGAGCTGAAATTTCTTTGGAACAAAGATAATTCTTTCTAATCTCTGCAATTTCTCGATTAATACCCACCCCGTTGTCATTTTATCAGGTTTTGGGGAAGATTTGACGACCTTTAAATTTTGACCATTTTTTCAACCCGCGGGCTGTCGTTTTTTTCATGTTTTCGGCGTGACTTCCGGAGCTGAAATTTCTTTGGAACAAAGATTATTCTTTCTAATCTCTGCAATTTCTCGATTAATACCCACCCCGTTGACATTTTATCAGGTTTTGGGGAATACCTGATGCCCTTTAAATTTTGACCATTTTTTCAACCCGCGGGCTGTCGTTTTTTTTCAGGTTTTCGGCGTGACCTCCGGAGCTGAAATTTCTTTGGAACAAAGATAATTCTTTCTAATCTCTGCAATTTCTCGATTAATACCCACCCCCTTGTCATTTTATCAGGTTTTGGGGAAGATCTGACAACCTTTAAATTTTGACCATTTTTTCAACCCGCGGGCTGTCCTTTTTTTCGTGTTTTCGGCGTGACCTCCGGAGCTGAAATTTCTTTGGAACAAAGATAATTCTTTCTAATCTCTGCAATTTCTCGATTAATACCCACCCCCTTGTCATTTTATCAGGTTTTGGGGAAGATCTGACAACCTTTAAATTTTGACCATTTTTTCAACCCGCGGGCTGTCGTTTTTTTCGTGTTTTCGGCGTGACCTCCGGAGCTGAAATTTCTTTGGAACAAAGATAATTCTTTCTAATCTCTGCAATTTCTCGATTAATACCCACCCCGTTGTCATTTTATCAGGTTTTGGGGAAGATCTGACGACCTTTAAATTTTGACCATTTTTTCAACCCGCGGGCTGTCGTTTTTTTCATGTTTTCGGCGTGACTTCCGGAGCTGAAATTTCTTTGGAACAAAGATTATTCTTTCTAATCTCTGCAATTTCTCGATTAATACCCACCCCGTTGACATTTTATCAGGTTTTGGGGAATACCTGATGCCCTTTAAATTTTGACCATTTTTTCAACCCGCGGGCTGTCGTTTTTTTCGTGTTTTCGGCGTGACCTCCGGAGCTGAAATTTCTTTGGAACAAAGATAATTCTTTCTAATCTCTGCAATTTCTCGATTAATACCCACCCCGTTGTCATTTTATCAGGTTTTGGGGAAGATTTGACGACCTTTAAATTTTGACCATTTTTTCAACCCGCGGGCTGTCGTTTTTTTCATGTTTTCGGCGTGACTTCCGGAGGTGAAATTTCTTTGGAACAAAGATTATTCTTTCTAATCTCTGCAATTTCTCGATTAATACCCACCCCGTTGACATTTTATCAGGTTTTGGGGAATACCTGATGCCCTTTAAATTTTGACCATTTTTTCAACCCGCGGGCTGTCGTTTTTTTTCAGGTTTTCGGCGTGACCTCCGGAGCTGAAATTTCTTTGGAACAAAGATAATTCTTTCTAATCTCTGCAATTTCTCGATTAATACCCACCCCGTTGTCATTTTATCAGGTTTTGGGGATGATCTGACGACCTTTAAATTTTGACCATTTTTTCAACCCGCGGGCTGTCGTTTTTTTCATGTTTTCGGCGTGACCTCCGGAGCTGAAATTTCTTTGGAACAAAGATAATTCTTTCTAATCTCTGCAATTTCTCGATTAATACCCACCCCGTTGTCATTTTATCAGGTTTTGGGGAAGATTTGACGACCTTTAAATTTTGACCATTTTTTCAACCCGCGGGCTGTCGTTTTTTTCGTGTTTTCGGCGTGACCTCCGGAGCTGAAATTTCTTTGGAACAAAGATAATTCTTTCTAATCTCTGCAATTTCTCGATTAATACCCACCCCGTTGTCATTTTATCAGGTTTTGGGGAAGATTTGACGACCTTTAAATTTTGACCATTTTTTCAACCCGCGGGCTGTCGTTTTTTTCATGTTTTCGGCGTGACCTCCGGAGCTGAAATTTCTTTGGAACAAAGATTATTCTTTCTAATCTCTGCAATTTCTCGATTAATACCCACCCCGTTGTCATTTTATCAGGTTTTGGGGAAGATTTGACGACCTTTAAATTTTGACCATTTTTTCAACCCGCGGGCTGTCGTTTTTTTCATGTTTTCGGCGTGACTTCCGGAGCTGAAATTTCTTTGGAACAAAGATTATTCTTTCTAATCTCTGCAATTTCTCGATTAATACCCACCCCGTTGACATTTTATCAGGTTTTGGGGAATACCTGATGCCCTTTAAATTTTGACCATTTTTTCAACCCGCGGGCTGTCGTTTTTTTCGTGTTTTCGGCGTGACCTCCGGAGCTCAAATTTCTTTGGAACAAAGATAATTCTTTCTAATCTCTGCAATTTCTCGATCAATACCCACCCCGTTGACATTTTATCAGGTTTTGGGGAATACCTGATGCCCTTTAAATTTTGACCATTTTTTCAACCCGCGGGCTGTCGTTTTTTTCGTGTTTTCGGCGTGACCTCCGGAGCTGAAATTTCTTTGGAACAAAGATAATTCTTTCTAATCTCTGCAATTTCTCGATTAATACCCACCCCGTTGTCATTTTATCAGGTTTTGGGGAAGATTTGACGACCTTTAAATTTTGACCATTTTTTCAACCCGCGGGCTGTCGTTTTTTTCGTGTTTTCGGCGTGACTTCCGGAGCTGAAATTTCTTTGGAACAAAGATTATTCTTTCTAATCTCTGCAATTTCTCGATTAATACCCACCCCGTTGACATTTTATCAGGTTTTGGGGAATACCTGATGCCCTTTAAATTTTGACCATTTTTTCAACCCGCGGGCTGTCGTTTTTTTCGTGTTTTCGGCGTGACCTCCGGAGCTGAAATTTCTTTGGAACAAAGATAATTCTTTCTAATCTCTGCAATTTCTCGATTAATACCCACCCCGTTGTCATTTTATCAGGTTTTGGGGAAGATTTGACGACCTTTAAATTTTGACCATTTTTTCAACCCGCGGGCTGTCGTTTTTTTCATGTTTTCGGCGTGACTTCCGGAGCTGAAATTTCTTTGGAACAAAGATTATTCTTTCTAATCTCTGCAATTTCTCGATTAATACCCACCCCGTTGACATTTTATCAGGTTTTGGGGAATACCTGATGCCCTTTAAATTTTGACCATTTTTTCAACCCGCGGGCTGTCGTTTTTTTTCAGGTTTTCGGCGTGACCTCCGGAGCTGAAATTTCTTTGGAACAAAGATAATTCTTTCTAATCTCTGCAATTTCTCGATTAATACCCACCCCGTTGTCATTTTATCAGGTTTTGGGGAAGATCTGACGACCTTTAAATTTTGACCATTTTTTCAACCCGCGGGCTGTCGTTTTTTTCATGTTTTCGGCGTGACTTCCGGAGCTGAAATTTCTTTGGAACAAAGATTATTCTTTCTAATCTCTGCAATTTCTCGATTAATACCCACCCCGTTGTCATTTTATCAGGTTTTGGGGAAGATTTGACGACCTTTAAATTTTGACCATTTTTTCAACCCGCGGGCTGTCGTTTTTTTCATGTTTTCGGCGTGACTTCCGGAGCTGAAATTTCTTTGGAACAAAGATTATTCTTTCTAATCTCTGCAATTTCTCGATTAATACCCACCCCGTTGACATTTTATCAGGTTTTGGGGAATACCTGATGCCCTTTAAATTTTGACCATTTTTTCAACCCGCGGGCTGTCGTTTTTTTTCATGTTTTCGGCGTGACCTCCGGAGCTGAAATTTCTTTGGAACAAAGATAATTCTTTCTAATCTCTGCAATTTCTCGATTAATACCCACCCCGTTGTCATTTTATCAGGTTTTGGGGAAGATCTGACGACCTTTAAATTTTGACCATTTTTTCAACCCGCGGGCTGTCGTTTTTTTCATGTTTTCGGCGTGACTTCCGGAGCTGAAATTTCTTTGGAACAAAGATTATTCTTTCTAATCTCTGCAATTTCTCGATTAATACCCACCCCGTTGTCATTTTATCAGGTTTTGGGGAAGATTTGACGACCTTTAAATTTTGACCATTTTTTCAACCCGCGGGCTGTCGTTTTTTTCATGTTTTCGGCGTGACTTCCGGAGCTGAAATTTCTTTGGAACAAAGATAATTCTTTCTAATCTCTGCAATTTCTCGATTAATACCCACCCCGTTGTCATTTTATCAGGTTTTGGGGAAGATTTGACGACCTTTAAATTTTGACCATTTTTTCAACCCGCGGGCTGTCGTTTTTTTCATGTTTTCGGCGTGACTTCCGGAGCTGAAATTTCTTTGGAACAAAGATTATTCTTTCTAATCTCTGCAATTTCTCGATTAATACCCACCCCGTTGACATTTTATCAGGTTTTGGGGAATACCTGATGCCCTTTAAATTTTGACCATTTTTTCAACCCGCGGGCTGTCGTTTTTTTTCAGGTTTTCGGCGTGACCTCCGGAGCTGAAATTTCTTTGGAACAAAGATAATTCTTTCTAATCTCTGCAATTTCTCGATTAATACCCACCCCCTTGTCATTTTATCAGGTTTTGGGGAAGATCTGACAACCTTTAAATTTTGACCATTTTTTCAACCCGCGGGCTGTCCTTTTTTTCGTGTTTTCGGCGTGACCTCCGGAGCTGAAATTTCTTTGGAACAAAGATAATTCTTTCTAATCTCTGCAATTTCTCGATTAATACCCACCCCCTTGTCATTTTATCAGGTTTTGGGGAAGATCTGACAACCTTTAAATTTTGACCATTTTTTCAACCCGCGGGCTGTCGTTTTTTTCGTGTTTTCGGCGTGACCTCCGGAGCTGAAATTTCTTTGGAACAAAGATAATTCTTTCTAATCTCTGCAATTTCTCGATTAATACCCACCCCGTTGTCATTTTATCAGGTTTTGGGGAAGATCTGACGACCTTTAAATTTTGACCATTTTTTCAACCCGCGGGCTGTCGTTTTTTTCATGTTTTCGGCGTGACTTCCGGAGCTGAAATTTCTTTGGAACAAAGATTATTCTTTCTAATCTCTGCAATTTCTCGATTAATACCCACCCCGTTGACATTTTATCAGGTTTTGGGGAATACCTGATGCCCTTTAAATTTTGACCATTTTTTCAACCCGCGGGCTGTCGTTTTTTTCGTGTTTTCGGCGTGACCTCCGGAGCTGAAATTTCTTTGGAACAAAGATAATTCTTTCTAATCTCTGCAATTTCTCGATTAATACCCACCCCGTTGTCATTTTATCAGGTTTTGGGGAAGATTTGACGACCTTTAAATTTTGACCATTTTTTCAACCCGCGGGCTGTCGTTTTTTTCATGTTTTCGGCGTGACTTCCGGAGGTGAAATTTCTTTGGAACAAAGATTATTCTTTCTAATCTCTGCAATTTCTCGATTAATACCCACCCCGTTGACATTTTATCAGGTTTTGGGGAATACCTGATGCCCTTTAAATTTTGACCATTTTTTCAACCCGCGGGCTGTCGTTTTTTTTCAGGTTTTCGGCGTGACCTCCGGAGCTGAAATTTCTTTGGAACAAAGATAATTCTTTCTAATCTCTGCAATTTCTCGATTAATACCCACCCCGTTGTCATTTTATCAGGTTTTGGGGATGATCTGACGACCTTTAAATTTTGACCATTTTTTCAACCCGCGGGCTGTCGTTTTTTTCATGTTTTCGGCGTGACCTCCGGAGCTGAAATTTCTTTGGAACAAAGATAATTCTTTCTAATCTCTGCAATTTCTCGATTAATACCCACCCCGTTGTCATTTTATCAGGTTTTGGGGAAGATTTGACGACCTTTAAATTTTGACCATTTTTTCAACCCGCGGGCTGTCGTTTTTTTCGTGTTTTCGGCGTGACCTCCGGAGCTGAAATTTCTTTGGAACAAAGATAATTCTTTCTAATCTCTGCAATTTCTCGATTAATACCCACCCCGTTGTCATTTTATCAGGTTTTGGGGAAGATTTGACGACCTTTAAATTTTGACCATTTTTTCAACCCGCGGGCTGTCGTTTTTTTCATGTTTTCGGCGTGACCTCCGGAGCTGAAATTTCTTTGGAACAAAGATTATTCTTTCTAATCTCTGCAATTTCTCGATTAATACCCACCCCGTTGTCATTTTATCAGGTTTTGGGGAAGATTTGACGACCTTTAAATTTTGACCATTTTTTCAACCCGCGGGCTGTCGTTTTTTTCATGTTTTCGGCGTGACTTCCGGAGCTGAAATTTCTTTGGAACAAAGATTATTCTTTCTAATCTCTGCAATTTCTCGATTAATACCCACCCCGTTGACATTTTATCAGGTTTTGGGGAATACCTGATGCCCTTTAAATTTTGACCATTTTTTCAACCCGCGGGCTGTCGTTTTTTTCGTGTTTTCGGCGTGACCTCCGGAGCTCAAATTTCTTTGGAACAAAGATAATTCTTTCTAATCTCTGCAATTTCTCGATCAATACCCACCCCGTTGACATTTTATCAGGTTTTGGGGAATACCTGATGCCCTTTAAATTTTGACCATTTTTTCAACCCGCGGGCTGTCGTTTTTTTCGTGTTTTCGGCGTGACCTCCGGAGCTGAAATTTCTTTGGAACAAAGATAATTCTTTCTAATCTCTGCAATTTCTCGATTAATACCCACCCCGTTGTCATTTTATCAGGTTTTGGGGAAGATTTGACGACCTTTAAATTTTGACCATTTTTTCAACCCGCGGGCTGTCGTTTTTTTCGTGTTTTCGGCGTGACTTCCGGAGCTGAAATTTCTTTGGAACAAAGATTATTCTTTCTAATCTCTGCAATTTCTCGATTAATACCCACCCCGTTGACATTTTATCAGGTTTTGGGGAATACCTGATGCCCTTTAAATTTTGACCATTTTTTCAACCCGCGGGCTGTCGTTTTTTTCGTGTTTTCGGCGTGACCTCCGGAGCTGAAATTTCTTTGGAACAAAGATAATTCTTTCTAATCTCTGCAATTTCTCGATTAATACCCACCCCGTTGTCATTTTATCAGGTTTTGGGGAAGATTTGACGACCTTTAAATTTTGACCATTTTTTCAACCCGCGGGCTGTCGTTTTTTTCATGTTTTCGGCGTGACTTCCGGAGCTGAAATTTCTTTGGAACAAAGATTATTCTTTCTAATCTCTGCAATTTCTCGATTAATACCCACCCCGTTGACATTTTATCAGGTTTTGGGGAATACCTGATGCCCTTTAAATTTTGACCATTTTTTCAACCCGCGGGCTGTCGTTTTTTTTCAGGTTTTCGGCGTGACCTCCGGAGCTGAAATTTCTTTGGAACAAAGATAATTCTTTCTAATCTCTGCAATTTCTCGATTAATACCCACCCCGTTGTCATTTTATCAGGTTTTGGGGATGATCTGACGACCTTTAAATTTTGACCATTTTTTCAACCCGCGGGCTGTCGTTTTTTTCATGTTTTCGGCGTGACCTCCGGAGCTGAAATTTCTTTGGAACAAAGACAATTCTTTCTAATCTCTGCAATTTCTCGATTAATACCCTCCCCGTTGTCATTTTATCAGGTTTTGGGGAAGATCTGACGCCGTTTAAATTTTGACCATTTTTTCAACCCGCGGGCTGTCGTTTTTTTCGTGTTTTCGGCGTGACCTCCGGAGCTGAAATTTCTTTGGAACAAAGATAATTCTTTCTAATCTCTGCAATTTCTCGATTAATACTCACCCCGTTGTCATTTTATCAGGTTTTGGGGAAGATTTGACGACCTTTAAATTTTGACCATTTTTTCAACCCGCGGGCTGTCATTTTTTTCATGTTTTCGGCGTGACTTCCGGAGCTGAAATTTCTTTGGAACAAAGATTATTCTTTCTAATCTCTGCAATTTCTCGATTAATACCCACCCCGTTGACATTTTATCAGGTTTTGGGGAATACCTGATGCCCTTTAAATTTTGACCATTTTTTCAACCCGCGGGCTGTCGTTTTTTTCGTGTTTTCGGCGTGACCTCCGGAGCTGAAATTTCTTTGGAACAAAGATAATTCTTTCTAATCTCTGCAATTTCTCGATTAATACCCACCCCCTTGTCATTTTATCAGGTTTTGGGGAAGATCTGACAACCTTTAAATTTTGACCATTTTTTCAACCCGCGGGCTGTCGTTTTTTTCGTGTTTTCGGCGTGACCTCCGGAGCTCAAATTTCTTTGGAACAAAGATAATTCTTTCTAATCTCTGCAATTTCTCGATTAATACCCACCCCCTTGTCATTTCATCAGGTTTTGGGGAATACCTGATGCCCTTTAAATTTTGACCATTTTTTCAACCCGCGGGCTGTCGTTTTTTTCGTGTTTTCGGCGTGACCTCCGGAGCTGAAATTTCTTTGGAACAAAGATAATTCTTTCTAATCTCTGCAATTTCTCGATTAATACCCACCCCGTTGTCATTTTATCAGGTTTTGGGGAAGATCTGACAACCTTTAAATTTTGACCATTTTTTCAACCCGCGGGCTGTCCTTTTTTTCATGTTTTCGGCGTGACTTCCGGAGCTGAAATTTCTTTGGAAGAAAGATAATTCTTTCTAATCTCTGCAATTTCTCGATTAATACCCACCCCCTTGTCATTTTATCAGGTTTTGGGGAAGATCTGACAACCTTTAAATTTTGACCATTTTTTCAACCCGCGGGCTGTCGTTTTTTTCATGTTTTCGGCGTGACTTCCGGAGCTGAAATTTCTTTGGAACAAAGATTATTCTTTCTAATCTCTGCAATTTCTCGATTAATACCCACCCCGTTGACATTTTATCAGGTTTTGGGGAATACCTGATGCCCTTTAAATTTTGACCATTTTTTCAACCCGCGGGCTGTCGTTTTTTTTCAGGTTTTCGGCGTGACCTCCGGAGCTGAAATTTCTTTGGAACAAAGATAATTCTTTCTAATCTCTGCAATTTCTCGATTAATACCCACCCCGTTGTCATTTTATCAGGTTTTGGGGATGATCTGACGACCTTTAAATTTTGACCATTTTTTCAACCCGCGGGCTGTCGTTTTTTTCATGTTTTCGGCGTGACCTCCGGAGCTGAAATTTCTTTGGAACAAAGACAATTCTTTCTAATCTCTGCAATTTCTCGATTAATACCCTCCCCGTTGTCATTTTATCAGGTTTTGGGGAAGATCTGACGCCGTTTAAATTTTGACCATTTTTTCAACCCGCGGGCTGTCGTTTTTTTCGTGTTTTCGGCGTGACCTCCGGAGCTGAAATTTCTTTGGAACAAAGATAATTCTTTCTAATCTCTGCAATTTCTCGATTAATACTCACCCCGTTGTCATTTTATCAGGTTTTGGGGAAGATTTGACGACCTTTAAATTTTGACCATTTTTTCAACCCGCGGGCTGTCATTTTTTTCATGTTTTCGGCGTGACTTCCGGAGCTGAAATTTCTTTGGAACAAAGATTATTCTTTCTAATCTCTGCAATTTCTCGATTAATACCCACCCCGTTGACATTTTATCAGGTTTTGGGGAATACCTGATGCCCTTTAAATTTTGACCATTTTTTCAACCCGCGGGCTGTCGTTTTTTTCGTGTTTTCGGCGTGACCTCCGGAGCTGAAATTTCTTTGGAACAAAGATAATTCTTTCTAATCTCTGCAATTTCTCGATTAATACCCACCCCCTTGTCATTTTATCAGGTTTTGGGGAAGATCTGACAACCTTTAAATTTTGACCATTTTTTCAACCCGCGGGCTGTCGTTTTTTTCGTGTTTTCGGCGTGACCTCCGGAGCTCAAATTTCTTTGGAACAAAGATAATTCTTTCTAATCTCTGCAATTTCTCGATTAATACCCACCCCCTTGTCATTTCATCAGGTTTTGGGGAATACCTGATGCCCTTTAAATTTTGACCATTTTTTCAACCCGCGGGCTGTCGTTTTTTTCGTGTTTTCGGCGTGACCTCCGGAGCTGAAATTTCTTTGGAACAAAGATAATTCTTTCTAATCTCTGCAATTTCTCGATTAATACCCACCCCGTTGTCATTTTATCAGGTTTTGGGGAAGATCTGACAACCTTTAAATTTTGACCATTTTTTCAACCCGCGGGCTGTCCTTTTTTTCGTGTTTTCGGCGTGACCTCCGGAGCTGAAATTTCTTTGGAAGAAAGATAATTCTTTCTAATCTCTGCAATTTCTCGATTAATACCCACCCCCTTGTCATTTTATCAGGTTTTGGGGAAGATCTGACAACCTTTAAATTTTGACCATTTTTTCAACCCGCGGGCTGTCGTTTTTTTCATGTTTTCGGCGTGACTTCCGGAGCTGAAATTTCTTTGGAACAAAGATTATTCTTTCTAATCTCTGCAATTTCTCGATTAATACCCACCCCGTTGACATTTTATCAGGTTTTGGGGAATACCTGATGCCCTTTAAATTTTGACCATTTTTTCAACCCGCGGGCTGTCGTTTTTTTTCAGGTTTTCGGCGTGACCTCCGGAGCTGAAATTTCTTTGGAACAAAGATAATTCTTTCTAATCTCTGCAATTTCTCGATTAATACCCACCCCGTTGTCATTTTATCAGGTTTTGGGGATGATCTGACGACCTTTAAATTTTGACCATTTTTTCAACCCGCGGGCTGTCGTTTTTTTCATGTTTTCGGCGTGACCTCCGGAGCTGAAATTTCTTTGGAACAAAGACAATTCTTTCTAATCTCTGCAATTTCTCGATTAATACCCTCCCCGTTGTCATTTTATCAGGTTTTGGGGAAGATCTGACGCCGTTTAAATTTTGACCATTTTTTCAACCCGCGGGCTGTCGTTTTTTTCGTGTTTTCGGCGTGACCTCCGGAGCTGAAATTTCTTTGGAACAAAGATAATTCTTTCTAATCTCTGCAATTTCTCGATTAATACCCACCCCGTTGTCATTTTATCAGGTTTTGGGGAAGATTTGACGACCTTTAAATTTTGACCATTTTTTCAACCCGCGGGCTGTCATTTTTTTCATGTTTTCGGCGTGACTTCCGGAGCTGAAATTTCTTTGGAACAAAGATTATTCTTTCTAATCTCTGCAATTTCTCGATTAATACCCTCCCCGTTGTCATTTTATCAGGTTTTGGGGAAGATCTGACGCCGTTTAAATTTTGACCATTTTTTCAACCCGCGGGCTGTCGTTTTTTTCGTGTTTTCGGCGTGACCTCCGGAGCTGAAATTTCTTTGGAACAAAGATAATTCTTTCTAATCTCTGCAATTTCTCGATTAATACCCACCCCGTTGTCATTTTATCAGGTTTTGGGGAAGATTTGACGACCTTTAAATTTTGACCATTTTTTCAACCCGCGGGCTGTCGTTTTTTTCATGTTTTCGGCGTGACTTCCGGAGCTGAAATTTCTTTGGAACAAAGATAATTCTTTCTAATCTCTGCAATTTCTCGATTAATACCCACCCCCTTGTCATTTTATCAGGTTTTGGGGAAGATCTGACAACCTTTAAATTTTGACCATTTTTTCAACCCGCGGGCTGTCGTTTTTTTCGTGTTTTCGGCGTGACCTCCGGAGCTCAAATTTCTTTGGAACAAAGATAATTCTTTCTAATCTCTGCAATTTCTCGATTAATACCCACCCCCTTGTCATTTCATCAGGTTTTGGGGAATACCTGATGCCCTTTAAATTTTGACCATTTTTTCAACCCGCGGGCTGTCGTTTTTTTCGTGTTTTCGGCGTGACCTCCGGAGCTGAAATTTCTTTGGAACAAAGATAATTCTTTCTAATCTCTGCAATTTCTCGATTAATACCCACCCCGTTGTCATTTTATCAGGTTTTGGGGAAGATCTGACAACCTTTAAATTTTGACCATTTTTTCAACCCGCGGGCTGTCCTTTTTTTCGTGTTTTCGGCGTGACCTCCGGAGCTGAAATTTCTTTGGAAGAAAGATAATTCTTTCTAATCTCTGCAATTTCTCGATTAATACCCACCCCCTTGTCATTTTATCAGGTTTTGGGGAAGATCTGACAACCTTTAAATTTTGACCATTTTTTCAACCCGCGGGCTGTCGTTTTTTTCATGTTTTCGGCGTGACTTCCGGAGCTGAAATTTCTTTGGAACAAAGATTATTCTTTCTAATCTCTGCAATTTCTCGATTAATACCCACCCCGTTGACATTTTATCAGGTTTTGGGGAATACCTGATGCCCTTTAAATTTTGACCATTTTTTCAACCCGCGGGCTGTCGTTTTTTTTCAGGTTTTCGGCGTGACCTCCGGAGCTGAAATTTCTTTGGAACAAAGATAATTCTTTCTAATCTCTGCAATTTCTCGATTAATACCCACCCCGTTGTCATTTTATCAGGTTTTGGGGAAGATTTGACGACCTTTAAATTTTGACCATTTTTTCAACCCGCGGGCTGTCGTTTTTTTTCGTGTTTTCGGCGTGACTTCCGGAGCTGAAATTTCTTTGGAACAAAGATTATTCTTTCTAATCTCTGCAATTTCTCGATTAATACCCACCCCGTTGACATTTTATCAGGTTTTGGGGAATACCTGATGCCCTTTAAATTTTGACCATTTTTTCAACCCGCGGGCTGTCGTTTTTTTCGTGTTTTCGGCGTGACCTCCGGAGCTGAAATTTCTTTGGAACAAAGATAATTCTTTCTAATCTCTGCAATTTCTCGATTAATACCCACCCCGTTGTCATTTTATCAGGTTTTGGGGAAGATTTGACGACCTTTAAATTTTGACCATTTTTTCAACCCGCGGGCTGTCATTTTTTTCATGTTTTCGGCGTGACTTCCGGAGCTGAAATTTCTTTGGAACAAAGATTATTCTTTCTAATCTCTGCAATTTCTCGATTAATACCCACCCCGTTGACATTTTATCAGGTTTTGGGGGAATACCTGATGCCCTTTAAATTTTGACCATTTTTTCAACCCGCGGGCTGTCGTTTTTTTCGTGTTTTCGGCGTGACCTCCGGAGCTGAAATTTCTTTGGAACAAAGATAATTCTTTCTAATCTCTGCAATTTCTCGATTAATACCCACCCCCTTGTCATTTTATCAGGTTTTGGGGAAGATCTGACAACCTTTAAATTTTGACCATTTTTTCAACCCGCGGGCTGTCGTTTTTTTCGTGTTTTCGGCGTGACCTCCGGAGCTGAAATTTCTTTGGAACAAAGATAATTCTTTCTAATCTCTGCAATTTCTCGATTAATACCCACCCCGTTGTCATTTTATCAGGTTTTGGGGAAGATTTGACGACCTTTAAATTTTGACCATTTTTTCAACCCGCGGGCTGTCGTTTTTTTCATGTTTTCGGCGTGACTTCCGGAGCTGAAATTTCTTTGGAACAAAGATAATTCTTTCTAATCTCTGCAATTTCTCGATTAATACCCACCCCCTTGTCATTTTATCAGGTTTTGGGGAAGATCTGACAACCTTTAAATTTTGACCATTTTTTCAACCCGCGGGCTGTCGTTTTTTTCGTGTTTTCGGCGTGACCTCCGGAGCTCAAATTTCTTTGGAACAAAGATAATTCTTTCTAATCTCTGCAATTTCTCGATTAATACCCACCCCCTTGTCATTTCATCAGGTTTTGGGGAATACCTGATGCCCTTTAAATTTTGACCATTTTTTCAACCCGCGGGCTGTCGTTTTTTTCGTGTTTTCGGCGTGACCTCCGGAGCTGAAATTTCTTTGGAACAAAGATAATTCTTTCTAATCTCTGCAATTTCTCGATTAATACCCACCCCGTTGTCATTTTATCAGGTTTTGGGGAAGATCTGACAACCTTTAAATTTTGACCATTTTTTCAACCCGCGGGCTGTCCTTTTTTTCGTGTTTTCGGCGTGACCTCCGGAGCTGAAATTTCTTTGGAAGAAAGATAATTCTTTCTAATCTCTGCAATTTCTCGATTAATACCCACCCCCTTGTCATTTTATCAGGTTTTGGGGAAGATCTGACAACCTTTAAATTTTGACCATTTTTTCAACCCGCGGGCTGTCGTTTTTTTCATGTTTTCGGCGTGACTTCCGGAGCTGAAATTTCTTTGGAACAAAGATTATTCTTTCTAATCTCTGCAATTTCTCGATTAATACCCACCCCGTTGACATTTTATCAGGTTTTGGGGAATACCTGATGCCCTTTAAATTTTGACCATTTTTTCAACCCGCGGGCTGTCGTTTTTTTTCAGGTTTTCGGCGTGACCTACGGAGCTGAAATTTCTTTGGAACAAAGATAATTCTTTCTAATCTCTGCAATTTCTCGATTAATACCCACCCCGTTGTCATTTTATCAGGTTTTGGGGAAGATTTGACGACCTTTAAATTTTGACCATTTTTTCAACCCGCGGGCTGTCGTTTTTTTCGTGTTTTCGGCGTGACTTCCGGAGCTGAAATTTCTTTGGAACAAAGATTATTCTTTCTAATCTCTGCAATTTCTCGATTAATACCCACCCCGTTGACATTTTATCAGGTTTTGGGGAATACCTGATGCCCTTTAAATTTTGACCATTTTTTCAACCCGCGGGCTGTCGTTTTTTTCGTGTTTTCGGCGTGACCTCCGGAGCTGAAATTTCTTTGGAACAAAGATAATTCTTTCTAATCTCTGCAATTTCTCGATTAATACCCACCCCGTTGTCATTTTATCAGGTTTTGGGGAAGATTTGACGACCTTTAAATTTTGACCATTTTTTCAACCCGCGGGCTGTCATTTTTTTCATGTTTTCGGCGTGACTTCCGGAGCTGAAATTTCTTTGGAACAAAGATAATTCTTTCTAATCTCTGCAATTTCTCGATTAATACCCACCCCGTTGTCATTTTATCAGGTTTTGGGGAAGATCTGACAACCTTTAAATTTTGACCATTTTTTCAACCCGCGGGCTGTCGTTTTTTTCGTGTTTTCGGCGTGACCTCCGGAGCTGAAATTTCTTTGGAACAAAGATAATTCTTTCTAATCTATGCAATTTCTCGATTAATACCCACCCCGTTGTCATTTTATCAGGTTTTGGGGAAGATCTGACGACCTTTAAATTTTGACCATTTTTTCAACCCGCGGGCTGTCGTTTTTTTCATGTTTTCGGCGTGACTTCCAGAGCTGAAATTTCTTTGGAACAAAGATTATTCTTTCTAATCTCTGCAATTTCTCGATTAATACCCACCCCGTTGACATTTTATCAGGTTTTGGGGAATACCTGATGCCCTTTAAATTTTGACCATTTTTTCAACCCGCGGGCTGTCGTTTTTTCCGTGTTTTCGGCGTGACCTCCGGAGCTGACATTTCTTTGGAACAAAGATAATTCTTTCTAATCTCTGCAATTTCTCGATTAATACCCACCCCCTTGTCATTTTATCAGGTTTTGGGGAAGATTTGACGACCTTTAAATTTTGACCATTTTTTCAACCCGCGGGCTGTCGTTTTTTTCGTGTTTTCGGCGTGACTTCCGGAGCTGAAATTTCTTTGGAACAAAGATTATTCTTTCTAATCTCTGCAATTTCTCGATTAATACCCACCCCGTTGACATTTTATCAGGTTTTGGGGAAGATCTGACGACCTTTAAATTTTGACCATTTTTTCAACCCGCGGGCTGTCGTTTTTTTCATGTTTTCGGCGTGACTTCCGGAGCTGAAATTTCTTTGGAACAAAGATAATTCTTTCTAATCTCTGCAATTTCTCGATTAATACCCACCCCGTTGACATTTTATCAGGTTTTGGGGAATACCTGATGCCCTTTAAATTTTGACCATTTTTTCAACCCGCGGGCTGTCGTTTTTTTTCAGGTTTTCGGCGTGACCTCCGGAGCTGAAATTTCTTTGGAACAAAGATAATTCTTTCTAATCTCTGCAATTTCTCGATTAATACCCACCCCGTTGTCATTTTATCAGGTTTTGGGGATGATCTGACGACCTTTAAATTTTGACCATTTTTTCAACCCGCGGGCTGTCGTTTTTTTCATGTTTTCGGCGTGACCTCCGGAGCTGAAATTTCTTTGGAACAAAGATAATTCTTTCTAATCTCTGCAATTTCTCAATTAATACCCTCCCCGTTGTCATTTTATCAGGTTTTGGAGAAGATCTGACGCCCATTAAATTTTGACCATTTTTTCACCACGCGGGCTGTCGTTTTTTTCAAGTTTTCAGCGTGACCTCTGGAGCTGAAATTTCTTTGGAACAAAGATAATTCTTTCTAATCTCTGCAATATCTCGATTAATACCCACCCCGTTGTCATTTTATCAGGTTTTGGGGATGATCTGACGACCTTTAAATTTTGACCATTTTTTCAACCCGCGGGCTGTCGTTTTTTTCATGTTTTCGGCGTGACCTCCGGAGCTGAAATTTCTTTGGAACAAAGATAATTCTTTCTAATCTCTGCAATTTCTCGATTAATACCCACCCCCTTGTCATTTTATCAGGTTTTGGGGAAGATCTGACAACCTTTAAATTTTGACCATTTTTTCAACCCGCGGGCTGTCCTTTTTTTCGTGTTTTCGGCGTGACCTCCGGAGCTGAAATTTCTTTGGAACAAAGATAATTCTTTCTAATCTCTGCAATTTCTCGATTAATACCCACCCCCTTGTCATTTTATCAGGTTTTGGGGAAGATCTGACAACCTTTAAATTTTGACCATTTTTTCAACCCGCGGGCTGTCGTTTTTTTCGTGTTTTCGGCGTGACCTCCGGAGCTGAAATTTCTTTGGAACAAAGATAATTCTTTCTAATCTCTGCAATTTCTCGATTAATACCCACCCCGTTGTCATTTTATCAGGTTTTGGGGAAGATCTGACGACCTTTAAATTTTGACCATTTTTTCAACCCGCGGGCTGTCGTTTTTTTCATGTTTTCGGCGTGACTTCCGGAGCTGAAATTTCTTTGGAACAAAGATTATTCTTTCTAATCTCTGCAATTTCTCGATTAATACCCACCCCGTTGACATTTTATCAGGTTTTGGGGAATACCTGATGCCCTTTAAATTTTGACCATTTTTTCAACCCGCGGGCTGTCGTTTTTTTCATGTTTTCGGCGTGACCTCCGGAGCTGAAATTTCTTTGGAACAAAGATAATTCTTTCTAATCTCTGCAATTTCTCGATTAATACCCACCCCCTTGTCATTTTATCAGGTTTTGGGGAAGATCTGACAACCTTTAAATTTTGACCATTTTTTCAACCCGCGGGCTGTCGTTTTTTTCGTGTTTTCGGCGTGACCTCCGGAGCTGAAATTTCTTTGGAACAAAGATAATTCTTTCTAATCTCTGCAATTTCTCGATTAATACCCACCCCGTTGTCATTTTATCAGGTTTTGGGGAAGATCTGACGACCTTTAAATTTTGACCATTTTTTCAACCCGCGGGCTGTCGTTTTTTTCATGTTTTCGGCGTGACTTCCGGAGCTGAAATTTCTTTGGAACAAAGATTATTCTTTCTAATCTCTGCAATTTCTCGATTAATACCCATCCCGTTGACATTTTATCAGGTTTTGGGGAATACCTGATGCCCTTTAAATTTTGACCATTTTTTCAACCCGCGGGCTGTCGTTTTTTTCGTGTTTTCGGCGTGACCTCCGGAGCTGAAATTTCTTTGGAACAAAGATAATTCTTTCTAATCTCTGCAATTTCTCGATTAATACCCACCCCGTTGTCATTTTATCAGGTTTTGGGGAAGATTTGACGACCTTTAAATTTTGACCATTTTTTCAACCCGCGGGCTGTCGTTTTTTTCATGTTTTCGGCGTGACTTCCGGAGCTGAAATTTCTTTGGAACAAAGATTATTCTTTCTAATCTCTGCAATTTCTCGATTAATACCCACCCCGTTGACATTTTATCAGGTTTTGGGGAATACCTGACGACCTTTAAATTTTGACCATTTTTTCAACCCGCGGGCTGTCGTTTTTTTCGTGTTTTCGGCGTGACTTCCGGAGCTGAAATTTCTTTGGAACAAAGATTATTCTTTCTAATCTCTGCAATTTCTCGATTAATACCCACCCCGTTGACATTTTATCAGGTTTTGGGGAAGATCTGACGACCTTTAAATTTTGACCATTTTTTCAACCCGCGGGCTGTCGTTTTTTTCATGTTTTCGGCGTGACTTCCGGAGCTGAAATTTCTTTGGAACAAAGATAATTCTTTCTAATCTCTGCAATTTCTCGATTAATACCCACCCCGTTGACATTTTATCAGGTTTTGGGGAATACCTGATGCCCTTTAAATTTTGACCATTTTTTCAACTCGCGGGCTGTCGTTTTTTTTCAGGTTTTCGGCGTGACCTCCGGAGCTGAAATTTCTTTGGAACAAAGATAATTCTTTCTAATCTCTGCAATTTCTCGATTAATACCCACCCCGTTGTCATTTTATCAGGTTTTGGGGATGATCTGACGACCTTTAAATTTTGACCATTTTTTCAACCCGCGGGCTGTCGTTTTTTTCATGTTTTCGGCGTGACCTCCGGAGCTGAAATTTCTTTGGAACAAAGATAATTCTTTCTAATCTCTGCAATTTCTCAATTAATACCCTCCCCGTTGTCATTTTATCAGGTTTTGGAGAAGATCTGACGCCCATTAAATTTTGACCATTTTTTCACCACGCGGGCTGTCGTTTTTTTCAGGTTTTCAGCGTGACCTCTGGAGCTGAAATTTCTTTGGAACAAAGATAATTCTTTCTAATCTCTGCAATATCTCGATTAATACCCACCCCGTTGTCATTTTATCAGGTTTTGGGGATGATCTGACGACCTTTAAATTTTGACCATTTTTTCAACCCGCGGGCTGTCGTTTTTTTCATGTTTTCGGCGTGACCTCCGGAGCTGAAATTTCTTTGGAACAAAGATAATTCTTTCTAATCTCTGCAATTTCTCGATTAATACCCACCCCCTTGTCATTTTATCAGGTTTTGGGGAAGATCTGACAACCTTTAAATTTTGACCATTTTTTCAACCCGCGGGCTGTCCTTTTTTTCGTGTTTTCGGCGTGACCTCCGGAGCTGAAATTTCTTTGGAACAAAGATAATTCTTTCTAATCTCTGCAATTTCTCGATTAATACCCACCCCCTTGTCATTTTATCAGGTTTTGGGGAAGATCTGACAACCTTTAAATTTTGACCATTTTTTCAACCCGCGGGCTGTCGTTTTTTTCGTGTTTTCGGCGTGACCTCCGGAGCTGAAATTTCTTTGGAACAAAGATAATTCTTTCTAATCTCTGCAATTTCTCGATTAATACCCACCCCGTTGTCATTTTATCAGGTTTTGGGGAAGATCTGACGACCTTTAAATTTTGACCATTTTTTCAACCCGCGGGCTGTCGTTTTTTTCATGTTTTCGGCGTGACTTCCGGAGCTGAAATTTCTTTGGAACAAAGATTATTCTTTCTAATCTCTGCAATTTCTCGATTAATACCCACCCCGTTGACATTTTATCAGGTTTTGGGGAATACCTGATGCCCTTTAAATTTTGACCATTTTTTCAACCCGCGGGCTGTCGTTTTTTTCATGTTTTCGGCGTGACCTCCGGAGCTGAAATTTCTTTGGAACAAAGATAATTCTTTCTAATCTCTGCAATTTCTCGATTAATACCCTCCCCGTTGTCATTTTATCAGGTTTTGGGGAAGATCTGACGCCGTTTAAATTTTGACCATTTTTTCAACCCGCGGGCTGTCGTTTTTTTCGTGTTTTCGGCGTGACCTCCGGAGCTGAAATTTCTTTGGAACAAAGATAATTCTTTCTAATCTCTGCAATTTCTCGATTAATACCCACCCCGTTGTCATTTTATCAGGTTTTGGGGAAGATTTGACGACCTTTAAATTTTGACCATTTTTTCAACCCGCGGGCTGTCGTTTTTTTCGTGTTTTCGGCGTGACTTCCGGAGCTGAAATTTCTTTGGAACAAAGATTATTCTTTCTAATCTCTGCAATTTCTCGATTAATACCCATCCCGTTGACATTTTATCAGGTTTTGGGGAATACCTGATGCCCTTTAAATTTTGACCATTTTTTCAACCCGCGGGCTGTCGTTTTTTTCGTGTTTTCGGCGTGACCTCCGGAGCTGAAATTTCTTTGGAACAAAGATAATTCTTTCTAATCTCTGCAATTTCTCGATTAATACCCACCCCGTTGTCATTTTATCAGGTTTTGGGGAAGATTTGACGACCTTTAAATTTTGACCATTTTTTCAACCTGCGGGCTGTCGTTTTTTTCATGTTTTCGGCGTGACTTCCGGAGCTGAAATTTCTTTGGAACAAAGATTATTCTTTCTAATCTCTGCAATTTCTCGATTAATACCCACCCCGTTGACATTTTATCAGGTTTTGGGGAATACCTGATGCCCTTTAAATTTTGACCATTTTTTCAACCCGCGGGCTGTCGTTTTTTTTCAGGTTTTCGGCGTGACCTCCGGAGCTGAAATTTCTTTGGAACAAAGATAATTCTTTCTAATCTCTGCAATTTCTCGATTAATACCCACCCCGTTGACATTTTATCAGGTTTTGGGGAACACCTGATGCCCTTTAAATTTTGACCATTTTTTCAACCCACGGGCTGTCGTTTTTTTTCAGGTTTTCGGCGTGACCTCCGGAGCTGAAATTTCTTTGGAACAAAGATAATTCTTTCTAATCTCTGCAATTTCTCGATTAATACCCACCCCGTTGTCATTTTATCAGGTTTTGGGGAAGATCTGACGACCTTTAAATTTTGACCATTTTTTCAACCCGCGGGCTGTCGTTTTTTTCATGTTTTCAGCGTGACCTCCGGAGCTGAAATTTCTTTGGAACAAAGATAATTCTTTCTAATCTCTGCAATTTCTCGATTAATACCCACCCCCTTGTCATTTTATCAGGTTTTGGGGAAGATCTGACAACCTTTAAATTTTGACCATTTTTTCAACCCGCAGGCTGTCCTTTTTTTCGTGTTTTCGGCGTGACCTCCGGAGCTGAAATTTCTTTGGAACAAAGATAATTCTTTCTAATCTCTGCAATTTCTCGATTAATACCCACCCCCTTGTCATTTTATCAGGTTTTGGGGAAGATCTGACAACCTTTAAATTTTGACCATTTTTTCAACCCGCGGGCTGTCGTTTTTTTCGTGTTTTCGGCGTGACCTCCGGAGCTGAAATTTCTTTGGAACAAAGATAATTCTTTCTAATCTCTGCAATTTCTCGATTAATACCCACCCCGTTGTCATTTTATCAGGTTTTGGGGAAGATCTGACGACCTTTAAATTTTGACCATTTTTTCAACCCGCGGGCTGTCGTTTTTTTCATGTTTTCGGCGTGACTTCCGGAGCTGAAATTTCTTTGGAACAAAGATAATTCTTTCTAATCTCTGCAATTTCTCGATTAATACCCACCCCGTTGTCATTTTATCAGGTTTTGGGGAAGATTTGACGACCTTTAAATTTTGACCATTTTTTCAACCCGCGGGCTGTCGTTTTTTTCGTGTTTTCGGCGTGACTTCCGGAGCTGAAATTTCTTTGGAACAAAGATTATTCTTTCTAATCTCTGCAATTTCTCGATTAATACCCACCCCGTTGACATTTTATCAGGTTTTGGGGAATACCTGATGCCCTTTAAATTTTGACCATTTTTTCAACCCGCGGGCTGTCGTTTTTTTCGTGTTTTCGGCGTGACCTCCGGAGCTGAAATTTCTTTGGAACAAAGATAATTCTTTCTAATCTCTGCAATTTCTCGATTAATACCCACCCCGTTGTCATTTTATCAGGTTTTGGGGAAGATTTGACGACCTTTAAATTTTGACCATTTTTTCAACCCGCGGGCTGTCGTTTTTTTCATGTTTTCGGCGTGACTTCCGGAGCTGAAATTTCTTTGGAACAAAGATAATTCTTTCTAATCTCTGCAATTTCTCGATTAATACCCACCCCCTTGTCATTTTATCAGGTTTTGGGGAAGATCTGACAACCTTTAAATTTTGACCATTTTTTCAACCCGCGGGCTGTCGTTTTTTTCGTGTTTTCGGCGTGACCTCCGGAGCTCAAATTTCTTTGGAACAAAGATAATTCTTTCTAATCTCTGCAATTTCTCGATTAATACCCACCCCCTTGTCATTTCATCAGGTTTTGGGGAATACCTGATGCCCTTTAAATTTTGACCATTTTTTCAACCCGCGGGCTGTCGTTTTTTTCGTGTTTTCGGCGTGACCTCCGGAGCTGAAATTTCTTTGGAACAAAGATAATTCTTTCTAATCTCTGCAATTTCTCGATTAATACCCACCCCGTTGTCATTTTATCAGGTTTTGGGGAAGATCTGACAACCTTTAAATTTTGACCATTTTTTCAACCCGCGGGCTGTCCTTTTTTTCGTGTTTTCGGCGTGACCTCCGGAGCTGAAATTTCTTTGGAAGAAAGATAATTCTTTCTAATCTCTGCAATTTCTCGATTAATACCCACCCCCTTGTCATTTTATCAGGTTTTGGGGAAGATCTGACAACCTTTAAATTTTGACCATTTTTTCAACCCGCGGGCTGTCGTTTTTTTCATGTTTTCGGCGTGACTTCCGGAGCTGAAATTTCTTTGGAACAAAGATTATTCTTTCTAATCTCTGCAATTTCTCGATTAATACCCACCCCGTTGACATTTTATCAGGTTTTGGGGAATACCTGATGCCCTTTAAATTTTGACCATTTTTTCAACCCGCGGGCTGTCGTTTTTTTCGTGTTTTCGGCGTGACTTCCGGAGCTGAAATTTCTTTGGAACAAAGATTATTCTTTCTAATCTCTGCAATTTCTCGATTAATACCCACCCCGTTGACATTTTATCAGGTTTTGGGGAATACCTGATGCCCTTTAAATTTTGACCATTTTTTCAACCCGCGGGCTGTCGTTTTTTTCGTGTTTTCGGCGTGACCTCCGGAGCTGAAATTTCTTTGGAACAAAGATAATTCTTTCTAATCTCTGCAATTTCTCGATTAATACCCACCCCGTTGTCATTTTATCAGGTTTTGGGGAAGATTTGACGACCTTTAAATTTTGACCATTTTTTCAACCCGCGGGCTGTCATTTTTTTCATGTTTTCGGCGTGACTTCCGGAGCTGAAATTTCTTTGGAACAAAGATTATTCTTTCTAATCTCTGCAATTTCTCGATTAATACCCACCCCGTTGACATTTTATCAGGTTTTGGGGAATACCTGATGCCCTTTAAATTTTGACCATTTTTTCAACCCGCGGGCTGTCGTTTTTTTCGTGTTTTCGGCGTGACCTCCGGAGCTGAAATTTCTTTGGAACAAAGATAATTCTTTCTAATCTCTGCAATTTCTCGATTAATACCCACCCCCTTGTCATTTTATCAGGTTTTGGGGAAGATCTGACAACCTTTAAATTTTGACCATTTTTTCAACCCGCGGGCTGTCGTTTTTTTCGTGTTTTCGGCGTGACCTCCGGAGCTGAAATTTCTTTGGAACAAAGATAATTCTTTCTAATCTCTGCAATTTCTCGATTAATACCCACCCCCTTGTCATTTCATCAGGTTTTGGGAATACCTGATGCCCTTTAAATTTTGACCATTTTTTCAACCCGCGGGCTGTCGTTTTTTTCGTGTTTTCGGCGTGACCTCCGGAGCTGAAATTTCTTTGGAACAAAGATAATTCTTTCTAATCTCTGCAATTTCTCGATTAATACCCACCCCGTTGTCATTTTATCAGGTTTTGGGGAAGATCTGACAACCTTTAAATTTTGACCATTTTTTCAACCCGCGGGCTGTCGTTTTTTTCGTGTTTTCGGCGTGACCTCCGGAGCTGAAATTTCTTTGGAACAAAGATAATTCTTTCTAATCTATGCAATTTCTCGATTAATACCCACCCCGTTGTCATTTTATCAGGTTTTGGGGAAGATCTGACGACCTTTAAATTTTGACCATTTTTTCAACCCGCGGGCTGTCGTTTTTTTCATGTTTTCGGCGTGACTTCCAGAGCTGAAATTTCTTTGGAACAAAGATTATTCTTTCTAATCTCTGCAATTTCTCGATTAATACCCACCCCGTTGACATTTTATCAGGTTTTGGGGAATACCTGATGCCCTTTAAATTTTGACCATTTTTTCAACCCGTGGGCTGTCGTTTTTTCCGTGTTTTCGGCGTGACCTCCGGAGCTGAAATTTCTTTGGAACAAAGATAATTCTTTCTAATCTCTGCAATTTCTCGATTAATACCCACCCCGTTGTCATTTTATCAGGTTTTGGGGAAGATTTGACGACCTTTAAATTTTGACCATTTTTTCAACCCGCGGGCTGTCGTTTTTTTCGTGTTTTCGGCGTGACTTCCGGAGCTGAAATTTCTTTGGAACAAAGATTATTCTTTCTAATCTCTGCAATTTCTCGATTAATACCCACCCCGTTGACATTTTATCAGGTTTTGGGGAAGATCTGACGACCTTTAAATTTTGACCATTTTTTCAACCCGCGGGCTGTCGTTTTTTTCATGTTTTCGGCGTGACTTCCGGAGCTGAAATTTCTTTGGAACAAAGATAATTCTTTCTAATCTCTGCAATTTCTCGATTAATACCCACCCCGTTGACATTTTATCAGGTTTTGGGGAATACCTGATGCCCTTTAAATTTTGACCATTTTTTCAACCCGCGGGCTGTCGTTTTTTTCATGTTTTCAGCGTGACCTCCGGAGCTGAAATTTCTTTGGAACAAAGATAATTCTTTCTAATCTCTGCAATTTCTCGATTAATACCCACCCCCTTGTCATTTTATCAGGTTTTGGGGAAGATCTGACAACCTTTAAATTTTGACCATTTTTTCAACCCGCAGGCTGTCCTTTTTTTCGTGTTTTCGGCGTGACCTCCGGAGCTGAAATTTCTTTGGAACAAAGATAATTCTTTCTAATCTCTGCAATTTCTCGATTAATACCCACCCCCTTGTCATTTTATCAGGTTTTGGGGAAGATCTGACAACCTTTAAATTTTGACCATTTTTTCAACCCGCGGGCTGTCGTTTTTTTCGTGTTTTCGGCGTGACCTCCGGAGCTGAAATTTCTTTGGAACAAAGATAATTCTTTCTAATCTCTGCAATTTCTCGATTAATACCCACCCCGTTGTCATTTTATCAGGTTTTGGGGAAGATCTGACGACCTTTAAATTTTGACCATTTTTTCAACCCGCGGGCTGTCGTTTTTTTCATGTTTTCGGCGTGACTTCCGGAGCTGAAATTTCTTTGGAACAAAGATAATTCTTTCTAATCTCTGCAATTTCTCGATTAATACCCACCCCGTTGTCATTTTATCAGGTTTTGGGGAAGATTTGACGACCTTTAAATTTTGACCATTTTTTCAACCCGCGGGCTGTCGTTTTTTTCGTGTTTTCGGCGTGACTTCCGGAGCTGAAATTTCTTTGGAACAAAGATTATTCTTTCTAATCTCTGCAATTTCTCGATTAATACCCACCCCGTTGACATTTTATCAGGTTTTGGGGAATACCTGATGCCCTTTAAATTTTGACCATTTTTTCAACCCGCGGGCTGTCGTTTTTTTCGTGTTTTCGGCGTGACCTCCGGAGCTGAAATTTCTTTGGAACAAAGATAATTCTTTCTAATCTCTGCAATTTCTCGATTAATACCCACCCCGTTGTCATTTTATCAGGTTTTGGGGAAGATTTGACGACCTTTAAATTTTGACCATTTTTTCAACCCGCGGGCTGTCGTTTTTTTCATGTTTTCGGCGTGACTTCCGGAGCTGAAATTTCTTTGGAACAAAGATAATTCTTTCTAATCTCTGCAATTTCTCGATTAATACCCACCCCCTTGTCATTTTATCAGGTTTTGGGGAAGATCTGACAACCTTTAAATTTTGACCATTTTTTCAACCCGCGGGCTGTCGTTTTTTTCGTGTTTTCGGCGTGACCTCCGGAGCTCAAATTTCTTTGGAACAAAGATAATTCTTTCTAATCTCTGCAATTTCTCGATTAATACCCACCCCCTTGTCATTTCATCAGGTTTTGGGGAATACCTGATGCCCTTTAAATTTTGACCATTTTTTCAACCCGCGGGCTGTCGTTTTTTTCGTGTTTTCGGCGTGACCTCCGGAGCTGAAATTTCTTTGGAACAAAGATAATTCTTTCTAATCTCTGCAATTTCTCGATTAATACCCACCCCGTTGTCATTTTATCAGGTTTTGGGGAAGATCTGACAACCTTTAAATTTTGACCATTTTTTCAACCCGCGGGCTGTCCTTTTTTTCGTGTTTTCGGCGTGACCTCCGGAGCTGAAATTTCTTTGGAAGAAAGATAATTCTTTCTAATCTCTGCAATTTCTCGATTAATACCCACCCCCTTGTCATTTTATCAGGTTTTGGGGAAGATCTGACAACCTTTAAATTTTGACCATTTTTTCAACCCGCGGGCTGTCGTTTTTTTCATGTTTTCGGCGTGACTTCCGGAGCTGAAATTTCTTTGGAACAAAGATTATTCTTTCTAATCTCTGCAATTTCTCGATTAATACCCACCCCGTTGACATTTTATCAGGTTTTGGGGAATACCTGATGCCCTTTAAATTTTGACCATTTTTTCAACCCGCGGGCTGTCGTTTTTTTCGTGTTTTCGGCGTGACTTCCGGAGCTGAAATTTCTTTGGAACAAAGATTATTCTTTCTAATCTCTGCAATTTCTCGATTAATACCCACCCCGTTGACATTTTATCAGGTTTTGGGGAATACCTGATGCCCTTTAAATTTTGACCATTTTTTCAACCCGCGGGCTGTCGTTTTTTTCGTGTTTTCGGCGTGACCTCCGGAGCTGAAATTTCTTTGGAACAAAGATAATTCTTTCTAATCTCTGCAATTTCTCGATTAATACCCACCCCGTTGTCATTTTATCAGGTTTTGGGGAAGATTTGACGACCTTTAAATTTTGACCATTTTTTCAACCCGCGGGCTGTCATTTTTTTTCATGTTTTCGGCGTGACTTCCGGAGCTGAAATTTCTTTGGAACAAAGATTATTCTTTCTAATCTCTGCAATTTCTCGATTAATACCCACCCCGTTGACATTTTATCAGGTTTTGGGGAATACCTGATGCCCTTTAAATTTTGACCATTTTTTCAACCCGCGGGCTGTCGTTTTTTTCGTGTTTTCGGCGTGACCTCCGGAGCTGAAATTTCTTTGGAACAAAGATAATTCTTTCTAATCTCTGCAATTTCTCGATTAATACCCACCCCCTTGTCATTTTATCAGGTTTTGGGGAAGATCTGACAACCTTTAAATTTTGACCATTTTTTCAACCCGCGGGCTGTCGTTTTTTTCGTGTTTTCGGCGTGACCTCCGGAGCTGAAATTTCTTTGGAACAAAGATAATTCTTTCTAATCTCTGCAATTTCTCGATTAATACCCACCCCCTTGTCATTTCATCAGGTTTTGGGAATACCTGATGCCCTTTAAATTTTGACCATTTTTTCAACCCGCGGGCTGTCGTTTTTTTCGTGTTTTCGGCGTGACCTCCGGAGCTGAAATTTCTTTGGAACAAAGATAATTCTTTCTAATCTCTGCAATTTCTCGATTAATACCCACCCCGTTGTCATTTTATCAGGTTTTGGGGAAGATCTGACAACCTTTAAATTTTGACCATTTTTTCAACCCGCGGGCTGTCGTTTTTTTCGTGTTTTCGGCGTGACCTCCGGAGCTGAAATTTCTTTGGAACAAAGATAATTCTTTCTAATCTATGCAATTTCTCGATTAATACCCACCCCGTTGTCATTTTATCAGGTTTTGGGGAAGATCTGACGACCTTTAAATTTTGACCATTTTTTCAACCCGCGGGCTGTCGTTTTTTTCATGTTTTCGGCGTGACTTCCAGAGCTGAAATTTCTTTGGAACAAAGATTATTCTTTCTAATCTCTGCAATTTCTCGATTAATACCCACCCCGTTGACATTTTATCAGGTTTTGGGGAATACCTGATGCCCTTTAAATTTTGACCATTTTTTCAACCCGTGGGCTGTCGTTTTTTCCGTGTTTTCGGCGTGACCTCCGGAGCTGAAATTTCTTTGGAACAAAGATAATTCTTTCTAATCTCTGCAATTTCTCGATTAATACCCACCCCGTTGTCATTTTATCAGGTTTTGGGGAAGATTTGACGACCTTTAAATTTTGACCATTTTTTCAACCCGCGGGCTGTCGTTTTTTTTCGTGTTTTCGGCGTGACTTCCGGAGCTGAAATTTCTTTGGAACAAAGATTATTCTTTCTAATCTCTGCAATTTCTCGATTAATACCCACCCCGTTGACATTTTATCAGGTTTTGGGGAAGATCTGACGACCTTTAAATTTTGACCATTTTTTCAACCCGCGGGCTGTCGTTTTTTTCATGTTTTCGGCGTGACTTCCGGAGCTGAAATTTCTTTGGAACAAAGATAATTCTTTCTAATCTCTGCAATTTCTCGATTAATACCCACCCCGTTGACATTTTATCAGGTTTTGGGGAATACCTGATGCCCTTTAAATTTTGACCATTTTTTCAACCCGCGGGCTGTCGTTTTTTTTCAGGTTTTCGGCGTGACCTCCGGAGCTGAAATTTCTTTGGAACAAAGATAATTCTTTCTAATCTCTGCAATTTCTCGATTAATACCCACCCCGTTGTCATTTTATCAGGTTTTGGGGATGATCTGACGACCTTTAAATTTTGACCATTTTTTCAACCCGCGGGCTGTCGTTTTTTTCATGTTTTCGGCGTGACCTCCGGAGCTGAAATTTCTTTGGAACAAAGATAATTCTTTCTAATCTCTGCAATTTCTCAATTAATACCCTCCCCGTTGTCATTTTATCAGGTTTTGGAGAAGATCTGACGCCCATTAAATTTTGACCATTTTTTCACCACGCGGGCTGTCGTTTTTTTCAGGTTTTCAGCGTGACCTCTGGAGCTGAAATTTCTTTGGAACAAAGATAATTCTTTCTAATCTCTGCAATATCTCGATTAATACCCACCCCCGTTGTCATTTTATCAGGTTTTGGGGAATACCTGACGCCGTTTAAATTTTGACCATTTTTTCAACCCGCGGGCTGTCGTTTTTTTCGTGTTTTCGGCGTGACCTCCGGAGCTGAAATTTCTTTGGAACAAAGATAATTCTTTCTAATCTCTGCAATATCTCGATTAATACCCACCCCGTTGTCATTTTATCAGGTTTTGGGGATGATCTGACGACCTTTAAATTTTGACCATTTTTTCAACCCGCGGGCTGTCGTTTTTTTCATGTTTTCGGCGTGACCTCCGGAGCTGAAATTTCTTTGGAACAAAGATAATTCTTTCTAATCTCTGCAATTTCTCGATTAATACCCACCCCCTTGTCATTTTATCAGGTTTTGGGGAAGATCTGACAACCTTTAAATTTTGACCATTTTTTCAACCCGCGGGCTGTCCTTTTTTTCGTGTTTTCGGCGTGACCTCCGGAGCTGAAATTTCTTTGGAACAAAGATAATTCTTTCTAATCTCTGCAATTTCTCAATTAATACCCTCCCCGTTGTCATTTTATCAGGTTTTGGAGAAGATCTGACGCCCATTAAATTTTGACCATTTTTTCACCACGCGGGCTGTCGTTTTTTTCAGGTTTTCAGCGTGACCTCTGGAGCTGAAATTTCTTTGGAACAAAGATAATTCTTTCTAATCTCTGCAATATCTCGATTAATACCCACCCCGTTGTCATTTTATCAGGTTTTGGGGATGATCTGACGACCTTTAAATTTTGACCATTTTTTCAACCCGCGGGCTGTCGTTTTTTTCATGTTTTCGGCGTGACCTCCGGAGCTGAAATTTCTTTGGAACAAAGATAATTCTTTCTAATCTCTGCAATTTCTCGATTAATACCCACCCCCTTGTCATTTTATCAGGTTTTGGGGAAGATCTGACAACCTTTAAATTTTGACCATTTTTTCAACCCGCGGGCTGTCCTTTTTTTCGTGTTTTCGGCGTGACCTCCGGAGCTGAAATTTCTTTGGAACAAAGATAATTCTTTCTAATCTCTGCAATTTCTCGATTAATACCCACCCCCTTGTCATTTTATCAGGTTTTGGGGAAGATCTGACAACCTTTAAATTTTGACCATTTTTTCAACCCGCGGGCTGTCGTTTTTTTCGTGTTTTCGGCGTGACCTCCGGAGCTGAAATTTCTTTGGAACAAAGATAATTCTTTCTAATCTCTGCAATTTCTCGATTAATACCCACCCCGTTGTCATTTTATCAGGTTTTGGGGAAGATCTGACGACCTTTAAATTTTGACCATTTTTTCAACCCGCGGGCTGTCGTTTTTTTCATGTTTTCGGCGTGACTTCCGGAGCTGAAATTTCTTTGGAACAAAGATAATTCTTTCTAATCTCTGCAATTTCTCGATTAATACCCACCCCGTTGACATTTTATCAGGTTTTGGGGAATACCTGATGCCCTTTAAATTTTGACCATTTTTTCAACCCGCGGGCTGTCGTTTTTTTCATGTTTTCGGCGTGACCTCCGGAGCTGAAATTTCTTTGGAACAAAGATAATTCTTTCTAATCTCTGCAATTTCTCGATTAATACCCTCCCCGTTGTCATTTTATCAGGTTTTTGGGGAAGATCTGACGCCGTTTAAATTTTGACCATTTTTTCAACCCGCGGGCTGTCGTTTTTTTCGTGTTTTCGGCGTGACCTCCGGAGCTGAAATTTCTTTGGAACAAAGATAATTCTTTCTAATCTCTGCAATTTCTCGATTAATACCCACCCCGTTGTCATTTTATCAGGTTTTGGGGAAGATCTGACGACCTTTAAATTTTGACCATTTTTTCAACCCGCGGGCTGTCGTTTTTTTCGTGTTTTCGGCGTGACTTCCGGAGCTGAAATTTCTTTGGAACAAAGATTATTCTTTCTAATCTCTGCAATTTCTCGATTAATACCCATCCCGTTGACATTTTATCAGGTTTTGGGGAATACCTGATGCCCTTTAAATTTTGACCATTTTTTCAACCCGCGGGCTGTCGTTTTTTTCGTGTTTTCGGCGTGACCTCCGGAGCTGAAATTTCTTTGGAACAAAGATAATTCTTTCTAATCTCTGCAATTTCTCGATTAATACCCACCCCGTTGTCATTTTATCAGGTTTTGGGGAAGATTTGACGACCTTTAAATTTTGACCATTTTTTCAACCCGCGGGCTGTCGTTTTTTTCATGTTTTCGGCGTGACTTCCGGAGCTGAAATTTCTTTGGAACAAAGATTATTCTTTCTAATCTCTGCAATTTCTCGATTAATACCCACCCCGTTGACATTTTATCAGGTTTTGGGGAATACCTGACGACCTTTAAATTTTGACCATTTTTTCAACCCGCGGGCTGTCGTTTTTTTCGTGTTTTCGGCGTGACTTCCGGAGCTGAAATTTCTTTGGAACAAAGATTATTCTTTCTAATCTCTGCAATTTCTCGATTAATACCCACCCCGTTGACATTTTATCAGGTTTTGGGGAAGATCTGACGACCTTTAAATTTTGACCATTTTTTCAACCCGCGGGCTGTCGTTTTTTTCATGTTTTCGGCGTGACTTCCGGAGCTGAAATTTCTTTGGAACAAAGATAATTCTTTCTAATCTCTGCAATTTCTCGATTAATACCCACCCCGTTGACATTTTATCAGGTTTTGGGGAATACCTGATGCCCTTTAAATTTTGACCATTTTTTCAACCCGCGGGCTGTCGTTTTTTTTCAGGTTTTCGGCGTGACCTCCGGAGCTGAAATTTCTTTGGAACAAAGATAATTCTTTCTAATCTCTGCAATTTCTCGATTAATACCCACCCCGTTGTCATTTTATCAGGTTTTGGGGATGATCTGACGACCTTTAAATTTTGACCATTTTTTCAACCCGCGGGCTGTCGTTTTTTTCATGTTTTCGGCGTGACCTCCGGAGCTGAAATTTCTTTGGAACAAAGATAATTCTTTCTAATCTCTGCAATTTCTCAATTAATACCCTCCCCGTTGTCATTTTATCAGGTTTTGGAGAAGATCTGACGCCCATTAAATTTTGACCATTTTTTCACCACGCGGGCTGTCGTTTTTTTCAGGTTTTCAGCGTGACCTCTGGAGCTGAAATTTCTTTGGAACAAAGATAATTCTTTCTAATCTCTGCAATATCTCGATTAATACCCACCCCGTTGTCATTTTATCAGGTTTTGGGGATGATCTGACGACCTTTAAATTTTGACCATTTTTTCAACCCGCGGGCTGTCGTTTTTTTCATGTTTTCGGCGTGACCTCCGGAGCTGAAATTTCTTTGGAACAAAGATAATTCTTTCTAATCTCTGCAATTTCTCAATTAATACCCTCCCCGTTGTCATTTTATCAGGTTTTGGAGAAGATCTGACGCCCATTAAATTTTGACCATTTTTTCACCACGCGGGCTGTCGTTTTTTTCAGGTTTTCAGCGTGACCTCTGGAGCTGAAATTTCTTTGGAACAAAGATAATTCTTTCTAATCTCTGCAATATCTCGATTAATACCCACCCCGTTGTCATTTTATCAGGTTTTGGGGATGATCTGACGACCTTTAAATTTTGACCATTTTTTCAACCCGCGGGCTGTCGTTTTTTTCATGTTTTCGGCGTGACCTCCGGAGCTGAAATTTCTTTGGAACAAAGATAATTCTTTCTAATCTCTGCAATTTCTCGATTAATACCCACCCCCTTGTCATTTTATCAGGTTTTGGGGAAGATCTGACAACCTTTAAATTTTGACCATTTTTTCAACCCGCGGGCTGTCCTTTTTTTCGTGTTTTCGGCGTGACCTCCGGAGCTGAAATTTCTTTGGAACAAAGATAATTCTTTCTAATCTCTGCAATTTCTCGATTAATACCCACCCCCTTGTCATTTTATCAGGTTTTGGGGAAGATCTGACAACCTTTAAATTTTGACCATTTTTTCAACCCGCGGGCTGTCGTTTTTTTCGTGTTTTCGGCGTGACCTCCGGAGCTGAAATTTCTTTGGAACAAAGATAATTCTTTCTAATCTCTGCAATTTCTCGATTAATACCCACCCCGTTGTCATTTTATCAGGTTTTGGGGAAGATCTGACGACCTTTAAATTTTGACCATTTTTTCAACCCGCGGGCTGTCGTTTTTTTCATGTTTTCGGCGTGACTTCCGGAGCTGAAATTTCTTTGGAACAAAGATTATTCTTTCTAATCTCTGCAATTTCTCGATTAATACCCACCCCGTTGACATTTTATCAGGTTTTGGGGAATACCTGATGCCCTTTAAATTTTGACCATTTTTTCAACCCGCGGGCTGTCGTTTTTTTCATGTTTTCGGCGTGACCTCCGGAGCTGAAATTTCTTTGGAACAAAGATAATTCTTTCTAATCTCTGCAATTTCTCGATTAATACCCTCCCCGTTGTCATTTTATCAGGTTTTGGGGAAGATCTGACGCCGTTTAAATTTTGACCATTTTTTCAACCCGCGGGCTGTCGTTTTTTTCGTGTTTTCGGCGTGACCTCCGGAGCTGAAATTTCTTTGGAACAAAGATAATTCTTTCTAATCTCTGCAATTTCTCGATTAATACCCACCCCGTTGTCATTTTATCAGGTTTTGGGGAAGATTTGACGACCTTTAAATTTTGACCATTTTTTCAACCCGCGGGCTGTCGTTTTTTTCGTGTTTTCGGCGTGACTTCCGGAGCTGAAATTTCTTTGGAACAAAGATTATTCTTTCTAATCTCTGCAATTTCTCGATTAATACCCATCCCGTTGACATTTTATCAGGTTTTGGGGAATACCTGATGCCCTTTAAATTTTGACCATTTTTTCAACCCGCGGGCTGTCGTTTTTTTCGTGTTTTCGGCGTGACCTCCGGAGCTGAAATTTCTTTGGAACAAAGATAATTCTTTCTAATCTCTGCAATTTCTCGATTAATACCCACCCCGTTGTCATTTTATCAGGTTTTGGGGAAGATTTGACGACCTTTAAATTTTGACCATTTTTTCAACCTGCGGGCTGTCGTTTTTTTCATGTTTTCGGCGTGACTTCCGGAGCTGAAATTTCTTTGGAACAAAGATTATTCTTTCTAATCTCTGCAATTTCTCGATTAATACCCACCCCGTTGACATTTTATCAGGTTTTGGGGAATACCTGATGCCCTTTAAATTTTGACCATTTTTTCAACCCGCGGGCTGTCGTTTTTTTTCAGGTTTTCGGCGTGACCTCCGGAGCTGAAATTTCTTTGGAACAAAGATAATTCTTTCTAATCTCTGCAATTTCTCGATTAATACCCACCCCGTTGACATTTTATCAGGTTTTGGGGAACACCTGATGCCCTTTAAATTTTGACCATTTTTTCAACCCACGGGCTGTCGTTTTTTTTCAGGTTTTCGGCGTGACCTCCGGAGCTGAAATTTCTTTGGAACAAAGATAATTCTTTCTAATCTCTGCAATTTCTCGATTAATACCCACCCCGTTGTCATTTTATCAGGTTTTGGGGAAGATCTGACGACCTTTAAATTTTGACCATTTTTTCAACCCGCGGGCTGTCGTTTTTTTCATGTTTTCAGCGTGACCTCCGGAGCTGAAATTTCTTTGGAACAAAGATAATTCTTTCTAATCTCTGCAATTTCTCGATTAATACCCACCCCCTTGTCATTTTATCAGGTTTTGGGGAAGATCTGACAACCTTTAAATTTTGACCATTTTTTCAACCCGCAGGCTGTCCTTTTTTTCGTGTTTTCGGCGTGACCTCCGGAGCTGAAATTTCTTTGGAACAAAGATAATTCTTTCTAATCTCTGCAATTTCTCGATTAATACCCACCCCCTTGTCATTTTATCAGGTTTTGGGGAAGATCTGACAACCTTTAAATTTTGACCATTTTTTCAACCCGCGGGCTGTCGTTTTTTTCGTGTTTTCGGCGTGACCTCCGGAGCTGAAATTTCTTTGGAACAAAGATAATTCTTTCTAATCTCTGCAATTTCTCGATTAATACCCACCCCGTTGTCATTTTATCAGGTTTTGGGGAAGATCTGACGACCTTTAAATTTTGACCATTTTTTCAACCCGCGGGCTGTCGTTTTTTTCATGTTTTCGGCGTGACTTCCGGAGCTGAAATTTCTTTGGAACAAAGATAATTCTTTCTAATCTCTGCAATTTCTCGATTAATACCCACCCCGTTGACATTTTATCAGGTTTTGGGGAATACCTGATGCCCTTTAAATTTTGACCATTTTTTCAACCCGCGGGCTGTCGTTTTTTTTCAGGTTTTCGGCGTGACCTCCGGAGCTGAAATTTCTTTGGAACAAAGATAATTCTTTCTAATCTCTGCAATTTCTCGATTAATACCCACCCCGTTGTCATTTTATCAGGTTTTGGGGATGATCTGACGCCCATTAAATTTTGACCATTTTTTCACCACGCGGGCTGTCGTTTTTTTCAGGTTTTCAGCGTGACCTCTGGAGCTGAAATTTCTTTGGAACAAAGATAATTCTTTCTAATCTCTGCAATATCTCGATTAATACCCACCCCGTTGTCATTTTATCAGGTTTTGGGGAATACCTGACGCCGTTTAAATTTTGACCATTTTTTCAACCCGCGGGCTGTCGTTTTTTTTGTGTTTTCGGCGTGACCTCCGGAGCTGAAATTTCTTTGGAACAAAGATAATTCTTTCTAATCTCTGCAATATCTCGATTAATACCCACCCCGTTGTCATGTTATCAGGTTTTGGGGATGATCTGACGACCTTTAAATTTTGACCATTTTTTCAACCCGCGGGCTGTCGTTTTTTTCATGTTTTCGGCGTGACCTCCGGAGCTGAAATTTCTTTGGAACAAAGATAATTCTTTCTAATCTCTGCAATTTCTCGATTAATACCCACCTCCTTGTCATTTTATCAGGTTTTGGGGAAGATCTGACAACCTTTAAATTTTGACCATTTTTTCAACCCGCGGGCTGTCCTTTTTTTCGTGTTTTCGGCGTGACCTCCGGAGCTGAAATTTCTTTGGAACAAAGATAATTCTTTCTAATCTCTGCAATTTCTCGATTAATACCCACCCCCTTGTCATTTTATCAGGTTTTGGGGAAGATCTGACAACCTTTAAATTTTGACCATTTTTTCAACCCGCGGGCTGTCGTTTTTTTCGTGTTTTCGGCGTGACCTCCGGAGCTGAAATTTCTTTGGAACAAAGATAATTCTTTCTAATCTCTGCAATTTCTCGATTAATACCCACCCCGTTGTCATTTTATCAGGTTTTGGGGAAGATCTGACGACCTTTAAATTTTGACCATTTTTTCAACCCGCGGGCTGTCGTTTTTTTCGTGTTTTCGGCGTGACTTCCGGAGCTGAAATTTCTTTGGAACAAAGATAATTCTTTCTAATCTCTGCAATTTCTCGATTAATACCCACCCCGTTGACATTTTATCAGGTTTTGGGGAATACCTGATGCCCTTTAAATTTTGACCATTTTTTCAACCCGCGGGCTGTCGTTTTTTTTCAGGTTTTCGGCGTGACCTCCGGAGCTGAAATTTCTTTGGAACAAAGATAATTCTTTCTAATCTCTGCAATTTCTCGATTAATACCCACCCCGTTGTCATTTTATCAGGTTTTGGGGATGATCTGACGACCTTTAAATTTTGACCATTTTTTCAACCCGCGGGCTGTCGTTTTTTTCATGTTTTCGGCGTGACCTCCGGAGCTGAAATTTCTTTGGAACAAAGATAATTCTTTCTAATCTCTGCAATTTCTCAATTAATACCCTCCCCGTTGTCATTTTATCAGGTTTTGGAGAAGATCTGACGCCCATTAAATTTTGACCATTTTTTCACCACGCGGGCTGTCGTTTTTTTCAGGTTTTCAGCGTGACCTCTGGAGCTGAAATTTCTTTGGAACAAAGATAATTCTTTCTAATCTCTGCAATATCTCGATTAATACCCACCCCGTTGTCATTTTATCAGGTTTTGGGGATGATCTGACGACCTTTAAATTTTGACCATTTTTTCAACCCGCGGGCTGTCGTTTTTTTCATGTTTTCGGCGTGACCTCCGGAGCTGAAATTTCTTTGGAACAAAGATAATTCTTTCTAATCTCTGCAATTTCTCGATTAATACCCACCCCCTTGTCATTTTATCAGGTTTTGGGGAAGATCTGACAACCTTTAAATTTTGACCATTTTTTCAACCCGCGGGCTGTCCTTTTTTTCGTGTTTTCGGCGTGACCTCCGGAGCTGAAATTTCTTTGGAACAAAGATAATTCTTTCTAATCTCTGCAATTTCTCGATTAATACCCACCCCCTTGTCATTTTATCAGGTTTTGGGGAAGATCTGACAACCTTTAAATTTTGACCATTTTTTCAACCCGCGGGCTGTCGTTTTTTTCGTGTTTTCGGCGTGACCTCCGGAGCTGAAATTTCTTTGGAACAAAGATAATTCTTTCTAATCTCTGCAATTTCTCGATTAATACCCACCCCGTTGTCATTTTATCAGGTTTTGGGGAAGATCTGACGACCTTTAAATTTTGACCATTTTTTCAACCCGCGGGCTGTCGTTTTTTTCATGTTTTCGGCGTGACTTCCGGAGCTGAAATTTCTTTGGAACAAAGATTATTCTTTCTAATCTCTGCAATTTCTCGATTAATACCCACCCCGTTGACATTTTATCAGGTTTTGGGGAATACCTGATGCCCTTTAAATTTTGACCATTTTTTCAACCCGCGGGCTGTCGTTTTTTTCATGTTTTCGGCGTGACCTCCGGAGCTGAAATTTCTTTGGAACAAAGATAATTCTTTCTAATCTCTGCAATTTCTCGATTAATACCCTCCCCGTTGTCATTTTATCAGGTTTTGGGGAAGATCTGACGCCGTTTAAATTTTGACCATTTTTTCAACCCGCGGGCTGTCCTTTTTTTCGTGTTTTCGGCGTGACCTCCGGAGCTGAAATTTCTTTGGAACAAAGATAATTCTTTCTAATCTCTGCAATTTCTCGATTAATACCCACCCCCTTGTCATTTTATCAGGTTTTGGGGAAGATCTGACAACCTTTAAATTTTGACCATTTTTTCAACCCGCGGGCTGTCGTTTTTTTCGTGTTTTCGGCGTGACCTCCGGAGCTGAAATTTCTTTGGAACAAAGATAATTCTTTCTAATCTCTGCAATTTCTCGATTAATACCCACCCCGTTGTCATTTTATCAGGTTTTGGGGAAGATCTGACGACCTTTAAATTTTGACCATTTTTTCAACCCGCGGGCTGTCGTTTTTTTCGTGTTTTCGGCGTGACTTCCGGAGCTGAAATTTCTTTGGAACAAAGATAATTCTTTCTAATCTCTGCAATTTCTCGATTAATACCCACCCCGTTGACATTTTATCAGGTTTTGGGGAATACCTGATGCCCTTTAAATTTTGACCATTTTTTCAACCCGCGGGCTGTCGTTTTTTTTCAGGTTTTCGGCGTGACCTCCGGAGCTGAAATTTCTTTGGAACAAAGATAATTCTTTCTAATCTCTGCAATTTCTCGATTAATACCCACCCCGTTGTCATTTTATCAGGTTTTGGGGATGATCTGACGACCTTTAAAATTTGACCATTTTTTCAACCCGCGGGCTGTCGTTTTTTTCATGTTTTCGGCGTGACCTCCGGAGCTGAAATTTCTTTGGAACAAAGATAATTCTTTCTAATCTCTGCAATTTCTCAATTAATACCCTCCCCGTTGTCATTTTATCAGGTTTTGGAGAAGATCTGACGCCCATTAAATTTTGACCATTTTTTCACCACGCGGGCTGTCGTTTTTTTCAGGTTTTCAGCGTGACCTCTGGAGCTGAAATTTCTTTGGAACAAAGATAATTCTTTCTAATCTCTGCAATATCTCGATTAATACCCACCCCGTTGTCATTTTATCAGGTTTTGGGGAATACCTGACGCCGTTTAAATTTTGACCATTTTTTCAACCCGCGGGCTGTCGTTTTTTTCGTGTTTTCGGCGTGACCTCCGGAGCTGAAATTTCTTTGGAACAAAGATAATTCTTTCTAATCTCTACAATATCTCGATTAATACCCACCCCGTTGTCATTTTATCAGGTTTTGGGGATGATCTGACGACCTTTAAATTTTGACCATTTTTTCAACCCGCGGGCTGTCGTTTTTTTCATGTTTTCGGCGTGACCTCCGGAGCTGAAATTTCTTTGGAACAAAGATAATTCTTTCTAATCTCTGCAATTTCTCGATTAATACCCACCCCCTTGTCATTTTATCAGGTTTTGGGGAAGATCTGACAACCTTTAAATTTTGACCATTTTTTCAACCCGCGGGCTGTCCTTTTTTTCGTGTTTTCGGCGTGACCTCCGGAGCTGAAATTTCTTTGGAACAAAGATAATTCTTTCTAATCTCTGCAATTTCTCGATTAATACCCACTCCCTTGTCATTTTATCAGGTTTTGGGGAAGATCTGACAACCTTTAAATTTTGACCATTTTTTCAACCCGCGGGCTGTCGTTTTTTTCGTGTTTTCGGCGTGACCTCCGGAGCTGAAATTTCTTTGGAACAAAGATAATTCTTTCTAATCTCTGCAATTTCTCGATTAATACCCACCCCGTTGACATTTTATCAGGTTTTGGGGAACACCTGATGCCCTTTAAATTTTGACCATTTTTTCAACCCACGGGCTGTCGTTTTTTTTCAGGTTTTCGGCGTGACCTCCGGAACTGAAATTTCTTTGGAACAAAGATAATTCTTTCTAATCTCTGCAATTTCTCGATTAATACCCACCCCGTTGTCATTTTATCAGGTTTTGGGGATGATCTGACGACCTTTAAATTTTGACCATTTTTTCAACCCGCGGGCTGTCGTTTTTTTTTCATGTTTTCAGCGTGACCTCCGGAGCTGAAATTTCTTTGGAACAAAGATAATTCTTTCTAATCTCTGCAATTTCTCGATTAATACCCACCCCCTTGTCATTTTATCAGGTTTTGGGGAAGATCTGACGCCCATTAAATTTTGACCATTTTTTCACCACGCGGGCTGTCGTTTTTTTCAGGTTTTCAGCGTGACCTCTGGAGCTGAAATTTCTTTGGAACAAAGATAATTCTTTCTAATCTCTGCAATATCTCGATTAATACCCACCCCGTTGTCATTTTATCAGGTTTTGGGGAATACCTGACGCCGTTTAAATTTTGACCATTTTCAACCCGCGGGCTGTCCTTTTTTTCGTGTTTTCGGCGTGACCTCCGGAGCTGAAATTTCTTTGGAACAAAGATAATTCTTTCTAATCTCTGCAATATCTCGATTAATACCCACCCCGTTGTCATTTTATCAGGTTTTGGGGAAGATCTGACAACCTTTAAATTTTGACCATTTTTTCAACCCGCGGGCTGTCGTTATTTTCGTGTTTTCGGCGTGACCTCCGGAGCTGAAATTTCTTTGGAACAAAGATAATTCTTTCTAATCTCTGCAATTTCTCGATTAATACCCACCCCCTTGTCATTTTATCAGGTTTTGGGGAAGATCTGACAACCTTTAAATTTTGACCATTTTTTCAACCCGCGGGCTGTCGTTTTTTTCGTGTTTTCGGCGTGACCTCCGGAGCTGAAATTTCTTTGGAACAAAGATAATTCTTTCTAATCTCTGCAATTTCTCGATTAATACCCACCCCGTTGTCATTTTATCAGGTTTTGGGGAAGATCTGACGACCTTTAAATTTTGACCATTTTTTCAACCCGCGGGCTGTCGTTTTTTTCATGTTTTCGGCGTGACTTCCGGAGCTGAAATTTCTTTGGAACAAAGATAATTCTTTCTAATCTCTGCAATTTCTCGATTAATACCCACACCCGTTGACATTTTATCAGGTTTTGGGGAATACCTGATGCCCTTTAAATTTTGACCATTTTTTCAACCCGCGGGCTGTCGTTTTTTTTCAGGTTTTCGGCGTGACCTCCGGAGCTGAAATTTCTTTGGAACAAAGATAATTCTTTCTAATCTCTGCAATTTCTCGATTAATACCCACCCCGTTGTCATTTTATCAGGTTTTGGGGATGATCTGACGCCCATTAAATTTTGACCATTTTTTCACCACGCGGGCTGTCGTTTTTTTCAGGTTTTCAGCGTGACCTCTGGAGCTGAAATTTCTTTGGAACAAAGATAATTCTTTCTAATCTCTGCAATATCTCGATTAATACCCACCCCGTTGTCATTTTATCAGGTTTTTGGGGAATACCTGACGCCGTTTAAATTTTGACCATTTTTTTCAACCCGCGGGCTGTCGTTTTTTTTGTGTTTTCGGCGTGACCTCCGGAGCTGAAATTTCTTTGGAACAAAGATAATTCTTTCTAATCTCTGCAATATCTCGATTAATACCCACCCCGTTGTCATTTTATCAGGTTTTGGGGATGATCTGACGACCTTTAAATTTTGACCATTTTTTCAACCCGCGGGCTGTCGTTTTTTTCATGTTTTCGGCGTGACCTCCGGAGCTGAAATTTCTTTGGAACAAAGATAATTCTTTCTAATCTCTGCAATTTCTCGATTAATACCCACCTCCTTGTCATTTTATCAGGTTTTGGGGAAGATCTGACAACCTTTAAATTTTGACCATTTTTTCAACCCGCGGGCTGTCCTTTTTTTCGTGTTTTCGGCGTGACCTCCGGAGCTGAAATTTCTTTGGAACAAAGATAATTCTTTCTAATCTCTGCAATTTCTCGATTAATACCCACCCCCTTGTCATTTTATCAGGTTTTGGGGAAGATCTGACAACCTTTAAATTTTGACCATTTTTTCAACCCGCGGGCTGTCGTTTTTTTCGTGTTTTCGGCGTGACCTCCGGAGCTGAAATTTCTTTGGAACAAAGATAATTCTTTCTAATCTCTGCAATTTCTCGATTAATACCCACCCCGTTGTCATTTTATCAGGTTTTGGGGAAGATCTGACGACCTTTAAATTTTGACCATTTTTTCAACCCGCGGGCTGTCGTTTTTTTCGTGTTTTCGGCGTGACTTCCGGAGCTGAAATTTCTTTGGAACAAAGATAATTCTTTCTAATCTCTGCAATTTCTCGATTAATACCCACCCCGTTGACATTTTATCAGGTTTTGGGGAATACCTGATGCCCTTTAAATTTTGACCATTTTTTCAACCCGCGGGCTGTCGTTTTTTTTCAGGTTTTCGGCGTGACCTCCGGAGCTGAAATTTCTTTGGAACAAAGATAATTCTTTCTAATCTCTGCAATTTCTCGATTAATACCCACCCCGTTGTCATTTTATCAGGTTTTGGGGATGATCTGACGACCTTTAAATTTTGACCATTTTTTCAACCCGCGGGCTGTCGTTTTTTTCATGTTTTCGGCGTGACCTCCGGAGCTGAAATTTCTTTGGAACAAAGATAATTCTTTCTAATCTCTGCAATTTCTCAATTAATACCCTCCCCGTTGTCATTTTATCAGGTTTTGGAGAAGATCTGACGCCCATTAAATTTTGACCATTTTTTCACCACGCGGGCTGTCGTTTTTTTCAGGTTTTCAGCGTGACCTCTGGAGCTGAAATTTCTTTGGAACAAAGATAATTCTTTCTAATCTCTGCAATATCTCGATTAATACCCACCCCGTTGTCATTTTATCAGGTTTTGGGGATGATCTGACGACCTTTAAATTTTGACCATTTTTTCAACCCGCGGGCTGTCGTTTTTTTCATGTTTTCGGCGTGACCTCCGGAGCTGAAATTTCTTTGGAACAAAGATAATTCTTTCTAATCTCTGCAATTTCTCGATTAATACCCACCCCCTTGTCATTTTATCAGGTTTTGGGGAAGATCTGACAACCTTTAAATTTTGACCATTTTTTCAACCCGCGGGCTGTCCTTTTTTTCGTGTTTTCGGCGTGACCTCCGGAGCTGAAATTTCTTTGGAACAAAGATAATTCTTTCTAATCTCTGCAATTTCTCGATTAATACCCACCCCCTTGTCATTTTATCAGGTTTTGGGGAAGATCTGACAACCTTTAAATTTTGACCATTTTTTCAACCCGCGGGCTGTCGTTTTTTTCGTGTTTTCGGCGTGACCTCCGGAGCTGAAATTTCTTTGGAACAAAGATAATTCTTTCTAATCTCTGCAATTTCTCGATTAATACCCACCCCGTTGTCATTTTATCAGGTTTTGGGGAAGATCTGACGACCTTTAAATTTTGACCATTTTTTCAACCCGCGGGCTGTCGTTTTTTTCATGTTTTCGGCGTGACTTCCGGAGCTGAAATTTCTTTGGAACAAAGATTATTCTTTCTAATCTCTGCAATTTCTCGATTAATACCCACCCCGTTGACATTTTATCAGGTTTTGGGGAATACCTGATGCCCTTTAAATTTTGACCATTTTTTCAACCCGCGGGCTGTCGTTTTTTTCATGTTTTCGGCGTGACCTCCGGAGCTGAAATTTCTTTGGAACAAAGATAATTCTTTCTAATCTCTGCAATTTCTCGATTAATACCCTCCCCGTTGTCATTTTATCAGGTTTTGGGGAAGATCTGACGCCGTTTAAATTTTGACCATTTTTTCAACCCGCGGGCTGTCCTTTTTTTCGTGTTTTCGGCGTGACCTCCGGAGCTGAAATTTCTTTGGAACAAAGATAATTCTTTCTAATCTCTGCAATTTCTCGATTAATACCCACCCCCTTGTCATTTTATCAGGTTTTGGGGAAGATCTGACAACCTTTAAATTTTGACCATTTTTTCAACCCGCGGGCTGTCGTTTTTTTCGTGTTTTCGGCGTGACCTCCGGAGCTGAAATTTCTTTGGAACAAAGATAATTCTTTCTAATCTCTGCAATTTCTCGATTAATACCCACCCCGTTGTCATTTTATCAGGTTTTGGGGAAGATCTGACGACCTTTAAATTTTGACCATTTTTTCAACCCGCGGGCTGTCGTTTTTTTCGTGTTTTCGGCGTGACTTCCGGAGCTGAAATTTCTTTGGAACAAAGATAATTCTTTCTAATCTCTGCAATTTCTCGATTAATACCCACCCCGTTGACATTTTATCAGGTTTTGGGGAATACCTGATGCCCTTTAAATTTTGACCATTTTTTCAACCCGCGGGCTGTCGTTTTTTTTCAGGTTTTCGGCGTGACCTCCGGAGCTGAAATTTCTTTGGAACAAAGATAATTCTTTCTAATCTCTGCAATTTCTCGATTAATACCCACCCCGTTGTCATTTTATCAGGTTTTGGGGATGATCTGACGACCTTTAAAATTTGACCATTTTTTCAACCCGCGGGCTGTCGTTTTTTTCATGTTTTCGGCGTGACCTCCGGAGCTGAAATTTCTTTGGAACAAAGATAATTCTTTCTAATCTCTGCAATTTCTCAATTAATACCCTCCCCGTTGTCATTTTATCAGGTTTTGGAGAAGATCTGACGCCCATTAAATTTTGACCATTTTTTCACCACGCGGGCTGTCGTTTTTTTCAGGTTTTCAGCGTGACCTCTGGAGCTGAAATTTCTTTGGAACAAAGATAATTCTTTCTAATCTCTGCAATATCTCGATTAATACCCACCCCGTTGTCATTTTATCAGGTTTTGGGGAATACCTGACGCCGTTTAAATTTTGACCATTTTTTCAACCCGCGGGCTGTCGTTTTTTTCGTGTTTTCGGCGTGACCTCCGGAGCTGAAATTTCTTTGGAACAAAGATAATTCTTTCTAATCTCTACAATATCTCGATTAATACCCACCCCGTTGTCATTTTATCAGGTTTTGGGGATGATCTGACGACCTTTAAATTTTGACCATTTTTTCAACCCGCGGGCTGTCGTTTTTTTCATGTTTTCGGCGTGACCTCCGGAGCTGAAATTTCTTTGGAACAAAGATAATTCTTTCTAATCTCTGCAATTTCTCGATTAATACCCACCCCCTTGTCATTTTATCAGGTTTTGGGGAAGATCTGACAACCTTTAAATTTTGACCATTTTTTCAACCCGCGGGCTGTCCTTTTTTTCGTGTTTTCGGCGTGACCTCCGGAGCTGAAATTTCTTTGGAACAAAGATAATTCTTTCTAATCTCTGCAATTTCTCGATTAATACCCACTCCCTTGTCATTTTATCAGGTTTTGGGGAAGATCTGACAACCTTTAAATTTTGACCATTTTTTCAACCCGCGGGCTGTCGTTTTTTTCGTGTTTTCGGCGTGACCTCCGGAGCTGAAATTTCTTTGGAACAAAGATAATTCTTTCTAATCTCTGCAATTTCTCGATTAATACCCACCCCGTTGACATTTTATCAGGTTTTGGGGAACACCTGATGCCCTTTAAATTTTGACCATTTTTTCAACCCACGGGCTGTCGTTTTTTTTCAGGTTTTCGGCGTGACCTCCGGAACTGAAATTTCTTTGGAACAAAGATAATTCTTTCTAATCTCTGCAATTTCTCGATTAATACCCACCCCGTTGTCATTTTATCAGGTTTTGGGGATGATCTGACGACCTTTAAATTTTGACCATTTTTTCAACCCGCGGGCTGTCGTTTTTTTTTCATGTTTTCAGCGTGACCTCCGGAGCTGAAATTTCTTTGGAACAAAGATAATTCTTTCTAATCTCTGCAATTTCTCGATTAATACCCACCCCCTTGTCATTTTATCAGGTTTTGGGGAAGATCTGACGCCCATTAAATTTTGACCATTTTTTCACCACGCGGGCTGTCGTTTTTTTCAGGTTTTCAGCGTGACCTCTGGAGCTGAAATTTCTTTGGAACAAAGATAATTCTTTCTAATCTCTGCAATATCTCGATTAATACCCACCCCGTTGTCATTTTATCAGGTTTTGGGGAATACCTGACGCCGTTTAAATTTTGACCATTTTTTCAACCCGCGGGCTGTCCTTTTTTTCGTGTTTTCGGCGTGACCTCCGGAGCTGAAATTTCTTTGGAACAAAGATAATTCTTTCTAATCTCTGCAATATCTCGATTAATACCCACCCCGTTGTCATTTTATCAGGTTTTGGGGAAGATCTGACAACCTTTAAATTTTGACCATTTTTTCAACCCGCGGGCTGTCGTTATTTTCGTGTTTTCGGCGTGACCTCCGGAGCTGAAATTTCTTTGGAACAAAGATAATTCTTTCTAATCTCTGCAATTTCTCGATTAATACCCACCCCGTTGTCATTTTATCAGGTTTTGGGGAAGATCTGACGACCTTTATATTTTGACCATTTTTTCAACCCGCGGGCTGTCGTTTTTTTCATGTTTTCGGCGTGACCTCCGGAGCTGAAATTTCTTTGGAACAAAGATAATTCTTTCTAATCTCTGCAATTTCTCGATTCATACCCTCCCCGTTGTCATTTTATCAGGTTTTGGGGAAGATCTGACAACCTTTAAATTTTGACCATTTTTTCAACCCGCAGGCTGTCGTTTTTTTCGTGTTTTCGGCGTGACCTCCGGAGCTGAAATTTCTTTGGAACAAAGATAATTCTTTCTAATCTCTGCAATTTCTCGATTAATACCCACCCCGTTGTCATTTTATCAGGTTTTGGGGAAGATCTGACGACCTTTAAATTTTGACCATTTTTTCAACCCGCGGGCTGTCGTTTTTTTTCAGGTTTTCGGCGTGACCTCCGGAGCTGAAATTTCTTTGGAACAAAGATAATTCTTTCTAATCTCTGCAATTTCTCGATTAATACCCACCCCGTTGTCATTTTATCAGGTTTTGGGGAAGATTTGACAACCTTTAAATTTTGACCATTTTTTCAACCCGCGGGCTGTCCTTTTTTTCGTGTTTTCGGCGTGACCTCCGGAGCTGAAATTTCTTTGGAACAAAGATAATTCTTTCTAATCTCTGCAATTTCTCGATTAATACCCACCCCCTTGTCATTTTATCAGGTTTTGGGGAAGATCTGACAACCTTTAAATTTTGACCATTTTTTCAACCCGCGGGCTGTCGTTTTTTTCATGTTTTCGGCGTGACCACCGGAGCTGAAATTTCTTTGGAACAAAGATAATTCTTTCTAATCTCTGCAATTTCTCGATTAATACCCACCCCGTTGTCATTTTATCAGGTTTTGGGGAAGATTTGACGACCTTTAAATTTTGACCATTTTTTCAACCTGCGGGCTGTCGTTTTTTTCGTGTTTTCGGCGTGACCTCCGGAGCTGAAATTTCTTTGGAACAAAGATAATTCTTTCTAATCTCTGCAATTTCTCGATTAATACCCACCCCGTTGTCATTTTATCAGGTTTTGGGGAAGATCTGACGACCTTTAAATTTTGACCATTTTTTCAACCCGCGGGCTGTCGTTTTTTTCATGTTTTCGGCGTGACCTCCGGAGCTGAAATTTCTTTGGAACAAAGATAATTCTTTCTAATCTCTGCAATTTCTCAATTAATACCCACCCCGTTGTCATTTTATCAGGTTTTGGGGAAGATCTGACGACCTTTAAATTTTGACCAATTTTTCAACCCGCGGGCTGTCGTTTTTTTCATGTTTTCGGCGTGACTTCCGGAGCTGAAATTTCTTTGGAACAAAGATAATTCTTTCTAATCTCTGCAATTTCTCGATTAATACCCACCCCGTTGACATTTTATCAGGTTTTGGCGAATACCTGATGCCCTTTAAATTTTGACCATTTTTTCAATCCGCGGGCTGTCGTTTTTTTCGTGTTTTCGGCGTGACCTCCGGAGCTGAAATTTCTTTGGAACAAAGATAATTCTTTCTAATCTCTGCAATTTCTCGATTAATACCCACCCCGTTGTCATTTTATCAGGTTTTGGGGAAGATCTGACGACCTTTAAATTTTGACCATTTTTTCAACCCGCGGGCTGTCGTTTTTTTCATGTTTTCGGCGTGACTTCCGGAGCTGAAATTTCTTTGGAACAAAGATAATTCTTTCTAATCTCTGCAATTTCTCGATTAATACCCACCCAGTTGACATTTTATCAGGTTTTGGGGAATACCTGATGCCCTTTAAATTTTGACCATTTTTTCAACCTGCGGGCTGTCGTTTTTTTTCAGGTTTTCGGCGTGACCTCCGGAGCTGAAATTTCTTTGGAACAAAGATAATTCTTTCTAATCTCTGCAATTTCTCGATTAATACCCACCCCGTTGTCATTTTATCAGGTTTTGGGGATGATCTGACGACCTTTAAATTTTGACCATTTTTTCAACCCGCGGGCTGTCGTTTTTTTCATGTTTTCGGCGTGACCTCCGGAGCTGAAATTTCTTTGGAACAAAGATAATTCTTTCTAATCTCTGCAATTTCTCGATTAATACCCTCCCCGTTGTCATTTTATCAGGTTTTGGGGAAGATTTGACGCCCTTTAAATTTTGACCATTTTTTCGACCTGCGACCTGTCTTTTTTTTCTGGTTTTTGGCGTGATCTCCAGAGCTGAAATTTGTTTGGAACAAATATAATTCTTTCTAATCTCTGCAATTTCTCGATTAATACCGACCCCAATGTCATTTTATCAGGTTTTGGCGAAGATTTGACGCCCTTTAAATTTTGACCATTTTTATCAACCCGCGACCTGTCGTTTTTTTCTGGTTTTTGGTGTGATCTCGAGAGCTGAAATTTCTTTGGTACAAAGATGATTCTTTCTAATCTCTGCAATTTCTCGATTAATACCCACCCCAATGTCATTTTATCAGGTTTTGGCGAAGATTTGACGCCCTTTAAATTTTGACCATTTTTTCATCCCGTGACCTGTCGTTTTTTTCTGGTTTTTGGCGTGATCTCCCGAGTTGAAATTTCTTTGGTACAAAGATCATTCTTTCTAATCTCTGCAATTTTTCGATTAATACCCACCCCAATGTCATTTTATCAGGTTTTGGCGAAGATTTGATGCCCTTTAAATTTTGACCATTTTTTCAACCCGCGACCTGTCGTTCTTTTCTGGTTTTTGGTGTGATCTCCAGAGCTGAAATTTCTTTGGAACAAATATAATTCTTTCTAATCTCTGCAATTTCTCGATTAATACCCACCCCAATGTCATTTTATCAGGTTTTTGGGAAAATTTGACGCCCTTTAAATTTTGACCATTTTTTCATCCCGCGACCTGTCGTTTTTTCTGGTTTTTGACGTGATCTCCAGAGCTGAAATTTCTTTGGTACAAAGATTATTCTTTCTGATCTCTGCAATTTCTCGATTAATACCCACGCCAATGTCATTTTATTAGGTTTTGGCGAAGATTTGACGCCCTTTAAATTTTGACCATTCTGTCAACCCGTGACCTGTCGTTTTTTTCTGGTTTTTGACGTGTTCTCCAGAGCTGAAATTTCTTTGGAACAAAGATAATTCTTTCTAATCTCTGCAATTTCTCGATTAATACCCACCCCAATGTCATTTTATCAGGTTTTGGCGAAGATTTGACGCCCTTTAAATCTTGACCATTTTTTCAATCCGCGACCTGTCGTTTTTTTCTGGTTCTTGGCGTGATCTCCAGAGCTGTAATTTCTTTGGAACAAAGATAATTCTTTCTAATCTCTACAATTTCTCGATTAATACCCACCCCAATGTCATTTTATCAGGTTTTGGCGAAGATTTGACACCCTTTAAATTTTGACCATTTTTTCAACCCGCGACCTGTCGCTTTTTTCTGGTTTTTGGTGTGATCTCTGGAGCTGAAATTTCTTTGGTACAAAGATAATTTTTTCTAATCTCTGCAATTTCTCGATTAAAAGGTCCAGTGTGTAATATATGGAGTGTTTAGCGGCCTCTAATGGTGAGGTTCTAGATTGAAACACTCGGCGGCTCCCCCCTCCCCTCCCTAAGACTACGATGGCCTTCATGGACAAGAGGCTATTTGCTGAAGAGAACAGCTCCGAGTATTTCTAACAAGTCAAGGGAAGCGGTGAAGATGTATTAAGTTATTTAGTCTATAATATCATAGGATATAGGTCGCAAGTAAGCAATTATGAGTGCTTTACAAGCTAACATCAGCTACGTAATGCTAAACAAAACTTACGGTTAATTTATTCTAATGTTAGGCATATTGATAGCGAGATAACGTTAGCATTGGCAGGATAACGTTGCAAATTGTGTTATCCGTTTGCAGAGTCAAGTACCTGGGATTAGAGAGAGAGAGAGAGAGAGAGAAGAAAAGGGCGAGCTAGCGGTGCTGCATAGCGTGCTGCTGCAGGCAGGGCTAGGCTAGGGAGGAGAGCAAACACTGGGACTGCGACAGCAATGGAAGAAGCTGGAAACCCTCCGAAGGGAAATGACTGAGGTTTGTGGCGTTATTTATACAATCATTTTATTAAATTACTACTCGTTCTACACGATATTATATTTAAAATACCAATACAACACAGTGGTATTTACATAGCAGCTTTCTGCTTTACATTACTGTAGTAGGTATAGTTTGATGTGTTATAGCAGTGTAATGTGACTCAGTAGCCCCTTTTACAGCCCGTTCAAAGCGGGAATACTGCGCCTGTAATCCGCCTCGCTGTTCTGTTTAGTCCGTATTCAGACCACATCAGGCGGTGCACGGTACAGCTGCTGGGTTTAGGAGGTGTGTGGGTGTGTTTGTGCTTTAGAAGCTAACAGCTGTAAAACAACTAGAAAATAACGTTTATTGATCTGATTCACCGGCTTCTTCACTAACAGCTCAGCCTCTAGCTCACTCAGCTGCTCTTTCCTCTTTTTATTATGAGTCAGGAATAAAGTCTAACTTCAAAATGTCCTCCCCTCAGATTTATAGTTATAATGCGTGTTCTCTGTATAAAAGAGGCTACTGAAAACATCAGCAACACTAACGTTACTGAATGAGTATATAAATAAGATATAGTTCACTAATGAGCAGCACTATTTTGACTTTTTTTTTTTTTTTTTAAATCGTGTTGTCATAGACTTGTTTGGGAACACTGGACAGCCTACAATCCATCTTCTGCACTACCATCACCATATTTCCAACATATCATGAAACTTATAACTTACTAAGCCTTATCTGTGTTTTTCCTGTTTTCATTTTTTCAGAATTCTTGAAGAGATGATCTTGAAGGAGAACAGCAGCTCACCAGTGAACTGCTTCAAAGGCAGCCAGGGTTCATTTGTTCAATTTAAATGTGCAAGTTTACCAAATAAAAGATATTAATCAGATGTGCTGTACTAATTGCTTTGATATACAATGACAGTACTTCCATGCAATGTCAGTATATTGTCATTACCACTTCCACTATGGATTTATATTTTCATTATTAGTGACACGGGGTTTTGCACGAGTCACTACGCTCCATAGCTATGCAATAGCAATGGAGCGTAGTGACTCGGGCATTGTTATTCGTCATGTTTCTTCCACTTCTTATTATTCCTCTTCCGTACAAAATTTCGGCGCGTAACTTGTCCCGCAGCTTTGAGAAAACCCATGCGAATTATACATCAAAACGTGCGGCTCGTTCGGGAATGGTGTGCTATGACTTTTGGTGAAGATATTGAAATTTTTCGCGACGTAAGTCGCGAAAAACTGCGAGAAATTTCCCATAGGAAATGAATGGGGAGGGGTCAAAAAATGTCCACATTTTAGGGCCAATTTCAAGCTTCAACTACTTCGCCATACTTTGAGCTACAGACTTCATTCAAACTTTAAAATGTTCACAAAGTTGTCAGCTATTGAACTTGTATTCAACTTTTTAAGTATCTTTTATACTTCTTGATCTGTGACTTGATCTGTTTCATGTGCATTTTTAGATAAATTTTGAGTTTAACATTAGTGTGTATTGCTGGAATGTTCAGTGCTAGAGTGCGTGAGGTCATCGCTTAGAGTGGAAGAAGCTATTTAAATTTTTCTGAAAAATTTCTGGATAAATCGTCCTTTCAGCCACATATTTTGGTCTACACAAATAATTTTTTCCACAGTAGTAGGCACACTTGTGCTCTGTCATTTAAATCACCAACCGTAGCTCAGACACAAACAGAATTTGAACTGTCAGCCCTTTTGTGAAGGGTTTACCAGCCAACTGTCCCATAGACTCCCATATTTTTTGTGTTGAAAATCGATGACCGAAGCTCTGTCTATATCGCTATTTTACTCAGTTTTTAGCCTAAGTTTTATAGCGCACTTTTAAACCTGACCTTTTATATTCTTGTTTCAACCTGGTCTAAGGTTTTTAGTCATCGGACGCTTGGATTTTTTATTTATTTATTTATTTTTTACCAACACAACCTGACTGCTAGCATTGTTTTTAGCCCAGCTAGCATTGTTTTTAGCCTCGCTAGTATGGCAGCTACATCCTGCGATGAGAACACACTGCTGGCGAAAGCAAACAAAAAGATTGCCGACCTGAAGGAGGATATCCGACGGCTATCCGATGAGCTGCTAAAGAAGGACTCACTGCTGTCCAGCTTCATGGATGTGGCACACGGGCAGTCAAAACAGCTGGCGTCGCTCAGCGCAGCCCTCCAGGACACAGTCGCATGGGATCCCGCCACCTGTCCACGACCTTCCTCCTGCTCAACACCCAACAACCACTCGTCTTGGGCAGACGTGGTGTCCCGCGGTCGCAAGAGGGACTCCAGCGGAGCTTCCACTCCCCCCCGCCTGACCCTCTCCAACCGCTACGCGGCCTTGTCTGACGACTCTCCGGTCCACCCAGCGGATGCCCCTGCTGCACCACTGGCCCTGGACCCACCAACAGCGCCTGTCGACACCGGAGCCTTCCCTCCACTACTGGCTGACAGTGCTCCGGTGACTGGTCACTCCATCACGAAGCCAATTAAACGGCCCTCAACCCGGTTTTCGACCTCTGATTCTCGGCGGAGGATCTTGAAGGAGGCCGTGCTCCGCCGCTCGGGCACTCTCCCTCGCCCTGAGCCAGCGGGGAACCGCTCACCCAGGTCCGATGCCCCCGTCTCACCACCGCACCTGCCCTCCCGATCACACAGTGCGGACCGGACATTCGCCTCCCATGGACATTCTCGGCCTTCATCTCCTCATCCCCTCTTCTCTCCAACCACCCTGATTGTTGGAGACTCCATAATAAGGAACATCCGCTTTTTTAATGCTGCCACTCACTGTTTCCCCGGTGCCACCGTCCCGGTTATCCTGGATAGGCTGCCCGGTCTATTGAAATCACTACCCTCCTCCATAAACCGGGTATTAGTCCATGTGGGGTCCAATGACACAGCTCGTCAGCAGTCAGAACTGACTAAAAAGGATTTTAATGACCTTTTTAGCCTTTTAAATAACTGTGGCAAGTCTGTTTTTATCAGCGGTCCCCTCCCTACATTAGCCCATGGGGCAGGGCGTTTTAGCAGAGTCCTCAGTCTCAACACCTGGCTTCAGTCCACCTGCAGAGCTCATCACTTAGGTTTTATTGACAATTTTAATCTGTTCTGGAACCGTTCCTCCCTGTACAGGACTGATGGAATACATCCCAACTGGATGGGTAGCCGAATGCTAGCGGCTAACATACAGCATGCTGTCCAGTCTATCACACCTGAATGACTATCTTCATCACACACACCCTGCCCGGTGCCTTCCTCTCCACCTACAAGACCAGCTCATAGTACCTTTCCCCCCACCAGCTCCCCCCACAGGCTTCATCTGTCATTACCACCTACACCGGCTACCTTCCCCATACAGACCTTCATTTCCCACCATAGACGCTCTGCAACTGGCTCATCATCACACACCGCTGCTGTCAATCATAACAACTTAATCCAGGTACCTCGGCAAACTCTTTCAACTACTGCTTTTAACCCAAAAACTGTAAAATTTGGCCTTTTAAATATCAGATCTCTTAATAACAAGTCGTTTTTATGTCAGGATTTTATTACTTTTAATAATTTGGACTTTTTTATAATCATAGAAACTTGGTTGTCTGTGGGAGACTGCAGTGCTCTTATTGAAGCAACCCCCCCTGATTTTATTCACTTACATCAACCCCGACTGTCAGGCAGGGGAGGGGGGGTTGCTGTCATTTACAGAAATGATTTTAAATGCACTCGTATTTTATTTAATAATTTCACTTCTTTTGAACACCTTGGTTTTATAGTACACTCTAAAGAGCCTGTAGTCGTTTTAATAATCTACAGACCGCCTAAACCAAACAATGTTTTTATCCAAGAGTTTGCTGAGATACTATCTCATCTTATGTCAAGGTATCACAAAATTCTCATTTTAGGTGATTTTAACATCCACATATGCTGCCCTTCTCAGTTGTTTGTAACTGATTTTATGGACACTTTAGAATCTTTTAACCTCACACAGGCAATACACGAGCCAACACACTCTAAGGGTCACATTCTTGATTTAGTTTTATACAGTGGTCTCAGTCCTGACAATGTCATCGTTAAGGATATCTGTGTGTCTGATCACAAAGCGGTTTTATTCAATGTGGTTTTAACCCAAGTTCCTTTTAACTGCAGTACTGTCATCCGCCGTCGTGTTTTTAATTCTCTGTCTGCTAGCAAGTTCTCTGACCTTTTCACTACTGCTTCTTTAACTGCTTTTAAACCTCATTTTAACACAGATGAGCTGGTCTCGCTTTTTAATCACACCTGTAAGTCTGTTCTAGACTCTGTTGCCCCTTACAAGGATAAAAAATCAAAAACAGAACCACAACCCTGGCTAAATGAATCCACTAACAAATTAAAAAGAGACTGCAGGAAAAAAGAACGCAAATGGAAAAAAACAGGCTTACAGGTATTTTATCAGATCTGGAAAGATGCAATGGCCAGCTATCAAAACGCAGTTAAAGAAGCAAAAAGATCATTTTTTTCTAATTTAATTTTAACAAATCGTTCCAACCCCAGGATTTTATTTTCAACAATAGATTCAGTCCTCACACCCTCCACTTGTCATTTTACTGATGCATCACAAGAAACCTGTGAAAAGTTTTTAAAATTTTTTAGTGAAAAGGTCATGGAGATAAGACAACAAATCTCACCTCCAGCCCATGTTTTACATATCAGTAGGGACGTCAATTGTCATTTTAGTCATTTTAATCCTATTTCACTGTCATTTTTATTTGATATCATAGCCCATATGAAGCCCACCACGTGCAGTCTTGATGCTATCCCAACAAAATTTCTCAGAGAGGTTATTGACACAGTTGGCCCCAGTATTTTATCAATTATCAACAGCTCCCTCATAAATGGATTTTATCCCTCTATTTTTAAACATGCTGTTGTGCAACCCCTTTTAAAGAAACCCAATCTTGATCCCTCTCTTTTTAATAATTTTAGACCAATTTCTAAACTTCCCTTTTTAAGTAAAGTTTTAGAAAAGGTTGTTTCAACCCAACTCTTAGCTTTTATGTGTCAAAACAATATCTTTGAGAAATTTCAGTCTGGTTTTAGAGCTTTACATAGCACAGAAACTGCCCTCCTCAAGGTAACTAATGACCTCCTTTTAGCAGCCGACAGAGGAGAGAGCGCAATTTTAATTCTTTTAGATTTAAGTGCTGCTTTTGATACAGTTGACCACACTATTTTAATTGACCGTCTTAAAACCTGGGTGGGCATCAAGGACACTGCACTTGATTGGTTTTATTCTTACCTTTTAGAAAGAACCTTCTCGGTCACCATTGGTAATTTTACTTCCTCCTCAGCCAACATTACCAGTGGTGTACCACAAGGTTCTATTTTAGGTCCAATTTTATTTTCTATCTATATGCTGCCACTTGGTCAAATCATTCAGCAACACAATGTTTCTTTTCATTGCTATGCAGACGACACACAGATATACCTTCCCCTGAGACCCGGTGACCCAAGAAGCCTAGCTGCTGCTGTAGATTGTCTAAGTGACGTCAACTGTTGGATGGCACAAAATTTCCTTCAACTCAACAATTCAAAAACAGAAGTTATCCTGTTCAGTCCCCCTAACCCAAACAACCCCATCAGTCTCGGGCCCCTCTCCACCTACATGAAGCCCACCGCCAGAAATCTGGGAGTATTGTTTGACCCTGATTTAAGTTTTAAACCTCACATCAACAAAGTTGTCCAGTCCTGCTTCCTCCACATCAGAACCATATCCAGAATCAAGCCAATGCTCTACCAGTCTGACCTTGAAAAAATCATCCACGCATTCATTTTCTCCAGACTTGATTACTGCAACTCCCTCCTTTCCGGCATTACACAAAGATCCCTGTCTCGCCTCCAACTAGTCCAGAACGCAGCAGCTAGGCTTCTTACTGGTTTTAACAGACAGCAGCACATCACTCCGATTTTAGCTTCACTCCATTGGCTCCCTGTTCGTTTTAGAATTGATTTTAAGATTTTACTGATCACTTTTAAAGCACGTCTAGGTCTGGCCCCAAGCTATATAACAGACATGTTGACCCCGTACCAGCCAGCCCGCAGCCTTAGATCCTCGGGTGGGGCCCTTCTGGTCGTTCCAAAGTCGAGGCTCAAATCTAAAGGTGACCGAGCTTTTTCGATCAGAGCCCCTCGACTTTGGAACGACCTGCCTGAGGAGATAAGGCTTGCAGATTCAGTAACTTCTTTTAAATCACTTCTTAAAACGCATTTCTACAGACTGGCTTTTATGTGATGCTGTCTTTTAATCATCTTTTAATCATCTGTGTTTTAAACCTTTTATGACTGCCATCTGTATTTTAAAACTTCTATAATTTCTTGATTGACCTTTTGATTGTTTTTTGTTTTATGTCTTAGTTTTGCTTTTCTGCTGTTGCTGTCAAAGCACTTTGTAAACTTTGTTTTTAAAAGGTGCTATATAAATAAAGATTATTATTATTATTATTATTATTATATTAATTAAGGAGGAGATTTCAGGAGGAGAGTTGAACCGACACCCTTTTTTCTCTCACTCTCCTGTCAACATTTTTGAGTCTAGGGACTTGAAGATCACCAATATTGTGCAGAAAGATCTTGTGGTGGTCGTGGTCTGCTCAGATTTCTGATAGGATTTACCGTTCCCTCACAAAAATGCCTTTTTTTGACAGGCTCACGAAGCTAACATTTTTAGCTACTTTGACAAATTTACACACCAACACACACACGCACGCGTACGAGGACGCACACATGCATGGGTTGCCATGGGGAGCAGAGTAAATCTCCATGTATGTGTGTGGGGTTGCGTGTGGGCGTGCCTGCGGGCGTGCGTGTGAGTGTCCCGGTGTGTGCGAAGCTATGTGCATGGAGCTATGTGCACTAGCTAATCTGCCTGAATCAGAGGGCGCTGCTACCAACCACAAAGTCAACAGTCATCTGATTGAGGTAAGTGAATATTTTTCTCTTCAACTTTGTTATCTTAGTAGCATTAGCCTACATTATTCTTGAATCTAGACATTATTCTCTCATATTTTTGGGAATAAATTATTAATATGTACAAAAAATATACAGTTGGTGCTGAGCAAGAACACTATACATACAGCTAAACTGTGACTCAGTGTGCTGTCAATGTCCATTAAAGTGCTGAGTTTGCTTCTGTCACTTTCAGAGTGATGTGAAAAGTGTTTGAGGACATCATTAATATGATTTGTATCAAGATAGACCGTCTCTGTTGAAAAGTAAGGTCCGTTTTGTTTACGTTAACCGAAAATAGCCGCGCTATATAGCAGCGCCAGACTCCTTTGAAAAAAAACACACATTTAAGATGGTAAGGTAAAGGGAGGTGCTGCTGTAGCGCAGCTAGCTGCTCAGTCTGTGTGAGTGACTGGGTGAGTTTCAGCGGTTGAAGAAGTTATCAGATCCCTTCGTGAAGCAAAGTACCTCACATTAACGCCAAAAAGAGACTGTGTGGTAGATCTGTGCTCTGCTAAGTAAATTTAGTCTTTCTGTCAAAGGAGTCTGGTGTATTTGAACGGCAGTGAGGCTCACTGACCAAACAGGTAGATGATATCACAGATTAAAACTGACCTTCGTGCTGTAAATACTGTTAGTGTAGTAACATAATGCTGTTGGTTGAAGAAGTATTCAGATTATTTTATTACAAATAAAAGTCCGCTATGAGAAAAAAACCTTCTTTTACTGTTCATATAAACACCCGACTTAAAATTACACACCCGGAGAACTACGTATATTGCTTCATATCTATATTCTACTATCTATTGGACTATATACATACAGTCAAGCCTGAAATGATTCATACCTCTTGCGCGAATTTTGTCTTAAAGTTACTTTTATTCAAGCATATTATTTTGACTGGAAAATAAAAGCTGAGAAATATTATAAATATATATTTGTTTAATTTGACTTAATTCATGCTACCATAATGTTGTCTGTCTTACTGACTTCTTTGTTTTTGTGTATTTTCAGAGAACATGCAAGACGATCACCTTGCAGCCAAATTTCCCTCCGTCTGTCTCTGTCTGTCCCATAAGAGACATCTCACTTCTGCTGCTCCTCCTAAAGTTTCTTTCATTTTGTCCATGTAAAAGGTTTTTATGGGGCAGTTTCTCTAATCACATTTGAGGGTGAAAGGGCAGATTGTCATATAAATAAACACATGAAAAACAACTGTTGGTCTAAGGTGTGTTCTGTTTCAATATTTGAAATGTATTAAGAAATGTATTCATAATGTACAGGTGTGCTCCTGATGATGTAGAAAACCCATAAATTATATTTATTATGTACATGTTGTAACTCCACATCATGACTTAAAAGTCAATGTAATATATAGTATTATTAGAATTATATATGTTTATATATATATTTTCATGTTTCAAACACACTAAGTGTAATTATTTATCAGCACTAATAATTAACGGCCATACCACTGAAATCATAACAGAGCATCAATGACACAAACACCATCAGCTCCTCCCTGATAAGTGTTCCCCATCAGCTGCTGGGCTCCTTCACACATGACACACCGGCACCGGCCCGTGTCACTCTCAAAATTTCTGCTGCAGGAATTTTCTAGTTTTTATATATATATATATATATATATATATATATATATATATATATATATATATATATATATATATATATATATATATATATATATATATATATATATATATATATAAAGCAACATGAAACAGTAGTGAAGTTTGAATACCACTGATCCTCAGAACAGGGCATTGTAGAACATGTTATGGATTCATTTTCATCACTTCAGGTTATGTAAACTGCAATTTACTTAACAACAAAATAAAAATATTAAAAAAAACACTAAGAATAGCATTTATGATATAAATATCTTATTTCACAGAAACATTTTTGGACATCTTTTTCAATCTTTAACTGCCCAAACAAACATTTTTACAGTTTATTCTGTTTTCTTCAGAGTTGACTGATAAAGACAGAATAAGCTGTCAAATCATTAGTGTGTTTGAACACTAAAAGCAGTCAATTTGTATTCAGTTTACTGCTCTGGATATAGATGCTCTCATAGCAGGAACAACACCCATCATTCACTGGCACTGCTGTTCCCTCATCTGCTCCAGGAGCTGTGTAGAGCAGCAGCTGCAGGGACGCATACAGTTCATTTACTTTTATACATTTTATACAGTTGTACATGTGAAAATAATACTATTTAACCAAGAGTAGGACTTACAGGTAAGTTAATATGCTACACAGGAAAACAGATGTTCATCACTTACCCAGACTTCTCCTGACTTGGTCTGCAATACTTCTGATATGATGGGTGTGAATGTCACAGACATGGTGAATAATGCTGAACCATAGTGCCTGAGAAAAATGTAAAAAAAAAAAAAAAAAAAAAGCACATGAATGAACTTACTTAAATCATCTAATGTGTTTATCAGGAACTGCTGATTTTTTGGTTGTAATGAAAACCTCTGCACTTGCAGCTATTAATGGCACATGGTGAAATACTCCTGACCTATTATGAAGATAAAGGCAACACTATGCATCGATGCTGCAGGAACTCTCTCATAGCTGCAGAAACAGCAGTAACATCAAGAAAATAGTTACGTGGAAAGATTTACATGACACAGTCACATAACCTGTAGTAGCAATTAACGTTACATGTTTTCCAACATTGAAACGGGAAAACGTTACTTGTGTTGGTGTCGTGACGAGCAGAAGCAGGACCCAGGCGCAGAGGCGTAGTGACAAAAATCCTTTATTAAAGCCAAAAACAAGGCAAGGCAAGACTGTGACTTGAGGACAAAAACCAAACAAACTGACAAGGACAGAACTGAAAACCAGGGATTAAATACATAGACATAATTGACGAGGGGATGGGGAACAGGTGAGGGGAACAGGTGGAGACACTTGGGGTAATCACACAGACACATGAGGAAGGGCAAGTGACCAGACACAAGGAGGAATAATTTTCAAAATAAAACAGGAAATGACAAGACAAGACATGGAGACAGGACAAAAAACCCAACTAAACCTCACCATGGTGTGACAGTTGGACTATAAGCTAACTTTACACTGTGTGTACTAAATGACAGATTAGCAGCAAACAATGAAATTATGGAGCACTATGAAAAATATTCACAGACTGTATTATCTGGTGATGAGCAGAATCTGGTAATGTGGCTAATATATCACGCTACGTAACGTTAGCAGTGTTTCTATCCAGGGAAACATATCTACTGCTAATACATATTGTACATCATCTAAGTTATAAAACATTACCAGTGGAGTGAAATAAATCTACATTACACTCTTACCTGTCCAGCAGAAAACAGGAAACTTCAGCATCAGTCTGCAAACATTTCTCTCATCACGGATTTCCATCTGGGTTTTTCCTCATTATGCAGTTGCTTGTCCGTTTAGCTTCTTCTGTTTTCATTTCAATGATGATAACAATTTTCTAAATAAGTATCATCCTTCATTTATCAGTTTTTGGTTCCAAATCTTCTCACGATACAAATTGTTCGGTCCGCTCTTCTTTTTTCCCATTTCGTTCCAAGCCGGTCCATTTCCGATAGTCCCACCGAATCTAAAACGCGTTTGTGTTAGTTTTTTCCGTTCAGCGCTACTGTAGAAACCAATATGACGGCTCCAACGGAGGGCGACCCGCTCCTGTGTAGATATAAATGCCTTATTTCTAAGGTAACAAAAGCATCACAATTATTATTTTCAGATTATTAGACACTAATTAAAATGTACTTTTAAATGATCTATTCAATTTTTTTTACCAAGTCTGTTCTTTTAGATGTTTCTAAATATTACACACTGGACCTTTAAAAAGTCTCAGAATGGCTGATCTGAATTTAGTGTCTGTGTGTTTCAGCATCTCATTAAGGATGCCATCAGGTCCACAGGCTTTTCTGGATTTTAGGGTTTTAAGTTTTAGGTCTAATTTATTTTCAGTAATTTGGTAATCTAGTGGGTTTTGGTAGTCCTTAATGATTGTTTCTAATTGGTTAAATTTTCTTTGTATTTGATCTCATTCAGGTGTCGTATGAGGTGTCGTATGAGTCCCATCTGTGGCCATAGGGTGCCATCTAGTGGGCCGCGAGGGCAGTGGTACTGCCAAATGGCTAAAAAAAATTTTTTGGCTGGACTACAATGGTGGGGCCAGTTGGCCAGGCCTGTAACCAGGGTTGTACATGAGTCAGTGAGTGAATAATGAAGATTGGTCAACTAGACATTTAGATCGTGCTCAAATCAACATAACAGCATCATCACTAAAAATATCACTCCGCTATTCATTAGAACTACAGACCGTGATGTCGCGCTAATAACAACAGTCACTCCTCGGTAGACGACTGGTGGTTAATTTGAATTGCGGATATATGTGAAATTGGCAATCTTGTTTTTGTTGTCATTTTCAGCTGTATCTGTAACATTTGAAGATATAAAATTAAACACGGTGGTCTGCCCTATCTGATGTTTCTAGTGGCTTTATTTTCTGTACTGTGTTGCTTTGCGAGTGTGTTTCGTTTGTTTTGTTTTTTTGAGGGGGGTGGGTGATCTGCAGTGAAAACCTGGAGCGCTAGCAAAGCAGTTTAGTGTTTATATGTGAGGAATTTATTCCGTTTGGGACATGCGGCGATCTCAACAAAGCATTAGCTGAAGTCAGCAGGGACTAGAAAGCGTCTCTGTTGCCAGGTCGTTACTAAGGGTCGGTCTACATGCTGGAGTAGTAAACTAGGCTTCATTACAAAGGATTCTACAGGCATGAGTAGTTGTTTTCCAAGAATTAGTGAGACCCCATGTATTTCCATGGAAACTGAGATAACAAGCAAAACTCTCATTTTTAAAGTGAACTGCCTCACAATATGGATAAATTTTGTTTATATCCTTTATATTAGTAAATATATATATTAGTAAATGTATAATTGCAATATTACACTTGACTATTGACTTCTTTTTCATCATGTTATATTTTGTGTATTTTTTGTGGTCCTCGAAAAATTTTAACAATCCAAAATGGGCCTTGAACTACAAAAGGTTGAGAACCCCTGGTATAAGACATTGAACTGCATTAACCATATGTCTCCATCTTGAATGGCCAGATTATTATTATTATTACTATTGTTTAAGGTCTTCCAGTTTGAATTTATTGATTCTTCAATTAAGTTGACCTGGTTTTTGAGGTGTTGCTCTCTCTTAGTTCTCAGTGTCTGTTTACATTGTTTGAGTGTGTCATCATAGTGAATACGTAGCTCCTGATTTTCTGGAGCTCTGTGTTTCTGGTTGGATAATTGTCTAAGAATTTTCCTTATGTTTTTGCATTCTGAGTTAAACCATTTTTCTTGTTTTCTCTTTTTTGGGTTAGTTTTTAGGAAGGATAAGTTGGATTGTTGTGCCACATGATGGAAGACATTGTTAATGTGCTCTGTGGCCACATTTACTCCTTCTTTACTTTGTGGATATGAACAGGCCAGGAAGGAATTTAAAAGCTCTTGGATTCCGTGGCTGCTCATTGCCTCCTGATATTCAGGAAACCTGCTTTGCTCCATATGTAGTTATATGATATAATTTACTGTAATAGGGGCGTGGTTGGTTAGAGTGTGTTCTTTTTAGGTAGATCCTGATCTGGTTATGGTCTGAAAAGGGGGTTTGTTGCTTGACTGTGAATGCTCTGAAAGAGAAAGGGTCCAAATCTGTTACTGCATAATCTACTGTGCTACTGTCAAGAGAAGAGCTATAGGTGTAACCGTCGAAGGAGTCCTCTCTTAACCAACCATTGACAGGTGTTAATTTTGTTATTCATGTATTTGTCTCCCTTTGTGCTAGTCGTGTCTGATTCTTGTGCTGTGTGTGCGTTCATGTCGCCTACAATTAACACATTTCCCTGAGTCTGGAAATGGCTGATGTTTCTCTCTAGAGAAGTAGAGGTTTGATCTTTAAAGTAAGGGGATTCAGCTGGAGGGATATATATGGCACATAGAAAGATGTTATGGGTATTGGAGGTCAGGTTTTTAATTTAAGCCATATATAATTTTCACCTTCTCTAACAAGTTCAATGGAATTAGTATATTCAGCTTTAAACCAGATCAGTATTCCCCCTGGGCAAGGTGAGGTAGGCATGGATGTGGGGGTAAAAGTGGGGGTCCATGTTGGGGTGGGCATGGGAGTGGTAGTTGGGCGATGGGTGGGGGTGAGGGTCTGGGGTGATGTGGGGGGAGAATTCAGGAGTTCCTTGGCAGTGCTCGGTGGACTCTCCAGTTGTTCTGTGTCTGGCGTGCTGAGGGTGCTGGTGTGGTGGTCTTGGTGGACCTTTCTTGTCTCCGGTTTGCTGGTCTCTGTGTCCTGTTAGGCGCTGTCTGTGTTCTGTCCTCTCCTGCTGTTTTGGTTGCTCCATGTGGGGATGCGGCCCAGTGCAGCATCTTTTAGTGTCCTTACGAAGACAGAAACATATTCTTTTTTGAGATGTACTTGGTCATAGAGATTGTCAACACCGAGGGTTGGATGATGGGCCAGATATACATTGGGTCTGAGGGCACAATCTCTTGATATGCTGGCATTGATTCCTAAAATAATTTTAGGGTGGAAGTCCTTTCGTGGGAGCAGGGTGGACATTACAATCTTTGTGTTTTGAAAAGTGTTGCTGGTCTGGTTTCACTGCTCTTAGTGATGTTGCAACCCGTTCCTGCTGGGCTGCCTGTATGGATGATGATGTGGCTCGGGCTGCCAAGATGTTCTTCAGGGGCTCTGTTAGTAGTTGGGCATCAGATTTTGGTTACGATGTGGTTTGGGAAAAGTCTTTTTTCATCCAGGAGCTTCCAGAGTCTGTAAGAAAAACAGCATCCCATTTATTTTGTATGGTGGGAAGTGATGATTGTTCTGATGGGTGTTGCTGCTCACAAGGAACACTGAGGTTTGTCGGTGGTTCTGGGGTCTGCTGCAGGTCAGGAGAGGCAGCCAGTGGGCTGGTGAGGGTTTGTGGTTCGGGGAATGCAGGTTGGAGTTAGCAGGAAGTTGCAGCTGCTGGCTGAGGCTGTGAATTGTCATTTGACCTCCATGATGGGGAGGTAGCTGAAGTTGTCTGTGGGGGATTCAGGGGGGGAGTGAACGCAGGGTCAGATTTCTCTCTCTGTGCTGCTGCTATTGTTTTGAGGGTTTGGAATTCAGATTGAAAGTTCTTTTTAAGTTGCCTTGTACCATAATCTTCCCAGTTTTGTAGATGTTGATAGTTGTCATCACTGTATCTGGCACATAAGGTTTCAGCAGGGGTGTTGAGGGACATCATGGCCATCTATGACTTGGTAGATGCATGGAGGAATAAACATCCAGACCAAAAGCAGTTCAACTAGCTAAAAGCACCAGAAGATAGGCTCAGTGCAGCCCGGCAAGACCACATTTACATCCGTGGCCTGTGACTTTTTCAGACCACCACCTAGTTCAGGCATACATTTCCATCACACCAGGGAGTCACGGCAGTCACCTTACCGGAAACTCAATGTGAGGCTATTACAAGAAACCTCCTTTTGTTCAAGCTTTGAGTTTTAAGTTTAAGTTTTTTTGGTTGCAGTGGAGACAGAGGAAACAGGATTTTGAGTCTTTAAGTTTGTGGTGGGATGTTGGCAAAGGCCAAATTAGGCACTTTTGTCAGCAATATATTGCCTTTTCTTCTAAGGAAGTGAGGAAAGTCATACAAGGACTGGAGGGCAGCCCTCCAGTATAAAGGCACTGGAGTACCAGATAATGATACAGAATACAAGGGGGCTGCAGCAGAATCTAGCAGATTTGCACAGCGAGTTGGAAGTATGTCTCCAAGAAAAGGCTAAAGGGCACTGAGTGTGGACCCTAGTTGGGCCCACTGTGGGCTGTCTACTTGGGGCACCACCTGGGGCCCCATAGTGCAAGGCCCACACGTGCCCTGCATATCACAACGCTAACAGGGCCCACACTGGGGTCCATTGCTGGCCCCAAAGCACTTAACCAGAAGGATTGGAATGTAAAATTTAAATCCATACATTTGGTATGAAACATATTGGTTTTTATCACTGTATTTGAAAGCTAACAAAGTATTTATTAACAGTTTTGATGTGCTGAAGGCCTTTTGATTGGTTTTCTCACCCTAATGGTGGAACATGCTACTAGGGTGTGGCCTATATAACATTCCAGTGCCTGTGTCTTACTATGATTGCTGATCTTGAAGAAGGCCTGTCCGTATAAAAAGGGAAAGGCATATGAAGCCAGAGTGTGCAACACTTTTTTCCTGCTCTTGAGTCTGCTTCCAGTGATCAGCACCACACTACAACCCTTGGTGTGCGGTACTTTTCCATTATATATGAAAGCTTCAGAAACAAGCACTTCAATCTTTTGTTCAGATTTTTTTTGTTCTTATTTACTTTGTCAAGTATTTAACATTGTGCTTCCCCATGAACAGAAGGACCAGAAGATAAATGGCAGAGATCCTTTGATGCCCCTGAGGAAATTGATTTATGATGTATCTATTGTGTTCTAATGTGGTTCTATTTGGTCATTGATGTTTTTTTTTATCAAAATAAAGTTGCTTTAGCAATTTATTTAGTGTTCAATCCACATGCTAATTTTTTCTTCTAACCTGACTGCAAATAAAGTGTTCAAAACATAGATCCTATTACTGGCCTGAAATGTGGGGGATGTGTGGGCCCACACAGGCCTGGCATAAATGCCTCTTTGGGGCACGTGTGGGGCCAATGTGGGAAGGAGCTCTGCAGGGGCAGCCCACTGTGGGCCCCGTTACCGGCATGGGCTGGGTGTGGGCTGTCCACTTGGGGCACCACCTGAGGCCCCATAGCACACGTGCCCTGCATATCACAACGCTAACGGGGCCCACTGTGGGAAATATGGGCCCTGCAGGGGCAGCCCACTGTGGGCCCTGTTACTGGCATGAAATGCGGGGCACATTTGGGTCCCACATGTTTGGGCCCATAAAGCCCACCTGGTGCACAGTGGGCTGCCCACACAGGGCCTGGCAAAAATGCCCCTTTGGGTCACGTGTGGGCCACGCACTATGGAGCCCACACATGCCCCGCATTTCACAACGGTAATGGGGCCCACATTGGGCTGCCCCTGCGGGGCTCATTTTTTCCCGCAGTGGCCCCACATGGGTCCCAAAGGGGCATATTTGCTGGGTTTTCTTTTGATATGTTGTCGTTTTGAAATGTCATCTTGATTGAAGCATCTTAAGCTGGCCATAAATTGGTAGGCTGAGATAATGTTTGATGCTATCTGTGGAATGTGTCTGGAAACATCAGAAGAAAACTGTAAACGCCCTATTGTAAGGTATATAAACTAACTGCTCCATGAGGAGCCTTTTCTCTGTATCCCCACTTGTGTGTTGCATTGTAAAACGTTCCTTCTTGTACAAGAAAATAAATTCAACTTAAACTCTGATTCTTCAGATCCGGTCTCCATCATTTAAAGGTCATTAAGATGAAATTCTTATGACAGCGGCAATGGAGATAAAGTCAGATCAGCTGATCCTTTTTCCAAAGTTTCAGGTGTTGGATAGCTTTCTTCAGCTGTGAGCTGAATTGGACAAATATTAACTACCAGCACACAGACAGGGGCTGAACTGAGGGGCTGCATATAAAAGGTTGATATAAGATAAATAAGAAGTTTAACTGTAAATTCAGTAGAGGCCCAGATTAAAATTATACACCTACAAATGTGTCCCCTTTAACTATTAAGTGGAGGTCTAATGCAAATGTAATTGGCACAGATGTTTGACTTGTGTGATCTATTGAGAGTGAAACAGTTGATAAAAACAGTTTGACTAAATGCAGCAAATAGTGTTTTATTTATTTATTTATTTATTTTATTTCCTCCTGGGCGCAAAACTCCCCCCAAAAAACTGTCTCTCTGTGTGAGGTGTGTAAGCAGGAATGATGAAGTGAGCTTCTGTGGCCTGTCTCTTGATGGATTGGTCCCATTTACGTAAAGGCATGTAGATCATCTCAAATCTCGACCATTGGTCAGCACTCTGCCACTTGATAAGACAGAGGCACGGAGGCTGGAACTTGATCCTGCTTGATTGATTCTCTGGGCCACCTACACAGATTCCTATCCCATGTGCCAATGCATGCTCACAGTAGAAAAGCAGACTGCTTTATAATCATTTAAAGTCTACAGTTTATTAGGTATCACCTGGCTTGGGTCTTTTAGAGGTAGTGGGGGTGGGGTTTAATATAATGGTTTAAAATCTGTTGAAGTGCTCTATTCCAAGTATGTTTCAATAAAATTAGCCTGAGCACTGAGCAAAGGCAATATTGTATCTGAAGGAGTTATTAGGGCCTGAGTGATATGCACTTAAAACAGGCAAGATAGTGAGGGGAGAGGGATGAAGAAACTGGCATACTACTCTTGTCTTCACTTGTCTGTATCGAGTCTTAAAGTACAGTACAACCAAATTCACTATTTTTTCCCATATGAATACACTCAGTCTTCTCAGTTATCCATCTATGTTTTTCTAAGGTAAATGATATTTTTAACGAGTGCTCAACATAGACTGTAACTTAGATGAAATGCATTTGCCTACATGTTTTAGCTGACACATAAGCCACATTCTTACAGTAATAAAATAACATTTTAAGCACCTTACAGAAAGTATCTCTGAGACAGGCATAAGGAAAAAAGTGGTGGAACAGTCAGATGCTAGAGTGAGACAATAGCAGTAGCTAGCTTACATGGTGACAGAGTTAGCCAGAAACTCCTTAACATAGAAGTACAATATTCACCTCTTTCTCTCACAATGAACAATGACAAATTAACAATTATCGACAAAATGTGTTGCTAAGTTAGTGTAGAGCAATTACCCTAAAAACAGGGAAAATAGTTGCAAAATGATGCTTCTGAAAAATCTAATTATTTTTTTAATTCTTAATTGTCACATGAGCAAGAAGTAGTCAAAAGGCCCTCTTTTAACTTCAATAATTATTAGGGTCCAAGCACTGAATAGTGCGAAAGCCCTCTTTACACTGAAGGAATTATTAGGGCCAAACAGTACAAAGCCCTAGTGTAACTGAAGTAATTATTATTATTAGTGTGAATACTGAAAGAAAAAAAAAAATCTAAAAAAGGTCTCACTCCCACAGTTTTAACTCCTCAAGCACATATTTTGCCTCAAAATGCTCCCACAAGCCTCCTCTCTCTCAAAATGTAAACACATTTCACATAGGACTTAAAGGAAGTGGAGTGAGAGGAGACACACATCCTGCAGACTGTATTGTAGTCAATGGGAGCAGGATAGAGACTCCTTATCAATTAAGGTTCAGATCTCAAAAACTATAACTTACAGATTCTGTCTTCCTTCAAACACTTTTTACACATATCATTAATTCTCATGTTGAACTAGTCTTGCTTTCACTAATAATGTAAAATTCATTGGACTTTAAGCACTATTTGGAGAAAAGTACACTTTCTTCATCAAAACAGAGACTTTTTTCTCTTCATTTGTGTGAATGTCTGTGTAGTCCAGTGGTTTGAACTCATGTCACTACTGTATAGCTTTTGGACCAAAAGACTGAGTTCAAATCCCCCTCAGGACACAACTCAGTACAGTTCAAGATGTGCAAGTTTACATATCATCTTAATCACACTGCTACTGACTAATGTCATGCAATTCACAGACAAGCACCACAATCCGGCCTGGCATTGCTTTGTCACATGTTAGCTTGATGCATAGCATATCTGTCTCAACAACAAGGAAGTGCAGGCTCACTTCAACCCATTGCTCATCTTAATCTTGCAATATTTTTCAATAGTATTCAGCTCACATTAATGCAATCACAATTTCAGCAATCACATGTGATTTCTACAGAAATTGCATTTCCTAGTTATTATTGTGTTGGAGCTGCGAAGCAGCTCACACACTATGTTATATTCGCTCTTTATCATTGTGTGGGAGCTGTGAAGCTGTGCGCTATTACTTTTCAAAAATATTAAAAATTGATAATGGGAGGATTTCTTTGAAAGCTAATATCTCAAAAACTAAAAGATAGCTAGAATGTTCATATTTGATGTACAGGTGTATTACTTTTCAGCTTTCTATCATAATCCATTGATTTTGTACCATTTTTTAAAAATATTAAAATTTATAATGGCAGTTTATGGGAGGATTTCTTTGAAAGCTAACATCTCAAAAACTAAAAGATAGCTAGAATGTTCATATTTGATGTACAGGTGTCCCATCTAGATATGCTTAACATATTAAAACATTGAATCAATAGCACCACCATGTGGTCAGTTGTTAAATGTTTTGCGATTTGGCTAACTAATGAACGGTAAGTCCTATCAAAAGCTTTTTGGACAGGATATTCCTTGGATGATGCTGATTAGACAAATGTAGGCCACGCCCATTTGCGTCTTTAAAAATTTTCCGCCATTTTGTTTTTTTCGTAAACATATGTTTTGCTTCTGTTGGCACAAATTTCATCCAAATTTCACCAAACTTGTTACATACCATATTTTGATGACCCCGAACAAGACTTGTTCATTTGTTTTCAAATATCACTGTCTGTTATTGGCTAACAAACTTTTGAAGGCGTGGTCTAATGCACTTAATGGTCGATAACTCCTCAATAATGAATCGGATCGTGACCAAATTTGGGGATATTGTTCACAAGGTGACCTTACAGAAGTGTGTAAAATTTCACAAATTCTGTCCAAAGGGGGTGCTAAAGTCACCTTATAACATGATATTTCAGCAATTCTGTTGTCTTTAATGGAATGAAACTTGATAGGCAGGTTTTCCATGAGAATCTGCACGACTTACTGAATCATGGCACCAATAGCTCCACCTTGTGGTCATGAATAAAATAGCACCATACCACTTATTATCTACCAAATCTCTTAAATGTAACATGCCATGGTAATCACATTCTACAGATGGGGATCCTGAACAAGTGTTTAGTATTTTCAGCAATACTTTGCAATTCATTCAGTCTTCGCATTTTCCACAGGAAATCCACTTCTAGTTTATTATTATTTCGTTTTTCATGGTGTAACTAGTCCTACACGATTTGTCGTATCAACTTTGTTTCAATGTCAAATTGTACATCCCCATAAGGAGATGTGTGCTATTACTTTTCTCATCTCTAACATCCAACTGCTGAGACGAACGGCTGACGTGCTACGGTAAGCGTATTCCGTCATTTCCGGTTGCCGACTGTGTCTACTGATAGCGTTGTTGCTGCTCTCACTTCGGTCATGTTACTATAGTATTGTGGATTAACACCTACTATATTTGTGAATTGTGTGAATTTTTCGCTAGTTCCACATAAGCACTCTCATTGTGTTTTTTTTTCTCTTAGCGACGTTTTCTTGCTAATCGCACAGCGGTTAGTTATTTGAGCTCAGCGGCTAGCACTAGCACTAACAGCTAACTCGTAAACTAAATAGTTAGCCATGGCTTCTCTTTCTCCCTCTCGCTCTCCTGCTCTCTCTTGCTCAGTGTGTCTCATGTTCAGTTATTCCTCTGCCTCCTTTAATGATAATGGGAAGTGTAATAAATGTAGTGTATTTGCAGTACTGGAGGTGAGGCTAAGTGAATTCGAGGCGCAGCTCCGCGCCGTGGAAACAAACAAACAATCAGTAGCTAATGTAGTTTGCCAGCCCCCTGTAGTTGCCAACCTAGCATAGCCCCTACTCCCCCGGTAGTTCCCGAGCAGCCGGGAAAACTGGGTTTTGGCTGGGTGACTGTCCGAAGGAAGCATAGCCCCAAGCAGAAGCCCGCAGTTCCCCACCAACCCGTTCACGTTTCAAACAGATTTTCCCCGCTCAGTGACACAGCCGCTGAGAAACAGACTCTGGTTATTGGCAGCTCCATAGTCAGAAACGTGAAGTTAGCGACACCAGCAACCACAGCCAAGTGTATTCCTGCGGCCAGAGCAGGCGACAGAGAATCAAATTTAAAACTGCTGGCTAAGAGTAAACGTAGATATGGTACTATTGTTATCCATGTCAGCAGTAATGACTCCCGGTTACGCCAATCGGAGGTCACTAAAATTAATGTGGAGTCGGTGTGTACTTTTGCTAAAACAATGTCGGACTCCGTAGTTTTCTCTGGACCCCTGCCTAATCTGACCAGTGATGACATGTATAGCCGCATGTCACAGTTTAACCGCTGGCTGTCGAGGTGGTGTCCAGCAAACAATGTGGGCTTCATAGATAATTGGCAGACTTTCTGGGGAAAACCTGGTTTGATTAGGAGAGACGGCTTACATCCCACTTTGGATGGAGCTGTTCTCATATCAAAAAATATGGCTAAGTTTATAGCTAGACCAAAACCATGACAACCCAGAGTTGAGACCAGGAGCCAGAGTTGCAGTCTTACACGCTTGTCTGCACTTCCATTAGACCATTTACCTGCCCTAAACCACATAGAGACTGTGTCTGTCCCCCAACCATTTAAATCAATTAAATCGAAAATTAATAAAAGACGAATCAATCATAAAAATCTAAAACAAATTAGCATTAATTCTGAAACTGTTCAGCAAAATAAAAAAAATTTAATGCAGTCTTTTAAACATTAGATCACTATCTTCTAAAGCCTGATTAGTGAATGAGCTAATCTCAGATCAGCATATTGACCTATTTTGTCTTACAGAAACCTGGCTATGTCATGATGAATATGTTAGCCTTAATGAATCCACTCCTCCCAGCCATATTAATACTCACATCCCTCGAGATACTGGCTGAGGAGGTGGAGTTGCAGCCATTTTCAACTCCGGCCTTATTGTCAGCCTTAGACTTAAATTTAAATTAATTATAACTCTTTTGAATGCCTTGTTCTTTATATTTCTCACCCAACCTGGAAAACCGTACAGCCAGTTCTATTTGTTATAGTGTACCGTCCTCCTGGCCCGTACTCTGAATTCTTATCTGAATTCTCAGAGTTTCTATCAAACTTAGTCCTCAGTACAGATAAAGTAATTATAGCAGGTGACTTTAATATTCATGTGGACGTCGATAATGATAGTCTCTGCACTGCCTTTATCTCATTATTAGACTCAATTGGCTTCTCTCAGTATTTAAATAAACCCACTCACTGTCATAATCACACCCTTGATCTTGTGCTGACTTATGGCATAGAAATTGAACATTTGATAGTTTTTCCTCAAAATCCCATTTTATCAGACCACCATTTGATAACTTTTGAAGTTTTATTGGTAGATTACACACCATTAGACAAAAATGTTTTCACTAGATGTCTTACTGATAGTGCTGTAGCTAAATTTAAGGAAACACCTCCATTAGCGCTGAATTCAATTCCTTCTCTCAGTACCGCAGAGGACTCTTATGATAACTTTAGTCCCTCCCAAATTGATAATTTTGTTGACAGTGCTGCAGGTACTCTACAGCAAACGCTCAACTCCATTGTTCCTTTAAAAAGAAAGATAATTAAGCATAAGAGGTTAGCTCCAAGGTATAACCCTGAAACCCGCAAATTACAGCAACTATCTCGTAAATCTGAAAGGATTTGGCGTTCCACTAAATTAGAAGAATCTCGCATAGCCTGGCTTGAAAACCTTAAAACTTATAAGAAGGCCCTCTGTAATGCCAGAGCTGCCTATTATTCAGCATTAATTGAAAAAAATAAAAACTGCCCTAGGTTTCTTTTCAGCACCTTGGCCAGGCTGACAAAGAGTCATAACTCCATTGATCCGAGTATTCCAATGGCTCTCAGTAGTAACGACTTCATGAGCTTTTTTGATGATAAAATTCTAACAATTAGAGATAAAATTCAACAGTCTCTACTTTCAAAAGGCACAGATTCATCAAGTTCCCCAGAAACAGCCACAAAACCTGATTTAAGTTTGGACTGTTTCGCTCAGATTGACCTTCCTGAATTAACTTCTATAATTTCGTCATCAAGACCTTCGAATTGTCTCTTAGATCCCATCCCAACTAAACTGTTTAAGGATGTCGTACCCTTAATTAGCGCCTCCCTACTAAATATAATCAATATGTCTTTGGTAACTGGCTATGTACCACAGCCCTTTAAAGTAGCTGCAATTAAACCTCTCCTTAAGAAGCCTACTCTCGATTCAGACGTCTTAGCCAACTATAGACCCATATCTAACCTTCCTTTTCTGTCTAAGCTTCCTGAGAAAGCAGTCGCTAATCAGTTATGTGACTTTCTAGATAACAATAACTTATTTGAGACTTTTCAGTCTGGATCTAGAGCTCATCATAGCACAGAGACAGCACTGGTTAAAGTCACAAACGACCTCCTGACTGACTTGTCTTGTTAGATCTTAGTGCCGCATTTGACACTGTTGACCATCAAATCCTATTACAGAGACTGGAACATTTCATTGGCATTAAAGGTTCTGCATTATGCTGGTTTAAATCCTATTTATCAGATCGATTTCAGTTTGTTCATGTTAATGATGAATCCTCTATAAAAGCAAAAGTTAGACACAGAGTTCCTCAAGGTTTTGTTCTGGGACCTTTACTATTCACTTTATATGTGCTTCCTTTAGGGAATATTATTCGAAAACACCCATAAATTTTCATTGTTATGCAGATGATACCCAAATATATTTATCAATGAAGCCAGATGAACCCAATCAGTTATCTAGACTCCAAGTGTGCCTTAAAGATATAAAGACCTGGATGACCTGCAATTTTCTGCTGCTAAACTCGGATAAAACTGAAGTTATTGTGCTTGGCCCTAAACACCTTAGAAACACATTATCTAATGATTTAACTAATCTAGATGGCATTACCCTGGCCTCCAGCACCACCGTAAGAAATCTGGGAGTTATCTTCGATCAGGATATGTCCTTTAACTCCCACATAAAACAAATTTCAAGGACTGCCTTTTTTCACTTACGTAATATCGCTAAAATCAGACATATCCTTTCACAACAAGATGCAGAAAAAAATAATCAACGCATTTGTTACTTCTAGGCTGGATTATTGTAACTCATTATTATCAGGCTGCCCTAATAGGTCTATAAAGACTCTGCAGCTGGTCCAGAATGCAGCTGCTCGTGTTCTGACTAAAACTAAGAAAAGAGATCACATTTCCCCTATCTTAGTTTCGCTGCATTGACTTCCAGTAAAATCCAGAATAGAATTTAAAATCCTTCTTCTTACTTACAAAGCTCTTAATGGTCAGGCACCATCTTATCTAAAAGAATTCTTGGTACCATATAATCCCACTAGAGCGCTGCGCTCCCAGAATGCAGGTTTTACTGGTGGTTCCTACAGTATTTAAAAGTAGAATGGGAGGCAGAGCCTTCAGCTATCAGGCTCCTCTCTTGTGGAACCATCTCCCAGTTTCTGTCTGAGGGGCAGACACCCTCCCTATGTTTAAGAGTGGGCTTAAAACTTTCCTTTTTGATAAAGCTTATAGTTAGGTCTGATCTGACTCGCCTTGGATCAGCCCTTAGTTATGCTGCTATAGGCCTAGACTGCCGGGGGACTTCCATTGATGCACTGAGCTCCTCTCTCCTCTTCTCCATCTCTATGTATTTTATTACCACTAATGCATGTCACTAACTTTACTTCTTCCCCGGAGTTCTTTGTACTTTCTCATGCACAGGAAGCTCCATAAACCATAGACCATGCTGGTGTGGCCAGGGTCTGCCTTAGGTTTCTTCCCGTTAAAGGGGAGTTTTTCCTTCCCGCTGTCGCCAAGTGCTTGCTCATGGGGGGAACTGTTGGGTTTCTCTTTCTGCAAATTAAAGAGCGTGGTCTAGACCTGCTCCATGTAAAAGTGCCCTGAGATGACTTTGTGTTGTGATTTGGCGCTATATAAATAAAATTGAATTGAATTGAATTGAATTTATCTTGTCTGTGTCACACTGTAAGGTCTGAATGCAAATGCCCATCCTTCCTACCTTTGTTTACCCTTTGTTGATCACTGCCTTGATTTTTACTGTATAAAGTGTTTCCACTTCTTCTGCTCTGGGTCAGTCAACTGTCTCAGACCTGCTCTGTGTCAGCAAGCTCACCATATTCTGGAATACTAATAAAATCACCACCACCACAGCAAACTTTGAAAAAGGACTTGAGTGATTTTCTTCAACACTAAAAATACATATTTTCATCTTCATCAAAGTTGATATTTACCATATATTCAGATGAAGTTGAACTACACTTATGAGTTTGTCTTTGGGTGTCATTTACCATTTAATTGTAGTTGGTCACCAAATTTTTTGAAGGAATAGCTTGATGTACTTAAGGGCAATAACTTTTCAATGCTAAATTATGTTGCAATTAACTTTAGGAATTTTGTACTTAGTCACATTGCACAAGTGTGCAACATTTCAGACAATTCTACCCATAGTGAGTGCTAAAGTGGGGCGGCTGTGGCTCATATTACTTATATTTCTGCAATTTTGTTGTCTTTATTAAAGTGAAATTTGGTACACAAATTCTCATTGCAATCATGGCACTAATAGCGTTACCTTGTGGACATTACTAAAACATAATGCAATATTCCACGGTAAACCAATTCAGCTAAGTTTTATAGATAGGTTTATTTCATTATTAATAATTATTTGTTGCATAAAGTTATATTATTACTTTGATTCAAAGTAAGTAAGTAATTTAAAAGTAGTTATAATGTCACAGGAAATAATTACTAACAACTTACTCAGCTTAGTCATTAGAATTCAATCAATCAAATCATTTATATGGCACTGTTCATACAGGTTTGTGCAATTCAAAGTGCTTTACAGACATTTGAGAAGTTGATAATAAGACATGACAAATGTAAACAGTATAAATGATTGGAAGTAATATAATAGACTAATATTGATGCTAATGCACATATTGAAATAAAGAGTTATAGATGTTAAAATAAATGAATTAACAATGAGATTGAAATGATAATGTTAGAAAAATAATTAAATGTCAATACAATAAAATAAATGATCAAATAAAATAAATAATGTTAATAAAAATTTTCTAATCAAGTCAGGCAAAAAGGTAGGTTTTAAGTTTTAATACAGCAGCACATTCAGCTGCTTTCAAATCCTTTCTGTTCCAACATCTATGTGTACAAAACCTTACAGCTGTTGTAGCGAAGGTTTTTGTCATGAGATAGAAAAAAGTTAACTACTGAAAAGCAAATGGCTTGTGCCACAGGACACAAGGCAATGCTTGTTCATACATTATGAGCATGTCAGAGAAGTAGGGTGGTGCAATACCATGGATCAGAGGGGTTCCTCTGATCCACTCACCCTCCCTCCCTCCCTCCCAGAAACAATGAGGTAGCTTGCCAAGGTTTTAGCACCTTGACAAGCTGGTTCATCCTCTACCAGGTGGAGCGGCTAGGTGACCTTAGCCGGGGCCTTATTGGTGATGTTGATACAGGATACAAGGTGGGAGAGAAGAATGGTGTGGTTGATGGTGTCAAAAGTTGCAGCAACACTGAGAAAGATGTGAATGCTGAGGTGACCAGAGTCTGAGGGGAATAGGAGGTCATTGTTGACTTTGAGGAAGGCTTCCTTCTTCAGTGTTGTGCTATTGAGATGAAACAAGCCCTTCATCATTGAAATGCTTCAAACGGGTCATTGGAGATGGGCTTTATGAACTGTTGGAGGACATGACACAGTATACAGGATTGTGATAACTGTAACTGTAACTGATAACTTTTCATGACACCAGAATGGAGACAATGCTGTGGTTGAGAGATGAAAATGAAGTCCGGCAATGTGTTCTTCTCTGTGGCTGCAGCAGTAATGAGTTGGACGTATCCCCTAGACTGAAAGAGCTCCAGTATTGGACAATCCATGATCTCCAGGATCTCCAGGAACTCCAAAAGGCTTTCCAGGTTTGACAGGAATGATGTCAAGCTGTAGTCTGGAGGCCTGTACACTGTTGCAATCATTGCAGTTACTGGGGCTTCAACCTTTAAAGCCAAAAACTCAGTCACAAGGTCAGTTACATTCTGTATGTACTGTTTTTCATGCACTTGAAAGTGGTTTTTCCACATAAACAGCTACTCCACCACCACCTCTGTTGGCCATTTATGGAAAATTTGTGTAGGATAAGCGTTTGAACATATTGTAGCCCTCTAAATGGAGACTCTCTGCAACAAAGGAGCCTTGTAGGCGAGTTTCTGTCAGACACAAGACATATGCAAGACACAGCTCATGATGGCTTTTGATGTCATTCACATGAGATGGCAAACCTTCTGTGTTATGGTGAACAATGATCAGAGTGTCATGTCTGCTCAATGTTTGTTTTATATGAAGAAGAGGCATCATGTCATCCAAGTTGACTTGTCTCATTGTCTTTAAGGCTGCAGTGATTTCAATTAATTCAAATGCATTGTAGAAGGACTCAATTCCTGCTCTGATCGGTAAGGGAGGTAAAGTTTCAGCAATGTGCCATAGTATTGCTCTGGATACTTTTTCTGTGAGGGTCGATGAAATCTGATTATGGCAGGCTTATCATTACTTCTCATTTGAACAAATCCAATGTTATTTAACATTGGAAAAACACTGCCCTTTTTCTGTTCACCATAGACAATCCTGCAAGTAGCTGCAAAATCAGCCAAGCACATCTCAAACTCTGGTGTTTCAGGCCTGGATTTGTATTTGTCAGTGTAAGATGTCATCCACACATTTTCACTCTCTGGTGCAGTGTTTTCCAGGTATGAAAGAGGACGACTCATTTTGACTGCATTGTCATCTGTTGGTATGAATACAACACCACGGGAACACTTTTTCATGTTTATCCCACATGCATGAGTTACACATTCCTGAGCACTGACCTCTCTCTTCTTTGAGTATGCCTGCATGATTTCCCTCATTTCATCACATTCATTGACATGGTCCATGTTGGAGTTCTGAATGACTGTTCTGAGGTACTCAGAAAGGCCTGCCTCCTTCTTAGCTATATAACTTGTGAGATAGACGATAGCTCCTTATGCATTCAGTATATAACTTTATCAAGATTCCAGGCATTCCAGGCTTCAAGCATATGGGGATTATATCCATTTACCCAGCAATCCTTTAGATCACGCTTCAGTATCACTGCATCAGATTTGTTCATAATGCTCAAGCATCGTTCATACTCATCAGATGTTAAATTACATTGAGTCAGGAGCTGTTGCAAACTTAGGTAGGCAGAAAAAGGTTCGTTCAACAACTGGTTAAGCTGTCTGAGCTTTTGCTTTGCTTCTTCCATTTGATCGTCATCCTCATTCGGTCTCAATATCATTGTCTCACTGCAGGGTGGTTTTGGAAAGCCAAATCTGCAACCATAGCCAGGACTTTTGAAACACGTCCTTGAATGCCTTTTGCTGTGCATTTGTACCTCTGTGACTTTCTTGTACAGGTCAGGTTGTGTATGTGGGTCAGGCAGTTGAGTGTAAAGGATAGCAAAATAGCCTCTATGAGAAGTATTTAAAAAAAACAACAACAAAACTGACACCCCTCCTTATTTTTTTTAAAAAATAAACAGAGTAAATAGCAAGCATTTAAAACAGTTGAATCAAATGTTGTTGTTATTACATCTGGCGACAGTAGGTGTCACTGTATACCAGGTCCGGTAAGAAGCATCTTACTCAAGCCGTATTCGTCCTGCCAGAGACAATAAAATGGCGCTTGAGTTGGTCACACGCAGATAACTTTTGTCTGTTCCTTACTGCTCCACAGGTATGTAAAACGCGGTGTAAAACAACTTAAAATGGGTCAACATACTCTCTAAATGTTAGAGAAGCATTGCATGAGATTTGTGAGTTAAACAAGCACTCGAAGACTGAGTTGTGTGTTGTTTTGTGTCGAGTGTAGTTAGCAAGCTAGCATCTATTGTTTACACTACCTAGCTTAAAGTGACTGAGATGCAAAGTGTAAAATATAGTTTGTGGTTTCCACCTTAGCCTGGAGATGACTAGGTATGTAAAATGTTCAACTTTTGATATGAGGGGAAAGTATTCAGATGGTATTTCATGAGCTAGAGGTGAAATTACGTTGAATTTGTTTTACTGTATGACGCAGCAATTTTGTAATGGCGGTCATCTAGTGATGTAGTAACGCAAACAAATTGACTTGGTGTTAAAGAAATCTACACAGGGACGTGTTATTGTTATGTAATGTAGAGTTTATCATATGTGTAAGTAATATAGAAGTTGTGAGATTTGATTGTGTTTCATAATAGTATTGTATTTGACATTACAGTTGAAATGAATTGCTGGTTCAACATTTTCACATATTTAACTGTGTGTATACAATCATATTCCATGTATATAAAATTACTATTAGAGTAAAAAATGCTGGTACTTGAAACAACTTATTTTCAGTCAGTATAACAGTAAACTGTTGGAAGTACAAATCAGTTGAATGTGAAGTGATATGTACCTGATATGACTGAAATATGATTGAAATGATAGTAATAACTGAAGATACAAAAGTTATCAGTAAGCATGGATATATGTTTGTTAGGATACAGAAATATGTTGTTAGTTCACTATATTGTGATATTGAAGTTGAACATTGTTGCCAGAGACAATAAAATGGCGCTTGAGTTGGTCACACGCAGATAACTTGTGTCTGTTCCTTACTGCTCCACAGCCAACCAGGACTGTGCAGCTAAACTGCTACTGGCCCAGGTACCCCTAGCCCTGAGGCCGGTAACATGAGCAGTGATGTATTTGGATACAAAATCACACACAGTTTGATCATCATCTTCATCAAACACAGGTGCACTTTCTACCCATAAGAGACAGTGTATGTGTGGGCTTTCTCTGTGCTGAAACTCCACTCTGTAAAAGTAGTCAACAACTTTGCCTAGGGGTTGTGCAGGAGACTAGATTAAATCTCTGAATAATGCTTCAACACGTTTATCAAACATGCGCATTGTTGTCACAGGATTGCTTCGCAATATGTCACATCTTTCTGACCAGTCAAGCTCATCAAAATCAACTTCTTCACCCTGCTGTGTTTTTATTGCCTCAATTACTTCAGGCCAACGCATTTCAGCTGCAGAAAATGTACAAATATATGAAAACTAAAACAGTTAAGCTGCAAATGCTGCATACACAATGTTAGATCTGCCATATGGCGAGTCAAAAAGACATTTCTTTTGTCGTATTTTAAGATAAAAAAAAAGGGTGGCATGTGTTCAATTGCACCTTGATGTTCTCCTAACAATAAATGGGAGGTAGAGCCTTCAGCTACCAGGCTCCTCTCTTGTGGAACCATGTTCCAGATTCGGTCCAAGGGGCCGAATCTGGATATATATATATACGTATATATATATATATATATATATATATATATATATATATATATATATATATATGTGTGTGTGTGTGTGTGTGTGTGTATGTATATATATATATATATATATATATATATTGTATATGTTGTTGAGTTGTGTACTTACATTATCCCAAATGTTTCCCGGAGAAATCCTAGAGAAAACCCAGAGAAATTTATAATTTAATAAAAGTAATGGACCGTTTCAGATAAACAAATGTTAGCAACAGCTCGGCTAACAGCCCCTCCAGGAAACAAACAACTGCAGAAATATTGATTTTTTTTGGTGAAACAGCTTTTAGTAGTATTTTTTTAACTATTTTTTTTACATTTGATTTTGGAGAAGAGGAGACTTCTGTGGATAATTCGGCTCCCAGCAGAAACCAGACAAACATCTGGAACTTATGTTATATGAGAAAAAGCCATAGGAAAAAGCCTAACAAGTGTTAGCAGCAGCTCGGCTAACAGTCGTCTGGTGGTCACCAAACATTATTGGATAAACACTGGTTTTTAAGGTAAAACAGCTTTAATTAATATTTGAAAGATTTTATTCTGCGTGTATGTTTGTTTTTGGAGAAGAGGAGACTTCTGCGGATAATTCGGCTGCCGGGAGAAACTGGATGAACATCTGAATGTAAAGTTATAAGAGATATAAACCGCTAAAGTGTTAGCAGCGGCTCAGCTAACAGCCTGTATCAGACGTCCGTGGGTCGCTGTACATCGTCGGAGAAACACCGATCTCTTAGATGAAACTGCTTTATTCAGTGTTTTTACCTGTAATCAGCGGGTCCGTTTGTTCTGGAGAGGAGGAGACCTCTGCAGATAATTCGGCTCCTGGTAAAAACACCCTATCTGAGTTGACCTACTCTGATAGGAAACTCTGAGTTTGCGGTTCCAGAGCAGCGGATTGGAGTCCGTTTAATCCACTCGGAGTAGTTTCACCTGGAGTTAAGCGTGTGCACCACAACTATAAAAAGCCAGTATCAATGGAGACCCGATTCGACGAGTCACCATGGCAATCGGGAAGCGGAGGGTGACGTTTTTCACCCCACTAGAATTAGAAGTCTTAATGCGCTTAAGCTTAATGTGAGTTTCAACACATTTTCAGAAAGAAGTGCAACACCGCTGCAGCTGCAGGTCAATGTGTAAGTTTAAATGTAGTCCTTTGCAATCAATAAAATTACAGTAAAAACTGCTTGAATGGTAGCAGTTGAATGGATTTATTTCATTTAGGTACAATTCCGTGGGGGAGAAGCGCACTTGGGAGCAGTTTAGGATGAAATATAAAAACATTGTTCAAACAGATAAGACCTCGCATAATCTCATGGGGCTATCTCATTTTGATCATGTTTTACATTGTAAAGTAAATATTAAGTGGCTGTTTGAATGTGCAGTTGTTTTATCCCCAACATAATGCTGGTTTCACACACATAAATGTCTTATCATCTATATCATGTTCTGTTGAATTAATTAATTAATAAAAAATAAAAAATAATTTTATTTAAACTAAGACAGTCTTCTACTCAGCCAAAGAAACACAGCACAACACACAATATCTGCTGGGATGTGAGAGCATGACTGATTGTGTATGTAGATGATAGACTGTGACACTCAAAAAGATAATTGTCTGGAAATGCTGACGAATATTTATTCTCTGGGCAATAATGCTGCATCTTCATCCATGGGATCATTCTCAAACGGACATGCCATATTAGTGAGAAAAGTCGCCACCTACTGTGCCTAATGGACTTCTAATATACTGACTGATTTTTTTTTTTTTATGATTATTTTTTTAAATGACAGACGGCAGAATTAGGCTACGCCAAAACTTGCCTGCTGACTGAGTGTGGAAATCAAATGGAGTGTGTGGCTCTGAAAGAGGACGGAGACAGAGAGAAACTCAAGGTTCATTAGGAAATTAAAGCTGCAAGCTTGGATGGGCCTTTGTCCTGTGCGGACGCAGGGATGTGGCGCTGTCTGAGGGCATCCGTCACACTCACGTGTATGTCTCTGCACAGGGCTGAGGGGTGTGGCAGCCGTGTAAAGTGCAGTGCAGATAGGAGCATGTACAGTAAAGTTATAACAACTTCCCCTGTCATGTCCTTCTCTTGTGAAAAGAAGTACATAACATGCCATGACTTTTTAGGATTTTTTGTTGTGAATCCATTGGTACAGGTCTGAAAGTGGTGTGACTTACAGTTTAGATGGCAGCCTGTAATTAAGAGAGTGCATGCTCAGAGAATGCCTCTCCCATTGAAATGCATTATAAGTGGAAATGTCGCACAGCGACTTTGAGGGCTCATAATATGACTTAGTTCTGTTTCATAATTCAATCATTCTCTCTGTGCTACTCACCATACTCACGCTGTGCTCCAGACAAAAGGAGGAGGCATTCAATGATGGCCTGTATTTATACACTGGGTGACATCATTGGTGATGTCACGAGGTTGGATCATGTGGGCAGGGGTGGTAGTAAATTATGTTAAGTAAATTATTTATTGTGACTTTGATTTGTTTATGTAGGTTGCAAGTGTGTTATTTGGTGAGCTATAGAAAAGGGTTTTACCTTGGAGGTTGGTGAGATTACCTGTTTTTAGGAGAGACATAGGATATACCTGCAGCAATGGTACAGTCCCGATTGCCTCTGGACTGCTGATGGAAGGGTCTATTTAAGCATTTGCTTTTTGGCGGTTGGGAGGGTAGTACATCAGTGTATAGCTGTATGCACATGATGAAACTTCAAGCAACTGAGTGTCCTCCAGAGGTTTCTCAAGATGTCTGTCACCAGCAGGGGGCAGCAGGTTGTCAAGCCTTGGAGCCAGAGAGTATAGCTGAACTGGCAAGTCTTCTATGATGTCTGATGCAACAGCAGGCTGATAGCAATGCCAGGATAGATCAGGAGAGCAAATGACAGGAAGAGAGGTGGAAGCGAATCCAGCACCAATTTTCCCAGCTCCAACAGGACCACAAGGATCATCAGCAGCCGATGGGAGATTCAGCAACCACACCCACCCCCTCTGTAAAACTTACAGCTGAACCTCCTCAAATTCCAGCAATCCAAGGCAGGCCTGAGGCTGACGCATCACAGTTGGCTGATGGAGGACAGCGTTCCAGCCTGGCGAAGCCCCCGGGCTGGAAAAGCCCTAAAATGCACCCATACAATGAAGGTGAGGACATTGAAAATTATTTAATCACCTTTGAAAGAATTGCTCATGCCTGTCAGTAGTCGCAGGAAGACTGGGCTCTTCACCTGGCTCCATTGCTAACTGGTTAAGCCCGTTCTGCTTATGTAGCTATGGACATTGATGATACCATGGATTATGCAAAAGTGTGCTGTATTGAAGAAGTTTGAAATCAGTGCAAAGACCTATCGAGTGAAGTTCCGTTCCAGTGTGCCGGCAGCAGAGGAGACACCTAAAGTGCTGCAGGTCCGCCTCAAGGACTTGTATGACAAGTGGATGGCTCCCAAAGAAAAGACAAAGGAACAAATTGGAGATATCATCATCATGGAGCAGTTCCTCAAAGTCCTGAATCCTGAGCTTCGCACACAGATTAAAGAGCGGAGTAAAGAGTACCTTCCAGCCAAGTTCCAGCCACCCACACCTTCGAGTAAGCCTATCAGTGGGAGTGATTTTAATGCCAGAAACACAAGACATAGTTCCTTCCCCTCAAATTCAGCTAAACTTGAGCCTAGAAATAAAGCCCCCTTAGTCTGTCACTCTTGTGGACAGACAGGTCATTTTAAGGCAGAGTGTCCTAAGGGTCATGTTAGTAAAAACTACATGTGTTTTGCTCCCAAGTTACTGGTCAGAGAGCTGGAGAAGGAAGGTCTTAGATTGTCAAGGTGAGGAGCTCACAAAAGGTGTGTTCACTGAAGACAGACCCTGTGTAGCTCTTTTGGAGTCAGGAAGTAGTCGCACCCTAGTCAGACAGGATAGTCTCCCTAGGGATGTTGTTTACTGTGGAGAGACAGTGGATGTTTTCCATGTCACCATGTTGTCCATGGTGACAAAGTAGGTTGCCCCATAGCTAAGGTAGCTATCCAGGTTGAAGGCCAACTCTATTTGCTTTCAGTAGGGGTATTGGAGGAACTGCCCTATCAGGTTGTGTTAGGCTGTGATCTTCCCATCCTTGCTGAATTGACAGCTAATCAGTCTCGTGAGGCTAAAGCTGGTTGTGTCAGTGAAAGTTGGTGCTAACGGTCACAAGGTCCAAAAGTAAGCTGGAACAGGCTAGTGTGACAGTGGCATGGGAGGCAGAGGAGGAAGTGCCAGGGGTTGAGCATACTGAAGCATTGAGCATAAGGAGAGGAAAAGCAGGAGCCACAGGAGACAGGACAGAGTGAGGGGGACAAAGGTAGCTGATCATATGTCCAAGCCTTTATAGTCTGACTCTTTTTTTCATTCACAAGTGACATTGCTAAGCTGCAGAGACAGGACCCCACCCTTACGGCTTTGTTTTCTAGATGCATGCCTGAGTCAACCCAGGTCACAGGAAGAAAAAAGGAAGTATTTGTGGTCAAGGGAGATATATTGTATTGTCATAGTCAGATTGGTGATCAGCTAGTCATTCCCCAGAGTTTCATGTCCACGGTCCTTAACCCGAGCCATTCTATCCCTTGAGCAGGACACTTAGGACAGACAAAAGCATTTTCTAGGATGGTTCCCCATTTCTATTGGCCCCAGCAGTATGCTGACACAGTAAAACATTATCAGTCTTGTCCACAGTGTCAGTTAACAGCTCCAGGCAGGAAAGGAGATAGGGCTCCCCTGATAAGCATGCCCATCATTGATACACCCTTTTCCCGCAATGCCATGGACATTGTAGACCTTTCTAGGGAGAAAGGAGTGGTGCAGGCCACAAGTACATATTGGTAATCTGCGATTATGCCACAAGATACCTTGAAGCTTTTCCTTTGAGGAAGATTAAGGCCCGCCAGATTGTCAACAGCCTCATTCAACTGTTCTCCAGAGTTGGAATCCAAAAGGAGATAATCACTGACCAAGGCACCAATTTCAATTCAAACATGTTGAAGGAGGTTTACAGGCTGCTGGGAATTCAAAGTGTGAGGACCAGTCCCTACCATCCACAGACAGATAGCCTCGTTGAGCACTTTTAATAAGACCCTCAAGTCCATGCTGAGGAAATTTGTTAATGATTCAGGGTCAGACTGGGACCAGTGGCTTCCGTTCTTATTGTTTGCTTATAAAGAGGTCAACTGGGTTTTCACCTCTCCAGCTGTTGTATGGACATTCAGTGAGAGGTCCAATGGATGTCTTGAAGGAGGCCTGGGAGGGCCCTATGCCAGAACAGCAGTGCAGTGAGCTCTCATATGTCCTGAAAATGAGATATAAGTTGGCAATTTCAAGAATTTGCCAATGACAATCTGGGCCAGGCACAAGAGCGACAGAAACAGAGGTATGACACGGCTTCGAGATGGAGTTTTCCAAGAGGGCCAGAAGGTTCTTCTACTGATGCCAACGTCTGACAGTGGCCTCCTGGCCAAGTGGCAGGGGCCATACAAGGTCACAAAAAAGACCCAGGCCCAGTTACATATGAGCTCTTTTTGCCAGACTGCCGGGTAAAGCATCAAGTCTTTCATGTAAACCTGCTAAAAGAGTGGGTAGAACCACAAGAGCAGTCTAGAACCTTCTGGGCAGGCACAGTTGTTGATGAGGAAGAGCCTAAGGAGGATGGATATTTTCCAACTACAACTGAGGTTCCAGTGTTACCAGATCTAAGTCATCTGGCGGCAGATAAACGCCAGGAGCCGCAAGCCCACATGGCAAAAGAGCTCTTCAGTCAGAAGACAGGTTGTACACACCTCACTGAACATGAAATCCATTTGCGTTCACCGGAGCAGTGACCGATTAGGGACACCACCTCTCGCATTCCAACCAGGCTTGTTCCTGAACTCAAGCAAGAAGTGGAGGAGATGCTGGCTACAGGAATCATTGAGCCTTCTCGTAGTGAGTGGTATAGCCCTGTGGTGTTAGTTCCAAAGAAAGATGACCCTAAACTGAGGTCAGGTTTTGTCTCAACTTTTCTAAGCTGAATGCTGTGTCTGCCTTCGATCCCTATCCAATGCCAAGGGTTGATGAACTGATTGAGCATTTGGGAAATGCTAACTTTCTAACGACCCTTGACCTCTGCAAAGGGAATTGGCAAGTGCCCTTAACAGAGTCTTCAAAGAACTTCACCACATTCAGAGTACCAAGCGGCCTGTTTAGATTCAAAATGATGCCCTTCAGTTTGCATGGAGCACCAGCAACATTTCAGCAGTTGGTGGATGAAGTTTTGAGAGGAGCGGAGAGCTACATTGATGACATTGTTATCTTCAGTCGGGCCTGGGAGGAGCATGTGCAATATCTTGGTGATGTCTTTCAACGCATCCAAAGTGCTGGTGATCAATGCTCAAAAGATTTCACTCTTCTATTTACTGTTCAGACAGATGCTTCTGGAGTAGGGCTGGGAGCGGTGTTACTGCAAGGAGGGGATGGAACCCAGTTGCCTGTGCAGTACATCAGCCAGAAACTCTTCACACAGGAAATGAGATATTCAACAATTGAAAAGGAAGCTCTAGCTATTAAGTGGGCGTTAGACACTTTGAGATATTACCTCATTGGTAAAGAGTTTGTTCTGGAGACTGACAATTGTACATTGCAGTGGATCCATAAGATGAAGGACACTGATGCTAGAATCACTAGATGGTATTTGTCTCTCCAGCTTTATCATTTTCAGGTCCAGTATAGACCAGGAAACAAGAATGTCATCGCTGACTTCCTGTCCTGTGACTCTGAGCAGTAACATTCTTAGGGGGTGGGGGGTGAGGGGGGGATGAGAGTACATCATTTATCCCTACTTTTACTATCAATGCCACATAGCTTACAGATTTAACCATGCTTGTTAATTGTTGTTTAAGTTTTGTTTCAACATTAATCTATAATTGGCAGACACATACTATCCCGTGTTTGTTTGCAGTTTGCATTATGTTTGGTTACAGTTCACATTCCAACAACATTTTTGGTTAAAGTAAAACACTGACAAGTATTGTAAAGTTTAGTTATTATTTATTGACTTAGTTCTGTGTTTCATTGTTATGACCCGTGGTCATTATTGTTTTCTTTTGCTCCTTCGGGTCATTTGTTTACATTTTGGTAGTAACTGCTCTGTCTCTCTCCCTCACCTTCCAGTTGTGTAAATGGCTGGTTGTATGCAGGTGGTGCACCCTCATTGGCCTGGTTGCTGGGACAGCTGACAACTGATTGGCTGACCCATATGATTTAAAAACCAGCTAATGCCAGCTCCCGCCCTCTCTCTCTCTCCCAGTGGCCTTGTCAGCACCTAACACCTTGTCAGCAGTTAGTGTGTGTATGTGATTCTGTAAGTGAGCAACCTAGTGATACAGAACCAAGATCTTCAGAGGGGTGTTCCATGACAGCAGCTAAAGAAAGCTGCGCTTACGTGATATAGCCTGGCTTGAATTAATGTCAACTTTCACTTGAGGCTCAAGCTGAATCACCAACGGAGCTTAGCTGCATTTAGTCAACGCTAAGTCTAGCCAGGCTGAAATGAGCTTGTGCGCTCGTGCACGGAGGACATAAGCAGCCACGAACAGTCGATTGTAGAAAAGCTGATACTATGTCGCAAAAAGGAGAGAAAACTAGAGCGGTGTTCATCTCAGCAGCAAAACAAACCTGCTGATGAAATTATATGAAGAATATAACGGAGTTTTCACCAAAAAAGGGTGATTCTGTCTCAGAGCTTTGTGATAAACAGCTGATCACTGTAACTGTAATCACTATAAGCAGTTACCACTGTGTACATTTAAACACAGCAGAAGGACGTAGTTTGGACTTTATTTAATTTTCTTTTTGTCTTCACAGTTTGAACAAAATCAGTGAATGAATAAATAAATCATTTCAAAATGACACTGGCACACTTTTATTTCTTAAACCATAAATGCTAAGCTTTTAAGTTAAAGGGTAGCGAGTGTGAAAAGACATGATGGAACCGTCTTTTGAAAGCGTGTTTCCATCCATCAGACATTCTTTGACACGCAGCTGAGCTAAGCTGGACCGTAAGCCCGCCACGGAGCAGCTAGTTCTGCTGACTAAGTTACCATGGTTACTGAGCTGCAACTCATATAAAGAGAGACAACCCGTTAGAAATCACATGTTTCTCCTAGAGCTGAACTCTCACTTAAATTAGCGAAATAAGCCAGGCTATCCTGTTAGCCAGCTTCATGGAACAACCCCCAGAGGGGTGTTCCATGAAAGTAGCTAACGAAAGCTGTGCTTACGTGATATAGCCTGGCTTGAATTAACATCAACTTTCACTTGAGGCTCAAGCCGTTCCACTAACGGAGCTTAGCTGCATCTAGTCAACACTAGGTCTAGCCAGACTGAATAAACTTAAAGTGCGCGCGTGCACGTAGGACTTAAGCAGCTACGAATAGTCGATTGTAGAAAAGATGATACTATGTTGCAAAAAGGAGCGAAAACTAGAGCGGTGTTCTTCTCAGCAGCAGAACAAACCTGCTGATGAAATTAGGTGGCGAATATAAAGGAGTTTTTACCAAAAAAGGGCAAAATGACTGCAGTTAACAAGGTGAAGGAGATGACTTGGCACAAAAGTGATGATAGATTTAATGTTTCCTTGTAGATTAGCAGTGATAGCCTAAAGGTTAGAGAAGCGAGCTAATAACTAGATGGATAATGGTTCAATCCCCGCGCCCGACTTGATGAGTCTGCAGGTTGAAAGTAAAGTGTAGTGCTTTTCCTGTTGATGGTTTTATCTTTATTTGTTAATAAATGAGCATTCCGATCATGACTGGTTATAAATTAGGTAGATGTATTTCTAAAATTATGGTGTAAGCAATTAAAGAGAACTTTCCAACATTATCATCCTCTTTGATGTCCATTTACAAGCATCACTGAAAGTTAAACATTAACTGTAAACTGGAGAAGGATATAAGTACAGTGGAAGCCACTTATAATGATCACGTCTGTCTGGGTCAAATATCAAATATCACTATAAGCAGATGATTATTCTAACATTTTCTTTATTCTTCTTTATTTTCTATTTCTTTATTTGTCATGCTGAATACCATCTAATTGACATGTGTATATTTATTAGCTTACATGAATATAAAGATACAGATTTTAATGACTGAATGTTTCATGGTTCAGGATGTTTATATCGGCAGCCGAATTACTTGCAGAGGTCTCCTCCTCTCCAGAACAAACGGACCCAGCGATTACAGGTAAAAACACTGAATAAAGCAGTTTCATCTAAAAGATCGGTGTTTCTCCGACGATGTACGGCAACCCACGGACGTCAGATACAGGCTGTTAGCTGAGCTGCTGCTAACACTTGTTTATCAATCTTATAACTTTACATCCAGACGTTCGTCCGGTTTCTCACGGGAGCCGAATTATCCACAGAAGTCTCCTCTTCTCCAAAGTCAAACGTACACGCAGTTTAAAATCATTAAAATATTGATTAAAACTGTTTTACCTAAAAATTCAGTGTTTCTCCTACAAAGTTTGGTGATAGACGGACGTCCGATACAGGCTGTGAGCTGAGCTGCTGGGCTTTTTTTTTATTTTAATGATTTTACATCCAGACGTTCGTCTGGTTTCTTCCAGGAGCCGAATTATCCGCAGAGGTCCCCACTTCTCCAAAAACAAAAAGTACACACAGCTTAAAATCGTTAAAATATGAATTAAAGCTGTTTTACCTTAAAAATCAGTGTTTCTCCGACGATGTTTAGTGACCACCGGACGGCTGTTAGCTGAGCTGCTGCTAACACTTCTTTATTAATCTTAATAACTTTACATCCAGAAGTTCGTAAGGTTTCTCCCGGGACCTGAATTATCCGCGGAGGTCTCCACTTCTCCAAAAATTGTTAAAAAAATATTTAAAGCTGTTTCACCTAAAAAAAATCAATATTTCTCTGGCTATGTTTGGTGATCACAGACTTCTTGGAAGGGCTGTTAGCCGAGCTGCTACTAACGTTTGCCCAGTTGATTTCTTGATAATGTCCAGAGACTAAAATCCTTCTTCCGGCTAAAAGATATAGTTAGAAACGACCTAAGTTTATCATGAAAATGTGGCTTAAAAGTGAATAAAAGTCCATTTATAACAGTTTGTGTGGAACACACACAATGCTGATGTATTATCTTGTAGTGTGTAAGTTACTCTTTGGTAGACGCCATTGCAGCGGACAAACACAGCGCAGACTCACACAACTTGTGCTAACTTGTGCTAACATTAGTTTACTCTGTGTTGACGTATGACGCTGTTGACATGCGACTAAATGAAATGGTCCGTTACATTTATTAAATTACATATTTCTCTGGGTTTGAAAATTGTTGGAAGCAATAGGGATAATGTAAGTACACAACTCAACAACATATATAACATAGGTCTAGTTGTTTTTAGACATTTTAATGCAGAATAATTACATATTATACCTTTAAAGGGTTGCGCGTGTGAAAAGACATGATGGAACCATCTTTTGAAAGTGTGTTTCCGTCGGTTTCCGTCCGTCGGACATTCTTTGACATGCAGCTGAGCTAAGCTTGACCATTAGCCTGCCATGGAGGAGGCTAGTTCTGCTGACTAAGTTACCATGGTTACTGAGTTGCAACTCTACTTTGATGGAACGGAACTCTCACTTAAATTAGCGACGTTTATTGAAATAAGCCAGGCTATCTCGTTAGCCAGCTTCATGGAATACCCCCCAGGTCTGTTAAGCTTGTTGAATGGATAATTTGTGTACATTGTAAATAGTTGCACAACACTAAGCAGCAGTTAATTAGTAGGAGTGAGAAGCCCTTTTCTTCTGTGTACATTTTTTTCTCCTGTTTTTGGATTAGGAGTTAGGTTATGCCTTTGTCTTTTGTTTCAATTTTATTTTGATAGGGAGGTTTAGGGAGTTTAGTTTACTTTTGTTTATTGTTTTCGGCATTGCTCATCTCTGAAGTTGTAAAAATAAACTGCTTTAGTGACATCATAATTCAATAATTCTTTTTGTGCTACTCACCATACTCACCATTTGCTCCACAGACAAAAGGAGGAGGCACCCAACGATGACTTTGATTTGTTTATGTAGGTTGCAAGTGTGCTATTTAGTAAGCTATGGATTGAAGGGTTTTACCTTGGAGGTTGGTGAGACTGAATAACTTTATCTCTTACCTGTTTTAAGGAGAAACATAAAATATACCTACAGCAATGGTATCTGGACTGCTGATGGAAGGGTCTATTTCAGCAGTTGCTTTTTGGCTGGGTTAGTACATCAGTGTGTAGCTGTGTGCACATGATGAAAGTTAATATAAGTTGAGTTATTATGAGTTGAGTTTTGATCAGTTAGGCCAAGTTAATTATGTAGAGTTTTTTTTGTTTTTGTACATATTTTTTTTGTTATGTCAGTGTATGATTTGTAGGTCTGAAGGAGACGAATAATTTAGTGTTGGTTCCATCTCTCTACGACATTCCTGCGGGCCGTAATGGCTGAAATAGACACCTAGGTGGCGATATTGAGTACTTTCTAGGCATGGATGTCACAAAGGTGTGACATCTTGCCATTATTTCCAGTACTGAATGTATTGTGAACTGTTGTAGCTTGTAAATTGTATGCAGCAATCCCAGTTGGAGCAGTTAATAATACACAAGTATCTTCAGAGTGTTGACAGGTTGTTGAGAGTAACTGCATTGCTTTGTATTGCATAGCCTTCGTTAAATTACTGTTGCCTGTCCCTGCACCATCATCTGTAGCAAAAATTTTGAGTTTTCATTGAATATTGTTGCTATGGCAATGTGGCGAACTTCAATGTTTGCACAGATGCAGGAAGTTGTTGTAAATTTAACGTACATCAGCCAACCTGCACCAAATTTCTCATACTTGATTAGAGCCCAGGCCTGAACACACCTATATGCTACTGACAACAGGAAGTCAACCTCATATAACAAACATCAATATAAGATGATGTTTGTTACATGACATTTACATGGTGTTTTCTACACATGATATACAGCAACATGACACGTGCGTGTTATCTAGTGCTGCATAGTGGACACATGAGGTGATATTTATCCCCTTTGTGCCTCTCTCTTTCTCTGTTTTTAACTGTTAGTCACCTCAAACCTTCATGTTTCATTCACAATTCAAACCTGTTTTCATCTCACAAACACAAATAATACATGCAAAAACAACATCAGATAATGGCATACACATAATTATCAAGAAATTGTCTGGAAAAATTAGAACCCATATTTTTCATGCAATTGAAACTCTATACAAAGAAATCTGTATTCACATTTGTGTGTTGTGTGATATGTTACCTCAGTGCATAACATGACTATTGCAAACACGAGGGTGTAGCCTCGATTCCATCTATGGGTAACTTTACTCATGATAGATTTATAAATGTTATTCAGCTTCCAGCAATGCAATCTAAATCAGCTTTCAGCAATATCACACAATTTTTATAGAAACTGCATTTTCTAGTTCTAGTTCCACATTCCATACATTTTTTGGCCCTTTTCAACTGCTACATACATTGTGCTATAAACCATATATAAACCATTCAAATGCGCAGTGTGAGCAGTTCTTTCAGGAGATGTGTACCTGTAGTTTTTGTTACTGAAAAAATATATGTATATATCCTCTCTCTCATCACACTGTCAGAAAGAAAGAAAATAAGTAGAAGTTATCGAAACACATAAATGCATCTAACCACACTGAATATCACAGTTGATGAAGGTTGATGAGGTGAACATTATCCAACCGTCACATCCTGAGTAGAGCAGAGGAGCAAGGTAGAATTCTAGAAGCCATCTGGAGAAGTTTCTCCATCCCCTGAAATGCAGATTCCTTAAAACCCTGCAGGGGTGATCACCAGACAGCTCATCCCATTGAAGTGCTCCAAGGTTCCATCTCAAAGATGCTTTGCATCTCTTCATGCCCCTCTTGGTGGCATTGTTGTTTTTCATTTGGCCCTATTCTCCCAGAAAATGCAAATGAGTGCAATTTCAAATGACAATGAAAGTAAACTTCTTTTCCGAGTTGTGTGTGCCAGGTTCCCTGTGGGGGACAGGGAGCTGTGAAAAACCCTGCTCTAATTCTGTCACTGTCAAACTTTGACATAAGCGATTGTTCAATTGCCTTTGTTGAGTGATACAATGGGTAGCAGGGTCCCAATTCCTCCACATTAATTCTTTAAAAGAAAGCACAAGACATGTATTCCTTGAAGAAATGTTTGGTGCTGCTTATGCTAAATATTATAACATTCAGGCAGTGATGTCTTTTGTTTTTTTTGCTTTTATCTTCACTTATCCACAGGAGGCCTTTACCTTTACCACTGAGCCTCATAACAGCATCTCAGAAATAATTTAAGTAGCCCTTTTTAAAAAAAAAAACAAAAAAAAAAAAAACAACTCTAAGACAAGTAGGAAAAATTCAGATTCAAGATCAAAGTATGCAGTTTCTCAGCTGTGAGGGTGAGGGCTGATTTCCTCCAGCTTCTTCTCCAATAGAACACAATGATCAAGTACTCCTTTTTGTTAAAAGGCCTGTCTTGGATTCCCAAGATTTGCCCACAACGCAAATGTCTGCATATTTACCAGCATGTCTGTGAACAGCAAATTAAGTGTCAAGTTGAATGATGTTCTCTGATGACAGAAGTTGCACAATGAGCACATTATGTTCTGCCACAGCACCACAGCAAGTTTGTCATTGTAAATAATGTTAATACAATATCAACAATGACCGTTTGTTCACCTGTAACCTTTGTTGCAAATTGATGTGAGCTTGACTTCTGGCTTGAGGCCAGGTGAGGAATGTACACACTGCTCACACCGTGGGGAATTATGGAGTCAGCCTGTTATCGACGGAAAAGTTCCTCAGACTTTTAGTTTCTTTTTTTTAGTCTCTTTTCCTTTTCTTCTTCCCCTGACACATAAATCTGGGGAGAAATCTGGGGGAGAAATTTCACAGAGACAAAGTTCTTTAATTTCATCAGCACTCCTGACTGACAAGTATCATTATGGATAAAATTATCTTGCTAATTATCCTGCCCAGAGGAGATTTATATCCCTTTGTGAGGGCTAAGAGGGAAAGCATGGTATGTTGAGTGTTTCACACCACTATTCAGCGCGAAGAGAGAGAGAGTGCTGTTAAAATAATGCCCTAATGAGTTGCAGATGCCCCTCCCACTGCCTCTCCTGGCCAGATCTCCCAGAGTGCATTGCTTTTGTTCTGCCAAACACTAGTGAGGGAAGAAAAGTGATTGCACACACACCCTGACCACTCCAGAGGGGTATTCCATGAAAGCAGCTAAAGAAAGCTGCGCTTATGTGATATAGCCTGGCTTGAATTAACGTCAACTTTCACTGGAGGCTCAAACCGTTCCACTAACGGAGTTTAGCTGCTTCTAGTCAACGCTAAGTCTAGCCAGACTGGAATAAGCTTGAAGTGCGCGTGTGCATGGAGGACATCAGCAGCCACGAACAGTCGATTGTAGAAAAGCTGATACTATGACGCAAAAAGGAGAGAAAACTAGAGCGGTGTTCATCTCAGCAGCAAAACAAACCTGCTGATGAAATTATATGGAGAATATAGAGGAGTTTTCACCGAAAAGGTGCAAAATGACTGCAATTAACAAGGTGAAGTTGATGACTTGGCACAAAACTGATGATAGATTACTTGTTTACTTATAGACGAGTAGTGATAGCCTAAAGGTTAGAGAAGCGAGTTTGTAACCAGATGGATGAGGGTTCAATCCCTGCATCCGAGTTGATGAGTCTGCAGGTTGAAAGTGAAGAGCAGCACTTGTTCCTGTTCATGGTTTTATCTTTATTTGCTAATAAATGAGCATTCAGATCATGACTGGTTATTATCACTAGGCAAGATAATATCAGATGTATATTTACACAACATTATCATCCTCTCTAATGTCCATTTACAATCATCAGTGAAAGTTTAACATTAACTGTAAACTGGAGAAGGATATAAGTACAGTGGAAGCAGCTTATAATGATCACGTCTGTCCGGGTTAAATATCATTATAAGCAGATGGTTATTAGAACATTTTCTTTATTTGTCATGCTGAATACCGTCTAATTGACATTTGTATATTTATTAGCCTACATGAATATAAATATAAGGATTTTAATAACTGTTTCAAAATAAAGTACAGCTGTTTCAAATTAAGTGTGCACATTTATGAAGCGGTGAAATTTACTTAAAGGTCCAGTGTATAATATTTAGAAACATCTAAAAGAACAGACTTGGTAAAAATTGAATAGATCATTTAAAAGTACATTTTAATTGGTGTCTAATCATCTGAAAATAATAATTGTGATGCTTTTGTTACCTTAGAAATAAGGCATTTATATCTACATAGGAGCGGGTCGCCCTCCGTGGGAGCCGACATGTTGGTTTCTACAGTAGCGCTGAACGGAAAAAACTAAACACGTTTTAGATTCAGTGGGACTACCGGAAATGCACCGACTTTGGAACCAAACGGAAACAAAGAAGAACGGACCAAACAATTTGTATCTTGAGAAGATTCGGAACCAAAACCTGATAAATGAAGGATGATACTTATTTAGAAAATTGTCATCGTCATTGAAACGAAAACAGCCAAACGGACAAGCAACTGCATAAAGAGGAAAAACCCGGATGGAAATCTGTGATGAGAGAAATGTTTGCAGACTGATGCTTAAGTTTCCTGTTTTCTGCTGGAGAGGTAAGAGTGTAATTTATATTTATTTCACTCCACTGGTAATGTTTTATAACTTACATGATGTTTAATATGTATTAGCAGTAGATACGTTTCCCTGGATAGAAACACCGCTAACGTGACGTAGCGTGAAATATTAGCCATATTAGCAGACTATAGCTTCAGTTTGAGCCTCTCTTGGAGCTGCTGGACTGATAAGAGACAACAGGGAGGTGACATGGTGCTAATAACCCAAAGATTTATTCATTTACTTGTGGCAGTAAAGACAACCGACCGATAACTAAGGTATTTAGTGCTGGTGATGAGCTAAGGACAGTAAGTCAGGGTAATGTGTTAATGTGAAAGATCAACTGAGGAGAAGTCTTCTCATCACCCAGTTAATACAGTCTGTGAATATTTTTCATAGTGCTCCATAATTTCATTGTTTGCTGCTAATCTGTCATTTAGTAGCACATGTACACACGGTGTAAAGTTAGTTTATAGTCCAACACAAGTAACGTTTCACACGTTTCAATGTTGGAGAACATGTAACGTTAATTGCTACCACAAGCTTTAATTTTACATTTATCAGTCAGAAGTATTATAGGACGTAGCATAATGTATTACAGGTCATGTGACTGTGTCACGTAACTATTTTCTTGATGTTACTGATGTTTCTGCAGCTATGAGAGAGCTGCTGCAGCATCGATGCATCGTGTTGCCTTTATCTTCATAATAGGTCAGGAGTATTTCACCATGTGCCACTAATGGCTGCAAATACAGAGGTTTTCATTACAACCAAAGACAACAGAAGTTGATTTCACTGAATAGCTACTTGTCTCTGACTGAAAGTGTGTTAATGAAATAATCTGATCTAGTCTGTTGTTGGAATGAAAATCAGCAGTTTCTGATAAACACATTAGATAGATATTATTAGATTATAATAGTAAGTTCATTCATGTGCTTTTTTTTGTTACATTTTTCTCAGGCACTATGGGTCAGCATTATTCACCATGTCTGTGACATTCACACCCATCATATCAGAAGTATTGCAGACCAAATCAGGAGAAGTCTGGGTAAGTGATAAACATCTATTTTCCTATGTAGCATATTAACTTACCTGTAAGTCCTACTCTTGGTTAAATAGTATTATTTTCACATGTACAACTGTATAAAATAGTAAATGAACTCTGTGTCCCTGTAGCTGCTGCTCTACACATAGCTCCTGGAGCAGATGAGGAACAGCAGTGATTCATGGGTGTCGTTCCTGCTATGAGAGCATCTTCATCCAGAGCAGAAAAGTGAATACAAATTGACTGCTTTTAGTGTTCAAACAGACTAATGATTTGACAGATTATTCTGTCTTTATCAGTCAACTCTGAAGAAAACAGAATAAACTGTAAAAATGTTTGTTTGAACAGTAAAAGATTGAAAAAGATGTCCAAAAATGTTTCTGTTAAATAAAAGATATTTATATCATAAATGTTATTCTTAGTGTTGTTTTTTATACTTTTATTTTGTTGTTCAAACTAGTAAATTGCAGTTTACATAACCTGAAGTGATGAAAATAAATCCATAATCTGTTCTGAGGATCAGTGGTATTCAAACTTCACTACTGTTTCATGTTGCTTTATAATATATAAATAACAAAAATATAAATCAATAGTGGAAGTGGTAATGATAATATACTGATACTGCAGGGAAGTACTGTCATTGTATATCAAAGCAATTATTACAGCACATCTGATTAATATCTTTTATTTGGTAAACTTGCACATTTAAATTGAACAAATGAACTCTGGCTGCCCCTGAAGCAGTTCACTGGTGAGCTGCCCCTGTTCTCCTCCAAGATCTCTTCAAGAATTCTGAAAAAATGAAAACACAGATAAGGCTTAGTATGTTATAAGTTTCATGATATGTTGGAAATATGGTGATGGTAGTGCAGAAGATGGATTGTAGGCTGTCCAGTGTTCCCAAACAAGTCTACAACAACATGATTAAAAAAAAAAAAAAAGTCAAAATAGTGCTGCTCATTAGTGAACTATATCTTATTGACATACTCATTCAGTAACGTTAGCGTTGCTGATGTTTTCAGTAGCCTCTTTTATACAGAGAACACGCATTATAACTATAAATCCGAGGGGAGGACATTTCTCTTTGTTTGATAACGTAAAAAGTGAAGCTAGACTTTATTCCTGACACATAATAAAAAGACGAGAGAGCAGCTGAGTGAGCTAGAGGCTGAGCTGTTAGTGAAGAAGCCGGTGAATCAGATCAATAGACGTTATTTTCTAATTGTTTTACAGCTGTTAGCTTCTAAAGCACAAACACACCCACACACCTCCTAAACCCAGCAGTTATACTTTGCACCGCCTGATTTGGTCTGAATACAGACTAAACAGAGCAGCGAGGCGGAGTACAGGCGCAGTATTCCTGCTTTGAACGGGCTGTGGAAGAGGCTACTGGCTCACATTACACTGCTATAACACATCCAACTATACAGACTACAGTAATGTAAGGCAGAAAGCTGCTATGTAAATACCACTGTGTTGTATTGGTATTTTGATTATAATATTGTGTAGAACGAGTAGTAATTTAATAAAATAATTATATAAATAACGTCACAAACCTCAGTCGTTTCCCTTTGAAAGGTTTCCAGCTTCTTCCATTGCTATCGCAGTCCCGGTGTTTGCTGTCCCCCCTCGCCTAGCCCTGCCTGCAGCTTGCAGCACAGCTAGGCCTTTTCCTCTCTCTCTCTCTCTCTCTCTCTTTCTCTCACTCTCTCTAATCTCTGGTACTTCTGCAAACGGATAACACAATTTGCAACGTTATCCTGCCAATGCTAACGTTATCTCGCTATCAATAATGCCTAACATTAGAATAAAATAACCCTGTGTTTTGTTTAGCATTACATAGCTAATGTTAGCTTGTAAAGCACTCATAATTGCTATCTTACTTGCGAGCTGTGTCCTATAGTATTATAGACTAAATAACTAAATACATCTTCACTGCTTCCCTTGACTTGTTAGAAATGCTCAGAGCTGTCCTAGACAATGAAGTCTTCAGCAAATAGCCTCTTGAAGGCCACCGTAGTCTTAGGTAGAGGAGGAGGGAGCAGCGGAGTGCTTCAATCTAGAACCTCACCATTAGAGGCCGCTAAATACCCCTTATATTACACACTGGACCTAAAAATCTTCCATTGTCATACGTTTCAGGGAGAATACGTTTGTCATCGAGAGAAAATGACTCCGTCTCCGTCATGATTTCAGTAAGTGTCAGGAGTAAAGTACAATGAGATTTATGTGGTTTAAAACGTTTTTCCATATGTCGTGATGTATGAAGAGAATGAATGAATACTGTAGGCAGACTGCTTGTTTCCTATACGTGACTTATTTAAACAGCATAAATGTTGTATATGAATGATTTTGTCTCAGAGCTTTTTGATAAACAGCTGATCACTGTAACTGTAATCACTATAAGCAGTTACCACTGTGTACATTTAAACACAGCAGAAGGACGTAGTTTGGACTTTATTTAATTTTCTTTTTGTCTTCCCAGTTTCATTGAATGAATAAATAAATCATTTCAAAATAATGCTGGCACACTTTTATTTCTTAAACCATAAATGCTACGCTTTTAAATTAAAGGGTTGCGAGTGTGAAAAGACATGATGGAACCGTCTTTTGATAGCGTGTTTCTGTCCATCAGACATTCTTTGACACGCAGCTGAGCTAAGCTTGACTATTAGCCTGCCACGGAGCAGCTAGTTCTGCTGACTAAGTTACCATGGTTACTGAACTGCAACTCATATAAAGAAAGACAACCCGTTAGAAATCACATGTTTCTCCTAGCGCTGGATGGGTTGTTTATAGCTACCACTTACTGTTCTGGTCAGTTTTCAGAAATTGCTCAGGTTGCTTGACCTGCATATTCTTACTTTGAGTTCATGTATATATGAGACTATCCTCCCAAGAAAAACAACAGGATCATTCATTTATGCAAGTGACCCAAAACAACATATATTTACATTCAAGTGACAGAAGCCTTCTGGGGATCATGGTAATTATTAGGGATGTGCAGAGGGCCCTGTATTTGTATTTGTATCTGCATTTGTTGAGGCAGCAAAATTGTTTGTATTTGTATTTGTATTAGAATAAAAGTGGAAAGAGGCTTAAAAATCCTGTTTTAGTTTTTATTATGCTTTAATTTTAGAAAATTAAAGTGTTACAATAAGTGTTCATGAATAAATTCATGAAAAGTCTTACGAAGGTGGTCCCCACACCAGGTCACATCTCATTGCAGACAGACTTCTACCTCTTTATACACCCAAAGCACAGAGACAGCACACTGTGTAACTTCAAAGGTGATTCTTGCTTTGCACTTTTCATTTATTGCCTTTTTTTTTTTTTTTTTTTTACAAACTTTGGGGAAAGGAGAAGGGGAACAACAAGTTATGCAGAGCACTTTGTGTGTGTCAGTGGCTAAGTTATATCTTTGGGGAACACCCCCAACTCCAGGAGTGATGTCCAAATTAGAAAATGTGCATAGTTGTGTACATATATATTTATCAAACGGTCACAGAATATATATCTGTATATATCAGTATTAGTATCAGCATCAGTATATCAACCTATGTGATATTTAGTATTTTATTTTCCTTTTTTAGTATTGGTCATCATGACAGTAAGCACTCCGTGAGTCTGGGTGCTATCTAGATGAATTGAAGTTACGACATAGTGGGTTGGTTATTTTAAATATGCCTGACTGTACCCTAATACTATGTCTATCTTTATAGGACTGTCTTCATGGCAATATTGACTGTGTTTCCCACATCAAGTGTTAGTTAGAGTAATGGGCCTTTTGTTGCTGCATATAAATTCAGATATCCCTTGTTTGCTTGTAGTATGACATCACATTCTCTTTCCAGGTGGCGGGGCAATTATTTTAAACAAATGGCTATTGTGACCTTACCTTTTACTCTAGAAACAAAAGCAAACCAGTTCCACAACATCTAAGACACATATAAAAATATAATACAGACAAATAGAAATAGTGATGTCTGTGAACACCCCTAACATGGTTAGTATTGCTACATAAAATTCTGGTGACATCATGGCAAAGGAAAAGGAGTTTCTCCCCAACTAGTGTTACAACTCTTTACAACTTTTGAGGCTGCAACTATGTGAATGTAAATGTAGTTAGTATGTGATATTACAAATAAGGAGGTCTTTAGATGAAAGGATCACTCTGTATGAATGCTTCTTGTCATACACCGTCATACATTAGTATTAGCCCACTGAAGTACATGATGACCACAGTGATCGTGTCCTAATCAGGTCTGAAACAAGATCACTTAGGAAAATCATCCATAGGCAAATGGATGGTAAATGGACTGTACTTGTATAGCGCTTTGGTTTCAGTAAAGAGTTGATATAATCTTCAGCTACAATAAAGAAAAATAACTTCTGATCTGTCTGAATAGGAGGCTGATCAATGCTGACACTAGTCTTTGACATTTCTAGTAGAAAATTAAAAACTTTTTGCATTGTTTAGTTTTGTAGCTTCATCTGTAAGTTTTATTGGTTATGATGATACTGTTTAAAAAAATGTACCCTCTTAGCTCTGATATAGTTATTTCAACAAATGAAGATCAGTGTTTCAGCAAATTATCTTCTAAGGCAGATCAATATTGCCTTAGAAGGCAAATAAAACAAATGAGCAATCTCCATTTGTTGAAATATTCATAGTCATGTTTGCGCTGCTTTCCCATTATTTTTTTGTGTCTGCCTTTGAGCCAGCTAAGAAATACTAATTTGAGCCAGCTAAAAAATACTAATAAATATTACTAAAACTGTTAATTACTGAGTGGTTTTGCCAATGTTTTGAAGGAAATATTGCTGCTGGGATTGTTTCCTCAGTCCCATGTGTGGTTAGATGCCTCTTGTCCTCAGCTTTTGACAGTATTTTTGCTGAATATGACTGATTTTGGATTTCAGACCTTGGATTATCTACAGAGATATATTTGGCTTTGACCATCACCATGCCAGTTCTGGAACGCACACTTGAAAGACTGATGCCAGTGAGCCTGCTAGCTAGGTTTGCCCTTTTAGATTAGTTTGGCTGTTTCCCGGCCTGCCATGGCTCCTTTAACTATACCTATTTTGCTTGGTCTTTTAAGCATACATTGCACAAACAAATAAAATGCCACCAAAGACCTGTGCCATTCTGGACGGGTAAGAAAATCACTCAACTTTCTGTCAGAAGAGATTACAACTGTCTAAGCAGCAGAAAATGATAATGGATTTAATGGGTGAAATAAAGGACATGAAAAGACAAAATGCCAAGAAGGATAACCGGATTGCCCTTTTGGAGTGCAGAGAGGCAGACCTGGAGCAGTATACCCACATGAATGACATTATTGTCAGTGGGTTAGAAACCAGGCCCCTAGTGATATACCCGGATGGTGACAGTAACGGACAGTGGGGAACCAACCAAACCTGAACTGGACTCCCTGGAGTGAAAGGTGATTGTTTTTTTCTACAACAAAGGCATATCTGTGGACAGCAATAGCAGTGAGGCTTGTCATCCTCTCCCTTGGAAAATCAAAAGAGAGAAACCTTCCATAATAATTTGCTTTGAGAACAGAAAACATAAAAATGCACTGCTCAGACAAGGGATAAATTTGAAGGGAGTAGGGGAGCTTTATGCAAGTAAATCTGTTGGTAGCATGCCATGATTATATTGTCTGATTATAGACAATATCATCACTAAAGAAATTGAGATTGAGAAATGGGGTAACATGAGACACGTTTTACATTTGATGATTCTACTGCAAAATGAAAGTGTATTTGTTTCAAATAAATTAAAACAAGCCAATATTATGGTTTCAGAACAATGAGCCATCATTCCTATGACACAACTTACCCCAAGGTAGGGGTATCCTGACACTTGCTTACAAAACAGCAACTAAAACGGCACCTGCCTACCTGAACTCCCTCTTTCAGGTCTACACTCCCTCCCACCCACTACGCTCTGCCAACGAAAGGTGCCTAGTACCACGACCACAAAAGGGCTCTAAGTCACTTGCTAGACTCTTCTTTTCTGTAGTTCCCTGCTGGTAGAATGACTTACCAAACTCTGTTTGGTCTGCAGAGTCCCTCTCAGTCTTTAAGAAAACATTAAAGACCCAGCTCTTTCACAAACACCAATGCACTTAATGGACTGTAGGAGCTACCTATGCACTTAATGGACTGTAGGAGCTACCTATGCACAAAAAAATGTTTCTTTGCACCCTAAGCATTGTCTTGTTGAACTGCCTGTTGGTATCTACATCCTATTGGGCCCAAACTTAAGCTTTATGGCACTTACTCATGTTGTTGTTTCCTGACTAGATCCCTGCTTGTGATGTATACGACTCATCTGTACGTCACTTTGGATAAAAGCGACATACATTATAAAATTAAACAAATTAATTATAAAATGAAAATAATTTTGAACTTTATTAATGCCATCAATTTAACAAATGCAAAAACTTTAACTTTTAAGTAAAACCATATGTTTATGTCTTGTTGTTCAACATGTTACCTAAACATTTTCAGTAAAGATTAAACTGAGATCTTTATGTGTTAGCTACAGAAATAATTTGTGTGTAAATGTGCTTTTGTGTATACAGACAGGTGACAAATTAAAGGAAAAACAGGTACAGGTCTGAATGCTTGACCCCTACAGTGAGCTGATCTGGTGGCTCTATTATGCTTTGGGGGGAATTTTGCTGGCATGGTTTGGGTCCACTTGTCTCCTTAGAGGGAAGGGTCACTGCTAATCAATACAAAGTTGTCCTGAGTCTTCACCTTTATCCTATGATGAAACATTTCTATCCTGATGGGAGTGTTCTCTTCCAGGATGACACTGCCCCAGTTCACAGGACACAAGGGATCAATGAATGGTTTGATTAGTATGAAAATGATGTGCATTATATATTATGGCCTTCACAGTCACCAAAAATATCTTTTTGAAGAAGAGTTTCAGATACTGTATGTGGTAGAGCGGCACAGCTCGTCTCCACTTATGTTGTTTGTGTATGTGTAGGACCAGTTTGAATAGCAGCGTAAGCTCCCTCCTTTGCTCCCTGCCCTATACCACCTTGATTACGAGGCGGTGCCATGCTGAGCTATATCTGGGGGAGGGTTGAGCACCTCAGATGTGCATCCTACCTCTTCCCGTAGCCTGAGCTTCGCATCGCAGTATAGCTGTGTCGGGTCCACAACAGGGTAAGCTGTCTTGAGACGCTGATTCTCAGACTTCCTCCGTTTACTTTTGTCAGGTATGTTCTGACGCCATTGCTGCATCTCTGGGTCATGTTAGTGGCATGTCTGATGCACTTTCTGCTCCAGCAGAGTTGGCCTGTACTGTGGCCGGAGGCTGGGAGCTAGGAGTATGTGGCCTCAGAGCCATGTGTAATATACACACTGCGTTGGATTCCTGAGTCATCGAGCTGCATCTCTTTGTGGCGACCTCCCCCTGTTGCCTGGGAAGCTGCACTTTCACTTACTGGTGGCTTCACTTCTGAAGCGGGCTGCTGCGCTACTGCTGTTCTCTCACGGTTGTGTGTGTGGGCTGGCTTGGGCAAGCTCAGGGCTCATCTATAATTGTTTCACTGCTTGTTTGGCTTGTTAAATTAATCCTGTGTGTGCATGCCCACTGCTGTGCCCGCATAGAGTAACCGTCCTGGATGAGATTTGAGTGTAGGATTTAAAGTTGCACCAGGAAAACCGATCCTTATCAGCTAACCTATTAATTTTGGATTATTGTTTTTTGTAGTATTGTAATTAGATATTCATTGTTATTATTTTATGTATTTTGTGCTCATTGTTGTGTTCTGTGGATTTTGTGTTTAGTTTTTGTTTTGTTTTTCTTTTTTCGGTTTATTGGGTTAACTCTGTGTGTGTGTGTGTGTGTGTGTGTGTGTGTGTGTGTGCCCGCGCAAACAGTATTTAGAACACTATCAATCTTGGTGGTGACCTTCTGGGCCCAGCATTGTGTGGTGTCGAGAGGAGTTTTTATTTATTTATTTTTGCCCTGTTGCCTTGAATAATAGTTTGCTCTTTTTACTTGAACAGGAGCTGTGGGCTGGTGGCAAGTGGCTGACTGCGGTGGTGGTCCCTTCACCTCCTGTATAGTAGTGCACTTTGGGTGATAGTCAACGGTGTGTGGGTTTTCACGTGTGGTGTGTACAGCATCCGGACCCTTTCCCCTTCCCTTCAGTTAGCCACCTCCGCCTGGTGAGCCCTCAGCCTTTTGCCTGGTGTCTGCACTTTACCAGCAAACTTAATCAAATTATTAAAGAGGCCCTTAAGTATTGTGAAATATTTTGCCACTAATTATCTTATTTACTTACAAAGAGATTTTTAATTGAGGTGTGAACTTTTTAAAGTGTTGTTAAACTTCCCTTTGTATACTCTATTCTGGAATCACGTTAGTCTCTGGTGTTGCTCTTACCTGTGTGACTTTATTGTCAGTTTTAGAGTGGTGGCCCCTCTAATAGATTTCCGGGGGGGGAATTCTCCTAGGTGGCATTGTCGGACACTTAACTAACAAAAGTAAAATCTAACCCTGTAGTCTTGCCATGTGTAGAATAAATGCCAAGATGTATTGCTGTTCTGTTGTCAAACATGAACAGTGTCTCTAGTCTCTAAAATACCAGAAAATAATTTGGGGGGGCCATTGACTGATCTTGCCCCAATGTTATGTATTACCTCACAACCTCCATTTTTGACAAAAACTGTTTCATACAGTGACTGAGGTCCACAATTATGCTATGTTTATGACCTGGTTTTGTTGCGTACACTGACTTAATTTAACATGTAATGTCTAAAACTTTTAAAATTAAGCTACAAGACTGATAACTTTAGTAACATGCTGAACTCACTTAGCATGACATTTTACTGTTTTGCTTACCACTCTCTGTGCTTGAGTCCAAGATGGATTGAAAAATCTATATGTACTATACTTTCTATACTATACTTTCTTAATTTGTGGTTAAATGATTAATTTTGTTTATTGTTACCTATATAAGAGTGCTCATTTTACCCACTAGCTCTGTTTACTCCATTCTCCTGTACATACAGTATGGAACACTGGGATCTTGTATCTGTAGCAGGGTTAGTTTTACTTCACCTTTTGTCCCGCCTCCACCTCATTACCTGTCTCGCCCATGTAGTCACCGGGTGCATCCCAAGTCTCTTAAATTGCATCCACGTTTCCCTCACTTGTATCTTTTCCTTGTGTCTTAGTCCCGCCCACCGTGGATGCAGGAGAGACCAAGCGAGGAGAGAGGAAACGAGGAAATTAGTTTTAAGAGACATGAGACGTGTTTTCCTCCGAAGCGTCATGTGAAGCGACGTCCGTTTCTGATGACAGTCGGCTTTAACATCTGTAGAAACTTCTGATGGATTTGTGTCTGCACACATGCAGACTGTGTTAATACTAATCAAATCAAATCAAATCAAATTTATTTATAAAGCACATTTAAAAACAACCACTGTTGACCAAAGTGCTGTACAGTAAGACTTGCGTTTAAAAGCAACAAGACATGTTAACACACCCCAAGACATATAAAAGATAACCAAAGTGACCAAAGTGCTGTACAATAAGACCTCGAGAGTAAAAGCAACAAGACATGTTAAGAAACACCAAGACATATAAAATGATAATAAAAACAAGAAATACTGGGCTTTAGTGGCTTTCAAATGCCTGTGTAAACAAGTGCGTCTTCAGTTTGGCCTTAAAAGAGTCTATTGAGGGGGAGCACTTAAACCCAAACGGTAGGTTGTTCCAGAGTCATGGGGCAGCCACCGCGAAAGCACGGTCACCCTTACCCTTCAACCACAATCGTGGGGCAGCAAGCAGGAGTTTACTGGAAGATCTGAGAGATCTGGTGTTGTGCAGTGGGCAGATGAGCTGCAATGTACAGGGGAGCCAGGCCATGTAGAGCCTTAAAGACAAATAACAGAATTTTGAATTCAATTCTAAACTTAACTGGTAGCCAGTGTAGGGAGGACAGTATGGGACTGATGCTGTCTCTTTTTCTTGTACCAGAGATTAGGCGGGCAGCAGCATTCTGTACCAGTTGCAGGCGTGACAGATGATTGGCTGATGCCCAGATAAAGTGCGTTGCAGTAGTCCAAACGGGAGGAAATCATGGCAGTTGTGACAGTCTTCAGGTTCTTGAGTGAGAGGAGGGGTTTCAGTTTGGCAATGTTACGTAGGTGGAAAAAACAGCCTTGAACAACAGAATTAATGTGTTTGTCAAATTTGAGAGCCGAGTCAAAAACAACCCCAAGATTCCTGGCATAATGATGGCGGTACGGCGCCAGGGGCCCTAAATGGTTGGTAATGACCTCGGTGGAGTCAGGTGGACCAAATACAACCAGCTCTGTTTTCCTGGGGTTCAACTGCAGATAGTTTAATGCCATCCAGTTCTGAATATCTTGCACGCAGTCAAGAAGGGACCTGATTGCGTTGTCATTGTTATTCCTCGGTTCAAGTGGGATGTATAGCTGTGTATCATCTGCGTAGCAGTGATAGGAGATATTGTGCTTATTGAAAATGGAGCCAAGAGGGAGCATGTATAGTGTGAATAGGACCCTAAGATGGAGCCTTGAGGGACTCCGCAGGTGATGTGGGCCGAGGAGGAGATGTGGTCACCAGTTTTAACAGAGAAAGACCTGTCTGCTAGGTAGGAGGCGAACCATTTGAGGGCGTTGTCCCGGATCCCGACCTGGTGCTCAAGACGGTGCAGCAGAATGGTATGGTCAACGGTGTCAAATGCTGAGCTAAGGTCCAGAAGGATCAGGATGGCACATTTTCCAGAGTCCAGGGATAAAAGCAGATCGTTAGTGACTTTCACCAGGGCTGACTCAGTGCTGTGACGTGCCCTGAAACCAGTCTGAAATTTATCTATGATGTTATTATTATCTAAGAAGGACAGGAGCTGTGAATAAACATTTTTTTCCAAGACTTTGGATAGAAATGGGAGTTTTGAAATAGGCCGGAAATTATCTGGAATGGTTTCATCAAGGTTGGGCTTCTTGATAATGGGATGAACTATTGCATGTTTTAGGCTGGATGGAACCGAGCCAGTTTCTAGACTACTATTGAGGATGTGTAAAATTGTCAGACCAACAGCGTCAAACACTTCTTTTAGGAGGCGTGGTGGGAGAATATCCAGATGACAAGAAGTAGGCTTAGTGCGTGAAATTATGTCTATTATCTGTGCAAGAGACACAGGCTCAAAGTTGCTGAGGACTGCCGAGCAACACGGGAGGGCAGGTGCATTGTAGGCAGGAGGTGATATAGCAGAGCGGATGTTCTTAATTTTACTAATGAAAAAGTTAAGAAATTTGTCACAGTTGATTGCTGTCGGCGGTTTAGGATAGAGTTGATTGTGCCGAAGAGAACTTTGGGGGAGTGTGAATTTCTTGAGATGATGTCAGCAAAGTACTTTGCCCTTGCATCTTTTACAGAACGTTGATAGGTAGCAAGAGAGGATCTCATAAGGTCGTATGAGACTTGAAGCCTGTCTTTTTTCCATTTTCTTTCTTGCTTGTCTGCATAGTTGCCTGAGGGCACGGGAGTTGTCGTTCAGCCATGGCTGAGTTTTAGTTTTTGGTTTTGTGATATTGAAAGGGGCAACAGAATCCAAGATATCTGTCACAAGTGGAGCTGAACTGGGTGATCCTCCTCAGTACTCATGGAGGAGGAGCAGAAATTGGTGCCACATGACAGGGAAGAGGCCATGTAGACATTGGAGAATTTCTTAGCAGTTGAAGAGTTGATTTTGCGGGCATACGAGGCTGGTAGTTGAAGTTTGGGAATAGTATGCAACATGGTGGAAAACATGATGCATGAATGGTCTGAGATCCCCAAGTCCTCCACAGCCAGTGTGGGAATGGTTAGACCAAGTGTAAAAACTAGATCTAGGGTGTGACCACGGTTATGGGTTGGGCTGAAGAGGAACTGAGCAAAGTTAAACGAGTCCATAATGTCCAGAAAGTCAGTAGTTCTGCCCTTTGATGAGAGGCCGACATGAAAGTTGAAGTCACCACACATTAAAATTTTGTCATAATTTATAACAATAGAGGATAAGAAGTCAGAGAATTCTGAGAGGAAGATGGCATCCAGCCTGGGGGGGCGGTATACAACTGCACACAGTACTGGGCATGAACCAGTTTTGAACAACAGCGCTTCGAAGGAAGCGTAATTGTTAATAACAATGGAAGTGCAATTGTGATGATTTCTGAAAATAACCACTAATCCTCCCTCACGGCCCGTGGGCCTTGGGGAACTGTAAAAATCATAGTTGGGGGGACAGACTTCCAAAAGTTGGCTATGCTCACCAGGTTTCAGCCAGGTTTCCGTCAGAAATAGGAAGAGGATGAGATCAGATCATTAAGAATGAAAGACTTATTTGTGAGAGACCTTACATTCAAAAGAGCCATTTTACATGGGGTGGGAGAGGAAATAGTCGGGGCAATGTGTTTGAGGTAAGAAAGGTTATCTTTGTTTGCAGCTTTGTGCCTGGAATGAGAGTGAAAACGTCTGCCTGTGACAATAGTTTGGATCGGGCGACCAACAGCTGCAGAGGGTAATGACAGGCGGGGCCAGCAGGGGGAGCACGCATGGGAGATAGTACTCTGAGATGGCACCACAGAGGTAGAGTGCGGTGCCAGGTGTGAGTGTTGTGTCAGCCCTGGTGTCAACAGTCAGTCATGTGTGGATGCTTGCACAGCATGCTGCAGGTTGGCAGCAAGCATGAGGTTACCTTGCTTGTTCGGATGTATTCCGTCTGATTTAAAATAAGAAGCACGCTCCCAGAATAATAATAATGGTGCACAGTTATCACCACTAGAGCAGCTGTTTCCTCTCTGCAGCCTGTTACATGTTTAACAAACACCTGAATAAAAACCTGCATTCTGCATTTATACTAAGTCCTGCTCAGAGGATCAGGAAACATTTCTATTATATTCTATTTATACTATTTATTGATTATCTGCATCTGTATCTTTTTATCATCCTGATAGTGAATTAATAATTCAATAACCCAGAATATAATAAGGGTGTCATCTGCCAAATATGTATTTGGCAAAATGTTTCAGGTAAAGTTGAAATGATGTGACTCATATCAAACCCGACACTCAGGAATTTTTAGCCTCACACGTGACCTAATGGAAATAACGATAAATGATGTAAAAGATAGAAGTGTTTAACTGTTATTATGGATCAAATGAAAGTCAGGAAGAGTCTGTCTGTCAGCTAGAAACAGTAATGGAGGAAATAACATCATGAAAAGAAAGATCTCTAATAAATGAAGTTGTTTATGGTTCTTTTGTTGATCAGACCGACAATTAACAGATTTTTAACTATGTGATGAATCAGAAAACAAATAATACATGAAACTTGGGAGTGAAACACTTAAATTCAATCTGTAATATGTCTCCACTTCAGTATGAAACTGCAGTGATGTATCAGATTAGTTTGATCAACTGGAGCGTCCAATCACAATAACTGATATCCAATAAGGGGGCGTGTCAGCCTGTAAAAGACTTCCGTGGAGTTTGCTCTCATGTTTCCTCGCTCATCGCTGCTCAGAGATCCCTCCTCGCTCCTCGGAGCAGAATAAGAGACTTGGGACGCCTGTCAAAATGGCGTATCAGGAACAACTTCTGGTTCAGGCGAGGAGTGAGGAGCGAGGAAACATGAAATAAGAGACTTTAGATGTACCTACAGTAACCTGGCTGCTGGTTACGCCACTTATGTCACTTCCTCTTGTGTTATGCCCCTTTCCATATTAGGGAAACGCTGGCAGGGCAATCACATCCGGTTGCATTATAAATGCTCATTGGATACCCATATACATGTTTTCTGGTAGCTGTGGCAGAGTTATTATTCCGTAAGCATGACAGCTGGCAGACAGGGAGGTTGGTTATCTCGTTCGAGGTGCAAGCAACCCCATCATTTGAACACTTATATCTGTGGGAGACAGATTTTATCTGTGGAGGTATGTGTTAATAATTTTTGTTGTCTCACCTTGTGTAATATTTTATTGAATATTTAAAAATGACAAAGTCTTTATAATTTAGTGGTCCAGTGCGGAGGAAGCAGTTGAGCGATCCCATAATTGGTCAGGGTTATTATGGTAGAGGTAGGATAAAATAATACGCATATTATATAGAGGGCCACGGACATTTAGGATTGTTTATTTTAATTTTCTTTTTTTTTCCTTATTGTTCAGGATAGTTTGCTACTGTTTTGCCCATAGTTTTCTTCTATGTATTTTCTTTATTTTGTTGAATTTAGCGTTACTTTTGCCTCTTTTGGCTTAGTATATTTTGATTGATTGTAATCCAAATTGTTTGGTGTGAGAGATGAACCTGCTGCGCCTGACGCACCTAGCTAAGTGACCTATATTAATGCTGTTTCTGCGCTCCTTTATTTATTCTTTTTTTGTATCCGGGCTGTATTGCATGGGGGCTCTAGACTCATGGTTTGTGGTGCACTTGCATGCAAGATAAGTATTACACGCACCCGGAGCGTTAGTTTGTGTGATGTGTGTGTGTGAGTTGCGTGTCTGCGGTGGTGGCGGTGTTGTGTTAGTCACGGGGAGAAGAGGCTATCCTATTCCAGTCAGCCTGGCTTACTAATTGTATGGTTCTTGCCTTTCTTTCATTAGCGAAGGAGTCATTGAATATAGATGTATATTTTTATTAGGGCCTGAGCCCAAAGGGCGAAGACCCTATTGTAACTGGTTTGCTGGTTTGTTTGTTTCTTTATTATTAAGACTTTCCCCCTGAATTTGACCCCCTAAAAATGCTCAAAAAGTCACCAAATTTGGCAGGGACATCCGGTCTGGCGAAAAATTTGATAATATGTAAAAATTATGCCCCCCCACCCCAAATTTACTCTCTAGTGCCACCTAGTTTCCGTATCTGCCTTTAGGAATGTCGTAACCAAGACCAAATTGTTCGTCTGCTCAAGACCTAAAAATCATACGCTGACAACCCAGACCTAAATCCAACAGGAATTCCACAAAATTACAAAAATGACAATTTTTGCCCCCTTGTCTAGCATTATCTCCTCTGAGACCGCTCATGCTTTTGGCTTCAGATTGTAATATATCGCTCAGTAGAGTCTCCTGAACAAAAGTTCTTAAAAACTTTGTAATAGAAGGTCCGGTTTTCATAATATTGGCCTCCAAGTGTGGTGAGCGATTTTCAGATTATAATGGGTTTCAATGGGAGAGCCGTTTTCTCAGCAGGCTGACATGGATCAATTAGAGGACTATTGTCTAAACCGTAAGTCTCACAACTTTTACATTTAGACTATTGGATTTGCCACGGATATATCTACCAAAGTGGGTATTTTCAGTCCAAATGGCCAAAATTAAAAAGCTACTGTGTAATTTTAGAAACAGGAGTAGAACATTTCTCTTCTCTCATTCCCACTCTAGCACAGATGACACAGACTGCCTGCTAGATGTGTTTCTCTATTGTTTCATATGCAGGCTCTTTCTTCGTTGCAGTTATACACACACACACACACACACACACACACCTCTGCATATTGTTTAATATGCAGGCTCTTTCTTCATTGCAGTTAATAACTGTAAGTCCCGCCTACCTGTCAATCACAACTCTGCATCAGACCTGAGTTTTTTTGATCGTTGTCATTAAACGAGCTGCAGCTGTGTTAAGCCCCTTACTCAGCGGGTTGGACAGTGTTTGGACAGTGACAGCTTGTGTGCGTCAATTGATAAGTAAGTCTCCTTTTCTCTTGTAAATGATGTTGTTTATGTGTTAATTGTTGTCTTTAATCAGCGGAGTAAACGCTAACTGCAGCATGCTAATTTCGTTAGCATCGTCATATCGATGCTAACAAAAGTAGCATGCTGGTGTTAATTTAACACTCTTATCCAGCGCGTTGTGACAGCGGTCGGACAGTGGAGCTTGTGTTCATTGATAAGTAAGTCTCCTTTTCTCTTGTAAGTGATGTTGTTTATGTGTTAATTATTGTAGTAAATCAGGGGATTAGACGCTAACTGATATGACGATGCTAATGTAACGGAGTCCGGTTGATTCCACTTAACACCGATAGGCAATCACATTTGCTGTTTCATACGGTCTATACAGCAGCTTTGTATCAGGGACACCCACTGGTTGTCATGGCTCTCCGCAGTTTATAAATACTGGCTGTGACGTTATCTCTGCGCCAGTAAGAGAGGATTGAGCCCATGGTAGGTCACTCAACGCGCAGCACTTCACTAAAATGTGAAAATAATGTACTGTAATAACATAACCAAAGTGATGTTATGCGTTAGAAGGCAGAAAATACATCGCACGTAACGAGTGAACGAACGAGTTCAATTGGTTGTGTTTTGTTATTATACGATAGTTAGCAACTTAGCTCAAATGCTAATATCTGCTAACTTCTCTTCCAAAGCTGTGCCGAGTGCTAAATGTGACCGTGACCGACCAGTGTGTGTGTTTCCTTGCTGCTTTCCAGGTACCTATGTTTTTGGTTATGGTTAAATTTTTGTTATTAATTATTTATGAATTATCCGGCCAGTAAGAGAGGATTGAGCCCATGCTGTGCCGAGTGCTAAATGTGACCATGACCGACCAGTGTGTGTGTTTCCTTGCTGCTTTTCAGAAATAAAGTGCGTTCAGATACGAACGAGTGTCGGCCTTCATCCATAAAAATCACAACACAACGCAGACAGTGGTTACACTAACTTGTTGTACACATTTCAATCTAACTGTCATCAGGTCATGTGGCTTACAAGTCTACTTTTTTAAAAATGCACCTCATGAAAAGTACAAAATTGATTTATTTTGCACACAAACTTATCAGAAGCTTTCTTTGTATTTCAATGTAAATGACAGTACAGGGGCACAACAGTAGCACGCTGTGTGCAGCAAAAAAGTCATGTTGTACACATTTCAATCTAACTTTTATCAGGTCATGTGGCTTACAAGTCTTTACTTTTTTAATAAAAAAAAATGCACCTGATGAAAATTTATTTATTTTTCACACAAACTTATCAGAAGCTTTCCACACACACTTCTCTTTCAGCAGAAATTTGTCATTCTCACACAGTTGACATGTCATGTTTAGCCATAAAAGGGAGTTTGCTACGACTTTGCTGTACACACTCCTGTCTGCACCGAACTCAACTTGGCTGCAGACTCGCGCCCCTTGCACCAGGCTCGCGGGCGGCGAGTGCGACGGACGCCATGGCGCCGGGTCCCGGCATGCGCGGGGGGCTCAGGCCCGTCCAACGCTGCTTGCAGCTTTAATTTCTGTTGTCTCAGAGACAACATTGGTAAGGTGTGAGGTCTTTTATATGCAGGAATACCTATTTGATAGATAAAATCCTATATTTTTATATTCTCTTGTACGATTCAAACTACTGTCTCGTTCTATTTGGCAGATTTATATTGATTTCTTGCTGTATAATTAAATCACTGATTGCTCTTTTTTTAACAAAAAAAAAAGAAACATAAAGAAATTAATTATTTTAAATAAATCTGATATATTTGTACTTGAAGCCATGTCTCTGTTCAATTTCTTTACACTTATCTGTGTTGACCTGTACCAAGTGATTGGTCGAGGGAGAAACCCAGGGCGCGAGAGAGAGAAGCAACAACAATTAACAAGCAGGAACAGCTGGCGAAGAACAAAGAAGGACGCCAACACATCAGCATGGTCTATGGGGCTTCCCGTGGATTAGAAAGAACTCCAGGGAAGAAGTAAAGTTAGTAACATGCATTAATGGTAACAAAATACATACAGATGGAGAAGAGGAGAGAGAAGCTCAGTGCATCATGGGAAGTTCCCCAGCAGTCTAGGCCTACAGCAGCATAACTAAGGGCTGATCCAAGGTGAGCCTGGTCAAACCTAACTATAAGCTTTATCAAAGAGGAAAGCTTTAAGCCTACTCTTAAACATAGAGAGGGTATCTGCCCCTTGGACCGAATCTGGGAGATGATTGCCTCCCATTCTACTTTTAAATACTGTAGGAACCACCAGTAAACCTGCATTCTGGGAGCATGGTGCTCTAGTGGGATAATATGGTATTATGAGTTCTTTAAGATATGATCTAAGATCTGTTATTGATAGGGAAATGGTAAGTGGACTACTTAAGTGGCCATCTGCTGGTATTTGCAGTCATTCAGAGCTGTATTTGGATCAACAAGGATGTTAAAGCATGCAACCTAATGCCATACAAAACACAAGATACAATAACCTCTTTTAAAGGAGACCGAATGAAACAAGACTGGAATAAAGATATAAAAGAAGCCTATGAGACATTTTTGTCTTTTGGGCTCCGTTGGTTTGCAAACTGCCATTTTTTGAAGCCTCAGGTTTATTGATTTGACCATCACCATCTTGGTTTTGGCCGATTTTTGAAGCCAGAAGTGACCATATTTGGACAAGAGTGTGGAGCTGACCATAGTGCTAGCTGCTTGGTTGGAATGGTGTATTTATAATCTGTGATTAACCGTGACATCTGTCTCCGGATCCGGATCTTTTATCACAACCATACACTGGACTTTTGTAGGTGACCAAAACTTTAGAATTGATTTTCATGAACTCAAAACACACTGTGAAATAGCTGCAGCTATGGATATATTCTGTGAATCTGTGTTACGCCATGGTTACATTATATAATCAACATTGTCGCCATGGTTGACTTGTCAGTTGCAACGTAGCTGCACCCTGAAGCATAAACTGCTTTATCATCTATTGTACTCTAAATGCGGCCATAATACTAGCTATTGAGACCATAAACTCATTAGAAAAGTTTTTAGAGAGAGTGAAATATTTCCATACAATCAGACTTCTTTTTGCAGCTAGTGGACTCTCCCCCTGCTGGCCATTAGAGAAAATGCAGGTTAAGGCACTTCTGCATTGGCTTAGTTTTCAAACCAGGAGCTACCTGTTTGGTTGGGCCTCAACCATGTAGTCAGAGGCAAGCCTATTTGTAAACTTAAGCCTGACCACAAGGCCACCTTTGTCCTTCAATCCCTGAAACAAAGGAATGCCAAAAGGCTGCTCACACAGACTACAACTCCCAGCCTACCCTGCAATTAGCACCTTGGTGAAAAATCTGGGAGAGCCCCAAACTCTTGTCTCTCACTGGCAGAGATAACTCAATGCCACAGGGAATCCCGATGACGCATCTGTGACGCCACTTCACCTATAAGTAGAAGCGTCACAGATACATCTATTGCCTTTCCACTGTAACCGTGCTGGAGGAAACTCTGCTTTCTGCTTTCCCATGCATGCGTATCTCCCCTTGCTAAGTTTGAAGATCCTCCCCTTGCTGGCCAAGCTGACCCTTCTCCCTGTGTTCAACTGAGCACAATTACTGGATCTGAAGAGACTGCTGTTGCAACCCAGTGCTCTCCTGTTTACCTGCAGAAGGAAGAGAAGGATTTCTTCATGAAGACACAGATCATTTCTATGCCCTGCAGCCTTCCAAATGAGTCAACTCTCCTGTGTTTTCTTGCTGCCCATTGACAAACTAGAAGCCTCCAATCCCATGAGGATGGCACCGCCAGGACCCAAGCATCAGAGGACCCGAGAATAGGCTTCTTAAGAAGAGGTTTAATTACAGCTACTTTAAAGGAATGTGGTACATAGCCTGTTACTAAAGACATATTGATCATATTTAGTAGGGTTGTAATTAAGGGTAAGACATCCTTAAACAGCTAATTTGGGATGGGGTCTAAGAGACAATTTGAAGGTTTGGATGAAGAAATCATTGAAGTTAATTCAGGAAGGTGAATTTGAGACAAACGGTCCAAATTAATGTCAGGTTTCATGGCTGCTTCTAGGGTTCTTGAGTTTGTGGATAAATCGGTGCCTGTTGAGGACAGAGACTGATGAATTTTATCTCTAATTGTCAGAAGCTCATGAAGTCATTACTACTGAGAGCCATTGGAATACATGGATCAATAGAGTTATGACTCTTTGTCAGCCTGACCAAAGTGCTGAAAAGAAACCTAAGGCTTTTTATTCTCCTTAATTCCCTGGCATTACAGAGGGCCTTCCTATATGTTTTAAGATTTTCTTGCTAGGTTAAGTGCAATTCCTCTAGTTTGGTGGAACGCCAAATCCTTTCAGACTTACGCAATATTTGCTTTAATTTAGGGTTTCAGAGTTGTACCATGGAGCTGACCTCTTAAGTTTTATTGTCTTCCTTTTCTTCCTGCTCTAATGGAAGTGCAGAGAAGCGTGTAAGACTGCAACTCTGCAACCAGGTTTTCCCCAGAAAGTCTGCCAATTATTATAGAATTATTCCTGTCTGTCTAATAAACTCAAAGAAAATACTACTGCTCCATCCACTTAGGAGGTTCATTGAAATTTTAATGCTGAGCTCCTGAACTCCAGTCTTCCAAAGTTCTTCCTTTATATATTGTCTTTATTGATCATACTCTGAATCATGTTCTCTAAAATACTAGAAGAAATGTTCTATACAAGATTGGGTGAATTTATCACAAAACATAATGTACTGTGCGAACAGCAATATGAGTTTAGAGCTAATAGGACAACTTTATTTACATCCATGGAATTTATGAAGGACACAACAACTGCAACAGAAAATAAAGAATATACAGTGGGGGTATTCCTGGATCTTAAAAAAAATATTTGATACTGTTGACTTATTATTGAAGAAATTACAAAGATATGGGATTAGAGGGGTAGTACACTCTTGGTTAAGCAGCTACCTGGAGAAGAGACACCAGTATGTTCAAAAAATTACTTAAAATCACTACTGAATGTTACTTGCGGGGTTCCCCAGGCTCAGTTTTGGGGCACTGTCCAGGAGGTTTCCAAAGTACAAAAAAACTATATCATTTGCAGATAACAAAAGTGTATTTTGTTGTGGAAAGAATTTGGAACAACTCTTGGATATAGTGGAAAAAGAAAAGAATTGGTTTCATTCTAATAAACTCACACTGACTCAGACGTGAACAAATGTAGTGAGGAAATGAATAAAATAAATAAAATAACATATTGTATGGATATAAGATGGATGATCGGAGAAAGGAACTGACATAGTAAGACAGGGTAAAGGATGTGTAGGTTGTTTTTGATGTTTGTTTTGCTTGTTACACTCTTGCTTCTGTTTTGAATGTTCTATTTTCATTTGATTTGATTGATTTAATCGAGTTGTGTATGCTGAACACTTGGGCAGAAAGTTGGAATATTCACATTGAACATTAAAATTACTGATAAAATAAAAAAAAAAATGGGTAGGACCTCACAAGAATTCACTTCTTCCTACTCCAATTTGGACATTAAATATTTATTCAGATTGTTAATTGAGAGCTTGATGTATATATGTGCTGTTAATTGTATGGGTTATTCTTGATTTGTTTTCTTACATATTTTTTAATATTTTTTATTGTTTGAAATTCAAACAACATCTCACACAACACACATATCTCCCCAACTCAAGGCTCCTAATCAGAACAATAAAAATTTTAATCTTGCTGTAATATTCAGGAGTGGATATTACATGACAACTTTGTCAGCTAACGTCCTTCAGATATGTTCACATGAATATCTTGCGACTTTGCAGATTCATTAATTGAAAATGAATATTTTCAGTATATTCATTTATTATAAAAAAAAATTCTGTTGCAAATTAGCAATATATAATTGTAATTTTAATTTTGTAGGAGAAAGGGTTGTTTGTTCAATCCAGCACTTTGTATGGGGGAGAGTAGTCAACATTTCAGCCTCTTGGGACTTTTAAGGCCTTTCGGCATATTTTTTCAAACATGTCTTAACCTTTAAAAACCAATCACAAGCATTTAAAGTGTTACCAGATGTGCTAACCAGCATGACCATTCACCTCTCAACAATAGCTTAATAAGAAGGTGGATGTAATGAAGGTGCTGAGCCACTATCAGTAGTTGGTAAAAAGATAAAGCCTGAAGGCCTAAGCCTAATGAGCAGCTGTGTGGCACTCATTAAGAGTGTAGAGCAACTGCTGATCCTTAATGAGCTTCTTCATTAAGAACCATTTGGAAGGGAAAGGTCTGTAAGCAGCCAGGCTCAGCACCCAAAGCACCGGGGCAGCCTACCACCATCAGAGAATACTTTACAAATACAGTAACTCACTGGATGACATGGTGTATGTCCGGTTTAATGTGTGCACGTTAGGCTCAACAGCTCCCTAAGCTTTGGATGGTTAACTCCCCCCCTAATATCTCTCATGCTCACAAAGGACCAAATCCACAAAGAATGGATTGCAGCCACTTAGCACTGTGAATTGCGCAGCATTTGCACCTACAATCTGCCTCCATAATCTGCCCCATTTTTAGGATCTATTCACGAAAGATTTTATGCCAGCGTAAACATGCCCACAAAGTTTTGCAGCTGAGTGCAATTTGCCCTTGTTTTGCGTCTGTTTGAGTAAGCAGAGCTGTTTCCAATGTTTCAGGCTTTTCAGCACACAGATTGGTCCATAATAAAAAACTGCAGAGAGCACAAAAGCCTCAAATTTCATGTCTTTAATTAAGAGAGGTACACACACACACACACACAGCTCTCCATAATCACAAACCAACTTTCATGTGTTTTGCTTCTTTTACTTCTCTAGTATTTCAAATCTATAACATAATTTACTGAAATGTCCATCAGAATAGGCTACAACTATTAATGTGACTCAGGCAGGTCTGAAACATGTTAATGTCTGTGTTAAATTTTCTCTCATGGCCCTTAACGCATAGAACAGGTGTAGACCATACTCTTTATTTCATAGAGACCCATCATTTCCCCATGGGAAAGCAGCGGCAACAGCAGCAAGGAAACACTCCCCTTTTAATGAGAAGCAACCTCAATCAGAATTGGGCTCTAGAGAGAGAGAGACACAGAGGAGCACAATAACAACAATAATAATAGAAATATGACTAATAATAATAGTCCATGGAAGCCTGTCCATGACTAAGGGGTCACATGACTGTGCTGGTAGTTCCTATCATTTGTCCAATTCCAGGTATAATTTCATGGTGTTGAGCTCGCCTGGTGATCTTTGTACCTTTGAGTATTACATACATTTATTTGTTGTATATTATTGACAATTAGATACTAAATCCCCAATACTAAAAATCCCTTTTGAGTTGTTTCTGCAAAGATTTGAATATGTTTGGCCGAACTTGTATCTTGCTTGTTTATGCTAGGCTGTTTAACTAGCCAAGTAACCTGGCTGGGTAGCTAGTCAGTTACTCTGGCTCACTTCAATCTTCTGATTAGTGGACAACCTGCTCTACCTCCTGAGCCACAGCCGCCTTTACTATAATATAAATAACCACTTGGATAACAGTAATACAGTAATTATAATCACATGTATTATGTTATTATTATGTTATGTTATATATTTTGTTTCAGTTTTATACAGAGGGGATTCAATGAGACATAAAGAAAGCTGGAAACTAAGTAAATAAACTAAACTTATTCAACACTCAAATTATTCTCTAGTTGCATGATGGCTTCTACGAGATGGGTTGGTGGTTTAGATGATGAGATAGTTGAAGTTAGTTCGGGAAGGTTGATTGGAGAAAAATTAAACAAAATATAAAATAAATATAAATAAATGTTTATATCAGGTTTCACCGCTGTTTCTAAGGTTCCTGGGTTAAAAGATAAATAAGTGCCTGTTGAAGGCAGAAGGTGATGAATTTTGTCTATATTAGTTGGAATTTTATCATCAAAGAGGTTCATGAAGTTGTCACTATGGAGAGCTATACATGGATCAGCCTGGCAAAAGTGCTGAAAAGGAACCTGGAGCTATTTTTATTCTCCTCTATTGATGATGAGTAACAGGTGGCTCTGGCATTATAGAACGCCCTCCTATATGTTTTAAAACTATCTTGCCAGACTAAGTGAGATTCTTCCAGTTTGGTGGAATGCCATATCCTTTCACGTTTGCTTTCATTTGTGGGTTTAGGAGTTATACCATGGAGCTAACCTCTTATGTTTTATCATTTTCTTTTTTAAAGGTGGTGCTCCTCCAAGATCATCTCTTCAGCTGACGTGCTACGGTAAGCGTATTCCGTCACTTCCGGTTGTCGACTGTGTCTACTGATAGTGTTGTTGCTGCTGTTAATATGATCGTGATACCATATTATTGTGGTTTCCACCTACTAAATTTGTTAATTCTGTGAGTTCTTCATTACTCCCACTTAAGCATTCGTATAGTGTTTTTTCGCTTAGTGACCTTTTCCTGCTAATCACACAGCGGTTAGTTATTTGAGCTCCGCAGCTAGCATAAACAGCTAAACTTAAGCCAAACCGTTAGCGATGGCCTCTCTCTCTCCCTCTCACTCTCCTGCTCTCTCCTGCTCAGTCTGCCGCTATTCCTCTGCCTCCTTTAACGATAATGGGAGATGTAATAAATGTAGTTTATTTGCCGTGCTGGAGGCGAGGCTAAGTGAATTGGAGGCGCGGCTCTGCACCGTGGAAACAAACAATCAGTAGCTAATGTAGTTAGCAAGCCCCCTGTAGTCGGTGCGGACCAACTTAGCGTAGCCCCTACTCCCCCAGTAGTTCTGGCTGGGTGACTGTTCGAAGGAAGAATAGCCCTAAACAGAAGCCCGCGGTTCACCACCAACCCGTTCACGTTTCTAACTGATATTCCCCTCTCAGTGACACACCCGCTGAGAAACAGACTCTGGTTATTGGCAGCTCCATAGTCAGAAACGTGAAGTTAGCGACACCGGCAACCATAGTCAAATGTATTCCTGGGGCCAGAGCGGGCGACATAGAGTCAAACTTAAAACTGCTGGCGAAGAGTAAACGTAGATATGGTAATATTGTTATCCATGTCGGCGGTAATGACTCCCGGTTACGCCAATCGGAGGTCACAAAAATTAATGTGGAGTCTGTGTGTACATTTGCAAAAACAATGTCGGGCTCCGTAGTTTTCTCTGGACCCCTGCCCAATCTGACGAGTGATGACATGTATAGCTGCATGTCACAGTTTAACCGCTGGCTGTCGAGGTGGTGTCCAGCAAACAACGTGGGCTTCATTGATAATTGGCAGACTTTCTGGGGAAAACCTGGTCTGATTAGGAGAGACGGCATACATCCCACTTTGGATGGAGCAGCTCTCATATCTAAAAATATGGCTGAATTCATAAAAAAATCTAAAACATGACAATCCAGAGTCGAGACCTGGAGGCAGAGTTGTAGTCTTACACACTTCTCTGTGCTTCCATTAGATCAGTTACCCGCCCTAAACCACATAGAGACCGTCTGTCCCCGACCATTTAAATCAATTAAATCAAAAACTAATAGCAGAAGAATCAATCATAAAAATCTAAAACATATTAACATTAAGTCCGGAATTGCTCAGCAAAATAAAACAATTAAATGCGGTCTCTTACACATTAGATCATTATCTTCTAAAGCTTTATTAGTAAATGAGCTAATCTCAGACCAGCATATTGATTTATTTTGTCTTACAGAAACCTGGCTATGTCATGAAGAATATGTTAGCCTTAACGAATCCACTCCTCCCAGTCATATTAATACTCACATTCCTCGAGATACTGGCCGAGGAGGTGGAGTTGCAGCCATTTTCAACTCCAGCCTTATTGTCAGCCCTAGACCTAAATCTAAATTTAATTATAATTCTTTTGAATGCCTTGTTCTCTATATTTCCCATCCAACCTGGAAAACTGTACAGCCAGTTCTATTTGTTATAGTGTACCGTCCTCCTGGCCCGTACTCTGAATTCTTATCTGAATTCTCAGAGTTTTTATCAAACTTAGTCCTCAGTACTGATAAAGTAATTATAGCAGGTGACTTTAATATTCATGTGAACGTCGATAATGATAGTCTCTGCACTGCCTTTATCTCATTATTAGACTCAATTGGCTTCTTTCAGTGTGTAAATAAACCCACTCACTGTCATAATCACACCCTGGATCTTGTGCTGACTTATGGCATAGAAATTGAACATTTGATAGTTTCTCCTCAAAATCCCATTTTATCAGACCACTGTTTGATAACTTTTGAATTTTTATTGGTAGATTACACACCATTAGCCAAAAATGTTTTCACTAGATGTCTTACTGATAGTGCTGTAGCTAAATTTAAGGAAACACCTCCATTAGAGCTGAATTCAATTCCTTCTATCAATACCGCAGAGGACTCTTATGATAATTTTAGTCCTTCCCAATTTGATAATTTTGTTGACACTGCTGCAGGTACTCTACAGCAAACGCTCAACTCCATTGCTCCTTTAAAAAGAAAGATAATAAAGCATAAGAGATTAGCTCCGTGGTATAATTCTGAAACCCGTAAATTAAAACAACTATCTCGTAAATCTGAAAGGATTTGGCGTTCCACTAAATTAGAAGAATCTCCCATAGTCTGGCTTGAAAACCTTAAAACTTATAAGAAGGCCCTCTGTAATGCCAGAGCCGCCTATTACTCCGCGCTAATTGAGGAAAATAAAAACAGCCCTAGGTTTCTTTTCAGCACCTTGGCCAGGCTGACAAAGAGTCATAACTCTGTTGATCCGAGTATTCCAAGGGCTCTCAGTAGTAACGACTTCATGAGCTTTTTTGATGATAGAATTCTAACAATTAGAAATAAAATTCAACAGTCTATACTCTCAACAGGCACAGATTTATCAAGCTCCCTAGAAACAGCCACAAAACCTGATTAAAGTTTGGACAGTTTCGCTCAGATTGAACTTCCGGAACTAACTTCTGTAATTTCATCATCAAAATGGTAAATGGACTGTACTTGTATAGCGCTTTTCTAGTCTTCTGACTACTCAAAGTGCTTTTTACATTACAAATCACATTCACCCATTCACACACATTCATACGCTGAATGGGTACAGGGGCTACCATACAAGATCCAACCTGCCCATCAGAGGAAGCTAACCATTCATACACATTCACACTCTGATGGCACAGCCATCAGGAGCAATTTGGGGTTAAGTGTCTTGCCCAAGGACACATCGACATGTGGACAGGAAGAGCCAGGAATCGAACCACCAATCTTCCGATGAGAGAACGACCTGCTCTACCTCCTGAGCCAAAAGCTTCGAATTGTCTTTTAGATCCCATCCCAACTAAACTCTTTAAGGATATCATACCCTTAATTAGCACCTCCTTACTAAATATAATCAATATTGTCTTTGATAACTGGCTATGTACCGCAGTCCTTTAAAGTAGCTGTAATTAAACCCCTCCTTAAGAAGCCTACTCTCGATTCAGACGTCTTAGCCAATTATAGACCCATCTCTAACCTTCCTTTTTTGTCTAAGATTCTCGAGAAAGCAGTAGCTAATCAGTTATGTGATTGTCTAGATAACAATAACTTTTCAGTCTGGATTTAGAGCGCATCATAGCACAGAGACAGCGCTGGTTAATGTTACAAACGACCTCCTGACTGCATCTGACAAAGGACTTGTCTCTGTACTTGTCTTGCTAGATCTTAGTGCTGCATTTGACACTGTTGACCATCAAATCCTGTTAGAGACTGGAACATTTCATTGGCATTAAAGGTTCTGCATTATGCTGGTTTAAATCCTATTTATCAGATCAATTTCAGTTTGTTCATGTTAATGATGAATCCTCAATAAAAGCAAATGTTAGACACAGAGTTCCACAAGGTTCTGTTCTGGGACCTATACTATTCACTTTATATATGCTTTCCTTAGGGAATATTATTTGCAAACACTCCATAAATTTCCATTGTTATGCAGATGATACCCAAATATGTTTATCAATGAAGCCAGATGAATCCAATCAGTTATCTAGACTCCAAGCATGCCTTAAAGACATCAAGACCTGGATGACCTGCAATTTTCTGCTGCTAAACTCGGATAAAACTGAAGTTATGTTGCCTGGCCCTAAACACCTTAGAAACACATTATCTAATGATTTAACTAATCTAGATGGCATTACCCTGGCCTCTAGCACCACCGAAAGGAATCTGGGAGTTATCTTTGATCAGGATAGGTCCTTTAACTCCCACACAAAACAAATTTCAAGGACTGCCTTTTTTCACCTACGTAATATCGCTAAAATCAGACATATCTTGCCTCAACAAGATGCAGAAAAAATAATCCATGCATTTGTTACTTCTAGGCTGGATTATTGTAGCTCATTATTATCAGGGTGCCCTAACAGGTCTATAAAGACTCTGCAGCTGGTCCTCTCTCTCAACCCAACCAGTCAAGGCAGATTAGCCTGTGGAAAAAGGTAACTGTTGAAATTTAAATCAGAAGGCTGCAAATAAAGTAGAGTAGAGTCATTAGCTGTGGGAGCAACCAAAGTACTCAGTGCTGGCTGTGCTCTTGACTGTTCTTGTAGCAGATGGTCCTTTTCTGCCTGTAGCCATTTCACCAGCTCCCTCAATTGTTCAGCCATGGCTCCTCAACCCAACAGGCACTTGGCACGGTCCCTCGTAGTGCCAACTTCCTGTTGTTTTGTTTTTTTAAAAAAGAAAGAACAACACTCACTTGAATTAGAATGAATAAAATAAAATGCCCAATAAAAAAACACACAACACACACGTCTGACAATGAATCCTGCTGACAGTGCCAAGAATTGTAACCTAATGAGGGTTTGTCTAAAACCTAAAGTTAAAAATCCAACACCACCACCAAAAATCCAACACCACCACCCTGGGATTGCCGCTCCAGGATATACATCAAATGAGTTACTACTTCAATCACATGGGTAAGTTTCACAAAAAGAATTGACAGAGACATGGTTTTTAAGGTATTAAAAAAAGTTGTTGTATTTAAAACTTCTTCAGTGATGCAAGATATAATAAATGGCAGTAAAAATAGAGAATGTAAAAAAAACAACAACATCAAACTGAAGAACATTAGCAAGTGTCTAGGCTTCAGTTATGCTAAAATAATTGAAAAAATTACAAAAACAAATAACAAAATATATAAGCACACAAGATGTATAAATAAATAAAATCGCATACCCACCTTTTAAATGTTAGCCCCAATTCTGTATGAATCAGCTAGTTAAAAACAATAAATAAGTTACACCAAGTAAACTTCAACCACAAGATGTAAAACCAATTAGGAATATACTAAAAAAGATAAATAAAATATAAATACACTAAGATCACTGAATAAAACCTAGCACTTAAAACTCAATAAAAGAAATTAAAAATCAAGTTTTCAACTCAATCAGTCAACTCCATCAGAAGTTTCTACAGCTGTTAAAGCTGACTTCCAGCTGTGGCTGTCATCAGAAACGGACGTGGCTTCACATGACGCTTCAGAGGAAAGCACGTCTCATGTCTCTTAAAACAAATTTCCTCACTTGGTATGCAATTTAAGAGACTTGGGATGCACCCCCTGTGTTTATGTGCCACTGATTGGGGAAACTTGATTCACGTGTGCGGGACAGGAAGGGACTGGGATGCTACAGCTATGTGGTGACCCCAAATGGTGGGAGGACTCAACCTGTCGGTTACAATTAGAAGACACCCACTACCTTTCCTGTACAACATTATCTATAATTTATAAAAAGCCATTGATATGGATAAAATCCATAAATGACCAGAACAACAAAATGTCAAGCTGTTCTCTTCTGTTCTCTCAGACAGAAGATAACATGCATTGTTTAATAAACCTGGAGCCTCATGGTGAACGAAGGCCAGATGCAGGCGTCACCAGACGAGACGAGGCGACAACAAAGATACGAATTCAAGTCAAAGGTTTTCATCTTCTGCCTCTTTGCCAGCTGGTGGATCTTCCTGCCTACATAGCTGCTCTCCCTCAGCCGAGCAGGGGTCTGTCTTGGATACTGGGCATGCTAGTCACTTTCTCCATGGCTCACATGACACTCAGTACAGTGCTCTTTAGAGACGATACTTGACCACCACTATACATACAAACATGTATACATATTAGGGGTATGCCCAAATAAAAATACATTATTCGGCAAAGAAGAAATAGAGGGCTTTTAACGAATATTTGTTTCATGCAAATATTTTAAAAGTGATTTGTTTCCCAATGGACTCTCCATAACCTGTTGTTCCCCTTCTCCTTTCCACAAAGTTAGGTTGTAAAAAATTCACAATAAATGAAAAGTGCAGTGAGTGAAGTTCTTCACTACACGTTACACGGTGTGCTATCTCTGTATTAAGGGTGCATGAGTAGAGGTCTGTCTTCAATAAAGCGATGAGTAAAGTTTTAACTCAGTAGCCAGCGCAGTCGTCGATGATCTGGGATCCTACTTAAGAATGAACACTTATTGTAACACTTTAATTTTCAAAAAATAAAAGTGTAATAAAAAAACAGGATTTTTAAGCCTCTTTCCACTTTTATTCAAATACAAATACAAATAATTTTGTTGCTTCCACAAATACAAATACAAATACCCTCTGCACAGCCCTAATACATTCACATACAAATACATGCAAAATCTACTAATATTTTTACACGTTTTGCAGGAAATCCACTCATTTTTTGTCTCTTACATCACTCTTTTTGCCATAAGAAGGTAAAATCAGTCAAGCCTTCTTTTACAGTTTACAGCAGCCTTTTACCCATATTGCAGCTTAAAGTGTGGACAGCAGTTTTGCGTCTTATCACTGTGTATTACTGTGTGTCTGTACTTCATGTCCCCCCAGATTTTGATTGTGCATAAACAACCATTTTTTGGATTTTGGATCTTGGATTACCTGATTGCTATATATTGGATTTGACCAATGCCTGGACTGAGACAACAATTTAAGACCACAGACTTGAAAGACCAAGGTCGGTGAGCCAGTGATCTAGCTTAGCCTAGCTAGTTTAGCCTAGCCATTCACCGGATTGAAGTGACGGGACAAACACACCTCGTCAAACTTCACTTGTGTGCAACAGGAACTTTGTCTGCACTGGGATATATTCCTTCTTCTTGGCTGGACTGATCGCTATACCCTAAACTTGGTCCTTGGACAGAAGAGCTCGACCCTTGTTGCGGCTGTTAATCTAGCAACAGTTGAAACTCTGTTTTGGACTTCATGCAGGTATTGCACCAGGCAAACAGGGTGGGACCAAAGACAGTATGCTCAGTTACAGAAGAGGGACTTGTAGACATAAAGAAGTCTCTAAACTTTATGTCAGAAGAGATTGCAAATATCTCAAAACGAGAAAACTGATAATGGGGAAAATAAAAAAAAAAAAGAAACTGAAAAATAAAAACATTAAAGCTGCAAGCAGCGTTGGACAGGTCTTTTTCCCCATGCGCATGCCAAATGGATTGTGTTAGAAGCATATAGGTGTCTCCAGACCTGGGCTGTCAGATGTGAGTTCAGCAACCCCTCTCTTTCTGCCTCCTTCTCCCTCTGACAGTTCAGACTCTGCCCCCCCTGCCTAACCTGCATGTCACTCTCAGGTGGTTTTCTTGTGGAAATAACAGTCCATGACCTTCGCAGTTGAAATATAATTTTGGAGGAATTTTTGTTGTGAATCCATTGATACAGATTAGAAAGTGGTGTGATTTATACTTTAGATGGCAGACTAATTGAGAGAGAGTTTGCATGCTCAGAGAATTCCTTTCCCATTGAAATGCATTATAAGTGGTATTGTCACATAGCAAATTTGAAAGCTATGAGTTATTACAAAGTTTTTAATAACTTTTGTTCATCACAGTCTTGTGATGTATTAAAATCTGAAGCCGATAACATGAATGCCCTAGGAGGAGACAGTTTTTATTTGGACCCCAAATTGGGCGAAAAATCTTATGAATGTATTGCGGATTTCCTGTAGGATTGAGATCTGGGGTGTAAGTATGTGATTTGTAGGTCTGTAGGTGACGAACAATTCAGTGTTGGTTCCATCTCTCTACGACATTCCTACAGGCCGTAACAGCCGAAATAGACACCTAGGTGGCGCTATGGAGTACTTTCTGGGCATGGGGGCGATAATCTCTACATATTGTAAAAATTTTTGCCAGACCTGATGTCCGTGCCGAATTTGGTGAGTTTTCAAGCATGTTTAGCATTGAAGTCACGGTTTAATAAGAAAGAAGAAAGTAACACTACAGGAACAATAGGGCTTCACGCTCCAGGGCTCGGGCCCCAATTAAAGCTGTGAGCAGCAAATTTTCTGCAGAAGGAGATGTGTGGCTCACAGCAGTGTCATCAATTTTCCTAGTTTTCATCAAGTGTACTATCAAGTTTGCAGAGGCAACAATGAGAAACTGCAGGCAGACATAGAGAAGTACTCATGTATTTGAATGGAGAGTGTGAGAGAAGGCACAATTTGTTGTGTAGAGACAAAAGTAACAGTAAGTGGGACAAATTTCTGCAGAGTGAGACGTGTGTGTGGCTCACACCAGTGTCATCAACATTATGTAAGTTTTTTGCCCCTGTACCCTCATTTAAATTAATACATTGAAAGTGTCTGATAAGGTTGTGTGTAAAAGAAATCAATTTCCTAATTTTCATCAAGTGAATTTTTAGAAAAGTAAAGATTTGTAACCCACATGACCTGATAATAGTTTGTTGAAATGTGTACTATCAAGTGTGCAGAGACAATGAGAAACTAGAGGCAGACACAGAGAAATACTCCTGTATTTGAATGGAGAGTGTGAGTGAAGGCATAATTTGTTGTGTAGAGACAAAAGTAAAAAGGAAGTGGACACAGAGGAATAGTCATATATTTCATATTTAATATATAATAAAGGAAAAACTGCAGTACAAAGCTTCAAAATGTAGTCATGTTTATTTATCTATAGCGCTGTATTACTAATCAGGCAGTCTCATTGCATGTCTCCCTTTGAGCTGGTGTCAGGTGTCGACTTTGCCCACTCCAGCCAGCAGGAAGAGCAGAGAAAAGAAAGAAGAGTTCTTCTCCTTTGTACAGAAGTACATAGAGGCCTTGACTTTTGGCCATTTGGACTGAAAATATATGTTTTTTGTAGGCATTTTCGTCGCAAATCCAGTGGTACAGATTTCAAAGTCGTGTGACTTATAGTTTAGATGGTAGGACTCTAATTGACAGAGGTGTGCATGCTGAGGGAAAGGCTCTCCCATTGAAACGCATTATAAGCTGAATGTCATACACCAGCTTTGACGCCAGATATTATGAAAACCGTACGAGTTATTACAAAGTTTTTAACAATTTATTTCAGCACAATATTGTGAGTGATATATTACAATCTGAAGCCAATAAAATGAATGCCCTGGGAGGAGATAGCTCTGGTGTGGACCCCAAAATTGCCATTTTCATAATTTTTGAAGGAGTTTCATGAATGAACTGAGGACTTCCTGTTGGATTTAGGTCGGGGTGTCAGGGTATGATTTGTAGGCCTTAAGGAGACGAACAATTTAGTGTTGGATCCATCTCTCTACGACATTAGTACGGGCCATAGTGGCCGAAATAGACACCTATGTGGCGCTGTAGAGTACTTTCTGGGCATGGGGGGGATAATTTTGCCAGATTATCAAATTTTTCACCATACTGGATGTGCATGCCAAATATGGTAAGCCCTTTCAGGGCTCAGGTCCTAATAAAGGAAAAACTACAATACAAAGCTTCAAAATGTTATGTTTATTTATCTATAGCACTGTATGACAGTCTCATTGCATGTCTCCCTTTGAGCTGGTGTCAGGTGTCGACTCCACCCCCTCCTGCAGCCAACTGGAAGAGCAGAGAGAAGAGAGAAGAGTTCTCCTGTGTACAAAAGTACATATACATAGAGACAAATTTGGTGAGTTCATGTTTAGGGGGTCAAATTCAGGGTTGAAGTCCCAGTATAATAAGAAAGAAAGAAAGAAAGGAAGGAAGGAAGAAAGAAAGGGCCTTAAGAAAGGGTTTTAATTAGGAACTTTGTCTGCACTGGGATATATTCCTTCTTCTTGGCTGGACTTGCAGGCCCTGTACACCAGGAGGCGACGCCGTCTGAGGGCATCCATCACACTCACTGTCTCTGGACCTGGTCTGAGGGGTGTGGCATGGCAGGCATGTAAAGTGTAGTGTAGATAGGAGCGTGTACAGTAAAGTTATAGCAACTTCCCTGTCATGGCAAAACATGAAATGTGTGAGAATGACAATTTTTTTGCAGAATGAGATGTGTGTGTGCCTCACAGCAATGTTATCAAAATTATGCAAGTATTGTGCCCCTTTACTGTAATCTGAATCAATATATAGAAAACTTGTGATGATGTCAAAATTATGCAAGTATTGTGGCCCTTTAGTGTAATCTGAATCAATATGTAGAAAACTTGTGATGAGTTAAAGTATAAAAGATGATGTGTAAAAGAAATGAGTGTCCTAATTTTCCTCCAGTCCATGTTAGGAAAAGTAAAGACTTTTCACCCACATCACCAGATAAAAGTTAAATTGAAATGCAGGGAAACACAGGGAAAAAGTTGTATATTTCAATGGTCAGTGAGTCAACTTCTAGGAGTGGTTTCTGTCAAAAGCATATATATGTCTCCAGAGCTGGTGTGAAAGATCTGAGCACTCAGCACTTCAGCACTCCCTTTCTGCCTCCTTCTCCTTGGCTGACAGGTCTTCGTGTGACCACCCCCTCTCCCTCCCTCCTCCTAACTTGGCTTCTGCCTATGCAGGACAGAAGAGATTTTTTCTCTTAGAAAACTTTGACTTTGGACAAATTCGACTGAAAATATCATATTTTAGTGGGAATTTTCGTTGCAAATCCATTGATACAGGTTAGAGGTCGTGTGACTTATAGTTTAGACGGTAGCCCTTAATTGACAGAGAGTGGACATGGTCAGGGAAAGCCTCTTCCATTGAAACGCATTATAAGTGGAAATGTCGCTCACTGACTTTGAGGTCAGATATTAAGAAAACACAGTCTCGTGAGTGATGTATTAAAATCTGAAGCCAATAATATGAATGCCCTGGGAGGAGATAGCTCTGGCGTGGACCCCAAAATGGCCATTTTCATAAATTTTGAAGGGGTTTCATGAATGAACTGCGGATTTCCTGTTGGATTTAGGTCTGGGGTGTCAGTGTATGATTTGTAGTGCTGAAGGAGACGAACAATTTAGTGTTGAGTCCATGTCTCTACGAAATTCCTATGGGCCATAGTGGCCGAAAGACCTAGGTGGCGCTGTGGAGCACTATCTGGGCTTTGGGGGGGGGGGGGGCGCTGATGATGGACCTGATGTGCGTGCCAAAAATGGTGAGTTTTCAAGCATGTTTAATGGATCAAATTCAGTGTTGAAGTCACGGTATATTAAGAAAGAAAGAAAAAAGAAGGAGCAGGAGGAGGAAGGAGGAGGAGGAGGGCTCAGGCCCTAATTATAAGTCACACGACTTTCAAACTTGTATCAGTGGACTCGCAATGAAAATTCCTACAATATATATATTTTCAGTCCAATTTGGCCAAAATTCATGGCCTTTATGTACTTGTTTACACAGGGGAAGGACTCTTCTCACCTCTCTCAAGTCTTTACTTTTCTAAAAATGCACTTGATGAAAATTAGGAAATTAATTTCTTAATTAATCTTAACTTATCACAAGCTTTCAGTATATTAAGTTAAATGACAGTAAAGGTGCACAAAACTTTAATAATTTTGATGACACTGGTGTGAGCCAGACATGCAGAAATCTGTCATTCTCAAACCGTTGATATTTGATGTTTCGCCGTGACAGGGGTAGATGCTATAACTTTACAGTACATGCTCCTATCTGCACTGCACTTTACATGACTGTCTAGTCACACCCCACGGCCTAGGTCCGGAGACATACACACAAGCGTGACAGATGCCCTCACACGCCACCACGTCCTGGCGTGCGCGCAGGGCGAAGGCCCGTCCAATGCTGCTTGCAAGTTTAACTTGATGTCTTGCTATATTGGTAATGGCTTTGTTTAAGGATAATTCTCTACATTTGATTTACATTTTTTAATTATGACATAAACTAAAACTAAAAATAAATGTATGACATTTATTTTATCTTTATTTTTATATTTTAACATGTATTAATTTAAATATTCATTCATTGTTCAATATTCATTTCCTTAACTGACCAAAACAGATAAAATTCATCATATTTTGAATATCCTACCAGCTAATTAACGTATAATGTGTAATAATGGGCTATGGGCTGATAAAACATAAAGAATGAAGTCATGTGAGAAGGAGCTCAGATTCTGGAGATATTACAGAGCTGCCTCTGAAGCCCACAGTTAATGTTCTGTACATGTGTAAACTCCTGCATACCTTTTTATTCCATTTTATTCACTCTTACATTCAGAGGTGTATTCAAGTATTCATATTCTGTTTGGGGCAGGTATGGAATAGAAAAGCTGTTTAATGACTCTGTGGTGGCTGGTGCACTCCTGTTTGCTGTATGTCCTGTGTGCAAGGCCAGTGATGTTGTGGGAGTGGAGCTTGATTCTCCTGCAGCAGTGTCAGAGAGGTGGATGCTGTCTAAGTTGCGAGTCACCTTGGACAGTGTCTGCCACCCACCCCATGACGTGCTGGTCAAGCACAGAAGCACATTCAGTGCAAGACTCATTCCACTGAGATGCACCACAGAGCAACCACAGGAAGTCAGTCCTGCCTGTGGTCATTTTAACTCCTCCCTCAGACACCCAGTGTCAATAGGTCCTTTGGATTTATTTCACCCCTGTCATCAGCTTCATAACCCCATAATATATTTATAATTCATATTTTCACTGTGTAATATTTTGTGCAATAATTAAAATGTGCAATGCTCTGGTATATATTTGTACTGCATTAATACTGTATTTATCCTGTATATTTCAACTGATATTTCTTATACTATTCTTGCATTATAAAACATTTATAGATCCAATTTCACAGCATTATTTTTATACTGTTGTTTATATTGTAATATGGTGAATGAGTAAACATTTTCTTCTTTACATATCTCTTATTTTGTCTCATTTTCTATTTTTCTTATAATTTCTCTTCTAGCATGTGATGAACTGAAACATGACCCAATCTCCCCTCAGGGATCTACAAAGAATTTCTGATTCCGACTCTGAAAAGTAAACCTGACTGTGATTCTTTGGAAGCGTTTCTGTTTTCCACTAGAGGGAGGCATTCTAAAAGTCAACTGAGTTGCTCCTCATCAGGAGTCATTTATGGACCAGGTGCAGCTCATAAAAGTATTTCAGCTCGAGCAATTAACTTCATTAGCTTTGCTGAAAACATTCTGCATACCTCACAATGCAGCTTTTATTTCATTTCCAAACCAGGCTGAGCTGCACAAACACTGCCGAATATAACATATTTATGCAAAGACTTGTGCTGAACTAAATGCATGGAACAGCAACAGCCCAATTGCTAACATATTTTATATAGAATAAATGTCATTATCCGATTCCCACTTGTGTTTGTTGTTAGGAAGCAAAGTGTACTAACTTATTTAGATATGTCAGCCGCTGATATGATGAATGCCCCAGGCTGCACATTGAAGGTGACGGGCATCAACACAGAACAGTGAAACTCATGGGTGGGCATTGTAAATACTGGGGTGAAAGTACCATGAAGGCTACTTGGGTGGCTGCTTGTCTGCATTGTATCCTTTCCCTGTATAAGTAGAGGAGATTTATGGGAACTCATTAGTTCAGGACCCTTGGCCCTTCAGGGTCTCTCATTCCTCAGACAGGTCAGACATTTCATAGTTCTTGTGGAGGGGGAGGAATGCCTGATCACCGTCTATAACTAAAAACCTGACACACCCAGGACACCTTATACATCCTACATGAAACGAATGCTGGACTGCGCAACCTTATCTCAGATTAATTACATTATATTCTTATGACACTGTTTTGCATTTAACGATTATGTTTAGGCAACTCTGCCTGGATTATCTCTTTGTGAAAAAAACCCAGATCTGTCAGAAAATGGAAAGTAGTCAGTAATCAGAGCTCTCATACTAACTCTTAATTTACACTGCTCTATATGATCTTCACTCTGCATGCTAATCCAAAATGAATGCAAATTTAGAGGCAGGGTTTAGAATATATACATGGATCCACCCTGTCTCCTAAAATTTATATTAGAAAATGTGTTTTGTTGAAATTGGAATGATGCCTAGATTATGTTTCTTATCAACATAATAAACATCACAGCATCCAAAAGTACAACATTTATTTGGGAAGAGTGGCTACTATGCATTACAAGTGACTGCTGGTGTATACTGGCTGCCGCTTGTCTTTGCTAAATAGACAATTGACTGTGAACTTCAATGCTCCTGTGATTAATGTGGGCTTCCTGCATTTTGTTCAATCTTTTCATGTTTTTCTGTTATTCTGTCTGTGTGTTTTGATTGCTCCCTTAGTTGGAATATGTTCTATCAAACTGGTGGATTTTGGATTAACTAAAGTAAAGTATCTTCTCTACTGGGATTTACAGACTATTGCAGACTTGGACTATTCAATGTAAAGTGCTTCCTATCTGCTCTACTATAATCCCTTTTCTCTGGAGGACAGTGGCTTTCTCTTCCTCCAGCCTGCTGGCTCAGGTGTGCCACAAATACGGTACAATATACTTTACTGTCCTCTTTAGGGACATCTTATTGGCCTCAGTGTCACTGCATTTAGAAAATGTCATTCTACATTTTACATACAGAGTACATGGACATGTAACATAATCAACCTCATACTAGTATTTATATGTACATACATAATGTGCTGATAGTAAAGAAACAACATATTGCACGACTTTTAAAATAGCATTGCACAACTTTAAAACAACCCGTCCATCCTAAAAAAGTCTCTTTGGGAACTATGGCCTCTATGGTTCATAGTATTCAATTTTATTTATATAGCGCCAAATCACAACACAAAGTCATCTCAGGGCACTTTTACATGGAGCAGGTCTAGACCATGCTCTTTAATTTACAGAAAGAGAAACCCAACAGTTCGGGAAGAAACCTAAGGCAGACCCCGGCTCTGGGTGGGCGGCCATCTGCCTTGACCGGTTGGGTTGAGAGAGAGAAAGAGAAAGAGAAAGAGAGGGGGGGGGGGGGGGGTTTAGACAATGAAAGAGCAGCAACAATAACAAAAATAGTCAGCAAGCAGCAGCAATAGCAGGAACAGCTAGCCAAGGGCAGAAGAGGGATGTCAGCACATCAGCATGGTCTATGGTTTATGGAGCTTCCTGTGGATCAGAAACCACAAAGAACTCTGGGGAAGAAGTGAAGTTAGTAACATGCGTTAATAGTAATAGAATACATGGAGATGGAGGAGAAGAAAGAGGAGCTCAGTGCATCAATGGAAGTCCCCCGGCAGTCTAGGCCTATAGCAGCATAACTAAGGGCTGATCCAAGGCGAGTCAGATCAGACCTAACTATAAGCTTTATCAAAAAGGAAAGTTTTAAGCCTACTCTTAAACATAGAGAGGGTGTCTGCCCCTCAGACCGAAACAGGGAGATGGTTCTACAAGGTCCTCACTGTTAATAGAAGACAGCACAAATGAGTTTTTAAAATGATTGTTTCACCACTTGGGTACTCGGTATGGTCTGCCAGAGGTTAAAACATTGTCTTCAGAGTGGAAGACATGGGATGGATCGGCCAGTATTCTCTCTGCTCCTCTGAGCACAGACTGCTCATATATGGATTAAAGGACTGGTGCTTTTCTTCCCTATGACCTTCATGGCAGTCTTAATAAGATGGGCAAGCCTAGACTTAACTGTACTGAGAGGTAACCATAGCATGCTTGTATCCCATATCCCATATAGGTGCATAGGCTGTTAACATAGGCTTGCTAGATAACACATTATCAATATGGACAACAGCATATCTTAGAGGGAGGGTGTGTTGCTGACCTTTACATGCTGGATACGATCTGTAAGAAAAGAGAGGTACCATTTAAAGGTCCAGTGTGTAATATATGGGGTATTTAGTGGCCTCTAATGGTGAAGTTCTACATTGAAGCAGTGCTTTACAAGCTAACATTAGCTACGTAATGCTAAACAAAACTTACAGTTATTTTATTCTAATGTTAGGCATATTGATAGCGAGATAACGTTAGCATTGGCAGGATAACGTTGCAAATTGTGTTATCCGTTTGCAGAGTAAAGCACCGGAGAATAGAGAGAGAGCGAGAGAGAGGGGAAGAGGGCGAGCTAACTGTGCTGCTTAGCGGTGCTGCTGCAGGCAGGGCTAGGCTAGAGAGGAGAGCAAACACCGGGACTGCGACAGCAATGGAAGAAGCTGGAAATCCTCCGAAGGGAAACGACTGAGGTTTGTGACGTTATTTTATTAAATTACTGTTCGTTCTACACGATATTATATGTAAAATACCAATACAACACAGTGGTATTTACATAGCAGCTTTCTGCTTTACATTACTGTAGTCTGTATAGTGTGATGTGTTATAGCAGTGTAATGTGAGTCAGTAGCCTCTTTTACAGCCCGTTCAAAGCGGGAATATTGTGCCTGTAATCCGCCTCGCTGTTCTGTTTAGTCCATATTCAGACCAAATCAGGCGGTTTAGGGTTAGGAGGCGTGTGGGTGTGTTTGTGCTTTAGAAGCTAACAGCTGTAAAACAAACAGAAAATAACGTTCATTGATCTGATTCACCGGCTTCTTCACAAACAGCTCAGCCTCTAGCTCACTCAGCTGCTCTCTCGTCTTTTTATTATGAGTCAGGAATAAAGTCTAACTTCACTTTTTATGTTATCAAACAAAGAGAAATGTCCTCCCCTCGGATTTACAGCTATAATGCGTGTTCTCTGTATAAAAGAGGCTACTGAAAACATTAGCAACACTAACGTTACTGAATGAGTAACGTTATGTAAATAAGATATAGTTCACTAATGAGCAGCACTATTTTGACTTTCTTTTTTTTTTTTTTTAAATCATGTTGTTGTAGACTTGTTTGGGAACACTGGACAGCCTACAATCCATATTCTGCACTACCATCACCATATTTCCAACATATCACGAAACTTATAACTTACTAAGCCTTATCTGTGTTTTTCCTATTTTTATTTTTTCAGACTTCTTGAAGTGATGATCTTGGAGGACTTCTGATATGATGGGTGTGAATGTCACAGACATGGTGAATAATGCCGAACCATAGTGCCTGAGAAAAATGAAAAAAAAAAAAAAAAGCACATGAATGAACTTACTATTATAATCTAATAATATCTATCTAATGTGTTTATCAGAAACTGCTGATTTTCATCCCAACAACAGACTAGATCAGATTATTTCATTAACACACTTTCAGTCAGAGACAAGTAGCTATTCAGTGAAATCAACTTCTGTTGTCTTTGGTTGTAATGAAAACCTCTTCTTTTTTCCCATTTCGTTCCAAAACCGGTGCATTTCCGGTAGTCCCACTGAATCTAAAACACGTTTGTGTTAGTTTTTTCCGTTCAGCGCTACTGTAGAGACCAACATGTCAGCTCCCACGGAGGGCGACCCGCTCCTATGTAGATATAAATGCCTTATTTCTAAGGTAACAAAAGCATCACAATTATTTTCAGATGATTAGACACTAATTTTAATGTACTTTTAAATGTCTTTACTTTTAAATCTATTCAATTTTTACCAAGTCTGTTCTTTTAGATGTTCCTAAATATTACACACTGGACCTTTAACCCTAGGTAAAGCAAGATTTTAGTGGTTATAGGGAACGCAATGGTGCAGCAAAAAGTCTGGGCCAAAATATAACACATCTTTCTAATGTCCATATTTTTTCTGTGTTACAACTTAAAAGGGCATCCATCCATCCAAGGAGCACATGAATGCAGCATTAGGCTGCATTCACACCAAATCCGGCGGTGCGGCGAAAACGCTAGTCGTCCCATTTTCGCCGCTGCGGCGCCGCACCGGACTGCGCCCGGGAAAGTTGAGCCAGAGTCAACTTTTGGAAAACCGCAACCCGACGTCACGTTGGGGTGGCCAATCATGTAGGTCGGTGATTAGACCAGAAGACAAAAGACCCGAAAGACGTTGTTTATTTAGCATGTAGCATTGTAGCATTTCAGCATTCTGCTTTGGACGGAAGATGGTTGATTACTTTATTATGAAGATGACTTTGCTGTAAGTAATTTCCCAACTTTATATGAGCGCTTCTTCTTTTTCTTTGTCTCTTTCGTTTTTTTATGGTGGTTGGCAAACTACTTTCATGCGTATTACCGCCACCTTCTGACCGGGAGCCACACTCCCACAAATCCGCACTGACCTGCGGCGTTTCACCGCACCGCCGGATTTGGTGTGAATGCAGCCTTACACTGGTATTAAAATGCTTCCTCGTTTTCTTAATTCTGCCTGCATTCATATTAGATCTTGATATGTAAGTTAACTGGGCAGAGCTGGTAGACTTATCAACAAACATTGCACATCCCAAAGAAACTGCTGCTAAAACGGATGTCATGGAAGACTTATACAGCTACTATTGCTTGTATTTTTTGAGGGGCTTGATTTAACTGGCAGGAAGAGGCAGAGCTAGGTTACCTTTCAACTTACTGGGCCTGTTCCTCTCTTATAAAAATGGTCACATTGTACAGATTGCATTTACACCTGCCTGAGATCTTATCACGATGTGAGCATGGCCATCTCCAAATGTGGTCTGACTGATCCGATTGCATTCCGATCCCAATGTGCTCTAAGTGCATTTACACCTGTATTAACATATGTTTACAGACCACATTTTAATGCCAGGTGTAAATGGGTTGTTAAAGAGGTGGCTACAACAGTTTGGTTAAGGTTATGGTTAGGTTTGAATGAGCCTCTTTGAAAATAAAAAACAACCCTTGCCCCCTGAGTCTGTTTTTAGCAAGTCTCCTCCCCCTCCTCCTGCTCCTCCTCCTCATTATTTATTGGTAGGGAAACTGATTTTTCTCACTTTAACTGCACAGAGTAGTATTTGTTTATTTTATGACATCTTACTCATTTAAAAAATGTCATGAGATAATGCTGGTGGATGTGTGTATGCATGCACATGCACACACACACACACACACACATACATTCACACACACACGCAGACACACACACACACAACAATCCAAGTTGACCCTTCCAGCCAGCTGACTCCTCTTCATATGTTTCAATCTGTGGCTGGGGTCAGCTTATGCTGATCCCACTGAGGGCAGGTGATTACCATAAGCAATTTAAATGTTTAAATTGATTTAACCTCTTGCATGCTGTAAACATAGGCGGCACAAAGGCAAGAGCTATGGGGAAACTATGGGACAAAAGAGAAAAAAAACGTCTTTACCCATAGACGGATAGGCTACAGTGTTATTATTGTTATTATTATCATTGTGTTTATAAAAATCAGATGTCACAGCATAATGATTTCATACTCATTTTTCTGTTAATTAATTGATCTTTTCTTTTTTTTTTCTTCTTTTTTTTTTTTTTACCTTAATGAAGCAGCATTCGCCGCGGGGCCTTTGTGTCAAACTTCTCCACGACTTCCTCAGGTTTAATCCTCTTAGTTATGTCACACTCGACGTACAGAAGCAACAGAGATGACAGTCTGTGCTGGACCATAGCTGTCCTCATCCAGTTGTGGACCCGGCGCATTGCAGAAAATGAGCGCTCACAAGTCGCTGTCCCAACTGGAAGCAACAGTGCCAATTTAAGCACTTTAGTGAAGTTTGGGTAAAATCCAGTCAAGGTAGCGGCTTTTAGATTTTCCAAAGTAACTCCACCTGAACTCATTTTCACCATAGACACCATGCTTTCTTTTCATTGTTGGATTGTGATGAAGGAAAGCTAGTAGTGAGGCAAAGCGTTAGCTTCCACTCTGCTTTGTTGCTATGGTGACACGTACGTAATGACGCAGTAACCATCACAATATGTACATAAAAAAAAATAGGCTTAGTAAATAATATTTATTATTTTAATGCCTTTCTCACATATTTTTAAAATGATAACAATAATAATAATAATAATAGAAATAAAAAACTTTATTGTTTTTGTGTGACAACTTTAGGCCTCCTTATAGCGCCGCCTATGGCTGTAAATGAACACAGTGGCCAAGAACCCAATTTTACTCCCTCACCCCTGATTCTCTTTTTCCATTCCATTTCTCTGTTTTCCAGATTTTTCAGCCCACTTGTTTTTTGGACCTCATGCATTTCCTCCTCAGCTCACATCACTCCCCATATTCAAATGTAGTCCTCTCTGTTAGCCTGTATCCCCTAGCCAAGGTAAGCAGTGGAACAACCAATTGCCAATCAATTGACAGTCAGTCATGGTAACAATGGAACTGTTCAATTAATAGCAAGCAGTGGATAATTTACAGCCTCACACATCATTACTTTTCTGTGTGTGTGTGTGTGTGTGTGTGTGTGTCAGAGTAGGCTGGGAAGAGGGGAGGTGGCACACAAAATGGTGTTTTTTTTGTATTCATAAGAATAATTTTCTGATAATTCCACCCTTCAATAGACTGCCATTACTAATCACCAACCTTAACACAAAAGCCCAATTTCTTACTTAATTACAATTTTGCTGTTTTTAGATAACAAGGACAGTGTGATTGTAAATTACAGAGAGGAATTGACAAAAAATGATACCAGCAATTCTTTCATTAAAATATTCCCAAATCTGTTTCATATCTTCTTCATTATACTGAGCCATAATGGAAGACTAGATTCAGCACTCAGATCAATTAATAAATGGAGAAAACTCCACCTGGGAGACACACTTGTGCATTCTCCATTTTTCATCACATTCTGCCATTCCTCACGAGGGATCACAATTTCTTGTTTTAATATTTTAGTGCTCTAACTTAAGCTTCAGAATTCTTTCCAGGTAGCACACTAGATCATCTTGACATTTCAAAGTACTGGAACCTTTGGAATAAAGTGTTTTTTTATTAAAATATATTAACATAATTTATGCTTGTCAGGCACCCCACCTCAGTGGCAGTTGAGTTGGGGCTGTGAAGAGGCTCAACCACCATGCTTCATCCTGGTCCCCTCAAATGGAAGACTGGGCTGCTAAGACACATGTGACACAGTGACGATGATTTGTGCAGGAGACAAACTGCCCAGCAGTGTGTTATCATTCACTTCCTGCTTCAATGTGGCATAAACCACAAGGAGTGTCTGAAGAGAATTAAAACATAGCTCTTCATTCAGTTATCAGTTCAACAAACTACTTAACAAAGACATTGTTCACTAATCCGTCAAAATCTCCATTCAAACTAGCAAGTTATGTGGACCACTCTTTCCCGTCTTATGAAGAGATGTGCCACTGACCCAGTAAATGTGCACATACGATAAAAGTATTGCTGGTGTTGGTGCTGTTTTTGCCCTAGTCTTTATTACGGCTCATCAATTGTTTCCCATGTAGTGGAGTGTCCACTATTTACATTCAAATACAGAAAGTGTGAACTACATGGGTTACAGTTAGAATGCACAGTATGGATGGTTGAGTGGAAACTTTGCAGCATAGATTGGGGGATTAGAGGAGAAGAAGAGAAGAATTACTTTATTGATCACTTTATTTATCCATCCTATGCACACACATTGGGCTCAGCATGCAGCCACAGTGCAACACCCAGGGATCAACCCCAGTTCTTTCTGCTAGTGCCTTGGTCAGGGGCACTGACATACATGTCTTTGATGGTGGGAGGAAACTGGAGCACTCACCCACAGAACATGAAAACACACAGAGAGGACCTGGTATGGCTGGGGTTCAAACCCAGGACCCTCTTGCTGTGAGAGAATAGTGCTAACCACTGAGCCCCCACCCTGCCCAAAAGGATTGTTCTGACTTATAAAGTCTTTCTGATAACATTGCGCTGAACCACAGTTGCTGAGATCTGGAAACTGCTACAACAAAGTCCTGTAGGGCGAAAACCACAAACTATCAGACAACATTTTATCCAGATTATCTAACTCAGAAACTGAAAGTGAGTGCACCTGAAATATTTTACACACCTGCCTCAGAAAAACTGTGTGATCCCAACTACAGTAAGTACAGCAGGAAGTGGCTCTGTAAACTGCAATGAATGTTTATAACAAATCATTTGCGTTGTCATTTTATTGTTCATCTTTGTTTTCTCTTCCAAATGAGTTTGACTAACATGGAGGTTTGTTTCTAACCTGTTTTCATCACCTGCCTGGTTTTGTTTCTTGACATTTCAAACTTCTTTTTAGCAATGTCACTGTATTCTCAGATGTCTTCAGTAAAAAAAAAAACTGAAATTAAGGAATTTTTGTGCATTTTTTCCACGTTTTCAACTGTAGATATATATACATGTATATACCATATTCTCATATTCTACACCACATTCATATCTCATGCACACAGTTACTGTATACATAATTCATATTAAAAGCAGGGGTAATACCAGTAGAGTGTGTGTCAAAATATGAATGTTATAAAAACAGAATTGTGAAGCATGTAGACATGCATTGACATTTGACATTTTTGATAGTCATAACTGTAAAAACACTCTCTTTTTCCTTTCAAATCCTCATAGTAGCTGTAGATGACCACAAAGTGTTTATTTTGAGTACTGTTTTACTTTAAGTGAATTTTATTACACACTACATTGTGTACGTAGGTGTGTCCTTTTGTCCCAAGCATGCTCGCGCTCTTTCATTCAGAACAAGAAAGACATGATGAGACAAGACATATTTATGATTATCCTGCTCCTGCTGTATTAGAGTGTCTATTGAAGTCTATTACCACTATATTTCGATTATCAATATACTCAGTTACCTTTTGAGTTGGAGCTCTGTATTTTTGAACCGTAGTGTTCTACGAGAGCAGTTCATTGATAAAGTTGGCTAGCTTTCTCCCGCTATGTAATGGTGACAGCCTTCCTCGACCCTGAATCATTCCATTTCAGCACCCCCTTGATATGCGGAGCGTGGTGTCATGAACTGGCTCCTAGGCCATGACATATGTAGGAAGGACCAGGGATGACGATAAAGAAAAGAGTATTTATTATAACAAATTAGATTACAAAAACAATTTGTAAAGTATGGGGTGTGTTAGTCAGTAATATCAGTCGTGTAAGTGTGGGTGTGTGGATAATGAAATGTGTGGTGTTGTATAGTTAAACAAAATAGAAGGCAACAAAACAAAAATGACTGCGGCTGCTGGCGGGTAGGATGGGAGTCGAGAGCAAGCTAGCCACACTGTGAGCCGGCCTTTTATATCCGCTGCCAGCACAACACACAGGTGTCGGCGATTCCACCGGCTGCCACACCCACACTCGCCCATGTACCTTCAAAGAGAGAAATATAAAAACACAATCACACCAGCAACCAGCACGGATGGGTTCGGCAGGGGCCATCACAGTGGTATGTGATTCATGTATTTGTGTAATTTCGTGTGAATTCATTTCATGTACATGGAAATCGTCATGTACATTTCATAGTGTTGTTGCCTGCTATTGCAGTTGTCAATGTGTGACGTCATCATGCTAAAGTGCAGTAAAGTCAAGGAATTTATTTTTGTGTCCAGCTAAATTGCCTTTATTATTTTCCTTTTAGTTTTCATGGTGTCCATGATGCTTATGCGTGTCATCATTAAAATACACCCATATGGAAACACTCCAAGCTTGTTGATTTTAAGTTGAGGGGCTGCTACAGTAGCCATATTACAATGCTATAAGAAAATACTTGTAAAATAATTACAAAATGTAGAGTCAACTTTAATTTATTGCCCAGTGGAAACCACTTATAGTGATCACAGTTACAGTGATCAAATGCTTATATAGATCAAAAAGCTTGGGACAGAATCATTCCTATTCCCGGTGATTGCAGTAGTGCAATGGATTCCTACCACAACCTGCACCTCCACACCAACACGTGCTTAGACTTGAGACTAAAACCGAGAGGAAAACCTCAACTGAAAGTGAAACACCTTTCTGGTTTTTGTGTCCTTTGATAATGCGTAGTAAATTATTCCATAGGCTTTAATTGCAACGATTTTCTTCTCCATCTCTATGTATTTTATTACTATTAATGCATGTTACTAACTTTACTTCTTCCCCGGAGTTCTTTGTGCTTTCTGATCCACAGGAAGCTCCATAAACCATAGACCATGCTGATGTGTTGGCGTCCTTCTTCTGCCCGTGACCAGCTGTTCCTGCTGTTGCTGCTGCTTTTTGCTACTTGTTGATTGTTGTTGTTGCTGTTCTCTTCATTGTGTACACCCCCCCCCCCCCCCCCCACAAACACACACACACACACACACCACACCACACCACACCTCTCTCTCTCTCTCTCTCTCTCTCTCTCTCTCAGGCACCATCTTATCTAAAAGAACTCTTGGTACCATATAATCCCACTAGAGCGCTGCACTCCCAGAATGCAGGTTTTACTGGTGGTTCCTACAGTATTTAAAAGTAGAACGGGAGGCAGAGCCTTCAGCTATCAGGCTCCTCTCTTGTGGAACCATCTCCCTGTTTCGGTCCGAGGGGCAGACACCCTCTCTATGTTTAAGAGTAGGCTTAAAACTTTCCTTTTTGATAAAGCTTATAGTTAGGTCTGATCTGACTCGCCTTGGATCAGCCCTTAGTCATGCTGCTATAGGCCTAGACTGCCGGGGGACTTCCATTGATGCACTGAGCTCCTCTTTCTTCTCCTCCATCTCTATGTATTCTATTACTATTAATGCATGTTACTAATTTCATTTCTTCCCCGGAGTTCTTTGTGCTTTCTGACTCACAGGAAACTCCATAAACCATAGACCATGCTGATGTGCTGACGTCCCTCTTCTGCCCTCGGCTAGCTGTTCCTGCTATTGCTGCTGCTTGCTGACTATTGTTGTTGTTGTTGCTGCTCTTTCATTGTGTACACCCCCCCCCTCTCTCTCTCTCTCTCTCTTTCTCTCTCTCAACCCAACTGGTCAAGGCAGATGGCCGCCCACCCAGAGCCAGGGTCTGCCTTAGGTTTCTTCCCGTTAAAGGGGAGTTTTTCCTTTCCGCTGTCGCCAAGTGCTTGCTCATGGGGGGAACTGTTGGGTTTCTCTTTCTGTAAATTAAAGAGCATGGTCTAGACCTGCTCCATGTAAAAGTGCCCTGAGATGACTTTGTGTTGTGATTTGGCGCTATATAAATAAAATTGAATTGAAATTGAATTATACAAATGCTGTTTAAATGATTTGCTTATATTAATCAAGTAGTCCGCTTACACTGTTCATTTTGGGTCTGGAAAATGTATTGAATATGGAAAATGGAAAACATTTTTAAAACTGCAGTAATTCTATTTAACTTACTTTCATAATACATGTATGATGTGTATTCAGCGGCTGGTCTCTCTCTCTCTCTTTCTCAAGTCTTTATTAAAATGAGTCAGAAAACCGACAGTAAAGCCTAACTTCACTTTTAAAGTTATGAAATGAAGAGAAATGTCTTCCCCTCTTTCTAGTAATGTGTTTGTCTTCACTCATGACAGGATCGTACAGCATTACAGGTTGCGTTTCTTCAAAAGTTGATTCTTGTTCAACTTGCTCACTGCAATACTGCTGAGTTTGGTGCTGTGTACACACTGAAATCATGATTGGAGAAAAAAAGTTATTTTCTCTCAATGAAAAACGTGAAACAAAAAGCATTTGAAACAGCTGTACTGTATTTTGAAGCAGTCAATAAAATTCAGTAAATAGCTACACATTTCATTATTTATATTCATGTAATAAATACACAAATGTCAATTAGATATTATTATAATAAATTAGGTAATCTGTATGAGAAATGAAGAAAAAGAAAAACATTGGTTATAATAATCATTTGCTTATAGTGATCAATTTTCAGAGCTAAGTATAGACTGTAAGAGTCAGTGTTATTTGTCATTATATAAATTATTTACAGTTCAGTTTTGCTTTATAAGACAAAGAGTGGTTCTAGTTAAAGGTGTGTGATTTTAAACTATTCATAATGGCATGTCACCCTGATATACAAGCTGACGAGTTTGACCTAGACCTAGACCTAGACTTGGATGATCTTACAAGGTACACTATTCCACACAGTTCGACTCCAGGCCTGGAAAGGCAGGTTCAAAGCTTGCACGCTGAGGTTGACAGACTACGGGAATGTTTACAAGATTCCCTTGACCTGCAACGCAGAATGCTTGAACACTTAGAGGAGTCCGGTAAAAAGGACACTTGTTCTCCTACAGTCCATAAGTCAACCCCAACCCCCGTGGCCACTTCAACTCCATGCGCACCTGCTGCAACCAATGCACAGCCCATGTCCCTGGGAAAGGAATCGGGAGCTCTGGCTGGACACTCAGGCTCTTTCATACAGCCGCATTCTCTTGAGCTCACAAACACATCCAGGATGATCGCTGCTGCGTTGCATGATGCTAAGCTTGAGCCCCCTGTATTCGATGGTGATGCTAGAGTACACCCGATGGAATGGTTACAGGCTGTCAGCACCTACAGATCCTCACTAAACCTCACTGATGTTCAAATCCTGAATGAACCGCCGCACTTCCTTTCTAAGGAGCCCAGCAAGTGGTTCACATATCAGTTCACATATCATCACATGGACACAGTTTTGCCAGCTCTTCAGGACGGTCTTCCTCCCTTCTGACAACCAAGAACGTGTCCTCAGAGGCATTCTCGACGGTGTACAAGCACCAAATGAGCCCCTCCCAACATTTGTGGCCCACATGGTGAGTGAATATAACAAACTAAAGAACCCACCACCTGTGCAAGAGCAAATTGAATTGATATGCAAGCATTCTCAGGAGAAGTACAGGGTTGCACTGTATGGCGCGCCTATAACCTCAATGATGGACTTGTTGCTGAGGGATCACGAACTTCATGCAGTCCTTGGGCCGAGCAGCCATCGGTCTCCTCCTGCACGACTCAATGAAAGTCAGGACAAAGGGCCACACTGTTTTAAATGCTCTTGACCTGGGTTCACATCTCGCACCTGCCCTGGCTGCAACGCTGCACCCCATGTAACACCTCCAGTGATACCTGCCCCCAACCCTCCAGTCATCGGGACTTCTACAGAGGAGCCCAGGGCTGAAACAGCAGACACCTCACAACTCCCCAGGCAGTCGAGAAACTTCATGGGGGGAGGACATTTCATAGAGGCAATCCTCCCTCCAGACGCTAACTGAGCCTCACCTGCCTGCCACACCCTCACAAGAGCAGCATGTTCTTGGGCATGTTGAGGACACTGACTCTCAGGCTCCCTGGAACACACCACTGAGAACTAAAGTGAACTTTAACTCTATGTCTGTGGTGGCCACGCTAGACACAGGTGCTACTCTTTCAGCTGTACGAGCAGACCTTGTTCGAATAAACAACTCCTATCCATCCAAGTCACGTCAATGGGAAGGCCCACCTGTTAGCCTTGCCAACAGCGCCTCCTGCATCCCTGATGGTCTCACCTGGCTATCTATTGGATTCATGAACAAACGATTCTACCAGCGTTTTGCAATAATTCACAACCTGTCAACCCCTTTCATTATAGGAATGGATTTCATGAGTAGAGCCTCGATAACCATCCATATCCCCTCCAGAACTGTCTTTATGGATGACATCCCTTGTCCTGTGGTGGATGAGGATGAGGACTATGCAATTGAGCCATCCACTGAAGGAGAGACTATCATGTCACTTGATACCCTGCATTCCTCTCTCCTGACTAAAGTCGCAGAGGCAAACCTTGGAGAGGGAGAGAAAAAGGACATGTTTGATCTTCTTTCTCAGTTCGGGGACATGTTTGATGGCCATCTTGGACACACTTCCCTGACTGAACACGTGATCGATACAGGAGAAGCAAAGCCTATAAATCTCCCTCCATATCGTACCTCTCCAGCAAAAAAGTGTCTCATTGAAGAACAAGTGCAACATGCTGCAAGATAACATCATTGAGCCATCCACTAGTCCATGGGCCGCCCCAGTTGTAATTGTAAACAGGGCCTGTGCGGACCCAGGGTTCTGTGTAGACTTTAGAGGAGTGAACCAGGTCACACAGAAAGACTCATATCCTTTGCCACGTGTTGACGAGTCACTGGACTTCCTTGCAAGGGGACAGTTCATCATGACATTGGACTTGGCACGAGGATACTGGCAGGTGGCGGTTGCAGAGCAGACCAAAGACAGCCTTCATATCTCACTGCAGGCTCTTCCAGTTCCGCATGCTCCCCTTTGGTCTCTGCAATGCACCGGCCATGTTTCAGAGACTAATGAACACTGTCCTGGCTATCATCTACAAGACATGTGCAGTATACCTGGATGACATCGTGGTTGCTTCTCCCACCTTCTCCCAGCCATTGTCCTCACCTTCACCTCTTCACCTTACAACATGGCCAAACATATTGGAACCCTTCGACCTTTTTCTTTGGAAAAAAACCCCCAAATTTTCTCTCTATTAAGTTGAAACTGACAGAGGTATATGATGTCCAACATTCTTTATTTTACATTGAATATAGCTGAAACTTTGCTTTTGATTTACAACTTAAATAATATTTAATACAATAAAACAAATGAAAATGCCGTGGCCAAAAATATTGGTACCCTTAGCACAGTCTTTGGAGGCAATAATTGCAGTCAAGCGTTTTTTGTAACTCTAAATAAGGTTGCTACACTGCTCCACTGATAGTTCAGCCAACTCTTTGTGAGCAAACAGCCCCAGTTCTCTCAGGTTTGATGGGTGCCGTCTTCTACCTGCAACTTTCAGCTCTCTCCAATGTTGGGACTCGCATAGGAGTGCGTTTGGTTATTAGCAATAATTCATAATTGTCATAGACAGTTATGAATAACAAACAAAAGATTGTCAATGTTGATCAATGATTCTGGCATCAACTGTTAAAGCACCTCACCGGTGGTGAGAAGCACAGTTGATAAAGGGACAATAATTAGTAATTATCAAAGATAATTAATTAATTATTAAAAATTGGGAGAATTATTAATACAAATTAACAAATACGGGGCACCACCCGGAAACCGGGACCAATAACCAAACAGGATAGTCTCATTAAAAGTTAATCTGGAACATCAATATCTGAAGGATATCAATGTTCACAGATAACAAAGAAGGGTGAAGTCGAGCTCTGACTCCTTCAATCAGCCACCTTTCAACAATATGTTGCACAACAATCACAGAAGGACTTCTCTTTAAAGACAAAACAGTATTTATTAAACTTAGCAAAATCAACAAAGTCAATAAATGCTATAGTTAATAAACAACTAGTCTAAGTCTAGTCTACCAAACAAAACACAAAGCTATATACAAGCGTAAACACATGTATGAGAAGGTGTGTATGTGTGTGTGTGGAGAAGAAAGAAGAGAGGTGTGGATGCCAAGATGGCGTCTTGGCCTGACGTGGTGACGTCAGCGGTCTGCGACGGGACGTGACTATTGGAGGAAGTCACGTCACACCACGCGAGAACCGGATGGCGGAAAAATGGCGGTGTTTTGGTCAACACTAGCAAGATGGCGCCGCCTGGTGGTCGCCGTCTTGCAGTCACCAAATTCCGTTAAAAATACACGTGTCTGATGGCGGATAAGGAAGGACAAGTCGTGCTTGTTCAACGTTATCTGACCATCAGACGTGCCAACGAGGTGTCAGTGCGTGTATGTGTGTGTGTGTGTGCGTGCGTGTTAGTCGCAAGAGAGAGGAGGGAAGAAGAGGAAGCGATCGTGAGGAGCATGAAGCGGTTCCTTTGTCCACAGAGAGCGTGTGTATGGAAGGCTGTCTGTTACACACGTTGTCTGGTTCTGACCGACAAAGCAACTTTCTCTCACTCACGGTGGCACAAACACAGAAAATAGTCCCGAGCGGGACAAACACAAAACAACAGTCTAGCGTGGTGAACACTACTAAACAGGCAGCAAACTTAACATACTCGTCAGAGTAGGTACGACAAAAGGACACGGTCCGTTATGTCACAAGCATTATAGCTATAAAGCTGAGAAGCTTTATGCTACACGACAGCACTGTTGCTATCGAACACACACAATGAAACACTGCCTCTGCCCAGACTTATGCCTCTTACGTGGTCGCTGCGGAGAGCGAGCAGGGTGTGTGTGATCCGTCGGTCGGTCCGGCTCGGTTCCTCAGCGCGGACTCCTGACGGCGCCGATCCTCGCGCTGTGGGCGATTCTCTAGGCGGGCTGATCCTCGGTGGCGTGGCGGGGGAAGCAGCAGAGTCGACTCGGTCGGTAAAGGTAATCCGTGGGGCAGAGAAGTCCGCGTCCTCGTAAGAAACTCTGTTTCTTACTCCTGCAGACTATGCTGAGCGGTCACTGTGTTGCAGCACAGGCGACTCTCACGGATCCAGAGTGTGTTCGGGTGAACACGGCGAAGTCTCGGCTCGTCCGGCGAGAGGAAGACTTCGGTGAGGGGGAAATCACATGCACGTGGTTGCTTCCTTTAGTCTGGCTGACTCACCGGAGGAACGCAAACGTCCAGGTGCTCGAACCAAACGGGAAGAAGACTTGTTGTAAGTCAGCCAGAGTTTTTAAAGGGGCAGTGACGTCACAGCTGCATCTGCAGGACCCTCCGCTGTGAGGGAGCGTCTCTGCCAGTGAGCAGCGATCCCCTGCTGAGGTGTGAAAACCATGAAGCTTGCTGGGAAATGTAGTCTGAAGTGGACTCCCATTGTCTTGGAACAGCATTTGGCACTCTTCCTTTGTCTCAGGGAGACAAGGGAACATGCGGTCAGGCTTTTCATGTTACATGTAGGCCCTCTCTGTGTGACCACATGGTGCAGGCCCCAACACCAAAAAATGTTCAGTGGGATTCTGATCGACCACTTCAGATCGATCAGGTGCTTTTTTATATATGTCTGGGGTCATTATCCCACTGGAGGACCCATGACCTGTGACTAAAGCTTTCTGACACTGGGCTATATGTTTTACTCCAAAATGGTTTGATTGTTTGTTTTTTTTATTTCATTGTTCCCTGCACAGATTCAAGGCAGCTAGTGGCTGAGGCAGCAACCTCAAAAACTCACAGAGCCTCCTCCATGTTTCTTGGTAGGCATGGTGTTCTTTGAAGGTTTCATTTTTTCTTCTGTAAACTAAATAGGGTTGGTGTGATTTAGCAAAAAGCTCTAATTTGTTCCATCTGTCCAAAGCACATTCTCCCAGAAGGACTGTGGATGGTCAACATACATTTTGGCACAGTCCCGTCTGGCTTTTTTGTTTCTCTCTCTTTGAAGTGGGGTCTTCCTGTGTCTTGTACCATGGAGCCTATTTTCATTCAGACAGTAAAAGATGGTGTGACTTGAAACTATTGTACCTTGAATTTGAAGATCAGCTTGGATCTGTATTGTTTTCCTTGGTTCTTTCTCAACTATTCAAGCAATACTTCTGTTCAAATTTGGGCCAATGTGTTGGCTACAGTTCCAAGGGCCTTAAACTTCTTAATAATATTGGCAACAGTGGTCAAAGGAACTCTCTTTAGAGAAGGTCTTGTAACCTTAACATTGGCAATCATTAGCTAATAAAACACAATAGTCTGATTAAGGTATCACTGCAAATCAATTACTTCTTACAACATCTAGAGGGTACCAATAATTCTGTCTAGGCTATTTTAGAATGTCTTTGTAGAGTGAATTCAGTTATTTTGCGGAGGGGGGTCACATTGCAGTGCCGGGGAGGGCGCGTGTGACCCCGGGGAACATGCTTTTTTTGCCATACTAGAATAAAGTGTAATTGCACACTGACTACAGTAGGTGGCAGTGGCACTGTCATTGTAAGAGTAGTATAAGCTCTATGGTGTAGGGTTTTTTGCATGGAGAACGCGCACACACAGCACAGAGCAGGAGATATGAAGTGCAGTGAACAAACCCTCAAGAGACACCATGGAAAAATATCTAACAGGGATGAAAATAGTGGTGGAGAGACAAAGATAATGAGACAAAAAAAGGCACTCGAAAGCTAAGACGAGGAAATATGACGAAGCGTATGTAGCTTGGCTTCACTGTGACTACGTTGAAAGATAAGGAAAGACCAGTGTGTTTATTGTGTCTTAAAATGTTGGCAGTGGACAGCATGAAGCCAAATAAATTAAGGCGTCACTTAAAGACATTACACCCAAATCATGCTGATAAGCCGCTTGAGTTTTTTCAACAAAAAGGTGCCAAATATTGCCAACAATCATCCCTCTTTGTGAATGCTACTTCAGAAAACGAGCGATCACTGTTAGCATCTTACAAGGTGACGTACCATATTGCTCAGTGCAAAAAACTCCACACCATAGCAGAGGAACTGATACTGCCTGCAGCATTAGACATGATCTCTGTCATGCTGGATGACAAAAGTGCTGCAAAAATAAAAGCTATCCCTCTGTCCAATGACTCTGTCACCAGATGTATAAATGACATTGCTAATGATCTTCAAGAACAGCTGGTAGAGCTCCTGTTCGATACATTGAGATTCAAGCAATATAACATTTCTCATCTGCTTTCACCCGCTAAAAAGTCGGACATTACCTTCATTTTCTTTCTTTCATATCTCTTATGGACTTGTCCAAAACTACACAATTTTGGTCTCTAATTTTCCAATAGTTTTCCTCTGTTTTTAACATTACTATAACACCTGACCCTGAAACTGCTCTGTTAGGACACTCCAATACACTCCAATAGTGTGGAATACTTGGATTGTAACATACGTATTGTTTGGATTCTTGGTATGATGATTGCCCAGAGAAACTGTTGAAGTCTGATCTAGTTCCCACGTTTGAGTCCTGGCTGAAGGAACTCATAAGTGTTCTGAATGTGGAAAGACTGAGATATGAACTTTCTGGAGCTGGTGCATTGAAGTTCTCAAGGATATGGAGTCCTAAAAAAAAACAGCTGGTAGATAAACTCAGACAAACGTTTTGCCTTACAATTCGATGAAGCAACTAACAGGAACAAAGACTGTTTTTTGTGTCTTATGTATGTTTTGACATGACATCCAACCTGGAAAACTGTACAGCCAGTTCTATTTGTTATAGTGTACTGTCCTCCTGGCCCGTACTCTGAATTCTTATCTGAATTCTCAGAGTTTTTATCAAACTTAGTCCTCAGTACTGATAAAGTAATTATAGCAGGTGACTTTAACATTCATGTGGACGTTGATAACGATAGTCTCTGCACTGCCTTTATCTCATTATTAGACTCAATTGGCTTCTCTCAATGTGTAAATAAACCCACTCACTGTCATAATCACACCCTGGTGCTGATTTATGGCATAGAAATTGAACATTTGATAGTTTCTCCTCAAAATCCCATTTTATCAGACCACCATTTTATAACTTTTGAATTTTTATTGGTAGATTACACACCATTAGACAAAAATGTTTTCACTAGATGTCTTACTGATAGTGCTGTAGCTAAATTTAAGGAAACACTTCCATTAGCGCTGAATTCAATTCCTTCTATCAATACCGCAGAGGACTCTTATGATAATTTTAGTCCTTCCCAAATTGATAATTTTGTTGACACTGCTGCAGGTACTCTACAGCAAACGCTCAACTCCATTGCTCCTTTAAAAAGAAAGATAATAAAGCATAAGAGATTAGCTCCATGGTATAATTCTGAAACCTGTAAATTAAAGCAACTGTCTCGTAAATCTGAAAGGATTTGGCGTTCCACTAAACTAGAAGAATCTCACATAGTCTGGCTTGAAAACCTTAAAACTTATAAGAAGGCCCTCTGTAATGCCAGAGCCGCCTATTACTCAGCATTAATTGAGGAAAATAAAAACAGCCCTAGGTTTCTTTTCAGCACCTTGGCCAGGCTGACAAAGAGTCATAACTCTGTTGATCCGAGTATTCCAAGGGCTCTCAGTAGTAACGATTTCATGAGCTTTTTTGATGATAAAATTCTAACAATTAGAGATAAAATTTAACAGTCTATACTCTCAAAAGGCACAGATTTATCAAGCTCCCTAGAAACAGCCACAAAACCTGATTTAAGCTTGGACTGTTTCTCTCAGATAGACCTTCCTGAACTAACTTCTATAATTTCGTCATCAAAACCTTCGAATTGTCTTTTAGATCCCATCCCAACTAAACTCTTTAAGGATGTCGTACCCTTAATTAGCACCTCCTTACTAAATATAATCAATATGTCCTTGAGAACTGGCTATGTACCGCAGTCCTTTAAAGTAGCTGTAATTAAACCCCTCCTTAAGAAGCCTACTCTCGATTCAGACGTCTTAGCCAATTATAGACCCATCTCTAACCTTCCTTTTTTGTCTAAGATTCTCGAGAAAGCAGTCGCTAATCAGTTATGTGATTTTCTCAATAACAATAATTTATTTGAGACTTTTCAGTCTGGATTTAGAGCGCATCATAGCACAGAGACAGCGCTGGTTAAAGTCACAAACGACCTTCTGACTGCATCAGACAAAGGACTTGTCTCTGTACTTGTCTTGTTAGATCTTAGTGCCGCATTTGACACTGTTGACCATCAAATCCTGTTACAGAGACTGGAACATTTCATTGGCATTAAAGGTTCTGCATTATGCTGGTTTAAATCCTATTTATCGGATTGATTTCAGTTTGTTCATATTAATGATGAATCCTCCATAAAAGTAAAAGTTAGACACGGAGTTCTTCAAGGTTCTGTTCTGGGATCTTTATTATTCACTTTATATATGCTTCCTTTAGGGAATATTATTTGAAATCACTCCATAAACTTCCATTGTTATGCAGATGATACCCAAATATATTTATCAATGAAGCCAGATGAACCCAATCAGTTATCTAGACTGAAAGTGTACCTTAAAGACCTGGATGACCTGCAATTTTCTGCTGCTAAACTCGGAAAAAACTGAAGTTATTGTGCTTGGCCCTAAACACCTTAGAAACACATTATCTAATGATTTAACTAATCTAGATGGCATTACCCTGGCCTCCAGCACTACTGTAAGGAATCTGGGAGTAATCTTTGATCAGGATATGTCCTTTAACTCCCACATAAAACAAATATCAAGGACTGCCTTTTTTCACTTACGTAATATCTCACAACAAGATGCAGAAAAAATAATCCACGCATTTGTTACTTCTAGGCTGGATTACTGTAACTCAATATTATCAGGCTGCCCTAATAGGTCTATAAAGACTCTGCAGCTGGTCCAGAATGCTCGTGTTCTGACTAAAACTAGAAAAAGAGATCATATTTCCCCCATCTTAGCTTCGCTGCATTGGCTTCCTGTAAAATCCAGAATAGAATTCAAAATCCTTCTTCTTACGTACAAAGCTCTTAACGGTCAGGCACCATCTTATCTGAAAGAACTCTTGGTACCGTATAATCCCACTAGAGCGCTGCACTCCCAGAATGCAGGTCTACTGGTGGTTCCTACAGTATTTAAAAGTAGAACGGGAGGCAGAGCCTTCAGCTATCAGGCTCCTCTCTTGTGGAACCATCTCCCTGTTTCGGTCCGAGGGGCAGACACCCTCTCTATGTTTAAGAGTAGGCTTAAAACTTTCCTTTTTGATAAAGCTTATAGTTAGGTCTGATCTGACTCGCCTTGGATCAGCCCTTAGTCATGCTGCTATAGGCCTAGACTGCCGGGGGACTTCCATTGATGCACTGAGCTCCTCTTTCTTCTCCTCCATCTCTATGTATTCTATTACTATTAATGCATGTTACTAATTTCATTTCTTCCCCGGAGTTCTTTGTGCTTTCTGATCCACAGGAAACTCCATAAACCATAGACCATGCTGATGTGCTGACGTCCCTCTTCTGCCCTCGGCTAGCTGTTCCTGCTATTGCTGCTGCTTGCTGACTATTGTTGTTGTTGTTGCTGCTCTTTCATTGTGTACACCCCCCCCCCCTCTCTCTCTCTCTCTCTCTCTCTCTTTCTCTTTCTCTCTCTCAACCCAACTGGTCAAGGCAGATGGCCGCCCACCCAGAGCCGGGGTCTGCCTTAGGTTTCTTCCCGTTAAAGGGGAGTTTTTCCTTTCCGCTGTCGCCAAGTGCTTGCTCATGGGGGGAACTGTTGGGTTTCTCTTTCTGTAAATTAAAGAGCGTGGTCTAGACCTGCACCATGTAAAAGTGCCCTGAGATGACTTTATGTTGTGATTTGGCGCTATATAAATAAAATTGAACTGAATTGAATTGAATGACAAACTCCCTGTGTGAGGATCTGCCTTATTGTAAATATGTCAGAGACAGAACCACAGCTGAAGAGCTATTCAAAATGCTGGACTGCTTCCTCACTGAGAATGGACTAAAGTGGGAGAACTGCATCAGCATTTTGCAGTGATGGTGCACAGACCATGGCAGGGATAAGAAAAGGACTTCGGGCACTCAAAAAGGCCTCACCCAATGCTGAGTGGACACACTGTGTTATACACAGAGAAGCACCTTTCCTCTGAATTAAGTCAGGTCATGACTGCCATTATAGGTGTAGTCAGTTTTATAAAGAACGGACCACTAAAAACAAGAGTCTTCTCTTCTATCTGTGAGGAGATGGGAGCTGAACACCAAGCTGTGCTGTTTCACAGTGAAGCAAGGTGAAGGAAAAGTTTTGTGCTCAGACAGCAGATAAGAATTTTTTTTGAGCAGGAGCACAAGTATGAAGTCGCAGAAAAATTTAGTGATGAGAATTTCCTGGCGAAACTGGCCTACCTGAGTGACATATTTGGAAGGCTTAATGAACTGAATCTACAGCTTCAAGGGAAAGATAAACACCTCCCTCAGGTCACAGACAAGATCAGCTCTTTCAATCAAAAGCTTACAATGTGGGGCAGGGGACTTGATGAAGGAAATACTGATTCATTCGAGAACCTCCATGAATTTGTTGACACTACTGACTATAACGTCACCTCAGTGATTCCCTATATCGAGCAGCATATTTCATCAATGATGGGATTCTTTAAAAAGTACTTCCCTGAAAACAGTTCCCAGTATGGCTGTGTCAGAGATCCCTTCAATGCACCAGCTCCAACTGGTTTCAGCTCTGCAGAGGAGGACCAGTTCATTGACATGACGTCTGACTCCATATTGACACTGAGGTTCACATCACAGACACTGAGTGAATTCTGGCTGAGTGTAGAGAGGCAGTATCCACTCCTAGGGCAGAAGGCTATGGGCATTCTTATTCCTTTTGCAACACTATATCTTTGTGAGACTGGCTTCTCTGCTGTGCTGCACTGAAGACCAAGTACAGGTCCCAGCTAAACATTGAACAGGAGCTGAGAGTTGCAGTATCATGCTTCAAACCCCACTTCGAAAAGCTGTGCACTGCAAAACGTGCTCATTGTAGCCATTAATCCTGACTTCCTCATTTTGATAAAAAATTGAATTGAATTGAAGTGAAAAATAAAAAAAATCAGCACAAATTGTTTTATTCGTTTTTGTTTTGTTGGTTAAAGTGTTTTATATATTGTGCCCTTAGTTAATGTTGCTGATCAATTTGAATTTATTATTATTTACTGATTTTATTTTTCAGTATCAAACGGCTGTCGGTCAAAAAATGTTTATAGTTTAAATAAGGCAAATTGATGCAGTTTAAATCTTTTCTACTACAGACTAAAAAACAATGTTAAAATTATTCTTTGTTGTAAGATGATCTATATTTCTTCCTTTTTTCTTTTTTGTTTTCTTTAATGTTAATAAGGATACATTATTATGCAGAGGTATACTTAGAAAAATTTTATAGACAAATGATACTAGCAGAGGGTGGGGGGGCGGGCGGAATGTTTTCTTCTTCTTGGGGGGGGGGCTTAACAGAAAATAATTGAGAAGCACTGAGTTAACTGCAAATACTTTGTTAGCCTCGTCATTTTATGTAACATGCATGTGCCGCTGTGTGACGTCATGACACCTTCTGTCTCCTTCTGTCTGTCTTCAATCTGAAATTGAGCAAAGAAGTCAGCCGCCATCTTCTTAAGAGCTGGAATCACATGCCATCATCAAGTAAGTATATTTATATTTTAACTGGCAACTTCGTTGTAGGCAATAATTATTACTTTATTTCTTTCATTCATTTCATGCATATTTTATGTTTTGTTCATTTTGCTTATTGGGAATACATTAGCATGTTAGCGAGCTAGCTAACGTTATCCATCGGCTGGATATTTGGCGTCAGTTCACTCCATTCTGCTTTCCATAGCTCCATCCTCATTAAGTGGTAACAAACCATTTAATTAGGTAAATAAGAGTTGCATATTGTCCCCATATGTTCTACCACTGATCAGCCTCTCGGCCGGGCTGGAGGAGGATGGGGGGCTGTCAGAACATGAGCAGCTGCATTCTGGACCAGCACCTGTTTATGTTCTTCTATTTGGGAGTAACGTTTCTTTCGTTTTGTTAGGGAGTTTAAGCAAGGCATTGGTCTTTGATCATCACCTTCTCATTGTGCAATTGATTAAAGCACATTTGTGATTGTTTTTGTGTTTTGTTTTAAGAAACCAAGCTGCCATCAACACACACACATATTTAAAACACATAAGTAGCTGAAGATTGTGTCTATTTACTGGAGGGGCTACTACCCTGCTGTTTCTGGCACTTGTTTTTTGTACTGTCCATCAACTGAAAAGTCAGCTCATCCTTGTGCTCAGCAGCGGAATGTAAATAAGTATATTTACTACATTTAATACTGTATTTAAGGACATATTCAAGGTCCTAAAACATTGTGAAAAAGAGCAAGAAAAGATGAGAAAAATAACTCCAAACCTGGCCTTCATTGATGATGCAATGAATGCATTAAGAAGACAGGAGATTGCTGAAGAGGAGCCACCAGTGTCTGAAATGAAAAGTCAAATGGCCTGTGCTTTTTACTGAAAGACAGGTAAAGTGTGTTAATTTTTTGTTGGATTTATGTGCTTTGAATTTTACCAACACAAAATCTTAGGATTCAAAAATGTGCTGTATCAACAGGCATGACAAAGTAATGATGTTATTATATTCTGTAAATAGCATGTTCAATTGAAATTTACAAGCTCGTCCAATACCCAATATTACATCCGGCTAGCTTGCTAAAATGTGAAAATTTGTCACTTTGAACTGTGTCTGTATGTCACTTCTTCATATAGATCATCAAGGAATTCACCAGGCTGATATCAGCTCTTTATATGAGGGTTTGGATAGCCATCTGCACAAACTCCTTCAGTTGTTCAGCTCAAAGTGCTACAAGGGGAATAAAGAAATGACATCCCCACTGGAGAGCCTTGTGGTGGAAAACTGTCTTTTCAAGAATAGGCCAGTTATAATGAAAGTGAAACATTTACACCTGCAGCAAATAGTTCTCAATGCAATACCGAAGGAGAGAATCAGCAACTAAAATCATATTTAAATTGTCTGTGTGTGATGAAGCGAAGGCCACTAGGCTGTGTACTGCGAGAAATGCGGGAGAGGCCAAGTACAACTGATAAATAAAAATTAAGTGTGAGACTCCATTGTTTTCTGTAGATGAGTCATGTCTGGATTAGTATCAATGTGTTAAAATCTAGTGAGGTGGGGTCTACAATTAAGCTCCACATTAGGAGGAGTTATGAGAGGTATAAACTTTAATGTTTTATGATTTTTCTTTAGGTTATTTGTCCCAGGTCAAAGCCTCAGTTTGCTCTGTATTTTCACTTTGATGCATAGTAAACCTATTCACATTTGAACTCTTTCAGCTTCCAGTGTATTCTTCTTCAGTGTAGTCTTTTTCCTACTAAGTGGTAAATTAATTTTTGAGTTGTGGGTGACCGGAAGATCTCTGGCCCATCTAAAGATTTCTCATGACAGTTGGTGAGCACAGCAGGGAGAGAGGAGGAGTGGCAGACCCTGGGACAGAGCATCTGTTGACCAGAACCAGTGGCGCCACCAATAGAGGTAAGCAGAGCCTTTTACCAAATCTGCAAAATTGTTGTTTCTGGCATCAGATTGTGTCTGCCTAGACTGCAGGTAACTCACACCTCTCCTCTAAAGAATCTAGTTCCTAATAATTGGAAAAAAGAGAAATTATACGAATAAGTGAATAAATTAATAAAGACAGTTGAATCAGGCAGCACAGTAAAAGAGAACAGCAACAACAACAACAATTAACAAGCAGCAGGAACAGCTGGTGAAGGACAGAAGAAGGATGCCAACACATCAGCATGGTTTATGGTTTATGAGGCTTCCTGTGGATTAGAAAGCACAAAGAACTCTGGGGAAGAAGTAAAGTTAGTAACATGCATTAATGCTAACAAAATACATACAGATGGGGAAGAGGAGAGAGGAGCTCAGTGCATCATGGGAAGTCCCCCAGCAGTCTAGGCCTATAGGAGCATAATTAAGGGCTGATCCAAGGCGAGCCTGGTCAGACCTAACTATAAGCTTTATCAAAAAGGAAGGTTTTAAGCCTACTCTTAAACATAGAGAGGGTGTATGCCCTTCTGACCAAATCTGGGAGATGGTTCCACAAGAGAGGAGCCTGATAGCTGAAGGCTTTGCCTCCCATTCTACTTTTAAAGACTGTAGGAACCACCAGTAAACCTGCATACAGGAAGCGCAGTGCACTACTGGGATAATATGGTACTTCTTCTCTTCGAGTTCTTTAAGATATGATGGTGCCTGACCATTAAGAGCTTTGTAGGTAAGGAGAAGGATTTTAAATTTTATTCTTGATTTTACAGGAAGCCAATGCAGTAAAGCTAAGATGAGGGAAATATGATCTCTTTTTCTAGCTTTAGTCAGAACACGAGCAGAAAATGCCCACAAATGCGTGGACTATTTTTTCTGCATGTTGTTGATAAAGGATGTGTCTGATTTTAGCGATATTGCATAAGTGAAAAAAGGCAGGATTTAACTGATTTAACAATCTAAGTGTGAATTGCACAGTGTCTTCATCCTGAACCATTCATTCAGTTGAATCTGGAAGACTGAAACACTGTGTAATTTTTCACACAATTGTGTAAAAGAGTTCATTGTGGTGTATGCATGATGTATGAATGGAGTTTTACTAACATTTTGGTACATGCAGAGTGAGGCCATGCAATGATTAGGTAATACTAGAGAGTTATAGGGGTTGTTTTTTCTCTCTCTCTTGAGGTTGTTATAAGAAGTGAATTGTGTGTTGTGTTCAGTGTGAGCAGAGTACATTATGAGTATTTAACTGCAACACCGTTTAGCATCAGTTGCAGACCGGTTGGAGTGGAGAAATTGCTAGGTAGCCCAATGGAATGGCAATTTTAGTGTACATTCTGAGGTTCTGCTATCAATGGGGCAAACTCTGGTAAAATGAAATACTGAGATAACGCCATTTTAGGGCTGTCAGACAAAGTCTAAGATACTGCTGATTTCAGGGAAGAATTCAGTAGTAAATCTGCAATACTGCTGTTATCAGGGCCAAATCTAGACATAAAGCTTAGATGTTGTTTGCATGTTGTGGTGTCAAATAGATGAAGTGCACTATTGTATGATTTTGTAAATAATATATTGGGCTCTGTTGTGAATGACGATTGTTGTAAATGGTAAATGGACTGTACTTGTATAGCGCTTTTCTAGTCTTCTGACTACTCAAAGCGCTTTTTACATTACAAATCCCATTCACACGCTGAATGGGTACAGGGGCTACCATACAGACGTACAAGGTCCTAACCTGCCCATCAGAGGAAACTAAGTATTCATACACATTCACACTCTGATGGCACAGCCATCAGAAGCACTTTGGGGTTAAGTGTCTTGCCCAAGGATACATCGACATGTAGACAGGAAGAGCCGGGAATCGAACCGTCAATCTTCCGATTAGAGAACAATTAATTAATAACAATTAAATGTCTAGGGGGGAATAAATGTTAAAGTGAGTAATAAAGAGGAAACCTAGTGTGTAGGAAGATGGTTAATTTGTAAAAATTTGTAAATATGTGCTGTGAAATTAATGTAAATGAGTAATGCAGGTCTAATTCAGCAGCAGGGAGAGCTACACAGAAGGAGAAAGATAGATTTTTTCATCAACTTGCTGCAGCCTCTGTGTGAGTGTAAAGGTGAGGTGATAACAGAGCTGAGACAGAGGATACACGGACACATTTTTCTTTTTGCCAGAAAGAACATATACAGACAATAGAGGAGTGGAGTGTCACCAAAGTGTTTTATTTAAAATTTAAAACTGATAAGTTACTTAGTGGATCAATTTGAGACAGGTTAAGACTGAATTTACCACTATTTTATTGGAACAATTTTTGCAAAGATTGTGGAGAGCTGAGACACTGGAGTTGATACTGGGGCAACTCTGCTGTAACTAAGAGAGAATAGCAACTCTCCTACCTAATTTATCTTTTTTTTGCTGCCAGATTATTTTACAGTAGAGGGTGATAATAAACTACTAATCCCAGATTGACAATTTCTATAGTTACTAGAAAGGTTAGATGGGAGGCTTTAAAGGAAGCTCATAGTGATCATAGCTAGAGGTTGATTCACCAAGAAAATATAAAGCTGCTATAACTGTTGTCAAAATACTTCTTTTAATTCAGACAAGAAAAAAAAGCAGAACCAAGGAGTGCAAGGAAAGGATATATGGGGGTATGGGCAAAATGAGGAGTGGGATATTTTTGTGTGTTTGGAGTGGTTTTGTGATATTATGGACATTAATGATATGAAGGATACTTTTAAGTGAGTGACACAGTAAAATATTATTAGCCAAAAGAGTAAAGATAAAATTTAAAGAATAAATCTTTGGGGGATGCTGTTGACAATGCCAAAGGTTCATTGACAACAAATACAAAATTAAAACAGATATTATTAGCAAAAAAGTGCAATGGATATTTTTTTTAATCTTAAGTTATATAAGCAACTTTTGCTTCTCATTAGACAGAGGCAGAAAAGGAAAGTCCGGGGAGGAAGGGCAGATACTGATTCGGCCTTTAACTAAAATAAACTCCAGCGCGATACAGTGAATTAATAAAAAAAATAATGGTTAGGGTGATGATTATGGGATGATTGTGACACATGCAACTGTATGTACAAACACCAACACTGAACTTCATATAGTATTTCTTCAGCCTAACAAACTGGGTCTTTAACATGTTTATGATAGCAAATAATTACAGACAGAGTGGTAATCCTGGAATGCTGTTTGCCCTTTGCACACTGTTCAGAGTCGGATCTGACCTACAACATTGAAACATTGTGACTGCTGTGTGACTCTTAAGTTATATAAGCAACTTTTGCTTCTCATTAGACAGAGGCAGAAAAGGAAAGTCCGGGGAGGAAGGGCAGATACTGATTCGGCCTTTAACTAAAATAAACTCCAGAGCGATACAGTGAATTAATAAAAAAAATAATGGTTAGGGTGATGATTATGGGATGATTGTGACACATGCGACTGTATGTACAAACACCAACACTGAACTTCATACAGTATTTCTTCAGCCTAACAAACTGGGTCTTTAACATGTTTATGATAGCAAATAATTACAGACAGAGTGGTAATCCTGGAATGCTGTTTGCCCTTTGCACACAGTTCAGAGTCGGATCTGACCTACAACATTGAAACATTGTGACTGCACACTCTGAGTTAAATTTGACCCATATTATCCAAAGGCACCGTTCAGAATTATTCTTGCTTTTTTCACAGTCATTTAAATTACTGTGCCTGTTGTAGATGACACTTGGACTATAGTGATAGAGCTTTTTTTTCTGAAATAGACAGAAATGAGAGTTGGTGTGTGTAATGTGTGTGAAAGAAAAAAAAAGGAGAGGAAAGGGGCAGGATGGCTTGAATCAACAATTCAATAAGAAATCATTCAAATTTAATGAATATCAGTGGATTCGATTTTTTTACAACACCACTACTACTTCCCTACTAATAAAAGGGAATGTGTGCTGATAGCAGACTGTTCTCTTGTGAGTTTTTCTTTTTTCTTTCCTCTTCCTTTTTTCCCACTCGCAGACACAGGCACTGCTACAAGCAGCAGAGTTTTTTTCTCTCTCTCTTCTCTGTTCATTCAGCTTAGGTGCTGTGAATCAAAACTTCATTAAGAATTAAATCACCTGGTTATTAATGACTGATGTTCTCTGCAGAGACAGACCGTAGTGACTATGCTAACAATGAAACTGAGAAGAATGGCTTCAAAGTTTTTGACTCTTCAGCCAAATGTGGTATAGGTAGAATAGCAGTTATGTCCTCATTAAATATATTCTTAAAGTAATTTCCATAGTTTAAAAATGACCAATTATTTGATCTGTGACTCCAATTATGATAGAGTGCAGTAACTACAATCACAGTGTCTTCTTCCTGAGAAAATATAAATCCAAATTGACACTATATCTGTACTTGTTCATTTTAATGTCTGTAGATAGATAGATAGAAAGATAGATAGATACTTTATTAATCCCCGAAGGGAAATTCAAAATGTCGTAGCTCAATAGAAACAAAAAACCCCCCAAAAAAACAGTCCAAGTCAATTCAAATTAAAGAGTCTGATTGCAGTGGGGATGAAGGACCTCCTAAATCTCTCTGTCCTGCAGAGTGATAGAAGATGGTCATAATCTCCTCACACACATCAAAGGACCTCTGTGACCGCAGGAAGAACAGTCGGCTCTGTCCCTTCCTGTAGAGAGCATCGGTGTTAGGGGACCAGTCCAGCCTGTCATCAACAAGGACCCCTAGATATGTGTAGGAGTGCACCACTTCTATTTCCACCCCACAGATTGTCACTGGCTCCAGAGGGGGCTTAGACCTGTGGAAATCCACGATCATTTCCTTCATTTTCGAGGTGTTCAATTGAAGGCGATTTTGTCGACTCCATTCACTGAAGGCTGTTATTAGATCCCTGTATTCAGATTCCTTGCCATTCCTGATACACGCCACAATAGCAGTGTCATCCGAGTATTTCTGGATGTGGCAGGACTCAGAGTTGTATTTGAAATCCGAGGTATACAGTGTGAACAGGAATGGAGCCAGTACAGTCCTCTGTGGAGCCCCCATGCTGCTCATTACTTTCCCTGAAACACAGTTCCCCAACCTGACAAACTGTGGTCTTTCTGTCAGGTAATCTGTGATCCAGGAAACAAGGGAGGAACCCACTCTCATCTCTCTGAGCTTGTCTTTGAGTATGATGGGTTGGATGGAGTTAAATGCACTAGAAAAATCAAAAAACATGACTCTAACATAAGTGCCTGATTCCTTCAGATAAGAGAGAGCACGGTGAAGCATATAGAGAACAGCATCATCAACTCCCATGTGTTCTCTATATGCAAACTGCAGGGGATCAGGTAATCTGTGATCATTGTCATTGACCTCTAGCTTCAGAAGACGCTCCAAGGTTTTGATGATATGTGAAGTCAGGGCCACTGGTCTGTAGTCATTCAGATGGAAATTTTATTTTTGGTACCGGTACGATGCAAGATGTTTTCCATGTAGCTGGTACCCTCCCCAACTGCAGACTCAGATTGAAGATCTTCTGTAGAGGTTGACAAAGTTGGGCAGCACAGTCTTTGAGCAGCCTTGGGTACACACCATCTGGGCCAGCTGCCTTCCCAGAGCGAAGTCTCCCAGGCTCCAACTACACTCCCATTTCAGTGAGGCACAGGTGTGACAACTGGAGTAGCTGCAGCAGTGGAGATGGACACGTGTAGCTGAAGGAGGCACAGGTGTGACAACAGGAGTAGCTGCAGCAGTGGAGATGGACACATGTGTAGGTGGAGGAGGAGTATGAGGAGGAGCTGTGTTGGAGAAACACTTGTAGGATAATGTCCTGCATGTTTTGAAGGCAGACAGCACATGTCTCAAACAACAAAACCAGACCATCTTTAACAACCTCCTGCAAACAAAAGGGTCAGATAAGGAACCCCCATCCAGACCAGACTTCTGACCCAAACCATCTTTGATCTTTCAAGCTACAAGAGCCAGAACGATAGTAAGACCAATTCACACCCCATTGTGAGTTGAAAGCACCGTCTGGACAAATTACCCCCACCTGAGAGCCCGTCACACACAGAGACGAACTGACATGAACCCCTGCCATTCACAGTCAGATTTTGGAGAATAAGGGACTGTGAAACCCATGGACTGACTTTGCTCCCCCAGAACTCTGCAACCCCTGGGATTGGCCAGGAGGCACCTTCTGGGCGGGCAGACTGAAACTTTAAAAACAGGGTCTCATCTGAGATTCTGTGCGTTCTGTGCCGCTGCGTTGTGTGCGTTCTGTTTGATGCTGCTTGCTGGTTCTTCTTGCTTTCCACCATGCCAGTGGGAAGCTTGCAGCTTGCGGGTCTGAAGATGTGACTCAGAGCATCTCTTGAATCTGGAGTCATGAGTTGAGCGTCCAGCATAGGAGAGCATGAGAGCAGGAACCAGGAGCTCCCTTCCAATGGGAACTTCTCAAGCACGGACCGGCCGACTCACTCATCACCACCAGATCCAGACTCCAGCTCCTCACCCCAGCAACGGACCCCATTCCCAACAAGAAGCTACCCCGGGGAACAAGCAAGCATACGTACAAAACCTCCGTCAACTTGCTTAAACCCTGGTGCTTTCATGATTGGTAATTTCAACAAGCAATTTGGAACTAAGCTGTGGTACCGTTGATTTGACTTGCTGCTTCTCAGGTAACAGTCATCTCATCTGTTTATCAGGTTTCCCATTCCAACTACACAATAGATAACTCAGCATCATGCAGACTGAACTTTCACCAGCCATAGCCTTATGTATCAGTTCCCCTTTTCCTTTTGTGTCTTGTTTGTAGAATGTTGTAGTGTTTAGTACTTGTAGCTATAGTATTAGTAATAAATGTGTGTTTAACTAAGGTGAACTTGTTTGTGTCTTATTGTGCTTGCATCTCAGTCACTTAACCTTAAAAGACCTTTATACCATTGAAAAATCATAATTGCGATTAATAAAAATCATAATTCTAATAGACCTCTCTTGTGTGCCCAGCAAGGAGGGCTATTTCCCTATTATTACACATACTCTAATATGTGTTATGTCACTGGACAAATAATTTCATGTTGGAGTTGTGCACAATAATAATTCATAATTCCCCATAATACCATAAAGATATTTGAGTGCACAAATTCCTACACACTCATGTGAAAAAGAAGGAGCCATGGTGGAAATACATCTATGAAGAGGAGAAGGAGCAGCAGTGGAAGTGGGTGTGACCACAGTGTCAAATCTGTTGAAGAACTGGTTAAGTTCATTGGCTCTATCCACATCACCCACTATTGGCTGTCTTTTCTTTTTGTTGTAGCCAGAGATGGTGTTGATTCCTCTCCATAACTCCCGGATGTTGCTGTGTTGTAAATTTCTTTCAATTTTCTTTTTGTATTCTACCTTTGCCATCTTCAGTCTCCTCTTCAACTCATGTTGCACCTGTTTGAGCTGTTCTTTGTTACCGGTTCTAAAAGCTTCCTTTTCTGGTTGAGGATTGCTTTTATGTCACTGTATGTTTAAAAAGTTGAAATAAATTAGTAATTATTTTAAATGTGAGATTTATGTAAACTCATCTTTAGAATTAGATATATGCTCTCATAGAATATGATCAAGTTCCTGTCTTAATAGAGATAAATTATGCCAGTGAAATCTAGCTTAATAAATGACAAAATTGTTGTAGTGTTGTATAGAGTACAAGCTGAGCACCTCTAATTGGTACATTTAACATTACCTGTTGTGAAGAGGTAGAAACAAGCATGAAACACCATTAAGCTTCTGGTACTAGTAATACAAGAGTGGGGAAGAGGCAAAAAGAGACAGAGGTTCTGGGATGGTTTGTAAAAAAAAGGAAATACATACAGACAGTCAATTAAAAAAATAAGGGAGATAGTGAAAACAGATATGGTTGAGAAAGCTAAAACTGATGAAATGACAGAAGTAATGCTAACAGGGGGAGGTGGTCCACCAACTATTGATCCGCCCCCATATTCAGATAAAGCAGGACAGTATGTAGTGGGAGAAGTAGCAGGTAGCGTGGAGGGAATATTAGATATCAAAGGGGAACTAACTGAAAAGATAAAGATAACGGTGACAAGCAGTGAAGAGTCTCCCACATGCATCACAACCACCACTATTATATGCCAACTGACAGCAAGCACCACAAACAATTCATACAACGACAGAAACAAAGTTACAGACTTCTTCAACATCTTATGCAGCACTATTAAATGAAGCCAGAGAAGTGGAAAGTCAGGTTACAAGAAGATGTGTGTGATTCAAGGGAACAGGAAGAAAGAGAAAAAGAAAAGAAGAAAGCAATCAATACAGGACCCAAACATACACATTCAATCTAACATACAAATCTATCCCCAAAGTAAATGAGACGAAAGGAAAAAAGAAGAATAAAAAAGAAAAACATCTCATGGAGTTGGAGGATAGTGATCATGTGGACAGTTAAACAAGCACCGGCACTCATACTGATGACACTGATGATGCAGACGAAGTTGACTTTGATGAGAGACTGCAGACAGGCATGATGAAGATAGAAAAGATAAAAAAGACAAGTTGTTGCAGGACTCAAGAATGTTTGAAGAGTTGGATAAATCAAGAAGAGAAGCTGCTGGAACAAAAGAAACAACACTAGATGCAAGACAATGAAGAGCAGCATTGCAAAAGGAGATCAACAAAATGGAAAAAGAAAGACAGGAAGCACAAAAGTGACTGCAAGAGTTGCAGAGGTGTGATTACCTGATGCAGGAGGGTTGCACTGTGTATAAAGGGAGAACAAGAAGTCAGACTACAGGTGAACGAATGAGGCAACAGAGATCGAGTGAATTGGAGGTGGACCAGGACATGCACGAGTCAACCTGACAACACATCTGTATGATCTGGATGAACATCCTGAAGGTACATTTATGTCCATGGCACGTATTGATCCATTTGAATAGCCAGCGACTAGTAGAGAGACTGATAGAACTCACTGATGGTGCCAATAAGTGGATTTTGGCACTCCAAAATCAAGCTCCTATAATTGCAGCAGCAACGCTCCCACTAATGTAAGAACCAGATTGTAACCATACAATGCACCACAAGCAACAGTATCTAACTATGGTGGTCAGCCTCAAACCCACAGTCCACAGTCTGCTGGTGTATCTCAATCATCTAGGTGCAGCTAATCTGGCATCCCAAGGGGGTTAATACAGACAGCAACAGCAACCACAAGGGCATGGAGAACAAGCAATGAGAGGAGGCCAAGGCCCCTTGAGGGGAGGAAGCGGCAGAGCATGAAATGTCACATATAGTGAACCACAGTAATGTTTTGGATGTGATCAGATGGGACACAGACACAGGGATTATTCAACCAATCCCTGGACTGGACTGGCCACTAATTTTCAACAACAGAGTTGCGCAGAGGTGCCAAGGGGGAGTGGGATGCTGCCAATTATCTCTCAGCATCCAAATGACGAACCTACCATAAAAGTAGTCATTGATGAGAAAAAACATACAATCATGGTAAATACAGGTGCAACCTATTCCTGTATAGGAATAGAAGGCTCTAATCTTCCCCTTTCACAGTCTTCAATTAAGACTATTGGCTTCTCTTGGAAAAGAAAAGTAATACCCCCTACAGAGACTGTACCTATGTTAATTGGCGAAGAGTAATTGCACTATTATTGTTGTCGGCAGACACACCTATTAACCTAATGGGACAAGACATACTTTGCTCATTGGGAGCTAGTATCATCTGTACCACAGTGTTCATCTTGCATTTCCTGGACAATCAGGTGACCAACCTGAACCGACATCCTCGACCCAAGGAGTGATGATGCCTTTATTTGATGAATGTCATCACTATGGATATGCGGACATGTCTGGCTATTTACAACTAGTAAATAGCCTGCTACAGCAGCATTGGAAGCAGTGTAAACCATGGATTCAAGCACAGTTCAAACAACCATCATAATCACCATTGTCATTACACTGCACAATGCAGTTTGACACCCATGGATTGGATGAAGATTATAAGGAATATTAGAATGAGCAGATTTTCAGGAGGCAAGTGTTGCTAACCACAGGGGACATCTATATTGGACCAGAAGGAGCTGCAGCCGCAGTAACACTTCCAAAATATTTCACTGAATGGTTTCAAGTGAAAAACTCAACTCAACATGTGACACTGATAGTTGAAGAAGGATATGAGTCACAGGACTTGGATCCCATGGTCAAAAGAGCACTACAAGTGCAGCAATGGTTTCCACTTGGTAATCCAAACTTCACATATCAGCAGAAAGACAGTTCCTCAGAATCCCACACAAGACAGGGGAGCAAGGCATAGCTGGAAGGCTACACTAAATGTCAGTGTTACATGATAAAGACAGCAGTTGTTAAAGCAGATACCAGACTGTCTTTGGTCAAAACATTCAAATGTTTACAGGTTGATGCATGATCTACACTGTGGTAGACATAGAAACCCGACTGATACCTGATCCATATACTCAGCTATCACATCTTCCATCAGACACTAAACGGTATAGTGTGATTGATTAGGTTCAGTATTTTTTAGTGTGCCTTTACATCCAGATTTTCAATACCTGTTTGTATTCACATACCAAGGAGAGCAGTATACCTACACTAGTATGCTACAGGGTTGCTGTGAAAGTCTATTTTCCACATTAAACAGAATTTGCCCATATGCAGTACCTAATCATTGAAAGCACACTGATACAATGTGAAAGAACAGTGTGAAAAGGACTCAATAGTAGTGCTGAAAGCATTAGCAGAAGAAAGTCACTAAGTAAGTAGCAACAAACTATAGCCTTTGTCGTCAAGATGTAGAATATCTTAGCAGAACACTAATCGGTGAAGATAGATATATTGCTCCCTAACAAATTGAAGTAATAATTAAAGCACCCAAACCCCAAACAGCGACCCAGATACTTTGCATTGCAGGATATAGTAGACAGTGGATCTGCGACTATATATTGAAAATAGCAACTTAAAGCAACAGGGGTAAAGAAATAGTTCAGGTGGATAGAAGCTACAGCAAAGAGTGATGCATAAGCAGTAGCAGAGTTTCTCATTAAAGAGGTTATACCTAGATTTGGTGTACCTGATAAGATCAGTTCAGATGATGGATCACATTTTGTGAATACAACAATACAGTACCTGACTAAGTGTATGGGAATCAAGCACAGGTTAGGAACTGTGTATCGTCCTCAGTCATAAGGGGTGGTGGAAATAGAAAATGGTATGCTGAAACTTAGATTGGGAAACTTAGATCTGTTGGGATTTGTGTGTGGATGGGAAGCTCAAATGGCTGTAGTAGTAAGATGTAGTAATAATGAAGATGAGAATGCAAACTAACTGCATGACGCATTTAACACTGTATGAAATGCTTATGGGTGCCTCATGGGACCTATGTTAGTTGCGTACCATACTGGACCTTATGAGGGACCTCTGCTTGAACAGTTAGAAATGAAATTCGCAAGCTATGTCAAATACCTAACTGCTGTCCACAAAGCTCTCTTTCAATAGGTGAAAGGAGCCACCGAGGGGAGAAGGAGTGAAATCGCAGAGGAACTCTGACAGGTACAACCTGGTGTTACGGTAAGCGTATTCTGTCATTTCCGGTTGCGGACTGTGTCTACTGTGCCTACTGATAGCGTTGTTGCTGCTCTCAATTTGATTGTTACTCTATTATTGTGGATTAACACCTACTATATTTGTGAATTTTTTGAATTTTCGCTAGTCCCACATAAACACTCTCATTGTGTTTTTTCTCTTAGCGACGTAATTGCACAGCGGTTAGTTATTTGAGCTCAGCAGCTAGCACTAGCACTAACAGCTAACCTGTAAACTAAATAGTTAGCGATGGCTTCTCTCTCTCCCTCTCGCTCTCCTGCTCTCTCTTGCTCAGTGTGTCTCATGTTCAGTTACTCCTCTGCCTCCTTTAATGATAATGGGAAATGTAATAAATGTAGTTTATTTGCAGTGCTGGAGGCGAGGCTTAGTGAATTGTAGGCACGGCTCCGTACCGTGGAAACAAACAAACAATCAGTAGGTAATGTAGTTAGCCAGCCCCCTGTAGTCGGTGCGGACCAACCTAGCATAGGTTTGAACCTAGCATTGAATTTGAATTGACTTGGACTTCTTTTTTTGTTTTGTATTTTTGTTTTTTTATTGAGCTATGACATTTTTGAATTTCCCTTTGGGGATTAATAAAGTATCTATCTATCTATCTATCTATCTATCTATCTATCTATCTATCTATCTAAAGCCTTATTAGTAAATGAGCTAATCTCAGATCAGCATATTGACCTATTTTGTCGTACTGAAACCTGGCTATGTCATGATGAATATGTTAGCCTTAATGAATCCACTCCTCTTAGTCATATTAATACTCACATTCCTCGAGATACTGGCCGAGGAGGTGGAGTTGCAGCCATTTTCAACTCCAGCCTTATTGTCAGCCCTAGACCTAAATTTAAATTTAATCATAATTGTTTTGAATGCCTTGCTGATAAAATTCTAACAATTAGAAATAACATTCAACAGTCTCTACTCTCATCAGGCAAAGATTTATCAAGTCCCCTAGAAACAGCCACAAAACTTGATTTAAGTTTAGACTGTTTCTCAGATTTCTCAGATTGACCTTCCTGAATTAACTTCTATGATTTCTTCATCAACACCTTCGAATTGTCTCTTAGATCCCATCCCAACTAAACTGTTTAAGGATGTCGTACCCTTAATTAGCACCTCCCTACTAAATATAATCAAGTCTTTGGTAATTGGCTATGTACCGCAGTCCTCTAAAGTAGCTGTAATTAAACCTCTCCTTAAGAAGCCTACTCTTGATTCAGACGTCTTAGCCAACTATAGACCCATATCTAACCTTCCTTTTCTAAGTGTAACCAGTGACTCTGTGTTGTGTTGTTAGTGAAGACACTCAGACGAGGGTTTCATTTGAGGCCATCATTTATTCCTGAAGATTGAATAAAAAGAAAATATCCTCCAGTCAGCGAAGCTAATACAGGCTCCTCTCCCATGAAGTGTAACAACAAAAGGGTGTTGCAACAAACACACCAAAATAACACAGAAAAAAACATACCTGACAAGATTGAATAAAAAGAAAATATCCTCCGGTCAGCAATGCTAATACAGGCTCCTACACAAATTCAATTACAAAATTGTGTTACAATAGTGTACCATAAGTCCAAAGGGATAATCAAACTTAAAAAAAGAGAAGTGCACATCGCCAACAAAGTGAACGTAGGGGTACACTGAACTGAGCCTCAAATGTTCTACCTGCTGACCCCGGAGGAGTAGCATGTCAGGATTGAACTATACACAAATTTTGTGTAGTTATAACATATATGCTGCACAGTTGACCCTGTTACATTCACCTCCCTAGAATTACACAAAATTCTGGATCATAATGCAAGGCATATTCATAGAACACACTGACCATAAAGAAATCACAAACACAACAAGTGAGCGAACCAGTAATATGAGCTTCCTAATTAAAGGATAAGAGGACTAGAGATCTGCATGGCGCCTAGCAAGAACTTATAATACTCTGCAGGCATAGTGAAGTGCCTTATACACTGCATATACTCACATACTCAGGCCAAGCAATGTGAGAAAATGAAAAAAAAGAAAAGGGGAAAAAATGGGTCCTCACACACTAGCATATTATTACAACAACATTAAATGTGATTTAAGAAAACATATACATATAACTGTAAAAAGCATGTCACCACTCAGACTTACACATTTCACACATGTATAACAGAATGGGGGTTTTTCTCAACCCCGAGCATGGACTCAAGTTGTGCCATGGACTCTATCAAACGACACACTGGTCTAATCAGTCTGCCAAATTGTGAGGTAAGTTGGCCATCTGCATTTGATGCCTGAGGCAGATTGGAATGGACACGAGTTGGTTGTAGTGGGGGAGCAGGAAAAGTTGCGGGGAATCCACCGCAGGTGCAGCATCATCTGGTGCAGTGGAAGCCACCACAGAGGGAGACGGTGAATGGTCAGGAGTTCTTCAATGGAGGACTACTCATGGCTCAGGACCCATGAGGCCAGCAAGGGATGGCTCAACTGTTGCAGCCGCAGAGTCCAATCCAGACATCTCAGTCACATGCCAATCAGATGGATGGGGGACATCAAGGACACAGGAGCAGCATCACAATCCAAGGCTTCAACCAGGGGCAGGAAGTTGACTTGAAGGAGCAGGTTCCGGTGAACAACACGTTTATTTCCTTCCCTATCTCTGATCCGGTAGATGTGCAAGGCAGGTTTTGAGGCCACCACAGTTTAAACAACAGGCATCCACTTATCAGAGAGCTTCCGCTTCCCCTTGACACACTTGTTTGCCAGCAGCACCTGGTCACCGAGAGACAGAGGCTGACCTTTGACCTGTTTGTTGTACTGGTTACACTGATGACTTTGCTCAGCTGTACAGTGTTTCTGGGCTACTGCCATGGCACAATGAGAGTCTTCCAACAGGGACTTCACATAAGCGTCATAGTCACACACATTTACATCGTGGAGCACATTCTTGAAGAGGAGGTCAACCGGCAGCCTAGGCACTCTTCCGAACATCAAATAGAAAGGCGCAAACCCAGTGGTCTCATGAGCAGTGCAATTGTATACAAAGGTCATGGTCTGGATCATCTGTGGCTATTTCTGTTTGGAACGCAGGGGCAGGGATCTCAGCATGTTGCCCAGGGTGTGGTTAAACCTCTGTACCGCCATTCCCCATAGGATAGTAAAGTGAAGTGTGGGACTTGTCAACCCCAGCCAACTTCAATAGCTCAGCGATCAGCTCACTTTCAAAGTTTGCTCCCTGGTCAGAGTGAAGGCACAGAGGGAAGCCATAGATGCAGAAAAAGCAGTCCCATAGCTTCTTGGCTACCTTTTTGGCAGTCTGGTCTTGACAGCATGTGCCAATTTCGTGAAGTGATCTGTGATCACGAGTACATCCACAGACTTGTTGTTACTGTCTTCAGCTGACCAAAAGTCAACGCACACAAGTTCCAGAGGGGCAGAGGTCTTAATGCTTTCCAGTGGGGCTCTTGCAGAAGGCTCAGGAGTCTTACTGAGGACACATCTGTGGCATCTCCTCACATGATTGCACACATCCTTCTCAATGTCATGTCAGAAGAAACGCTGACGAGCCAGAGAAAGTGTGCGGGGCTGACCTTGATGACCAGTGTGGTCATGTACACCAGACAAAGCATCTGCTTTCAAGGACTCAGGCACGACAAACTGAAATCTCTTCTGTTTGGTCAAATTGTCCCTTGTGACCCTGTAGAGGATGCCATTCAGGAGTGTCAGTTTGTCCCACTGCTTAAGGACTCTCAGAATTTGTTGACTCTCATTATAGCACTCCTATCTGGAGGGCCTGCGTTTCCTGTCAACATAGTAAACAACCCTTGAGATGACTGGGTCCTCTTGCTGGTGTGATTGGAGGTCAGCCAGGGACAAGGAAGGCAACATATCCTGGCCAGGAGGCTCCAAGACAGTGAGGTGGTCAGCGAGAGAGGCTGCACGCTGCCTTGGAACAGAGTCCCACTCATCGAAGGAGGAGAGAAGAGAGGAGACATCACCCTCAGACAGTGAACCCGCAGTTGCAGCAGTGGGAAAGGAGTCTCCCAGTGACTGTGGCTGGCAGGTGAGGCGGAAGGTGTCCTGCACAAATTCATCGTTGAGATCACAGACCTGGCCCAGCAGCTCAGAGTAAGGCTCACATAGCAATAGCATAGCAATGGGCCTTGCTTTCTCCTCACCAGCTGGCACCTGTGACAAGACAGCACCCAGACCATCAATGGAAGCATCAGTGGAGAGGATGAAAGGCTTATCAAAGTCTGGATGTGCCAGCACCACACTGTTGAGGAGGGTACTTTTAAGAGTTTCAAACGCTCCCTCACAGGCAGGAGTCCAATCCTGAGGGGTCAGTTCACGAAAGGTGCCAGCTCTCCGTCAAGCAAAGGAGCCTTTTGTGCACCTCTTCTGCCCTGCAGTCAAGAAGTAGAGTGGTTTAGTGATAGAAGAGCAACCAGGAATGAAATGCTGGTAATACAGCACCATCCCAAGGAAAGACTTGACTTTCTGCTGAGATGAGGTACAGCCGTCTTTGTTCATGAGGTCCTCCTTCCTGAAAGCTGAGATGACCTTCACTTTCTCTTGGTCAATGGAGACACCACTGCTGTCCACCATGTGGCCAAGGAACCTCACAGACCTGCGCAGGAAGTGGCACTTCTTCTGCGCCAGCTTCAGGTTGTTGGTTCTGAGACGTGAGAAGACAGTCTCCAGGCGTTTTAGGGCTTCCTCCTTAGAAGGAGCAAAGACGAGCAGGACATCTAGATAACAGAGGAGGCTGGAGAAGTTCAAGTCACCGAAGACACTCATCATCATCCGCATAAAGGATGCGGGACTGTTTCACAGGCCCTGGGTAAGCCTGTTATGCTCATACAGGCCCAAAGGTGTCGTAAAGGCCGTGTATCACCTGTCAGACTCATGGAGGGGGATGTTTTAGAAGTCTGATGTGAGATCCATGGTGCTGGAAAAGGCATTTCCACCAAGAGCAGCAAGGCAGTCAGCCTGGTGGGGCAGTGGGTGGTCATCCTTGACAGTTTTGGCATTAAGCCAGCGAAAGTCAGTACAGATCCACAGTTCCCCTGACTTCTTCCAAACCAGGACCAACGGCGAAGCATATTCACTGACTGACTTACAGATAATGCCTTTCAACTCCATCTCAGACAGCACCTCCCTCAGTTTATGATAGTGTGCTGGAGGTACACAGCGATTGAGTAGCTGGAAGGGGCGATCATCAGTGAGGTGAATGCGGTGGACAAAGTCCAGCTTGCCTTTGGAGAAGATATCCTGATAGGTAAGTACAAGGTCAGCAAGCCGCTGTTTCCATTCATTTGACACTTCACAGCCTTCAACAAGGTCGATGTCTACCAAACCACAGTCCTTAAGCTGCTGAAGGGGGACAGAGATGGTATGGGGACAGGGTCAGCTGTCTGACCAGGCTGTGGCCTGCTCAAACCATGGGAGAGGGGAGGGTCCTCCATAGCAACACAAGGAAAGACATCTGCAACCTTTGCATTGCGGTGCAGGGTAACAGGTTTCTTTGTAGGGTTGAGGATCTTCATCGGGTTCCAGTGATCCCCCCACATGGGTGTCACAACCCGTCCAACAATGATGTCTTTTGGAGCTGAGCGGCAAGAGGTGGGCCCCACAGTGACCGTTCTCCCAGGTGACACAGGGGCACCACCGGGCAACTTCCCCCACACCAAGTACTCCTGCTGTGGTGCAAGGGTGATAGCCTGCCGAAGCCTGACGGTGCCAACCTTGTCAGGCAGCTCAGGACCAGACCAGCGTGTGATGCAGCTGAGCAACTGGAGGAACTGCTCACACTCTGGATCTGCAGTGTTGGAGCAGATGAGCTCCCAGTACTTCTCATCAGACTTCATTCTCTATATTATGGGCCTGATAACATTGCTCCCAATGATGAGCTCATCCCTCTGCCCAGGAGCAAGGAAAGTTGGCATGCTGAATAACTCACTGTTATGTTCTCAGAATAACTTATCTATTTTATCTGAAGACAATGGAATACAAGCACTACCATGTCTTTGTGGTGATCACATGCAAGTGCTCTTTGGATACTTGAGGTGTACTGAGCTTATTCCATCTTGTGAAGGGCTCATTCAATTGGTGGAATATGCTATGGGGACACAGATGTGCTGTGAGCTTCAAAATAAAAGTGTATCTAAGGATAATGATATAGATCATATTTTCACTTTGCATCAACATTGAGTCTATGTATCAGTCCAGATCGATGGTTCATTACACTCCTAGTGTAGTGTTGCAGGGCCTACCATTGGACATGAGGGAGAAACCCTCTACATTCATGAAGATGTGTGAGGTAAATGTCGTTATTTCGTCCAAGATGATCGAAAGAAAACTAGGAGTAGGAGTAGGAGCAGGAGTGTATTACAGAAAGTGGTTTTAGTGAAAATTCTGAAAGAAGGTAATTTAAACTCAGTCAGTTACCATGATAACTGACTCTGTGAACCTAACCTGTGACAAACCCTGAGTTTCTCTCTGACTCCTTCCTCTTACAGAGTCAGACATGCTGTTTTATTAGGAAAGCCCATAAGGCAGAGGACTACTGTAAAAGAGTAGTAGTAGATCAGGACATCCAGGTCCCTGCCCCTGCCTGCTGCCAGTTTGGAAATGTTTGGAAATCCAACCCCAGTCTTTATCCCTGCAGGTAGTGGGCCCACAGGAGGGGAACTTTATTTCTTTGGGTTGTGCCTGACCAGGCTTCATTGGTCAAGGCCCAGCACCAAATGCTCACCAGCCTGGCTCCATGAGGGTGCCCCAGTCTCCCTCTATGAATTGTTCTTGCTCTGGACCCTCACCTGGGACACATTTGCCTTGGGAAACCCCACCAGGGGCTATTGCCCCTGACAAAACAGTCCCAGGGTCACAGTGACACTCAAAGCCCTCCACCACGATAAGGTGACTTTTCTCTGATTAATTCATTAACGTTCAAACCCCAAAGGGTTAGACCCCTTCTGTGTTTGTTTGTCTGTCTTGTATCACCGACTGGTGAAAAGGCCCTGTTGGATCTGAAGGATTTTTTAAATTCTCTGTTATTATTTTTCTTCCCAAACAAACACATTTTTGGGGGTCTATACATAACTGCAGAAACTTAAGAAGTGGTGAAAAATTTGATATTTTATGGGTCTCACAAAAAATTGAGCCCCTCAATATGGATTGTTGTAGAATGATGAAATTTGGTAGGCATATTTATCATGACTAGACGCACGAAAAAGTGTCTTGGAGCCATACCCTAAGTCCAACAGGAAGTTGGCCATTTTGGCTCAAAGTTACGATTTTGATGTTTTTGCCATTTTTAGCCCACGTACTTTAATGAACTCCTCCTAAAGATTTGACCTAAGAAACTTCAAATTTTGTCCGTACCATCTACAGGCATAGGAGATGAAAAGTTATCAAAATGGTGAATTTTCGACATTGCCCAGGGGGTGTGGCGGGGCGGCGAATTTCGATAATTCGCCATGAAAATTGAAATGGCCATAACTCCAGCATACTTTATTCCAAGAGACCTAAACTTTTTATGATTGATAAGAGCTCTGAACACATCCAATACTGGTTGTGTACAATACTGTGTCAATACTGGGTCTGAGTCATAGCACCACCTACTGGCAACAGGAAGTAAGATGTTTTACACTTTGACACCCTGTGGGTAGCACGGTGATCGGATACACCTCAAATTTACTCAGAATAGTCCCAAGACCTTGGAGTTTCTATAGAATGAAGTTGGTGACTTGCTGTTGAAAGGTGTTGCCATGTTGACGTGGTGAATTTCGATGTCTTGCCATGAAATTTCAAAGTCTTATAACTTTACTCCATGTAATCTGATCTTTTTCAAATTTCATCTGCTTGTTAAGAGCCCCAGGCTGAAGACACGTACAGGCCCATATTTAGTGACAGTCACCACCTACTGGCAACAGGAAGTATCATGCGTCGTACTTTGTCTGATTACTCCTAGGAAATTTGGCCGATGCGCCTGCAATTGACTCAGCTATGAAACAAGACTTTGGTGATGCTACATTTGGCAGCTCATGACCCAAAACCAAACGCCATTGTCATGGTGACACATCCTTCGCCATGTAATACAATGCTGTCTTTCAAGGCCAAGGGATGGCTTTACAGTCAATTTTATGAAAATTTCTAAATTGAAGCCCTGCCTACCAGATTAACGTAGAAAACACAAAAAAGCCTCTTGGAGCCCATCGTAAGTCCAACAGGGAGTCTGCCATCAAACTGGTCAATTTTCACGTTCTTTTTGGCCATTTCACATACCTTGTATTTTAACGAACTCCTCCTACAGAATCCATCGTAAGAACTTCAAAATTAGTATGTGCCATCTAAACTAGTGTACGATCAAAATTTATCAAAAGATTTAGTTCACGTTGAAGCGTTTGGCCATGGCATGGCGTTGAGTTTTGATGTTTCGCCATGACAGAGAAAAAAATGCTATAACTTTAGTGTACATGGTCAGATCTGCCTCAAACTTCACAGGTTTGATTATAGTACAGGCCTGAGCACTTCTACATTACAATATTCAATCAGTAATGCGAACTGGCTCCATAGCGCACCCTATGACACATTTCAGAAAAGGAGCCCCAGCCACATAATAGTGGACAAAAGAAGTGATGTTTATCTCCATCTTGCACTGTCTGAAAACAGCATGGATCTGAAGAAATCTACCTGCCTGTGACTGAAGCACTTTGACTGCGCCCGACCCCATGTATGCCAGGGCGAGGACCCGATCATTGCTGCTTGCAGCTTTAATTATTATTATTATTATTGTTATTATTATTATCATTTGTCTTCTACCACTGAAATTACTGTAAGTTGGAATGAGTGAAAACCATTAAACTTGGCCCAATTACTGGAAATGATGTGCATGTGCTTGCCAAGAAATATGAGCCCAATCAGCCAGATCATGGCACTATAATTAAGGATCAAAAATTCAATATTGGAAAGGCCACAACCCTCACACCGTATGTCTGATTGACTTAAAATTTCACACACAAGTCCAACCCACAGTGAATTCTGCAATCTGTATTTCTCTGTTTAGCGTCTTCAGGCTAGGCTAATTCATCGTTGCTAACTTTGGAGCTAACTCCCTTCACTTTTCCAGCACAACAACAGACTTTTTAGCATTTAACTGACACACTGTAGTCTGTGCTGTACATTTACTGCCAGACTGACAACTTACCGCTAACCTTTTCCTCTGCTCCACTCGTATCCACCGTCACTTTCTCCGTGTCCGACTCGCTACATAAACATACTGCGCAATGACGTATAACACAGTTGAAATGATCACACATAAACTGCTAGCTCATTTCCCAGGCAACAAGGCAGCGGTTGACTCACGCGCTGCACAGACTCACACACGCTAAATATTTGTGAATGAGTGGATATTTGGCATTTATTCTAGCATTAAAAAATATTTTTTGGCCTGGCGGGGGTTCTTGTTGATATAATCGCAGGAGAAACACTGATTCAGTAAAAGTTCAGTACATTTAGTAAACGCTCAGTAACATGTACAGTTAGACCATGATTTAGACCCTATCTTTATACAGTCTGTCATTAGATCTCCGCTCCGGAGTTTCAGCGAGTCCAAAGTTGTGAAAACAGCGGGGGTGTTTTGAATACACCCCCGTTTTCAAAAGGTAGTTTGTTGGTCTGTCCCCCCCGCTACAGGAAAATAATGGATTAATCCCAGAAAGCTGCTGATGTAGCACTTTTCTCCTTATGAAAGTAGAGATAGAGATACATGGAGATTAGTCGACCAATGAGAATTTAGTCGGATGAGAGAGTATCGACCAATTAATCGACTAGTCGACCAACAGACTACAGCCCTAGTCACAACGCATTATCCATTTGTCCAGTCATCATTAATCTGGGTACATTACTTCAGTCTGTGATGGGAAGTACGTTTATGAGGGCATTTTAAGCCTGACCCATAGGGGCGTATATGCCTGTATATAGACTCAAACTCACATTCAGACAGGGTATTTACAGTTCCCAGTTAACCAAATCTTACCGGATATTTTATACAAAATGTATGTGTATTTATCATCATTTTACAATTAGATTACTTTAGAACCAAAAGTGCTAAGATATAGTGCATTGTGTCCATCTTTCAGTGTGCTCTCCATGAGACCAAAGACTTCTGTGCTACTATTATAGCAGTTTATGTGTGATCATTTCAACATTTTTCTATGCCAAGGAGTCATAGACAAATTACTCCTGGTAGGCAAAGACTGAGTACAGAATGATGTCTATGTGTTAGTTGTGTTGCCAGCCCTCTGACAGATCAGATTGTGAAGATAAGTGTGGGGGGATGGGGGGTGGGGAGGGGGCTGTCAAGGCAACATCCCTCATGCACTGTGGAGATGTCTGATGCTGCTGCTGAGAGGATGGGACTGGGACTGCACTTCGGAAAAGCAGAGCTGCTGAAGGTTTGAGCCTGCTGGTAAAACTGGCATGTAGAAACAGCAACATGAGAGAGGGAAAGATGGAGATGAAGCTTAAAAAGTGCAAACAGATTTATTTGGCCTGTGTGGGGTGTGCTCGGGCTTTCACCCTGTGGCACTCACAAATCAATAATTGAACAGAGTGAGTATAATAGCTGCTACACACACTGAACAATCTGAGTATGGCCAGGAAAACTCATTTGGAGGCAAAAGAAATTGTAAAAAGTTATTATGTATATGTATATAGTTATATATGTATAAATAAACTGTTAATGGTCCAGAGTTACTCACCTGTCTCCTCTCTGAAGGATGGATGGAGAGTGGTGTTGGTAGCGCACACATTAAAGTGCATGCTGGGATTCTGTCAATGCTTTGCATGTCCTCGGACACATAAAGCACTTATCTGTTTCCTATCCCACTTCCTGTCACAGTAACTCTTGAAGATATGACCTGATCTCATTCCACAGATTAGAAAAGGACACCGCTCCTGAATCCTGGTGACATCCCTGTGGTGAGGCTTGCTTTACTGTGGTCATGTCATAATCAAATTGCAAAATACTGGGGCAGACCTTTTAAATCTGAGCTGTTCAGTGATGACAGGCAAGAGAACTGCTGCTCTCAGGGATTTGTATGTGGGCCCAAAGCAACTTACCCTCATGCTGTTGCACACTGAAGCTTTCATGTAGCCAGGTGAAAAATGGAATTAGTGCTGTAATAGCTGTTTCTTTTTGTTTAGGCAACGCTGTCACTGTAACTTAAGGTTATAAGGTTATAACCTTAAGTTACAGTGTGGCAGTTAAGAATTTAAAAATTATTGGATTTTTCAGAAAACATAATTTCATTGCTTTCAGAGTCATGCCATTATATTCTTTATGCTCCATTTTAATAACACATAATTTTATTATTAATGTTGTTTCAGTCATGTTGCTAAGGTTATTACTGTGGAGAATATGCTGCCAGAGTGTAGATTCTACAAATAGGTTCTTGTCTTGGTTAATTATGTGTTGATCTATTGGTAATGCCTCCAGAAGGTGGAATTTTCTTTTTCTTCTCCCTCGCTCAATACAGATGTAGGCGAGAGCAGTGTACTGGTTTCTTCATTCCTCTCCCCTCACTATTTTCGCTCTTTTAAGGTAATTGCTGTACACACAGCACTATAAACTTAGTGACACATGTTGTTTATAATTGTTATTGTTGTTCATTGTGATGGAAAGGTGATTTTTGTACTTTTATGTTGTTAAAGACTTTCTCTGTCACTTTGTAAGCTAACTACTGTTATTGTCTCACTCTAGTGTGCGACTGTTGTTCCGTCATTGTTTGCATTTAAGCTCGTCACCTAAATACTTTCTGTAAGGTGCACACGTTATTTTATCACTGTAACTGGTCAGTTCATGTATCAGCTAAAATATGCAAGTGTGAAAAAGTAGTGCAAGTTACAGTATATGTTGTGTACTGGTTAAAAATATTACAATATTTAGAAAAACATAGGAGGATAACTTAGTTGTGGGAACCTGTGGTCCTGAGACTGTGTATTCATATGTGTACTAATGTGCTTATTCAGTGTATTCATATGGAAAAATGTGTGAATTTGGTTGTAATGTATATAATTAAGACTCAATACAGACGTGTGAAGGTGAGAGCAGTTTACTGATTTCTTCATTCCTCTCCCCTTACTATTTTCCCTGTTTTAAAGGGCACAACATAAGCACAAGGAAGCAGCAGTGTCAGGGAACTAATGACTGCTGAGGTGTGTATTTTTACCCATATGTAGGAAAAATATACTTATAAACACTGATAAAATAGAAAAAATGGTTACCAGTGTCAGTAGATGGGACTATAATTAAGCTAGCAGACTAAAGTTGGTGAATGATGATTTTATAATCTTGCCAATTCTCATAGATTGGTAAAATGGGGCGGCATAAGTAGTGATAAAGTACTCATAACATAGTGGTGTACGCTGACTATTTCAATGAAATTTTATATGCTTTAGCCTAATTTGTGGAAAGAAACTATAAATTCATTTTTGTTTTTATTATACTTTTAATTTTAGTAAATTAAAGTGTTACAACAAGTGTTCTTGAATAAACAATAAATAAAACGGAGATAGCACAGTGTGTAACATGTGGGGAAGAACTTAAAAGGCGATTCTTGCTTTGCACTTTTCATCTATTGCCACCAGGAGGCAGAGTTGCAGTTTTACATGCTTCTCTGCGCTTCCATTAGAGCAGTTACCCACCCAAAACCACATAGAGACTGTGTCTGTACCCCAACCATCTCAATCAGTTAAATCAAATGTAGGATAATGTCCCTGCATGTTTCGAAGGCAGACAGCACAAGCCTCAAAAAACAACATAACCAGACCATCTTTAACAACCTCCTGCAAACAAAAGGATCAGATAAGGAACCCCCATCCATTGTGACCAAACCAGACCACTGACCCAAACCATCTTTGATCTTTCAAGCTACAAGAGCCAGAAAGATAGGAAGACCGATTCACACCCCATTGTGAATTGAAAGCACCGTCTGGACAAATTACCCCCACCTGAGAGCACGTCACACACAGAGACGAACTGGCACCAAACTTCAACCCCACTGTGGACTTTAAATTTCAGATTTTGGGTGACCAACCCAAGAACTGGTCACTGGGTAAATAAGCATAAGGCACAATATGCCATTCCCCAGTGACACACACACACACACTCAATGGCACGGACCCCTGCCATTCGCAGTCAGATTGTGGAGAACAAAGGACTGTGAAACCCATGGACTTACAGATGTAGTTCTAGACCTTGTGCAAGGCCAATTGTTGTTGTTTGTTAGTATGTGTGTGTATGTTATAGTATGTGTTGTTTTAACATACTTTTAGTTTGACAATTGTCAAATTGTAAATTCTTTGTCTAATGGAGTATCCTTAGTCAGTAACTGTACCCGCCTGTCTTTGGACAGTGGGGGGACTGACTTTGCTCCCCCAGAACTCTGCAACCCCTGGGATTGGCCAGGAGGCACCTTCTGGGCGGGCAGAATGAAACCTTAAAACAGGGTCTCATCTGAGACTCTGAGCTGGTTTTTGCATGCTACTTTTTGTGTGGGGCTTTTTGCCACTTTTTGCCCTTGTGTTTGGATCCAGCTGTTTTCAGGTGGCTCTTTTGGGCTGCTTGATGCTGCTTGCTGGTTCTTCTTGCTTTCCACCAAGCCAGTGGAAAGCTTGCAGTTTGCTGGTCTGAAGATGTGACTCAGAGCATCTCTTGAATCTGGAGTCATGAGTTGAGCGTCAAGCATAGGAGAGCATGAGTGCAGAAACCTGGAGCTCTCTCCCAATGGGAACTTTTCAAGCACGGACCACACACCACCAGATCCAGACTCCAGCTCCTCACACCAGCAACAGAAGCCACCCCAGGGAACAAGCAAGTATTCGTACAAAACCTCCGTCACAACCTTAAACCTTGGTGCTTTCATGACTGGTAATTTCAACTAGCAATTTGGAACTCAGCTGTGGTACCGTTGACTTGACTTGCTGCTTCTCAGGTAACAGTCATCTCATCTGTTAATCAGGTTTCCCATTCCAACTACAAATAGATAACTCAGCATCATGCATTCTGAACTTTCACCAGCCATAGCCTTGTGTATCAGTTTCCCTTTTCCTTTTGTGTCTTGTTTGTAGAATGTTGTAGTGTTTAGTACTTGTAGCTGTAGTGTTAGTAATAAATGTGTGTTTAACTAAAGTGAACCTTTTTGTGTTTTATTGTGCTTGCATCTCAGTCACTTAACTTTAAAAGACCTATACCCTTGCAAAATCATAACTGCGATTAATAACAATCATAATTCGAATAGACCTCTCTTGTGTGCCCAGCAAGGAGGGCTATTTCCCTATTACTACACATACTCTAATATGTGTTATGTCACTGGACAAATAATTTCATGTTGGAGTTCTGCACAATAACAATTCATAATTCCCCATAACATCATAAAGATATTTGAGTGCACAAATTCCTACACAAAAATAAACAGAAGACGAGTCATTCATAAAAATCTAAAACAAATTAACACTTTATCTGAAACTGTTCAACAAAATAAGAAAATTAAATACAGTCTCTTAAACATTAGATCCCTTTCATCTAAAGCTGTATTAATAGATCAGCATATTGATTTATTTTGTCTTATGGAAACCTGGCTATGTCATGAAGAATATGTCAGCCTTAATGAATACACTCCTCCCAGTCATATTAATACTCACATTCTTCAAGATACTGGCAGAGGAGGTGGAGTTTCAGCCATTTTCAACTCCAGCCTTATTGTCAGCCCTAGACCTAAATTTAACTAGAGATGCATTTCCTGCGGAAAATGTGTGTGAATGCTGAAAACTGAATGAAAGCAAAGCACTGCTGAAAATACTAAACACATCCCCATCTGTACAAATAGATGCTTGCAGCATTCACATTAATAAACTAGACAAACTATTTGTACCCAGGTTCACTGTAAACTCTGACTCAATGTCACTGTTAAGAAACAGAAAAATAACTTTATTTCAAGCTGAATACTTTCTAACTACGTAACATCTGTTAGTCTAGCGGTTTAAATTCAACACCAAGAACACATACTGCATGTAAACTGGACTGTCAGCTCCGTCACAGAAACTCTGCTGAGTTCAGACTGTTTACTTACAGCTCAATTACTCAGACAAATAACCAAGCCTCCAACCCGCCTGTGAAACAGAAAACAAACCATAAACCTTCTCTAGACTTTCCAGATCTGAGTGAAGTCCTACTGGGATCAACAGATATTTAGTCCGTTGCTGCTTGCTGTGCCTGCATGCTGCTGCCAGTCAGCAGCTAACAAGTAGAGCTAACTGCTAACAGCTGAAACCAACAAACTCCATAAATTCATTCAACAGCTCTGCCATCCACAGTCAAACTCATATGAATGCTTATTTAATGCAGAACAGCTAAAATAAATACTAACAACCTAGCTGGTCCACTGTGTGGATAGCAAAACATCCTGGCGCAGACTATTTACTGAGCTCTGAGCTGATGCGCCACAACATCAGAGTTCCAGATAAATCCAGGAAATCCGATCCCTGATTAGGCAGCCAAAGACAGCTCTGACCATATTAATTAATCATGGTTGGCTCACCTAACAAAACAGCTGTAAGTTAAGTGAGGGTAAAAACTAAAAAAATTTTTTTCTGTTATTAAACTCTTACTTCTTACTAATGAAGTTATCTCTGTAACTGTACCATAACAACATGAATGCTTTTAACAGCTATCCTAGCGTTAGCAGCTATGCTAGCGTTAGCACGTTGCTAATATTAGCTAGGTGACAATAAATGCCTTTGTTTTACCAGGAAGATGTTTTGAAAGAAATCCTCCCATAGACTGCCATTATAAATTTTAATATTTTTAAAAATTCATATAAAATCAATGGTTTATGATAAAAAGCTGAAAAGTAATAGCACACTTCTCCTTAAAGAGCTGAACATTTTGATATATGAATGGTGTCTGTACGGAAGAATAATAAAGGTTTGGATTATAACTCTTTCGAAAACTCTCACCCAACCTGGAAAAATTTACAACTAGATCTATTTGTTATAGTGTACCGTCCTCCTGGCCTGTACTCTGAAATCTAATCTGAATTCTCAGGTGATTTTAATATTCATGTGGAAATTGATAATGGTAGTCTCAGCAGTGCCTTTATCTCATTGTAATCCAAATCTTTATTTATTAAATCTTTATTTGTTATTAGTGTGAATGCTGCAAGGCCAATCTTTATTAATATTATTAGTGACACGGGGTATTGCTCGAGTCACTACGCTCCATAGCTATGCAATAGCAATGGAGCGTAGTGACTCGGGCAAACCCATGCGAATTATACATCAAAATGTGCGGCTCGTTTGGGAATGGTGTGCTATGACTTTTGGTGAAGATATTGAAATTTTTCGCAACGTAAGTCAATTTCAAGCTTCAACTACTTCGCCATACTTTGAGCTACAGACTTCATTCAAATTTTAAAATGTTCACAAAGTTGTCAGCTATTGAACTTGTATTCAACTTTTTGATATCTTTTATACTTTTTGATCTGTGACTTTTAAAGTTTCATGTGCACTTTTAGATAAATTTTGAGTTTAACATTAGTGTGTATTGCTGGAATGTTCAGTGCTAGAGTGCGTGAGGTCATCGCTTAGAGTGGAAGAAGCTGTTTAAATTTTTCTGAAAAATTTCTGGATAAAACGTCCTTTCAGCCACATATTTTGGTCTACACAAACAATGTTTTCCACAGTAGTAGGTACACTTGTGCTCTGTCATTTAAATCACCAACTGTAGCTCAGACACAAACAGAATTTGAACTGTCAGCCCTTTAGTGAAGGGTTTACCGGCCAACTGTCCCATAGACTCCCATATTAATTAAGGAGGAGATTTCAGGAGAAGAGCTGAACCGACACCCTTTTTTCTCTCACTCTCCTGTCCACATTTTTGAGTCTAGGGACTTGAAGATCACCAATATTGTGCAGAAAGATCTTGTGGTGGTCCTGGTCAGCTCAGATTTCTGATAGGATTTACGGTTCCTTCACAAAAATGCCTTTTTTGACAGGCTCACGGAGCTAACATTTTTAGCTACTTTGACAAATTTACACACCAACACACACACGCATGCGTACGAGGATGCACACATGCACGGGTTGCCATGGGGAGCAGAGTAAATCTCTGTTTGCTTCTGTCACGTTCAGAGTGATGTTAAAAGTGTTTGAGGACATCATTAATATGATAGACCATCTCTGTTGAAAATTAAGGTCTGTTTTGTTTACGTTAACCAAAAATAGCCGCGCTATATAGCAGCGCCAGACTCCTTTGAAAAAAACACACATTTAAGATGGTAAGGTAACGGAAGGTGCTGCTGTAGTGCAGCTAGCTGCTTAGTCTGTGTCTGTGACTGGGTGAGTTTCAGCGGTTGAAGAAGTTATCAGATCCCTTCGTGAAGCAAAGTACCTCACATTAATGCCAAAAAAGAGACTGTGTGGTATATCTGTGCTCTGCTAAGTAAATTTAGTCTTTCTGTCAAAGGAGTCTGGTGTATTTGAACAGCAGTGAGGCTCACCGGCCAAACAGGTAGATGATATCACAGATTTAAACTGACCTTCGTGCTGTAAATACTGTTAGTGTAGTAACGTAATGCTGTTGGTTGAAGAAGTATTCCGATTATTTTATTACAAGTAAAAGTCCACTATGAGAAATCCTTTTCAGTGAGATAAAAAAAACCCTTCATATAAACACCTGACTTAAAATTACACACCTGGAGAACTATGTATATATTACTTCATATCTATATTCTACTATCTATTGGACTATATACATACAGTCAAGCCTGAAATGATTCATACCCCTTGCGTGAATTTTGTCTTAAAGTTACTTTTATTCAAGCATATTATTTTGACTGGAAAATAAAAGCTGCTAAATATTTATTTCCACAATGATGCTGGTTGAACATATATATATATATATATATATATATATAGACAAGTAAGGAGCATTTATAAATGTATCCATGTGGATGAGTTTAATTTGAGTTAATTCATGCTACCATAATGTTGTCTGTCTTACTGATGTCTTTGTTTTTGTGTATTTTCAGAGAACATGCAAGACGATCACCCTGCAGCCAAATTTCCCTCCTCTATCTGTCCCATAAGAGACATCCCACTTCTGCTGCTCCTCCTAAAGTTTCTTTCATTTTGTCCATGTAAAAGGTTTTTATGGTGTATATATAGTTTCTCTAATCACATTTGAGGGTGAAAGGGCAGATTGTCATATAAATAAACACATGAAAAATAACTGTTAGTCTGTGTTCTGTCTCAATATTTGAAATGTATTCGTAATGTACAGATGTGCTCCTGATGATGTATAAAACCCATAAATTATATTTATTATGTACATGTTGTGACTCCACATCATGACTTAAAAGTCAATGTAATATATTATTAGAATTATATATATGTTTATATATATTTTCATGTTTCAAACACACTAGGTGTAATTATTGATCAGCACTAATAATTAACGGCCATACCACTGAAATCATAACAGAGCATCAATGACACAAATACCATCAGCTCCTCCCTGATAAGTGTTCCCCATCAGCTGCTGGGGCTCCCTCACACATGACCCACCGTATATAAATATATTAATGCTTGTATTCAGCTTTTTCTTAACAAAATTCATTTCAGATTTCTGCAAGTTCAGCAATGTTTTGCAATCCATTTCAGCTGTCAGCATTCACACGCATTTTCCGCAGGAAATGCATTTTCTAGTTATTATTCTTCTTCCATACATTTTTCGCATCTTTTCAACTCCTTCATACTTTCACCGATTTCAACCATTCAAATATCAAAACGTGCAGCTCTTTAAGGACATTTATGCTTGTATTTTTCTTTTTTATACCTTTTATACTTTTTAAAATATTACACAAATTCAAAAAAATTTCTGCCATTGAAATGAATGGACAGAGGCTTAAAATCCTCTTCAACCCACTCCACTTTGGCATTCAACTGCTTCCACATACTTTCAGCTAGAGATTTCATTTCAACTTTAAACGGGTCACGAGACTTTCAACTATTAAACATGTATTCAGCTTTTTCATATCTTTTACGGTTTTTACACAGTCACAGTTTATGTTTTATGAAATTTTCAGCCCTTCTCAGACTTTTACATTAGTGTGTATTGCGTGGAATTCTCAAACTTAGAGTGGGTGATGTCACTGATGACATCACTCAGTCTAACAGCTCAGGCCTTCAAATTTGAACAAAAGTCTTTCAAACATTACAATGTTACTTCCACATCTTACACTCAACAAGCACGTTTTTTAGACAGAAATGTAGACAAACTTGTCCTTTCTCATCCAGTCTGACTTTCATTAAGACAGGACTCACGGTTTTTGAGTAAATCACCCAAAAACGCAGAGAGTGCTGTCCAGCAGCCCTATTCACTCTAATGTTATTTGAGATTTAAAATTGGTGTCAAAAACAGAGATGATGGTCAAATATAAACTGTCACAGCTCCTTCATTTTAAATCGTACAGAAATATATCCTACATCAGAATCACCACTGAAGTCTCGGCTCACTCACGCTGAAGAAATTTTTTCACTGTGACTTTTAGTTTTTGAGTTATAGGAGGGTGTTCGTGCCTGATTTTGGCCAAAGATGAGATCGTCTCACCCCATTTTCAATCAATCAGAGGGGGTTGCTGTCACCATGGTAACCTGGGGCTGTGCTGTGAGGCTATTTTTAGACTTGTTGTAAAGGGTCATTCCACCCCAAAACTGTGTTCTGTTTAACTCCTCAAAGTTTTGTTTCACAGAAATACTCAAATATCAAAAATATGTAGCTCTTTAAGTACATTTACGCACTTTTTTGCAACCTTTCACCTGTTTCACACTTTCAGCCATTTCAACCAATTATCAAAATATTCAGCTCTTTAAGCACTTTTATGCAGTTTTGCTCAACCTTTCACCTCTTTCATACTTTCAACTATTTCAACCAAGTATCAAAACATTCAGCTCTTTAAGTACTTTCATGCTGTTTTGTTCAACCTTTCACCTCTTTCATACTTTCAACTATTTCAACCAAATATCAAAATATTGAGCTCTTTAAATATATTAATGCTTGTATTCAGCTTTTTTAGAAAAAAAAAATCACTTCAGATTTCTGCAAGTTCAGCAGGGTTTTGCAATCCATTTCAGCTGTCAGCATTCACACGCATTTTCCGCAGAAAATGCATTTTCTGGTTATTATTATTATTTTTATTATTATTCTTCCGTACGTTTTTCGGCGGGTTTCAACTCCTCTATACTTTGAGCTACAGACACCAGCTTTTTATCATAAACCATTGATTTTATATGAATTTTTAAAAATATTAAAATTTATAATGGCAGTCTATGGGAGGATTTCTTTGAAAGCTAATATCTCAAAAATTAAAAGTGCTAGAATGTTCATATTTGATATACAGGTGACCCACCTGGACATGCTTAACATATTCAAACATGGTATCAATAGCGCCACCATGTGGTCAGTTATTCAATGTTTTGCTTTTTGGCTAATAACTCATGAACGGTAAGTCCTATCAAAAAGCTTTTTGGTCAGGATGTTCCTTGGATGACCCTGATTAGAATGATATAGGCCACGCCCATTTGCGTCTATAAAATTTTTCCACCATTTTGTTTTTTTTTCATAAACATATGTTTTGCTCCTGTTGGCACATATTTCATCCAATCTTCACCAAACTTGGTAAATACCATGTTTAGAGGACCCTGAACAAGACGTATTCATTTGTTTTCAGATATCACTTACCGTTTGTCTGTTATTGGCTAACAAACTTTTGGAGGCGTGGCCTAATGCACTTAATGGCCGATAACTCCTCAATAATGAATCGGATCGTGACCAAATTTGAGGATGTTGTACACAACGTGACCTTACAGAAGTGTGTAAAATTTCACAAAATTCTGCCCCCAGGGGGCGCTAAAGTCACCTTATAACATGATATTTCAGCAATTCTGTCGTTGTTAATGGAATGAAACTTGATAGGCAGGTTTTCCATGAGAATCTGCACGACATACTGAATCATGGCAGCAATAGCGCCACCTTGTGGTCATAAATAAATCAGCACCATACTACTTATTATCTACTACATCTCTTAAATGTAACATGCCATGGTAATCACATTCTGTTTGTACAGATGGGAATCCTGAACAAGTGTTTAATATTTTCAGCAGTGCTTTGCAATTCATTCAGTTTTCAGCATTCACACGCATTTTCCGCAGGAAATGCATCTCTAGTTTATTATTATTCTTCCGTACGTTTTTCGGCGAGTTTCAACTGCTCTATACTTTGAGCTACAGACACCATTCATATATCAAAATGGTCAGCTCTTTAAGGAGAAGTGTGCTATTACTTTTCAGCTTTCTATCATAAACCATTGATTTTATATGCATTTTTAAAAATATTAAAATTTATAATGGCAGTCTATGGGAGGATTTCTTTGAAAGCTAATATCTCAAAAATTAAAAGTGCTAGAATGTTCATATTTGATATACAGGTGACCCACCTGGACATGCTTAACATATTCAAACATGGTATCAATAGCGCCACCATGTGGTCAGTTATTCAATGTTTTGCTTTTTGGCTAATAACTCATGAACGGTAAGTCCTATCAAAAAGCTTTTTGGTCAGGATGTTCCTTGGATGACCCTGATTAGAATGATATAGGCCACGCCCATTTGCGTCTATAAAATTTTTCCACCATTTTGTTTTTTTTTCATAAACATATGTTTTGCTCCTGTTGGCACATATTTCATCCAATCTTCACCAAACTTGGTAAATACCATGTTTAGAGGACCCTGAACAAGACGTATTCATTTGTTTTCAGATATCACTTACCGTTTGTCTGTTATTGGCTAACAAACTTTTGGAGGCGTGGCCTAATGCACTTAATGGCCGATAACTCCTCAATAATGAATCGGATCGTGACCAAATTTGAGGATGTTGTACACAACGTGACCTTACAGAAGTGTGTAAAATTTCACAAAATTCTGCCCCCAGGGGGCGCTAAAGTCACCTTATAACATGATATTTCAGCAATTCTGTCGTTGTTAATGGAATGAAACTTGATAGGCAGGTTTTCCATGAGAATCTGCACGACATACTGAATCATGGCAGCAATAGCGCCACCTTGTGGTCATAAATAAATCAGCACCATACGTTGACACTTTAATTTCCGAGTGCCCTTAAACGCCTCATCAAAATCTAACTGCGCAAATACCGGAGATAACCACTTTGATCTGACTGCTGCAGTGGTGAGTAGCAGAGTTTACCTGTCCCTGTTCATAAGGCTTTTAAAGTTACTAATACAGGCTTGACATTTTATATGACATGGTAACATGACACTGGTTGCTCAGATACAATCCAAGCAAAACGATAAGGGCAAAACATCTTCCTGGTAAAGTCACCTTATAACATGGTATTTCAGCAATTCCGTTGTCTTTAATGGAATGAAACTTGATAGGCACGTTTTCCATGAGAATCTGCACAACATACTGATTCATGGCAGCAATAGCACCACCTTGTTGTCACAAATAAAACAGCACCATACTACTTATTATCTACTAAATATCTTAAATGTGACATGCCATGGTAATCACATTCTATTTGTACAGATGGGAATCCTGAACAAGTGTTTAGTATTTTCAGCAGTGCTTTGCAATTCATTTAGTTTTCAGCATTCACACGCATTTTCCGCAGGAAATGCATTTCTAGTTAGACTCAGTTAGCTTCTCTCAGTATGTAAATAATCCCACTCACTGTCTTCATCACACCCTTGATCTTGTATTGATTTACGGCATCAAAATTGAACATTTGACAGTTTTTCCACAAAATCCCATTCTATCAGACCATTACTTGATAAATTTTGAATTCTTATTACTAGATTACACACCGTTAGACAAAAATGTCGTCACTAGATGTCTATCTGATAGTACTATAGGTAAATTTGAGGAAGCAATTCCATCAGCAGTGAATTCAATGTCTCAATACGTCAGAGGACTACTATGATAATTTTAGTTCTGCAGGCTTACTGCGACTAACGCTCGACTCCATCACCCCTTTAAATAGGAAGATAGTAAAACATAAGAGGTCAGCTCCATGGTATAAAGCAAATATCATGTAATTCTGAAAGGATTTGGTGTTCCACCAAACTAGAAGAATCACGCTTAACCTGGCAAGAAAATCTTAATGTCAGAGCTACCTATTACTCATCATTAATTGAGGAGAATAAAAATAGCCCTAGGTTTCTTTTCAGCACCTTTAATGATAATGATGACAATTAGAGATAAAATACAACAGTCTCTCCCCTCAACAGGCACCGATTTATCCACAATCTCAAGAACCCTATAAACAGCCATGAAACCTGACATGCAATTGGACTATTTTTTCTCAAACTGACCTTCCTGAATTAACTACAATGATTTCTTCATCCAGACCTTTAAATTGTCTCTTAGATCCCATCCCAACTAAGCTGTTTAAGGATGGCTTACCCTTAATTAGCATATCCCTACTAAATATTATCAATGTGTCTTTAGTAACTGGCTACGTACCACAGTCCTTTAAAGTAGCTGTAATTAAACCTCTCCTTAAGAAGCCTACTCTCGTCTAACCCTAACCCATTTTATCAGACCACCATTTGATAACTTTTGAATTCTTATTGGTAGATTACACACCATTAGACAAAAATGTTTTCACTAGATGCCTTACTGATAGTGCTGTAGCTAAATTTAAGGAAACAGTTCCATTAGTGCTGAATTCAATTCCTTCTATCAATACTGCAGAGGGCTCTTATGATAATTTTAGTCCTTCCCAATTTGATAATTTTGTTGACACTGCTGCAGGTACTCTACAGCAAACGCATAAGAGATTAGCTCCGTGGTATAATTCTGGAACCCGTAAATTAAAGCAACTATCTCGTAAATCTGAAAGGATGTGGCATTCCACTAAATTAGAATAATCTCCCATAGTCTGGCTTGAAAACCTTAAAATTTATAAGAAGGCCCTCTGTAATGCTAGAGCCGCCTATTACTCAGCATTAATTGAGGAAAATAAAAACAGCCCTAGGTTTCTTTTCAGCACCTTGGCCAGGCTGACAAAGAGTCATAACTCTGTTGATCCGAGTATTCCAAGGGCTCTCAGTAGTAACGATTTCATGAGCTTTTTTGATGATAAAATTCTAACAATTAGAGATAAAATTCAACAGTCTATACTCTCAACAGGCACAGATTTATCAAGCTCCCTAGAAACAGCCACAAAACCTGATTTAAGTTTGGACTGTTTCTCTCAGATAGACCTTCCTGAACTAACTTCTATAATTTCGTCATCAAAACCTTCGAATTGTCTTTTAGATCCCATCCCAACTAAACTCTTTAAGGATATTGTACCCTTAATTAGCACCTCCTTAGTAAATATAATCAATATGTCTTTGATAACTGGATATGTACCACAGTCTTTTATAGTAGCTGTAATTAAACCCCTCCTTAAGAAGCCTACTCTCGTCTTAGCCAATTATAGACCCATCTCTAACCTTCCTTTTTTGTCTAAGATTCTCGAGAAAGCAGTTGCTAATCAGTTATGTGATTTTCTAGATAACAATAACTTATTTGAGACTTTTCAGTCTGGATTTAGAGCGCATCATAGCACAGAGACAGCGCTGGTTAAAGTCACAAATGACCTCCTGACTGCATCAGACAAAGGACTTGTCTCTGTACTTGTCTTGTTAGACCTTAGTGCTGCATTTGACACTGTTGACCATCAAATCCTGTTACAGAGACTGGAACATTTCATTGGCATTAAAGGTTCTGCATTATGCTGGTTTAAATCCTATTTATCAGATCGATTTCAGTTTGTTCATGTTAATGATGAATCCTCCATAAAAGTAAAAGTTAGACACGGAGTTCCTCAAGGTTCTGTTCTGGGACCTTTACTATTCACTTTATATATGCTTCCTTTAGGGAATATTATTCGAAATCACTCCATAAACTTCCATTGTTATGCAGATGATACCCAAATATATTTATCAATGAAGCCAGATGAACCCAATCAGTTATTGCAAATCCATTGATACAGGTTAGAAAGTGGTGTGAGTTACATTTTAGACGGCAGACTGTAATTGAGAGCAAGAGTGCATATTCACAGAATGCCTCTCCCATTACATAATGCATTATAAGTGGAAATGTCGCACAGCAAATGAGGGCTCATAATATGAAAACCATACAAGTTATTACAAAGTTTTTAATATCTTTTGTTCAGCACAGTTTCATGAGTCATGTGTGAAATTCTGAAGCCAATAGAATAAACACCCTAGAGGAAGATAGATTTTGTTTGCCGCAAAAAATTGGATTTGCATAGATTTTCACGAGTGTATTGCAGATTTCCTGTTGGATTTAGGTCTGGGGTGTCAGTGCATGATTTGTAGGTCTTGAGGAGATGAACAATTTAGTGTTAGTTCCATCTCTCAATTTTTCTCCGGGTCTGATATGTGTGCCAAATTTGGTGAGTTTTCAAGCATGTTTAGGGTGTCAAATTCATGCTTGAATTTGCGGTATAAGAAAGAAAGAAGAAACAAAATGCTCAGAGAACAATAGGGTCTTCGTGCTGTTCCAGCACTCAGGCCCTAAAAACGCTTAATATTTTAAAAAGCTGAAGGCTGAATCAGCATTCCCACTAATAATAAAGCTTAGAAGAACAGTTTGAGAGGAATTTTTTTTTTAATGTAAATTTTTTCAGCAGTGTTCACACTAATTTAAAAAAAGGAAAGTTTTAAACTGTAGACTGTAGACAAATGAGAATGTAAATATGGAGGATTGAAGGCAGCACAGATGAGGGCTGTCCACTGTGCTTTGATTTCTTTACTTTCCACCAGCCTTGGCAGGAGCAGCAGAAAACCAGATTCATTTTTGACATTGGGATCAATAGAGATTTTTGCCTCCTTTTCCTGTCTTCCAAACACAGACGCAGACACATTTAATTTGATGTTTACCTTGCACTTATTGAGTTTTGAACATTGTTAAATCATACCTTTCAGCTGTTTAATTCCACCTTGCACCACACCTTCATCCCCTCCGACTATTCTGTCTTTTTACATGATATCTACTTTTGTACTCTCTACTAGAGAAAGAGAGAGAGGGAGAGGGAGAGAGGAAAGAGAATGGGAGAGAGAAAGAAAAAAAGAGAGGGAGGGAGATGAAGCCACCCACAGGGTGCTAAAAAGAATTTCCTCACCATTATTTTGGTCTCGCCTCCCTCTCCTATGGCTTAGGTGCTCCTGCATGAAATGCTGATGTGATTCCCCCTTCCCTCCCCAGGTCTTTCTTCTCCATCTCTTCCCTGTGGCAATAGATCAGATTTTCTCCAGGGAAATCATTACTTGGCATCATTACCATTCCTACCACTTTTATCTACTACCCCTTGTTTCCTCACTCCATTGCTTGATTAAGTATGATTGTGATTGGGGTACTTTCAGGGTTCCAGTGTGGATGTTGTCTTATGGGACAAGTCATTTTCAGTCCAAATTTAAAATAAAACCCTCCAATGTTTCCAATGACAGCAATGCAAAACTTCTGTTATTTGTGGGGACCAACTGCGGCTGTTCCATTTCAACCTTTATTAGCAATGATAATGAATTTGGCAGGATGCTGACTACGCAGAAGATTTGTTTGTTTGTTCCAGCTGAACATAATTTATGAGCAGGGACTGGTGAGAGGAGAAGTAACAGTGAGTACTGTTCTCAGTATTTTGACTGCCAAGGAAAGTTGTTCACACAGTTCGTATTAGAACCTCACCAATACATTGGAGTACAATATTAGCCATAAAAGCACAGTATCAGCCATCCTCTGTATTATCGTCCTCTTATTGTCAGTTTATGATATATCTTATTACTTGATACTTACTTAATATTATGTGTGTATTTCATTTACTTTTGTCATCCTGTTTCTTTAGATTGTAATTGTGGTATGTACTGTACTGCTACTTATGTCTACTCTGTATGTACAACCTCTATTGTAGAGCTGAACCTATGAAGCAACAAGTTTGAAAAAAAATAAAAAATAAAAAATGTAATAAAAAAAAGAAAAAAAATCAAGCCAAATTCACATTTTTCTGGCGCTAGCTTCTCAAATATATTTTTTTCTCAAATGCATGACATTAAACTGGATATCTTTTTTCAGACTGTTGGTTGGACAAAAGAAGCAATCTTAAGATGTCACCTTAGGCTTAAGGAAAATGGCGAGAAATAATTACCAGATTAATCAATAATGAAAATCATCAGTTGCAGGTCCATTGTGAAAGAGAGATTCCTCCTCTGATGCCCAGCCCGAGGTTTCTACACAGTTTTTTTTTTCAGTATATGCATGTATTCTTAATCTGAATACTCCTATTGCTAAGGCTTCATTCATGTATTGTACAATATGGAGCATATAAATATAGGGCATATTGACATTAGTACTTTACTATTTGTGATAAAATATTCTAAAATTACTCTCTTAACTCTTTCCATATCCATATTGCATAGCCTTATTTACAAGCCTATTTGTCTATCAATTGATCATAATTGAAAATATAGGCCTCTTTTACTGCTTCTAAACATTACTTATACAATACACATTAATCTGTTTCAGCAAATAACATCCACGGTCGCAGTCAGTTTGAGAGTGACAGGAGGTTCTCATCTTTTATTTTGTGGTGGGGCAATCTTTTTGTTAAGGATTGTGTACTCTGCTTAAAGCAGAGATGGATACTTTGACTTGTCTTGAAGGTGTTAACTTCCGACCGGTTTTGCACTCAACTATTAAATAAAACTAAATTCACCTGGAATTTCCACAAAGGTAGCCATATTTTATCCTGAATTAAGCCAGAACCATTATAGTGACATGAGGCTTGATTTGCATATTAACTCCAAAATTTGAGACTTGATTTTGGCTTGCACTGGTGATTCATGAACGTCTTTACTTTAAAGGGGAAGTCCACTGATTTTACACATGAATATCAGTTTGCTTGTAGACTACACAGCCTGTGAACAGTTTTATAATATCTTCTGGGGGAGCTTTGTCAAGTCTGAGAAAATATGATGATGATGCCATCAGGGTTAGGGTCATTTCAGGTTGTATTTGATACTTTTAAGTGGGGATGAGGAATTTGAAATACATGGGCATTTATCAGGCAGAGGGAATCTAATATATTTATATTTACATTTACACATCAGAGGAAAAACACGTCATTATTTTTTCATTTTTGCACGATGAGCTAATAGATTGTTCATGGTTCTCTGTTAGAGCCTGACTGATTGTTTTGAGGTCTGTAATTTAAAAAAGTAAGACATTGGAACACATTTGTATGCATTTTTACTCAATCTATGAATGTACCATATCCGCAGCAGCTCTTTTCTGGTCAAGTATAAATGATGGTTAAGGGCCCTTGCCTTTGCTGATTCTTTCAAAAAGTCTTTTATGTAAGATGTTAATTACAGCTGTAAGTCACTCTCTGTATTGCTGTATTGTTAGGTGGCTTCCCTCTGTGCCATGTATCTATAATTCATACCTACAGTTTTGGTTTTTTTGTTGTCCCTGCAGGCAGTCCCAGGTAAGTCCTGTTGCTTTAGTAGTACTGCATGGGGCAGGATGGCCGTGGGGTAGAGCCTCAGGCAATGGCGTTGACGCAGCCACTCTCCAGAGACTGCTCCAGCTCAACTGGTCCGTCAATCTTCAGAGACAAATATAAACAGTCTCCATCAGCAGCTGCTTTCTCTCTCTTCTGCTTTCTCTCATATTCTGCTCCTGTTTTGCTTTGCCCACGTATTCAATTGAAAATGGTATACACATTATAAGTTCTGTATGTGTGCCTTTCAGAAGATGCCAGAAGATCTCTCTCATGACTTCAACGATGCAAATACATCTCACCAAACAAACACACAGGAAACACAGGAAAAAGGAGAGCAGGGACATGGTAAGTGTGATACCAATAGCAACTGTGTTAAGTATGAAAACTGCCATATTGTAATAGTTCATCTAAAGAGATATTATCTAACAGCATCTTCCCTCGAAGGACTGAATGTAAACAGCAAACAATCACAAATTGTCACGACAATAACTCCCAAATGACAACTGTATCTGAAGCCGATACAAGCTAACGGTGCAGTTTCTGGTGTTGGGGGGCTTTCTCTGACAGCCCCACAATCCTATTGACTTTTCACTGTTTCTGATTTTTGACAGATCAGAAATGAAGCTCCCTCAGCCTCTGCAGGCCTCTGAGGGCCACCTTGGCCTTTCAGGCTGGGTATTAGGGGTGTCAGGTTCAGTGACGGGATGGTGAACAGTAATTACAGCAAGGCTCCAGCCCCCGTCAAGATCCCCTGGTATCGGGAGGAGAGTGCTGGATTGGCAGGAGGAGCTCCAGGCTCAGAGTCTCTAGAGGACCCATTAAGATGGAGGCCCAACGTCCTCATCAAGCCAACCCCTGTGCTCTTTGACTGCACAATTACAGCTAGGCCCGCTCATTTGCGGAGCTCACTGTTGTTGTTAGCGTTACCTCTGTCCACAGCCTCCTTAATAAAGCACTCAGTAGTGCTTGCAGACCCACAGTCATCACAGTGAGACATGCAGGGTGAGTTAATGATGAGGGTTACAGCTTCCGTGTGATGTTACATGAAATCTGATTGGTAGAGAGATCCTGACCTTGTGGTGCACTGGGCCTATTATTGAAAAAACAAGTCTGCAATTTGCAATTGCCTGAAGTTTATATGGATAGTTTGGGTTAATATTTGATTTGAGTCACATTCAGGATGTCTTACTACTGAAATTAGGGGCACAGGTCAATACTGGGGGTTAGGGTGTTTTCTTTTTAGTGTTTAATAATTTAATTAAAAATATGTTTGTTCATAAGTATATGGCCAAAATTATGTCAACCCAGTTTCACATCAAAATGTGTAATAGCTAAGTTGGTCTACAGTGTAAAACATTAGTTTCACTGCAACAACTCTAAAGTTATGAGATGTCTAATCTTTGTTCAGTGAATGTGATGTTTAGTTTGTCAGATATTAAGTAGATCAGTCTTTCGATCATTGCTATGGTGGTTGCTATGGACACTGCTAATGCTGTAAACACATAGTTATATGTTGTTTGAATCATATGATATTAATGATATCTTTAACATTTCTCAACAAAAAAAACAAACAAAAGTGTTCTTGATAACTTAACTATATGATAGGTTAATGTTAAGGTCATCAGTTTTAAATATTTCTCCTTTGATTCTGGGAAATAGTTTCTTTTTGTCAGTTTTCGATTGTAAAATAACAATCTACATCACTCATGAGCCTCATTGACCGTTACTATGGAGACAACGACAGTCCGCTTTGAAGACAGTACAAAACTTTTATCTTACTATTTTTCTATCTTACTTTTTTTCTACTTAGAACTACTGACTTTATTCCAAATTGATTAATATTTTTGTGTGCAGCTGGTTTATTGAGGCATTCACACACACACAAAGTTGGATGACGTGGCTCACAGAAGTGCATTGTGGTGTTGGCATACTTGGTGCATTCAACTGGATAAATATCTGAAATAAACTAACATCTTTACTTTTTCTTAACATGGATCATCTAGATACAGTGTAATTACTTGTTCAGCAGTAGGGGAGAGCGGGGTGATTTGAGCTTGTGGGGTTGAGCCACCCCTTGTTTCTTGGCAACTACAGACAAAATTGGTCATGTGACTACACATTTTTGAGGAGTCGTCCATTTTGTGATGGCGAGAGGCCCATGGAATAAGTGGTAAGCACATTTAAGTTCAAAAAACTATTTTTTGCTGTTCAAAGTAATTTCTTTACATTCAAGGACCAATGGTTCATGTGTCTGAAAAATTACAGACAAGTTTGAGAAAATCTCATACATGTGATAGTGCTTTATTATCATAGTGTAACTTACACTATGATACTATGCGTAAGCATGGCATTAGCTCTAAACTGCAGGATGATACAAGTTTGTTAAAATGGCAGGGGTGGGGCAATTTGAGCCAAAAGGCCTGGGGGAAGTTGAGCCAGTGGCTCATGCCAGAGTAGAGGTAGAGGAAAAGAAGGGAAAGGGCAAGGGACATGAAAATTGACAAGATGACTTTAAAGCGATACATGGATATAAAAAACTATGAGAAGTAAAAAGAACAAGGTATAAGAGCACAGGACATGCCAATCAAGTCAATGTTTCATGGTCTAAGTGCCATGCAATGTGAGTTGAAACATTTGAGTTGGCGCAACAAAATGACATTGATGTTAACCCTAACCCTGCAAGCTGGATCAGAGAGGAAAAAGCAGGTTAGTCTAAGAGTGCATTTATAAAAATATGGAATGTTAGTAATTATTTTCCCAAGAAATGCCCACCATAATCTTGCAGCTAGCATATAGAGAAGCACCCACAAAATGAAAAAAGTACCAAATTTGGAATTTATTCAGAAACTATAGCTTGAACATGTTATGTGAATCTCAGTGTAAACTGCAATGGTTCAATAAAGGATAAATAAATGACTATAAACCATAACTTAACTAACTAACTTGCAAAAACTTAGTTGAACAGCTAGAAGGGAGCAGCATGGACAAGTGATGTGTTGAGTGTTGAGTAGTAGCCTGGTCCTGTGAGGAGAATTGCAGTTGATTTTGTTCTTCATTTTTTAACTTGATTTTGTTCTGAAATTTTAAATAGGCCTTGTTTAAGAAAACTGACCATCGAAATTTCAATTTTAAATTTAATTTGTCTTGCTTTGACATAGGCTAGGATTATATAAGGTGAAAATGTTCAGTTTTACTTCTATGTAATCAGTGGCACAATCTACCCTCATGTGGCTCAACTTACCCCTCATCGGGGGCAAGTTTGCAAAAGATTTTTATGAATATATTGCGGATTTCCTGTAGGATTTAGGTCTGGGGTGTCAGCGTATGATTTGTAGGTCTGGAGGAGACAAACAATTGAGTTTTGGTTCCATCTCTCTACAACATTCCTATGGGCCATAGTGGCTGAAATATACACCTAGGTGGCACTATTGAGTACTCTCTAGGCATGGGGGAGAGGGGGGGTCATTTTAACATATCATCAAATTTTTCCCTGGAATTTGGTGTATTTTTGAGCATGTTTAGGGGGTCAAATTCTGGCTTGAATTGGCGGCATAAGAAATTATGCATCCTCTTTGTTTATGCAGGACGTATTACAACCCGCAAGCTGCCTGGCTGCCTTGGAAACGTTAACAGCAGCGCCACTATTCATTTGAACTTAAAAATAAGTGATATTTCTTACAAGTGTGTTGTGCTTTTATTTATTTATTATATTTTTTTATATATTTTTTATTTTTTTTAAAATTTATTCACAGTTTTAGTAAACAGTACAATCAGTGTCATGCATACATTTTAGTAAATTGTTAATAGAAAAGCAGTATGAAATTGCAAAGAAAGAGTATATGAATAATTTGCATTAGCAGTAGTAGGTAAAAAAGTTAAAAAAACAAACAAAAAAATAAATAAATCCATAAATCCAAAACTGACCAGGACAACAAAATGTCAAGCTGTACTCTTCTGTTCTCTCAGACAGAAGATAACATGCATTGTTTAATAAACCAGGAGCCTCATGGTGAATCAAGGCCAGAATGCAGGCGTTGCCAGACGAGACGAGACAAAAGCAAAGATACGAATTAGGGGGAAAGAGGCACTGGTCATCTAAATGCATTGACTCGCTTAAAGGCTGGGTTTTGGACTGTCGGGGTTCAGATGAGTTTGGGTCATTGTCTGATCAACACAGGATGTTTCTCAGTCTATCTCCCTTGCAAGGCCTGTTTCTTTCATTAAAGCGTTCCAGATAAAATTCAAACAGACTTCTCTCTGATTCTTCTCTTCTTCAACCTGAAAACTGCCAGTGAAATCAGCTCCAAAATTCCACAACAATAACATAGTTAATATTACATAATAATAATAGTAATCCTCACTGCTAATTAATTTGTTGTTTACTTATTGTTTGCTTGCTGCCCACATCTCTGCATGATGAACAGTTCATATCAAAAGGAAGACGGCAGACCAGGCAGTGTGTGTACACCGAATTAAAGAGACAATTCAGTAGCAGGAAGTTTGTCTACATAGGCCAGAAGTGGTTTCCAACGCAAGTAAAACTTTTTCAGGATGCCCTCTTGCCCTCTGCTAAATTTGACCTTCTCTAATTTCAATAGGAATAGTAGATCATTCAGCCAGGATTTAAATGTAGTTGGCTGTGGAGATTTCCAAAGGAGAAGAATTTTTCTATGCGCAATCAATGAAGCAAAATCTATTACATTATTCTGCAAGGACGTAGTTTTAAGTTCAACGGGAGGCACTCCAAAAATGGCTATCTGTGGCGACGGAGTAACAGGTATGCCCAAGATGTCCAAGATGGATTTAAAGAATAGCTGCCAATAGCTAGACAATTTAGTGCATGTCAAGAACATATGTGTTAGGTTGCAGGGCGTCTGGGAGCATCTATCACATGCTAATGTAGTCTTATCTGGGCTAATTTTGAAAAGTTTATCTTTGCTGTAGTGCAGTCTAATGAGAACTTTGAATTGGATAAGGGAGAGTCTAGCACAGCTAGAGGAAGAATTAACCGCCTCCAACGCTCTTTTCCAAAGAGCGTCAGAGATGTTCATCTGGAGTTCCCTTTCCCAGTCAGACCTACTTCTGCCCATGGACAAATCATCTATTGGAGACAGAAAGTTATATAGGAATGAAACATGGCCCTTAGGTAGGGATTTAGCTTGGAGCACCAAGTCTACGCTGTTAGGGGGTGATGCCTGGGGGAACTGAGGAGAATGTTGGAAGAAGCAGGAAAAGTCTGTTATCTAGTCCCAGGGTTGAACGCAGTTGGTTAAAACTAGCGAACAGTCCGTCTATGTACAAGTCTCCTAGGCATCTCAGGCCTTTATTCTCCAGAGCTGCAAAGCGTGAGTCAATTTTGGCTGGAACAAATAAATGGTTATTACAAAAGGACGTCACCAGAGGGAGGGAGAGCAATCCAAATCGCTTTCTGATTTGAATCCAAATTTTTAAGGTGTTGGTTACGATGGGGTTGGTTGTAAAATTTGTTATAGAGAGGGGGAGGGTGCTACACACTAGTGACTGCAGAGACGTGGAGCATGAATTCGTCTCTAGTTGGCACCAAGTATTTTGAGGTGAGGTAAACCAGAGTAAGATTTTTTGTGCATTGGCTGCCCAGTAATACCCCAGGAGGTTGGGCAGTCCCAGGCCACCTAGCAACCTGTCCCTCTGAAGCAAGAACCTGTTCGCCTTGGCTCGTTTACCTGCCCAGATGAACGTGGAGATGATACTATTAGTATGATTAAAAAAAGAGTGAGGAAGGTAGATGGGTAGGCATTGGAAAAGGTAAAGGTATCTTGGCAGAATATTCATCTTTACTGTATATACTCTACGAGCAAGGGAGAGTGGTAGTCAAGTCCATTTTTGAAGATCCTGTTTGATCACTGTCGTAAATGCTGTGAAGTTCTGTTCCCTAAGTGCGTGCATGGATCGTGTGACCATAATTCCTAGATACTTTATGCCCATTGCTGTAGTCTTAAATGGAATAACGTGAGTTGGAATCTCCACAGCCAATTGGTTTATGGGGAACCACTCACTTTTGGAGATGTTCAGTCTATAACCCAAGAATACACTGAAGGAGTCCAGGATTAAAAGAATGGATGGAAGGCTTGACAGGGGGTCGCTAACATAGAGAAGAAGGACATCAGCGTATAACGAAACTAGATGCTCCTCCTCATGTCTCTTTCTTCCCTTGAACTCATTATCAGATTTTAATGCTATAGACAACGGCTCAATCGCTAGCGTGAACAGCAGTGGGGAAAGGGGGCACCCTTGGCGTGTGCCATGGAAAAGGGGGAAAGAATCCAAATGCTGTGTGTTCGTGCACACTGATGCTTGAGGAGAGGTGTATAGTAACTTCACCCACAAGACAAAACAGGCACCGAACCCAAATAGCGGTAAGGAGGAGAAGAGGTAGGGCCATTCCACTCTGTCAAAGGCCTTCTCGGTGTTGAGTGATATAACCACTTCAAGGTCTGTAAGGGAGAAAAATAAAAACATTGTTCAATGAACGATGCCGAGAACAACATTAGAAAAGGAGTGCCTCCCGCTAATGAACCCCGTCTGGTCCTCTGAGACAATCAAGGGCATGATAGGACCCAAGCGCCGGGCCAAGACCTTTGAATTTTCTTTGCACTTTGAATTTTCACTTCAACGGGTAAAACAGAAATTGGCCGGTATGATGCACAGCTGAGAGGGTCTTTATATTTTTTGTGAATTAGAGAGATGGATGTTTGTAGTAGGGTGCCCCGCAGTGATCCCTGACTATGGGAATAGTCTCTAAAAGTAAAGGGGCCAGTTGATGGGAAAATTTCTTATAAAACTCAACTGGGTACCCGTCAGGGCCCGGCGACTTGCCGCTGTTCATTGAGTTTATTGCCGCTCTTATTTCAGGAATTGTCAGTGGAGCGTTTAACACCTGATTGTCACCGGGTGAAACACATGGTAAGTCTAGTTTTTGAAAGAAAGCGTCCAATTGGGTTTCATCTCCAGGGGATTCAGATTTATATAACTGCTGATAGAATGAGTGAAATGAGGCATTAATCTTGGTTGGGTCAGCCACTACCTCACCTGATTCATTTCTAATTTGAATAATCTGATTAGATGCTTGTCTAGCCTTAAGTTGGTGAGCCAGGAGATGCCCTGCTTATCGCCATGTTCATACAGTGTACACTGGGAATGGAGAAGGAGTCTCTCAGCTTCTGCTGTAAGGAGTAAGTCAAGCTTCTTGAATCTAAGTCTTTCTTTGTGGAGGTCTGGAGAATTAGTTACTGCTAGCGATCGATCCAGATCTGCAATTAATTTTTCAAGTTCCTCCTTACGTATTCTATGTTGCTTATTATCATAGGATGCATACAAAATTATCTTGCCTCTGAGATAAGCTTTTAAGGTATCCCACAGCAACGCTGGGGAAGTCTCTTTATGTTTGTTAGTGTCGCAGAAGAATATGATTGAGTCAGAGATATGCTTGCAAAATGTTTCGTCCATAAGCAGAAGAGGGTCCAAGCGCCAATAGGTCAAAGCGAAGGTCTAATACTACAGCTGAGTGGTCCGAGACTGATATGGGTAGATACTGTATCGAGCAAAGTGACAAAATAAGGTTTTTATCAACTAGAAAATAGTCAACACGGGAGAAGGAACGATGGGCATGTGAAAAGAATGAATATTGGCGAGACTGTGGATGTGTGAATCTCCAAGGGTCGATGTAACCAAACTGCTCCATAAAGGTGGACAGGCTTTGTGACATCTTTGAGGGAGGAATGACTTGGGAGCTCGATCTGTCCAAAACTGTATCAATAACACAGTTCAAGTCCCCACCTAGGATCAGAGTGTGGGAGTCTAGGTTGGGAATCAGGGATAACACTGAGCTGAAAAAACTAGGATCATCGCAATTGGGCGCATAGATTGATGCCAAGATTACTGGCTTTTGGTACAGTATACCCGCAATAATTGTATAACGCCTTTCCGGATCTGTAATCATTTTGCTGGGGACAAATTGAACATTCTTCCTGATTAATACAGCAGTACCTCTGGTTTTACAGTTAAATTGAGAGTGAAAGACCTGACCTATCCATAATCGGTTCAATTTTTGATGTTCAGATCTGCAGGTGTGTCTCCTGAAGAAACATCACATCGGCGTTCAAGTTTTTGACATAAGTCATAATCTTTGTTTGCTTTAATGCAGCGTTCAAGCCCCCTGTGTTTAGAGAGGTAAACTTTACCATCTGCCCTCCGACAGTCTCTCCGTCTAATGATCCACTCATGTTACCATGGTTGGCAAAGAGGGTGTCATGTTGATGCTAAGATACAGGCAGCAAGAGGTGCGAGATATCGTATTGACAAACAACAGAGGCTTAATGTAACATAAAACAATACAACTTAACACAAAACAGATAGAAAAGATCTGTTCACCCTCCCGTTCCCTAATCCCCCCTCGCTCCAGCTTAGCAACTAGCGCCCTATGCGCTATGCGGGGGGGGGGGGGGGGGGGGGGGGTTCGAGGATATCCTTCCCGAGTAAATCTGCCAAAACAGCCTGCACTTTATCAAGTTTTGACCCTAGGGTGGCAAAGGAGTTTTTAAGATCTGCTGCTATGCTGGCTCTGTGTTTTTCCAGCAGGCCTTTGATGCCGGCCAGGCATGTGTTAGCGCAGGCACTCGGGGCTTCAGTTTCACTTTTCTTTGAAGGTTTCGTTGTTTTTGACATTTTTCTGGGTGGTCCGGTGTTACACTGTGTTTGTACAATGTCAGCTTTTGCTTGAGTCGTTGAGGGTAATATAGAAAATATGGGTTTTTGAAGAAATGAGTTATGGGAGACGGAGACTACTCCACTCTCACATGTTCACCAAACCGGAAGTCTCCTGTTGTGCTTTTATTTTGAAAGTTTGATTGAAATGTGCACTGTCAGGTGTGTAGAGACAGTTAGATACAAACCTCATTTTAAATGAATAGCAATACTTTGACCTACAAATCTTGAATTAACATGTTTTCTTTTTTTTTTTTTTACTGTTTTTGACATATTTTGTATTTCCCTTCAAGAATTGATAACATCAATCAATCGATCAAGTGTAAAAGGTGTTTTTTAGTCTTTTCTTGCTCCTCCTGTGATTTTATAATGACTATGTATTGCGGCATGTATAATGTTTCACAGGGAGTGACATATCCAGGAACAGTTGGAGAGCAAGATTTTAGATTACCCTTTTTGTTAAATATTTGCACAAAACTTAATAAATCCCATGATTTTGGCCAAATCTTACAATAAAATTCCTATTTTGTAGGAAAGTTTGTTGCAAATCCATTGATACTAGATAGAAATTGGTCAGACTTATAGTTTAGAAGTCAGACACCTCAGTTTGACACAAAGTCCATGCCCAGAAATTGCCTCCCCATTGGTTTCCATTGTAAGGAACGATGGCGCACTTCAAGTTTCAGGGCTCATAGTATCTAAAACCGTATGAGTTATTACAAAGTTTTTAAGAACAATATTTTTAAGAACTTTTGTTCAGTACAGTCTCATGAGTCATACATTAAAGCATGAAGCAGACACCATAAACGCCCTAGGAGGAGATAGCTTTTGTTTGGACCCCAAAATGGAACCAAATGAGTTTTGGTGGGGGGTAGTTTTTTCACTGGATTGGATGTGCATACCACATTTGGTGAGTTTTTGAGCATGTTTAGATGTCAAATTCAGAATTGAAGTTGCGTAATAATAAGACAGAAAGAAGAAGAAACAAACGGACGGGGAACAATAGGGTCTTCGCACTGTTCCAGTGCTCAGGCTGCAAGCAGTGTTGGACAGGCCTTTGCCCCATGCACACGCTGGGATGTGGCGCCATCTTTGGGCGTTCGTCACACTCACATGCACATGTCTCCGGATACAGGCTGACGGGTGTGACTTGGCAGCCATGTAAAATGTGCAGATAGGAGCATGTTATAGCAACTTCCCCTGTCACGACGAAACATCAAATCTCAACGGTGTTAGGATGACAGTTTTCTGCAAGGTGAGATGTGTGTGTACTCACACCAGTGTCATCAAAATTATGCAAGTATTGTGCCCCTTTACTGTAATCTGAATTAATATGTAGAAAACTTGTGATGAGTTTGTGTGTAAAAGAAATTCATATCCTAATTTTCATCAAGTCCATTTTTTAGAAAAGTAAGGACTTTTAACCCACATGACCAGATCTAAGTTTGATTGAAATGTTTACTATGAAGTGTTCAGAGATGATAAGAACCTGCAGGTGGACACAGAGAAATAGTCATACATTTCAATGGTGAGTGAGTGAACTGCTAGGAATGGCTTCTGTCAAAAGCAAATGTATGTCTCCAGAGCTGGTGTGACAGATCTAAGTTCAGCCACCCCTCCCTTTCTGCCTCCTTCTCCCTGGCTGACAGGTCGGACTCTGACCATCCCCCACCGACTAACCTTCTTCTGAAGCAGGACTGAAGAAATTTTTTCTTGTGGAAAACTTTTACTTTGGCCAAATTGGAAAGCTGCAAGTATCGTTGGACGGGCTTTCACCCCGTGCACATGCTGAATGGCTTGCGTCAAAAGCATATTGTAGGATATTCCTCAGCAGAACACTGTCCAGCTCAGTTAAGTGGGGGTGGATAGGATAGTCCACAAGATACCAGACCCCCACATATGCATATCAACCCAAGGGCTTGCTCTCCTTTTCAACAACAGTTATGAATTAGCTGTGAAAAAACAGTCAACCTCCCCAACCAGACACAAAGCAAATGGCCATATCTACAGTTGAGGTAGATCAAAGCCCCCTTGGAGTAAGGAAACATCGGAACAGGATTAGCAACGGACTGCCAATGACTCTGAAGAGCCAGGGTTGGGAATACACAGGCACCACCAAAGATAAGCCATTGGAGGCCTGCTGTGCCTGGTATTCGCAATGCCAAACAGCCTGCCTTCAGCCTGCATATAATCTCATAAAGAAAGTTGGAATAAAACAACACATCCAAGAACACCGTCTGACAAACAGGACTAAGGACGGACCTGCCATGGTGAAATGTGTGTGCCTGAACATACTGTTGTACAACAACTCCCCCTCTCATCCTGGAACACCCCCCCTCTTTCTGATTGTCTTTTGGACCCTAATCAAGAGACTCTTAGCAGATGTACCTTGATTCTTTGAAAAAGGGACACAATGCCATTTTTCTTATTTCTTGTTTTGATGTTTGAATGGGTACATTTGTGTCTATAACTATGTTAGAAATTTTCCATAATTGTTAACATAGTTATCCAAGTTGTTTGTGTGCTAAATTCTGGTAATTAATAGCTTAATAACCCCTAGAGATAAACGTGTGCTGTTTGGTATCATTGTAATCTCCTAAACATAAAATTACCAGATTTTTAGTCATGGTAGTTGTTTGGTGAAGGGCACAGTTTTTAGAAGTTGTTTTAAATTAAGACATATCATCTGACCTCCAGTATATGGCTTGTCCTCAGAGGGGGGTTACACAAAGAGACCACCCCTGGGGGAGGTCAGCAGTCCTCTAATTGGCCAGACACTTCTTTGAAGTCCCTTACCTTACTACCTATAAAAAGATCACCTCTAGAAGCATAAAGTTGGGATTTCTTTTGTTACTGGAAGGACCCATTGTTTCTCAGTGTTGCAACCAACTTCAGCAGACAATTCTTCACCTGGACTCCAGCGCCTTCCCATCCTTCCCGATGGCACCACCTCACTCAGCAACTACCACCTCAAGGACATGCAAGTAGAACACTTCTGTTCTGCTAACCGGGTGAATTCAAAAAGCTCAACCTGATTAGAATCTAACTTTAAAGTTGCCACCCAAGTTTACCAACTGATTCCAGAGGTGATCGCTAGCCAGTCTGTTTGTTCATCTGTTACACATTCTTTCTTGACAAGCTCCAGTTCTACAGTCCTTCATTCATTGTAACGTCATTGTTTGTCTAGTGAGTTTTGTTTTGTGTTATTGTTTGGTTAGTCTGTTAGTAATACATTTTTTATGTATAAGGTCATTGTCCCTTGGTTTTCTGTAATTTACATTCAGTCACTTTACATATCCAATCCTGTTCCTAAGTGCAATGTAATTCCATTAAAAGGCTAATTTGTTGGTCAAAAGATTCTCTTGACTGATCACCAAGAGAAACTAGTTGCTAGTGTTATTGTGTTGATTCTGAGGTTATATTGCTGGCTGAATAACTGAAGAAATCTTGCATGGTAATTTGGCTTAACCCTAAATCGAGCTAAAATTACCCTACAATGTAAATGTCTCCAGACCTTGGCTGACAGATGTGAGTTCAGCCAGCCCTCCTTTTCTGCCTCCTTCTCCCTTTGAGAGGTCAGACTCTGCCCATCCACCCGCCCCCGCCTAACCTGCATGTCACTCTTAGGTGGAGAGAAAGTGGTGAGATAAGTTTTCTTGTGGATATAACAGCCCATGACTTTGGCCAAATTGCAGTGAAAATATCCACTTTTTGTAGGATTTTTTTCCACAAATCCAGTGATGCAGGTTTGAAAGTGGTCAGACTTATAGTTTGGATGGCATACAGCAAGTAGGCAACATAGTCCATGTGCAGAAATGTCCTCCTTATTGGATTGCATTGTAAGTTGAAATGTCGCACAACAACTTTAAGGGCTCATAAAATCCAAACCATTATTACAAAGTTTTTGTTCAGCATGAGTCATGTATTAAAACCTGAAGCCGATAGCATGAACGCCCTAGGAGGAGATGGATTTTGTTTGGTCCCCAAAAAGTCAGACTTTCATGAGAGTATTGCAGATTTCCTATTGGATTTAGGTCTGGGGTGTCAGCATATGATTTGTAGGTCTGGAGGAGACGAACAATTTAGTGTTGGTTCCATCTCTCTACGACATTCCTATGGGCCATAGTAATGGCAGGTGGACACAGAGGAATATTCATATATGTAAATGGAGAGTGAGCAAAGTGCTAGGTGCCCGGGATCTAATAAAGGAAAAACTGCAGTACAGAGCTTCAAAATTTAGTTATGACTATTTATCTACATCACTGTATTACCCACCAAGCAGCCTCACTGCATGTCTGCCCCTCTAAGCTGCAGTGAGCTGAGTTGAGAGAAATTTTGTTGTGGAAATAATGACATTCATGCCATGACTTTGGCCAAATCTGACTGAATATTATGTTTTTGTAGGAATTTTAGTTGTGAATCCATTGATGTAGGTTTGAAAGTGGTATGAGTTATAGTTTAGATGGCAGATCGAAATTATGAGCGATGTCTATTTCGGCGACTACGGCCCGTAGGAATGTCATAGACAGATGGAGCCAACACTAAATTGTTCATCTCCTCCCCACCTACAAATTGTACACTGACACCCCAGACCTAAACCCAACAGGAAATTCGCAGTTCATTCATGAAAATTTATGAAAATGGCCATTTTGGGGTCTGCGCTAGAGCTAATACATGACTCACGAGACTGTGCTCAACAAAAGTTATTAAAAATTTTGTAATAACTCGTACAGTTTTGATTTTATGGCCCTATAAAGTCGCTGAGTGAAATTCAACTTATAATGTGTTTCAATGGGAGAGGCATTCTCTGAGCATGCCCACTCTCTGTCAATTAAGGGCTGCCGTCTAAACTATAAGTCACATGACTTTCAAAACTGTATCAGTGGACTCGCATTGAAATTTCCTACAAAACACATATATTTTCAGTCCAATTTGGCCAAAAGTCATGGCCTATATGTACTTCTTTACACAGGAAAAGAACTCTCTTCTCTCATGCTCCAGCAGGCAGGAGTGGGAGGAGTCAACAGCTGACTGCAGCTCAAATGGACACATGCAATGAGGCTGCCTGGTGGGTCATACAGTGCTGTAGATAAATAAACATGACTACATTTTGAAGCTCTGTTCTGCAGTTTTTCCTTTACTATATCCCCAGCACCTAGCCCTTTGATCTCTCTCCCCTGAAATATATGACTATTCCTCTGTGTCCACTTGCTGTTACTTTGTCTCTACAAATTGTGCCTTCACTCACACTCTCCATTCAAATACATGAGTATTTATCTTTGTCTGCCTCTAGTTTCTCATTGTCACATTTAAATCAACCTTTTATCAGGTCATGTGGCTTAAAAGTCTTTACTTTTTAAAAATGCACTTGATGAAAATTAGAAAATTGATTTATTTTACACACAAACTTATTAGAAACTTTGAATGTATTAATTTCAATGCCAGTACAGGAGCACAACACTTGCATAATGTTGATGACACTGCTGTGATCCAAATGTTAAATGTACATGCTCCTATCTGCACCGTACTTCTGTTTTTTAAATCACCGCCGTCAGCCCAGGTCCAGAGACATCCACGCAAGTGTGACAGAAGCCCTCGGACGGCGCTGCATCCCAGCGTGCGTGCAGCGCAAAGGCCCATCCAACGGTGCTTGCTTTAATTAGGGCCTGAGCACTGGAACAGCGCAAAGACCCTATTGTTCTCTTAGCGTTTCTTTCTTTCTTTAATAATTTGATAATATGTAACAATTATCCCCCTCATGCCCAGAAAGTACTCAAGCTCTCTGCTCTCTTGTGTGGCCTGCTCACAGCAGACACACACAGTCTTTTCTTTATGGCAGAAGACACGAGAGCCTGCCTAAGACTCAGAAACTAAGTTTCTTTGTGCCAGCAGCAACCACACAAGTCTGCTGGCTAGCTTGCTGCTAACTCTAACAAAGGAGTGACCTGGGCCCTCTGCACAACTGGAGTGTTGTCTCCCTAGCAATGCCTGCATCTTCAGCTTCAGAGCCAAAGCCTTTTCAGCTTGACTCATCCACGGCTTCACCAGCTAAGAGGCAGGACGCCACAAAGCATTTTTTTCCTTCATGGACTGGTAATAACTGGGCATAGCATAGCAACACAGTGAATCATAGCACAGCTAAGCAAGAATGTTTACCTTAATCAATGTACTGTATGTGTATTGATTTTGGCTAAGGTTATACATTGAACTGTTGTTGTGATGTCTAGTCAGGTTACGGCATAGCCACACCGCTAGGTTAATGTTAGCATGTTTGACACAGGTTATACCCAGTAACTAGGCCTTGCATGCAACTAACTTAACCTGGCACCTTTAGCATTCACAAATTGGCCTTGAGTAGAGAACCACACAGTTTAGAGATTTAACCTAAACTTAGTTTTGCTAACTTTGGTTCAGGCAGCACATGTGGTTTAAGACACCACATGGTCTGGCCTTTTATCTCTGTAGTTCCCTTTATCAGCCAAATTGTCGGCATGCCATGTGCTCAGTCACCTGGTGACTGCAGCCATCTTACCATTGTCTCCCCAACAAACACACACACACACACACACACACACACACACACACACACACACACACACACTCACACACACACACTTGTATAAAAGTACACTTAGCTAGATTAGTATTTTGTGTTTTGCTTTTACCCTTTTCTTAAATAAATGCTTTTGGATATGCCTGTTGTCTGTTTTAATGTTGCACAAGAATGAATTTTGCCAACCTCTGCTCTGTAAAATACTCCAAATCCTTCAACCAGAACTAACTACTGATATGGTGATTTTGTTTAAGTTAATTATTAATCAAAGTCCCAAATTCATAGATTAGTACATTTTGAGACTGAAGTTTTCCAGGGTGGTGCATTGTTATTATTCATTCTTATTAATAATTGTGTTGATTGTAATAATTAATAATTATCTTTGATAATCATTAATTGCTTCTGATAGCCGAACTTGTAACCGAGCCCCAACAGCGCTGCACCTCAGCGTGTGCGCAGGGGCAAAGGCCCATTCAAAGCTGCTTACAGCTTTAATTATAGTTGCAGTCACAACAGGTGTGCAAAACTAAGTACCTACATAATTTTCCTCCTGGCCTCTAGTGGCAATGGTGAGTAAATGCAATATTTTTTCTCTCTAATACTAATTATTGTGCAACACACTGAGTGAACTCTCAAGAATAATATTTTCCTATTCCAAGACAATCTGTATAGACAAGAAAAGGGGATGGCTATGGGTGCATGTTTCGCACCCAATTATGCAAGTCTGTTTTAGTACTGCGGGAATAACAACACATTTTTTCAAACAACAATTCATTTATAGAAAAAAGGTCATAATAATAATAATAAGGTCATTTATTTTCTGGATCTAGGGATCTCAAAGAATGACCGAAACCTGACCGAAACACCATATTGCATGCAGACAGTTTTCAGCCCCATGTCTCGTCAAGAATATCCCTTGTGGACAACTCCAGAGACCAGAGACACAAATGTGATTCTGATCAGGATTTCCAAACTCAATATATGGACATACAGCAACATTATAGAATTTTTTGCCCTTAGCTTAGCTTAGCCTTGCTTTGCCCTAAGTGATGTCAGAAGGGGTATCAAATCTGGCTTATTAAATCACAAGAGTACAGAGCAAGCCAGCCTACAGCACTGACTGGGTGGTCTTATTTCACAGCTTGTGTGTTAGTGGGCACATCAGAGGCCGAAATACATACACACAAGCACTGAAAAAGAGTTTTTTTAATAATATGGTTTCTTTAACTACCGGTCACATGAGTGACTGACCACTGATATCAAGTTGCTGGTCAGTGTTCAAGTTCATCCCAAAGGTATTGGAGTTTGAGGTCAAGATTCTGCGCAGCCCAGACAAGTTATTACAAATTAAACTGGGAAAAGCATTTTTTATGGAGCTGGCTCTTTGCACAGGATCACTGTAATGTCATAACAGCAAATGGACAAATCAAACTGATGAAAGCACACTGTTAAAATATAATTTTATACTGAAGCATCAAGATTTTCCTTCACTGAAACTTAGTGGCCTAGACCAAAGCAGGAACAGCAGAACTACGAGCACACAGGGGTGCCCACATACTTTCAATCATATAATCTCGCACACATATTGTTTGATTTCCATTGCTTGCCTGTACATTTAACTGAACACTGGAAGTGTGTGTAGTGTGTAGGTAGGAGACCTATTTCTTTCTATATTTTCTAAAACTGCACCTCTGTTTATCACTGATACATACAGTTCTCCTCAGATCCCACATCTGCCCTGTTTGATGACACTCATCCTCCAGAGAGAGAGAGAGAGAGAGAGAAAGAGAGAGAGAGAGAGAGAGAGAGAGCAGCCCCTTTGAGTCTCCTCCGCCATTTCACACAACTAAATAAGATGTTTCATTGCACAACGCTTCTCCACCAAACGAGCTGGGTGGGTTGGAAACTGAGAGAAAATTGCCTTTTGAATAATCTGCTTCTTGTTTTTTTTCTTCCTTTTTTCCTCCTGAAAGGTTCTCTGAAGGTTATTGTTGAGAATAATACATCTCCTGCCCCCCTGCAGATGACAATCATCTTTCCAATTTGTTTGAGATTAGGTCATATGGAAACAGTGCATCGTAAACACACAGGGTCGGCACACCAGAGATGGAGAATGGGGAGGCTGGCATCGTTTCCCCTTGTTCAGGGTGCATCCAGTCTTGATTGCCATGACACTGGCGGTGGGAGAAACCAGGGCAACAAACAAACAGAAATCTACAGATCTCTGTTACTAACTGGGAGAAAGGGAGAAGTCGACCCCCCACACTCCTCGCGAAGCAGCATGACCAGATTGGATGTTTGATTTGCTGCTGGATCAGTAAACACACTATGGCTTTGGCTGTTTCTTTTGATTCAACATAAATCATATCTGAACAAACAAACGACTTCTCAGTGTTTGAAATACGACAATGTTGACATCAGTGATCAGAAGAACATTAATATTTCGGTAAGCACTACAAGAGGCTCACTTTCATCAATAAAATGCTTAAAATAACATTGCATTGCAGGTCAGCATTTGTGTGTGTGTTGGGGGGTTGGAGTAGTGGATTGCAGTAATTTTCCTTGCATGGTTGAGCTGGTAGACTAAAGCCTAAATGGGCATCTGGTAAAAGTTACCCTGCTACATCAAAAGAAAGATTTTAGAGAGCCAGGAAGCTGAATGCCTGCAGAGTCCTACATCACCCCAACCATTTGCCTCTCACTACACATCATGACTGCACTGAGGCTAATGACAGGCAGATTCCTCAGTGGTGATAACTCACCTTATGCGTTCTCTGAATAGAAGACCAGTTTATTGGGTCAATTTAGTGAGATGCAACTACACAATCAATGTGCTAATTGTATGTCTCAGGGACATTGGTATCCTTTGCTATCTAGAATGTCAATAATCGACTGGGTTAGCTTGTGACTAAGAATCAAATGCTTTTATTTTATTGATGAGATGACATAATTCCATAAATACATAAATATTACTTGAGTGTTGGCCTGATAATTAGACAAAATAATAAATTTAATCTACTGCAAAAGCCGCATACAATACGTTTACACATTAGCAAGTTTATGATACATGGTACCAGACGTTTGCAATTTAAAATTGCTGGTGACCTTGGAAAGCTGCAATGTTCATTACAACCAATGAGACATGTTTGACAAAAGAAACAACACAGTTATTTTGCAATTCTTAGAGCTCAGTCACAGGTACACTGTAAAAAAATTTTTTTTATAAAAAAACGGCCAAATGACTGGCAGCAGTCGCTGCCAAACAAAAATCATAAAATTAAAGTAAAATATCCTAATTCAAATAAAGCATAAAAACAATGAGTTTATAAAAAATTTCAGTAAAAGTTTTGCAGATATTGCTGCTATTTTACCTAAATTATTACGACCAAATACCTCGAATGAAGTGATAGCACTAATAGTTCTGCAGAAAAATACCGTTATTTTACAGATTTTTCCTAAATTATTATGATCAAATACAATATAAAGCAATCCAGGTTTTGTAGAATTCCAGTAAAAACCTTAAATGAATTACAGCATTTGATATTTAAACTACGGTACTGATTAACAGTAGAAAAGTTTCTTCAAATTCTCATAATATAAGATTATTGTGAAATATCCTCAACTGAAAAAACATACTGAAGAAATACAAAATAAGTTGATACTTCTATACAATTTTCACTGTTTCAATTAAAGTGGAAACTTAATCATAAATAAAGTGCACACCACTATTGATTGTAAAACACTTTTATTTAATGTATTCAGATGTAAATTTAAATAAGTTTTTCAGAGCCCCCCAGGAGAAATTGAAAAGGTTAAAATTACATTTCTTCATGTGTATATCTTGCCTGTTGAAACAGTTGGAGAAAGCATCATATTGTGCTGTTTAATTGAGGGGTTGTGGTTTGTTGTTTTATTAACTTGTATTTTCCAATTTAGTTTTATATTGCTTTCTGCAATATTCTCCTGACCCCTGGGGGCTGCATATAGTTCTGATAATATATGTGAAACATTACATTGTCTTTTAATTCAGAATCCTAACTACAGTGTACTAATAAGTAAAATAAAAATATACCACAAAAGGCGAATGAATCTGTACCAGAAGTGAGAGAGCAATGTAGCAGATAAAGATCAATCCTCCTCCAAACTGCCAGTAATCAGCTGGATCCTTAGTGTATCTGGAGAAAAAAAAGAGAAAAAAGGACAGAAAGATTCACTGAAAAGTCCTCGAAAATAGGTTTCATTTTTTTACAATTCCTTTAATTAGATTATGCAAACTTTATTTAAACATTGTATGTACCAACATTTGCCATTATGGCAATGTGATGAACACAGAGTACTATCAGCTTTGAGAGTGCTAGTTTTTAAATGTTAACCAATTCAAACATGCACCTAATGCATGTCTTAGCACTCCCATTAGAAAAATGTGAATCACCAAAAGAAGGAAGAAAAACTTTTTTCAGATGTATCATAGCAAGGTAAACAAAGTTGTAGCTATTGATTGTGTCACACAAGCTGCAAAAAGTACACTGCCCTCTGAACTTACAGATAGTTTGTATCACATAAGCGATCATCTCACATCCCATTCTCTACTCAACTTGCTAATTCATGCTGCAGTACACAAGGCCTATTATTTGTTCATGAAAATCTTGATACTGATTTGGGGACAATGACATGGCTGAATGGTTAGCTAGTCTTGTTGTCAAACATACTGTCAAATTATATTTACTATTTGCCACCTGTACAACCTGGCATGGTCACTTAATTTGAATTAGGATATTTTACTTCAAGTTTTTTGTTTGGTATCTGCTGTTTTTTTTTGTATGTTTGATTTTTAACAGTGAAGTTTTGGTGAGGAAAAAAAAACAAAACTGACATGGCCATTTTCAAAGGGAGTCTCCCCTTTACAGATATGCCCACTTAATGCTAATCCCATGTAAAATGGGATGGTTTTTGGCAAAAACCATGCATGTTTTCCCACACAGTATAAATGTGCTATTTTCACCTGAACAAGTGTATTTTCAGCAATGCTTTGCAATTCATTCCAGTTCTCAGTATTCACATGCATTCTCAGCAGGAAATGCATTTCTAGTTAGTGACACGGGGCATCGCACGAGTCACTATTGTTATTCGTCTTGTTTCTTCCACTTATTATGCTCTTCCGTACAAAGTTTTGTCCTGCAGCTTTGAGAAAACCCATGTGAATTATACATCAAAACATGCGGCTTGTTCAGGAATGGTATGCTGTGACTTTTGGTGACGTTTTCCGTGACGAAAGTCACAGAAAACTGCAATCGCTAAAGTGGAAGAGGCTGTGTCTGAATAAATCAACCTTTCACAGCCACATATTTTGATCTACACAAATAATTTTTTCCACAGTAGTAGGCACACTTGTGCTCTGTCATTTCAACTGCCAACCATAGCTCAGACACTAACAGAATTTGAACTGTCAGCCCTTTTGTGAAGGGGTTTCTGGCCAACTGACCCATAGACTCGCATATTAATTAAGGAGGAGATTTCAGGAGGAGAGCTGAACCAACACCCTTTTTTCTCATGCTCTCCTTGTCTAGGCCAAGCGGCAACCTCTGGGGCTGTACAATGAAGCCAATGTGGAAGTGCCAAAAACTGCAGTTCCTCGAATTAGCCACTTGAGGCTGGTTACAAAAGCGAGTCATCTCCCATAGACCCCCCCGAGTTAAAATTCCCAAGCAGCAGAAATGAACATGTTTACAGTCTAGTACAAAAAACGGTTTTGGTCTCTAAAGCTATTTTCCATGTTCATGACAACTGTACAAGGGGGTGAATTTTTTATAACTTACCCATTTAAATTTTTTCAAACCGTAAAGTTAAGCATAATGATGGACATGGCTGCTTTGAGAGACAGGTCCGCCAGCTGCTAGGTGGCTTGCTCGGCCTGCCTCTTTGCCCATTTTTGATTGGCTGGGAGTTAGGCAGTGTCACGCACTACCAAGATGGCAACGGCCAGAGCGGCAAACTTCAAAACCACTATTCAGAAATGAACGGGTGATGTCACGGTAACTACGTCTATATTTTTATACAGTCTATGGTCTTGGCACTTGAAAATCACCAATATTGTGCAGAAAGATCTTGCGGTGGTCCTGATCTGTTAAGATTTCTGATAGGACTAACGGTTCTTTTACAAAAATGCCTTTTTCGACCGGCTCATGGAGCTCTCATTCTCACTCTGCTTTGACTCTGCTTAATTTACAACCAACACACACACGCATGTGTACACTCACGCATGGATTGCCATGGGAAGCAGAGTAAATCTATGTGTGTGTGTGTGTGTGGGCTTGCGTGTTGCCATGCCTGCAGGCGTGCATGTGTATCTGGTGTGTGCACGAAGCTATGTGTGCCTGGTTAATCTGCCTAAATCAGAGGGCACTGCATACCAACCACAATGTCATCAGTTATCTGATTGAGGTAAGTGAATATTTTTTTCTCTTCAACTTTGTTATCTTAGTAGCATTAGCCTACATTATTCTTGAATCTAGACATTGTTCACGTCTCATGTTTTAGGGCATAAATGATTAATATGGACAAAAAAAAAATACTACTGAGCAAGAACAGTATACATATGGCACTAAACTGTGACTCAGTGTAACATCCATTAAAGTGCTTGTGTTTGCTTCTTAAAAGTGTTTGAGGACATCATAAATATGATTTGTATCGCTCTTTATTAGTGTGAATGCTGAAAGCTATACGTATACACTATATATATACTATATATACTATATACTATATCACACTATAGTTATCCAAATCTTTATTTATTATTCTTCCGTACGTTTTTTGGCCACTTTCAACTGCTCTATACTTTGAGCGACAGAAACCATTCATATATCAAAATGTTCAGCTCTTTAAGGACATTTATGCTATTACGTTTCAGCTTTCTATCATAATCCATTGATTTTATATGAATTTTTTGCAGTCTATGGGAGGATTTCTTTGAAAGCTACTATCTCAAAAATTAAAAGGGCTAGAATGTTCATATTTGATGTACAGGTGTCTGGACATGCTTAACATATTAGAACATTGAATCAATAGCGCCACCATGTGGTCAGTTATTAAATGTTTTGCATTTTGGCTAATAACTCATGAACGGTAAGTCCTATCAAAAAGCTTTTTGGTCAGGATGTTCCTCGGATGACCCTGATTAGAATGATATAAGCCACGCCCATTTGCGTCTATGAAACATTTCCGCCATTTTTTTTTCATAAACATATGTTTTGCTTCTGTTGGCACATATTTCATCCAATCTTCACCAAACCTGGTCCATACCATATTTAGAGGACTGCGAACAAGACTTATTCGTTTTACCATTTGTCTGTTATTGGCTAACAAACTTTTGGAGGCGTGGTCTAATGCACTTAATGACGATAACTCCTCAATAATGAATCAGATCTCGACCAATTTTGGGGATGTTGTACACAAGGTGACCTTACAGAAGATAGATAATTGGCAGACCTTCTGGGGAAAATCTGGTCTGATTAGGAGAGATGGCATACATCCCACTTTGGACGGAGCTGCTCTCATATCAAAAAATATGGCTGAGTTTATAGCTAAACCAAAACCATGACAACCCAGAGTTGAGACCAGGAGGCAGAGTTGCAGTCTTACTCGCTTCCCTGCGCTTCCATTAGACCAGTTACCCGCCCTAAACCACATAGAGACTGTGTCTGTCTCCGACCATTTAAATCAATTAAATCAAAAATTAATAATAGACGAATCAATCATAAAAATCTAAAACAAATTAACATTAAGTCTGAAACTGTTCAGCAAAATAAAAAAATTAAATGCGGTCTCTTAAACATTAGGTCACTATCTTCTAAAGCCTTATTAGTGAATGAGCTAATCTCAGATCAGCATATTGACCTATTTTGTCTTACTGAAACCTGGCTATGTCATGAGGAATATGTTAGCCTTAATGAATCCACTCCTCCCAGTCATATTAATACTCACGTTCCTCGAGGTACTGGCCGAGGAGGTGGAGTTTCAGCCATTTTCAACTCCAGCCTTATTGTCAGCCTTAGACCTAAATTTAAATTTAATTATAATTCTTTTGAATGCCTTGTTCTTTATATTTCTCACCCAACCTGAAAACCGTACAGCCAGTTCTATTTGTTGTAGTGTACCGTCCTCCTGGCCCGTACTCTGAATTCTTATCTGAATTCTCAGAGTTTCTATCAAACTTAGTCCTCAGTACAGACAAAGTAATTATAGCAGGTGATTTTAATATTCATGTGGACGTCAATAATGATAGTCTTAGCACTGCCTTTATCTCACTACTAGACTCAATTGGCTTCTCTCAGTGTGTAAATAACCCCACTCACTATCATAATCACACCCTTGATCTTGTGCTGACATATGGCATAGAAATTGAACATTTGATAGTTTTTCCTCAAAATCCCATTTTATCAGACCACCATTTGATAACTTTTGAATTTTTATTGGTAGATTACACACCATTAGACAAAAATGTCTACACTAGATGTCTTACTGATAGTGCTGTATCTAAATTTAAGGAAACAATTTCATTTGTGCTGAATTCAATTCCTTCTATCAATACCTCAGAGGACTCTTATGATAATTTTAGTCCTTCCCAAATTGATAATTTTGTTGACAGTGCTGCAGGTGCTCTACAGCAAACGCTCAACTCCATTGTTCCTTTAAAAAGAAAGATAATTAAGCATAAGAGGTTAGCTCCGTGGTATAACTCTGAAACCCGCAAATTAAAGCAACTATCTCGTAAATCTGATTTGGCGTTCCACTAAACTAGAAGAATCTTGCATAGTCTGGCTTGAAAACCTTAAAACTTATAAGAAGGCGCTCTGTAATGCCAGAGCCGCCTATTATTCAGCATTTATTGAAGAAAATAGAAACAGCCTTAGGTTTCTTTTCAGCACCTTTGGCCAGGCTGACAAAGAGTCATAACACTATTGATCTGAGTATTCCAAGGGCTCTCAGTAGTAACGACTTCATGAGCTTTTTTGATGATACAATTCTACCAATTAGAGATAAAATTCAACAGTCTCTACTTTCAAAAGGCACAGATTCATCAAGTTCCCCAGAAACAGCCACAAAACCTGATTTAAGTTTGGACTGTTTCTCACAGATTGACCTTCCTGAATTAACTTCTATAATTTTGTCATCAAAACCTTTGAATTGTCTCTTAGATCCCATCCCAACTAAACTGTTTAAGGATGTCATACCCTTAATTAGCACCTCCCTACTAAATATAATCAATATGTCTTTGGTAACTGGCTATGTACCGCAGTCCTTTAAAGTAGCTGTAATTAAACCTCTCCTTGAGAAGCCTACTCTCGATTCAGATGTCTAAGCCAATTACAGACCCATCCTTTAGGGAATATTATTCGAAATCACTCCATAAACTTCCATTGTTATGCAGATGATACCCAAATATATTTATCAATGAAGCCAGCCCTTAGTTATGCTGCTATAGGCCTAGACTGCCGGGGGACTTCCATTGATGCACTGAGCTCCTCTCTCCTCTTCTCTATCACTTACCGTTTGTCTGTTATTGGCTAACAAACTTTTGGAGGCGTGGCCTAATGCACTTAATGGCCGATAACTCCTCAATAATGAATTGGATCGCGACCAAATTTGGGGATGTTGTACACAACGTGACCTTACAGAAGTGTGTAAAATTTCACAAAATTCTGCCCACAGGGGGTGCTAAAGTCACCTTATAACATGATATGTCAGCAATTCTGTTGTCTTTAATGGAATGAAACTTGATAGGCAGGTTTTCCATGAGAATCTGCACGACATACTGAATCATGGCAACAACAGCGCCACCTTGTGGTCATAAATAAATCAGCACCATACGTTGACCGAGTGCCCTTAAACGCCTCATCAAAATCTAACTGCGCAAATACCGGAGATCACCACTTTGATCTGACTGCTGCAGTGGTAAGTAGCAGAGTTCATCTGTCCCTGTTCATAAGGTTTTTAAAGTTACTAATACAGGCTTGACATTTTATATGACATGGTAACATGACGCTGGTTTCTCAGATATAATCCAAACAAAACAATAAGGGCAAAACATCTTCCTTGTAAACAAAGGCTTTTATTGTCACCTAGCTAATATTAGCGACATGCTAATGCTAGCATAGCTGCTAACGCTAGCATAACTGTTAAAAGCATTAATGTTGTTATGGTACAGTTACAGGGATAACGTTATTAGTAAGAAGTAAGAGTTTAATAACAGAAAATATTTTGTTTAGTTTTTACCCTCACTTAACTTACAGCTGTTTTGTTAGGTGAGCCAACCATGACTATTTAATATGGTCAGCGCTAGCTTTGGCTGCCTAATCAGTGATCGGATTTTCTGCATTTTTCTGGAACTCTGGTGTTTTGGCGCATCAGCTCAGAGCGCCAATGGGTTGGTAAACACCAGTAAATAGTCGGCGCCAGAATGTTTTGCTATCCACACAGTGGACCAGCTAGGTTGTTAGTATTTATTTTAGCTGTACTTCTGCATTAAATAAGCATTCATATGAGTTTGACTGTGGATGGCAGAGCTGTTGAATGAATTTATGGAGTTTGTTGGTTTCAGCTGTTAGCAGTTAGCTCCACTTGTTAGCTGCTGACTGGCAGCAGCTGCAGGCACAAGCAAGCAGCCAACGGACTAAATATCTGTTGATCCCAGTAGGACTTCACTCAGATCCGGAAAGTCTAGAAAAGCTTTATGGTTTGTTTTCTGTTTCATAGGCGGGTTGGAGTCTTGGTTATTTGTCTGAGTAACTGAGCTGTAAGTAAACAGTCTGAACTCAGCAGAGTTTCTGTGACGGAGCTGACAGTCCAGTTTACATGCAGTATGTATTCTTGGTGTTGAATTTAAACCGCCAGACTAACAGATGTTACATAATTAGAAAATATTCAGATTGAAATAAAGTCATTTTTATGTTTCTTAACAGTGACATTGAGTCAGAGTTTACAGTGAACCTGGGTACAAATAGTTTGTCTAGTTTATTATTGTGAATGCTGCAAGCATCTATTTGTACAGATGGGGATGTGTTTTGTATTTTCAGCAGTGCTTTGCAATTCATTCAGTTTTCAGCATTCACACACATTTTCCGAACGAAATGCATTTCTAGTTATTGTGTGTGAGCTGTGAAGCTCCTGTACGTTTTTTGGCGGCTTTCAACTCCTCTGCACTTTGAGCCACAGAAACCATTCAAATATCAATGTTCAGCTCTTTAAAGACAAGTGCGACATTACTTTTCAGCTTTCTATCATAATCCATTGATTTTATATAATTTTTTAAAATTATTAAAATTTATAATGGCAGTCTATGGGAGGATTTCTTTGAACGCTAACATTTCAAAAAATAAAAGTGCTACAATGTTCATATTTGATGTCCCATCTGGACATGCTTAACATATTAAAACATTGAAACAATAGCGCCACCATGTGGTCAGTTATTAAATGTTTTGCATTTTGGCTAATAACTCATGAACGGTAAGTCCTATCAAAAAGCTTTTTGGACAGGATGTTCCTTGGATGATGCTGATTACACTGATATAGGCCACGCCAATGGTACCAAGTAGATTGATATAGGCCACGCCCATTTGTGCCCTTTTTCTGCCATTTACTATGCAAATGGCTGCGTCTGGTAGTTTGCAGCTCCCACATGCAATTTATTTAGAAATTGCAGAATTTTCTTGTATGTTTTGCTGCCCTGGAGACACAAAACATGCCAACAAGCTAACATTACCTCCAGCTAACTGTTAACCTAACTGTTGGACAACGTTACAGTCTAAGTTAAAGACACAAACACAAAACTTAACATTACATTGGGTCGTTAATTTACAGAAAATAAAGGAAAATGTTTTCTTACCTGATATCGCCAATATTTTAGCAGGATATAAGTTAATTTAACTTTACTTAGGTGACCAAACAGATTCCGTCTCACCCCTCCTCTGTGTCCATATTCCAGATTTTTGTTCTCCGTTGATATCTCACAACTCAAATTGGATCAAAATAAGAATTTTGCAGGCAGATGTAAAATAATCCAGGTAACAGCCAGACCAACTTCAGTGCAGATGCAAAATGAGATATAGCCTGATGGTGGCATAAGGACAACAAATGAAAAATTTAAAATCACTAGGGTTCAAGGAGCATGAATGTGCTCAGAATATTTTCTTGGCAGTCTAGCTGGTACATTTTAGAATTTGTTTTGTACAAGATTCAATATTGGTGTACTGTTACTACTAAATGAAATGTCAGGGGATAACCAACAATATTATGGTTTCTCTATAGGTGATCATGAATAATCATGACAAATTTCATATACTGCATATCCAGCTATTGATTTTCAACATACCTGTCATGGACCAAAGTGTTGGTCATGTTGATGGTGGAACAGGAAGGGTTACAGGATCACCACTTTATTGGGACCACAAATATCCATAAAAATTCCATGGCAATCTGGTTAGATGGGCCAACAGACTGATTGACTGAAATGGATTTACAATGTCTGCACGAGATGAAGGCCATCATCATGTACTGGTGAAATTAAAGGCTAATCCAGCATCAATTCAGGGCAGAAGGCACATATATTTATACCTCAATCATGGGTGTCAAAGCGTTTTCTTGACTTTAACAGCAGATAAAAAGCAGCTGCTTTGACAGCCATGACAGATAGAGCTGCAGCTGCATTCCAGATACCACCACTGTTATCTTTCAGTATTGCTTTTTGATAATATTTTAAAACACCATATGGAATCAGTTTGCTATTCCTTGCTCCCTGTTTTCTCTCTTGATTTATGAGTGAACAACGCATACAAAAGGTTTAGAAGGGGTCTAACTGTGGTTACATGTCCAAAATGGCTTGGTCCTAACTAGCACCAAAGTGGGTCAGGTTTTAATGAATGACACAGATCACCAATACAGAAAGAACATCTACATAATTAGTATTAAAAACCATTTCAAAGAGCCAAAACTGTGGGACATAAAATCATTATTCAGATATATATACATATTAATTTGATGTTTGTCTTTTCTTTTTATAGCATTGTGTCATGTGATTTGTCTGTGCCATTGTGTCTGTGATTTGTGAATCAGGAGCAGTGAGATTTATTGTTACTGAGGACTTACTAATTCTTCAGAGGGTTGTATTCAGTTTGGTAGTACACTCAAATCAGACCAAAAATACAAAAGTCCATTATTCCTGCAATAAAGAGCTAATGACCCAACAACGGGAATATATTTGCCAGAGCACCCATCTCCTTGAAAGGGCCAAAGGATAAGGAGTCATTAAAGCAGTGTTATCTGGTCCAGATAGCATTGGCATGTCTGTAAAGATCATTATTTTTGCCCCTGGAGCCGTTTGGCAAAGGAAAGCAGGGCTAACTGCACACCCAGTGCTAACTCAGGGGTCAGCTGTAACACAGGGATGAAGACGCTAACGATACGCAGCCTGGCAGCTAATGCTTTTCCTAAATGATCTTAATGACTGCAGACCCTAATGTGGGAGAGTTCGAGCTCTCTGTTTTTCTTTGTGCTTGGTCAGCTCACTGTAGCTGCCAGGGGCATGGCCGAGTTGTTGCTTTTTTTTTTTTTTTTTTTTTAACTTTTCTCAGGGTTTCCACTACTTTGATATTTTTACCCTCTTTTTGGGTGGAGGGAGGGCAGGAGTACATGTCTCACTGAAGGCCCCAGCAAGCTGTGAGCATATAATATTGTAATAAAGAGTCTTAAATAAAACACAGTCTTGCAGTATTATGCTCCCAGTTCAGTCTTCCCTCTGGTAAAGCTGAGTGTTTATGTGAAGGAACACTCCAACTTTCAGACAGACACAGAAGAGAACCAGAAGAGGCTGAGTTTTGCTCGATGCAAGTAATTTTCTCAAGTCAGTTTTGTAGATGGATGAAGTGTTTAGTGTCACTTTACTGCTATCTGTTTAAATAGTAATATGACAATAAAAAAGGCTAAACTAAGTCCTCTGGTCACTCTCACAAGGCACAGAAAGAAATTAAAAGAAGCAACTGTGGAGTATATTTACTCTAGATTCAAAATAAAGCATTATCTATATTTCCTTTGGGTATTCTTTGGTATCCTTTGGGTATTTTGTATTATAACATTCAAGGTGCATCACTACAATTGCTTATTATCTTTACTTTCCTTATTCTTAAACTGTTAACATTGGTTGGGCTACTTTCACAAGCCATTTATGTCTAACTGAGTAAAGGTGGGTTTATTTGCAATATTCAGTAACATTTCTGCAGTCAAAAATGATTCTTGAGGGTGACCTTAATGTGTTATCTGCTGGTGTCAGAGAGGATGACTCTAATTTTAGGCTTTAAGTAGAAAACACGTGTTTAAGTCCTTGAACTCATGTTTTTTAATCAACATTGATCATGATTTATTTCTGAGATAATAAATATCTTTGAAATACAGAGAAAATACAACATTGCATTTGTGGTCACAAACTGACATCCCGTGACCTATGGTACTTGGAAAGGGGAGGATGCCGCCATTTTAATTTGGGTTTGTCATTTTAGACATTTCTGTTAAAATGATTTTGTGATACCTCTACCTTTCAGGATGCAGTAAATTAAAAAGTGCTAGACTTGGGTAATTGTCATAGAGAACTATGTTTTCCAGCAGAATATATTCAGAACTATAAGCCTTTTATATTCTTTGTAAGGAACTGTTGATACCCTCTTAGAGGCCCTAAAACATGTAAAATCAGTTACCATATGGGTTCTATAGTAAACCTCTCTTAGGAAGACAGAGGGCATGATGATGTGCGCTTTGGCTTGAGCAAATTCATAGCAACACAACAATTATGTTGTAATGGTGCAGATGGCCATCACATTGTGTTGACTCATCCCTGTGACACCAGACAACAGGGTGCTAATGATGCCATGTTATCAGCAGCAGGGGTTAACATCTTACTCCAGAGCAGCTGAGCCATAACACATGACACGCCTGCCATTAGTGAGAATCCTCCCCACAGTAGCCACACTTTCTTTTAATTTGACTAGGCTATAATCTCCATCTACTTTGAGTGTTTTCATCTACTAAAGGACTTTCAACAGCTTGAGCCTAATCAAAGAGTTTCTCTCTTTTCTTTGTGTCTCTAGATAAGGAAATTCAATTAGCTTAATTGGCCTGGATATTATGCTCTGTAATGTGATGTAAGCATCACTGTCGACAAACTTCACAGGACACTTTAGAACACCTTGTTAATTAGAGCAATAACTTTAATCCAAATGTTTTACCTCAACATTCCAGATGATTCTAAATTGGAATCCAGGTAATCAGTTGCAACAACTCATGAAGAGATAGCTGGCGCCCCTTCTGCTGATAGCAAAGTATAAATGAAGCATTGGCTTTTCTCTTGTTCCATGTTTGACATATGACAGTACCAAAATAGATAATACACTTTTTCCTCTGACAAGATGAAAGTCTATTGTGTTTTTAGAGCCAAACAAAATATGGAATGGAAAAATACATGAAGATCTTCAATCTGAAATTTTGTGAGTTTCCTTTCATCAGAGCAAAACTGAAAAGGGCATTTCACAAGCAGCTGGGACAACATGCTGAGGAAATGATTGTATTTTAGATCAATCATATATCATAGGCTGCATCATGCTCTGTTGGTTAAGGTAATGGACAGTGAACAGGCTCTTTCTGGTGGCTAGTTTGCATCTAATGTTATGCCCTTGAGCTAGATACTTAACCTTAGTTGCTTCAGAAAACACAGTGCCTTATAAATGGATATGTTAAGTGTGAAAGTGTAAACTTTAACAGATATAAATCTCAGCCAGACAGCTAATTGAAATACCAGTCAAACTTAAAAGAGTGAAAAAAGACACCACACTCACCGGTAACACAATAAAACTGTATTACATTTGTGCTTAAAATTATTGCAATTACAGTATTTACAAGCGTTGTCCTAAAAATAAACATCTCATGCTGGATGACACATAAAAAGAAATCATTGTACAATAGCAAGCAAAAATGAATATTTCTTTTATGTACACCCACAATTTACAAATTAATGGAGGGTTTATTTTATTTGTCAGCTAAGAAATTATGCTGAGCACTGTTGCACATGCTCAGATGCTGATATTTAATACTGAAAGATTGAAAAAAAATTCTCAGCAGAAAAGGACACAACTCCTCTGCAGCAGGGAGCTATTATGACCGAGTTGACTGAGTCTTAAGCTGACTTACCTGCTGCTGAGGACACTTAACTGAAGCCAAAGCTGTGATGCAAGTCACACAACCATCCTCAACATTAACCAAGAAATCATTGATTGGATTCAAGTATCATCATGTCAAATGATGCCAAATTTTGAACAACAGGTGATGCACTGAATGCTTATCAAATAAATAGTGTACAAAAAGTTACCAACCCCCATCCCCAATGATCCGTATACCTCTACAACCATTACAATAACCTGCCTCCAAGAGCATTTCCCCACAATTCAGTTTGACCAGTGTGAAAGCAAGCTTTGAATAAATAGAAAGACTCCATCAAAAATACACAGCCCTCTTTCACAAGAACAGAGCCTGGAGTAAGTCCAAATCCAGGTTGCTCAAATACTGCTGAAAGTAGCTTTGACGGAATATATATTAGGAATGGAGCTGACATTTATCACATCGTGAAAAATAGTCTTCAGACATAAAGTCTGGTCCATATAATGTTTAAAGCTGCAGCCACTTGGGAACAGCAGAACAAGCTGAAAACACAGCAGTTGTAAATTTGTTGGCTAACGTGTTAGCAGTCAACAGTTGCCTATTTACACATCCAGCAGACAGAGCATCACAATAATTTATTTGAAGTCATGTGTCCACCTGATGAGTGTAAGTCCAAAATTTACTCTCCTTTTATCTCTGGTTTGATCTCCACCACCTTCTGAGAAAAATATCTGTAGCTTTCACTGCTAAATCCTCTACTATGTTCACCAGCTAGTCTCTGACTGTGTCTGCTGTTTGGTGCTGAGCAGATAGTATACGCTGGGTTTTTTTGAGTTTTCTCACTGTAAACTGCTGTCTGCTGCTGCTAGAAATGGGGTTGGTACAAGCAGAGTGTGCTGGCCAGAAAACCAAAACAATGATCTAAATGAGGTTAATAAACTCACATGAGCTGGAAATGATTAGTGCAGCTTTAACCGTATTCAAGAGATGCATATTTTGAACGAAAAGGTCTTTTGATTGGCATTCAAACCATACTTGACCACACTTTTTCTTTGTCAATTCTGAGATGGTTCGATTAGAAAAGCAGACCTACTAGTCTTCACGGGCAATGGCTGGACTCGTAGTAACATAGTTGTGACCAACCCCCCAAAAACTCTCAAAAATATTTATGCACTTCATCCAGAGAAAAGCACTGATCATTTAACAAACTTGTTGGCCAACACAGCTGTGTGATATGGAAGTGTGTTGATAATGTGATTAATGTTCTGAATGCACAATATGGACCAGACCCAGCCTTTGTGCGACTGCATGACAAATAACCCCGCAACCTGAAGAGTGAACCACATGCTCACACACATGCTCATGCTCACACACACACACACACACACACACACACACACACACACACACACACACACACACATACACACACACAGCAACAAATCTAAAATCATTATTTTTACCTCCCTTCACTTTACATTCGCAGTGTTGTTTTTTTTTTTTACATACAGTAAAAAGATCTTTATCTCAAAATTACATTGATTGACAATACCTCAGTGTATTTTAGATTCAAGTAGAAGTTGATGGCCGGTGCAGTCAGGTGGGATACCTTGTCAGATAAGATGAGATAAGACTGCTTTTGGGTGGGTTAATTTTTTCCCCAACAACCAGGAGAAGCTGATGGTAAAAAATTGCTCTGAGGCCAGTGTTTTGTTGGCCAGGAAGAAAGAGGCAGCATCCGTCAGTCACAAACAAACAAATGGACAAACTTTTTATTTCATACTTTATAGTCTGTTGTAGGCTTCCAGGGCCTTTCCCTGCCACACTGCAGTCTCTATGGCTATTCTGTACAGCAGAGTGTCCCTCCCATGGAGGCTTGCTTCATTATGTACATGCGGGGCACAGGAGTAGGACAGGAGGCAATAGTGCTTTTTGTTGTGTGATTGCAAGCTCTCCTTCAGTCTCTCTCTTTCTCCCACTCCTCCTCTCCTCCTTTTCCTATGTGTTGGCCTGAGGGTCAGCGGACCTGGGGAGCGTAGCCCTCCTTCATCAGCCCCTCCTCATAGTCTGTCTGGCACAGGATCATGTTGTTCTTCAGGAAAAACTTGTCTCCCACACAAAACCTGCACCACACAAAGAAAGAGAGAGTGGGGAGGGGTGTTTACATAAGCATCAAAGCAAGAATCTCATCATTAGCACTGAGCTGAAGGCTAGCAAGCTTAGCTGGCTGCAGCACTAGCTTTCTGACTGTAGTGCAAACTCTCTACCTAACCTACTGTAACCTCAGTGCCAACCCACCCTTCAGCTGCAAAGCTGCTTGTGCAGACAAGGAGCTCTCTTCTAGAAATCAGTCAACTCATTTACAAGGGAGGAAATGCAGTGCTTGAGGGATGTGGGTTAGTTTTGTTGGGTTAGAGAGGGCGGGGGTGGTCTGATGTATATGGATGGAATTATCTCTGTTCCAGACTGCTGGGGTTCCTTTCCACCTGCAGGTGTTACTGAAACCGCCATGACCTCAGCAGCCCCATCCTGCTCCAGCCAGGGGGGCCACAGTTATGCTTGACCTTTCAGCACAGCGCCAAGTGGAGATTATGTTGAACGTGTAAGAGCCGTAACTCTTGCTGTATTGTCCTGAGGGCCGCTTATCTCCCTCATTGTGCAGGTTGGACAAGGTCGGCAAGCACTGGTGCCAGTGTTTACCGGGGGGAGGTGTAGCTGCGGTGGGGGGTGGGTGGGGACAGTGAGCCTCACCTCCGTTTAACTGCCCTGGGTGTTAAGACGGCTAAGTTCAGTGCTGGAGCTGTATACAGCGGATGGAGTTCAGGTACCTGACAAGCTCAGGCTGTTCACAGCATTTATTCAGGGCTGGAGGGCAGATTGAGAGCATGATTTGTTACATCCATTTGGGACCAATTAGCAGGATTCAAACACACCATAGGTATTGGCACAAAATACCAAAAAGAGTGACAATAATGTATAATGCCAAATGTTCTGAGGGAGAGATGATAATTATTTTGAAACACAGATCATGTAAAGCTGCACACTCATAACTCTGCTGTAGTCTCTTTAAATCATCAACATTTCAATGCAGGATGAAATGAGGATCAGTCAGTCATCTATATCTCATATAATATAAAAGCTGATTTTAGTGATGTCATCCTGTCAACCTTCACAGTACTGTAGGAAATGAATTAAGCACCCTTCATCATTGTCTCCTTCTGGGAGTTCTTGTGCTTCCTTGAACAAAGGAAACACAAGAACATCAACATACATCGGTATCAAGAGCCTTGAGTATTTTTAATAACATTCCCCAAATGTTTGGTTCATATAAATAGCAGAGACAGCAACAGACACATAAAAGCAGCTTCACCTCGCTATTGTTCTTTAAAGGGGACATGAAATGTGCATATTTTGGCACTGGTAGCACCCAAATATATTTGAAAAACACCATGCCCAAAATCAGATTTTATAAAGTTGCTAAAACCACAGATATGACCAATTTATTTTCAATTTCTTCCTGGCTATCTAGCTAGTGAACCTTCATGACATCATTGTCTACATAAGTTGTTGGTTCCATTGGCCAGTGAAGCATTTCTGGTGTTTACTTTGATTTGTCTGTTTTTTACTAGGTGCTATAATAGTTAGTAGTTTTTTCTATTGATGTTCTATTTTTGGAGACTGATAATTTGTGACATGGGACGCTGCATGAGTCACTACGCTCCATTGTATTGTTATTTGTCATGTTTCTACTTATTATTAGTGACATGGGGCACCACACGAGTCACTATGCCCCATAGCTATGCAATAGCAATGGAGCATAGTGACTCAGGTGGTGTCATGTTATTTGTCATGTTTCTTCCACTTCTTATTATTCCTCTTCCATACAAAATTTTGGCGCATAACTAGTCCTGCAGCTTTGAGAAAACCCATGTGAATTATACATCAAAACATGCAGCTCGTTCGGGAATGGTGTGCTATGACTTTTGGTGAAGATATTGAAATTTTTTGCGACGTAAGTTGTGAAAAGCTGCGAAAAATTTCCCATAGGAAATGAATGGGGAGGGGTCAAAAAATGTCCACATTTTAGGGGCAATTTCAAGCTTCAACTACTTCGCCATACTTTGATCTACAAACTTCATTCAAACTTTAAAATGTTCACAACGTTGTCAGATATTAAGCTTATATTCAATTTATTGATATCTTTTATACTTTTTGATCTGTGACTTTTAACGTTTCATGCCCAATGAAAGTTTAACATGAGTATGAATTGTGTGGAATGTTCAGAGCTAGAGTGTTGGCTGTTTAAATTTATCTGAAAAATTTCTGAATGAATCGTCCTTTCAGCCACATATTTTGGTCTACACAAATAATTTTTTCCACAGTAGTGGGCACACTTGTCATTTAAATGGCCAACCGTAGTTCAGACACTAACAGAATTTGAACTGTCAGCCCTTTTGTGAAGGGGTTATCGGACAACTGTCCCATATTAAGTAAGGAGGCATGGGTTGCCATGGAGAGCAAAGTAAGTCTGTGTGTGTGTGTGTGTGTGTGTGTGGGTTTGCGTGTGGGAATGCCTGCGGGCGTGCATGTGTATCCGGTGTGTGCAAAGTTATGTGTGCCTGGTTAATCTGCCTAAATCAGAGGGCACTGCATAGCAACCACAACATATTCAGTCATCTGATTGAGGTAAGTTGAATGTGACATCATTCTGTGATGTTTTAGAGCATAAGTGATTTATATGGACAAAAGCAAGAGCAGTATACATATGGTGCGAAACTGTGACTCAGTGTATTTAAACAGTATAGCTGTCAATGTCCATTAAAGTGCTTGTGTTTGCTTCTGTCACGTTCAGAGTGATGTTAAAAGTGTTTGAGGACATCATAAATATGATTTGTATCGAGATAGACCGTCTTTGTTGAAAAGTAAAATATTAAATAATAAATATTTTTATGTTTCGTGTATACATTTTGTATAACCAGAAATAGCCGTGCTATATAGCACACCAGACTCCTTTGAAAAAAACATATATTTAAGATGGCAGAGCATGGGAGGTGCTGCTATAGCACAGCTAGCTGCTTAGTCTGTGTGTGTGCCTGGGTGAGTTTCGGCGGTTGAAGAAGTATTCAGATCCTTTCCTGAAGTAAAGTACCTCACATCAACGCCAAAAAAGAGACTGTGAGGTAGATCTGTGCTCTTTTAAGAAAATTTAGTCTTTCTGTCAAAGGAGTCTGGTGTATTTGAACAGCAGTGACGGCTCACTGGCCAAACAGGTAGATGCACAGATCACAGATTAAAACTGACCTTCATTCTGTAAACACTGTTAGTGTAGTAACATAATGCTATTGTTGAAGAAGTATTCAGATTATTTTTAAGTAAAAGTCCACTATGAGTAATCCTATTTCGGTGAGACAAAAACCCTTATTTTACTGTTCATATAAACACTAAACTGTAAGTTACACACCCGGAGAACTACGTAGATACTTTAATATAACGATATTATAGTATCTATTGGGCTCTATACATACAGTCAAGTCCGAAATGATTCATACCCCTTGCGGCAAATTTTGTCTTAAAGTTACTTTTATTCAAGCAGCATGTCTTTTTTGCCTGGAAAATAAAAGCTGAGAAATATTTATTTCCACAATGATGCCTCTTTTACATTGTCTTATTACCTCCTGTAGACGCCTGTGTCATTTCAATATCTGAAATGTATTAAGAAATGTAGTCATAATGTACAGGTGTGCTCCTGGTGATGTAGAAAACCCATAAATTATAGTTATTATGAACATGACTTAAAAGTCCATGTATATATAGTATTATTATAATTATATATAGGTTTATATATTTTTATGTTTCGTGTATACATGATACAGAAAAACACACAAAGTGTAATGATCAGCACTAATAATTAACGGTCATACCGCTGCCTGAAATCATAACAGAGCTATCAATGATACCTCTGGCTCCTCCCAGATGAGGGTTCCCCATCAGCTGCTGGGGCTCCCTCACACATGAACCACCGGCACTGGCCTGTGTCACTTTCAAAATTTCTGCTGCACATATTTTGTGGTAATTATTATCTTGTTAGGTAGATCTGCTCCACTTCTTTAAATTATTTTATGATTGATTTTATGTCCATAACTGTATCATATGAAGGAAGATAATGCAAGTGTGGAAAAACACTACAAATAAAACTCTATCTGCTGATGAAAACCATGAGATATTGCTATAAGGTCCAGGACTTAAAGGTCTAGTTTAAATTATTTTGTCAGATATGCAAGTCCAATTTTTTTTTAGTTTGAATTTTAGGGAATTGTTTGACATTAAAATTAAAAATTATACACTTCACACACTATTAATTTCCTCTGACATTGTATTGATATTTATTTTGTAATTCCCTAACCAATCATTAGTGAGTGACCTCTATCTCACCAATGTCATTGTCAGTTGACACGGAAATGTTGCCATTCTTGTGGCCACTTGTTTTTTAGTAGATATATTTATTTTTACGGCACTAGCAGAAGAAGATGCCGGCCCCATTAGTGAACCCTCTTACAAAGCTTTGACTCCATTTTTTTGTCCAACAGAAGGAGGCAGTTGTGAATGAGCACAATACCAGATCTATTTAAATCACTGAAAGAATCCAAAATGTGGGCAGTGATTCAGAAGTCTGGAACCAAGCTAGGCTAGCTTAAATGCTCCCTGGCAGAAATTTCTCCTTTAAGGAGAGACCCTACCTTCTAATGTGGCTACAGTTATTAACATTGCCTTTAGACATTTTGAGGTGACATGCTGTATAGTTCTTTTGAAGCTGATGCTGAATACTGATGCCTGAACACACTGCTCCAAAATCTGAAATTGGTGTTCAGTTCAACTGGTGACTGTGAATTTTATAGAATATGGTTCACATAATTTTCATAGTCATAAACCATTCAGTGAGCTTCTGCTTTCATTATGTTTCTCCACTTATTTATTCAAGTTCAGGTTTTTTTCTTTAATCTTTCACAAATATATACACATTACTGAGAGGGCTCAGTACTCATCATAGAAAAACACACAAAGTGTAAAGATCAGCACTAATAATTAACGGTCACACTGCTGCCTGAAATCATAAGAGATGTCAATGACACAAATACCATTGGGTCCTCCCGGAAGAGTGTTCCTCATCAGCTGCTGGGGCTCCCTCACACATGACCGACTGGCACCGGCCTGTGTCACTTTCAAAATTTCTGCTGCAGAAATTTTCTAGTTAACTGATAGTATCTAAAATATATCTTAAATAAAAGGCAAAAGCTAGACTAGACTGAAATACTGAAAAATTGACAAATGCATAAATATATTATTTGGCCTACTGCTGCTGCTTTTGGTTCATATTGTTGATTTATTAGCCTTATGGACATTTAGGTCATGAATAAAACCATTGCAGGAGTGAGCAGGTAGAACTGACATCGACTAATCAAAAATGCTTATTTAGTTGCGAGCCAATTCCTGGATGGTAAAAAACCCACAAAAACAAATCAGGTCTCAGGCAATTTCCTGGATGGATGGTCAAATGGTCAACACAAAATAATTAACTTATGGGACAATTTCTTGCTTTTTCACACCAAATTATTGTGCCTTATGTTGGTTCAGTGTGGCTATGATATATTTTTTTAATTTGTAACTAGACATGTATGATGCCCTTTTGTCAGGGTACATTATTTTAACTTCATTGTGGGGGTATTGTCATCCTGGAAGAGACCACTCCCATCAGGAAAGAAATGTTTCATCATAGGATAAAGGTGATGACTGTATTGATTTGCACTGGCCCTTCTCTCTAAGGGGACAAGTGGACCCAAACCATGCCGGCAACCCCCCTCCCCCATCCCCCCATCTCACCCGTTTATTTATTTTTTTTACATCAGTAGGATTGCTTCTCTCACTCCTCCTCCTCTCATGGCCGTTGTCCCTGCCTTCCACTTATTTCACACAGCCAAATTGTTTCTGCTCGGTGAAATGTCAACAGCAACTAACATCTGTGCGCCAGTTATGATGAGGATATTATGCTGGGCCCATCAAGGGCATGTCTAATAAAGGACCTTGTGTTGCCCTAGTATTTCCAGTTTCTTAAAAAAAATTGCAGGGTACATCTTCTATATAACTCTTTGTTAGAGAACACTCATATATTGGTTTGCTGCTGAACTTGACTTTTCAGCTAAAAATTCAGCTATTGAGTGCTGCTGCTGCTATTATAAATAGGGATATGATGTGTTGCTGTTTTAACCATCATATATACAGTGTATATATGAAACCTGCAATGGCCCACTGAAAACACAGAATCCTCAGAATATTCAGCAAAAAAGTTAAGCCACATTTTTTTAGTTTAGTGTTTAAACAGTGAATCAAATCATCCAACAGACTTTCTGATTTTGTGGTAATTATTATCTTGTTATAGATCTGCTCCATTTCTTTAAATTATTTTATGATTGATTTTATGTCCATAACTGTATTGTATGAAGGAAGATAATGCAAGTGTGGAAAAACACTACAAATAAAACTCTATCTGCTGATGAAAACCATGAGATGCTGCTGTAAGATCCAGGACTTAAAGGTCTAGTTTAAATTATTTTGTCAAATATGCAAGTCCAATTTTTTTTAAGTTTGAATTTTAGGGAATAGTTTGAGATGAAAATCAAAATTTAAAAATTATACACTTCACACACTATTAATTTCCTCTGACACTGTATTGATATTTATTTTGTAATTCCCTAACCAATCATTAGTGAGTGACCTCTATCTCACCAATGTCATTGTCAGTTGACATGGAAATGTTGCCATTCTTGTGGCCACTTTCTTATTTTTTAATAGATATATTTATTTTTATGGCACTAGCAGAAGAAGATGCCGGCCCCATTAGTGAACCCTCTTACAAAGCTTTGACTTCATTTTTTTGTCCAACAGAAGGAGGCAGTTGTGAATGAGCACAATACCAGATCTATTTAAATCACTAAAAGAATCCAAAATGTGGGCAGTGATTCAGAAGTCTGGAACCAAGCTAGGCTAGCTTAAATGCTCCCTGGCAGAAATTTCTCCTTTAAGGAGAGACCCTACCTTCTAATGTGGCTACAGTTATTAACATTGCCTTTAGACATTTTGAGGTGACATGCTGTATTGTTCTTTTGAAGCATACTGATGCCTGAACACACTGCTCCAAAATCTGAAATTGGTGTTCAGTTCAACTGGTGACTGTAAATTTTATAGCATATGATTCACATAATTTTCATAGTCATCAAACCATTCAGTGAGCTTCTGCTTTCATGCCTTTAATTTTTCACAAATATATACACATTACTGCGCGGGCTCAGTACTCCCCATAGGAGCTTGCTATAGCTTTCATTAAAGGCATCCCTGAACATCACATCTGTTTCACATGTTTTCACATCTGTATGGTATCTATAGAGTTGTATGTATATTATGGTCTGCAATCAAATGGTACTAACCATACACTCAGTTGCCCTCTGCAGCTGCTGTCTCCCTCTCTCCCTTCACGTTCTTCCCTCTATCTTCCTTCCTTTATTTAGAGGTGACTATGACTAATGAGTCTTTAGAGACCTCTTGTTGTAGGAGGAAGAGAAATAATGGCTTCCACAGGCACACACTTAAAAGATGTATTGTGTTGCCAGCTATTTGCCTCAGAGGCCCATGTTAACTAGAGTAGTCACTTTCAACTCAAATGAAGAAACAGTGAGATTGTCAAAGAGAGAAAATAGTCTCAATTGCACCAAATCTAATTACTGTTAGGATGCATGCAGGTTCAGAAACACTTGGCCCTATGACACTGACGCTTAATTGTAACAGCATGTTGTAAATCTTCTCTGGCAGACTGCTGCTGGGCAATCAGACAGCAGCAGTACAAGGGCATGCTGAAGATGATTTTTTCTTTGGTGAATGAAATGTAGGGAATATAGTTTCACATCTGGAAATGAGGCAATCATATTTTTAAAATGTATTTTGTCTCAATTTTTGGTGCTAAACACCCACTGCCATTGTGTTTTAAAACTCAACTTCATTAAAGCATGAATTTTTTGTCTGCATCTGTGAAGCTCAGCATTCACATGTCAGGTTTCTGTACTGTACCACTCAAAAATCAATTGTTAATTAAACAATGTGGCCACAAGTATTTTCCCCTGGATTCTTTGTTCAGTTCTGAGGAGAAAAAACACATCACATCCTGTCTGCCAGGCAAAGACCACCCTAACACAGTGCTGTATTTAAGGGCTGCCTCATATACAAAGGACCATCCTTCAGATAACACTGGACTCAACCTATGCCTACGCCCACAGACAACAATCTATAGATGATTCCCTTCCCTTCTTTCCCACTGTGAATGTTAAAATGCAAATTATTGTCTTTGACCAACTGTAAACTGTCTTGACAGTACTGACCTTTGAGAAAATGGTGGGTCCAAAATGGAGGAAGGCATCATATTAGCTGTAACGCACAATCCAATTTAATATGACCCTGCTCTGCAGAAGTATAAACTCCAGAAAGAGATTAGTCATGGTCTGCATGCAGTCATGAGGTAGGAGTGGATGGTACAAACCTCGAATGAACTATGTTAGCTTAATGTCTGATTGTCCCCTAATCCCAGTCCCCTACATCACCAAGTTTCCATTACCACCACTTTCATGAGGATGAAATTTTACATTTTACTGATAATGGCAGTCCCATTCCAAAGATTCTTCCAGATGCAGTCCACTTCAGAGGGCTCAACCGGTGCATCCTTTTTATTGTTTTTTGTTTTGTGGATGAGGTTCAGCTCTCGTCTTCAGTACTCTTAAGTCTACCCTGTCTTAGGACATGCCCTTTGAAAGAGGTAGCTAATAAAATGTGACTCAGTTCAAAACTATAGACATGCACATCAGTCCATCATGACATGTTCTGTCTTAAAACTCTGAAGGATGTGGCCCCCGATGTTACACAGCTAGGGTCTTCAGAATGTTGAAATGTATGAAACACTATTCTGTCACCTTGATGAGTGGAGAAGCCATTTATTTGTATAAAATTTGTAATTTTTACTTTTTATTGTGATTTTTTTCTCCAATAGTGCAGGATTAGGAGGCTGAATTCTGTTCTCTAGCAGCCTGGCTGCAGAGGCTCTAAGTTATCAACACCAATCATACACAAAGTGACAACTGTGTCCCTTATTGCCTATTAGGCCCCCATCTAACAAGCCTAACCCATGACATACAAGGCACCAGTGGCTGAGTTTAGCTGTGCTGAACCCAATTGGTGTCACTCTCTCCTTCCAAGGCTCCAGTATGGAGCCTCCCCCTTCATCAGCACTGACCTTCCCCTGCACTGTCACCCATCCTGCTCTCTTCCGCTCCCCTCTACTCTAACCTTCCTCCAGCCTCCCTAGACTGTGGCCTCTAGCTCATCAGGGGGAAATTGGGCCAGCACTGGCTAGATGATGAGGCTGGACGACAGCCCCATCGATTAGCTGTCCCCCAGGGCTGATCTGTGGCTAACTGCTTGCTGGATGGAGTCTCATATCTCCTTCCTTATTGCCAATACCCCCACCCACACCAACAACCCCACAGTGCTCAGAACCTGCCCCCTGTCCCTTTGGCCCTAGGACCATGGTGGTGCTTCGTTTCCCCCAGCCCAGGTATGGAAAATAACAGGATGGTGGGTGGTCATGATGGTAGATTTATGTCCAGTTTAACAGAGTAAGGCCACATTGGGTGCAGACATGAGCAATCAAAACCAATGTAGGATCCTATATTTTCACTGATAGACCAGGGACAGGAGCTATTCACTCCCCTCAGCTTGATGCCATTTCAAAGTCATGCACAGAGCGAAGAAATGGGGGGAAAAAAGGCTTTTGCTCTCTGGCAGATACACAAGTAAGATAACTGGTGAGGCTTTTCCATTTATCTTATTCCTGAAGCAGGTTCAGCTCTCAATGCTTCTTTCGTGGCAAGCAAGAGATTACTGCCAATTTGATGGTGATGATGACAAAGAACAAAGAAGTGGTTGCAGGTCATGATCACAGTGACATGTCCACTTTCAGCTCACCGGCCCATCTTTCCATCTCTGTCCTTCACTAATTGGCCTATCACTTAAGCATGGCCCTTAATAGCTGAGCATGGCAATGACCATTAGAGTCCTGCCTGTGAGTCACTGATGAAATCAGAGTAATCACTGGCTTTGAGTTCCCTGCCCTTGCTTGGTAGGTTGGATGTACCCACAAAGTAACTGATGGTGTGGACAGATGCATGGGTGTAAGTGTGTGTGTGTGAGTGTGTGGTTGGGGGTTGCTGTATGTTCATACTTGATTGTAGCAATTCAACCTTCAAACGCCAACATGCGTTTCAGCTAACCTGCAGGAGTAATGGATAATTACACCGCATGACCCCTGCTGACCCCCCTATAGCCTGCTCTGTTTATCAGATTTCACATTTTCTGACGATGTTCCACAGAGAAATCTCTGAGCCATTTGTGAGATGGATTAGATTGCTTTATTGAAGGACTCGTGGGGGAGGGGGTCAGTGGGGGCTTTCATGTTTGTTTGAGGCTGGGAAATGAGAGGGGACAGAGATGGTGTGGTGTAGATGAACAAGGTGGCAGATCAGTATGCCAGACAAAGAACAGAAGCCCATTTTCAGACTGGCCGCAATGAGACATAGGGAAACAGGGAATCTTAAGTGAGATTTCCTGATAGATCTCAGGCTGAGGCTGAGAAAATTTGTAAAAGGTCATTCTATTAATCAGGATATAAATGTTGAATAACCCACTTAGACTCATTAGTAATGTTGAGGACATCACTAAGAATGCATTATACCTGCTGTGAATCCCAAATGTTCTAAAAGAAAAATTATTTCTGTCACAACTGTAGATTTATGACTGCAGAGATTAAATCACTGTGGCATAAAACTCCCTCTCCAAAACAGTTTCTCTCAGAACAACAGCCAGCTGACTTGACAACTCTCATGATACTTGCAATGTCAATTCTGAAAGATGCAAAAAAATGTATGAACAAATACAAAGGGAATTACAGTAATAATTTAACCATCAGAATTTGATTTCAAAGTTTAAATGCCCATTGAAATATGTTATCATCAATTATTTGATAATATGTCACTTATGTTACAAGTAGCACAACATTGATGTTCTACTTTTGGGGCAATGCAGTTTCTCTAGGATGTGAATTCAGGTACATAGAACAATCCTTTAAATTTATATTCCTGTATAGATATTTCTCCCATAACCTCTCCACTAATGTAAAGAAACAAAATGGAAAACAAAAAGTCAAAGCTGAGGAACAGCTTCAGTTAAAGTCAGTGCCATTCCATAAATCTTAGCCAGGCCCCAGTGAAATTGTGATAGGCATCTGAGCAGTGCCTACAAGGCCACAGCAGACCATGTGAAACTATTTTATTCAATCTATTTTATTCAACAGTTCATCAGCTGCCCTAATGTAAAAAGAAAGATTTGCTTGCACTTAAATGGGTTTTAATGTGGGAGAGCAGAGTTGGCCTGCCTGGGCCTGGCTGATGAAGATTAGCTGACTTCTTCCATTAGGGGAGGCTGTCTGGTGCAGCCGGCTGAAGTGGCAAGACAATAACCAAGTGCTAATTGTGCATAACCAGGTCCTTTGCCTTTAGCATGGGAGTGTGTCTGATTTGTGTGTGTGTGTCTGCATGCCGACATCTGCAACAAAGCCGAGGAAAGTGAGAAAGACAAAGGAACCCAGCCAACATGTAATCTTCCTGATGATGTGTGATGTTCCCCTATGGTTTTGATAGTGTTTCTTGAAACAAAAAACCTCAAAAGGCCTGACAGTTTTATGAAGCAGACCATGTTAGACTATTTACACAGCTAATTCTATCATTTTTCATATGTATTCCATTAAGGAAAGACTGTCTAAAAGTGTGCTCTCCATTTCCATTTGTATGACTAGAGTGACTTGAGTGACACAAGGAGGCAGCGGGAAGCAGCTAGGAGGAAGCTATGAGGACAGGCTTTTTTCTCTACCTTTGAATGTGCCCATTTAGAAGAGGTATAGACAGTGTTGCTTTTGGACATGGTAGGATAAAGTATCATACGAGCTAGTTAATTTGAAGGAGACACTGGCCTTAACTTCAGCAGGTGTCCCTGAGGCCCAGGTCACCGGTTAGAGTGATAGATCTCTGATGTGGGATCTTTCTTCAACTATTAGCTTGGGTTTAACTTGGGTTTACCATTCTGCAATCTTGATTCCCAGAATGGTAGTTTGACCGGATGCAGGTATGGGAGAGGAGCAGGAGTGTGGTTCACTTACTTACCTCTGATTGCAGAGCTGGCATGCGAAACAGTCCAGGTGGTAGACGTTCTCCTTGGCCCTCATGACCATCTCAAAGGCTGGAATTAGCTTGCTGCAGGCTGCGCAGTTCCCTGTTACACCAAACAACCTGTGCACACATATACACACAAACAGACAGACAGACACATACACATACACAAGAAAAAAATACATAGTGTTAATATTTTCCCTTATTCTCAGGATTCAAAGCATACTGCATGTTATTGTACAGTACAAAACAGTAAGTCTGGGAGGTGCCTAGATTTGCACAAGAACTAGAAATACAGGGAGACTAACACAGCCTGACTTGAACCTGTGAAGAAAAATAAATGTAACAGCCAAGAACCATAAGTGTACAATTAAAACAGCTGTAGAGGTTCTAGGCTAACAGTGTCCCACTACTTTCAGTCTTTGTGCTAAGCTGGGCTAAACATCTGACTCAATCAAGCACAGGTTTTTCCACAAGTGTTGGTAGACATAAAGGATGGCTCCTGTATTCTCACACATATACAACATTTCAAAACGATGTGAAAAATTACAAAACAATTTTTTCACTTTCTTCACATATATTTTTTAATATCATATATACAACCTTAAGAAAAATACTCCAGCATTAACATCATCACAGATTAAAAAAAACCCCAAAAAAACAGCAACCCCCCAACCTATCAGATTAAAGTTAGACTGACAGAAGTGCCATACAGTACAGAGAGTAAAACAGTATTTTTTCCTTACTCTTTTTTTAATTTAATAAATCAAATCTGTATTTAACTTATTTATTCATTTACTTTTGTTGTTCTTGAGGATTTTGTGACAGGGCACAGGTGCAATTGTTTTCCCACTGACTGATTGCGTGTCATTTAATGAGAAAGCTGACTGCTGTCATACATGCTTTGATGACACTGCTGTCATACATTCTCTGATGAAAGCTTCAAACCAAAGGGAGATTTGTTAGTCCCTTAGTTTTAAAAACAACCAATGAAAATGATCAAGGTAACCTTTTTTAGTTCCTTTTGTTCTGAATACTTTGGAGAAAATACACAACAGTTAAACACTTTTTCAAGATGCCATGCAAAGAATAGACAATACAGTATTTATATTATTATTTTTGTGTCCATATTTGTCAAATGAAGGGTATGAGAACAGCACATTTGACCTTTTGAATATGTTTAACTCCACCCACAACTATGTCCCACCCTTGCATCCCATAGTTACCAGAAATACACAGAATTATAGGACTACAACTGCTTCTGTCGCTTCTTGGTGGCTCTGAAAATGAGAGTGACAGCTGTCAAAGGGATTGTGATAAACACACTAACATGAGCTGTTGAGACAGATAGGGTCTCTGAATCAGTCACAAAAATAGGTTGAACAGGGCTGGGCCAGAGTAGCACAGTAGAAAATAGCAGGGCTGCAGCTTGTGCCATGGAAATAGATGGGACATGGCTAGCAATACTGCCCAGGGAGGATCCTATTATTTCTTCGCCTGCTCCGGGGACATTAATGCGAGTATTCATTAGGGATTCCAGGCTGTTACTACACAGCGACCTAGACCAGGCTAGCAAGAGAGAAAAAAAATCTGATAACGAAATCATATAACAAAATAACCTATTAGGCAGACTTCTTGAGGCACTTTTAGCTGTCGTTGTTAAAATGATAAAACAGCATGCCACTCTCAGAGTCTGTAAGAGATCGCAATCTGATAAATGATCTCAGGGCTTGGGATATGCAGGGTTGTTTATTAACCTTCAGAAAGTATGTTTCCCAGAGGCAAAGGAAGCAGATAGATTGTGCCCTCATGAATACCTACAGAATTAAGGACCACTGTCAACACACCTTGAGACAATGAAGGATATCTCTTGTTACATGGTAGATGGGTGAAAACAAAGAAGGCCGATTCGATAGATTACTGCTGACTTAATTAAAAGAATTATGCCTTTTCCTTTGAGCCATCTAAATTTAGATACATCTGTGTTATCTCTTGTCCTTTCTCTTTTCTGTGCAAATATGCATTGCCGGAAGGCCTTCACATGAAATAGATGAAATGATGATGATCTTCTTACAAAGCAGAGTAATTGATCTAAAAAATCCTCAGAAAAAGAAAAAGAAATGATAGATTCAGTGTGAGATAATGAGCATGAGTGTTTGAGCTAACAGAGGCACTTTGTATGGCAGCTTTCGACAAAGAGTCACAGTGAGCCACCTCTCACTGTGCAGGGGCGAGTGTCCTTGTCTTTCAGTAACCTGAATCATTTTCAGATAGCATGCACTCAGGCTCTGGATTATAAATGATGGAAGGTATTCGTGTAAAAAAGCGATGTTTTAAGCTTTCTGCCTGTCAGCTTGAATCAAAACGGTGTTCTGTTTCACTGTTCACTGTGTCTGTCCATGCTCTTCTCTCATCTCTTGCAAATTTAAGGTGGCCTGCAATGTTGAAAAGGACTGTCACACTACTCTGCTCTGAGAAATCCTAGGTAAAAATCCTTGTATCTGTGACCATACAGTGTTTGTTAGTGTGTGTGTCTACCACTTGAATCAAGACCGTTACTTTCCTCAGAAACTGATTGATATTGTTGAGGTGAGGTGTCAAACTAAAAAGCCAGAAAAGCCAGTGACCACCAACAACCTACTTAAAGCTTTGCACACTGTGAAAGGCCATACATTTTAAAAATAACTTTAGATCTCTCAGATGTTAAGATTCGATCTGGTATACTGTCCTATATAATGTATTAGTTGTACAACAGATCACAAAACTCACCGTTTAGATCGTGTCATGGTTTTAAGTCACAGATCTGATCATTTTCTGGATCAGCCAAAAAAAGAAGGGGTGGGGGAAGGGAGGGGAATGTAACTTTACTCTTCATTATTCCATAAAACACTTAAGGCAAGGAACTTTTAACCATGGTCTTAAATGAAAACAACATTCCAGATGTCCATTGTTAAAATAAAAACTTCAAATATATAAAATATCTAATACTCAGTTGTTAAATTAAATGCAATATGAGGCATGATGCCTTCTTCCTTTAAACATGGTAGTGAATGAAAAAATAGCCTGTGTGCACATCATCAAAACTTTATGATAACATGAACAAGTCCTGTTGCTTATCTTCTTGAACAGGTCACCAAACAAACATTCAACAGAGAAAAGTATGCCACTAACAGCAATTAGCAGCTCAATAGCTCATTAGCTGCTCAGCTGCAGCACATTAAACAGCACGTAAACATACCTAAATATGTCACTTCAGACCTGTTAGATGCTGGTTTGGTTGTTGATTTTCAAAATCCCTGTTAGTGACACACACTGTCTGTCCATGACTTGTACTTAGAGCAGTTTGTTTACTTTGTCTCCAATGAGAAATTAAATTTTTGCACTTAATACTAGGTTCACTGAACCATGGTGGGTCATCCATATGGATCACCCTCCATGGATCAATGACATTCCTATGGCAAAATTGTCAAGTTAAAGAAAATGTCATAGTGCACCACATAGATCAGAGGATAGATAGATAAAGGACAGTTGTTTAAGGCAATGTTATTGCCCCCAGAAATGTAAACATGTAGTGGACACCAACATTCTACCATTTCAAGCTAGGTTATTGGACTAAAAAAAGAGAGATGGTATTTTTGAGAATATTTTTCATCCAATACATCCATTGATTTTTTCCTACTAAGGAAATGGAATCCGTGTAAAAGACACCCTCAACAAGATAAAACCCTGAAAAGTTGTTTCACTCACTGAAAAATCCCAAAGACCCCCAGGGTTCCCAAACAGAACATCCAAACTCCTGGCTGCTTCTCATCCACTTGTTTGCTGCATAATTCATCCTGTACCTTCCTGTGCTACTTTAACCAGTGCTTTAAATTATTAAAAACCACCTCCCAACCTGTGCTGGCTTATGGGAACAATACATACATCAGCTCCCCAAATCAAGCTATATTTTTAGTGTCTCTGACAAACTGAGCTTAAGAAGTGTAGTGGCTGATAATAGTCTTCAGAGATTTTCTCAGACTAAATCTGTGCCAGCAAACATCTAGCCAGTCGAGTTGCTGGGAACTTGTGTGGCAAACACTCTTCAAACCCTCACCCTGTGGAGAGGAAAGATGGATGGAGCGTACCTGCCACTCGTCTTTCGCCGCTCTGCCAGTTTGATGCCACAAACACTAATGGCTCTCAAGGGAGGAGGCAAATTAACCGTGGTTTGCTTGTAATGAATTCAAAGGCACAGGCTCCAACACAGTCAGAGGATGACGGTTTAGAGGCCCTCTGTGCAAGGCCCAGGGCCTGGGACTATATGGATTATAATTGGTAATAAATATATACATTTCTAATGCATCTCTCTGAGGCTGACAAACATACATCTGTCTGCTATATCGAGAAGGATGCTAACCGTGGGACTGCTGAAAAAAGAAAACAGAATAACATAAGTAGAATAGTGGGCTTGACATACACTCTATATCCATGGCTGACAAGATAGCATGTATATTTAAAGAGGTTGAAGATACAACATGAAATTAAAATTCATGCTCTGCTCAAATCTGAATTTGAAAGAGAATAAAGGCAGTCAGTGCCCAATACCTTGTTTCAGTCAAAAGGCATTCACTGTGCATTACAGCCTGGTATGGCTCAGTGGTACCTATTTGATGAGAGAAAAACAGACACCAATTAAATTATTCCACAAGGCTTTAGCCCAGTGGACCCCAAAACCCAATCTGAGTCTGCAGGCCCCCATCCCTTTTGGAGAATGCAGGGGTGGTGTCATGCCAATGCTTTTTCTCAGCTTTGTGTGATTTTCCAAAGCTGCCTCAGACACACACACACACACACACACACACACACACACACACACACTATATATATATATATATATATATATATATATATATATATATATATATATATATATATATATATATATATATATGCAGAAAAATGGTACAAAAGCATATTTAAAGAGTAAGTATGTCAGAAAGGTGCTGCAGCACTGCTGATACTCTGTGGCAGTTCTGATCACAGATGTAGTGCGATGTAGTTAATTGACAATTGAAAATGTTTAAATGTTAAAGATTAATTTTCTTTCAGTTATTAATTTAATGAAGATGTATTGAAGGTCCTGTTGCTTTGGTTGCAGTTGGCATATACCTGCAACTGAATGTAGCCTGCAGGTGCTCATCAAGTAATTGCACAATAAATATCTTAAAACATGTTTAATGCTGAAAAATCCCCTCTAGAGTGCATTGTTGGCTCTCTGGAAAATTGCATTGTTTCTATCTTACTGCCTATCTGCACACCTGTTACCGCACCCTGATACACCCGCAGACAATTTGATGTTTAGGACAAATAACTACTTTCCTCCTATACCTTATATTACTGCCAGTCATTTCTCAAAGCATGCCAATACATTTAACTTCCGTTGTATTTTGCAGAATTCTTTATGTTTTCAAAATGAAATATTTAGGTGATACACTTATCTTGAAAAACAGTGCTTTGCTTTGTGTTTTTATTATCATCACACCACAGGAGTAACACTGTGGGTTGTTACAGTAAGTGTTTGGAACAATTATTTCATTGTAAGGGATTACAATGACCCCCACCCACCCCCACCCACTCACCAAAAGAAACAAAACAAAACAAAACATGCTCCTTGGGACAACACAATGACAGTCCTCAGCACTACAGACACGGGTAAGAAAAATGTTGACACCTTTTGAAAAATTTATGTTATGACCTGTGGCCTGTGTTTTCATGTACCTATAAAAACTTTTCAGTGTGTTTTGTGTAAATGTGGTTTTCAACAAAAAATTCATACTAAGAGACAAACCTGGACAAATAGACAAAGTGTTTTTTGCTTTTTGTATTATTTGGCTGAACTGAATGTTTAAAGGTGAATGAGTGCCTGAATGTTGGTCAAGAAGATCAATCAAATTTTCCATCATTCACTTGACCATGTACTTCAGCACTATCAAGGGCAAAAAATGAATTTTTGGGGGTTAATCGATTTAACCAGTGCTTCCAGTATCCGTTTGAAATTCTGTCAGCGGTTTTGCTTTCCTCTTCCCTCCCCCCAGTCCCTATCTCTTCCGTCCCTCCCACTACTTCAATTGCTCCAGCCTCGGCATACATTCATCAGCTGCTGGATTAGAATTTGTTTCCTCACAAACCATTGATCATCGGCCTATTACTAGGCAAATGACAGTTAATTACCCACTACATTAACCACCGGGACCTAGGGACCGACTCCCTGTGCCATCAGTCAACATGATGAATGTGGCAAGTTCAGTAATGCACGGCCGTTCCCTCGTCCGCCTGCCACACTGAGAACAACCCCTGGATCTCACTTCCAGGCACCCAGGGAAAATCTATGGCAATCTGCATAATTACAGGCTCAGGGTTAATAACAGACAAATGATTTGTTGCATCTCAACATAGGGTTTTTTAATGGGATTGTGCTTTGTCCATTTGATGATCCACCCTGGCTGGAGCCATGCTGGTGTCCCATTTGGAATTTAATCACAGTGAGGAGAAGCTGAAGTTTGGCTGTGCAACCATGGACCATGGAAAGGAGAAAAAATCATACTCATACATAATGCAACTTGGGGTTCATATCTGATCATCTGGTTTGCCTGTTAAAGCTTCATCTTAGCAGTAGCAAAACAACAGAACAGGGGCTGCAGAAATCCAAGGTGCTGATGTGAACTGTGGTGTTTGGTGGGAGACAGTTAAGGGTGGCAGATGTAATCAGACTCTTGCATCCCTCAATTTAATCCCCTCTGCATGTGTGATTGTCAGTGATTAAACAACTCTAGGGGCAAAATTATTTCAATTACTGCAGGCATGACCTGGGAATTGTCTCTGGGATAAGATTTTCCTCCTTGAGTGCCCCGACTTGCCAGGCTGCCGGCTCTATCAGTTCTCATCTGCACCTGGACTCTGATATCCTAATGATGAATTATGGCCTGCTTTCTGAGAGACTGCCGCCCATACAAAGGAACATTCCCCTGAACTGTCAGCTTGAAGAGCAGCCACAAAGTGCTACCTAATTAGCTCCTATAGAAACTTCTCCAAAAGGTTGAAAAACACTTTCCATTCTGCATCACATGTCTGAAACTGTGAGAAGAGATTAACTATTGGTCATTGTCATGTCCGGCACTACTACCATTAGATTTATCCACAGTGAGAGCATTTGCAAATCTTTTGAAAATATCATCAAAATCAATCAATCCAACTATCACTTAAATTAATTTGGAGAGTATCCCTACGCTTTATCCTTTAAACCTTCAACCTCCTACATCTACTAAGTTTTTGTCCACAAATGAGAAATGTTTATTTGAAATTCAAGTACAAGTAAGCAGGAAAAGGCTTTCAGTACAGTTTTTTGGCAGTGCTGTGTTTGGGTCCATTTTGAAGATGATGTATGATAGATTGTGACCCCCGCAGGGGCCAGATGTGCAGTTCGATAGGCACTTCCCTAGCCAATCCACCTGCAATACCAAGCTGGGTGCCAGGCTGTGGCACACCAGCCCTGCAATTATCTGCACCAAACATGCACAGTCCCACGAGTCATTGCACTTCACAGCTAATTTAGCTAATCTCAACTGGAGGGGACAGTCCAAAAAAGTAATCTGTCCAGGCGACTGAACTTGGAGGCATTTTAGTTAAAATGAGACTACTAGAGTTGTGTCCCACACGGAGACAAAATGATGGCCTGGTTATTCAAAAAAAAAAAAAAACTGAGAGAAAAGCAAAAAATCTGTCAGTGCAGTGAGAATATGTCAGTCTTGTTTCTAGAAAAATAAGTATATATATTTTGAATCAAACAATAATTTGACAGGTTGCCATACTAAAGTCAAAAACAATTGTAGTAGCATGGTTTTGGAAAAACTGAACCAGTAAGCTAGTGTAGTACTTGCCAGTGCCCTGGCAGGTTTGTTGACTGTTTTTAAGAAAAGGATACTATAAAGGCTTTTAATATTTTCTGACTTCCTACCCTGTCTGTGGGACTTAGCTCCAAGCCCTCTGGTTCCTCCAGAAGATGTAAATCTTCAAAACAGCTTGTAAATATACAGTTTCTTTTTTTAAGGCTCAGTTATTTCCTAAAACAGCTGGTTACTGATACTTTTATCAAACATGATTCAAACAGAGGGGAAAGTGCATTTGTTGGGGGGTATTTTCAGCAGTGGATTAATCCAAATTTGGTGCTCCAGTGAGTATTTCTGGCAACAGGACAGTGTGTGTGGGATGGAGTCAAAATAAACTAGTGTGAGTGTTCATGGTAATAAAGAAACATGTCACTCAGTGAAACAGTGTGGTTCACTGATTTGTTTTTAATACTTTTTGGATAACAGTAGAGTTTTATGACACAGATGAATGCTATATCAGGGTTTGATAAATACACAATAATTCTAAGTAGATCAATTCATTGTTAATCATTTTTACCATGTGAAACTTGAATAAAAGTAATGTTTTAGCTTAATAAACACTTTCTTGTTTTTATATCAACGTACAGAAATTCAACTGCATGCTCTGGGATCAAATCCATTCATCACTCTGAGCTGAATTCAATTTGTCAGTGGTACAACTGTTTTATTTTGATATTGAACCTGACAAAGACTACTAAGAGCTTTGGTCAATTGCTTTCTCCCAAATCATAAAGGATATACTTCATATGCAAGCTAAATGACATTGTCACCTAGGGCTTGTCATTTTTTCCATCAAATGACATTCCTTCTGTGCTTTTGGGAAACAAAACAAAGGTACCTGACTCTTGACCTCTCCTTAAGGAAATGTGACCCCTCTCATCGGGACAATTAAGCACTGGGTGGAAACAGACCCTCCAGTATGTGTGACCCTCCTTCAGACTCAATCACTCACGATTAACTAGCGCCCACTTTGACCCCTTAGCATTTCAAGATTACATGTGAAAAGCCCAATTTAATTACAGAAAATTCAGAACACATGCATTTGTGAGCTCAGGCATTATTGGTGAGGTAATTGCTAGACGTGTGAAGTGAATTGTGGTGTTGGGAGGTTAATGGCAGCCAAGCTTTCCAAAGCACAACATAACAATTATAGGGTGCTTTCAGAGCTTTTAACATCTGTGTGCCATCTCATTAAACTGCAAACTGAGGTGGAAGCTGCAGAGATAGACACACATTTCTTTGCATCATATTGTCTGCCATTTGAACCTTTAAGAGACACAGTAAAATATAACAAATGATTGAGAATTTTGAAATTATACTAACTTCAAGTTAGAACATACGCAAAACATAGCCAGCAGCTACCTATTGTAGTTTGTGGCTTAAGAGGGTCCAAACAACTGCTCTGGTTTGTCTCACTTTGTAAAATTAAGTCATTTTTTTTAGAAAAATATCTGACAGGCAGCTCAACAATTCCACTCTCCCCAAACAGCCAGAGCTGACACATATTATTACACCTCCAAATCTGCATCTAGAAGATGTTGGCTTGACACATAGCCCATCAGGTGAAATCTGGCTGATTGACATGTTGTTGAAACACTGACATGGATAGGAATATTATAAATATTCCCACCGCTGCCTCTAACCCAACTCTTACAAGCTGTCAGCAGTAATATCTTTTCATATTCATTCCATTTTCTTATTATCCTATCAGCTAGATATCAGAGAAAATAAGTGAACAATCTGCCGTCAAAAAGGTCAACATTTATTCCCTGACAGTAACTCTTTAATACTGTAGCATATTCTTTCCATCAAGGAAATTGGTGGAAAGTACAACATATCTAATTCTTATACACTCCCAGGTCAGTGTTCTGTTAATTCATTTCCTTAGTTTTCACACAGTTAAGTGTATCAAAAGACACTTAATATCGATTTTTCCAATTACGGGACAAAGTCCAACTTTTTTTTTTTTAGGAATACAGTGACTGAAATCATGATATCTGTGTTGTTTCATCACAAGTTCCCAAAAGCCAAAGTGACGTCTTCAGATTTTCTTCTTTATCTGTAAGACAGAAAGTCCAAAATCCCATAATTTACAATTACATTTAAGAAAACAGCACATTTTTACATTGAAGAACCAGAGGATGTTTATCATTAATTAATTGCTGCTGATTATTTCTTCTGAATACATAAAGTAAGTGAGTAAGTATTATTGTTATTGTTATTATTATTATTATTATTATTATTGATAATAATAATAATAATAATAATAATAATAATAATAATAATAATAATAATAATAATAATAACCTTTCATGGTAGCCCCTGTACCCATTCAGCATATGAAAGTGTGTGTTAATGGGTGATTGTGATTCATAGTGTAAAAGCGCTTTGAGTGGTCAGAAGACACTATACAGTACAGTCCATTAACCATTTATAATAATAATAATAATAATAATTGTTATTATTATTGCTTGTGTTATAAAGTGCTTGTTGATGTTTAGCTACTCTCAGTCAGAGGACACTATTTAGGGAGATTTTAGTGAGGAAATCAAACTGGAAGTAGATGGACAAAACTGGGATTTTGGCATGCCTCCTCCACAATGGAAATTATGCCCATCACAGATATATTTAAGTCCCTGACACAGTGATCTTACTCAGTGCAATGAAGAGCAATGTAAGCAAATTAACTCTTAAATCAATATATTGTTTTCTATACAGTGGAATATTCACATCAATAAGTATCAAAAGCTGCCCTGATTTATGAGTGACTACATCTGGGTATCACAGTGTGGCATTATGGACGGGAACACCAACATTTCCAGGGGTGTAATGGCTCTTTATTGTAAAAATGTGGTGATGAAGCAAAAATGTGTGAAAATGAAGCCAGGCAAGCTGTGGAACAAAGGAGATGTTGCTAATGAATGGACAGAGTGCAGCCAATTAACTTAATGAGAGCCTACAAAAGCCTCAGGTCTGGCCAAACCCGAATATGTGAAACCATTAAAGTCTGAAAAGCTTTCTATAGCACTGAGGTAGACCAACTTCTAAGAGTTTGTGTTAGGAGCAGCCAGATGAGAGTTGCTACATCATTAGCAAGATAGAATGACTAAGGCATCACTATTAAGACCACTTGTCCTGTCAGTCTGGTGTAGACAGACAGAAGAAAACTGTGCTTTAATTGTCAGCAAGTGACAAGTGCTGTACTGACATGAGTTTTCAAATGTTATAAAGATTCTTGTGTCAGTATTTCTTCACTGAATCTGGTCATCATTGCTTTTTTATCCTGACATCCAACATCTTTAAAGACACACTTGATTTTGTTATTAACCCTAACTCCCAAATTTCCAGCCTTCCTGCATTATTGACCATTTGAAAGTCAACTGTAACTTGTGTTGCGTTTATAAAAATGTTTGATTCCAGTTCTCACTGCCTTCAGTCTGCTCGTACTGTGTTCAGACTCAATATGAAGTATACTTGTGCATATACACAGATCAATACCACACTAGGGCTACTTGATTATGGCAGAAATCATAATCAATATGATTTTGGTCAATATTGAGATAATCATTATTTAACACAATTACTCATTGTCTCATGGAACAGATACATTTCCATTTTATTAAATGTATAATCCACACAAAATCTGAGACAAATGCAAGTGACACACATCTCACAGAAACACCCTGCACCTTTTTTTAAGCTCCAAGTCTGACATATTTAGTAAAACGTTATCTGCACAGACAGCTGTTTAAATCACATAATTATCCTGCTGAATATGTGTTTTGAACATAAATAACAGTATCTACATTGATTGATCAAAGCTCCCAGTCTATCTGTGAAATGCCTGTTTCACTACAGGCAGATTCCCCTCACTACGGTGGGCGGGGAAATAACATCAATCAATCAATAAATACAAACACTGACTATTTCTTTCTGCGGAGCCAACATGAAAACTATTTTGGTTCAGTAAATTTCTGCTGTCAGCCTAGTGAAGGAAGTTTGTCTGGCCTCTCTCCAATCAGCTCACCAAGAGCTGCAGCTGACAGACGGCTGCTTATTTGGACAGAGACACTGAACGTAGGTCGGAGTCAGTGTGGATTAAACAGTTAAAATACGCTGCTCATCTCTCACTTCATATGTGGATTCCCAGTGAGAGTGAGTTTGGGCTTTTAGGTAAGGGCAAAAACGCACCACTGTAAAGGAAAGGGGTGCACTGTGATTTATAACACAAGAAAAAACAAGAGCATCGTTGCAAGATAGAATGCAGCACAATAATTGTTTTATCTTGATTATCTTGTTTTCATAATTGTTGGAAGCCAAAATCGTAATTGAAAATAAAATTCAATTACTCACCCAGCCCTATATCGTATTCAAAAATCAAGTGACTGACAAAATTACCTTAACTCATCATCACCCTTCTCACTTTTTTCTGAGGCTTTCAACAACCTCTCACAGTCTTCTTCAGAAAATAGTTTAGTATTGGCATTTCAATATATTCACATTCAGTGGTCAATGCTGTGGTGTTTTTGCTCAGTTGCTAAAATTTTGTCTCCAACATTTATGCTAACTGATTAATGCCGATTTTATTTTCACCATTTGCATGAACATTATTGTTAGTGCTCATGGCTATACTGTATATTTTATTTTCAAATTATTCAAAAGTCAGCTAGCAGGAGGATTTCTGCAGCTCACTTCCTCTGTCTGTGTGCAATATAAGTCTGGCTCTCCCACCCATTGATCAGGCCTTCTTAATGCAGTGGAGGTGGCTAAGAAATCACCAGACTGACACATGGACGCTGCTCTGACAGCATGGCTGCAGATTGCTTTGATTGCCTCTTTAGCATTTCACAGATTAAAAACATATGGAAAACTGGTGGAAGGTGCAATCAATGTAGCAGCAGCCCCTCTGCAGTCACTGCTGTGTGTTCCCAGCCTCTCACCACCATGTACTCAGATATACATCAGATATACAAGATGCAGGCATGACCTCAGCAACACATTCATTCTTTTAAAAACCCCAAACCAATTATAAATTGGATGTCTTCTCAATTATGAGTCTTTGTATGGATTTCACTGGACTGATTCTTTTTTACAGATGCCTTTATTGTTGCTTAGACATCCCAAGATAATGCTTTAAAAACAGTTTAAGCAAACATTGTTTTCAGGTTATATTAAGTCTGCAAATGTATACTTAGCAGTTTCTGTAGAGTATATACATCTTGCATCAGCCAGCACAGACAAAGTGACGCAGGGCTGGATGTGCCAATGCTGTCAAATAACTTAATGAAGTTGTTAATTCCTTTGCTGAGTGACTTGTTTGTCGATGTGCCCTGGCCAAAGGCAAAGCAGCATGTAGCATTAGCATTTTTCTCTTTTTTTGGCTTCCTCATGAATAAATTGGCTGTTAAAATTGCCACATTTACATCTCATTTTATACGAGCATAGCACAGCGACTGGCGTGACTTGATTAAGCAAGGCAGGTTCTCTCCTTCCTCATTGTGGCATGTTATCTGAGAGATTCAGGTTTGACCCGTCACAAAGCATCACATTCCTCCATTCTGAGCCCTGTGGTTATCATTGAAGAGAGTGCAACAACGAAAACATCATATTATGTTCTCAAAGCTTTTGTATTATGAAAATAACAAGGGTCTGATAAGGAGTTTTCAGTGCTCTCCCATATAATAGTTTACAAAATATGGTTTACAAAAAATTCTATCATAGCATGTTCTCACCAAGTTAGCACAGAATAACTTGACCAGTGCCTGATCACTGGAGAGATCTGGTTGCTGTACGGCCTAGAAGGCAGCGATTGGATTAGGGCTGGGTGTGTGTGTGTGTGGGTGGGGGGGTTGCACAATAGTGTCTGGCAGTTCCGCTAGGCCGCCCACTAATTGAGAAGTCACTCAGGGGTTCAGCGCAGGCCTCACAGCTCTGCCTATACCATCCAAATAATGCCTGTAAGTGGGGCTGACACCAACCAATCAGCATTTTAAAATCCTGTTTTCCAAAGTGCTGCCCCCACCCCCATCCACCCCTCACTGTTCTAACAGCTACAGCCAGCTCCAATCTCCCTGGCTAGTGCTTGTCTCCATGTCCTCCTCTTCTGCACCCCCATTTCATCTCCATAAAGGCCTCATTAACCAGGGGTGGCACAGGAGGCCTGGCTGAAGCCATCCACACACACCACCATGTCTACACACACCACCACACTAATTGCTGGCAAGTTGAGCTGACTGACTGCAGCTCAGGTTCAGTGTAATGCATGCAGAAGTGCTGCTTCTATGCTTCCATAATAGAGCTTGACTCCATCTTACACATTTCCATTTACAATTTTATGGTTCGAGGTGAGGTAACTTCCTTCATGTGAAACACCACCTCTGAGACAAGCAGACTGCATGATGACTGCAATCAAAGAAAATGTCCACATTGTTTCAACAAAATTTGAATGTACCGTTTTTTCTGTCAGAAACTAGCAGAGTAGCTTTACTTAAATTGTAATTCTAATTTATTACAACTTTAGTCTTGTTTTCCATCATTTCTATTAGTAATAGTCACACTGCACTTAGCAAGTTGATCCGAGAGAGTGAGATCTGAACATGGTGACATCACTATAAAGAAGTCAAAGCATAAAACAAAAAAAAGAAGAAATCTGCATGTAAACCTACAGTCTTCTCTTTACTTCCTGTATATAAACTCATCTTGGTCATGCTGAGGCTTCAGCCCTCCTTCGAAAATCCCCAGTGAGTGTGTGGAGGCTGAGCCCTGAGTAGAGAGGATGGAGGGAGAGAGATGAAGCTCACTGTCTCTCTGAACCTGCAGCAGCCCCGCGTCACCCCAAGCCTCATTGGCCTCAGCTGATGCCAGACCAGAGCACTGGTGTCTGAGCTGCTCAGACCTATACTGGCTGGATCTTTACTGAGCTGGTAACTACTGTGTTTGTACAGACACCTATACATACAGAAACAGAGGTTAAAGGTAATTCTAGAGGGCAAGTGTTTAACTAACAGTTGTTCTCTCTCTCTGTCCTCCACCTTTCTACATCTTTCCCTCTTCTGCTCCATTCTTTCAATCCATGCTCTCTTCAATAGGCACAAAGCCAGACCCTTGTCTGCCGTCATCTGCTCCAGCAGGCCCGATTTGATCCCACCTGCCACAACACATCTGCTTTTGTCATTTGGAGCTATTTAGCATCACTAGTTAAAAAACAGAGAATTGCAGGTTCACAGGAGAGACTGTCTGGCTCCAGACATCAGACAGGTTCCACCTCGCCCTCCACCACACTCAACTTTCCAGAGGTGAGGTGGCCTCTTTTTTGTTTTTGGAGTGACTATGAGTGTGTGAGTGCATAAAGGCTGAAAACAGTGGATGCTTCCCAAACACATAGCCCTTTAACAAAACAAGACCAATGTGTGCCAAAGCCTGTGGGGTGGAGGAGAGGAGGGAGTGCTGCAAATCACTGTGTGTCAAACAGCAGGGCAGTTATCATGCTCCCACATGCCTGCAGAGAAGAGGTGTCAGCCAAATATGTGGTGGCGCTGCAGCCAGCCGTGTGTTCCAGGCAAGGCATAAGGCCTGTGCTGCGGAGGCAGTGACCACAGGGGGCCCTTTTCCCACACACACAATATTAAACATGAAAATAGAAACAACACATGGAGACTGCTGCACGCTGTAGAGTTCCGCAGTGATGCAACTAAAAAAGATGATTCCTTCATTATCTTAAACAGGATCCTAATATGAGCACTAAGTCCTCTGACAGCCAGTGGTGTATACATCATTTTTTGCCAATTGTCATTAAAAACTGATGTAGCATCGTTTAAACTAACATTGTATTGTTAAGATCAAGTCAAGATCCCAGCTTCAAAAGGAACCAAATACTTCAGGATACATTTTGGGAAAATGTGAGTCTGTTCTCACAACAAGGTTGCAGCTACCATCCAGGTCATGTTATCAGTGTCATGCTTAGGATTTTGTTTTTTAAACAGTTTAAAATAGGGGTTTAGTCTAAATATATTGATATCTGATTGTTTACGACAAAAATATTAGTTGAATTAAAATACAATACATTATATGTATTTTTCACATATGTACATTATATCCAAATACTTGCATACTTTATACAAACGACTGATTACACTGCACTAAACTCTCAACATTCCTAGTATCTTTGCACACTATGTACATTTAATGCATTAAAAAGAAACTTACTCACTCTCTTAATTTACTTATATATATATTGTTTTGTGTATTTGTGTTTGCATATTGATGTATAATGTTCATACATATTTATATTTGTTTCTATCACACATTTTATTAAATTCTAATCTTAAATGACCTAATCTTATGCTCTTCTCAAATTTCCCTTTTTTGCTGTTCTACCACTTGCACCAAAACACGTTTCTTGTACACACGTGATATTTTGAATCTGTTTCTGCAAATAAATAAATTAATTAATTAAATGAAAAAAGTTAAATAGAGTTGGTGACTCATCAAAAATGTTTTCCTGGGGTGGGATGTCACTAGGTGGATTTAGATTCATGACCTCAGTGTTATCCTGGCTACAGCAGAAAAAAAATCATGTTGGTAATTTTTCATGTTTTGCTGGATCTCTTGTAGCCATGCGAATAATGACTGTTGTCTCTCAGAAGCAAAGGCTAATGGTCAAAGGTTAAGGTTGGGTGAATGGTTGAACATACAAAATCATAAAAATAATAATACCTAAACCAAGTAGTTTTAACTGTCAGACTAGGGCTATAGTCTCCTGGTCGACTGGTCAATTAGTTGGTCGATATGCTCTTGTCCAACCAAATTCTCATTGGTTGAATAATTGCTGTATTACTTAAGGACAAAAGTGCTACATCAATAGCATTCCAGGATTGATTCATTATCTCCTGTGGCAGAAGGGACAGACTCACAAATTACTTGTGAAAATTATCTGTATTGAAAACACCCCTGTTGTTTTACAAATTTGAACTTGCCCAACCTAATGGAGACTGCTGGGTCTAACTGTAGGTCTAACTGTACTCAGTGTTTACTGAACATACTGAACATTTACTGAATCAGTGTTTCTCCTATAATTATAACAACAAGAACCCCTGCCAGGCAAAAAAAAAAAAAAAATCAAAGTGTTTGCGAGCCTCTGTGCAGCACTGTTCTGAAATGTAAGTCAACCTCTCTCTTCTGGAGGGTGTTTTGATGATGATGGTGTAGTGCTGTTTAACACATCAGTCAAAAGTCTCACATAGGTGTTCGGTTGGGTTGAGATCTGGTGACTGTGAAGGTCATAGCATATGATTCATGATATCATTTTCATACTCATCAAACCATTCAGTGACCCCTTGTGCCTTTGAACTGGTTGCATTGGTCACTGGTCATCCTGGAAGAGACCACTCCCATCATGATAGAAATGTTTCATCATAGAATAAAAGTGACCACTCAGAACAACTTTGTATTTATTTGCAGTGACCCTTTCCTCTCAGGGGACAAGTAGACCCAAACAATGCCAGCAAAATGCATAACAGCCACCAGATCCCCTCACTATTGGTGTCAAGCATTCGGGCCTGTACCAGTTTTTCCTTTAATTTGTCATCTGTCTGTATGTGTGAAAATTATTGCCAAAAATAAGGATTTTTTTTCCCTCAAAGAGAAAACTGAAGGAGAAAATCAGAGTTCAGTGTGTTAACTATGGCTACAGTCAAAGCATAGTCACTTGAAACACACTTTTCCTTAACAACTTTAACTAAAGCCTTAAACATTTTGCTTTTTCTCTATCAGAGAACTTCCCACATAGCAGATTAAAAATGGGTAATACTTGAGTCCAAAACCTCTCCTTAATCTGTAAAGCCTCGCCTAAGAGAGAAAGGGATATTAATATATGCATGGAAATGACCTGCAGCACTCCCCATAAAGAGAGGCCAGCAAAGGTCAAATAGCCTCCAAACTGCACTTGAGTTTAATTAAAAAGACAAAGAAGAGCATAATTTCGGAGTGGACAGGCACGATTACTGTTCAGTGAGAAGGAGAGTTGGGCTCAGGCTCTTTCAGCAGGCCCATGCTCCCCTTCCCATGAAGCATAGCGCCATCTTCTCATCCCTTTGATGTGAATATAGACCATTTATTAGGGTCATAAAGGTTAATCTGGAAGGAGAGAGGATATCAAATAGTTGGGATGAGCTACCACTGTGGAGAAAAGTTAAATTTAGCCTGAGTCCAGTCAGCAGGTAATGGAGTTACCAACATCAACTTCTACACTGTTTGAAAATTAAATGAAAACCTTGAAAGAAATTTAATGCTGACATATTGGTGCCCGTGACCAAAGTGGGGCATAGTGGGCTTCAGACATTTAAAAGGCTTGATTTGCTTGAATGAATTTAACGCAATACGAGTCAATATTCATTACAAAGAGGTCTGCCTGGTCAGAAGGGGTTCATGACTAGGACAGTCACATGATTTACAGTATTACAAAGCATCAGGAGATGATGGATGTGTTCAATTGCACAAAGTAACTGACTCAATGAATTTTTCATTACCCTGGTTGATATGTTTGGGACACTGAATTAGATAAGCCCACTGATGAAACACAGAGCTGAGGCTGTGTATCAGCCAGCCCTCAGGGCCATACAGGAGGGAGCAGACTCATAGGATCTCAGTGGATACATCAGTGTGCTTAGATTTACATTTACATTTATTAATTTGGCAGACGCTTTTGTCCAAAGTAATATACAATGAGGTACAATCCAAGCCATAGTAGATCAACAAGAAGCCATATTGTTTGCCAAGGTTGCAGGTGCATGAAGTAACACATAGATGCATAGCAAATTACAATTATTTTTGTTGAGCAACAGATAGACATGGATGAACAGAGATCAGAGAGAAAGTTTTGGGTGGATTGTACATTGTGTATATGTCTATGTGTATACTTAACTAGTCCTACACTGTAATGACTGATAGAAGGCTCCATAGTTACAACGAAGGCTATTTTGAGTGGTAGTGGCCCACTAGCCTCATGTTAACACTGAAACTCAGTTTCCTGTTTCTATAAGAAAGGTAAAAGTGGAGGGCAACAATGTGCTTTTCAATATATTCCAACTTGGGTCTTATTTTCTCACTTTTGGCAAATATATTCTGTGAGTTAATTTATTATTAATCTTAGAAGACATAGAAATACGTATGGATATGTATAATATTATTCTATGTGAATTATCCAGTGACCTACTTGAGACACTGTTTTGTTTTTAGCTACACAATCTTCAATTCAGGAATTCACATTTTGATATGGGCATTTTATTTTATTTTATTTACTGAAAACAAACAAATTTTCACTCTTCTCTATTTATTTGCAAGACTTTGACCAACTGACTGTTTGTGGTGAATGTGTTAATCTACTGCAACATATGCACATTGTGCATTGTGTGTGCAGTACATTGTGGTGTGCAAAGTCTTGGAAAAAGCACGTTTGTCTTTTTTACTCCAACTGAACTATTTTCAGATCATCACCTAATGATTTGCACTGCCCAGGATGGATTTTCATCTTTTCAGATTCACTCATGTCTTTGCATTGACTTAATATAAAATTGCACCACTTCTAAAATTGCACTCAGCCTGAACACACCATTACTTTTTTTTCATTTCATCTAGCTGAGAAAAAAAGTGACATGACTAATCTAACCCACCCCTTTCCTTTCTACCTGAATATTTTTAATGATTTCTAAGTCATATATGAAGTTTGAAGTCTATATGTGTCATTGCCATGACAATACAAATTCTCTAACTGATGTAGTTGGATGGTGAATGAGAATATTTGAGCCTAGTGACACCTCTGGTTAAGATGTCTGATCACAATCCTTGGAGAATTACATAACTCTACCAGGAATATGAGAAATCAATACAAGAACAACAACCGGCACAAAGTGAAGGATGCAGAAACACAGCCCACTCTACTGCTGAGCCATTACAGTAAACACCATTTCATCTAGTGTGAGCTGTCTGTTCACCTCTGAGTAATCACTATCATCTCACCTTCTGCTTACACTCAAAAACAGGAGAATCTGAACTGGATTTTGTGATAGTCACTCATATTTGTAGCCAGGTAGAGTGGACCCTGACACTAAATCCCAGAAAAAGTACCCACAACAATAATGTTGATCTAATTAAAGAATAGAAAGCAGAGGTGCTGCTGCCGCCTATCCTAAAGCTGATTACTGGGAGATATGTTTCCAGGATGATTTAAATTCAGACTTCTCATTTTCCTTTATGGAAGCTATGAAGATGCATTAGAATGACCATGTTATCCACAAAAGCACAACAAAATATGACAGTGGTGTGACAAAACACTTGAACAATTCAAAATGAAATTAATTCTCAATTCCATTCTCAGATAATCAGACTTTAAATTCTACTTTAAATCAGAGTAGGCGTATGCACATCAGCAAATCCTCAGTGGGACAGGTGCTGAATATAAAAAATAATCAAACTGCAATGCCAGGGGTACCTGCACATTAAATCAAAGCTCCCTTTTATTTTATTTTGCAACATTTTGTCCAAATGTAAGCCTTTGTCAGGCCAAGAAGGAAATAAGGGATATAACAAAATGACCAATAACATCATTATCATCAACATTCATGTGTGTCAACATATCCTTATCACAATGGAAGTAAAAACATTAATATAGACTCAAAAGACAAATTCCCAAGCAATAAATGGTAATGGTAAATGGACTGTACTTGTATAGCGCTTTTCTAGTCTTCAGACTACTCAAAGCGCTTTCACACTATGAATCACATTCACCCATTCACACACATTCATACGCTGAATGGGTACAAGGGCTACCATGCAAGGTCCAAACCTGCCCATGAGTATAACTATAAGTCACAATGATACAACAAAAATAAAAATATCCATCACTCATTTCACAAGATGATCAAATCATTCTCCTGAGTTTATCCACTCTTCTAACCCCTACTCAAAAGCCTATTTGTTAAGTCCATGGTCTTTTGAGATATGTTGTGTCATCATTGCATACTCTATAAATATGATGGAATTGCCTGGTTGGCAAATTCCAGAAAAGAGATTGTGGGTGAGAACAGTTGCCACTTAAAGTAGTATTGCAATTTGTAGGCTTGTTAGAAAGATCAGGTTGTAATTTGTCCTCTTGCTTAAAATTACCATGATGTGCAGGAAACTGATCTGTTCCCCGTCACACTCCATGGTAAATGGACTGTATTTGTATAGCGCTTTTCTAGTCTTCTGACCACTCAAAGCGCTTTTTACATTACAAATCACATTCACCCATAGACATTCATACACTGAATGGGTACAGGCTACCATGCAACATCCCAACCTGCTCATCAGAGAAAACTAACCATTCATACACATTCACACTCTGATGGCACAATTTGGGGTTAAGTGTCTTGCCCAAGGACACATCGACATGTGGACAGGAAGAGCTGGGAATCGAATCGCCAATCTTCCGATTAGAGGACAACCCGCTCTACCTCCTGAGCCACAGCCGCACATGGTAAAATTTACTCTTTCATAACATGAATGAATATAGTCCAAAAGTCATTAGTGATACAATAAATAATCATTAATATTTCATCAATAAAATTGTGCAGGGAAACCTTTGAGAATATGGGGTTAGAAGTACAACTTTGTGATAAATTAACAGTCATAGTTTGGTGACATTTCGCTACATATATAGCATTGCCTGAGCTGAGGATATAAGTATAGAGGCTTTACACATGAAGTGTCAGTAACAGCCAATCTCAGACAATGAATTAATAAAACATATGACAAATGAAGGCAAGGTGCACATCCATATTTTTACAAAAGAATCTACATAGAGGTAGAAATATTTTCAGTTATTCTACCTACAGTGGGTCTAAATATGGAAGGAATTTCCATGCTCTTGTGTATTTTCCAGGTATTTACAAATGCACCTGGAAGTTAAAGTGTACCTGAGATTTTAGTTGTAAGATTTGGTCTGTGGGTATTTTTTTTAATAAAAAGTGTCATCATTTAATTGTCTCCAAATCTCTGACTCATAATGAAAAGCATTATTGTACATTCTCCACAGTACGATAATGGGGCCCACAGTGGGCTGTCCCTGTTGGGCTTATTTTTGTTCCTGCAGTGGCCCCACATGTGCCCAAAAGGGGCATTTTTGTTGGGCCCTGTGTAGGCAGCCCACTGTGGGTCCCGTTACCGTCATGAAATGCGGGGCATGTGCGGGCCCCTCACTAGTTGTGGCTGTGGGGCACCACTTGGGCCCCATATTGTGAGGCCCAAACGTGCCCCACATCAGGCCAGTAATAGGGTTTATGTTTCAAATACTTACATTTATTTGCAGCCAAGTTAGAATAAAAACTGAGCATGTGGATTGAACACTGAATAAAATGCTAACACAACTTTATCTTTATAAAAAAGAACAATGACCAAATAGAACCACATTAGAACACAATAGGTACATAATAAATCAATTTCCTCAGGGGCATCAGTGGATCTCTGCCATTTATCTTATGATCCTTCTGTTCATGGGGAACCACAATGTTAAATACTTGACAAAGTAAATAAAAAAAGTAAATAACAAAAAATATGAACAAAAGATCCAATTGGTTGTTTCTGAAGCTTTCATATATAATGGAAAAGTACCGCTCACCAAGGGTTGTAGTGAGGTGCTGCTCAGTGGAAGCAGAAGAAAATGAGCCCTGCAGGGGCAGTCCACTGTGGGCCCCATTACCCACGTGAAATGCGGGGCACGTGTGGGTCCCACACTATGGGACCCACAGTGGGCCTGAATGGGGCCCACACAGCCCACCTGAGCCCACAGTGGGCCTCAGTGGGGTCCACACTTTGGGCTGGGTGTGGGTTGTCCACCTGGGGCACCACCATACATGCCCCGCATTTCATAACAGGGCTCACAATGGGCTGCCCCTGCAGGGCTCATTTTATTCCCACAGTGGACCCACATGGGTCCCAAAGGGGCATGTTTGCTGGGATTAGGGTGAGAAAAACAATCAAAAGGCGTTCAGCAGATCAAAACTTTTAACAACAGTGATAGGAACTACAGCCAATCAATTTTCTCATCAATAAAGTGACAAAAACCAATATGCTTCATACCACATATACAGATTTAAATTTTACATTACAGTCCTTTTGGTTAACTGGCTTGGGCCTCACACGGACTATCCTATGCCTGTGTCGGCATTCTGTGGGCAAGCTCACAGTACGTATCCCACTGGAAACCCTCATGGTGGCGCCAAAGAGCAAAGTGCTTTGGGCCCCACACAGACTATCCCACAGGGGGGTCTGTGCCCACAATGGGTTTCCCACAGAAAACCCTACTTGGGGCCTGAAGAAGTAAAACTGCAGTCAGCCCTGCATGGGCTATCCCACAGTGGGTATTCCATGGGAAACTATCACACTGGCCCCAAAGGGCGAAACTGCTGTGGGCCCCGCATGGGTCATCCCACAGTGGGGCCCATGTTGGATTACTGTGGGTAAGCCCACAGTGGGTTTCACACAGAAAACAATGATAGGGGCCCAAAAGGACAAGACTGCTGTGGGCCCTGCATGGGCTAGCCCACAGGGAGCCTGTGTGGGCTTTCTGTGGGCAAGCCCAAATTGGGTTGGCCACAGAAAACCCTCATGCTGGCCCAAAAGGGAAAAACTGTGGTGGGCCCAACATGGGCCATCCCACAGTGGGGCCCATGTTGGATTTCTGTGGGTAAGCCCACAGCGGGTTTCCCACAGAAAACCATGATGGGGGCCCAAAAGGGCAAGACTACTGTGGGCATATGCTCACCTACATAACGTCCACATGGGATTAGTGTGGGTTTCCCTGCCCACACTTCCCCACAGTAAACCCACACATACCTGCAGGGGGCCCGCATGGGCATGTTTGCTGGGCAGATGGAGGGGGGGGGGGGTAAAGATGTGTCTTCTCTAATTCTCTAATATGATGATATAACTTGGCAATGAAAAAATTCCAATTCTGACATAATATTCTTATAACTGTATTCTGGGTCTGTATTAATTCTACTTTGCCATTTTATGAATTGTTACACAGCTTCCTGCACAGATGTTTCACATCGCAAGCCTTGTGCATGACTTTCTCTTGTTTGTTTATGGGATTTGAAGGGAACTGAGATGTGTCCTGCTGCAGTGATTCCTCCCACACGGTCAGTAAGTGGAAAGTCTGATGGTTAAGGCTGTTACAGTGAAAGGGTTGATCGAAAATTGTCTTCCAACCACTCAAAGCATTTTTTACACTACAAGTCATATTCACCCCTTCACACACTCATATGCTGAATGGGTACAGGGGCTACCATGCAGGGTCCCAATCTGCCCATCAGGAGGAGTTAAGTATCTTGCCCAAGGAAACATTGGCATGTGGACTGGAGGAGCTGGGAATCGAACCACCGATCTTCTGATTACTGGACAAGCTGCTTTACCTCCTGAGCCACAGCCATCCCTAAGTAAGCTTTTAATGTGAAACATCTGAAGGACGGGTACAAAATGACAAAGTAGTTCTTAAGTTAAAAGTTAATAAATTATTTATTATCATCTGCAGTAATTTATTTGTATCTGGAGGGGGAGCAGATCTTCTTATGGGTAAACACTGAAACAAAGATGAAGAACATATAAAATACTGAAAACAAGAAAATTTTGTGTTCGACAATACAGCCTAAAAAATACGAGAGGATCAACTGGGATTCACAGGAATCTAATTGTTAACAAAATAAACAATGCTGGAGTTTTCCTCAGACAATTTCGATCATCCCTTTCACTGTAATAGCCTTAACAATCAGACTCTCCACTTACTGACCGTGTGGGAGGAATCACTGCAGCAGGACACATCTCAGTTCCCTTCAAATCCCAAAAACAAACAAGAGAAAGTCATGCAGCAATTTAAGGCATTAACACTGAGGCATAAAAATACATAGCCACGGTTCTGATAGCTGCATGGGTAAGATTACCCCATTCTATTCCTCAGCACAGATCAGATCAAATCATAACATAACCACTCTATGAACCTTGACCCCACAAAAACCAATTTCATTTGGACAAACTGGAGAGGTGAATTGTGCCATGGTGTTGAGGACATTAAAGCAGGATTTCTGATGCATACAAACTGAGTGAGATCTAAAGAAACCTTATGAAAAGGTTAGAGGGAATATACAGTGGCCACATATTTCTCTTGCTCAAAAGAAATATCTAAGAGAAATAGGAACATGTGGGATTCAGATATGTGAGCCATGCTGTAAAGCAATTTCAGAGTGTAAAATATTTGAGGCAACAAATCCATGGTGGCATCTACTGTATTTACTGGTAAGTGGAAACACATAGACCATGCTTTCAAACCTTAATTACAACCACTGTATCTTACCAAGACTGCACTGTTCTGCTGACCTGCTAAAATGGCTATAAAACCACCATGAATTCTACTAATTATAGATGTCTCATAATTTGACTAGTGATTAGCATTTCTCCCATTTTCTTCTTCGCTCCTCCAAGTGGCTCTGCGCTCACCAACCATCTGAATTTAACACTGCCATCGTAAGTTTAACAACAGTGCAGAAGTGTGGAGAAAAGACGAAGTGAAAGGGTATTGAAAGTTATATCCCCAACCTATTCATATTCTAATACCTACAGCTCAGTGGTAAAGGTATGCTTTAAAGTGCCAAGTGGTGAGATCTTAATTTTTCACAGCCAAAAAATGTGGCTGTGTGGCTCTCCTCTCTCTCCCCCATGCATTACTCTTGCTTTAAGCAGCACATCTCCTCAAGGGGAAGGAGGTGTATTGTTTTACAACACACCCAGCTGCAGCCTATTTGCCTCGCCTGGGATTCTTTCAAGGAGTTGTCTCGGGTGACCCCTCTCTCTGGCAGTTATTAATAATAACACATGGTGAGGAATAGTTCACCTTGTAGCACTAAGGCCACTGTGTGTATGTCTAGCCTCATACAGAGGAGTCTTCAAGGGGAGGGGGACGGAGTCTGGGTAGAGGAGAAGGGTGGGTGTGTGTGTGTGTGTGTGTGTGTGTGTGTGCAGCATATGTAGCTATAAGAAGTCAGAGAGAGATACACATAGAAGACATCAAACAAAGTTTCCCCCCTTGCATGTAATTAGAATCAGGTAATCATCTATGTCCCCTCTAAAGTGATGGAGAGCCTGATTAGCAGCATCAAAGAAGGCCAAGAGGGCTGGGACTTAAGAGGGAGATGGAGAGATGGTCTGTGTGTGTGTGTGTGTGTGTGTGTGTGTGTGTGTGTATGAGTGGGTGTTTGAGAAAGATGAAGGAATAAGCAGGTAAAGTGGCAAGGCTTACAGACTGAGTACTGCATTCTCCACCTAGAAGTCCCATTAAAAGCTTGAGCATGAGAGGCCCTGTGAGCATGCTGAGTGCTCTATTGTAATAACAAGCAGTGAAGACAGGACTCGATCTGAGGCCTGAATAAAGCGATGCATTCCAGACAGCCCCCCCCCCCCACCACCCCCCCTCTCCCCAAGTGCTCAAGGGATTCAACAAATTGAAGGCTACTTCTTTTGGAAGCCTCAAAAATAATTTTGTCCTGAGTTAAAGATGAAGACCTTCTCATTCCAGATTTTAAACTTAACCTTGCGGTGAATTTGTGTAATTTAACTTCCTTATTAATGATACTGAAATCAAGTGAGCAGATGAACTAAAGTCTGCGAGATTGTCTGTATATAACTGACTAGACTTTTTGATTTAAACTGCAGGTGTTAAAAGAGCTCTGTTCTGCTGCTGTCATACAAAAGAAATACAAAAATGTGGCGAGGCACAAGGATGCTGGTGGCATTCACTGGCACAGCAGGCACTGTAACCTTTTAGAGAACCAAATCCTTCAAAAAAACACAACACTCCCCTTTCTCCTCCAAAAAAGAACAAAATCAATTACAGCACAGCCCAGTCATGGGAGGGAAAGAAAGAAACACTATCTTTGATGTCATACACTTGCTGAAGTTGACCTTACAGCTGTTAAACAGGAGTGAGGATACTATGAGCTAAACAAAATTAATCTGTTCTTCTTGATTTACAAAGAAATATTTATGATACTGTTTCTATTAAATTATTTTTCCGATTTTAATATCAAAATCTGCTAACATTTATTTCCTTGACAACTATGTATTTTGAGTGGTTGCTACGCGGCATTCAATGCAATGAGTACAAATTGCAAAAATGATACAGTCACAGATTTTTTCAGGTGACATGATAGGAGGAGGTAGGCAAGGCTGGATAGGTGGTAAACAAACAACTGACCTTAACACAAAAGATCACTGTTCATTTCCATTTGAAACTAAGAGTCAATGTTGATTTTTAAAAACATGACCATCATCCCATAACCTTGCCACGTGGTTAATATTGTAGCCATGGTGATGAAGGTCAACTAACCTTAACAATGTAATTATTTAACCCGAACTATGATCTTTTCCTTAACCTAGCCAGACTTTAACAATAGTGTTGTTACATCATAAAACAGATGTATTTCTCAGCACTGATTCATGCACAGTTTAGAGGGCACAAACAAAATGATGTCATCCTGCTGATTACTGCTGATAGGGGTGTCAGAACAGAAAATGCTTCTATCTGTCGTTCATGCATTTCACCAAACTTGCAACATGCAAGATGAGATCATTTCTTCTAATGTTAATTTTAACATGTTTAACTAATCAAAAGAAAGGCCGAAACCATGTGGGACCAATGCATGCATGAATATCCATGCTTAGCGGAGCAGTATACTTACTGTTATACTGATTAAAAAGTTAGATAAATGGATGTTAAGGTACGGTATCATTTTGGCAATAGAACACTTAAGTTAGTGTTATGATTTTGGGATGGAAAGGGACATGAACTCCAGTTTCCAGCATTTAAGTTGGATATGCTGCCAACTGACCTCCACATCCTCACTTCCCACCTTGCTAAATAAAAGGCACAGAACATGATAAAAATTGCCACACAAAAGGCTACAGATATGGTCTGTGATATGTCCGCAGCAATGAGTGAGGCATTGACTCAAAGATGCAGACCCTATACTCCAGCTAGAGTAACTGCAGAAAAGTAAGCTGTGGTGTCATTGACCAGTGGCCTAGCTAAGAATGTCCTTGTGCCCTTCAGTGTTAGCTGGGAGAACAGCTGAACATCTGCACTAGTCATTAAAGAAAGAGGAGCTGGCCTGAATCTTTCAGCCTGCAGAGAATCAGAGAGAAGAGAGCTGCTGACAAACTACACCCAGCTTCCTGCACATCTCCCAGGAGCACACCTATTGTGAAATGAGTGGGATGTTGTGCAGTGGCTACTGTCAAATCACAGGCTTTCTTAGTATTGTTTGCAATCCATTGCTGCTTTAATGACTAGTCTAGCTGGGAGTCCAGTCTGCACTGTAGAAAGTGTAATTTGGGTAGAACTATGATGTATATTTAGCCTGATATTCACAATGAATTTGCATTTAATTAACATTTCATTATTCAGTCTGACATGACTACTCTCATCTGTTTTCTTTGTGTCCTTTGTGGGGCCTGAAAGGAGACTGTAAAGAGTTTATGTAGTTTAGTCCTTCATAATGGCTATGGTCAGTTTGGATTCATGTTAATGATATCAATGATTCCAATAATGATACATTCTGCTATCATTCCATGTGCTCAGTGTACTTCAAAAAAGTTATTTTCCAAACTCTTGCTAACTACGCCACTTCTGTGTCATGTTATCACTCTACTCATACCACCAAATGTATTAGGCATGTGGAGTGGTTTTAAAAGTTTCTACTGGGTTAGTTTTCTGAAAATGTGTGTTTATGTTTATGTTATGTTCAGTCATGAATTTAACTTCATGCTCAGTCTGAACACATTTAATGTGTATGTTGTTTGTTAGCTGCAGCTAACCCCTATACTCACTGCTGGTATGGCCAAATAAACACAGGCTACACAAAATTTGTACAACTTGAATGCAAAGCAGATGTTGTATGTTGTGTGTAATTGTAATATATACCAATTATTACAATTTTTTTTCCATTTATTGGATTTTTTTTTTATTTCCACCACTATCATCAAAACACCAAATGAGGGAATATCTTTTTGAAGAATGGTGTTCATCTCTCCAGAAGAGTTCCAGAGACGTATAATATTAATAACAAGGCTGAGGAACACCATAGCATATGATTCACATCATTTTCATAATCATCAAACCATTCAGTGACCCCATCCTGTAAGAGACCACTCCCATCACACAGCGAGCAGTTTGTTTTTTTCATTAAAGGTATGACACATCTTCATAAGAAAGAATGATCTAAATGAGATTTCTGAAAAGAAAAGATGCGTTTCAAAGAGCCAGAGCCTTTTCTCTTCACTCCCTGCCAGTCTCTGGAGATAAAGCTTGACTTGATGTCACAGTCACGCCTGATGTCGACATACAAACTGACAATGCGTCATAAACCCAATGTGAGATGAAAAAAGATACATTTTTCATTTACATTTACATACATAGTTACACAAGGTGGCAGCGGACTACAAAGTTGATTCTGAAGGATGAAAAAATGTAAGTTATTACACTGAACCGTGCTCTACATGTTGGTTATCTCTCACTGATAGCCAGCTTTCCAAAACGTTAATAAATCCAGCCATGTTGACGGCTCTGTAAGTTTGCTTGCATTTACAATCTTAGTAAAACCACTGTAGAGGAAAATTGAAGTTGGATTAAAAAAATGAATGAATACATAGATAAATAAATAAGTGTTCTCCTGGTGCTGTCTTTAAAATGGATGCCTGGAATTTACAGTTTTCCATTAACGGATGCCCAACAGCTTTTTCACGCCTGCATCTTGGCCTTGGAGCCAGCGGTGGTGTTGTGTGTGTGCGGTGGCACTCAGCAGGCCACTGTGCTGCAGTCTTCATTTTCTCAGCGTTTTTTAAACTTAAATGTGTCAGTCTGTCTGCTGTACTCCCTCCTCTGGGCTTTCAAACATTATCGCTCAGTACTGTGAAAATCATACATCAGCATAAACAGTGGCGTTGCGCTATTACCAGTATCTTCAATGGAAGCTTTGGTTTCAAAGGGATCATTTGTTGATAAAATGTTCTTGCTGCATTTCTCCATATACAGAGAAAACAAGGCACAAATCAAACTTTAGGAGATAATACCTGTAATTATGTTTGCAGTCACAGGTTTATGAAGGGATGGCTTAGTTACACACACACACACACACACATAAATTCATACATCATGTTTGATCACACAGGGACTACTAAAGCTTTATGTTTTTTCTCCTAGTATTTGTTTTGTCTCCTCTTTTTTTGTGCATGTGTCGTGATAGAGGATTATTATTTCTCCACTGGTGGGATCAAATCGCTCATGGTTTTAGACCCCTGAAGAATTCTATTAACCCTGGTTATGTCAGGCCTCATAACATGCCACCCTGCTAAAGAGACTCGGATTGACTCAAGAATGGGGTTGGGGGTATAATGAAGGCTGAAATAATTTACTTTTAAAGCCAATGGAATATAAAAATGGAATAAATCTGAAGTCATCCTTATTTTTTCCTCTCTTGTCCCTAACCTGGGCTGGCACACCAAGATAAACACAAGTAGAAATAATATACTGTATTTGAGGTTGCTTTTTAAGTAAGGGATTGTGTGTGTGTGTGTGTGTGTGTAAAATTGTATTGTGTTGTGATGTTGCAGCCATTGATTGCCTCAGTGATGGAGCCTGGCTTTCTTTGTTGCTCTGCAGATCAGATGTGGAGTGCTGCGGTTTGCTATATTTGCCATTCATTAGCCAGCAGTGAGGAGATGTCAGGGCACATTCGCAGGCAGGCCACTCGCGTGATAGCAAGCGTCAAATCAATTCAGTCACCTTGAACTTTGAAGATGAAAGAATAACATGTTGGAATTGGTCTCCCTCTTAGCCTGCACGCCTGTTCAGAAATGCGCAGCCAGCCTCAGTGCTACTGTATGCATTGGTGTTGGGCAAACAATGTCCACGTTAACTGATTCACTGATGACATTTACAGTTTTTGTTCCGGAGTTCTGTTGCACAGCAACCACCAGGACAAGAAGGACCTGTGGACACTGGGCACCACTTTTGAGTGGGCTTGGCACTCAGCTTTAGGTGTTACCTTTATATAATAGTGCTGTGAATGTAAAGTGAATATGTATAGATAGATACGTAAACATGTTTTTATGCATGTATTTTTCTCTCCATTATAACCTTCTTTATGCACTTTTTCTTATGTGCTTCTTACCAGACTTTTGATGAAGTAAACCTATACTGTTTGGCATTAAAGTTAAGAAGACAAATTTCTCCTCTAACCTCTGAGCACTCATTTTAAATGTTGAAATAGCTGATCACTCAATCCAGGTAATGCCATTAACTTGCATTTATATTTACTTTTCCTGGACAACTTCATGATCATAAAATACTGGTTTAATCAAAGTGTAACTGCAGCAGTTCAGGAGTTACTGTGTGCTTGGTTAAAAAGGTATCATTTATGAGCTGCGTTCAAATTGCTATTTCATGCTTGTTCAGTTGTCTGACATCAGAAATCAAAATATCTGTTTTAAGAACTGCAATTGAGTTGTGAGGTGTTATCATTCATGTATATTTCAGTTTCAGTTGTCTGACAACTGAACAAAACTATAAAAGTCTCCAAGAGACCCAATCTCTATTTCTTCTTTCAGTTAAAGTACACATTTAAGAAACAGGATGTATTTAGTTAAAGTCTGAAATCTGGCCCGAGCAGTTCAACGTTGGTTCAGGAACATTTTCATATGCATACTGAGGATTATGCCCAGGTTTGGGCATTAAATATACATTTTACCATTAAATATTAACTGTCACTTTATTATTTTCAACTTTTAAATTACCATGTTCATATTACACACACAAATGACTCACACACACACACACACACACACACACACACACACACACACTGTATCAGCAATGACAGTAAGTCACCAGGTTGTGACTTGCCAGCTAGCAGAAATATTAAATGTTGGGCTGGGTTAATTTGATAGTACTGCATTCTCCACAGTTACTCTGATTGATATCAGTTAGATCTCAAATTCCCTTGAAAACAGGTACTGTACATTATAGGTAAGAAGGCAGGTTAACCCCCTCCACCCACTGAACAACTGTTATGCTATATCCTGATTCTCCATTGCTTCATACGATATCACGATATAACGATAACGTTATACAAAACATTATCAGCTGCAATTCAAAAGATTCTAAGATACCAGATAAAAGACAACCTTAATTCAGAGTTATTCTGTTGTGAAACACTTGATGTGCTGTGACTAATTTTGTTATACATTTACAACCTAAGCATCCACTGCACATCTTTATTAGGTAGGATAAAATAAATATCAGAGGTAAAAATGAGACTGAGACATCCCTGCTTTTTACTAAGTCCTGACACCTTGGGCCCCAGTGCCTACACCTGGTAGGTCCCTTCAGTAATGTTCATGAAACATACAGACAGAGCCTGTAACTGTGAAACATTCTGACTCTTGATTACTGCTTTTCATCTAATATGTATTTTGGTAGACATTCTATTCAAAAGCAACTTAGATTTTACCTCTCACACACATCGGAAGCAATTTGCTGTTCAGTGTCTTTCTCAAGAACACCTCAGCATGGATAGGGAAGCCAGGTACCAACAGCCTTCTGGTTAGTGAATGACCCATGCTATCAACTGAGATTCAGTCGTCCCTGCATCTCTTTCATAACTTCTCTTCAGTCAGATGTTTCTATGTGAAAATGTAATAGGTGCATAAAACAAATAGTTGTAAACATACTTTCCATAATAACAAAAAATGTCCCAACTCATTTCACACAACTACCTGGCTGCAGACTCAGCTGGTGTGAGTGTTCAGGCTCAGAATCTTTTGGCTATCCTCCAGCACAAGAGTTTCTCCCCAAAGCCTGTTAGTGTACAGCATCTAACAAGTGATGCTTTCATAATGTTGAAATGTTAAGTGTAAAGTAGGGCTGGGCGATATGACCAAAATCTCATATCACGATATAAGTTGGTTCATATCATGATAACGATATATATCACGATATAGCACATTTTCTGTAAATTCAATGAATAAATATTTTATATAAGATGACCACATTGGTAAGGCCTATTTCTTATTGCATTTTGAATTATATCAGGCCTGGAATGAAGTCATTTTTAGGGCAAGGCTACTTTGGCCTTTGATAAATACAAATACATTTGGACATCAAGGCCAAAACCAATGGGGCAATAACAATAAGTGATAATTATGTTGTATGAGGACAAAACAGTACAATCAACAATTAGTAGTCAGTGTATTGAAAAACAGTTCTGAGTTTATTAAAACTGAACACTGAATATTTGAATTTTCCACAAAATGCTGTCCGAAAAAAATGTGAACTATTATATTAATTGTTATTGTTATATTTAATGATTAAGTCTATAAATGGGTAAGGGTGATCAATATTAATCTAAACATGTGTGCAACTATTAGCATTTGAGTCTGAGATCACAGGAGTCACAAAAATGACTCAAAACACTTTTTACATGTTAAACATTAAACACACTGATGAAACTTCTGGGTCAGATCTTTGTCAGTGGATTTAACGTTACTACCAGTGTGAAACCGACTTCAACACGGAGTTTAGCATTATGGGTTGTTTTTAGCATTAATGTTGCTAAGCTAGCGAGTGTGTTGAAGTCTGTTTATCATGTGTGTGTTAGAGTCAGTCGGCACTAAAACTGTTTCCTTAGTCCGTTTTAACCTGCAGCAGTTGCTGAAGGATCGTGTAACGTGTTTTTCTGCCACGGAGGAAATCAATTCATGACGAGTGAAAACGAGTCTAAAGCGTGTTCAGACTGCAGAAACGGAAAATATGCAAGTGCCAGCTGAGTTAAAACTCACAGACAGCAAACATAAACAAACAGTCTTATAAATACTAACTGCCAGAAAGAATAATGTTTGACCACTTCCCAGAGCCTGTGACTGAACTTAAAACACAACGTGTATTAATTCTTAGACTGTACAGTGTTTAGCTGCCTTAGCTTATCACATAATGTTAGCTGGTAGCTAATGTAAGCTAGCGGGCTAGCTGTTACACACGTATTTGCGAGAAATCTTCCACTACTGTTGACATCCAGCGTGATGACAGAGACACTGGGTAATAATCAGTCTGTTTATTTGCTTCGCCACATGTAGTTTTAAATTAGGAAATCCGCAAAGGGCACAACAGTCAGTTCAAAACAAGGCGCAAAACTGGTAGTGTGTAGTTACATTTTTAAAATGCACAGCGGGACATCCACGCCACTGACTGTTTGGCCATGGTAATGTATAACTCCTGCCCTGTTTATGTACTCGACAAATAAAAGCTACTTACTCGTATTTGATTATTTTCTCCTTTTAGTTTACAAAGCGTCGTCAAATGAAGACAGATACTGCCGTAAAGAGAGTGATTTGCGACACCACGATATAAACGATATAGCATAAAATGAAACCATATACATTTTTATATCGTCAAACGATATATGTCGTCATATCGCCCAGCCCTAGTGTAAAGTCTTCCAGGGCCTGTAGCAGGCACAAATGACACATGACACACATACCCGCTGTCTGACATGCACTATCTCCAGTATACTGTACATGCTCACAGTGTGCTGTGCTGCATGTAGCCAGCTAAGAAGTCAGTTGTGAATATGAGTGGGGAATTCACCTGGAAGGCTCTTTGCTCCAAAACAACCTAATGATGATGATGAGTGTATATCATCATGTGAAACATGTCCTAAAGGAAGCTGGCATCAATGGAAATATACAACATGAAAATATGACTACTTGCGCTTTGTCCAGCAAAAATAAAACAGACCTGTATATTTCTTTATGATCAGTTGAGAAACAAAACACATTTCTGATTTTGTTATTTTAATGATTGCGCCTGTAAACAATGTCAGTGGAAAATAAATTAGCTGTTCAAAAACAGTTAGATGACTGTAAGCAAGAAAAATCTAAAGTGATCCTGTTGATACTGTGATATATGGTACCTGTCATCCTTTTTTAGTTTTAAATAAATACTATGTTTGTCTGTCAAAAATGCATCGGTGTAGTGAAATTATATTAAGGTCAATATATACAAACTATGCAATGTTAAAATACAGTAAAGAAAACCACTCAAACTATTCACGATCTTGTGCCTCAATTTTAAATTCTGGATGTCTCAAACCTTACTCCAGCTGAATGAAGGAAAAACAGATCTTTGTATGTGAGCTCCACATCAGATGACAGCATTACATGTCAGGCCTCCAAAAGCTACTAATTCATTTCTTATGTGAACAGCTTTAGTGCCATCAGCTGTTTGTATCTCAGCAGGCCTTAGTAAGACCCCCACAGCACTGGCAGCTCTGGGGAGAAAAATGACATGTACCCACAGACTTACGAAAAAAAAAAATCAATTTTAACCATTATTTGACTTGTTATTGAATGTTAAAAGATACTGGGCTTTTAAAATGAGTGAAAATAATCTGCTAGTGAAAAGAGAAGGTTCCTTTGAGAATCTGACAATTTCTGAGAAATAGGTGTCCGTAAAAACTCAAATAAATATGAAAAATATCACAAAATATCACACTAATTCAAAAATGGAAAAACTAGAAATAGAACAAATGTATGCCATACTGTAATTTACATGCCAGATTTGCTGCTCCCTTGTGACAGGTTTTGAGAGTGTGAAACAAGACCATGGGTCAAAATCCAAGGAGAGCCTTCTTGTAAATAAAAATCTGGCTGTGGTCCATTCCACAAACTATAATAGAGCTCAACCTAAATTCTACACATGTGAGAGTGCATTTTGGTGAGAAAACTCTTCACTACTAATACCCGTGTTCACACAGTGACCAGACTATATGCCATCTGGATCATACTCAGTGTTTGTTTAACGTCACGCAGATGCTCTGAAGATGTTGGCTGCCTTTCTTACCGTAGGTAGTCTCTCCGGCACAGGATGAGGTTGGCTTTGGTATAGAGTGTGGAGCCCACCTCGCCCAGCCTGCAGTCACAGCAGGCACACTTGAGGCAGTCCTCGTGCCAGTACTTATCGAGGGCCTTCAGCAGGTAGCGGTCCTTGATCTTCCGGTTGCAGCCGGCACAGCCTTTTGGCTTGGTGTCCGGCTGGACGGAGAGCATTTGTATACCTGGGAGGAGTACAGAGAAAAGCTTCAAGCACTCATCGAACCCTGGTGCACTGCCGACTGAGGAGGCAGCAGATGTTTTCTGAATAATGACGCCCTCAAAGTGAAAGAAAGAACCACACAAAAACTCTAAGACAAGGACAGAATGAATGCTACATGATCAAGCAAGGAATGTGAACCATTAAAAATACCACATTAACATTTGATGATTTTTTAAAATAAGATGATAAAACTGAAATGATGACAGATACAAGTCCACTGAAATTTCATGGATAACAGAAACTTGTTTTCCTTGTGTTACTTGATGATTAAGCAGCAACGGTTCTATTAGTACAGTATTCATGGACTGTAACATTTTTAATATGTAGTGTTTTCTCACTGAAAAAGGGACAAAATTAAGTATACTCAAAAAGTCAGTTTACAGCCTAAATATTGTCTGGTTTTTGAGTGTTCCTTTGCACGCTTCACAAGGAGCTGCAAAGACATAATAATTGTGTAAGTGATACAACAGCTTCAAGAAGATCACACAAAAGAAAAAAAAAGTTGAAGTGGCATTCATAAATCAGAGTTTAGCTGTGTCTTAATTCGATACGCCACACATTTGGTATATTAAACATGAAGTCTAGTGCACAGAAGTATAGTAAAATTACAATTATACAATTTTTAGTACATTATTAAGTACACTGTTCACTACACAGATTAAAAATCACCAGATTTTTGAGTGTTATTTCACAATGCAATACACATAGGAAATGGAACAGCCGCTCATAGCTGCAAAAAATTAATATAAATTATAAATAGTGATGAGACATGTCATTTCATGTTATTTCTTGTTAGTATAAAATATTTTGATTTCTTGAATACTAAGTGATTTAACGGCATGCCATAACAATTCATAAACATAATACAGATCGTATATGGTACAAATTGGGGAGACTATATCTAACAATGAAAACACAAACCAGTGTTAGCTTCAACCCAAGTCCATCAAAATGAAACAGATTGAGGATATAACAGGTGATTTCACCAATTAGCACATTAGTCTTTATGTCTTTAAGATGTAGTCTGTTTAGCAAGAAACACACACTGTTGCACTACACTTTTCATGGAAAATAGTTTAAGAAGATCCGTGCATTATCCTGGCCTTACCTAAAATATCTATCTATTTAAGTCATTTTAAGTAAAGCTTATCAATACAAGTGTGACTGTAATTCCATTATTTGAAGAGAACAGAAATTCGTAACAATATTTAGCAACACTCTAATTTATAATCCATGTGTGTGTATATATATATATATATATATGTGTGTGTGTGTGTGTGTGTGTGTACATTGCTAGCAGCAATAGACTAATTGTAACAAAGAAGACGTGCATGCAGTCTGTTTAGTGGTCAGCAGGTTGGGCTGCGACCCGACAGCAGCTGACAGTATTTCACAAACTAACACTAACTGCAGAACAATTCAAGTGTTGTGAGACCAACAAACGGCCCACACAGACACAAAGCCACAGTTTCACATTTCTTCCTGGACACTTTTTTCTTACGTTGACCTCTTCTGTGTTTAAAGGGGGGTGGCTACAGGCGAGAAGCTTTGCAGCGTCCGTATTGTTTGGCCTGAACTCACTGTGGAGAGCCTTTGTTGGCCCACTGGGGGCAAAAAGGGGGAACAATGTGGCTTCACACCAGACTGGAATTAGTATTCTCCTACCATTCCCTGAGGAGAGGCACACCCCCACTCTCCTTTGTGCTCCATTCACCACACACACATACACACACACACACACACACACATAATATTTCTTAAGGTACAGTTGTAGTTTTACTCATTGTGAAACAGTGAAACTTTCTGTTTACCATTTTCTTCCAAGTATGTCAATGAGAAAATTGCATTACTGATATTTCTCACACTGTACCATTTTAGTGTGGAAGCACCCTTTAAATGTTTCAGAATGTTTTTGTCCATTTATTACTAATAACATTACGATTTGCAGATCGTTTGCTAAAGGGCTGCTGTAGCGTTTTACTTTTTCAGATGTTCCTACCTTCCTGGCAGCCAGTGGTTTCCATTCAATTCACTAAAAACAACTTAGAGAAACTTGTAAGTTGTTCTATCTCAGTGAAAATCACGCCAGTCGATAATACTATTGTTATTACTACAGTCTGTACAGACAACACAACACTTTCTTGAACCCCAAGTCGGTTTCAAGTTTCTGTAAGTTGTAATATTGTCAATGAACAGAAACCAGTGGCTACCTGGAAATACAGTAAGTAGGTAAATCAGAACCAACTAAGCCACAATGACTTAAATAGAAAATATTGTCCCTGTGCATAAAGATCTGTTTTCTTCACCTGCCACACATTGTTTTAAACAAACTTTGATAATAAATAATTTGCAAAGACAGTATCAAACTAGTTGCAGTGTGGTAAGCAGCTCAGCTCATTTGTTCCCGTGCGTTGGGGTTGCTGATTTGTTAATTGGCTGGATTTAGAGAGCACGGCTGCTCGGCCGGCTGCTCTCCGCCGCGCCTCTTCAGCTGCACTGATCCGTCCAGCCTCCTTAACACTACAAAGTCCCCGCTACTCATTACGAAACCAAAGAAAGCAGAGATTCGACTCCCCTTTTACTGTGCAATCCGCTCAGAGGAAAAGGGGAGAAGCATGGAAGGAATTTGGCCACTTCTCTCTTCCGATTACCGGGGGAAGCGCTCAACAAAAGCTTCATTTTCCATAAAGGAAGGGAAATCACAGCTGCTCGAAGCCTCTAATGATATCTGTTTTATTTGCTCACTGGCTCGTATCCTCCCTTTCCTCATTTCCACTCTCTCATTGTGGGCTTCCAGGCTGCTGCTGCTGCGCGTCCCCGGCCACATGTATCATCATCTGAGCTCTGAGCGGATGGAGGATGATGGAGGGATGGAGGGATGGAGGAGAGAATAGCTTGCTATTTCAGTCCCAGCTGTTCGGCAACGAGATGCTGGCATTTCACCCTATCAGTTTAATTACTGTTGCCATGGCAGCGGAGTGCTGGTAAAGGCCAATAAGGGATTTAACGCAGAGACTCTATTTGACATGCAGCTTACAAGCACATCACGAAAATTGGAGCCGTTATGAACGCGGGAACATATCAACTCTATGATCACTAACATAACAGCAGAGCATATCTTAATGAAAGGTTATCAGTGGAATAACAGAGAAAATGGATCAGGGTAGAGCAGCAGCAGGTCAGATCCGACTCGTCGACGCACAGAGATGCTGTAACTTGTCGACGCAGAACACACTAAATACACATGAAACGTGCGGTTCATAGAAGCCAAAACGCAAAGAATGCGCCTTACCGAAACTTTTCTCCCTTTTCTGCATTTGTTGAGCCGCTTCAGCAGCCGAAGCACCACCATGCAACCCGGAGCCGCCTGGTCCGGAAAGCAGCTGTCTGTAGGCAGGCTGGGATCGGGCTTTGTTAGAGAGAGAACAATCCAGCACGACGATCAGAGAGGAATGAAAAGAAAGGGGAACACCGACCAACACAACGCAGGCGGGGGAGCGACAGCGAGCTGTTTGCTGCCGTCGGGCGTTACACGGCGTTCGAAAGCACGTTTATCGCCGACCGGAGCTGTGTGTACGATGGGACGCAGGCAGCGAATGACAGGACGACAAAGAGACGCTTCTCCTCCGCGGCGCAGCGACCATCTAATCCTACTGGCCACCTAATCACAGCGGCTCCTATTGCACGCTGCTTCGCTAATCAGCTCTTTGACGTGCCACTGAGCACCGCGCACACAGCGACAGCTCGCCTTCCCGGCACAACACAGGAACATAACATGCTCACCCGAAACTGTTTTCACACATATATTCAGATGTAATTCATGAAATTTAAATCAGTCCGGTTTTAATGATAATAAAAAAATTAAATAGCTCTACCAGCAAGGACTGTTGTTCAAAATGCAAAAATGTCAAAACAGAAACGTCTCCAGCTCACTCACCTTTCTTAACTAGTTAAGCAGAATCCCGAACTCCAGCAGTGGATTCCAGCTACAGAACCCCTCTAAGCAAAAAAAAGTTCACCAAACTGGCATCGCTTGTGGGACCGCACTGATCATCAGGGTGGAAATAATGAACTCCACATGGATCAGATCCACCGGTTTGTTGGATAGCCTAATACCCAGCTACAGGTGTTCATCCGCCCGCTGTGGACCATGCAGGAAGTGTGTGGGGCTCAGGCCGGCGTCCCAATGCATCAGTGGCGAGAGACAGGAGAAGTCAACCTTTATTATCTCCAAATCCCCAATCCCTTAACGGTGAGACATTACACCGCCAAGATAAGGTCATTTACTTATTACGAGCCGCTCCACTATAACGGAGAGCATGTATCGCGTGCGCGCTTCCGGAACGCCCACTTTTTCCAACGTCCCTCATTCATGGAGCCGCGGTAGCGCGCAGACGCACGACACTCATTACATTATAGAGGCAGAAACACAGGTAGGTTTGTTTAGAGGTGCACTCAGAGCAGCCACTGTCAGGACTAGTTCCTACCGCCATTTCTTTGGTTTAGAGCTGCTTTCAGGTGCCCACATTACACTGAAAGACCATCTTTTTCTTCTGACACTTGACGGGCACCCGTCCTTCAAGTATATGAATATTCAAACCTATAGAGCTTAACGGCAGCAAAGTAGAGCCCAGACAGTGTCAAAGTGAGGTGCAGTCATGTCTGTTTGTCAGATGTATTCATAGAGGTGATTCCAGGACAAACACCAGTTCTCCAAATATCTGACTGCATGAGGACCAATCACCCGCATCATGGGTGGCAGTCAGACTGATGGTTTAATGTGTTGTATTTGACTGGACTGTTGGAGTCAAATTCATTAGGAGCAAGAATTAATGATCTTTAAAACAATTATCCTGTGCACAAAAGCAAAAGACTATCAGTCAACCGTTTGTTCATAGCACGTGTATTTTTGGTTACCATGCGATGTTTTTTTTCCATTCAATTCAGTGACAGACTAGTGTGGAAAATAAGAATATCAGTGCATATAAAGAAGGAGCAGCGCTAACATGGATTATTAAATAAATCTCTGCCGAGGTCACTGATTCATCGTTCTCTCGCGTCCTTTCTTCAGGGGCCCACTTGCGCTAGTCACTGTGAGGTCCCGGCTCCACTGTGACCGCCCGGACTCATCAACGCCTATCCACACTCTTTATTGAAATCACTCTTGTTGCCCAATTAAAGGATAGAATTATTTTTCGCCCTATTATTGCGCCAGTTTGGACTGGAGTAGGCCATGAAGAGGCCCAGATGTTAGGGCACGGTGCCCCTACTCCTCCCCCCCGCCACCACACCACAGTGTTCCAACACACAGCTTGAAAAGTGTAAATTATTCTCTTGAATATTCTGGTAGGGGGGGTGGTGCTGTGGAAGGAGGAGACACAAGTCAATAGTTGGCATGCTGCTCCAGCCTAAAATGCAGCGATAATGAGATGGGTCATAAAATGCTCTCTGCGCCATTATGAGTGATGAGATGCATTAAAGCTGACAGGGTATTACCTGCCAGTAATTAGGTTTTGTCATGGATTGAATTATTTCAAGGCGGCCTATCTTGGCAATCATGCAATTTGCTGCAGAGGTGTGTAGTGTGTGTGAGACTGTCACCTCTCTCTCGGTGCCCTTCCACCTTCCTTTCACTCACTGCGTTCCGCCAATTATTCATCCTCCGTATGAATGGAAAATAGAGACAAGAGGCAGTGGTAAAGGTGGAGGATGGAGGAGACCGTCAAATGGCGCGGATCAGGTCTCTTTATCCCGACGAAAACACGCACACATGTATGCGTAAACGGACAGAGAAGAAGCTTGTTATGTTTGTACCTGAGTGAGCCCTCCGCCTCTGACTCTGATGAAGAAATAAAATGACAGAGGGGACCAGCAACAAAACCCGACACTACATCCTCGGCGCCGTCGGCGGCTTCATTTAACCTCCGATGACTGGTTATGAGAGGGGGAAGCCTTTTTCCTGAGGAAGCCAATTATTTAGATGTCGTTTCCACAACGGGTATATGCTGGTTGTGTTTCTGTCTTCTTGTGGGGCTTGCCCGACACTTGAAGCGGCAAGCGTTTTAAACTCACAATTACAACAGAGGACTGCACACGTACCTTTGAAGTGCAGCCAGGGATGCCCAAAACAAATGGTGACGGTCACTGCAGCGTTGTCCCCTCTCTTTTTTTCTCGACTTTGATTCAAAGTGTCCAAGGCAACTTTCTTAAAACTTGTTCAACTCCACACTGTCTAAAGAAAACTTGGCGAAAAGAGTTAGAGAACAGTTGCTTCTCCCCTCAAGTTCCTGGGATGTCGGGGCGCCCTAAACTCGGCTCCCCCCCGCCCCCCCGCGGCTCTGCGAGTCCTAGATATCGCTCACCGGGCGACCTCTCCCTTGTTGCTTCCTCACCTTCCCTCCCCTGTCTGGCTGTGTGTCTCTCTGGTTCTCTGGAAGGGAAAAGCGGCAGAAAGTCGAGCCTCCTCTCCTATTTAAGCCCCTCCACCAGGTCCCCAGTCAGCAGCACACTCCAGCTCATCCAAGAAGCTGACAAGCACCGTTAGGGAAGGCAGCGCATGTTGCTCTAATGGACCTCATTAAGCTCTACTTACAGATGTTCTCTTAACATAATTGATCTGCAGCGAGTTGAGAGGACGGCAACCTATTCCCCAGCCCCCAATTATGGCCCGGTAATTAGATCCCCAACCTCCAGTTCTCCACATTCACCCTTCTAACATTCCGAAATATCAAAGTATCTCTTTCTCTCAAGGCGACCCCCCCACCACCACCACCTCACCTCCACGTCTCCTCCCTCCTCCCCCTCCCACCCACAAGACACTATTGACAGTCAGATCTGCTAACCTTTGTAGTGAAGCCAGACTTAGGAGTGCACTCACTCCAATTGACAGAGCTCACTCACTCCTCTATTCCTCCTGTCTTTCTCCTTGCCTTTTTCTACCCTCAGGGAGACAGAGACAGTAAAAGAGAGACAGAGTGAGTGGCACAGATGGAGAGAGAAAGAGAGAAGAAGGGAAAAAAGTAAGTTAGCACTTTCCATAAAGGCTTGTAATGATAATATCTGTCAGGGGAGAATATTTTTTCCAGTGTCTTTTATCTTAAATAATTCCTCTGATGACAACTTTGAGCAGAGAGAGGAGAGATGATGCTGGGAACCGGTGAGAAGTGATAGTGCAGCTTTTATAATGCCAATCAGTGCCACTCCTATCACCCATCTAATTAGCCAGCGTAGTAAAGCTGGGGAGATGGTAATGTCACGCTTTTGCACTTTAAAAAGAAGGCAATTTTCACACTGATGCATAATAAACTATTTGTGATTGGGTTAAGCAAGTATTTTCTGAGCAAGCAATGTTGGATAAAATGTTCTCACATCTTTATGTTGTCACAGATGATGACCCAGATTGAAATATTGCTTCGTGTGTGTGTTTCCACAGCAGCACACATCAGTGTGTGAAACTGTAGTGCTCGTATGAGGCCTGCGGTGCCTGACTGAGATCATGATGGTGAGTATTAGCATATGCATTATTTCTGTTAGGAAGCACAGATGTTTAGTTTGCTGTTAAGGTGTTTTCTTCTGTTTGAGGTCAAGTTTAAAGGTCACAAAAGTCTTGTGATATTCTATATTTTTCTTATTGTCAACAAATCCCATGTTCACACACAAACTAACAATGAACTCATCCTTACATGTACTGTGTGTGTATCACAGTCTGAGACTAAAACACACACATGAGTGACATGTTCGCATTACCATAAACACACACACACTGCAACCTACCTATAGGTAATTTACTCTAACCTGCATGTTTTTGGTCTGTGGGAGGAAGCCGGAGAGAACCCATGCAGGCACGGGGAGAACATGCAAACTCCACACAGAAGGGCCCCAGCTGGCCAGTGGGCCTGGACCCAGACCTGTCTTGCTGAGAGGTGACACACTGCACCACTGTGCCTTGCATGGAGGTTCCATGTGAATCTTAATTTGCCTGTAGTTTGAATGTGAGTGTGACTGTAGTTTACATACACCATCCTGCTGCTAGAAATACTCACTAGAAATACTCCCAACCCTTTTGGCCTGTGACCCCTTAAAATAAGTCCACCTGGGACCCCTCCTCACATGTTGCATTGTCTACCAGTTAAGTTACTGATGATTGTCTTGATTCATTGGTTAATCATTTCATCCATAAAATGTCAGAAAATAGTAAAAATTTCCATTAAAATTCCCCACTGTCTAAGGTTATATCTTCAAATGTCTAATTTTGTCAGACCAGTAGTCCAAAACCCAAAGAAATCAAATAAACATCTTGTTTAGCAATAAATCATTTTATTTGAACAACTTTTAATGGCTTGAGGAGATAAAATACAGTAATCCAGAAGAAATAAAGCAAATATTAGAAGGAAACTCGAACTAAAAAAATCCCAATTTTTGTCTAAAGTATGTTTTACTTTTTTCTTTCTTTCTTTCTTTCTTTAATATAGCAACCTCTTTGGTTAATCCAGTGACCCTTTGTGAGGGTACCAACCCCCAGGTTGGGAACCACTGCACTGGAGCACCAAATTAATCCCCTGGGGAAAATAGTCCGTAACAAATGCAGTAAATCCTACTGTTTCACTAACATTTGCTAATTCCTTTATGAGTGAAAATTAATTTTAACCATATTTTTCCCATATCTGACAGCGTCCCCAGTTGTTGACGATATTCACATGATAGCTGAGGCCCAGAGCTCTCTATAACAGTTGGTCCCATGTCTGTACCCCCTTTTGTTGATGAATTATAAGCCTTCAAATATGCACTGAGGTCAAGGTTAAAAGGTCAGTTTTTCGAAGCAGGAGCCATGTAGGATCGTCATACTTACATTATTACGTTATTTTCCAGGTCAAGACCTTTCCAAAAATGTATTTGGTGTAGCTCTATGACAAAGTTTTAATTTTCACATTTCATGGTCACAAGCCGTCCCAGGCCTAGTTTCAGAGAGCACTTTGAAGTATCAAACTGGAAATCACAATTAATCATTTATGCACATGTCGGATTTAATTTTTGCTCTTTTCACCTCAATAAATTTTAAAAACTTAATTTATTTGTCCGTAGCACAGATCATAGGCTATTTCCTTTGTACAGTCACTTCAAGTTTTATATTTTTCATTTACATAGCACATTTCAGCAATAAGGCATCATATCCTATCTCAAAACTATTAGCCTACTATTCCATTCTGTAAATAGATTTAAAGTTTTAAATTTAATTTTAATAATACTTTGTTTCATTATTATTATTAAAAATAATAATGGGCAGACAATGGGCAAAATAATAATAATAATGGGCAGCACTTCAAAGTGCTCTCTGAAACTAGGCCTGGGACGGCTTGTGTCCATGAAATGTGAAAATTAAAACTTTGTCATAGAGCTACACCAAATACATTTTTGGAAAGGTCTTGACCTGGAAAATAACACATGTAAGTATGACGATCCTACATGACTCCTGCTTTGAACCTTGACCTCAGTGCATATTTGAAGGCTTATAATTAATCAACAAAAGAACTAATAATCACACTGCATCTAAATGATCTATGTTAACAAAAAGTTAAGATGTTGGTTTATTTACGATATATTTTTTATTATTCTAATTTTATATATATATATTTTTTTGTGTGTGTGTGTGTGTATGTGCATGTGTGCATATGTGTGTGTGGTGGGGGAGGGGTGGGTGTTTGCGCGCACGCCAACAATTTACAAATTCACAACTCAACTCACAACCTCGGGTTTTCAAGAATGAAGATGTCATTTCAATGTAGACACATGTGGGGTCGCTAGTCTGTCTGGTTCATTGAGCCATCCACTGTCTGTCAAAAGAGCGACAAAGAAGACGAAGTAACACGCAAAAAAAGCGGTGTTGTAGGGGGTGGGGAGGGGGGGTCTATTTTGTGGGACCTTAATACGCATGACATCACTGGGAATTCCCTTACTTTCTTTTTTTCAGTCCCTTCTTATGAGGTTAGACAACAATGGCCAGAAAATTTGAGCTCATCATTTCTTTCTCTCATTTTATTCTTCACAGTAATGGCAGGCGGTTACTTAAAAAGCGGTCATAATGCTCAAATCATCAAATGTCAGTGGAGATACAAGATACACAGCAATTATAAATCAAACCATTAATTAAAATGAGTACCGTCACGTTGAAAAAGGACAAATCCAGGTTTGTTAAGAAAAACGCGTAAGCCTGTCACCAATATATGTATGTTAAAGTAGAGAAAGGTTGTTTGAATTAAAATAGCTAATAGCATTGTAGGAAAGCAAGGATATGTTGATTAGAAACATATTCATGATACGTTACAAACAAACGTAATCGCGGACAAAATACGTTTTCATAGAAACGTAATTGAGAATGCAATTTAGTTGTGTGGGAACGTAATTTTGAGGAGACAGGGTTGTAATAGTGTAAGAGTTTGGTGCTGCTACTTGAAACCAGAAGCATCAGATTGATGAGAGCAAAGTTTGTGGTCTGTAAAACCAAAACAATGAACTCTTGCAACTACAGCTGTCAGAGAAATGCAACAGAAATAAAAAGTAGCATAAAATGGACATTAGAAAATGGACTTCAAAACTTACTTGGGTACAGTACTTGAGCAAATCATTTAAATTCCACCACTACTTCTCACCTGACGAAAGTGAGACGACAGTGCAAATACATAGTATGGTTGTCTGCATTGCCGGCAGATATCTTGCCAGTCAAATCTAGTGTTCAGTACGTTTACAGGATTTTACCTTTGATTTCCTGCTGCTTAATTTTTTTTATCTTTTGTTTCTGTCTGTTCAGCTATGTCTGCTCAAATTTACAACCCACCTCTTTTTCTTCAATTTATTCCAAATAGCCTGGAAATGTAAAACATATGACCCACAAACATATCACTCCATGTGAGGATTTTTCCAATGAGACATCTCCCTGACAGCAGGTACTCAGAAAAGCTGATGTAAAGTTTTTCATGAATTGGCTGTAGGCTGACTAATAACAAGTAATAGAGAGGAACAATACGGAATATTGATATCAAGTTGTCATTATTACCAGATGTCAGTTGCTTATCCCATCAGTAACATTTCATTTCCTTTAAAATTAACATTTTCTTTAAGAGAATCTCCTCTGAGGGCTTTGACATTTACTAGAGGACACTCCAGTCCCTCACTGCTTTTACTCTCACAGGCCTCACGGGCCATCCAGGAACTTACAGATTGGACACTGGACTCTGGTCCTCCAGCCCCTCACACACACGCACACACACCCTCTTCTCCCCCAGGGGGATAACCCAGGGGACCGTCTACACTAACGACCAGCAGAGCCTCTCCTTAAAGACACACTCAGTAATTGCTGCCAGTATATGACCTTCAAGTGGGGTCAAGGGATACGTAATTTTAATGACAACTTTTCCTCTCCCCCTCAGGCCAATTTTGTCTTTTGCCAGAAAGAGAAGTGGCAGAACTACGTTCCAGAGCTATCTCTCCACAAAAAGTCAGGAGAATCACCTTCAGTAATAGGTCAGAAGGGAGCTCTCCAAATCTAAAGAATAGCTGGGCGAGTATTGACCCTTCTTATTACTCCACTGAGAGTTAATGGAGATTACTTAATTCAAGCGCCTATTCATTTAGTCAGAATATAAAACAAGAACGCAGCAGTCAAAGAGCTAGGACTACGTTAATAGGCTGTGTCATCCCCTCAGTCTCTGAACAGCAAATAAAAGACAGTGGCCAGTGGCAAGTGGGAGATGGGGTGTGGGAGAAATTGCATTCAAAGAGCAGCTACAGCTCTACCTTTTGAAAACACCTGACATTCATACTGAATTTGTGTTATTTTAATGAATGCATTTGAATTCAATTTTGTGAATCAAAGAGGATATGATATAATGTTTGTTTAAATCATGTATGTTAAAGGGGTGCTTGTTTAAGTGTTTCTCACCATGTTGGACTTGAGGTCTAACAAATGCATTCCCTTCCTCATAAAACATTTGCCAAGACATTTTTTTAAAAGTTTGAATTGTTTAGATTCATGTTAACTGGCTTGCAGTCTTCTTCTCTGCCTTTGGTGATGCGTTGCCACCACCTGTAGATCAATGGAATAGTGTGAAACTGTTGGCAGGAATGTGTATGCATCATCCACATGCACACATGCATGTCTGTGTGTCATCATACATGTGCATAAGAACAAACCAAATGTGGACCCACATGAAAAGACATTGCTCCACAGCAAAGTAGTGGTCAGAAACTCCACATGGCACCTTTAACTGTACACATTAATACATCCATTTACTTAGATGGAGGTATGATAGGAATTAACCCATTAGGAAAAAGAATAAAAAATGATTCATCTGTGTGGCTACTTTCAATCTGTAGAACTTAATTTGTAGTGATATTAAAATGCTTAAAAAGTAAAAAGTTGTTAATGTGCTTACATATTTAATAGCAATTTATCAAGCTTGCTCTAAACTAAGCTACTCAAATTTTGTTTTTAAAATAAGACATTCTTTCTAGAAGTCAATGCTGGACTCATCTGAAAGGAGATCCCTGGGCAACACATTCTCACTCTCAACTTTTCACATACTCACATACAGCTTGGTCAGAACACCGTGGCGTCACTTTTTAACCCACTGGGTACCCCTTTAGTGTCATTTTTCAATGTGCAGTATCAAGACATGATATGGTGCGACAACGCTGTGGTTAACTTCTGGTCAGGTTTAGGCACAAAAACCACTTGCAGAACATGAAAGATCACTAAAATAAAAATTGAAATAAAAATGGTAAGGTGGTTTCGAACCATGCTCTCTGCTGATTTCCAACTTTGATTACCAACTTGCAAACCTTCCACAGACCCCTCCACATCCTAATAAGAAAGTCAGCTTATATAGATGTCATGTGAAGTACATCACTTCAGAAATGTTGATATGATTATGTATTGTTGAAATTTGAATATGATACGTATTGTTTAAATTTTAATATGTTACATATTACAGGTGTTGAAATGTAAATATTCAACATATCTGTGGTTTGCAGAAACATACAATGCCAACATTTTATTCTGGCGACCAGGCTGAAATTTGTCACCTTATAGATGTCATTGGTCTCATTGTGGGAGTTCAACAGAAATCTACTGGACTACCAGGCATATTGAAAAATGACGCTAAAGGGGTTCCCAGTGCATTAAAAAGTGACGCCACGGGGTCCTGACCAAGCTTTGGTATGTGACGAGTTGGGAGTAAGAATAGGCTGCCCTGGGGTAACATCTCTTGGATCCCTATTGAGTGTCTTTGCCCCCTCCCACCCTTTCTGCTTTATGTATACCTGTCACCTCTACATTCCTATTAAGTACAGCACACTGAAAGACTTAAAAACCAAACAGAACTCTTATGCTGCAAAAAACTACTTAGATTGCTCTGTGTCAGTAAGCTGGCCAATTTGATTTAACATCACTTAATTTAGGACAATGCACAATGTGGGCACAGTGTAAACTAAAATAAGGTCTTAAATTCAACCTTATTCAACACAGGACCCTTCTGCAAGGAAGGGGTACAGGATAAAGTAATAATCCAGAACCTTTTTTAGTTAATATTGAACTTCAGTAGTGCACATTCCCTGACAATTAATCAAATTACCAAATTAACAAGTAGTGCCAAAAAATCTCATGGGCCTTTTAGGGGCAGTTCCACTCTTGGTCTGGTTGATAATCCAGCCTTGGTAGAAATTCAATTTGCAGTTGATATTTTTATATGTGTATTTTATTTTTACAGCACATTCAAGGCTATACAGATTCTGAAATCCTCCAAGCAGATTTTCTTGAAATCCATGGGACTATAAAAGTGAAAAAAGACTGAAATTACTGTGCAAACTTCATCTGCTGTCTTCCCAGACCTAATGTTCACTGGGATGGAATTTGGGGGAAAAAAAGTTCTTCACATTAAAGACATCTGCGGATTAGATTTTATATATGATGAATGTAATATGTTAATATTAAACCTAATTAATGAATGTGAGGTCTGCTTGTATGTAAATCAATATTTAAAAAGTGGGCAAGTGTCTTTCTCCTCTTCTTGTTTTATCTGTCTTCCATGTTAGTCTTGTGACCCTGGCAACTAGCTTACATGATAAAACCTGACATTTATTGGTTAAAAGACAACCTATGTAGTTATTACACTAAAGTGAAAATGAAAACAGTTTCAGGATGGTCAGCCACTTCTCTCAATATATCATACTGGTTTCTTCTGATTCAAAAAAGAAGCAATATTCAAACTTTAACACTACTTTTATTTAGGAGGAATTATTTCAGTCTATAGTAATCATGTGATCATTTGTAATCCACCTGCTTATCCTTGTAAGTTAACAATATCATAGATGATAGAATAGCTTTAAAAACTGAATGACTGCTTGATGTCAAGTAGGCTACAAAACTATATTATTGTTGAAAAGAGATTGGTGTTGGATTATATTGGGCAAATCTCTGGTGAACATGGTTCTCAAAAGAAAAAGCAATATATTCTAATCTGTATTTTCTGGCAAATTGTAAAGATGCATTTTATTACATTTCAAATGTAAAATTCAGGGACTTATTGATTGGAACAACACAATAACAAGTTTTTCCTTTGGCCTTCTGTGCAATGAATGCAAATTAAAGTTATGTACACAAGATTGAATTAGACTGGACATCAAAACAGTGCTGTAAAAGGACTGGAATTGAATCTTGTGAATATGTTATGGAGAAACAGACCTAACAAGGTCAAGACATCCGACTTTACTGTAGCTAGAGGAAAATAAAACACGGTTTGTTTCGAAATCAGCTCAAGAAGAAACTGTTGAAGAATAAATATGAAGAGGGATTGAAATGGAATGAAAGGTGTCAGTGTGTCATGTTTTTAATGGATAAGGTCTGGTATACTACAAATAAACAAACAATCAATTAGAATGTCCATGATTATATTATATGCTGTTAGTATCTTAGTACCAGGCACATTTATATGGTCCCAGTGGGTATCATGGAGAAAGAGAAAACATTGTGCACATATTGTACTAATAAAGAGTGCACACAAACCACAGATTCCTACATACAAATTAACTGAACATAGTATTAAATATATTGTACATTTCAGTGAAGACTGGTGACCCGAAATATTGGGAAGACAGGAGGAAAACCAACATAGAATCTTACTACAAACTGCATCATGCTATATAATTTTTTAATCGGTTTTGTATGCCAATAAAACAAGTGGTGAAGGCTGTTTCTCTAAAGACATTTAGCATATACATATTGTTTCTAAACAAAGAAGTGCTCATTTAGCCCTGGGGTAGTTCAGATGTGTCATTTCACCAGCAAAGTTAACTTCAAATTTATAGTATTGTTCTATTGTGACAAAAGATTTATGTTTTCATCAAAAACAGAAAGCATATCACATTATTAACACGTGTTTCCTATGTATGTCTCCTATGTTAGTGCTTAAAAAGTCTTAATTCTAGTAACTTTAAGTACTTTATTATTCAATATACTGCTCAGCTTAAAAGCGAACAATGAATATTATGAATATTGCCACAAGCAAGCAGCCGTACCTCCTGCACAGTCATTCATGAATTACACAACATCAGCAGCTGACTGAACCACACAATTAAAAACTGTTTGTTTACAGAACTTTGTTACTACTGGTTAACCAGTCTGATACCATTATCAACAATGACAAACAATCTAACTCTCCAGGTTGTTTCATTTTAATTGTGCTTTTAACTTTTTATTGTTGTTGAGAGGAGCTCACTTCAGAGTAGCAGCATGTTGGGCTGCAGCATGTCACCATAGTCCCACTATGGGTCCAGCCCGCACAGCTGAGAGTTTCCATTTGCTCCCTAGTGGCATTCTGCTGCTGCTGTGCTGCCGAGTCGAAATCCATTCCACTGTTAGTTTAACAGCACTCCTTAACAATCCTTCAGGGCTACTATAACAAGCCAACTGTTGCGTTGGCTAACACAAGCAGCCATCTACAGCTTGATAAAAGAAGAGAAAATAACCACTAGATCTGAAAAAAGGAAATTTGGACTATCGCTTTACACTATAGTGGTAGAGAATTGCAGATGAATTGGTCTTTGGACCAATGCAATGTCAATATTATATTCTGGTTGTTGATTGGTTAGGGAGGATGTTCTCCCTTGGGTGTCATTTTACCTGAGGAGGACAGCAGCAGCCTGTCCTCCTCTGCCCCATGAATGTATAATAAGAGCTGGATACTATACCAAAAATGGTGCCCATTCAGTCCAATAAGAACTTCTCAGCTAGTGCATAATCCAGAATAAGTTTCTAGCTTCCACGTGTGGTTCCATGTTGTGTGGCCCACTGAATATGCGCAGTAGTGTGTCTTCCACCATGCCCCACTCCTGCTCAGCCCATAGACATTACATTGCAATCATGTCAAAGATTTTTAAATTGCTTTTCCCAGCTCAGAGAAAGTTTAACAAATATAAAACCTCCATGGATCAAATATTCATAATAGGAAGAGTCATAATTGACTTTGTCTGCAGTTTGAAGTGTTTTGTCAACAGTTTTCTCTTTTACAATGGTGGTCTATAGGAAAAATGCTTTTTGGGCCACAGGGGAATTTTTCACTGCAATACCATGAGTGACCACTGAGAAAAATTGGCTGGCTGATCAGTGGAGCTCTATCCAGTAGGGATATACAGAGAGCCCAGTATTTGTATCCATATTTTTTGAGGTAGAAAAATTAATTATATTTGTATTTGAATAAAAGTGGAAATAGGTGTAAAAATCCAGTTTTTGTTTTTATTACGCTTTTAATTTTAGAATATTAGTGTTTATGAATAAACTATGTTACAAAGGAGGTCCTGTCTCCAGTCAGTCTGACTACTCAGATAAAACCAAGTGTATTGGAAATGTATAGACAGACCTCTATTTATTTCTACACCCAGAACAAAAAGACACACACAAGCGCAGCATGTAACATTTAAAGAAGAACTTCAGTAGAAGTTCTTGTTTTGAAATTTCATTTATTGCCTAATTTTTGCAGCCTAACTTTGTGGAAAGGAGAAGGGGAACAACAGATTATGGAGAGCAGTTTGCTTTTCTCAATAGCTCAGTTTTATCTTTGGGGCATACCCCAAACTCTGGGAGTGATGTCCAAATAAAGAAATGTGCGTCATGTAGCAAGTTGATTTGACTCTCCTCTGAGGAACTGCTGACAGACAGTGGAATAGAGGGGAGAGACTGAGATAGCAATGTAACCAACCTGCGGCTGGTATTTGACATGTTTTTACTTCTCAAAAACAGATCATCAAAAATATTTGTACAAAATGAATGTTTTTTTTTGTTTTTTTTTTTAAAAAAGAAAACCACAATTCTTTCTTTTTCCAAACAAAACAAGACAGAAAAAATATTTTACTTTGATACTGAGATTTGGTAATGGTTTATTTCAACCAATTACTCTTTTTTTTATATTTTGATCATCTCCCTTTTGCCTCTCAAAAATAGAGGGGGAGCAACCTCCTCTGCCTCTATGGAAGAGCCTCCTTTGGTACATTTTAACAGAGAAAAAAGCTGTCTTTGACAGACAAAAGTGCATTAAAATCCAAGCAGCTCATTTAGATTGTCCATGGCCTGTTATGTAATGTAGTTGTGATGCTACAGTCGTCCTGGTCCACTTTGGCTGCAGGCAATTACTTGCACACATACTGGCTAATATATGTACTGTAAAATAAACAGTGATAGTTGTTAGACCATAGGATATCTAATCTAAATGAGTAACATGTTTTAAATTAAGTTTTGATTTGAATTTAGACAAAGATACATGGATATGCTGTACATAGATTTAGCCTGTTTGCTGGACATTTCCAAATGTCAATCATTGTTAAATGTTACATCCTGTTAATGAAAAATTTAAGATCACAAATAAATAGGACTGGCTTACTGGTTGAGCTGTAAACTTCCTGCTGTCTCCTAACCTTCTCTCTAGCAGCTGTGTGGCCCACCTCATCTGCATAGTGTATCTCAGACAGACACATTTGTTATTCCTCTGGTTGCTTGTTTGGGCAGGAATATGTGGAAGTTCATCAGTGACAAAATTAATGAGATAACACAAAATAAAATGAGTTTTCAAAAGTCAACAGTTTGGACCATGTAGGGACAAAGTTTTCTTTTAGACAAATTAAAAAGCTGGTGGAGCAAACTAGGAGGTAGCTTAATTCTACAAGATCTAATAGATTGACCCCTTCCAGGTCAAATCCAGAGTTTGCTGTGCTGAGATGACATATGATGGACAAAAATGGAGAAACTGAGCAGATGGAGAACAAAGGAAAGTCTGGGCTACAATTCCTCCTACAACTACAAACTACAAACTTCCAACATTGTTCTGTTCCTGCGAGATCTCAAAACCTGTTCTGTCAAATCTCTCAAATCTTAACTTTTGTCCATGCCAAATATGAAAAATGGACAAAACTGATTTAACTGTCAAAATGTACCTATAATAATGGAAAATAAGCTTTTAAAGTTCATTAGGACTTGTAATCTTACCAGAATCCTTTAACATGTTGACATCAGTGGCTCCAGAGCAGGATTGGAACATTTCACCAAACATGCTCTTGAAAAAAACAGAAAAAGAAAAATGTAAACACTGTCCATATATGTTTGGATTTTTTGTTTTTTATTTTTGTTTATAAAAAAAACTATTTCTATGTTGTTTCTATGTCTTGTTCCATTCATTTTAATTATATTAATTACTTTTCCTATATTGGTTTCAAATAAAAATAAATATACTGGACAGAATATGTCTCATATCTGAATGTATTACTTAGATCCTTTAACATCAGGCACCCTCTCTGCATATTGGAAAAAGCAGCACTCCTAATTCTACAAGATCTCAGTTTGTGGCCAACTTTTGTGGATTCTGTGATTTCTACCCTTGAAGCAATTTGCTTATGTTTGACTAAAATAACTACAAAATATTTGTCAACTAATGTATTATTATCATTTATTATTATGAATAATATGTCAAGTGTTTTAGTCAATTAAGAGTACAAGAAAATGTTTATAGTTTTCTTTGATTAATATAAGGGTTGAGGGGTTCTGAGTATGAATTGAAACTACAACTTATGTACTGAATATTCTGTGCTAGGCTGGATATTGTTAAAACATTTTGATGCCAGTGCCAATGAAATACCTGAGTTTCAGTGTGATATGTTCTTGTCTATTTGGCATTGTATATTCTTGTCTATGTTCTTGACAGTTTTAGGTATTTGGTGCCAAAACACAATTCAGTTGATGTTGAGAAGGCATTGAAATTCTATATCCAGCCCAGGGAGCATGTCAGTATAACAGGGGGAAAGAAGGGGGACAAAGCTAAAGGCCTGCCTCATTTCAAGTCCTTTTTATTCCAGAAGCCGAGGCACTTTCATCCATTCACACTAATATACATATGGAAATGACATATGTTATACAAACACATGTTTGATGCCACTACATATGCCAGTACTCAAATACACATACACACATTGACAACATCTTAACACCTGTATCTCATATTAACATGTAAACTCATTCAGAACCATAAGATGAGCCTTTTAATGATATTTCTCCAAGCCTTTAATGATAACCTTGAACAATGCAATGCTGGTAACTGCTACATAATATCTATTGATTCCATCCGGTGCGATTTCCTTGAGTAGCTTGGGCTGAAATTACTTGTGTGTTCAGAACTGAGCATTTCAAACAGACTGCTGTATACCACAGCAGTAATCAATCAGCCTTAATCCAAAACCAATTTACTCCGCCTGAAGAGGAAAATATCTTTTAATCTCTTGCCGACAATTCCTGATTGCAGTGCCGAGCATCAGTTGACAGTCAAACTGTGCTGCTTAGAATGGGACGTTTATATTGGATTTCTGGTTGCCATTTTTACATATACATGAATGAATAGTCAATTTAATACCTATGAGCACATTTTTCCCTCACTGATGATGGGATATTGCTTTCCAGACATCTTCTCCATAATCATTTCCCATTCTATCCTTCACAACATTGTAACAACAAAGACAAAAAGGTCATCACAGGCCAAAAGAAAAAAAACACAGCTGATTTACCTGTGAACAAATTGGAGAGAAAAATGCCAGAGTGTTCCATGACACTATCTTTTCACATTTTAATCTCACTCTGGATTAAAGCTGTCAATATGAACAGCTGAACGCTGAAAAATTCGTTGTACCTCTGACATTAAGCAATCTGCTGTACATAGGGATTGTTTGTGTTGTACTCCATCCTACAAAGCAGAGGTGATTACCTCTGTCAGGAGCAAGACAATAGTCACACTGAACCCATTATTACCTCTGCCAGTGCTGGAAGGGACCTATGTTTGCACCTGAGTTTGTCTGTGTGTCTGTTTGTCTGTCTGTTGGCAGTGTGTCTTGAAAATTAAAAAATCGGTTTGCACCAAAAAATATAGACAAATCCTTCAAAGTAACCAAAATACCCTGCTAATTTTTGCCCTTCAGAACAACACATAATTGTTTTCTGATCTGATGCCTCTAAGGATGTCATCACATCATTTTCTGATCTTAACCTAACCAAACCCTAACCACTATGGTTCAGGCACAAACATAACTTTAATAGGAAAGATGAAGGTATGAGTCAGTACAACTTTGTTAGGGAACCTTTGTTATCAACACTTAAATACAAAGGAAATGGCCTTGGTCATGGTTAAGATAACTCAACATTAATTACATTTTACGTTTTGTCATTTGGCAGACAAATGAAGCAAGACAATCAATCATAAGGACAATGACAGTGACTCAAAACAGTTGTAGCACAAATTCTCATGAATTTTTTTCTTAAAGCAAGAAACTGAGTAAAAGAAAAAGTAGAAAAGTGCACAAGAAATATGATAACAAGAAAGTAGTGCAACAGTCAGCAAAGTGCTAAAAAGTTAAAGGGGCTCAAATGTTCACATATTTATGAAAAAGAGTTCAGGCACTCAATGAATGCACCAAGGGAGTCAGCAGACCATGTGGAGATGGGTAGCTCATTCCACATTTGCAAAATCAGAAGAAGGATTTGGACACTCCCCTTGCCTCTGTTAATCTGCGACAATGATTACAACAATTGGCCTTAAACCACATGACCATATATCCAACCCATCTTTGTGGATGCCCCATTGGCTGATATGTGTCTCAGTGTACATGATTGGTTGTCTGTGTATGTATGTATGTATGTATTGTTGGGGCTTGGTTACTAGTTTGGCTATCAGAAGTAATTAATGATTATCAAAGATAATTATTAATTATAAAAATCAATAAAATTATTAATAAGAATTAATAATAACGGGGCACCACCCTGGAATCAGGGAAAAGGATAGCCAATTCAGTCTCAAGGTAACTAATCTATGAATTTGGGACTATGGTTTAATAATTATCTTAATAACTATATACAAAATCACTACATCAGTAGATAGTTATGGTTGAAGGATTTGGAGTTCTTTGCAGAGCAGAGGTTGGCAAAACTCATTCTTGTGCAACATTAAAACAGACAACAGGAAGTATGTGAGGTTGTGCCAGAGACCCATACTCTGTATCTACACCAGTTACAGGATGACCAGCGCTTAGACTAGGAGGTGTGCAGCATGCCCCCAGACGGGCACAGCCGTATCCTCCTGATGTTGTACAAGGTAAATCTCCATGACCGGGAGACTAATGCAACATGTTTGGTGAAAGACAGCTGATCATCAAGTATAACACAAAGATTCTTGAAGACTTGGATGGTAGTGGGGGGGAGAGGGGGGGGTCAGGAACAGCTGGTTGTCATCAGCATAGCAGTGGTGAGCAACCCATGTGATGAGAAGCCATGTGACTTGATGATGGAACACAGCTAGGTTAGTTGGGTCATCTCCAGCAATTCCGTGACCGTGGAGAGCGGAGGTACGTTTGTCAATGAATTTATCATCTATGAATGCTAAAAAACAAATTTAGCCCGCATGCCCCTTGTGAAAATGCGGGCAAAATTTTTGAGAGCCTGAAATCCAAAATCGCTACCGTTGGCCATATTGGAAAATTAGCCAAATGGTTTGGCCTACAATTCTGCATGGTACATTGTTTCTGGTACCAAATCCAAGATTGCCGCCGATTTTCAGCTCCGAAAGGTCAATTTTCCAAAGTTGTCCTAGAGCCTTCATATTAGGCTCTATTGAGCCATGCTGAATTGAATTATAAACAGTAAACAACTAAGTACACAGAGGTCATCTCAGAGGTCAAAAAGGTCAATGTTTGTGGTTGATGAGAAACAAAGCTTTCTTTTCTATGGTCACTAATTTCTCTCTATTGTCACTAATTTCTGAATGAATTCAATTGAATTGAATGATAAAGGTGTCTATTACAATATATTAGCATATATTTTTACATATTTACTTTATGGCAGTTCAAGGTATTTAAACTGAATTTGCAACTTGACAATGAGGACATGGACCGCTATTCTTCATCTGGATCTGTTGATTCTCCATACTCACTCCTCCACGAACTGGCACCAAACTTCAACCCCACAGTGGACTTTAATTTTCAGGACTTGTCTGACTAACCCAAGAACTGATTACTGGGTAAACCAGCATAAGGCTGCATTCACACCAAATCCGGCAGTGCGGCGAAAACGCTATTCGTCCCATTCATTTCAGATGGGGGTAGTGTGGCTCGCCTGCGGCCATTTTCGCCGCTGCGGCGCCGCACCGGACTGTGGCCGGAAAAGTTGAGCCAGAGTCAACTTTTGGAAAACCGCAACCCGACGTCACGTTGCGGTGGCCAATCACGTAGGTCGGTGATTAGACCGGAAGACGAAAGACCCGAAAGACGTTGTTTATTTAGCATGTAGCATTGTAGCATTTCAGCATTCTGCTTTGGACAGAAGATGGTTGATTGATATTACTTTATTATGAAGATAACACCGCTGTAAGTGATTTGCCAACTTTATATGAGCGCTTCTTCTTTTTCTTTGTCGTTTTTGTTTTTTTATGGTGGTTGGCAAACTACTTTCATGCGTATTACCGCCACCTTCTGACCAGGAGCCACACTCCCACAAATCCGCACTGACCTGCGGCGATTCGCCGCACCGCCGGATTTGGTGTGAATGCAGCCTAAGGCACAAGGCATTCTGCACAATATGCCATTCCCCAGTGACACACACACACGCACACTCAGTGGCATGGACCCCTGCCATTTGCAGTAAGATTATGGAGAACAAGGGACTGTAAAAGCCATGGACTTACAAATGTAGTTTTAGATCTTGTGTAAGGATAATCGTTGTTGTAAGTCATTATGTGTGTGTATGTCATAGTATGTGTTGTTACAACATACTTTAATTTCACGTTTATTACATTGCCAGGACATGTACCATTAACATAATCACATCATACATGATAACCATATCATGTTTAGTACCATTCTCGAAGCTAATTAGCGTAGTTTCGGGAGCAGGACCACACCTCAACTTCGCTACATCTGGCAATCCTATAAATATCATCCAACCCTCTGCTCCCTTTCCGCTCTCGTTTTCTGCACCCCTCCCCCCCGCCCTTTTTCTCTATTCTTGCTCCTCTTCTTCTTCCTAGAGCCCTAAGGGGGTCTGCCGTTTGCCCGGGCGCTGCGGCAGATTCCCTATAAGCTCCCCAAAACGCAGCTAGTAACCAGAGGAACTACGCATATTAATTGTTCCTTCAATAAATCACTCAAACGTATCTGTTGATGGTGTGGTCCTTGCTAGTGAATGCTTGTTTCACTGCCAGAATGCTAAAGCTACTATCCAAAGAACAAAATTGGGAGTCATGCAATTGTTAAGTCATAAATGCTTTGATTATTGGAGTAGCCATATTAAGAATCTGTACCCGCCCATCCATGATAAGAGGACTGACTTTGCTCCTCCAGAACTCTGCAACCCCTGGGATTGGCCAGGAGGCACCTTCTGGGTGGGCAGACTGAAACTTTAAAACAGTGTCTTATCTGAGACTCTGTGCATTTGGCGTTTTGCATTTTGTGTTGGGCGTTTGGCTCTTGCTGTTTTGCTGCTTTTAGGCAGCTGTCTTTATGTGGCTCTTTTGGGCTGCTTGATGCTGCTTGCTGGTTCTTCTTGCTTTCCGCCATGCTGGTGGACTGCTTGCAGTTTGCTGGTCTGAATATGTGACTCAGAGCATCTCTTGAATCTGGAGTCATGAGTTGAGGGTCAAGCATAGGAGAGCATGAGAGCATAAACCAGGAGCTCTCTCCCAATGGGAACTTTTCAAGTACAGACGGCCGACTCACTCATCACCACCAGATCCAGACTCCAGCTCCTCACCCCAGCACAACTGACTCCATTCTCAACAAGAAGCCACCCCAAGGAGCAAGCAAGTATTCATACAAAACCTCTGTCAACTTTCTTAAACCCTGGTGCTTTTATGACTGGTAATTTCAATTGGCAATTTGGAAGTAAGCTGTGGTACCGTTGTTTTGACTTGCTGTTTCTCAGGTTACAGTCATCTCATCTGTTTATCAGGTTTCTCCTTCCAACTACACAAAAGATAACGCTACATCATGCATTTCAAGCTTTCACTGGCCATAGCCTTGTGTACCAGTTTTCCTTTCCCTCTTGTGTCTTGTTTGTAGAATGTTGTGGTGTTAAGTACTTGTAGCTAAAGTGTTAGTAATAAATGTGTGTTTAACTAAGGTGAACTTGTTTGTGTTTTCTTGTGCTTACATCTCAGTCACTTAACCTTAAAAGACCTATACCGTTGCAAAAATCATAATTAAGATTAATAACAATCATGATTCTGATAGACCTCCTTATGTGCCCAACAAGGAGGGCTCTAATATGAGTTATGTCACTGGACAAATTATTTCATGTTGGAGTTGTGCACAATGATAATTCATAATTCCCCACAACATCATTAAGATATTTGAGTGCACAAATTCTTACAATATTCTGTACAAGTTCTTGTTGACATTATACTTGCAATACATCTGAATAATAATCTTTTTTGCAGATATGACCAGATATCCAACATTCTTTGTGTCCAAGAGGAGGTCTAATCATGTGGATGGGGTCATGAACTTTTCACCTCTATGAATAGAAGAATTCCTGTGAGTTTGAGGAATGGAGAACTGGGAAATGCCACAATGTCCCGTACAATTACAAAATGTTCTGGATTCACCTCACCTGTCCTCTCTCCTCACCTAAGCAAGTCTTTTATAGAGGTCATCAATGAATATATGAAGCGCTCAGTGTTTTATGTCTCGGTGAGGAGTTTATGCATTATCTTTTCTTTTTCTTTTCGAGGTAGATGACGTAGAATGCAGTAAATTGCAGTCTAATTTACATTAATGTTGTGTTATGTTTTTGAATATAATTGTAACAGTTTTGTCAAGAGTTGACAGAGTTTTGGATAAGTTTAAGTGAGAAAACAGTTCATGAATATTGAAATATGTAGTGATTAAATGCAAATGCATTTTATGTCAAAGTAGTGAAGTGATGAGCATGAACTCTGCTCTTGTAAATGAAAATGGTTGGTGCCCCTGAGGACAAAAAATACCATGAAAGTGCCCTCTAAGGTAATCTTACAGTATTATAAAATCTCTTCTAAGGTGCCGGCACAAAGGAGAAAACATACCAAAGTTCTGTAATGACTGTTTTAGTTGTGGGTACATCAAGATGAAATTCCCTATGGAGGGCCTCTATATATATATATATATATATGACAATCTGGAATAAAGTGTCCTCTTGCGTGCCCCTTCAGTGGAAGAAAATGTAAAAGAGCCCTGTTAAGAGGACTCTTATGCTAACTTTAGTCCCTCCAAAATTGATAATTTTGTTGATAGTGCCACAGGCTCACTGCAAATAATTCTTGACTCCATCGCCCCATTAAAAAGGAAGGCAATAAAATGTAAGAAATTGGCTCCCTGGTATAACTCCTAAACCCACAAATTAAAGCAAATATCGCAAAAGTCTGCAAGGATTTGATGTTCCACCAAACTAGAAGAATTGTGCTTAACCTGGAAAGAAAATCTTAAAACATATAGGAAGGCCCTCTGTCTTGCCACAGCCGCCTGTTACTCATTATTAATTGAGGAGAATAAAAAACAGCCCTAGGTTTCTTTTCAGCACTTTGGCCAGGCTGACAAAGAGTCATAACTCTATTGATCCATGTATTCCAATGGCTCTTGGTAGTAATGAGTTGATGAGCTTCTTTAATTATAATAGTGACAATTACCCATGAACCCTAGAAGCAGCCATGAAACGTCACAGTTTATCTCAAATTAACTTCAATGATTTTTTCATCTAAACCATCAACCTGTCTCTTAGACCCCATCCCAACTAAGCTGTTTAAGGAATTCTGACCCTTAATTAGCACTTCTTTGCTAAATATGATCAATCTGTCTTTAGTAACTGGCTATGTACCACAGTCCTTTAAAGTAGCTGTAATTAAACCTCTCCTTAAGAAGCCTTCTCTTGATTCAGATGTCTGAACCAACTGTAGACCCATATCTAACCTTCCTTTTCTGTCTACGATCCTTGAGAAAGCAGTTGCTAATCAGTTATGTGACTTTCTAGATGACAATAATTTATTCAAGGTTTTTCAGTCAGGATTTAGAGTGCATCATAGCACAGAGACTGCACTGGTGAAAGTTACTAATGACCTCCTGGCTGCAGCAGACATTTGACACAATTGATCATCAAATCCTGTTACAGAGACTGGAACATTTCATTGGCATTAAAGGAACTGCATTAAACTGGTTTAAGTCCTATTTATCAGATCGATTTCAGTTTGTACATGTTAATGATTCCTCCATGACAACGAAAGTTAGACACAGAGTTCCACAAGGTTCTGTTCTTGGACCAACACTACCTTGTATATGCTTCCTTTAGGTAATATTATTCGGAAACACTCAACAATTTTCATTGTTATGCAGATGATACCCAAATATATTTATCAATGAAGCCCGATGAATCCAATCAGTTAACTAAACTTCAAGCATGCGTTAAGGACATAAAGACCTGGCTGACCTGAAATTTTCTATTACTAAACTCAGATAAAACTGAAGTTATTGTGCTTGGCCCTAAACATATTAGAAACACATTATCTAATGATTTAACTAACCTAGATGGCATTACCCTGGCCTCCAGCACTACCGTAAGGAATCTGGGAGTTATCTTTGATCAAGATGTGTCCTTTAACTCCCACATAAAACAAATTTCAAGGACTGCCTTTTTCACTTACATAATATTGACAGACACATCCTGTCTCAACAAGATGCAGAAAAAATAATCCATGCATTTGTTATTTCTTGGCTGGATTATTGTAACTCATTATTATCAGGCTGCCCTAACAAATCTATAAAGACTCTGCAGCTGATCCAGAATGCAGCTGCTGGTGTCCTGACTAAAACTAGAAAAAAAAAAGAGATCATATTTCCCCCATCTTCACTTCGCTGCATTGGCTTCCAGTGAAATCAAGAATAGAATTCAAAATCCTTCTCCTCACACCTGGTCAGGCACCACCATATCTTAAAGAGCTCATAGTATCATATTACTCAACTAGAGCACTGTGTTCCCAGAATGCAGGCTTATGGGTGGTTCCTACAGTCGCCAAAAGTAGAATGGGAGGCAGAGCCTTCAGCTATCAGCTATCCTCTCTTGTGGAACCATCTTCCAGATTCAGTCTGAGGGGCAGACACCCTCTCTATGTTTAAGAGTAAGCTTAAAACTTTCCTTTTTGATAAAGCTTATGGCCGACCAAGCTCGCCCTTATGGGTGTATAAATAGGTAGAGGTCTGTCTGCAAATAGATGATGAGTAAAGTTTTAGCTCAGTAGTCAGCACAGTCATCTATGATCTGGGAGACTGGACTTTGAGACCTGGTGTGGTGACTTCCTTCGCAAGGTTTACTCATGAACACTTATTGTTACACTTAGTGTAACACACTAAACAAAAACAGGATTTTTAAGCCTCTTTCCACTTTTATTTAAACAAAAATACAAATAATTTTGCTGCCTCAACAAACAAATCCCAATTAAAACAATTTTGCAATTAAAGCAAGTTTGTGGATTAAAGTTTTATTAAAGGATGCATTCCTAATATATGTAGACTGTATTTTCTAAGTTGGTTTTATATGTAGGCCTGTCCAAAGCTAGACAATATGCTAAATAGATACTAGCTAACAACTAGACACATAGCCTACTAAATACTAAATATTTGGTACAAACTCGAAATCAAACTTGTGGTGTAGTAAAAACTTTAAGGAAATGTAACTGCTAAAGTATACTTTATTCAAACTGCATTTACAACCCTTGAGCTTGGATTAATTTGCACTTGTAGAGAGGGAGATTAGTATTAGATTAGTCTATGATTAGAGAGTGTCAAGAAGAGACAGACAATTGAAGACAATACAAAGGAATCTGCAAAATGGAGCTAGAGGCGGCAAAGGAAAAGATGAGAGAGACAGAGATATGTTTTTATTAGCTATTAGCCATTAGAGGGATTCCCAGTAGAACTTAAACCTGTGCCTAGGCATATTAAAAAGTTTAAAAAATAGATCATGAAACTATTAGGAAGAGAATCGGTACCCCTATTAACAGAGAAACAAAGAGTGAAAATACAACCTTGGATGAGGTAAAGGCATAAATGGCAAAGGCAAGAGGGCTAGTGCACATCTAGTGCTATATGACAAATTACAGAACTGCCCAATCTGTCGAGGATGTTTGCCAATTCTGACATGGAGGAACACAGTATTGTCACTGAACTGAAGGTGTGTCACTCTTCCTATACCCTCCCTACAAGCAATGCCCAAGCTATGCTTGTGTGCCTTCAAGAAATTATGTGGATACAGTCTTCCAAAAAACAAAAAAAAGACCAATTTTGGACTAAAATAAAAAAATATATATGCTACATTGCCAGTGACAACTGCATTAGTCAAGGGATCATTCCCCAAACTGCAGCTGATGAACGCCCAGCTTAGAAACCGATGTGGAGAAGGAAGGCTCTCAGATCTTCTGCTGTTGCCCATTGAGAGGGACATCCCAATTGACCATAATTGGGTCATTAATGTTTACAAAGTCATGGCCAAAAGAATTCTCCTTTTATTTTACTAATTGTGCTTCTCACTTCCCTGACAAGACTGTCCAAAACAGCTAATTCTCAAAATGTTAAAAGTTCCTTGTTTTTACTGTATTTGAGAAATAAACATTTAAAACATTAACCATTTCCCATATTTTATTACAGAGATGTTTGCAAAATAAAAAATAAATTATTCATGCATAGGGATATGACCCCTTTTTTGTCAGACATGCATCATTGTTCTCTGCTAATGAGGGCCCACTGAATGTGCCCCTTATATTTTTTTGCCCCTGCCCCTCAGACTGCCTGGATCCATCACTACACTCATTTACCACCCCAACCTCTGGCTCACTACATAAAAGGACACTACTTCCTGGCACTTGGTGATCCAACATGGATGCAGTTGGTAGGGACACTGGGTTGAGTTAGCAGTAGACAATAACAGGAAACGGGAAGAAAAAAAAATTAGACTCATGAGTTTTAGTCAATGTGGTTTTAAACCAAGTTAACCATGTCTGGTAGCAAGTTTTTTTTTTTTTTTTTTTTACTACTGCCTCTTTAACTGCTTTTAAAGCTCATTTTAATACAGTGTAACGGGTACAGGATGGACCCAATTGCAGCACAAACGACACCAGGATATATTTTACAGTGTTTATTACACAAAATGTCAAGATAAGAGTAGCACCGTCAGAGAAACACAGTTCTGGTGAGTATTTACTGCTGGAAGGCTGCAGGTAGGGCATCTTTGGCTGGGCTGCTTCAGTAGCAGATAAACAGGCAGCAGAGCAGGTATCAGAATATCTCTCAGCCACAAGCAGACAAAGACCAGGGAACAGGCAGGCAGAACTCAGAATCAGTGATAGAAGGCTGGTGGACTTAGCAGGGCAGAGACAAGGAGCGATGGTCGGAAACAAGCCGGTCAGGAAACAGGAAGACAGTCCAGAGGTAAAGGCACAACAGCTTAGCATGGTAGCATCTTACAAGAGGGAGTGGACTGGGGTAGCTTATACACTGACTTGATTGGAGATGAGGAGCAGGTGGGAGCACCAGGTGAAAGTGGTTGAACTAATGAGGGGTGTGGCCAAGCAGCAAGTGAGACTGAATGGAAAATTCTCACAGCAACAGGTGAGGGGGAGAGCAGACCTTGACATACAGAGGAGCTGGTCTCTCTTTTTAATTACACCTGTCAATCTGTTCTGGACTCTTATCGCTCCTTACAAGGATAAAAAGTCAAAGAGAGAACTGCGACCCTGGCAAAATGAATCCACTAAAGAATTAAAGAGACTGTAGGAGAAAGGAATGCAAATGAAAAAAAAACAGGTTTACATGTATTTTATCAGATCTCGAAAGATTCAATGACCATCTAAATCATCTTAAAGAAGCTAAAAGATTTTTTTTCCTAATTTAACTATAGCAAATCATTCCAACCCCAGGATTCTATTTAAAACAATAGACTCAGTCACCACACTCTCCCCTTGTCATTTTATTGATGCATCACAAGAAACGTGAAAAGTTTAAAAACATTTTTTAGTGATAAGGTCATGGAAAAAGACAACAAATCCCACCCCCAGCCCATGTTTTACATACCAGCAGGGACATCAACTGTCATTTTTGTCATTTTAATCCTATCTCACTGTCATTTTTATTGAAGCCACCACGTGCAGTCTTTGTGCTATCCCCACGAAGTTTCTCAAAGAAGTTATTGACACAGTTGGCCCCAATATTTTAACCATTATCAACAGCTCCCTCATAAATGGATTTTTTCCGTCTATTTTTAAACATGCTGTTGTGCAACCTCCTTTAAAGAAACCTAACCTCAATCCCTCTGTTTTTAATAATTTTAGACCAATTTCCTTTCCTTTTTAAGCAAAGTTTTAGCTTTTATATGTCAAAACAATATCTTTGAGAAATTTCAGTCTGGTTTTAGAGCTTTACATAGCACAGAAACTGCCCTCCTCAAGGTAACTAATGACCTCCTTTTAGCAGCTGACAGAGGAGAGAGCGCAATTTTAATTCTTTTAGATTTAAGTGCTGCTTTTGATACAGTAGACCACACTATTTTAATTGACTGTCTTAAAACCTGGGTGGGCATCAAGGACACTGCACCTGATTGGTTTTATTCTTACCTTTTAGAAAGAACCTTATCTGTCACCATTGGTAATTTTACTTCTTTCATAGCCCACGTTAGCAGTGGTGTTCCGCAAGGTTTGATTTTAGGTCCAATTTTATTTTCTATCTATATGCTTCCATTTGGCCAAATCATGCAGCAACACAACGTTTCTTTTCATTGCGATACAGACGACACACAGATAGGCCATCCCCTGAGACCCGGTGAGAAGTCTAGCTGCTGCTGTAGAGTGTCTCAATGATGTCAACTGATGTTGGACAACCGTTGTTGTCAACTGTTCAGTCCCCGTAATCCAAATAACCCCATCAGTCTTGGTCCCCTATCCACCTATATGAAGACCATCACCAGAAATCTCGGAGTGCTGTTCGATTCTAGTTTAAGTTTCAAAGCACACAGTAACAAAGTTGTCCAATCCTGCTTCCTCCATATCAGAACAATTTCCAGAATCAAGCCAATGCTCTATCATTCCGACCTCAAAAAAATCATTGATGCTTTCATTTTCTCCAGATTAGATTACTGTAACTCCCTCCTTTCCGGCATCACACAGAAATCCCTGTTCTGCCTCCAACTAGTCCAGAACGCAGCAGCTAAGCTTCTTAATGGTTTTAACAGATGACATCACATCACCCCAATCCTGGCTTCATCTTTCTTTTAAACGTTTTATCATTTCTTTATTGTCTTTTGACGCCATCTTTTTAAGATCAGATCTGTTATTGTTTTCTGTTTCATGTCTTTGCTTTGTTCTGCTTTGTCTGTCAAAGAACTTTGTAAACTCTGTTTTTAAAAAGGTGCTATATAAATAAAGGTATTATTATTATTATTATTATTATTATTATTAGTCAAATGGTAATAATGTGATAGAGGTGACATACGTTTTGTATGGAATATCAGACAATATTTATTTTGTGGTTTTAACCAACTGCAGTTGTTTTACAAGACTGAGTTCAGGATTAGCTCCAGCAGATTGAGCTCTGCAGCACAATAGATCATCATCATACAGTGATTTTCTCCACATTCATAGCTCTAATGAGGACAAGAACAGTCACAATTTCCTCTGGCTATAAACAATAACGTGTCAGTCATTTGCTGTAGTACATTTGCCAACGCAGTCTCTCCAAGCCCGACAGTAACCAAACTAATTGAGGGCCATATGTAGGCAAGTAGTCCTTGCTTTAGAGTAGTGCTGGGAAGCAGCACAGGGAGGGAGTCTTACAAATGAGCCCCCCTGAAGGGAAGCACAGCTGAGCCACAGTCAAGCAGAACATCACCACACAGAACAAGCCAGGGACAGCTCACTCAGTGGTTTCATCTGCCAAAACTGAGTTGTGTGTTTGGTAGGGGCACGACACTTGAACTAGTGCTGCAAGTGCAAGAGCTAGTTTAGAAAATATAAAGATGGGGAAAATTGGCATCAACGTAATAAGGATATGACACTTTAATTTGAAGCAGCCATTAAATGACAGTTCTTGGGAGTGCTAGTAGTTTGGCAGTCAAATATAATGTATGAAAAATAATGCCTTGTTCATTTTTGTACAGAGCCATAGAAAGAATGTGCAGGAAAATAGTTTAGATTGCTAACAAGACCTATTTACGAGTTGTCTTGCCAAAACTTATTATTTTGCAAAACTTACAAAAAAGATTCTCTTTTTCCTTGTGCCCTGCTAGCAGTGGTGGAAGAAATACTCAGATCCTTTACTTAAGTAAGAGTACCAACAGCAATGTAAAAAAACAAAACAACTCCATTACAATTAAAAGTCCTGCATGAAAAATCCCACTTAAGTTAGAGTACATAAGTATTAACAGCAACAACCCAAACAACCCCATCAGTCTCGGGCCCCTCTCCACCTACATGAAGCCCACTGCCAGAAATCTGGGAGTATTGTTTGACCCTGATTTAAGTTTTAAACCTCACATCAACAAAGTTGTCCAGTCCTGCTTCCTCCACATCAGAACCATATCCAGAATCAAGCCAATGCTCTACCAGTCTGACCTTGAAAAAATCATCCACGCATTCATTTTCTCCAGACTTGATTACTGCAACTCCCTCCTTTCCGGCATTACACAAAAATCCCTGTCTCGCCTCCAACTAGTCCAGAACGCAGCAGCTAGGCTTCTTACTGGTTTTAACAGACAGCAGCACATCACTCCGATTTTAGCTTCACTCCATTGGCTCCCTGTTCGTTTTAGAATTGATTTTAAGATTTTACTGATCACTTTTAAAGCACGTCTAGGTCTGGCCCCAAGCTATATAACAGACATGTTGACCCCGTACCAGCCAGCCCGCAGCCTTAGATCCTCGGGTGGGGCCCTTCTGGTCGTTCCAAAGTCGAGGCTCAAATCTAAAGGTGACCGAGCTTTTCCGATCAGAGCCCCTCGACTTTGGAACGACCTGCCTGAGGAGATAAGGCTTGCAGATTCAGTGACTTCTTTTAAATCACTTCTTAAAACGCATTTCTACAGACTGGCTTTTATGTGATGTTGTCTTTTAATCATCTTTTAATCATCTGTGTTTTAAACCTTTTATGACTGCCATCTGTATTTTAAAACTTTTATAATTTCTTGATTGACCTTTTGATTGCTTTTTGTTTTATGTCTTAGTTTTGCTTTTCTGCTGTTGCTGTCAAAGCACTTTGTAAACTTTGTTTTTAAAAGGTGCTATATAAATAAAGATTATCATTATTATTATTATTATTATTATTATTATTATTATTATTATTATTATTATTATTATTATATTTTAAATGAAAAGTATTGGTTTGGTCCCTCCGACTGATATTTTTATATACATGACATCAAAAAATTGAAGTGAAGCATCGTAGCTAGTTTGAACTACTCTATCCATCCATCTATTGAGCAGTCATTACAAGATTGGGGAAGGAGGAGGCCAAAACAGACGAGGCCAGGCAGGGGGCCGGCAGCGAAAGCAGGACCCTTCAGGGGGCCAGGCCACTGGGGGTGCTGCAGGCTCCTCACTGAGGAACCAGCGCAGCTCAGGAACGGGGGAGCACTGTGACGGTGATGCATGAACAAGGGATTGCTGTAGGTGAAGCGTGGGCTGAGGAGCTGGGGGGCTACTGGGACTAACAGAGAGTGGAAGCTCATGCTCCACAGACTCCCAGCAGCCCATCATCAGCAGTTTGGCCAGCATGGGTTCTTCCTCATGGACAGACTGAAAAAAAGTCAATCATGTCCTCACCGTTAGAGTCATTGAGGTATATTACAAACGTGAAACCCAGGCTCTGCTGAGTCCTGTCTTGGTCGGTCCATTCTGTCACAAGGCGTAAAATAGCAGGAACAGACTCAGATGCGATGATGGGTTATAGACAAAAAAAACCTTTAATCCTTTCATAGATACATAGAAGGCAAGGCAAAACTTGACAAGAGTAACATGAACAAGGACAAAGAATAGAAAACAAGACTTAAATACACAGACAAAACTAACGAGGGAATGGCGAACAGGTGAGGGAACAGGTGGAAACACTTACAGAATTGAGACACATGAGGAAGGGCAAGTGACCTAAAACGAGAGGAGAGTTACTTTTCAAAATACAACAGGAAATGACAAGACAAAACATGGAGACAGGACAAAAACACAACTTGACCTCACCATGGTGTGAAAATATAAAATTAAAAGTGTCATCCCACAAATAAATAATAATAAATAAAAATAACTGACTAGAAAACTTAAACTTGTCACAAAAAATGTACAATGTACAATGTAAAATTTATGGACATCAATTACCCATGATGTATATTTCCTTAAACTATCATTTACTCTGTATGTAAGGAAGCCTACAACAAAATGAGTACAATAACATTTTTCTAAGTGTACAATGTACAACTACTCTTGTACATTGTTAATGCGTTGTACTGAGTGCACAAGCAAGCCAAAAGCCTTTGAAGTTCCTACAGTGGAAAATAGCTATGAAAGGATCTAGACTGGACTTCTATATCAGTGTTTGGATAAACTCAAAGACCATAGTGGTTATTCTTATGTTATCCAGTTAAACATTGTAGTATGATTTCCTTTAATATTGATATACAGAAGAGGTCAGAGGTGCTGAGTTTGACAATTGTTGATGTCAAAAGCAAGAAGTGTAACACCTATTCCCTGGATGAATAATGAGCTGAGCAGATGCCAGTAGAGAGGGAACACAGTGTCCTCTACCCTAAATGGCCTGCCCACCGTTGCATTTTTTCAGCTTCCATGCAAAGCAATGGTTGTTTAAGAGGTTTGTGGGTGGCTGCTGTTTTTCTCCTTATTGATCCTTCAAGCACAACTTCCATTATGCAGAGAAGGCCAGGGCCAAAGACGACAGCTAATTAAGATGGCTAATCACTTCATTTCAAAGTAGCTGCAGGCTTTGTCACTCTCAGAACCTGTTGTTTGATATCTGTGACATGATAAAACAAGCTGGACATTTCTAACATTTCTGATATACAGTGATGATGAGCAAACCAGGGCTGGAAGGGTGCTATAAGATTGAAAACAGACATTTGAATTCAATGACCAGCCACCGATGGAGTTTGACTGATTAGACCCTGATGCAGAGAGCCTAATAGTAAGCCATAGTAAAATGCTGTATAAGAATGATTTCTGGCCCAGCAATAATATAATTATGGTTACAACAACTGAAATCACATGACACAAATATAATTGCAGGTAGTTGAAATATGCTATTTTGAAAATGTGGTGGAAATTAAAAACAATTTTTCACATTTTTTTGATAAATTGAAAATGATAGCTATCACAACCAAATATGATTACTCTGACATCCATTTCCAATGAGAATCACATGTATCTTGTTCTGACATTAAACATTTCAAGTCATCCTGTTTATTAGTTAAAAATTTGATTGTCAAATTTCAGTGTTGAGGATCAGAGAGGAGATTATTTTTGATATTTTAGGAATGTTTCTAATTTCATGGATGAATGTGTTTAAAATACATTAGGTTCACTGTTAAAACACAACACGGGAAATATTTCTCCAAAATAAAGCCTGATAGATAAATTGGCATCGCTAATATTTTGAGCTTGTCAGAGTTTTATCAGTGTCGGCATATATCTGAGCAGATGAATAATAAGAAATGATTTTTAAGAAACTAAATAGCCAAAAATAGCCAATTTGGAAAGGAGAGACTTCATTTTTAACATGATGTCAGATACTGTGAAATTTTACTGTGCTGGATTTTAACAGGGCTATAGTGAACTCAAATCTGATCTAAAACATTTTACTAAACACATTAACATAACATGTTTCAATGTGATAACAGTTTATGACATCAGTAGTCTGTAGAGGTTCCACCTATACAGCTCAATATCCTCATCTTTTTAATCCATTAGCTCCAGCTACTAATTTCACTGTTGTCAAACTTGTGAATCAACTATTAAGCACAGTGATGGTTTTAATGTTAGGCTTAGGTATTTTCAATGTTTGGAAACGCATCAAAAAAGTATCATTTTAAATATTTTAAACTAGAATATTAAATGATGGGTTTACAATCTTTCAAGTTTCAAGTCACTGTAATCATTCCTCCTGTTCATAATGATGACAAAGTTCGGGAACTGAGACCGCACCAAGAACACTACCAACTCAACAACACTACCATTCTCTGTCCTCTGTCTTAACACAGGAACGGGGGGCTCCATCCCGGCGAAGGACCAGAGAGACAGCACCCCCACCCAGAGTCTCAACCTTCTCCCCCCCTGTTCTCTCCTACCTTCCCACCGTGGTAGTCCTTGTCCTGCCGCCATACCTTACGTCCACCACCGAACCTTCAACCCTCCATTCTACGTTACTACAATAAAACCGTTTAAATCTAACATTCTTGGTGTGGTCAAGTTAATGAACTAGCTATAAAAAGATCTCCTTCAAATGTGCTTTCAATTGTAAGTAATGGGGGCCAAAATCTGCCGTGTGTCCACACAATCTTTTTGTGCAAAAATGTGTTTAAAAATGGATCTGAAACTTATGTGAGGTTTCAGCAGTGTGAGTTACACATACAAAAAGGATATCTACATTTACAGTCTTTTTAGCATCAAATTCCCTCTTGAGCTGCAATGGAAATATAGTAACAAAAAGAGGGACTTTGGCACTAAAAAGACAAGAAAAGATATCTACTTGATTTGACTCATTTGGACACTGAAGCTTCATATTAGCTTCAGATAAACTTTCAAATACATTTTTTGCACAGAAGTAGGACTGTGCATTTTGTCCCCCATCACTTTCATTATAAGTGCATTATGATGGGATCTTCTAATGGGATGACTACAGCAAGAACACGTTCAATAATTTGGGCACCTGACCGTCATTTTAAGACCGATTTGAAGAATTGTGTACCCATCCTTTAGGTGACCATGCCATAGTTTACAGTCAGTAAACCAGTCATTGTCATTTTATTCAACTATGTAACTTCTATCAAAGGAGAAGCCACACATGCAAACAAGGGTTAGGGTTAGGGTTGGCGAGTGGAAGTAAAGAAGGTGAGTGGAAGTATAGAAGTGAGCATGGTACCATAATTTTACAGCCTCTCATGTACAGGCTTATGAAAGGAAACTTAGGGAATGATTTCCCAACTGCATTCAGCCTGGATAAGCAGTTTGAATGTGCAGCTGCTCTTATACTGTTGATAGCATACTGAGCCTGTGTGTGTGTGTGTGTGTGTGAAGTCACAATATTGCAGCACTCCTTCATTGTCTGATGCATGAGTGCCACTGCACCACAGCTTGACTGGGGAAAAAAGTCTAAGAAAAGAGTGTGAGAAGTTGAGTTAAATCATGCCAAGTTGTACAACATACAAACTTAGCAAGAGATTATAGCTGGAGTCACTTCACATCAGGCAGATCCACCAGGGAGCTAATAGAGACAGGAGAAACAGGAAGAGCTGTCTCTTTTCACTCTTATCCATTGGGGGGATTGATATGCTGGAAAAAAGGAGGGGAATCACAAAGGATAAGGCTGAGAGATCCAGGCTTCGTAACACATTGGGCCTGTCATCTTCTGTAGCCATTTTGATATTTTCCCCCGTCTTAGGCTCCTTTCAGCTTGGCTAAGGGCTGTTTTCAAATGCACTCTACTGATCAGTGTGGGGGAGGATGAGCGAGAGAATCCAGCAGGTTTGGAAATCCAAAATGTTGATAAAAAGGAGAATTTGATATTCAATGTGCTTACATGTCAGATGTCAGTTGTCAACACACCATAGCTGTCTGTCTTTAGTGAGAATTTATTTTAGTGATACTGTGGGTGACACATCTAATAGGCATTTAGCTATCATTGTTGCCTTGACTGTGCCGTGGCTGAAGTGCATGTTGAGATGTTGGCAGAGTCTCTAAAGTGAATGTGTCTGTGTGGTTGAAAAGGCTGTGAGAAAGCAGGCAGGATAATTGGACTCCTCTGTATGGGAAAACTGCTGGATGAGGCAAATCTGAGCGATGAGCCCCGTGTCAGGCTGTATTAAATGGAGCTAGGTCATCTGTAATTATGCCCCTGTTGAGGAAGGAGGACATATGATGATTTTGACACAGTTTTGGGAGTATTTCAATCTCCATTTTGATGCGAAGGCTTGGGCCACCAAAAGGAAGCCCACTGCTGACTCAGGCCTGCTTTTCTTTCATTTTTGAGATTGTTTTCCCACATTAAGAGCTGATTGGTTGATCCCTCCACATCTGCAACAACACAATGTTGGCAGATAGCTTTTCCCAGAGTCTTACCTTTTCTTTCTTTATTGGTAGCAGCACAACTGCAAAAAAATGGAATGTCTTCAGATGTCCTTCAGTTATTGTGTAAGGCAAGGAGCAAATAATCTTTGCTGTGAAGGGAAACTTCACAAAAGTAGTTGCCTTGGAATAACTGCTTCAAACAAATGAGCTCTTGTAGGTTCATTAGGTAAGTATTGTTCTCATCAAACAGAATGTGATACTGAGGGTTGCTCTGAAGGCCTGTGTGACACAGATGGGGCCATGTTGTTCACATTCCAAATGAGAATACGATCCAAAGCCTGTATGTTTACCTCAACTTACAGACAGCGACACACTTTCTGTCACCTGAATAATCTGCTGGATCATCAAGACCTATAATATTTTGTATCCTAATCCTCCAGAAGTTCAGAATGTTTTATTATTACTACTCAATTTATTTATTCAGTATTAAAAGTTAATGCTTAATGCTAAATGTAAAATAAAATAATGCAAATGTAACACATCAATTTAGTAACACTTTTTACTTTACTTTTTATTTTAGTGATACCCTCATTGCTTATCAAGTAATGACAAAGCAACATAAGTACAACTTCACAGTCAAATTGCAGATGAAATAAGCAACAGAGACTTCCTGTCTAGCCTCTAAAGGTTTCACTAGCTTCTGTAACTCTGTGCAATCCCTCAATCAACACTTCTTTCATCAGAAAAAATGAAGTGTGCTCCCAGGCTTCACTTTCGATATTCTAAGGGCCTTTTCACACCTGAAAGAACAAAGTATGGTTATTTTCATTATATTGTATACATTTGATCTGGTTACTTTTGGTTTGACATTGCAATTATGCAAACACACTAAAGAACTTTACATGACATACCTATTGACATTGGTAGACTCATGGATATGCCTCTTCTGTCGAGGCATGACATTTACCCTATGAATGTCTAGGGCTTATGGGGAATGGAATTCATTAAAAAGGGCTACAAGAATATTAAATAACAATATTAGAAAAACTGCCATCCTTACATAAACATACTGTTGTGGATTTTCTGAGCTGATGTTGGCAGTTTCGGTTGAAGGAGAGGAACAGATGAGGAGTTTGGTGATTTTCTTAACACTTTTCTTTTCCGTTTCTGTCTGTTCTGAGCTCTGAAAGTCAGACACCAGCCCATAAGCAAATCAGAGATATTGGTTCATCAGTTGCAAATCATAAATCTGTGACCTCTAGTCATGTTTTATCTCAGGTCTCTGTCTTGTTTCGTCTGCAATGGCCTGCATTCTGGCCTTGGTTTGCCAGTAAGGCTCCTGCTTATTAACCATACATACCTCTATTTTCTGTTTGAGAAGACAGAGGGTACAGCTTGACCTCTCTAACTTTGTCACCCTTTAGTTGTGGAAATTTGCACAACACATATGAAGTGAGCCACACAACACACTGTTGAGAAAGGTTGTGTTCCAATGCTAGGATTTTTTGTTTGTTAAATCATCTTACTTTTAGAACAGAACCCAGGAGTTCCAGTTTCATTTCGGCTCTCTATAATAGCATTAGTAAAGTTCTTTTAAAAACCATCAGAATGTGATTATATACAATTCCTTTTGAGGGAAGTCCTGTCTTATACCCTGTCTTATACAGTGAAGTGTTAAAAATGTGTTGAAAATATGTCACATATTTATATCATTTTAGCTAAAACATGTAATTCTTATATATAAATAAATGGATAAATATGACATAAAACAGATGAAACGAGTCAGTCAAATGTATGAGTAATTTTGTGTTAAGGAATGACTATGATGGCTGGATAAAGTCAGTGGATGTCATTTACTTGGTAGGAATTTCAGCACACTTGGGTAACCTGTGTCCAATACACTGTGTACAAGTCATTTCTTACTTTTCAAAATGTTTGTTTGACATTTATTAGAAAGCCAGCAAAAATGAATTCTCTGTCTGGCAGGTCACTATGAAGCACTTGGAGTATGTGCATGTGTGTATTTACGAATATGTCACTGTTCTAATGAGGAGCTATTAGGAACAGCTAAATGAATGAGTGAATGGAATTCCAATTGAGTTTTCAAGACTGTTAAAAAATATGTATGTAGTCATTGTGATGTCATCCATTGGTTTGTGGACTGCCTTTTGAAGCCTAAAGTTTGACGATTTGACCATGGCCATCTTGGATTTGACTGCTGCCATCTTTGATCTGTGGAGCCAGAACTGACCCTAGTGCTCACTCCTAGCTTGGTTAACACAGTACATTTACAGTCTATAGTTAACTGTGATAATACTAATGATCATTTTCTCTAGTGAAAACAGGCTTAAAACCATTAAAACAAACAAGTGATAAGCTGACTCCTTATTACTCTACTGCTATTAGTACAACCGAACACTGATCAAGACTTTCTAAAATGTTATAATTAACTTTCATGAACTGAAAACACACTGTGAAATAGTGGCAGCTATGCTTATACTCTGTGAATCTTGGTTTACACCATGGTTATGTTACATAATCAATGTATTTGCTGTGGTAACAACTTCTAAATTACAAGGTAGTGACGCCTCAAAGCATAACCTGCTTTATCGTTTATATCACTCGAAATTGGACCATAATACAAAATGAACATCATGCTATACCGAAGAAGACTTTAAACTAATAATTGAGACAATAAACTCTTTATGAAAGCGTTTACTAAGCTAATAAATCAAATGAGAAGTAGTTATTTTCTCATAGACTTCCGTACAATTGGACTTCTTTTTGGAGCCAGTGGAGTTGTCCCCTGCTGGACATCAGATAGAATGCAGGTTTACGGCACTTCTACATTGACTTCATTTTTCAGACCTGGAGCTACCCACTGGGGTGGAACATGAGGCAGTAAGTCAGGAACTGCTTAAGAAACTGAAGAATAAGGAATACTTGTCTAAATATTTGTGTTTGGATTTATAAACAAATCTTAAGCTTAAATACTTGTTGCATCCCACAAAAGTTTGGTTTAGTATTTGCACACCAGACATTTGTTGGTGAATTCTCAGAGTATTTTTTGTTTGTTTGTTTGTTTGTTGTACTCCAATAACATTTTTGCTGCATGGCATCAGCCAATCACAGCACGTTCCTTCATTTGAAACAGTCAGCTACCACAAGGACCATTGCTGGAAGTGCCCTGTATTTCACTGACTGAAACCAAAGTTAATCTGTTATTATCATATAAAGTTTGGATTTTTTTTAAAAATTAATTACTATGTCCAGTGTCACATTTCCTTACTTTATTTGACTAAGATGTATATGTATATATAGTTCAAAAACAAAAGTATTAATAATAAACAGTGATGTTTTAGTGTGTGCATGTGTATGTGTACATGTGTGCTAATGATTTTCAGAATTTCCCATGGCGTTGTTAGGAGTTTGGCTGCACTCAGCCCTGGCAGACTCCTCAACTTCGATTATGTATCCTTTTTTATTCAATCATTGCTTTGCTCTATAGCTGACATTTGGTCAATACTGCAATTTTCTAGTGATCAGAATATGCCAGACAGTCTGCTCCACAGAATTCCATTACTTTTGCCTTCAGACTGATGCACTTAAACAGCCATTCCTAAACTTAAGAATGCTGCAGTCCAATTTGAAATCTGAAAATCTTCTTTGGCCCACCCAATCCTTTAATCACAACTCTGATCCACACATGACACTGAGATAAAGTATTTCCCTATGTTTTTTTTTTATTTCATAAACAGAACAATGCTATGTGAACACAGGCCATAGGCAATGCAGTGCAAATAAATAATCCATCCAAATACACACAATGATTTGTAAAGCAACAAATGTAAGAAATTAAGTGTAAATAGTGAATTGTTAAGCCAGTATCCTGACTGTTTGATCCTGGATAATAAAATGCTATTTAGGGATGTACAGGGCCCAGTATTTGTATTTGTATTTGTATTTGTATTTGTATTTGTTGAAGCAGCAAAATTATTTGTATTGAAATAATTTTGCTTGAAAATCCTGTTTTTGTTTTTATTACGCTTTTAATTTTAGAAAATTAAAGTGTTACAATAAGTGTTCATGAATAAACTACTTTACAAAGGAGGTCTCCCTTCTGAGCTTCACTCTCCCAGATCACAGACAACTGCGCTGACTACTGAGCTAAAACTTTAATCATCGCCTCATTGCAGACAGACCTCTCCTAGATAGCATACAGAGGTGGGCCACTTCACGCAATGATATGGCACTGCTGGTCTTCTTCTGGCCCAGACAAAACAGATGTGAGCCTGAAGTGATCTACCTGTAAAATAACCAATATGACCCAAATATCCCAAAACAAATTTGGCTATTTTTGGCAAAGGTGTGGTGCTCTTGGCAATGTGTAATCTGGATGTCACCCTAAAGTTGCCCATGAGATACATAATGAATATGGCCCAAATATCACAAAACAAATGTGGGCCACCTTTGGCAAAGATCTGGCACAGTCGACAATAATTAATGTGGGTGTAAACCAAAAATGGCCCACATATGGTGCAGCAAATGTGGCCTGGTTATTTTACACATATCTGGCCCAAATATGTTTACACAGTATTGGGCCACTATAGGTAAAGATGTGGCGCAATTTGTACTGACTAATCTGGAAGTGAGCCTAAAATGGCCTGGATATAATATGGTGCATATGGCCCAAATATTTTAAATCAATCTGGGCCAGTTTGGGCAGATGGTCCGGATATGGGCCAGATCTGGTTTATTTGTTTAGTTTTTGGTTTACCTTTGGCATTGCTATGGTTTGCTTGTGGCCTGGATCTGGCAAACAGGAGCAGACTGCCCAAGTGGTATGTGGGCCACATGAAAGTGACGAGAGTGGGCCGGATATGGGCCGCAGAAATTTTGCTATCTGGGCTACCTATTTATACACCCTTAATACAGAGAAAGCAGACCATGTAACATGTAGGGAAGAACTTCAAAGGTGAGTATTGTTTTGCACTTTTCATTTATTGCCCATTTTTTACAACCAAAGCTTTTGGAAAGTAGAAGGGGAGCAATAGGTATGGAGAGTCCCTAAGGGAGCACTTCTCTTGTTTAGGATAGCTCATCTTTATCTCTGGGGAATACCCCCCAACTCTGGGAGTGATGTACAAATTAGGAAATGTGCAACATGTAGCATGTTGATTTGACTCCCCTTGTTGAGACCTGATGATGGATATAACAATGGAGCAGAGAACAGAGACTGAGATAGCAACCTACGCACTGGGATGTAACATGTTTTTTTTTCTTCATGAAAACAAATGATTTTAAAAATATTTGTATGAAACACAAACTATTTGTGTTATGCTGAATTAGGCCAACACTTGCATATCTTTCAACACATGCATTCTAATGCAGTTATTACAATCCTTCACAGTTGGGCTCATTGCTGTGTAGATACTGCAATGGACAGCTGTGATCAGCGGAGCCACATCTTTGACCCTTTTCACAACTCTAGTGAGTTTCCTCACCATGGCCTGAGCTCTGTCAGTGCTTAGTCCCAAACATGTTATTCCGTCTATTTAATTTATTCAGAGTTTCAAAATGTTTCCACTGTCGTATGTGAAAAATCTTCATGTATTTTCCATCATATTCATGTCTGACAAAAGCAAGCAAAATTTGACAAGCTTGAAATGTCTGTCACCTCATCAATCCTTTTGCAGTGTTTTTGGATAAATACCCACTCTATATTTAAACAAGCACTCTTAGCGCTCTCCTTCTTTTAGCAACTTTTCTTGCTAATCCCACAGTTGTTAGCTATTTTTGCTCACCAGTTAGCTTAGTAGCTAACTTAGATAGCTACAAGCTAGCGATGGCCTCTCCCTCTCCCTCTCCTGTTCTCTCTTGCTCTGTGTGTCCTATGTTTAGCTATTCCTGTGCCTCCTTTACTGATAATGGTACGTGTAATAAATGTAGTTTATTTGCACTGTTGGAGGCGAGGATCAATGAAATGGAAGTGCAGCTCTGCACCAGAGAAAACCAACCATTAGCTAATGCAGTTAGCCAGCCCCCCGTAGCCTGTAATGGCCGATCAAGTATAGCTCCTGCTCCCTCAGTAGTTCCTGCAGGGAAGCCAGGGTGGCTGGGTGACTGTCCTAAGGTAACATAGCTCTAAGCAGAAGCCCATGGTTCATCACCAAACAGTTCACTTTTCTAACAGGTTCTCACACTCATTGACACACCCATTGAGAAACCAATTCACTAACTTAGACCACGCCATTTGTATGTAGTTTAAGAAGTTTATTTAGAACAACAGATTGATTTGGAGTTATGTTGGAGGGAAGTATTGTTCGCCGGTTGTGGTTGCCATCGTAGAGGAATCGAGGTGGGCGGTAGCGACCGGGTGGAGGTTGAGTCGAGGCCGGAGCGTCGAGGAACCCGGGGATGGAGACTCAGGGTGGGGGTCGCGTCTCGATAAGCAATTGCGTTTGCTTCATCACCCCCGTGGTTCCTACGAATGAGGGAGAAAGTAGAATTACTGAGAAGAAATGGTAGGCCCTACTGTGCATATCTTTATGGTGGGAGGAAACCGGAGTGCCCGGTGGAAACCCACGCGAACACGGGGAGGACATGCAAACTCATCACAGAAAGGCCCCGGGCTCGGCGTAGCCCAGGACCTTCTTGCTGTGAGGCTACAGTGCTGACCACTGAGCCACCGTGTCGCCCGCTGGGAGAAGGGAGAACGGGGTTTGGGGTGGTGGGGTTTGAGAGTACTGAGTGAACAGGAGAGACTGAGGTTGGGTGTGCTTATATATGCGTGCCGGTATGTGTGCCGGAGGTACGATTGGTTATGGTTAACGAGGCACGGGTGTTGTGAATTGGCGGAGGAGCGAGGCGTGGTCTTGTTCCTGAACTTAGTTATTATCATAACTTCATCTCAAATACAAATGTATTCCTGGGGCCAGAGCGGGTGACACTGAATCAAATTTAAAACTGCTAGCTAAGGATAAACATAAATATGGTATGGTTGTTATTCTTGTCAGTAGGAATGACTGCTGATTACGCCAGTTGGAGGTCATTAAAATTAATGTTGAATCAGTGTGTACATATGCAAAGACAATGTACTCCGTAGTTTTCTCTGGGCCCCTGCCAAATCTGACCAGTGATGTGGGCCTCATGGACAATTGGCAGACTTTCTGGAGAAGATCTGGTCGGATTAGGAGAGATGGCATACATCCCACTTTGGATGGATCTGCTCTCATATAGTTTATTGGTAGACCAAAACCATGACAACCCAGAGTTGAGACCAGGAGGCAGAGCTGTATTCCTACATGCTTCTCTGCACTTGTAATGCCAGAGCCACCTATAACTAATCATTAATAGAGTAGAAAAAAACAGCCCTAGGTTCCTTTTCAGCACTTTGGCCAGGCTGACAAAGAGTCATAATGAGTTTATTATAATAACTAAGTTCAGAGACAAGACCATGCCCCATTCCTTTTCATCAGTTCACAACACCTGCGCCTCATTAACCCAAATCACCTGTGCCTCCCGGCCACATACCTGCATGCATTTATGAGCACGCCAAACCTCCACCTCTCCTGTTCAGCTCAGTTCTCGTTTGTTTGATTGCGCTCAGACCGACTACCACTTTAAAAAAACAAGTAAGTTAAGATTGCTCATCAACCATGGATTACGAGTTGATCCTCAGTGCTTTGGATAGTGACTTGTTCAACCGAATGTCCTCCACCTCTGGTCAACCACCCTACCATCTCGTCCGCGCTCCATAATCTGCATTCTGTGGCACAACGTTGTCCCCTACTCATCCAGTAGCTCCAAACGGTCACTGTCTCTACCTCATCTTTATACCTACATCACCGCCGTTCCGGAGACAGCTGCTCGTCGAGACAGAGCTCACCTGACCAACCTGTCCCCCAGTCCTCGACCCGCCACCACAGCGCGGCCCCTGCACACGACTTCGGCTCCTCCCCATCCTACCATCTTGGATTGGACAGTTGCCCATCTTCAGCGCGCCCTCAAAGACAAGAACATCTCGTTTCACTGAACCGACAACAAGACAAGGCTTTTCCAGCAACTTTCTGCCTCCACCTCCACCATCACTCCGAATGGCCACTCACTTCCGGGTTCCCCACCCAGTGGCACCTGTACATGGCACATCGATGACATCACGACACAGCCAACTGCTCTAGCCCTCTTGCCTGTATCTCCCCCTGTGCCTGCGTCCCCTGTGTCTGATCTTTCTCATGTATTTTATTTTTTCTCTCTCTCCACAACCACCTGCGGTCCTGCCATTAACTCGGCCACAGTTGCACAGAGCCACGGTGCTCTCTCTGATGGACCCAGTCATTTCCCCACTGCGCTATCCCTGTCCCCCTCCCTTCCCCAACACCCGAATGTTTTTTCTGTGTCCTCAGCTCCCCCCGTTGCTGGTCTCCTCGCTCCGCCTTTCTCTAATACAGCACCCGCAAGCACTTTCACTTTCACTCTGGCCCCCGCTATTCCACCTGTCCATCCCCCTCCACTGGCACGCTCCTCCGTCAACAGATACTGTCAGGTAACTACGTCGACCTCGACCTTGATATAAATAATCCTAGAGTGCTTTCCACAATCCATGGTGCAGCCCAGTTCAAGCATCCTTCTCCATCCCGCTCCAGGGAACTCACAGCAGCAGAATTCACCTTCACATTTTCCTTATATCAAGACACCATCTGTTCAGGGCTGAGCTTGACAACTATCTGTCCACCGTTTTGCTGGCACCGGATTCTACGCTTTCTCTTTACATCCCAGGCTGCAGGTCGCCTCCAGCAGTTTAACCAGGGCACCTACTGGGGCATCCTCAACACCGAACTCTACCGCCACTGCTCCCTGGCTTGCGATTTGTGCAGGGCACCTTCACATCCAGCCTCCGAATGCATTGTAACCACTCCATTTCCCTGCCCACTTGCTCCACCGCTACATCCTCCTTCAGTCTTTTCAAGACTCAGTTTGTTCCAGATATATGGTGCATAAAAACTGAAAGCTGCTTCTCCATGTTTTGGTCTGACTCTGGGGACAGAAAGTAGACCTGATCCAGACGACCTGAGAGGTCTAGATGGTTTGTAATGTAACAGCAGATCAGATATGTATTTTGGCCCTAAACCATTCAGTGCTTTATAAACCAACAGCAGTATCTTAAAATCGATTCTTTGACAGACAGGAAGCCGGTGTAAAGATCTGAGAACTGGAGTGATATGATCCACTTTCTTGGTCTTAGTTAGGACTCGGGCAGCAGCGTTCTGAATCAGCTGCAGCTTGATTTTTTTAGGGAGACCTGTGAAGTCAGCGTTACAGTAGTCAAGTCTACTGAAGATAATTCACTGAAGAGATCTACTGAAGCCTTCCCTGAATCATCCTTCACTTGTCACTTGCTTGAACCCGCTTGAGTTGACATGCTCTAAGCCAAAGAAGTTACAGACGGCTTCCTGATTGGTCCGTTTTCCAGCCCTCCTTCTCCACTCCACTGCGTTAGGCCCCTGGGCATTGCCACAACAAAATACTCTCCTGGCCACATACCTGCGCGCATGTATATACACGCCTAACCTTTCTGTGGAACCACCGGGGATAGTGAAGTAAAAAATTACTCATCGAGACATGCCCTCACCCTGAGTCTCCATCCCTGGGTTCCTAGACACTCCAGCCTTGACTCAACTCCAACCAGTCACTAACCATTTGACTCTTTCACGACAGCGAACCACATCCAGCGTCCATCGCTTCCCCTCGACCATAACATCCATTGCCCCTCACCTTATTCCTTCCCCGAATCATCTTGCTGATCGAATAAATGATTTAAACTACACACAAATGGTGTGGCCTAAGTTAGTGAATTGATCCGTGTATTCCTATAGCTCTCAGTAGTAACAACAACTGAGCTTCTTTTATGATAAAATTCTAACTATTAGAAACTAAGTTCAACACCTCCTGTCCTCAGCAGGCACCAATTTATCCCCCCACAGAGGAACCTTAGAAACAGCTGTAAAACCTGATATATATTTAGAATGTTTTTCTCCAATTGACCTTCCTGAATCCTTCCTGATGACCATCATCTAAACCATCAGCCTGTCTCTTAGACCCCATCCCAACTAGGTTGCTTTAAGAAGTCGTACCATTAGCACTTCTTTATGAGATATGATCAATCTGTCTTTAGTAACCGGTTATGTACCACAGCCCTTTAAAGTAGTTGTAGTTAAACCTTTTCTTAGCACCATCATATCTTAAAGAGCTCATAGTATCCTATTACCCCACTAGAACACTGCACTCCCAGAATGCAGGCTTACTTGTGGTTCCTACTGTCGCCTTCAGCTATCAGGCTCCTCTCCTGTGGAACCTTCTTCCGGATTCAGTCCGGGACGCAGACACCCTCTCTACATTTCAGAGTAGGTTTAAAACTTTCTTTTTTGATAAAGCTTATAGTTAGGGCCGACCAGGCTTGCCTTGGATCAGCCCTTAGTTATTGCTGCTATAGACTTAGACTGCCGGGGGACTTCCTTTCTTGTCCTCTCCATCTTTATGCATTCATGTACCATTATTGCATGTTACTAACTTGGCTTCTTCCCCAGAGTTTTCTATGCTTTCTCATCTCACAGGACTTCTTGCCACTGTCACCAAGTGCTTGCTCATTGGGGAATTGTTGGGTCTCTGTAAATTAAAGAGTACCTGCTCCCTGTGAAAACCCAATGGCTTGGTGTTTTCAGTCCCAGTGACACATGTGGATTCAATTACTTTCCTACGGCTCAGATACACTCTCAGCTTGTTTTAAAAAAAATCTTGATGAATATTTCTTATGCTTTGATGAATATTGTCTATGTTTAGTGTCTAGATGGCAGCACAACTAGCATGGTTTCAGGGCCTCATTTGCTAGCACCTATGAGCATAGCACACAGACAGGGCCAGCGGATTGTATTCTGGTCCCACACTTGCAAATGCCAGAAATAGGTACTCAGTTGAGTAGTTTCTATCCTTCTTTTTGTTTTCACAGATTCGCTTTGATCTTGTGATGATTTGTTTGTTGAGGTTGATTTTCCATTAACAGCTTTCCTTTTGCTATCTGATAGCCACTGCTCCATTTTAACTCTTTCCCCACCAATGATGATGTCTGACATCTAAACACCATGTAACCAAATTACACAATAACATACAACAACAACTACAATATTTTACAAACGTGTGGTAAAGTGGTGCATTCACATGAATAAAAACTAAAGTGACTTGTGCAAATATCTGCTCATCTTATATTTTCACATAAATGTTCACATAGTCTGAAATTAAACGTGATGATGAAGAGTTTTCCAAAGTCCCCAAATGTTGTTTTGGTGGTAATAATATTGATGACTATTGGTTTACATTGTGTAAAAACACAAACTCACACAATAATTACATATATGGTTGTTGCATATCAGCTGACAACTGACACCCACTGTGACAGGTAAGCCCAGGGAGTGAGCATGTATGTGTCTTCTTTGTAAATACCCTCTAAAAACACAAAATCACTTAAATGGAGATAAACAAAAAGTTCCGCACACTTATTATAATGCACAGTCGAAATACTGAAATGTCAGCTCTAAACAACTGCAGCAGTGATTATTTAGGTTCTGCAACTCCCCACATGTTGCACTGTCATAGCATCTTTTTGCTATTGTAATATTTGTAGTGAACCCTGAATAAATAAGTCATCTAAAAATGAAATGCACATACATGCTCTTGAACCTTTGAAATCTGTACTATAATGAATTTATGATATAACACTATCTTTATTCTTTATCTGTTATTGTCGACAGCTCTCATGAAAATACCATCCCTTAAAATGTCTCTAGCTATCTGCCCCAAGCCCTTATTTGATCGTTGACAGGAAAGGTAGTGACATCCAAAAAATGCCACTAGCTGAATCAAATAGAAGACAATGTGCTTATCTGATATGCACTTTAACCCATGGGCTATTGAGGTCCCAAAGCCTAATATACAATGTAGTCACACAGGTGTTGCCAAGAGACGGGAAGATGCCAAGAGAGTAATAGTTTTCAACCATGAATTTAATGTAGACTTTGTATCATGGCAAAACAATACTTCACAAGCAAGCAGCCCAGCCTATCACAATCACTGCCTACATGTCTGACAATATCCACAGCCAAACAAGCTGAACATTACAGCAGACGTGTTGAGGAAGAGGTTAGGTTTTGTAACAACAAGTCTTCCTATATCCACAAAGTCTTCAGATTTCAAATGCACTGCAGAAGAAGAGATCACTCCTGAAACACATGAGTTCGCTAGAGGTCAGGTTCCTGCTCCTAAACACTGACCTGAGCAGCTGATGACCCCTGCACTGTTTTTATTTAGTGTTGATGTGCACCCATCATATCAGTGACATGCATTGCTGATTATTTTTTGACTAATTTAATAATTAACTGTCCTTGGTCCTTTTCCATTTGCTCTATGTCGCCTCATCTATTGCTCTGGAGACAGAATGCATGTCTCCATGGATTGCCACAATGTGAATATTTAAAGAAAACACCATGAATAAATCAATGCCCTACAACTGGATGTACTTATCAGCAGCCAGAGCCTGTGACAGACAACTGGATCAAATCCAAACAGCCTCTGGTTCAGATAAATCACACTTGACTGGGATTCAAATACTGTAGAAATCAGAAATCCTGGCAGATGACACCTACTTTATGGTCTTTGGGAAACAGTGATATTAATTTCTACTTTTCATAAGCCATTTCATTAGTATTCAGTCACAGCTGCTACACAGTCCAGTTACAGTATGTGCTGAGCCTGGACTTTACAGTGATGAAAAAATCACAAATATGCTACAGTGGATGCAAAGCTGCATGGTTGTTACAGTAAAACAGCACAAGAGTTCAGGCCTCTCTGGCAACAAAATTAGAATATTTTAAGGATATCTGGTGTGTCACAATGCAGTTTGATATGCATTCTGAATGGCTATGAAATGTGTAATTATCTGAGTGCATCTTCAAAACCAGATCTGTTCACCTTAAACAGAGCAGGAGCAATCACATTCATTCAATTTTACCTCTTATTTACCACAGCATCAGGCTAGTTAATCTAGCCTTAGACACAGAAACCATATATCTGAAGTTACAGAGCAGCCTTCAGCCAATCAGCAGTTGAGTACAGGGAGCAGAATTAAGTGACAACTGCTAATGAGCAAACAGTGTGCAGTGACGTGTGCTGGAGGCTTAGATTTACAATAGATTCACCACAAGGGAAGCCATCCAGTTGCATAATCATCCACCAAATCCTTTCATCTGTTTGGCTGGCACTGATCATGAGAGCCACCAATCAACTGTCAGAAATATCATGTGGATGTTATTAGTCCTCGTGCACATGGAGAGAGACCCTGGTTTTGTTTGAAGAGGTGTATGAACCTAGACTGAGCAGACCAAACAGCTCTGATAAAGAACAGGTTCTGCCTGCTGTTTATTGTTATTCTTTGTTGGTGTATGTCATATATATTTAATTAGTATAAACAATGGTACAATGACAAAAATAGTATTGTGATTACAAATGACACCTCTGGTTAACATTTGGTGAAGGTTAGGAGAAAGATCATAGTTATGATTTAAAGAAACATCAAGCACTGGTAAGAGACAGGATACGAACCACAATCTGTCTCAAAAGGTTCTCCCAATGAAATGGCTGCATAGATTGTACTTGCACTCCAGAATGACCCACTGGAGAGTAATATGCCACTTTACAAAACAAATCTCAGTTAAAAAATGTTATGGTGTGACAACACTGTGGTTAAGGTCTGGTTAGGTTTAGGCATAAAAACCACTTTATTAGAGTTAAGAAAAGATCACGGTTTGGGATCAGTTGAAACATGGCAAAATGTGGAAACTGTTGTCGTCATGCCAATAATAAACAGCACATTACTTTTTTTTTTTTTTTAAAATGTCCCAGCTTGCAATTTTTGTAGTTGGAAAAGGGAAGCAAACGGCGGTCTTCTTCAGTTTTTGTCACTTTTTGCCATCTAAGGAAGTAAGGAAGTCACCTTATATTGACATCATCTGAACTGCGTCAATTCCCTGGGTGACGAATACTATGGCCACTAGATGGCTAGAGACAGTCACTCAACATAACTATAGGTTGTTTTAGGTGACTGAATATACAACCTACAGTGTCATTTTTCTTGGGAGGACAGGCTCCCCTTAAGATGTTTTGCAGTGCCATGACATCACACAACTTTCTCCTTTATTTGTGAGGGAGCAAAGTCATTATACGCATGACCACAAGAGTCTGAAAAATATATGTTGTTTCAAGCTGTTAGCACCTTTTCTATTTTTTGGTATATGTTGAAGGGAGTAGCATCTGTTGAAGGGATTAACCAGTAACTACTTTCACAGAAAAAATTCCAAGAATATAGAAGGTAGCCTCACAGGTGTTTTTGACAGTATGTGATTCAACTGGAGTATGCCAAAGGGCCTATTAGTTTTCAACTGTGAATTGAATGTAGAATATAGCATAGAATATGTATTTTCTTTGTTACCTTGGAAATAGTAATAGCACTATTTTCAAGGTAACACAAAGTAAAGTAGTTCATTTTTTGTTGCATGGTATATTGATTGATAATCATCAAACCTTCATCACCATCATCAGCCAATCTCAGGAGCATTCATCAGTGAGTGACTCAGCAGAACTCATTAAACATACTGTCTACTTAAGAGAAAGTGGAACTTGCAGCTGCAGAAGCTGAAAAAAAATTAATGCTAAGGTCTTTCTGGTGGAGAGTTTTTGGCTTTACCAAACACTTTCCACCAGCCTTTGACTAGCCAGACTTAACCCTTACGCTTCCATTGCATCTACTTATGTACAGGTAAAAATTATCAGTTGAACTAAGTTATTTACAACATGTCTGGGTAGTACACACACTAATAGAGGAAAATTACATAGACAATAAAACATAGCTGTCAAAACTTCTTTTGACGTCATTCCAGATAATTAAGATCAGCCTATTAACCCCCCTGACTATTTCAACTGTTATATGTTTTTCTATTCTTTTTTCTTACTCTTTGTCTGTTATAATCTTTGTATATGATGCATACATGACACTTTCTATTTTATATTTCACTAATTTAAAACAAGCTGGAATTGCCTGTGCACGGGTGTCGCAGGCATTGGTCATTGGTAGCAGGATATTAGCGTGGCCTTTCCTTTTATACTCATATAGTATATAGTATGTTTACTAGGAATGTGCAGAGGGCCCAGTATTTGCATTTGTATCTATATTTATTGAGGCAGCAAAATTATTTGTATTTGAATAAAAGTGGAAAGAGGCTTAAAAATCCTGTTTTTGATTTTATTATTTTTAAATAATTTTTCATTTTAAAATTAAAAATATTTAAAATTTTAAAATTTAAAAATTTAATTAAAGTGTTACAATAAGTGTTCATGAATAAACTATCACACAGAGACAGCACAGCATGTAACGTGTAGGGAGCGACTTCAAAGGCCATTATTTCTTTTCACTTTTCAACAACAGATCATGGAGAGTCCCTTGTAAGCACTTTGCTAGTGTCAGTAGCTCAGCTTTATCTCTGGGGAACACCTCCAACTCAGGAGTAATGCCCAAATCAGGAAATGTGCATCATGTAGAAGGTGGATGTGACTCCCCTTATTGAGACCTGCTGATAGCCATAACAGCAGAGCAGAGGAGAGAGACGGAGATAACAATGTAACTGATCTGTGCACTAGTATTTGACATGTTTTGTTTTTCTCCCTGGAAACACATAACTTTTAAAATATTTGTTATAAACAAAATGCACGATTACAGGTCTAAGTGACAGCTTGTTTGTTAATGTGATTATATTTATGTCTGACTGTAGTAATAAGTTATTCATGGTAAAACTATCATGCAGTGTATGTTTATTTGTGATGCAGCAGAGAAGACCACAGCAAGACAAGCAGAAAATCAAACGACAAAACAAAATCAAAGACATATAAAAGTGCAAAGTGAAAAACCTCCAAACGTGTGCCTCTGTGTTGTCTATGTGCATCTAATAATGAAGGAACATTAGCCTCCACCAGTATTGCCTCCCTCACAATCCCACTGTATCAGTTGAGTCAATCAGAGCTCATTCCATAGGGTACGGTAGGATACCAGGACCTTCTTTCCAGATAGAGGCTTGGCATTATCATTCATATTAAACAATAACCCAATGGCACTTATTCTCAGAGAACAATATCAGCGGTCAATCAATAATGCATCCAAGCTTCAATTTGAAATTGATATTTTGCTTGCAGTTAATATGATGTGGCTGCTCAGCTACAGCCCTATGTCTATGAAGGAATTACCTGGCTAAATAATCAAATGCTATAGTGTGAGTGGCTGCTACACAGCAGATATTTATCTCTTGGGAGGACAGCTTAATATTGCAGGAAACATTAATATAAGAAAAGGATAGGCAAATACTTGTGGAGATAAGATGACTGCTATCAAGCCGCTTAACAATTTTCAACTACCACATGTCAATAACAGGAGACCTTATGATTTTGTAAAAGTTCTGCTAGCCATTTACATAGGAATATATGTAAATATATATCCTATATATTTACATAGAAATATTTCAGACTAAATAAAGACTTCTTTCATTCACTTATTATAGCTTTTTATCTGAGGTCTGGGAAAGAATATGGTATTGATTGAGAATGTTTCATTGCTAATGCACTGTACTCAACACTTCCCATCCTATTGTTGCTTATCAGAAGGTGAAAGTAATGACGGTACAGTTATTCAAGTACTAGTACTAGTAATGTCAAGTACAGGTTTAAAGTATTAATACTTGATTATATCTATTTGGTGACAACTGCAGTTATCAATTCTTACATACAAAACATATGCCAAGCAGTTGTCCAAGATGATTGCTGGTTCAGTCCCCAGCTCCTCATGTCCGTTGAGTGTGTATGCATATGCTGTATGTGTGGGCAAAAAAAATGTAATTCTTTTTGGACAAAAGTGTCTGCAAAAAGTATGTAAATATATTTATTCGATTAGAGATGGCAAAGCTTTTCCAATATAAAAATATTTACTTGTGCTTAGTTTGTAGTGGTTCTTTTTTTTATTCATTGGTTTGATGGTCTTTGGCTGAATCCAAGTGTCTACTCTCTCAACTTAAGGACTCAGCCCTCATAGACTTTAGTCATACTTACTGTCTTATGTCTGAAGTGTTCATTGTTGTCACAGCTAGTCTGTAAAGCAATTGGGTTGTGAGAAAATAAAATGTAAATTGTAGCCATGAATACAACCAATACCAAGATCTTGACCCTATAATCCATATCTGAATATTTTTCTAAATGGAGTCTGGCAACTTATGTGTAAGCATCACTACAGAAATAAACAACGTAAAATGTTGTATTTCTAGCTTGTACCACAAGAAATGGTACCAGTTTAATTGTCAGTTAATACATTTCATTTATATATTGTATAAAAAACATGACAGTATTCATTCAAAAACACAGACCATTTTTCCCTCTACCACCAGCAATTTATTCAATCTTTTGCTTTTTAGATGAAACCGTTTTTGTTTTTTGTTTTTTTTTTTAACCCTGTAGTTTTCTGCTGACCATCAGAACAGCAGCAAGATAACGGAGGTCAGGGCGGGTCATCATGGACTTCGGCCACAGCTTCTCATCTACTGCAGCACCACAACTGACTAACCCATGTTGATCAAGGTCCCCTGTGAGGTCAAATCATCTACTTTTTAGTGCTTGTGCAACATAAAAATTTAGAAATCAACGACTTAAAAAAAACAAAAAAAACAACACATCCTATTGTGTTAAATAAAAAAACAAAAACAAGATTGTTACCACACACACACAAAAAAGAATGTCAATGAAGAGAGAAGAAGTAAAATGTTATGTACTGATGTGTACTAAACTATTAAAAACTGAGCACAAGTAAGAGAGGCAACCAGTTGGGCACCACCACCATTGCTAGGTCCACATTGATTGTTGCTGCAATGATACCCTATTTACAGTGAGATGCTGCACATCCAATCACAGGATGCAATAATAGACAACAATAAAGAGATTCATCTTCAACAATAAAACAAACAAACCCCACAAAATTAAAGCAGCTGTCCCTTCACAAAATCTCTTTACATCACATTAAAAAGCGCTTTGAGTGGTCAGAAGACTGGAGAAGCGCTATACAAGTACAGTCCATTTACCATTTGTATTTTACCAGTCCATGAATCGTTGCTAAATAATAGGAAATTGCTTCACTATCACATTATTAATTCCAGAGCACAGAAGATTGGCTGAACATGTAAACATGTATTTTTTCTCCAGACAGGCATACAAAACATATCTGTAAATAATGTTTCCAATATATATTCTAACACATAGATTTTAAATCCAACATATCCTCATAATTAAATGAAGGTCAATTGTACTTTTGTAAAAAATAATGATGTCTTATGATGTGACAGTGCTATGATAAAGGTCTGGTTAGGTTTAGGCACAAAAACCACTTGGTTAGGGTTATGGAAGGCTCATGGCTTGGGTTAAAATGATTACTTGAAACATGGTTTGGTTAAAGTTACTTCCTCAAAGTTATGCAGCTTTCATCGTACAAAATGCCCCCCACAGCATAACAGAGCCACTTGATCCTTGATCATGTCAGCTATTGATTTGGTTTTGACTGACCAAAAACAAGATATATGGTTTAAAGGTTTCCCGAGTCGATAGCAATGACAAGCAGAGGTTCACTCTGCTTTACCAGCATCCATTCCTCATTTCTTCTTTCGTGTCATTTAGGAAATATATTTGAAGCTATTTTTGACTCACAATGCCCGCTCAAAATGTAAAAATACCCCAAACTACATTGTAAAAAGTAGGTATTAAAATGTGGTCCATCAGAAAGCCACAAGGTAAATGAGCAGAATACTCTGTGGCAAGAGATATGTTGTCCATGTAAACGGTGAAGGTGGCGACATGCATGAAAGACAGCTGCCTCCACAGACCTCCACAAACGGTTATTGATGAAAACATAATGGTGGATTTTGCTCTCCCTCTGTGGCTCAGCATTAGCACACAAAGACTATGAGAATAATTATTATTTCAGGAGAACAAATATTACCCCTTGGGCTCCAATTATTTTCATGCATTGACTCCTTCAGTGTCTGACTAGATTGTTTTTTATGGGTAAAAAAGTGCTTCAACCCTGTGTGTAAAAATCAAGCCGACACGTGATGCATAATGAAGCTAGGTCATGGAGATATCTGACTTCTACATGACTAAACACATAGAGCAGGGCAGGAGGTGCCACTGAGTTAAATTGGGTTGGAGTTTGGAATGATGACGGTGCCAGTTTTTGACTGAAAAACCTAATCTAAACCAACAAAGTGTTTGTCCGTCTCCCAATACTTTCTGAAACTTTATCTCTTTATGCAAAAGGAATTCCAGTGAGGAATTCCTTTTGTTATGTTACCCAGCCAGAGCTAACCATTGTCTGGTAACATCTAGATTGTAAAAAAAAAAGTTGTATGGTTAAGTTTCCATAACAAAGCTTATCCTAAAAACCCCTTATATTTGCTTAATATTGTCATACTGTTTCTCCAAATTGAACTACTGCTTCTTTTTTCTACTTTCAAGATGCAATACCATTGTGTGCATAATTTGGCGGTCTTTACAATGTATTTGTTGCTTTTGTGATACATTTCCTTTTTAATAGTGTTTTTCTTCGTATTACTTTTATTTTATTGAATCTGGCTTTTGCTAAGACTATTTATTCAATGACACACACCTGTGTCAGTTTGACACCTCTGTTTCTGATGAAGGGCTGGTCACAAAATTGAATCTATATATTTGTGTACATGGACATAAATTGTCCATTTTTTCATGACACTCAGTACAGCTTTCAAACTAATGTATTTCAATTGGAAGTATGTTTTGTGCCTGCCCCACATTGCTTTTTTTCTGTCAGTCAGGATTCAGGAGCACAGAAACTGTATTATTTTTCTCATTTGTTACTCTTTTTCTTTTTTTTTAAAACTATAACTGCTATATTACTCAAGATTTAATCATGATATTTGATCCTTGTTTTTATGTCTTTGTTTTAATTTTATCGGTACAGTCAATTGTCCATGTCAGTCCAGTGGTTGGACTGGGTGACCCACTGCCAGGAAGCATTTTCCGCACTGTCAATTTTAATGATATCATCAACATTTCTCAACACAAAAACATGAAAGTGTGCTTGATAACTCAACAATATGATAGGTTACAGTTAAGGCCATCGGTTTGAATTATTTCTCCTTTGATTCTGAGATTTTTGATTTTTTTGCCATTTTTTGATAGCAGAGCACTACAGAAGTAAGGTGACCATATTTTCAAACCACGAAACTGGGTCCCTTAAGTGAACCACATGTTCATGCACATACACATGTATGCACTTATGCATAAGCATCTTCATCAGGATGGGGGACAGTTATTTCAGCTTTCAATACCATGGACAGCATGTTTTGTCTCATCCAATCCACCAAAGTATTTGTCAATGTGCAAAAGTGCAGACTGCTGGATAAATGGTCGACTCTGACACATTCTCAACAAAACAAGGTACAAATCTCTTTGTGGTCTATAAATAACTTTATAGGCAATAATATAAAAATAACTTTAACATCTTCACAGTGTCATACCACAAGTTGGTCGCAAGTTAACAAATATTAAAACACCAAAACATTAAATCACCATTGCACCTTTATGGAGAGGTATATTATGTAAAACAAGTATAATATAATAATTATTATTTTATTTGTGGTAAAATAATAATTTATAATTCTGGCAAAAATTGGGACAATTTGGTAGTGAATGTTGAAAACCAGGACATTTTAGTGTATTGTTGTCACCCAGCTTGAAACTCAGACAATCCTGGACAAACCAGGAAATCTGGTCACTGTATACTGGAAGAGAAGTGTGTTGTGTGTGGACTTGGCACGTTTGGCTACTGTTTTGTGTTGTCTGCTGTGGGCTTCATTCTATTTCAAATTCTAGTCCAAATGCTGCTATCACTGTTAAGAAAAGGCATTTTATAGTCTGTGATTGTAGACTTGGAAGTTGCTCATTTAATTTTATATTTCCAACAATACGTGGCTGTGGACATTTAATATGATATCATCTTTCTTAAAACGTAGTCTTCCTCACTTAATATTGGGCCACGTCATCCAATAAAGCAAACTAGACTTTACATTGCGATTTGCATTCAGCGTCCACTGTTACATAATTTAATGCGATGTACGTCACATTTAATTATTGTTCTTGTTACCTTACTATATCCCATACACTTCATTTCTTCGTCCATAGCACAGTCCATATTTCCTTTGTACAGTCAATATTTCAATTAAAATTTTATATCCCATTTCAAAACTATTATTATTCCATTCTGTGAATAGATTTTAAAATGTAATTTAATTTTTACATTACTTTGTTTATTTCAATATTATTATTATTACCTTACTTTGTCTTTTTTTTTATTCTTCTGTGTTGCATTTTTGGGAGCAAACACCAAGACACATTCTTTGTATGCTTGCATTGGCTAATAAAACAGATTCTGATTGAGCATGTCATGCTGACATAAAATTCCCAAACCAAGAATCATAAAGGTACAAAAAGTCTCCATCTATGATAATTATGTATTATTACTAATAACCAAATTCACTCCTACCAGTACCAACAGTGTCTATGTTCACAAATCTATAGATCACATTGTGTGACTATATCACAAACTGCCATGATACTGGATTGCCTGGATGTTTTCACATTGCATACTGATCACTAAACATGGCTAAACTGAGGGTGAGAATCAGAGTTGAATAGGTTAATTAAATAATTGAATGATTATTTAATTATGTAATGATGTCATTTAATTAGCTACTTTAATTTACTACTATACATTATATGATACATTTTTTTTATTTTGTCCATATAAATCCTCCATACATATAAAGTCATTCTAGCTGTAAGAGCCAAAACAGTGATTGACCCATATAATGGAAAATGACCGAATGCAGCGCAGAAAACTCAAGCCAGCTTTTGCTCTATGCAAAGACTGATATCATCAAAGACAGAGTAAAGTTTATTCCAACTAATTGGCAGCAACATAAAAGGGAGATTGAGCAGTATTAGAAGACACGGAAAAACCTCCAAATCTTTTTTTTCTTTTTTTGGTCTAACTGTTTTCTTTCATACAGCAAAAACAAAGCATTTGCTCGTTAATGATGAAAGCACTCCGTAACTCCCATGTTGATTGACGATCACTGAGATGTATGACACCTCTCAACTTGTCATAGAGGAGTTATTTGTACTCTGCTGCGATCCATTCTGTGAGGAAAGACCAGATGTCCCGTCTTAATTAGGCCGGCAGTGATGTTTTTAATGACTTCTAGCCCATTACAGGCGACGGAAGAGTTTTCAGATCTTCCTCCTGTCACTCCTGTGGGCCTGCTGCTCTTTGTCTCAGGCTTGAATGTGAGTTTTGACACATTTAAATCCTCCAAAGACAGTCAGGGAGAGAGAGAAGATGTGTGTGTGTGTGTGAAGGCACACACACACAAAAATGCGAGCCAGAGACAAAGAGTTGTTGAATCTGTTGTCGAAGAATGAGAGCAACTTTCCCTAATGTGTTCTATGTTGTTCGTTTATCATGCACACTTCATTTATCGGAATGTGGGCACGTATTGTAAAATATATTTAATTCATGGTATATAAAGTTGAAAAACTAGGCCATCGTAGTTGATGCAGGATCTGCTGTGTGTGCTCCTTAAATAATAGTGCAAAGGAAGGAAAAAAACGCCCTCCAAGGAATCTGTGTGGTTCTCTCTCTAAGGTTTTGAGTCAGACAACACCTTCTTTTCCCTTTCTTCCCTCCCCCTTTGCTTCAGCTCTCTTTCTTCTGTTTGGTTATGCTATGGTTCTACTCCCCAATGGGTTTTTTTTCTTCTTCTTCTTTTTAGCAGCCAAGACACCATAATATTGTCAGGGAATGTCTTCCCTCTCATTCATTTCAAGTTGATCATGGCTCAAAAATGCTCACAATGAAATAAGCATCAGAAAAGGCAGCTCATTTAAGAGCTACAGATCAAATATGAATATAGTCTATTTGCAGTGATATCCCACCCTGTGATGCGTCAACGAGTAACATCTGCAGAGCCACACTGGAGGAAGCTGAGGTGAACAGACACACCACCTCCCCATCCTATCTGCTGCACATGAACCACCTCAAGGTAAAGATAGAAGTAAGTTTCTGAACAAATGTTATTGCTTGCTGTAATGAGGGTATAAAATGTTATTAATATTTTAGAACAAGCCCTATTTTTCATTTCTGAAACCCACTGTGGGGCTTCTTTTCAAAGGGTTTCAGTCAAAACCCAATGGGAGATTCAATTGACTTTAATCTTGCATTCGTTTGAAAATTTGAGCCCATTAGTTAACTTTGCCTTCTCTGTGCAATTTTCATTGCATTTCAATGAAGCCGCTTTCCTGTGGTGTTAAAACACTAATAGTTGCTTCAAATAGCAAATGAGAGAGAGGGAATACGAGCATAAGAGAGAATAAGAGAGGAAGGAAAAGGGAGACAGAGGGAGAGGAGAAGATGGTTAAGACAGGCAAAAATATTATTATGAAACATCTATATTTTGAATTTGAACATTCTATATATATGACCTTGGAGCTTGAAGAAATCCAATACATTGCTGTGAGGTACAGTCATCATATATTTATGTGCTGGGGTGAATAATTTGCAGATTTAGACACAACATTAGGTATGCTGTGCCACCTTTCATGGACTGACAACATATCAGCTGCATCCACAAGGCAAGGCTAATTGGTGAAACACATTGTGGCTGCAGCAATGAGAGGTCAGAATGGCCATAATCAAATAAAGGAATAAGGGTGGGACCTGAATTATTCTCTTTGATGTCAGATGGACCTCGGAAGTGAGACTCTAATTGCCACAGCTCTGTAGTGTTTCTCTCTTCCCTCTCTTTTCTCCTCTCTCTTTCTGGACAGTGTTCACATGTCTCTCTTTCACCTGCTGTCACTGTACTCAGCCTGAGCCAAACTTTGGAGATCTCACCACCTAAGGCTAGCTCATCTCCACTCAGCATGATTGATGTGAATGCTCTTCATACAATATATCCCCTTTAGACTTTAAGTTCCGAGCATCTCGGAAATTGCCTTTTTGCGGATTCCTGAGCGAGGGCACTGAAAGCCTCTCAGCAGTGCTTTCACCAAACATTTTTCAAGGTGTTTGTGTCACCAAGCTCATCTAGCTCTCCATTTAGTCAGCCCGTTCAACCAAAAGCCTTACCCAATCACAATGGGTGTGGCACCCGTTGGGGTCAGCAGATGGGACTGCATCCACTCTGTCCAGTGCCTTTAACCAAATGTCATTGGGCTTTTCATCACAGGCTAAACTGCTCTTTTTCACAGAGCACCCCCATTAATGAAAAGTAGGTCAAGTGCAGAGCTCCAAAAGGAATGCCAAAATCTCCCACCCCTGCACTACCCCTATCACCAGCCAGACCCCATTGAAAAACGTGCAGAGAGGAAACTCTCTCAAGCAATTTGTCATGCTTCTCAACCAGTACTGGCTCACGTTAAATGTATGTACACATCAAAGGAAATGATGAGAATGGCTATTTCACAAGCACTCTGTGCATTGTTAAATTACTTAAATGCCTCTCCTGCTGGTGAGCAAGGCTGCGTCAAATCAAAGTGAGTCAACAGATCATATAGAAAGTATCCCATGGATTTTACAGAATCAGCCTTGATGTCCTTGAGGAAGGAGGGAACCCATCCCTCCTTCCTCAGTGCAGTCCCTCCTCAAATGAAAGCTTGTGTTGTTCTTTCTGCTGCCTCTGTTTAATCAAGCAGCCCCATCCCCCTTCCCAGCATCATCACAAGCTACTGACACAATACCCAACTAATCCTACACCCAGCTTTGGGATATGGCACCCACACAGTCAAATGAGTAAACAAAGAAGCTTAAGACCTCTATATAGCATTAAGGAGGTATAGGAATAATGGTGGGCCATAGATACCCAGTCAGAGAGCACAGCCTCTGCTGGCTAACCCCAGGCATCCAGTTACACCAAGCCAAGTGTCTCAGACTGTCTGAGCCCAGCCCATCTGTTATGACCCTGGTCCTGGACCTTTAGCTACATGCAGTGGTAACTGTCACCATCGATATTGTAATATTCCGTAAGTATTGACTTGATACAGACAACATTTCAAGAATGCTTTATAGATGACTCGCAGATTCTGACATCAACAGGGACTCTTTTCCTGCGCTTAACAGGAAGGATACAGCACTCACTGGGTCACGTGGTCTTTGCTCCTGAAAAATAAGGCAGCTCTTGTGGAATCATTACCAGAATGTCTTGCAAAGTGTCCAAAAATATACATGTTGCAAGGAGAGATTCAAGTCTGGAAAACAGGTCAACCAGTGACATTGATGACCTGGCATTGCTACCAGGAATGGAAATAAATTAAATGATACAGATGTTTAAATTTCACTTAACTAATCTTATTTTTTCCACCTTTAACACCTAGTTTAAATAGTTGTTCACAAGGTTCAGGGGTTCTAAGAGGTCATGGGATGTCAAGTGATCATCCAAACAATACATACAGCAGAGTGCAAAGCAGAGGAGACACTCCCGGATGAATCATAACTAGCTACAAAAGATGTTTACCTGTGCTGGAAAACATCTGGTGCTTTCATAAAACGTCAAACATACAAGGTGAAATGTGAACAATACCTCCCAAAAAGCATTTTAGCTAAAATCATCCAATCTGAGGATACAATTTTGTCATGTGTGCCTCTAACAGTGAGCTGAAGCTAAATATTACACTGTGTAAAATCAAACATTCAATCTTATGTCTGTGTGTTCAGTACAAAGCTGTCCAAAGTTCAAAATGCACCAAGTGCTGCAGGGTGCATGAAGACAGTACCTTGCTAAAGCTGGAAATATATTTACAGATTTGAACTTCCCAGATCAATAACTCATAAGCAAAACATACAAAACAAACACAAATGACACCTCTTTCCTGCCATACTAAGGTAGACAACGAACTGCAAACTATGTTTCAACAGAACAAGCCATCCTCTGAGTTTCTCTGTACAGCCGACTGTGAGAAGGGTGCACACAGACCATCTAAAAAGTGCAAAACCAAAAAGAAAAAAATATTCAGTAACTTCACTCCTATACAGTAGGGTGTCCCCAAAATCACTCCTGTTGGTTATACTACAACACTTAGTTTGGAAAAATGTGGGGGAACTGGGGGTTTAAAAAATCAAGAACTTCACTCTTGTAGGGTGGTGTTCCCAAAATCATTTGTCACAAAATCACATTGATAATGAAAATATATTTCTTTGGTTAATTTTATTGAAAACAATTGAACTTTCAAATACTTTTGTGTGTTTTGTTTTTTGTTTGTTTTTTGCCTGTTCAATAGTTCTGTAAAATCTTTAAAGTTCTGTGACTTTTCTTCTGTTATGTGTGATTAATTGAACAGTTCAACTTTTCTTATATGTATATATTTATTTATTTCAACAATAGTGGTAACATTGATAATGATTTTTTTCTGTTTATTTTAAATTTTAGTTTTTTGCCTGTGCCATAAATAGTTCTATAATGTAATATATACTGTTTTTGTATGTTTTTTGCATTGGTAACATCAATAATGACACTAAAAGAAGATTGCACTTCCAAATATTTGATTGAATTTGATTTTATTTATAGGGGTCGGGGTACAGGGGGCAGCAGCCCTGTTTTAGCAGGATGATGAATAGGCTGTGGTGCTCCACTGTTGTGTAATGAAAGGTAGTGAGCAGCCAGCACAACAAAGTGTGGACTATCCAATAGATTATGGAGCAGGTGGGATTTAATACTCGACTGGACTGTTCAAAGCAGGTGCTTTGGAGGGGTGTGCATATTCCTAACAGCATATGTGCCAGTATGTGTGCTACTTTGTGTATGTGTGTTTAGAAGCAGATTTTTGTTTGTATTTGTGTGTGTAGGTGTGTGTATCTGTGTGTCAGTCAGTCTACAAGTGTTTAAAGGCTCAGTCACTGGGCCCAAGGGAAAGGAAAATGAAAGAAAAGGCACAGGGCAAAGTTGCAGTGTGGGGGTCTGTATCGAACCCAGGCCATCTACCCACGATCCCTGCTGCATCCAATTTCAGCACCAACGCTTCCTGTTAAACCCCATCAAACAGACACACAGCAGCACAAAGGAAAACCTCATCTCCACGGGAAACTAATCCGCCGGTGTGCGCTGTAAGCCTGTCAGTTTTTTTTTTTTTTTTATTGAAAGAAGTCATCACTCATTTCGCCAAAGATTAAAAGTATGGCTAAATTGAGAAAATCCGCTTAGGAATTCTGAATTTAAATAGTGAGTTGGAGGGGCAGCTAGGAGAGATGCCAAGGCTTGTGGGGAGCACAGACAGGTATGGGAGGTGAGATAAATTGAAAATATACATATTTGTTTTTGTAGTTGGATTTCCCATAACCATCAGACTGTTTTTCATTTTTTAGTGAAAGCTGAGGGTGGAGGGGAGCTGGAAGCAGGAGGCCTCCCCATCCAAATATGGCAGTTGTAGGAAATGAGAGAGCCTCACCTCACAGGCAGTCTCCTGATTTGAGATTTCAGCTGCAGAGACATGCATGTGAAATGACTTACTATGACTTTAATTGCCTTGCTGTTGGCAACAAGGTGTTTCAGCAGGGGAATGCAAATTGCTTACCAGCTTGTTCATAAAGGACACGTCCATACACACACATCTTGATGATCTACAGCACACTATGGCCCGGTTTCACTGTTTTTGCGGAGGGTCAGGACAGTAAGGCCCCATTCAACAGCAGAACAATCCATGTGTTAGTCCAAGACATGTCCTTCCATGAAGAACAATGGCATCAGTCAATAACGTTCACTTCAGTATGTTGCTCTGAAATGCTCTATGCTCTATGGAGCATTTTCGCTTCTTTTAGCTCAATGTCTTGGTTTTATGGCCCATAGGTCTACTGTGACTACTACATTAACCCCACTTCCAGCAGTAGCAAGCAGCTGTTTTCAATTCAAAAGCTTCACTAAACTCACTGTACTCTACCTGCTCTGCATGAAACAGCAAACAGAGAAAGTTAGCGATTAGTTGGTGAACAGAGTGGAGACAAAAACCGAGCTAAAAAGTAAAGAGTATTACATTCATCAGGTGGAAACTCCCTGGGATAGGATGATTATGATGGTCGGTGCATGTTGGATAAGTAAATAGGCAACTGTTTGCTCACACTAGCTAACAGTTTTATAAGGTTATAATATGTCAATGTTGTGCTTTCAGCTTGTTGAGATTCCCCTGAGTGAACAAAAAATGCTCTCTTCTAATTTAATTTTTCCATTTTTATTAGTTATAATCTGTGTTGTCTAAAAGGGTATACACAATAATATTAGATGTTTTTCATGTTTTACTAACCTTAGACCAGACCTATGGAGTGAACCATATGACATATTCATTGTGGCTCTCTATACAGTGCACTGTATCAGGTATCATCAATTTCCATCCCATACATACCATAAGGAAAGAATATCCTTGAGTATTAGATCTCAGGAATACACATGTTTTACACTGAGGATGATTACCAGAATTTCTATATATGCACCTTCTGTTATTTCATTCTGACTGGCATGGCTGAAGAAAGCTTGTATTAGCTAAGTAGCATTCATTTTTGTACAAATTTTTAAATGAATCCATCAGTACAAATTAGTGGAAAGAACTTTATCTCAGTAAAAACAATGTTTTACTACAAGTCTTACTGATGAAGTCTCTGTCTTTTTTATGTCACATTTATCTGAACTGTGCTTTCAAAACAGACAGATCTCACTCTGTCTATGAAATATTTCATGCACTGGCCAGAGAGCCTGTGTCTTAGGTGATAATTATGTCAGCTCCCAGACCAAATGATGTATTATTTATTTTGCAGTAACTCGCTGCTCCCTCTCCCTCTAACCGCTGGCTGAGATGTGTGCCCCTGGAGTGGTCATTAATCTGATATCTGGTCGGCCTGGGCGCAGGCCCCTATGATCCTGACCCAATCTCAGATCCTAATCCAAGGAGGAAGAGGGCTGCAGGCCAGGATTTGGAGGCCCTGGCTATCTCTCTCTCTATAATTGATAGGTTTTAGGCGATTATACGCTTCACGTGATTACGATCTATAACGATGTATTGATCGGACTGTACCGGGATCCAACCAGGCTGCTTTTCACGGCAGAGACACCTACATCTCCTCTCCATCGTCCAGTATCTGGTTGCTGTACATTTTGGTTTGGAGCTATTTTGGACTTTGAAATAAGGAAGACAGGCACTGATACAAACACACACACACACACAGAGAAAAGCACACACACTTACAAGAAGTTATTTTCTTGCACAGGGTTAGAACATTACATGAGGCTGATTGGCCTTTTTCCCCATGGTATTTGGGTAGGCCAGTAGGCAAATGAAGCCCCATTCAACAGCAGAGCAATCTATGTGTCATTCCCAGATGTGTCCCTCCATGAAGAATCCATTTGTTTAAATGCCTATATACAATGTACAGTATGTCTATGTCTATCCCTGACAAGACCTTTTAGTGGCCATGTGAATTATGACTCTTTTGACCACGGTGTAATATGCTCTTGAACAGAGTTAGAACATTATATAAGGCGGATATTGGGTGGATCAGTATCATCCAGTCATAATATAATGGAAGTTCCATCCTAAAAAGCAGGAATGACATTTCTTCTCACCTACAAATCAGGAGAAGTGAATAATAGTTGTTTTTAACAGAACAATGTCAATTGAAAGAACACGTTTTTCCTTGTTGCAGAGCTTTCAGTCATATCACATTGTCTTCATCAGTGGATGCAGTTTGCTTAATTGGCCATTGACAACTTGTATCTACAGTAAACCAGCAACATCATTCAATATGAGTTGAAACCTGAAAAACAGATATCTTAGTTGTTACTGTGAAACTGTAGAGAAGCAATGGGAGATAGTTAATTATGATAAGCGTGGCCTAGGCCTTTATAACCATGCCAGCCACTGATCTTTATCACTTGCTCTACAGCCCTGGGCTCTGGAAAAATGAAGAACAGCTTATATGAGGCTGTATTCACTACAGAGTATAGACCAAACAGCACTCAGTAAAGGAGCCGGTGTATCTGTGGTGTGGCATCTACTGTAGGTATGGCAGGTAGGATGATGATCAGCAGAATTTATCAGGAAATGATTGAGAAATCACTTAAATGAAGAGAAGGAGTCAGATGACATTGGGCTCCCATGATGATGACATGATGATAATACTTACATTAGACTAAAACACTGATTATTTTTGGGTAAACTCATTTTAAAAAATTCCTTTCTCCTGTTCCCACCACTTTTCTCTGGCCTTTAGGCCATGTTCAGTGCTCAGTGTACAAGTGTTCATTCAAGGAAATAACTTTGTAACATATCGGTGCAACACGTAATGGTGTAATTTGACCATTTACCCGACAATCATCATATAAATTGAGAAAATGATTGGTAAAATCCAATCTTATAGTGGCATAAACTGCTGTACAGTGTTTTAGTATCCGATAAGCCTTCAAACTCTCAGGTCTACTACTAAGACACAGCTGTTTCAGATTTAAACACTGTGTAATTGAAAATGTGAGGGAAAAAGGGAAGAAGATAGAAATATAAAGCCACTGAACTGACAGTAGGAGACGCAAAAATGCAATGTTGGTAAGAAACTGTCACTCTTAGCAAGAAAGATACTATGTTCATGCCTTTAGGGTCTGTGAGATAATTTTGGTGTAGTGGTAAAAGTTGGAATTGCAGGTCACTTGACATCCATTTCTTCAAAAAGACGATTTCATAAACACAATGATTGCAGGTGAGGAATGAGTGAATATATTTTCTAAGCTAACAAAAAGCTCAAAAATGACAAAAATGAGTATTAGTTAATAATAAATGATGTGCCATTCATGCGTCCAGACAGTATTGTGAATGCATTTGGTCTGTGTATTTTAGAAATAATATATAGAAACGAGCCTAAATAAGTTTGTTTGGTTAAAAAGAATAAAGTAAGTTAGAATAAATCACATATAGTACATACACAGTGTTGGGTGATTCTATGTCATCTTTACACAAACCCAAACCCTTATCTTAAGACTCAGAAGAAATCAGTAGCCAAGAATTGTGGGAAGCCTATACCTCATTTCCTCTCTGAATCATGCAGTGTTTCCAAGGCTAAAGGAGAAACACTGAACATCCCTTCTTTTCCATTTAGCCACTGACATACTCCCAGGCTTGTTCACTCAGTTAGGATCCTTCCTGATTGAATATTTCCAGCACACCAGATGTATAAATAAATAGCAATATTGTATAAACATCACTGTGTGTTGTGTTCAGAGCCATGCTGTAGAGAGCAACAGCCCTGTCTCTGACTTCTCCTCCCAGAATCCATCTCTTTCAGCAGCAAGCCATGCAGGGAAAAAGAGAGGGAATTAAAGAAAAGCAGACAGAAACACTTCTAGTTCATTCCAGCATTATGGCACATTTCCATTTTTCGCCTCGGTCTTAATCTCCATTGAGTGACTGTCATCACCCTCCGGCAGTAATTAGGCATGGACTCTGGACAACAACAGACGAGCTGGTCTTCTTGAGAAGCAAATTACCTTTAGCTTATGGTAAGCAATATTCCGTGCCTGGCAACTTTTACTGCTGATTAGCAATTAGCCCAAACTAGCAGCAGCCGAAGCGCTAATGTTTAATTTGCTCCTCTAATGATATACAGCATGGTGGTTCAGGCGGGCGCTGATAGAAGGAGGCTTGGAAATGTATGGATTTCTACTTAATTCCTTTTCATTTACGACCTGACAGGCCCGCAGGTAGGAAAGGGAGGAAATTTCTTAGCGATTAGTAATGGCTGCTCCTCAAAGGGAAGGCAGCAGGCGAATGCTAAGAAGGCACACACACACACACACATACACACACACTTACTGTGTCATTTCTGGGCCCTTCCCAGCACATTCACTAGCTCAATTATTCACAGTGAAGTTTGAATAATAACAGCATTTTCTCTGAAAAAACAGAGTGATTACTGTGCGCGTCTCCTCCTTCTGTTAGGAGAAGCAGTTGTTGCGAATATGAGCTAAACATACCTGGAGAGCTATTATGGAGACCCCTCTAGTAAATGGATTGCGGCACGCTGTCACTATGATAATGTTGTTTTGGCTATGAAGCCTGCAGCTTGTAGAAAGATCAGGAGAAAATAAGAGAAGTGATATTAACAGGTTTCTGTAAACATCTTAATGAGGTGATGAAGTAAAGCCTGCACTAAATATATGTTTATGATAATATGTGGCAAAAAAGACGATTTCTAATCTGTAGAATCGGTCATTAAAAAGTGACATTTTCAGTAATAACATCCTGACAATTTAGTCCAACATCAAGTTCAAACACATGCTGTTGTCTTTGGGTTATACAGGCACAGCAGTGGCAGTTTAAACCAGCTGTTGCTGACTCGTGCTAAGGTAATATGTAAACAGTATAGTATGAGGCAGTGGCCCTTTAGCTCTTAATACCTTGTTTACTGCAGAGACCCTGGCCTTGTTTGCAAACACAAGCAGACAGTGTCAGAGGAGGCTACACCATTTCCCACAGGACCACCATAATCTGGGGTGGATTCTTGTTTAAACTAAAACGTGCAAGTGGGCCGGACTTGACAAATCAGGTGGACTGGACCAATCTCTAGTGGGCTGCGTCTGGAACAGGGGCTTGTTAAAAAGTGCAATGGGCGCTGTGGGAATAGCCCCTCTCCCCTCGGGGTTAGGGACTCCTCCTCTCTAATGAAGCTGGAGGATGAGGCTCGTTATGTGCTGCTGCCTGTTATTCTCCAGGCTGTGACTTTCTCACTCTCACCCTCGTTTTCTCTTACACTGGCTTGAGCTCAGCTACTGTAGTGTGGAACCAATCAGGCAAACCATTTCAGGCCCTCACTTCTGTTTCAAACTGCTCCAGTGTTAGAGATGTTTCAGAGGGGAGTGATTTAGAGATGTGGCTACACAGAAGCTGAGACAAATGGAGGCATTCAGGGCTTCTGGTGAATATCCACGGTTTGGACAGCTGTAGTGATTAGATAGTGATGATAACGATAAGACTAGTTTGTTGGGTCATTAGAACTCTAGAATTCTCACAGCGTACATGTAATATTTAATACCATGGCTATGGATACTAATATATTCTGATTGATCAGAGGGTCTGTATGCATTTCAGGACCTTATTGTATATATTTGATCATATTTTGGAATATATTAAACGATGTATTGTATTTCATATCAATCACTCGACATAAACATGAAACTACATAAATACTCATAACAAGTAAAAGTCCTGCATTTCGAATTTTACTGAAAACACTGAAGAATAAGCTGCAAAATGTTCTTAAAAGTATCAAAAGTAAAAGTTATGATTATGCAGATTGGCCCCTCTCAGACTAAAGTAAACAGTAACTAGTTGAGTAAAAAGGATACTAAAGTACAAAACCTCAAACCTCACACAGTCACACATTGACACACATGCTGTATAAATATGTCATGTAAGAGTGGCCATCATGTGGTTGGTGGTGTATAATGGAGACCCAGTGGCAAACAGAAAAACATCTGCTGAAGTGAAAAGCTGAAATAGTTAAAGTGAAGAAAATAAACCCACCAAATGATGAGTAGAACACAGCTGTCCTCCCTGACCGTGTGCTACACTCCCAGGTTATTTGACTTTATATTTTTTATTCCCATGCACACTACGGCTGTTGTGCATGTTGCTGTGAAAGTTCAAAAGCAAGGTAGTTTTTTTTTTTTCTTTCCACTTTCAAAGTCCACAAACTCAACTTTTCTCCAACCTGTGCAGTGGGTTTGCCCAGACTCTGGGGAGAGGTAGCATAGAGGAGGAACAGGGAACTCTCACTCATCTCCTAACACAAAAACACAGAAAAAGACTGACAGCCAACTGGTTCAAAGCTCCCCTCCTCTCCATCTTTCCTCTGGTGCAGAATTTCAATGCTCCATTTTTGTTTTTTTCCCCCACAAAGGCTGTTTTTCAATGATTCTCTGTCAGCTCCTCAAAGCTTCCCCTGTTCATTGATGAATTAGGATAAACATAAAAACTATGGTAACACAGAGCCCTAAGACTTGCAATGCAAACACAAGAGCATTTCCTTTGTTCTGTCCTTAGAAAACATGCTAAATATGCATCTGCTGCACACAAGGGAATTTCATGCTCTTTGCAGAACAAGACAGGATTTACCAGGCCAGGTAACACAGTGTCACCAATGTACTCACTACAAAACAACACTGAAGTACATTATAAGCATCATCACATCTGCCTACATTAGACTAGCTTACATACATATCTATATCTATCTATATATATATATATATGTGAGCGGTATATATATATATATCTATATATATATATAGATGTCAAACACTGGATCAATTCCAAATGAAGGAGTGAGTCCAGACAGCTCACTTCAACAAGCAAACTCACTACAGCACATTATATGATCTCTGCTGAACTCTTGTTGAGGATATAAACACAACAGCCACAGAGACATTTAACCATTGGAGATTGAATTACTGACAAAAGAGGCAGAGAGAGAGAGTTGTGTCTGACTCATGTTATTGGATGTCTTCTTCTTTCTTTCATGGAGAGGAAGTATCCATGTCTCAACGTCCATCCGTGGCTGTTGGTCATCTTGTTTGTTTGTTAACTTTGTGGCTGCTAGTTAACCAGCCTGATATCATTAGCAACAATGGCAAGCACGCTCAATCTCCAGGTTGTTTCATTTAAATTGTGTTGTTAACTTTCTATTGTTGTGAGAGGAGTTCACTTCAGAGCAGCTGCATGTCAGGTCACAACACGTCACCACAGTCCTGGAAAAAGGAAATTTGGACTATTGCTTTACCATACAGTGATAGAGAACTGAAGATGAATGTCAATTCAATATTGTATTAAATATTGTTCAGTGCCATTATTATACTCTTTATTATACCCCACTTGGATCATCATTTTATATGTTTTGGCCCATAACAGATGAACAAAAAATTAAGTATATTAAATTGATTTGGTAATGGTTTATTTCAACCAATTACTCTTTTTTATATTTTGATCTCCCCCTTGCTTCTTCTAGGTATCAAGTTAATAGCTGGTTTTTGGTGACACGGTGTAGTCACTACAAAAGGTCAAGAAAACAAAGCAATCAGACAATCAGACTGGAAAGATTGGATCAGACTGTATCAAAATTAAAACAAGACAAATTTATCCAGATTTTTAAACCTCTTTATTTTGCGGTCAAACTGAAAGTGAGCACACTTGAATTGTCACTAATATTTCCTCATTGAAGAGGAAAACTGTGTGCCTCTACAATGCCAATTTATCATGATTGAAATTCCACACTTATGTCATGTGATGACATTTCCATTTGCTGAAGAAGACAATGGAGATGCAGCTTAAGCTAGTAAAGAAATCCTTTGAGCTTCTTTTCTCAGTGGTCTCCTGTGTTAACATCACATGCCCAACCATTCCTCCTGACCTACAGCAATGCAATGCTACATTTACTTTTCAAACAGACAGCTGTCCAAATTCTGACAACCAACCACAAATAGGTTACTTGTAATCAAAATGTAAACATAAGCAGTTTCAAGCATTTGAACAAATGCTGTTGTTTTTCTGTTGAGGACAGACCCATAAACTGCGATGGACAGTTTATATAATCATTTTACTGTTCATCTTTGTTTTTTCTTCCAAATTAGTTTGACTAACCTGTGTTTAATCCTAAACTGTAGGATGACCTGACTGTTTGTGTTCATTTTTTACTGCTGTCACTGTGTCTGCTATTGACTTGATGTGTATATTATTACTGCTGATAGGAATGATAAGAAAACAACAAAAATCAGAATAAATAAATTGTAATGAAGCAGAATTATCCTTTGATTACTTTCCTTGCTGTGCAGAGGTAATGCATTATTAAATGTGACTGAGGATGCTGACGCAGCAGGGAGGAATGATCTGGTAGTGACAACAGTTCCTTTCAGACCTGGTGGCCCTCAGTGTAAAATGAAGCCCACAGAGACTGTAATTGTTCTTGGTGATGGTCTTGTTTGTTTATTGCAGTGATACTAAATGTACCAGTTGCCATGATATAATTTGTCTATCAAACTGACTTTACTGTCCCAACTTCAGCATGCAGTCCAGGACGTCTAACCACCTCCTCTGTTCTGTCCAGTCCATCCAAAGCTGTGATGGACTTGAGGGTCACAGCTGTGGGCCAGCTTTGTTATCAGACCCTGACTACCCTGTGGCTGCACCGACAGGGACCCTGGATAAGGGTCCTCAGCTTTCCACCACAGTGATAAGGAAAGGTCAGCGCGCTCAAGTCATCTCCCTGCCAGAGGCTGGCTGAACATATCAGACTGGCAGGAGGATGCAGTGATACTCCATTTTAAGATGCTCCAACAAGGATATGACAGCAGAGTGGCCAAGTTCAACGTCAGCTCATATGACCACAAGATACTCACAGTATATTGTTTAAGGTATGATCAAATTCATTCTAAAACAACTTAGAAAGCTTATATTATCTGATATAAGAAAGACTCATATGTTCTGACTGAACCATATTATACAAGAAGCAGTCATGCTAACATTTACTGACTGATAATGTTTACAAGCTCTATTGTCCAGTTTTTACTACTTTTTGGGATTTCACGTTGGGGCTTTGGATATATTAAGTAAACATGTCATTATCTCTTTTATCTCATCATCAGTATTATGATATCACAGTTACATATTAAAAAGCAGTGCTCATCTCTTGATGTAACTTGAATGATTACATTGCCAAATTATCTGGCGGGTTGGCAGATGATAGGATAGGGAGGGATAGGTATGAGTTTCAGATCTGTACTAGTACAGAATATTAGCTTTAAGTTCTGTGTTCAGAGATTTCAACGAGTCCTCATACCTAAAATAAAATGGGTAACTTAATGCGATCTGAACTACACGTTAATTCATGTATTAGAAAACAACTTTTAACCATCCATATCCATAGCATATTCATTAGGAAAAAGGTTGCCTATGAACACAGTTCAGCAACAATTAAATTTAGTGTTCTACCATGTCACATCACACACTTTATTAGTTGTGTTTCCATTAACATTTTAAAGTATCACATTATAAAAGACTGATGGAGGAAATGGCAAAATTCGAAAAAAGTGCCTCAACTCAATTTCACAAAAATGTTTTTATCCTCGCCTGAGATGGAGTTAATGTGATAAATGGGAGATGGAAACACCTTTGCTAAATAAGTTCTGAAGTAGTGAACATTTAACTCAGATGACTGATCAGCTGTTTCTTCTGCTAGCATCTTCCCAGATATTCCCATAATGCGCAAAAACATGGCCAGTATTAGCTGATATGAAAGAACAACTTGCCCAATTGAGACAAATTCCTGAAGACCTTTAACTATTTTTCTCTCGTAGATTGCCAAGGCCTCAACTTTTTCTGCTCTGTCTTTTACATCCATGTGTAATGTAGTATATACTGCCAACTTCTGACAAAACTACACTTTGCTCCTCCCTAAGATGCTTTGTGATGGTACAACATTATGCTACTTCTTCCTTAGCTACTTACAGTAATGACTCCCATGAGGAGGTTGCATTTTCAGAAAGATGTTAAAAGAGATCATTTTAAGAATTAAAAAAAATAATTCGTATTCATTCCTATTCATAATTTTTCTGTTAGGAACTAACTTGAGATTTCCAAGCCAGCTGATGACTAGCATTACAACACTCTATCCATCCATAACACATTAACCATGCATTTTCTTTTGCAGCTTATTTTCCTGTCTGTGGTCTCCGAAAGTGTAGCTTTATGCACTGAAGGCTGATTATACACTGCACCCCCTTTCAGCCTGAAGTAGGCTACAACTCTAGCAGCTTGTATCCACAATATTACTACAAGTAAAGGCTACTTTATGTCAAAAATCTGAACTACTCCTTTAATTCTGAATTCTCTGTTGTAGGAGGAATCAAGAAGGGATACTGTGACGCTGTAAAATGCAAAAGTCAGTCATTAATTAGACTCCTACAGTGTGAAAACAAGGATATGAGCAGAATATCTTCACCAACAACCCATTCAAAGTGCTTTATGTAAATTATCTGATCGATAATACATTCTCAAATCAGAATATTTTGTAAAAAAAGGTCACTGTCAATGACAGCAGTGCTACTGCTGACACTGACCAACTCCCTCACAGCGCAATTCTTTTTTCTCTTTCAGCTGCCACTAAGTTTACCCAGGACACACAAACCAATATTTCTTCCCATCCTAAACACCCCTCCCCCACTCACTGTGTTATTCCTGATTAACCATAAACGAGCAAATATTTTCCCAGTGTTCACCAGGTTAGATCCCCATTTAATTAAACTGGCTCATTATGTCGCTCTCTGATTAGTGGAGGAGAATCAATTATTCAATTCACAAACATGGGCCGCAGGAGCTGGAGGTGCACAACGAGCTGCTCATTTAATTCCAAGGACACTAATTAGCTACAAAGCAAGCAGTAACTTTCCCTCTTTTTTTCCTCCCCTGCCTTCTTTTCCAATTACTACACATGCAGGACACTTAGAGTCAGTGAGCAGAGGAGGAAGCATCACGGGCCAGACTGTGGGTGGTGTTTTAAGGAGGTGTTTTGGGAACAGGGATGGGAGAGGGGTGTGGTGGGTCAATCTTTGCCTTATTTAGTTTGGTAGCGAGGTCAAGAAGGAGAAGCAGGCAGGCGGGAGCTTATTTGCTGATATGTGGATCACGAAGCCTAAGCATTCAGGAAACAACCCCAGGGATTTGTGGATGTGTCGAGCTGGGGCCGCTTACTTTTGTTCTCTACAATCAAACAGCGGGCAATTATCCGAATTATTGACAGCAGATTTCTCATTTCAACTGCAAATTAAGGCTATCAATAAAGCTTTCTGATGCAAAAGTGACTAATTAACCAACGGAGTGGAGCTCTGAAGCCTTGATATAAATAAAAAAAAAAACTCCAGTCGGCTGCACATTGTGGAAACACAGGGGAACTAATTAGTTTAATTATCAAAACAGCTAATTAAAATTACACAGTTGCCTAATTAGTTCTGTGCTTCTTGCTGTCTCCTTCTCTCCCTCTTTCTTTTTCTTAGTTGCCCTCTCACTCTTTAATTGACAGGTTAAAGTTAAATATAAAATAGGAGGAAAGAGCAGAATGTGGGTATGTGTTTGTACATGCATATGTGTGTGTGTGTGTGTGTGTGAACCAGGTATTCCTTATGTTGTGGGGACGTAAATTTGTTTGCACAGTCATGTTGAGGGGACTCGTGGAAAAAAACCAAGTCCCGCTCATGCAAATCACTCATTTTCGAGTGAAGACTTACCAAGTCTAAAAGTTAAGGTAAGTTTGGGGTTAGGTTAAGGTTGGGGTAAGGGTTAGGGTTAAGGTTAAGTCTTAAGGTTAGGATAAGTCTCCAGGAAAAGAATGTAAGTCAATGTAATGTCCTCTGAAGTGATGAAAACACGACTGTGTGTGTCTGTGTGCTTGTGTGTGTGTCTGGAGGTTTTGTCTGTGCTTATGGGCTTGGAAAGAAGCAGGGGAGCACACACAGCTCCTGCTGAATATCTCCTCCTGTGGCAGAAGACTAACAGCAGAATAGATGACTGGTGTCCCTTTGGTGAGCCGGTCCAAATTTTCCTCCCATTAATTTGTCCCCAGGAATATAGATACACGACGGGGTGAAGGGGGGAGGGAAGGTGAAATACACAAGGTCAAAGCTAACAGCAGGCCTCCTGTCCCTAGAAAGTCTCATTTGTGCTACTTTCTTTACCTCACATATAAAAACCATGGCTTATCTGAGAAAATTCAAGACACAATTAAGACTGCAAGCAGCGATGAAAAGGCCCTTGCACCTCACACACATTGGGGGGAGTGGCAGTTGTGGTATCACTATTGAAGGTCTGTTGACATGAATTGTTGGAATCATCAAACACTGTGTGAATGGGTAAAATATTATTTCCTGCAGTATGTGGCACTGGCGATGACTCATTGGAAATTGTGTATATATTTGATGAACTATGTGTCATTTAAGCTTAACTTCCTTTTTCATGTATGAAATACTACATAAGTGAAATATTAATGCAGCAATACAATTACCAGAAGGAAAATGACAGGAATATACATTTTCATGAATAGTGGACATTGTATGTAGGAAATAACTATGTAGTGCTAGAAAACATCCACTAATTATAAGTCATGTTGCTGTATATTATGTGTAGACCAGACCATAGAAATTTCATATCAATCAGATGATGTTTGTCACATAGCTTTGTATTTTGTATGGTGTGTTTTGAGTGTTTTTTGTTTTGTGCTGTTGTATGTTTTTATTGTGTGTGGGGGACTGTGGATGTTAATTAGCTTTGAGCTAACTCTGGTGCAGTACATCTTTTATGTTAAATACTATACATTGTCCGAATAAATAAATACAATAAAACTAGAAATTTTGAAAGTGACACGGGCCTGTGCCGGTGCCGGTGGGTCATGTGTGAGGGAGCCCCAGCAGCTGATGGGGAACACTCATCTGGGAGGAGCCAATGGTATTTGTGTCATTGATAGCTCTGCTATGATTTCAGGCATTATAAATACATTTATTCATACAATTCAAATATTGAAACAATGAACACGCCTTAGATGAACAGTTGTGTTTGTTTATATGACAACCTCTGCCCTTTCACCCTCAAATGTGTTAAGAGAAACTCCCCCAAAAAACCCTTTTACATGGAAAAAATGGAAGAAACCTTGGGTGGAGCAACAGAAGTGGGATGTCTCTTACAGGACAGGCAGAGAGAGACAAAGGGAAATTTGGCTGCAGGGCAGTGATTGTTTTGAATGTTCTCTGAAAATACACAAAAACAAAGAAATCAGTAAGACACATATTTATATTCAACCAGCAAGTTTTTTCGTGATGTGAAATGACACAGGCGTCTTTGACTTGGACTTAGAGTATGGCTCAAAGAGGCTTTTTTGTGCTTTTGGACATGATACATGTGCCTGCCAAATTTTGTTCACCAATATCAAATTTAACGATGGGGGCTTTGAATTTGAAATATTATAGGGGGCGCCCTCAGGCCATTTTGCCACGCCCAACACCACGACCTATATCAGATATTATGTTTGCCTACTTCTGATGCACTTGCCAAGTTTTGTGAGTTTTTAAGCATCTCTAGCCCCTCAAAAACAGCTGTTTCATAGTGAACAATGCATCGCTATGGCAACAGCTTTTATTGAAAACTCAAAAGCTCCAGTATTTAGCATCAACATCTTACAACTTAGCTGACCAAATTTTAGGTGGATCTGGTTAAGCTAATAGGAGTAGTTAGAAAAAAAATGGTGTTTATGACTTCCTTTTGCCAGTAGGTGGTGCTGTGATTATGATTCAATATTGGCCTGTACATGTTGTCAGACCGGGACTCTTATAAAGCATGTGGAGTCAAGTTACAACAGTTTCTATTTTCATGTCAAAACATCAAAATTGGCTGCACTGCCAAGGTAACTCAAAATTCACAATATAGAATCACCAAGGTCTTCAGGCTCTGCCAAAATTTGACATAGATCTGGTCAAGGTCCTGGGCTGAGCTCATGAAAATACAGACTGTAACTTCTTGTTGCCAGTAGGTGGCACTATGATGTGACTTCATATTGACATGTAGATGTGTTCACATCAGGACTCTTAACAAGCACCAGAACTTTGTTGCAGCTCACCAAATTTCAAGTCGGTTGGTTTATATCTCTAGAAGGAGCTTGTCAAAATACAACACTTGGAAATGGCAAAAATTGCACTAAAATTGCAAAGTAAAATCAAAATGGCTGACTTCCTGTCAGACTTTTTCTATGGCTCCAAGAGGCGTTTTTGTGCGTCTAGACATAAACTTTTCTAAGGAGTGCTGTTGAGTCATTTTGCCCAAGCCTCATAAAATATTGAATTTTTCACTACTTCAAAGTTTGTGCAAAGTTTCATGACTTTTAGAATACATTTAGCCCTTGGAAAATGCAATTCTTTGGGAAGAATAAGAAGAAAAAAAAGAAGAAAAGAAGAATTCCTTCAGGAACAACAGTATGAAGGACTAAAACTGTCAAAATCAAAAATAAATAAATAAATGGCTCAATAAATAAATAAACGAATAAAGAAATAAAGAAAGAAATGTAGAAATAAAAATTATCAATTACATGTGCAGGTTAATTTGAAAAGAAATAAATATGCACAGAAATATAAAAATAAATAAATACAAATTATTTATTTATTTGACAAATTACCATATTCATTTATTTTCATATTTATTTATTTCCTCATTTATTATTTTATCTTTACATTTATTTCTTTTTACATTTATTTCTGTTTTCATTTATTTACATATTTATTTATTTTCATATTTGTTTATTTCTATATTTATTTCTTCCTGTATTTCCTTACCCATATGATAATGAGGGGTGTGTGTCTTGACTATTCAGGAATTAGCAACCAAACCAGCACATACATGCCACAGTACTGTGATGAGACGTCAGAAGTGTCAGGTCAGCTTTTCACAAAGACTGGAGGTGTACAGCTGGAGCTGTAAAATGTAATGTCTAATTAATGTTTCAGTAACCCTGCTTGTTTTGACCACTGCATGGAAGTTTTATGTTCAGTGTATGAATTTTGTTCGCGCCAAGTGTAAAGAATCCCACTGTCTTTCTGTTGCGCCCACTTAGAGCCGGGGTCTGCCTTAGGTTTCTTCCCGTTAAAGGGGAGTTTTTCCTTTCCGCTGTCACCAAATGCTTGCTCATGGGGGGAACTGTTGGGTTTCTCTTTCTGTAAATTAAAGGGCGTGGTCTAGACCTGCTCCATGTAAAAGTGCCCTGAGATGACTTTATGTTGTGATTTGGCGCTATATAAATAAAATTGAATTGAATTGAATTGAAATACATCAATGAAAGCGTGTTCTCAGCTTACACGTGTAGATACTCACATTGTGTACACAATGTTTAAATTAAGTGAATAAGTTAAGTTTGCACAGTCAATTGAAACTGTAACACATTCAAGCTAACTTGCTGTGATTTAGCGTTACCTTATCCCAGTTGCTGTTGCTTTATTTAGCAAATAGCTATCAGTTTGCTGTTCGTAGCTGCTTGTTAGTAACTCACACACATCTGCCTTTTTGTTTCACAGTAATGTTAAACTGTTTTTATGTCAGCCAGTTAGCCTCTGGTAGCCTCCGAGCTTGCCTTGGATTCCTGTTTAGATCCAATTGGAGCCCCAAGTCCCAGTTTGTAATTCAGGTTAAAGTGGGAAGAAGCAGTGGTGTGGAATGATGTGGAGCCTGCAGAGGAAACACCAGGACCATCAGGGTGAAACAGTCCGTGGAGGTGCTGCGGTGTTTGGCTGCACAGTAGCACATGTATGTAGCTCTCTGTTTGGAAAAAAACTGTATTCTTCTTCTTCTTCTTGGTTTATAACAGTGGTTGGCATCAGCATATTGATTTCTGGAAGGCTGCGTTCAGGAGTGGGACAAGTACAATTGATCTGGGAAATCTTATATAGATTATCCAATAGCTGTCAAGTGACACCATGAAGACACACCCCCCTCATAAATAAATAGGGAAATAAATGATAATAGGAATAAATGTAAAAATCAAAAGAAGAAGGAATCTAAACATAAAAGAATAAATGAGGAGATAAATATGAAAATAAATGAATACGAAAAACAAATAATTTGTAAAATAAATTAATTAATAGTATTTATTGATTTTATAATTCTGTGCCTATTTGTTTATTTTCAAATTGCACATTTATTTGATAATTGGGCATTTTATTTCTACATTTCTTTCTTTATTATTTCATTTTTTATTTATTGAGCCATTTATTTATTTATTTATTTTTGATTTTGGCAGTTTCAGTCCTTCATAGGCTGCAGACTGCTACTGGGCCATTGCTACTAGGTTTCCATCAATATGATTTGGCAAAAAAGCTCAATGATAGACATGTAACTTGATAAGCTTTTTGTGCTGTAAAACCTCAAACCTGGTGTGGTCTGTGCTGCATATTTCCTCATCACTTTTTATAAAGCACATAACAACATGATAATGATAATAAATTTAAGTGGGTCAGAATGCCAGGTGATCACTTTGTCATTGGCTACTGCCTTGTTCCAACTTTTGTTGCAACTAAAGCCAGCTAACATGAGTTAGACCGTATTCAGACCAAATCAACTCACCACTGCAGGGTTGAGCAGTGGTGTAGGGTTGAGAAATAAAAATAACATTTTATTGACCTGATTCACTAGTGTAGGGTAAAGTCCAGCATAAGCCTCACAGACCACCTCTTTCTTCAACACCCCAGGAATGCTGACCAATAACATATAAGAGAGAGTACCAAACTCCTCACTGACCAGACCGTCTACACAACCTCCTGCAAACAGAAAGGATCATTCCCCATCTCCTGCATGGTCATCAAACCAGACCACTGACCCAAACCTCCTTTGATCTTTCAATCTACAAGAGACAGCAAGATGGGAAGACCAATTCACACCCCAGTGTGAATTCATAGTATCATTTGGATAAACGATCCCCACCACTGATTATAATAACTCACCTCTAAGAGCTAGTCATACACACAGACGAGCTGGCACCAATTTTAATCTCACGGTGGATTTTGATTTTCAGGACTTGAGTGACCAACCCAAGAACTTATCACTGGGCAAACCAGCATAAGGCCAGACATGCTGCACAATATGCTATGCCCCAGTGACATACAGACAAACACACACAGAAAACACATGCACACACACCCTAAAATGGCATAGACCCATGTCATTTGCAGTCAAATCAAGATGACCAGAGGACTCTAAAACCCATGGACTTACAGTCTTCTCTAAGGACAATTATTGTCATGGTCTATCAGGACTTTTGGGTTTTTGTTAGTTTGTATTTTTGTTTTACCTTTGAAAACACTCCATAAATTTCCATTGTTATGCAGATGATACCCAAATACATTTATCAATGAAGCCAGATGAATCCAATCAGTTATCTAGACTCCAAGCATGCCGTAAAGACATCAAGACCTGGATGACCTGCAATTTTCTGCTGCTAAACTCGGATAAAACTGAAGTTATTGTGATTGGTCCTAAACACCTTAGAAACACATTATCTAATGATTTATCTAATTTAGATGGCCTCCAGCACCACCGTAAGGAATCTGGGAGTTATCTTTGATCAGGATATGTCCTTTAACTCCCACATACAACAAATTTCAAGGACTGCCTTTTTTTCACCTATGTAATATCTCTAAAATCAGACAAATCTTGCCTCAACAAGATGCAGAAAAAATAATCCACACATTTGTTACTTTGTGGCTGGATTATTGTAACTCATTATTATCAGGCTGTCCTAATAGGTCTAGAAAGACTCTGCAGCTAGTCCAGAATGCAGCTGCTCCTGTACTAACTAAAACTAAGAAAAGAGATCACATTTCCCCTATCTTAGCATCACTGCATTGGCTTCCAGTTAAAACAAGAATAGAATTTAAATCCTTCTTCTTAGTTACAAAGCCTTTAATGGTCAGGCACCATCTTATCTGAAAGAACTCATAGTACCATATAATCCCACTAGAGCACTGCACTCCCAGAATGCAGGTTTACTGGTGGTTCCTACAGTATTTAAAAGTAGAATGGGAGGCAGAGCCTTCAGCTATCAGGCTCCTCTCTTGTGGAACCATTTCCCAGAGTTGGTCTGAGGGGCAGACACCCTCTCTATGTTTAAGAGTAGGCTGAAAACTTTCCTCTTTGATAAAGCTTATAGTTAGGTCTGATCAGGCTCGCCTTGGATCAGCCCTAAGTTATGCTGCTATAGGCCTAGACTGCCGGGGGACTTCCATTGATGCACTGAGCTTCTCTCTCGTCTTCTCCATCTCTATGTATTTTATTACCAGAGTGCTTTCTGATCCACAGGAAGCTCCATAAACCATAGACCATGCTGGTGTGTTGGCGTCCTTCTTCTGCCCTTCGCCAGCTGTTCCTGCTGTTGCTGCTGCTTGTTGCTACTAGTTGATTGTTGTTGTTGCTGTTCTCTTTCATTGGGGGACCTTGTCCATGTTAATAATATGATCCGGTGTCACGTTGTGCTCACTTACATGCTTTTCAATGAACTCACTGAAACTGTTGGCCTTGACTTGGAAATCTGCCGGCAATTTTTGGGACATCGTTGTCCTTGCTTTGATAGAGAGGCGATTGCTTTGCATGAAGCGATAACACCAAGAAGGTCCTCCTGCAAAGTCATTTATATTCATCTCCTTGGCAAATACTCGGGGTTGGAGATGCAATTGTACTGTTGACAAGCCTCTCCCGGCAGCACGTTGTTCAAGCACCCATGTGTGAACTCGTTCCTCTAGCTGTGGCCACCTAGCTTTTAGCCCGCGGTTGGCTTTTTTTGTTTTCTTCATTTCAGTAAGAGTAACCTCCGCTTTTCGCCAGTCCCTTACAAGTTTCTCGCTAACTCCAAACTTTCTTTCTGCTGCTTTTTGGCTGCATATTTTACTATTTGCAGCTTGTAATCTGCAGAATATGATTTTCTTTTCGGTGCCATTTTTGTTAAGCCCTTCTCAGTTGTTTTTAAAAGTTTCCGCCAATGTTGAAATTATCAACACAGGCCTAGAGCGCCCTCTTGCGGTTTAGTGTGAAAATAACATGTGAAATGATATACCGGTAATAATGTGTTAATAATTTCACACATAAGTTGCTCCAGAGTATAAGTCGCACCCCCGGCCAAACTATGAAAAAAAACGTGACTTATAGTCTGGAAAATATGGTAGTAATACATGTGCATGTAACTAAAGTGGACTTGTTTGTGTTTTCTTGTACTTGCATCTCAGTCACTTAACCTTAAAAGCCCCATACCCTTGCAAAAGAGTTGTGCACAATAATAATTCATAATTCCCCTGAAGAATTCTAAAGATGTATAATTCCTACACTAGCTTTCTCGATACCAGCACTTCCTCTCGTCATTCATTCTCCAGCTCACTAGACCACAACTGCTCTCTCTTGCTGGTGCCCTCTCTCTCTGTCTCTCTCTACTTTTTTAAAACTTCCAGGTGCAGCCAAACAAATAGGACATTACCTCCATCACCATGTGGATTAATCTGTAACTCAAAATAGTGCCCAACAACAAATGCAATGTGTCCTATTTTGATTGTTTGCTAAACCTTGCTGTTTCTGTTTGTGCATGGAATAAACAAATGAGATGCAACATCTTGCAATTAGTTTCTGTTGATAATTTGGAGAGCAGGGCTAGGCTATCTGTTTCCCCCAGCTTCAAGTCTTTATGTTGAGCTATGCTAACCATGCCTTGACTACAGCTGACTCCATTCCTTTAAAAACTTTTGGTAAACGGATTTGTTTTTACGATTGACATATTTCTTTCTTTTCAAAGCTAGCTTTCACACCACATTTCACAAATGTTGCACTTTATACAGCATTTCAATTTACAGTGCATTGTACAATATTACAATTACAATTATTGTACAATTATTACAATAGTACAATATTGTCCATTAACAACACAACTAGAATCAAACAATTTCAGGCTGTATGCTGTCATTTTTAGGTACAACATTTTGTTCGTTTTTCTGTGTAAAAGCCCCTCCTACTTCATGTGTCAAATAAGTCTGCATGCAGTGGGAACAGGGATAGGATGTTATTATGGCAGTCCAGCACTGCTGAAACATTTACAGCAGAATCTGCCCAGGGCTACATACTGGCACAATGTCACTACAATTTATAAATTGACAGAATATTTCACTGTAACAAAATCAAACCCACCAGCCAAAATTCATTATTTCTGCAGCATACCATGCTGGAAAAATATGCCATAAATTATGTGGACTACAAAAAGCACAGCCGGAACATAAAATATTACTTCATAATATGCTATTTTATTTTTTATATATTTTATATTATATATATATATATATATATTATATATTTTTATATTCTATAATATCCCAACATAGATAGCATGCAGAGGTTATCCAGCCTGCACATTATACATCTAAACAACTTCATATAGAAGGAAACAGCTGCTGCTTCTGTCAGAGTCCTTCTTTAACAAAGCCTGATGTCACTGTAACTCATTTCTCTCTTAACAGCATTTTTACTATTTACATGTCCACTAAAAAGTAAAACAATTACAACCAGACAGCATACTGTTGTCCAGAATATTCTGAGTTTGGGTTCACATACCAAATCCAACTTGTAGATAGGTTTAGGCAAAAGCACTTCGGTTAAAGTTGGTGAAAGTTTTGGTTAAATTTTAAAGTAGACATGTCCTGTGTTTGAAGTCACTGCATACATTTTCTGGATTAAACTGAGACCACCATATTACCCTTTTTGAGATTCTATTACGACATAAGTCATTTTACTCTAGCTATATTTTTTTAGATGATGAATGGCTGACACGGTAATTGATTCAATATGACTGCTGAAAATCCCAGACATCACCCAGATATCTGGCCTAACTGTAACTTTTTACAGATAAAAACTGTGTAAAAAATGTATAATAATTTTCTGTCTTTCCCAATGGGTGCCAAAATTAGTCTTGCCAATCATTATTGTGTTAAATGCACTGACATGGTTTTTCCATTGTTTTTGGACTAGTTGAGTAGTAGAGAAGTTGTTTACCTGGAGGTTACTTGGAGGTGTGCCAATTGCACAAAGTGCAGTAAGTTGTTGTCTGTTCATACTGTTTCTTCCTGTAGTATGTATAACTGACCAAATTAGTGCAAATGTCTCCAGATCTTGTTGTATAAACTTCCAACCCTGTCTCCTCAAAATTACGTTCCCCCACAACTAAATTGCATTTTCAATTACGTTTCTCAGAAAACGTATTTTGTCCGCGATTACGTTTGTTTGTAACGTATCACAAATACGTTTCTAATCAACATATTTTTGCTTTCCTACAATGCTATTAGCTATTGTAAGGTTCAAAAGTGAAATTAATTTATACATTCAAGTTAATTAAAAAAATATATATTTACAATGTTTACACAGTTAATTAATTATATATCTGGGCTTTAGTATTTACATATTTACAGGTTTAGATATTTATACGCATCCTGTGAAGGTTAACACAGTATTGAATCTGCTTCTGTGGTTTAACAGTTAGATCTGCCTCAGTCTGGCCTATGATTGAATGTTTGTGTCACATGTGCCTTAGAAACGAGGAAGTGTGGTTGTTGTTATGACTCTGATGCCGGGAGCTAGTAAAAAGTGCTGTTCAAAAGTCATCTGTCTCCATCCTGCTATTTTTCTCATATAAGAGTGTCCAGTTACCACCTACTGAACCCCCACGTTACACTATTTTAATTTTAACCTCGGGTTTTCAAGAATGAAGATGTCATTTCAATGTAGACACACATGGGGTCGCTAGTCTGCCTGGTTCATTGAGCCATCCACTGTCTGTCAAAAGAGCGACGAAGAAGACGAAGTAACGCAGAAAAAAACGCAGATTCAGTAGAAATTTTAGAGGTCCTGAGAGGTGAACACAGAGAGACTTTTAAAAACATTCAAACTTGCAGAATCCACAGGTTATTCTGAGCTGCTTCTGAACTTGTAAATAAAAATATCTCACATGACATTGAAATGTTCTTCAGTATTTCAAAGTTAAAATTTGATGCTCTTTTTCTCAAGTACGCATGTCCTTGCCACCATCTCTTCTTTGTATTGCTCTTGTGAAGCTCATTATCTTGGTGTGGTGGTCACAGTGTTGTGTGTAATATTTACAAGATACAGTTTGTATTACACACTGTTCCACTGTTTCTTTTGTTTATGTAGGAAATGCATATACCTGATTAGTAATGATGCATCTATTATGCATAGCCATATCAAGTGTGATTCAGGAGTTATTGTTACTGTGAAATTTGGTCTTTGAAATGCTTAAGACTTGTATAGTGTGACAAATTGTGGATTTTTCTGTTTTGTATACATATACAGGTGATTTTATCATCAGAAATTAACTTGTTGAATGTCTATTTTAAATGCTTTATATTTACATCATTTAGCATTCTCATAGATATCAACTGTCTGATTTGAATATAGTTACAAACTTGACATGGTTTTCTATATTTTCTATATTATCACTCCACTGATTTTAGTTATACGTTAGATTTTAAAAAATTTTTAGTGCCAAACATTCTTTCTGCCATACATTTTGTAGCAATTGAATGTCTACAAGCCTAAACTGAGCTAACTCTAATGACATCACCATGACATCATCCGGGTTATTTTCCCAGAATTGACAAATCCTTTCCACAGCCACAGAAGACGTTATACAATTCTAAAATTCATCATTAGTATAAAATTATTCGAGTTCCCCTTTAAGGTTTGCCTATGTTTTGGGGGCTGAGGTTAACATATACTTACTGATTTTGTTATATCAGCCAATAATAGTGCCCCACAATCCTCAAATCTCCTTCCATCTCATTGATGATTGGAAACTCAACTGTAATGTGTGTCCGGTCTCAGAACATTGGCAGTGAGCTGGGAGGAAACTTTGGAATTTGGTGGCTGCTATATAAAATGACTCTCTTGTATTTAGAGTAAGGTTTCAGTCAGGTTCCTCAAAAAAGATGGCACTTATTTTATAATGAACAGTAAATACATGTAAATAATAATAGTAATAGTACAATGAATAATATGAAATCCCATCTTCAACCAACTACTCTCTGCCCAATACATGGATATCTTCCAATATCTTGATAGGATCAACTGAACTTGAGATGGAAGTATGCCAACAAACTGCCAATTATCACATCTTGAGGCTATCCAGGTTGTGGGACTTTCTTGTCGATTTTGTGGCTATTCAGTATCTCCTAGCCCCTTAAAAAGCCGACTGACATAAACAACCACCCTATGAGGTCTGGGGGTGTTGGGATGCTTGTTGCCCCATCAGCCATCAGAAGATTATATGTCAGATACAATGTGTTCGTCTCCTCCAGCTAGAAAAGGTGCTCATCAGCAGCTTCCCAGCATGTAAATGGTCCACGAGCATACAGGGCTGACCTGGAGCCTTTTCGGCCAGGGGTATTTTTAGCCACACTAATCCCGGGGCTTATTATTTCTTGGGTTCACAGGAACTTTGAACTGCAGACTCTCCTAGTCTAAAAGATTCATGAAGGAAGGGCTGTTGGGGGACCTCCTCGAGGCTGGAGAGGTCAGAGGTTGGTGTTATCCCTAAGGCAACCACAGAAAAACAAATTATATGTGTTAAAGGTGGACTGCTTGTTCATTTATTGTATATGTTTAATGTAGCGCACTGCAAGTGTAAGTGATTTATAACTGTGGGGAGGCCTATTGACATATATAGCCAGGTGGAGGTATATGGGATTTGTTATCTGCTCCAATTTAAAAAAGCTTAGCAGTGTAAAGTAACCAAGGTAATGTTGCATTGAAAAACATTGTTTACAGTGTAATTGGTCATACTAAAAAAGGATCTGTGGCAAAAAATGTTACTCTGGCAGAGTTCTGATGTAAATCTCTCTGTTAGGGATTAAAAAGTTTCCTCGGCATGGAATAGCCTACTTGGAAATCAATTTATTGATTATCAAACTCTTACATTTCCCTTTAAAATAGTTTTCAGAAGGCTTTCACCATCTTGCATGCGCGTTATTGTGGATGCACTTGTAAATCTCTGGACCTTATTAGATTGTGAGTGAATGCGATGGCCCTCGGAAAGGAAGGCCTTTTGTATATAAAATGCAATCTAGCTGGGGCCAGCTGGTAAGGGAAGCATGTAGATTACAGGGTGAATTGCCTGCAAAGCGCTGTTCGATTTGAATTGTCAATGTGGCTCCTCCATTTGACTCATACAGAGACCATTTTGGCTCAGATAGAGCCAAGACAGATTCCATCAGGTTCTTATCCGTTACAAGGTGCATTGCTTGCAAATGGATTCAATAGGTACCAATAATGGTGTTATTTTTTAAACATTAGTATACCTGGGTTTTCTGCACTGGTCAGCAGTGGGGTATATGAGTATGAGAAAGGCATATAAAACATTCCCAGCTTCCTTCTCCTCCCTGCTGTCCAATACTATGAATGGTGTATTATTCCTATCATTTTTCTGACTTTCGGGAGGAAAAAGTAATTTTATCTTGTAAAGGGATGTATTTTTTTCTGCCCTCCTGTCCCCCGAGTGGTGTATATTGTTCTGGGATGAAGAAATCTTCCTGCTGCATTGATACATCATTGCAGCCAACCGCAATCACTGTCTGTGGACTGTCAGCAGAGACCAATTTAGGCCACATACACTCTGACCATGACATTTAAGAAAAATTAATCCCACTCTAAGCCTTCAAAGAGAATTAACTCCACTGCAAAAAAAAAGAGTATCATCAAACCTCTACAGAAGACTAGCAGTGCGTGGGGTCTTATAATTTTGCAATTCTCTTTTGTTGATCAATAGGAGAGAAAGTGTTTTGACAGCTTTTGTGTAAGTTGGTTGATTTTTTTGTTGTACAACTGGATGACAATAGTAGAGGCATGTCTCTCCCTGATGCAGATATGCCTAACATTTGAATTGGATGACAGACTGTTGAGTGAGAAGCTCTGAGTAGCCACTTAGGGAGCTGTCAATCACATCACTGACATTGCTGTTTTCTGCATGTTGATAAAGTGAGACTGAGGTGGTAGCGGCAAATCAAGTGGCCTGCAAACAGCATTGAAGATGCTGCTTTCAAAATAGAGCATCCCAGCAGCAATGCAAACCATTCATCAATCCGGTGAGGAACAAGTCTCTGCCCACAACACGATTCATGTGGAGCCAAGGCATTTGGATAATAGCCATGTCTCCACCATGATAGAGACTGAAAGGATGAAGGCTTTTTGCCCATTAAGGCAGTAACAACAGTCACAGATATACTATCCAGGGTAGTAGGGTATTAGTGGGCTTGAGCACTCAGAAAAAAAAGCACTCAGCAACATGACAGTGAAACATTTCATTCAAACACAAATATACATCATACCATCATATGTTGTGTCAGAGCTTGAAAGGTAGTCTCAGCAGGAACAGAGCATCACTGCTATAAACTAAAAGCCTCACTTATGTTTCACGACAAGGAAGTCTCTGACAGTTCCTAATATTTTCTGTTTACATTTCAAAATTGCCTATTTCTGCTGGTATCAAGTCAAACAATGTGCATCTGTTTCCTGACTCTGAATAAGAGCAGTAAAATTTGCTTTATGTAAAGTTCCTTTGATTGCTTAAGACGCCTTGCATGCTCCGTTTTGCAGTGGAACAGAATGAGACTCCATCCTATTTACATTTCCTTTTTCATAACCTGTTCTGTTCCAGCTAGAGCACAGAGAAGGCAATGAGAGAAGAAGGAGGGAAGGAGGGGAAAACAGACAAGAAAAAGAAAGAGTGCGTTTCAATGCCAAGGTGCCTGGGCCTCTTTTTAAGCAGTAAATGTTCTGACGGGAGAAGAAGAGAAGGCGATAATGAGAGCAGAACTCCCTTCCAAGACAGCCGCATTGTTTTAATTGTTCAAACCGGTGAACGGAGGGGGAAAGAAGCCGAGTCTGTTTTCTCTGAGCCAGTGTTGAAAAAAGAACAAACCTGGCTTTTTCCCGGCAATGTGTTGGAGCAATTATGTACAAACCTCATAATTATGCATATCTTTTGGAAACATGTAAAAGCTGTATGGAAATGAGACAGGACCAGTTAAACAGCACGTGCGGCGCCCCCCACGGCTTTGCATTGTTTGATATTTTAGGCAGTTTTGGCAAAGTAATGGGGAGTTTAAGATACATTGCTGTTTTGTTGTAGATGTTTGTTCTTGAAACTGTGTCTTTGTTGAGAGATGGAGGAAGGCAGGTTGCTCAGTGTGGACATTAGCTGGTGGGCAGAAATAAAGCAGAAACACCCCCATTCTCACTCTGTATCAGTGTAACACCCCCTCTCCTCCCCTCCCCTCCCCTCATCATCCCACACTACTATTTCTATACCTCCTCCCTTCTCCTCTCTCCTTCCTCCTCTCTCCTTCTCCTTTGCTCGTCTCTGCATGTGCTAGGTCCCACCCTTAATTAAGTCTGCTGGGGTTTAAAGTGTTGAATCTTGTTTAAAGCCCATCTCAGCACATTTAAAAGGACTGTGAGCGTGTGCATGGTAATCAGGACATCCATAGCCGTTTGGGTATGAGCGTCGGCCACTGAGAGCCTGATTTCAGATTGATTCCTTCACAGTTGTCTTTTTTTCTCTGCATATATTCTTGGGAGCTAGGGAGAGGGTGTGATTATTCCCAACTGTCATACAGTACAGTTTCTTTTGTATAGACTCAAGGCTCCGACTGCTCATAATTACCACAAGTTAATCTTATCACAACAAAATTCAATTACTTTTATCAAGGTTATTTCATAGGCTACAGATGTAGCCAGGGTAGACTCTATTCTGCTGGCCATTGTGTGCCTTTGCATGTGTTTCTGTGCCAATAATTGAGCTCCACTTTTACCTGCAGAATGTTGTGTCCCAAGCAGCAACAATGCAACATGTAATAGCTCTATGAGAAACCAATAATGGGGGCATTACTGCAGTTCACCTCAGGCTGAGCACCTGTTACTCCATTCTGTGCTCACACTGACATTTAAAATGGACATTTTCGGCATTGATAATAGGTTAGTGGCAGATCCGCAAGCCAGGAGTCTGATGAAGGCTATTTAAATGCTTGCAAAGTGGCGAGATTAAAATCGAATAAGTGCAGCTTTTCCCCTGCCTTTTTCTGCTTGATTTATCTGGATTCGTTCCTCCAGACCCTTACCGCAATGGATTCTGGGTAACTCCCCCCACCCAACACACCAATTACCCCTGGATGGATTTTTTTGAGTGAAGAAGGATAATTGTGTAATTATCTGGGTGAAATGGGAAGTCTAATGTGTTAAAGTGGGATTTTTTTTAAACTGCTGTGAGGTGGTGAAAAGTGGAGACAGTAGGGCTGAATTGTGCTGCTAGTGAAGCTGCAGCACCCTCTGCTAACAAAACAGATAAATAAATAGATATGACCAGAACATTATCAAGTGATATGACTGACCCATGAGACCTGAAGACTGAGAGTGCCTTCTGCAGCAAACCCACAGGGCATCTGGGTTGTCACTGGGCAGTACCTGAAAGAAGCGCTTTGATGCATCAGTGAGAATAAAGTTTATTTTCTTACATACTGAAATCATAATTGTTTATCACAAATATTTAAGAATGAAACCGTTTTGTTTTACTTTAATATTCTGAAATTAAAGCCACTATGATAGAATTGTGCAATATACTTTGCTTTCTGCCACAATATCTTTGTTGATACTTTTAGCAATGAGATGCCAAATTCAGAAAGTTTAAAACTGTTTACATAGGAGCTTGAAGTGAAACCTGCTGAACAAGTGACAATTACAGGATGATAGCGCACTGAATATCTTTTTTTTTGTTGTTGTTGAGTGAGCTGCTTTGAAGAAATCATAATTAAGTGACCTGATTGAGAACAACTGGAATTCTCCTGCATGGTGTGATATTAGGTGTGTACTCCTTTTTTTAACTATTGTAGTTATACTATTGTTTATATACAATTATCTGTTTTTTTTTTCAAATCAGTTTTGTAGTAGTCCAAAAAGTATCAGATTCTTGTACTGCAAAGATGTTGAAGGTCATGATGTGTTTGAGGTTGATGGTGGGCATACAGTGCAGGGCTTTAACATCAGAGACTGGGTTTTACATCCTGATTCCCATGTGGTTAAGGTTAGGTTACTAAAACACTTTAGGTAAGGTTCAGGAAAGATGGTGGTTATGGTGGTTAAGTCAACACGTCCTTTCTCGCACAGTCAGTGTTAACTTAACCAGACTACAGTATTTAATAGTGATGTGCAGAGAGCCCCGTATTTGTATTTGTGTCTATATTTGTTGAGGCAAAATTATTTGTTTGTTTTTATTTGTATTTGTATTAAAATAAAAGTGGGAATAGGTGTAAAAATATAGTTTTTTTGTTTTTTTTACACTTTTAATTTTAGGATATTAAAGTCTTAAAATAAGTGTTTATGACTAAACTATGTTACAAAGGAGGTCCCCATATCGGGTCTCGAACTCGAGTCTCCTAGATCATAGACAACTGTGCTGAATTTCAGTAGCAATTCTTTCTTTGCACTTTTCATTTATTGACTATTTTTTACAACCAACCTTTGTGGAAAGAGGGGGGACAACAGATTATGGAGAGTCGCTTGAGAGCACTTTGTTTGTGTCAGTAGCTCAGCTTTATCTCTGGGGAACACCCACAACTCCAGGAGTGATGTCCAAATTAGGAAATGTGCAGCATATAGGAGGCAGATGTTACTCCACTCATTGAGACCTGCTGATAGATGTAACAGTAGAGCAGAGGAGAGAGACTGAGACAGCGATATAACCCTAGGGCACAACCCTAGTATATATGTACAGTAAGTATTTATGTATGTATGCACATATTTATGTACAGTAAGTATGCATGTAAAATATATATCTATGAATGTATGTATGTGTGAAAGTTTTCCATATCAGTGTGAATGACATACTGAAACATGGCACCATTAACCCCACCTTGTGGCCATCAGTGAAGCACCACAATAGTACTAATATATAAGTCTGTAGTCTCTATTACAATTTCACCTCTAGATGGTGGTACAAAATTTTTTAATTTGCAGCAACAGCAGCAGCCGTGAAGTAGCTCACACACTATGTTACCTTTGCTCTTTATTAGTGTAAATACTGAAATCAGTATTTTTATCCAAATCTTTATTGTGTGAGCTGCAAAGCAGTTTAATTTCAGTGTACATCACCATAAGGAGATGTAAGCCATTACTTTTCTCATTTCTAACATATTCCAATGATTTTATATATTTTTAAAGTATTAAAATGTATAATTGAAAGTCTATGGAAGCAATGTTTGAAAGTTAATATCTCAAAAACTAAACGTGCTGAAACACTCAAACTTCATGGCAAAGTGTCCCATGTTAAAACATGGGACCAACACCACCACCATGTGGTCTGTTATTACATGCATTACGTTTTGTATCAATGTCAGATGGTACATCCCCATAAGGAGATGTGCACTATTATTTTTCTCATATTTTAACATATTCCAATTATTTTATAAAATTATAATGAAAAGTCAATGGAAGCAATGTTTGAACGCTCATATCACAAAAACGAAAAGGGCTAAAGTGTTCAAACTTAACTGACGTGCCACCAATACAACAGTGCCACCATGTGGTCAGTTATTACGTGTTTTATGTTTTGGCTTATAACTCATGAACCGTGAGGCCTATCCAAACTACCCTACCTCTCCCTGGAAGATGCAAAAAAGCTGACTCATGCCTTTTACGGTTAGATTATTGCAATGCACTGTATACTGGTTTGCCAAAAAACTATTGATAGACTGCAACTCATCCAAAACTCTGCAGCAAGAATTATAACAAAAACCAGTAAAAGAAGTCACATTACTCGTGTTAGCATCTTTACACTGGCTCCCAGTAACATTGAGGATAGATTTTAAAAGATATTAGACAAGCAACCTTGGTTGACAGTTTTAAGAAGCAACTCAAAACCTACTTCTATAACCTTTCCTTTAATTAATTTTGTTTAACCTCTATGTTTTATCCCTACAGTAGAATTAGTCTTTTACTTTTTTACTATGTTTTAACTGTTATTTATCTCGTTTAATATGTGTATGTATGTGGATGCATGTATACATACATATATGTATGTGTGTGTATGTATATGTGCTTGTGCATATATCTGTGTTTTATATTTCTTTTGTAAAACACTTTGAGCTGCATTTAACGTCATGAAAGGTGCTCTATAAATAGGCTTATTAATTATAAAGCTTATTAACAAGTACTATGATATAGGCCACACCCATTTGTGTCTGAAATTTTCTCCACCATTTTGAATTTTTTTCATGAAAACATTTTTGGCTTCTTTAGATTTAGATATTTAGATGATCCCCAACAGAGCTTATATCTTAATTTTTTTGGTGTCTGTAATAGGTTTTTTAATTTTTGAAGGTGTGGCCTAATGCATTTAATGAGCAATAACTCTTCAATGCTGATTTGGATTGACACCAAATTTAAGAAACTTGTACATAATGACAGTGTACCATTATGTAAAATTACATGCCTTACGTTTTGGTTAATGACTCATGAACCATGAGGCCTATCCAAACAATATCTACACAGTAGCCTCAACTTGTGGTCATTAGTAAAACACCACCGTACTACTTGACTGCCATATCTCTGAAATGTAATATGTCATCGTAATCAAATTCTGCAAAGCTGTGTAAAATCAACATCTCTTACATAATACAAACACAATAGCATGTAACCAAAAGCACAGACATTCTTACACACTATGACATTACCAACATTAAAACACAGTAGTATTTTAGTTTGCTAACATTAGAAGCATACAGGTTGTTGTATTCATGCAAACATTACATGCCAGGCTATAGTCTTAATTGATATGAGAAGAGAGGGGAGAAAATCAATGGAAAGCCATCCCCAAAATAACACATTGTATTGACCCTAATCCAAATCCACTCAGAAACCAGGCAATTTCTCACTGCCAGTCTCTAGATCTCAGCTCTCGTCATGGATGCAACCGGGCAGAAATGAAAATTCCAGGAAAGAAAACATAAGATATGTTGTCTGCTTTCAGTGGTTGTTAGAAAATAAATTGCTTTTGAAAGTAGAAATGTTTACCTCAATTGAGAACCATTTTATGCCCTTGACAGGAAATTATTTCACAGCTTCTCTAGTAGTTGCTCTTTCCAATGGTTATGTTTTCTTAACCTCAACAAATAACTTGGCCTTCACATTCAGCTAGAGTATAAATAGCCTACTTCACCCATGTTTGGAGGTCTTTCTCAATAGGTTCCTCAACTAATTTCTCTCCTCTGTGGAGCAGCTGGAGGAGCGGGATAGAGAGAAAATGGTACACCAGTGTTCCAGTAGCTCCAGTATCTGACCATCACTGGAGTGAATTTGTAAGAAAGCAATAAGAGGATCAGATATGGAATAACAAAACATTGGTGTAACAGCAAATGGAAAACCAAAGCCAGTGCCTTCCGGACTGTCTTATGTCTTTCTATTTCCACTTTATATATGGTTGTAGAAAGATATAGACATGGATTAGAATATCTGACATGTCAAACCATATTGTTTGCACATTTCATTTATTGGTTTATCCCTTCAATCAGGATTCAATTAAAATACTCCGGAATCGGAAGTCCAAATAGTCACAAAGTTCACAAAGAGCTGTTGAATAGTGACTATCCTCACCAGAACAATGACAACATTAATGGTTTGATCTCTTGACCTATGTTTTTATTTTCCTGAAAAGTGACAACTGTGGTTTGTTCGCAGAAAAGAAAGTAGTAGCATGATGCTGTTAAAGTGCTGCAAATTCTTATTGAGGAGACGAGTGGGGGTGGTTGGGCATGCAAAATGTCTGGCTTTGACAGCAGAGGACATGATCTTGTCTCCTGCCATCAGGTGATGTCTTTTAACCATGACCAAGACCTTACACTGACCTTGCATGACAACAATTGTTCCCAGGCCTTTGAAGTTTTTATTCTTAAAGGGGATGCATTATGCACATTTCCTATATTTTTATTATGGTGCTCTACAGAAATATCTTTGCATTGTTTACAGTTTAAAAAACTCCTTATTTCTCTTGGCCCTTTGAGCATCTGTCTGAAACAGTCCATTTCAGCTCCTGTATCTTCAAGGCCCCCCTCTCAATGAGCCCTTTCTGTTTTTATTGGCCACCTTCCACAAGCTGCCCCTCCAGCAGTGGCTACCTAAGCAAACAGCTGTAGTAGCATTTCACTTCTTTTCTCCTTCTTTACTCACAATGGTAACTTCTCAAATACATGCAAATCAGATAATAATCAGTAGTAATCTAATACAATAATAATAATGCTAATAAACCTTATTGACAACAATATTGATTTTGGACCGATATTATGTTCTATGGCAGCATCCACAATATTTGGGTATGGCAAATAGGGAAGGGTTAAGTTTTGAGAGTGCAGAATCATCCAATATGAATGTAATCATCCTGCTCCTCCTCCCCCTCCTCCACCTACATATGTGTCCATCTCCACTGCTGCAGCTACTCCCGTTGTCACACCTGTGCCTCCACCCTTGTCTGTCACTGAAATGGGAGTGAAGTTGGAGCTTGGGAGACTTTGCTCTGTGAAGGCAGCTGGCCCAGATGATGTGTGCCCAAGGCTGCTCAAAGACTATGCTGCGCAACTTTGTCAACCTCTACAGAAGATCTTCAACCTGAGTCTGCAGTTGGGGTGGGTACCGGCTACATGGAAAACATCTTGCATTGTACAGCACCAAAAATAAAATTTCCATCTGAACTCAATGACTACAGACCAGTGGCCCTGACTTCACATATCGTCAAAACCTTGGAGCGTCTTCTTCTTAGTCTTCTGAAGCTAGAGGTCAATGACAATGATCACAGATTACCTGATCCCCTGCAGTTTGCATATAGAGAACACATGGGAGTTGATGATGCTGTTCTCTATATGCTTCACCGTGCTATCTGGAGGAATCAGGCACTTATGTAAGAATCATGTTTTTTGATTTTTCTAGTGCATTTAACTCCATCCAACTCATCATACTCAAAGACAAGCTCAGAGGGATGGGAGTGGATTCCTCCCTTGTTTCCTGGATCACAGATTACCCGACAGAAAGGCCACAGTTTGTCAGGTTGGGAAAATGTGTTTCAGGGAAAGTAATGAGTAGCACGGGGGCTCCACAGGGGACTGCACTGGCTCCATTCCTGTTCACACTGTATACCTCGGATTTCAAATACAACTCTGAGTCCTGCCACATCCAGAAATACTCGGAGGACACTGCTATTGCGGCGTGTATCAGGAATGGCAAGGAATCCGAATACAGGGATCTAATAACAGCCTTCAGTGAATGGAGTCGACAAAATCGCCTTCAATTGAACACCTCAAAAACGAAGGAAATGATCATGGATTTCCGCAGGTCTAAGCCCCCTCTGGAGCCAGTGACAATCTGTGGGGTGGAAATAGAAGTGGTGCACTCCTAAATATATCTAGGGGTCCTTGTTGATGACAGGCTGGACTGCTCCCCTAACACCGATGCTCTCTACAGGAAGGGACAGAGCCGACTGTTCTTCCTCTGGTCACTGAGGTCCTTTGATGTGTGTGAGGAGATTATGACCATCTTCTATCACACAGTGGTGGCCAGTGCTCTCTTTTTTGCTGCAGTGTGTTGGGGAGGCAGCCTTGCTGACAAAAACGCCAAGAGATTCGACAGACTGGTCAAAAAAGCGGGCTCAGTGCTGGGCAGGAGACTGGACCCTCTAAGATCGGTGGTGGAGAGAGACACAATGAAGAACTGAATGCTATAATGAAAAATAGCAGAGACCCTCTCTACAGTCTCCTGGAACAACAGAGGAGTAGTTGCAGCAGTTGGCTCCTCTCGGAGGTCCTTCATCCCCACTGCAATCAGACTCTTTAATCTGAATTGACTTGGACTGTTTTTTGTTTTTTTTATTGAGAACATTTTGAATTTCCCTTCGGGGATTAATAAAGTATCTATCTATCTATCTATCTATCTATCTATCTATCTATCTATCTATCTATCTAATTCATAGAATGATGGGCTAGCCTAATCAGCATTAGGAACTGAGGGGTAAGTAAGTCAAGACTGGGCTAACACTGATACTTATAATAAATCAAGAGATGATGAAAAAAATTACAAAAAACCCCCCCAAAAATTAAACAATTTCTATAATTAAAGTGTGAAATTTAACAGGGAAAGTACTGTTTTAGTGAAAGCTGATGGGAGTGGGATGTACTTGGACAGGTAAAGAAAGCAAGCAAAACATATTTATAGCAAATTTTATTTCAAGGGAATTATAATGTTCTTTAAAGAAAAGCATTCGCTGTACATACAGACATAATTTACTTGTTCAATATTTAACCAAAATAGAACCACTACATATACTGATATTTATGCAGACTGTCTATTCTAACTGCCAGGAGCATAAAAACTAAAACCAGCTTCAATAAATTCCACCAAATTTAACCATTTTATTTAATTAAATTTAATTAAATTTATTTAATTTTAGTTCAATTTAATTTAACTTGCTGAGTGACCTAGAGTATGATTGGCAACACAAAAATTTATGATAAAATGTTATAATCAATTCTCAAATGAAAAGAAAGTCAGTGCAATGATCTGAGGACTGGTGTGATGTGATCATATTTTCTCTTTCTTGTCTGGATGCAGCATTTTGAATTAGCTGTGGTCAGCCTGTCTTTTAAGGTAGATCAGTCAGGAGCATACTACAAAGATCTAACCTAATGCTTAAACGATTCCTTCTACATCTACCTATGACAAGAGATCTCTTACTTTACATGCGGAAATGTCACAAAAAATAAACCTTCAGTTGACAATTAAACATAGAGGATTGACTCACCAGCTCTCACCAGGTGATTAATAATATAAGTTACAGAGCAAAACCAAGACTACATTGTTTTCTGTGTTGTGTCAAACTACAGTATGTAGGGGAGTGCAGGGTAAACACAGCCAGTGGGTTATATGAGCCACCCCCTTTATCTAGGTAGCCATAAACAAAAGTAGTCATGTGGCCACAAATTCAGAAAGTATAGTTCACATTACTCAATCAGTCTGATGAGTCATGTTACTAAAGTTATTGGTCAAGGATCTTAATCACAATAGATAAGTACATGGACATTATAACATGTTAATTTAAGTCAGTGTAAGTTACAAAACTAGGTCATAAACTTAGCAGCTTAGTAGCAGCTGTGGTTCAGGAGGTAGAGCAGGTCATCCTCTAATCGGAAGATTGGGGGATCGATTCCCGGCTCTTCCGGTCCGCATGTCGATGTGTCCTTGGGCAAGACACTTACCCCCAAATTGCTCCTGATGGCTGTGCCAACAGTGTGTGAATGAGTGTGAATGCTTAGTCTCCTCTGATGGGCAGGTTGGGACCTTGCATGGTAGCCCCTGTACCCATTCAGTGTATGAATGTGTATGAATGGGTGAATGTGATTCATAGTGTGAAAGCACTTTGAGTAGTCTGAAGACTAGAAAAGCGCTATACAAGTATGGTCCATTTACCATTTACCATTTAGCTTTCCTCTGATGGGCAGGTTGGGATCTTGCATGGTAGCCCCTGTACCTATTCAGTGTATGAATGTGTGTGAATGGGTGAATGTGTTTTGTAATGTAAAAGCACTTCAGAAGACTAGAAAAGCGCTATACAAGTACGCTCCATTTACCATTTACCATAATTGTGGATCTTAGCCAGTTTTGTCAAAATGGAGGTTGTGGGGTAAAATGTGCCAGTGATGTTAAGGCAAGTTGAGTCAATGGCTCAATTTACCCTCCAAAATTATTTTCTGATATTCTAGAGATTATTTACACTGTTCATGATCCCTAAATGCTACAATGATGATGAATAAATACCTAATTGTTGACTAATGTTAAGTTTAAAGTGGACATGAAACGCGCATGTTTTGGCACTGGTAATGCAAAAACATATTTGAAAAAACACCTTGCCTAAAATTTTATTTTAAAAAAGTTGATAAAACAACATATATGATAAGTTTATTTTCGGAATTTCTACCTAGCTATCCAGCTAGTGAGCCGCCATCTTGACGTGAAGTCACTGCCTACGAAACGGGGTTGGTTGATTCTGTTGGCTAGTGAATTTCTGAACCGGGTTGAACGCACACTTTTTGAAAGATGGAGAATGAGGATGAAGTTGAAAGGCCTGTTGAGTCTATGACAAGTCCCATAGCATACGCGTTTGAGCCAATAAGGCGTAGGTACCAAGCAGCAGTAGAAAGGGTGGAAGAAGTCGTGGAGCCCATGATTTGGGGTGAAGAGCGGGTTGGTAGTGATTTAATCACAAGAGCTTCTTTGACACTGAACTGACGATGTAAATCTGCTCAAGTGCTTGGCAACAGACAGTGCCTTCTCGGGTTTTTCCACACCTTTGTGCTGGGCCAGGGTGATAAGAGTCTCAGTTTTCAGCTCCTGTAATGTTGCATGGATGGATTTGGACTTGCACCTAGTGATCACTCCTGCTACAGTGTTCTTCTGGAACGAATAATCTTTGTCCACTTTTAGTGGGGCCACCACATACTGTTGAGCAGCCTTAGAGTACTGGTGTTTATGTTGCTCCTCACGTTCCTTTGTCGTAGCTGTCTCCCTGTTCACATTATTGTTGTGATCCAGTGCACCAACACGCAGACATGCCTCCAAACTGTCACTCAGAAATTTCTTCCTCTTTGTTGCATCTTTATGTACAAAGAGTGAAGACTTTCCAGCTGTCCCGTGTGAATGCCTAGGGTGGTTTTTTCCAATTTTTTCAGGAGCTGCTTGTCAAGCACAATCTTCTGCTGGTGCTGAAAGGCAGCAGAGCTAGGGAGGAGCCATGGAGTCTGACTCTCTTCCTCAGGCGTGTAGGTAGGGTGCTCACACTTTGTCTCACCAGACACCCAGTGGTGCACATTGGTTATATGATGCAGGAGTAAGATCCACTTCTCCTTTAACTTTGTCACATTTCCCTCACATGTTGAGACACAAAACCAGAGATGGTTTGTGATCATTCTGATCCACTCAAACAACTCCTCATTGTGGCACTGCATCAGTCATTTTTTGACAGACTTCACAATGTGCCAGAGGTCATACTCATGCTGTATGCATTTATATTCTTGACGCATGACTTTCTGCACCGATGGGTGGCAGTCAGTTGCCAAAACAGATATGGCCACATCATACTGTCCCAACTTGGAAAGGCACCTCTCCAGACCATCCACCTCAAGCCAGTACCTGTTCTTAACCTTGGTGACCTTTATAGTTTCCTGTGCCACCACCAACTTTGACTTGATGTCCAGGAGTGAGTAAGTGCCATATAAAGTGTTGTGACCTGGGCTATCATATCTACAGTCTCCTGACACAGTTATTGGCTCGTCACATACGGCACTCAGTACAGCCTCATTATATACTGTCCAGGCATTGTTGACTTCTGGGATGACATAGGCCTTCTGTATGTTGAACCACTGTCTTTTTGAAATGGTTTCCAGACCAATGGTGTCACATACCTCCATGAATGGACTGCACTCATTTCCCGTGCAAAATACAGCAGCAGGGACTGAAATATTGCATTCCATTATTCCTCTTATGAGGAAGGCTGAGGATGCCACATATAATCATGGCCATCAATGCATTCCGTATTAATCCTAAACCCAAATCTACTTTTGGTGACTGTTGGTGGCCTCACCAAACATTTTCCACAACCTTCCCAATGGCACACATGAAAGAGCTTCAACAATTCGCCTGTTGACACAATACTCTTTCTCTCTTGTGAGACATTTGCTTCCTCATCCTCAACATCACTGACACTTGGATCCTCATCACTGATGCTTCCCTCACCACTCAACTCAAACTCATCATCATAGGCATTATCTTAACCCTCTTCCATTGAGCTTTCTTCCTCAGACTCTTCACAACCTTCACTGCCAAGTTCAAGATCCTGCAGATGATGGTGCCCTGTCTGGTGAGAGGCCTCCACAGATGTACAGTATGAGTTGTCACTGTATATAAGTATGTCATCTGTCAAAGTGGCTGTGCAAATGTACTGCTTATTGCCTCCCTCTTCTGTGTCCTGCTGAAATGGATCTGTCTGGGTACTGACACTGACTGTCAGGGTGCGCACACTGCCTGTCTCCTGCTTTATCTCCTCACAGGTGTCAGTCTCTTGGAATTTGCTGCCGGCCACCAGATGCATGCATGTCTGCCTAACCTGTTAACACAAATGCACTGTTTTTAAGAACCCAAATGATGATACCACCTTCAATGTGAAAGACTTTGTATTTACATCCTGACTACTGACTTAAAGGATGAATAATCATAAACCTAAACACTTTTTGTTGTGTTGCTGTTCTTTTGATAACCATGTATAGAACACCATCCAATGTATCCTCTGTTTTGTTGCAGTGATGGTTTGGCGTAATTGGTTTTGGTTCAATGTCCGTACCAGTTCTGGCTGTAGTGCTGGTTGAATCAATAAAATCACACTTATTTGGTGTTTTATTATCATAAAGTTAATGTGTGTAAACAATGTTAAACAAAATTAACAAAATTATAATGTTAATATGACATTTGTTGTAGGAGCCAGGTTACAGAATGTAGCAGCCAGAATCATGTCGTAATGTTGCCCTTTTTTTTCCTCACTGACATTTTCTTTTCTCACTAGTGCCTATTTCTCACCTGGTGAATGATACAGTTCTACTAGTTGTAATTCTTTCATGACTATCAAAATTATGAGCGTACAGTTATTCCTAATGTCAATTGATGGAATGTCCCGCTGATTTGTGCTAATGTACAATGTATTATAGCATATTAACATAACTGAACAGTGTACACTCAGAAAATAGTATATTATGGTTATTTATCCAGTCTCTAATTTATTTCGTATTTATTATAATTAAGTTAGTCTGTTTAGATGTGTATATAATTACATTTTTATTTGTATTGGTTTCATTTATCCTCATTGTTTTTGTATTTGAGTTATGTCAAGTGGCTGCTGTAATTGATCTAGAATCAAATTTATTAATGTCTAGTCTCTATTTTCGTTTTAAGGGTTTTTTTTTTAGGTGCTGTAGTAGGTAATAGTTATTAGTACTAGTTTTTAGAGATGGACGGTATCTGTCAATGCATCAATATATTATTCAGCCTATCACTGCGACTATTGGTTCTTGTTGTTAATTTATTAGTGTTATGGTAATGTTGGTCATGCCTAAACCATTGCAGTAGCGCTAACATCGGCCAATCAAAAATGCTCATTTTGTTACAATCATTTTGTTGATTGTGTCTTATGTTGCTTCGTGATGGCTATGACATTTATACATTTTTATTTTTTAATTTGCCACTAGACACGTGTGGCGGCTTTTCGACAGTTGGACCATGTGAAGGAAAAGCTAGTAAAAAAAAAAAACTTTAGTGCATGCATTGCAAGAGGAAGGAACAAGATGATGGTGATGATGGTCTGTCACTGTCTCCGTCTTTCACTTTTTATCACTTTAGGGATTTTATAACGTTTGGAGTCCTGACGGACCGCTTTGGAAAACGTGGAGTCACGGTAAGAAGTATTTCTTAAGTGATTCGCATTAGCTGTGATGACCTCTTTACTATGGTGTGGGTTAACATGAGTTTAGGTCAATACTTTCAGGCCTGGACATTTATATGGGTTGTGGTTCCTTTTTAATGTCTGACAGTAATTTTGGCTGCTATATTGAATAGCCAGGCTTCCATCAGATAAATCCTGTGCTGCAGAGATGCTGTGGAGATCTTTGGACTCGTGTGTCTTACTGTTGTGTGGTGTGAACCTATGTGTTCAATGTGAGACACACTCCTGGCACTTGCAGTCAGTGATGATGTTCATATCAAACATCTACGTTTCTGTGACAGATGTTTATGAATACTGCTTTCTTTGGTGTGGCCATAGTGGATGTCTTAGTACTTGCCGATTTCTGTGAGTTGCTAAATGCCCTACCTGTCTCCTCCCTGCCTGGTTCGTGCGTTTTAGCGCTCTTTCCCTGCAGCGGACTGATGCCTCTGTAGTGCTGTTGTCTGAGTATGTTGGGCGGTCAGTACAGCACATATTATACGCAGTGAAATTAAAAACAGACGGGGCAGCTTCAGGCTTTAGTCTGTTGGTCACTAGCTTGTCTGACTCAAGGATCCTCTCCTCTGTGTAGTCTTCTTCCAAAAAATGTTCACCACAAACCCTTGAGTCATTGCCCATCGGAGGGCTCTCTCTCTTGAGAGCTGCTAGCCAGGGCAGCAGTACTGCTCTCCATTTCAGCGGCAGTTTATGAAAGTGGACCGTTTTGTCCTTAGCTTTAACTCTGTAAAACTCGTTTTTACATCCAGGAGCTACACAGTAGTGGCCTCCCTTTTTTCATCTTCTGTCCTGTGGCTCCTCAGTCTCCATCGTCTATTCCTGTGTTTCTATCATTTACTGTTTATTTCTTTCACTGTCTGTCACTGTCTCTGTCTTTCACTATCACTATTTTTCACTGTCTATCTTTCACTATCACTATTTATCACTGTCTCTATCTTTCACTATCACTATTCTTCACTGTCTCTATCTGTCACTCCACTGTTATACCTCTCGAACTCCAAACCAACCAACCACGTGACGTCACAGGTTATAGTACCTCAAGATGGCGACGCCATTGTCACGAAAGATATAACGGGACTTCTTTTTTCTTTTATATGTTTACGATTTTCTTGTTTGTTATATATTTGTTGATAAGAGTCGAAATGCATTTAGTAAATCATGTTAACTTGAAGGACTGCTTCATTTCCACCTTAAGTCACACACAAACATGCTGTACGTATAGACAGGTGACAAAATAAAAGGAAATTTAAAGTGTCTTAGTAAGGTCTGGCCTGTCTGTATACACAAAAGCACATTTACACACATTCTCTCTGTAGCTAGAACACAAAGATCACAGTTTAATCTTTAATAATAATAATAATAATAATAATAATAATGATATCTTTATTTATATAGCACCTTTTAATAAAGTGTGTATAAAGTAGCGTTTTGACAGACAAAGCAAAAACAGAACAATGCAAAGCAAAGACATGAAACAGAAAACAATAACAGATCTAACCTTAAAAAGATGGTGGTCAGAGACAAAGAGAGACAATGAAGAAATGATAAATAGTTTAAAATAAAGATGATTAAAAGACAACATCACAAGTCTGTAGAAATGGGTTTTAAGAAGTGATTTAAAAGAAGTTACTGGTTCTGTGAGCCTTATCTCCTCAGGCCTCGTTCCAAAGTCGAGGGGCTCTGATGGAAAATGCTTGGTCACCTTTAGATTAAGGCCTCGACTTTGGAACGACCAGAAGGGCCCCACCTGAGGATCTAAGACTGCGGGCTGGCTCGATGGGGTTAACATATCCGTTATGTAGCTTGGAGCCAGACCCAGACGTGCTTTAAAATTGAGCAGTAAAAACTTAAAATCAATTCTAAAACGAACAGGGAGCCAATGGAGAGAAGCCAGAATCAGAGTGATGTGATTTTGTCTGTTAAAACCAGTGTTTAATATCAATTTTTAGGTAATATCTTGAACAATAGGACATAGGATTTTACATAAAAGTATGAGTTTCTGCCTTTTTTAGATTGATGGCATTAATAAAGTTCCAAATTATTTTAAAGTGTATAATCAATTTGTTTGATTTTATGTAATTTTAATATCAGTTTTTAATGGCAGCACAATTTACCTGTAGATTGCTCAATATACCCCATCTCCATGCTCATTTTACCCCTACCTTGGGGTAAGTTGTGCCATAGGACTAACGTTTTTTGATGGATCATTGTTCTAAAACAAGGTAACTTGTTTTAATTTCTCTGGGCACACAACAACCTGAGGTTTATAGAGTATCTATTATTTTTAGGGTAAGATTTTTTGCCGATATCCGATATGCTGATATTTCCACCTCAATGTGGCCAATTGCGGAAGCCGATACCAATATAGGCACATATACTTTTCCAGCTGGCGAAGGAGACTATTATGCATGCAAGCATAGATTGTGCTAAGTATGATCAAGAAAGACAATATATGAAGGAACAGGAAGACAGGAGTTCAGGAACTCAGCAATGCAACTTTAATGAACCTGCCAAGTGCGTGGAGCAGTAGAGATTTCATTGAGTTTATTAGACAGACAGTATTAATGTGTAGGATTTAATCTCTGCTCCTCACTCCGGAGCAGAAGGTGGCAGTAATATACCTAATACGCTGGTTGCCAACTGCCATTATAAAACAAACAGAGTGGTACATCTTGTCAGCCCAGGTGTTTCCCATCTGTGCAGCTGAACTTAGCAGCTCCTCTGTTGACTGTTTCACTCTGACAGTCAGGGTGCTTCCTCTGCAGGCTCCACTTCACTCAGCTGCCCATCAGACCCTCTGCTTCTTCCCACTTTAACCTGAATAACAAACCAGGGCTCTGTGCTCTAGTTGACCCCACATGGAGAGCTGTGACTAATGTTAGCTGAGGGGCTAGCGGAACATTAGCTGCAGCACGACTGGAAGTAAGTACAGCCAGCTCGCCTTTGCTAGCTAACATTAGCTGAAAGGCTAACGGAGCATTAGCCGCAGCATGACTGGAAGGAATTCGAAAATACTCCATAAATTTCCATTGTTATGCAGATGATACCCAAATATATTTATCAATGAAGCCAGATGAATCCAATCAGTTATCTAGACTCCAAGTGTGCCTGAAAGATATAAAGACCTGGATGACCTGCAATTTTCTGCTGCTAAACTCGGATAACACTGAAATTATTGTGCTTGGCCCTAAACACCTTAGAAACACATTATCTAATGATTTATCTCATTTAGATGGCATTACCCTGGCCTCCAGCACCACCGTAAGGAATCTGGGAGTTATCAGGCTGCCCTAACAGGTCTGTAAAGACTCTGCAGCTAGTCCAGAATGCAGCTTCTCCTGTACTGACTAAAACTAAGAAAAGAGATCACATTTCCCCTATCTTAGCTTCACTGAATTGACTTCCAGTAAAATCCAGAATAGAATTTAAAATCCTTCTTCTTACTTACAAAGCTCTTAACAGTCAGGCACCATCTTATCTAAAAGAACTCTTGGTACCATATAATCCCACTAGAGCGCTGTGCTCCCAGAATGCAGGTTTACTGGTGGTTCCTACAGTATTTAAAAGTAGAACGGGAGGCAGAGCCTTCAGCTATCAGGCTCCTCTCTTGTGGAACCATCTCCCAGTTTCGGTCCGAGGGGCAGACACCCTCTCTATGTTTAAGAGTAGACTTAAACTTTCCTTTTTGATAAAGCTTATAGTTAGGTCTGATCTGACTCGCCTTGGATCAGCCCTTAGTTATGCTGCTATAGGCCTAGACTGCTGGGGGACTTCCACTGATGCACTGAGCTTCTCTCTCCTCTTCTCCATCTCTATGCATTTTATTACTATTAATGCATGTTACTAACTTTACTTCTTCCCCGGAGTTCTTTGTGCTTTCTGATCCACAGGAAGCTACATAAACCATAGACCATGCTGATGTGCTGACGTCCTTCTTCTGCCCTCGGCTAGCTGTTCCTGCTATTGCTGCTGCTTGTTGCTGCTCGTTGACTATTGTTGTTGTTGCTGTTTTCTTTCATTGTGTACATCCCCCCCCCCTTCCTCTCTCTCTTTCTCTCTCTCTCTCCCAACCCAACTGGTCAAGGCAGATGGCCGCCCACCGAGAGCCGGGGTCTGCCTTAGGTTTCTTCCCGTTAAAGGGGAGTTTTTCCTTACCCCTGTCTCCAAGTGCTTGCTCTTGGGGGGAACTGTTGGGTTTCTCTTTCTTTAAATTAAAGAGCGTGGTCTAGACCTGCTCCATGTAAAAGTGCCCTGAGATGAGGGTATGGGTTAATATGTAAATATGTAGAAAAATCCAAAACTTGCATAGGTGCCTCTGCCAGTACTTTGTGTATAGCTTCCTGAGATCCAGAAGAATTGTGGTTGAAAATTTTTTTATCACATGTCCCTTTATGGTGGACATCGGGTGTTGTTTGGTCACAGAAAATAATGTCCACTGCAAGGGACACTGAATAAAAGTTTAAAATTAAAGTTACTGTACATTTGTGAAATGTTATAAAAGTTAAGGGCCAATCCAATTTCTTTATTTTCACCCCTAACCCTCTTTTTTGGGTGCCCCTCACACCTTGGAACAGAGCTACAAGGGGTAGTGGTTGAAATATTCCCCTATGAAATGGGACGGTCCTTCAAGACCCTGATACGTCATCCGCACTAGAAACCCATGCTCCTACCCTGCCAGTGTGTACTGATATTAGATGTGAGTGGTAATGTGAAGCAACATCGCTGCTAGAATTGAGTTTCATTTTGGGGTTGTTATATGCCTTTAAAGGGGGAGGGCGGCAACATGTAAATATGTTAAAAAGTGGGAATGTCATGCACAAATCAGCCTTAAAACAATGTTATAATGTTAGATATTTAGCTAGAGACATAAGTGTACTAACGACACACACACACATACATGCGCACACGCACCCACACACACACACACACACACACACACACACACACACCTGGCATTTTTTTGTTATATTTATTATATAGAAAAGGTCTATAACACATTCAGATGACATTAAACCAAGATGATCTGATAGTTATCAACATTTTTAAATCTTTATTTACAATTTATTTACAAGATTTCTTGTAACACTCAGTTTGGAGTGTGTAAATCATAAATGGAATGGTAAATGGACTGCACTTGTATAGCGCTTTTCTAGTCTTTCGACCAGTCAAAGCGCTTTTACGATATGAATCACATTTACCCATTCATATGCTGAATGGGTACTGGGGCTACCATCTGCAAAAAAAAACACTTCCCTCCCTTGTTGACATTAAATGTGGAAGCTGCAATGCCCACCACTTTGTAAAGAAAGTCCATGTGCTCTGTTACCTACACCCCCAAAACTGTGGCATCACAAGGCCCTGTTGACAGTACAGTAGAACTCAAACAGATTGCATAAATTGTGCTTTACTTAGAGGTCTCATGTTCCCCACAAAGGACAAAAATGTTATTCTCTCTTGTGTTACGATTATTCTGCCATACTGCTTAAAAATGTATATAACAAAGTGAAGAAATGGAATTATAACATACGGAAGAGAACATTTTACCTTTGCACATATTTGGCATTCTTTGATGGGTGTCCTTTTAAGATATGAAGAATCACCTAACAAGGTGAAAGAGTCATTTTGCTTTTCATGGTGGCTTTAACAGTGGAGCTCAAATATTTTAACAGTTTTATTTTGTTGGAGTAAGGATGCTGGGTGTTTGGAGCACCTCTCCAGTCACACACACTGCCAAAACAAACACATAATGGCAACTCTCAAAGCAGAGAGCTGCAAACCTCTTTCAGTCCTCACCAGTCTTAGTAAAGGACAAATAACAAACACAAATATGATGGTGAGACAGAGATGTCAGGGCCAATTAGGTTGAATGTTTTCATTGCAGCACCCATCTCTAACAAAAAGATGCCTGTAGCCAAAGGCCATACACAGATACAAGGGTGCCTCACTTGGTTTGGATAAAGACCTAGGATCTTAAGCAGACTGTTGGAACAAAGCTGCAAGCATCAAATTGTTGGGAACGGGTAGGAGTGTGTTTAGTTATTAGCAGTAATTCATAATTATCATAGATGATTATTAATTATGAAAAGAAAAGATTGTCAATGTCAATCAATAATTCTAGTATCAACTGTTAAAGCATTTCAAATTTTGGACAAAAAATGTCCCTGTCAGAAATGTGAGAAGCACAGTCGATTAGGAGCAATAATTACTAATTATCAGGGATAATCAATTAACTATTAAAATTGATAGAATTATTAATGACCTCAATTAACAATTACGGGGCACCACCCGGAAAGCGGTACCCACAACCAAACAAGGTAGTCCCATAAAAGAGTTCAACTGGAATATCAATATCTTTCAGATATATATCCTTCAGATATATCGTTCAGATATAAGAATCACATGCATGTGCTTGCCTCCTTTAGTCAGGCTGACTCACCTGGGAGCAGCAGTTCTCCAGAGCTCAGGTGATGACGTCTGCCAGCGTGTGCAGGGATTTAAAACGGGTGGTGATGTCATGGCTGCATCATCAGGACCCTCCACTGTGAAGGAGCGTCTCTGCCAATGAGAGACGGTCTCATGCTGAGATGTGAAAACCATGAAGCATGCTGGGAAATGTAGTCTGCAATAGACTGTCATTGTCTTAATCAGCATTTTGGCTGTTCCTTTGTCTCAGGGGGACAAAGTCAAATGTAGTCAGACTCTCCATGTTACATGCAGGCCGTCTCTGTGTAACCCCATGGTGGAGGCCCCAACAAAATGAAGCAAAGACCTTTGATTCAATAGCTGGATAACTGAAAACGTACAGCATTACATAAACAGAGTCACCTAAAGTAGAGGTACCACAGTATTTTAATGACATCTGTGCTTTAATAGTAGGTCAGTAGAAAGACTGAAATTCTTTTTACTGCCATAACATAGAGTTAAACTAACATGTTTTCATATGATCATATGACAACATCGTATGACTTATTTGAAGTTCCACACTTTGTTCATGTGATAACAACTGAACTTTCTCCATGACAACTGAGCAAACTCCATCAGCTAAGAAAGACTCAGATTTCAGAGTTAAAAGCTCTGGAAAAAGTTAGTACTGTAGGTGGACCTTGAATCAACAGTTTTATAACAATAAGTCATCTGTCTTTGCCATCCATCCAAAAGATGTGTGATAGAATCTATAATCTATACATTCAGTTTTAAAACTTCACCTGAAAGTTTTGTCAGACAAATTACAACATGGTAATTTCACCCACCCAGAAAAAGCAGCAATAATCATGATTGAATAGTGATGACGACTGTCATGAAGCTATGGTTGTCTGATCAAGTTAGTTCACCAAGACTAATGACTGCAACAACACAGAAGAACTGACGATGACTAATTAGCAAATCCATAATGTTTCCCTCCTCTTAAGCATCTCCCTGGAGGCTGTTTTGAATCATTATGCAAATGATGTTGTCAAATGTCAATTAACATGAGCAGAAATCCTGTGATTTATTATTTTGAAGAGTTGTGTGCCAGGAGAAACTTTCTTCTCCAAGTCATTAAAACTGTGTGGGAGACAAAGGTGGCACTGAGGAAATTGAGGAGCAGTTAATATTCAGCTGCAGAGAAAAGGCAGCCCTGCTATTCAGACGCTACATCACTGACCAGGAGAGACAGAAACATTTACCCAGTTTTCATGTAATCATCATGGACATACATGCAATACATGTATAAACACAGTGTGGACTAAACAGAATTGTGTGATAGGAGCTAGAGAATCTCCTCAGAGGTAAAGCTGAGCTACTGACACTGACAAGGTACTCTCCACGACCTGTTGTTCTCCTTCTCTTCACAAAATTAGGTTGTAAAAAATAGACAATAAATCAAAAGTGCAAAAGCAAGAATCAAAGTTCTTCTCTATACATTACACACTGTGCTGCTTCTGTTTTATGGGTGTATAAATAAGTACAGGTCTGTCTGTGCATTTGCAATGTGTTTGGTTTTAGACACAAGTTTGAGACGAGAGCCTCAGGGAGGTCCTCGCTCCTCAGGGAGGCAGGAAAGCTTTCAATTTCAGAGAAGTGAGACCTACTGGATGACTTAGTATAAGCCTAGTTTAGGTGCTAACCAAGGGTTAGAGCAGCTCTAAAAAATGAAGCCACTGCAAAGCAACTTACCCCTGCATTCTTTAGTGTACAGGTATGAGTACAAGTGAACTGCCACAATTTCACAGTGTGGTTTCAGTTCATGAAAGTCAATTGTAACAATTTGGTCACCTGTTCTGTTTTTCTGGTGAGTACATTTTTGCTTTAATGGTTTTAAGCCTCTTTTTCGCTAGTGAAAATTACTAATTGATAACTGATAATTAGAATTAGCATTGTCACAGTTAACTGCAGATTGTAAATTTACTGTGCTAACCAAGCGAGCAGCTAGCACAAGGGTCCAATGGACAATGTCACAGTGACTACATCCAAGACCACAGTCTATGATGCTAACTTTATTTAAAGTTCATGTGTCAATGCTACATAAACCAGAATTTAACTTAAAAGTGAAAGTTTTGAGCTCACAGATGTTAAATCATGACTTTAAACTGATCACAAATAATGAATTTTTTTTTTAATTAGTAAAATGTAATTCTCACATCAGTTGGGTCCACATCACATGATCTGCATTTCAAAGTTTAAACCCATTTTGTAAAGTTTTATGAGACACCCTTGTGTTGCAGTCTCATGGAGACATTGTGTTTTTAATGGTCCTTCAGACCATCAACAGCTGGAGAGCTGGGGAGCATACCAAAACAATCAGTGTTTATGGAAAAACACTTACAACAATCAACAGCTCCAACCAAAAACATGATTAAATCTTTGTTCTCACCATTGTTGTGGGCCTGACAAGTGTGTGACCAGAACGAGTGTGGACTTTCAATAGCAAGGGTGAAGTGGCTTTTTTAGAGACAGCACAATTACCCAATAAATCAACTGATAAGAGACAACACAGGGTGTCAATTAGCTTGTGTAATTGAATAATTACTGGCCAGAGTGCTCAGGCACAGTCACTGCAGAAGCCGTTCTCCAAATGTCAAAAAGTAATTGAAATAAATTATACATCTCTCAGATCACTCCAGCGATTAGGATGGCCATAACACTTCGCTGCGTTTACCTGCTATAGTTCCCTCACATCAGGACAGACCATCACACACACACACAGGCTTCTGATCCCTCCCTGTAAACAGGGCCGTTTTAAGGCATAGGTGATAAAGGCGCCACATTGTCTTGGGGGCGCTGAAAATAAATAAATAAAAATAAATAAATAAATAATGAAAATTCACCAGTGGGCAGCCCATATTATTTTTTCTGGAGATAATAATTCAATTAAATTTATTTGATTCAATTTTATTTATATAGTGCCAAATCACAAAGTCAACTCAGGGACTCAGGGCACTTTTACATGGAGCAGGTCTAGACCACGCTCTTTAATTTACAGAAAGAGAAACCCAACAGTTCCCCCCCTGAGCAGCACTTGGTGACAGCGGGAAGGAAAAACTCCCCTTTAATGGGAAGAAACCTAAGGCAGACCCCGGCTCTGGGTGGACGGCCATCTGCCTTGACCGGTTGGGTTGAGAGAGAAAGAGAGAGAAAGAGGGAGATGGGTTGGGGGGGGGTGCATTGTACACAATGAAAAGAAAACAGCAACAACAACAACAATAGTCAGCAACAAGCAGCAGCAATAGCAGGAACAGCTGGCGGAGGGCAGAAGAAGGACGTCAGCACATCAGCATGGTCTATGGTTTATGGAGCTTCCTGTGGATCAGAAAGCACAAAGAACTCCGGGGAAGAAGTGAAATTAGTAACATGCATTAATAGTAATAAAAATACAAATACATAGAGATAGAGGAGAGGAGAGAGGAGCTCAGTGCATCAATGGAAGTCCCCCGGCAGTCTAGGCCTATAGCAGCATAACTAAGGACTGATCCAAGGCGAGTCAGATCAGACCTAACTATAAGCTTTATCAAAAAGGAAAGTTTTAAGCCTACTCTTAAACATAGAGAGGGTGTCTGCCTCTCGGACTGAAACTGGGAGATGGTTCCACAAGAGAGGAGCCTGATAGCTGAAGGCTCTGTCTCCCGTTCTACTTTTAAATACTGTATGAACCACCAGTAAACCTGCATTCTGGGAGCGCAGCCCTCCTGTTGGATTATACGGTACCAAGAGTTCTTTTAGATACAATGGTGCCTGACCGTTAAGAGCTTTGTACGTAAGAAGAAGGATTTTGAATTCTATTCTTGATTTTACAGGAAGCCAATGCAGTGAAGCTAAGATGGGGGAAATGTGATCTCTTTTTCTAGTTTTAGTTCGTACACGAGCAGCTGCATTCTGGACCAGCTGCAGAGTCTTTATGGACCTATTAGGGCAGCCTGATAATATTGAGTTATATCCAGCTAGTTAATAATCCAGCCACGAAGTAACAAATGCGTGGATTAGTTTTTCTGCATCTTGTTGTGAAAGGATATGTCTGATTTTAGAGATATTACGTAAGTGAAAAAAGGCAGTCCTTGATATTTGTTTTATGTGGGAATTAAAGGACATATCCTGATCAAAGATTACTCCCAGATTCCTTACGGTAGTGCTGGAGGCCAGGGTAATGCCATCTAGATTAGTTAAATCATTAGATAATGTGTTTCTAAGGTGTTTAGGGCCAAGCACAATAACTTCAGTTTTATCCGAGTTCAGCAGCAGAAAATTGCAGGTCATCCAGGTCTTTATATCTTTAAGGCACACTTTGAGTCTAGATAACTGATTGGGTTCATCTGGTTTCATTGATAAATATATTTGGGTATCATCTGAATAACAATGGAAATTTTTTCGAGTGTTTTCGAATAATATTCCCTAAAGGAAGCATGTATAAAGTGAATAATAAAGGTCCCAGAACAGAACCTTGAGGAACTCTGTGTCTAACTTTTACTTTTATGGTGGATTCATCATTAACATGAACAAACTGAAATCGATTTGATAAATAGGATTTAAACCAGCATAATGCAGAATCTTTAATGCCAATGAAATGTTCCAGTCTCTGTAACAGAATTTGATGGTCAACAGTGTCAAATGCAGCACTAAGATCTAACAAGACAAGTACAGAGACAAGTCCTTTGTCTGATGCAGTCAGGAGGTCGTTTGTGACTTTAACCAATGCTAAATGAACAAATAATAAATGAACAAATAAAGAAAAAAAGATGGAGAGAGAGAAAGCAAGCAAGCAAGAAAGAAATACACTTTGCGCCCTGCCCCTGCACCTGTACTGTGTGCACTGAGAGTGGGGGATAGGTCACCGTATCCCGACAGTCCGTGTCAAGTTCTGGTCAAGATAGGCAGATATTCACATTTTTCCTGTATATCATAATAATGGGAAGGTTCAAGCCTTCAGGTTCGCAAGAGAGGAAATAAAGACAAGAGGAGGAGGAAAATAAAGTCCAATATAGAGGTATGTTATCTTTAAAATGCTGTTCTGTGTGTAACGTCGTTAGACGTTTAATTTGTAGCATCTAGCTAGCTAAGTAGCAATAAAGCTAATGCTACATAATAATGCTACGATAGCTGTTGGACTCAGATAACAGATTGAAGGATATGAGACTGAATGGCAAGCCAATAGCTAGCTGTCTGGTTAACTGCTCCTTCTTATGCTGAAATTTTGCTGACAAATATCAGTGGTAATGGCTAACACTAACTTATCCACAAAAACAGATTTCTGCACTCACTGGCTTGCACCAGAGATGTGGCACCACTTGCCATGGTAGCACATTGTTGAAAACTAGATTGATATTGAAATATATCAATAAATTAGGTCAACACTGGATTACTGGGTTGCAAATTGGTAGCAATTGGGCTAAAGAAAAAAACAATGTTTAACTGTTAATGGGTTCTGAGACATTTTATGATTTACACCTGGCCCATCAGCATGTGTGTCACTATTTAGTTTTTACTCTGTTATGTTGTAACTTATCTGGGTGGTGCAAGCTTTTTTTCAGAAATGTATAAATCACAACGTAATTTTGAACTAAGTTTGAACTTCCACACAGCTGGTGCATCAGGCTGCAGTAGTTATTTGCTCTACTCTGCAGCTACATGTTTTTGCTTGTAACAGGCTGATATCTACTCTATAACTGTCCAGATGCACTCAGGAAATATTTGAAGAAGCCTCCAGCTGCTGGAAATGTTACATCTGATCTCCCATCTGCACCACCCTCTGAAGCAGGCCAGCTCAGATAAGTTCACTTGTGGTCTCTGTGTATGTTCATTGATATCACTGCTATGTCATTATTATTATTATTATTGTTATTATTATTGTTATTGTTATTATTATTAGTGGTAATAGTACTGTTGTTATTGTTATTGTTAATAATAATGTTGAATGTTACAATTACACATTGTTACTTATTAAATGTAGGTTTTAATCAAATGAAATGACATTTATTTGAACAGTGCTGTTTTATATGCAGTAGAACAGTGTTGATGTACTGTATGTTTATATTCAGCTGCACGTCAAGCAACATCCAGTGCCACCACATTCACCACTCCAGTTACCTTCACTGAAACAGATTTTAAGGATATGTACCAGAGACATTTTGCTTCTTTGAGGCCCATAATTTTACTGTGAACCAAATACTTAAAGTATTAATAAATTCTATTGAGCTTTTCAAGACATGTTGTTGAAACAAAAATATTTGCTGTCACTTGGACTGACTGACTTTGTTAATAATTGTGTGACACCCGCAATATAACTATTTCATGAAAAATACCTTCCTATCAGTAATACATGAAACTCAGTGGTTTTACAAGCCCGTCTGGTTGGGCATAACTAGTGGTGTGAAAATATTTTTTGCAAACAGGAAATATTTTGTTTTACATAATAGCACTATGTAAGAGGTTCCAGTGTCATTTCTAGAGCATAAAGCTGAATGACACAAATGAAAAACAGATTTAATTGGTAAATGGTAAATGGTACAATTCCTACTTCATTTCAAAATGTGTGCAGCTTTAATAGTACTTTTGTTTACATATTTGTTAATAATAGTGTAAATTGTAGTAAAACTGTAACACTTGTAAGCCAACAATCTCAGGTCCAGTGTCTTTGATGTTAGCAAAAGGACAGGTAGTTGGTAATATTTAATAATTTATTCATTATTTGATATGTTCCTTTGTTTGCTAAGTAATTTCAGTATATAAAAATAAATGTATACTTTTTGTCTTGAAACCATTGTGGTCCCTAATGTTTGCTGTTCACAGTACCAGTGGACCCCTCGGACCACACACCATGTGCACAAATACAGTCTCTCTCTAATTCAAATGTTATAGTTTTTTTGCAACTGCCAAGACAATTTAATTCAAAACTAAAAGCCTGTGTGTGTTGTTTGCTAAACACTGCCATTGAAATAACACTCTATTATCAATCACCTGCACCCAGAATGTACATGTGAAAACAATTGTAACCAATAAGATAACTTAGAAATCAGAGCTTTAACACTATAAAAAGTGCTAAGGTTTGCTCTTTGTGCACAGAAATGGTGGTAGATTTTTGAGAGAGAGTTAGAGGAAGGTGTTTGTGTAAGAGGAGGACAAGGACAAGGAAGACATGGAAGAGGAGCACAAGCAAGAGAAGAAGGAGGAATGGGAGAAGGAAGAGGAGGACACAGGATGAGGAGTGGTGAGAGGACAAGTCAGGAGAAACAGGAAAACTTTCTCAGATGAGATCCAGGCCACTTTGATAGAACTTCGTAATTCGGTAATCAGCCGTGGGTTGAGTTTACAGGAGGATGTCCAGCACAAGAACAGGAACAACACATCATAAACATGGTCATTGCAAACAACAGCATACTTTTACGACAACTGGAATACCACATCATCACTGACAACACAATATTCAAAAACATAAAAGGGGTAAGTTTATTAACACTGGGGTGTCTACTGATGCAGCACCAACTTCGGATGAAACAGTTATATAAATGTTGAAGGCAGAATGCACTGCAATTGCAATATATTGTATTTGGTTTAGAGTACAATACAGTAACTATGTTCATATCATCTTCAGTTAAAGGAATTGTGTCTGATATTGTTGAGTATATGAGTATTGAAATAAACAAATGTATTTGTTTCTCCATTGCATTTGTATTCATAGTCTACATTTAGATGCTACAAATGAAAATGCCAAAGACTCTAGATAATGATTCTGAGCACATCAATGTGCAGTTGGCATGTGGAAGGAGCTATTTATTTGGTGTTTGTGTGTAAGGTTGTGATGCAAAAATACCATTTTAGAGAAGTTTATAAGGTTTTGAATGAAGTGTTTTCTTTTGCAAAAGATGTAAGATATTTTGTATTTTGTGTATATTTTTTTGGTTTTTGTGTGTAGAGTTTTCACAAAGAGGGCCCTAGTTTCAGAAATTGTGAAATTGTTAGCAATTGTAAAAATCAGTAAATTCAAAAAGGGCTTGTTTGAATGAATTTATACATGTAAGGCCTTGTCAAAGCACCGTACATTTACTGATATACATTTGCAAGATATTTAGAACAATGTTGAGAAAAAATGGGGAAAACTGTAAAGAATAAATGACACACAAAAGGAAATTAAAGCTGCAAAAAGCGATGATCAGGTGCTTGTACCTTTGTGCATATTGGAGTGCACTGCAGTCGAAGGGTTTTATTAAGGGCATGTAGATGGTTTCAGGCCTGGACTCTTATCAGACGTTGCAAGGAGATAAATATCACTGTGTCCACTGTGTAGTGCTAGAGAACACCCACTAATTATACAACATTTATTGTATATTGTGTATATCAACTGTAGTATACACCTTGAAAATTTCATGTAAATCGGATGATGTTTGTCACATAGGACTGAATTTCTGTTGTCAGTAGGTGACACTATGACTATGACTCATTATTGACATTTAGATGTTTTCAAGCCTGGACTCTTACTGTAGGTTTCTATCAGTGAAGCCATAGCTTGACGCTCCAAAACTCCTTTTTTGAATCCACGTCCCACAAATCCACCAGACAACTTTTACAAGTTTTACTTAAATCAAAAATTGTACAGTTCCACAAAAATAAATAAAATATTCAAAATATTCCACTCTTCAAAATATTCCACGCTCCACTCTTCACCACCTTTGCTGTACACTTATTAACCACACCCCCCTCCCTCCGTAATCCTCTCTTAACCCGTCACAAAACAACAACTTTAAAGATCCTTGTACAACATTTCAAATATAATACCAATAATTCCACATTCATTTAACTAAGATATTTTACCTTCATGCAATTAACCAATACATCAACAAATGAAATGCAAATATTTATTTTAATCTTTTAACTTAAATAAATTTTGTAAATTAACTTAAATGATCAAATTTAACATACGATGGTCATTCAAGTTACAACAACTTCCACCTTCAGTCTGAAATATCAAAGTTCTGTGCATAGCCATGGCAAGAGTGTGTAATGAAAACTCAAGATTTTGATAACTTGTCACTGTAGATGTCTTTCAATGGCACTGACCAAATTTGGAGTCAGTTAAATCTCTAGGAGGAGATTGTCACAATACAACACATCAAAGTGTGCCACATCGCTACGGTGAGGGCGTTCAGTGAAAACTCAAGATTTTGATAACTTTTCATCAGAAAGGTCTTTAGACAACACTGAACAAATGTGAATTCAGTGGGGTTAAAGCTCTAGGAAGAGTTTGTAAAAATACAACCCCTGGAAATAGCATAAAATGCATGTTAAATTCAAAATGGCCAACTTCCACTTGGGGCATGGCTCCAAGAGGCTTTATTCTGCATCTGGACATGATACATGTACCTAGCAAATTTCATTCATTTATGTGATTTTTTTTAGGGAGCACTATGGAGCCATTTTGCCCATCCCCTAAAAAAATGCATACCAAATTACATTGTTCTATGACAATCTGGGTCGAGGGGCTCAATTTTCCTAATTTTCTAGGGGGCGCCATTTTGACCCGCCTTGTTACGAGACCCATAAAATATAACATTTTTCACCAGTCCTGAGAAATGTGCAAAATTTAATGAGTTTTCGAGCACATTTAGGCCCTGAAGAATGTGTTTGTTTCGGAATAATAATAATAATAATAATAGAGAATAATAGAGAATTATAATAATAGAGAATTATAGAGAATAATAATAGAGAATAATAATTGCTACAAATACAAGAGGGCTTTGCACTGTTCGGTGCTCGGGCCCTAATTAAAGCTGTAAGCAGTGATGATCAGGCCCTTGCACCCTTGCACACGTCGGAGCGCTGCACAATTGAAGGGATTTTATTGCAGACATGCAGATGTGTTCAGGATCAGACTCTCGAACATTTCATGAAAGAGATAAATATAATTTATTGTGTCGACTATGTGGTGCTAGAGAACACCCATTAAGTAAACATGATGTTGCTGTATATCAACTGTAGTATACCCCTTATAAATTTCATGTGAATCAGATGATGTTTGTCATATAAGGTTAACATCCTATTGTCAGCAGGTGGAGCTGATGCCTCCTATATACCTCAATATTGACATCTAGATGTGTTCAGGATAGGATTCTTATCAAGCGTGATAAATTTGGTGTATGTTGGATAATGCACATTCAAGGTACAGCAACTTCTTGCTTCATGGTGCAATGTCAAAGTTTGCGACATTGCCGCAGCAAGGGCTTTCAGCAAAAAGATTTTGATAACTTTTCATCACAAATGTCCTTAAATGACACTGCCCAAATTTGAAGCTATTGGTCTGAGAGACTTTTTGTGCACCCTGGCATGATACATGTGTGTATTGATTGCAGTTTGGACAATGTACGTTGGACATCCAGTTTTATAGCAAAACATTAAAATTTGCCACATTGCAACAGTAAGGACATTCAGTGAAAACCCATGATTTTAATAACTTTTGATCACAAACTAGTCTGGATGACACACACAAAGTTCAATGTGAAGTCAATCAGATGAAATTTAATTCAAGTTAATTCAAAATCGCCGACTTCCTGTTGGGTTTTTTGTGCATCTGGACGTGATACATTTATGACGATTTCTGTGCATGTCAGTGAAACATGCTGCAGGGGATACAGTTTAGGGGGCGCTGTTGAGCCCATGTTCAGGATCTATAAAATATCAAACTTTTAACCACTTCTGATGTAGGTCCAAAATTTAGCAACTTTTTGTGCAGGTACTCAGGCCCTAATAAAAATCTGAGATCAGCAGGCCTCTCAGGTGGTTGCAGAAACAAACATAAGCTGTCCTGCATGAATACAACTACCTTTGATTTCTCCAGTACAATCCTTTTCATCATCCTAACTGCGGATGTTTGTTTTTACAGGCAGGTCTGAATTTCAGGCACTGTTTGAAGAGGTGCAGCTCTGTTTCTATGGCAGCTCCTTGATGCTGTTAGTACAGTTTTTCCTACTGTAGGAACCACCTCTTCCTGTTTCCACTGCCAGGCTGGGTGCACAGGTTTCCACAGGGTTCTGTCTTTTTAGGGCTAGATAACATGATTTGGTTAATGTTCTGGCACTTATGGATATGTTCTCAAAATTTACAGATGCTGTGCTAATATGAGACCAGTAGACAGTAACCGATGCTAAGGCCCCAGTGAAGCACTGGGTTCAGCCATATGGGGTGCCTTCCAGGTTGCACTCCAACCAGGGTAAATGTTTTGAGACGGATGTTGTCCATTGCCTCTGTGGGTTGTATATTATAAAAACAACCCTATATCACACCCAATGTAATGGGCAGTGTGGGTGGTTTAATAGGACACTTCATGATCTGCTGGGTATCCTCCAACCCAAGCAAAAGAGAAGGTATTTTTGAGCAAGTACTGGTTACTGTTTGGGAGAGCTCTAGTGGTCCCACTGGATGTCTGGCTGGGACAGGAACTTGGAGCAGGCAGCTGAAGCTCATGAAAAGGTATGCAAGGCAAAAATCCTCTACATCCAGGCCAACTGGTGTATACTGGGAATCGGTAGATTTAAAATTATCACCAAAGCCTTTCCCACAGAGATTAAAACAGCCACCCCCATTTTAATCCACCCAGTCCAAACAAGCTTCATCAAAAACAGACATTCTTCTGATAATAACTATTCAGTGTGATCAATTTATCACAGAAAAAAAACAAACCTATAAATGTGTCATAAGATGCCAAAAAAGCATTTGACAAAGTAAATTGGACATTTCTATTCAGTACTCTTCACAAGTACAATTTTGGAATCATTCATCTACTGGATCAAAATTCTTTACACCTCACCTGTCGTCAAAATAACTACAAATGGTATCACATCATGGAGATTCACACTTAACAGAGGAACCAGATGAGAATGCCCACTCTCGCCTTCTTCATTCGACCTCTCGCTGCAGCAATAGGATAATGCAATAACATTAAAAGGAATTCAGAGTAACAATTATACATAAATAAATAAATAAACAAAGTTTTTTATCTAATTAGCAACTTCAATTTCAAATTACACAATTAATTGGATTAAATCAACCATACTCCCTTTCTTAGAAGACGCTTGGGATTCTGCAACACAAGACCCACATTAAGCACTTGGGTGTTACAGTTGTTTTCTGATTGCTTAGGCACTATCTTTGAAACTATAGGCTATCTCTACACATTTGGCACAATGGTGTCTACCAAAGAGTAAACACATACAAGATAATAAATACCTTTCACATTTCATTTTATGATTAACTTTTTAGATCTTGGTCATCTGACTTTTGGAAGTCCAGTGCTTGCCAAATATTGTTGGAGAAACATTGATTTTTTTAATTTTTTTTTTTTTTTTTACATGAAACAGCATTATTAAGTTTAATTTATTTATTTTCTACCTATGTTAATCCCTGTGTATGCTTGTTTTTGGAGACTGGATAAATAAATGGATAAATTGAGAGAAAGAGAAACACTGATCTATTACGTGAAACTGCTTTATTCAGTGTATTTACCTGTCTTAATCACCAGTTTGTTTAGGAGAGGAAGACACCTCTGTGGATAATTCGTCATCTTGAAGGATGAACACTGGAGTAGTCCTAACCTGAAGAAGCTGGTTGTTAAACAATGAAGACCACAAATCCCATAATCACATGCTAGTTTGCACCCTCATCACACTGTCTTTTGTTATTGTTTTGTTTGAGAGACCCCTAGTGGCTGAAAAGACATATTTTACTTTTAAAAATGACCGTATTGGCCCGAATATAAGACGACCCTGATTATAAGACGACCCCCTCTTTTTCAAGACTCAAGTTTGAAAAAAGACTTTTTGAACACCAAATTTAATTTTTATACAGAAAATAATTACAGTACATCTGAAACAAATTATTATAACAATATATTCTAAAGTGCAGTCACATTTGTAAACGAATGGCTTCTGGTTTTTGAAATAAACCAATCTACTGTGATAAAACAACAGAATTGCAATAACTGCATTAACAATCAAAGTGAAGTTTAACTGTAACTGTAGTCTTGAAACAAATCTGAATAAGGAAAAACATTGCAATAAAATAATGCAAACTGATTTAAACTTGAGAGTAGCTGAGATCTGTCATGTCAGAACATTACTCCTCACAAACATCCTCTGCCTCGCTGTGCTCAGTGTCACTGTCCTCACTCCCGTCCTCTGGCTCCACTGTCTCCTCCCATAGCACGTCATCCTCACTGCCGTCCAGGGCATTTGATATGCAACATTTTTTAAACCCGTGGATGATGCTCTTTGGGAAAACTGCATCCCATGCATGGAGGATCCACTGACATAGCAAACGTACGTAGGCTTCTGAATCTTTCCTGTCGGTGTGAGTGCGTGATCACCAGACAGGAGCCACTCTGTGTATTTCTTTCGCAGATTGTCTTTGAATGGTTTGTTGACCACAACATCCAACACCTGCAGCTGACTTGTCATCCCCCCCGGAATGATCACTAAGTCGCCGTTCATCGCCTTCACTTGTTTTTTGACTGGATCAGACAAGTGTCCACAAAATGCATCCAAAACCAGCATGTTCCTCTTTTTTCTGAGTCCCTCACACCGTCTGCCCCACACAACCTTGAGCCAGTCCACTACAAGCTCGGCCTCCATCCAGCCCTTTTCCTGGGCACGTACAATAATGCCAGCTGGCATCGCCTCCTTAGGTACTGTCTTAGGTTTTAAAACCACATACAGAGGGAGTTTGGTTCCGTCTGCGAGGCAGGCTAACATGACGGTAACACGGCTCTTCTCATTTCCAGTGGATTTTTATCATAACAGATTTCTCACCTTTCTTGTGTACAGTGACAGGTGTTGGCATGTCAAAAAACACAGGTGTCTGATCAGCATTGCCAATCTGATCCAGTGGGTAAGAGTGCTTTTTCCTTAAGTTGATCACATAGCGCTGAAAAGACAACAGCTTCTCTCCAAAGTCAGAGGGCAGGCGCTGGGCTAAACTTGTTCTGCATCGCAACGTTAGTCCGTTACACCGCATCATTCTTTTACACCAGCCGAGGCTTGCTTTGAAGTCAGTGGTGGGTATGTTTAGCTCTTTGGCTATGTATGCCAAGATGGCGACTTAGCCTGACGTGATGACATCAGCGGTCTGCGACGCGGACGTGACTATGGAAGGAAGTCACGTCATGCCACGCGGCTTTTCATGTGACATGTAGGCCCTTTCTGTGTGACCCCATGCTGTTGGCCCCAACAGACATAGCAGCCAAACCATGTAATGACAACATCACATGATGCTATTGGGCCCATAAACACTTTCCCCCATAGACTTACATTGTGAAAGAAAGCCTAAAGAAGCCACGATTGGTTTATCCGCATTCTAGTTAACCGGAGGCCTAAACTATAAGTAGCCAACTGGGCTGGCGAAAGTCACTAGTGCGCATGCTCCATGGGCCCAATGACCCAAGAGGATCCGGGTAATTTATGCGCGGAAGTCAAACTTTTTAGGTTTCATGGGCCACTGAGCAACTTTCATAGGAAAGAACAAGGCCCCCACCTCCGACACTGTATCCAGTTCTCTTTATACATCCATCGGGAGGACGAGTGCCTGCTGTCCTCCGAAGGGCTGGATCGCTTACATTGGACTCAGTGTATTTCATTTTTTGTCATGCTAATCTGTGATTGGCCAAGACATGTAAAATTATGCTCCAAGGGAGGCTGTCCTCCCTTACCAATCAACAATCAGAATGCAATATTGACATCTGTTAGTCCAATGATAGTTTCCAGATAGTTTTCCTTGTTGAAATTGCAGTGAGCTGTCTGGAATGTCTGGCTGCTTACTTCTGACAGTTTCTTTAGTTTGTTTTTAAGCTGAGCCATAACTATATTGGGTAATAAGCTTAAAGTAACTAGAATAACAAGTGTTAACTAGTGGTGTAACTGATCTTAGTTGAGATGTCATGGACAGACAGCGTGTCGCTAACAAGGATTTAAAAGAGTAATGATCAAACCAGCATCTAACGGTCCAAAGTGAAGTTTACCTGCTGTTTAATGTTAATTAGCATCTAGCAGCTAACTGACGTTAGCAGTGAATGTTTGTTATCATCATGTTTTGATGATGTGGACGAAGGAGGTTTCATGCCTCATATTGCAATAACTGAGCATTGAATATTTTATATATTTTATTTTATTTAAACATTGGACATCTTAAATTTTGTTTTCATTTAAAACAATGGGCAAAAGTTCCTTGCTGTTTCTGGCTATAAATGTGCTACAGAATAAACAGAAAAGAAAGTTTTATTTGTCACTCCCTTTTCTTCACTGATTCTAAAAATAATCAGTGACTCAAATCCGTGATACAATCCCTGCGTTCTGTGTTCATGTTAACACCCCACCTTCATGTCAGCTTTGTAGACCATATTTTGTATGTGGTGCACATAGATCAGAGTGTGTAAGTCATATATTTGATACATGCATTAATACTTTCTGATGCGAACCTTCACTTTTAGATCTGTGAATGTTTCTAGTGTTCACCATTGATCAGTTCCTGTATTGTAAGCTTATAAGCTTTGTGCTACTTTATATATTTCTCTATACTAAGAAGATAGACAGGAAACGTGTGCAAATCATGTGATATGTTGTCTGTTTTTGATGAGAACATAAATTGTCGTCACAATAGAACAATACTATAAATTTGAATTTCACTTTGTTTGTAAAATGACACATTTGAACATTTGATAGAAATGATGCTCAAAAGTACAAAATAACACCTACATTGTCATAAATTGGAATAATATTCCTTATTTAACCAGGCCAGAGGTAATGAAATTTGCAGTTATGATGAACAGGTTTTCATATTGATAAACACATAATGTTAAGTGTGAGATTCCTGTGTGAACAGTGGCAATGGAATTTTCCCTTCACATAACCTAATTAGAGATGACATCAGGGTTGTTAAGTGAATGGTTTATTCATTATCCAGAGGTACATTTAATGGGCCAAACTCATTTAGACGCTCATTATCAAACTTGGCAACAGATCATATTATCCCACCGTTTTGATCTTTTCTAAGGACGTAAGTGTAAAGAAAGGCAGAGCGAGGCGAGTGCAGTGAAAACTAACAACACGGCAGATTGGCGCTTTGATTAAACATTGAAGGATCGCCTCTCACAAAGAACACTGTCATCTCTCTGCTCTGTTTCCATGGACTCCCATGAGTCTCCTGCCACCACCATGGCCCAGTCTGCATAGCAGCCACACCCTCTAGCCGGGTTAACCTCACCTTATTGGCCAAACCAACCTTTGATGGCTTCCTGGAGCCAGTAATGGATGTGGATGTGGATTTTTCAGTCACTCCTCAGTCTCATGTCTAATGAGCAAATGTGGGTGGGGACTGCCTTGTGATTGGCAGGCTAAACCAAATATGGAGTATCAAGGTCGTCCCTAATAAGATGCTGTTGATTCATGTTTGTCATGGATCCACTGAGTCTGCACAGATGATGTCCCATGATAGTGTGTGTGCTCAAATTTGAAGAAACAGGGAAAAGAGGATATGAATAAAACAATGAGCGTTAGGCACAAAGTATTGCTTCATGGGTAATTTAGATATTTTTTCCGTGTTCCATTTGTTTGATATGCATAATCATGTCACCATGATTGGCTAACCCCTGAGGAAGAAAAGAGTGACAGACTTGAAAAACAGGAAATAAAAAGATTGAAAATTAGTTTGCAAATATTACAGTGAATTTGACAGAGACACAGCAGAGAGACCTGCAGCACTGTATTTGAACTGAAGCTCTGGGATGGTGGAAAACAGCATGGAATAAGAGACACAGTGGATTAAATTCTAACTACAGGGTGTTTCATGAAAAATTAAAATTGAAGTCCTTTTTGTGGCGAAATTAAAGGATATGTCTGCTGTTATTCTATGTTCTATGTGTCTCTTTGTGAGCAAACTAACGATGGATTTTTTTTATTTTGTTGTTTTGTTGCACATTGTTGTTACACAACAGCATGAAAACCAGATAATAGAACAGATGTGGCAGGACCTCCCCTCAATACTCTCTCCATTTTTCTGACTTCCCTATCGTGTCTGTGGCTCTGAGCCCCAAGTCAGTTGGTTGCTATTGAATGTGTCACTAGAAATGAGTATTGAAAACTGAATAACAAGTCAGCCCTAACCCAAGTCACAATTTTCTTAAAGCAGTCTGAGTTCAATCAAAATATTGCCAGTTTTAGAATTTTAGTTCTTTTACAGCTCCTTGTGTTTAGACTAGGGGTGTGCCTGGATACAAATATGTTATTTGACAAAGCACAAATAGTGAATCTTTTACAAACATTTACTTTGTATGAACATTTTTAGAATTATTTGAATTTGGGAAGAAAAAAAAAACATCACATACCAGTGTGCAGTTACATCACTATCTCAGTCCCTGTACTGTGCTCTGCTGTTACACCTATCAGCAGGTCTCAATGAGGGGAATCACATCCACCTGCTACATGACACACATTTCCTTATTTGGACATCACTCCCAGAGTTGGAGGTGTTCCCCAGAGATAAAGCTGAGCTACTGACAAGGGTGACGTGCTCTAAAAGGACTCTCCTTGACCTATTGTTCCCCTTCTCCTCTCCACAAAGTTAGGTTATACAAATAGGCAATAAATGAAAAGTACAAAGCAAGAATCACCTTTGAAGTTCTTCTCTACACATTATATTCTGTGCTGTTTCTCTGTTGTGTGTATATAAATAAGTAGAGGTCTGCATTGGTGATGTACTCTGTTTAGCTCAGTAGTCAGCACAGTCGTCTATGATCTGGCAGACTTGAGTCTGAGACCCGGTGTGGGGACTTTCTTTGTAAGATAGTTTATTCATGAACACTTATTTTAACACTTTAATATCTTAAAATTAAAAGTGTAATGAAAACAAAAACTGGACTTTTATGTCTATTTCCACTTTTATTTGAATACAAATATAAATACTGGGCTCTCTGCACATCCCTAGTTTAGACAACATTTAACAATTGAAAACTTCTCCTCTTAAATGAAAACAGGGGTTGTAGAAAAACACCTTTTCTTTAAGTAAGGTATAAAATGGTATAATTTTGATAAGGGTGTAGATGGTTCCAGAAGTTGAGGAATAATGTCTAGGGATCTTCAATTTATAATGACATTGACATTGACACATTGTAATGGTCTTCCATAACCTGACCTGGTTTTCTGTATTGTTAATGAAAACACCAAGTGTGTCTACAGTAAGTTTCATAGATAGAGAATTGAGATAATATACATCTAAACTCATAAAATACTGTATAAATAAAAATAACAAAATATATAGAGAGACAAAGACAAATTACACACTGTCACCTGTAATCTGAAATATAAATGTAATGATATTTTCAGTGTAATTTAATTTATTTTTCAGTGATATGTATGTGGGGTGTTATGGTGGGGAGATAGGATTCTGAAATGTAAGGAGGACATGTCCTTCTACCCCCAGTGGAAACTTTTAGTAGTTTTAGTATCAATATCAAAATACCCAAAAAGTATAATATCTGCGCCAGTATTGAAAAATGTTAAATACCTAGCCCTGGTGACAAATATACAAGATGTAGTTATTTCCTTAACAGGTGGTGTTTATATAGTGTGTTTCAGCAGCAGATAACTAAACTACGAGACTGTAGATACACACAGTATCTACAGTAGTAGACACAATACTTGTTAGATGGATCAATTCATTTTTTGGTTTGGATTCACACGAGTCTAGTTGAAAAGAATAAAAATATTAAGAAGAATATCAGCAGACGCATGCTTTAAAAAATGTTTCATGTTGTAATTCCCATTGATATCCATTATCTAAATAAACACAGTATACTGTGCTTAGTGGGCCATCTGCCTGCATCAGGCCTTGAGGTATGTGAAATCAATCAGCATGTAGAAGATGAAAAAATAGTCTGTTTTAGATCCTGGCTGAGTTGATGAGTCCTATCTCCTTTAATTTCCCATCAAAGTGTCGGGAAGATCACTCATTTCCCAAATTAAACATCATTCACTGGTAACTTATTCAAGAGATTCCAATTAGCTGAAAAGTGGTTCTTCATGATTGTGTCCCCCCTTTCCCATTCAAATACTTTAAAGAAAGCCTTAAAGGAGAAAGCTCCCCTCCCACCCCCATCCTTCTTTATCCGGTGTGTGTGCTGCTAGGGAGCTCTATCAAGTGGTATAAATCTTTAATTTTGGAGATCAGCATTAATGGCCGAAACAGCCTCAGATCTGGGCTCCACGCCCTGCTTTCATCCTCTCGGCTGGAGGAATTCCAAGAGGGGGTGGGTGGGGGGAGGGCTATGCGATCGTTTGCTCCCATAAGTACACAAAATTAGCTGCTTATCGGTTGATCTCTGTACATGATCCTTCAGAAATCTTTTCTGTGCATCCAAGGCTACTGCCTTCACTGGAGCTTTGTCTCCCTGCTGGCTGCACAGACAGGGGATGGGGAGGGTGGAGGGAACTCTAATTAAATCACTTTTCAAAGACAATAAGGCCGGAGCTTCCTCTTCTTCCCCTGTCGCAAACAGACACTAAGCTTCAGCCTTTTACCTTGCAGCCCTGTGCTGTGAAAGAAATTGAATTTTCATTAATCTGTTTTAGCCTCTTGTGTTGCCCATCGCTATGTTTTATCAAAATTCAGAGAGGTAAAATAAACAGGGAGGGGGATAGAGAGAGAAAGAGATAGAGGGAGGAATACTGGGTGGAGAGTGAAGCAATGAGCACTGCAAGGCTGCTTTTGTTTTGATGTATCCCCTCGTTTGTTAACTTGGCTTTCTCCTAATCAATCAAGCACCAGACACATCATTTTGTTGTTCTATTTTGACCTCTTTTGCCGAATGCAAGCATCAGTTATTCTCCAGGCTGCTTCATAATGTTGCTGTTGCCCTGTATTTTTCAACATTAATGAGAGCAGGCTGTGGAATTAGGCTGGGCGCTGCCTGTTAATGGGGCTTGTGAAAGCTGGAGAGTGACTGCAGCTCTCGTTAGCCAAGCCGGCTACTATTGATTGCGGCAGGCCACTCGGGGCTCCCTACCTGCAGTTGACTTTGTACTTCTGCAGGAGTTGTAAGGGTCTGCTGAACAACAGGGACCACAAACATCTCAAACAAGGTCTATGAAAAGCCTATCAATTAGGCTTTGAAGGTCAAGCAAACTCTCTCCCCCCGTACTCTCCGTCTATGTCTCCCCACTCTTGCCTGGTCTTGAGCCGGCGGTATCTCCTCTGCTCCCTCCAAAATACATCTGAAGACTCCATTCAATTAAATATCTCTCGGCTCCAGCTGCTCCCTAAGTGAAAGGTCAACTTAGTCCAGGAGGCTAAAAGAGAAAGGCCTGGTTTCTTCACAACCCCTCCCCACAACAAAGCCTCCCCCAAACAGGCACTCTCGCTCTTAATGATACCCACTGGTCAATCCCTAACTAGCAGTGACAGTTACCCCCAGAGGCACCACTGCAGACCAGAGCCAATCGATCAGTTGAAAAAAAAATACATATAATGATAACCCGCAGACATAATGTCAAGCCCTTGCACTGTCCCAATTGGTTGACATTCAGGTAGATAGTGGGGAGAGAGAGCTGGCCAGACATCAAAAGCGAGGTGCAGCAGTTAGCTGTCTTGCTCTCTTGTGCCCACTGAGGTGGGTTAAGCCTCTCACATGAACTCTAATTATCCACAATGTGGCCTCGGGGAGTCCCAGAGGGATGGCCAGCAAGCCCAACGACACACACACTCAATAACCATCAACACAAACACCACCTAATTGAGTCAAATTGGGCCTCATTGCTTAAGCTTTAGTGCAGCCACTTTGAAAGTGAAGCTTTGTGTGCTTGTGTTGGGACCCCGGAATGCCACAATAGTCCAGTTTCCAAGGTGGCTGTGGAAATGAAGGGATGATAAAATACATCATCTGTAAGAAAAAAGTCAGTTATTGTCAGAGCTCTAAAAACCCACTGTACACAATCTGTTCAACACAAAATAACAAACAGACACAGTTAGCTGTAGACTAGCTGGTGAACATAGTGGAGCATTTAGCAGCTAAAGAGCCAGATATTTCCCCTTAAGGGTTGGTAGAGAGCAAAAACAGCGAAGAGAGAGTGAATAATGGACTTACAATCACCAGGTGGACAGAAACACAACTCCAAATAAATGATAATGGTGTTCCATAACTGCTGGATGTGGAAATATGCAGTTGTTTGCTAACAAGTTCACTTAAAAGGTGATGATATGTCAGTATTGTGTTCACTGTCTTGAGGTGGCCAGTAAAATCATTTAATTCAACAACAAATCACAAAACACAACGACAAATCGTAAAACACAACAACATTAACTCACAATATTCATAAAAGAACTGAGAATGACTGTAAACGTCCATGTTTTCATTACTGTGTTTAGCGTAGACTATTATCGCTTCCATTACTCAATCTGCGGCTCAGTGTTTATTTTTGACTGATACATAGTATGCAGCATATTTTGACAGTGTTTTCTGAGCTAGATCATCATTGTTTAAAAGTCTTTATCATAATGTTTAATGTTAGTGTCATAGGGGGCTATAATGTAGTGGTCAATATGTTTGTAGCCTCGGAGAAAAGAAACTTGATAAATATGTTCGGGTGTTTTCTCAGGTAAGCCAAATCAAGTAATTGATAAGAGATCACTTTGCTTTAACATCAATCCAGCTCAACGCAATCTTGCAATGATTATATATTATTTTATTTATTTTTCGCAGGTGGTTGTGATATAATGCTCACTTATATATGCTCATATTCGCCGCAGTAGATCTGAGATGCTACTTGTAAATTGCGAGTTATATGTTTATGTATGTGTGACGAATCTGCTGATAAAGGCAGAAAACAGCTGCTGCTGTCAGGTACGGAAACCAGTTAGCTTGGAAACCAGTTGGAACTTGGAACATAACACCATGAATGTATTATAAGAGCTCTAATTATACATCCATGCATAACACTGGCACCATATTAAGACGTATAGCACATCTCTCAGTTAAAAAGACCGGCAATGCGCCAAACCAATAAGCGACAAGCTATAGGTACCTACCTTTTCCAGTGTGAGTTAATGTTGTTGTGTTTTCCAATTTGTCGTGTTTTGTGATTTGTTGTTGTGTTTTGTTATTTGCAGTTGTGTGTTTTGATTAGTTGTCATGTTTTCCTACTTGTTGTTGTGATGTGCACTTCAGGGCCACCATAGTTTTTTCCAATGAGGACAGTTTAAAGAATCAACTTGCTAAGTTCAGTTCATTAAATTTCAAACTTGCTTGTATTCTATTTTATTATTTTATTGCTAATATTATAACAGTTATTATGTTCTCATTTTTATTTATTTTTATTTTTTTTATTAGTATTATCAAGTGGGTTTCATTTTCCATCTTATGTCATATTAATGGCATTCGATCCCTGTTTTTATATTAATTTTATGTCTATTTTTATTATGTAATGTCTTTATTGTAAAGCATTTTGGGCTGCATTGCTTGTATGAAAGGTTCCACATAAATAAAGTGTATTATTATTATTATCATTATTATTTAAACGCACAATATGTAATTTCAGCCGCTAGGAGTCTCTCAATCAAAACAATAACAAAAGACAGAATGTGATGACAAACAACCAGCTTCACCAGGGGTCCGTTTCATAAAGCAAGTTCAACAAACTCTGAGTTCAATATTGAAACTCTGAGTTTTCGGTTCCAGAACAGTTTCACCTGGAGTTAAGCACGTGCGCCACAACTATAAAAAGCCAGCATCAATGGAGCCCTGATTCTACAAGTCACCATGGCAACAGGGAAGCGGAGGGCAGCGTTTTTCAACCCATTAGAATTAGAAATCTTAATGCGCTCATATGGTGAGTTTGAACACGTTTTCAGAAAGAAATGCCACACTGCTGCAGCTGCAAAAGAGACATTGCTGCTCGGGTCATTGTGTAAGTTTAAATGTTTAAATTTAGTCCTTTGCAATCACAATAATATTATAGTGACAACTGCTTGAATAGCAGCCTATTAATTTATGTCATTTAGGTGCAATCCCGCGGGGGAGAAGCGCACTTGGCAGCAGTTTGAGATGAAATATAAAAATATTGTTCAAACAGTTAAGACCTCAGCATAATTTCATGTCACCTCATTTTGACCACGTTTTACATTGTAAGGTAAATATTAAGTGGCTGTTTGACTGTGCAGTTGTTTTATCCCCAACATAATGCTGCTTTCACACACATAAATGTCTCATATATAACATGTTCTCTTAAATAATTAGGCCAATTTAAACTAACACAGACTTCTACTCAGTCAAATAAATGCAGCGCAACACAATATGTGAGAGCATGACTGTGACAGGTAATGTTACAAATGTAAAGACGGATTAGGTTGTGTAGGCCTATATAGTTGATGGACTGTGACGTGAAACGGTACCGGTCTAAAAGATAATTGTCTGGAAACGCTAGAACATCTCTGCGCGGTCTAATAACATCTCCCGACCAATATTTAATTCTCTGTGCAGTAATGCTGCACTTTCATCCACGGGATCGTTATCAAAAGGCCATGTTAGTGAAAAAAGTCACGACCTACTGTGACTAATGGACTTATAATATACTGACTCTGATTTTTTTTTTATTATTATTTTTTTAACTCGCCAAACTCGCCTGCTGACTGAATGAATGAGGAAATCAAATGGAGTGTGTGGCTCTGAAAGAGGGCGGAGACAGAGAGAAACTCCAGGTTCATTGAGAAAAACCTGGTCCCGACCAGGATAGGTTCACAGAGTCTGTTACTACGGTAACTGACCGAGAGCTTAAGTTACCTCTCTTTGTGAAACAGGCTAGAGTTACCCCTCTTTCTCTGGTTTGAGTTACCCCGCTTTGTGAAATGGAAAACTCTGAGTTTCCCTCATTTCCGGGTAAACAAACTTGGAGTTTTCGATAAACCTGCTTTGTGAAACGGACCTCTGGATGTTTAGTGAGCACCGGACATCTGGTAGGGGCTGTTATCTGAGCTGCTGCTAACATTTGCTCTGTTTATTTTTCTTATAACTTAAGATCCAGATTTTTGGCAGGTTTCTACCGGGAGCCGAATTATCCGCAGAGGTCTCATCCTCTCCAAAAAGAAACGTACATGCAGATTAAAATCGTTAAAAATATTAAATAAAGCCGTTTATTAAAACTGAATAAAAGTCAATTTATAACAGTTTCTGTCGAACAACCACAATGGCAATTTATTATCTTGTACGTGTGTAAGTTTCTCTTTGGTAGACGCCATTGTAGCAGACAAACACAGTGCTGAAGCATGCCCTTGACATGCGACCAAATGAGACGATTCGTTACTTTGATTAAAATAACAGATTTCTTTGGGTTCGAAAATTGTTGGAAACATTTGGGATAATGTAAGTACACAACCCAACAAAATATATAACACAGGTCTAGTTGTTTTTAGAAATTTTAATGCGGAATAATTACATATGAAATATTACATATAGCTTTAAGCATAGGCAGCCATATATTCATCACTTAAAAATATGTAGCCTATGGCAAAATATTCTATTTTGTAAAGGCATGCATCGACTATGTGTCATATATCCCTAATATAAATAGGCATTTTCAAATTGTTAACAAGGTTAACAGTTTTTTGGTGTAAGATGAATTTCCCATCCATTTTGAGATAGCCTACTTGTTAGGCCAGGCAACAGGTGACATGAAATCACTTCATCAAATTTCCATACAATAATGCTCATAAAATCATGATTAAGAGAGAATTTTATGAGGTTGCTGGGTTTCCTAATGTGATTGGTGCGACTTATTGTACCCATGTGCATCTGAAGCCAGTGTCCACGAATGATAACACAATCATCATTCATAAAAACTATCACTCCATAAAAGCTCAGGTCATTTGTGATGCCAGGCTATCTCTCCTAAACATGGTAGCCTGGTGGCCCGGGGGGAACACAACTCCATTTTGCAAAAATGCAGCAAAGGCACACAGCTACACTGCAGGACCAGACTCATCTCCTCAGTGAGTAATTACTGCATTGAATTAATATTCTAAAATTATTCGAATGACAAACATTTTTGTGGGATTCATGTACTAAGTGACAAAGTTTATCCCCTCAGAGAATACCTCATAACCCCAGTGGCAAACTCTGCAATAGAGCAAGAGTGCAGATTCAACAGTGCACACATATGCACACAGGCCACAGTGGAGCACTGCATCAGGTTGCTTAAGGGCAGATGGATCGGTCTAGGATTAACAGGGAACTCTACTGTAGACACCAGCATGGGTTTTTTCCTGTGGTAGTCATTGATGAAATGAAACTGAGTTTCCATGCATGTAGTAGTATAGTAAAGTTATGTTCATTCAGCAACGGTGCTTCTGTTACTCGCTGCTGGCTGTGATGACAGATTAGAGAATAAATATAAATCTAATATAATATTAATTAATAAAGTATCAATCAATCACTAATCAGAGGTATGAAACAGTATGCAACTAGTTAGTAATGACTTTTCTTTGGTAACTTTATCTTGGTATGTGAGGTGTCCGCTCAGCTAACATCATTGACTATCCTAAATGCAAGTCAAGTGGCAAATTTGGTTTTTAAAGTCACTTCTATTGTTGTTTTTAAATAGTCATAGACAAAGATGAGCATTAAGACATATTTAAGACATGTAACATCTGTCTGCCTTATGGTAAAGTTTTAACAACCAGATTAATGTTAGCATGCTAATCACTAATCATGAGGTAAACTAATCTAATTAGCCACCATGCTAGGTGGTCTTTGGCAATAAAATGTACAAGTTAACATTACCTCACTGTCCAGAATGTAAACTCACATAGTTCATGCTATATAAAGCTAAATGTCAAAGAAATATGTTGCTTTAGACGTAATGTGTGTTTCACATTCAATACAAGTTAGAATGAGCTATAGTTTGTATTGTGTATCAAAGCTAGACCACAGTAATATTACAATTTATTATTGAGCTTAAAAAGGGTTCAGATTGTTGTAGCTGTGGCATGTGAGAGCTAGCAGTTCATTCTCTGCATTCACTAGCCTTAAATCACCTGCTTATGTGATTTTCTCCTGTTAGCTTTGAGGTAGACTTCAGATGAAGAGGGAAGGCTTGTTCCCTGTGGCTGTTTAAGAAGAACTGACACCTGCTGATACAAAACCTCCTGGACAACTTTTGGTATTTCATTTCCCAATTCAAGACAATTAGATGTCCCCTTTGGATTCCTACTAAAAGAGACACTTTAAAAAATGAAGACAGTTTAGGTTGTACTAGTCCATGTACACAGAAATGACTTTACTGATTTGTTACCAGGGTTCAGTTTGTTATGCATCTATAACTATCCATTTCATTTTAATGGGAGTGTAAGTTTCCCTTAATCAAGGTATTTAAGGAAGTAGGATAAAGATACTCTGTGATTATCTTAAGCATTATAAATGCAATGCTCCAGTACAGCAATTCATACAAATAACTGGATGTAAGTAGTAAACTGCTACCAGACCCTACCAGGGGAGGGGGCATTCATGTCCCACCTCTAGAACCCCCACACTTTTAAAATCACTGCTCCACCCCTGGACACCAGAGAAAGGTTGCATAATTATTTTGGCCTGTGGGGTTCTGCACAACTCCACAGGCCAAAATGATGTTGCACACGATAACAGGGTGCCATCTGATGTTCAGATGCAGCCAGAAGAAGCTGTGCGCAGAGAGCTGTTACAGCTAAAGTTATAGCAATTTCCTCTGTCATGGCGAAACATCAAAACTGAACGCCATGCCATGGCCACACACTTCAACTATAACTAAATCTTTTGGTAACTTTTGATCAAACACTAGATGACACACACACCAATTTTGAAGTTGTTACAATAAATTCTGTAGGAGGAATTTGTTAAAATACAAGGTATGTGAAATGGCCAAAAAATTGACCAGTTTTTCCAAGATGGCCGACTTCCTGTTGGACTTACAGTATGGCTCCAAGAGGCTTTTTTGTGCGTCTTGACATGATACATATGCTCCATGAGTTTTATTTTTCTACTTTAACCTGGATGGCAGTGCTTCAATTTTGAAATTTTAAGGGGCGAGCCGTTGAGCCATATTGCCATGACCATTCAAATTAACTACATAGGATTTTAACTGGTTTCCCTCCAGACACGTGTGTCAAGTCAAGTGACTGTAGAACCATCCCTTCTCCCTGAAACACAGCATCATGTTTCATGGCGAAGGATGTGTCGCCATGGTAACAGCATTTGGTTATGGGTCATGGCCTGTCGAATGTAGCATCACCAACGTCTTGCTTCTTAGCTGAGTCAAGTTGAGGTGTGTGTCAAATTTGCAAGGGGTAATTAGACAAAGTATGACACGTGATAGTTCCTGTTGCCAGTTGATGGTGCTATGACTCAGATCCAGTATTCACACATGGATGTGTTCAGGGCAGGACTCTTTATAAAGCACAAAAGGTTTGGGTCTCTTGGGATCATGTATGCCGGAGTTATGGCCATTTCAATTTTCATTGTGTGACCTGACCAATAGAGGATATGGCACTAACCTCTGCTTGCCCTGAGCTTCTCCCTAGACCAACCACTTTGCACAGGTCAACACAGACAAGTGTAAAGAAATTGAACAGAGACGTAGCTTCCAGTACAAATATATCAAAATTTATTTAAGATGATTAATTTCTTTGTTATGTTTCTTTTTTTTTTTCTTAAAAAAAAAAGCGAACAGTGATTTAATTATACAGCAAAAGATCAATATAAAAATATCAGATTTTATCTGCCGAATAGGAAAAGTCAATAGGTTAAATCGTACAGCAAGAGAGTATAAAAAGATATAGGATTTTATCTGTCAGATAGATACTCCTGAATTTAAAAGACCTCACACCTTACCAATGCTGTCTCTGAGTCATTAATAGAAAATATACGTCTATACTCGATGGCTCCTTTGCGAATAAAAGGGCAAAACACCCCTACTATTAGTAAGCCAGGCTGACTGGAATAGGATAGCCTCTTTTCCCCGTGACTAACAGCACCGCCACCACCACAGACACCACAAGTCGCACACACCGCAAACTAACACTTAGTGCGTGTAATACTTATCTTGCATGCAAGTGCACCACACACCATGAGGCTAGAGCCCCCACACAATACAGCCCGGATACATAAAACCAAATAAAAGAGCGCAGAGACAGCATTAATATAGGACACTCAGCGAGGTGCATCAGGTGCTACAGGTTAATCTCACACCAAACAATTACAATCAATCAAAATACACTAAACCAAAAGAGGCAAAAGTAACGCTAAATTCAACAAAATAAAGAAAATAAACGAAAGAAAACTATAGGCAAAACAGTAGCAAACTATCCTGAACAGAAAGAGAGAAAGAGAAAAGAAAATTGAAACAATCCTAAATACCCGCAGCCCTCAATATAGTATGCGTATTATTTTATCCCACCTCTATCATAATAACCCCGACCAATTATGAGATCACTCATCGGCTTCCTCCGCACTGGACCACTAAATTGTAAAGATTTTGTCATTTTTAAATATTCAATAATATGCTACACAAGGTGGGACCAAAATTATTAACACATACCTCCACAAATAAAATCAGTCTCCCCCGGATCTAAGTGTTCAAATGCTGGGGATATTTGCACTTTGAACAGGAGAACCAACCTCCCTGTCTGCCAGCTGATCACACTTATGGGATGAAACTCTGCCACAGCTACCAGAAAACACCTGTGTATGTGGGTATCCAATGAGTATTTATAATGCAACCGGAAGTGATTGCCCTGCCGGCGTTTCCCTAATATGGAAAAGGGCATAACACAAGAGGAAGTGACATAAGTGGTGTAATCAGCCAGGTCACGGTGACTAGGTGGGCGAGACAGGTAACAATGAGGTGGAGGGGGGGACAAAAGGTGGAAGTGAAACTAACCCTGCTACAATCGCAAAGGATTGAAATTCACCTCCCAGCCACGTCCCCTTGGAATGTCGCACGCTCACCTTTTAATTTACTTTTCATCTCCTATGCCTGTAGATGATCCTGACTAAATTTTTCTTTGATACATGGCCGACTTCCTGTTGGAGTTAGGGTATGTGTCCAAGAGAGGGGCTCAATTTTCCTAATTTTTTAGGGGGCGCTGTCGAGCCATTTTGCCCCGCCTTATTGCGAGACCCATAAAATATCAAGTTTTCAAGCACGTTTAGGCCCTCAAACATGCGTTTGTTTCGGAATAATAATAATAATAATACTAATAGAGAATAATAATTGCTACAAATACAAGAGGGCTTCGCACCGTTCGGTGCTCAGGCCCTAATAATAATAACAATAATGAGGAGGAGTTTGTAGATGCAGAGAGATTTTTAGTAAATGGATTAGAATATGTACAAACACTGAGATGGTCCTTTACTTTCAAGTAGTCAGGTTGAACCCCAATACCACTAGACTCAAATGAAAGTGTCACTAAGTGGTCTTGTTGAAAACTTTGTCCCACTTTCCAATTCCTCACTTAACCTTAATCCTACACACTGGGGTAGCTCTGTAGTCTGCACTATGGAAGTATACTTTTTGTCATGTCACAGGTGGTTTATTATATCATTCCTATTTTTCATGACTTTGTCAATCAGTTTGTTCCTAATGACTTCATAACATTGTTTTATGTTTCTGTTTTAATAAGTGCTTCTTAAAAATACTAATGTACTGTGTGACCCCAATCAAAAGCACCCAATGCATTTTTAATAGATGGAACTCTTTGAGTTTGTGTTTGCCATGGGTCCTAATTTAAAATATCACATACTATCAGGGGGTCTAGGGCACTCTGTCAGTCTTTTTGAAGGAGACAGACAGAGATGCAGCAGACACCGATTTCTTCATGTGCTCCGTTGATGACCCTAAATACTGCTTTTCCGAGGGTTGTACTGGGAAAGTGTTAACCCCTAACTCTAAAATAATAATCTAATCTAATCTAATTTTTTTTAGATGACATTAACTACACAACTAATAATGTTTTGAGAAGAAATAAGTTAAAATTTTGCTATGATGGTTGTTTCTTACAGCAGTTTTTTCTTGGGTTGTTAAAAGTGTTGGTAGGATGAGGGTAAGGGAGTTTTATTAATTAGTTAATATGATACTCAAACTAAGGCCTCTCTCCTCGCCCCTTCTCAGATTCAGGGTGCCCCATTCTTGGATATGAACTGGACAGACGGCCTGACTCCAGTGGCAGATGAAAAAGTGCTGGGCTGGGCCGCCCCAAACTCTCATCAATAGGCTCTGGAGTGGCAGCCAAGTAGCAGTAAGACAGGATGGCTGTCGCTGCTTCAGTGATTAGAACAGCCGACTGCAGGAGGATACAGTGAGACACTAAGAGACAGGCAGGATCCCTTACATTCTCCCTCTGTATTCCCATTTACCCTCTGATATCTCTATCTCACTCGCCCTCCCTTCCCCAAATGAAAATGCACAGACTAAAGGCGATCACATTTCCCATATTATCAATACTATCTGCTCTGTGGCCCTGCTGATCCTGTCACCCATGGCCTTGTAACCTTGTTCTATAGTCTCTGTCCTTCTACACTACTTCACTGCTCTTACTGGAAACACTGGTGACACTTTACTACAAGACAACTCTGATGAATCAGCACAATATCATCTCATTATAAACTAAAATAATTTCTATTATACCATGGCCAAAGATAATATAATCAACTCTGATTAGCTCTGATGTGGCATCTACATCAATGTTTTAAATCAATGCTCATAGTTGGAAGGTTTCCAACTGTTAACAGCTAGTTTACTTTTAAAGAGTATATTGCACAATATATAACCAGTACTTGTATTTTGATTGCTGGTATTCAATTAAATTTTATTTATATAGTGCCAAATCACAACAACAGTCATCTCAGGGCACTTTTCACATGGAGCAGTTCTAGACCATACTCCCCCATGAGCAAGTACTTGGCGACAGCGGTAAGGAAAAACTCCCCTTTAACAGGAAGAAACCTCAAGCAGAACCCGGCTCTAGGTGGGCGGCCATCTGCTTTGACCGGTTAGGTTGAGAGAGTGGTATGCTGCCATTAAATAGTAGTATAGTCCACAATGACCTGTGCAGTTTATTAAAGAGTGATAATTGTATTATCATCAAAGCTTCTCATGAATTTGATGTTATTTTTTGCTAAATTTATATGGAGTGTAAAATGTGTAGGTGGCAATACCCTTTTTATTTTATGATGTAGATAGTGGCTGTTAGATTGGTGTGACTCGGGTGTATGAGCACGACAACACTGAAAAGAAAGTGTGGTGAACAAGTGGAAATGATTGTCTTCTTCTAAAATGAACCACCAATCCTGACCAGCTTTGATGCTGAGTTTGTTAGAGAAGTTGAATCAGTTGACACGGGAAAGGAGACAGAGAGAAACAAGTCCATGCCGACTTGTGGAGGAAAGCCCATTCCTTTACCAGTCCAACAGCCAATACTAATTTTATTTGTATGTTTGGCCAATGGCCTTGGAGATTCCCTAGACTAATTAAATCCTCAGCGCTCTGCTTGCTTGGGTGACATGACACTGGTTAATAAATCATTTATTAGTGCTTATCTATAATAAACCAGAGGTCAGTGAGATAGCAGATGATGATACAAGGCGGCCTAAAAAATGGTGTCTCTTCAACAAACTATTTTAAATTATTGTCTGGTTACCAACTGAGCTACAAGAAGTCGGTCTTTGGGGAACTATAGTGCCTGGCTGGTTACATCAGCTATTAGCTCACCAGCTACAGCAGTTCACCAGCAAAACCTGCAAGTAGTCACTCCAACACCAAGCTTCAAGCACCATTTATTTCACAAGAACACACAGATGAATTTCACTGTGTTAAGCCAGCATGGTCAAAACCTTTACATTATAGCTCTAATCAATCATTTGGATTTGTATTGATTTTGGGATCATTCTTCCCATCATGTCAAAGACAACAAATGCTGTTGAGCACTTTGATTTCTCATTATATTCATGTCTCCACAGTTCTTCCTTTAGACCTTCTAGTCAATATCACATGTTCTAAATGTATTACCCTGAACAACGATTACCTATTGACCCCTCCCCTTATGGGAATTCTTTATATGACAGGGGCTCTGGTCACATATTCAAATATCTTGTAAGCGTCTCATTTCAGTAAACACTAAATCCATAATTGGGTTTGGATTTCTGTAGCTCTGGGAAAACTGCAAACATCAGAATATGACTGTCTCATATGTCACTTTAATGCTGAAGTAGTATGTTTGTTCTAGACGGACTTGGTAAATGCTCTTATTGTATGACAGCAATGCTGGCCAATTTTCTGGAAATATGAAAGGCTTATCATTGATTAAGTAGTTCTGAAAAACATGACTCTGCAGTCATTAAGTGTAGATGCTTTTATAGATCATTTCAAGACCAAAAATAACTCAGAAAGAAGTGGTTCCACAAAACCCTGACATTTCTTCTTTCAAGTCCGGTTTAATTTTCTCAATGCAAATTCTTGTATTAAACTCGAGTCAAACTGTTCCATGACTAGAGACCTAAAGTGAGACAGGCTGATTAAATTCCCTCTCTGCTCTGAGCATTTCACCCTGGTTCAAATGCCTCCTGAGTGCCTGAAATGGTTCATTTGTTGAGGCAGTTCTCTGCATCCATTTCTACAGGAGCTGCACTCAAAGTCATTCATTTCCTTTGGCTCCTTATTCCTGTCTTTATTCTGAAAGTACTACTTGCTCGCTTTGATTGAACTCAATGGGATTACAACAGAGTTAATCGCTCCTGGGTTTGTCCACTTATTACCATGTGAACTCCCCCCGGTTCCCATTGTTTCCAGGCTTTCCATAAAGATTACCTGCTCTTGCTGCAGAATTGCTCTATTGTCTCCTCCAGAGCATGGGCTCCAAATGAAAGGTGAATGGCAGACAGTACAATAGAAAGGGCTACAGTGGCGAGAGGTGGCTGGATATGCACTAATGAAAGTATAGGTACAGCCTTTAAAATTAGAGTACTGGCAGCTCTCAGATTGAGCTATTAGACCCAAGTGATAGAATGTGGTCCTTTATTTACCAGCAGGTAGGGAAAAAAAATCACGAGAATCTTGACTACAAAATGGTATGTTATGTGATCACAGACTCTATAGCTATACAAACACTAATGTTAAAAAGCTGCTCAAGATGTCTTCTGTAAATCCAATCTCTTGGTATAAACATGTGATCAGATTGGATTGCAGGTCTTTGCATTTACACGTGATATTAATACACACTTGGCATGTAATCACTGTAGGGGGACTGGGGTCATCACTTCACCTCTACCCCCAGTATTTAGGGCCCGAGCACTGACCAATGCGAAGGCCCTATTGGATCTGAAGGAATTCTTAGGGCCCAAGCACCGAACAGTGCGAAGCCCTCTTGTATTTGTAGCGATTATTAACACCAAACGGTAATATTGGATCTGAAGAAATTCTTTTTCTTTTTCTCTATTATTATTTTTCTTCCGAAACAAACACGTTTTTGAGGGCTGAGGGATGGCTTGACAGCGCCCCCTAGAAAATTAGGAAAATTGAGCTCCTCGATACGGATTGTCATAGAACAATGAAAAATGGTAGGCATATTTATCATGACCAGACGCATTAAAAAGTCTCTTGGAGCCATACCCTAAGTCCAACAGGAAGTCGGCCATTTTGGATCAAAGTTTCGATTTTGTGCAAATTTTGCCATTTCCAGTCCACATACATTAACGAACTCCTCCTAGAGATTTGACCTCAGTAACTTGAAATTAGGTCAGTATCATCTACAGACATAGGAGATGAAAAGTTACCAAAACAGTGAGTTTGCCTAGGGGGTGTGGCCAGGTGGCGAATTTCGAACATTCGCCAAGGAAATTGAAACGGCTGTATCTCCAGCATACATGATCCTAAGAGTGCCAAACCTTTTGTGATAGATAAGGGTACCACCATGAACACATCCATGTGTGAATACTGGATCTTCATAGCTCCATCTACTGGCAACAGGAAAAAATATGTTTTACATTTTGATGCACTGTGGGTAGCAAGGTAATTGGATCCACCTCAAATTTACTCAGAATACTCTCGAGACCTTGGACATTGTATATTATGAAGTTGGTGATTTTTCGTCAAAAGGTGTTGCCATAGCGACACAGCGAATTTCGATGTCTGGCCATGAAATTTCAAACTCTCATAACTTGACTCCACATGGTCTGATCTTTTCCAAATTTCATATGCTTCTTAAGAGTAATATGTTTTACACTTTGACGCACTGTGGGTAGCAAGGTAATTGGATCCACCTCAAATGTACTCAGAATACCCTCGAGACCTTGGACATTGTATATTATGAAGTTGGTGACTTTTCGTCGAAAGGTGTTGCCATAGCGACGCAGCGAATTTCGATGTCTGGCCATGAAATTTCAAACTCTCATAACTTGACTCCACGTGGTCTGATCTTTTCCAAATTTCATATGCTTCTTAAGAGTCCTGGCCTGAACACATGCTCATATTTAGCAAAAGTCATAGTGCCACCTACTGGCAACAAGAAGCAACATGCGTCGTACTTGTCTAATTATTCCTAGGAAATTTGGCCAATGATTTGGCTGAAACAAGACCTTGGTGATGCTACATTTGGCAGCTCATGACCCAAAACCAAACGGCGTTGCAATGGTGACAAATTCTTCACCATGAAATATGATGCTGTTTTTCAGGGACAAGGGAAGCTTCTACAGTCATGAAACTTGACACACGTCTGGAGTGACGTTAGTTAAAATCCTATGTAATTCATTTGAATGGGCATGAGAAAATGGCTCAACAGCGCCCGGTTAAAAATTTCAAAATTTAAGCCCCACCTTCCAGATTAATGTAGCTAAATGAAATTCAGGCATATGTATCATGTGAAGACACAAAAAAGCCTCTTGGAGCCATATCGTAAGTACTATGGGAAGTCTGCCAACTTAGAAAAACTGGTCAATTTTCACGTTTTTTGGGCCACTTTGCATACCTTGTATTTTATTGAACTCCTACAGAATTCATCGTAAGGACTTCAAAATCAGTGTGTGTCATCTAGACTAGTGTATGATCAAAGGTTATCAAAAGATTTAGTTTACATTGAAGCATTTGTTTGTGGTGTGGGTTTTAGTTGAATTTTGATGTTTCGCCATGACAGAGGAAATTGCTATAACTTTACTGTACATGATCGGATCTGCCTAAAACTTTACATATTTGATAACAGTCCAGGCCTGAGCACATCTACAGTACAATATTCAATCAGTGATGCAAACTGGCTCCATAGCGCCCCCTATAACACATTTCAGGAAAGCAGCCGCAGCAGCAGGTATACAAAATGAAAAGTTATTAAAACAGTGAGTGTGCGACATTCCAAGGGGGCGTGGGTGGATGGTGAATTTTGATCCTTCGCCATGAGAATTCTCACTCTCAAGAGACCCAAACCTTTTCTGCTTGATAAGAGTTCACCTTGAACACATCCATGTGATAATATAGGAACTAAGTCATAGTGCCACCTACTGGTAAAAGGAAATTATATGTTTTACAATTTGACACGCTGTGGGTAGCACGATGATTGGATCCACCTCAAATTTACTCTTAATAGTCCCAAGACCTTGGAGTTTCTATAGTATGAAGTCGGTGACTTTTTGTTGAAAGGTGTTGCCATGGGGACGCAGTGAATTTCAATGTCTCACCATGAAATTTCAAAGCCTTATAACTTTACTCCACGTCATCTGATCTTTTTCATATTTCATATGCTTGTTAAGAGTCCTGGTCTGAAGACAGTCATAGCACCACCTACTGGCAACAGGAACTAACATGCGTCATACTTTGTCTAATTACTTCTAGGAAATTTGGCCAATGCACCTGAAATTGACTCACCCATGAAGCAAGACTTTGGTGATGCTGCATTTAGTGGGTCATGACCCAAAACCAAACGCTGTTGCCATGGCGACACATCCTTCGCCATGAAATACGATGCTATCTTTCAGGGATCCAAGGGATGGCTCTAGAGTAACAACTTGACACATATGTCTGGAGTGACACCAACTAAAATCCTACGTAGTTCATTTGAATGGGCGTGGCAATATGGCTCAACAGCACCTTCTTGAAATTTTCAAAATTGAAGCCCTGCCTTCCAGATTAACATAAAAATATGAAATTTACAAGGCATATTTAACATGCCAAGATGCACAAAAAATTGTCTTGGAGCAATGTTTTAAGTCCCACGTGAAGTCAGCCATTCTGGAAAAAAATTGGTAAATTTTCACGTTTTTTTGGGCCATTTTCAGGCCTTTTATTTTAACGAACACCTCCTCCAGAATTCATCATAACAACTTCAAAATCAGTTTGTGTCATGTAGAATAGTTTATGATCAAAAGTTATTAAAAGATTTAGTCATCATTGAAGCGTGTGGCAAGGCGATGAGTTTTGATGTTTCGCCATGAAAGAGGAAAATGCTATAACTTTAGTGTACATGGTCAGATCTGTCTCAGACTTCACGGATTTGATAACAGTCCAAGCTTGAACACATTTACATGCCAATATTCAGTCAATGATGCAAACTGGCTCCATAGTGCCCTCTACGACATTTCAAGGAAGCAGCACCGGCAGTAGGCAAATTAGTGGACAAAAGACAAAAGAAGTGATGTTCATCTCTCTGCATCGTCAGTGGGGAAGCTGACGAGGTCAAAGATTTCTGCTGCTAGAAGAACTAGATCACTGCTGAAAATGGCAAACTGGTCTCCAACACAAGAGATGATCTCCACAATTGCTTTCATCTGCCTGTTGAATGCATCTGTGGGCTCACCATGGACCTCTATGCCATGGTAGATGAAGGCTGACTTTTCTTCCACAGCCTGGTTCACAGTGACCAGTACAGGTCACAGGTGGGGACCTGGGAATTGTGTCTGTCTTCTTAAACCAGCTTGGGCAAGGGCTGCTTTGCTCCTGACAGAGGATATGGGTTGATCGTCTTTCTGGAAATCCAAAGAGAGGTCTGCCAGGTCGTCAACCAAATCTTGGTATAATGCCAGATAGAGAATGAACCTGCATGATGTCATTTGCTTCAGTTATGCCTTCATCTTTGATGAGTCTGCAGCCTGGATGTCCTGATGTTGACCAGATGCATATTCTTGAAATTGAATTATCACACATCTGTAGTTGGTAGTAAGGCAGGTCAACACCTCCCTTCAATGGTCAATCTATCTGGTGCCCTAGCAGCATGCTGGTTTGATGACATGTTCATTGAGGATGGCTGCCATTTCTCTCAGCTCCTTCTATTTCTTTGCGGACCTTCTGTAGAGGTAGTAAAGTTTGTGCGAAATAGGTTTCCTTTCTTTTAAGCACAGCTCAAGTCGATGGTGGGCCCACAACAAGCCCACAACAAGCCCACATGTTGTGGGTTCTGCTATTCCAAGCAGTTTTATTTTTGGAATGCCATTTTCAATGAACTTGACACTGATACTGCTACCATCAAATAGCACCGAGCAATAAAATGGTTCATGGTGAAACAACTGCTCCATGTCCTCTTTCATAGCACCAGCAATATGCCCTATGAAGTCACGGCAAGCTTTGGTGTTTGCATATGTTTCACCAAGATGAACTCCATGTTTGCGTTCCACTGACACCAATGGTGGTGTCAGTACATTGTGAATGGCTGTTCACAGTAAGCTACTGTGTATGCAATTTTTAACAGTTTGCACATTTTGTCCTGCGTCTTCACATTTAAATTTTGCAGTTTCTGCACTGCTTCTGTTGAAGCTGACAGGTTTAGCAAAGCCTTTTCTGCATCAGTGTGAATTTTTGAGTTGTTGTGTGAGTTTGCGGTATCCTTTTTGATTTTACTGGTACCAGTAATGTATGCCCCCTTCTCTTCTTGACCCTTTTGTATAATATTGTCTGCATGTGCAACACCAAACTTTTGTAATGTACCCACTATTCTGTTCATAACAAAGCCAGTCATAGCCCTATGACTCCAGTGTGGCTGGCTTTGTTTTTCGTTTTTGCAACAGGATTCTTAATAGGACTGGTTGTTAAAGATCCCTAAATTTCAGCACAATAATTGAATGGGGTCGTCTTGAGTGGGGTGAAATTTGGCACTGATCGTGTGGTGCCACCGGTGCGACACATCTTCAGTTGTGTGCTACGACCTCATTGGGTGTTTCAGCCACTTAATACAAGACACCCTCTGCCGAGGTTGGCCCACCACAGATTGATCAGCCCTGGGTGTGTGTCACACGGTTGCACCATGTGATCATTTGGCAACCCATGTTGCATCCCTACGTTACAGCCACAGCCAGTGACTGCTCCGTTCTGCTGCAGTGGCAAGTTCTTTGATTGCCTTCCGTTGGGTCTGGCCTCTGATCCCTACTTCCTTCAGGAGCCTTGTGGTGGAACTGGCTACAAAACCTCTGCAGCCTACCTCCACCGGCCACATCTTCACATTCCAGCTCCGCCTCTCTGCTTCAGGCTAAGTTGGTATACCACAGCCTCTTCTGTTCAAATGCCTCACCGATGGCATCCTCCCATGGGACAGTCGATGAAGACACACCGGGAGGACTTGGACCAGAGGACATGATGTGGTCCCCATTTCCCTGTCCCGGGCTGCGTTCAGTGGGCCAGAGTCTGAAAGTGACGGTTTGGTCTTCCTTTTTTCCCCTTCCCACATGAAGGTGGTTCTCCATGGGAAATTAGTCTGGGCCTTTAGAGGCATGGCATTGGCGGTTACCCTCTTATTCTCAATTTTGGTGTTCTGATGCATTTGAGGCAGCTGGGACTGATTCACACTGGTGCTCTGACTGACATTGATCATGCTGGGGCTCTGACTGACCAATTCACACTGGGGCATTCATCATGCTGGGACTCGACTGACTCAGACTGATTCTTACCACTTTGGGGTACCTGTGAGTCCTCAGTGTGTCCTTGATTTTTGCAAATTTTGCAAATATATTTATTGTTGAATTAATCAATCAATGGTCTAATTCTTTAATATATATATATATATATATTATTAATCTTTTTTAAATTAATAATGATTACAATTTTTGATATATTTATTGTTCTATTTATTTGCTTATTTAGGGGCGGCTGTGGCTCAGGAGGTAGAGAGGGTTGTTCTCTAATCGGAAGATCGGTGGTTCGATTCCCGGCTCTGCATGTCGATGTGTCCTGTGAATGTGTATGAATGCTTAGTTTCCTCTGATGGGCAGGTTGGGACCTTGCATGATAGCCCCTGTACCTGTTCAGCGTATGAATGTGTGTGACTGGGTGAATGTGATTTGTAATGTAAAAAGCACTTTGAGTAGTCAGAAGACTAGAAAAGCGCTATACAAGTACAGTCCATTCATCTATTTTTTTATGATATGAATAAAATTTAATTTAGAGCTGCCACAGTTACAATAGTATCAAGGAAATGCTACAACTGATTCTAATAAAACATTAATGACTGTAAACATTCAAAAAGTATAGACTTTTGATCACTTGTCATCATTGATGAACCTGACAAAGAGGATTACAGTGTTTTGCCTTAAAAATCATTACAATGTCCTGTATGATAGTTTTGCCTTTAACTGTGCACGCTCTTGCGAGGTGCATGTACTTCTTGACGGGCAGGCAGAACTCAGCATAACACCATGGATGTATAAAGAGAACGACTCCTACACGGAGTGTTGCATTATGGGTTGTTTTTCGCGTTAATTCCAGTGTCAGTGCGCTTGACAATACAATTGTGTTTACTGCAGTGATTTTACACATATAAACTACATGGACACTTAACTCATACCTGGTGATATATGCACAGTATAATGAAATATTTAAAAAATCTTTAAACACTCTGTCCTCCACATATGTTTTATTTACGTTTGTTTAAGTTATTTGTGATGTCATCTAGGATTTCTACAATTGATGATGATAATTTTATAAGTTAGTTAACGTTTTGAGGTGAAAATGAATCATAATATTCACGTTTAGCAAATATCTGAGAAAGGCAAGCTAGACTTTGCAGTATCCTGCCACATTCTGACATCATTCATTTCAGCAGCTGCTGCGCCACAACTGACTCTCTCCTTTGCGCTCTGGGTTAAACAGTGCTGATTAAATGTTGAGCGGATGTTAAGATTTGACTTGGCTTATATATTTCCAAACTGAAAGATGCTTATGGAATAATTATGGCTCACAACAAGCCCCCACCACCTCACCATCTGAGTTGTCGATTTCGCATCTCCAAAATGTTCGTAAGCATGGGTCAGAGTTTACTTACAGGTGCGCATGTTCTCCCATCAACTTTTGCGTGGCGTACGCCTCTTTCAGGCCCCGTTTTGTGGGTACGCAACGGTTATAAATGAGACCCCTGGTCTGGTAACTTGGATAAAATGTAAAAATTAACCCTAAAAGTGCCAAAATGTGCTCAAGAGGGCCACACAAAATGCAAGAGGGCCCTTTTGGGGCTTGGGTCCTAAAAAAAATAGGATTTTAAATGTAAGATTTGGCCAAAGTTGTAATTTATGAGGAGATTTCCCAAGAAGCGTACTCTAAAATCCTCCTCTCCAACTGCTCCTGGTGATGTCACTCCCTCAGTACTGTGAAACATTCTGAAATACACACTCATAAAATTACAGGAGAAGAAAAGAAAAGACTTTAAAACTCACACTCTAATATCTCAAAAACAGTAAAAGAAAGAAAAGAAAACATGTAAATGCAAGATTTGTAGGTCAAAATCTTGTGACTCATTTAAAGTTAAAATGAAGTCTGTATCTAAAACTATGTGGAAGCAGTAAATGTTCAAAAAGGTGTGAGTTCGCTCACACTCTCCATTCAAGTGTATGAGTATTTTTCTGTGTCCAGCTGCAGTTATTGCTGCTATTTTAACGATCTAAAGCGCAGGGTTTGACACACATAGTGCAATTTAGAGTGTGTCCAAATCCACTTTTGCTATTTTAACAGTGGAAAAATGGTCAATGCACCAGGCACATGGTTCAAAGGGGTTGTACTTAGTCTCCTAATTAATCATGGGTGTGTTTTCGGTGTAACATGCAATAAACCAATCACAGTGTCATCTCCCATTCCCTTTAAGAACCAGGAGCCCTTGCACCTTGGTGGATTGCTATTTTGACGGCGCATTTGCCAAGTAGTAAGAGTGAGTTCTTCTCTGTAGAGGCAACGGATCTACTCCTGCGCAAAGGGAGAACGCATGATCCATAACGCATACACTGGCCTCTTCTGCCCCAAGACCCTCCTGTGGTCAGCCACAGACCACCGATTTTATCCTCATTTGGTTTTTGAAAAGGTGGGTTTTGTTTTACAGCTTTAGTTTCTTGAAAAATGGTTTTGTTCAGTCATGGAGTAACAGGTCAAATCAGCAGAGTTTTAATTGCTGAACGTGTGGAAACTTGATCACTGTAATCTCAAAAATGATAAAGAATATATATAAGAATATAGAATCAGTGCAGATTTATTCCCTTCATTAGCTTAATAATTGTTTTCACCTCATTTGCTTACTCATGTGTTCCTCATGTCATCATGTATTGATGAAGCAGGAAAGTTGATCTGTGTCTGATCAGCTGTTGTCCATCTGTTTAAATACTTAAGTGTATTGTCACAATTTGGTCAAATAATTAAATAATTTAATCCGTCATTATTGTGATTAGTTAATTCTGATAAATATTACAATTAGGCATTATGACATATAATTTTCTAAATTATATTAATATGCACAATAATAATCTTTCACATTGTAATCCTTTTATGTGTTACTTTTTGAATGTGTGTGTGCGCTGCTGCACATCCTGTGTGTATAACAGGCAGAGTGTATGTTGTGCACCCACCTGTGTAGTTGCATATTACATAATGCGCCCTTAAAATAACAGTGAAACATTGCATCATTGACTTTAGACCAGGTTTTTGTTGGTCAATAGCGCAGTCACTCTCTGCTCCCTCAAGATAGCAATGCACCACCAATGCGCCTGACAACACCTTACTTTTAGACCAACACGCCCATGGGCGCACTAATGGCCATTGCTATTTTAACAATGTGGGCGCTAGATGGGAAAATGACAACTGCGTCGGTCTTAAAATAGCAAAAAGACTTGCACTGCACTTAGCGCTGCTCTACGCTGGGCATAAAATAGGGCCCATTGTCTCTACACACCTGACAGTACACATTTCAATTAAACTTTGACCAGATCATGTGAATTAAAAGTCTACTTTTCTAAAAAAAAAAAAAAATAGGGAATTAAATTTGTTTTATACACAAACTCATCAAGAGTTTTCAATTTACTCATTGAAATTCAAGTGAATGTGCCTAAAACTTGCATGATTTTGATGACACAGGTGTGAGCAAGACAGCCATGTCTCACCCTGCAGAAAATTCTCATCCTGTCAAACTTTCAAAAGAAAAGCACACCACACTTGTAAGAAATATCCCTCATGCTGCTTAATTAATTAATTAATTAATTAATTAATTAATTAATTAATTAATTTTAATTATTATTATGATTACATTATTATTAATTATTTTTATTAACCGTTTTTACAATTGATGTTATTTTATTTTTTTTATTATTTTAATACTGTGCATTCTATTGTCCTATTATTACTATTATTGTGCATCTGTTGTGCATCTATTGTCACCCTGTACTTCTGCCTTTATCTCTGTGCTCCTCTTTGCTTAAATTTTAATCTGCCTTGTTGGTTTTATTTTCTTTTGAAAAGCACTTTGTAACATTGTTAAGAAAAGTGCTTATATAAATAGTTTAGTTTATTATAACAAAAGGTTGTGTCATTAGCCCTACAGTTCCCAACAATCATTGAGCAGGTCCATCGTCATTTTGTAAAAGCTCTATTTAGGGGAGAGAAAAATGACAGCCTAGTGAGGTAGAAGGTCCCAAACAGAGAGAAGAATTATTTTTAAAAAATATATATTTTACTGGCTTAATGTGGATGTCTTCTATACACTATTCCAAACATTAATATTAGACAGTGTGGGTTAGCAGCCTACAGCAATTAAACCAAGCAAAGTATAACTGTATCTGGTACCACATCTAAATGAGCTGCAAACATGTATGCCTGTACATCACAAAAAATGTAGCCAAAACATCTAAAAGCGATATTAGAAATGTGCTGCTGAAGAATAGATGGTCCACTTCTGTAGACATTGGAACTGCAATGAAGCTGTAGAACAACAATGAAAAAAAAAACAACTTTTATAAATGTTGATGTGACTGAGGTGTGTAAAGACCAATAACAGTGAGGCAACAAAATCCAGGGTCATCCATCAAAAAAAGTTCCCCTGTCATCATTTCTCCAAGATCATCCAGCATCTCTCTGCATTGGCTAATGTGCACATTCCAGACAGAATAGTTTATAATGTCAATAGCATTATTCTTCTGTTCCCCTTCCAACAATAGTGATGGAAGATAAAATAATTGCTGATCTTGTGAAAATTCTGTAAAGCCAGTTGCATACTGGATGAAATATGATCTACCATCCACAGCCCTATCGGCCTACTGGGTGTTTTGCAAACATCTCCAGCATTTCATTCGAAGACTTGTGAGAAGGTCACACAGCTATTCTTAATTGTCTATTGATAATTAACCCCCAGCATCGACACAAGAAAACATTGCCTTTTAAAACAAAGCCTCACCTCAGAGGACCATTCACCCTTAAACTTGTACTTATGGCCCACAGCCAACAATGAACATCATAAACACACACACACACACACACACACACACACACACATCTGAATGGATGGGAAAAGGTCAAACATAGCACTTCCATAAACCTTTTGAGGTGTTTTGCTTTGCCACTGGGAGAGCGGTGTGTTGAGGGACTGTCAGAACAAGGAGGGCCCGGCCAAGAGAAGGGTGTGCAACCTTTAGTGTCCTGGCCTTGAGGAGCACCATGACTCTCACCTTAATATTGTTTTAAAGGCCATATGCAGTATTTACACTTTACATTTACCCTTTAGTTTGCTGTCTTCTCAGCTGTAGGTGTGACCAGCATACTTACTAGCCGCTACAGATTCCATATATAACAAATGAGAACACACATAGTTAGCAGGGTGTGAAAACATCTAGAATTACAGAGACAAAGGGCTTTAGACCCACATTTTATTTGAATGTTTCACTTAAGTTGAATTCTACACTCCCAGAGTCAAAATTTTGTCTCACTAACTCATTAATTTTGGTTAAAAAGTTATTCTGGGAAACACAGTGTAGGATAATGTTGATGCATGTTTCGAAAGCAGATAGCACAAGCCTCGCAACAACAGACCATCCCTTTCTTTGACACTCAAGGAATGCTGGCCCACAAAGTGAGAGCCAGAACCAGACCATCTGAACAACCTCCTGCAAACAAAAGGATCAGAAAGGAACCCCCATCTCCTGCATGGTCACCAAACCAGACCACTGACCCAAACCATCTTTGATCTTTCAAGCTACAAGAGCCAGAAAGATAGGAAGACCAATTCACACAACATTGTGAATTAAAAGCACCGTTTTGACAAGCAACCCCCACCTAGGAGCCCGTCACACAGAGAGACGAACTGGCGCAAAACTTCAACCCCACAGTGGACTTTAAATTTCAGAACTTGGGTGACCAACCCAAGAACTGATCACTGGGTAAATTAGCATAAGGCATAAGACACGCTGCACAATATGCCATTCCCCAGTGACACACACACACACACACACACAATCAATGGCATGGACCCCTGCCGTTTGCAGTCATATCGTGGAGAACAAAGGACTGTAAAACCCATGGACTTACATATGTAGTTTTAGGCCTTGTGTAAAGATAATTGTTGTTGTATGTTAGTATGTGTGTGTATGTCATAGTATGTATTGTTTTAACATAATTTAGTTTGACTTTTCTTACATTGCCTTTAAGCCAGGACATGTACCATTAACATAACCCCATCATACATGGTAACCCTATCATGTTTAGTACCATTCTGCTTGTTTCATTGCCAGAATGCTAAAGCTTCTTTCCAAAGTACAAAATTAGGAATCATGCAATTGTCAAATTGTAAATTCTTAGTCTAATGGAGTATCCTTATTCAGGAACTGTACCCGCCTGTCTTTGGGCAGTGAGGGGACTGACTTTGCTCCCCCAGAACTCTGCAACAACTGGGATTGGCCAGGAGGCACCTTCTGGGCAGGCAGACTAAAACTTTAAAACAGTGTCTTATCTGAGACTCTGTCGCTTTTTGTGCTTTTTGGCCCGTTTGGACCATGCTGTTTTGCTGCTCTTAGGCAGCTGTTTTCAGGCAGCTCTTTTGGGCTGCTTGATGTTGCTGGCTGGTTCTTCTTGCTTTTCACCATGCCAGTGGAAAGCTTGCAGTTTGCTGGTCTGAAGATGTGACTCAGAGCATCTCTTGAATCTGGAGCCATGAGTTGAGGGTCAAGCCTAAGAGAGCATGAGAGCAGAAACCAGGAGCTCTCTCCCAATGGGAACCTTTCAAGCATGGACCGACCGACTCACTCATCACCACCAGATCCAAACTCCAGCTCCTCACCCCAGCACAACAGACTCCATTCTCAACATGAAGCCACCCCAGGGAACAAGCAAGTATTCGTACAAAACCTCCGTCAACTTGCTTAAACCCTGGTGCTTTCATGACAATTAGGAACTAAGCTGTGGTACCGTTGATTTGACTTGCTGCTTCTCAGGTAACAGTCATCTCATCTGTTTATCAGGTTTCCCATTCCAACTACAAAATAGATAACTCTCTATCATGCATTTTGAACTTTCACCAGCCATAGCCTTGTGTACCAGTGTCCCTTTCCCTTTTGTGTCTTGTTTGTAGAATATTGTAGTGTTCAGTACTTGTAGCTGTAGTGTTAATAATAAATGTGTGTGTAACTAAGGTGAACTTGTTTGTGTTTTCTTGTACTTGCATCTCAGTCACTTAACCTTAAAAGACCTATACCCTTGCAAAATCATAATTACGATTAATAAGATTCATAATTCTAATAGACCTCTCTTGTGCGCCCAACAAGGAGGGCTATTTCCCTGTTATTACACATACTCTAATATGAGTTATGTCACTGGACAAATGATTTCATGTTGGAGTTGTGCACAATAATAATTCATAATTCCTCATAGCATCATAAAGATGTTTGAGTGCACAAATTCCTACAACAGGAAATCTTTAACTGCTGAAGAAGTTTGACAAAAAGATCAAAGATAGATGAAATAGAAGTAGTATTTTTGCAATTAATCCCCTGTCTGTAAGGATTTACAAATGTAGTCTTTCCCTAAGATTTACAATTTTTAAAATTAATATCCGTATCAGTTGAACACAACACTCAACTTTGAGACGAAAGCGGAACTCTTTTGATGCATGAACCAGTGGTATGGTAGGTGCAAGAAAAGCAAGGCTGATGACAGGAAAAGCACTATCACCCCAGTCAAGCATGGTCAGGTCAATTCTATTGTGGGAGTGTTTTGCTGCTGCATGAACTTGTAAACATGCAACTTGTATCACAGCATTTGAAATTCCAGGCCATTAAACCTCCAAATTCCACTTAAAAATCAGAGAAAAATAATGCTTCTGAACTTGGCTCAATATGACTGAATTTACTTTGTTGAAAACCTTGTTAAGGAATTTTGTGTTATTTTGCTTTCAATATAATGTTTAAGTTGCAAGTCAGCAAGAAAGTAATTGCAATTATTTAAGTAAGTGAATAAAAGCAATCTATAAAACCTTTTTGTGTAGCTAGTGTTGTTTACATTGCCATAACAATATGCAAAAAACAAAGACAAATATGTAAATGATTCTGGTTTAATTTGGTGTAAGTGAATTCAGCACCAAAATTAGATCAAAGCTTCATGGTGGAAATTCAATATGTATTATGCTGTTTGAATACCATCACAACTTCTTTTCTCCCAAGTCACCATTAAAGTGCTGGAGACAAACACAAAGGCAAATGGTAACATTGATTACATTTACCTCACTACATGTATGGAATGTATCCATACATTGGTTTTATTTATTTTTATTATCATCCATGTTCTGTTCTTTCTTTCTCAAACTTCAAAAAGGCTGGCTGTCTCATAAATATTTGGTTTTAACATTGGTAGGACATTTTGGGGGGATGACCAGGTACAGGTGCACTATGCTATGTGTGTGTCTGCAAAATCTTAACTTTACTCAATATGTATTTGCTTATATAACATGGACTTAAACAGAACTTCAAATGGTTTGAAATATTTAATATACATATATTGGCAGTTCAAATAATATACTATTAAAAGTATATAAGGTATTATTATTATTTTTTTTTTTTTATTTTACCAGGAGATGAAAATTGAAGAAATGAAAATTTCATGACAAAATGATTATAATTACAGGTGTGTATATGTCCACTTCCTTACCTTTCTCTGAAGTAACAGTGGTGTGTGGTTTGTTTGTTTGTTTACTCATGAAGGGAGTGATTTATTACTAATCCACTTACTACTGAATTAAAACTTTGGGCACTATGTGTTAAAAGGGCTGTATCTCCCGCACAGGTCTTTCTATATTGATGTAAACCTATTCAAATTAAAGCCGAAACTTGGCACTTTAACATATTATCCATTATTTTATTTCTAGTTGAATGTGCTGAAGCACAGAGCCTGAGGGACAAAAAATGTGTAACTGTTCAAATACTGACTGTCCGGACTGTATAAACATAATTGTTAGGACAAAGGCGAAGAGTTTCTTCTGGGTTTGTTACAAACAACACATTCCCTAATATTGTAATGGTGTTCAAGACCTCTGTTGAATCACCAATTACCCTCCCTGCTCACTGTGGATGTTTGATCTTTAATGAATAGTGAAGCATACTTTTAAAGAGTGACACCTCCAAAGCTGTTAAGTGAAGTCATGTCCTATTCTCTATCATATAGGTTCCTGTGGGCCACACTGACTGGCCACTACATGAGTTTTATTGAAAGGCCAATATCAGCACAGTGATAAATGGCTCTAACACTAGTTTAGATGGCCCGGCTGGCGGCTCATTTGGAAGAAGAGCTGCATACAAAGTTAAATCCCATCTGTCTCCAGCAGAGTTAAGAGTCAATGCTGCTGCCACAAACATTCATCCATGACATTTGCAGTCAGCTCTGAGACACAAATCATCCTGTGGGGAGCCTTATAATTAGGAGTGTTTTGCATGATTTAATCGATCAACAGAGAAAAAAAACCAAGAAATATCCACAAGGTATTAATTACTGGTCTGCACAATTTTCAGTTGCCATATCCGCAATTCACTCAAGTGGGACACATTTACACTCATAGACTCTCCCTCCACAATGAAACATGAATGAACATCCAGGGTGGTCCCGGCTTCTAACTATGCCCTGAGCCAATGCCATAGGCAAGGCGTTCCTCTGGCTCCTCTCTATACAACAACCCTCCAGCCAAGAACCAATGCCTTTTCAAGTGTGTTACACAAAGTGGAAATGTTGAATATGAGGAGGAAGGGGGACTGCACAAACACAGATATATGAATCAAAGGCCTGTCAGCATCAGGGGAGGGGAATACACACACCTTAATCAAGACAAGCTTGTATATTTTATTTATCGCCTATTTATTATTGAGTGTATATCACTATTAAATAATTCACCAACTTCTTCTTTCTTACCCGTAAGTTAGGTCTTGGTGCACAATACCTAGAGGGTAAATTTTCACATTCATTTTTTCCCCCTGAAGTATCACTGTTAACATTAGATCCCAACTTTCTTTTACTTCCCTCAGGGGACGTTGATTCATAATTCAATCATTAATTCCTCCAAGGTGACAGAGGACTTCCAGTCTGGGTTTTGATTTGGTAATGTAATTAGCCATTAAACAGACAGAGACATTTTAAAGGTGACATGATCCGTCTATGTCAAACTTCATCACATCCGCCTTTAAGGCTCACAATCAAATAGGGATATGTCCAAGTCAAATTAAACAGATTACCAGTGTCACAGGTGATTTGGTGTCAGTGGTGCTGTCAATCAGCAGGCTGTAGTAAAGGGTGCCATCAGGTGGTCATCTTGGTCCTTAGTTGCTCTTAGAGCACTTGAGAAGTGAATAAACAGCAGGCTGCCAGAGATGGTTTAATTAAAACTGTGACATTGTATCATAAAAACCAGAAACCTAATCGTGATGGAATAAGTATAATGTAATTATCAGCCAGGTTATAAACAGCTTTAATTTCATGCTTTGAAGAAAATGAAATGGAAATGGTGTGGAGGGGAAGTGCATGAGAGAGAGAGAGAGAGAGTGTGTGTGTGTGTGTGTGTGTGTGTGTGTGTGTGTGTGTGTGTGTGTGTGTATGTGTGTGTGTGTGTGTGTATGTGTGTGTGTGTGTGTATGTGTGTGTGTGTGTGTGTCTGTGAGGAGGTAGTTTACCGAGCTTGTCGCCATCCTCTGCCAGCACCAAGAGACAGGAGCCAAATCCAATTTCTCCTTTCAGGTCACACGTCTGTCCACTCAGCCATCCTTCAAACTTCTCCCTGTCACCAACCTCATCATCATCCTCACTACAACATTATTCAATGTGACTCGGAGAGGATCTGACGTGGCCAGGAAGCCACTTGGCAGGCCAAAAAATCCAGACAGTCACCTTCCCCTCCAGATGCTTCATTTATCCCGCCTACACACTCACACAGAGGCGGTCGCATTTGAATTCACAGTACAAACTGAAACTAAAACCTTAATTACCTTAAGGAACACTGGGAGGTTTTAGGAGGTCTAGTGGGTGAACTTAGACTGTTGTTGATAGGAACACTGTCATCAAAAGCCTATATCACTTATGCTACAGATTTAGCAGAGCACAGAAAACTAGTGTTAGCATAGAGCCTACTATCATACTAACATAGTGTTTTTAATTATTTGAATGGAGCCTACAACATTCAATATATTGTATGCTAGTATTTCACCGTAATTCAACTCAGTGGATGTTATAAAGCTGAGGAACTTTGTTTTTGAACTAGACATGTTACTCTCAGCCATTCCTGATAATGACACATCACTTGATTGTTATGGGAGACATGAATATCCATACTGACAAAACCCTAGCAGCTGACTTCCTGTCACTTCTGGCCTTATTTGATTTCAAACAGTTCTCCATCGCTCCCACACACAAAAGCAGGCAATACTATTGATCTGAGTTTGACTTGGAACTGCTCCACAGCAAATCTGACTGTCACCCCCCTACATTTGTCTGACCACTTCTTTATTCAATTCAGGATCAACTTACTGGAACATCTTCATGTTCTTCTGCAATTAATCTCCTTCTGCCGCAACATCCAGTCTCTCACACCAACTCAACTTTCCAATAAGGTCTTGGCTACTTTGGTTCCTCATAATGAATTTTCCGCACTCCCTCTCAATGAGGCTACAAACAAACTGTTCCTCATTAGCCTCCCCTCTTAGGCTGCATTCACACCAAATCTGGCGGTGCAGCAAATCGCCACAGGTCAGTGCGGATTTGTGGGAATGTGACTACACAAGCCATTTGTGTGACGTCATGTAAACGGTTAATCCTCCTAGTCCAGGAGGTGGTGGTAATACGCATGAAAGTAGTTTGCCAAACACCATGAAACAACAAAAGAGATTAAGAAAAAGAAAAAAAGCACTCATATAAGGTTGTACAGCTCTGGGAAATTACTCACAGCAGCAATGACTCTCTCCTCCATCATTTTTGTTATATAGTAATATCAATCAATCATCTTCAGTCCAAAGCAGAATGCTGAAATGCTATAAGGCTAACTTACATGGTAAATAAACAACGTTCCTCTTCCGGTCTTTCATCTTCCAGTCTAAACACGACCTATGTGATTGGCCACCGCAATGTGACGTCTGGTTGCAGTTTTCCAGAAGTTGACTCTGGCTCAACTTTCTGGTCGCAGTCCAGGTCAAATCAATGAGACGACTAGCGTTTTTGCCACAACGCCGGATTTGGTGTGAATGCAGCCTTAACAATCTCTGCCCTCTAATATCGAAACTTCTGCTGGACTCTTGTCCTACTACCTGTCTGCTGGAGCCATTAGCTTCCAATCTTCTACAGACCATTTCCCCCAAACACTCAACTCAGCCCAGGTTGAAAATTATAGACCAGTTTCACTCCTGCCGTTCATATCAAAATACTTGAGCACAAAGTCTTTAACCAAGTCTCTTAATTCCTTTCTGGGAGCAACCTGTACAACCAGAATCAGTCTGGCTTTAAGCAGGGTAACTCTACCAAGAATGCACTCCTGTCTGTAATTGCTAGAGTTGCTTACAACTCTTCTCCACACTCACCGAGCTTGGTATCTCAGGATCTGCCGTCCGCTGGTTCGTCCAGCCTCTCAGGGAGATCTTTGAGTATCTTGGAAGTGAGAAGTTACCAAACTGCACAGCCTATCCACAGGGGCTCCTTAAAGGTCACTGATCAGTCCCCTTCTTCTCTCAATATACACCACTTCATTTGGTGCAATCATTCGCTCCCATGGTTTCTCATATCATTGCTATGCTGATGATACCCAACTCTTTCTGTCACTCCCACTGGAACACCACCTTCAACTAAACCTCTCTAACACCATGCTCCTTGTCATCCCAGCCAGTCCCTCTATACAACAGATCAGTATCCAGCTTGAATCAACTGAACTCATGCCTACAAAGTCTACCTGTAACTTGGGTGTCATGATTGACATCAACTCTCAGATGCATGTACCTTTGGATAAAAATGTCTTCTAATTGACACTGTAAATTGCAATTGTAAAATCTGCATAGGGAAGAGGTCAGAGTACATGGATTATTTTATTTCTTGTAATACGGGACATATCTTTATTCTTTATTAAAATTACTGTTATAAAATGTTCTTTGCCTCCTTTAACTATGCTAACCATAAAGCTAAACCTATTTGGCATTATACATTTTAAATCATCCTTAAGTAGCTACAGTCTGCATGTCCAATTCTGCCTTTATAGAGGGGCAGATTTAAAAGACCAAGCATGGGGCCTCAAACTATTAGTTTCTTTTATGATTTAGCACATTCCTTTTTTTACTTTTTTGTGGTCAAGCTGAGAGAAGTTGATTATACTCTGTACTAAAGTGACCTGACTATACCTCTTTCTGGATAAAATTACAGACTAAAAAGCAGTGTTTCTGTGTTTCACTGTCCTCTTTGATCCAAGCGTTTCTGTGCTCTGAAAGTCTGTTTTAGCATGCTCAGTTGTACCTGTAACCACAACACATGGAGGTCAGAAAATCAAGATAATCAGCTGTTTTTTAACCAATAAGTTTTTAAACCTAAAACACAATCTAACCTTGACTTAGTAGTTTTAGCTATCAAAGCCTCAAAGAGTAATGCATCTCATTTCACCTGTCATAACATAATGGTTTAGGAAGGCACTGAAAAATGATGTCCTGCTGATCAAGGTGCTAGATAGAAAAGGGAAAGGTAATATTTTGTTGTTTTGTTTGGAGGACTTGGAGCTCCCTTTTTTTATTTTTTTTTTTTAAAGTAGAAATACTGTAAATTAAATTCCACAAGGACAGTGAGGTCTTACTCTTGAGTCTTCAAACAAATGAGCAGCTCAACAACCAACAGCAAGAAAAAAGAATGAGATGAAAGCAGCACAAACAGCATTGCTGATTTGCTTGTGGGAGAATGAAATTCATGAAGAAGGTTCACAGGTGTGAGAGGTGAAAACCAACCACCTGAGAGCCTAACGATCTGAGGGGGCCTTGAAGTACTCCTCAGGGAGCCCCAATAAAGGCAAGTGGGAGAGGACCACACCGAGAAAAGACATGGTCGTCACAGAGCCAAGAAGAGTTTTCCTTTCAATGATGCAGAAGCTGATAAGGTTTGATCATTGTAAAGGAAGACTAAGAATGGTCTGAGTCTGCAGTGAAACAGTGTTATAAGTTGAGTTTCATAGTGTCATTTCTCACTTTTCTTCAGTAAAGTGACTGCAGTGATTATATTTGTGCCAATGCTTCAAGTGGAAATGCTTTGCCAAATAAATAATTTGCCACATTGTATTGAAATTATGTTTCAATGCAAATACAGCAAAAATGATTCAGAATGTGTCATGGTGTAATTAGAAGCCAAAACCTTTCATTTTATGGCTGCTTTTAAACCAGGTATTTGAAAGACATAGCAGTTAAAGTGGAAGTCTAAGCATCAGTAGCAGTGTTTAATAGAAAAGCTTCCAATGAAAAGAAGCGAGCAGTGAAAGCTATGTTTAGAGTGATAAACAGTACCGGGAAACAATACTGGGCTTTTTCAACCTTCCAATATAAAATACCAAATGCAAGTTGAGTCTTAATTATACCTACAGCAATGGCCTACATATAATGAAGACTGAATGAGCTCAGACCGCATATAACAGTGAAGGACAGCCTTTTTTGTGTGCTGTAATCATAAAATTAAACTCCCAGTGTATAGTAAAAATGAAGTAGCTTATGTCCCACTTGCCAAAAGCTTGCTGATGATTAGAATGCCTCTACAAATGGCAATTCCCTGCTTATATTTATTTCAGCACAAACCCTTGAGTCTTATTTATACCTTTATTTTATCTTTTTGTAGGCCTGCAATTTTGGTTTTATTGTGTCGTATTAATTTCCCCTGAAGTGACATTATGATAGGAGCAGAACAGATGGAAATCCAGGATTGTCCTGGCAAAATTCATCATGAAAAATGCATCTGACACCTGTGTAAATTGCCTAATCATCTTTTCCTAATAAGCTCCCCCCATTAATTATGCACAACTTCCACAATGCAATCAAGATAAAAGTAAATCTGATGACTTAATACCCTTCAAAATAATTACCCCCCCCCCCCCCCCCCACGTTACCACCCTCCTCTCATCCCACCAGCCCACACCAATCTCTGGGACAGCTTTTCTTCTGATATCTTCCCCTCCATCTCGTCCAGGATTCTAATCAGGATTAGAAAATAGAAAATACCAAATGTGGCCTGTTGTCTGGTTCAATAGATTTGCCTACAAAGTTAAATTGACTGAAATTACAGCTTACTTTAGTAACTGCAGTCAGATGCCTGTGTATTTTTTTGGTTGTTATTTTGGTGAGCTATTAATTTTAAAATTCTATTACACTTTAGCCCTCTTATTTCCTTGTATGGTAAATATTCAATTCAATTCAATTTATATAGCGCCAAATCACAACCTAAAGTCATCTCAGGGCACTTTTACAAGGAGCAGGTCTAGACCACGCTCTTCAATTTACAGAAAGAGAAACCCAACAATTCCCCCCATGAGCAAGCACTTGGCAACAGCGGGAAGGAAAAACTCCCCTTTAATGGGAAGAAACCTAAGGCAGACCCTGGCTCTGGGTGGGCGGCCATCTGCCTTGACCAGTTGGGTTGAGAGAGAAAGAGAGAGAGGGGTGGGGGGGTTGTACACAATGAAAGAAAACAGCAACAACAACAACAATAATCAGCAAGCAGCAACAAACAGCAGCAATTGCAGGCGCTGCATTCTGGACCAGCTGCAGAGTCAGGGCAGCCTGATAATATTGAGTTACAGTAATCCAGCCTAGAAGTAAAAAATGCGTGGATTATTTTTTCTGCATCTTGTTGTGAAAGGATATGTCTGATTTTAGAGATATTACATAAGTGAAAAAAGGCAGTCCTTGAAATTTGTTTTATGTGGGAATTAAAGAACATATCCTGATCAAAGATAACTCTCCTTACAGTAGTGCTGGAGGCCAGGGTAATGCCATCTTGATTAGCTAAATCATTAGATAATGTGTTTCTAAGGTGTTTAGGGCCAAGCACAATAACTTCAGTTTTGTCTGAGTTTAGTAGCACAAAATTTCAGGTCATCCAGGTCTTTATGTCCTTAAGGCATGCTTAGAGTCTGGTTAACTGATTGGATTCATCAGGCTTCATTGATACATGTATTTGGGTATCATCTGCATAACAATGAAAATTTATGGAGTGTTTCCAAATAACAGCTGTTTCTACCCAGCATATCTTGATATCAACTAAAATGTTACTTTTCTGGACTTCCTGGCAGCAAAGGCATCAATGGTGTCATCATAAGACACCTGCCTAGACACGTCACTGTTGATGCTCTTCAGGGCCAGTCCATTTAAACGCTCCTGTGACATGCTTGACCTCAGGTAGGTTTTGATGAGCTTCAGTTTGGAGAAGCTCCTCTCTGCTGTAGCCACTGTCACAGGAATTGTGACCGCAATCCTCAGGGCCACCCACAAATTAGGGTAAACTTCCTTGAGTTTCTTCTCCTGTATGAAGCTGAGGAGTTCGAAGGTTGTCATATTACCTTTTTTCATGTCTGGAAAACACTGCAGTTCCTGTACTAGTTCCTTCCAGCCCAGATCTTACTGATCGCCACAGCTTAGGGTGTTGCCGAGTATTTCACATTGTTTTTTTTAGCTCTTCACTGGGCAGCTCAGGGAAGTTGACAAGCACACCAAACTTCTTCTCACCTTCACTCAATGTCTGGAATCTTTCCTGCAGTGACACAATGGAGCTATCCACCACAACATTGAAAAAGGAAATTTCCATTTTCTTGAGCGCTTCCATCATTTCCTCATCAGGAACCTCGTAGAACTGTCATTTAGTTTTTCATAATCTCTTCTGCTTAAAGGTCCAGTGTGTAATATTTAGAAACATCTAAAAGAACAGACTTGGTAAAAAATTGAATAGATCATTTAAAAGTGCATTTTAATTAGTGTCTAATCATCTGAAAATAATAATTGTGATGCTTTTGTTACCTTAGAAATAAGGCATTTATATCTACATAGGAGCGGGTCACGCTCGTGGGGGCTGTCATGTTGGTTTCTACAGTAGCGCTGAACGGAAAAAACTAACACAAACGCGTTTTAGATTCAGTGGGCGAGTACCGGATATGCATCGGCTCTAAAACGAAACGGGAAAAAAAGAACGGACCAAACATTTTGTATCGTGAGAAGATTCAGAACCAAAACCTGATAAATGAAGGATGATACTTATTTAGAAAATTGTCATTGTCATTGAAACACAAACAGAAGAAGCTGCTGGTCTAATAAGAGACAACAGGGAGGTGACGTGGTGCTAATAACCTAAAGATTTATTCATTTTCTGTGGCAGTAAAGACAACGGACTGATAACTAAGGTATTTAGTGCTGGTGATGAGCTAAGGACAGTAAGTCAGGGTAATGAGTTAATGTGAAAGATAAACTGAGGAGAAGTCTGCTCATCACTCAGTTAATATAGTCTGTGAATATTTTTCATAGTGCTCCATAATTTCATTGTTTGCTGCTAATCTGTCATTTAGTAGCAAATGTACACATTGGGGGCAAAGTTAGCTTATAGGTCAACACAAGTAACCCCGTTTCAATGTTGGAAAACATGTAACGTTAATTGCTACCACAGCTTTAATTTTACATTTATCAGTCAGAAGTATTATAGGACGTAGCATAATGTATTACAGGTTATGTGACTGTGTCACGTAACTATTTTCTTGATGTTACTGCTGTTTCTGCAGCTATGAGAGAGCTGCTGCAGCATCGATGCATAGTGTTGCCTTTATCTTCATAATAGGTCAGGAGTATTTCACCATGTGCCATTAATGGCTGCAAATACAGAGGTTTTCATTACAACCAAAGACAACAGAAGTTGATTTCACTGAATAGCTACTTGTCTCTGACTGAAAGTGTGTTAATGAAATAATCTGATCTAGTCTGTTGTTGGAATGAAAATCAGCAGTTTCTGATAAACACATTAGATAGATATTATTAGATTATAATAGTAAGTTCATTCATGTGCTTTTTTTTGTTACATTTTTCTCAGGCACTGTGGGTCAGCATTATTCACCATGTCTGTGACATTCACAGCCGTCATATCAGAAGTATTGCAGACCAAGTCAGGAGAGGTCTGGGTAAGTGATAAACATCTATTTTCCTATGTAGCATATTAACTTACCTGTAAGTCCTACTCTTGGTTAAATAGTGTTATTTTCACATGTTCAACTGTATGTATGTATGAAATAGTAAATAAACTCTATGTGTCCCTGCAGCTGCTGCTCTAAACAGCAGTGAATCATGGGTGTCGTTCCTGCTATGAGAGCATCTTCATCCAGAGCAGTAAACTGAATACCTTTGGTGTGGTTTTGGTTTGACCCCTGTCTGCTATTATACGTGCAGCAAATTGACTGCTTTTAGCTGAACAGACTAATGATTTGACAGTTTATTTTGAAAACAGAATAAACTGTAAAAATGTTTGAAAAATGTTTGAACAGTAAAAGATTGAAAAAGATGTCCAAAAATGTTTCTGTTAAATAAAAGATATTTATATCATAAATGTTATTTTTAGTGTTGTTTTTTATATTTTTATTTTGTTGTTCAAACTAGTAAATTGCAGTTGACATAACCTGAAGTGATGAAAATAAATCCATAACATGTTCTACAATGCCCTGTTCTGAGGATCAGTGGTATTCAAACTTCACTACTGTTTCATGTTGCTTCATAATATATAAATAACGAAAATATAAATCAATAGTGGAAGTGGTAATGACAATATACTGATACTGCAGGGAAGTACTGTCATTGTATATCAAAGCAATTATTACAGCACATGTGATTAATATCTTTTATTTGGTAAACTTGCACATTTAAATTGAACAAATGAACCCTGGCTGCCTCTGAAGCAGTTCACTGGTGAGCTGCCCCTGTTCTCCTCCAAGATCTCTTCAAGAATTCTGAAATAAATAAAAACAGGAAAAACACAGATAAGGCTTAGTAAGTAAGTGTTCTACAACTTAAGTAAGTCTACAACAACATGTTTTTTTTAAAAGTCAAAATAGTGCTGCTCATTGGTGAACTATATCTTATTTATACTAGAGATGCATTTCCTGCGGAAAATGCGTGTGAATGCTGAAAACTGAATGAATTGCAAAGCACTGCTGAAAATACTAAACACTTGTTCAGGATTCCCATTTGTACAAATAGAATGTGATTACCAAATCTCTTAAATGTAACATGCCATGGTAGATAATAAGTAGTATGGTGCTGTTTTATTTCTGATCACAAGGTGGTGCTATTGCTGCCATGAAGCAGTATGTTGTGCAGATTCTCATGGAAAACCTCCCTATCAAGTTTAAAGACAACAGAATTGCTGAAATATCATGTTATAAGGTGACTTTAGCGCTCCCTGTGGGTAGAATTCTGTGAAATTTTACACACTTCTGTGAGGTAACGTTGTGTACAACATCCCCAAATTTGGTCACGATCCGATTCATTATTGAGGAGTTATCAGCCATTAAGTGCATTAGGCCATGCCTCCAAACGTTTGTTAGCCAATAACAGACAAACGGTAAGTGATATCTCAAAACAAATGAATAAGTCTTGTTCAGGGTCCTCCAAGTATGGTATGTACCAAGTTTGGTGAAGATTGGATGAAATATGAGCCGACAGCAGCAAAACATATGTTTATGAAAAAAAACAAAATGGCAGAAAATTTTTAGAGACGCAAATGGGCGTGGCCTATATCATTCTAATCAGGGTCATGCAAGGAACATCCTGACCAAAAAGCTTTTTGATAGGACTTACCGTTCATGAGTTATTAGCCAAAACGCAAAACATCGAATAACTGACCACATGGTGGCGCTATCGATACCATATTTTAATATGTTAAGCACGTCCAGGTGGGACACCTGTATATTAAATATAAACATTCTAGCACTTTTAGTTTTAGAGATATTAGCTTTCAAGGAAATCCTCCCATAGACTGCCATTATAAATTTTAATATTTTTAAAAATTCATATAAAATCAATGATTTATGATAAAAAGCTGAAGGTAGCACACTTCTCCTTAAAGAGCTGAACATTTTGATATATGAATGGTGTCTGTAGCTCAAAGTATAGAGCAGTTGAAACCGGACAAAAAACGTACGAAAAAAAAATATAATAATAATAATAATAATAAATAAAGGTTTGGATAATAATAATTCAGTAACGTTAGTGTTGCTGATGTTTTCAGTAGCCTCTTTTATACAGAGAAGCCGCATTATAGCTGTAAATCCGAGGGGAGGACATTTCTCTTTGTTTGATAGCGTAAAAAGTGAAGTTAGACTTTATTCCTGACTCATAATAAAAAGACGAAAGAGCAGCTGAGTGAGCTAGAGGCTGAGCTGTTAGTGAAGAAGCCGGTGAATCAGATCAATAAACATTATTTTCTAATTGTTTTACAGCTGTTAGCTTCTAAAGCACAAACACACCCACACGCCTCCTAACCCTGCACCGCCTGATGTGGTCTGAACCCTAACCCTAACCCCACAATTTGCAATGTTATCCTGCCAATGCTGACGTTATCTGCTAACGTTAGAGTAAAATAACCGTTAAATTTTGTTTAGCATTACGTAGCTAATGTTAGCTTGTAAAGCACTCATAATTGCTATCTTCCTTGCTAGCTATATCCTATAGTATTATAGACTAAACTAGAAAATTCCTGCAGCAGAAATTTTGAGAGTGACACGGGCCGGTGCCGGTGGGTCATGTGTGAGGGAGCTCCAGCAGCTGATGGGGAACACTTATCAGGGAGGAGCTGATGGTATTTGTGTCATTGATGCTCTGTTATGATTTCAGGCAGCGGTATGGCCGTTAATTATTAGTGATGATCAATAATTACACTTAGTGTGTTTTTCTGTATCATGTATACTCAAAACATGAAAATATATATAAACATATATATAATTCTAATATTACTATATATTACATTGACTTTTAAGTCATGATGTGGAGTCACAACATGTACATAATAAATATAATTTATGGGTTTTCTATATCACCAGGAGCACACCTGTACATTATGAATACATTTCTTAATACATTTCAAATATTGAAACAGAACACACCTTAGACCAACAGTTGTTCTTCATGTGTTTATTTATATGACAATCTGCCCTTTCACCCTCAAATGTGATTAGAGAAACTGCCCCATAAAAACCTTTTACATGGACAAAATGAAAGAAACTTTAGGAGGAGCAGCAGAAGTGAGATGTCTCTTATGGCACAGACAAAGACAGACGGAGGGAAATTTGGCTGCAGGGTGATCGTCTTGCATGTTCTCTGAAAATACGCAAAAACAAAGAAATCAGTAAGACAGACAACATTATGGTAGCATGAATTAACTCAAATTAAACTCATCCACATGGATACATTTATAAATGTTCCTTACTTGTCTTCTGCTGGGTTGTTGTCTTCAGCTGTGGTCCTCTGGAGGTCTTCTTCCTAGATCTCATGTCATCCTTCCTACAATAACAAAGACATAATTCAGTTACAGTTTTCAAAGTGCTATGTGTGTGTGTGTGTGTGTCTGTGTATATATATATATATATATATATATATATATATATATATATATATATATATATATATGTTTTTTCTTGATGTGAATTGACATAGGCGTCTACCAGAAGATAATAAGAGGATGTAAAAGAGGCATTATTGTGGAAATAAATATTTATCAGCTTTTACTTTCCGGTCAAAATAATATATAATATGCTTGAATAAAAGTAACTTTAAGACAAAATTTGCTGCAAAGGGTATGAATCATTTCAGGCTTCACTGTATGTATATAGTCCAATAGATAGTATAATATAGATATGAAACAATATATACGTAGTTCTCCGGGTGTGTAATTTTAAGTCGGGTGTTTATATGAACAGTAAAAGAAGGTTTTTTATCTCACTGAAAAGGATTTCTCATAGCGGACTTTTACTTGTAAGAAAATAATCTGAATACTTCTTCAACCAACAGCATTACGTTACTACACTAACAGTATTTACAGCACGAAGGTCAGTTTTAATCTGTGATATCATCTACCTGTTTGGCCAGTGAGCCTCACTGCCGTTCAAATACACCAGACTCCTTTGACAGAAAGACTAAATTTACTTAGCAGAGCACAGATCTACCACACAGTCTCTTTTTTGGCGTTAATGTGAGGTACTTTGCTTCAGGAAGGGATCTGATAACTTCTTCAACCGCTGAAACTCACCCAGTCACACACACAGACTAAGCAGCTAGCTGCGCTACAGCAGCACCTCCCGTTACCTTACCATCTTAAATGTGTGTTTTTTTCAAAGGAGTCTGGCTGCTATATAGCGCGGCTATTTTCGGTTAATGTAAACAAAACGGACCTTACTTTTCAACAGAGACGGTCTATCTCGATACAAATCATATTAATGATGTCCTCAAACACTTTTCACATCACTCTGAACGTGACAGAAGCAAACTCAGCACTTTAATGGACGTTGACAGCACACTGAGTCACAGTTTAGCTGTATGTATAGTGTTCTTGCTCAGTACCACTGTATACTTTTTGTCCATATTAATCATTTATTCCCCAAAATATGAGAGAATAATGTCTAGATTCAAGAATAATGTAGGCTAATGCTACTAAGATAACAAAGTTGAAGAGAAAAATATTCACTTACCTCAATCAGATGATTGTTGTTGTGTTTGGTAAGCAGCCCCTGTGATTCAGGCAGATTAGCTAACACTTAGCTTCGTGCACATAGCTTCGCACACACCGGGGCACTCACACGCACGCACGCAGGCCCACACACATACGCAGAGATTTACTCTGCTCCCCATGGCAACCCGCACGCGTTCTCGTACGCGTGCGTGTGTGTTGGTGTGAAAATTTGTCAAAGTAGCTAAAAATGTTAGCTCCGTGAGCCTGTCAAAAAAGGCATTTTTGTAAAAGAATCGTAAGTCCTATCAGAAATCTGAGCAGACCAGGACAACCACAAGATCTTTCTGCACAATACTGGTGATCTTCAAGTCCCTAGACCCAAAAATGTGGACAGGACAGTGAGAGAAAAAAGGGTGTCAGCTCTGCTCCTGAAATCTCCTCCTTAATTAATATGGGAGTCTATGGGACAGTTGGCCGGTAAACCCTTCACAAAACGGCTGACAGTTCAAATTCTGTTTGTGTCTGAGCTACGGTTGATGATTTAAAGGACAGAGCACAAGTGTGCCTACTACTGTGGAAAAAATTATTTGTGTAGACTAAAATATGTGGCTAAAAGGACGATTTATCCAGAAATTTTTCAGAAAAATTTAAACAGCCTCTTCCACTCTAAGCGATGACATCACGCACTCTAGCTCTGAACATTCCAGCAATACACACTAATGTTAAACTCAAAATTTATCCAAAATTGTGCATGAAACTTTAAAAGTCACAGATCAAAAAGTATAAAAGATACTCAAAAAGTATATACAATACTAGTAAATACAAGTTTAATAGCTGACAACTTTGTGAACATTTTAAAGTTTGAATGAAGTCTGTAGCTCAAAGTATGGCGAAGTAGTTGAAGCTTGAAATTGCCCCTAAAATGTGGACATTTTTTGACCCCTCCCCATTCATTTCCTATGGGAAACTTTTCGCAGTTTTTCACGACGAAAGCCGCACATTTTGATGTATACTTCGCATGGGTTTTCTCAAAGCTGCGGGACTAGTTACGCGCCGAAATTTTGTACGGAAGAGGAATAAGTGACTCGTGCGATACCCCGTGTCACTAATAACTAAATACATCTTCACTGCTTCCCTTGACTTGTTAGAAATGTTCAGAGTTGTCCTGGACGATGAAGTCTTCAGCAAATAGCCTCTTGTCCGTGAAGGCCACCGTAGTCTTAGGGAGGGGAGGGGGGAGCAGCGGAGTGCTTCAATCTAGAACCCCACCGTTAGAGGCCGCTATTACACACTGGACCTTTAAGGACAGCCTCTACATTCATTTTCTCACACATCTCCTTGGCACACACTTGAGCGGAAGAAAACCCACTGTCTCTGTAGGCTACAAGGGAGGCTTCAGTTTTTTTTTAGACGGTCAACTGCAACATCCATTTCCATATTTACTGACTGCAATAATTTGCTGACATGGTGAATCTTAGTCACGATGTCATGCCACACCACAGTGCAGATTGAAAATCTGTGAGATCCAACCTCCTCAGCTAGAGTCTGTGCCACAATTTTTATTGTTGGGTCTGTGGTATTGTCCCTAACCTCTGTAAAGGCATCTCTGATTTCTGCAGCCTGGTATCTCACAGCTCCTACACTCTTGATTCGACTCTCACATCGTGTATCTGACCAGGATTTCAGGGTTGTGGTCACATGTTTTTTTAAGGTGAACAATCGCTGGGTAGAGGCTGACAACAGTGTGAACAACTTCTGCAGGTAGCCAAGGTAGCAAGTGGCATCTGGAGAGCTTTTTGCTGTATCAGCTACCACCAGATTCACTGTGTGTGCTCCGCATGGCACAAATAAAGCCCTTGGGTTTTTTTTCCAGAAGCCTGGCTTGGACTCCCTTCTTCTTCCCTTTCATATTTGCTCGATTATCATAAGACTGCCCTCTACAGTCTTCAAATGGGATGCTTAGCTCTTCAAGTCTCTTGAGGATGAGGTTTGAAAGGCTTTCTCCAATGGACTCCTCTGCCTCAAGGAACCCCTTAAAATACTACTAAATATACTATTTGTGGGGTGTCCTCAGCTGCAACATATCGAATGATGACAGAAAGTTGCTCTTTATGGCTTAAATCAGGGGTACAATCCAAAATGATTGAGAAGTATATATCAACTCTGTCTATTGTTTGGCCCTTGTCGAGACGAGTTTCAAATTCTTTCTATGAGGCCATGTGCTTCAAATGATCTGGGCTGTTCTCATGAGATTTTGGTATGTTGTTGCAATTTTTCCAGTCATTTAGTCCATCAGTGATTAGTTTGTATGTTTTCTGTGAAAGAGCTTGCAACAGAAACAGTATAAACTGTTGTTTTTAATGGAATATACTATCCAACTACTCTTCAACCTTTCTCCATTGGTTAACTGTCTCTAGACGTAGTGATGATGGCAAATTCTCCCATCTTCTCTTTTTGGAAATTCAAAGTGATGTTAGCTGATATGGGCCTCTGTGGACTAACTCCACCTCACCTTATCAGACAGAGATGGCCAGATTCCAGGGTCTAAAGGTGCTGCCTTGAGAGGCTCACATACTTCAAGATGTGTTGACACTAGGGTGTCCTCAGGCTGTTGAATAGTGCATGTTGTGCTTGTTCCTTCACCTGCAAGAAAATCAAACATATATGCAAATAAATATTAGTCCTTCAGTTTTAGTAAGGTCACAAAATGGTTTACAAATTACAGGGCACGAGGCAATGAACATGTCTGAAGCATGAATTATGAATAAGAGTAGTATTGTTCTGTAATGTCACTGCAGCTGTAGCAAGCAATTCCAGAACTCACCTGCTTCATGTTGAACTTCAGGGGTGGGTGTTGTGGTGGTAACATTAGTAGAGCTGCTGCTGCTGCTGCTGCTGCTGCATGAGGCCAACATTGAAGTGTCCACAAACAAACTTACATGCTTCAAAGAGTCATGTTTGTATGGATGTATCAGAAGGCCCCTCTCCAGCAGCTGTTTGAGGCCTCTGTAGATATTTTCTGAGTGCATCTTAACAGATATAGAGAGTAGATATATTTATTACTATACCAGCAAGAATAAATAAAAACACAACTACTGCAGCTGGCATTTTCATCACTTTACTTGACTACTGTCTGAATGTCTGCATAAAGTCAAGTAGGTACAGTAGGAGGAGGAGAACTAAGCAGCAGAAGCAACAGCGACAGTGTTTTAGCTATATTTAATTTTTTTTTTTTTTAAAATGAAGCCAGATACACGACACAAGTGAGCTTATCAGCCCATCTCCAGCAGATGGAGATGCATATGGGCCTCCTCCGTTCTCCTCTTTCTGTTTTGAGCACCAGAGGGCTTGGACGGTATTTTCACTTCGAAACCTGTCATCACATCACCCTTATCGTTTTGTTTGGATTGTATCTGAGAAACCAGTGTCATGTTACCATGTCATATAAAATGTCAAGCCAAGTATTAGTAACGTTAAAAACCTTATGAGCAGGGACAGGTAAACTCTGCTACTTACCACTGCAGCAGTCAGATCAAAGTGGTGATCTCAGGTAGTTGCGCAGTTACATTTTGATGAGGCGTATAAGGTCACTCGGAAATTAAAGTGTCAACGTATGGTGCTGATTTATTTATGATCACAAGGTGGCGCGATTAGTGCCATGATTCAGTATGTCGCGCACATTCTCATGGAAAACCTGCCTATCAAGTTTCATTCCGTTAAAGACAACAGAATTGCTGAAATATCATGTTATAAGGTGACTTTAGCGCCCCCTTTGGACAGAATTTTTTTCATACTTGTGCTCCCGCTCCAAAAGCATTCTTATCTGCTGTCTGAGCTCAAAAACTCGAGACAAAACTTTTCTCATGACAGCCACCTTGCTTCATTGTGAAACAGCACAACTTGGTGTTCAGCTCCCATCTCCTCACAGATAGCAGAGAAGACTGGTCTTTATATAATTGACTACACCTATAATGTCAGTCATAACCTCATTTAATTCAGAGGAAAGGTGCCTCTCTGTGTATGACACAGTGTGTCCACTCAGCATTGGGTGAGGCCTTTTCGATGAGTGCTGAAGTCCTTTTCTCATTCCTGCCATGGTCTGTGCAGCATCAATGCACACACCGATGGAGTTCTCACACTTTAGCACATTCTCAGTCAGGAAGCAGTCCAGCATTTTGAATAGCTCTTCAGCTGTGGCTCTGTCTCTGACATATTTTTTTAAAAAAAAGTGTATGCAAAAAAATATCCCTCACACAGGGAGTTTGTCATGTCAAAACATATATAAGACACAAAGAAACAGTCTTTGTTTCAGTGTGTATCAGCGTGATTGTGGTGTAATATTTTTAAGTGACGCCTTAATTTCCTTAAATCCCTGTTAAACATTTTTACATGGTGTCTCCTTAGAGTTTGATCACTGCACTCCATATCTCCTGCTCTGTGCTGTGTGTGCGCGTGCTCTGTGCAAAAAAAACCCTACAACATAGAGCTAATACTACTCTTGACAATGACAGCGCCGCCCACTATAGTCGATGTGCAATTACACTTTATTCTAGTACGGCAAAAAAAAGCATGTTCTCCAGGGTTACACGAGCCTATCTAAACCTTTTGACTCTGAGGATCATGCAATATTGAAGTAGGACTGTCAAAACAAATTGTCTGTCAGTTTGAAAATGATCTATTAGCCAGATCTCAGTGTGTGCAGGCAGAAGATATCACCTCTAGCTCATGTCACAGCCTACTAGGCTGAGTGCAGGTAGGCAGGCACTTGCATGAATGCCGCTCATGAGCAGATTCTCTGCCTCCAGTGCCACCAGCGTTCTTCTTGGTAATTTTTCTTTTTGTTCTTCACCAGTCGAGCTGCTCCTGGTCATCTTTGGTTGTTTTTGTGAGTCTTCCCTTGATGGTGATTTTGTTTTTTGTTGTTACTTAAAAATGCTGACAAAACAAAACTCGTGTTTTCAATGCAAAGTCAAAACCACTGCCTTTTTCTTCTATCACCTCTGTTCATAGCTCTGAGATAGAGTCTGTATCTCAATACAAATAAATAGGATTCATAATGGATTATTCTCTCTTAAGCCTCACATTCAGTAACTGGTGAAAAAACTAAACTTAAAATTAGGTTTTTATTTTAGAAATGAGTCATGTTTTTCCTTCAAGGCCAAAAGGAGACTTGTTGCTTCCAACTTTATATCTGTGCTGGACTATGGCAACGGTATATACATGCATGCATCTTTGCAATGCCTAACTGGATACTGTCTACTATGGAGCACCGAGGTTTATTACAAATCTTAAAGCTCTTACTCACCAGCATACACATGAATACTAACTCATTGTATGCTTGAATTGGATGGTCTGTTTTGTCCACCCATAGAGTTAACCATTGGCTCTGCTAACCTCTGCTTGAAATCAGGTGCAAAATAACCTGAATCTTTGGAATCTGGTCACACTGGATAGATTTTAAGTAATCCTAAATGACTTGGAGGCATTTACTGGCTGTAGATGTTTTGACTGACAACATATTGCCCCAGTTTGACCCCTGATGTTGAGGACTTGCAATGAATACTGATGAATATCTTTAATATTTCATAAGTCTGTAATTTATTTTCATTTTAAATTGTCATATTATGTCTTTTATATCTGTTAATTGTGCTTCTGTCTGACTTGGCCAGGACATCTTGTAAATGAGATTTTTAATCTTGATGAGACTTTTCTTGGTTAAATAAAAATAAATCAATCTGAACAAAGAGAAAATGCTAAACTTATTTGGATGCTGCTGTTTTGTTCTATGTGCATAATGGTACTGCGATTATGGTGTTTTGTAGTTGATTCCTACTGGAATCTCCTCTATTCTCCACTGTCATTTTTCTCACACCTCAGTTTAAAAACTTAAACATATTTAATTCATATCCTATGTAACTAAAAAATTATAGTTTCATAACCAATATGATCTACTTTCCATCTATTTATCTAACCCACCTGCCAATTATGCCAATCATGCTATCATGTAAGATATAAAATGCTAATGTTATATATGTAGAGTATGAAAAATGCAACAACGCTCAACAGAAAATGTCAAAGTTGTATGTTTTTTTAAAAAAAAAAAAATCAATAGGACGTTTTAATGGGTTTTACGTGGGTAATGATAGAGGAGGTTAAGAGGCTAGGGCATGGGTTAATGGCACTATCAGGACATAGACCAAGTTAAGTGCACAGGAAAGGTCTACCACCAGAGGTTAATTAACCTTTCTAAACCCAAGGTGTCTGAACGCACATACATATTGAATGGAAGCTGCCACAAAAAGCCTGTAGGTCATGGCTAATACATTCTGCAAGTTACAATTAAAACATCATCAGACCTACGCCTGATCTCCATTTAAGAGCCATTTATGAAGCCACAATTCAGGAGGCAATTTATTACAGTCAAAAGCCATCGGAATGGGGGGCAGTTAGGTTAGCAGACATGTAATTTCAGTCAATGCAAAAGCAGTGATTGGGAAGGAAAGGCCAGTGATGCAAGCAGCGAAGCACTTACAGCCTCTACCATTTCCTCCTTCTTTATGTTAGTGAATACAACAATGAGAGAACATGGAGATATGTTAGATGGCAAGAACACAAAAGTCCTCTGGCAGCTTTATGGCCTGTATATGTGAGGTTTGTTTGTTATTCATTAGAAAGACATATGTTAAATCTGCAACATGAAATATTTCCATGTAGTAGTATTTACCAGTAGATGATTAACCAAGTTACAGTTAGCTTTCTGCAGTGAACTGATGTTTTAAACATCATGTCTCTATCAAGTATACTCATTACTAGGTTTCTGATGGCCTTTTTCAGTATATGTGCATGACAAAGATTTAAGACAAGTATTACTGTGACATCTGAGTGTTATGATAACTGAATAACTGAATTCAGTAGAGAAAAAAATCTGACCACTAGCTCTATAGGTGTTGAGCTTTCAGCTTAATCACATAATTTTCATCAACAAAATAAGTTTTCCCAGTTTTCACGGAACTGTAGTTGTTCATATTAATTTGAGTACTTTTACACCATATGGTCTTAAAAATCTGTCTGCTGTGTAAATGATTCATTTGATTATCTTTCATTATGCTCTATATAACTTAGAAGATAGATTCAACATGTGAAAGATTACTATAATAGGTAAAGAAGTAGCATTAGAAGTTATAATTTACGTTAGCCAATAAAAAGAGAAAGCTTGTTAACAACTACCATATGTTTAAATTAATTGCATTTAATGATTGTTAATGTACATTAAGTGAGGTATAATCAAAGAAAACCACATTTTGCTAACCAATCAAATGCAATTCAACTACTGTGTCTGTGATTATATGATAATCATGCATCTTTCAACATGTGTCCAACATATCATGCAAATGTAATTAAAAGTAATGATCACGGTGAAATGTGCAACTGAAGTCAGAGATCACTTGTTCCTTTTCCGCAGGAGAAACGCCCCCTCACACTAGTCTCATAAAACAGCATACATGCTACGCTCTTTCTCTCTTGTTCTTTTAATTTTTTGCTCGTCTTCAAGCTTTTTCACATTTTAGCTCGCTCGTTTTTGTTTGTTTCTTAACTTAGCCCTTTTCTCAGTTTTTGTGTTGCTACCCTTTGTTTACAGTGTAATCCGGGAACACCATGATGTGGTGGCCATTCCATGTCACTCTCCCCACCTTACAAGCAGCTGTAGCAATCTGCTCTCTCTCCTGGCGATGATGGCCCATGGTAGAAGATCGCCATTTGGTCGTCATCTGGCGATGGTCCTGTGAGCTTGGTCGATCTTAATGCCATTGGTACAGTGCATGTGCAGGAGCTCTGGGGTGATTTGGTGCAAAAAGGAGAGTGTCCCGACCCTCACTTCCCTTGGGGAAACTGACAAACCGTAAGTTGTTGCGCTGACTTCTGTTTTCCAGATTGTCAATTTTGCAGCAAAGTTGTTCAACTTCGGTCTTAGTGCCTAGACGGTTGTTTTACAGAGCTTTATCAGCAACTTCCAGAAAGTCCAGTCTGCCTTCTACATTGCCAATGCGTTTTATTTCTGCTATCTTGCTTTCAACAGCCGTGGTTGCCTGCTGAATGATGCTGCTGATGTTGAACTTTGGACTGGATGGACTTGTTAGCATTAGTGCTGTGAGCTAGTCTGGATCTAGCTGCCATGTTTGAACTGTTTCTCGTGGGACTATCGGGTGTTTTTGCTTGGTTAGGCATTTTTGGTGGTGTCTTTTGATATTACGATTAGAGAGAGGTCAATTTGCATCGTATATCTCACTCAATCATGAAGTAAATTGCATCCACAGCTGGAACTCTCTATCAAGCTGCCATATTCGCTACCCTCCTCACATGACCATCTGGATCAAACTTGCTTTACACATGACAGGTGATGGCCTACCCTAATATGGGACAGTGATGACTTGGCTGTTGAGAAGGACCTCCTAGATAGTATGCTAAACCATCAAGCTGGTTTTGTGGCTTTGGGTGACCAAGCACTATTCTGATGATTTTGTGTTTTAATGACTGTAGTCAAATCCCAAACTGATTTTATTTAGGTTGAAATCTAGTGGCGATAATGGTTGTGATATTACATTATTTAGTGATATTTGGGGATCCTTTAAGGCAGTGTTTTTCAACCTTTTTTGAGCCAAGGTACATTTTTTGATTGACAAATCACAAGGCACACCACCAGCCAAAATCGTGAAAAAATGAAACTTTGTAGCCTATATTAACAATATAAAGTCATTCTCTTCAAATTCTCATTCTCGTCTTGAATAGGAATCAAATAAACACAAACACTTGAAAAGCTCACCTCACACAGATGTGTTGTGGAAAATGGGAGCAATGTCAAAATAGCTTTGTTTGTCAGAATGGGGAAGTCCTTGGCAGTGACCAACCAAAAACAATGGCATTGTAGGCAGGAAGTATTAATGTCTCTGCCGCAGTGTGGGACTTTTTTGATTTAGTTACAAGTCTAGCAACATGGTAGCTAGCTTTAAGGACTCTCATTTACCTTTGTGGTTTTTCTTGTGAAAGTCGCCTGTTTCTCCATGTGTTCACACAGGCAGGGCAAGGCAAAGCAAGGCAAGTTTATTTGTATAGCACATTTCAACAACAAGGCAATTCAAAGTGCTTTACATAGTTCATAAAAAGCATTAAAACAGAATATAAAAGCAAGACAGGTAAAAAGACATAAAAACAATTAAAATTTAAAAAAGAAGCTAAAAAGGAAATAAGACAAAAGAAGAACTGAGAATTGCAGACCTACAGTTTCCTGGGAGTTAGTTCCAGAGTTTGTTCCAAAACTGAGAGCTGCTTCCCCATGTTTAGTTCTGACTCTGGGGACAAGTAGAACTGATCCAGACGACCTGAGAGGTCTAATTAATTTAGGGGTCTCAAATGAACCGGCCCAAACAAGGGTTCATGCCCAGCACTTAGAATCTTAAACCTAGAAAACTTTTGACCTGAAGAAGGTCGCAGTGCTGGCAACACATCTCCAGTTGCCTTAAGGACCATTTGGTTTAAAATTGAGGAGTCAATGTTAGAAACCAAGATGTCAGCAAACAAATTCGTTAAATCTTTAACAGGTCTGGCGAGAACATGGGGGTTGTTTGTCGCAATCAGCATATGGCTGCACACATAACAATGGTTCTTGGATTCAGCAACATACTTGGCATACAAATACCAAAAATTAATTGTGTACATGGTGGAATGTGACATCCCTCCAGAGATCAGTCCCAGCCATGCATCCTGAGCGTGGTTGATGAGATCATCTTCCATAGACTGGGTTCCTCTGAACAATTGTAGATAAGGACGGACAGTAGGCAAGAAACATATGCAAATTGGTATTATCAAAACAGTCACACAGAGCATCACAGTCATCACTCTTTTACACAGTGACCAGTAACACCACCACTGTATGAAGGATATGGTTGCTGGAGTCTCCTGTGCTGGTGATGGAGGTTGTCTGCTTCTCTGGGACGCCATGACTTCAGTATTTCCTGAGTCCACCAGGTGGCAGCAGTCTGACAACCTCTCAACTCCTAAGTCCTCAGGGCCCACTTTGAAAGAACACCTAAATCTTCACTGGTTTGAGACAGCACTGCACCTCTATCTGCATAGCACCCCTTGTGTAGCCAGACTTACAGGTCACCTGAGGAGTGGCTGAGAAGGCAGTACAGATTCACTACTCACTCACTGGTGGCACTGGTTTACAATGTGCCTTGTGTCTCCACATGGTTCAGCCCTCAACTCAAACTGTTGTTGGAGTGGTCAGTAGAACTATATAGGGCCCTTCCCACCGTGGTTCGGTCCACTTTTTTCTCTGGAGCACTTTGATCAGGACCAGGTTACCTGGCTTGAGATCTGATTCCGGTTGTGAAATAACAGAATAGTCTGATTTGTCCTCTCCACTAATCATGCTGATTGTATGTGGTAGGCACAGTGGTATTTAACCTGTACCCCAAGACTTTGCAACATTTTGGTAATCACTGTATTCACAAAATGTGTCCCATTATCACAATAAATCCAAAAGATGGTACAGTGTGTCTACACAAAGCCTTTGCAACAGCATCTGGATTTCCTACAGGAATTTCAATCCATTTTAAAAACTTATCCACAATCACTAATGCATATTTCTTCTCTTCACATCTAGTCAACTCAATAAAATCCATGTCAATGTACTGGAAAGGATACACAGGTTCTGGAAAAGAGCCTGACTTAACCTTATAATTTCTCTGTGGATTATTTTTTTGCACTAATCAAACATTGTGAGCAATATTTTTTGAAATAGTTCCTCAATCCATATGCTGTATACGTTTTTTCAACTAATCTCATTATCCCCCCTGACGAGACATGAGTGACCCCATGGCTCGTCATAGCTGCATAGCGATAGAGAGACTTTGGTAAAATTGGTTTACCTGCAGGTCAGATGTAAAGATCATCTGCATCTTGACTAACCCCCTTAGCCTTCCAAAACTGTTTTTCCTGTTTAGAGCTACTTTGCATGTCCATTAAAAGACCATCAGTGGTCACTCGAGCTTCATTGATCTTTATAGAGAGAGAAGGACTAACACAATCGTGGGCTGCCTTTCTTGCTGCTTCATCTGCCCGCCTGTTCCCATGAGACACACTGAATTGTTTGTATGTGCCACAAGTAAGTAACTTTAACAATAGATCCTTGTGTGTCACTGGCCGACCTGTGGATGTTATCATTCCCTGGTTCCTCCACTGCTGTGCAAAGGTAAACTAAGTGGAGAAAGTGTACTGACTGTCTGTCCAGATTGTGACCTTTTTATCTTTCCCTAACTGGCATGCTGCTGACAGAGAAATTAGAAGGCAACGCTCCAGACTCTAATACTTCATGCAGTGTAACTACAGCATAACCAACTTTGTTGCTCCCATCTACATGTTTACTTGCTGAGCCATCTACAAACATTACAATGTCTGCATCAGGCAAAGGTGTGTCAATCAAATCAGTGCAAGGTAGGGTCACTTCATCTATAATTGCCACACAATCATGGGAAGCCCTTCCGCAGGCCTTGGGAGAAGTGCAGCGGGATTCAAAACAGTACATCTCTCAATGGTAAAGTTTGGGTGCCCTAACAATGTGGCCAAGCAAGACAGGTGCCTTGCTGGTAACTTGTGAATGTTTACACTCCAGCAAAAGCAAGGAGACCGCATGAGGCACTCTAAGGATCAGTGGTCTAAACAATACTAACACAGCTGAAGTCTGTACTGCCATAGCTGCGGCCAGTACTGCCTGCAGACATCTGGCAGAGCTCTGCTTTCAGGGTCAAGTCTGGAGGAATAGAAAGCAACAGGTCTTAATTTATTCCCATACTCCTGTAACAGATCGTAGGGCTGTCCTGAAACCCCTGAGGAAGTCTCAAATATGTCAATCATCTGTGTTTGAAAGTAAATGCAAACCAGAACTGTGACTCGGGGCTCAAAGGAATTGAACGAAAAATGCATTTGCCATATCAATCACAGAGTACCAGACATTAGCTGGTTTTATGTTGTTCAAAAGAGTGTAGGGATCTGGGGTCTCATTTACAACTGTTGCGTACACACAAAACAGGGCCTGAAAGAGGCGTACGCCACTTCCCACGCAAAAGTTGTGATCTATAAAAACAAACGGGAGAATGTGCGCAGCTGTAAGTAAACTCTGACCCATGCGTACGAACATTTTGGAATCGGGAAATCGATAACTCAGATGGTGAGTTGAAGCCAGACTGTATAATAATCCTGTCAGACATTTAATTTCACTTAATATCCAACATTAATTATAGATCCACGTTATTATAAACATTCAAACCAGCAGTGTTAACTGTACCGGGGTTTATTGTGAGTCATAATTATTCTATAAGCATCTTTCAATGTGAAAATATATGAGCCAAGTCAAATCTTAACGTCCACAAATTCAGGCCTTTTATACAATTCAGTTTTTGATTGAAGAGACAACTTCTTACCTTATAAAGGAATCCGTGGGACTCCCGACCCTCTCCAGCCCGCAAGGGCCTTTATCCCTGAAAATGGCAGGAAAAGGATTTTATAGCTTCTGTTGTGCACTTTACCTCTGCTACTTTAACCCTCTGGCCTGAAAAGAGGGCCAAGAAGGACATCCAGGTATCCGGCTCGAAGAACCAATTTTGATAGATAAAATTATCAAAAAACTGAGGTTGGTTGAAGTCTAGCATCTCTTTAATTCAAATACAAGCAATAGAGACAGAGAGTGCGCAGAGTCCCTGTGGAGAATTCTGAAGAAACAAAGGAAATTCACTGGTATATATTGACGGCCTTGGGAGGCCCTTTGGTTACAGATTCCTTCTAACAGACCAAGACGAGGGGCCATGTTGCCTAATATATACATACATATGATCATGCCTGTTACACAATACATGGATTTGTCTATCAATGATCATCCCACAGCTGGACACCTGGGCATTGCAAAGACACTGGCATGCCTGCAACTGAGGTTCTTTTGGCCAAACTTGGCCTCTGATGTTAAGACGTATGTGGTCTCTTGTGCGGTGTGCCAGATCACTAAGCCAAGCCAAAGAAAACCAGCTGGTCTTATGGTCCCCATTCAGCCACAGAGGCCCTGGGAATACACTGGTGTGGACTGTGTCGGCCCACTGCTTATATCCTTGTTTTTTGGATTATTTCTCCAAGTGGATTGAAGTGAATGCAGTGAGGGAAACAACAGCTCAGGTTGCAGCCGACAAGTTAATCAGTGATGTCTTTGCCCGACATGGTGCTCCATTGTACCTCTTATCAGACAGAGGGACGTCATTTGCGAGTGATCTCTTTGAGCATGTCGTGTCAGCACTTGGGACTGAACACAGACTCACTATTGCATATCATCCGCAAACAAATTCAACTGAACTTGTTAATCACACACTCAAAATTACCAATCATGCATACATTGGAGACAAACACACATCACAAATTCATTCCCCAGATCTATTTTGCTCTGCGCACTGCACCTTATGAGAGCCTGGGTCTTAGTCCCTCTGTGATGTTGTATGGACAGGAGTTGGAGACTCCACTTGATCTTGTCACTCAGCCCATGTGGGATGGAATGGATGTCCCGGGATTCCCATACCCAGAAAACTTGAGAGCCTCACTTGGACCTTTAACAAACAGGCCTTTTCACAAGTGCTTTGTAGTGTAGTGTTCTCTGTCTCCAGTTTATTTACATGCATATGCTGTGTGACCCAATAAAGCATAAGTTCCACCTAGAGCACACCATGTAGCTGTAGCATTCTAGCACACTTGATTGGTCACAAACTATTCACATTTCTAAATAATAAAGCCCTAGGGCCCCTACTAAAAGTTATAAATAAATAAATCACATTTTACCAATGCAAAGGTGTTAGAAAGGATTCATCAGGAATCATCCCATTGTATCAAGAGCACACTTTTTTAATCAGGACAATTGCATTGTGAACATTTATCATGGTGCACTGATGTGAATCTTCCCATTCATAACCTGTAATCATACCAACATAATGCAACCTTTCTCTAATGTGCAGTATTTCAGTCCCGGTGTGACTTGTGACAGTCATAAGGACACACTGAACACTTAGTGGAATACTCACTAAGCACTTGCACATATCACACAGATCAGCTGCCCTGTGCCAACGGAATCTGTGGTCTGAGAGAACTGTAAAACCATGAAAATGAGGGACATGAGGTATATACTTTAGTGGATATTGAAACTTTGAAAGTGCCTATGTGTTCATGATTCAATTTTTTTTTTTACTGCCCCTGTTTGCTTGCCCTTGGTTCTGCTGCTTGGACTGCTGCTCAGCTCTGGACAGGGTGCTCACTGCCTGTCATCTACATCAGGTAATGTAACATCTGTCCATAAATTAGTCATACAACTCCATGTAAAAGAAACAGAACTAACTTGTTAAATTCAAGAGCAATTAAGTTATTATTATCACCTATAACAGTGCAGTGATATTGAAGCATGTGTATAGCTGTTGCAAGGGGGACCACCAAGAAATACACAGATTTTCCATGAACCAAAGCCCTATGCCAGTTTTACAAAATTTAATTTAGATGCATGTTTCACTTGTATTTATTTTCCCTGTGTAGTAAATCATAACAGCACATATTGGTTTTCTGACTATTCTTTTTCTTTTCTTTTTTATTTTGCCCAAATTTCTGTGCTTTACTCTCCCTGCTGCTGGGGGTGGCTGTGGCTCAGGGGATAGAGCGGGTCATCTAATAATCAGAAGACTGGTGGTTCGATTCTCGGCTCCTCCAGTCCACATGTCCATGTGTCCTTGGGCAAGATACTTAACCCCAAATTGCTCCTGATGGCTGTGCCATCAGTTCATGAATGTGTATGAATGATTAGATTTGTACTGATGCATGGTAGCCCCTGTACCCATTCAATGTATGAATGTGTGTGAATGAGTGAATGTGATTCGTAGTATAAAAAGTGCTTTGAGAGGTTGGAAGAGTAGTGAAAGGTTATTTTTTTGGTGAAACTGAAATGTTGTTCCTCTAAGTTCAGATCAATGACTTGTCCAAGGTAGTGGGAGTCCACTTGAAGGACAATGTGAAGAGGTTGATGCAAAAGTAAGTTTTTATATTTGTTAATCAATAGAATGGGAAGGTACAGTCCATGTACACCAAACCAGCTTGAAAATGTCTGGCTTGTTTAAGTAAGGGTTGCTTGTATTCAACATTTGCTTGCACTATTGCTGGTACTCTTTCCTCCTGCTTAATACCCTTTGCTAAAGCATGCACATCTACATGCATGGCAGAGAATACAGATCAGGTTGCGACATGCAGAACTTATTCTCAAACAAGCAAGTAGAGACACAGATACACTTGGCTCTCTTAATGCCATCTGCTGTGGTTTTGTGCTTGATATGTCATATCCTGTCTGAGAAAAGCAAAGCACACTGTTAACTGAGGTGAGCACTGATTTACTATTTTTCATATTCAAAGTAATTAAAAATGAACTTGTTTTGATTATTTTTTGCAATAATCTCCCTCTAGTTATAAATCTTCACAATGATACATTTGTACTTGGTAGAGGAGAGAATAAAGTGTCTTGTTATACTTTTGCTAATGTCATGCTTTAAGCCAACTTTAAGATAAAGATAGCATTAGCAAATATGGCTGTATGGGGCAACTTGTCTCAGTGATTTTGGGTAAGTTGTCACATGTGATGAGTTACCAGTATACACAGAAACAGACAGTCTGCTTGTCAACTGTTGTCATAATTTTGAAGAAAGAAAGATGGAAAAGAAGGAAGGAAGGAAGTGATGAGACCAGAGTTGTGTTGTCGGCAAACTTCACCATGTGATTTGAGCTGTAGGTTGGTGTGCAGTCATGAGTCAGTAGGGTGAAGAGCAAGAGACTGAGTACTCAGCCTTGGGGGGGCCCTGTGCTGAGTGTGATGCTGCTTGAGGTGTTGTTGCCAACTAGTTGCAGAGGGCGGTGTCCAGTTTTCTGATTAGTTGTTGTGGGATTATGGTGTTGAATTCTGAACTGAAGTCTATGAACAGCATTCTCACATATGAGTCTTTTGTGTCTAGGTGGGTGAGGGCTGGTGGAGAGCAGAGCAGATTACATCCTCTGTGGACCATTTGGCCCGGTATGCAAATTGGAGGGGGTCCAGGGTCGGGTTTAAATAAATGACATGACTAAGCATTCAAAGCACTTCATGATATGTCTGTGAAGACATCTTTAAGCTCTTCTGCGCAGTCCTTCAGCACATGACCAAGGATGTTGTCTGGAGTCTTCTGTGGGCATGTGTTGTTTTGTGCTTTAAAACATGCAAAGAAGCTGTTGAGGTCGTTGAGCAGAGAGATGTTGCTGTCGTAGAGCTGTGGCGCAGGTTTATAGTCTGTGATGGTCTGAATGCCCTGCCACAGGCTCCGTGTGTCACTGCTGTCTTTAAATTGGCTGATTATCTTGTTTGTGTATTCCTGTTTTGCTTTCCTGATGCTGCGGGACAGGTTGGCTCTCGCTGTCAGGCCAGTTTCATCCCCGGCTCTGTAGACATTGTCTCTCCACTCAGCAGCCGATAGACATCTCCTGTCAGCCATGGCTTCTGGTTAGCCTGAGTGATAATGGTTTTTGTGTGGGTCACATCATCGATGCACTTGCTGATATAAGAAGTAACACCCGTACCTGCTTCTGAACCGGTTTGGTGACTTTCACTTTCGGCCTGTATGTTGGTATTAGCATAACTGTGATGTGATCAGAATAAAATTCAACAGTCTCTACTCTCAACAGGCACAGATTTATCAAGCTCCCTAAAGACAGCCACAAAACCTGATTTAAGTCTGGACTGTTTCTCTCAGATTGACCTTCCTGAATTAACTTCTATGATCTCTTCATCAAAATCTTCGAATTGTCTCTTAGGTCCCATCCCAACTAAACTGCTTAAGGATGTTTTACCCTTAATTAGCACCTCCCTACTAAATATAATCAATATGTCTTTGGTAACTGGCTATGTACCGCAGTCCTTTAAAGTAGCTGTAATTAAATCCCTCCTTAAGAAGCCTACTCTCGATTCAGCCAACTATAGACCCATATCTAACCTTCCTTTTCTGTCTAAGATCCTTGAGAAAGCAGTCGCCAATCAGTTATGTGACTTTCAAGATCACAATAATTTATATTGAGGCTTTTCAGCCTGGATTTAGAGCTCATCATAGCACAGAGACTGCACTGGTTAAAGTCACAAACGACCTCCTGACTGCATCTGACAAAGGCCTTGTCTCTGTACTTGTCTTGTTAGACCTTAGTGCTGCATTTGACACTGTTTACCATCAAATCCTGTTACAGAGACTGGAACATATCACTGCATTATGCTGGTTTAAATCCTATTTATCAGATCGATTTCAGTTTGTTCATGTTAATGATGAATCCTCCATAAAAACAAAAGTTAGACACGGAGTTCCACAAGGTTCTGTTCTGGGACCTATACTATTCATTTTATATATGCTTCCTTTAGGGAATATTATTTGAAAAATTCCATAAATTTCCGTTGTTATGCAGATGATACCCAAATATATTATCAATGAAGCCAGATGACCTGGATGACCTGCAATTTTCTGCTGTTAAACTCAGATAAAACTGAAGTTATTGTGCGTGGCCCTAAACACCTTAGAAACACATTATCTAATGATTTAACTAATCTAGATGGCATTACCCTGGCCTCCAGCACCAACATAAGGAATCTAGGAGTTGTCTTTGATCAGGATATGTCCTTTAACTCCCACATAAAACAAATTTCAAGACAGCCTTTTTTCACCAACATAATATCGCTCAGACATATCTTGCCTCAACATGATGCAGAAAAAATAATCCACTCATTTGTTACTTCTAGGCTGGATTATTGTAACTCAATATTATCAGGCTGCCGTAACAGGTCTATAAAGACTCTGCAGCTGATCCAGAATGCAGCTGCTTGTGTACTAACTAAAACTAAGAAAAGAGACCATATTTCCCCCATCTTAGCTTCACTGCATTGGCTTCCAGTAAAATCCAGAATAGAATTCTTCTTACCTACAAAGCCCTTAATGGTCAGGCACCATCATATCTGAAAGAACTCTTGGTACTGTATAATCCCACTAGAGCACTGCACTCCCAGAATGCAGGTTTACTGGTGGTTCCTACAGTATTTAAAAGTAGAACGGGAGGCAGAGCCTTCAGCTATCAGGCTCCTCTCTTATGGAACCATCTCCCAGATTCGGTCCGAGGAACAGACACCCTCTCTATGTTTAAGAGTAGGCTTAAAACTTTCCTTTTTGATAAAGCTTATAGTTAGGTCTGATCTGACTTACCTTGGATCAGCCCTTAGTTATGCTGCTATAGGCCTAGACTGCCGGGGGACTTCCATTGATGCACTGAGCTCCTCTCTCCTCTTCTCCATCTGTATTCTTTTACTATTAATGCATGTTACTAACTTTACTTCTTCCCCGGAGTTCTTTGTGCTTTCTGATCCACAGGAAGCTCCATAAACCATAGACCATGCTGATGTGTTGGCATCCTTCTTCTGCCCTTCGCCAGCTGTTCCTGCTGTTGCTACTGCTTGTTGCTGCTTGTTAATTGTTGTTGTTGCTGTTCTCTTTCACTGTGTCCAAACCCCCCCACTCTCTCTCAACCCAACTGGTCAAGGCGGATGGCTGCCGATCCAGAGCCGGGGTCTGCCTTAACTTTCTTCCCGTTAAAGGGGAGTTTTTCCTTACCGCTGTCTCCAAGTGCTTGCTCATGGGGGGAACTGTTGGGTTTCTCTTTCTGTAAATTAAAGAGCATGTAAAATTCCCATGTAAAATTCCCCTGAGATGACTTTGTGTTATGATTTGGCACTATATTGAATTGAATCGAATTGAATGAATATATCCATCTTCCCACAAACCCTTAAACAAGTTGGCATAGGTAGGAGCCAATGGAGACCCCATGCTTGTACCTTGAGATTACAATTAGTACTTGTTGTCAAACATAAAGTAGTTAGATTTTAGAATAAACTTTGTGAGTGGAATAAGTAATTCTGATGGAAATGCATCTTTTCTAGGTTCAGGGTAAAAGTCTATAGCTTCCAGTCCACCATCATGTGGAATGTTGGTATACCAAGTCTCCCCATCAAAAGATACTCCTAATAATAATAATCCTTTGTGTTTTGTATCACCACAGTCCCACCTTTATCAACTGGTTTCATAATGATTTTTGGATTAGCAGGTTGTCCACTAATCAGAAGATTGGCTGTTTGATTCCTGGCTCCTCCAGCCCACATGCCAATGTGTTCTTGGGCAAGATACTTAACCTCAAATTGCTCCTGATGTCTATGCCATCAGTGTATGAATGTGTGTGAATGGTTAGTTTCCTCTGATGGGCAGGTTGGGACCTTGTATGGTAGCCCCTGTACACATTCAGCGTATGAATCTGTGTGAATGGATCAATGTGAATAGTAGTGTAAAAAGTACTTTGTGTGGTCGGAGGACTAGAAAGGTGCTATACAAGTACAGTCCATTTACTTAGTAGGAACAAAGGATAGTCCACAACTCAAGATGTTTAACTGAGAGGTAGTCAGAGTGTAAACAGAGATATTAATTACTGAGTGTTCTGGCTCTGTGTTGTCATTCCTCTGATGGCTCTTCTTTCCCCTTTCGGTTTTCCTCTTTGTGGGCACCCTTTTCCCCCTAAAAAGAAATGGAGGACGCACTTGTTTGCCCTGACCACTCGTCTCCTCCTCACTTGTTAGAAGAAGCTCCCAGCGTTATCCTGGCCAGCTGCAATCCTGGTCCTTTGGTATGTGTCTGCATCTTGGTTTCTGGCTACGCCGTGTATCAGGTTTCCAAGCAGGTGTCCAATTGTAAACAGTTCGTCTTCCAAAATCCTCTGCATCTCTTTCAAACTTTTTTAATTTGTAGGCCTTTAGTTCATCCTCAAAGCTTGTTAATTCCTCTCTGAGGTCAGTTTCCACTGTGGTGAAATTAGAGATGTTCACATGGTTCTTTAGTATAGTTCTTAGTTCTTGTAACTCAGTCTTAACTTTCAGAGCCTCTTGCTTAGTTTATTCAATAATCAGTAGAGTCTGATCAAACAAGCACTTGTTAAGAATCTGTTCCCACTTTTTTCTAAATTCAAGATTTTGATTGCCCAGAGTGGGTTAGGGTTAGGGTTAGGGTTAGGCTTATTTATTCTCAGTCTTCTGGGAGTTTGTTTGTAACGCCAGTATTCAAATCCCGTGCCATTTCAGGAGGATATCTTTCTTCTCCAGATACATCATCTTTGATCTCTGATCATTTGGACTTATTGTTAACTTTTCATTTTGGCAATCCTCAAACAGCGCATGCTGAGAAATTATATTGTGTGCCTCCACATAACTAAAGAAGAGGCACACCGCTTGATTCAGAGATAAAGATAGAGATATATACACACACATACACACAAGCTGTCTCTCTCCTCAACATACTGGCTGTGTGCTTGCAAGATGAGTTATGAGTTTTCCTTTGTCATCAGTGAAAAGACTGTTCAGTCTCTCCAAAATTGCACTGGCAATTGAGTTGGCTGTTGCATCCAAGATAGGGACAAATTCAAACAATTGTTCTTGCACAGTATGGTTCCTATCAATGTATCTCAACACAAGCACCAACTAAGTCTGTAGAAACATCCATCGTCTCATGTGCTTGGATTGCTAAAAATCTAGCCGTTTTCACCTCCTCCATATATTCCCATGATAGGATGCAATGCAGCACCTCATTTTGCACAGTCTTTGACTTGCCCTTGAAGACTGTGGCAATTTTCAAGTGCCTCTCAAACACCTTATCTAGCGGTTCACCACTAAGTGAACCAGTCCACAAAAATTCCAAGGTTGCTGTAGCCCTCCTTTCATCTTTACCTCACAAGGCTAACTTGAACCCTTCACAAAGCTTCACAGAGTCAATTAGATAGAATATGGTGGTTCTTGCTCACTACATTGTTGTAACAATGTACAGCTATCCTGTAGCTCTCATCCAGCTGTGTGGAAATGTTGACCCTCACCTTTTCCAAGAGATAATACATGTCAGTGACACCCATAGTTGTCGATACAGTGTCTGTGCTGCCATCTGGATGTAACTAAATGCAGGGGTAGCACAACAAAGCGTCATCTACTTTTGCATCCTGCTAGCCATTTCCTTCTGCTCACACCAGCTATTTGAATAGTCTCCTGCCGGTTCTGTCATTCTCGCAGTGACTGGTTGATGCCTCCTTGTGGGAGAGTTCCCTACAGGCAAACACTTCCAAAGGGAAGGTACATCAGAAGCATCCCGTTTCTAGGAAGCCTCTTTCAAAAAGATGCCACATTGAATGGAGGATAGGTGGGTGGGGGAGGTTGCAGGGGGCAATTCCTCAATTCCTCTAAGTTATACATAAACACACACAAACACACAGCCATAAACACACAATCCAGCTCCCCTCTTCATCCCATGAGTTATTGACATACACTCTAATGCCCTCCCACACACATTCAAGGATCTTCTCTTTTAGCTGCACTTTTGATTCACTAACAGAGAGGAAGTTTTCAGAGTGAGTCCCACCCTCTCCTTGAAACATGTCTATCCCCCACCCTCCACTCCACTTGTATTTAAACACAATGTTTGTCTACACACCACACCTACTCTCTCGATGAGGCCTATTCCCTGGGCTCACTCTCCAAGTAATTGCCCTGTTTTTCAGCAAGTACGCCTTCCTGCACCACACCAATACAGTGCTTTAATTTGTGGGTAAATAGGTTTTCTGCTGAGTTTAAAGGCACTGTGTCCACTGGGGGATTGAGCTTTGGGGAGAAACTCTGAAGCTTAGAGAAATCGTGAGGAGAGGGGAGGGAGGGATGAGTGCTTCATGATGCAAACAAGCAGTTAGTATTGACTTGACAGGTTTACCTAATAACAACTCACACTTTTTTTCTTTTCACTTGATGGGGCAAGCTTTTCAAGGGCTGTACAAAGTGTGGTTAAAGGTGAGATTTACTGTATATGAATTATTATTATTATTATTATCATCATCATCATCAGATGTATGCCACAGCAGCTCAAATTGCTGTAGGCTGTAATGGGAAATTTAGCCCAATATGTGTGTCTGCATGTTTGTGGCACTGCAATAAAGGCCCAAATATTAAATTTTGGAAAGGCCACAACCATCACACCATGAGACTGATTGATTTGAAATTTCACACACAAGTCCAGCTCAAAGTGCTCTACAAAAAACCCTAATGGACCATAGATGTCCACCATGATGGATTTTTTTCTCATTTGCATAATGTGAAAAACAGTGATGTGAATAATGCTTTAACATTTACATAACATGTACAAAACATGCATTTTATGTAGTTTCATATAGTTTTCAAAACCAGCGATAATGTGATTGTGTGACTATATCAGCACTACAACAGCCCTATGAGAAAAACCTTTACCCGAACTTAGCTACAGTTTTTTGCCACAATCCTTTTCAATATAGCTTATACATTTTTCGTTATACTGTTACAGAAGGTTTTTTATATTAGATACTTTTTACAACAACAAAACCTTGAGATATTTTTTTCTGTGGAATACAAAACCATAATTTATTTATCATTTATGATGTTTCCATCATTCTCAATCACCACTCTGTACACCTTTGATCAGACAAGATGAGGAACTGTGCCTTTTCATCCACATATGTTTACCAGTTCTCTCCATCTTTGTAATCCCTCATTAGCAAGGATTGTCTTCTAAAACCATCACATGCAGAATAGCTGTGAGGCAATCACAAGATGGTAATTGGCTTATAAATTACCAGGTTTCATTTGACAACCACCCGTTTAAAAAGTGAAGAAAGTCTTCAATTTAAAGAAATGACTCTAATCCATCGCACCCTCAGTACCATTAATGTGCCTTGAGACGCTGCTAAGGTTATCAAAAATTACATTAGCATATAGTTACAATGACACAAAAAGTCAACATAGGACATGTCAGCTCAAATGAGCAAATGAGCTAAATGAGCGAAACTCACAACAAATTGCTGACCAATAACAACAATATTCCCCGATTATATCCTTGATCTGTCTTCTCAGGCTGAGTACCATTCCAAAACAAATATTAGGGCTGTAGTCAACCAAAGAAAATCATGTTCCACTAAAATTGTACATAATCCTCAGTGAACTCAGGAGCCACACATTTCTCTGTTCTGTGACCCATCTTTGCTAACTTTGGAGCTAACTCCCTTCACTTTTCCAGCACTTGGGGAAAAACAGACGTGACTTTTTAGTATTTAACTGACACACTGTAGTCTGTGCTGTACATTTACTGCCAGACTGACAACTTAGCGCTAAACCTTTTCCTCTGCTCCACCTGTATCCACCTGTATCCACCATCATTTTCAAATCACTTTCAATTCATTGTCAAAATAACAGAATTGCTCGTTTCCCAGGCAATGACACGGGTTCACTCATGTAACGAACAGCGCTGATGTAATTGTAGGAGAAACACTGATTTAGTTAATGTTCAGTATGTTTAGTAAATGCTCAGTAATCGTTGAGTAACGTTACAGTTGTTACAGACCCAGAAGTCTCTGTGAGAAGTTCAAAGTTGTGTTCACAACACTACTTTCAGTGCTCAGGCCCTAACAAATGCTACAGGAACACTATTCCAGTGCTCAGGCCCTATTTATTGCTCTTAATCAACTGTGCTCCTCACATTTCTGACAGTTTTGTCCCCCATGTGAGACGCAATAATTCTGGCTTTAAGAGATGGAGCCAGAATTATTGATTGACATTGTCAATATTTTGTTTTCTTAATTATCTCGGATATTTATGAATTGTCTCACAGTGTGTCATCCCTATACCCCTGCTTGTTTCTTAAGTCCTTGTTTAATTTTTATTGTTCATACTGACTAACCTGTCTGTCATTATGTTACAGTGTTAACGCTTCCACTCCATTTCAGGGACTCTCATCCTTTTCTATCCAAACAATGGACCATCGATTCATCTTCAGCGTATCATACACACATTCTACCTGAATGAGTCGTCATCTCCTCGACTCAAAAGTCCCTTAAACCCTACAACTCAGTGGAATCTCCAACTGGACAGTCGCCCACCTCCATTGCGTCCTCATGGAGAAATGCCCCATCCGCAGTCTACAAAGCCATGCTTTTCCCGCTCCACACAGCCTCCAGCTCAAGCACCACTCCAGCCAGCGGCTCACCTCTGGGCTCCCTGCCCAGTGTCTCTTGCACATGGCACATGGACTGCTTCGCCAGGGGCCAGGTTGAGTTTCCTCATGTCTGCAGCCATACATGTATCCTTTCATCTCTTCATCCTTCAACCCTCACCCCTTCATCCCTCATCCCTCCATCCCACAACCCTCACCTCTTCATCCCTCAACCCTCATCCCCTTCATCCCTCATCCCTTCATCCCTCATCTCTTCATCACTCAACTCTCACCCCCTTCATCCCTCATCCCTTCGTCCCTCGACCCTCACCCCTAAACCTTCATCCCGTTCATCCCTCGATCCTCACCCCCTCATCCCCAATCCTTTCCCCTCCATCCCTCATCCCTTCATCCCTTGACCCTCACCCCTTCGTCCCTCAACCTTCACAGTCAGGGCCGGGTTGTGCATGAGGTTTCTTCTTAGGGGAGTTTTACCTTACCGCTGTCACCAAGCGCTTGTTCACGGGGGAATTGTTGGGTCTGTAAATTAAAGAGTATGGACCTGCTATATGTGAAAACTGACCTGAAATGACTTTGTTGTCATTTGGTGCTATATAATTGAATTTAATTGAATTCACTCCTTATCCCTTCAGCCCCTCGGCTCTTATCCTCCCATATTATCCATTAAAACTGCATCCCCTCATTCTTTGGATCTTCTAGCCAGAGTTGATATGGCTCACTCAACTCTGTCAACTTCTACTGTCTACTTACTGTTCATTCTTTATCGATTCAGCGCTTCAGTCCACTTTGTTTCCCCCATCATAAGTTCATACCATCAGCAAGCCATGGATTGGGTCAGAATGACATTTAGCTCCATTTCATTTAGCTCCCAAGAGCCATCCAGACCATCCATTTTCTCACTCTCCCCCTATGTTCTCCATTTCTTTGACTCCCTTCATACCACAGGCTTCTTAGGTCTCTGATGGTCTCAAGCCTTTTCACAGGCTACTAAAGTCTCGACTAGCTCAAGCCTATCAGGCTATGCACTTCTCTTCTTGCTTCCTACGGCCATTGTGCCCCATCTGCATGAAGTTCTTTTGGGGGCTCTATCCAGTTGTTTGGGCCACAAGCATGGGGTCACACAGAGAGGGCCACATGTAACATGAAAAGCCTGACCACGTTTTCCTTTGTCTTCCTGAGACAAAGGAACAGCACCAAATGCTGCTTAAGACAATGGGAATCCATTGCAGACTACATTTCCCAGCATGCCTCACAGTTTTCACACCTTAGCAGAGGGCCGTCTCTCATTGGCAGAGACGCTCCTTCACAGTGGAGGGTCCTGATGATGCAGCCGTGACATCAGGAGCCACAGCTTTCAGGTCAGGTTCAACCTCGGGAGAGATTCTGTCCTCTCGGTGAGACAACCAGACTAAAGGGGGCGACCACGTGCATGTGATTTTTTTCCTCTCACCAAAGACTCCCCTCGCTGGACAAGATGAGACTTACCATGTTCTAAATAAACAACATTTTCCAAAAGTTGACTCCGGCTCAACTTTTCCGGCCACAGTCCAGTGTGGTGCTGCAGGGGCCAAAATGGCTGCAGGCGAGCCGCGCTGCCCCCATTCAAATGAATGGGACAACTAGCATTTTTGCCGCACCACCGGGGTTGTAGAGTTGGAGTAGGTTTGATGTCATCCAGGATTTTATTTCCAGTAGGCAGTTGATTAGAGACTGGGGGGAGGGGGGGGGGGGGGGGGTTGTGTGGATGGTGTGGTGCTAAGATAAAGCTGAGTGTCGTCAGCATAACAATGAAAATTGAGTCTGTGATGGCGAATGATCCGACCAAGGGGGAGCATGTAGGTGGTGAAGAGGATCGGGACGAGGACAGAGCCTTGCGGCACGCCCTGGTTGACTGGGGCAGATGGAGAATGAGAGCTGCTTAAGGAGACAAAGTGTGTTCTGTTTGTGAGGTATGAGTGGAACCAGGAGAGAACAGTACTGGAAATGGCCAGGTCAGAAAGACGGTTGAGGAGAATGGCGTGGGAGATGGTGTCGAAAGCAGCTGAGAGGTCGAGGAGGATGAGCAGACTGATGTGGCCGGAGTCAGCAGCAATGAGGAGATCATTTGTGATCTTGATGAGGGCGGTCTCGGTGCTGTGATGTTTCTTGTATGCAGACTGTAGGACCTCAAAGAGCAAATTATTAGACATGTGTTGGTGAAGTTGGTCGGCAACCACTTTTTCCAGGAGCTTACTGAGGAAGGGGAGGTTTGAGATCGGCCGGAAGTTGCTGAGGTCATCGGGATCGAGACCAGGCTTTTTGAGGACAGGGGTGACAGAGGCAGTTTTGAGGCAGGTGGGTACATGGCCAGATTCCAGGGAGAGATTAACAATATCAACCATGAGGTCCAAGAGGGGGCGGCATGTGGGCAAACAGGCTTTAACAAGAGGTGTGGGCATGGGGTCAAGGCAGCAGGTGGAAGCTTTGGCTTTCGTGATCAGTTAGGTGACGAAAGTGACATCCACCAGGGAGAAGGAGGAGAAGGAGGATTTAGGTAGGGGAGGGGTGGCGGCGTGTGACTGGGTTGGGTGTAAGGGAGGAGGCACAGATGTTTGGAGCAGCATGTGGATAGAGTAAAGAGAGTTCTCGGGTGGTTTTAGTGAGAGCTGATCAGGGTGGAGAAATAGTGTGTCTTTGTCCGGGAGAGTGCTCCCTTGTAGGCAGCAACATGATCTTTGAGAGCCAGCTGGTGGACTGTGAGGCCGGTCCGTTTGTAGAGCCTCTCAAGTTGACGACCCCGAGCCTTCATGGTCCGGAGTTCACAGGTGTACCAGGGGGCGGGGTGAGTGAATGAAACAGACTTGGTTTTGAGGGGGGCGACAGTGTCCAGGCTGATGGAGAGGACTGAATTGTAGAGAGCCACCAGACCATCCACTGTGATGTCAGAACGGTCTGAGGTCAGGTGGGCCACTATCAGGTCAGATAGGGCAGGTGTGCAGATGGACTTGGTGTTCCTGAACGTAATTGTTCGTTTAGGCCGGAGTCTGGCTGGGGAGACAGGAATGGTGAAGAAAATGGCATGATGGTCAGAGACAGTAAGATCAATGCACTGCAGATGAGAGGGTGGTGAGCCAGTGGAGCAAACTAGGTCCAGAGTGTGACCGCCGGTGTGGGTGGGACCACAGACGTGTTGTGTGATGTTGAGGCAGTCCAATAGTGACAGGAATTCAGCGGCGAACTTGCAGCAGCTAGAGTCCACGTGGATGTTAAAATCACCAAGCAGGAGCGTAGATGGAGACTTGGAACAGATGGAGGTGAGTAGTTCAGAGAGCTCCGACATGAAGGTAGTGGAGGGTTTTGGAGGGCGGTAGATGAGAACAACCTGTAGTGGAGCTGACCCAAGCAGTGTAAAAATCAAACACTCAAATGAGGTGGTGTTGGGTGCTGGAAGTTCCTTTACCAGGATGTCTGCACGATGGATGACTGCCAGCCTGCCTCCACGGCCAGTGGAGCGAGATTTCTGGATGTACACATAACCAGGGGGTGTGGCTTGGTTTAGGGTCATGAAGTCCTGCTGGTTATGCCAAGTCTCAATCAAACAGGCAAAATCAATGCTCCTGTCTGTGATAATGTCATGGATGAGAAGAGTTTTGTTGTTAAGGGAGCGGGTATTTAACAACATAAATGATGCAGAATGGAGTGCAGAGGAGCAGGTGGAGGGAGGAGCGACACTGTCCACACAGACCAGGGACTGCAGATTGGCTGTGCACACATGAGAGTTGTTGTTGTGATGACGTCGTGGTACAGTAGCCGTGCACCGATTGGTCCACAGAGTGGGAATGGAGTTAGCATGATTGTAAACAGACTTACGTCCGCTGCCTCTGCCAACTAGCCAGCAGCCAGCAAGCCAGCAAGGTCTCGACCAGTAGCTGGTGCTTAGCTTCGCTGGTATTACTACCAATTCCTTTCTGGGCCCTGCTCATGTATGGGGCCATGTGCCAATTCATCTTAGCTGCTATGATGCCTGACAGGAGCTTCCATGTTGTACAGAGGCAGGTTATTGGCCGATAGTTGGATGGAATCACGCCTTTCTGGGGGTCCTTCATGATCAGGACTGTCGATCTTTGGGTTAACCATTCTGGGTGGGTTCCATCCATCAACAGTTGGTTCATTTGTGCTGCCAGGCATTCATGGGGTGCAGTTAGTTTCTTTTGCCAGTAGGTGTGGATCATGCCCAGGCTCGGTGCTGTCCAGCTCTTCATACCTGAAACTCATTCTTGGATGTCTGCCATTGTAATGGTTACTGGATCTTGATCTGGGAGATTGCTGCAGTCTTCTCTTAGATCCACTAGCTTCGGTGTTATGTGATACCTCCTTCTCCCATATGCTCTTCCAGTATTGTTCAGTCTCAGCCCTGGGTGGATCTGTTCTCATGCTATTACCTTGCCACTGAGAGTACATTTTGGATGGCTTGGTCTCAGTTATGGTCCTAGTAGGGATAGTACTTAGTGCTGCATTCACATCCTCTAGTAGACTTTCAGAGGGTACTTCCGCAAGTGCCAACTGCTATCACAACTAGAGATTGATATATGTATATACAGTTATGTTCATAATAATAGGAGTGTGTTTAAAAAGGTGAGTAAACCTCAAAATTCTTCAAATAAATTGTATTTTAGTGAACACAAATGCATTGGGGACACTGCACATTCTATTTCAAAGCCAGAAAATTGGAAAAAAGTAATTGAATTTGATAATATTTTACAGAAAGTCAACAAATATAAAACAAAAAAAAGCAGTGTTGACATCTTTCTTTACAAAACTCAAAAATGTACAGTATAAACTAAGAAAGGCTTGAAGATTCAACTTTCCTGAAAATCATACACTAATATTTAGTTGCATAACCACGGTTTCTGATAACTGCTTCACATCTGTGGCACATGGAGTCGACCAACTTCTGGCACCGGTCAACAGTTATTGCAGCCCAGGACAATTGTACTACGTTCCACAATTCCTCTGTATTTCTTGGTTTTGCCTCATAAACAGCATTTTTTATGTCAGCCAACAAGTTTTCAATGGGATTAAGGTCCGGGGATTGTGCTGGCCACTCCATTACTTGAATTCTGTTTGTCTGGAACCATGATTTTGCTCGCTTGCTGGTGTGTTTGGGGTCATTGTCTTGTTGAAACACCCATTTCAAGGGCATTTCCTCTTCAGCATACAGCAACATGACTTCTTCCAATATTCTGATGTACTCAAACTGATCCATGATCCCTGGTATGCGATAAATAGGACCAACACCATAGTACGAGAAACATCCCCATATCATAATGCTTGCACCACCATGCTTCACCGTCTTCACTGTGTACTGTGGCTTGAATTCAGTGTTTGCAGGACGTCTGACAAACTGTCTGTGGCCCTTAGACCAAAAAAGAACAATCTTACTCTCATCAGTCCACAAAATATTACGCCATTTCTTTTTAGGCCAGTCAATGTGTTCTTTAGCAAATTGTAACCGCTTCAGCACGTCTTTTTTTTAACAATGGGACTTTGCGGGGGCTTCTTGCTGGTAGATTGGCTTCACATAGACGTCGTCTGATTGTTACAGTGCTCACAGGCAATCTTAGCTCTTCTTTGATCCTCCTGGAGCTGATCATTGGCTGAGCCTTTGCCATTTTGGTTATTCTCCGATCCATTCGAATAGTAGTTTTTCTTTTTCGTCCTCACCTTTCTGGTTTTGGCTGACATTTTAAAGCATTTGATATCATTTTAGCTGAACAGCCTGCCATTTTCTGCACTTCTTTATAGGTTTTCCCCTCTTTTATTAATTTCTTAATCAAAGAACACTCTTCTTCTGAACAGTGTCTTGAACGACCCATTTTACTCTGTTTTTCAAGGACAAATGCACAGTTGCCTTGATCCTTAAATAAGGGCCACCTGTTTAACACCTTTTTTTTCACATAATCAATGACATCACTAATTGAACTCAGCACTGCTATTTTTTTGAACACGCCCCTTTTAGTAAATGATTCAGTTTCACGGAATCAGCAGCATGCACGTTATGCCTGTTGGGTCTGTTGGTTTTCTATACCTTTACTAAACCTTCTAGAAACTTACTTGCAGTGTAGAAGTTGAAATTCTAACAAAAACAGTGATTTATCTTGCTAGTGATGTGGGACTGCTATTATTTTTAACACAACTGTGTATATATATATATATATATATATATATATATATATATATATATATATATATGCAAACACCTGTGTGTGAAACGGACACCTGTCAACAGTTAAGTCTGCCGTTCTTCAAAGATGCACCATTCACAAACCCAGAAATTTACACTCGCATTGCACATCCATAGTGGTCCATGTCTCCTCTGTCCAAAGCTGTGTTTAGCTTGTTTGATAACAGGATAAACAAATGTATTATTCATTTTTTGTGTGAATTAAAAACAGAAATTCATGTGCTTTTCCTGTTTTCGTCATCAAATCTGCAATTGGAATAGAAAATAAAACCAAAACCAGAAAACAACTTGTTTTTCACTGTTACGGGTGGCATTGAGGTGCAATACTGCACCCTTCCTGTGGGGATGTTCTCCTTGTGTTCTCTAACTCTCTCTCGTTATCACCTGCTGGCGCACTTCCTCTTTCTGTCCTCTTTTAGGAAGCAGCACCTGGAGTAAATGAATCCCAGGGGATAAAAGGAAGGACGGAAGGTGTGGTCGGGGGACCTGATACCTGACAGCAGCAACGGCAGCAGCAGTGCTCTTTTTTCCCTTAGTCTCCCTCAACATGGTTTAGTGTTATTTTAGTTTGTTATTTTAGTTTGAGGTGGAGATCTCTGGTAGTCCAATTTTCAGGTTTTTGTTTTGACTAAATTAAGTATCTCTCTTTTGTTTATAAGGAACCAGCTGGGTGCGACGGCCCATGGCGTGGCTGGCCCAGCGAACTCCCTTCTTTTGTCCCTTTTGTTTGTGTTTTTCTTAATCCTTTTGAGTGGCTTTATTTTTATCTAATCAAAAATAAAGTTGACTGAGGTAGAAGTTGTTTGGCGTCAGTGTTATGTTTCGGTCCAAGGAAAAGAGCCTTTGTTTAATGAGACCGTAACATTCACTTTTATTCCTATATGTATATTAATTGCCTCATTGCATTTCTTCAAAAACACTGTCAGTAAAATGACATTGCTTTAGTTTATTGAATATGTGCAGGGATCACCCACATTAAGAGAGACGGTGTGCATTTATGCACAAAGCACAGCAGTGTATCTTCAGAATTGAAATAACCAGACATGCCATTTCTTCACATGAAAAACAGAAACAAAATAATGCATTGTATATTTGTTTATCCTGTTATCAAATGAGTTGAACAGAGCTTTGGATGAAGGGTAAACGGACCTACAGCCTGTATCGACCATAACAACTTTGAGGCACAATCAAGTCAACATTTCAAGGTGTTTGAGTTTGTATGTTGTGGTTGTGAAGCTTTTATATGCATTATAGGCTAATAACAGATCATGATCGGCATAGTAACCATAACACAGAAGTCAAGTCAAGTTAAGAATGATGAAAGTATTAACATGTTCTGTCTATCTTTCATACTTACTGCTTAATACTATTTAACTTTTATTTTCATATAATAATTGGGATTCAAGAGGGTGAGCCTGAGCAAATATTCTCAATGTGATAATGTGGCTTCAGTTTTGTGAATGTTAGCTTATATTCCTTTTTAAAATTCAGTTCTGCCCTTGGTAATGAGGTGATACTTTTCACTGTGTTCACATTGTGTACATTTATATAGCCTGCATATAAGTCGACTGGGGAAAGTCTTTTAGATGCACTTTGTGTCATCCATCTTCAGAACATTGTAGTTTTATCACGGCAGACCCACACCAATAACATCCACTGTCAGATAATTACATAGTTACCAGTTGCATTACCAATGTAAGCGCAGTCGGATTCTTTTAGCACCATGGTTGTCTTTTCCTAAGTCCTTATGAACACTCCATCACATTTTTCCTTGACTTTGTGATGTTTTCCATTGAGGTCAAGGAAAAGTGTTTAGGAAAGGATGATAGGAGGGACTTTTCGACCGCAGCCCAAGACTTAAATACAAACTGAACTAATGAAACAACAAGGAGCAGGTGGCAAGACACAAGGGCAGGCGGGTAGCTGAAAACCAAAAACTCCAGAAAACACAACATAACCATGAACAAACTGACCAAAAACTAACATGAACACAAATATAAGTGCACAACGTGCTCACAGAAAAATGAACTTCAGCATATATTGCTGTTGACAAAAACATGAATGATCAGTCTGTCAAGTGGCTTGCACATTAATGCTGCATGAAAAAAACATAAATCAAACTAAAAGACGACTGCAACTCTGAATAACATAACTAGTAATTCACCTGAGCACTTAGTTCCAATGAGAGTCAATATAGAAAGAATTCTGTGTACTGTGTACAACCCCCCCCCAAAGAGAGGGGGGGGTTGTACACAGTGAAAGAGCAGCAACAACAACAACAATAGTCAGTAAGCAGCAGCAAGCAGCAGCAATAGCAGGAACAGCTAGCCGAGGGCAGAAGAAGGACGTCAGCACATCAGCATGGTCTATGGTTTATGGAGCTTCCTGTGGATCAGAAAGCACAAAGAACTCCGGGGAAGAAGTGAAGTTAGTAACATGCATTAATAGTAATAGAATACATAGAGATGGAGGAGAGAGGAGCTCAGTGCATCAATGGAAGTCCCCCGGCAGTCTAGGCCTATAGCAGCATAACTAAGGGCTGATCCAAGGCGAGTCAGATCAGACCTAACTATAAGCTTTATCAAAAAGCCAGACTGGGACAGAATCATAACAGTTACTGTATACTTGTTACCTCATAGAATCATTCAGTACAACTTCACAAGTAGACCTCTATCAGTAGCCAGCCAGAAGCCTTATCAACCTTAAATATGAAGACACTTTTGTAATATTCTTTGTGAACTGTCTCATATGTAATTATTAAAATGCTTTCTGAAGTATCAAATGTGAAATAATCTGTCCGTTGTTAGATTGATTTGATGACAACTGAATCATGGAATCTACAACGCATACATGAGGAGCAGTACTAATAATGTGTTTGGACGAAATAAGCAAACACCATATTCAAGCTTCCTTTGTTGAGAATAAAATAAAAAGGGATTGGCTCTGAAAATAAATAATATGCCTCTGCAGAATAAACCAATTATAATGAGATTAAAAATACTAAAAATAAAGTGGCTGTGAAGAGAGTTGCTACTCTTGTTTGTTCATCATCAGTGCTGATAGTCTGGCTTCAGTGGGTTCTTCATTGTCCATGTGAAAATAGCTAAAGTTCTACAATCAAAAGTAGGTTTACACATACAAGGAATGTGCCTTAGTGTTGTGTATCACAGCCAAAAAATAGAAGATGAGCAAAATCCAATCAAAAGCAGTGTTCATTTTGCTATTTCTTTTGATTTAGTTTCTGTATTAACCTGTAGCTGTGGTTCTCTGTGGTGGTTGGTGAAAATGTTACTAGTTGGGGCTGTGTCATTTTCAGTAACCAAACCAATTTAATGCAAGCTGGAGGGTATCAAACAAATCCAAATCAATGCCGTCCATACATGCGTATGTCTTGAAAAAATATACACCAGTCAAATGTTTGAATATACCTGCTTGCTACCTGTTTGGGTAATAATTTCAAGATTAATAATTTCAATTTACAAGATTTCTGTTTGCATTTAAAATTGTATTGTTGAAAACAAAAGACTTACATGTAGAATACAATGTAATTTTATAGGCATATTCAATACTTTTTGGGAAAGTTTATACAGTGCATCCATCCAGCCAAGCCTTTCTGCTGCACCAGTTAGAAACCTTGTATATATGTTTTCATGTGTTTTCACTAGCTTTCTGTCTAAAATGTTTTTCTTTGTGAAAGCTTTAGGAAATGTTTGACATATTTTACTGTGTTTACACCTATTAATTGATGTTATCTTTATTTATTTCCTATTATTACTATTATTGTGCATCTTCTATTGTTACTCTGCCTTTAGCTCTGTGCTCCTTGTTGCTTTATTTTTGTTGCTTCATTGGTTTTATTTTTTGTAAAGCACTTTGTAACATTGTTAAGAAAAGTGCTGTATAAATAAAGTTTATTATTATTGTTGCTATTATTAATTATAATGTTAGGTTAATCTGGGCTAAGCTTTTTCAGTTGTAGTTTCTCCACCAAAGTTCTCCTCTCAAAGGAAGCAGACACCCTCTCTACATTTCAGAGCAGGCTTAAAACTTTCCTTTTTTTAAAAGCTTATATTTAGGGTCAGCCCAAGCTTGCTTTGGAACAGCCCTTATTTCTGCTGCTATAGGCCTATACATCCTGGAGACTTTCCATGATGCATTGAGCTCCTCCTTCCTAGTTTTGTGCTTTCTGGTCTCACAGGAGACCTTCGGCTGTGACTGCTGTCAAGCTTGATGTCCACTGCTGAGAGTATGGTCTAGATCTGTTCTATGTGCCCTGAGTTCTCCTTTCAAATGGATTTTATTGATTTAAGAGGAGTCTGAAGACCTGAGTCTCAAGTGTTTGTCATTGGGAAGCAGGTCCGAAATGAAGACACCAAAAGTATGTCATTCAAGTGTAAAAGAAACGGCCATGCAAACATTTCCAGCTACCTTTGAACAGATGTAGTCAAGAGAAGCCTAGTCTTTTGACAAACATATAATAGATTTTAGTCATTTGATTATTGCTTGTCTTGGTAACACTTTATAATACAGCCAGTGATTTACAGTGTAATTTCATTGTGACAACCAGGGACTTAATAAATACTGTTTGTTTCTTACTGGTACTTAAATGCAGATGCAAGACTATTAGGAACAAAAGAGTAACAATTGGGAATTTTAGAAGAAATTAGAAAAATAAATTATACAACCAGTATTTTTGTAAATACTGGGTACCTACAGGATTTTCTATCTCTGTTATATTGTGACTGGACATAGAGGCTGATCAGGGTTCTCCTTCATAACAACTATAGCAGTTGTCATAAGATAGAAAACAGATTTTCTGTCAGAAGCAAATTTGACTACATAATAACAGCCATGAGCATGGGCAAAGAGCAAAAGCGTTTGTTTTTATTGTATTTCATCCATTACTATAAAGAACAGAACCTACATTGTAGTCAATACAAAGAACATAAGATGGTAGTCTACATAGTTTATGCGGTACGCTAGCTTTTAACCTGTTTTGATATTGTGAGTGGATTGATCCTTGCATTTGTTTTTCTGTTGTTGCTTTGTATGTCTTCTTCACCCCACCATATTTGTCTTGGACAAAGGGAAAGGCTCACTTTTGCTTTATATTCATGTGGTTATTTGGTGCTAATTTAAAGGAGCACAGTACAAAGAGAGCCTCCAACAGTGTGCCATAATATCCTGGAGCCTTTCTCCAGCCCACAGACCTTGTCTGTGTGATAATTCAATACAAGCCCATTTTGCAGTTGGACTATTGAATGGCAGCTTTTGAGTGAGTTAGTGTCCCTGACCATCAATTAGGAGCAGACCTCATTGACACACATAAAAAAGCCTGCCATCCAGTGCTTTCAGTAATTGTGGGCATGACAGTTTATCATTATCCATGAAAACTGCTGGGTTTTGCAAACACATGGCTGTTTTGATGGTCCTCCACCACTCAAGTGTCACTCAATTTTGTGCAGCTGTTTGTTTCCATGTGCTTATTTTTTCTCTACCAAGGCCAAATGGTCATTTTGCTTTAATGAGCTCAACGTTCTACAAAAGACAAAGCAGCAGTGGGGTGTGGAGTGCCTGGTTCTAAAGGCTGATTGAGAGTTTTAACCAAGGTTACTGAAGGTAAGCAACGGGCAATTACAACTAATTGCTTTTGAACAATTTTAAAAAATACTTGTTTTGTATTTGTCTTGTTTTGTATTTGTTCTCTCACATCTTTTGTGATATTTTGTTTATTCAAAATGTTGGAATTTAATTTCCATGCCTATGCTTTATCCAGGCTTCTCCAACCCAAGATTTAACAATCATTAAATCTCTGCAACTGGAAAACTGGTTTGTTTAAGATAAGACTTAGAGTTATTCTCTAAGTGATTATCTTCATTTAAAGAGTTTTGCCTTCTCATGATAAGAGTTCTCAAAAATTGCAGAAAAACCACAAGCACATTACAATTATGTACTTCTGAGCAGCCCAGAAGTCTGACTCAAGTGTCAACACTTGACGCCATGATTACCATTTGACAAAAACATTGTTAATTATAACTCAGAAGTTACATGAAGAGCTGGCACCGAAGCATTAAAACATAAATTATGCCTTTGCCCCCCTTCAGCAAAGGTAGATAATGGGATTCCACATCAATAAACACTTTAGAGATTTTTTCACATCAAGTGCCAGCATCCTGCAGAAAAAGTACTATTTGACAGTAATATTTCCCTTGTATTCACTTAAGAGATTTCTGTCCAACATTGCTTATTTGTTGTGTTTTTTTGTGTGTTTTTTCATTTAGAGCCAACTCATTTCATATCTCTTGGTCTTGCAACCTTGTTTCATATAACATCTTCCAGCTAAGGTAGCCTTGCCTCCTATGTGTTGAATAATTCATGACTTGCAATCCAATACTATTGAATTGGGGAGAGGGGGACTCAAAAGTTGAATTACAAAACATCACATTCTTTCATCTCATGAAGTTTTTTTGCAAAGTGCAGAGGTCAATTATGAGTCCTCTGGCAATAGCTGGTATGAATAATACACTGAAGGGCTCCAGAACCTTGGGAGAGTTCCTACACTTGTGTAGATTATTGACACTTTTACTTTTTTCCCCTCCTATCCTCAGGTAAAAAACTGGACCCTTTGTCTGTGGTCTCCTGCACTGTTCATGCCTCCATTGCCTCGAGGCAAAAGAGGCCTAATTTGCACCGGACTGTTTTGGGGCCAATTATTATAATACCAAATGTACTGGAAACAGAATACAACTGAAAACAATAAAGAGCTGGCCTACAAATATCATGCATTTTAATAATCCTCTCATTAAAGATACATTTTATCTGTTCAGCAATTTGCAGACTTTTGCCTTATTCTCTTTAGACTTTGCACACATTACCTGCAGAACATGGACATCCTGTTCCTGGTGTGCAGAGAGCTGGTGGGAGGCCATAATTTCTGCCTCAGTGTAAGTCTCCTTACAAAAAATTCAAAATTAGAAAATAGCTTGTGGAAAGGAATTCTTTTTCACAACTGACAAAAGAATTAAGTTGATTAAGTAATAAGTAATGTGACAATAGAAATGTAGAATTTGATTATGTTCAATTTTAATAACCCAGTGACCAGAGTAATGAATGACAGGTTATTTTGCAGTTTTAAATGTGAAGCTGTGGTAACATGTAACATGTCTATTAAAATTCTTTTTTCATATGTAAAACTTCATAGGTAAAAGGTGCATCTTTACATATGACGATGGAAATTTTCAGTGAAGGGTCTCAGACATATTTTATGTTAGCCATATCTTAAAAATTCTGAGATCATTATTATAAGCTTAGTATCATGTTGATTTTTATGAATCCTTCCATCATACAACAAAATCTGATGCACCTATCAGAAGGAATTGGCTGATGACATTTGCCTGTGCCTTCCATTTTATAATGTGCAATATTATGGTTAAAATCTGGTTTGAGTTGGGCCCAAAAAACACTTGTTTAGGTATAGGGACAGATCATGGTTTGGGTTAAGGAAACATTATGGTTTGCATTAAAATACTACTTCCTTATGGTTAAGAGACCTTTATTGTCATGGTTACAGTAATACTCATGTGGTTATGGTTAGGGGACGCTCATGATTGTCATTGGAAAAAAAAAACAATTCAAATGAACAGCAATCTCCTGAGTCTAACATTTTGATGATGTGCTACGGTAAGCGTATTCCGTCACTTCCGGTTGTCGACTGTGTCTACTGATAGTGTTGTTGCTGCTGTTAATACGATCGTGATACCATATTATTGTGGTTTACACCTACTAAATTTGTTAAATTTGTTAATTCTGTGAGTTCTTCATTAGTCCCACTTAAGCATTCTTATAGTGTTTTTTTGCTTAGTGACCTTTTCCTGCTAATCGCACAGCGGTTAGTTATTTGAGCTCCGCAGCTAGCATAAACAGCTAAACTTAAGCCAAACCATTAGCGATGGCCTCTCTCTCTCCCTCTCACTCTCCTGCTCTCTCTTGCTCAGTCTGCCTCATGTTTAGTTACTCCTCTGCCTCCTTTAACGATAATGGGAGATGTAATAAATGTAGTTTATTTGCAGTGCTGGAGGCGAGGCTTAGTGAATTGGAGGCGCGGCTCTGCACCGTGGAAACAAACAAACAATCAGTAGCTAATGTAGTTAGCAAGCCCTCTGTAGTCGGTGCGGACCAACTTAGCGTAGCCCCTACTCCCCCAGTAGTTCTGGCTGGGTGACTGTTCGAAGGAAGAATAGCCCTAAACAGAAGCCCGCGGTTCACCACCAACCCGTTCACATTTCTAACTGATATTCCCCTCTCAGCGACACAACCGCTGAGAAACAGACTCTGGTTATTGGCAGCTCCATAGTCAGAAACGTGAAGTTAGCGACACCGGCAACCATAGTCAAGTGTATTCCTGGGGCCAGAGCAGGTGACATAGAGTCAAACTTAAAACTGCTGGCGAAGAGTAAACGTAGATATGGTAATATTGTTATTCATGTCGGCGGTAATGACTCCCGGTTACGCCAATCGGAGGTCACTAAAATGAATGTGGAGTCGGTGTGTACATTTGCAAAAACAATGTCGGACTCCGTAGTTTTCTCTGGACCCCTGCCCAATCTGACCAGTGATGACATGTATATTTATATTTAACCGCTAGCTGTCAAGGTGGTGTCCAGCAAACAACGTGGGCTTCATTGATAATTGGCAGACTTTCTGGGGAAAACCTGGTCTGATTAGGAGAGACGGCATACATCCCACTTTGGATGGAGCTGCTCTCATATCTAAAAATATGGCTGAATTCATAAGAAAACCTAAACCATGACAACCCAGAGTTGAGACCAGGAGGCAGAGTTGTAGTCTTACACACTTCTCTGTGCTTCCATTAGATCAGTTACCTGCCCTAAACCACATAGAGACCGTCTGTCCCCGACCATTTAAATCAATTAAATCGAAAACTAATAGCAGAAGAATCAATCATAAAAATCTAAAACATATTAACATTAAGTCTGGAATTGCTCAGCATAATAAAACAATTAAATGCGGTCTCTTAAACATTAGATCATTATCTTCTAAAGCTTTATTAGTAAATGAGCTAATCTCAGACCAGCATATTGATTTATTTTGTCTTACAGAAACCTGGCTGTGTCATGAAGAATATGTTAGCCTTAACGAATCCACTCCTCCCAGTCATATTAATACTCACATTCCTCGAGATACTGGCCAAGGAGGTGGAGTTGCAGCCATTTTCAACTAAAGCCTTATTGTCAGCCCTAGACCTAAATTTAAATTTAATTATAATTCTTTTGAATGCCTTGTTCTCTGTATTTCCCATCCAACCTGGAAAACTGTACAGCCAGTTCTATTTGTTATAGTGTACCATCCTCCTGGCCCGTACTCTGAATTCTTATCTGAATTCTCAGAGTTTTTATCAAACTTGGTCCTCAGTAGTGATAAAGTAATTATAGCAGGTGACTTTAATATTCATGTGGACGTCGATGAATTTTAAAGTTAAACAAATCTTTACCTTTTAGAGCTTTTAGTTTAATAAACAGTAAGTCTGTTGATTCTTTATAGGTAGTTTTGTTTACAATTCTCATGACTGTCTTCTGAAGTATGAAAATTGGATTTGTTTAGTTTTATATGTATTTCTCCACACTTCCACAGAGTAAATTACAGTATACGGTATATGGGACTATAAGGGAACACCATAAGTTATATAATGTAGCTTGGTTTAGAAAATCTTTAACTTTATACAGTATTGCAATTGGCATTGAAATTTCTTCTTTGATGTAATTCATATTTGGCTTCCAGCATAATGTATTATCTGTTATCACTCCAAGAAATGCAATTTTGATTTTAACATCATTTATTGAGTAAATTATGCTTTGTAAATTTGTTGAACAATTTCCAAAGATGATAAATTTTGTCTTACTTAAATTCAATGTTAGTTTGTTAGAATGAAACCAACTCTTGAGCAATTTCAGTTCCCTTTCCATTGTATCCAAAAGTTGTTTCAACTTCTTACAGCAACAAAATTAATCAGTATCATCTGCAAATAAAATACAAACAAACATTCTGTAAACTTCACATATATTATTTATTTATGTACAAATTAAACAGTAATGGGCCTAACACAAGCCTTGGGGACCCCCACAAATAACCTTCAATAGCAATGAATTAAAGTTATTTATTTGGACATATAGATACTTATTCTTTAGGTAACTTGACTAGGAGTGTGCTACCCTTCTATTTCTATATCTATATTTTTAATTTCTTCAATTATAAGTCAGCATTATCAGTATCAAATGGTTTTCTGCATTACAAGAATACGCTCATAGTATTGTTTTTGTGATGAAAATGAACTCAATTCAGTTTTATTTATATAGCACCAAATCACAACAAAAAGTAATCTCAGGGCACTTTTACATGCAGCAGGTCTAGACCATGCTCTTTAATTTACAGAGAGAGAGACCCAACAATTCTCCCCATGAGCAAGCGCTTGGCAACAGTGGTAAGGAAAAACTCCCCTTTAATGGAAAGAAACCTAAGGCAGAACCTGGCTCTGGGTGGGTGGCTATCTGCCTTGACCAGGTGGGTTGAGAGAGAAAGAAGAGAAAGAAGGGGAGAAGAAAGAGAGAAGCAGAACAACAACAACAGATACATAATTAGCAGCAACAAACAACAAACAGCAACAACAGGAACAGCTGGCAAAGGAAAGAAGAAGGACGGCAAGACATCAGCATGGTTTATGGGGCTTCCTGTGGATTAGAAAGCACAAAGAACTTTGAGGAAGAAGTCAAGTTAGTAACATGCATTAATAGTAAAAGAACACACACAGATGGAGAAGAGGAGAGAGGAGCTCAGTGCATCATTGGAAGTCCTCCAGGCCTTAGGCAGCCTTACTAAGGGCTGGTCCAAGGCGAATTTGGTCAGACCCAACTATAAACTTTATCAAAAAGGAAAGTTTTAAGCCTACTCTTAAATGTAGAGAGGGTGTCCAACTCTGGGAGATGGTTCCACAAGAGAGGAGCCCTTGATAGCCCTTTCAACTTTTGGCCACTGTAGGAACCACCAGTGAGCCTGCATTCAGGGAGTGCAGTGTTCTAGTTGGGTAACAGATTACTATGAGCTCTTTAAGGTATGATGGTGCCTGACCATTAAGGGCTTTGTAAGTGAGGAGAAGGATTTTAAATTCCATTCTTGATTTTACTGGAAGCCAATGCAGTGAAGCTAAGATGGGGGAAATATGATCTCTTTTTCTAGTTTTGGTCAGTACATGAGCAGCTGCATTCTGGATCAGCTGGAGAGTCTTTATAGATTTGTTAGGGCAGCCTGATAATAATGAGTTGCAATAGTCCAGCCTAGAAGTAACAAATGCGTGGACCATTTCTGCTGCATGTTGTTGAGACAGGATGTGTCTCAAAAGGCAGTCCTTGAAATTTGTTTTATGTGGGAGTTATCCTGATCAAAGATAATGCCCAGATTCCTTACAGTGGTGCTGGAAGCCAGGGTAATGCCATCTAGATTAGCTAAATCATTAGATAATGTGTTTCTAAGGTGTTTAGGGCCAAGCACAATACCTTCAGTTTTGTCTGAATTTAGTAGCAGAAAATTGCAGGTCATCCAGGTCTTTATGTCTTTAAGGCATGCTTGGAGTCTAGTTAAATGATTGGATTCATCAGGCTTCATGGATAGATATATTTAGGTATTGTTTGCATAACAACAAAATTTATGGAGTGTTTCTGAATAATATTGCCTAAAGGAAGCATATACAAAGTGAATAGTATAGGTCCAAGAACAGAACCTTGCGGAACTCCATGTTTAAATTTTGTTTTTATGGAGACATGTACAAACTGAAATTGATCTGATAAATAGGACTTAGGGCCAGCTTAATGCAGTTCCTTTAATGCCAATTGAATGTTCCAGTCTCTGCAATAGGATTTGATGATCAATAGTGTCAAATGCGGCACTAAGGTCTAACAAGACAAGTACAGAGACAAGTCCTTTGTCTGCTGCAGTCACGAGGTCATTAGTATCTTTCACCAGTGCAGTCTCTGTGCTACGATGCACTCTAAATCCTGACTAAAAAACCTCAAATAAATTATTGTCATCTAGAAAGTCACATAACTGATTGGTGACTGCTTTCTTAAGGAAAAATAATATAAACTAGTAATATAAAAAGTATGTCTTTTATGGAATATTTTTCCAATATTTTATGGAACATGCAAGAACAAAGAAAAGTCTGCATTTAGAGAATGCCTGTCTACCTCCAGCCTTATAAGTATATGACTTAAGCTGTTTTCATTTGCCATCAAAAATGTCAGCTTGTAGAGACTGATTACAACTATATGTTCGTCAGTGTTTTCAACACAGTGTTTTTTTATTATCATTTATTATCTTTTTTAGCCATAGACATGTCAACTTCACTCCAGTTTGTGGACATTTTACTCTTAAATGTTTTAACAATGTCAATAATTTATTTTTAATCCCTCCCTTTTATAAACATGTAATGTTTATTTACATCAATAGTGTTGTTGGGCCTCATATTCCATGTGCATGAGACAAAGGCAGTCTGCAACCCAACACTATCACTGCCTGCTTCAACTAAGTCAACTTTCCGGTTCTCTGCCACGCAACTGAGGATCAGCTTGCCATGAAACCCCCGACAGAAGGCAAGGACGGCCTCGTTAGCTGAGGAACTGAGCTGGACCGAAAGATGGACTGAAACACACACCTACTCGCTTTCTTAAGCGACCAAGTATGAGATTTAAGTCTGGGCAGGGACAGATTATATTCTTCATTATTTTCAACTTCAGTGCTGTTGTTTGTTGTGTGAATTGACAGACCGCTGAGTCCCTTTGTTCTGCTTTACTCTGAGGAGTATTTGAAGTTTGTTGCCTGTTTAGTTGTTCACCACAGTAGACTGTTTGTGTTTGTCCCACTTGGGACTGCTGTGTTTGTGCTTCTGTTAGTGAGAAAGTAAGTTGCTTTGTTGATTGGAAACCAGACAACGTGTGTTACAGACTGCCGTCCGTACATGTGCTCTCTGTGGACAAAGCAACCCCCCCCCCCCATACATGCTGCCGCTTGTATGTGTTTTCACTGTACATACCTGTATGTTGCTTAAGTAGAATTAGATTTTAGATAGTGATTTACTGGTCAAAGCATTGGCTTACTTTGTTAACTTAGCTACTTAGCAGAATCAAAATGTAAATAATCAATGTTGTCATCGACATAATGGAGGGCTGGGCTGGGCTGGGCTGGTCCATTAGGTCTATGAGGTGGGCACCTGGGGTCTGTGGGGTGCGGGCCCCTTGTGGACGCTATGTGGAATGAACACCCTAAGCAGTGTTATCATAAGTAGTGTTACAAAAGTTAAAAACAACTTGATATGCTAATTCTGTATTTGAGTGAGATTCACATAGCCAGTTATAACTGCAATGGTTTGGTTGATACCAAGAAAACAAGGGAGTTTTTTTCAGAAATAAAAGATAAAAACTATGACATTCATTGCCTAAAAGAAATTCATTTCACACCTGAAGTTTTAAAATAATGGGCTGATGAATGGGGATATTTTTTGAAAGGGGATATTTTTTGCTCACATGGTCAAAGGAATGCTTAAGGGGTCATGATAATGGTTAACAATATAAATGAACCTACTTTTAACACTCTCCAAGTAGAGTCAGATGGGAGATGGATTGTTTTAGAAATTAAAAACAACCACAAACAAACATTGCCAGTCAATGTTTATGCTCCTAACACAGGTTGCTTTGAGATTTTGTTGCAAAATATACAGACATATGATACTTGTGTGGTTCTTATGGTTGGTACCTGGATGTTGACATGGTGTGTGCTGTGAGCTGTGAGCTGCAGACATCAGACATTTGAACCAGTTTTGAGCCTGTTTTAAGTCTGGATTTTCTGACACACTTTTTGGATCACTGTCACTTTATGTACGTGTTTTAACATAGTATAAAGGTTTTAATCATTGGATGCCTCGATTTTTAACTAAATGGCATTCTGTAGCTAGTGGCAGTCTGGAGTTGGTAGACTCCAGGGGGGTATTCCATGAAGCTGGCTAACGGGATAGCCTGGCTTATTTCGATAAGCCTCGCTAATTTAAGTGAGAGTTCCGTTCCATCAAAGTGGCTTATATGAGTTGCAGTTCAGTAACCATGGTAACTTAGTCAGCAGAACTAGCCTGCTCCGTGGCAGGCTAATGGTCAAGCTTAGCTCAGCTGCGTGTCCAAAGAATGTCTGACGGACAGAAACACGCTATCAAAAGACTGTTCCATCATGTCTTTTCACACTTTTAACCCTTTAATTTAAAAGCGTAACGTTTATGATTTAAGAAATGAAAGTGTGCCAGCATTATTTTGAAATGATTTATTTATTCATTCACTGATTTTGTTCAAACTGTGAAGACAAAAAGAAAATTAAATAAAGTCCAAACTACGTCCTTCTGGTGTGTTTAAATGTACACAGTGGTAACTGCTTATAGTGATTACAGTTACAGTGATCAGCTGTTTATAGTGATCAGCTGTTTATAGTGATTACAGTTACAGTGATCAGCTGTTTATCAAAAAGCTCTGAGACAAAATCATTCATATGCAACATTTATGCTGTTTAAATAAGTCACGTATAGGAAACAAGCAGTCTGCCTACAGTATTCATTCATTCTCTTCATACATCACGACATATGGAAAAACGTTTTAAACCACATAAATCTCATTGTACTTTACTCCTGACACTTACTGAAATCATGACGGAGACGGAGTCATTTTCTCTCGATGACAAACGTATTCTCCCTGAAACGTATGACAATGGAAGATTTAAGTAAATTTCACCGCTTCATAAATGTGCACGCTGAATTTGAAATAGCTGTACTTGCATGACAAATAAAGAAAATGTTCTAGTAATCATCTGCTTATAATGATATTTAACCCGGACAGACGTGATCATTATAAGCTGCTTCCACTGTACTTATATCCTTCTCCAGTTTACAGTTAATGTTAAACTTTCACTGATGATTGTAAATGGACATCAGAGAGGATGATAATGTTGGAAAGTTCTCTTTAATTGCTTACACCATAATTTTAAATATACATCTGATATTATCTTGCCTAGTGATAATATAACCAGTCATGATCTGAATGCTCGTTTATTAGCAAATAAAGATAAAACCATGAACAGGAACAAGTGCTGCTCTTCACTTTCAACCTGCAGACTCATCAACTCGGATGCAGGGATTGAACCCTCATCCATCTGGTTACAAACTCGCTTCTCTAACCTTTAGGCTATCACTACTCGTCTATAAGTAAACAAGTAATCTATCATCAGTTTTGTGCCAAGTCATCTCCTTCACCTTGTTAATTGCAGTCATTTTGCACCTTTTCGGTGAAAACTCCTCTATATTCTCCATATAATTTCATCAGCAGGTTTGTTTTGCTGCTGAGATGAACACCGCTCTAGTTTTCTCTCCTTTTTGCGTCATAGTATCAGCTTTTCTACAATCGACTGTTCGTGGCTGCTGATGTCCTCCATGCACGCGCGCACTTCAAGCTTATTTCAGTCTGGTTAGACTTAGCATTGACTAGAAGCAGCTAAACTCCGTTAGTGGAACGGTTTGAGCCTCCAGTGAAAGTTGACGTTAATTCAAGCCAGGCTATATCACATAAGCGCAGCTTTCTTTAGCTGCTTTCATGGAATACCCCTCTGGTGGCATAATACATATCTACAGCTCAGGTTTTTTGTCATGTTTTTTTTGTTTTTGTTGTTTTTTCATTTATTTGGGAAGGTGGTTTTTCAGATTTTCAAAAAACCAGAAGTGGGCCTTAAGTTTCAAAATGTTGAGAGCTCCTGCTGTATACAATACTTTTGAGGAAAAAGAAAAAACACAATATTAAAGAACAGGAGATAATACAACAAAACAAACGATTATCTGAACTTGTAGATGATAATTACAATGAAGAAACTTCCTTATACAAAAGGAAAAAGAATTAGAGCTTATCTATGAAGGAAAATCAAGCTAAAACTTCTAGAGGAATGGATGGAAAAAGGAGACCAATTAACCAAATGTAGCAGGAATGTAGCAAAAAAAGAAAAAAAAATCACAAAACTCATAATATATAACAGCACATTTATAGAGCCCAGAGAGATTATCAAAAAAAGAACATAAATATTTTTCTAAAATATTTTCATTTCAAAATCCCCCGGTCCCAGTTTTAAGTGTCAGTACAGAGCCTTTTTCCCATCAATGGGCCTCATTCTCTAATATGTGCATAGAAATGTTCTTCTTCTTTGCTCACAAAATATGTTCGCACACGTCAGATTCATGACACATTCACACCAGACAATTTTGTTCTCACCATTGTGCGTATGTTAGTGAAGCAGAATCATTCTTAACTGACAGACACATGCTTGCTTTCAGTAATTAGCATACTATCGCACCCCAAGGTTCTTTGTATAAGGAAAGCTCTGTTGGAGCAGTGCAGCAGTGGAGAGAGCTGTCACTCTTTGCAAAGAGAGCTGTGATAGTAAAACTGTATATGAATAGCTTTACTGCAAGTGAAATGCAAACAGTTTCAGAAGTAGAAGCCAGAAAAGGCAGATATGGCTGGTACACATGTCATTGGCATAACTGTTTGGAAGCAGATTGTGAATCCTGTATACAGCTTGCATGCCTGCACCACTACCATGCAGTATGTTCATAACAAAAGTTGGTAAATGTGTAGATCTGTGTGAATTGATCTAAATAAATCCTAGGTGTGTGTCGTGTTTGATCTCTGATCACAACAGGTTGTGATGTACTGAAAGCTCTGTGCCCTTCCCTGTGTCACTACTGAACTGTCAGGCTGTGAGGAACACTGAATAGGCTGCTGGTTAACTAGCTGCATATATCACAGCCAAATCTGATGGGGGAAATGAATTGGTGTCACATTCCAATATGGAAATTCTGATATATAAGGTATTGTCATCTAAGAGAGAGAATAGGTCAATTTTAATATATTAATTATATTATATTAATTACATTTATGATAATGATTTAGATAATGGATATTAGTAATTTCACACTTTTAAATATTGTATATTTAGGCCCAATCTAAAAAATTTTAATAATTGTGGCTCAAATATACTGTTTACATTGAATAAATATTGACTATATAATTTTTTTAAACCATGGGACATTGATGATTTGGTCAAATTTTTTGACAAAATAGGGATGAATTCGCGTAAGAACATAATGACGAATCCTGGATTTGTGCTTAAAACATTCCTATGCATAGTTTAAACACAGATTTGTGCATGCACACTGTTTGTGAATGAGGCCCATTGAGGCCACAATTAACATCTGAAGGGAAAGCCTTATATGAGGGACCAATACGCAGAGGATGAACTGTCCATGGCCTTTAATACCTCTAAAGCCTTTAAGAGGTGTAGGCCTGGATGGAATACCAGTTGGATTATATCAAGCCTTTTATAACCTTTTTTAATAGTGCATATATGGAAGGGAATCAGGAACTCAATAAGATGGGCTGATTTCACTGATGTTAAAACAGGAACACAATGGACAATATAAAGTCGACAAAAACTGGTGGCCTATTACATTATTATGGTGCAAAAATTCTGATCATTCGCATAAAAAAGGTATAAACTAGGGTCATTCATCCAGATCAATCAGGATTCATGAAAGGGAGAAGTATAAATGATAACATCAGACAAATTTTAGAAATAATAGAGTTTTATGATAGAGTACAAAAACCTGGTATAATTTTTATTACAGGTTTCGAAAAGGCCTTTCATAATTGATTAGAATGATTAGACTTTATGTACAAATGTCTGCACTATTTCAGTTTTGGTCCATCAATAATTAATTGGTTGAAAACATTCTATAGCAATTCAAAATGTAAAATAATTAATTATGGTGAACTCTTAGAAACAACATATTTGAAAAGAGGTTTGAAACAAGGCCGTCCCCTGTCCCATTACCTATCTATTGACATTTTAGGACAAAAAGTATGAAATAACAGTAACATAAAGGGTCTTTTTTTATAAATAATATAGAATCCAAAGTAAAAATGTTTGTGGGTGACACAAATTTTACATTAATACTGACTGTAAACTCGATACTGGCCTTCACTGAAGACTTGGATCAATTTTGATAGATATCAGGTGTATTTGATTCCTGAAAAATATACAGTTGCCTACACATTTTACTATCAGATGCACTAATTGACTAGTCTGCATATTGGTATATGTATTCTAGAGAGGCTGACCAATATTAGAAAAATACATTTTGAATGCAAACTTATTGTATCTATCTATCTATCTATCTATCTATCTATCTATCTATCTATCTATCTATCTATCTATCTATCTATCTATCTATCTATCTATCTATCTATCTATCTATCAGTGAGAGGCTTGGATTTTTTTTTTTATCCTAAAAGGATTAAATCATTCTCATAAAGCATCTATCATACCAAAATTTTTATCATGACCAACACTGGTCCTCAGCAAGATAACTTAAAGTTTAACAAAATAACCCACTTCAACCACTTAAAAAATGACTTATTTTCAGGTTTCAGGGAAGATGCTATTGCAAAGGGGCTGCATTACCAGTATCACCCCCCAGATAAACTAAATAGTATTTTACAACAAATTATATTTTAATAGATAATCGCCCTTATGTAAACAAAGAATTACTAAGTAGAAACATTATATTTGTGAGTGATTTAATAAATAGCAATAGCAAAATTACGGTCAAGTACGCACACCACTAGAATACAATAAAACTACTGCACCAGTATCTAATGTCTGGAGAAAAAAAACAGCTGGCATGCTGCCCATATGATAGAGATCTATGATGGATAAAAAATAATTTACAAAAAGGAATAAGTTAAATATCCAATAAATAAGTTATAAATCCAATAAATACCTTAAATAAGTGGAAAGCCTAAATCAGTATAATAATTCCATGGAAGTATGTATTTGATATTATCTATAATTCAACCCTAGATGTATCCATATGTATAATACAAATACAGATAATATTTTTTTTTACCCACCAAAAATATGCCTTCTATTTGGGGCCTAGAACAAACTTGCTTGTGTAGGTTTTGCAATGATGATAAGGAATCCATCTTGCATTTTATGTGGTGTTGTCCTATTGTTGCTTTATTTTAAGATCAATTCCAAAAGTGGACAATGAACTATGATAAAAAAAAAAAAAATACACTTTAATTTACAAACCGTAATTTAAGGACATCAAACTCCTTCTTTTATTATTGTTTTGATTGAGAGACCCCCAGTGGTTGCAATTACATGTTGTGCATTTAAGTAGCAGTAAATCTGATTTCGTTAACATTGTAATCCTGTTTGAAAAAGCATTCATAATAAAGAAAAAATATGCACACAATTTAATATATCAGATTTTACTATTAACATCTAAAAGAAAACAACAAAATCTGAAATTCCTAAAGCAATGGGAACAACTAAGCTTTTGGGAAGGATGGGAATGAAAGAAGAAAAACACATATGGTACATGTTGTATATATTATGCCACAAAAAAAATAAAAAAAATGAAACAAAGCCATTAATATGGACAAAAATATCTCATAGACTTCATCTACATCTTCCACATTATTTGACCTCATTCAACCTTATTCCAATCTAGTTTCATTAGGTCTTGTTTTAAAGAATTAATTAATCTTGTGTTTTGTGTCTTTTTAGTTAGTTATAATTTCATTATTGGTCTTGATAAATAGTCACTCACATCATTTATAACACTTACAAGTACTTTCCTATCAATAACTAAATATGTTGTCAGTTAGTGTAACATCGTCATGTAATTGGGGGATATAGACTAATGTATCCCATTAAGTTGATGAACTCTGTAGTTGTTATACAAAAACAATCTCTTGTTTCTGTTGTTACTTATTCCTAAATGTATTCATGTTAGATTGTGGAGTTATATAAACAGCTTATAATTCAATAATCAATGTATAAAGCAACTGCCCCACCTTTAGTTAAGCCTTGGAGATGAGGGTTATTATTCATTGCCCATCACAGTCTCAACAAAGTTGCTCATTGCACTCATCCTGTACATTATTTTTTAAACTCAACAGCTTGTCTCTTATAGAATATATTTCTACTTGTTTTTTATTGTAAAATTTTATTCATAGATTTATACCAAATGTCTCTTTTACAGTTGTATTTTTCTCAAATTGTATAGATACTTTCCTCTTACCTTCTATTTTTGATTATTATGCACCACAACACTAAGACAGATCCATTGTATGTGCAAACTTACCTGGCAATAAATCTGATTCTAATTCAGATTCTGATCTCCAGCACGCCACTTTCACGCATCCATACTCTCTCTCTCCCTCTCCCCTAGCATCTGCTCTCAGACAAGCTCATATTATGTAAGACCCACCTTTCTTGAGGCTTTGCAACCAATCAAAGATGTCAAATGATGAACTGCGTCCATGACTGTATAATGTAAAATATTATTACTCATAAAAAACGGTAGCCAAATCTCTGTGTGAAACAATCAGGAAAACTGATTGTGAGTTTATCTGAGAGCAATACAGTTTAATTGGCAAAGAAAGAAAGAAAGAAAGTAAGTAATCTTCAGTGTAGTAGTAACTATGTGTATATATGTGTTTATCTCCCATATGCTTTATTGTGTTCATATATCTCCTTGGAAGGTCATTGTGCAATAAAGTGTCACAAAAAAAGTAATCCGACAAGTTATCCAACTTAAATCTTAAAAAATATTCTTAAAGTATTCATTAGTCACATAGAAATGCTCACGCTAAACAGATATTCATACATGTACTGTAACTCAGTTAGAGTAAAATACAGTGTATCATGTGATTTGATTATATGAGTGGATGTGGTATTCATATTATATATATTAAATCAACTGAGATGCCATAGGCTATTCAGTGCTACATGTACATCTCCTCAAGTAGAGATGAGATGTTGGATTCCAGCAGTCCTCCTCCTAACTTGTATCCTGTCTTGCAGCAGGACTTGACCTCTATCAGCACTAGATGTCAGTGTTCTCACTGCTCTGTGGAGCTGCAGGCAACATGAACTGCAGCCTGGGATACTCTCCAGAAAAATGCATCTTATTTTTTCACTTGAAAGTCCTCTGTCCTTGCAGATTTCATGCTATAGTCTCTTGCATCACAGCTTGATTACCAAGGGCACCACTTTTATCTCATAACGAGTTGCAAACTGTTGTGCAGTGTTTTCTTCTTATTGAGCCACTCTCATATCAACCAGTGCACCATTTCTCACCACTGTTCTGTTGTATCTTTGATTAGTAGTAAAGAGTAAAATTTATTGAAGGTTTGAGAATAAGAATAACAACAACAACACCAACAAAACAAAAACAAACAAAAGGTAATTCAACTGTTTTAGTCTCAAGCAGAGGTGAATTACGAGAACTCAAGGGCCCCCAAAAGGTCCACTGTGTCTGTGAATCAACTGGGTCATGCTGATTTAATTGAATACTGGCCAAAATATAAGGAACAATGTACAACCACCATCGACTGGACCTAAATATAAAGTGGAATTATCACCTTTCTGACCATGTCAACAAAAACTAAAAATATACAAGCTTCGTGAAAATAGAATTTATGACAGAAGATGTTGTATTGGATTGCACTAGATTGCACAGGAGTTCCTAAAAAAGTGCACTGCTCACTGAGTGTATGTAGCAAATAAAACATCTATAGTGGGTGGGGTCGTGCCAGGGAATCTGGGGCCTGTTTCAGAAAGCAGGTTTAGTGAAAACTCTGAGTTTGTTCACCCGCAGATGAGGGAAACTCTGGGTTTTCAGTTTCAGAAAGAGAGTTAACTTAAACTTGGGGTCAGTTACCGCAGCAACTGACTCTGTGAAGCTAACCTGCTCGCTGGCAGGTTTTCTTCAACAAACCCTGAGTTTCTCTCTGTCTCCTCCCTCTTAACACACACTGGTTCATTTCCTCATTTATTCAGTCCATATCAGAGCATTCATTAGCAGAGTTTCACTATCTAAATCCTGATTGGATATTAATACTCTACTACTTTTGTGTGCATCAGTCATTTCTCTGAACAGCGTTTTTTTTTCTCTCGCATTCAGATAGCCTATTAAACAGCGTGAGTTCAGCGTCGGCTCAGAATAAAACTGACAGCTGTTAGTTTGTAAGAGCAGCTCCTGACCTGAAATCTTTATTACATTTCGCTAATCTTTATTTGAACACAATGTTTAATCTCAGTTTAAATGTGAAATATCGGGAAGAAACTTTAGACACATGGGATCAATGAATAATTATCTCTATCACTCATGATGGAGCATCATTCCTATAATAGTATAGATTAAATGTTAATATTTCTGAGTGAGCAGGATTGTGGTCCAGCTGAAGAATGTAGTTTGAAAGTGAGATATTTAAATAAAAAGCTATATGCTCCCTATTTAAAAACACGTTAAGATTATAATCTTAAGGTGTTTTAACAGCATTTCAGTGACAATGTTTAGATTTACTACATTTGTTGAAGCGGAGATAAAGTCATTGAATGCTCTAAAACTGAAATACAAATAAATGTCTAAACATTTAAAATACTCTGTATATTTTCAAGTAGCTACAAATCGCCAAACACATTATTACTGGATCAGACTGAGAGCTACAGTCACGTCTCTGTGTTTTTGATCTATACGTTTTTATATTTATGTTTTTCATCTTCAGTTGCTTCCTGTGTTTTGTCCATCAGATTAAAGCTGAACAAATATATTTAAAATGTAATGTAGCTGCTTTATCATCATTAAGGAAATGTTGAACATGCTAAATGATGGATTAATGGACAACACTCAATAAAACATTATTGTGTTAACTTAACAACACTTTTCCTGCTTTGACTCAGGCTCTTTTTTTAAAGATAAAAGATGTGCAACATGCATTGATTCATATCTCTACGTCTACCTAATTAAAATGGAGGCGCTGCCCTTTGTTTACCTGTTGCCATGGTGACTCGTTGTATCGGCGCTCCATTGGCTTGTTTTATTCATCACGCACGAGCTTAACTCAAAGTGAATATACTCAGAGTTGATTGAACTGACTCTGATCAGCTGTTCTGAAACCGAAAACTCAGAGTTTCCCCATCTTGAGGTTCATCAACTCAGAGTTCACATTTAGACTCAGAGTTTGCAGAACCTGCTTTCTGAAACAGGCCCCTGGTCGGAGCTCAGGGTGTCATTCATGGTCAGTCCGGGGTGGTATTTCCTGTTAATGTCTCGGTGCGGAACAGCCAATCAGCCTGCGCGTCAACATCACAGCCCGGAAGAAGGAAGCTGAATCTGAAAAGAGCGCCTTGATTAAAAGTGGAGACGTTACCTGAAGGTAAGCCTCTTATCACTACAACACACGGTTTAAAACATTCTCTGGAAATACAAGGGCGCTCTCCTTCTCTCAAGGAAAAGTGTTACTGTAACAAGGAACATTCATTTGTTGCTGAAAACTTTTCAGAGGTTTTATTAGTGTAGGATTCAAGTGACAATATTACGTTAAGTTACTTATTGCTGCGACATTGTTACGTACACAATGTAGCATAAAAGTATATCAAAAGCTGTAGCCTTTTTTCTGGACATGATCCGCGGGTTAGACAGATAAATATTACTGGGAAATGTCAGTAACCTAATGTTAAAACGTCGACTTAAACAGTTAACTTACTAGCAGGTAGTGGGACTTTAGCCTAACTATAACCTCGGACCGTCCTGTCGTAAAAAATATGATGGCCACAGTGTACACTGGAAGGAGCTTGACATTTTTAACTGAACATAGAAGTGAAATGTAGCCTAGAAGTAAGCCTGATCAATGGCATAACGAGTGTTAATTAATGAGTGTGATCCCTAATTCACCAAAGTCATGCTTTAAACGTTTCCCATGCTCTTTATTAGTAAGCTGAATGAAAGCTATGTAAAACCGTTTTTAAAAATATTTTCTATGTTACCTTAGAATTCTGTCAGACCTTTCAATCAATTTGAAAACCTTAAGTAAACGTACAAATGTATTGGCAGCAAAATGTACTAAAGCTAAAAGTACTCATTATGCAAACTGGCTCCATTTAGAGTGTTAAATTTATCACAAGCTAATTGTTGACTCTGAAGTTGTTCAATTTTATATCTATAATAGTCAACACAAGATTCATTTAGTAGCTATTCTGGACCTTTTGAGAGCATCCTCTTAGTTTTCCTGGTTGTAGATGTGTGAGGTAAATTTCCATTTCTCTGATAACTGTCAGTATAGTTTCAATAGCTATTAACCAGAGCAAAGCAGCTATTTTTCAAGCTAAATGTTAGTCCTGTATCTGACAAGGATGAATTCCACACTCAAATCCTGCAGTGGAAACAGAGTGTGTCCCTGTGGGAGAGATGTACCCTGGTTACATTGATCAGACCCTCTTGCTTACAGTGCAGGGCTCCTCGGGAACACTACAGGGGTTTAATTGCTGCTAAAGCTCTGCTCTCTGCCCACTCCTCACTCCGCTAATACAAAGGAGATAACACCAATGAGGGACTGCAGGGAGGGCACTCCATGACTGTAGGCCAGTTGGGGGAGAGTTTGATGATAGTCGTAGGAAGTGACTGGTGACTGGTGTAAGACTGCGTCTGATGGTTATTTTCATTGCGGATTTTATTTGACATTAAGAGAGGCATTAAGCTGTAGAATTTGGAAAAAAAAAGACAAATGTTTATCAAACTTTACCAGAGCCCAAAGTTACATCTTTTGCTTATTTGTTTGACCAACAGTCCAAAAACCATATTTAACCAAAAACATATTCAATCAAGTTGTTTTGAAGAGCTACAAACACTTCTGATGTGGTCAGGCAACATGCCATACAGACACATTCTTATGTCCAGAAAGAATAACTAAAAGTTATAATTGAATCACTGGCTGATCAGATCATAACCTTACCCTATGTGTGAGAAAACTGACTAAAATAGATTTTAGGACCACAGCAACTAAGACAATGATCCTTCAGCGCATACCCAGAGCTAAGCAAGAAGAATTTGTCAGTGAGATTAACGTCTTGAACGGATAATGTACTGTTCTGTGATGATCTGTACTATGGCTGTTACTTTTACTCATGGAATCAACTCTGTGAGGGAAAGATTTAATGTGAGGATACAGATAAAATCTAAAAATAAAAACAACTTACTGTGGTTTAATGAAAGTTTGTGGAAACTAATGAAATCTAGAGATGCTGCACTCAGGAAGGCAATTAAAACTAGAAGAGACACTGACATGCTGATTTATTAAGGTTTAAGGAACAAAGTTCTCTAAGAGCTAAGAGAAGGTAAATCTTGTTTTATCTCAATATTATCTCAATAGCTTGGTTTTAATTTGACAAGCTTCTATTATTAATTTCTAGTTGACATTGTGGTGTACGAGATGTGCTATTGTGTGTAACTTTGTATTTTGTATTATGTGTCTTGGGTGTTTTTTGCTTTGTACTGTTTGTTATTTGTTTTAATTATGACTTGCCAAAGGGACTGCAAATGAAAATGAGCTAACTCTGGTACAGGACATCAAATGGTAACAGTTATATTTAACACTGTACATGGTCCCAGTAAATAAATAAATAAATAAAACATTACCTTACATAATCTGACCCTTAGTGTAAACCTATCTGTAACCTGATCTGTTTGCTTATGTCTTTGCAGCGATCTCCTCGATACTTTGAGCATGAGCTTCTCCCCTTGTCCATCTGGCCCACTTGGGTGTAACAGTATCCAGGAGCAGAGGGACCGCTGGGAGAGAAAACGCAGCAGAACAGGCAGAGAGTTGGTGCAGACAGAACAACGTTACTGCCAACAACTGGAGCTAGTCACCACTGTACGTACTGTAGCAGTCAGGAACACTGGTTTAACCTGGGGGACACTCAAAGAAGTTCTGGTGTATGAACTAAAGGCCTAAAAGGTGTCAGTGAGAGACAATGTTAATGGCATACAGTGTTTCTCCTATGATTTTTTTTCAGCTGCAGTGTTGTTGTGCACACACAGAGCCCATGGTGCCAGAACCTGTATTTGCACACACCAGCAGTGCCTACCTTAGAATTGTTCCATATAGGTTTATTCCTGTTCACAGAGTCATGTGTCAAAAACCTCTCTGGGCCTCTGAGGCCCAGAGATAAATAAATAAATATAATATAAATAACTAACACATCAGATAACAAAACATAGAATATAATAACTGTCTCACTACACTTCAAAAACACTAAGAAGCCTCAGTGGAATAGGTAACATCCTCGTTTGCGTTTGTCATGATTATTATGTAAAGTGTGAAATTTCACCAGCAGGTGTTCATCATTAAGCAGTGCTGCTGTTGAAAGCATATAGGGATGATGCATGCCTTGCCCTCCTCTGGCCAGAGGTGATTGAGAATAACTGCAGATTAGGAAGGGTTAACAGTGACACTTTCTGTCATTTCATCACTACTGCTATTCCTGGGTTTCGGACATATTAGTCTGCTTGTCTTTGGCTATTAAATTCATACTTAATTAATCCCTAAATGTTACATCCTGCAGCTAGAAGGACCGTTCATTGTGGCCTGAGTTTATCTCTTCTGAAAGGCTTGATTCATGAAATATAACATTCAGCTTCAAGAAAAAAATGACTAGTGCTTAGACACTACAAAAAAGGCCATCTATTTAGTTGAGTTAAGAAATAGCTTAAGCTATTGTCTTGCAATTACACTGCAATTGCAATTAAAGATAGGCACACTCAGAACAGTATATCCATGTGAGGGAGCATTTCTGCTCTGCTAGCATACAGAACAGTATCCTCAAGCGGAAAAGCATCCTCATGAGGGAGCATTTCTCCTCCATGTGCACAAATGTGGTACTGCGCGAGCTTGACCCCTCCTTACACATTTAATAAATGTGAACCTGTGTTTTAATGACTCTCTGGAGTCTCCTTGGTAATCTTGTCCAGATTTGACAAGTTAGGTTTTGAATCAGACCTGGTCTAATGTGGTCTGAACGGAGAAATATCAGTGAAATTGCTTTTTTAAACAAAAAAAACGAAGGTTTCAGAAATCTGAAAGTGGGTTTAAACAGTGTAAAGGCTTTTGCTATGATGTCTAACACTTTTTCATAGGTGTAAGTGGTACAAAAACGGAGAATCAGTTACTAAATATCATTATGTTTCCCTTTGCTCTCTCAGGCGAACTACCTGTCTTTGACTGTGTCAGTGATCAAACCTGCCAAATAAAGGTCACGGTCTAAGTAGCCAATCAAAGGAGTGGACTGTCTATTCCATCCCCTCCTTCAAAGCCTTAAAAGTCAATTTGACAAGCAAGAGAGTGTTGAGCGGTTGCGAACCTGTAGGGAGGGTGGGTCTCACATTTGTCACAGCGCCGTGCTTCCGGGACCACATTTGTGAACACAGAGCAGAAATAATCCCTTGATGGATACTTTTCTGCTCATGGATACTTTTCTGTCCACTTGCGGAGTTACATCACCCTGTCAATAACTTTCAGTGGAACTCTTGTCTATTGTAGAAAAAAAACAAACAGTTGACACTGTATTCTGTGGACTACCCAGAGAAACACGGACACTGTCACTTTCAATGCTGTAAGTAGGGCAAGGCAATATCCCCAAAGGTGGAACTGCGAGGGCAGTGCAGCACTAGCACAGTCTACAGTGCACACAATAGAGTTATCTTGTTCATCTTCACAAAAGGCAAAGGTTGCAAGCATGTTTTGTTTTATTGTCTAAACAGTTGCCTTTGCCAGAAGAACACAATGTATATTGTGAAATTTCTACGCTGTCATCCAGACACTAATGTTAGTAGAGCAGAGCAGCAAACTCTAGCAGAATCAAATGAGACAGGCTGACCAACACACACTGCAACACTTAAACAACTTTAACCATCTCTGAGGTGAAGAATATAACTCAAAAACCCTGCACCTGCTTAGCATTTTGGATAGTGATGGCTTTCCCTCCTTCATATTATATTTCAGTTGAGTAAGAACAATGGTGAATGGTTTGGCACACAGTAGGGCTGGGCGATATGACCAAAATTTCATATCACAATATTAAGTCAGTTCATATCATGATAATGATACATATCATGATATATTTTCTGTAAATTCAATGAATAAATATTTTATATAAGATGACCACATTGGAAAGGCCTATTTCTTATTGCATTTTGAATTATATTAGGCCTGGAATGAAGTCACTTTTAGGGCAAGGCTACTTTGGCCTTTGATAAATACAAATTTATTGGGGAATCATGGCCAAAATGTAGGACAACAAGGCCAAAACCAATGGGGCAATAATAATAAGTGATAATTACATTGTATGAGGACAAAACAGTACAATCAACAATTAGTAGTCAGTGTATTGAAAAACAGTTCAGAGTGTATTAAAACTGAACACTGAATATTTGAATTTTCCACAATATGCTGTCCGGGGAAAAAATGTGAACAATTATATTAATTGTTAATGTTATATTTAATGATTAAGTCTTTAAATGGGTAAAGGTGATCAATATTAATCTAAACAAGTTTTAACATGTGGTCAACTATTAGCATTTGAGACTGAGTTCATAGGAGTCACAAAAATGACTTAAAACACTTTTTACATGTTAAAGAAACTTCTCAATGGGTCAGATCTTTGTCAGTGAGTCTAAAGCGTCTTCAGACTGCAGAAACGGAAGACATCGAACTGCTAGCTGAGTTAAAACTGTCACAGACAGCTGTCATAAGCAGTCTTATAAATACTAACTGCTAGAGAGAATAATGTTTGACCACTTCCCAGAGCCTGTGACTGAACACCACGATATAAACGATATATTATTATTAGTTTATTTGTCAGGGACAATGCAGAAAAACATTGTAACAAGTTAAAACAACATGACACAGATAAATTGCATAAAGGATTTCTAGCCAAGGCTAATTTGCAACCCCTGTTTAGGCTTTTCTACTTAAAATGGGTATAGCATAAAATGAAACGATATACATTTTTATATCGTCAAACGATATATATCGTCATATCGCACAGCCCTAGCACACAGTACAGTGTTCCCTCTAGGCTGACTGCTTTGACATGTTTCACACATTTTTCGTTCTCTGTCTCTCTGTTTAGCATCTGCAGGTTAGGCATTCACCATAACTTTTCTGCTGCTCACTCTCTCACTCTACAACTCACTCACCTGCTATGCACACATTTTATGCACTGCCCCCTAGGCAACAATACAGAGGTAAATAAGTAAGTAAGTAAGTAAGCTTTTATTTATATAACATTTTTTAAAACACACAGTTACATGTTGTGCTTCACAGACCCATCCAACATCGCAATGAATGCTTGGCTGCCACAAGCTGGTTATCCCTGTGGTAACTTTTATGACACCTCCTGCTTAAAACTCAAAAAGTGAGAAGTATTGTGAGGCCTTGCTTTCATGGTCTGTATTCAAGTTAACTGGCATTTCAGAACAGTGCTGCACAGAGGCTCCCAAACTTGATTTTCGAATGAATGAATATTTGGTGTTATTTTTGGCATTAAAAATATTATTTTGGCCTGGTGGGGGTTCTCGTTGTCCTGGTGACCTGCCAAGCTTGTACAATTATACACTATATATACACTGCAGTATACTGGAGCAAGAGACTGAAAATTGTGCCCCCTTTTCAATTCATTCAATCCAGAATCGGGTTTGAATTGAGAATTTATTCTGAATCAAATTGGACACCAAAGAATCCAAATTGAATTGTGAGACCCCCAAAGATTCCACCTCCAACTGCAGCCCAATTTCTGCACAGTTACTCACCCTCCACCCAGTTGTTTTGAAATTTTAGGCTTAATGCAGGTTCAATTTGCTAATCCCATTTTCACTTCAAATAACTTTTGCCATCAGTGTTGGAGAGTAATTGAGATGTCAGTAGTAAAAACATTCCCACTTTGCATTCATCAAAGGTATATCCAATCAGACGCAGCACAGATTTAGCTTGATGATATATGTTAAGAAAAAATGTAATTTTTTCTCCTTCCTCCTTGTTTCTCACAGTACTTTGTGGAGATCTTGAAGGCCAAAGCAACCCTGAGGCAAGACATTAGAGAAAGCATCTTCAGTTCAATTAAAGCCATTCATTCAGTCAACCAGTAAGTATCCTCTGAATAATTGAAAGAATATCTATGCTTTGAAGAGGTGAGAGACTGTAAAAGGGATGAGGATTGGTAGTTTGTCTCTTACATAAGAATGCAGTCAAGATAAACTCCTAATTTCTTAAAGTCTAGTCCTTATCTTCACCATTAGTAGAAGTCAATGGTTTTGGGTTGCAGTGTGGATGTCCTGGAACAGAACAGAACATTGTATGTCAAGTATAATTACTCCAGGTGATATTGCCCATGAAGAGCATTATTTTTACAATGGAAAATTCATGAATTCCCATTGCCTACCTGAGCTGCTGTTTAGGAACTCAGGGAGCACAGTGAAGACAGAGCTCAGAGAAGCTGATCTCACCACATGTCTATGTGTCAGATTGATCTGATCAAAACTAAAATCTCAACTGATGTTTTTTTTTAAAGCTGATAACAAAACTGATACTTCTTTTTTTAAGTGTTAAGTGTGTTTAAGTGTGGTTTATGTTCTGGCAAATTTAAATCCTCATTCCACTATTCTGTCACTCTGCATTGTCTCTGCTGCATTGCTTAACTAGCATATCACATTACTCTAGCTCTGAGGCACCTTCTGGAATATCAGTGAAGGTGGACATTTGGGGGATACTAAAGTCACTGTTAGCAGGGATTCAGACCCAAAACACCCTGCGTTAAAATAGTGCAAATGGTAGATATGTTAGTGAGTCCCAATGTTGTCATTGCACACTGTCTGCCATCTTCATTAAAATATAATAATTTTCTAACATATACAAGATACCCTGGATCAAGTTTGAACTGTATATGGTACTTCAATGGTGATGAAGCTCCTTAAATATAAGTACATGGTTCCCTCAAGCACTAGGCCCAACACCTCCATGGCCCATTTCCTACAGTTTGCTGTGACCAACCGCCCGTTCCATGGCCAGAGTTGGACATGGACTCCGGATCTGTGGCTGTCTCTGCTGTCATCAAGTCAGAACTAAAAGATCCTCTCGCTGAAGACTTTAGCTTCCTTAAATGTGCTTTGAAAAAGATTAAGTCTGAAATTGTGAACAACACAATGGCTATTTGTTCTGCATATGCATGCTGGCCTTTTGCACTTTGTTAGCCAGGTGACTTATACTGTTCAGGAGGAACGATCCTCTTTCCCCCTACGCATTCTCATTTGATCAAAAAGTTAATATCTCAAGCTAGAGAAGATACAATACCTTCTCCAAGGGTCTGTTCTGAGATGTTTGGCAGCCTTTCCTGGCATTTATAGAAAAAAAAGGCTGCAGAGAATGTAACCTCATAATATGTAAGAATTTCGTTCTGTTGCTATGTGCTGTGTTCACATGGCTGGATTAGCCAAATTCTAGTTGGTATACATTGTAGTTATTCTTCCCTAAATTGATTTATAATAATATATATCGATATTGTGATATGAAATTACATATACCATGATAAAACTTTTTATCCATATTGTCCACTCCTATATCCAACCGTACAGGTAGTCCTTTTGCTCTGTATGGAAGAGTCTGCATTTGTTATGTTTCTCCACTCATTTATTCAGCCCTTTCAATATCAGAAAAATATTCTAATATGGTGCTAATTTCAGCCGTATAGGTTAGTTGGAACTATAGAAATGCAGTTCAGACACAGTCAGTCTGGACAGTTGTCCAATAGATTTGATGAACCCCTCAGATGTGCAGTCTACAGTTTGAACATGGACAGGACTACACAGTTCAGTATCAGACTGCACAGCTAACCCAGTCTCACATCGAACTGTATAATAGCTACATTGGACATTAATTTCACAATAACAGCTCTAAATTGTGAGATGCCTAAAAATTCTTTTTGGCCTATTCTTTTCTTTTGGCCTGCGTCCACGTCATGTGACTGTCAAGTTTCAGTCTGTGAAAACCATGGATGTATAAAGAGAACTGGATATAGGAGCAGCACCAGGCTTTGAAGCAAATTTGACATAGCAGCCAAACTGTAATTGCAAAGTCACGTGATGCACAGTGGCCCAAAAAGACTTTTCCCATAGACCTATATTGTGAAAGACATGTCTGTAAAGCAGCAGATACATTTTTTTTAGCGTCATAATCCCCGGTGAAATGACTGGCCTCACTATGAGAATTTGATCAATTCAGTCCAATCATATTTCGGAAGTCTAGAAAAGCTGCATGATTGAATTGTTTTATCCTCATTCAAATTAGCCGCATGGCTAAATTGGAAGTTAGTTGTCTATGTTGGTGGAAGTCTCTAGTGAGCATGCTTCATGGGCGTATGCGGTGCATAGAGTGTGTGCAGTATGTTTTCATCCGGGTAATTTCTTTACAGCGAGAATTGACTTTTTTGGTTTCATATGCCACTGAGCCACTTTCAAAGGAATCAGTTGGGCCTTGCCTCCAATGCTGTGTCCAGTTCTCTTTGTACATCCATGGCGAAAACTAAGGAATTCAATAGAATACTGGTCACATTATTTCTTGTTCTGTGCCATTTTGGTGATATGGTTGTTATTGTTTTATGATACTATCCAGTTGATTAAACAGGCCCAAAGAGGTTTTGTTGAGTGGGTTTGGGGATCCTCCGACAGGAAAATTTGATGATTTATGATTCATCTATTCAATTCAATTAATGCCTTCTTCCATGTCACTGATGGCAAATGTCCTTTTATTAAATTTATATAAATAATGAATCATAAAAATAAAACTATTTTTATATTGGAGTGCAGAGGATGAATTGAGGAGTCTCACAGCCTGAGGAGAGAAGCTGCTGTGTAGTCTGGTGGTATGACAGCGGATACTTCTGTATCTCTTGCCAAATGGCAGCAAGATGAACAGGCTGTGGTTGGGGTGGGTAATGTCTTTAGGTATCATTTGGGCTCTGTGCAGACACCTCACCTCACCTCACAGATATCACTGATGCTACTGATGAGTCGATGGGTACCGATGTTAAGGACAGTTTGAATCACCCGCTGCAGAGCCGTCATGTCTCGGGCCATGCACATTCCATACTAATTTGTGATGTTTCCAGTCAGGATGCTTTCTGTTGATCCTCTGTAAAAGATGACAAGAACTTGGGATAGGAATTTTGCCTTCTTAAGTTTGCTTAGGAAGAACAATCGTTTTGAGCTTTTTTTTTTTTTTTTTTTTACTAGGGTGGAGATGTGTCATGTCCATAACAGGTTCTCTGTGCTGCTGATACCATTAACTTAAAACTGTTGCCCTGCTCCTCTTCAGCTCCAGTGATGAAACAGGAGTGTGTGTCTTTGCCTCCTTTTTTCTAAAATCAACAATCAGCTCCTTGGTTTTGTTGACGCTGAGCAGCATGTTGCTCTCTGTGCAGCATTCTGCAAGATTATTGATTCACTCCCGATATGAACTCATCGATGTTTGAAATACGGCCGATAATGGTGGTGTTGTCCGCAAACACAAAAGAGTGCTCTCCATGCAGGAGATTGCAGTCATAGATGCACAGTGTGAATAGGAGGGGTCTAAGCACACAACCCTGGGGGGCTCCAGTGTTGAGCACTTGACTGCAGGAGGACCACCAATCTGAACTGTCTGGGGTTTGTTTCTGAGGAAGTCCAATTAAGTTTTCCAATCAGTTTAAGGAGGGAGACTGTAATAAATGCTGAACTGAAATCAACAAATAGCATTCTGATGGAGGTGTTGTTATTTTCAAGGTGTGCAAAAACCGAGTGGAGGACAGTATATATGGCATCCTCTGTGGATCTGTTGGTTCTGTATGCAAACTGGTGAGAGTCCAGGCTGTCTGGGATGTTGACTTTGATGTGCTTGAAAACCAGTTTTTCAAAGCACTTCACATCAGAATGGGAGTGAGTGCCACAGGGCAGTAGTCATTTAGACTAGACACAGATGCAGACTTTCTAGGTACAGGGATGATGATGGCTGTCTTGACGCAGGTGGGAACACTCTCCTGTGACAGTGATATTTAAAAAAATGTCAACTAACTGGTTGGCACAAGTTTTGAGTACACAACCAGGGATGTTATCAGGCCCCGAAGCTTTATTCATAATCACTCTCAGCAGGATTCTTCTCTGGAGGCGGAGTGGATTTTTCAGCTGACTCTTTGTTGTGGATATCAAAGCAAGCATAGAATGAGTTAAGCTCATCTGGCAACGTGGTCTCACACATTATGGGGGAGCTCCTACTTTTGTAGCCTGTGATGTTCTGGATCTCCTGCCACATATCCTTGGTGTTGTTGGTGTTGAAGTCTCTCTCCAGTCTCTGCTGATGTCTCTGCTTTGCCTCCTTGACGCCAGCTTTCAGTCTGTCTGTGCACACAGACAGGAATGAGCCAGAGGACGCCCACCACTTACAAACAGAACCAGAGCGACTGGCCCGTTATCCGGAGAGAGACACACCGGGTAGGCGAGCGGGCAGAGAGCAGGAGAGTTGCTGATGAAAACAAGCACTGAGACCCGGAGAGACATGACAGGAGCTGCTGTCTAAGGCTGCATTCACACCAAATCCGGCAGTGCGGCGAAAATGCTAGTCCTCCCATTCATTTGAATGGGGGTAGTGCGGTTCGCCTGCGGACATTTTGGCCACTGCGGCGCCGCACCGGACTGCGGCTGGAAAAGTTGAGCTGGAGTCAACTTTTGGAAAACCGCAACCCAACGTCACGCTGCGGTGGCCAATCAAGTAGGTCGACGATTAGACCGGAAGACGAAAGACCCGAAAGACGTTGTTTATTTAGCATGTAGCATTGTAGCATTTCAGCATTCTGCTTTGGACCGAATATGGTTGATTGATATTATTACGAAGATGACGCTGCTGTGAGTAATTTCACAACTTTATATGAGTGCTTCATCTTTTTCTTTGTCTCTTTCGTTTTTTTATGGTGGTTGGCAAACTACTTTCATGCGTATTACCGCCACCTTCTGGATCGGGAGCCACACGCCCACAAATCCACACTGACCTGCGGCGATTCGCTGCACCGCTGGATTTGGTGTGAATGCAGCGTTACGTTTGTTTACAACAGTAGGACAGAGAACAGACATCTCACTCTGCTACTTTTTGGAGCACACCCTGTCAGTTTATAATTATAGCATTTGTCGTCTGACTAAGTACAGATAAAATGCTTGATACTTTACAAATTGGATTTTTTTTATTTGATGAAAGTGGGTGCTTATATGCAAAAATTAAATAAATGGGTTTCTATTAGAGCTGTACTCTGTTGGTTGACTAGTCGATTAATCGGTTGATATGCTCTCGTCTGACTAAATTCTCATCGGTCAAATAAGCTGCGTGTTACGTTGATTACGTTCAAAGTGCTACATCAGTAAATTACAATTACATCAATGAGAACCCCCGCCAGGCCAAAAAATATTTTTAATACCAGAATTAACGCCAAATATCCACCCAGAAATATTAAGCTTCGTGAGTCTGTGTAGCACTGTTCAGTACTTGAATGACCCTCTGTGTTGTTGCCTGGGAAACGAGCGTAACTCTGTTAAGTAATACGGCATAGCACAGTATGTTTGCGTAGTGAGTTGGACACAGAGAAAGTGACAGTGGATATGAGTGGAGCAGAGGAAAAGGTTAGTGGTAAGTTGTCAGTCAAATGTACAGCACAGACTACAGTGTGTCAGTTAAATGATGAAAAGTCACGTCCGTTGTTTCTCTAAGTGCTGGAAAAGTGAAAGGAGTTAGCTCCAAAGTTAGCAACGATGGGTTACAGAACAGTTTCCCGGGTCATTTTAAAAAAGATGAGAGAGAGAAGCGGTGGTAGAGCAAGCTAGAGAGTGGATGAGGGAAGTGAGCAGTGGTAGTTAGCGATTTAGTGAGCTAGTGAGGGGAAAAAATGGAAAACAGAGTTGTGGCAAGACTTGGCAAATCTTGGAATTTCTGAATCGATTCTGGAATTAGAATTGCAATTCTTTTTTTGCGCACCCCTAATATAATCCATTTTGCTGTTCTGAGAACATAAGGAAACTTGATTGTGGGAGCTGCCAGTTTGTATGGGTTAACAGCCCCACCTCCATGTCCTGTCACACTGCTTTTGATGTTTCCTCTCTGGCACAGCTCCAGGCAAGGCCGTGGTCTCCTTTGGGTCCATTGGATGTAGCAGGCGTGCTCAGCTTCCAGCCAGTACTTCTCATAGCAAAAGTCTTTCTTATGAGAGTGAGAGAGAGAGAGAGAGAGAGAGCCTTAATTTCTCTTCATCTTCATGTTGGTAACAGTGGCAGGTAGCAGTTAGTAGGTGACAGCTAGCTAGTTGATTTGATTTAAAAAATATATCCAAAGATGATGATTTCTCTTCTGTTCTTGCCTCTAATTTGAAGGTTATTTTGCAAAATGTCCCACTTCTTAGGTCCAAGTTTGAGATGTATTCAGGAGCCCGTTTCTGGTGCAGCCACTCTCTCTCATAGAACGGAGAACATTTGCTGATGTAGGCAGGAGAAACAAGGAAATATATTTCTTTTACTTCAGAAACTTCATTCTTAATTTGCATAATGATTAGACATTTAATTTACGTGAATTTCATTTTGGCTCAGATTTGCAGGGGGCTTCACAAAGTCCTCAGGAATGTGGGTTAGTTTATGGCTTTGGTGAGATAAGAGAGTCTGTCTTCCATCTAAGGTGTCTCTGTCTCTGTTTGTCTCTGGTCCAAGTGGTCTTAGGGTTAGATTATGCTTTAAGTTCAGGCCATACATTTTGGATGTTTGGTCAGAAATAATTTCTTAGGAGGTCTTTCTTTCTGAGTCTGTTGAGCATCACTGATCAACACGCAGTTAGAGGGTTACAAATGTCAGTTCTGCAGGATGAATTTTTCGGCCCCAGAGGTTTCTGCTTGCCCAAGATATTTGATTCATTTTTTCAACTTCTGATGCATTTGCAAAGTTTCTTAATCTCTACGGAAACAATAGGTTCCTCACACTTTATTTCTTGCACTTCAGGGACTGTTCGGCTCTGGCACTTTCTTGCTGGCTCCCTAATAATTCTTTGAAATACAATAGGGCCTTTGCACCACTTGTTGCTCAAGCCCTAATAATCCCTGCAAAGAGAGGATAGGAATAGGCTCCTTGTTGGGCCCCTGCACTTTTGTACTCAAGCTCTAATAATAATAATTATAATAATAATAATAATAATAATAATAATAATAATAATAATAATAATAATAATAACTAGAAAATTCCTGCAGCAGAAATTTTGAGAGTGACACGGTGGGTCTTGTGTGAGGGAGCCCCAGCAGCACGCCCACAGGCACGCCCACACGCAATCCCACACACATACACAGAGATTTACTCTGCTCCCCATGGCAACCCGTGCATACGAGCACGCATGCTCTAGACATTCATACTTCCAAGTCCCTAGACCCAAAAATGTGGACAGGAGAGTGAGAGAAAAAAGGGTGTCAGTTCAGCTCTTCTCCTGAAATCTCCTCCTTAATTAATATGGGAGTCTATGGGACAGTTGGCCGGTAAACCCTTCACAAAAGGGCTGACAGTTCAAATTCTGTTTGTGTCTGAGCTACGGTTGGTGATTTAAATGACAGAGCACAAGTGTGCCTACTACTGTGGAAAAAATTATTTGTGTAGACCAAAATATGTGGCTGAAAGGACGATTTATCCAGAAATTTTTCAGAAAAATTTAAACAGCTTCTTCCACTCTAAGCGATGACATCACTCTCTGTAGCTCTGAACATTCCAGCAATACACACTAATGTTAAACTCAAAATTTATCTAAAATTGCACATGAAACTTTAAAAGTCACAGATCAAAAAGTATAAAATATACTCAAAAAGTTGAATACAAGTTTAATAGCTGACAACTTTGTGAACATTTTAAAATTTGAATGAAGTCTGTAGCTCAAAGTATGGCGAAGTAGTTGAAGCTTGAAATTGCCCCTAAAATGTGGACATTTTTGACCCCTCCCCATTCATTTCCTATGGGAAATTTTTCGCAGTTTTTCAATATCTTCACCAAAAGTCATAGCACACCATTCCCGAACGAGCCGCACGTTTTGATGTATAATTCGCATGGGTTTTCTCAAAGCTGCGGGACAAGTTACGTGCCGAAATTTTGTATGGAAGAGGAATAATAAGAAGTGGAGGAAACATGACGAATAATTGCTATTGCATAGCTATGGAGCGTAGTGACTTGTGCGGTACCCCGTGTCACTAATGATAATAATTTAATAACAAAGAAATATTAGAGTGAAATTGAAATCTATTTACAGTTTATGAATGTACAAGTGTATGAAATATATTAAGGTGACAAGAGCAAAAACTTAAATAATGGCATCTTTTATGATACGTCTGTGTGGCAATTAAAATGAGGTACTAGGACAGATACTAGGTATGACGTCCTAGCAAAAACTGACAAAACTTTATTTCTCAGAATTGAAGGAGAAATAATTCAAACTGATGGCCTTAACGTTAAGCTATTGTATTGTTGAGTTGACAAGGACACTTTTGTGTTTTTGTGCTGGATATCATTAAAAGAAATCCTTAACAGGATGATAGTGAGGAAAATACTTTTGGGTGGGTCCTCCAGTCAGCCAATCCCAAAGTGTCAAATTCTGGATTTCAATATCAATTTTTCCCCTAAAGGTGCTCTAAAATCCCAATTTTTTCATTGAAAGATCATGAAACAGTCAAAACCTCATCACACAGTTGCATAAAATAACAAATAACATTACAGCTCAGATAACTACACAATGCAAAGACAATGATTCAAATGAGTGAATGAACATTATGAAAATAAAATGCATATTTCTTGATAGAAATGTTATCAAAATGCTTTTTAATGCTGAAATGATCTTTTCCACTAAGAATAAAAGGAATGTCAGACGAAGCTTGACAGTTACATGACATGGACACAGGTCAATAGAAAAGAATAGGCTAACAAAAACATAGGCATCACAATTTTAGAGCCGTTATTGTGAAACTAATATATTTAGTGCTGTTGACCAACATAGCTAACACATTTTGAGGAAAGAGGAGAGAGAGAGGTTTGGCACGGCATGACAAACAGTGCAGTGAGTGTGTGGGATACCTTTGATTGGGGATTCCATTTCCAGACTAAATAATGAGTCGTGTGAGTTCCCTCAGGCCCTCATCCTCAGCAGAGTGACAAGCTTTCTTGTTGAGAGTGCTACAATGAAGATTGAAGTATGAATTACACAGTCTGATGTATTGGATAAATGGTTCCGCGGTTCCCATACATCTTCATTATAAGCCCTTTATTGAATCAATGGTTGAAACATAATGGCAAGCACTCTATTTAAGAAATGGTCCATGGAGAGACAGTTTGTTAGTGCTAGACTGATTTACCATGGCTAAGTGAATGATTCTATATTTTCCCATAGTGTCTTCACTTTCTTTCACTCTGACATTTGGTATATTGAGTCTCTGTGTGACAGTGATTGATATCAACAGTGATGATAATTAGCTCTCATAGATGGATATATGGGTGACTTTCTCATCTGTCTGTGTCTCATGAAATATCAAGTATTATACTGTAAGTATCAAACAGGTTCTATGTGATCAGTGGGTCTGTAAAGAGCTTGCTGCTGCTTCTATCAATGAGTTCACGGTCTCTGTCAAATGTAGAACTGGGCTCTCTGGGCTGGGTACTGGGTCAGTGCTTTTTTGGTATCAACCCAAATGTGTCCATAGTAGGGCTGGAGTCTGCTGGGCGACTAGTCGATTAGTTGGTCAATATGCTCTCATCCAACTAAATTCTCATTGGTCGAATAATCTCTGTGTTGCTTTCATAAGGAGAAAACATCAGTAGCTTTCTGGGATTAATCCGTTCTTCCTGCAGGGGGAGGGACAGACTAACAAATTACCTGTGAAAACGGGGGTATATACCCCTGTATATACCCCTGTGAACCGCTGTGTTGTTGCCTGGGAAACGAACGTAACTCCGTTAAGTAATATGGCATTGCGTACTATGTTTGCGTAGCGAGTTGGACACAGTGAAAGTGACTGGATACGAGTGGAGCAGAGGAAAAAGTTAGCGATAAGTTGTCAGTCTGGCAGTAAATGTACAGCACAGTCTAAAGTCATGTCGGTTGTTTCACCAAGTGCTGTAATAGTGAAGGGAGTTAGTTCCAATGTTAACAACGATGGATTAGCCTAACCCGAAGACGCAAAACAGAGAAATACAGAAGAGAGAAATGTGTGGCTGCTGAGTTCACTGTGCACCCTGTCCCCCTCCGCTTCCCCCTTTTTTCGTTGGTTGACTACAGTCCTAATGGTTATTATCTATACAGTATATTGTACACCCCTATTTGACACTTTGGTTTCTTTTGTCAAATGTTAAAAAAGGAAAACAAATCATAATTGTACTATTTCTCTTTCATTAGCATGAATTAGAATTCAAGCAGTTTCTGGCCCTGGTAAAATGTAAGTCATTCATTTTACCTTGGTTGGTAAACCTAGGACACAGTGGTCATTACAGTACATCATAAAAGTAACACAGCTTTTGTTGTAGTTGTTGGTAGGTATGTTTTTCATGTTTGACAGAGCTAGGTTTGCAGCTTTCTCCCTGCTTTCAGTGTTTGTGTTCAGCTTGGCTAAAATCATCTGGGGCACAATGGTTGTTCATATTACTGTTTAGTGTAACTTTATTATATGATGAGAAAAACTGCCAAACTGCCAAACTCAGGTCTGTTGTATCACAACAAGATGATTATTCAGGCTTTTATATCATCCCGGTAGACTACTGCTATTCCCTTTTCACTTGCCTCAGCAATTCATCCCTGGACTGTCCACAAATGGCCCAGAGCCCTGCTGTAAGGCTGTTGACCAGGTCCAACAGGAGTACTTACATCATATCCATCTTACCATCTGTACGTTGGCTTCCCATCAAGTTAAGGATTCATTTATTTGGTTCATTCATTTTAAGGTTCTTGTTTTCACATTTAGAGCCTTGAATGGTCAGGCACCTGTGTACATCTCGGACCTGCTTCATCCTTATATCACCAGTAGGTCACTTAGGTCTTCTGAGCAGGGCTTACTGGTTGTCCTTTGCACTGGAATCAAAAGAAAAGGTGATCGTGCTTTTGAAGTGGTGGCTCCAACACTGTGCAATGCTCTTCCTATAGATATATGTTCTGCAGTCTCTGTTGATGCCTTTAAAAAGTGACCAAAGCCAGGCTTTGTCTGGCCTCATAATGTCTGGGTTATGTTGTTGCCTATGTTTTGTTATTTGTTTCTTTTATTACATCTTATATTATATAATCTTTATGGTCTTATTAATCCTTGCTCTGTGAAAGGTGCTCTATTAAATAAACATTATTTACTTAACTTGTAATTATGGCAAAAGCTGCCACTTTTTGGGCTAGAGTCTCCCATTTCTGCCCCTGTTGATGGTGCAATACAAGAAAATAACAGTTAGGACACTTCATTTAGGACACTGATTCTTATATTTGCCACAGAGTAATACATTTCTGCTGTACTGTTAATATGAATTCATGACTTAAGACTGTGAATCTTCCATTACAATTTAATTATATAAAACATCAATATTAGCAGTATCTTGTCAAAGTACAAGTATTGTGGGATGAGATTTTAGCCATATTGCTTGACAGAGCATATTATCTTTGTGTCTGACCCACTTGCCAAAAAATGCAGGGTCAAGGGTAGATGCTGCATCAGTGATCTGACAACTCTGAAAGTCATGAAACGTTTGCTTGGCATAAGGAGAATATAATTCTCATTGGATTTGAAAGTGAGGGGGAAGGGCTTATAATGAGAAGAGGTGTAGTATGGAAGGTACATCAGACATGGAGTGACTCATGTGTCAACATGTGATCAGCAAAATGCTGCTTTATTGCCTTCTTATCATTGATTCTCTTTATTTTTGTCATTAATTAGTCGTTAATGTTTTAGCAAATGCTCACATTGTGGCCTAACAGTTAGTTTCCCTCTGTTCAAGCCCTCCCCAACTGAAGGTGCCTCAGCCTGAATTGTTTGGTCGAGGCCGTATCCACCCCGGATGTCGCGACTGCTTGGAATTAATGTGGATGAACATGACACACATGGAATGCTAATGTTGTCTCCATCCTGCTTCTGATGGCCAGACAATTTAATTGCTGTAAAAAAAAAAAAAAAAAGTATAAAAATATGATCCATAATTTCATATTTATCATAATAGCCTCTGGCAGTAAGAGTGGAAAAAAACGGAAACACAGTTTTTCCCGCCCTTTGCCCTCGTTAGAACTCTCTCGGCTGCTCCTGCATCTTCTTATTATGAACAGAGGCTACCTTGGTGTGCAACTTCATTAAAATCTATTTAAATCAACTTCAACGGCAAAGTGCTCCTTCTTACAGCATGTATGAACAGAAGTCTCTGGCAGCATCATTAGAGAGTAGGATTCTGTGTGTTTTTGTGCATGTGTGCATGTGTGATACTACCTCTAAGTTTGGATAACAAGCTCCTTCACAAGTGTCAACACCCCCAACCAATTGCATCCGTGTTACTGTAATATGCCTGACAGGCTGAACGACTGCTTTGCCTCTGCCTTGATCCACTTGTTTTGTTCCTGAGTTCAGCGGGCGTATTCTCACTACAAAGTAGCTCTCGGTGCCCTGAAGGTAGACCCAATGTCTAGGTCCCAGTAAATACGTCACCCACTGGGAGAGGCCTTCAAATGACACACAGAGCCTGGTTTGCTAAACCTCCCATTAGTGGGGAATCAATCCTCTGAACTTTGCTCAACCTCCGCACTTTCTCTAAACATGTTTGACTTTACTGAAAATGATGCTTCAGATGTGATCTCGCCTTATTTGAGCTCCTCCTTTCCACTGATGCAGAGCAGTAGTGCATTCTCAGGCAGTAATGTGCACTAACTCAAAGTCCAATGTGGTTTGACTGGAGGCTAAATGCGCACTAGGGGAGCACTTTGAAACGAATGTGTCAAAGGTCTGTGATGCACAAAATATATGCAGCACATATTGAAATAGTTACTTCTGCCATGTCCTGTGTTGGAGGTGAGGATGTTGTTGTGACTCAGTAATGACGCCTGCTTGTTTGTGTACCCTAAAAAAATGAGTGACAGAGACCTGAGAAATGATGTTGGCTAGAGAAGCGTGATATGCAAGTGTATAGTGTATTTAATCTAGACCTAAACCATATGAGGAAAATATCTAATTATGATTTTTTTTCTGCCCAACATTGAAAATGAAATTGTGATCATTTTCAGTATTTTAAACAGGCCCCTGTTTGTAGCCAAGACATTTTCATTATCAATTAACCTGTTCATAATCGATATTGTGAAATGTCAGAAAATAGTTTTAAAATGTAGCCAATCACAATTCCTCATAGTCTGAAGTGATGTTCAAATTACATTTTTTTAATTAAATTAGATTTTCTGTTGGCACAACAGTCCAAAATACAAAAAAAACCCCAAAAAACAAATCAATTTACTGCGATACAAAACAAAGAAAAGCAGCTAATCCTCTTATTTGAGAATCTGGAGCCAGAGAATAATCAGCATTTGTTTTATATAAATAAGCAATTAATACATTATCTTGATATTGATTGATTAGACAATGAATAAACAAATAGTTTAGTTTCTACAAGACACATATGTAGCATAATCACACATGCATCTTGTTGATACATAAGTAAATATAGATGCTTGTTGTTGAGGTCCCAGAGTTCAAACCAGTCACAGAAAGTCAACTTTCCTAGTTTTCTGTAGAAAAAATTTTAGCTCAGTCATTAAGATATTGAATTAGCAGTTTACTTAACATGACTGAATGATGATAGTAATAATAATTAATTATATTTAAATATAATAATGACATTCAAAAGTGGTATCATATTTATCAATTACGGCAACTGCATGGTTGCTAAATTACTGTAAGAATGTCTGATAATGTTTTAATATTTGACTGACAGCTTCGTACCATAGCTGCCTGAGCTAACAGTAGCTTCCTAGACTACACAAAGGTTTAACAGGAGATGCCTACAATTTCACTCACCAGTTGTCTTACTTACTTACTAACAGCCTTACTAACAACCTGCTAGATACCTAAAATTGACACTCGGTGAGGATTGTTGATGTGGAAAAAGACTCCAGGTTGACTACAGGTAATTAAAAAAAAAAAAAGTCATCAGAATACATCAAAGCCATCTCTGGTCAAGCTTAAATGGTACATTGGTAGCGGGAAGAGAGCTTATTAAAACAACAGCCTACAATATAATCTTTTTATTTTTTGGCTAACTCATACATACAGCTGAGTGAATTTGTCCACCACTGTTGTCAGTGTCATTAGCCAGTGAAATCAATGGTTGCTGTCTTTTTCCTGTTTAATATGTAAACTGGAGCACCGAGTCCCGGTTTGTTATTCAGGTTAAAGTGGGAAGAAGCAGCGGGTCTGAAGGGCAGCTTGAGTTCAGTGGAGCCTTCGGAGGAAACACCGGGACCGTCAGGGAGAAACAGTCCGTCAAGAGAAGCACAGTCAGGCGGCGGAGGAGATGGAAACATATCGGCTGCTCATAATCGGCAGAAAATGTTCATGCTCAATGTTCGGCTGATACCACTATTTCATTTTAGAGCTTATATTGGCCGATATCGATATTGCGCTGATAATTTCGTGCATCCCTAATTTTTATAAGTGATTAAATGTCTGAATCATTTTTCTAGCAAGAGTGTCAGATATTTGCAGCTTCTCTAACTGTGGCTATTTCCTGCTTTGCCTCGTTTGATGTGTTTGTAATGTCTATTGGTTTTGGTAAAAAATTACATTTGGAAATGTTATTTTTTCTAAATTTTGATGGGCATTTTTTATTGTTGTCTTACATTTATAGAAAAACAATAGCTCAAATATTTAGGGATCTAACCAGCAGATAAATCAATAATGAAAAATGTTAGTTGAAATTAAAAGTGATTCATTGTACTGCTCTTATTTGATTATATGTACGGTGTATTTGATTATATAGCAATTAACTTTTAATTGTTTTTTCAGATCTCTGCTGGTCCACTTAGAGAATGGTTACTTCGGCCGAGGCTTCGACCAGTTCTGTCCACAGCTGCACCACTACAACATGTATGTGGACAACATCTACAATGCCAGCCAAGTGCTCAGGGTAGGACTGCACACCCAGTACTTAAAAGGTTTACCACATGTCTGTCTTCTTCTGCACTCAGGAGCAATTTATCCATGCAGTTAGCATGAATCTTTATCTGGTAGAAGATGTCAGGTTTTCTGTGGATGAACCATTGCAACTGCACTTCAACATATTCCTCAAGAGTTGTGTTTCCAATCACCTGTTTTTAATCACTTTTATAATATGCACATAAAAAAAAACTAAAAAACCTGAGTGGAAACAAAAATAATTTGAAAAAATCTCAAAAATATCTGTTATTGAAGTTTTTACACTTGGTTGAGGAGTAAAGGTTAATGTATTAATACAAGCAAATGTAACAAGGTGCAGTGGACATTTAGTGAATAAATCAAGATAAAAGAAATAAATCACTTCTTTTATGATGGTGTAAGTTCCAAAACCCAAGGAGAATGTATCTATAAATGCTACCTGCCAGTCAAAAGCCAGGGTTTCAACCTCTTTGCCGACAAGCCCGTTCTTTAGCTTTGGTTGCTCAGGTTGATGCTAAGCTTTTTCCATGTGTTTGCATTGTTCACTCTCATATTTTAGATCAGATTTCAAACAACCTAAACGTACAGCATTAGAAATGAGTTAGCCTTTTGGCATTTTGTCTCTGTTTGATAGTGATAGCTAGGGATGTGCAGGTATCACATTTTCACACTATGATTATCACAGGTAGAAATATCATCATAAAAAGTATTATCATGATAATCATTAAAGTTTTCTGATATCCATCTATTACTGCTAAAATATAGTTAAATTACAGCATGATCACCTTGGATTGTACTCTCTAAATACAGATCTGTGCATTGCAGATTTGTTGGACTTATAATAACATCAAAAACACTTTTAGCTGTAAAGAAAAGTAGATTGTTGACTGAAAATCACTTTAAATGCAGCTCACTGTCAGTGTCTCATAGATTCTATGCACCAATTCATATTTTGAAAATGTATTAATTTTTCTTGATGAAATTGATAGATTCTAGAGTGCAGGATCTTAGTAGTAAGCATTATCTGCTGCGTGTTAAATACAGTTAAATACATTCAAATCAAGCCACAGACTTTTGTCAGCTCACTTGTACTGAGTGCTGCTCTACACGCTGACCAGAGAGGAAGAACGTGTTGCGTGTGATCTCGATGCAGGAAGTTTGTCGGTTGGGTAAAACGCAGCTCTCTCTCTCTCTCTCTCTCTCACAGAACGTTACAAACTAAACATCCAAAGGTCAGCTGTGCTTCAGCAGGTTGATGGCTAATATTAATGTAGACCAGAGTAGTGGCTAGTTAGCAGTTAGAGCTGGACAGACAGGAGCCTGCTTCTCTCTGTTGTCTCTGTGTGACCAGTAGGAAGCTAAAAATATTCAACTGTGAATGAAGGCAAAAAGAGCTGCTCTGTGTTCATGGTGTCCTCTGAAAACAACAAGAATCATGCTAATGGAAAGTGTATTGTATTGAAAGAGTATTGATACCGTCTGAATGTTTCACCACAGCATATCATAAAAAGGTAAAAACTGACCATATGGTGGCTCTCTAGGTATCATGTTTGATATAATAAGCATTTCCACATGGGACACCTGTCCATAAAGTGTTATTACTTCAGCACAGTTTTTGAGATATCAACTTTCAAACATTTTTCAAACAATAATAATCAATAGACTTTCCATTATGTATTAAAATATATAAAATATTAAATTTCTCCACTGAATCTGCTGACCATCACTCAAAATATCCACAACAATGCTTAAAATGAAGGTTTGAGGTCAGAAATGTATACATCATTAGTGGCAGGAGGACTTGCGGAACATGAAGATGTATAATGTGTACAAAGTTTCTGAAGAGACAGAGAATCTCTAGGCTTACGGAACTAGAGGGAGAGGAGACTGCAGGTTGCATGAAAGCATGAGTCCATGAGAGCATGATGACTCCCTATCAATCAAGGTTTAGATCTAAAAAGCTATAATTCTTATGGGAAATGTATTTATGTTCGGAGAGAGCAGGTGTGTGGCAACATTGTGAGATATAATATGTGTTTGAGGAGTTAAAACTGTTAAGAGGGAGAAGTGTGTAGGATTTTTTTCCTGGTCTAAAACAATCTACCTGATCACATGACACACTGACCTGATCACATGACACACTGCTGAGATCTGAAAACTGCTGTAGAGAAATAAATGATTCTGAGGGTACAAAAGGTATCGCAACATAATCTGATCATTTAAGGGATGTCCAAGCAGTTGAGTCTCAAAGTGACAAAGGTTCCAACTCAATTCAAATATTGCTCCCATGGACTGCCATCATAAATTTTAACACTTGAAATGAATAATTATATTGAATAATAATAAAGAGAGACAATAAGTATTATATTTGCTTTGCTTCACACTAATGGTAAAATAAAACTTTGAAAAAAGAAAGAGTAAAGATAACATAGTTAGAGAGGCATTTTGCAGCTATTGTGCAAGAGCTGCGTTGCACTGGTCTCACAGTAAGAATAAAGATTTGAAGAACAAAAGTGTGAATGCATCAGCATGCTCACTGATGAAGTAAGCACATTTTCATGAGTGACTTTACTGTGCGCCATACAAAACAATAATCACAAAGTAAGTGCACCAAGTGGATTCCTCTCTCACACAATATATGCATTTCCATCCCACTGAGAGGAGTCAGTCTCAGTGTTCCTACACCTGTACTGGGTGCTGGGAACCTCCAAATTGACTGCAAAAAGTTTTGTTTTCCTGCTGTTCTAATATCTACATGCTAAATAATATGATATTATAATTTGAACTGAACTGAACTACCATATCCCATAGCCAGCAGCCACCAGCTGGCTGACTGCAGCAAGTTGATTCCTTTCTCACACAATGTACTTCATTTCTACTCCACTGAGGGGAATCAATCTCAGTGACTACGCTTACATGCACAAAATATTCTGTTTTCTTTCTCTTATTCTGAAAAAGGCAATACTCCTACTAAGCTGTTTTCATGGCTAATGAAAATTAATATTCTACTGATACTCCTGTTCACATGCAGAGGGTTTCAGGGTTTCCCTCTGCTCCAGTGGGAACAGGAACCACAAGATCTCTGCAGGCAGTGAAGTAAACTAGCAAGGTGGAAGACATTAGTGAGCTGCTGCCTGATATTTATAAGTGATTTATATTGATATACTGAGATTATAAATGTATTGTTAGAGGCACTTCCAGTACCTTGGTTTATGATGTTTACTACACTGCTAAGTGTTTTTGGTACCTCACACCGAGTCGTCACCGTCAGTCAAGAAAATAACCAAACCTCTCCGTCCCCGTCACGGAGAAGGTGCATTCTGCTTTAATAATCACGAGGGATTAACGCAAATCTCGCGAGAGCGGGTGGTCAAAATTCTCAAAGAGCTGGGCTGAGTGCTCAGTCAGTACTCTTCCTGGTGCTGCTCCTCCTCACACACATGCACACCAGCGGCTGCTGCAACCTGCCGATTTCACATGAATAAGCAAAGAACAGAAATAAACAAAGTGTGCGTATTGCATTATGCAGCAGGTTAGTACTACTTTTGTGCTCATTTGAGGTAATGGAGGAGTTGTAAGGTTGCATCAAGTTGCATGCTGTCATCATTAGGAGTGCAACTCCTGAGACACAGGGAAACTAAAGAAAGTAAATCAACCTCAGCAAAACAAACAACACATTCTAAAATAAGTAGGTTCAAATAAATAAATACAATGTCATTTTGCCCTAGAACAGGTGCACTCACTGCACTAGAATACATGTAATTATTGCACTAGTATGAATGTAATTATGCACTAGAACATCATTTTGCTATGTTATTAGTGTGGGCAGGAGTGGACAGACACATTGCAGGAATGGGCCGTGATGGTCAGAAATCTGGTGGGAGCGGGATTAAGAGAACAGTCCTGTGCAGGGTTGTACTCTCCACTCTCCTCTCAATCCCCTCATCTGTCTGCCTTCCTGCTCTAGTATACGTCATGGAATATTCTGTTTACAGGAGCTGTATCAAATTCAGAATATTGTCATATTCTGAATAATAGCTGAATATTCGTGTGAATGTAAACGTACCCAGTGTTCCTAAACCTGTAGTGAGCGCTGAAAGTCTTGTAATGGTAGGGAATACATTGTTCATGACAATGAAGGAACATGTCACCCAGTGCAACAGTGTGGCTCATTAGTGTGTTTTCAGTAGTTTTTGACAACAACAGAGCTCTGTATCACAGAGGAATGACATATATCAGGCTTTGGAAATACAGACAATACTTTTTTAGTAGAATCCATTGATGAATGGTTTGTGTCTGCACACTCGATTTGTTAACAATAAAAAATATTGAATTTAACCACATTTTTATTTATTTATTTATTTATTTTTTTTACTGTTGGTCTTTTGCCTTTATTTGAGAGTCAGTGTAGACAGATAAGAAGAAAGAGGGGAGAGAGGGGTTCAACACTAAATCCAAACTGTCAGCTCTTTAAGGTGTCTGATTTCCGCCCTCATTTCACTTCCTCAACTATACCACTTCAATTTCATAAGTGAGTCCTCAATTTGCCCCCACCATTCTACCGACTCATCACCTGACTGCCACACCATGTTTAACTCCAGCTGCCATAGGCATGATGACCAGCTAAACAGCTGTATGTTAGCAGTGCGTACACACACACACACACACACACACACACACCAGAGATGGCATCTGAAGTGAAATGGCAGACAGTGATATTTTTAAAGCTATGAATCAGGATTGAGCTGTTCTCAGGTCTATTTAAATATAGCAGCCATGTTTATTTTAATGATTGACGAGAATGACAAGATAAGGCTTTTTGTCATCCAAATGTTGACACATGCTCATGCTGACATGATGTGCAAATTCTTATTAAATGACATCTACAGCCTCCCTCTTCCCTCCACCTCCTCATACCTCAGCCGCTGCAGCCCAGCATAATGAGTGACAACAAGATGATTTTTGGCTTTGTCAGGGGGGGAGTATACACATCAGACATGACACAAGATTCAGGGATTGTCACCGCTTGTGTCGTGTCCATCATTGATTCTACAAGCTGCATGCACATGCTATTAGCAGAAAACATATAGATGCATATCTCACACTGAAGTCAGATCCACAGCACAAGACAAACAGAACATTAAGTGTGGTCCAGACTATGGAGAGGTATAGAGGGTGTTCTCCTTTTGTATTTACACGGTGGGAACAGGCCAAAGCTATTATCTGGAGCCTTCTTGGATAGGAAGGGTAATGCATGTGCTAATCAAAGGTTTTGACCCCAATATGGTCCCAAAATATTGAACAGCCTAGATAAAAACCTGCTTAACTGCACCTCAGAAAATATCACTTTGCAAAGTGCAAAGCTGTGTCTTGTAAATGTGTATTTGTGGCTCTGAGAATAACTGAACAGTTTCTTGTCTGTTGTCCTAGATTCAGCTGAAGAAAAACAAGGCCTTCAGACGTTTTAAGAAACTCCAGGAAGCCAGATCCGAGTTCAACAACCATAAGCTTGAGGACTTACTTCGTCTTCCCATGCAGCGGATTGATCAGTAAGATTTCCGTCTTCTGTTGAAATGAAAAAGCTGGGGGTTACTTTCCTTTTTTTTTAGGCTGCATAACCTTTGTGTTGCACCAAAAGTTGGGTTATGAATTAATTTCACTGTGGAATACTACCTGAGCATTTTGCTGCCCTGTACCACCCAATACCCTTCTTATATAACAAAATGATCTATGTTAAGTTGAAGCAGTTGTTTCTTGTAAATCTTTAAATGTCTGTGTTTACTTGATGCTCAAGTTATATAAAATGTTTCTGTTTTTACTCACAGTTTAGGGAAATCACCTAACTAAACGTTTGTGAATGTGTGACAGTGGTGCTGTTCCACCATTGTGAGAGCACTATTGTAGATGGGTTACAGATTCCATGCTTGAGTTCTTTTTTTGCTATTTAGTTGTTTTCCTTACACCAATCACCCGCTGCATTGCACAATGTACAGTCTCTGTGACAGATGTAATTATTATTATTTGTAAGTACTCAGACTGTCCAGAAACTGTCAAAATCTCTTTTGTTAAGCACCCATTTTGTTGGCTGTAATTTCATGCGGTCTTGATCTTTCTTGTTAATTAGTGGAACAAGATGAGAAATGGACTGAAACGTGCTTTCCAATGCAGGAGATATCATGACACTGGTTTATCAAGCTGCTTGCTTGTATCTTAATTAGGCCTTTCTCATCTTCTCATCTCTCCAGATGTACAATTGAGCACTTGAAATGTTACATCCATCTATCATGCAAGAGAGAGAAGTTGTCTATAAGATGAGCTGACCCTTCACCTTAACATCTGAGACACTTTACTGTATATCTCATTTATGTTCATTTTTTTGCTACAGCAAAGGCTTGCCTTCCCTTTATTTGCTTGCTTTTCCCCACACATTCTGGATAATTTGGAAGTCTTTGTGATGCAGCTTCCAGTCAGGGTAAAGCCTTGGAAAATGACAAGGATGCACCGATCCAACCTTTTCTCGCCCGATACTGACGCCTCAGCTCAATTTTGATGTAACGTAAAGGTGATTGCTGTAGCAGTAAAACCTGTGTGCTGTGTAATGTGTAAGTGCCATTTTGAAGCAGTATGAGCCTTTAAAGGCAAACCAAAAAAACTGAATAAAAGGTGCTCTGAGCGCCATAGCATTTGCAGCAAAACATTATTAAGCTACAAATATCCAATAACCTGCCACACCATAGAACAACAGAATAAAGCATTTTTGCACACCACGCAGTACACACACACACACACACACACACACAAAACGCTATGGTGCTGTGTAAGGCAGTGGTTGTTGACATTTTCCTCTAGAGAGCCATCAGTGAGTTTCTTGTTGTACTCATCTGTCTAAATAACGAATGTCTGAATGTCATGATATAACCAGACCAGATTGTTGAACAGCAGAAAGTTACTGCACACTACACCGAAGTTAGAAGCTCAGTGAATGTGGAAGTCATCGCCAGAGGATCCACCATGAGCTTTTTTTGTCAAACCCAGCATACAATATAGTAGCTGCATACAGTTGTCTTAGGGTCGATGTATGGTTGCTCAGGACTGGGCCTTATGACGTGAAACCAAACAGCTTTACTCAAGAATGGAGTAAAAAGCTGACCATCACAGAGAGGGAGGGGGATGAGGAGACACAATATAGTTTAAATACGAAAATAACAGCTCATATTATCAGACAGCCTCTCCTGGAAGTGTCGCACCGAGATGTTGCATGGATGTATTATAAGAACTCTTACCACCACCCGACAAGCATGTCCGGAGGAGTGTACAACCACCTTTAGCGTGTTCACAGATGGTGAATTTAATCAGTGATTAATTAAGTCAAGCCAAGGTAAGGCAAGTTTATTTGTAGAACACCTTTCAACAAAACCGCAATTCAACATACTTTATATAAAACACAAAGAGACAAAGACAAGATGTAAAAGAAGACTTTATAAAAACGCAGTTCAACAAAACAGAGGACTTTGCCACAGGAGAGGACTGCTCATTTCTTGTTTCGAACCATGAGTCAAGACAGAAGAGAGAAGAAAAACCAGGACTATAATTGTTCCCTAGCTTTAACCTCTTGGTTAATACTGTAAGCATGATGACAGAGGTCTCCTAACCTTAAGGAAGTAGTAATGTCAACAACACATATTTCTCTAACCTTAACAAAGTGATCATTTTAACCCAAACAATGATCTTTCCCTAAACCTTAAAAAGTGTTTTTTGTGTCTAAACTTAACCAAACCTTAACCACAGTTTTGTTACATCATGAAACATCATTATTTTTTCAACAGTGATATGTAACAGTTTTGTAAAGCACAGACAACAGCTCGGCATGGCCTTGGTATGACCTCACCCCATACACCCCCTAACACTCGGCCAGTGAACATATACATTAAGATGTATGTATCTTTTATAGAATATCAGCAAAAAATCATGTGGCATCTTGCTGGATATCCTCCTGTGGCCGCAAGCACACAGGCATCTTCTTTGCTGCAGTTGCTGATTTGACACCTTTCATTCTGCTCCAATCACACATGTTTAATATTTTCAAGTGACTTTTGTCACTTTTCAATTGATGTAGCTCAAAATGTAGCAAAGTACTTGAAGAAAAAAACTCAAGTAAAACTACCGAGCACTCCCAAACTGTGCAGACATGTGTACATACAGTCTCTGGATCATCATAAATGTCCTGGAAATGATTTTTCATAAGAGTGGGAGTCCTGTTTACTTTCAGTGTGACCACTAGGGGAATGAGCTATCTTTCCCGCATTTGAGTATGCTGACCACTGTTGTATTTAACTCTGACACATAATCAGTCGGCCTCATTCTCTCCAGCTCAACCCTTTCACACTCTGCTTTTTTCTGTGCACTTCCCATCATCGTCATTGATTCGCCTGTCACTCCTGGTAAGACTCAGGAGACTCAAAGGATGTGTATAATTGTATGATGATTTTAAGTGGCATGGCTAGATAATTGTCCAACGCTGGCACCTTACCTCGGTCTTGCTCTGTGGCTGGGACTTGCAGGAAATTGTTGTCACTTATCGCCATTCAAGGATGATGGATGGTGAGCAGGACCTGGAGTGCGGATACTTATGTTGCTGCTGGGGGAGGAATAAAATCATTGCCTTTATTAAGAGCCATTCACTAGAGCCGGTTGGAGCAGTCATTGCCATCCTTCCCACTGAGCTCACCATTATGACAGTGATGGGGTCTCGAGTTGATTGTGGCAGTGAATAGCAGCCCTCTACGCCTGTATTGGCTGTGCTTGTGTCGATAATGGAGATGTGACTTTCATAGAGATGTCAGCAAAGGGAGGCCTTGGGATGTATCTGCTGAGCACCATTTAGTGTAACAAGGGAATAGCCCAGTGGCCGACTCACTGTAGAGAGCAAGCATGCTCTATGTAAAAGGCTGTACAACTCCTGGGGTCTCTGGGTCATTGTCATGGTTGCTAAGCATGGAGAAGTGTGTTGCTGTCTGCTGTACTGGCCATGCTTGATTTTGTCTTTCAATTGTCAAGGTGGGATTTCAAATTGACTGTTTTATGTGCTCAGGTGGTTCCATCATCTCGTACAGCTGAACACAGTAGGGTACTCCAAGACAAGGTCAGAGTTTTGATTAATTTCTTTTGAGAGAATTCTGAAAGATGGAGCCTTTAAGTGGCTCCTCTCTGTGGGCTGCAGGTACCAAAGTTGTATTTCAGTTAATAATTTGTGTTACATTGTCTGTCTGTTGACCCTGTAGTTCATTGCCAATTTTGAAGCGAATCTTGCAATGAAACAAAGTGCCTCAATTATGGTGTGACACAGCGTGTTGTTGTAAATCATTAGTTGATTCTGTTAACCTTGAACATAGAGACCATACTTCACAGATGAAAAGAAAAGTTCAACATTTGGATTATTGAATGTGAGATATTCATATTCAGTGTACACATGCAAACATAAACAGTTATTTTCTCTTGGGTTGTACCTTAACCAGAACTCAGGGGATGTAGGGGAAGTGGTGTCTGGTTCACCTAAAATGTAGAGTTTCCAAAAATGGTCTCCACAGTGGACAAATCTTTTGGGAAACTGAGATTTTGCAAAACAATTTCGCAAGTCTACCCTGTCATAAGGGGTGTGTGCGAAAATAAAGTTAGATGTGGGCTGCTCCTGTAAAAATAGATCTTGCATGTAAAGATGATGGAGCAGAAGAATCCCATGTGAGTGAGATGCTTTGCTCATAGGCGTCCGTGGACATTGACTCACTGGCTGGAATGGCAGTGGATTGCAGCTAAAACAGAGCTTGAATGGAATGCAGCCATACCCAGTGGACATGGCTGATGAGTCATTTTGAGACAAGGTTAAAGGTTAATAGCCTGCCACGACCGCTTTTCTGTGTTGCTCTTTGTGCAACGACGCAGGGAAATAACTGACCTGAGCTTGGAACTCGGGGCTCCACGAATTCCGATCAGTTAAGTTTATGGGGCAGCCCTAATTTTTTTCTCTGCAATATTTTCACTTAAAACTCTATTCTTACTGAATCAAGTTGACTCACGCAGCAGCACAAAGTCAAGAAACCTCCGGTCACTCTGAAATGTGATTGAACAATGTCTCCTAATGCCCACATTTACCGTTCCATTCTCTTTTTGTAATCCCAGTAAGTCACCCTCTCAGAGGAAGATAAGACACTCCTCACAATCACTTCATATTACATTTTAATTGCTCAAGTTTGGTCAGTGGAGTATTTCTAGTCCTCCTGCGTTTACCAGGGATGTGCATTTCTTTCCTTTTAAGCTATTAAAGTTGAGTAATTACCCACAAGTCCATGCCATGTTCACTAACCCATGCAGAAGCCTGACAGTGCCTCTTGTCTGTTAATTACAAATTTGAATCCTTAATGCATGTATGAGAAGGAAAATAATTAGACAGATATTTCGTCTTTCTCTTTTTTCTTTACTGACTTATGTGCAAATACCCAAATGACCTGACATGTCTGCCAGGAGAGAGTGAGGGAAAAAAGCCTGTATATCATCTGCATATTACAAAGGAATTAACAGTGGTGGTGGCACTTCCTGTCATCAGTGCATACTGTCTAAAGCTGCATTCTTCATTAGAATATCCGAAATGTTATAAATATGGTTCAGATTACGTTATTGTCTCATTATCTTTTCTTTGCTTTGCCGCTAATGAGCAGGACAGGGCAGCTAAACGAGTGAGTTCCATTTACATTATCTGAAATGTGCCGTAATAATGCTCATTAGAGTGTTCCCTTTTTGTTACACAGTTGCTTTAATTAGATTTTCATCTCCACTCTTTTAATAGGAACGAGGACATCCATTGCCAATAATGCCTGTAATGTATTTGTTATTACATGATGAGACAAGAAGAGAAGGAAGTGAAATTATTTCTCTTTTTAAGTGTCTCTTAATTGAAAGAGCCTTAATTGGAGCTTGTTAGGCTTCCGTTTCATTTACAATGAGTAATCGACTACAAGAACAATGCCGTCTTCCTCCTCCTCCTCCTCCTCCTCCTCCTCCACCCAAAAGACCCATCAGTGTGGTAACCTGCTGTTCTGCAGTTCAGCTCCTGCAAATACACGTACAGCACTCACACACCTGATGAGCTGAGTTTGAGGCCAAGCTTTCAACCACATCTCATGGCCTTCCTCAGTGGGTGGAGTTGCTCTGTGGTTATGGAGATGGTTGAGATGTATTCACAAGTCTTAAACTTCAGTCACATGGTAACAGGTGGCTGTATATGGGTGGTGATGGTAATTCACATGTTCTCTGTGTAGGAGGGTCTTCACTGCTGATATTTTATATTGTAAGTGGTGGTTAGTGTTATTAGTGGTTAGTGAGAGGATAATGATAATGATCATTTCCATCCCTCTGATAAGTATTCCACTTTTATGAGCATAATGCTTTTGTATAGTATGACAGTAGTTGGTGTAGTTTAATCTCACTGTCCATGTGCATATGACCTAGTGCTAGTACGTTAACCGGCATCAGATGTAGTTGTCCAGCAGATGAAAATATCAACAGCAAAAATGTCTGGTGGGAAATATGTTGATTGCCAAATAAATAAATAAACTCATTAACAGCATATTAAATAGTCTAATATTGTGTGACCTATGAGATATGTTGCCAAGACAACTTTAATATAAACTTGTGTTATGCAGAAGTTTGGTTTTGCCTCTGCTGTTAAGACAAGAGATTCACTGAGTGGTCAGATGTTAACATGACTCCGCAAAGTTTGACCATTTTGTCTCTGGTAACGTTACATCCCTCATTGGCACAGTGAAACAAACGAAGCAGCCCAGAGCTCCATGGTTAAATAACATGTTATTGATCAGTAGGAGGTTTAACTTTTCCCCAGCCCCATTGACAATGGGCTCAGGGAGACTGTGGCAGGTGGAGGTGGTGACACAGCTGCAGGCTGCCCATATGGCTGCATGTAATTAACAGCAGCGAGGCTATTTGTTTCATTTTATTGTTGTAGTCTATATGCTGTTTGCAAAGTTTGTGAAGAGTTCATTCTGCTGACTAAAATACATTTGTTGGATCATAGCGTTTGTGTTTTTGTGTTTCATTACTGTTTAAATATAGTCTATTATATGGCTATTTAAACATATATCTGGTAATTCTGGAATATTCAAGGCCATATTGGCTGTCCAAAAAAAGTCTAGCATAAACTCTGCTTTGCACTGGTCTTTGGTATTATACTATTAAAATAGAACCCCAAGTTGAGCCTGACAGTTCATTTTTGTCACTGGAAACAGCTATTGATATGACAAAGTCAAAACCTCATCGCTTGTTCTGGAACTTTTGACTGTATCACAATCTCTTTGTAAATTGAGTTTGTTCAATCTCCATGGAAATGTAGATTCATATTTTCCATAATTCTGAGCATCTCTAGGATTTTTGTTATACTATATATATACATACATACATACATATATATGTATAACAGTATATATACTGTTGTTAAAATAACTATGAGTGAGAGTGTTGCAACCTGTTTGAAAACATTGTAAGCTTACTTACATATGAATGCATATTGTGCATATAATGCATATAAAATTTTCTGTATGTATTACCTCCTCCAAACCCTTAAAATTCAGCAAGATAGTAAAAATTCTTACAGTTCCCCATTTAGTTAACTACCTAGTAATCCTGTGAGGTGGACCAGTTAAGTCCTTAATTCACTCAAGCTAGCAGTTTTTCAAGTGTAGTTTAAAGAATCACCATTCTGTTATTATTATTTTATACATAGAAACAGTCTATCACACTGCACTGCTTTTACATTCTTGGATGTCTCATTGCACTCATGCCACAAAATGGACCAGTAGCAGGTGGTCTGCTAGCATCACTAATGGCCTCTCTCAGTGGCACCACTATGTCTCTAAAACAATCCCAGACTGCACAAAGACAGGGCTGCAAAGGCAGAGACAGACACAGTGGAAATCAATGTCAGTTGTCAATGCACTTCAAGGTCACATCATCTCAGTAAAAAGGATAAAGATTTCTGAGGAAGCTGACGCTCTTTACAACTGTTAACTTCAGATAGAGATTGAAATTGGGGCAATAACTTACAGCGTTTCACCACAAATGGATGGCATTTTCTCAAATATACAGTTAAAGTAAGGTTAATATGTTTTGCTTTTTGCCTCACTTCATTATTCACTCTGACATGTGTTCATGTTAGCTGGTCCTATTGTGAGGTGGGATTTTTGTGCTCTAACCAATTAGCAGTGACTGACATATCCATCCCACTGACAGTGATAGTGCTGCTAAGAGCAGTTAACATTTCTTGTGTGATCTGACTATGAATCTATGAAATAAATAAATAAACTAATCCACATAGAAAGTGAGACATGAGCAGCAAGTGTTCTATGCATTCAATCCATGCCAACATGACCTGTGTTCAGTGTCTCTGTCCACAGAACCAGCTGTTTGTCAGCAGCAACTCCTGGGGAGCTGATAGGACCACAACCAAACTGTCTTCACCAGGCTGACTGACAGCAGAAATTTACTGAATCAAAATAGTTTTAATGTCGGCTTCATGTGAGCCAGCTAGTGTTTGTGTTTATTGATTCACTGATTTAATTTCCGTGCCTGTCATAGCAGGCAAAGCAAACCTTGCCTGTAGTAAAACTGGCAAGCTCACATGCAGACTGGGAGCCGATCAATCAATATAGATACCATTAATAAGATTTTTAAACAGCTGTCTGTGGAGATTATGCTTCACTAAATGCGTTAGAGGGCAAAAAATTGACTCAGAGCTTTAAAAAAAAAAAAGCAGATGGGGTCTGGGGTGACATGCGTCTCTCAGAGAAAGCGTGGATTGATGCATTTAATAAAGTAGAAGTCTATTTGTTCCATGGACATGCGGGTCATGGATGTCAAACATTCTTCTAAAAACACGTTCTATGTGGATTGGCCATAATATGCTTAATGTGATAAAAAATTGTCATATGATGCAATGTTTTTGTACTTACGTCATTATTTACAGCAGCAACACACAGTAAGTCATGTTGCTGCTGACTCACTATGGAGGAGTTAGTTCCAAAAAAGAACAGCTTATATAGAGTGGGAGAGGTTTGATAATATTAACCTGCTGAGAAGTAATTCATAAAAATACATTAGTTAATCACAGTGTTGTATGTTAAATTGCATTTTGAAAATGCTGTTTTCAACCCGGTATAAGTTTTATTGGTTTCATTAGATGTTTAATTTTTTTTTTTTTTATGATGATGATGATGATGAGGTCCATTTTCTCAATTGTTGTTTCGCTCATATTTTCTTTTTGTTAGTCGATGTTTAATTTCTTTCCACCACCAACACCAAGTAATCTGTGTGGGCAGGATTCAAGTAAAACCAGTGCAGATCTTCATCTCACCATGTTATTGCTATATCTGTCACAATCAACACTACTTCAGAGAAAATCCTGCCCCCTTTTTGTGCATCAGTCAGGAGCTTAAAAACAAACTGCATGTAGCCTACATTCTCTGGCCTGGATATTCTCAAATTTGGTGTTGATCTGAATCAGCATTTAAGAGTTATTGCTTGTTAAATGCATCAGGCCACGCCTCCAAAAGTTTGGTAACCAATTACAGACAGACGATAAGTGATACCAAAAAAGATAAGAGCTGTGTTTGGGGTTGTCTAAATATGTTATGTACCAAGTATGGTGAATATTGAATGAAAAATGTGCCCAAAGAAGCAAAAACTGTGTTTTTGAAAAAAAAAAAATCAAAATGGTGGGAAAAATTTCTAGACGCAAATGGTCAGGGCCTATATCCATGGTATCATCCAAGGAATACACTGCACAAAACTGTTTGGATAGGCCTCACAGTCCACATGGGCCACCTGTCAATGAAGTTTGAACACTTAAGCACTTTTAGTTTTTGACATATGAGCTTTCAAACATTGCTCCCATTGACTTTCCATTACAAATTTTAATTTAATTATATAACATCAATGGAATATGTTAAAGATGAGAAAAGTAATAGCGTACATCTCCTTAAGGGGATGTACAATTTGACAATCTGAAATATCATATTATAAGGTTACTGTAGCGCCCCTTTTGGGCAGAACTTTATGAAATCTTACACACTTCTGCAAGATCACCTCATTCCACCCCACACACATACATGGAGATTTACTCTGCTCCCCATGGCAACCCGTGCATGTGTGCGTCCTCGTACGCGTGCGTGTGTGTTGGTGTGTAAATTTGTCAAAGTAGCTAAAAATGTTAGCTCCGTGAGCCTGTCAAAAAAGGCATTTTGGTGAAGGAACCGTAAATCCTATCAGAAATCTGAGCAGACCAGGACCACCGCAAGATCTTTCTGCACAATATTGGTGATCTTCAAGTCCCTAGACTGAAAAATGTTGACAGGAGAGCGACAGAAAAAAGGGTGTCGGTTCAACTCTCCTCCTGAAATCTCCTCCTTAATTAATATGGGAGTCTATGGGACAGTTGGCCGGTAAACCCTTCACTAAAGGGCTGACAGTTCAAATTCTGTTTGTGTCTGAGCTATGGTTGATGATTTAAATGACAGAGCACAAGTGTGCCTACTACTGTGGAAAAAATTATTTGTGTAGACCAAAATATGTGGCTGAAAGGACGATTTATCCAGAAATTTTTCAGAAAAATTTAAACAGCCTCTTCCACTCTAAGCGATGACATCACGCACTCTAGCTCTGAACATTCCAGCAATACACACTAATGTTAAACTCAAAATTTGAAAAAGTTGAATACAAGTTTAATAGCTGACAACTTAATGAACATTTTAAAGTTTGAATGAAGTCTGTAGCTCAAAGTATGGCGAAGTAGTTGAAGCTTGAAATTGCCCCTAAAATGTGGACATTTTTTGACCCCTCCCCATTCATTTCCTCACTTATTTCCTACTTACGTCGCGAAAAATTTCACTATCTTCACCAAAAGTCATAGCACACCATTCCCGAACGAGCCGCACGTTATGATGTATAATTCGCATGGGTTTTCTCAAAGCTGCGGGACTAGTTACGCGCCGAAATTTTGTACGGAAGAGGAATAATAAGAAGTGGAAGAAACATGACGAACAACAATAGTGACTTGGGACTAATAACCTAAATGTCAACGTTGCCTCGTAAACAGATATTCAATCAGAAATCCGATATTTAAGATATCAGCACCCTTGATTAAACAATGAAGGTGTGAGATCCGAGCACTGACTCTCTCAATCAGCCACTTGTCACAATGAGATATGCACAGTAACCACAGGGCAACTTCTCTTTAAAGCTACAAATGTGTTTATTTGCTTTACAAAAATCAACAATGTCAATAATCGTTCAATTAATAAACACTATACTACCAGTCTAAACATATACAAAACAGCAGCGTGAACAGGGTGAAAACACAGTGTATAACAGCAAAAACAGTGTGTGTGTGTGTGTGTGTGAAGATGGCCGACCTGAGTCACATGAGGGGCCACGTGTCTCAAGATGGCGACACTTCCTGGTGGAAGTCACGTCACGTCAAAACATCCGGCGAAAGATGCCGTGAGGTACGGCGGTGTTACTGCACTAGCACAAGTCTGATGGCGGATAACAAAGCAACGCTGTGTTGCAAACGGGCGGCTCCCACGGATCTGGAAAAAGTGTTTGGTTGAACACGGGTCGGGTCTCGTCTCGTCCAGCGAGGGTGAAACTCCAAAAAAAAAAGGGGGGAATAGCACGCGCGTACAAGCCTCTTTTTGTCTGGTACTCCAGCTGATCAAAAAGGTTATTACCTTCTTCTAAGCTAGTTACCTGGAAAGAGGATGAGCCTCGCCTCCGACCCGTGGTTATAGGGACAGTGACGTCACGTTCTGTTGCCATGACTACCAGTGTTGTTACTATGTCGCGGCCAATCAGAGACGTGAGCCTGCCACCTCCTAGTGGGCTCGACCCTAGGTGTGAAAATCAGTAGGGGCGAGTGGACCTCGAGTTCTGTGGTGTGATTCCTTTGTTTCAGGGAACAAAGGGGCGGAAATGACCTCGTGGTGAGGCCTTGAGGTTTTAGAAAAGCCTTTCTTTGTCTGACCTCGTGGTTTTTGGCCCCAACAATGGGCACTGAACACTATTGAAAAATGTAGCAAGATTAATGTAAGTAATGGGTGGAATTGAACCTGCATCTTGATGAGTGTGTGATGCTTTCAGCATTCACACTAATTATGATTAAGTTAGGGGACTGTGATGGCAATTCCAATCATTATCCTGTTATAGAAGCCATCTTCTTTTCAGCTTCCTTTGCCACTGGCTACAACACAACCCCAGAGAATGATAGATCCACCCCAATGCTTAACAGTTTAAAAGGTGTTATTTTCATGAAATGCTGCTCCTGTTTTTCTCCAAACATACCTTTGCTTTACCTTTGCATACTTCATCAGACCATAGCTCTGGCATCAGGCTTCTGTAGATGTTCTGTTGTACACCTCTGATGTTTTCTGATGGATTCTATGATGAGGTTGTAGGTATGGTTTTCTTCTATTGACTCTTCCATGAAGGTCCTATTTGTGCATGAGTCTGCTAAATCTTCCTGCAGTTTTTTTTTACAGTCAAATGGGGTTTTTGCTTTTCTGACCAGCATATGAGCAGTTCTCCTTTGCACTGTGGAAACTGCAAGTTGACAACTCTTTGCTATCTTCTTGTTGCCTTCCACTATACTGTGGTTGGTTGGTGATTGATTCAGTCTTACACAGCTGTTTAGAGGAACCCATGGTTGCTGAGTGTTCGCACAAAGTTTGCAGAGTCAGAGTATTTTAAAAGCTTTGAAACTGGCACCAGCTGACATTTCCTTATGACAATTGTTGACATACCTCAGGTCCAGTGAACTGATTATTAATATTTGCAGAAAATATTTTATTTTATGTTCCAATGGTGTGGTGCCCGTTCAAATGTGCCTATTTGTATTGATTATTATTTCTTGAGAACATATATATATATATATATGTATCAAGTGACAAACGTTTCAATTAGAACGACAATGAATTAAATGGTTTAAATCCCGACAGGAACTTCACCAGTGACAGTTACAGTTACAGCCTTCCATTGGTTGATTCTGCTGCCAATCAAATGTGTCTGCACTCCTACTGCCTCAGCCTCTGTCTGTTTCTCCTGTTTCTCCTTCTTGTTCTTCTCTCTTGGGCACTTTAACTAAGCGGGGCGTGTACCTTTGTATCTCTCAGCAAGTCAGAGCCCAGAAGTCCCACCCCACTGTGATGTGACCATGTATGTGTCAAACAGTCCCCTCTGCATTCAGACATGGAGCTGAGCGGCTTGCTGTTCACTTGTTTATTTGAAGTTAATTAAACGTGTTGCATGTCCAAACAACTTTACAGCCGACACTGCACTTCCTTGGGTCCTCAGCAGTGTACCCGCCAAGTGTGAAATTGAGTTAGAGTCCAGAAGCTCTGCCCCACTGTGATGTGACAGTGTTTATATCAAACAGCTCCCACTGCACTCAGTCATGGAGCTGAGCAGCTCACTGTTCACTTGTTTATTCAAAGTTTTATTATTAAACGTGTCTCCCATCCAAATTGCACTAAAATCGACAATGCATGGTCTTGAGTCCCCAGCAAGAATTGGAAAGGGACAGCATCGGAGCAGAATGCTCTGGTGTTTCAATAAACATTTTCAGCTTTAAGACATCAAAGTTTTGCATGCGCACTGAAGATGCTGACCATCACTCAAAATATCCACAACACCCACCAAGTGTCAATTTCAATAATAGAGCTTCAGTCTCTTAAACGTTTTCAAGTCATTACCACTACGGATGTAATCCCACCTCTGACCACAGTGTGGGTTGCAATGGTGTCTATATTCTGTCTGCACTCAAACACTGCACTTCCTTGGGTCCCCAGCGGTACATCTGCCAGATATGAAGTAGATCACATGAATGGTTCTCAAAATATGTGAAGGACAAACATACTGACAGACAGACAGAAATTCCTTGCTTTATATATATCAGCATTTGAGACTGAGTTCATAGGAGTCATAAAAATGACTTAAAACACTTTTTACATGTTAAACACACTTTTTATATGTTAAACAAACTTCTCAATGGGTCAGATCTTTGTCAGTGGATATAACGTTAGTACCAATGTGAAACCGACTTCAACAGGAGTTTAGCGTTACGGGTTGTTTTTAGCATTAATGTTGCTAAGCTAGCGAGTGTCTTGAAGTCTGTTTATCATGTGTGTGTTAGAGTCAGTCAGCACTAAAACTGTTTCCTTAGTCCGTTTAACCTGCAGCAGTTGCTGAAGGATCGTGTAACGTGTTTTTCTGCCACGGAGGAAATAAATTCATGACGAGTGAAAACGAGTCTAAAGCGTCTTCAGACTGCAGAAACGGAAGACATCGAACTTCCAGCTGAGTTAAAACTCACAGACAGCAAACATAAACAAACAGTCTTATAAATACTAACTGCCAGAAAGAATAATGTTTGACCACTTCCCAGAGCCTGTGACTGAACTTAAAACACAACGTGTATTAATTCTTAGATTGTACAGTGTTTAGTTGCCTGTGCTTATCTCATAATGTTAGCTGCTAGCTAATGTAAGCTAGCGGGCTAGCTGTTACACACGTATTTGCGGGAGAAATCTTCCACTACTGTTGACATCCAGCGTGATGACAGAGACACTGGGTAATATTCAGTCTGTTTATTTGCTTCACCACATGTAGTTTTAAATTAGGAAATCCGCAAAGGGCACAACAGCCAGTTCAAAACAAGGCACGTAAAACTGGCTGTGTGTGTAGTTACATGTTTAAATGGCATTACGGCCACACAGCAGAACATCCACGGCACTGACCGTTTGGCCGGTAATGTATGATTCCTGCCCTGTTACGTACTTGACAAATAAAAGCTACTTACTCGTATTTAATTATTTTCTCCGTTTAGTTTATAAGACGTCTTCAAATGAAGACAGATACTGCCGTAAAGAGTGTGATTTGCGACACCACGATATAAACGATACAGTATAAAATGAAACGATATACATTTTTATATCGTCATATCGCACAGCCCTAATAGAGAGATATCCTGTAGAGGTTGTGTTCACATCTTTTCAATGACAAAAGTGAAAAGCAATTCAAAAGGTTATGTTCACATGTAGGGATTTCAATATAAATCTGTTGAATCCAAATATAAAATGACTGAAGAGTTTGTCAATGCAAGGTATTGTATGAGTATATCCAAAAATGAATAGACCTAGTAGAATAACATGACGTTGTGCCACACTAATAGATAATATATTCACAAACATTATGGAAGACAATGAGTGAGTGGACTATTATTAAAAGACATCAGTGGCCATTTACCAGTTTTTGTACTGTACGACTGTAATTATAATTCGACTGTAATTATTATAATTCGAACATGTAATATTTAATTTGTGTTTATGAGAATTTGTTAATTGAGTTTGTTTGTGTTTATTGTTTATTTCATTTTATTGTTTTGTTTTTTTTTATCGTTTTTTTATTTTTACATGTTCAAAATAAAAATAGACTGACTAACTGTTGGCGCTGACAGTGGTTGGTTTACATGAATAACAGATAGAAATGACAATGTCTGCTTTACTCACTGTTATTTTAGTTTACCTTTAACACTTTTCCCTCCAATAATCATACTTTTAGACACAGAGCACACTGTGACCTTGTTTATTTCCTGTTTCCTCACAGGTATAAGCATTACCTTCAAGACCTGACTGCTAACACAACTCCAGACAACCCAGAGTTCCAACAGCTTTCAAGTAAGTGTCTTTCCTGATCGCGCTGCTGCCTCAATGATCATTTTGTTGCATTTCAAGGAAAATATGTCTGGTTTAACCCCGAGTTTTTCTTGTGGAGCAATGTGTCTATAGCTGCACGCTCACATTTGCACATGTGTGAAGCTGAGGTTGATGTTGTTGTCACCTCTTCCTTTTCCACCCTGTCAGGATTCTTGGGTTTTGTCAGCAGCAGCAACCTAACAACAAGTGATGAGTGTGTGATGATGTGCTTTGCATCACTAGTCACAAAGACTCCTGGCTCACTCACAGTGGAACTCTTCCTACCGTTGACAAGCCGTTTGCAGCACAGGAGATTTAAACAAAGCTGTACAATTATAGAATGTAAGGCTAGTCCTCCAAAAGCAGGAAAACAAGCAAAAGAGATTCCAACAACCCGTGAAGACTTTCATCACACCAGTCAGACAATGTCATAGTGAAAGACAGCCCTCATTATCTTCATTTGAGGAACAAAGGAGAGTGCTCTCTCTCCTTTCATTTCTCATTTGTTGGTATTGTCACAACAGTGCTTGGCTAGTAGAGAAATGAAAGTGAGGCGAGGCTCAATATGCGTGTAAGTTCTAGTTTGATGTGGATTTTGACATAATTAATTGGGAGTGGATCAGAGGATATTAAGCGGGAGCTATATTAATAAATAAAGTCTTCAACATCAACACGAATCCCGATAATGACTAATTTCAGTCGTCAAATAAACAGCGAATCTGACTCAAGTGCGAATGTACACAAGGAATTATTTATGTGTATCAATTAAAATCTCATTGCTGGTGTGCTGCCTTTGCTTACAAATTAAAACAGCCTCTGACTCTAAGATGAAGGTACATATCTAAATGTGCTCCACCATTGCCTCTTCCTCTTCTCATTAGTGATCCTTTTTTTAAACTCGGCTGCTTTTTTATTGGGGGCTGGGGTGTGTGTATGCGTTGAAGAAACTTCCTGTAGTCAGCCTGGTTGTATTGTAAAGGGAATTATTTAAAAAAGAATATCCAGACAAATCACATTGTATCTGATTAAGCAAACTAGCAGCTAGAATCACAAGAGGCTTTGTTGTTGTTTTCTCCTGTTGTGCTGCTCTGTGTTGGTTGGCTTTTACTATTCTTTTGTCTCTTTTCTGTTTTCTCTCCAAGCTTCCCTTTTTTCCCCTTGCAGTGCATTCAGGCTGGATTTAATTGTTGTAATTGAAGCGCTTCAGGAGTTTAATACGACACGCAAATGCCTGCATCTGCTGCAGTAACCATAACCAAGTCTGACCTGACTAGAAGCAAGTCTCCAACTCTGTCAGAGATTCAACAGAAAAAGTCAACAGTCATTGTCCTGTGGTCGAACAGTCTAAATAGTGAATAAATGGAATAAAGAGCTATAAGAAGTGGAAGATGTCTTCAGAATGTCTAATTATTAATGCCGCGGCCCAAAAATACTGTAATTAGGAGTTGTTGTTTTTCTAAAGCAGGCAATAGAAAATATTCCAAACATGTACAACAAAGGGAAAAAGTCTACATGGATGCCTTGTTTGGTTTACAACGTAATTGTTGTGAAGTTAAGCGAGCCAATTAGACTGTGATTATTTTAGTGTAGACAAGCTGAGTTTCAGTGCTAAGAACAAAAGCAGGAAAGTTGACCTTGAAATTAGAATCCATCTGTTTGTTGTCATTTTGGATGTGTTAATAATTTAGTTCTAAATGTTTACAGCAATTATCATTGCTGGTACACACTAACTGGATCCCTCTGTCTATTTTATGATTTGTTCTGGGGCAAATATTGGAAAGCTTTCTACAAAAATGTAAGTAAGATAGTTTGTGGAAGAGTTTTACAGTAAGTCTACCAACAGCAAATTTACTCCTTTTAAGAAAGGAGTTTGTTAACTTTTCATCTTCTTCAGACAAGGAAAGCCGTGGATATAACGTTAGTACCAGTGTGAAAACCGACTTCCACACAGAGTTTTGCTTTAGGGGTTGTTTGTAGCATTAATGTTGCTAAGCTAGCGAGTGTCTTTAGTCTGTTTATAATGAGTGTTAGAGTCAGCCAGCACTAAAACTGTTTCCTTAGTCCAGTTTAACCTGCAGCTGTTCTTTCTTATACTGATGCTTCCCCTAAACATGCTCAAAAACTCAGGTCCAACGACAAATTTCATAATATGTAAATATTATGTGTCAAAAAGCGCCACCTAGGTGCCTATTTTGACCACTACAGCCCACAGGAGTGTCGTAGAGAGATGGAACCACCACCACTTCTCTGGTGATACAAAGGTCAAGGTTTTGAATCCCCAGGTGGGCAAGTCCTACTTCCCCACATTGTTGCAATTCATACATGTGAAATGTTTTCAAGTGCTCGTTGAGGTCATATTAAAATGCGACCCTGTGAAAATATCTGACTGAATGTGCGGCAAAAGTCGTAAGATCTAGACACACAAAAACTGGCAGGTGGGTTGAAAATTCCACCCACTCCTGAGGAACATATAGTGACACTCATTGATCTCAAGGTGGTGCTGTAAAAATCAAGTTTACATTTTTGCAATTATCTTGAAAATGACTTTGTGTCGAGTCAAAAATTATTTAATCATTTTAATATCTCAAGTCATCTGAATTGGGTCTCCTGTTCTAAAAATGTCAAACTATTTTTTGCAATCTGCTTGGACCCCGATTATTGCCACTTGCCACTAGTGGTCTGACTAGCATCCTAATTGCTAATGGCTACAAACAAAATTTTGAAAACTGTCGTTGGTTTTGTTCATATCTTGGACAAGCCACCCATTTATATGTCATGGCAAACACAACTCTGGTGACTTGATGCTATTACTAGGGTTTCCAGGGTCTGGCGGCCCATTCATTTCTGAATCTATAGACACATTATCTGTTTTAAAAGCTTTTGATCACTAGTATAATGTTACTAGTGAGCAGTGTTACTAGTGTAGCGGTGTTTTTATTACCCCCATCTTGCCTGTGTTATGCATGCAGAGTAGATAGATAGATAGATAGATAGATAGATACTTTATTAATCCCCAAAGGGATTAATAAAGGAATTAGGGTTGGTAGGTTGCACATGCACGCCCAAACATGCGGAAGCTGGTTTCACACTATCACATCATCGACAGTTAGTGGCAACATGCCCTAAGAAGCATAGCAGCGTGCCAACAAGCACAATGAAGAAGACTGCATCTGTAAACAATGCAGATTTGAAATATTTTTTAAAAAATCTGCTTTGTAAATGTTTTACAAGGAAGGAAATACAACATGTATGTTAAACCTTTGAAACACACAGAGGGCCTTTTGGTGAGAAATGCTTTCAATAAAACTACACATTACAGAGTCAAATAGGAAGATGTTAGGATTACGCTGTGTGGGACATAATAACAGACTTTTAAATTGAAAAGTCTGAGTTTCATTAAAAGTAGCTAACAGTGATCAAATAAATGGCAATGTGAAAATGATTAGATTTAATTAGTGAGTGAGAATTTTATTTCTGTTTAGGAAGAGAGACTCAAAGGAGGTGAGTGATAAGTATGGCATCACGCACTGGTTTTACTAATAATACTACTCAGTGCTATAGAAACTTGCACTTTACACCCATAACCGCAACCCAAAACATATGCACTCCTCAAGTGTATGGATATGGGTTACAGTTGTGACTTGTGGTCGGAAAGGATTTCATCAGTAAGGTCCTAACATGTATGGTAATATGAATGTTTATTTGTGTTTTTTCTATAGGAGCAGTGGCTGCAGTGTGCAAGGTGTCCCAGCGTATCCAGGACAATACCCGTAGCCATGAGAACCACCTGCAGCTTTCCCGGGTGCAGAAACTTCTGAAAGGGCGAAAGACAAAGGTGTTGGCTGCAGGTTAGAGCCTCTGATCACATATTCCTTTCATCTCATCCAAGAACCACCTCCAACCGCCTCTCTCTGCATGTATAGATCTGTGTCCTTTGGGACACATTGGAGGGTGTGGGGCAGGGAGGAAGCAAGAGGAGTATAGATAAACTGAAGGGAAATTAGTTAAGTACAGAGACACTCTGAAGGCACATCTCTGATTTGCTTTTAATCGATGGAATTCGTTAGACGTTCTGCAGGGAACTGAAGAATTTTTCACATCACACTGTGCCGATTTCATTAATAGAGCATTGCTGCTAACTAGCAGGGAATTAATGTGCTTTTCCCCTTCATCCTTTCTTCCCTCTTGCTCATTTATTTCCCCTCTTCCATTGTGGTTCCCTCTCTACGTGTGGAGTGGTGGCCCTTTTCTTCCCGCCACTCCCCCTCCTGTTGTTTGTCTCCAGAGAATCTTGCCTCCTCGTTGCTCCATCGCAGTGCCAATCTCCCCCAGGACATATTAGAGCCCAGTCTTATCTCGCAGACCAGTAGATAAAAAGGAAGCTAAAGTATGTTTGTGTGTGCGTGTTCACTAGCTATGCATGTGTGTTTGTTTGCTTGGATATGCAGGCTTGTTTTATGTGTGTATTTGTAGGTGTGTTGGTGTAGGCTGGGAGCGAGTACTGAATAGCAGCTCATCTCTCTAATGCCAATGTGGGAAATTTCAAAAGCTTCCTCTCATCCAAGTTCTCAGGCCCTTGCAACTCAACCGGCTTCCTTTCCAGCCAATAAAGCTGCAGTCCCACCAGGCAAACTTCAGAGCAGTAGCAGCAGCAGCAGCACTACCATCCCACCCCACACCGACCCATTCTCCTTCCTCCCCTCCAACACCACCTCTAATGTGGGTAAAAGAAAAGCTCTGCCTTTTACAGATGAGAGTCAGAGCCCCTCAAACATATTAAGTAGCTCTGTAAGAGATGAGGGGAGCGATTGTGAGACACAAAGCCTCAATCAATGGGACATTGATACAGTAGACAGCACAATTCCCTAGGAGGCTGCAGATTTGTGTCTGCCTGCCTGTTCATTCAATTTAAAACAAAGATATCTCACATTTTATATCCTATTTAGGGACCGCGCCAAAAAGGCAGAGGACCCTATTGTATTTTGTGTGTTTGTTTGTTTCTTTATTATTAGGGCCTGAGCACTTGCAGTGCGAAGGTACTATTGTTCCTGCTGTTACTTTATTTATTTATTATTATTACATAACTTCAACACTTAATTTGACCCCCTAGACATGCTCAAAAACTCACCAAATTTGGCACGCACATCAGGTACATAAAAATTATCCCCCCACAGTGCCTAGAAAATGCTCTTAGCGTAATCCGGCCACTACAGCCCGTAGCAATGTCGTAGAGAGATGGAATCAAAACTCAATTGTTCATCTCCTCCAGACCTACAAATCACACCCCAGACCTAAATCCAACAGAAAATTTGCAATACACCCATGAATGTCCAATTTTTTGGCCTTTTTCCGGCAATTTTGGACTGCGAACAAATGTTATCTTCTCCCAAGGCATTAATGGGATGGGTAGAGTCAGAGCTGTCAGCCAGGGAGAAGGAGGCAGAAAGGGAGGGGTGGCTAAACTCACACCTGTCTGCCCAGGTCTGGAGACATCTGTATGCTTTTGACAGAAGACATTTGATGTTGAATGCCTGTCCAATGCTGCTTGCAGCTTTAATTACGCCACGTAAACCCTAAATTTGACCCCCTAAACATGCTCAAAAACTCACCAAATTTGGCACACACATGAAGTCTAGTGAAAAATTTGATAAAATGTAAAAATAAACACCCAAAGTGCCAAAATGTGCTCACTAGCCCCACCTATATAACTAAAATGGCCTCCACCGCCCATAGGAATGTTATAAAGAGATCAAGTCAAAACTCAATTATTCGTCTCATCAATACCTACAGATCTCACCCCCCGACCTAAATCTAACAGGAAGTCTGCAATCTCACTTTCAAAATAAGATGTTGCCCCAATTTTGGACTCTGAACAAACCCTATTTCCTCCAAGGGCGGAAATTGTATCGGCTTCACAATTTAATACATGACTTATGACACTGTGCTGATCTAAAGTTGTTTAAAACTTTGTAGTAACTCAAATGGTTTAGATTTTGTAAGCCCTGAAAGTTGAAGTGTTATATTGCACCTTACAATGTAAACCAATGGGGAGGCAATCTCTGGGCATAGACTTGGTGTCAAACTGAGGCCTCTGACATCTGAACTATAGGTCTAACCACTTTCAAACCTCTATCAAAGGATTCACAACAAAGTTTCCTTCAAAAATATGATTTTAATGTAAGATTTAGCCAAAGTCATGGGATTTATGAAGTTTGTGGAAATATTTCACCAAAAGTGTAATCTAAAATCTTTTCCTCCAGCTGCTCCTAGTGATGTCACTCCCTCAGTGCTGTGGAGGATGCATTACTCACTAAAATCATCCACCTCAGTTCCTGGGTTAGTGTTATCCCTCTGAATTTAGTATTTTCAATAACTCGTGCACGTTCTTATAAATAAAACAGTACATACAACAGTGCTAGCATTACTCTCCTTTGGTAGAGGGTTCCTTCAGTAACCATCAGCACACATGTTTCTTTGATCAATAACCGTATCGAGGGTTGTGTTGCCAGGGGCATAATTTATAACACACACTTTGTTTATGGTCACACACACACAGGTACAGAGTTATTTGGAAAGGCTGTTTTTGACATACATTTATTTTTGTCAAATTTGATACAGATTCAGTGTCTGATCTATGGTTGTTTATCATTGTAGCCAGTTTGTGACTTGCTGGTCTGGGCAATTAAATGCATTTACTAAAATCAACATTATGCCTCTTGTGACATCAATGTATTCAGTAAATGAAATCCTTCATACAAGCTGCCACCTGCACTTTGAAATTACAGCAACCAATCTAACCCTATAGTGAGTTCCTTTGTTTACCTATTAGCTTGTATCCATAGCTTACATATTTGAGTTTCCATTTGAGCTTATCTCTGACCTGCAGTACAATGACTCTAGTGTTACTGGTACTTGTTTACAATGTGTAAGAAGTCTTTTGACAGAGAACTCTCCTAACTCAACACCAAATCTAACCTATCCTCATTCTGCCATTCTGGCTGCCTCTATTATTCCTCTGGCCTTGGACACATTAGGAGGAACTGGACCCTTTGTAGATGAACCTTTATTTCCTGCCCCAACTTCCTCAGCCCCCCTTTCCCCACCTGGACCAGCCCAAAAGACTTTGTAGTAGAGCAGAGGTGCTCTTTGACAAGGAAAATTGAAAGGCCTGTACATGGAGAGGAGTACTTGGCACTTCCTGCTCTTTGAACCTGCTGCTGCCTCAAAGCACTGTGGATGGTCAGAAGTAGGCAGGGGGTCTGCGGTGTACCTAGTCCACAAAGAGACTCCTCTTCACACATCATATCCAACCTCTCTGACTGTCAACTTTGTCCATCAGGGGGTATGACAGGCATTTCTGAAAAAAGCCATAATGGTCATGAAAACCACAGTTTGTTCTCCGAAGTAGCACTAAATTTAGTCTTAATGAATAATAAAACATTTAAGTACATGTGCAAGTACTAGAATTAATTTCCGGTTATTGTGTCAACAGAAAATAGCTGTCATGCATTTAGACACACACATCCATTTTCCAAGTCATTTCACCCAGTGAACTAATGTCAGCACCTTACCATCCTGAAACCAACCTTGAAATCACAAGACAGGCCATGTAGATGGAGAGCTTTAGCACACATTTCTGGTCAGGCATACACGTAATTTGAACAGTGAAAAGGAGCATAAAGAGATCTCAGCATGTCTGGATAATCAACACACTTGATGTCTACTGAAATGCATCAGTTTCAGCACGCTGGTCACTGGCAGCATTCTGATGCTTGAGCAAACATGTAACACATGCTGTTGCCCATGCATGAATTAAAAGTGATAAGATATTCCATTCAGTTATCACAGAATCATGCTACTTCTACATTTAGTAAGAATGTGCACCCATACAATGAGATGTGGCCTCAACATGCTTCCTTTTGCCATTGTAAATTTAGTGTTAGTGTCAGGTTACTAATCAAATATCCATGTTTATAATCTATTGTTCATCAATAGTTTTGGACAGCTCTCACAGTGACATTTTATGTGCAATGTTATACAAACTAGGTATTCTGGTCACCTTATCAATAGTTGGAGTGAGGTTATAAACTACCAGAGATACATAATATTTGAGAGAATTCACTTATCACGATATTCATAAGAGAAAGCAGTTACACTCTGTCAGCATGCAGTTTGAAAGATGTGGGCATTGGTGGTCAAGGTCTAATGAAATGATGCTTGTTTAGGGGGAGGAGCTACTGGTTGGAAGTGTTTTTCTCCTTTCTATTTTCCCATTTCAAGAAGTTTCTTTAAATTATATTCTCACTTACTTTATATAGACTCATGGAACTCTCCTGGATGATGTAACGATTATGTAGATTTTCTGAAAGCCATTTATTTTTTATTATTTCATCATTCTTTGTGTCTGATAAATATATTTTTTGTCCAGCAGATTGGCAGGGTGGATGGGTCTGAATATTATAAAGCCCATGAGCCTTGGCCACCATGGAAAAAAAACAGTCAGAGCTGCAGATCTGAGCAGTAGTGAATTCAAAAAATTTTGTTTCTGAATTTATGAACAAAACATGGCATCATAGTTGTTGAATTCATCCAAAATTGAACCAGATTTCAAAAGTTAAGTGATTTAAGGCACAGATTATACTGTCATCTCTCTGGTAGTTAGCTTCTACTGTGAAGTTTTTTTACTTGCACAGGTATTTTTGACTTTTTATCATATGACTTTTGGACTGATGATTTCATGCTGATACAAGCTGTGGAAGAGCTCCAACTGTGAGTCACGTAACATTGGAAAAACGATCAGAACTCTTACTTCCAGAACCAGACACACCCAAAACAGCTCCTCCCAGTGGTTCTTTCGAGCTACAATATTTGATATCAATGAATAATCTCATTCTCAATTCATCAGCATCACCAAGAAAAGTGCTAATATTTACCACTCATGTTTCAGATATAACATGGTGGCAGTAAGAATCAATATATGCAGCTGTGCTGTCTGACAGAGGAACACGAGAAACATCTGCTCCCCCAGCACTCTTTGATGTTACTTCTAAACTCTTTTTCAGGGCGTTACTGTTGGTATGAGAATCCTGCATCAGAGCTATGTTATTCTGCGACCAATATCAATAGCTTAATGCTAATAAAGTCAGCTGTGGGAGGCTACTGTCAGCAATGAGAGGAAGGAGAGAGGGAGGACTGCTGTCTGCTTAACACTACAAAAATACTGAGAGAGGCTAATAAAAGCTGATGCATGTTGTGAAGTTGTTTGTGAAGACTAAAATACACTATCTCACTAGCAAGGTAGTTCCAAACATACCAACTTAAAGAGAGTTGGAGTTGGTAAGCTATCATCTCTGCTGGCACACTTCAGTATAAACACAAACCCAGAGTGCACAAAGCAGTCCTTGGTAAAATAGAAAGATGAGAAAAAATGCTGTGAAAAATACAAATTGTATAATGATCCTACCACCACAGTGTAGGGATCATGGGGTTATTCAGATTAGCTTTGGTCATCAGAAATAATTAATAATTGACTTTTAAGAATAGGATTTAATTCACATTAAGTCCACCTCAGGAGCACTGCCCTGGAAAACAAGGAAATGATAACCAGTTCACTGACTCAGTCTCATAAATGATTCATCCTAAAGTTTGGTATCCAAATTAATAATTAGATTATCAAAATAAACAGTGAAATCTGGTTAAATGATTAATATCCAAATTCAGTCATAACATTGTTGTAGCTGAGAAGAATGACAAGAAAAGTCACATCTGTTGTTTACAGACGTGAATTTTCTTGGTCTTGACAAGCTGCAGCATGTATTTACTGACACACTGCAGTCTGTACTGCTAACCTTTTCTTCTGCTCCGCTTGCATTCACTGTCACTTTTCTGCCGCTTGCTCTCTCACTCAACCACTCACTGACCCGCTATGCACACATATTACATACTGCCCTATTCCTTAAAAGCAGCAACACTACCAAAGGTTTCCAAGGCAACGACACAAAGGTTAACTAAAGATTCGGAACAGCACTGCAGAGGCTTCCAGACGCTATTGATTTCTGAATGAATTGATATTTATTTTCAACATTAAAAATATTTTTTTGGTTTGGCAACCCAACAGGCCTGTGCAATCATAGGAGAGACCCTGGCATTTAGCATCAAATAACACAGTTTCATAACTAAGTCTGCCCAGATGTCAGCCCTTACTTTAGAGTCACTCTAATCATTGATAAGATGTGGGGGGTTTTTGTTGTTGTTTTTTTCCTGTATAATCTGTCCTTTTTCACTGAACTGCATCACGCGAGTCCAGCAGTGCAGCATAGTTGGCGGTCCCTCTATCCTCAGTTTGTCTGCAGGTCATGATTTGTCTCTGCTTGGGTTTATGTGTGCATCAGTGGAGGCAAGGAAGATGTCGACATTGGAGAATTAATAGGGAATTGATCGCCTTTTACCACTTAAAGAAAACAAACTGCGTGGCTTGCAGTAAAAATCAACCGGTTGTAAACTAGTAATTACTCGAGTATTGAACAAAGCTTAAGTTAAATGTTACTCTAAACCATGGCCACAGGGTAAGAAACACTTGGAGGCCTTGTCCTTTGTTCTTGTCAACTTGTCTCTATTAGCTTTGCAGCTCTTTAATTTACAGAAAGAGAAACCCAACAGTTCCCCCCACGAGCAGCACTTGGTGACAGCAGGAAGGAAAAACTCCCCTTAAACGGGAAGAAACCTAAGGCAGACCCCGGCTCTGGGTGGGCGGCCATCTGCCTTGACCAGTTGGGTTGAGAGAAAGAGAGAGAGAGAGAGAGAGGGGGGGGTGAGGTGTGGGGGGTTGTACACAATGAAAGAGAACAGCAACAACAACAACAATCAACAAGTAGCAAAAAGCAGCAGCAACAGCAGGAACAGCTGGCGACGGGCAGAAGAAGGATGCCAACACACCAGCATGGTCTATGGTTTATGGAGCTTCCTTTCCATTTTCCATTCTTTTTGTAATAATTCCGTTCTTCTGTCCACATATCAATCATTAATCCTGCATATTACCGCTTCTCAAGATGTCTTGACATCAACTTCCTCAAACCAACTACTATAGCTAATGGAATAAAACAAACCACAAACTATTCAGAGCAGTGTGAGAGCTGACTTTTTGGCTTATTGAGCTCAATTCTCCCGGTGTATACCTCAAGTTTTGTTTCTCTGACAATGTTTAACATGTGTCTGACACCACACCATAACAAGGTAAAATCAGAAAAAGGATAATATGTCCTCTTTAAACGGGTTGTGTGAGGTTCAAACTGGATTTTATTTATATAATATTTAATAGAACGATCACAACCACTGCTCCAATCTCCCCATAACACCTGAGAATCATGGCGTGTCTCTTGACTGTTTTTTCCGTTTCAGACCCATGGCATTTTAAAAGCAATTTGACCCCCGCCTGGCCCTGCCACTTAATCTCAGTGGGCTTGTCTGTAGCTGAAAATGTCCTCTGTGAGCCCCAGAGGCGCAGCTCAGGCCACTCAGGCTAGCTGCAATCACAGACTACTGGCTGGGGCAATTACAAAAACACCCTGGACCCAGGTTGAATTTTCATTTTATCTATCCAAATGTCAGCCTCTTGCTTATTAGCTATCATCATGCTGCTGTCAATCATGGTGAAAGAGATGAGAGCTTTCCTCAGCAGCCACACCCCTACATGCCTACCTCCCACTGAGTCTTAGATTTTCTCTAGTCTTCTTTGCTCTCTTCAAACAGCCCTCATTTATCTTCTCAATTCCGCATTACTTAGTCTCATTATTTTTGTTGTGATGAGTTCTTCGATTTGATGGTGAAGAGATGTTGATTATTAACACTTTCACACTGACAGAGTGATGTCTGTTAAACCTGCATTGGTGGTCAATCTGAATGGATTAATAGTTATCTAGTTTTGGAGTCAGTATATTTTATTAAATCCAAATCTGTTTATCGAATCTTAATCAGGTTCAGTTTTCAACATTTGCAAGTTCCTCAAGTTCTAAATAGCTCAAATTCAAAGGCCTCTAAACAGCGTTTGCTGTCTGAGAAGGCAGAAACACTTTTAAGTCAGCCTAATCAGTGTTGACTAACTTTAGCTACAACCTGAAAATAAGATGAGCAGCAGAAGATATACAGTCTTGATTAAATGTATTTCACACATCTATCTAATATAGTTTTCCAACAAAAAAGTTTAGTTACCTCATTAAAATCCTTAAAATTACATCTCCTCCTATGAATATGCAAATAACTTTTCACTTGGAAAGTTTCCCTGCTGGACACAAGATTTTTCCTACTGCACTATAAAGTCCATTCTTGTATGTACACTGGCGGTTTGAAATGTCCACATCACATTTGTATAGTTGCATAATGTACCAGGACTGGCTCCAAATGAATTGTGATGTCACAAATCCTGCTTGCATGTGCATGCCTTAAACTAAGATTTAAGTTAAACACTGAAACTTTCCTCTGTCAGCAGATGAATGTGAAAAATCTGCTCATACAGAGGCTTTTACTCTGTCTTATTTAATAATAATAATAATGATAATAATAAGAATAGCAGTAACAGCTTTAAGTTAAGCATAAACAATGTTTCCCCTAGGTTGAATGGTTTGGCCTGGTGGGGGGGGGGCATGACTTTTCAGGTGTTGACAAGCTGCAGCATTTATTAACTGATGTACTGTAGTCTGTACTGTACATTTACTGCCAGACTGACTACTTAGTACTAACCTTTTCCTCTGCTCCACTCACATTCACTATTATTTCTGACGCTTGCTCACTCACTTAACTACTTACTCGCTTAAAAGAAGTTATACTACCTGCAGTTTCCCAGGCAACAACACAGACATTAACTCACGTTTTGAAACAGAGCTGCTCAGAGGCTCCCAAACGCTATTGATTTGCGAATGAATGGGTATTTGCTGTTATTTTTGACATTTAAAAAAATATTTTTTGGCCTGGCTGGGTTCTCGTTAGCCTGGCAGCCTACCAGGCCTGTACTATTATAGTGGAAACACTGATAAATGTTGATGTGATAAGTGTAAAAGCTTAACTGGGAGATTCTCTCGAAAATGACCTGACACAAGAAGCCTGTTGTTTCTCTGAGGAGTTGCCACTGCCTGGGTTTGTTGAGCACAGATACTGGCTTGCAGAAAGCCTAATGAGCAGATATTACAAGGCTGGACTGGGGGACAGAGTCACAGTTTACCAACAGACAGGGTGAAGGAACAGAGCTTAAGAGTCCTGAATCACCGCAGCTGCTATTCCTGCTGCTTGTCTTCTGGAGAAATAAACCCCCCCATTCTGCTCTGGTGTTTGCATGTTCTCTGTGTTCTCCTGAGCTTCTTCCCACAGCCAGGTGGACTGGAGACTTCAAATCGCCAGTGAACACAAGCAGCAGCATTAGTTTCTGTTAGGCTGTCTCATTGCATGCTGGAGACATGACATCAGATCCCCTACAACCTAGACAAGAAATGAGCAGCTAAAGGGAATGTTTGTTTGTGTCTCTTCCTCCCCTGTCCTGCAGGGAGGTGGTACATCCGTGAGGGTTGGCTGAAGATGGTTCCTCCTAAAGGTGCAGAAGCTAAACCCAAGATGTTCTTCCTGTTCTCTGACATGCTGCTGCAGGCCACACGCTGCAGCCCACTACATCCCACCAATGGAGACAAGTTCACAGGCCAGCACGCCTACCCCTTGCAGGACTGCACTGTGGAGAAGGTGTTGGGCCACACCAGGAGCCAAGGAGGTCTGCTCAGTGTAAGTGTGTGCAAACTTGTCACATAGCTGCCTGCCTGAGTAGTTCTCATGTGACAAGTTTTTCACCATAACATTTGAGGGGTGAGGAAGTTGATTTGTGGAATATTGACTAAATGTTAAGACATTTCTAAAAGTTTCAAAACTTGTACAATACTCACATGAAACATATACATTGAAAGAATTATTTGTTGCTGTAGGCATTCCTCTTCTCCATACTGGCTCATCTGCAATTCTAGTCTTTTCAGTACAGAATTTGTGATTGTGTTTCTGGGACAAAACCTCAGCATTGAAGCAATAACTGTCTGGATGAATATAAGCACGTGATTTTGGTGAAGTCCTCTTACTGTGGACTTTGTCCCTCATCTCAGTGTTATACAGAACATGGTATGATTTATGTTGGCAACCTACTATTTCCCTGGCTTATTTTCCCTGACCAACTAGTTTTTATTTGCCACAGTCAGGTTACCATACCAGATGCCATTTACAGTAGTTTCCCACTCTCACTTTTCTTTACCACACATTCATTCGCCTCTGCAGGTCAATGTAAGGAAACTTGGAAAAGTTGAACATTGGAATGAAATGCTCAGTGTTTGTTGGGCAGCAGGTGGGGAGACATCTGTTCATTGATTTGAGCGTACACATGAGTGATTCCTTCACACAGGCATTATTTAATTTCCACTTTTGATGCATGTTGCTTTGATTTGTCTTACTTATGGCCTTGACGGCTGCTGCTGAATAATCTGCTAAACAGAGGCTCCTGAATGTTTTCCAGCCTCACCATATGAAAATGTCATTTAGTTCTGCTTGTCAGATGAGACCTGTGTTCCCTCACCTCCTCTTTTCCGTGATCACTTCAAACCCTTGTTGAAGTAGCCCATAAGTTGAACTTTTAATGTGTCTTCTCTCAGTCTGATCCGTCTCCCAGGTCTCAGTACAGCTGCTGGCTGACAAATTGTGATTAAATGATGAAGTTGCTGTCATGAAACATTCAAAGGAATGAGTCACGCGTCATTGAGCAAGTAACCAAAGCGTTTATGCAGCGAGTGTTTAGTGCCAACGCTGCATGGTATCAATATTCATTTCAGCTCATACACTCTTGCTCAAAGAGCTCTTTATGTTCTGCTGCTAATGTGCTACCCTGTGATGCACAGTGGCTATATAGGGTTTTGATAACTCTACTGGCTGACGTCTGTCCAAAATGTATTATTTATTGTTTTATTAAAGGAAAAAGACATCCTTGGTATAAAACTGATACATATACCATAGCACGTCACACCTTTGATATTTTTTTTATCTAATTGTCACAGTGAGTGAGTCATTTTAAGTGGCACTGCAAACATGCTTTTCATTATTGATTAATCTATAAACCTTTTTTTTTGGTTAATCAATTAATTGTTAAGTTTATGAAATGTCAGAAGAAAATTGTGAAAAATGCGCATTTCAAGTTCTAACAATCTTTCTTCTTGCTTTGATATGAAACAGAGAAAAGCAGCAAATCCTCACACTGAAGAAGATGAAACCAGTGAATATTTGCTTGACAGCTTTGAACAACTGTGGTGATTAATAGACAGTCCAAATTGTCGCTGCTTAATTTTCTGTCAGTCAACCAATTGATTAATTAAATACTTGTTTCAGCTCTAATTTACAAACATCACTGATAATGTAAGCAATCCATTGTTACAGCCATAAATTGTGGTCTTAATAAGAATTTTTTTTTTTAAATTAAATACCACCCAAATCACCTGCTATATTTCACTTAACACAGAGATCATCTGAAATCATGTCGATTAGTATCTGGATAATTGAAGGACTTTGGGGACACTTTGATCAGTCATCTGCTTTAAAATTGCAAGTTGCAAGTAACAATTGTTTTTATGATTGATTTATCTGTCAATTATTTTTTACCAATAATCAACTAATCATGGTCTATTAAAAGAAGGAAAATAGTGCAGAAAGCCCCTTTCAATTTTCCGGAGACCAAGGTGACGTCCTCTGGTGACCAAATATCTTTTGTAAACCCAAAGATATTCAGTTTACAGTGATAGACAACAGAAAAGCAGCAAATCCTCACACTGAAGAAACAGCACACAGCAGATTTCTGGTACTTTTGTTTGATAAATTACAGATTACTGAATGTTAATCAATTGTTTGTCAAAATTCTCAATTAATTTTCTATTGATTGACTAAACAAATAATCAAGTTCTTGTCTAAGCTAAATATAATACAGTTTAAAGGAAGCTTCACATTTTTCATGTTTAAATCAAAACAATATGCATATGTGATGTAGTTCACATTACATTCCATTCAGCCTGTACATTACCTTCAGTGCATGCTGACTACTAAGAGATGGCTTCCTAACACAAGAAGTATTGAGATTCAATATACAGCCCTAAAACTGATCAGAAAGAGCTATGATAGCATGCAGGTATAGATTTAGCCAGTTGACCTCAGCCATTATCATCTATTACACTAGTAGTATCACTACATTCAGTAGTTTCTAGAGAAAAATATGAGTTGTGTCACTGGAATGTGGATGAAATACAGTTTATTTGTTTTGTGAGAATACAGAGCACAAAACACAGATGAGACGGTAAATTCAGCAGAGTATGTATGACTTCTTGACAGGTCCAGTGACGCGTTGTTATGACCAGGCCTATGTGACTTCATTTGTTGAAGGCAGTGTAAATTAAAAGAATCCCTCAAGTGACTAATGAAAAGGCTGCTGAGTGTGTGTGTGTCTGTGTGTCTGTGTGTGTGTGTGTGTGTGTGTGTGTGTGTGTGTGTGTGTGTGTGTGTGTGTGTGTGTGTGTGTGTGTGTGTGTGTGTGTTAACAGCTGAGGATTGTAGTGATGGCTGCCTGCTGTAACAGAATCTCTCAGTTGCTGGATCAGATTAGGCTGCAGATCTATCTCTTCAGGCCCTCCAGTAAATACATCTTCCTCAAGCCTGTCGCCACTCTCTGCCAGCCCGCTGCACGTTATCTAATAGCAGAAATGGCATTTCATTAGCCTCTTATCCCACCGAGGCCCAAATGCATACTCAATAGCATTACACGTAATTTCTCATAAGGACACATTATTGATCTCGGGCCCCTACCTGAGCTCAAGGAAAAGGGCTATCAGCACTCCAGGGCCCTCCTCATCCAGGGCCATGAAGAATTAAAGCCAAATTAAATTTGACAGCTGTAAATGCCATGGCAATCTATATGCAAAGTTTGAAAGAAAAATCGCTTTTATTAAAATTTCCAGTGTGTGTGTTTTATTTTATTTTTTTTTTCTGGGCACACCTGTTTGTTGAGAGCTGGCTTTTATTTGTGACTCACCCATTGTTTTTCTCCTCATCCTCTGTCTTCTCCTCACCTTCCGTCTGTTTCGACCTTCCTTATTCTCTCCTCTCTGTTTGCAGTCTTCCTCTTTCTAATATCCCCTCGCTACTTGAATATTTTCCCACATCCCTGACAGATTCTCTTTGATGTATAAATAATCAAGCTAAATTATGTGCAGCAATGAGGCTCCGTGCTCTGCCGTTCTTATTATACAAAGTAATTTCTACCTAAGAGGGTCAGATTTCCTGACAAATCCCTAATTACCGCATTGCAATAGAAGTGGAATCTATTTGTGCATAAATCAACCGCCATCCCCCAAGTGGTGAGAGCCTAATATCATGCGCCACTCAGTTCGGCCCCACTAACTGAACTCTATAATTAGATAATACTTGTGATGATGGTAAATTTGAAATCTTGATCTATTTAATGTATAATGAGAGACACTTCCCTCCCCCTGTGTAAAAACATCATTATGTCCGATGAGGTATATGCTTCTCTGTACCAGCATAAAGTTCTATCCAAATACTCATGGAAATAATCGATATGTCACTGCTCAACAAGCTAGTTTCCTGTGCGGAAGCTGCAGCTGCAGGTAAATGTGAAAGGTCATTTAATATGGTGAAGGCCTAATTTTGATCCTCAGTAATAGCTTTCCCAGTGTAATTATGCTGCTCTAAAAGCCTTTCTTGTTTGGGCTTGGACATCTCCAATTGGTTTGTTTGACAAGTAAAATCTGAGGCTGGTTTTAGCAATGTGAATAAGAGAGCTGATAATTACTGTTGACTCAAAGGACGAGGACCCTGTCACTCTGTAGACCTGAAAGCAGTCTACCAGAGATTTGAGGACACATTTCTGTCTACTTAGCTACTTAGAGAACAGCATACAGTTTCCCTGTAAATATGACCTTAATGCAACCGATTCCGTTACTTCACTTGAATTTACTTCATGCATCACCTGCAGATTTCAGTCAGAGTTTTCAGGCTAATGAGTGCCTGTGAAGAGCAGCAGTAAGTTTTGCTGTATGACGAGCTGACAGGGTGGAAGCTTTTTTCTTGATATGGCCTGCCTTCTACTGTTTTTCTAATGTTATTACAGTTTCAGCCTCTGATGACAAATGATGAGCCTACTGAAATACAACCATATATATATAATGCCATGCAGATATAAATGCATAAACAGATTTAGTTTCCTTCTAACCCTTGATCTTAGTATTACTGTTTGGCTAACAATGACTGTTAAATATTGCTCTTTAATTGCACTTTTTCAACATTGGAGATTGCACTGAATTTAACATTTGAAATCAGTAATAAATCTGGAAATCAGCAATTGCCATATCTGGCTGATGAAGTCAGACTTTGTCTTAGGGTTCAGGAAAGTTTGAGCCACTTTGTTTCCTTCTAAAGACCCTTGGTGTGGAGTACTGAGTGAGTAAAACATGAACATGAACCATCTAGAATCAAACCGTTTGTCTTTAATAATGCAACCCATGAAACAAAATGAAGAAGTGTATTTCATTTCAGTGTCAGTTCGCACAGCTTTCTGCAGCACAATGTCAATTGTAGCTTGTGACATAGACTATGGCTATGCCTGAAATGTATTTATTTATTTTATTTATTGAACCTTTATTCAACCAGGAGTAAAAGACATATTGAGATTAAAAATCTCTTTTTCAGAGCATCCTGGCCAAAGCAGGCAGAAGCACAAATAACTAGGTTTCAGACATTAAAAAAAAAACATAAAACAATGTAAAATGAAAGCAAAGAACAAATTACAGTACAGAATTATAAAATATCAAAAAAAACATTAATCAACATCCACATCTACATCTACAGCCAGATATGCCTGCTTCTCAGTCTTTTACAATCACATTAAATGCATCCAATGAGAGCCGCTCCTGAAGTTTCAGGTAATTTTGCAACTGATTCCAATCTGAAGGAGCAGCATACTTAAACAGTTCTTCCCTGTTCAGTACAGACTTTAGAAACAGTTAGTAGGAGAACGTCCTGGGAGCAAAGACAATAACTTCCCACACTTTTTTGTAGAGTGTAGGTCTGTAGGTCGGAAGGAAGCAGTCCAAGAATAACCTTCATAAATAGAAATATGCCAATGGTTAAATCCATGGGTGGGAAAGGCAGACCTTCCAAGTCTCCTTTTGATCTTGAAGGAAAAGCACAACTTGTTTCTTTAATAAAAAAATTAAAAAAAACTTGATAAGGTTTTTCACCAGTTGCTGGATGTGAATCATCAATTATATTTCCAAGATACTTGTATTCAGAGTGCTGAACAGTGGTGATAGACTGAAGGTTCAGTGGCTTACATTTTGCATTGCATTTGCACACACAACAGTATATCAGCATAAAAGTGGAAATTTCAGTCGAAAACATTTTGATGGAGACAGTTGATATATATAACACTCCCTATATAGTGCTCTACATTTATCCTTTTGAGTGAATACTGAGTGTATAAATGTATCCACTATATAGAGCCCTGAAAATGCCACAATGGAATGAAAAAAGCAGCGTGCACACGATGTACACCACTTTCTGCTAACAGTCCCATAATGCAGTGCTCCACATTTCATAAGAGTGAAAATGAACATTGTACGACTCTACAGCTTATGGTGAAGATGCAAAATGGCAACAATCAGTGCTCTCTACTGAATAAACTGTTCAGTGTCTCTGATATAGAGAGTAGAGAATGAGTAAATAAGGAGTGATTTCAGTCTGTTTCATCTCAAAAAAAATCCAGATAATTGTCTTTTTACATTGAATTATTACAGTAAATGCATACATAAAAATGAAATAACTATTACGTTATGTATTGTATATGTATGTTTCTTTGTTTGATTCATTTTTCTGGGGCATTTTAAATTTTCCATAGACTCTATAACAATGGAAAGTCGATCACAGCACCAGTCATTTTCTTCTCTGATTAACTAAACAGTATTGTGCACTCTACAAGGTATTTTACCTGCTCTTGTGTGTGTAAAATGAAACAGTGCATTGCAACATAACATAGCTATCTAAACAGCCATCACAAGACCTTGCACCCATCGATACTGCCCACAATAATCCTAACTACTCTCCTCTACTCCAATCCAGCTGACTTTCCCCAAAGCCAAACTCCTGCTGATGTCCTGCAACCAGGAGGATCTCAATGACTGGTACAAAAGCCTGAGCTCAGCTATCAGGTACCTGCAACACACACACACACACACAGAGTGATGGTGAGTCTTCAGGAAGTGATGAAATGAATTGCTGGTATGTCAATTTCAAACCTAAAATACTGTGTAAAATAAAAGTGAATCCAGTAGTAAAGAATACTTCTCTATGGTGTCTGCTTTAATAGAAAATACTGCTTTGTAGCAGGTCCTCAGTTCAGGAAACACCACCGAAGAAAAGAAGTCCTCTAAAAATAAACTCCTGATCTAAGTAAAAATCCCCCTGAACTTTCTTTAAACTGTTTGCACACTGTATGGCAGCAGTATGTTGCAGAACAATTTATTTGATATCAGTGTCTGCATTAACAGTGTATTCTTTATATTGTGTAAGCTGTAGATTCTGTCTGAACACTTAGTTGTGTGTAAGTTTTTTAATGCTGATCTTAAATGAAGTATTAAAAGCTAAGATGCCTCGTACTTTATGGTTGCACCATTCCGTCAGATGGGAAGATGTCTTTTGCATCTTTGTATAAACATTTCCACAAAACTCTGCCATACAGTGTTTAGTGTCCTTGGAAACTCTTCTGTATGCTTGCCAACAATTCCATGAAAAGACCCAAACCAACAGTGTGTTAGTCCGTCTCTCAATACTTTCTGACTTACCAGCTCCGTGGCACTTAGCTCCGAGCCCTACTGAAGACATTTAGGAACCGCTTTAAAAATGGCCCACATATATATAGTTTAATAGTAACAGTAAAACAGCTGGTCACTGTTGTTATTAACAAACATGACTCACACAGGGGGGGACTTTGTCGGGGTCTCTTTTCAGCAGCAGATGAATTCACATTTGATGCTCTAGTGAGTATTTCTGGCAGCAGGACAGTGTGTGTGGGACTGAGTCAAATGAAACTGCATTGTGTGTTGATGGTGATGAAGGAACATGCCAGCCAGTGCAAGAGTGTGGCTCATTGATGTGTTTTAATAGTTTTTATACAACAATGGAGCTCTATGGCAGAGGAAATAAGGTATATCAGGCTTTGATACACATACAACACTTTTAGGTAGATAATTTCATTGTTAGTGAAGGTCTGTACATGAGATGTGTTGACAATAAGAAGAATATTGCCAGACATTTTCTTTCAAATGAATTTATGCTGGTTTGGTCAGTATGTAGCTGCAGAAGAGTTAGTGATAAGACTGAGATGAGTGCCAACTGATGAGTACTTAAGAGGTTAATTGATTTATTATTTATGATCTATTTTTAAACAATGTGCTTCATTGTGTATTTATTGTTTGCATTTTTCACATGTATAGATACTGTCTTCCTTGAATTACATGTCCTTATATCTAATGAGTATTCTCATTATCTGATGAAAAGCATCAAAGGCTCAAAATCTCACCTGTATGTGTTCTCAATACAAATATTACATTAGGGAGCATTAAAAGTGTGAGGACAGTCATTTGATTGTCCTAACACGAAGAAGCTATTCAATGAGTCTTTGTATAAGTTTGACACAGGCTGATGGGGAACCTCTGGCCTGTCTGTCTCTCAGACAGCTCCGCAGTGTTGATCAGCCAGACCTCAGGAACTGCACTCCCAGCCTGCCTGGCCCCAGCTCCCCAGAGGGAAGGTCCTGGTCAGCCCCGTTATGTGGAAGGGGCCGGCTATGCTGAGGGCCTTGACCCCAGCATGACCGGCCAGGCTAATTAGTTTATCACTTTGTCAGAGAGGAGAGAGAGGAGGCTGTCAAAGATCTCAGACCACCCAGCAGGTGGGGGCTAAGGCTGCAGGCTGACGGCTCTAAACTCCAGAGAGTGTAATTAGCTGTAGTGGAGGACTGAGGAGAGGACGGGCTGAGAGGACCAGGGGTCAGCAGCACTCACACCACTGGGGAGTGCAGGGCTGAAGGGTGTGTGCATGTGTCCACACATAGCTGAAATATTGATTTAACAGAGAATACACACTGCCTGGACTGACATCTCTGAATCTATTGGATGTTGCTTTCAGTGATTATCAAAAAATGTTTTCCGTTGATAGGTTGTATCAGATTGATATTGCCATCAGAAACATGAAAGTGATGAAATAATATCACACATATATGCCACACACACAATACCAGTTATACACAGTTATCTTGTGTTGAACTTTTTTCAGTCCATCATGTTTCCTTCTGTTAAAAAACTACACACTCACACACACACACAGTTCCTAGCCAAGGAACTTAATTATATGTCAGTCAATGCTTAGTGACACTAAGTGAACAGTGAGGTAGGCTGGACTGGTGGCCTGGCTAACACAACACAGTGGATCTCTTACTTACCTTTTTATCTGCAACTTATAACCCTTTTCACCTTTTCAGACCTGATATGATACATGTATAATATATGCTGGAAAGCATTTACATATTGTCGTGTCATTTCTTCATTAAATTAAGTTCACATCTGGAAACTCCATTTTCCACATTGTGATTTATATTGATATTGGAAAATATTCTCATAATATTGTGATAGTGATTTCAACCAATAACATAAAACCTAAGTATACATAGATTTATAGAATGTCAAACAGGCGACAATATAAGAATTTATATATAAGAATAAGCATGTCTGTTTTACCCGTGTTGGAAATGTTTGGCACATCAGCACCTCCATTGTTCTCAGAGACTCAGCCTCTAGTTTCACTGCGCTAACAGTCAGTGATGGCCACAGCACACACACAGCAGTAGTGTGTGTTTGATTGTGTGCGCTGCCACACACCGCTGGGTGTTGTGAGGCTGATGTCATCTACTGTCGTCCATTATCTGAAGACAGGCTGAACAGGATGCACACAATGACAGTCCCTATAATATTATAAGAGTGTTACTATGATAAATATGGATCAAGTCATGAGGTATAAATACAATACTGAACAGAAAAATATAGGAATATTTTGAAATATATCTGTTGCCTTCAATAAATATATGAAGCATAATCAATAGCAAATTCCATATTTAGCCTTGGTTTTATACACAGAATGAAATTGAATGAAATAAGATACAGTGACGCATTTCCTTCCTCTCAGCTGATGGTTTGTATTGTATAGGTGAACCTGATTAACTGTGGGTGTTGTGTTTGCAGGAAGCTGCAGTCTAAGCAGACAGTAGTCCATCAAAGAGATGAGTTGAGCCAGAGACCTCTCCACTCAGCTGCCAACAACGTATTGAGCAGCAGCAGCAGCAGCAGCAACAACAATCCCTGCAGGAAGAGGAACATGGTGAGCTACACACATACACACTGTCATACCAAATGGTTAAACATACATACACCTCACATTCAGCTTTTACATCTTCCACTTCTAGACAAATAAGAAAAGCAAATGAGCATAAAATGACTGATTCAAGCCATCAGAGTGATGGAGTGTGTCTGAACTCAATGAATCAGCGCTTTCTCACCCAAGTTCCAAGTTGAATATAAAGTGCTGACTTCAAAGTGTGTTTGTTCTGACAGCAAGTTTTCTGAAAATCAATCATTCGTTTCCAATTCTAAAAATACAAAACTCAGTACCAACTGGACCAATTATCTGTCCACATTGTGCGGCCTTGATAGCATCAAATGACTATATGTAATGTAACATGTATCTCTCATATTGAAGAACCCACAGAATAATAACGGTTCCCCTCAACTGTAGCTCAGTGTTTTGCAAATTTGGCTCCCATCAGCCTCAGTTCCTGCAGCTGCTGTTTTCAGTGAAAAAGCTCTGATAAACTGTGGAACATGGAGCAGCTAAAGAACCAGATATTTTTCTCAGGAGTTGGTGGAGACCAAGTGAATATTAGTCTTAACTTCATCAGGACACAAACTAACTACTGGATTTGTAAATAGGAAATTGTGTGTTCACCAGGAAGCATATTAACCACAATATGTCAGATGTTGTTTACAGCTTGTTCAGCTGCCTCCAACTGGCTAAAAAAGCTACTAAGTAATATGTCTGGTCTGAATAACAGCAGCCCATAGTGCCACCGGCTTTGTTAAGTTTGTTCACACTTGGAACAAAACAAAGGGGTGCTTCAAGAATTCAGAACCACTTTAATACTCACCACAGAGGGATGTTTCTGTCTATTTACCATCACAATGAAAAGTGTCTCTGCCCCTCTCTTCAGGTGAACAGTGAACCAAGTGAGCAGGCTCAGACGCCTGCAGTCGAATGGGAGAGCAGCGCCCCCAAAAGGATGAAGCAGTCTGGTGCTTCAGGGCAGAGGTGGGGTCATTTGTATCAGCAGCAGATATTCAGAGCATGTACATTATTCAGAGTGATGGCTTTTGACTGTTTAATTTCTTTTCAATATTATTATATATTATATATTATTATTTTACACCTTTATGATTGTTTTGAGGTATTGATTAAATTAATATGTTTCCAATTTGAGGTGTAGTTTTAACATGTTGTTGATGTATGTGTGTGTCCATCAGTTCAGAGGAGTCCACGTCCAGCTGTGTCATCCTCTGATGGACTTCTCCAGACTCTCTGAAAGGAAGTCAGTTTGAGACGACAGTGGATCCTGCATGGTGTGCCTGAGTTTCATTCATATTGACTTTTGTGTTCCACTTAATTTTAACAAACATGACACACATGCAACTGTACAACTGTGTTGTCATTTTTTTCTTCTTCTTTTTTTTTTTTTTACATTTGAACCTGTTCAATAACATCAGCCAGCTTCTGCTCATCTTGTGCAATATAAACTATCCTGATGTGCTCTTTTAAAGACCAAATATCTGTTGAATGTTTAAATGTGAGCAGTATGTTGCTGCTGGTCTCCAGCTGAGATTAATATACTTACACCAACACTGCAACAGTAGTATATTCACTGCATACTGTTAACTGTATCACCGGTGGACCACTGTAGGTGGGTATATCCCGTTAAAAACCTATTTTAGAAAAAGAAAATGTAATGTGGGAGCAATAAGACCGTTCAGGCCTCATATCTGTAAAGCTGTTTATTTCAAAGTATCCTGTAACATAAGAGGAACTTTCAAATCTCTGATTCTGTTCAGTCACTGACTGGAAGAAACAGAAAACTGTGCTGACAGTGTTTTTAACTGTATGCAATCAAACAGTCATTGTACATCGTGTGGAATTTTCTTTGATTACCAGGCTACCCTGCACCTGCTACTGAAATAATGTTCCTGTCGCTATGGAGGGAACCAACCAAGATGTTTGGTTGTTTTTTTAATGGGATTTGTTTATAATAAGAGAAGTATAGAATTATTACTCAACTTATGCTTTAAATCAATTATCATCACATTTTTGATTACTAACATTGCCAACAGCAGCACACTGCACTTTTCACTGCACATGCCTTTTTACTAACACTGTCGACTGCCATCATAATTACTTTATCATTTTCTATTGTTCAGCATGTTACATTACATACCATGATGTTATTCAATTTAAAGTCAAATTTTTTGGAAAGTCTGATTTTATTGTTGATTTATTGCCAAATATAGTGACTAATAATAGACTAGAATATTATAATGAATTATGTTTTATGTTTCATCATAATTGAATGAGTGCATTTATTATATTTCTGTTTTACTACTAAGATGCTAAAGCTGTTACCCTGGTTACAAATCATATCCAGAATTGGAAATAATGATCATTTTCCAATAAAACTCTAAAAGAAGTTATCTGTGTATTTTTCAGCTCTTGTATTTACCAAATATATCCACTAGGTGGAGACACAGATGTGCTTTAACAGAAGGCCACAGAAATAGTTTGATTTCTACACTTATGTACACATCTGTTGGAGTTGCATCAAAAACCAGCATCAATGGTCAACAAGGCATCAATAGAATCATGTATGAGAGTAGAGTATAGAGTATATTAATATGGATCAAACGGCCATCTGACATTCATTTGGCTGATGTACACAGTGTGATTTTGGGCTGCCCCAGTCAAAAGTTGATCATTGTGAGAATAACATTAAAATCTTTGATTTGAAATTTAAAACTGTGACTTGTCTACCAAAGACAGCCTCCTGCTTCCAAATCCTGACAGTGTCCAATGTGAGAATTGTCTTTTAGTTTTTATGACCCATGTTTTTATGACCCAACGCTTTTTGCTTTTTCTATTTACATCATAGTGCGATTCACCGTCGACATTCATCGTCCAATCTGGTTTATTTTGTACAGTTTGCGTGCAACACCTTTTAAACCCAATAGAGTCGATAAATCAGTTACTTGCCAACTATAACATTTGTTTTTGCCAATGATTAAATTGTTTTGTCATTTTTTTCATTTCCAAATTTTCTGATTCCAGCTTCTTAGATTTGAATATTTTCTGGTTTCTTGAATCCTCTATGACAGTAAACAGAATATTCTGTGGTTGTGGATTCAGTACAAAAGAAGACATTTGACATCTCCTTTGGTTTTGGGAAACAGTGATCAACATTTATTTTGATTACTTGAGAAAATTGATAATGAAAATAATCATTCGTTGCATCCATAAAATCTGTGTTGCATTGTTTGACGTGCAGTAAACCTGCAGATAGTTGCTTTAGTAGCCTAGAGTTTAGGAAGCTGACCATGTACTTGAAACACTCCCAGTTTGAGTTGCATGTAGACTGTCATATCTCTCTCTCTCCCCTCTTATTTCCTATCAGTTCTTTACACTTTCTAATAAAGGCATAAAATTCCCCCAAAATGCTTAAAAAGTACAAAATTGTTGTTTTCATACAGAGTATAGTAGCCTCAAGTAAAATATGGATGACAAAAGCATCTTGAGTAATGATCCCGACAGAGTTACCGAAGCAAAACCAGAATGATCCATTCCACATATTTGAAGTGGTTCTCACATTTAAAGGCACTTTTAGTTGAGCTGTATCTTTCATAGAATCCTGACTCTGACAGAGATTTGGATTTTCAGGGCCACTGTAATGCTGATGAAGACGTTTTAAATATTCAACACTTCTATATGTGGTCTGCAGAGAGAGTGAGAGTGATTAGGTTTCTATTTTAGAGAGCAGATGATGGGTGGTCACTGCAAAATCTACATTAAAGCTCCATCACACTGGTCTGTTTCCTGTCTGTTTTCAACAGTAGATGATTATACAGACTAACAGCAGATTAAATTTAACATCAGAGTTTAGTCACTGCCCGTTTTCAAACTGCAGTTCTGCATTATTACCATAAGATAGAGACAAAGACAAGTGAATTATCCTCTTCACACGTTATAGCAGCCCTCCAACTGAAATATTTGTCCCTCTAATAAGCCTAAATTTTCCCTTTTGTAGTTTACAGCAAATCTTGTCAATGACTCTTCAGTATAATTCAAAGTAAACAAAAGGCTTATCTAAATCCCAATAAATATATTGTAATCTCTTAAAAAAGGAAAGAACATAATTTGACTTTTCTGACCAGAACTGATTTGTGTTAATATTGGCACTTTGCCTCAGCCATACATGAGGCAGCCCATTGTTAACACAACGTGGATAATATGTCACTTATGTTTCTCATTTCATGTATTTTCACCAAATGAGTATTAAAATAAGCTGCTGTGACTCAAACCTCACTTACTGATCTGCCCTCAGATGCAACCCCAAAACTTTTAAAATTATTTTATCAAATGACTAAATCATCTGTAAAGTCATCTCAGGGCACTTTTTACATACAGCAGGTCAAGACTGTACTTTGCAGAGACCGAACAATCCCCTCATGAGCAGCACTTGGCGTCAGGGAAAAACTCCACTTAACAGGAAGAAACCTCAAGCAGAACCTGGCTCTAGGTGGGTGGCCATCAGCCCCTCGGTTGGGTTGAGAGAGAAAGAAAAGAAAGTAAAAATAACAATTACAACAATAATAATGATAGAGATATGACTAGTAATAATAATAGCAGTGATAGCCGGAGAAGATTTCATGGTAGGACACAAACAGGACTGTGCCACCACCCCACGCTGAAGGCCCACAGTTCAGATCCTGGAGTTTCCTGTGAGATGAGAAGCACAAAAAACTCCAGGGAAGAAGCCAAGTTAGTAACATGCATTAATGGTGCGTGAATATATACAGATGGAGAGGAGGAGAGAGAGGAGCTCAGTGCATTATAGGAAGTCCCCCAGCAATCTAGGCCTATAGCAGGACTTATCCAAGGCAAGCCTGGCCAGCCATAAATATAAGCTTTATCAAAAAGGAAAGTTTTAAGCCTACTCTTAAACATAGAGAGGGTGTCTGCCCCTCAAACTGAAACTGGAAGATGGTTCCACAGGAGAGGAGCCTGATAGCTGAAGGCTCTGCCTCCCGTTCTACTTTCGGAGACTGTAGGACAGTAATAAAACATATTAAACATATTGGGTTGTGTTTTCACCATGTCTGTACATTGTTGGACACCAAATAAACAGTGTTGAGGAAAATGGCCCATGGCTGAACCTAATTGCTGACCCATGTCTTACAGTATGAAGCAGTATTTGCTGTCCCTGTATGCTATGACTGAGGAGATACTGAGAGTCACTGACTTGCAGGCAGTGGTTACTAAGTACCTTTACTCAAGTACTGTATTAAAATATTGTACTTTCTACTCCACTACATTTATTTGACAGCTTTAGTTACTTTTCAGATGAAGATTTGACACAATGGATAATATAACAAGCTTTTAAAATACAACACATTGTTAAAGATGAAACCAGTGGTTTCCAACCTTCTTACAAAAAGCAGTGTGTAGTCGGGCTCACATTTCACATGTCTATGAGTTGTTAACAGCTCCACCAAATAGTGATTTTTTTCCCTCTAAACTTCTCACATGCTTTCATTTCAATAAATGTTCAAATCATCCAATATTTCAACAAAAATCAAAGAAAAAGTCCAAAAACTGAAAACAGATTTGTGTATCAGAACTTTGTTTTTTCTTCTTTCCTCTCCCATTAATCATCTCACCACCCCTCAGATTTATCTGCTGACCCTTTGGAGGGGCAATTAATTCTGCTGTCTGCCTAATGTAATTGTATACGGATTAGCTCAAACTATATACAATTCATTTACACATGTGATTGTATTTACAGAAGCCTATTTTAACGGCGGAAAAATGCGCGAGGCGCATGGTTCAAAGGGGTTGTCCTTAGTCTCCTCATTAATCACGGGTGTGTTCTCGGCATAACATGCAATGAACCAATCACAGTGTCATCTCCCATTCCCTTTAAGAGCCAGGTGCGCTTGCTCTTAGGCGGATTCCTATTATGACGGCGCATTTGCCAAAAGGGAGCGCTTCTCTGCTCGTGCCCAAAGGGAAAGCGCATGATCCATAACGCACACACTGGCCCCTGCTGCCCCGAGACCTTCCCGTGGTCAGTCACAGACCACCAGTTTAAGATCCTGTTCATTCATTTGCTGCAGTTTTATCCTCGTTTGGCTTTAGAAAAATGGTTTTGTTCAGTCATGGAGTAACAAGTCCAATCAGTGGAGTTTAAATTGCTGAACGTGTGGAAACCTGATCACTGTAATCTCAAAAATGTTAAAGAATATATATAAGAATATAGAAGCTGTGCAGATTTATTCCCTTCGTTAGTTTAATAATTGTTTTCACCTCATTTATTTCCTCATGTGTTCCTCATGTCATCATGTATTGATGAGGCAGGAAAGTTGATCTGTGTCTGATCAGCTGTTGTCCGTCTGTTTTAAATACCTACGTGTCACAATTTGGTCAAATAATTAAACAATTTAATCCATAATTATCGTGATTAGTTAATTCTGATAAATATTATGACTGACATGTAATTTCTTTAATTATATTAATATACACAATAATAATCTTTCACATTGTAACACTTTTATTTGTTACCTTTTGCGTGTGTGCGCTGCTGTGCGTCCAGTGTGTGTAACAGGCAGAGTGTATGTTGTGAACCTGCCTGTGTAGTTGCATATTACATAATGCGCCCTTAAAATAACAATGAGACGTTGCGCCATTGACTTTAGACCAGGTTTTTGTTGGTCAAAAGCGCAATCCTTCTCTGCTTCCTCAAGATAGCAATGTGCCAACAATGTGCCTGGCCACACCTTACTTTTAAATCAACACGCCCATGGGCGCACTGATGGGCGCAAGTTCCATTGCTATTTTAACAACGCGGGCGCTGGACGGGAAAATGACACATGCGCCGGTCTTAAAATAGCAATGAGCAACTGAAAAGTATCATTGATACATTCATTTATACTAAACTTGTACATCAAACATTAGTCCGTTCCCCTCACTGTAGCTCTTGTGACCTTCTACATTTATCTATCTGGGGTACTTTCCATCATGATTAGCTGTTTTATCAAGACATCATTATCTCCTCTGTTAGAGAGCTGTCTTGTCTATCCATACTGCATGCAGATATAATTGGTGTCCCAACCTTGACCACAGCACCATCCTGCTCTCCCTTATTCCATTCCTACACTCTGTACTTCTCCATTTCATCCAGAAACTAATGATGTTTTGCATTCCTCAGTGACTGATATCTTTATGGGAGCAGACATCAAATGCCATACACCGCTGTATTCTGAAGCACATCTAACGTTACAAAAAATACATGATTAACTTTGACTGTTTGTCCATTCAGTAAGACTGAAAGACTGGAAAATAAAAATAATGATTTTGCAAATGATATAAAATAACTGATTCATTTCCAAAGTAAATGATGATACAACTTGATCAGTACTATATTGATAATGTCAAAAAAAATTCCAACAAAGCGTACATGAGTAAATATATTCTAAACTATCCTTCATTAAGCATTGTTCAGGTGTATCACTGGTTATCAATAGTACATGTCAAATAGGAGTCAAACATTTAAGAACTTCATATGTTTGAGGAATCTGTACTAATCTGGTGGAGTGTACATTTTACAATTCCATTCAGTTGTAATCTTTAACATCACTCTGACCAGCAGAAAACAGGCAACTTCAGCATCAGTCTGCAAACATTTCTCTCATCTGGGAAAGGCAACACCAATGTTTATCATCGTTTTATACCGTCGCTTGTTGCCATTTTGATTAGTTTCTCCGTGTTTTCATTTCTTTGATGGTGATAATTCACACTCCTTTGATTTTCCTAAATAATAAGTATGATCCTCCATTTATCAGATTTTTGTTTCAAAAACTTCTCCCAATGCAAAATGTTTCCTCCATCTTCTTCTTCTTCATCTTCCAACTGGTGCATTTCTGGTAGCCACCCACTAAATCTAAAAACACATAAGGCCCTGACAGGAGCCAGAATGTTAATAAAGTTATCAGTCTTGTATCTTAATTAAAACAGATAGGTGGACATTAAGGAAACTTAAAGTGTCTTGGTAAGGTGTTGGACCACCAGAACAGTTTCAGTGCACCTTGGCATTGATTGTGCAGTCTCTGAACTCTTCTGGAGTGATGAACGCCATTCTTCAAAACGATTTTTCCTCATTTGATGCGTTTATGATGGTGCTGGAGAGCAGTGTCAAACACATTGGTCCAAAATCTCCCATAGCTGTTCAGCTTCACCTTCAGTGACCCTCGTGCCCTATGAATTGAGGACCATTCCCATTAGGATAGAAACGTTTCATCTTATATTAAGGTGAAGACTCAGAATGACTTTGTATTGATAAGCAGTGAATCTTCCCTCTGAGGGGACAAGTGGACCCAAACCATGCCAGCAAAATGTCCCCCAAAGCATAACAGAGCCACCAGATCAGCTCACTGTAGTGGTCAAGCATTCAGACCTGTAGTGGTTTTTCCTTTAATTTGTCACCTGTCTGTATACACAAAAGCACATTTACATACACATTCTTTCTGTAGCTAAAACACAAAGATCACAGTTTAATCTTTACTGAAAATGTTGAGGTAACATGTTAAACAAGGTACAAACATATGGTCTTACTTAAAATTACAATTTACCCCATCCCTATAGTCATTTTACTCCTACCTTGGGGAAAGTGGTGCCATAGGTCTAACTTTTTTGAAGGGTCATTGTTCTAAAACCATAATAATTACCTTTTTAAAAAAATTCCATGGATACACAACAACATGAGGTACATATAATTATTATTTGAAACAAATACACTTTTGTAAAAAAGTGGCTTATGTTACCCATTCTCCCTCAATAACTTTAACTTATAGACTTGCTTTAAACTTCCCAATGGACTTCACTTACCTTAAGCATCACAATGCCACAACACAAAAAACACAATGCTCAAATACCTAGATGTGTTAACTACAGATGTTGCAGAACATTTTCTTTGGTGCAGGAATGTTGTTAAAAGTAACCAACTCATAGCTCCAGCTCATCGACAGAAAGGAAGTGTGATCCTCACAACACGGCGTATACCCAAAATTCAACATGGCATCGACGCCCAGAGCCGTGGCCCCACAAGCTCCCGAGCTATGTCATGCCATGGTATTCATCACCACAGACAGTTGTGTACGGCCGCTGTGACACATTGTTTGTGTTTCTAATAACATTTATTTCATGCAAATCATCTGAAATTGAGGCCTGTAAGCCCCACAGCTCAGTAAGCATTTGTGTACATAGCATGTTGTTTTCAGCACCATGTTCTGTAGGCGTTCTGGGACCTGCCTCATCACCCTTCCACTCTCATATGCACTTTGCATTCGTATTAAGCACTGTTTAGGAGTGTGCATGTATTCTTTTGACTGGCAAAATCAGACAGAAATGTGATCTAAAATAATGTGTGGGTCATTATGGATTTTCTCGTAGTAGAATGATGAAAGACAAAGCTTCTGTGACTGATAAAAGCATCAGATTTGTTTTTTTACCAGATGCCATACCAAGCAAAGTAAAAAGCAAAGCACATCAGTTGCACAATTGTGTCACATGGTAAGTTTTTATACTTTCATACCACACAGTGAATGTTTGAAGGATTTGTAAACACTGTCATGTTTTCATGCTAGTTAAATCACATTGAGAATTTCCTGTAAAGCACTGCATGTGCTCTGCTACAGAGAACAATGCATCAATGTTCAAAATGTTTTCATCCAGCTGTCAGTCAGGCTGATCTGTAGAGTAATGTGAGAGAAAGATAGAAGGATTTCTAATGGATGTAATGGATTAGGAGCCACCATTCACTGCACTGATGATAACTCTGCTGTCATAACACAGAAGGATCAGGCTGTCGGCTGGTGGACCCACCTGTCCTCAACAAGCCCTAACCAGAGCCATGAGTTGGCCATCATGCTGCTCACTACATCAAACAGATTCCAGGCCTCTGAAGCAGGCAGAGCCCTCTGACCTTCTCCTAGATCCAGCTAGGATTTGGATATGCTCTGCTGCATGTACAGCCCTCCCAGACCTCTCCCTCACAAACATGGAAAACACCACTGACAGACAATCTCTGATGCTTTCTGCCTGTATGATTGTTGAATGTCAGTGGATAACTGTAAGCCTGGAAATAAGCCTTTGGTCATTGACTGTGACACCAGAAATGTTTCTACAGCAGATTAAAGTAAAACTCAAGTTCTATATTCTCAAGTTAACAAGAACATGAACTGGTCTAACCTGCATGTTTTCCTCAGCAAAGTTATCCAGATAACTGAGTAAACTTTCTTTGAACTCCAGATTTGAAGATGAGTCTACAAGCTGATGCTGGGAGCAGATGGGATGGTAGGTCTATCAGCTGTGGAGAAAACAGTCCCACTGAAGTGATGACAGTGACTCAGGATGCTCAGAAAATGACACATTTATTTCAATTCTGAGGGTGATGGGAGTATTTGCTTAAAAAAACACATGTGACCCAAACAGTGAGTTATTAAAGCCAGCAGCCAGATCTCTGTCTCTGTCTGTATCCATTCAAGTATGACTGAGTCACTGATGAGGATTAACAATCTTGTCAATCCTCACACACATATTAGATCATTTTCTGCTATTTGGCAGTAAAATTCTAGTAATTGAAATTATTCTAATACTGTATGACATAGTGATGTATATGTGCCATTATATACATATATATATTCTTCTCTATCTATCTATCTATCTATCTATCTATCTATCTATCTATCTATCTATCTATCTATCTATCTATCTATCTATAGTTCAGTACAGTACAGTACTTAAAGTACAGTACATAAATGTAGAGCTTCATTCATTTGACAAAATGAACTGCCAATACAACATAATTGTGAAAACAATTTAGTAGAAAATGTCATTTCAAGGAGACAGTGTTGATTGTAGAAGACCCATTACAGACATTTTTAGGACATGAAAATACTCACTTTGAATAATAATTTGTGTCTAATGACCAGTGTTTTAACTTTTTTTGTGGAAAATCCATATAAATTATTAAAATCCTCCCTAAGTGAAAGATCCAGAATATTCAAATATTTTTATTGTAAAAATTGAACTGCTGGACACAAGATGTCTCCTACTTCAGTGTAAATTTTCAGTGTATGTCTACTGGAGGTCTCAGGTTGTCACATCACACTTGTGTAAGTTGCATACTGGGGCATGACTGCTTCCAAACTAGTTGTGATATCACAAACAAGTGTCAACTATCAACTATCACCCCGTTAGCACAATTTAGCTAATGTAGTTAAGCACAAGTGTGCAGCACTCAGTGTTCCCAGTAAGCTAGCATTAGCTTAGGTCTGAAGCAGTGTTTCCATAGCATGAAAGGCAACACCCCACTCTCCTTATTTGGAAGGTTCAGCTAGCTTGTCAGTGTACAATCTACAGAGTAAATGTATGTACTCATCACTAATCATGAACAAAGGTGAGATTGGTTCCAGGATAATGCATAATTATATAGATTGCACAGGTGAAACAGTGTCACTAGTGACTCACAGGTCTCAGCTCTTAAGTCTTGGGTCACAGACAGGTAGTCTACGCTGGCAGAGAAAACTCAGAACGCTGCAATTTAAGAAATACTGGCAAATAATCAAAATACAAGCAGATAAACAGGTTACTTTTATTGCCATTTCATTTTTTAACCAGAGTAACTGTTCCATTTGTCATATCTGAGCTGAATGTTTGACATGTTACCAAATCAGATGGTAACATGATGTAATAATCTGAGGCATCATCTGTTGTCTGTCTGCTGGTCTGCACTGACTGACATATACTTATTTGGGAGGACAGTAGGGACCAGGACTATGAATGCTGGCCAATATTCCTGCTGCAAAGTCGGCCTCTTAATGACAACTCTGGAATAAAGACAGACATTTAGACTATAGAAGCCTGGTATGTAACTATACTATGATGTAAGTTATATTCAAAAAGTATTTTTCCAAAAACAAGTGTTGGAAAATATAACATCTTGGGTTTACACTTTTTTTTTTTTTACTGTGACGGTTTGAATGGCCACACTAATTTGTGTGATAAGGAAAAAAATCTGTAAGTCCTCACTTTTCTCATACAGTGGGTCATGTGACACAAGTCACACTAATACATTACTCATCAAACAGATTCAATACAGCAAGCCATACAGTAAAGCTTCCAACTTTTCTTTTTCTTTGAGTTGGTAGTTTTAGTTGAAATAATGCTTCAGGACATGTCTCGCATGAAAGGCTTCCAATGATCTCAAAGAGCAAAAGCATGAATTAATGGAAGCAAGCAAGGAGCGAAGGAAGCTAGTGCTAGGTGCTATGTACTACTGTATTACTGTGTCATAATAAACACCTCTTCACACACAGACATCTCAGTGCTAATCAATAACAACACTGAACATAATAAAAGATACAAAGCTTAGCCAGAGATTTGGCTCAGTTCAGGGGCACTGCTACAGCTTTGACTGGCAGATGTTTTTGACACTTCACACTGATTTCCTCCTCTTGCCGAAGACATTGTTGATGAGTTTGGCCATGGACTTAGAGCCACTGGGGCGTCTCCTGCGCTCCTTGGCCTTGCTGCCAAGATTGGCGTTTTGAACCATCTTGGAGAATATGAGCGCCACCTCCTGGTAGTGCTCAGCTGCTGACATCTCGTAGAACTGGCAGTGAAATTCAACAGCCAGACACTGACCTTCTTCATACCGCACCTCCCTCATGTGGCACAGGTCCTGTTTGTTGCCCACCAAAAATATAGTCGACTCTACATCCCTGCAGGTCACAGAGCAGAGCAGGGTCACACAATGAATGAAACTCTTGCTTTGTAGACTAAATTACAATGGTATTGACTGATTCTGGTTACATGAACACATTATTCCAACTGAAGACGTTTACATGATCAGCTTGCATGAGTGTTCTATTCCAACACGTTCTCATCCCCAACGCGTCAAATACTGCCGCTTGGTCAGTGGCGTATGACGCTCTACGTACCCCTTTCACGTCAGTTCAGCACGCGCAGGGCTGTTCATCAGATATCAACGGAGTAGTGACCCAGTCGAAATTATGCCGTTTATTCTTTCCTCTTGAAGTTCATAGACCAACGTAATAGCTTGTGGCCATTCTCGAAAGGTGCTAAACTAATGTCATAGCGCATTCTCCCTGTTTGTATTTATCAATTGTTTCTCTCCCCGTGCTTTGTATTACCGCTTCTGTGCTGTTTGCTCCCATTTTTACATACATACACTGTCTTTTCAAAATACATTTCCGTGGTCACAGGAAACAGCTAAATAAGCGCAATACTAAAAATATATTACAAGCGCACAGGGACGAGGCTGCATCTAACCTATGTGACAATGTGATAATAATCATATATTTAGAAATAGGGTTTGCCTTTGGCCCCGACAACACTGAGGCAAAATTACAGCAGATAATGAGTTTATGTGCTATTATTTGTATGTTACTAATCGCAGTGACGGAAGAAGTGGTGCATGCCGGGTAATGTTGTTTGTTCTGGAGGTGGACTTTTATAATACATCCATCAACTTTGATACTTTGATAAACATATGAAATGCATCACGATCTCTGTTTCTATCGTTTTTCTCGAAATCAAATGAGAAGTGATTAAAAATGGTGACCATGATGTTTTTGTATCATGCGCGTGTCGCGTGTCGAAAGAAATCCTAAATGTGTCAATGGGAATTCCCAGTGACGTCATTCGTAGTAAGGTCCCACAAAGGCACCCCCACCATCCCCCCCACAACACCCCCTTTTTAAACACGTCACGTTACTTCGTCTTCTTCGTCGCTCTTTTGACAGACAGTGGATGGCTCAACTAACTAGACAGACTAGCGACCCCACGTGTGTCTACATTGAAATGACATCTTCATTCTTGAAAACCCGAGGTTGCAAGCAAGATGAGTTGGCGGGTTTTCAGTCCGCCAAAAGAGCCCCGCGTAATTCAAAAAATGTTGGCGCGCGCGCAAACACACACGCACACACACACACACACACACACACACACACACGTCTAAAATAAAGCAACATCTTTACTTATTCTGAACATAGATCATCTAGATGCAGTGTTATTAGTCTAGTTGTTGTAAATATTTGATATATTCAGTAGTTATGTTGTTTTATGAACCTATTTTATGACCCTACTTTACAAAACAGAAGAACTGCCATCCCAAAAACGCAGTTTATGAAACACTCACTAAAATATCTTAAACAAACCATCATCTTAACTTTTTGTTAACATAAATCATTTAGATGCAGTGTGATTATTAGTTCGGGTGTATTAAATGTTTGATATATTCAACAGATAGATCTTTTCATGACCCATAGCAAGGGATCATGAAGCGAAAGGGGTACCTCGAGCGTCATACGTTGAAGAGTCGGGCCACTGACCAAGCGGCAATATTTGACGCGTTGGGGATGAGAACGTGTTGTCTATTCAGTTACCATACATGAGAGTAGAGCCAAATTTATGGCTCAACACAGTGTGTCCACATTATGTCACAACCTGCTCAATGTTTGAGGCTTAGGTCAAAGATTTTTGTGCCTTGGGAGTGTTCATGAATGAGGAAGCAATGGAAGGGAAGTCTTACCAGTTCAGATGATTGTATGTGATATCCAGCTACTCTGACAAAGATTAGACTTACTTTGACAATGAATGTAATCACATGGTCTTTATATGGACTCCACTTTACTGCCATTACTTTTTATTGGATTATTGCTTGTAACCAAATCTAGTAATAATTGGTCAGAATCTGCTTTTCAAAGGTCAAAGTTGGCAATTTCTGTTGGCAATCAACACACCTTCACCAGAGAGAAGGAACTAATCAGTGAACTCTGACGCTTTTGACAATTCATCTTAACTCAAGATCTACAGCAACGCCCCTGAACAAGAGAGTGAATAAACTCCCCGAAACAGACATCATCAGCTGTCTGTCTGATGAACTGAAGTTCCATTCAAGGTCAGGTGAAAACAATTCAGCCAACAACTCCATTAATTGACACAGAGTGAAATGTGGTTGTGGTTAAAATCTCAAAAAGATAACAAGTAGAGTTTAAATTTAGATTATTTAGTCAAGCTACTGTGCTGTCAGATTAAGAGACAGGGTGAAGATAATTTTGATCAGTTGATGAAAGTAATCACTCATTGTTAAGGAATTTAATTACTCATGAGAATAATAAAAATTACAGGGTTATGAATAGATTCACATTCATGTTTTCATGGTTGAATGATAAAATACCTTTTTATTATTTTGATCTTGATAAAGTTTTATTTTTATTTTAGACATTCTGGAATTTTTCAATAATTCAATTTTGGTGGTGCTGAAACAACCTAATCCACCATTTACTATTTGTCCTGTCCTATATGATGGCAAACATTTTACATACTTTATTGTGACAGTATATTTTAGTGATCTTAGTCCATACCTTTTGGCAGTTCCCATGTGTAGATCTCTTATCAGGTGCACCATGGCTTTGGCAGTGAGGAAGGAGGAATGGTCGCTGATATCATAGACCACAATGAAACCATCAGCCCAGTGGATCTGGGCATTTAAAGTAGACTTACCCTCACAGGCCTGAAAAGCAGAAAAATACCAGTCTTATAAAGAACTACCGTTGAGTGTAATATCACTCCCCGCCCCATACATATTTGGTTTTGTAGTCACAAGAAAGTGTGCAAATTCAATGAATCCAAATGTTATGCAAGAGCTTTAAAACAACTAATATGTGAAGCATCTGCAAGCCAGTTGTGGTTGTAGTTGTAGCTGAGCTGGGTACACTGCATACTGACATGTGTTACAATACCTCACAGGCAGTGTAGGGGGTACACACACACAGTGAATGAAAAGATGGAAAACATGCTTGACGGGCTCTGCAAACTAAGATGGATAATACTGACTAGATTTTGCTTTACACTCATTAATATTTGCTTTCCCTTAGTGACAAACAGAATGCATGATAATGTGGGTGCAGAACATGTGAAAGTGGGGGGAAAAATTAAAACACACAAGAATCACAATTGTTGTCATATATGATTCTGAACTGATTCACAAATCCCAGTTATAACTATATGGCTGTGAGCGGCTGTGGCTCAGGAGGTAGAGCGGGTCATCCACTAATCAGAAGATTGATGGTTCGATTCCCCGTTCCTCCAGTCCACATGCAACATACTGGACAAGATACTTAACCCCAAATTGCTCCTGATTGTTGGGCCATCATTGTGTGAATATTTAGACTCTCTCTGACCTTGCATGGTAGCCCTGTGGGTGATGTGATAGTGTAAAAGTGCTTTGAGTGGTTGGAAGACTAGAAAGGTGCTGTGCAAGTACAGAAAATCTGTATACTTAGAGGAATTTAGGTCCAAAGGGATTTGGGCTGTTGCTCATTTTATGGATAACAATGGAAATATGTTACACCATGATGAGTTCTGTGAGAAATTTCAACTCCAATGTACTTTGAAGATCTATAATAGAATAATAAAAGCCATAAAGGTCATAAATAGCCATAAATAGACTTTTGTGACAATAAATGCACTAATAGAGTTATTAGATATTTTCTATGAAAAGGATGCTATCCCAACCCAATTACAAGGAAACATGTTTTCAAGGAATTTGGAGCTGAAGAGGTAAAGAAAATAAGAAATAGATACACCTCATTTCAAAATTTTAAATGAGATTTATAATGGTTTATAATGTGGGTTTCAACTCACAGAAGTCCCAAAAGAGTACAATCCCAACAAAGAATTATTAGTTATGGGTGATGTTAATGTGAACTGGGAGGATAAAACTAAGAAGGAAAAACTAAAAGGAACTAAGAGGAACAACTAGTAGAAGGCCCAACTAGGACTGAAAAATGCTGCAGTATATAAATTGATCTGATATTTACTAACAAACCAGGAAGAATAACTAAAAGTTATATTTTAATCATTGGCTTATCAGATCATAACCTAACCCTCTATGTGAGAAAATTGACTAAAAGTAGATTTAAGACCCCAACAACTAAGACAATGATCCTTCAGCGCATACCCAGAGCTAAGCAAGAAGAATTTACCAATGAAATGAACAGCTTGGACTGGGATAATGTACTGTTCTCTGATGATTTGGACTATGGCTATTATACCTTTACTCATGGAATCAACCCTGTGAGGGAAAGATTTAATGTGAGGATACAGATAAAATCTAAAAATAAAAACAACTTACTGTGGTTTAATGAAAGTTTGGGGAAACTAATGAAATCTAGAGATGCTGCACTAAGGAAGGCAATGAAAACTAGAAGAGACACTGACATGCTGATTTATTAAGGTTTAAGGAACAACGTTATCCAAGAGTTCAGAAAAACTAAATCTCGTTTTTATCTCACTATTTTGAATGAGGCAAAAAACAACAGTAAATTGATTTAGGAGATTTTAAACTCAAACTACAGGGAAAGTTAATTGAAGATCATCATACTGTTGCGTCTGTCTTTAATATTTTTTCTTGAGTCTGTAAATGAGTTAGGAAAAAAATGTATGAAAAGGAAACTGGATATTGTTTCCATAGAAGCTCCAGGCCAGGTTTTCAAGCTGTAAAATAAACAAAATCATCAGCTCCTTAAAAAGCTCCAAAAGTGGAGATGTTTTCCAATTTGACACCATATTTGTCAAATTACATAAAGTTAAAAATAAATGTTAAGTCCTCCTATAATTATAATATAATAATTTGTCTTTTAAACACAGCTCCTTTCCTGATTACTGGATATGTGTTATTGTCATGTCTATTTTTAAATCTGGAGACCACCTTGAAGCCAGTAACTACAGACTACGTATACCAGGCAGTCAGCTTTCTCTATGAAAGCCACCACTCAGTGGAATGTCTTACCTGATGATATGAAGAACTGCAGTTCAATCAATACATTCAAGGCCAAAATTGAAAAAATCTACTAAAGACCAATTAGCTGTGTGACCATTGAGTCTAAACTCCATCTATGGTCTTCTCATTAGCACAGGTAGTCTTTTCATTTGACAAGTTTACATTATTAACCTCTGGGTGTATGTGATGTGCTGTGTTTAGCTGTGAATTCTGTATTTTGTATGGTGTGTTCTGTGTGTTTTGTTGTCTAACTCTTGTGCAGTGCATCTTTAATGTTTAAAACTGCAATAAAAGATTTTAGCAATTTCAATTTCAAGACACTATTCATTCAAATTCAGTCGATCATATTCACACCCTCACCTTCGTAGTTTTTAACCATATCATTTTTCCTTTTGTACTGACATTTATTTCTCCATATAAATTTGAAATCAATTCTATTTTTTGATTGTATCATTCTTGCTGATATGGATGAGGAGAAGGCCGAGTAAATGAGTCTGGAAAAACTATCCATTTTGGATAATAAAACTCTCCCAAAATTGTAAAACGTCTCTGCAGTCATCTATTTAGGATTTAATAACATTTGTCATTAGTATTCCAAATATTCATCTTGTCAGAGGTAGACTGTAAAGCAAACAAAATGTGATTTTCATTTTTTTAAAAATAAAGTTGTGCCATCAGCCAATTGACTTATTGTTATCCTGGGAAGAGTAAATTCAATTTAATGCAGTTTTATTTATATAGTGCCAAATCCCAAAGTCATCAGGAGGGGTTGCATTGCTCATGTCCCACTCCTAGAACTGAAACACTTTCAAAATTGCTGCTCAAACCTAATTGAGCTAGTGCTACAGTTCCACAAAAACTTTTCCTAGTCTGTGGACTAGTAGAACTGAAACAGTCTTCAGTTGGGGGAAAGAGAGCATCTTCCAATCCAAGGGGGTCCTTTAATTGTATTTAATTAGGAAATGAAATACCAAAAGTTGTCCAGCAGGTTGTGTAGCAGCAGCTGTCAGTTTCTCTCCAATAGCTTCAGGACACAAGCAGTGATTCTTTATCTGAAGTCCACCTCAAAGCTAACAGCTAATATAAGCGAGTAATTTGAGTGAACAAATTATACTAATTGGCTAATTGCCAGGCTAATTGCCAGGTTAATTGCAAGGCTAATTGTCATAGCTACAACCATCTGAACTCTTTTCAAATTCAATAATAAACAGTAATGTTACTGTGATCTATTTTTAATATACAATATGAATTACAGCCCAGTGTAACTTATTATTCCCTAAAATAAGGAGTCAAACTATGACATGTAAAACAACATATTCTTTTCCATTCTCAACTTCCCAAAAACCACCCGCTGTCTTAACAGCACCACCAAGCAGCTGACACTAGTATATCACCCAAACACAGTATCACCAAAGATATGCTGACAGGTTGAAAGACAACATTCAGTAAACACATGTTTAACCTTATGTTTAACTTTGCCCATAAAATACAACTTGACTCTTACAGTAAGTAGCCTAGGTGTGGTGATGTTGGTGATATTGGTGATGAGTGGATGAGTGGTATGTGAGATATGGTGAATGAGCACTATGTGATTGCGGTACCATGTGACAGCATAACGTTATAAATTGCCATTACTGTGTGGCATGACATAATAATATTTACTATGACATCATGCTGTATATCAAGAAGGTGATACGGTCATTATGTTGCATAATTGAAAAACATGATCATGATCCAGACCACCACTTGGCAACTGGGTGACCATGGATCATCTCCAATTCAGTACAGACCAACACAGTGAGGCGGTTAACCCACACAATCCTTTCAACACGGGTCAGAAGCTGTCTGGCTTTGATGGTGTTGCTACCAGGAATGGCAATAAATTCAATGATACAATATGTAGATTTCATTTAACCAACCTGCCTAAAAACTGAGGGAAAGGGAGAGAGAGACAGAGGGAGATATCAAGAGAGAGAGGAGAGAGAAATAGAAAGTCCACAACTGTGGGTGATCAAGACAAGGACTACTGCACCACCATGACATGTCTTTTTTTCTGAAAAGGTGTGATAATAATGATGATAACATCTTATTATTCTTACTCCCTCTATCTGCATACTCACCTGAGAACAGGGCTCATAGAGCTCCAGACTAATCTGCCGCCCATCCACAGACAGACGCTTGCTGTACATGCACTCTGTGGAAGGAAGAGAGCAACAAGAGAAGGAGAACAAAATCAGGATGAGAGTCATCAGTTATCTTTTGGGCGCAGCACACACACCGCATATGAATACAGACATAATCATAATTTAAAAATTTTAAAAGTGAACCTGACAGTTGTTAAGTCACTGATTTTAGTGTACACTAAAAAACATGGTTTCTTATCCTACTTTGTTTTTTCCATAAGAAGAATACTGAACAAATAGATATGACATGAGCATGGTTTTCCCTGAAATGATTTCAACTCTGGTTCATGTTCAGCACATTTAGATGAATTCATTGTGAAACCGTCTGTAAAAACTATAGTAGTGTTTATTGTCTAGCTTAAACGCTTTCTATTTGTTTGTTTGGTTACTTTTCAGTGCACAATAATTCTTATTACTAATACCAAACTAATGCTATATTTCAGTATCACTTACAACAACAATGAAACTAGATTATTCTTGTGGAAACAATGGCTTATTGAGCTACTATCAGAGATGTATGTGAGTCATTCTTCTTGCAGGTCAGGAAGCCTTTCAGGAATCCTGCAGAATATAATGATGACAGCCTAGCTCTTCAGACCAGACGGTGACTAACAATCTTCAAAATTGTACTACATGGATCAAATACCTAGACTATGCTCTTAAGATTGAGTTGCAGCCCTTTGATAGAAGCAACATTTGAATAATCTTCAAGTATAAAATGTGCATTTGTTTCATGCATGGTTGCACTGTTCAACCTGTAGTGAAATGCTTGGCAGCTGGCAGAATATATACAAGAAAGTGAGATAAGAGGACTTGGATGGAAGGTATCACACAAAGACAAAAAGTGTGCAGCAGCTAGAAACCAAAAACAAAGATAATCCAGATTTTTACAGGACTGTGATATAAACAGTAGTGCATTTGAACATACAGTATTTATATGCAGGAAGAAAGGGGTTACAATAATATACAACATGTGCACATTTCAATGAACAATAGGACTGAGTATTGTCTAAAAATTTTCTGTGATAGTGCCAAAATGATTCCTTTGATGATTCCTTCCTTTAAGTAATATACTTTCCTCTGTTTTTATAAGTTTTATTTAACAAAAGAGGTCAATTTCAAATGTTACAGTAAATGTTAAAAACAAACACCTATGGAAGAACATAATAAATGTAAAATTTGTAAAAAAAAAAAAAAAAAAAAAAAAAAGATAAATGAAATCATGAACAATCTGATCAAAGAATAAGTTTATCAATTTATGAATCTGGCCAGATGTTCAATGCTAATGTTTAGTAGTTGGTGATACAGACACAGTTGGATTGGGAACAGTTGAATTCAACACCCAGCCCTAATTAAATCATATTGAATAGTCAAATCTAGTGCAGTACATATGTAAATATGGAATTGTATTAGAATATTTGGAAAAGTATAACATGACATACAGGTATGAAATAGAACAAAAGTATTTGTGCATTAGTGTTTCTAGAGTTTCAGAAGAATAAGCACACACTGACCTACTGGTGAACCTGACAGTACACACTCATCCTATGCAGCTGAATATTCTTGGTGAAATTCAAGAACAGATCCCAAAGTTTCCACATATGTCAGGCGGATTTTACTTTCAGGCTTGAATATTTAGTGTAAATGTATAATAATTAGTGTGAAACATCATACTGTATGCTACAGTGAAAAGCTGTAACAAGCTGATGTAGAATCAATGTTCCCAACATGATTGATTTTCCCAACCCAAGCAACTTAAAGGGTAATACCAGGGGAAATGATTATACAGGGTAAATTAAAATGAATCAAGAATCATGACGTTCAGTTGTATCTATGGCTACTTGTATCAGTGGACTTCATCATTCAGGAATAGCCTAATCATAATAACTCATTCAGCCTGCTGACTACACATACAGAGGCAGCCGTGCATGTTTCTGATCACATAGTTTCTTTTCAAAAGACAAATAATTACCTGAAGAGGAAGCATACTCGCCAATAAAGCGCCGGGTGAGGAAACGGACGATCAGAGCTGCAGAGTGCACACAGAGACACACAGACACAGAGAGTTCAGATGATTCAGAAGCAGTAAATTGTTTATCTCTGACATACAGCAACTTGCTCCACAGCTCTCTCACCTGATTTCCCGACCCCTTCACTTCCCAGTACAGCAATCTTGATCTCATTCATGTTCTCTGTGGAAAGATGACTAGGCTCCGGTAGAGAAATATCCCTCACATATTATGCTTTACAGAGCTGACATGAGAAACAGCAGGGGCACAGTCAGTATCGACAGAGCTGATGAGCTGCCAGGTATAGCTCGATGTCCCTTAGCTGCAGACTGGTTGGTGGGCGGCCCTTCAGGAGTGGCAGCACAGTAGAGGAGGCTGGGCAGGGTTACAGCAGAGCAGGAGGACAGTTATATCCATCCATGTAAAGAACATGTCCTTTTTCTCTTTTATATTTGATGTTATTCTGTTTTCCTTACCTATACTTCACTGGAAAATAACAAAAAGGACTTATATTTGTTCCTTATATTTGTTATGTCCAACAAGAGTCACTTTGTGGGGTATAATGAATGAACATTGCAGCCTCAAGTGGCCACTAGTGGGGCTTTAGCCTTTGTGCACTGATGTGCCCTACTTTCATTACACAGTGTACATGCTTCTATTTTTGACATATAAAGCCAGGCTAAACAGGCTGCTGACTGGCATTCAAAGCCACTAGCAGGATTCCAGTCGGTACTTCACTGACCATGACATGCAGAGAACATCCCAATTTCCATACTTCCAGTATTTTTAAGAAGTCAAGTGTGTACTGTGTGATGTATTCCCAGTAACCTCCAACAGTACCTGTATACATTTTTTTTTTACTTGATCAGCATATCTCTGCAGAAGGGGAGAATATCCTGAAGGCTTTGGTGCCTTCTGCTTCAGCTGATGTGGTTTGAATTGTTACCTCTATCTCTGCCGAGGTGAGACCCTTACCTGCTGTTAGTCAGTGTAACACTAGCTGTTAGCAACTAACACTACATAGCACACAGCTGCTGTGGGTTCAGAGGCCTGTACTATGAAGGAGCAATCTGGGGTTAAAGAGGTACCATCAGGTTTAACTTTTCATGGTTATGATGGTGGTGGGAAGAAGTGGACTTCTTACTAGGGTACACCATGGTCATTTATGCTGAACAGCCAACTTCAGAGGATCGGATCACAGCCTGTCAACACCCTGAACACTGACCTATCAGATCACTAGAAATAGTCATCATTCATACAGGATCCCAACATGGACAAAAGTCCAAGAGTTACAATAAAATGATGAGTAAAAAACAACAATACATGTTTTTATATGTCAGCAGAAACATTTTTATTGTTCCAGGCTTTCTATTTCCACTCTGGTCACTGCTGATCCTGTGCACATAGAAACCTGCAGTCTGAAAACACAAGACCTCTACAATCTGGAGCTAAGATAAGTGAAGACCTTTTAAAGTCATGCCATTCCTTAGACAAAGTTCAAAATAACAGCAGTAAATACAATCACACTGTCTGCTCTTTTGACTGCACAGGACAGTTTCTGTAAGAAAAAACATTTGTTGAGGTTTAGGTTGTTTAAGGGTTGTCCAAAAAGAAGATAAGACTCTGCTACACTTTTCTGTAAGTAAAAAGGCCCGTTTTATTTGTGATGTCTGGCAGGAGAAGAGTATTTTTTGGCCACTTAGGGGCAGCAGAACAAGGTGTAAACAAACCTGACATATTATCACTTAAAGTTCTTATGGTGAACATCTTGGCAGACAGTTCCATATTGACACATCCAGCAGTCACAGAGCTACATTAGCATTTTAGAGTTATGTTTGTGTCCACCTGATGAATGTAAGTACAATATTCACTCCTTTATTTCTAATATTCTCATTTTAGCTCTGGTTTGGTCATTTGGTGCTGGGCAGACAGCATATAGTGAGTTTATGGAGTGCTTTCACTGAAAACAGCTGCTTGCTGCTGCAATAAGCTAAAAGATGTTAAAAAGCTCAGTAGAGTTGAGGGGTTAGGTTTACCTTGAACAACATTTTTCACATTAAACATGAGAATTTGATTGGTCATTAATATAATATATATAAATTCTTATGTTTTTGCATCTAAATCTAACTGACTTTTATACATAAACAAAGATAGGCAAAATTCATATAGATCACAAATGATACTGAACTCTCAAATCATCTTTTCTATGTTAGGTAGGATGCAGCTTGAAAATGCAGTTGACCTAGTGAAAGAAAGGTTTAGAATAACACAATATTAGAATTGTGTTAAATTTCAGCCAGCACCCACACAGCAACATTTCACAGCTAAAACTACCTCCCTGTTCTGAGCCTGGCTAATAAAAGCAAGTGTGATTATGATTCTGACTCTGAGGGACTGATTTCAAGGATGAATTATCACCACCATGTATACTGATTATTATACATCTTATCACAGAATGTAAATTAACAGCATCCTGACATAAATAAGTTGAGACTTCAACTAGCTGAAACAAGTATAAAATGTACTTTGGCAGGTTATCGTCTGTCAAAGTTGTGTGTTCTGCTCAATGTAAGAGATATGCTCTCTTCTCTGCAGGACCATTTAAGGGGTAAAATCCCAGTCAAGACTTCCCTTTGACAGCTCAATGCATGTAATGTAACATTACAGACAGGATCTGAAACACTCCCTTTCCTCTCAGGTCACTGAGTGGGAGCATGTAGGCATTAGAGAGATATAGAGTTTATTTTTGTTTAGTCAGGTTCCTCAGTATGTCTATTCTCTCCTTCATGTTTCCCATGACACTCTCAGACACACTCCGATTATGAGTGATCACAATGAAGCAGCTGGATTCACAATGCCGATGGACACAAGCGCATAACTTGAGGGCTGACAAAAAGGATTCTTGCATGATCTCATGATGTCGTGATCTTGCGAATCCAGCTAACCCGCGAGGTAAGTAGGAAATAAATGAGGAAATAAATACCAGAACTAACTCTATACCCTGTGTAGATGGCTGGCTCTGCCCCTCCATTCATTCAATAGTTCATGGACCCATTTCTCAAAAGCCTCTAAAGGCTAAGATGAAAAATCCCTCATAAAATCCCTTTTACAAACTTTCTTACGCTTACGGGGGTGTTCAGCCTGACATAGACACTGCATGAAAAGAAACCATCAACTCATTAGGAAACTGTTTACTAAGGTAATAAATGAAGTAAAAAGTAAGTCATAGACTTCCATTCCATCAGACTTCTTTTTAGAGCCAGTGGAGTCGCCCCCTGCTGGCCACTAGAAAGAAAGCAGGTTGAAGGCACTTCCGCATTGGCTTTTCAGACCCATGCATGTACAGTTCATGTGTGTGAGGCAAAATGTCTGCCAAGGCTTTCACACTACTTCCACTGATGTACAGGTGGCGGAAAAACAGCTGTTTTCAGCAAACAGCTCTAAAAACCCAGTGTGTAGCTGCTCAGCAGACATAGACATAGTTAGTCACTAGCTTGTGAACACAGCATTTAGCAGATACAGAGACAGATTTGAATACAGTATATTATCTAAAGAAGCGTGAATATTGGGCTCACATTTACCAGGTTGAGAGAAACCTAATGAATGATAGTGCCGCTCTGTAACTGCTGATTGTGGAAATAAGCAACTGTTTGCTAACAAGTTAAGCTAACATATCAAATTTGTGTAAGGCAACAATGGGTAATGTTTTATGAAGACATTTCAAAGGCTACATGTTGTAATGTCTATGCAAATCCAATCTTTCCACTCCAAACAAATCATATTTCAAATCATATTCTTTGCTCTATGAGTACATTATTTTCTGCTGCATCTGCCCAATTTGCTCACGAGGACAATTGATTTTTTATCTTCATTAAACCTTTAATTTAGTGTTTTGGGTAGAATGGAGACTGGGTAGTAGCAGCCCATTCTTCTCCTTTAATTCACTGCGGACAACACATTCAGCTGTGCAGTGGGGAGGACAGATCAAGGCTGAGGGATGCAGATATGGGTCAGCTGTGATGGATGGCAGGCAGACTTCACAGTTTTTAATGGAAAGGTCTGGACGCCCTGCAGATATCATGAAAACAACAGTCACAGATGTGAGTGTGAGTAAATAATGATGGAAAGCTACTGGAGTAACTGATTATGCAACAGGTCCCAGGATATCTTCTGATAACAAACGTCTTATTGTGGAGTTACTCCAGTGACATCAGCCCTCTGTTAGACAGGAACAAAAGGGCAAAAGGGTAACGAAGACAGATGTGCTCTGCTCACGAAACATGAGGCAAACACAGAGCTGAAAATTTAAAGTGAAATTGTACAAGCCTGCTTGGTTTTAATTTAGTCTCCTTTAGTGCATTACATGTTGTTTTGTTGCCCTGCTAACAGTAAGACGTATCAGGATCTTTGTGTCAGTTAGTCCCCTCTATCAATTTAAGGATTATTCTACTTTATTACAAATTTGGCCTTATTTTGGTGCTTGAACTGGAGCTGATTGTTCCTTTTTTGACCCATCTGACTTATTTTTAGTGATTAGTTTAGTTTAGTTTAGTTTAGTTTAGTTTAGTTTAGTTTAGTTTAGTGGGCAAAACCATGAAAATGTATCCTCCCATTATCATTTTAACAACTTAAACAGAAGTACTTTCATTATATTTGTTCCTAAACCTAATTCTTAAAAACAACACACATTGCAGGTATGACTCATGACTATGAGTAGTTATTGAACTTGATCTTGACAGACTCCTCCTGAACATCAATAAAAGCAAGGAGCTGGCTGTGGATTCTGGGAGAAAGCAGCAGAGGAACTTCATACCTCTGAGAATCAATAGAGCATTTGTGGAGAGGTACCAGTGAGTGGACATCACAGAGACTCTGACATGGTCCACACACACAGGTATCTAGGTGAGAAAAGCAAGGTAACAGACAGCATAGGAAATTCATTCTGGATGATCAAGATGATGAACTCACCCAGAGCATCTGTCTCTGAGGGTACAATCATTAATTATATATATTCTATATTTATATTTTCTTCTATACTGAAAATATGCACTTAAACATTTAATACTTATTTCTGTACAATATTTATATTTTTTAATCTTTTATATTTCTTTTTATACAGAGGGGTAGACTGAAAAGCGTAGCAACACAATTACACACACACAGCCCTTTTCTAATGTTGGACACAAAGGTATGATGATAACATGCTACAATTTATATATATAATCCAGCATTTCCACTTCTCAGTTGCCACAGTGAACTGTGCTGAAGCCTTTCAGACAGACAGCTTAGTATAAAATCAGATAGCTGCTCTGTGTCCTACAGGACCACCACATGTTGTCACTGACTGTCCACAGTCTGACTTCTCCAAGAAAAGACGCTTCATTTTTTATCTTTGGTACAGTAGGTATAATCTCTGCCTGTGCTGGTGAAACATCAGTATACACACCTGGACTCAGTGAGGGCAGCCCTCATCAAACACAGTCACAGTATCCTCATTTGATATCAGCCATAAACATTCTGCAGCTCAGGCCCCTATGGAGAGGTCCCGCTCTGCTGCAGCAGCACACTGATCCAAGACTGTTACTGAGCCTTCACTTGCTGGCTGTCAGCTGGCTTTGTTTCTGACCACAGCTGCCACGGTCTCTGCAGATTGTGGGTGCTTCAGTTCAGGTGTGACAGATGAAACTGTCAGCTGCAGGTGCAGGGATGAGATATGAGGGATTCCATTTTCTTTGATTTAGTGATGGTTGGTTACTAATCTTGACAGAATATTTCAAAGTGAATATTAAAGGATAATTCCAGTTTACTACAACATGTGTTTTATCTGTCTTGTGTCTACCAGTTATGATAACATTGCACTCACCTGAGATCTGGGAAGATGATGACATCACTAAAAAGCTAAAACAAACCAACAGTTTATCCAGATTCTCTAAATCACTTTATTTAGAGGTCTCACATCCAAAATGTTGCTAATAATCCCGTGTTGGAAAGGAAGCTGTGTTCACAACTACAGGAAGTAGAGAAGGTCAAAGCTGAAGCAGGAAGTGGGTCTGTAAACTGTGATGAGTGTTTACAACAGACAGTTTGGGTAATCATGTTATTGTTAGCCACATATTCAGTTTCAATTTAATTAATTTATATAGCTTCAAATCATAACTGAAGTTATCTCAGGGATTTTTTCACATAGAGCAGGTCAAAACTGTACTCTTTATTTTACAGAGACCTAACATTCCCCCATGAGGAGCATTTGGTAACAGTGGCAAGAACAAACTCCCCTTTAATGGAGAGAAACCTCAAGCAGAACTTGGATCTAGGTGGATGGCCATCTGTCTTGACTGGTTAGGTTGAGAGAGAAAGAAAGAGGGAAGGGGAGAGCGAAGCATAATAACAAGAATAACTAGAAAATTCCTGCAGCAGAAATTTTGAGAGTGACACGGGCCGGTGTCGGTGGGTCATGTGTGAGGGAGCCCCAGCAGCTGATGGGGAACACTTATCAGGGAGGAGCTGATGGTGTTTGTGTCATTGATGCTCTGTTATGATTTCAGTGGTATGGCCGTTAATTATTAGTGATGATCAATAATTACACTTAATGTGTTTGAACATGAAAATATATACAAACATATATATAATTCTAATATTACTATATATTACATTGTTTTTTCTTGATGTGAAATGACACAGGCATCTATCAGAAGATAATAAGAGGATGTAAAAGAGGCATCATCGTGGAAATAAATATTTCTCAGCTTTTATTTTCCAGTCAAAATAATATGCTTGAATAAAAGTAACTTCAAGACAAAATTTGCTGCAAAGGGTATGAATCATTTCAGGCTTGACTGTATGTCCAATAGATAGTATAATATAGATATGAAGCAATATATACGTAGTTCTCCCGGTGTGTAACTTACAGTCGGGTGTTTATATGAACAGTAAAAGAAGGTTGTTTTTTTTTTTAATCTCACCGAAAAGGATTTCTCATAGCGGACTTAGTCTAAAAACTTCTTCAACCAACAGCATTACGTTACTACACTCACAGTATTTACAGCACGAAGGTCAGTTTTAATCTGTGATATCATCTACCTGTTTGGCCAGTGAGCCTCACTGCCGTTCAAATACACCAGACTCCTTTGACAGAAAGACTAAATTTACTTAGCAGAGCACAGATCTACCACACAGTCTCTTTTTTGGTGTTAATGTGAGGTACTTTGCTTCACGAAGGGATCTGATAACTTCTTCAACCGCTGAAACTCACCCAGTCACACACACAGACTAAGCAGCTAGCTGCACTACAGCAGCACCTCCCTTTACCTTACCATCTTAAATGTGTGTTTTTTTCAAAGGAGTCTGGCGCTGCTATGTAGCGCGGCTATTTTCGGTTAATGTAAACAAAACGGACCTTACTTTTAAACAGAGACGGTCTATCTTGATACAAATCATAGTAATGATGTCCTCAAACACTTTTAACATCACTCTGAACGTGACAGAAGCAAACTCAGCACTTTAATGGACGTTGGCAGCACACTGAGTCACAGTTCAGCTAACTTATATGTAAAGTGTTCTTGCTCAGCACCGACTGTATACTTTTTGTAGATATTAATAATTTATTCCCAAAAATATGAGAGAATAATGTCTAGATTCAAGAATAATGTAGGCTAATGCTACTAAGATAACAAGCAGATTAGCTAGCGCACATAGTGCACATAGCTTCGCACACCGGGACACTCACATGCACGCTCGCAGGCACGCCCACACGCAACCCCACACACATACACAGAGATTTACTCTGCTTCCCATGGCAACCCGTGCATGTGTGCGTCCTCGCACGCGTGCGTGTGTGTGGGTGTGTAAATTTGTCAAAGTAGCTAAAAATGTTAGCTCCGTGAGCCTGTCAAAAAAGGCATTTTTGTGAAGGAACCGTAAATCCTATCAGAAATCTGAGCAGACCAGGACCACCACATGATCTTTCTACACAATACTGGTGATCTTCAAGTCCCTAGACCCAAAAATGTTGACAGGAGAGCGAGAGAAAAAAGGGTGTCGGTTCAACTCTCCACCTGAAATCTCCTCCTTAATTAATATGGGACAGTTGGCTGTAAACCCTTCACAAAAGGGCTGACAGTTCAAATTCTGTTTGTGTCTGAGCTACGGTTGGTGATTTAAATGACAGAGCACAAGTGTGCCTACTACTGTGGAAAAAATTATTTGTGTAGACCAAAATATGTGGCTGAAAGGACGATTTATCCAGAAATTTTTCAGAAAAATTTAAACGGCTTCTTCCACTCTAAGCGATGACATCACGCACTCTAGCACTGAACATTCCAGCAATACACACTAATGTTAAACTCAAAATGTATCCAAAATTGCACATGAAACTTTAAAAGTCACAGATCAAAAAGTATAAAATATACTCAAAAAGTTGAATACAAGTTTAATAGCTGGCAACTTTGTGAACATTTTTAAGTTTGAATGAAGTCTGTAGCTCAAAGTATGGCGAAGTAGTTGAAGCTTGAAATTGCCCCTAAAATGTGGACATTTTTTGACCCCTCCCCATTCATTTCCTATGGGAAATTTTTCGCAGTTTTTCAATATCTTCACCAAAAATCATAGCACACTATTCCCGAACGAGCCGCACGTTTTGATGTATGATTTGCATGGGTTTTCTCAAAGCTGCGGGACTAGTTACGCGCCGAAATTTTGTACGGAAGAGGAATAATAAGAAGTGGAAGAAACATGACAAATAACAATAGTGACAATAGCTCCATTGCTATTGCATAGCTATGGAGCGTAGTGACTCGTGCAATACCCCGTGTGACTAATAACAATAACAATTATAATAATAACATAAATATGACTTATAATAATGATAGCAGGCGTGGTACTACACCAGTACGGGATCCCCGCAGCCCACTGCACATAACTGGGAGGTCCAAGCACAAAAACTCCGGGGAAGAAGCCAAGTTAGTAACATGCATTAATGGTACATGAACACATACAGATGGAGAGGAAGAGAGAGAGAGGAGCTCAGTGCATCATGGGAAGTTCCCCAGCAGTCAAGGCCTATAGTAGCATAACTAAGGGCTGGTCCAAGGTGAGCCTGGTCAGACCTAACCATAAGCTTTATCAAAAAGGAAGGTTTTAAGCCTAGATCATTTATTAATACATATTTAGATGACAGATATATAATGTTTAAGAGTCCACATTGAATTCTCCTGTTTTGTTGTACTATTGCAGCGCTGTTCATTTTTATTAGATTTTTATCAATAACTCCTCTTTTATCTACTTTAGATTAGAGGGTGTCTGCCTCTTGGACCAAATCTGGGAGATGGTTCCACAGGAGAGGAGCCTGATAGCTGAAGGCTCTGCCTCCCGTTCTACTTTTGGAGACTGTAGGAACCAACAGTAAGCCTGCATTCTGGGATCAGTGTTCTAGTGGGGTAATATGGTACTATGAGCTCTTCAAGATAGCTAGATGGATTCTTTATTGCCATTGTATCTTAATACACAACCAAATACAGTTTGGCAGCAATCTTCACTGTAGCAGCTTATATTAGATAAAACCAACTAAATAGAAAATAAAATAACATAAGTTAAATATGATAAAGTATTGTACAAAATATATACATATCAATATAAATAAATATCTAACTGCAACTGTGGGAGAAGTATTGTACAGATATATGGTGCATGTATAACTGAATAACAATAACTGTAATTACAATAGAGTTTTGTCTAAGTTTAGTCACAGAAAATTGATTGATTGATTGATTGATTGACACTTTATTAATCTCTGAAGGGAAATTGCAGGTCATCCAGGTCTTTATGTCTTTAAGGCATGCTTGGAGTCTAGTTAACTGATTGGATTCATCAGGTTTCATTGATAGATATAATTGGGTATCATCTGTGTGCATGGAGGATTCATCATTCATCATTAATGTGGAACTAGGATTTAAACCAGCTTAATACAGTTCCTCTAATGTCAATGAAATGTTACAGTCAGTACTGTAATAGGATGTGATGGTCAATAGTATCAAATGCAGCACTAAGATCTAACAAGACAAGTACAGACAGAAGTCCTTTGTCCGATGCAATTAAGAGGTAATTGTTATGAAGAAACAACTGATTTGTGACTGCTTGCTCCAGGATCTTAGATTGAAGGGAAGATTCGATGAAAAGCTAACTCTGGTACAGTACATCAAATGGTAACATTTATGTTTAACATTGGTCACAATAAATGGGACACAGTGAAAGAGAACAGCAGCAACAACAACAATCAACAACAGATACATAACTAGCAGCAACAGGGTACAGGACGGTATGAATTGTGTCAAAAAGTACTTTGGGAGAGTGGGAATTTCTGGAAATAATATCAGCCAAGTATTTTGCCCTCACAACTTAAAACAGATTGCTGGTAGTAAACAAGACATATGAGACTTGAAGCCTGTCTTTTTTCCATTTTCTTTCTGCTTTCCTGCATAATTGCCTAAGATCACAGGTGTCATCATTAAGCCAGGGTTGAGTATAAGAGCCAGGAAAACTTTAAAGAGGATTATAAAGTAGCAATCTGTAGGCAAGGATGGAATTCATCAACCAATATATAAATAAAACAGGGGGAAATGAATCCCTGGAAGTTCAGCAAATGTTACTGAAGCTGAAGAACAAACAAGCAAGTTTCCACATTTTTCTCATTTTCTCACCCTGACCTGACTCCCAGATAGCAAAATGGACACTTTCATCCGGCCCACATACTGTGTGGAATGATGGAATGGTACTTGGGCAGTCTGCTCCTGTTTCCCAGATCTGGGTCACAAGCAAGCCGTATGTCAACCAAGAACAAACCAGATAAACCAGAACTGGCCCACATCCAGAATACACATAACTGAGAGCACCGTATCTTTACCAAAAAAGGCCCACATTTGATTTGGGATATTTGGGCCATGTTTGCTATTTTACATGTGGGCCATTTCAGGCTCATGTCTATTCAAGCCAGCAGTGCCACATCATTGTCTGAAGTGGCCCACCTCCATATGCTATCTGGGCTGGAACCTGCCACATTTTCAGATAAATGGAGGATGAGCTAGACTACTCCTGATATAGCAGTATACCTATAGGCACACACACAAATTTGTGGATAAACTTTGACATAAACAATTACCCTTCCTTTAGTTATGTCATATCGTAGTTATAATAATTACGAGATTCTGACTTAAATAATCTTTCATGTCAACATTCAAGTTGTAATTACCATAAAGAAACTTGGGTTTTGTCTTGAAAGCTCTGATATATCCCCGTTGACACACTCAAGCAGGGACTACTCACCTCAGCCAGATTCAACAGGGCTGTGGCACCAGCATTACTGTCATACAATATCAGAGTAACTGATCCCTTTGAAGAGATCCTAATTGTGAGGAACTCAAATAAAACTACTACAACATGATTGTGTTCTGTTAGTTGTATAACTTCATTGATAAAGAGATTAACTGCAACACTGGACAGAACTGATTTAAGACAAAAACATGTATTATGTTTGGGAAACAGAGCCTAGTGAAAAGCAACAGAAGCAGCTTTTCCCAATCTGTCTGAGCATCTGACTGCTTGGGTTTCTTGACCCACCTGATTTATTTTTTAGTGATCTCATCATTAAAATGAGCACAACTACGAAAATAAAAAAATGTTGCAATAATGCAGACAAATAAAAAGGAATAAAATGTGAGTTGGATTATGGTGCAGTAATTGATGACTTAGTCCTTTGGTTTGTTCATTCCAAACTCCATGACTCCATCAACTCCATTATTTGTGTCCCAATTGTCTGTCCATTGTTGAATGAAATGTGCTAGCTTGCATTCTTACCCACAGTCAGTTAAGGACATTGATATCAATTTCATTATCATGTTTGTGTCAACATCCCAGACATGCTTTACTTTGTTTAGCACTATGACGGTAGGCAGGGGAAACTGCTAGCTCTGCCGTCTTGTTATAAGTTGTATCTTGAGTATTTAACAAATTTTTAAAAATAGTGAAGAACAAATTGTGGGCTTAGGAGCAGAAAACTTTGTTTCTCGACCAACAACCGCTGGATGGTGCATCTCTCATCTCATCTTAGTCCTGTCCTAATGGTTGGATTGTGAGGATGGACTGGTGACTATCATATAACATGCTGGCAAATAATATAAATGATAAACAGGACAGATTTGAGTTGTGAGGGATATATTTACACTTTCACAGACATGGTTTCCCTCAGCTTCCAGTCTTTGTACTAGAATCTCCCAGGTGCACAGAAATTAAATTTCTGCCACTACACCTACATTTATGAACCAGTATTCTATTGGTACCTGATTCATACAGTTAAATCTCTCTGTAAATCATGGTCTGTTTTGAAAGTGAAAGTGGACCCATGGGGCCTGTTCCTTCAAGCTGGCTAACAGGATAGCCTGGCTTATTTCAATAAGCCTTGCTAATTTAAGTGAGAGTTCCGTTCCATCAAAGTGGCTTATATGAGTTGCAGCTCAGTAACCATGGTAACTTAGTCAGCAGAACTAGCCTGCTCCATGGCAGGCTAACGGCAGTCAACACACAACTTCAAATGCAAATTTGTGGGGTTTTTATTCTTCTTATGTTGTTATCCCATTATGGAGAGCAACTTCTAGAAAAATCTTGCTTTCTACCAAAGGCCTGAAGGGTGTACTACGAAGCCAGTTCAGCATATCTAGGCTTTCTTAATGTGAGCTGGCCCGACAAACCCTAAACTCAAGTTCAGAGATCAGTGGTATCACAACGGATTTTATGAACTTTCTTTGTTAACTCAGGCTCTGTGCACATCCCCATAAAAAGGGGTGTTTGGCGCGTCATTTGACTATATATATATATGTCTGTGTGTGTGTGTGTGTGTGTGTGTGTGTGTGTGTATGTATGTATGTGTGTATATATATTTGATTTGGCCAGAATCTAAAATGATATAGAAACTTGGAACATAACCTGCTCCGGACCAGGTTAAGTTTGCCACATCAGTTACCATGGTGATCTAGCCTGGTTAATAGACAGCCACCTTCGTAACATTGTAAACCTCTCAGCTCTAGTTTGGTGAGGATGGTCTTTAACATTGACCTGTTGTTTTAAGGAAAGATTACAGGCGTCTGTCAGTTTCAGTGCCACACAAGAAAGGTCCTAAAGATCTTAAACTGGGGACAGTGAGAATTTTTCTTCTGCGATGGAAATTAAAATTATGAATGGCCATGAGCAGACAGGTGAATGAGATCATACTCAAAGACTTCAGAGTATACACACTGCAATTCACAAAAGATTCAGTTGCTGCAGTTAAGTCTTCTTCTGCCATCTTCTGGTGAATAGGTCATAACACACCTGTGCCAGCACTGTCGTGACTCTACTTCCTGCACTGTTCACTTCTTTTCAGGTCTTTTAAAGCCTCTTTGGAGGAAGCCTGGAGAAGTGTAGCACTGTCCCCACTGTAATGTTCACTACTGATGAAGAGAAAAGATCGGGTGTCTGACGTAAGTGAGGGCACGAGGGCCACTCATTAAGGAAGAAACCTTCATCCCTCATGGTGCCTTCAAGTTCAATAAGAAAAATGGCACTACAAAAACTTCCTATTTGAAATTACTGCAGCTTTCAACACACAAAAAATATGTTTTTGTTTTTAGCTTTTTAGTAGACCTATGTGTAATGTTGGGTGCAGATTTAGTGAAGTGAAATGCTTGTGGAAGAACATTTTAAATGTTAAGCTAATGTGTCTGTTGAAAATGGTAGATGACACATTCTATCAGGTGTTTCTAACTCCATGTACCACAGCTGCAGGTAGAGGTGTTCCATGTTGTCAAGGATTGAAGAATGTGGTAGGAAAAATGAGCAAATTACAATGGAACTACACTAAAAGACAATTTGGGCAATTACACTTTTGTGATCTTTTGCCCGTTGTGCAAAAAAAAAAAAAAAAAAAAAAAAATTAAATAAATAAAATTATTATAATTATCATAACATCCGAATAGCCTTGGTTCTCTATATTCCCATGCGACCTGAAAGCAGCATGAGGTAACTTACGGTAAACAGAAAAACAGTATATTAACATTAACAAACAGAAGTATATCATTAATTAGAAGCGGTCTCGGCTGTATTCTCTCATGCCGCAGTGGTTTCAGTTTAGACGCCGCAATTTGGAAATCTGTCTGAAATGTTTTTTTAATGACAGATTATTTCTATACTGAGACTGACTGTGTGACAGTAATCTTTAAAAATGATACTTCATCGAGCGGTTTTGACGTTAATGTTTGTGTCGCTGTCTTCCATGTTGAAGATTACAACAGGGCCTCCTCTGAACTGCTCTCAACAGGTAAGTAGCAGCACCTGACGCAGCTCACCGCAGGGACAGAGACACATGAACAGTGACAGTTAGTCTGCAGGCCTCAACAAGCTGCAGTAGATTTGGTCCAACACAACAAATATTTATCTTTCAATTCATCCTGTTTTTGTTTTTTTTTTAAATTTGTAAACTGTGGCTAAACAGAGTTTTTATTCATACATGTCTCTTGATAGTGAGATTGTCAATAGAACAATATGATGATTAGTTATAACACCTTTATGTTATGTTGTTATATACCTTGCAGACATCACTATAACACCACCATACTTCTTATGAAGTTCCATATCTCTTAATATAATATGTTGAACAAGTTTGTAGCATTTGATATAATTTCACCTTTAGGTGGCCCTACAAGACTTCTAAAAAAAAAAAGTGCTGCATTTTCAGCAATGCTTTGGGATTTATTTCATTCACACACAGTTTATGCAGGAAATACATTTACTAGTTAAGTATTGAAAATCACATAGAAAAAGCTCAGCTGTCATCCCATTGGCTCATTTTATATATCTCATTTCTAATCTTGTCTTTATTTTCTTTGTGTTCTTGTCGTAGGGTTTGAGGTGTACAGTCAACACAAGTAAGCGCTTGTTACTCTTCCTTAATGTTTGTCCTTGTTGTGATTTGATGTCCCTGCTTGACCAATTATAATCAACAGCATTAACAGCAACTGCTGAAATTACCTAGAACTTGCTGTCTAGCGTCATTTCCTGAGGAGAGTTCCAGGAACTCTTGGAGGCGTATTAGTCACCAAAGCCATTTGTACTGTAGTTCTGATGTTAATATTTTACAGATGCCCTCCAGACATTTATTAAGAAATATGTTTTGAATATTCATTGCCTGGGACAATAATGTGTGATATGGTTTTCCACAAACAAAAGTATAATTACCACTTTGAAGTCCTTAAAGTAGCATTGACTCTTTGTCCCTCAATAAACAATCTGAATATGAAAACATATTTCATTTCAAAATATTTTCTGCTGGATACAAGATGTTTCCTACTTCACTGTGAAGTCCATTCTCAGTATTTGTGCAATAGAGGTTTCAAGTTTCCACATCACAGTTGTGAAAATTGAATACAGGACCATGATGAGTTTCCCCACTAGATGTGACATCACACATCCTGCTCATAGGCCCACCCCTTCAAATCAAGTGTCAAACTCTGCATGTACATCACCCTGAACAGTGACGCTCAAACATCCAAGTGTAGCAACAAGAAGAAGATATTTCTGAGTGGAGGGGGACTCACTGTTCACTACTATTTCTGTCACATTTGGAAAGCTTTTGAAACAGTAATTACAGCACTAAATCTATGAAAGATGAAATGTATATGGAAAAGTCAGGTTCTCCAGCTGTCTGTAGTCATATGTGTGTATGTGCAGGTAACTGTATGGATGAAAAATGGCTGGATGTGAATAAATACACTCCCAGCAGTCCAGAGGAGCTGGAGGTGTCAGTGCACACCAGGCAGGATGAGACAGGACACGTGCAACCTGTACTGCTGGCTAGCTGGAAGATAAAGGATGATGGTGAGTCAGTCTGCTGTCTGAGGAGATGATCATTATAACGTATATGCATGGAAACAGACAAACATTCCAGAGAAGGAGACAGACAGATTCAATTCAATTCAATTTTATTTATATAGCGCCAAATCACAACACAAAGTCATCTCAGGGCACTTTTACATGGAGCAGATCTAGACCACGCTCTTTAATTTACAGAAAGAGAAACCCAACAGTTCCCCCCATGAGCAAGCACTTGGCGACAGCGGAAAGGAAAAACTCCCCTTTAACGGGAAGAAACCTAAGGCAGACCCTGGCTCTGGGTGGGCGGCCATCTGCCTTGACCGGTTGGGTTGAGAGAGAGAGAGAGAAAGAGAGGGGGGGGGGGGGGGGGGGTGTTGTACACAGTGAAAGAGCAGCAACAACAACAACAATAGTCAGCAAGCAGCAGCAAGCAGCAGCAATAGCAGGAACAGCCGGCCGAGGGCAGAAGAAGGACGTCAGCACATCAGCATGGTCTATGGTTTATGAAGCTTCCTGTGGATCAGAAAGCACAAAGAACTCCGGGGAAGAAGTGAAATTAGTAACATGCATTAATAGTAATAGAATACATAGAGATGGAAGAGAGAGGAGCTCAGTGCATCAATGGAAGTCCCCCGGCAGTCTAGGCCTATAGCAGCATAACTAAGAGCTGATCCAAGGTGAGTCAGATCAGACCTAACTATAAGCTTTATCAAAAAGGAAAGTTTTAAGCCTACTCTTAAACATAGAGAGGGTGTCTGCCCCTCGGACCGAAACAGGGAGATGGTTCCACAAGAGAGGAGCCTGATAGCTGAAGGCTCTGCCTCCCGTTCTACTTTTAAATACTGTAGGAACCACCAGTAAACCTGCATTCTGGGAGCGCAGCGCTCTAGTGGGATTATATGGTACCAAGAGTTCTTTTACATAAGATGGTGCCTGACCGTTAAGAGCTTTGTACGTGAGAAGAAGGATTTTGAATTCTTCTCACGTCAAATTACATAATTAAAAAGCTTTTATTTTCTGGTTTCATTAAAAAGTGGATCATCTAGATGTTATAACAGCACCAGAATAAAAATGTGATGAATAAACAGATCATAATGATCAGTGAATTTGTCTTTGTTATGCACTAAAATAATCCAGATTGAGACTACAGTGTGGAATGGTAGATGAGAAAATGATGACAGTTAAAGAATCATTCCAGTTTATTACAACTTCAATGTTGTTTTCCTAATTTTGACCAATAAGTGTTCAAAATCACTCCCTATTTAATCTGTAACAATACATTTTCTTTATAGAGCGCTTTTCAAAATAGTAAAAGATGCTCCAAAACTAAAAACACACTCTAAAAGCACATGAATCACCCATCAAAAACATAAGTATTTATATAATGCTCAAACATTTTTACGATGGAACAAAAAAGCAGTATCCATGGCATGTATACTTCTCTCTATTAATAATCCCACAATGCAATGCATCATACTTTGTAAATGTGAAAATGACTGTCATGCCACTAATGTTTCTGACTGAGTGTCTGTTTCATAGACGGTAGTGAGCAAAGGAACTAGAGCTGCAGCAATCAAGTTTAATGAAGCACCTATTTAATAATCGATTACATCATATAACATTTTACCCAAACGCTCTGTGTGCTCACTTTCAGTTTGACCTCCAAGGAAAGTATCTTAGATATGGTTTGTTTCCAACCTGTGTGGTTGTTTTACTGATTATGTTTCTTCAGACTTCTTTTTTAGTGATGTCACTGTTTTCCCAGATGTTAACCATTAACTTTATTTATTATTATTACCGATAGAAATGATGGACACAACAACAAAAATAACAGCCAGTTGCAAAAGATGAACAGAATTAGCCTCTAATTAATGTGTTGGTGTCAGAACCGTGGCGGAAGCAGGACCCAGATGCAGAGGTGTCAGGTGAAAAAAGTCCTTTTATTGGGAAACGGCAAGGCTATGGCAAGACACAAAACAAGACTATGACCAGACAAGACATCAAAACCAAATGAACCAACAAGACAAAAGTGAAAACCAGGGCTTAAATACACGGACAGAACTGACGAGGGAATGGGGAACAGGTGAAGGGATCAGGTGGAAACACTTGGGGTATTCAGACAGACACATGAGGAAGGGGAAGTGACCAGAAACAAGGAGGAATAATTTTCAAAATAAAACAGGAAGTGACGAGACAAAACATGGAGACAGGACAAAAACCCCAACTAAACTTCACCACGACGTGACAGTTGGAAACAGAAAGTGACCACTGCTGTGTCTCTCTACAGGCAGTATCAGATTTCTGAAAGCTACTGAACTTCATGTTATGGTGCAGTCCACCAAATCTTAATTAGTTAATTAGTTAATTAGTTAATCTTAATTAGTTAATCAGTATGGCCTTCTTATTTGTTGGTGTTCACTCATACAATTAGTCCGTTGCAGTGTGTCTGTATGTGCAGGAGCCTAAAGGGTTTTATATACAGTATATATACAGAAATAAGACCATTGCTGCTTTAGAAATCACAGGCAGCACACAGCTGCCATACTGTATGCAAGAACTCAGGACATTTTTGGTTTTTACCAAAGAATACAACGTGAGATGATTTACAGTGTCCTAAATATCCTCAACACATATATTTTTTCAACAAACTTAGGAGATTTATTTACTACCAGTAACCTCTTTACTTACCTAACCTTACCTTACATAACCCTGATTCTGGTTTATTCAGGTTGTCAAGACCCAGAAATGCGGAGGAGCCAGTTCTGTATAGAGAGAGGTGAGTCACTGATATTTTAAGGCCCAGTAAGAGTGATTAAATCATATACTGAAAGCCATTATTAATATTGTGTCTTGTTGCTGTACTATAGGAAGTCTTTGGCAGTCTAACATCAATCTGACATACATCCCTGCAGTCAGAGAACTGGCAGTCAGCTTCAGTCCTGACAGACTCTGTGAAGACTACATAGTTATTGTTAACTGCCTCGATAAGCAACATGTAAAGCATATATACAAGGTAAGGTCACATCATGAAGTAGGCTGTCTCACACAGAAGATTCATGCATTTTCCTTTTCAGTGATTTGACCCAGAACATTACTTGTATGTTCTCATTACAACATCCTGCGTTTCGTAACCTAGATTTTTACCCCAGTTCTTTTAGTACAGGAAAGTGTGTGTGTTGCCTCTCTGTGCAGTATCTCTCAGCTGATTATAGAAAAGGTAAATGGTAAATTGACTGCATTTATATCGAGCTTTTTTAGTCTATTGACCACTGAAAGTGCTCTACAACTCATGCCAGCATTCACCCATACATTCATACACTGATGGAAGAGGCTTTTTTTTAATCCAAAGTACTTTACAGTGTTTATAATGCTCCCTCACCCACTCACCCATTCACACACACAACCATCTGGAGCAATTTGAGGTTGAGTATGTTGCCCAAGGACACTTCGACATGTGAACTGGAGGAGCTGGGGATTGAACCGCTGACCTTCTGATTAGTAGACGACCCGCTCTACTGACTGAGCCACAGCTGCCAAAAGGCTGCTTATTACATATGTAACTCCATAGTCACAGATACATTTTAAAGCTCTATCATGTCCTCCTTCACAGTTCCCCAGTTGCAGCACTGTAGTGTGTGTTGTGCAGTGTGTACAGTAAATGCTCTCTGGGGTGTCAGTGTGCATTCACACTACATGTGAATGTTGTGAGGAGTATATTTAAGCTTTTATCCCTCTAGTTTGGTTCAATATGACACCCAATAAGAACATCAACACCTGAAAATGCAGGCCTCTCACAGAACTACGCTGCTGTTCAGTATAAGAGATGACGGCAACTTCCTCTGTCCATCCTTAGGGCAACTGTCTAACTACATACTCATATGCAATTGAATTTATTTATTATTTTTAATTTATTTATTTATCACAATGAAACATAACTTTTCTTTCGTTCCAAAGCAAACACACAGGACACAGGGACTGGTGGATTGTATTTATTAAACTTGAACTTGAACTTGATGATGATCGCATTATAAAATCACTTCAGCTTACTACTGCATTGTTCTGAATTTCCCTCAGTGGTCTAGTAGAACATCACTTGTATTAATCCTATATTTTAGACAGCCGCTTCTCACAAACAGTAAATATGCAAAGCAATAGACAATAAGCAATCTGTACAGTAAGAAAACAATAGTTCTGCAGGCATCTTGTTTTTTGCATTGTGTCTGTTTGACTGTCTTCTTAAAATTATGATTAAGCACTCACTATTTTCAGACTTTTAACTTACAGAGAGGTGTTCATGTTCAAATACACCATGAATACAGTGATAGAGCATGATAAAAGTTTTGTTTTCTTTCCAGGCCAACCAGACCACCATCAATGTGGCTTTCAGCCTTGATAAATGGCCAAGATCCTGCTGTCAGTTTGTTGTTCAGGTAAATCTTTTCAAATCCAATTGATCACCATTCAGTTGTTTGGTGTTTCCTAACTAGCTGAATGTTTGCATTCTCCATGACTTTCATATTAGAGTTAAAATTATTTTATTCTTCACTGCAGATCAAACCCATTTTCCCACAATGTGGCGAAGACTGTACCCGTCAAGTGGCAAGAAAGGATTTGTGTACTGGTATGCTGCAAGGTATAGACTCAAATATCACAGCTGAGAAGTAGACTGACTGACTGTAATTAGTGGTCTGATAAAAGAACATCCCTGGGTCTCACATTATGGTCAAATTGAGCAGATTAAATGTGTGTTTGAAAATAGATGGAAGCTACTGCTTGGGACATTTTCTCCTCAATTCTCTCCACAGCCCCCAACACTGCCTTCCCTAGAGACTTCCCAGTAGCATAGCTAAAATACCATCTTACGTGATATCTTAATCAGTGAACTGTGTTCTGTTTCTCACAGTAAAGCAAACAGATGTCCCAGATTCCCCTCACTACATACATGTTGCCCTGGGAGTGGTGTTTTTGAGTGTGGTGATGGCAATAATTATCTATGTCTTCTACAGGAAGCAAGGTCAGTCACTTATACACTACATTTTCAGTTCATACACTAGATTTTCAGTTCAGTTAAAATGACTCTTAATTTTTTGATGGCATCTTATCTGGTGCTCTCTCACACTTTCAGACAAGCCAGGTGCTGCTGCAGCACCTCTGGAAGATGAGAAACCACAGCAGCAGCTTAAACAACCCCCCAAAGTGCTGGTGATTTATTCTCAGGACCACCATCTCTACAGAGACATAGTGCTGAAGCTCTGTGCCTTCCTCCAGGCCAAGTGTGGCACCAAGGTGCTGGTAGACCTGCTGGACTCCACCTCTGTCGGCATGGTGGGTCGCGTCCGCTGGCTGGAGTGGCAACGGCAACGGCTGAATAACCCTTCTGACAAAATCCTAGTGCTGTGCTCACGAGGTGTCCAGGCAAAGTGGAGGGCCATGTGTGGTCATGGTCAGGTGACACTCAGGGAAGATGTGCTCTCCCCTACAGATGATATGTTCACCCCCTTTCTCAACCTCTTCCTACCAGACATGCACCAGGCAGGCATGCTGGGCAAGTACATGGTGGCTTACTTCAATGACATCAGCACAGAACAAGATGTGCCATCAGTCTTTGACATTACCATTAAATACAAGCTCATGAAGCATTTTGAAGAGCTGTATTTCCGCCTCCTAGACATTGAGAAGTATCAGCCAGGTCAGGTTAACCACATTGAGGGCATCGGTGAGAACGAATATTTTAACTGTCCCTCAGGTAAAGCCTTGAAGAATGCCATTGAATCCTTCCAGGCATACCAATTGGAAAATCCTGATTGGTTCGAGAAGGAATGTGTGGACAATGAGGAGGAAATCATCACAGAGGCAAACCTGCTCATTGAACAGCTACATATCCCTCCAGTTCTAGAGTGTCTTCCTTCAATCAGAGATGGGCCTCCTGTCTACATCCAAGATGTAGAAATCAACGAAAATGGCAACAGTGTTCATGTCCTAACCCCTGAACTCAACCCAGGGCACCAGCTGTCAGTGGCAGAACTCAAACCAGTACTGAACCCAGAGAGCAAACATCAGTATCCATCAAACCTGGATGTAGTGCTGATAGATCACATGTATCCTCACAGTCCCAGTCCACAGTCTGTCTATATAAATGACCCTGTTCTGATCAAGCTGCCACCACCAAGCCAGAACTGGCAGTCCATTGAGGAGGAACCCTCAAGTCAAATTCCCATTGAGCACAAGGAGGATTCTCTACTGCCACTGAGCCAATTGTCTGTTCAGAAAGACCACAGAATCTCAGTCCTACAGGGCTCCTTGAACTCAAACCCTCCTCAGTCATCATGTGCAAGCATGGAGAGTAAATATCCTTCTCGGTCTGACATCAGCCCCTCCCAGCCTGTGGAGATGGAGGAAGACGAGATCCTGGAGCCCAGTGGAAAGGGTCCAAGCAGTGGATCTGATCAAGGCTACATCTCCAAAATGTCTTCCCAGCATGAAGCCCCTTTCAAAGAGGATCCATTGGTGGCTCTGGCAAAGCTGCAGGAGGAGCTGTTTCAGAAAAATTTCCAATACTCTGACATTGGTCCAGAAAGGAACTGATAGTTGTTGTCCAAAGTCCATCTGAAGCACTGAGATTTCCCAGACTTTAATAGACATAATCATAGATGCCTGACGGTAGGAGGTCTGCAAGAGCTCAAAGTATTGCATGAGGAATGGGGCAGAACGGTACGAAATCATGTTACCTGTGCCATATTTTACATGAGGTTTGTTGATGATCCTGTATATTTTAACTTATGTAGTATTATGCATTGTTGTATTGTTGGATCAAAACAAAAGATTTAACTCAAATCAAAATTATCCTGCTTGTGTAGAACAAAAAGTGGACAGCTGTGCACATCTGTAATGTTCTTGCTCATTTGTCATTGTTTCTTTTATTATTATTCTTTACTTCCCCCGTCATGTGCATATTACAATGCTGTGAGTTTTGAGTGATTGTCTGAAAGGGCTAGCAAGACACCCCTCAAGGGAGTGGGAGACAGTGGGACCACACCTTCCAGATATCAACTTCAATCTATCTATGTCTTGACATTGTGAATAAGCTGTATTTAGTGATGGTTAGATGAACTATGTTGTGCCTGGTATTCACTTACTCTAAGAGAGATGTCATTTGGGGATAATTTGCACTCAGTTTTCTTTGAGCAAGTATTTAGTGGTCATTAAAGGAATACTGATTATTTTTACTCATTGGCACACTTATGGGTCAGTGGAACCCTGGGGGGTTGTTGTTTGGTGTGGATATAAAATAAGGTTGGCTAGCCAACCAAATAGGCCTATCTGTGATAAATACCAATAGACTAATCAATTTTATTTAATTTTTGTTCAAAGTATTTCTTCATTAGTTTTTTTTATTATTCTATTTTTTTCTATTATCTGAAATACAGCTTGATATATTGTGACAAAATCTAATCCTATCGCGCAGTGCACCATTTCAAATTTACATTATGACATCAAATCAATAGTCAGTCTGATAAAAGACTGATCAGTTTTCTGATTAGTGTTCTATTAGCTGCAGTAGCTGCAGTGTTAAACGGACTTGGCACTTTTTATTTATTTAAATAGAAACTTGGAACATAACCTGCTCCGGACCAGGTTAAGTTTGCCACATCAGTTACCATGGTGATCTAGCCTGGTTAATAGACAGCCACCTTCGTAACATTGTAAACCTCTCAGCTCTAGTTTGGTGAGGATGGTCTTTAACATTGACCTGTTGTTTTAAGGAAAGATTACAGGCGTCTGTCAGTTTCAGTGCCACACAAGAAAGGTCCTAAAGATCTTAAACTGGGGACAGTGAGAATTTTTCTTCTGCGATGGAAATTAAAATTATGAATGGCCATGAGCAGACAGGTGAATGAGATCATACTCAAAGACTTCAGAGTATACACACTGCAATTCACAAAAGATTCAGTTGCTGCAGTTAAGTCTTCTTCTGCCATCTTCTGGTGAATAGGTCATAACACACCTGTGCCAGCACTGTCGTGACTCTACTTCCTGCACTGTTCACTTCTTTTCAGGTCTTTTAAAGCCTCTTTGGAGGAAGCCTGGAGAAGTGTAGCACTGTCCCCACTGTAATGTTCACTACTGATGAAGAGAAAAGATCGGGTGTCTGACGTAAGCGAGGGAACGAGGGCCACTCAACAAGGAAGAACCCTTCATCCCTCATGGTGCCTTCAAGTTCAATAAGAAAAATGGCACTACAAAAACTTCCTATTTGAAATTACTGCAGCTTTCAACATACAAAAAAAATGTGTTTTTGTTTGTAGCTTTTTAGTAGACCTATGTGTAATGTTGGGTGCAGATTCAGTGAAGTGAAATGCTTGTGGAAGAACATTTTAAATGTTAAGCTAATGTGTCTGTTGAAAATGGTAGATGACACATTCTATCAGGTGTTTCTAACTCCATGTACCACAGCTGCAGGTAGAGGTGTTCCATGTTGTCAAGGATTGAAGAATGTGGTAGGAAAAATGAGCAAATTACAATGGAACTACACTAAAAGACAATTTGGGCAATTACGCTTGTGTGATCTTTTGCCCGTTGTGCCAAAAAAAAAAAAAAAAAAAAAAAAAGGTCGAACATAACTATCAAAACATCCGAATAGCCTTGGTTCTCTATATTCCCATGCGACCTGAAAGCAGCATGAGGTAACTTACGGTAAACAGAACAAGTTATTTTCATACTGAACAGGAAGTATTTCAATAATTAAAAGCGGTCTCGGGTGTATTCTTTCATGCAGCAGTGGTTTTAGTTTTTTAATGACAGATTATTTCTATACTGAGACTGACTGTGTGACAGTAATCTTTAAAAATGATACTTCATCGAGCGGTTTTGACGTTAATGTTTGTGTCGCTGTCTTCCATGTTGAAGATTACAACAGGGCCTCCTCTGAACTGCTCTCAACAGGTAAGTAGCAGCACCTGACGCAGCTCACCGCAGGGACAGAGACACATGAACAGTGACAGTTTGTCTGCAGGCCTCAACAAGCTGCAGTAGATTTGCTCCAACACAACAAATATTTATCTTTCATGTAGCTATAAATGCGTCAAAAACATATTTCTGACAATAATAACATAACAGTCAAAGTTATTTCTTTTTGGAATGAATAATGTCTGAAACATTTTTCTTTCTTTTTTTAATGAGCCTATGTTCTGTTATTTACTACCTGTTATTTTTAAAAGCATATTCTAATGTTTTGTCTCTATCCTGTTTTTTTTTTAGTTGTAACACCTTTATGTTATGTTGTTATATACCTTGCAGACATCACTATAACACCACCATACTTCTTACGAACTTCCATATCTCTTAATATAATATGTTGAACAAGTTTGTAGCATTTGATATAATTTCACCTTTAGGTGGCCCTACAAGACTTGTAGGGCCACCTACAAGTCTTGTAGGGCCACCTACAAGTCTTGTAGGGCCACCTACAAGTCTTGTAGGGCCACCTACAAGTGCTGCATTTTCAGCAATGCTTTGGGATTTATTTCAGCTGTCACCATTCACACACAGTTTATGCAGGAAATACATTTACTGGTTAAGTATTGAAAATCACATAGAAAAAGCTCAGCTGTCATCCCATTGGCTCATTTTATATGTTGTGAAACTAGAAAAAAATAATCAAACAAAAAAATAATTAAAACAAAAGTGATTCGACGATTTTCTAAAATTCAACAGTGGTGGTGATTGGACAGGGTTGAACAAGGCCCTAAACAGATTGTTGATGATGTCTATAAAGCAGAAAACTTCTCTTACTATAAAGCAGAGAGACAGAGTGTGTGTGTGTGTGTGTGTGAGTGTTGAAGAGATGAACAAATGGGTAGGAAATTCTCATTTCTAATCTTGTCTTTATTTTCTTTGTGTTCTTGTCGTAGGGTTTGAGGTGTACAGTCAACACAAGTAAGCGCTTGTTACTCTTCCTTAACGTTTGTCCTTGTTGTGATTTGATGTCCCTGCTTGACCAATTATAATCAACAGCATTAACACCAACTGCTGAAATTACCTAGAACTTGCTGTCTAGCGTCATTTCCTGAGGAGAGTTCCAGGAACTCTTGGAGGCGTATTAGTCACCAAAGCCATTTGTACTGTAGTTCTGATGTTAATATTTTACAGATGCCCTCCAGACATTTATTAAGAAATATGTTTTGAATATTTATTGCCTGGGACAATAATGTGTGATATGGTTTTCCACAAACAAAAGTATAATTACCACTTTGAAGTCTTTAAAGTAGCATTGACTCTTTGTCCCTCAATAAACAATCTGAATATGAAAACATATTTCATTTCAAAAGATTTTCTGCTGGATACAAGATGTTTCCTACTTCACTGTGAAGTCCATTCTCAGTATTTGTGCAATAGAGGTTTCAAGTTTCCACATCACAGTTGTGAAAATTGAATACAGGACCATGATGAGCTTCCCCACTAGATGTGACATCACACATCCTGCTCATAGGCCCACCCCTTCAAATCAAGTGTCAAACTCTGCATGTACATCACCCTGAACAGTGACGCTCAAACATCCAAGTGTAGCAACAAGAAGAAGATATTTCTGAGTGGAGGGGGACTCACTGTTCACTACTATTTCTGTCACATTTGGAAAGCTTTTGAAACAGTAATTACAGCACTAAATCTATGAAAGATGAAATGTATATGGAAAAGTCAGGTTCTCCAGCTGTCTGTAGTCATATGTGTGTATGTGCAGGTAACTGTATGGATGAAAAATGGCTGGATGTGAATAAATACACTCCCAGCAGTCCAGAGGAGCTGGAGGTGTCAGTGCACACCAGGCAGGATGAGACAGGACATGTGCAACCTGTACTGCTGGCTAGCTGGAAGATAAAGGATGATGGTGAGTCAGTCTGCTATCTGAGGAGATGATCATTATAACGTATATGCATGGAAACAGAGAAACATTCCAGAGAAGGAGACAAAAAACAGATGATCAAATTACATAATTAAAAAGCTTTTAATTTCTGGTTTCATTAAAAAGTGGATCATCTAGATGTTATAACAGCACCAGAATAATAATGTGATGAATAAACAGATCATAATGATCAGTGAATTTGTCTTTGTTATGCACTAAAATAATCCAGATTGAGACTACAGTGTGGAATGGTAGATGAGAAAATGATGACAGTTAAAGAATCATTCCAGTTTATTACAACTTCAATCTTATTTTCATAATTTTGACCAATAAGTGTTCAAAATCACTCCCTATTTAATTTATAACAATACATTTTATTTATAGAGTGCTTTTCAAAATACTAAAAGATGCTCCAAAACTAAAAACACACTCTAAAAGCACATGAATCACCCATCAAAAACATAAGTATTTATATAATGCTCAAACATTTTTACGATGGAACAAAAAAGTAGTATCCATGGCATGTATACTTTTCTCTGTTAACAATCCCACAATGCAATGCATCATACTTTGTAAATGTGAAAATGACTGTCATGCCACTAATGTTTCTGACTGAGTGTCTGTTTCATAGACGGTAGTGAGCAAAGGAACTAGAGCTGCAGCAATCAAGTTTAATGAAGCACCTATTTAATAATCGATTACATCATATAACATTTTACCCAAACGCCCTGTGTGCTCACTTTCAGTTTGACCTCCAAGGAAAGTATCTTAGATATGGTTTGTTTCCAACCTGTGTGGTTGTTTTACTGATTATGTTTCTTCAGACTTCTTTTTTAGTGATGTCACTGCTTTCCCAGATGTTAACCATTAACTTTATTTATTATTACTGATAGAAATGATGGACACAACAACTAAAATAACAGCCAGTTGCAAAAGATGAACAGAATTAGCCTCTAATTAATGTGTTGGTGTCAGAACCGTGGCGGAAGCAGGACCCAGATGCAGAGGTGTCAGGTGAAAAAAGTCCTTTTATTGGGAAACGGCAAGGCTATGGCAAGACACAAAACAAGACTATGACCAGACAAGACATCAAAACCAAATGAACCAACAAGACAAAAGTGAAAACCAGGGCTTAAATACACGGACAGAACTGACGAGGGAATGGGGAACAGGTGAAGGGATCAGGTGGAAACACTTGGGGTATTCAGACAGACACATGAGGAAGGGGAAGTGACCAGAAACAAGGAGGAATAATTTTCAAAATAAAACAGGAAGTGACGAGACAAAACATGGAGACAGGACAAAAACCCCAACTAAACTTCACCACGGCGTGACAGTTGGAAACAGAAAGTGACCACTGCTGTGTCTCTCTACAGGCAGTATCAGATTTCTGAAAGCTACTGAACTTCATGTTATGGTGCAGTCCACCAATGAGAACCGATGTGTTCGATATTCTTTCAAAGACGAACTTCCGATGAGAAACCCAGAAACCAAAGAGAAGGTGAGTAACTTTGATAATCGGATTATGTTCAAATGTCATGGCCATTTTTCTAGATTTTATATATAAATGCAAATTAAACAGTTTAATGTTATCCAAACACAAAGAGTGCTGCATTCATAGAATACAGTGCACACTCAACCAACTGATGATTTAAATTAGACACTATCTGATCAAATACCAGAATAACAATTAGACCAAGAATCTGGTGCTAATTTTCATCACTTGCACACAGTTCAGTTCACAGTTCCTAAGATTAGTATTGGAGCTGTTCAAGGCTATGGTATTTATTAGTATAAGGCTATTAGCTACTACACTGACAAACTACAGCTACACACAGGATGTCTATTACTCTATTGGAATATTTAATGTATAAATATTGAATTGGAATGGGATCAGCAGAGACAGAATATCAAATGCTGCAGACCAGGATCAGAGAGTTAAAACAGTTGGTTATGTTACAGTATGTAGCTTTATGTAAAGCCACTGTTCTCTTGTCCAAGTTGAATTTTAACCACAGACGATGTTATTTTGTGGTTTCAGTGGTCGTTCTCAGCAAACATGTTGGTGTTAGACCCTGGCCAGACATACTACGTCTCTGTCTTCAACATCCCCAAACCAGAGCTGCACCACAGCAGCTACATCGTCAGCAAAATTATTTCTGTTAATGGTGAGTCAAAACAAGCTTTTGGTTGTTAATCTTCCTGTTAAATGTATTTCTACATTTACGTTAAGCTAAAACATTTCAGTATGGCCTTCTTATTTGTTGATGTTCACTCATACAATTAGTCCGTTGCAGTGTGTCTGTATGTGCAGGAGCCTAAAGGGTTTTATATACAGAAATATGACCATTGCTGCTTTAGAAATCACAGGCAGCACACAGCTGCCATACTGTATGCAAGAACTCAGGACATTTTTGGTTTTTACCAAAGAATACAGCGTGAGATGATTTACAGTGTCCTAAATATCCTCAACACATATATTTTTTCAGGTGAAATTAACAAACTTAGGAGATTTATTTACTACCAGTAACCTCTTTACTTACCTAACCTTACCTTACATAACCCTGATTCTGGTTTATTCAGGTTGTCAAGACCCTGAAATGCGGAGGAGCCAGTTCTGTATAGAGAGAGGTGAGTCACTGATATTTTAAGGCCCAGTAAGAGTGATTAAATCATATACTGAAAGCCATTATTAATATTGTGTCTTGTTGCTGTACTATAGGAAGTCTTTGGCAGTCTAACATCAATCTGACATACATCCCTGCAGTCAGAGAACTGGCAGTCAGCTTCAGTCCTGACAGACTCTGTGAAGACTACATAGTTATTGTTAACTGCCTCGATAAGCAACATGTAAAGCATATATACAAGGTAAGGTCACATCATGAAGTAGGCTGTCTCACACAGAAGATTCATGCATTTTCCTTTTCAGTGATTTGACCCAGAACATTACTTGTATGTTCTCATTACAACATCCTGCGTTTCGTAACCTAGATTTTTACCCCAGTTCTTTTAGTACAGGAAAGTGTGTGTGTTGCCTCTCTGTGCAGTATCTCTCAGCTGATTATAGAAAAGGTAAATGGTAAATTGACTGCATTTATATCGAGCTTTTCTAGTCTATTGACCACTGAAAGTGCTCTACAACTCATGCCAGCATTCACCCATACATTCATACACTGATGGAAGAGGCTTTTTTTTAATCCAAAGTACTTTACAGTGTTTATAATGCTCCCTCACCCACTCACCCATTCACACACACAACCATCTGGAGCAATTTGAAGTTGAGTATCTTGCCCAAGGACACTTCGACATGTGAACTGGAGGAGCTGGGGATTGAACCACTGACCTTCTGATTAGTAGACGACCCACTCTACTGACTGAACCACAGCTGCCAAAAGGCTACTTATTACATATGTAACTCCATAGTCACAGATAAATTTTAAAACTCTCCGATCACGTCCTCCTACACAGTTCCCCAGTTGCAGCACTGTAGTTTGTGTTGTGCAGTGTGTACAGTAAATGCTCTCTGGGGTGTCAGTGTGCATTCACACTACATGTGAATGTTGTGAGGAGTGTATTTAAGCTTTTATCCCTCTAGTTTGGTTCAATATGACACCCAATAAGAACATCAACACCTGAAAATGCAGGCCTCTCACAGAACTACGCTGCTGTTCAGTATAAGAGATGACGGCAACTTCCTCTGTCCATCCTTAGGGCAACTGTCTAACTACATACTCATATGCAATTGAATTTATTTATTATTTTTAATTTATTTATTTATCAAGGTCATTTTGGAGGCTGCAGTTTGTGGTGCTGTTATATTGTATTGTATCTTATACTGAAGGGTGCTTATAATACTATTTGATATCAACAGTGCTGACAAAATATTAGAAATAGTTCTCCTAGATGGCCATTAAGTTGAATCGATCAGGCTCAAATCAAAACATAAAGTGATTCATTGCAGGACTGTTGAATCAGACTGCATTAGTTTAACTAGATGTACCTAATAAACCGGGAACATGAGGGCCAGATTTACTAAGGCTTTTGTTTCAGCTGGAAACACATGTAGTGTGTAACTCAGGCTGGAGTCACAGTTTGGTGTCATTTTAGCCAGTGTTCGGAAGGTGGTGACAGAGGTTATGTAATTTGCATCAGTCAGTTTTGCTCTAAAACTCTCTGCCTCTGAATAGCAGGCTGTTGCAGACTAGCACAATATACTAGCCACAAGGAGGGCTGTGGTGGGAAAAGAAACATAACTTTTCTTTCATTCCAAAGCAAACACACAGGACACAGGGACTGGTGGCTTGTATTTATTAAACTTGAACTTGAACTTGATGATGATCGCATTATAAAATCACTTCAGCTTACTACTGCATTGTTCTGAATTTCCCCCAGTGGTCTAGTAGAACATCACTTGTATTAATCCTATATTTTAGACAGCCCCTTCCCACAAACAGTAAATATGCAAAGCAATAGACAATAAGCAATCTGTACAGTAAGAAAACAATAGTTCTGCAGGCATCTTGTTTTTTTGCATTGTGTCTGTTTGACTGTCTTCTTAAAACTATGATTAAGCACTCACTATTTTCAGACTTTTAACTTACAGAGAGGTGTTCATGTTCAAATACACCATGGATACAGTTAAATAATAACACATTTGAAGTGAGAAATGTCTTGATTATAATTCTTTCAGCCATTTCTTTTTGTTCAGTATTTTTAAATTCCTCATGAGCATGATAAAAGTTTTGTTTTCTTTCCAGGCCAACCAGACCACCATCAATGTGGCTTTCAGCCTTGATAAATGGCCAAGATCCTGCTGTGAGTTTGTTGCTCAGGTAAATCTTTTCAAATCCAATTGATCACCATTCAGTTGTTTGGTGTTTCCTAACTAGTTGAATGTTTGCATTCTCCATGACTTTCATATTAGAGTTAAAATTATTTTATTCTTCACTGCAGATCAAACCCATTTTCCCACAATGTGGCGAAGACTGTACCCGTCAAGTGGCAAGAAAGGATTTGTGTACTGGTATGCTGCAAGGTATAGACTATCAAATATCACAGCTGAGAAGGAGACTGACTGACTGTAATTAGTGGTCTGATAAAAGAACATCCCTGGGTCTCACATTATGGTCAAATTGAGCAGATTAAATGTGTGTTAAATAGATGGAAGCTACTGCTTGGGACATTTTCTCCTCAATTCTCTCCACAGCCCCCAACACTGCCTTCCCTAGAGACTTCCCAGTAGCATGGCTAAAGTACCTTACGTGATATCTTAATCAGTGAACTGTGTTCTGTTTCTCACAGTAAAGCAAACAGATGTCCCAGATTCCCCTCACTACATACATGTTGCCCTGGGAGTGGTGTTTTTGAGTGTGGTGATGGCAATAATTATCTATGTCTTCTACAGGAAGCGAGGTCAGTCACTTATACACTACATTTTCAGTTCATACACTAGATTTTCAGTTCAGTTAAAATGACTCTTAATTTTTTGATGGCATCTTATCGGTGCTCTCTCACACTTTCAGACAAGCCAGGTGCTGCTGCAGCACCTCTGGAAGATGAGAAACCACAGCAGCAGCTTAAACAACCCCCCAAAGTGCTGGTGATTTATTCTCAGGACCACCATCTCTACAGAGACATAGTGCTGAAGCTCTGTGCCTTCCTCCAGGCCAAGTGTGGCACCAAGGTGCTGGTAGACCTGCTGGACTCTACCTCTGTCGGCATGGTGGGTCGCCTCCGCTGGTTGGAGTGGCAACGGCAACAGCTGAATAACCCTTCTGACAAAATCCTAGTGCTGTGCTCACGAGGTGTCCAGGCAAAGTGGAGGGCCATGTGTGGTCATGGTCAGGTGACACTCAGGGAAGACGTACTCTCCCCTACAGATGATATGCTCACCCCCTTTCTCAACCTCTTCCTACCAGACATGCACCAGGCAGGCATGCTGGGCAAGTACATGGTGGCTTACTTCAATGACATCAGCACAGAACAAGATGTGCCATCAGTCTTTGACATTGCCATTAAATACAAGCTCATGAAGCATTTTGAAGAGCTGTACTTCCGCCTCCTAGACATCGAGAAGTATCAGCCAGGTCAGGTTAACCACATTGAGGGCATCAGTGGGAACGAATATTTTAACTGTCCCTCAGGTAAAGCCTTGAAGAATGCCATTGAATCCTTCCAGGCATACCAATTGGAAAATCCTGATTGGTTTGAGAAGGAGTGTGTGGACAATGAGGAGGAGATCATCACAGAGGCCAACCTGCTCATTGAACAGCTACATATCCCTCCAGTTCTAGAGTGTCTTCCTTCAATCAGAGATGGGCCTCCTGTCTACATCCAAGATGTAGAAATCAACGAAAATGGCAACAGTGTTCATGTCCTAACCCCTGAACTCAACCCAGAGCACCAGCTGTCAGTGGCAGAACTCAAACCAGTACTGAACCCTAAGAGCAAACACCAGTATCCATCAAACCTGGATGAAGTGCTGATAGATCACATGTATCTTCACAGTCCCAGTCCACAGTCTACCTATATAAATGACCCTGTTCTGATCAAGCTGCCACCACCAAGCCAGAACTGGCAGTCCATTGAGGAGGACCCCACAAGTCAAATTCCCATTGAGCACAAGGAGGATTCTCTACTGCCTCTGAGCCAATTGTCTATTCAGAAAGACCACAGAATCTCAGTCCTACAGGGCTCCTTGGACTCAAACCCTCCTCAGTCATCATGTGCAAGCATGGAGAGTAAATATCCTTCTCGGTCTGACATCAGCCCCTCCCAGCCTGTGGAGATGGAGGAAGACGAGATCCTGGAGCCCAGTGGAAAGGGTCCAAGCAGTGGATCTGATCAAGGCTACATCTCCAAAATGTCTTCCCAGCATGAAGCCCCTTTCAAAGAGGATCCACTGGTGGCTCTGGCAAAGCTGCAGGAGGAGCTGTTTCAGAAAAATTTCCAATACTCTGACATTGGTCCAGAAAGGAACTGATACTTGTTGTCCAAAGTCCATCTGAAGCACTGAGATTTCCCAGACTTTAATAGACATAATCATAGATGCCTGACGGTAGGAGGTCTGAAAGAGCTCCAAGTATTGCATGAGGAATGGGGCAGAACGGTACGAAATCATGTTACCTGTGCCATATTTTACATGAGGTTTGTTGATGATCCTGTATATTTTAACTTATGTAGTATTATGCACTGTTGTATTGTTGGATCAAAACAAAAGATTTAACTCAAATCAAAATGATCCTGCTTGTGTACAGCTGTGCACATCTGTAATGTTCTTGCTCATTTGTCATTGTTTCTTTTATTATTATTCTTTACTTCCCCCGTCATGTGCATATTACAATGCTGTGAGTTTTGGGTGATTGTCTGATTGCCTTCAGCATGGTTCTGAAACTACATAAAGGGCTAGCAAGACACCCCTCAAGGCAGTGGGAGACAGTGGGACCACACCTTCCAGATATCAATCTGTCTATGTCTTGACACCTCCAACATTGTGAATCAGCTGTATTTAGTGATGGTTAGATGAACTATGTTGTGCCTGGTATTCACTTACTCCAAGAGAGATGTCATTTGGGGATAATTTGCACTCAGTTTTCTTTGAGCAAGTATTTAGTGGTCATTAAAGGAACTGTAGCTGAATGAACTTCTTTGGGCTCATAGCTCAGCCAAGAGGTTGCACAACTGGATCACGAACCAGGCAAAGCAACTGCCCCCAAGCCTCTCCGGAGCCTGAAATCTCCAGGATTACCATGTGGGCAGAGTAGCCCTGAATCTAGTTTTATTGTTTCAATTAATATTGTGCCTACATTATACATTTTCCTCAACAGGGTTAGGAGTGCCATACTGATTATTTTTACTCATTGGCACACTTATGGGTCAGTGGAGCCCTGGGGGGTTGTTGCTTGGTGTGGATATAAAATAAAGTTGGCTAGCCAACCTGGGGCCCATTTCACTAAATTTGCAACATGTAAGTTACAACTTGCAACATGAGATAATTTTCTCTTGCATTCATTTTGACATATTTAACTTATCAAAACGCCATACCTGACACTCATGCATGAGCTTGTGAGAGGATTGTAGGACTCACAGATTTATCCACAATTTGCATGTGATTATCAACTGTGAAATGGGGCACCGGCACCATTTGTGCTCTACGTAAGCAGTGCTCGCAAATCACCTTTGTAAAAACAGACCCTATATGATTGTTGAACATTGGTACATAATGTTGAATCTAGAAAGAAGCCTACGCTCTTTGGTTCTGAGCAACTGGCAACAGAATCTGTTTACTGTTGAGTTTAAAGTGATTTGTTTTACTGCTGTTAAACTGTATTAAGAGAAAAAAATTGAGATAATGTGAGGTCTTTTGTGTTTGTCCTTTTATCCATAGGAACCAAGCAAATGCTCTATAAATGCAGGATATATCATAAATAACATTTTTATCTGTTTGTGTAAGGTGTGTAATGGCTGTAACTGCTCTTATTAATCATTTCCCTCCATGATAAAATAATCACTTTTTTCAGTGCTTTCCTCTGATTTATTTCAGGTATCAGCCACATAATACTCTGTCTTACATTTACAGTACATAGATTGGATTATATCAGTACAGATATACAGCACACAACTTTACAGTACAGGTAGAGTCCTATCTGTAAACAGCAATGTCTGTTCCCCTGTAAACATGTTGCAAGAAAACAGAGAGCCCATATAATATCAGACAGGAGAGAGTTCAGATTTCACACATTGTGTTTTTCATTGCACGTAGGCAGAGAAGAAAAAAAACAAAACATTTGAATCTGTGTAGCAGGATTGGCTCCTTTAAATATCCATGATGAAAGCAGTGTCCTTTGGTAGTTTCAGTGTAAGTATCACTGTCCTTATTCATGCAGGTTAAAGGCCCTCTATAATTGGTTTAGAATCAAAGGTTAATAAATGGTCCTGTTTGTGATTAAACTGTGGTAAGCTTCATGTGCAAATCCAAATAAAGTTTGTTCGAGAGCCTTTCCAACAGCATAGGACACATATGCAAAGGTTTAGTAGATTACTGGCACAAGGAAATTATACAAAACAGTATAAAACATTTGAAATACTTTGGCAAGATATGATAAGCAACAAACAAACAGAAGCTGTTCTCAGTGCTCTCAGTGCAATATGAGAAACAAAGACCAGAGAAGCATTGAAGCAGTCAACATGTCAGCAGATCTGTGATTCAGTGTGGCTCTCTGCCCCCCCTACGGAGAGGTCAAACATTAGGGTCAACTGCACAACGGCTCCTGACAATTCAATTAAAGGACCAGTGTATAGGTTTTACTGGCATCTAGTGGTGAGGTTGCAGATTGCAACCAACTGAATACCACTCCCCCTCCCCTTCCATGTGTGTAGGAGAACCTACAGTGGCCGTGAAACTCACAAAAAACGTGAAAGGCCCTCTTCAGAGCCAGTGTTTGGTTTGTCTGCTCAGGGCTACTGTAGGAACGTGGCGGTGTAACATGGCAGCCTCCGTGGAAGGGGACCTGCTCCCTATGTAGATATAAAGGCTCATTCTAAGGTAAAGAAAACATAACCATTCTTATTTTCACGTTATTATACACTAATGAAAACATCCTTACATTATACTTATATTCTATTTCTGCCAATAGATCCCTCCAAACCTTACACACTGGTCTTTTAAAGATCTGAAATCATATAAGGTTTACCAATTCAAGTTTCTACATTTCTGAGAGTAAAAGTTTTTCTTTAGTATTTTGACAAAATTGTTTTTTCCAGAGTTTTCAAACACATCTCATGGTCTACATCAGCAGATGAGAAGATGCTCTGTTGTCATCATGTGACCTAAGAATTTTATCAATGGTAGCTTCTATACAGGTAGAAAAATAGAGTGGTCATCATCATGATATCACATATGACAACTACATCAGTGAAACAGCAAAGAAACTGGACAAGAGAATGAATGAACACCAGACTAAAACCACTCACAGCATCCACTGAGAAGAGGTCAAAGGTCTTTGACCAGGGGTCAGATGAGCAGAGACCCCCAGAGATCCTCTTTGAACAGAGACAGAAGAACTATCTCCCTACATATACAACCACCTGTGAATATGTGACTTAACTTCCATACTTGACCATTGCAGGAAGACTGTGAGATGTGGTTGAAAGCTCTGACAAAACTTTGAGATTATTTTGTTGCATTATTTGATCATTATCTATTTTATTGTTCTTATTAATAATGATCATTTTAAAAATGTCATTGAAAATAAATAATCCATTGCATAGGCGCAGCTGAATTGACTGAACTTAGGTCCCACCCCTTTCCCCACACTGGTCCAATCAAAGTTGAACTATATGATTAGTAGTTTGAAAATGATTGAAAGATGTGTCTGGTGGACATAATGAGAGACACGGCAGTGACACCCTGACCTGAACTGTCACAGCTGCAGGTCTGAAATTTCAGAGGAAAGTGGATTTATAAATGGTCAGTTCAGCTGCACAAGATGCAACAAATGCAGCAAAACTTGGGATTGTTTGTTAGCACTGGTTAGAAAGACAGTTGCCTCTCCCAACTATCTGCTTCTCATTAAAAAAACAGGATCATCAGAGTTCCCATTCCCGGAAATTTACTGTCTTCAAGCACCTTCAATAAACCTTTACAAACGATGGTATAAATATGAGTAAGATTGGAAGCTCTGTACATCGAATCTAATCTCAATGTAAAATGTTAATTAAATCTTGATGGAAAATCTAAGGACCCTGACACACCAAGCTAACAGGCGGATGATGGTTGGCATTGGCCAATGTTTGGCTATGTAGATTTTGCAGTTGTTTTGCTCCAGCTGGCCCTTATCAACATTCAATGTGAGCCAATACGCAACCTCTTTCAAGTCAATTTGGTGTGCCAGGACCCTTAAAGGTAAAATAGTAGTTCCCTGATTTTGGCAAAGTGAACAATTACAGACGTCTCCATATGTATGTTACGTAAGAAATTCTGTCATTTATATGTCACTATAACATACAGACAATTTGTCCAGGACTCAGTTAATTTAAAAACCATTAGAACGGGATTGAAGAGGTTGAGGAAAACAGGTATGACTAACTCGTGTGTGTCCTTCCATTGATTATTGTTTGACAAGTCACACTTGGTTTTTTACCTATAAATCTTCTATATTGCACTTTGCATCAATGCTGGCCATTTTTCTAACTCTCTAAGTGAATGTTTAGAGATAAATTTCAATTCATTTCAAAACAGCCTGAAAATCACCTGCAGAGACTCACTTCACATACTGTGGGTATTCCATCACCTTGAAAAGCATTTTTATGGAGCTGACTTTATGCACAGTGTCATTGTCAAGTTCAAACAGGAAAAGAACAAATAATGTTGGAGGCATACTTTTGCCTCTACTATGACACTTTTGTCTCATCGTATGCTGCCCCTTTATTGGAACTAAGCAGCCTTGACCAAACCAGGAAAAACTGACCAAAACCAAAATGAGACAAAAGTGTGTGAACAGTACACATACTATTGACCATATGGTGTACAGTACAGATGGATCTGCACTTAAAGATGTATTACTACACAAGCCAACTTTAACAAATTAAGACATGATGTTGGCTGTGATAGTTTAGCAGGTGTCAATTATCTGCAAGTTCAATTTTCGTTCTGTATTGAAATAATGAAAAACTAATGGCTGTCAGGAGAGTGGGTAAAAATGTAAAACACTACAGTACGTGTTGTTACATTGGAAAGTATTTGTGATTTGTAGTTAAGGGGTTTAAACATGTTGAAACACTGGTATGGACCCTTAGCAGTCACCCTACATTGCACACTCTGAACACTCACAGAGAAGCTAACAAAGCTTGAGAATTGCACAGAATACAGTTCATCTCAATGAACTTTGAGTTCATTCAACTCCAAAATAATAGGCACTAAAATCAGTTCAGACCCTTATGACCCATATTGCACAAAGACTTCAATATACATCACCTTCAGTCGGATATACTTATCTAATATACTTTGATGATCCATGGTTGTTAGATACAACATTACTAAAAGCTTATGGAGGAGCTCATGATGGAGGACAGTGATGATGTTGTGATGTGTCGAATGCTATTCAGACTGTCAGTGTCAGTCTAGTGCATGTACTGTTGTAAATAACATACAGACCTGTTGAGAGGGAGTTTGAAATCACCTGTTGTTCCCAAAAGCACCTGGATGCAGATCGTCTCAACAGAGTGTAAACTTTAACATTCACTATGAAAAAGGTGGATTTTCAACACAACCTGTGTGATACAGCATGTGTTTGTGTCACTTTTCAAAGGAACAGTCTGGTCTGATGGGATTATTTGATTATTTGTCTCACGTACAGTAACAGGAAAAGGTTGATGGAGTCATCTCTGTGCATCCAGTACAGAGTCAGGTCTGGGACCTGTTTAGCCTAAAGTCTGGAAGCAGGGGGAAACTGCTAGCCTAGAAAACAAGTCTTCCAGCTAATTCCCTTCCAAAATAACCTAAATGAGCGTTGTTCTGGTACTATCATCAGGACAATATTGTTTTCAGTGCTTTCCACAATTCACATCCCTGTCACAAAAATGACCCATATCCTATTTTCTGCTCTGCCACCTCTATGATAAAGATGTGGTCACACATCCAGCAGACACAGAGCACATTACAAATCATTTGGAGTCGTGTTTGACGAGTGCAATATTCACTCTCCTTTTAGTCCTACCAACTGCTGAGAGAAATATCTATCTCTTTACTCTGCCACTCTTGCTCAAATGCTAGCAAATAGCTTGCTCACCAGCAAACATTGTATATTTTAGCAACCTATGATGTTCCCTAACTATTTACATGACTAGATGCAAAGCAACGCTTCATTTCTCTTTGTGTAGTCTTGGACCTACGGGAAAGAGGTATCCCAGAAATTACAGCAATGATCTTCTCCTCTATAGACATGTAGGTAAATACTGAACTTTATGCCCTCACTATATCACTTTTCTTCATTTTTAGGCAAACTTACAGGAAAATTTCACCCTCATTTGCAAGTTGAGAGGTATGTGCATTCCCTAGAAGATACAAAGGGGGCTGAAAACCCAAATCAATGAGCTAAAAGAGGCTGAAAAGCTCCATAGAGCTCAGAAAAATGGCAGATTTAGTGATATTTTGAACAAAATTACATTATTTATACATTAATATAAATTACACATAGCCATTAGATCCATTGTCAATATAAAACATTGATTAGCACCGCCTAATGTAAAAGTTATGATGTAATACGTTGAATGTGACTCAGCCTTGATTGACATGACTTAGTATGAAACAGTCATAACTGTTTACTGTCATGACATTCTGAAACCATTCCTTCATTTTTTAGCATTACTTGTTTTGAATTAAAAACATTTGTAATTGATTTTTTTGAGTGAAATGGAATTCTATATGTTATAAATATCCATCGTCCCAGACTTAACTCACAGGTGTGTTGAAAATGACACAAACTTTTTCAGTCTGCTGAGTGATTTTGTACACTGGTATGACCTTTAGGCAAAGAAGAAATACTGCAGGCCCATGAATGAACAAATGAATGGTTTCTGGAGAAAAAAAGAGAGCTGGGCCGTTGAAATGACCCAAAGAACTACTGCCCTGAAAGTGACAGATGTCCGGGTGAACGGTAGCCAGTGATCTATCAGGACTCATGATCCAAAAAGTGGCAGAAGTAGTAAAACAGTAGCACAGCCAACAATACCAACAGAGAGTCTTGTTGGCCAGGTGTCTATTTGAAAAGTGCTGTAGAAAACCTGTTTGTCACGGCACTGTTGGATCATTATGCAGGGCATGAACTTACACACACGTGTCTAATTCTACTCTCAGTACCAGACACAGCATTTAGAACCAGCACAGACCAGCAGACAACACCGTCATCAATAGAATACACTAATGTACACGGGTAGGTGGAGCAGGTGTTTGGAGTCCAACCGAGAGGATTCTTCAAATTGCACTTTGCGTCCCAACAACACTCATTCGGTCCAGCTGCTGTCCCTCTGTGCTCTATTCAAGTGCAGCGGTGAAATTCACAGACTGAACACACACAACTCAACTAGGTCCAATACACTACAGTTTATATCCACTATTGCAGGTGTTGGGTTTGACTGTAGCACCTGTAGACTGGTCTGGAAAAGGGAGCATTGTAAGGCTGGTACAGATGATGCATTCCAGACATGTCCAAAAATTGGAAAATCCATTCTCCTGCTATGCAAAATGTCATTGGCTCCAAAATCCAGAATTCCATATAAAAAAACCTCCCACAGAATAGTCACCTCCAAAGTGTCAGAGATGCAGTTATGTGGCAACATACATCATAAACACCAACACACACACCTACTCTGCAAAATTTTTTAGCCTATTATAATGCATCTATAGATTCTTTTGTTTGTTGCCCCATTGTTGTCTGTGTGGTAATTGCTTTGTGGTCATTTGATTAATCACAACATTATTTTGAAGTATGCACCACTAAATCACTACTGAAAACTGAAATGGTAAAGGGCCAAATGTGTATGTGAATATTTAATATTTCAGATGATATTATGCTCACATGGTGCATCCTTTAATAAATGCCAGTTCAAACTAAGTGACAACACAGCAAACCTGGTGAAGGCAACATTCCAGCATAGACATATTTACTGATATTTGGGCAACATGGGTTGGGAGCCCTCAATTGATCTGTTCCTGTGGCGCCACAGCCCCCCTCCAGCCCTGCAGCTGGTACTCAGCTGATGATGTGTGGTCTAGGCATACAATGTCGAATTGTGTCAACACAACATTTATGTAAAACAGAGCTGGCAGACTTTCTAGATGACAGTTTTATTTCAAAGCGGTAGACAACAGCTCTTCTTTTTAAAAAGCTGCGTGAGTGGCATATTTTCAACTTAATCAAAAAATATTAGACTTGCATTTATGGTTGTTAATCTGTGCAGGATTTAGCACTGGACAACTAGCCCTTGGAAGCAGCTGTTTGGGGGCCAACCAATGAACAAATGATACCTGAAGTCTATTTTCATTTGCTGTTGTTATTTAAGCAGCCCATTGAAAATGTGGTTTTGGTGTATTGTTTTATGTTTGCAATTAAAATTTTAAAAAATGTCAAAATTACATTATCTGTGAGGTTCCTGCCTTCAACCCAATACCAGGTGGATGGAATTTACTTTGTGGTGCTTACAGCATTGAAAAATGTTTCTTTAAAAAGTACTTCCACTGTTTTTAAATCTAATTGTTCAATGCCATGAGCCCCACAAACACCTCCATCTTACCTCCATTGTACAAGGTCAAAATATAGTTTTAACTCTAGGTATTATGCTGCTTAAAAATAAGTTGATTAAACACGTTATGAATATATAGGAATATAGGCTAACTTCTACTGATTGATCCAGCCTGTCACTGCACTGCATGTAATTCAGAAAATATAAAATGAGTCTATTTTTTTTTCTTTCAGTGACATAATTAGGCTAATAGTTCATTAATGGCCATGTTGTTAATGTTAATGTAAGTTAATGACTTTGTAATATAGGCTAATAGATTGTAGCTACACAGAGTGTTGCCTAAATACCTGGCATGTAGAGCTGTTGTGTTGGCCTCATTTTCATCACATTTAAAGACACTATCTGGAGGCAGAGGTTGGAGATGTAATTCGGACCTTTTTCTGGGATTTTCCAATTTCCAGACGTGTCTGAAACTAAGCAATACTTCTCCACATTCCCGCCATAACTCTAGGCCGACGGCTGTCGCGCACCTGGACCTCAGAGCGGGCCTCTATGACTGGGTGACGGCCAGAGTGTTGACGTATCCGTGCGGACACATGTCGTTCTCGGAGACGCAGTGTGAGAACTGGGCCGGGTTACTGCCGCCGGCCAACCTCCGGACCCCGCGCACCGCCACGCACTGCTCCACCAGCTCCAGGAACTTACACACCAAGAAGAAGATGTTTTTGAACATAAACACAGACACCGGCATCTTGTAGACGTACACCTGGAAACACCTGACCACCAGAAGAGGTGCGTTGACCACCAGGCCCGTGGAGAACCGGGCCCAGAGCCACCGGCAGCGCAGCTCCGATGCGGTCAGCTCGTAGAGCCAGATCACCGGCACGGCCAAGGCCACGAAATACACCGAGATGACGGTGTACTTCAGGTAGATAGAGGGGATCTCGTTCCTCAGCAGCATCTCCACCAGTGTGAAGCTGTCCAGCAGGTCCAGGCAGGTGCTCATGAAGCAGCTCTGGGAGTGGTGCCGCGTCGCCCCGTTTAAGTCCTCGATGATTGAGTTAATGAGGCAGAAGAGCAGCGGGGCGGACAGCAGCATGATGATTTTGAAGCCGGTCACTCCGCACGGGACCTTGAGAGCGATCAGGTCCAGGATAGAGGTCTCCAGGATGAGCACCACCTTCGGCGTGCAGGCGATGACATAGATGAGCCAGGCCAGGTAGGCGTAGGTGAACTCTCCGAGGTTGCAGCCGAAGATGGAGCTCTTCTGGTGGAAGCCGCAGGCCCGCTCCCTCTTGCTCCGCGCGTTCTTCATGAAGAAAATCCCCCAGCCTGAGACCACCACCAGGTCGGTGGCTATCCATGAGCACCAGTACAGGTCGGTGAAGATGATGAGGTAGAAGTCCAGGATGCCGCCTTGGAAGATGAGGAGGAGGAAGCAGAGCGCTTTGTACAGCAGGCTCCTCTTGGATTTGTGCGCCAGCAGGGGAGTGGTCTGCATGAACTCCCCCGATGTCATGATGCAGGCGGCGGCCGCGGCTGAGGAGACCAGAGGCTGGATGCTGCCGCTCTCCTCCGGGTTGATGCTGCCGCTGGTGGTCTGAGTGTCCCGCCTCCTGCTCAACAGCTGCCCGGCTTCTGGAGAAGAGGAGACGGGGGAGTCTGGACAAAAGCTCGCTTCGGATTGGAGAAAATCGGCCTTCAGATTGTCGTTCTCAGTTTCTGAGATCATTGTATTCGTGCGGTCGCCTCCCTTTCTCCCCTTTTTTCTTCTTCTCTAACGCTTTTAAAGGTGGCGAGGAGGAGACATGCGCAAAGAAAGGCACGGACTGTGTCATGCAATGGACTACAGCTGCTTCACTTTATATGGTTATGAATAGATTATTTTCATTTACTCATTCATTCGTTTCGCACATATTATTTCTCTAAATGTCAGAAAATGATGACATATTTCCATCACCATCTCATCTTCTCATGTTCGAATGTCCTTGTATTTCTCCTCAAAGCCATGCTATATTGTCTCAATATCTTTATTTAACTATCTGCTTGTTGATTTGAATGTGGTTGAACATTTTGCTTGTTATTAGATATGTTAGATATTTCTTTGTATGCTTTTAAAAAATACAGAAATACATTTCTACAGTGTTGCTTTAGAGTGATGACAGAACCAGAAATGAGCTTCTGGACTCTTGATAGTCACATTTCCTCCCACTCTGCAATGTGTACAGTTATCATCATCATTTGGATTTAGGATTATGAAACATGTAAGTACAAATTGAAATGACGATGGTATTAAAAGTGTGAGACAGGGGCTCACATCTGTTAATAAACAGATATTTTACTTTGGTGGTACGTATCCCTAAATACATTTTCAATGATATCAGCAAAACAAAACAAACAAAAACAAACAGTTGACACTCGGTAAGCATGGATTTTTCGGAGCCCTGGGAGTTCAGGGGTCACCATGCAGCTTTGCCCTGATGATAATCTGTGTCAATATACAAGATGTGAAAAGTGTGGATTATTTTTCTGTTCACTCTCTCCATCCTGTACAGTTCCATCCTGTTCCCTTTCTGTCTGACAGGCTGCACACCTCCAGATCCTCTCTTCAGGTGTCGCTTTAGTTTTTTTTTTTTTTTTACATCATTACAGTGTGGAACACAGGTAAAGCAAAACTTGACTCTCTAAACTAACAGTTTATTGATCTTTGTCTCAGGTATCAGTCCTTTATGGTTTGCACAGTGGTTTTACAGCATAACTCCTCATTACACTTTGTATAGAGTAGTTTAACCAGAGAGATGATCCCTAATCAGATTGTTTCATTTTAATCTTTTAAGTTTGAAAAAAGTAAAAACAAAACAAACAAAGGAAAAACGAGATTTATCCTCTCAGCCTGCTGAGGGCTTCAAGACAGTGAAAATATCATTTTCTTAGGAGAAGACAAAAAACACATATTATAATTTCTGTGTACACGGAGACGTGAAGATGGATCAGAGTGGCTCTTTTGAAGGATCGTGCTCTGTTGTCTCTCGGAGCAAAACTGTCTCATGTGCTATGACTGTGCTATTATCTGCAAAATGTGTTTTTACTACGATGGAAGTGTGACCGACCGCCAGCAACGGTGGGATGAACTCAGAGGAAATCCTGCACAGTGTGAAGAGGAAGATGGGAATGTTAAATAATACGAGATGAAGAGGCTCTGCATGGCGCTGATGGTTGCTGGTGCTGAACTACGCTCCTGTTTGTGTGTGTAATAAGCCACATTTGTGTTATGTGTAACTCTGGTGTGGACAGCTTCCTTATCACATTCCTGAAAGCCTATTTATGACAAGCAGGCTTGATGTGAACTCACAGGTCATCCACACATAACAAACACAGCTTCACTTATTAAAAGGACATGACTGTAAACAAGTTCATTCACAGAAAAGAATCAACTATTCCAGCATCATCAACTCAGTTTAAAGAGAAATGTTTGTCAGTTTCACATTTCTAAACTTCTAATGATGGTTTCAGTTCTTATGACAAAATTATGACTTTAATGTCATTTCAAATGATTTCAACTCTCCAGCATCAGTTGCATTTGATCACTCTGAAATCATTCTTGTTTGACTTGCTGTGTTGTGTTTGTTGTATGTCTTGAACCTTCAACTTCCTTTACATGATGAGCACAAAATAAAGACACATGTACACATTTTCAAAAGTCTTTCATTCCTCAATATACTGTGGTAAATGAAACTGAACAAGAGAGTAAATGTACTGTAAAATATGCAAGTGATAAAGAATGTAGAATCCATGTATTGACCAATATAAAGCAAAGGAAAGAACAGTTTGTATATAGAGAAAGAAATCACATTTATTGTGTCTCAGGTCTTTGTGTTTTCTATCTCTGCTGAGGTTCTGATGGTTGTGAACAGTTGGACTCTTAGTGTTTCCACCTGGGGAAGTGTGTGTTAACGGGGTTCCTGCTGTGATGACTTGAGTTCATCGGATGCTTTCTTAATGAGCATGAGTGAAAACAGGAATAGTGTTCATAGTTTGGGGAAATGGGTCTTTTCCTAGATGGCATCATTGGTTTGGGATGTTTAGTTAATAAGTGCAGTTATAGTGTGGAAGCAAATGAAAAAAACGAATATCCAGCAGACAAAAGAGCAACACTAGTAATATTCACTCCAACTCCTGAGAAAGATATTCATCTCTTTAGATGCTAAATGCTCCACTATGTTCACTAGCTGGTCTGTCTGCAGTGTGCTGCTGGGCAGGTAGTGAACAGTGACTTTATCAGAGTTTTTACTGAAAACAGCTTCCTGGTGCTGCTGGAAATGACAGATGAGAGTGGAATATGAAGGCTTCTAAAACCAAAACAAAGAGCTACAAGTAGCTATGATGCTTATAGCGCTGAGTTCATCACTATGAGCAACACATTTCAATTTACAGATAGTCTATTTATCCATCATTAAGTAGCGTGCAGCTGTAATGTATTAAGATGTACATTAGAACTACTGAACAAACTTAACAGTTATTAGGAACAAGTCCTAATAATTTGAAGGTAAGACAAACATGTTTTCAAGTTGCAATAGTTTTATGTTCTTCTTCCATAATTCAAAGAGACAAGACATAAAAAAAGATATAGAGTCCACACAGGAAAGAGATTGATAATAAACTTTAATTTCAAGTTAAGATGGATGGCTGTGGAACATAGAAAACACACATTTCAGTATAAACATATGCATTCCGATGGAGTTTAACAGGTTGAGACCAGCTATCAGGAGTCAGTGGAACAAGCGTCTCTGCAGCACGGCTTAATATGCATTAATATGAGTCACTAAAGCCCACAGAGAGCAGTGAGTCTACACTTCACACTGGTGGGAAATGATAATATCTGCACTGTAAGTCTGCTGAAGAGTGTTCAACTCTTTAGCCTGGTTCTGAGGAAGGCCTTGCCTTCTGGTACCACAGGTGTTCCTGGATACTGAGATTCAGGAAGGATGATGGAGGGGGGAAAGATTTGAAGCAGTACTGAGGATGTTTTTTTAAGGGCAATTTGTCTTTTTTGAAGTTGCACTTTGTTAATGTGTGGAGCCAACTGGACTACAGAGAGAAAAGCTGACATGACATTTCATTTTTATCAATTCATTCAAAGGCAGTCAATTTCCAAGACTACTTGAATAGGAGTACAAGTGTGTGTGTGTAAGCGAGAGGAAGGTGGGGGGTCACTTAGGTTTACACTAAGACCTGATCCAGGACTGTCATACAATCCATCACAGTCCTGGATCTGGATCTGACACTTCAGTCACTGTCACACAAGTGTTGAAAATACAAATGACCACATGGTATGAAACAGTCACTTAGAAAAGGTGGGAAAAGCTTCATCAGTAAATGACTTTCATGAGTTGGGGTTGAGGCGATTCAGCCAGAGGATGTCTCCAACACACACAGTTTCAGCGTTTCTGCTCAACTTTTGGAATAAATGGAGCCATACTGAAAGAGCATCTCCTTATCTCAATTCGTCCATATTGGCTTTAATGAAAGAGACCTTTCCTGATCAGAGGTAATTTATTTCCACCTTATATGTTGCCAAGTAGATTTCCTACCATGTGGTGAGCTTCTATTTTCACATTCCTCTGGTGAGCTGCTAAGTGACTGAAACATGGTGATCAGGGCCAGTGGTCAGTTTGTGCTCCATAATGATATAAATGCCATATGAATGGCTTTTAACCCTGAAGAAAAAAAAACAAAAGAAAAAAAAAAACAACTACAGTATTCTGGGGAACACAGTAAATACTTTTCAGTACAACATGAAAATGGTGTGGTAAATGGTAAATATGGTAAATTTATTAAACATCAGCACAATATATTGGCGATCAGCGACTTTAATAAAGGAGAAAAAAAAAAGAAAAAAAAAAAAAAAGAATTTCCGGCCTTTCAAAAACCGTATGTAAAATCTTACAACATGCCCATCACGATCACAGTAAATGGTGCTGAGTAAGTTCAAGTGCATCCTCAGAGTCTCAGAAGTATATACAAACACCTGGGTAGATGAAACAAGTCAAACCCACACCCACAAATAAACTTGACAATGTTTATTTCAATATTTGAAGTAAGTTATAATTTTTGTTAAATCTTATATTGAGTTTTTTGTTATTTTTTTCTTTTAACAAGAACTGCACAAGGATAGACTCACAAGGATAGATGTCTAGAAAATGTTTAGCACGAGCGCACTGACTTGTTGGGATTTTTTTTTTTTTTTTAAAGTTCATTTAATGGCCTGCTTAAAGGCACTGCCACAATACGGGGGAGGGGTGGGGGAAAAGCTACTGTCCATCACTCGCACAAGACAGTCCATTCTAGTGTCTAGTATACGTGGGGGGATGGGGGGGGATGGGGTAGGGGGGGGGGGGGTTAGTGAGGTGGGACTGCTATAGGTAAATCTCATAGAAATCGTCCAGCTCCTCGTGAAACAAGTCCCATTCGTCCTCTGAGTCTGTCACCTCGTCGTCGGTTCCCGCAGCGAGGAGCATGAGGAGCATCTCGCTCAGCTCAAACGTCACCATCTCCTCGTCCTCATTGTCAAAGGAGTCGGTGCTTTCCCGCTCGTCAAAGATGTCCCACAGTGGTGTTCGCCTTGAATTCTGGAGACAACAAAGACAAAGAGTTTTATTTTAAGACAAGCCTTTATAAAGCCTGATCTATGTATGGAAGTCTGTTTCTTCCAGCAAGCGAAAAGAAATCATTTTGACGTGATCTCGTATAAGGCCACATTTTAAAAAAATCAGATTCTCCTCATTTTGACCTACCATCAAAGATTTTTTTTATTTATTTTTTAAAATTCTATTAAATTATTTCTCGCTTTTCATTTTTATTCCCCGGCAGAATTGGGCTTCTATATCTCCACCTGACTGCAGGGATGGACAATTTGTCAAAACATGTTTAGCCACTGTTTCTGAGGAATGGAAAATGTCAAAAATAGAACGTACTGAGATAGAAGCCTTCAACAATGTCATTAAGGCTCATTAGTTTGAACAGAGTTTGACTTAAAAATACAATTTAAAAAAAAAAAAAAAAAAAAAAGATCATATCAGTTTAGAAAAATGTACAAATGGACTTTATGTTCCCACACAGAAAGAGCTTCTCTTGCAACGAGAAACATTGCATTCATTTTCTCTGGGCCTTTCTGTTATTGATGATCTTATTCAAATTTCACATGTTTAATTATCAAATTGAATGCAGATACGTTTCCTGATAGATTTTGTAAAATACACAACATGAGCTGTGATTTTAAAGCAGTTCCACACATTAGTCCTGTAACACTTTAACTGTTGCTGCCACATTCCATTCCATTAGGAAAGGTGATGCTAATACTATTCACATACTGAGACAACACATGAACAACTTACTCTATGTGCTCCCAGCAAATACACAGCATTTCAGTCAGATAATAATTAACATGGTTACGGCTTTACATTACAACTCCCACTCTGCCTGTTATTACTCTGACTAATGTCCACATCCAGCAGAGGGCGCTACAGTTGAGCTGTTGTTAAGGTAGCAACAGCTACAACAAGGTAAGATGTTGTTATTGAATGAATGCAAACATTCTGAGATAAACACTCATGGCTTTTGACATACTGTTATAATACAGACTGTGAAGGTGTTGGTATCTGTATTTTTAGTTGGAGCACATGCTGGTCAAAGTGTTAAAGTGTTACCCGGCTCCTGCTGTTGGATCCTGTCTGCCTTCGCTGTGGTTGAGCTTCCTCCAGCCGCCCGTCAGGAAAAGCGTGCTTATAGAAGCAATTTGAGCCGAAAGGGCACGTTCCACGACCCTCGTCAAAGTATCGACACGGTTTACTCCTGGAGAAGAAAGAAAAAAAAAAAAAAAAGGGAAAGCAGAGAACACACACACACACACACACATTAAGTTAGACTAAGTGATTCAGAAGATAAATACAGCAGAGGAACTGAGCGACATTGATTGATTGTTGGATGACAGACGTTCTGTCAGTGGAGCTTTTCATGACATTCTCAGTGTTTTTCAGAGTATAGTTTCTTAAATCCTACATCCACCCACTGCCACAGAGTCACATCCCACTCCTATGATGATTCTCATACAAGCACACAGCAACAGCTTTCTACTCCAAACCTGCTCGCTCCATCCTGCAGGCATAATAATGGACTTATTTACTGATACTCAAGCGTTTAACAGGCCAGTTTTACAAGAGCAGTTTTAAAATAAGCTGGACAGAAAATCAGTCTCATTAAATGCCTTTAAAAAGTAAAGAAAACTACTGTTGTAGTGTGTGTTTCTCTAATGAATTGTTTCCCACAGTAGAAATCAGGCTTCAGTGGAACAATGAGTGCAGTTGTACCCCATGCCATCCTTGTATTTCTGGATGAGTTTCTGCTTGTCGTCCTTATCTTCAACCCAGTACTCGCTTGGGATGACAAAGTTGGATGTGATTCGACACTCTGGACAAGATCTGCAAGCAAACAGGAAGTGGTGGAAAGAGTCATAGATAGGTAGGCGCACTTTACTGACTGACATGACTCGTGTACAAGATGAGCCAGCATGGCATCCTGACTGCAACATTTCTATAAGAACACAGCATGTTAAAGTGGAGAGCATTCTTTACTGACATGCACATTTCTGCACTTCACTGTCACACACAGTGTAGGAACTTTGAGTGCTGAGTTCAGCACACACTGATTTGGTTTTTTCCCCGCATTTTGATTGATGTTCATAAAAGCACTTTGTTTTTTTTCCTCTCATAGTCTTTATCTAAGTTAACCGGACTCACTATCATTTGTGCATACATTTTCTTTAGACATTCTCATCATTTGCTTCTTACATGTTTTATTCTGTCTAGATAGAGGTAGAGGTCAGGAAGTATTCATCTTTTCCTCATTTCAGAATCAGAGCAGACAAGCAGACACAGTCTGCCTTCCAGCACACATGGAAGAAATCTTTCTCTGCAACTTCCTGCACACATGATTGAAAGAAGTGACTTTAGAAATAAGAATACAATAGAGAAGAAATAAAGAAGTCGCTAAATTCAAACTGAAACATCATCAGCTCAATACAACTGATGCACCAGTGTTTACTTTTGGGACCATTACAGATGATTAGTCCATGTATGGATGTTGATTGGCTTACTGACAGGAGATTCATCAACAGCAACTTTGATAGTTCATTTGTGTTTCCAGCATTTATTGAGAAGGCATATCAGACATCAGCTGGTTAAACTCATCAGCTGCACAGATGCTCTGATCCTGTCACCTCCCTCTAAATGAACAAACTGGACCTGCTAACTCCTGATGGACATTTGTCATTAGTTTTGATGCTCTACACACAAAAACTCCATTAAAAAATACTTGAACTTAAAAAAAAATCTAGCAGAGACATCACATTTATGATCATTTAACTATGAAGTCTTTACTGGGGACACAAACGCAGGTAGCCCGTTGGAAAAACTCCTTCCCTTCCCAAACCCTAATATGACAGCTTGTCCTTCTTTCCTAGTTAAAAATAAACCATATATATATAGTGACTCACTTAATGATTTTGCTCTCAAACTGTTTGGCACTCCTCCACTTGCGAATGCACTTTAGACAGTAGCAGTGGCTGCAGTTAGACAGGATGCCGAATCGGCGCTCACTTGGGTTGGCCTTCTCAAACACCACCTCCATACACACACCACACATCATGTCCTTGCTGCGTTGGATGGCGAATGAAATCTCCATGTCTTTCTCATGAGCCTCGATACATGCCTAGGAGAGAGAGAGAGTCAGTGAGTGCAGAGCCCAGCTACACACACACACACACACACACACACCCCTGTGCTCCTGGACAGCAGATAAGTGTGTGAACAGTTACCTTTGTGTGTTCAGAGCGCTGGTTGTTGTCAGTGGGGTGGAGCACCTGCAGGCCGCACATGTCACACACGTCGCCGTGGAGATAGGCACAGTTGAGACCGTAGCGGCACTCTCCGACGGCGGCGTACGGACAAAGCTGCTTCCTCAACTCTTTGTTGTCCTGCGTTGTGTCACTGTCCAGCTCCTCGATGAGAGGAGCAGAGCTCTCTGCCTTCACTGGCTCAGCTGATACAAAGCATGCAGCAGCAGAGAGGACAACAGTTAGACAAACAAACTCCAGCCTCACTCTACTGAAAACTAACATTTCAAATCTTCATGCTTATGCAACGTGAGTATGTCTGCTCTGGCCCACCTTAACAACCAGTGTCAACTGTACAGCCTCAAAATGTAACTGAGGTAGAGCAGAGCGATAAAATCTTTATGATAATCTGGATAATTATGATAAAAACACTTCCTACAGTAACTCCGATAAACTGATGACTCATTTACAGTCAGTCTGTGTTCTGCATTCTGTGGACAAAGGCCACAGTAACACAGAGACACAGCTGCTACATGTGGGGCCACAACAAGGAAACAAAAGTCCACACATCTTCACACTTACAATGTTCATACATGTATGCAGCTTTCAATTCATCAACTTAAACTTCAAAAAGGAAGCAAGGAAGCCTTTAAGTGGCATTAAATATACATCCTGATAGATAAATATGAAAAAAATATATATATTATGACAATATTTTTGGCCACATGGTCCAGAACTGAAGTGAATCGACTTTTCATTTGATGGTGACACGACATGAAAGTGGAGCATCATCAAGGAAAAAAATACATGATTGTCTTCGACATACATTTTTGTCTGTTTTGTCAGTTTTTATACTAACTTTCAAATAAATGGAGAATACACATGAATGATCAGTTGACGGCCTGACAAACGGCCAATCACACCTGTCTCCACGTCCATCTAGTGACCACTTGTGATCCCATCTCACTTTCAAAATTAAATGTAAAGCTTCAACGGGGAAAACAGGAAAAAACGGGAAGTGGATTACGTTTTTTTTTTTTTTAATACACATGAAAAACAGAAAAACTAAATAATGCATTTCTTTATCTTGTTATCAAACAAGTTGGACAGCTTGGACAGAGGCATTGTGTTTACACTGCTAAAGAATGTGGTCACATGCTGCCCAGACCACCTCAGATGTCAAAGCATCTCGAGTACATTCACACCTGTATTTAGAGCCGTCCACATATGATGAGATCAGCAGAGATGCATGTTAATGCCAGGTGTAAACAGGAGCAGTGTTTGTGTGAATCACACCAGGACAGGTGTGAAATCTCACCAACCCTGCATTCACACCAGATGTGAGACGTCAGTGGGCAGTAAGCAGCTGTCCAGCTGTCAGCAGGCTGAACAACAGTCAGTACACTAAAATAGCTTTCAAGCAGACTCCATGAGGAGATAAGTGCACTGTTTTTATGAACTGACTTTATTTCCCCCCTCAATGCAGCTCTGTAGCTCACAGTCAAACTATCATTCTATCATCATACATAGTTCCACAGCAGAGGATTAGTGTGATTTGAAGAGCTGCTGGTCAGTGTGGGATGTCACACATACAGCTGTGGGACTCAGTGTGGATTGTTCCATTCATCTAATGGAGGCCTATCTGTTAGATGAGATGAATGACAGACATCAAAAATACCAAAGATATCCTTCACAAATGCTGCCAATGTGTAATCACCATTTACTCGCTACATTTCCAACTGAGCAAAGCATGCTGGGAAACTCAGCTAGCCTGGGAACCTAACCAAGGATGTACATGACAGAGGTCAAGTAACACAGTGACAACTAGCGACAAGGCGTTCAGAGAGCAGTGCTACCATCTCCTCTTTCAAATAACAGCCACTAATTAACACTTGCCAGGTCCGCATGGCACAACATCAAATACTGTGCTGCTTCGAAGTCTGACAACTCATTTCTCTATTTACATGTAAGTCCTAAAACTAAATAAAGAGACATCAATTAAACACATGACACAATAGCTGGAAAGAGTTACAAAACCATTTCTAAAGAGTTTGGACTCTTCCTCTGCCCAAGAGTGTTTGACCAACAAAGATCACACTGAGAGCAAGGTGTGGAATAGTCCAGGAGCTCACAAGGGACCACAGGGCAACGTCTAGGAAACTAAAGGCCTCTTTAGCAGTGGCTAATGTCAAAGCTCATGAGTCCACCATCAGGGGAACATCATGGCAGAGATTTAAGGAAAAAAGCCAATCAAACATTGCTGCCGTCTATGGTTTGCTCAAAACCTCGTGCATGAGCCAGAAGGTGATTGGAACAATGTTCTGTTGACGAACTTTGTTTGGCGATGAGCAAACACTGCATTCTAGCATAAGATCCTCATCCCATCTGTGAAACATGGTGGTGGTAGTATCATGGTTTGGCCTGCTTTGCTGCCTCTGGACCAGGACAGCTTGCAGTCATTGATGGAACTCTGAGTTGTACCAGTAAATTCTACAGGAGAATGTCAAGGTATCTGTCTGTGAACTGAAGCTCAACAGAAAGTGGGTCATACAGCAAGACAATGATCCTATCACACAAGTTGTTCTACCAAAGAACGGTTAGAGCGGCAGAAAGATAATGTTTTGGAACGGCAGAGTCGAAGTCCTGATCTTAATCCTATAGAAATGTTGCAGAAGGACCTGAAGCAAACTGTCTGTGCAGAGAAGTCCACCAGCATCCCTGACTGGAGACTGTTCTGTAAGGAGGAATGGGCTAAAATTCCTCCAAGCTGATGAGCAGGGCTGATAAACAGTAACTGGAAACGTTTGGTCACAACAGTTAGTGAAAGCAAAGGGTTCTCATACCTTAGCCTCACACAAATATGTAAGATTGGACCATTTTCCCCTCAAACAATAAATGTTAAGTTGAATGTTTTTGTCTCATTTGTTTAATTGAGTTCACTTTCTCTACTTGTAGGACTTGAATGAAAATCAGAACACGTTTTAGGGATATATGCAGAAAGGGTTCAGTATAACGTTACGAAGGACCACCCCCCCCCCCCCCCCATTATAAAAGCTGGTAAGTCTTACGGTTATGTTGAAAATCTGAATTTGACTTCATCACTACTGGTCACTCACCCCGTCCACAGTACGGCTGTCCTGGGACAAACTCGGCAGCATTCACCCAGTCTTGCGCCCCTGGGCCCGGTGTCGGCCCACTGGGTTCTGGGTCTGACTGGCCGGCCAGCGAGGCGGAGGGCAGCGGCAGCGTCTGGGTTGTTGGCAGCTCCTCATTCTTTGCTGGTTTACAGTGTTCAAACCTGAAGAAGCACACGTGGTCAGTTACAGTACAGGAGAGCACTATGATCGAAAACATGGTTTGAAGAGTGTGAATATGTGTGAGGTGGCAAGGCTCGCTAGTCTGCTGAGGTGATTTTAGTTTATTGTAAATATCCTCCACAGACTCTATGGGTGAATGAATAATGTAAATAAGGGAGAAGGAAAGAGATTTATACAGAGCCAGAAGAAGGAAAGTAGCAATGTTGTTTAGTATGTAGGCCAATAAGAACTAAATACATGTAAGAAGATAAATAGAGAGAATATTAACAAGGTTTCTGTTAGACTTTAACATCTGGGAGAAGCATTAAACATGGGGGATTTTTTTTGGTTGTAAAGGCTCAACAGATGACTAAAACTCTAACATATGGGTCTGTTCAGCCTGGTCACACTCTTCTATCAGTAAGGATGTCAAACTTCAAATGTGTGTAAATACAGACAGACACAATAGATCTCTGGCACCTGTTCAGTGTTTGTGCCAGTAAGCTTGTTATTTATAGTGCAATGGGACTGAAGTCTGCATGACCTTCACCATGTTCACTTTGTTGGAAGAACTGTACACTGTTTGAGTTTGATAAAAACATCTGTCAAAGTGAACGCTGTATCTCCAATGATTCCTTCAAAAAAACAAACAAAAAAAAAAACAAGAATATTTCGGTTTTTCTTTTCCTGTAAATAATAAGCATGTAAGTGGAATGTAAACTTCCAGGACAGACACACACAGACACACACACACACACAGACTGAAAACAGGCTGATAGGAGGAGGATAGACTATTGCCTAAATAAAACATCAAAAAGGAAAAACACACACTAGAAGCCATCACTGCACATGTATTTTATATGATAATATTGAGAAATGGTATGGAAAATAACCAGAGTAGAATGTATGTTTTTGTCAAATGGAGCAAAAATGAATACTTGGCAAAAAGTAACAAAATCACACAAAAATCTCAGCAGAAAATATAGTAAATAAAATAAATATTGAAATAATTATGATTTAAAAAAAGGTATAGATAACGCAGTATTAATAGTATGGCAAAAAAAATCTCTGCTGTCTCATGGTATAAATCACACAACCCTCAATCACAGAGTTTTTAATATATAGTTTTTAATATATAGCCTAATATGTTTGGTGATTTCTATACAACATATTTGCTTGAACAAATGTGTTGTCTTGTTATTTAGTTAGCAGCTTGTCTGTGTGGTCCATCACTTTCATTGTCTAAATGACAAACACCACAGGCAGCAGATTACATCAGCTGCTCATCATGATTACAGTGAACTGTAGGAGTAACTTGACAACAGGTCACAACTTAAACTATTGGCTGCTGTGTGTTGAGAGCGCTCTCTGCAAGCCAGTGTGTGTACCCTGCCAGAGACAGACTGTTCTTTCAACACTGTGATAAAAGGTAAGAAGCCAAACTGCTGTCACCTCAGCTGTACTCCGCTGTGTGTGGACGCAGTTGTCATAGTGGAGCGCCTTTACACACTTTTCTAACAAGTTAGTGCATACATACAGCAACATGTTGGTCTCAGTCCAGCCGTGTTACCAGTGAGGACACAGCAGATATTCTGTTTGGAGTATAGTGTGACAGGATTAGGGGTCCAGTAAGGGTCTGGATGGTACAAGATCCTTTTAAACTGGACCTCTGAAAACATTTCATTTAGAGCCCGACTGAAATATTGGTCAGTCAATATTATCAGCCCATATTGGCCTATCACAGATATCAGTTTTGTTATTTTTTTTATATATACATATACATATACATATACATATACATATATATACATATATATATATATATACATATATATATATATATATATATATATATATATATATATATATATATATATATATGTACATGTGTTTTTTTTTTATTTACAGTTATTAAAATCTCAGTTACTCTTTCAGTGCACTCATGTCATTTTATACAATTAAGTCATTGTTAAACTGTAAGATAATATGTCTCCATTACATATCTTTGTCACATTTGAGAGATCACTACAAAAAAAATTATATATTGGAGATTTTTGTAAATCCAAAACCCAAAACTCCACTATGAGACAGGCTCTAATGTCATCTGTCACTCAGTTGTATCCACAGTGCTGCAGCGTTGTCAGTCATCCTCAGGTTGAAGAAATGCAGTGTAAACATGGAAGTTGTAGGTTTGCATTCATCAGTGAACAGGGCCTGTCTCTAAGAAGTTACTTTACTCCATCACACTGGCTCCATTTGTGTTTGTCTGGGAGCTCTTTGCTTATGCACCATGTTTGTCATGTGATGTTTGTCACAAACTTGTCATTTGTTGATTCAACTTGGGAGAAATAAGGAGGACTTAGATGCAGCTGATCTCCCTGCTGATACAAATACAGAGTATCATTGAAAGAACCACATTCTATAAATGTGTGAATCCAAATGGCATTATTATTATTAATAATAATAATAATAATAATAATAATAATAATAATAATAATAATAATAATAATAATAATAATAATAATAATAATAATAATAACTATATGATTAATGGTACAGCCTTAACAACTGTATATCCTCCACATGGAGCTGTAAACAGTCAATTCCTTAGCTACAATACAGCATGACTCACAGGCCATGACAGCCCTAACTCTCCTCCAGCCTCCTCCATGATGGCCAGCTCCATCACAACACACAGTTAACCAGTGTGTTCCCAGAAAGCCACTGGAGCGCTGGGCGAGCAAGGAGGGGAGAGTGTGTGTGTGTGTGTGTGTGTGGGGGGGCTGCTGGAGCCATGCATACATAAATAAGAGAGGAGGGTGCTGCTGCAGCAGAGTGAACCTGGGGAACCCAGCAACAGCAGAAGAGGAGGAGGAGGAGGAGGGGGGGCAGCTCAGAGAAAGAGAACAGGAGGGAAACAGAGAGCGTTATGCAATTGCCATGCAGGCTGCAGTGCACTCGGTCTGGCCCTGGGGGCTGCAGGAGAGAGAGCGAGCGAGCGAGAGAGAGAGAGACAGAGCCCACCACAATAGACAGGGCCTAGAGAATTCAACCATAATAAACCCCCACAGCGAGAGCCTTTCTCTAGACTCTTCATACAGGGGGGTACAGAGCCCCACGGGGTCACAGAAATAATGAGGACACCCTCCTTACTGCAGATCCATCACAAGGATGGAGGAATGTGACTTATTAACACAACAACGACAACAACAACAACAGCAGCAGCAGCTCAGTGTTATATACTCTCAACTCGTGGCTTCCTACAGGCAGTGGAGCAGCCATTCAGGAAAACAGATCCAGTATGTGTGGCTGGTTAGTGTCTCACTAACTATATGGATGCTCCTGAAGCCAGACATCCCGCAGACAGTGTCTGTACGGGCTGCTGCTGCTGCTGTCTGGGTACATTCAAGCTTGATAACAGACTGGGGGCCTAATCTGCTTCTCAAAAGGACCAAACCACTGCATGTTAAAGCCCTTTACAACATATGTATACTGATGACCACTTCTCAAAGCATGCTGCAGGGGGGTTTCTTTCTTTCTTTCTTTTTTTTTTTTTTTAAGAAAGCCACTGATTGACATTCATTCATGTCTATTGGGAAAAGCAGCTTGCTGAGACAAGTTGCTTCTAGAAATCCATCAGTGTAGATTGTGAAATGAACAGAAAGCAGTGGAAGAAAAGTCAGACACAATAGCAGGCTGATAAGAGGAAGGAATGTTTCCAAATGTGCTACGTTCATTAACATAGAAAAGATATGAAGGAGATACTCCATGCCATATATAGCCTGGTTATGAAACTGAACATACTAGCTGTAGAAAACCTGAAGCCACTTGATTAAAATGTGTTAGCATAATGTAATATTTTGCTAATGTGTGTGGATTAAAAAGATTTTCTTTTGAATGTGTAACTGAATGCAATGGTGGGAAATCATATGACTAACTAGCCACCACTCTCACATAGCCCCCTTATCTTTGTGAGAATAAAGACCGCATATGGGAAAAGAAGAGTGTGGCATGATTGTCATTCATTCCATTGTGATTACTTAGTTCACCAATTTACACGTCTCTACTATCTCATTTTCAGAAAAAAAAGGGAATGGAAATAAAACAAAGTAAAGAGTGTTAAATACTACAGCATGCTTTAAAAAGGGTCAGCAGTAAGTCATGTAGAGCAGAGACAAATAGTCAATCAATAGATGATAATTGACAATCCTGATAATTCATTAGACATTCAAGTTGATTTTTAATAAAAATGCTGTGCAGTTTCCTCAAATTAACATTTATTGGTTCTCATATATATTTATTAAGATGGATTACAGATTAATTCAATTTAATTAAAGTAATTAAAGTAGTTAGTTAGAGCCCTAAAGTAATGCAAAGACAAAACAGCACTGAAAATTTGTCCAAAAGAATATTTTCATATTCAAAACATAATCAACCAAGTGTCCATGTGTGGACTACAGTTGTCATCCTTTGTTAGCTCAACAAAAGGCCAGAAGGAAGCTCACACCGGCTGGCATACTGAACACACACCAGCTCCACACACACACACACACACACACACACACACACACAAGCTCCCCACACACACACACACACACACACACACAGGACAACAACATGAATGAATATTTGAAAAATCCATGATTTCATCATGCAGAGTTGTTACAGAGAACTATGGTTCTAGTTCCTGGGAGCTATGTGGAGGTGCCATAGACAGACACAGACAGACACAGACAGACAGACACGCGCGCACACACACACACACACACACACACACACACACACACACACACACACAAAACAACATGTTGACGTTAGAAAGCAGCAGGTCTCAGGTGTCAGATCTACTTGAAGAGCTGACTGCAACACTTGTGAGAGGCCCTGCCAGCAAAGCTGCTGTGCTGTCATTTGGCTGAGAACACAGCCAGTTTTAGAAAGGAAGTTCAACTGACAACTGGGAGCGATTTTAAAGATGTGGCAGCTGACTCTGAACATGGCAGCTGAATACAAACATGCAAGCATTAAAAAAAAAAAAAAAAAAAGTACATCTACAGTAAACTAATTTTTGTATTTGGCATAAATTCCCATATTACAACAACTTTGATTTTAGTTTAGTCTTTACCTGCAACGGTCCCCAAACACACAGTTTCCCTTCTGAAAGAACTTGCAAATCATAGCTGCAGGTTTGCTGTTGGTCAGATCATGGGAATATCGACAGTTGTCTCCTTCTTTGCAAAGACCATGCATGAAATATCTGGAAATACAAAAGAGTAAGTAACATTAGTAGGTGGTGTGTTCACAGCCATAGGTTGAGCATGCTTTCATTTAAAATGGTGAAGAAAATTTCAATTCGTTTTCAAAGCGGCATGTCAGAGTTAACGTTGTCGATTTAGAAGAGCAGAACAATCCGCTGAGATATTAGTCAGGTAACTGAACGTCGTCTTTCACTTTCACTGTTCACGCCTTCAAGCTAATCTTAGCACGACAAACAATTCAAACCCATAACGTCAAGCTAATCAAGTCTGGATGTGGCAACTAGCAGGTGCTGTGACTGTAATGACGTTCAAACTCAGCAACCAGGAAAAACTCACCAGATTTTAACGTTGGTTAGTTTTAAAGAGAAAGTGTGTTGAGTGTCTCTGTACAGCTAGTTAACATTAGCGTCATTGTTTTATCACTTTGCTTTCTGACAGTTGTTTTCTTTTGTGTGATATATTGTTTGTTAATGCTAGTCGGGTTAACAGCTCAAAACGTAGCAAGCAAACTGGCCGCTAACGTAGCGAAGCGGTCTCTATGTGACTGAACATAACAACACAGGAGTCCACAGCTAGCTAGCCGAGCCTCACAAGTCGCTGTTGTCAGCCGTTCGTCAGCCGCCGAACCACCGCTATTTTGATATCAAACGATAGGAAATATCACCATCTTCGATATTTAAATGCAGGTTGGTCTTGTCTTACCTGCAGGTTACGTGTTTGGTCCAACCTCCCGTTACTGATGAAGCCGCTGTAGACGCTGCTGCTGCCTCCGCCATTGCTGTTTATGTTGAGAAGCTACAGCCGGATGTTCCGGACAGCTCCGCTACTGCTCGGCTTTTTTCGTGTATGTACGGTTCAAGTCGAAGTTTACCGAAAAACATCCCGCTGCGCTCTGTCCACTGCGAGGCACCATTGCCACATGCACAGATACACACACACACACACACACACACACACACACACACACACACACACACACACACACACAGACACACACACACACACACACACACACACCTACAATAACATAAGAAAATACTGCCACTGCATTATAGCTACTGGTGTCTATATGCAATACATTAAAAGTGCAACATCCCTTTGTATTCTCAAAATTTTACCCCAATTGTTTTATTTGTAAGTTTTTGCCATTTTTGCATTTTTAAGTATAAAGTAAAAAAAAATAATAATGCAAATTTAGGCCTACAGTCTGGATGAAAAAGAAAATGGAAAATGATTCTTAACAAGTGTTGTTAAGGAACAATAAACTATAGCTGAGCTATTTCTGACCCCTCACAGTGTGTGTGAGTGTGTGTGTGTGTGTGTGTGTGTGTGTGTGTGTGTGTGTGTGTGTGTGTATTTGTATTTGTATCTGTATTTGTTGAGGCAGCAAAATTATTTGTATTTGTATTTGAATAAAGGTAGAAAGAGGCTTAAAAAACCTTAAAAACCTGTTTTAGTTTTTATTATGCTTTAATTTAAGAAAATTAAAATGTTGCAATAAGAGTTAATGAATAAACTTACAAAGAAAGTCTCCACACCAGGTCTTGAACTGGAGTCTCCCAGATCATAGCATGTAGGGAAGAACTTCAAAGGTGATTCTTGCTTTGCACCTTTCATTTATGGCCCTTTTTTTTTTACAACTTAACTTTGTGGAAAGGAGAAGCGGGACAACAGGTTATGGAGAGTCCCTTGGGAGCACTTTGTGTGTGTCAGTAGCTCAGCTTTATCTCTGGGGAACACCATGAACTCTAGGAGTGATGTACAAATAAGGAAATGTGTGTCATGTAGCAGGTGGATGTGACTCTCCTCATTGAGATCTGCTGATAGATGTAACAGCAGAGCAGAGGAGAGATAGATGTAACCGTTTGTAAGGGTAAGGGTTTTTTTTTCTTCTTCCTGAAAACAAATAATTAAATAAAATATTTACATGAAACAAATATTTGTAAAAAGAAAAAAAAACACTTTTGTGCTCTGCAGAATAATAACACCCCTAGTTTTTGTGTGTGTGTCTGTGTGTCTCTCTCTGTGAGTGAGAGACACACATTTCCTGAACAAAACAGAGATGGTGGATGTGTGTGATTTGTGATACTATGTTCTTGAGAACTGACCTAAACAAGGTCATTTTTTTTTCATGCACTCTGCCAGACCCAGTGGTGGCTCCGTTTGTACAGACTTCTGTTGCAGGCCAATTGTTCAAACCCACAGCAGTTTACTTTAAACTCTGGTGGAGTAGTCACATTTGCTAAATATTACTGGGTGTTGGTCCAGTTCATATGAATTGATTCCACATACACTGAACCAATATGAAAGAGAAAAGGATTTATTGCGCACTGCAAAGCAGATCCGGACTTCCCTACATTTCTGAAATATCATTGTATCATACATCAACAGGCTATAAGCGCAAAAGTTATGAGATGTCATGGCGCCTGTTGTTAAGATCATCAACTCCATTCGAGCAAAGGCAAAGCAACACCGGAGCTTCAAGCTGTTCCTGGGGGAATGCTCTGCAGAGTACGGGGATCTCCTGCTCCACACTGAGGTCAGATGGCTCAGTCGCGGTAAGATACTGCAGCGCTTTCTGTCCCTGCTGGGTGAGATCAAGGCTTCTATGGAAACGAGGGAGGAAGACACCACCCTATTAACTGATGCAGAGTGGCTACACGATCTTGCTTTTCTGACAGATGTAACGGAGAAAATTAACCACCTGAACTTACAGTTACAAGGCAAAGGTAAAAACATATCTGACATGATCAGTGCTGTTAAGGCGTTTACTGCAAAACTGTCATTGTACATTCTGCAAGTTAAAAACAAAAGGTTTCAGCACTTCCCCTCTGTCTCAAAGATGTTGAAAAGTCACACAGGCACAGCTAGTGTTTTAAATGTTTCCAAGTAGTGATCTCTTAGCAAGGCTTGGACAGGAGTTTGCAGACAGATTCAGTGACTTTGAGAAACTTGAGCCCTGTGTGACATTTATGGCCAACCCTTTCATGAATGTGGACATCAGTTAGATTTCAGGACAAATGGCTGAACTTTTTTGTGTTGATCCTGTAGAAATGGAAATTGAAGATATAAACCTTCAAAATAAAGTGCAACTTAAGTCCCAGCAGCATTCTGAGCATTTCTGGAGCTTGGTAGAACCAGCTAACTACAAGAATCTTCACCAAGCAGCTCTGAAAATGTGTGCTTTGTTCGGGTCTACATACCTATGTGAGTCAGCATTTTCTGACATGAATGTCATGAAATCAAAGTTCAGAACAAGACTGACGGATGAACATTTAAATGACTCCCTAAGAGTGAACCTAAGTGGCTACACTCCACCATACACCTCCCTTGCTGACTCCATGCAGTGTCAGTCATCTCACTAAATACACACACATATCTGGACATGAGAGACTGTGAGTACTATTGTGAAGTGATACAATGACATGTGGATGGATGACAAAATGACATGTGGATAAGTAACAGTATCTGTGTATTTGTAATTGCATTATTTTGTTTTGACAGCATTCAACTTTTCAGTTAATAATGTGAGATACACCTAAAAGAAATGCATACAGAAATACTAAATGCAGGTGAAATAAATGTTTTTTGTGATGGTTTAATGCAAAATGTGAGTTGTGGACACCAGCATTCAGTTAATGTCCAGGCAAATAAGCTTATTCAGTTTATTTGGGTTGAAATAAGCTATGAGAATAAATGTATCAAAAATGAGTAGCTCTCCACCATTTTCATTTTGTTAAAGTAGCTCTCAGAGGAAAACAGGTTGGAGACCCCTGTCATGAAGGTACAGCTCTTCATTCATGTCATGAGAAGGTGTGTGTGTGTGTTAATAGAGGAGATGGCTCACTGTGTTTTGTGTCTTAATCTCATTTTAAGGAAGTGACACTGGAAATCCTGACCCTTGCCCATGATTGCATAAAGACTTATTTCCTCCATTTAGAAGTTTTACAAAATACACATTTTACAGTTGAATTTCCAAAATGACCATAGAGTTGAATCAACATTGGGACCTTCAGGATGTATTATGGTAATGTTGATTAGACTATGTGACAGTTTTTGCTCCTATTAATTCATGGGAACTGAGTGTAAAACACTGGAACTTCAGTTCAACTGTGCTACCCATTCACGGTGGAAATTCGCACACAGGAATTTGTAAGCCACACAACTCCCACTGTGACAGCATGTTGCTTAGATCCCAGGAGTCAATATACTGTAAACATCTATCAGGCTGCGCAGCACAAGACTAATAACTTAAAGCAAAGCAAACACAGCAGGTAGCAGGTGTTCATCGCTGCCTTTGTCTCTGCCACCTCCAGGATTTCAATGGTGCCGTTTGAAAGTGGAAGAACCATTCATTTGAGCAAAGTGTGTGTTTTGGTGTATGATACCACAACACTGTACCCCATATTGTTCAGACTCTCATCACCTGAGCAGACATCCTGTGCTCTAGGTTGGTCTCCATGGGGACAACACGTCAGTTATGTCAATGCACGAAGATCCAGTGGTAAAGACTTTGTATCTCTTTGGCCATGCGGAGGATATGAGTGTGTGTGTGTGTGTGATCAAACAGTGAATCTACAACAACTCTGTCTGTCAATTGGCTAATCTGTTTGAGTGTAGCCTCTGTACAAATAATGAGTGAGCCCAGGAGTGGCTTATTTACAGAGGATAAATAAAGAAGACGAGAAAGATTTTCCAAGGTTACTAAGTGAGAGACAATAAGGGGATATAATCCTGTTAATATTTCTGAGCATACAAAGTGGTTTAATTACTACGGATACTGCCACACTGATCAAAGGTCTCTAAGAAGCAAGCTTATTGAGACCTACTGTGTATGACAAGTGTGACTTCACTTCTTTTCTTGCTCACTGTATTCCAGAAGCAGTGATCCTGTGTGTGAATGCATGTTATGTCTCTACTAAGATACTGCCCACTACAAGTATCTCACTGTTATCTTTCTATTGTTTCTGGACACCCAGTAATTAATATCATTAATACATTTTACCAGCTTGTTTATAAGATTGAGATCATTGGGGGAGAGAAACACGCAGCATGTGGGTCACCCATATATCATTTATATGACATATTACTGTATGTTTCTTTATAATGTTGCCAACAGAGGTGTTGTAATGTAACCAAGGCCATTTCCTCAGGTTTTGATCTTTTGATGTACTTGTGCTTGATGTACAATAATCTGAGGGTCTTCCTGTTTACATCGTTGTCATGACTGCATACGCTCGCTTTTGCACTCTTGAGCTCACAGTCACTCGAGGCATTTGAATAGAGCCAAGTGCATGATACTGTGCAAAAGCTTCATTTTGGAAACAGAATACTGTGAAATTTAAAGTCACCCACCCACACACACACACACACACACACACACACACACACACAGCATAACAGAGCCACCACATCCCTTCACTGTAGGCGTCAAACATTCAGACCTGTACTGGTTTTTCCTTTAATTTGTCACTCGTCTATATATTGACAATGAGGGGGTTTCTAGACAATTTCCGGAAGTGCTTGTCATCCAATCACCAAAAAAAAAAAAAAAAAATGCAAATCTTACAGAAATCTCCAAGTTTTTGATACCAAATCAGAGCATGGATTTTTCTGTGGTGTTGCTCAAGGTCTTGGTGTGTTAATGGGGTATTTTGGAGGGATTTATAACCATTTTTAACACTTCTCAAATGGTCAGAAATTGTTGAATTTTGCACCAAATCTGTGTAACAAATGGTGTCAACACAGAAATTGCTGCAACAACTTCTGAGACATAACTAAGCATGGGGATGGCCATCATATATTTTCATCACAATGTTCTAAGCCCTTATACACTCTAAACTTTCAAACATTGGATGGGCACCTAACCAAAACAGAATGCCTTTTACAAATTCATGACTAGAAAAACTTGACACACAGTGTTGAGCTACAACTCAAACTCAAACTTCAATTAATTTTCAGGTTCCCAGCTTTTGGATGTTCACTTCTATGTGGCATATACTGTTGACCTGCTATCTCCCCCTAAAGATCCCCTGTCCCCCCCCAAAAAAGTCTGTGGTAGGTGGGAGAGGAAGAGGTTAAGACACACCTGAAAATTGTGAACTTCTCCTTTCCGTATGTGTGGTCAGTTGTTGCTGATAATCACTGGCCTGGTTTTCACTGCAGGCACTTGTAATGTGTATCCAGAATGGTACTTTTGTTTCCACTGCTCTCTGCCCACTTTGGTGGCAATTTCCTGGAAGCATGTTTGGGCACTGCTCAGGAGATGATACATAATGGAACTTCCAGGTACTGTCAGGGGTTTGACACAGTGCTGTCCATCATGATTGGTGAAAGTGAATGTTTGGGAAAACAGACCTTGACACTACACTGGCCCTGCCATTGCCTTGGATTCTCCATTAGTATTATGTCTCATATTCATGTAAATCTGACAGAAAATCAACAATATTAGATCTCAAACTGATCAAACACTTACTTCACTTGACAACCAAAGAGACCATAAACAAGATTGGTCCCACTGCTGCCTTCTTAATGAAGTACATCTGAAACATTACAGATATACTTCATTAAGTATCCCATCAAGACAGGCTCAGACTGACAGCACACTGATGTGGTTCCACTTCCACTTCACTTTAATATCTGCAGCAGGTCTTCCATCCACTGAGCCCTCAGCTTGGATGTGCTATGTTGCTTGGAGGCAGAGAGACAAACAAAATATCAATAATTGCAAGTAGAAAGTTAAGCAAAAATACAAGCACCACTAAAGTCTAATAAGAGTTTAAAATGTTTAATGCAACACAGTATTGCCTGCACAGATGTTGATTGCATAAATGTCATTATTTCTGGATGAATAATTACTGTATATTCTGCTGCTAAACATGCATGGCTCTGAGAAAGAAAAAACAGTGGTGTGTATGTCAAGGTGTGGCAGATCAGGAGACTAAACACGTCACTGCAGGACATTTCGGGGGCAGGGTGTGGCAAGGGTTTGGAGCATATATATATATGCAACCTCAAAGCCGGAGACTTTTACTTGAAGACAGTTGAAGGTTACTTGTAGAAAATTCAATGGAGAAATATTTTTTTATCATCCACATAGCCTGCCTGCATTTTCAATCTGCAGAGTCAGGTATGAGAAATGAGAATGGCTGGAGCAGCATCCCTCACCCTTCTCCTCTGCCTGCAGACACTGGGAGAAAGACGTCCACCCTGTCTGATGACAGACAAGAGTATGCCTTTGATGCTGGAGCAACACAGGGAAGAGATATGGGTCCATTGCATGGAGCTTTCAGAGGGTTCCCCAGAAGAAAAAACATCAAACTGGCCAAAATGCATCAAACGCATTTTGGCCAGTTTAACTCAGACACAGTGAGTGCTGATGATCATTGATAACTTTCAACTAGAAATTGTTAATACAGAGCGAAGCAGCAGGGGACAGTGACAATAAAAGGTCTGCTCACCTACATTGCAAAAACTAGACCTGTAAGCAGGTATATCAGGGTTTGTTGTTCAGACAAAACAAGTCATTTGAACATGTTAACTTTATACACTGAAAAATCAATAGATTATTAAAGAAAATAACTAGAAGATCTGGCAGATACAGCTGGTTTACTGGCCTGTGTGATTTTGTGAAATATATAAACCCAGCACTTGTTGCACCACTCCACCAATGTCTTGTGCATCATTTTATACACGTTTCACTACAATGTGACATACTTGGTATCTTTGGAACCGTCAGGAAAATGATGTTTTTGGAGTTTGAAGAAAGCTCGGCAGCAGAGTGTGAATCTGTGTTCACTGACAAACTGTCCAACTTCCTGCTATAATGACAGTTATTGCTGTACATTTAAGTTAAACTGAAGTCAATCAATCACATTTATGACTTCCTAACACCAGATTATGAGCTTTCATATGAAATTACTGTTGTTCCCAGTTCTATGCCAGTATTATATGCCAATAAAATTTTAACAATGTGTTTTTTTTCCGTCAGCATGGCTGTAGTGGAATCCAAGCCAAGAGCTGCAATTCTCCTCTACACTGCTCTGGGTGTTTAGGACTTTACACCTGTAATGTGACTATGGGGAAGTGCCAGCTGAAGGGCCTGTCACAACAAACAGGTACTCGCTTTACATGTATCACATTTACTGTGATGTGGTTGTCTTAATTATTGAATTTTAAAAAATGGTCAGTTATGGTTGTAATTAAACTAAATTTTGGAATGTTATGTAGAAAAAGTTCAAATATATTACACAAGCCTGATCTGAAGAAATATGGTTAAGCCAAAATTGTGACTTAACCCTAACCTGAATAATATTGAACATTTTGATGGTATGTGATGCAAATAAAAAAATGATATAGTGTAAGGCCACCAATTTACATAAAAAAAGTCATAATGCCTATAACAGCATATACACTAAATACACATAGAGTCTATTCAAATAGACAAAAAGAGTTCCTGTAATGGTTATGGTGAAAGGATAGTGAAGCCTATAGTGAAGCCGCTATAACCACTAACAGGGGAAGTGAAATGAAGCACATACGTTAAATCAATACTGGATTGCATTGTTCTAAAAGTTTTTTTTTCTGTTGTCATCACAGATAAATTCCATCAGACCCTGCGGGATTTCTAATCAGCACCCTGCCCTCCAGCATGCTCCAGACATTTACTTTCATTTACAGTATTAATGACCATCACATGTTATGTTAGCTCATATTACTGAAACAAATACAATATCTTATGATTACGGTAACTCACACTCAGTTTACCTGCATGTCCTGCGGATCAGAACATAGACCATTTCATGTGACTTTGGTTTGAGTTACCTGCAGGACGTTATGGGGCTGAACACTGTCTAATTCTGTTTTGATCATTATTTTTCATCTGTTTTTAATTTTTTTTGATTCAGTGTGTGTTTGACAACTTTCATTGTGTTTAATAAATAATTTTATTCTATACAACTGTCTTGTACTTAGTACTTCAGTAGTTTCACTTCTATGTTTAGTCCTTTTAATAGGAGTGATTTCTTCTTTTATGCACCATGATGAACACTGGAGAAGACTGTAAGACCTTTAGGTTGAGTAGTTATGAGCTATTGTGGATTTGAACCTTGTAAAGTATTATGATGATATACCTATAATACAATATGGCAGTGTACTACATTAAGAAAGCTTGTTGCAACTCTTACAGTGTATTATATATGTGTCAGAATGTGCCATGCATGGCATGGGCTTTATACAGAGTGTTACCTAATTTGCTTTTGTCAGATAGAAGCCAATTCAAATACTCTAAATGTGATATATGATGATGATGGTCATGAATGTTTTTCTCTTTATTCTGTCTGACAAATAAAAGTGTGAATAAATCAATTTAGGAATGTCATGCATTTCAATTGTTTTCGACTTTTTGTCATATGCTTCTCTGTGTGAAGACATCTTTCACTTGTTGTCTTCACTTGATCCAGATCCATCCAACTATTTGGATGGGAAGACAACAACAGTGGTTATATTATCTCTTATCTGTTATGTTATATACTCTTACTCTATTTCTTTTCTCTACAACAAAGAGTGCCATATATTCAACTCTTCACTGCAACTACTCACAAAATTCACCCCTTTAAATTGACTTCATCTGTCTTTTATATTTGTTCTTAGCCTCAATCCAAACATCCCCTTTCACAGTTTTAGCAGAATATTTATACTTATGTGATACCAAAGAGAAATGAGGAATAAGGGAACACAGAAATAAGGAATTGAAAAGAGAAAAAAAAGAGGAACAGAACTTTACAGGTTGATGTATAGCCCTTTAGAACAGAGAAGATAAAAATCAGAGCGCAGGGCACACAGCTCAGACCTGAGCTCCACACTCCTCCACTTTTACATTTTCTTCATTACTTTTGAAAACTTATGCTTCTGAAGCCATGTTCACTGAAAGGTAAAGAACCACTATTTTTCCATTTTGGTATACTGATTCTAAAGTGTTTGGTACATGTTCAAAATGAATCATTACAACAAATGAACACGCACAGCTACCCAAGCAGTTAACTTTAACTCATTTATTTAATTTATTTCGGTTTTTCAGCACAATTGCAGCTTTGCTGATTGGGACTAGTGCTGTCATCTCCCTGCTGACACCTCAATGCCTGGCTGTAAAGGAAGACGATGAGGGATTTGAGCGGTGTGTCTCATCGAGGCATAGAATGAAAGACCTCTCCTATCAAAATCTAACAGACGTTCCTTTAAATCTTCCCAATGACACGGAGTATTTGGATGTTTCTCACAACTCCATCCAAAGACTGAACGGACCTTCGTTTTCAAGACTGTCTCGGCTCTGTTTCCTGAAGGTAACTCACTGTGGACTGCAGGAAATTTCTCCCAGTGTCTTTGATCACATACCAGCAATTCAAGTTCTCAATATATCTTACAATAAGTTGACTGTCATCCCTGATATTTCATTGAAAAAATTGAAAATCTTTGATTTGGCTAACAATCTCTACGAGAGCTATCGATTGCCAATGTCATTTCAAACCCTTCAAAATCTAGATGTCCTTTCATTAGGAAGTACAGCTGCTCTGTCAGTCAACTACAATGACTTTGAGCCCCTGATGAATGTCTCTTTGCAACATCTGCTTCTGGGAGCAGGAATTCAGTGGCAAAACTATGATTCTGGGGCTCTTGGAAAATTGAAGTCTCTCCATAAGATGTCCCTTTTTGCATCTTTCTGTGGGTGTTTCAGTATGTTTGAGAACCTCCTCGGGGACTTGAATGTGACAGGAACAACAGAATTGAGATTCATCAGCATATTCCCTGATGACTGCAATGTGACGGATGACCCTTTTAAGAAGCTGAGAGCAATGCCGTTCATACACGATCTCACCATAGAGAACACCTGGATAAACAGTTCCTTTATGGAGCTGTTGCTGAAGAATGTGTGGCTCTCCTCCCTTCGTGACCTCTCATTTGTCAATATCACTTATAATGAAGATACACCAGATGGGTTTCAGTTTCGCACCATTAATCAAACAATCAAACTTCGCTCTATTACTTTTGATCATGTGAATCATTATCAATACAGGTACCCCACAATTAACATGAGCTTTGAGGCCATCTCAAATCTTACCTATTTAAAGTTCTCTGGGACTGGATTGAACATTTTACCCTGCAAACTGCTATCTGCCTTGCCGTCGCTGGACACCCTGGATCTATCAGATAACCTCTTGACAGAATCAGGCTTCTGGTGGCATACATGTTCATACACCTCCGTCTTCCCCAAACTGAGGCAGCTGTTTTTGAGCAAGAACCGCTTCTGGAGTCTGTCTTATATCTCAGAGCAGATGCATCAGATGAAGACGTTGGCGTCTCTTGACCTCAGCTACAACTCCATCTCCTTGGATGGAGACTGTTCTTGGCCTGCTCAGCTGACTGAGCTCAGCCTGGGGAATAACAACCTGGGCAACAGTGTTTTTAAATACCTTTCGCCAAACTTTGAGAAGATTGACTTGTCAAAGACGGGAATAACGGCCATAACGCAAGAGGATCTGTCTCGTTTTCCCAGACTGACACACCTCCAACTCAGCTCCAACAGCATTCAGGTTATCCCTGCGCTTCTCGACGCCCCGGCTTTGCTCAGTCTCTTTGTAGACCAGAATGCTATCACATCTCTATCCAGAGAGGTTTTGAAAGGATTTCCCAGGCTTCAGACCCTCAAGGCTGGACTCAACCCATTTGTCTGCTCATGTGACTCGTACTGGTTCATCACCACTTTCAACAAGTCTTTGCTCCCTGACTGGCCCTTGGATTATACATGCAGTACCCCACCACTGTTTGCAGGCGTGTCACTGTCAGAGTACAAAACCAGTGAACTGTCATGTGAGATGTGGCTCCAAGCTGCTGTTGCTTTGCCTGTGATAATAGTCATATCTACAATTATAGGTCTGATTTTCTATAAATATGATGGACTGTGGTATGCAAAGATGTTATGGGTGTGGATTAGGATGAAGAAGAGAAACAAGAAACGGTCCAACCTGTTGAAGAATGAGTCGTTTTCTTATCATGCATTCATCTCCTACAGTCATCAGGACTCTGGCTGGGTGGACAGCCGGCTGGTACCCTCTTTGGAAGATGCCGGGTTTTCGCTCTGCGTTCACGAGCGTGACTTTGTCCCTGGTGACTGGATCATAGACAACATTATCAACTGTGTGGAGGCCAGCTACAAAACGCTGTTCGTCCTTTCCAAACATTTTGTCCAGAGCGAATGGTGCAACTATGAGCTCTTCTTTGCCCAGCACAGAGCCATCAGCATCCAGCAGGACTCTTTGGTTTTCATCTTACTGGAGCCCATTCCAACCGACAGTCTGCCCAAGAAGTTCTTAAGACTTCGAAGTTTACTGAGGCAACAGACGTACCTCGAGTGGCCGAAAGATGAACGGAAGCAGCAGGTTTTCTGGGCAAGTCTTAGATCCATGCTGCATGTGGCAGACAAGTCCATGGTTCTGAAGAATGTGGCTTTGGCAATTTCAGATACAGCGCCTCTGATTACAGACCAGGTTTAACACTTGAAGTAATCCATGCTAAATTGATAATTGATTTATTTATTGATCTGGACAGTGTGCAGTTTGAAACAGTAAAGATGCACTGCACCAGAGTTAGCTCGAGGCTAGTTTGCATCTGTTGTCCCTGACAACAGCACAACAACAAACAGTACAAAGCAACAAAACAAAACAAACAAACAAAACACACACAGAGCACACCATATAAAATATATCACATACACCCACAACATCAATGTTATCTTCCACAAATTAAGATGACACATCTGGTTCTGCATGATCTCACCTGATTATCTATAATTACTGTGCATGTTATATTTTGAGGAGTTATAAATACAGTGTGACCAGTCACTTATGATTCTGTTAGAACAATTGAACTTGTGTGAATGATAATACAGTAGTTTGGTATCAAGCTAATACATGTTACAAAACATCTGCTCACTGTAAACTGAATCAGCTGAAGCTCTTCAGCATAAAACTACAGATTTCCAACAATATAAACATTCAGATTACAGCTGTGTCAAATGTTTCAGTCATACAATGAACATTTTTCTTAGTAGAGAAATATATTATCTGATCTGCTTAATGAACTTGTGTTTGTGCCCTCTGTTTAGAAGCTGATTTTAATGAAAGCAAATGTCTCCATCTTCTGTTCGTAATGATGCCCTGCACCACACACCAGGATGTATGAATTAGAATGAAACTGTAGGCTATAGTGTATTTTTTTTATTTGTTGTTGTTGTTTTAATTATGAAATACATTAAAATTACAGTCCAGGACAAATTTACCTTTCTATACTGATGATCTACTCTTTTATTTTTTAAATAAACAAATAACATAATGCACTTTCATATCTATGCTCTGCATTGTATCTGCAAAGTTTTTGTGCAAAAACACATTGAAGTCACCACAAACATGAAAACATATGCACAGACATGTTCAACATCATGTACAGAAATAAATGATTGAGTGTATAAAGCTCTCGCTGTACAGGTTTATTCACTTTCAAAAAAAATTTTTTTTTTCAGTTTTAATGTGTTAAATTATTTCATGAATCCTCTTGTTTGATCTGAGATGTGTTGCTTTTGCTTCGCTGATCATGTTGTGCATTTGAATCATTGTTTGTGTAATTCAGTATTCTTTGTGTGGATTTAACCAAGATGATTAAACATGATTTCATGCATTTTCTCTGGATAAGCAGTGGGTAACTAGATCAGGGATTATTTCATATGATTATATGAATTCATAATATAAATACAAATGTACAGAAAATCCTGATTGTTTCTGAATTTGCTACATGAATACAATGTTTAACTGGGTAAACACTATAATTAAACATTTCAAAATATCAAAATCAAAAATGAAATTAAGTTATCAAGCTTCCTTGCAGACAGCTGCTAATATGGAGAAGTTCCTTGTGTATAATATATATATATATGTAATGTAAAACACTGCATTGCTGCCTGCTCTATATCATCATCTAAATTCTTAATATTAATAATATATATTCTTATGGTATATGGTACCACTTTTTATTAGGGCCTCTTTACAAAGGGTTTATAAGCCATAACTAACATCTATCTAGATGTTAATAAATAATTTATAAACACTTATTTATAGTTGTGAAAATCCCTTTGGCTGGTAGTCCATATTGATGTCGGTAATACATTAATACATGGGTTTCTGACTTTTACATGAGCCATCAAGTCTGAGTCTGAGCCTCACTGTACAAAATGATGTATGTGCAGAGTTTGTTTTCACATTCATCTGCTGAAACTGGAACGTTTCTCTATGTTTATTAAAAATCTGGTTTGAAGGGGCGGGCCCACAAGCATGATTTGTGACATCACAAATAGTTTGGAGCCAATCATGGTCCAATATTCAATTTAGATAAGTGTGGTGTGGAAACCAAAAGCTTCCTGTCCTTTGCACAAACAATGAGAATGGACTGTACAGTGAAACAGGAGACATCTCAGGTCCAGCAGTTCAACTTTAAAAATATATTTTTAAAGTATTCTGGATTTTTAATGAGGGAGGAGTTGGTGTAATTTTAAGGATTTAACAAGATAATCGAACTTTTATTGTGGAAAAACCACATCACATACACATTATTATTTAAAGGATAGTATTTTATATAGATCTTAAAACATGTCTGGAGGAAATGTTTTATTAGATTATCTAAAATAGTTGATATTGACGTTATTTTATATACATCATCTACTATTCTTAATATTATATTGTGTTGTGTACTGTATAAGCATTGATCCATTTTGTTTACACAATTCAAAACAATATTGTTTGCAAAACAAAACTAAACAAAATACCGGTGTGCAGAGGCTTCGCCGGTAGAGACTACAATACCCATCATTCCATGCATGCAACATCAAGACGATTTGCGCCGACTCACTGAGTTGTACAGTTGCCCCTGTTCTCTCCTCCTTTCAATGTAAGATGGTGGTTTGTGGTGTAAGTAGGTAGCCACTAGCCAGCACATAAACTAACTGAAAAGGCCGGCAGTCTCTGCAAGACATCTGCTACTGAGTCCAACAGACGGCAGCTTTCTGTGACGGAGTTACTGTCCCAAACAGGCAGACATCCTGGAGAGGGATCCCCAATAACACATAGGCAGGGTGAGTATCCTGACCATCCCAATAAACCAACGCCATAAAATAGCTACCCACTAAACCATCATTTTCATACGTAGACATAAATGACAAAGTTCAGCCAAAGCCTTATACAGCTGTCTAACCACTGTCCATCTGTCAGAGGCGCTGCTCTCGGAGGAGAGCCGAAGCAGCTTCACTCACGTTGGGTTGGTGTTACAGTTATGTTCGGCTCTGCCGGCGGAGGGCAGGCCGCGTAAACTCCTTTTCCTGACAGCCTTTTGCAAGGCACACAACTTAAAAACAACACACTTGTGTGAGTAGAAGTGCCGGTGTGCTTAGATAACTTTGGCGGGTTTTTTTTTAATCACACAGTGAGCGTTGTATTTTCATGCCACAGCCGAGCACAGAAAAAGGCTATCTACCATAGCCGACGTCATACAAGACAGACAGCAGCATTCCGGGCTGGCAGCCAAGCCGGTTAGCATAGCTGGTTAACTTAGCTGTTTAGCTTAGCTTAGCCCGTCAGCAGCACCGGGGGCAACCCGGTGAAGTGTCACTTCACCCGGCTCATGAGTAACAACAAAGGTGCTGGTTCTAAACCAGTTGTACTTGTAATTTCACACTTTCTTATAACTGTGTGGCAATTAAAGTATGTGCGTTACTTTATATATTAGCTAGGGGCTTAAATAAGTCACTAAATACGGTTTTACACTTTGCACATTTAACTTAACTTATCAACAACTTGTTTGGAAAATTCAGTTGGTTTTCGGTCACAGAGCTACTCAAATCAAATCATACTGTCCTGTGCATATTAGTAAGAAAAGAAAGCAGACTGTGACTGATGGAAATCAGTGATGGTTTGTAATTCTTGGCTTCCACGAAGCTTTAAATATGAATTTGTTAATTGTTGGGTTACTTTGTTCACGGTGTTTCTTGCTACATAATTGTAGTTTTAATGACCCTGATTTTAGAAATTTGGGTTCCTCTCCTTACTTTGTAATTGTCACCTCTGGGACATATTCAGCATGTGTAGCAGCAGGAGAATCAGGCCCTGTTGTTTTACATGCCACACTTTACCCTGAGGTGATTAAAACCTGCGTGCTGAGGAGCAGAGCTGTGGTGAAGTCTTTTGACTTTGACAGAACTGTGTCCACCTTTAAAACCATCTGTTGAAGAGCATCTGTGCCCTGAGGCAAAGCTTCTCTGTCACATGTGAAAACAGTATGTTGTTAGGGGATGTCAGACTACCTTCTCCCTTTTGAAAGATGAACTTTGCAGATTGGAAAAGAGTAAGTCAGTCAGGCAGTATGTAATGTAAAGTATGTAAGTAATGTACAGAACAGCCCACAGTGTGTAAGTTAATAAATATTGCAGCTTCACAAGTCTAAGAAAAGTCATGTCTGTTGTTTCACCAACTGCTAGAAAAGTGAAAGGGGTTAGCTCAAAAATGAGCAACAATGGGTTAGCCTGACCTCAAGCTGCTAAACAGAGAGAGAATGAAGAAATGTGTGGCTACTGAGGTCATCTGTCCTGTAAGAATCCTCCCCTCCGCCCGACTAATTGATTAGTTGAAGATCATGTACATTTTCAGTCAACCATAGAAAGCCTTAGAAAGGTCAGTGTTTTGGTTTTCCAGGCCACAAACTCTTCTCTCATCAACCTGGTTTCTAGCCGGAGCTGTTTTTAGAGCAAACACTACCTGTCTGGCACCATACAGCAGACACACACAGTCCCCTATGGCCAAAAGCATTTCCCCCATAGACCACAATTATAAAAGAGATGTCTGTAAAACTATTGACAGGGCACCTTGAAGGTTAATCATGACTCTTTCTTTTATGAATTTATAATCCATGAAGGTTTCATATTTCTAAAACGTTGCCAGAGCCTAGAAAAGTAATTTTGAAGTTCATGACATCATCCCAATGTAAAGTCTATGGGCCAAGCAGGAAAGCGTGGGTGGAGCCAGCGGTAGAAACACTGCTGCTCATATTAAGTTGTCCTTAAACCTGGAAGATAGAAAACTTTTTTGACTTGGCTTTGGCATCAGGTGAAGTATTTTCATCAAGTGAATGGGCACCATCTTTGGGTCTGGTATCCAGTTCCTACAGTACATCCTTATACAGGACTGAAGCTGCTGCTCTGCTAACATGCTGCTTTTGCTAAGCAGGCTGTGTAGACACTGTTAAGGTGGTGGTGCACAGTGGAGGGTATCAAACCTCAATACCTTTTGGCATCTCTGGTTCTCATTTGGCCAATTTTAGTCTTTTTTGATCGAGGCAAAGCTCTTAAGAGAGTCATTCCCTGGTTTGATTGGTCACCCCTCTACCGCATTTCCTGTCTGTATCTCTACTGTCACTGTCAAATGTAAGAAAAAAAATCTTTAAAAATGTATAGTTTGGAGCAAACTCCATCAGCTAATAAAGACTGAGATGTTGTCAGTAGCTCCAGAAAAAGCTGAGATGATGGTACTGTTGTTTTGGTTGTACTGTTGACAGTCAGGTATTATATTGCCACTAGTATTGAAACATTTCAAACAATCCCAAATTTCAGTGTCTGTCAGTGTTTGTGATGTTCCCATCTAGTTTTATTAATGTAGGTTTTTTTTTTTTACATACTTAAGTAGTCATCTTAAAACAAGGAAGTAACTTTTCATGTGGTAACTGACTGTTAGACTGTTAGTTTAACAAGCAGTCTGCTTCTTTATTGTACAGGTTTGAAGTTACATGTGTCGCCAGTGGCTAGCTTGTGTTTGTGTATGCTTTTCCTTCCTGTTTCATTCAGCCTCATCATGCCGTGGTGTCTGGTAAGGCCCTCCTCTAAGGAACTAGGCCTTCATATTTCTTTATGAGCATACAGACAATGCACGTTAGTTAATCATTAATGGGAGAATGGCATAACTTCATGATGGGCTGTGTCTGTGTGAGCTTTTCCACTTCCTTGTATGTGTGGGGCTTCTCCTCGTGTTGCAGTTTTTGTTTGTGGTGATCAGTGAGGGATTTCAGCTGATTCTCTGCCAGCAGAACCTGGGTGGGGAAGCTATGTTAATGCTTTCTGAGGTAACTGACACATTGTAAATAGACACATTTCAGGCTCTGCCCTGTTTCTTGTGAATCACCACAATGCCAAATGTTTCTCTGTGAACATATAAGCCCTGACTTTGTGCAGCAGTGGGATAGGGAGTGATAAGGTTAGGTGGGATCATTTGGCTGTGATTCTGTTCTACTTGAAGCTCTGCAGTCACGCACAGGAGGAAAAATGTCATCATTGTATTGATGACATTAGGTCACCAATTTGTAATAACTTGCTCGGGAACTGCAGATCAAAATGATCTCATTAGCTAACACCAGCACACTAACACTGAAGTGCACGTTCAAATCATGGGCCTCCAGCTGCTACTTCAACACATAGAAAACTGAATACAGTTGATGTGAGGTGTGAATGAGTATATACACCAACAACACCTAACATTTCATTATGCACAGTACTTTAATAGTAAATAAATGTTCTTTTCTCATTTCAAGTAGCCTAAAACAGGGGCATTTAAAAAAATAAAATAATGTGCATCCTAAAGTAAAGTGGATCAATCATATTGGCCTCTTATATGGTTTGTTTTCTGTGCCTTCAGTTTGGATTGGAGTGGGTATGTGTGTAGTAGTGCTTTGCAGTTCCCATGCTCAGAGCACTTTTCTCTGACTCGTGTCACGCCTCGTCTCTGGTCTCTCCCTGACATGCTGGAGTCAGTGGGCAGAGTCCTGAAGCTCTGCTCTGCATGTTAGCGGAGTGGCTCGCTGATCGCTGGTTTATTCAAAATGTATTAATATTGAACATGTCGCATGTTGAAATTGCACCAAATTTGACAGTGCACTCCATTTGTTCCCCAGCCATACACCTGCCAAGTGTGGAGTCAATCAGATGAACTGTTCAAGAGATATGTGAAGGACATACATACACAGAGACAAGGATTCCTTCCTTTAGTAGATAGATGTGGAAACTCAAATGTCCCTGGCAAATAAATAAATGAATAATCTGTTTCCTCGATCTAGACCCCGCAGGGAAGCAGAGTAAATGAGGAACTGTTAGTGTTCCCTACTAAAACACTAGTATTTCTAACCTTTATGTTTCCGGTCAGGACTAATCCTGATATAACTGTTAGTTAGCACAGTAAAGCACTGTTCAATAAAGCTTAGTGGCATAGGTCAGTAAAACTCTTTACTTCCTCCATTTTCACCCACAACCTTAGTCAGTAAGAGGACATGCTGCTTCTTCTGTGCAAAAACTCAGAGATACACTTTTGAAATACAAAATGTTTCTCCACACAACTTTAAATTGTGGCTTCAACAAACGATTATATTCATTACCGATTAATCTGTCAATTATTTGGTTTATTAATCGATTAGTTGTTTTGTCTTTAAAATGCTAGAAAATGTAAAAACATGTGTGCTTAAGTGAAAAGATCATGATTTGACAGATGAAAGTGTCCATAGTTTGATTTACATTTTATACCAAGATGGAACAGGAAGATGAAAAATAAAGGTTGTGACAGATGATGGTGTTTTATTTTGTAGGCCTGCTTACCTCCTGATTCAGTGCTATCACACTACTTGAGTGTCAATTCGATTCAGAATAGATTCTTGATTCAAAACTGATTGTTGATTGAATGAATAGAATAGGGGGTCACTTGCTCCAGTATACTGTATACCAGACCATTCACTGGTGTCCTTATTCCACTGAAATGCAACATGAAGCATAACTGGCAGATAAGATAAATGATCTGCAGCCTTTTTATTTTAAAAAATAAAGTTAAATAAAAAGGTTCTCTGCTGCACCGTTAGCTCTGGGGAAAGCCATTGTTGTACATGATACTGAGTGGGTGCAGGGTGTTTGAGGTGAAACGGACAGCTAGTTGGTTTGTTTAATGCTGCAGTGCATGTTGGTCAGCTGGTTTCATTTGTTTCTGTTGGACTTTACTGTTCTGCTCCTCTAACATTAGTCTTTGAGTAATGGCATAGAAACGGTTCACAATTTACTTGAATTTAGTCTTGTAAAAGTAATTATTTAGTCATTAAATCAAAAATACTCTGCTGTTTTGAAGATGAATTACAAGAGAACTCTAGTGTGTGCATGCTGTTGACTGACCAGGTGCTGCGCTACCCTCGCAGTGAGTTGAAGAGTGAATTGAACTGCTGAAAAACCTGGAAGCTAAAACTGACAGAATCTGAAGCTGAACTGTTTTTACCTAAACAATAAAAGACAGGTCTAAAAGCTAGATATTCAATTGTAGAGAAGCACAAGTATCCTCACAGAGCAAGTTTCACATTGAATGGTTTCTGTAGTAGTCGACCAAAAAACATACAGAAGAAGAACAAATTGCAAAGCATTGCTGAAAATGCAGAAATGAACGACTTATTCTGAAATTCCAGCCTTGTCTGTGGCCCCCTGTAAGCCACCATATGGAGGCTTTTATTTTGAAAAAGAATCATCATCCTGAGCCTCCTGTTAAGCTATTGTTACTTTATTTGGCTTTTAATTTGGAAAAAGATCCCTTTTATGATTAAAATTACTGTATGGGGCTTTGGTTTTGAAAAACTAGGTCCATTCCTATTTTCCTGTGAACATACATTGACAATTGTGGGCTTTTATTTTGAAAATGCATATGTATGTCAGTATGTGTTTGTAAAGAGTGTGAAGTGTGTGTTGCTTTAAAACTCGTAGTAGTTAGACAGAAAGTAATATTTGGGTGGAATAAACCTTTTAAAAAGGCACCTCTGTGGCAGGGGTGAGACACATACATATTGAAGGCCCCTAAGCCAAAATGAGTCATGGAACAACTTCTTATAACTTAAGACATTGAAAGAAAATGTAGTTTGAGCAACCTCAGACTTCACTGGTGATACTATCCATTTCTGACAAGGAGATTCAGAGCTCAGATATTGGAGACACCAGACATTAGAGTCTGTGAGACTATCAGTGTTTACTGAACCCCTGCCAGGACCCCCAAAAATAGTTTTTAATGACAAAACTAAAGCCAAATATCCATATCTTAGGAAATCAAACCACTGCTGTTTTGCAGTCAAACAATAGGCAATATTGTGGTCTTTGATATTTTAATACAGCTTTGTCTTGTCTTATGTGCGGGTTAGCAGGTGTTTTGGTCCAATCTTACTGATGCAGCCTCTGCTGCTGCCTCTACAGTTGCTGTTTATGTTGAGAAGCTACAGCTGCATGTTCTGGACAGCTGCGCTCCTGAGGAGGTATCGAAATTTTCTACCAAATGACAAGAATTGTTTTGATACTGGATAGTATCTACCTACCATACCTACCAAATGAACTAATATCTAAATAGTCAAATATTTGGGTCCAGCTCTATTATTTAGTTCACCCAATTGTGTTTTACATCTTATAGACATTTGTTGTACTTCTGCACAGAACTTTGATATGATCTTACTGAAGTAAAAGTAATAATGACATTTATAATTATAATATTTCTACACAAGCAAAACTGTGATTTGATTTGAAAGTGTTTCTGGGCTACATAGTTTACTGGATGCTATCTCTTACTGTTTGAACATATACTATTCTCAGCTGATTACTTGAAGAAATGTTAGATATTTGATTGTTATTAAACGAATCGATAATTCTAATTCCTGCCTTTGTCTCTCTGCTTCCACAGCTGTCTTGACTAAGGTGACTGTGTTCATCAAATCTGATAACTAATATAGAATTGTAATGGTTGGGCAGTCCTGTGCTGATCCAGACAGTCAGATAGTGGTGCTGTGTTGTGCTGTGAGGTGACGTGGGGATGATGATGTGTGCTTAGCTAAAGGTTCCTGGATTAACAGGTGGATGTTTTATAAATCTCAGTCATTGTGGAACCGGGCGCACGTGTACAAGCCTCATATCTACTTATCCATAAATAAATGGATGAAGACATGTCCCTGAACCAGCCGTTTGCATATCACTTGCTGCCTGCTCCACCAGTCTGTACACCTGTCAATGAAATCAACGGGGAAGAGGAAGTGCCGTTCGACTGATTGTGTTTCACCGATGAGGTCCTCTAACCGCAGAACAGCTGTTATTACGCACGACCATTCGGCTCTTTGCAGCGTCCATATCATTCAATCATCACATGGGCCTGTAAACCATCAGCAGCAGCGATATCAGTGATGGCGCTCATATCTAAACTGACTTTACAAGGTGTGACACAACCGAGGACAAAATAAAAATCACACAAAAGTAAATATCAGTTCCTGTGCAGGGAATGGTGTATGTATGTTCATGACGTACGCTGCCTCAGTCATGGTCAGAGGCTGTGTGACATAAAGTTCAGATGACGACCTTCTGTCCCCTCTGATGTCAGTGTGATTGTCGTGAAACTGCATATGTAGATTTTTATCAGCACTGCAGTGGAGCGTGCAGGTGATGACAGAGTGCAGGAGGAGACACCCGTCTGTTCCACTGCTCACCTCATGGTGGGTATTTTGATATCCAACATCTCCAAAGAGAACAACAAAGAAGAGATTTAGATGTTTTCCTACCATTCAGGCATTTCAGTGCGGATGGAGATCTTAACCAAAATGATCTGGACATGCTACTGTGGATGTGCATCCTGTGTACACACACTCTCTATAGGGTGAAATATTCAGGCAGGGTTTGACACTATAACAAAAAGAATGTCAGAAGTTCTTTTTCCCAGCTGTCCCTGAAGCCGTCAGGCAGCTGGAATGGCTCCGGTCAGGGCTTAGGCCGTCTTGACAGTAGTTCAACGGTTATCACAACAGCTTAAAGTCCGGTTTACCGCCTCATTTTTGTTTCATCACAGAGCGGTGGTGTGTGTTGAGGGTCGAGGTGGCTGTGGGAGGTTTGTCTCTGTAAGGGCTCAGTGTGGATCTAGTGGTTCAGGGATATGTGAGCCAAGCAGTTATAATGCTTGCCTCACTAAAAACGCTGTTAGTAATTTAATCCAGAGTGTGAATCAGACTCACTTCATGTAGCAGCAGCAGCCAGCCTGCAGAGTGGCTCCCTGTGCCGAGCTGCTGCAGGAATCACTGATGACCATACATGTCCAACAGGGAGGAGAGGAGAGGCTGCAGGGAGCACCGCTGCTTCCCATCTGCACTTCCCCTTAAAAGAGAGAAGCCTCCACAGTCAGGACAGACTGGCTATTTTTAGCTGTCAACCACTTGCTCTCTGCCCTGCTGCCGTGGGATAGACCCACATGGAAATCCTGTGTACTTCCTCAAGTGGACAGTGGTACAAGCAGCACTGTATGCTTGGCCTCAGCTCTCGGTGTGATTGGTTCCTCAGATTCAAATGATCTAAGGTGGCAGACCAGGAGGTCACAGGTGGAAGCCAATCAGCTGGTGGCATCTGGAGAGAGAGTCAGGGCGGGAGAGAGGGAACACAAACTGCCCATTGCTGGCCGCATAAGATTTCTAGATAAATGTGTGTGAGAAACAGTGCTTCACTCGAGTGAACACACCTACAGTAGATACATGTTGCATGTCTGTGAAGACTCAGTCATCAGGTCAGGTTCCACAGTTCAGGAGCGGCATAAGTGAAGAAAGCTTTTTTGAAGAGAGTCTTCCAGAATGTACAAGTTGGATATGTATAGTTGTAGTATCTGATTGTCCTGAGCCGCACAGGAATTTCAAGCTTTTAGCTTTGTGTGTATTTTGGTTGTCCTGGTGTTAAGATAGTCTGCTTGTTGCTGGTTTAACAGAAGTCTGTTGGTTCAGCTAGACTTTATTTCATACTGTAGGTTCAGATTTATAAAAAAACAAAACAATCATTACAATAACACAATATTTAACATAACACACATCACACAGGAAACTGTCAGCCTTTTTCATATCCAAAATACACAAATATGCACCAGAGTTGACATATTTCTCTGTCAGGTTTTCTTGTAGGGTTTAAAAAAATCAAAACCCCAAAAACTTGCAGAAATTCTAAATTCACAGAAAAACCCTGCTAAGAAAAAAAAAGAAAGACGCAATGTGTCTACACTGTAATAGTCTCAGCAGCGTTTTCAGTCATCTGTGTGACACGTGTCTGACAGAACAGTAGACTGATCCAAAGTTTCACATCTCCTCTGCAGCCTTCTGTGACACAGCATCATAGTGACAGCTTCATTACCTCTCATGAGTGAGTCACTCACACTGAATCCACAGTCCACTGGCTGGAGAGCAAAGGTGTCAACAGCCCTACTGGCCATTGTTCACCTGGACTTACCTTAACACCTCACACCGTGTTTGGGTAAGTCCAGGTGGCTTCACAACTGTTGATTTCACTCATTTGTATCCCAGCATGCAAAGTGCACCTGGCTACAGGAGTTATTTAGCTCAATCAAGTAGAGTACAGATCACATTCCCACCACTAACAAGCTGCTCCACAGTCACTAGTCAATAATGTTATATTTGATCAATTCCAGTGTAAAATAGTGTGTTTGTTTGCAGATCAACTTCTACATCGCCATATGTGTGAGGAGGAACATGTGCATCAGTATACAGAGAGTTTTGTGACATAAACAGATGCAGATAGTAGCTTGGTGTTCCTACAGTGTAGCATGAAGAACCAAGCTGTGGCATGTTTCATACCAAAACTTACTGTAGAACTTGTCATCTTTCAGGTTAAGGTTGCATTCAGACCAACTAGCTCTGTGTGGAAAAAGCTACCTCCTCATTCATTTAAATGAGTCTGGAGACAAAACCGAGTTGTCTGGCAAAAAATTTGAATCAGGCTTAAATAAACCTTTGTGTGTTGTTTTGGTGTGGGATAAACTATCTGATCATCTGACTCATATTCCATTGTCTGACCTGGCCTAAACAATATTCCTCTTAGAAATATGAATATGTATGAAAGGAAAATGAGGAAACCCTGATGAGCCCTGTCCATGAACTTAAATATTGCCACAGGCCTGAATATCAACATGACACTAGAGATACAATGTCTCATTCTCCAGTAGGCAGGTTGTCATGATGTTTTTGCTGAACACATTCATGCTGGAGAGGAGAGGAAGCCTTTTGACTTAAATGACCTGATGACCTCTGCTCTTGAGACACCCTCAGGATAAACATTACATTTATATCAGCACTGCTGCTGTTAGGAATGACCCATCAGTATGTGCTGGTTTGATCCAACACTTAAGTTTTGTTGTAGTAATGAACATCAGCCTCAAGCAGCTTTTCATGTGGTTGATTTAAGTTGTGTCACATTTCACTAGATGATGTAAGCTAAGCTCTGCTTTACCTTTTGTTCCAGTGTGTGCAGCTCCTCCTGTCCCTGTCCTGTGACAGCAGCGCAGTCCAGCAGTGTGGAGTCGTAGGATGTCCCGGAGCCCCGAGGTGAAGGACGACTCGATGGAGTGCCCGCTGTGTATGGAACCGCTTGAGATCGATGATGTCAACTTCTTCCCCTGCACCTGTGGATACCAGATCTGCCGCTTCTGCTGGCATCGCATCAGGACAGATGAGAACGGTCTCTGTCCCGCCTGCAGAAAGGTTAGACCTCAGTCTTGTGTGAAGCCTGCTGGGTGAATTCGTCTCTCCAGCTTTAATGCTCAGTCATGATTTAATCATTTTTCAATTTTTAACTCTTTCATTATTTCACCATTTCATCTATAAAATGTCAGAATGACAGTCATCACAAATCCCCCAAATCCATAGAGATGTCATCATATTATCATAACTAACAGCCAAAAAAAGCCAGCAGTATTGAACATACTGTGATATGAAACAACACACTTCAAAAGAATAAATGAATTCAATTCAAATCAGTTTGAACTAATCAAATAATCATTTCAGTGTTATCACTATATGCTGATGATGGCCTCCTTCATCTTCAGCTTTTAGTTTTATGGAAGTTGTGGTTTCACACAACCAGGGTCTTATTTTCAATAACATTGTACTCGTGTACAAAAAGAGATCTAGGAAGACCGCTGACATCACAAAAAAAAGAAGTCAGGTGGGTCATGAAGCATGAGCAGTCACATGATCAGACAGGCTGGAAACAAAAACTCCAGATCATTCAAAGTTATGTGATATGAAACGTATCAAACGCTATTGATTTCTGAATGAATGGATATTTGGTGGTTTTTACATTAAAAATCTATATGTTAGGCCTGCCAGGGGTTCTCATTGGCCTGGTGGCTGCAGGCCTGTACTATTATAGGGGAAACACCAGCTTGTGTAATTACTTTCACACTTGGGTCTTTATATGAAATCCCTTCTGACACATGTAGAATAGCATCATTAATAGAGTCTGAGTCACAATAGTGGCAAAATCAAACTTCTTCAGCTTCAGTTGACATTTCCATACATCCCACTGTCCACTGCAGCTCCTATCCCACACTATATCTTAACAGTGGTGGAGTTTGTGATTATGCCTTTGTGTGTGTGTGTGTGTGTGTGTGTGTGTGTGTTGCAGCCCTATCCAGAGGACCCTGCCGTGTACAAGCCGCTGTCACAGGAGGAACTGCAGAGGATCAAGAACGAGAAGAAACAGAAGCAGAATGAGAAGAAGCAGAAGATCACAGAGAACCGCAAACATCTGGCCAGTGTCCGAGTGGTCCAGAGGAACCTGGTGTTTGTAGTGGGGCTGTCCCAGAGGCTGGCTGACCCTGAGGTGATACTAAACACACACACACACACACACACACACACACACACACACACACACACACACACACACACACGTACGATTTCCAGCCGATGTGTTTTTTGGTATATCTTGTGCAGAATAAGTGCTACTTGAATGGAAGGGGATGGAATTGTGCAGCAGCAGTTGAGTCTGCCAGTATCTCCTACACTCACAACCAGCATGGTGTCAGTGCCTGATGGCGTCTGTGATGATGTCATGTGCCATAAATATCCTTGAACATATTAATCATCTTTCAGGCAGTGCCTCCCTCACTTTTACAGTTTTACTTTGTTTAAAAAAAAAAAAATCTAAACTGCATCCTCTTTACTGTTTAGCTGCTAAAATCCAGTAAGAGCAGCTCTGAGTTAACCAAACTGTTAATATATTAAAGATAGTCAGCGCCAGTCATTACTGTGTGCTCATAACAATTAAGCTGTAGAGCAGCAGTGAGTGACTTGTGGATTTCAGGTCTTATTGTTGATTTTTGTCCGATTTTTGTGTGGAGTGTGAATTGATTAAGTCATGACTTGAGTCCATATCTCTGATTGGTTCAGTGGGTTTTGGGAACAGGTGGATGCAGCATGAAATCTTGTGGTGGGCGATTACATCACAAAAATCAATGTTTTTAATTAAAGTCACTTCATACGTACTTCCAGTATGTCACAGATGAGGAAGTGAACAGTGCGTTCCCACCTGTTTTCACACCGTCACACAAGATAAGATGAGAGCTGAGAGAAAAGTGTCTCATGTCTTTCTCTCTCTCTCTGTTTCTCTGTATGGCTCTTTGTGTTTTTGGAGGAAGAGGGTGGGAGGCTGAGCAGGCAGGACAGCTTCAGTCACACAAAGGCCACAAAGAAATGTTTCCCCCTCCACTGTCAGCTTACTGCCAAGACTGAGCAAAATGTTCAAAACCCAGTGTCCTGCCAACCACTTCAGAGCACTGACACCAACACAAACACTTCCTCTGGATTCCAACTTGTCTAACTGTTGCTCTACATTCTAGTAGATGATTCATGTTTTTTTTTTTTTGGAGAAATAATGTACAACTGCTTTGTTGTCTTCATAATTGTACTGTTTGCACATTTCCAGCAGCATAGCGTGCACTTCTTTCCTGGATAAAGCTTTGCCTCATATTCCAGTGAGACGTCCGAGGTTTTGTGATTCAGAACAAAAAATCAAACCTGCTGCAGTAGATGGGAGAGGTGTTGATCACAGCTAATGCCACATCAGTAGAGGATGGATGGTAGGCAGTTGTATGATTACATAGTTGGTCGTGCAAAGATTAAAACACTGACAATATAACACCATATCCATTCAGTTTAGACCTAATGACATGGAATGACAGTCTCTGGCTGAAGTTAGGAGTCATTATTTGTCAGCTTATTTGTCAGGTTGCTTTCAGAAACAACTTTCCAGTTGTAGTCACCACATTGATGATGAGCCCATAACACAGCTGCTCCCATTATTATTGATTTCTGATTGACTGGAAAATGAAATTCTTCTCATGAAATGAAAGAAAATAAATAAACAAGGGGAAAAATCAAAATGGGAAAACACAAAAAATGATGGAACAATAAATTCTTAACGTGGGCAAGATAGTCTGTTTGGAATGGAGCTTTGCAAGAATGTTTCACCAAATGGATAAAAGGTTGAACGTTGTGTTATTATTTAGTGTGAAGTGACATGGAGAGTCAGAGGAGACGTGTTGAGAGCAACACGAGAGCAGCCAGGCAACATTTTGTTGTCTGGGAGCTGCTGTCAACTCAAAGAAGAATCCCGTGATGCTCCCTGCATCACTATTCAGATTTACCCCTGGCTTTCTGAAAAAAAACACATATATATATATGAAATTGTATCACTGAAGTAATAATAATGAAGATAATTATGATGAGCGTTTATGTCATTGAACTCTCTTTTGTGTCTCACAGGTTTTAAAGAGGCCAGAATATTTTGGGAAGTTTGGTAAGATTCACAAAGTGGTGATCAACAACAGCACGTCATACGCTGGTTCACAGGTGAGGCCTTCCACTGCTGACAGCAGCTCAGGAGTCACACTGGACATTCTGACATCTGATGCAATGTAATGAGGATATTACAGACAGTCATAGTGATGGATCTGCTCTTTAATGATCGTTTTGGTCCATTGTCTTTGTTTTTCATCAGGGGCCCAGTGCCAGTGCCTATGTAACATATATTCGCTCTGAAGACGCTCTCAGAGCGATCCAGTGTGTCAACAATGTAGTGGTAGACGGCAGAACACTGAAGGTACGTTGGGAGGAGAGAAGAAGTACAGTTAGTGTCTGCAGAGGGATCACCAGCTTCTGTCTGAACACTGAGCTTATTGTTTTGTGTTTTTACAGGCTTCTTTAGGAACAACAAAATACTGCAGTTACTTTTTAAAGAGCATGCAGTGTCCCAAACCAGACTGCATGTACCTACACGAGCTCGGGGATGAAGCTGCTAGTTTTACAAAAGAGGAGATGCAGGTAAGATGAGGCAGGGCAGTAAGACAGAAGATGGAGAGAAGATACTAGTGGATTTGACTTTGGCTTAGACATCATACACAACTTTACAGTGATGGCAGTATCTCAAATGTCGCATAAAGTTCTGTGAAAGAATAGAATAGAAATAATAGAAAATATAAAAAAAAACTGCTAGTAGCCAAAGCAGCATGACTACATGGTGGAGATTCATCAATATGGAAGAAGAAAAGGTGCTTAGATAATTGTGCTCACTGTCTCCATGACAACATTATAGTCAAGTGTAATCAAGTCCATATTTATTTATATAGACCAATATCATAAATGACAAGTTTGTCTCTAGAGGTCTTACAGTCTGTACAACTACCAGCATCCTTAGTCATTCTACTTCCTGTTTACATCACCCAAAGCATGATGTCCACATTCTATACAGAATAACTGTATTTTTACAGGGACAATGCACATGAATCAACACCACTGTAAACGTGCTAGTGTTAGCTAAAAGGCAAATCTACTATATAACATCCAAATATACATATTTATACATATGAAAACTCATCAACATACAGAAAAGAAATTCAGATCATTCCAAATGTTCTGAACTTTGCTGGAAAACTCAACACATATGGTACGACTGCATTATTATCATAATCAAGCTTTTCTATTGGTGTTTGTGTGTTCTATGTACATGAAAACATAGAGCACGTCCCCTCAGTCACTCCTCACCTGTGTTTCCAGGCAGGAAAGCATCAAGAGTATGAACAGAAACTGCTACAAGACCTCTACAAAATGAACCCCACCTACCTAGCTGTGTCAGGAGACAAACCAAAGGGCAAAGCCAACTCTTTACAGAGGTATTCTAACACCTGTGTGTGTGTGTGTGCTGCATTAAAGTAATGCCCTTCTTCACTTCACTATAGTAGATGATGTAGACAAGAGACAAATGCAAGATACATAGAATACAAAGGCTTGCACAGTTTCATCACATCTGCACTTCAGTTCATGTGGATTGTAACGCATTGAAACGCTGTTTTCATTTGTCCAACAAGAAGTTCACGTTCAAGTTCACTGAAATATATTTTTTTTACCAAAAGAGGCAAGTATGGCTCTGAGTATTCCAATATCAAGCTAATGATCAACTATAGATCATCCATCACAGCCCCTGAAAGTAACAAAACACAGTTAATATACAGTCTGAAATCTCATCTGATTGTTTTTCTTTCTTGTCTCCCTGTCTGTGTCTCTGTCTGTCACAGATCCAACAGCTCCAGTAAAGATGGCTGGCTGTTGTTACAGCCTTCAGGTCAGACAGCCAACGGTCTGTCATCAGACCACAGGAAGAGTCCACCGCTAGACGGGTCCGACTCTGAGCACCTGACCCCTGAGGGGACTGAACCTGAACTTAGCCATGCCCCTGTACCGGCCCTCTCCCCGTTCTCTTCAAACTGTGACCTTGCTAGGTAAACCCCCACCCAACACACACACACACACACACACACACTCACACACACACATATTCACACATCCATACACAGTGCATGCAAAGGCTGCATTAACTTAGCGTTTACTGACATTCATTCAGGTTTAGAAGTCTTGACTGATCATTCCAAATGTCACTTACACTTAGTTTTCTGCCTTTATTTTACAGCCCCAGCGACAAACTACCAGACATCATCAGTATAGGCAACGGTGAAACCTCTCAGCTGGTAAGGACTGGACTGTCAGTGTGGTTGCTGTACATTCTAATACTCACTCTGTGTCTTGTATTTTTTCTGCATCATGGATGTTTTTGTCCTACATATTTGTAGTTGTGAAACTAGAATCTCCATGACAGCAGCTGATTTAAATTCAGGATAAATGTTGTGAACTCTCTCTCTCTCCCTCTCTATCTCTCTCTCTCTCTCCTCTAGCTCCCGAGCAGTGACTCTCCATCGCCCCCTCCTGGTCTCAGTAAGCCCAGCCTGGTGGTTCCCATCAGTGTCTCTTGCCACACAGCTCGCTCTCTATTTGAGGGGGCTGCTGCAGAGTCTCAGTCGCTGTTCTCAGACAACAGTAATTTCAGGCATCCTAACCCCCTCCCCAGCGGACTGAGCGGCTTCCCTACCAGCTCCACACACGGCAACGCCGACTGGCCCACAGCACCAGAACCACAGAGCCTCTTCACCTCAGGTGGGCCTGACAGACCAGAAACAGGAAGCAGAAAAGATCATCATTTAGATGATTTTATCCATTTGTCAGCTTCATAGTGCAGAACATGACATGTAGGGTTTTTTTTAATATATTGTGCCACAATATATATTTGGAAACACACTGAGTAGTTTTCATGGTGGAAAAAAGTAATTTATTAAAGGTTATTTATCTAGATATTAGTTTAATCAGCATCGGCTCATCCAAACTAACTGACATACTATTCGTTTTTTATTGGCGCAGATACCATCCCAGTGTCGTCGTCCACAGACTGGCAGGCGGCGTTCGGCTTCGGCTCGTCCAAACAACAGCAGGACGACGACCTGGGCTTCGACCCCTTCGACATCACCCGCAAGGCCCTGGCCGATCTCATCGAGAAGGAGCTCTCTGTGGAGGACAGCTTCACGTCCCCGCTGTCACCCTCCTCCTTCCCCCACAGGGCCCACGGACCTCTGCTGAAATCCTTGCCTAACAAAAGCTTCAGCCCCCCAGGAGGGCTCCCACTCCCCAACCACCTCCCACCCAACAGCGGCCTCTCCCACCACTACTCTCAGCTTCAGCATCCTCACCGGGGAGGCTACAGCTCCTTCAGCTTTCCCTCTCACCCTTCGTCGTCTTGTTCATCCTCCTGCTCCTCCTCCTCCTCCACCTCCTCCTCCTCCTACTCCTCGGCATCTCGTCAGCCCTGGATGGGTTCCAGCTCGGCGTCCTCACACAGTAACTTTGTGCATTTGAACCACACAGTTAGTCCAGCAGTCTCCAACTCACACAGCAGCTTCTTGGACTTGACAGTGCTGCCAGGATCTCACAGTACTGGGCTGGGAGGAATCCCCATCACAGGTAAGACTGAATCAGGGAATAATAATAATAATAATAATAATAATAATAATGGGCCCTATTTCCACCTGGTATTAACATGTGATCTGCATCACATCAGATCCATGGCTCTTTTGCATTTACACCTGGTATTAAAATGCTTTCTCCTTATCTCAAGTGTGTCTGCATTGTAATCAGATCTCAATATGCAAAGTAGCAGAGCTACTGCCCTGCCCTCCCCCCCACGTCCAGGAAACTGCTGCCAAAAATGGACATCATTCATTTCTAAAAGTTATTTTGGAAGGGAAGGCTTGTAGCTGCTACTGCTACGTGTATAGTTCTTGTGGGGCTTGCTGTAGCTGGCAGGAAGAGGTGGAGAGCTAGAGCTAGGTGACATTTTCAATTTACTGGGATGAATTTTTTTTTTGTCTTATGAATGTGATCGCGCTGTACAGATTTTCATTTACACCTGGCTGAGATCCAATCACAATGTGAGCTGCCTGACCACCTCCAGGGTGGCATTCCAATCACAAAAATAGACTGTATTTGTATCGCACCTTTTCTAGTCTTCTGACCACTTCAAGCTCTTTTACACTACAAATCACATTCACCCATTCACACACATTCATATGCTGAATGCAAGGTCCTGACCTGCCCATCGGAGGACAGCTAACCATTCACACACATTCACACAGCCATCTGGAGGTTCAGTATCTTGCCCAGGGACACATCGGCATGTGGACTGGAAGAACCAGGAATCGAACCGCCAATCTTCTGATTAGTGGATGACCTGCTCTAGCTCCTGAGCCACAGTGCGTTCTGAGTGCATTAATGTGTTTACAGAGCACATTTTAATGCCAGGTGTTAATGGGTAATTGTGTGTAACTGGTAATGTGGATTACAGGTTGGCATAAATAAACACCAGTCTTAAAACAACAGTCAGGAGCCCAAATGAACATTGAAACAGGGTTTTCTTTCCATAATCATTCCTCCTGTTCATACTGACCATTAGAAGTCCTCCTTCTGTGCAAAATGTATTGAAAAGTTAATCTGAAGCTAATATGAAGCTTCAGTGTGCAAATGAGTCCAATCAACTAGATATCTTTCAGTCTTTTTAGTCCCTCTCTCTGTTACTATATTTCCACTGCGGCTCAATTTTTGGTCATATCATACCGCCTAGCAACAATTAATAATAAGATTGCCACACCCAGCCAGTGTAAGAGGGAAAAACACATAACACTGCTGTGTGTGTCATGGTACCACAACTCTACAGTTGGAGTGTTGTCAATGCAACAAACCCCAGTGCCTGTGGAGTGCTGCCTTTCTAAATGAACAAACAAGCAGCAGCGGTCGTATGAATCAGCTTGACGTCATGCAGTTTTCATTTACTGAGGATTTCTACTGAAGCTGAGATAGAACACAGAATGCAGTGTACTCTGCTCTCCATAGTGATTGTTTCTACATGGCAGGTAAAGATCTGGGAGCTTCCAGAAACAACTAATACATGACATAATGTTATTGCATTGCATTGTGGGTAAACATATGCCCATTTGACCACTTGGTGGCAGCACAGCGTTTGCTAAAGTATTATAGCTGTAACGCAGTATGATGAGAAACGAACAGTTTCTGAGCATCTTTTCAACAACAGTCTCATTCTACTGGTTCATGAGCTCTAACAAAGAGGCTGACATGACCTGTGGTCACATGTGGAACTGTCAGATGGATGAGAAAAGCAGTGGACATAGTTAAGGTGTGGTCCTTTTACAGGAAATGTATAATTCTGCGTAATCAGTGAGACCAAACAGTGATCATTAATACATTTTTTTTGAAAACCATTAGATGCATCAAAGTAATGTACCCAGTGTGTGATCACAATTTACTCTATTGACCTCATCACACTGTTCTGCAAAATCCAACTCTATGATTTCTACCAGATGACTTTGACTGGAGGGTTGCTATCTCCTTGTTTTTCTTTTCTTTTTTTCCTTCTTTCTGTTTTTCTCTCATCTTTGGCTCTTTTTCCTAAAACTACTTTATCATCTTTTTACTTTGGTTTTGTTTCATTCTTGGTATTTTGATAAAATATACATTAATTTTAGTCCCATTCAATTCATTTTATTGTTATTGATTGTTTAATCTCAGTGTCCACTTACTAGCTTTTTTTCCCCCCCCAGAGTCTTCAGCAGCATCTCACAGCAGCAAACTTCATCTACGAATGAAGACTGTGAGATGTGGTTGAAAACTCTGTAAAAAGCTAGTGTGTGAACGTTGAGTCAAGTTTAGATAACGAAGCCTGGCTCTGTGACAGAGCAATATTAGAACCTTGAATTGTTAGATGAAATCTGAGGATGGCGATTCAGATGAGTCTGGATGAAGACAAGTGTGATATCAACACAAGGGGTTGGTTGAGCGCCGACTTTATTCAGCTCTTTACATCTAGCTGTAGGACACACTTACACATAGCCATTACTACAATGTGTCCCACAGGGGAGGAAGACTGTGCAGCTATTTATAAAGACTGCTACTGAAGAGCAGAACTCTTATTTTTTTGTCATTTTTGAGTGCTTGGTTTTCATTTGGGAAATGAAAAAGGGTGGTCTAAGTATTTCCTGTAGTCTCTGTGTTATAAAGTATGCTTATAGCCATGTGAAATGCTTGATTCTTTAATAGCACAATTTCCTTTAGTGCCCCTCGAGAACCAATATAAATTGTATCGTTAGAAAAATGCACTCCAGCTTATTGAGGAAGCCCACCAGGAACTTGAGCATTTCCGGTTCTAATAATCAGAATACATTTTTCTGAAGTCATTGTATCTGCTCTGCAATCAGCGTCAGCATCTACCCTGTGAATCACTTGTGTGAGTGCCTCTTTGGCTTTTCTTCATGTTAGTCCAGGACCTCTGGAACAGCCAATTATCACTGGAATGATGAATGTGGACTTCCTCTCTCTGCGCTCTTCTCTGTTCCTGTGTTCTGGTGGTTCTCCCAAGTGCTGTCCCGAATTTTCGATCTTAAGCTCATATTGTGTCACAGAATTTAGTAGTAGAATCTAATGCCTACTTGTAAATTAGTATTCTGAGATGTGAGGGCGTTCTAGAACAGGGCAAGTCAGCTTTAGCTAGCTCCTAAGATGATCAGCTGGTCAACGTTCATGGTCATTCCAAGGACTTTGGTAATTTACCATTTGCAGTGATATTACAGATCTTGCCATTCTTCACAAAGAATTGATAACTATATTTGAGTAAAAACAAACAGAGACAGCATTTAGCTTTAACTTGAACTCCTAAGAATGCAAGCTTGGTGCACTCTGTATTGAGAAAGGCTTTTTAGGATATAGTATATACACCAGTGAAGTGTGATTAGAATACCAGTTTAAGAGCTACTTTTATGTCTGCCTCAGCAGAGCTAAATGCCAATTTAATTTAGCACAGTCCATCTTCATTCAGCCCTCCATGCCCCCCCAAGCTTATCATCAGAAGAAGGCCAGACAGGCAGCCATGTTCTGCTGGAGATATGGGAATAGATAAATGAGCAAAAAATGATGGATTTTGTCAGATTAACATAATGACTCAGCAGTCTCTGACTGCCTTTGCTTTGGTGTATTTTTTCATATGGTTGGGATAAATCAGATATTTAATATGGCCAAAAGTTTGTGAACATCTGAACAGTGCAGCCATATGTGATAGCTGAACATGTGATCCTAAAATCACAGGCATTCACTCATTCTTCTGGTTTTAGGCTTGTCAGCAGATGTTGCAACTATTTAGCTACAAGAGCATCATTGAGGTCCAACAGCGATGTTGGTGATGAGGTCTGACTTATCACCAAAAACTGGCGTTCCAGTCCATCCCATTGGTGTTGGGTGGGGTTGACGTTAGGGCTCTGTGCAGGCCACTTAAGTTCTTCCACACTATGATGGAGCGTTCAAGAGTTCCCTTGATGGAAATGAAGTAGCTCTATATGTACACTCTCACACTCTTCTCTTGTCTTCTCAGGAGTGGCCATTGCTCTCTGAAGTTGTAGGGTTTAATATTGATGAACCTGCAGTGATCACACAGGAAGGCTCATTCTTGAAGATGACAAAAGCAAGGCTGCATGACGCACATCTTTGTTAAAGCTTTCACAGCAGCTACTTGCTTCTCAGTCTTAAAACTAAGAGTGGTTTTCTGGTTGCTGGTGTCTGAAGGAGACAGAAGAGGAAGTGAAGTGACATGGCTCTTGGGCATCTTTAACGAAGCTAACAGTGTGGAATCATAAGACATTTGTTGTAAAAACGGAAGCAAGGTGAAGAAGACGGGGCTGCATTGGCAGGCACCTTTGCTCTAATAGAAGTCATAAAAGACATCAGCTAATTCAGTGGTAAGTAATTCCACCCACTGAAGGAGTGGCTGTGGATAACTTGGGTCAAATTGATTTTGAAGGCAGCTTTCAGTCTCATGAATTAAACATGGCGGCACTTGTTTATCTGGGGATGCAAATGGCAACATAGGTGATGATGTTAATGCCAGCCATGCTTCCCTGCCTGACAGCCTGATTAAAATGAAAAAAAGGGGGCATGGTGAGGGCTAAGCAAAGATCACAGGGGAATACTAAGGCAGGATGGTTTCTTCTTAATCAGTTGTGTTTTGGAGGGGTTAGTGCTTGACGGTGTTTAATTCAAAAGCTTAATATAATTAATGTATCTTCCTCAGACTTTGCTATGGTAACAACATCTCAACATTACACATGTAATAAATAATACTTCATAGCATTACCATAGTTTTCTTCCACTACTGAGCCATCTTTTAGAGAGCTAGCTCTGGGGATTAATGAATAAGACGACCAACAATCATCCTGTCAATTAGTATTTATTATTCATAGAGCCATGGTAACTGGAAAGACTGTCTTCCTCGTGAGGCTCGCTGTCTGCAGCGTCTCATTAGATGGAGCTCTAAATGATTTTTAGCTCCCAACCACAGCACAGCCGCACCGCTTTTCGGGCTCCAAGAGAAAACCTAGCAGCTGAATAATTAGCCCACCTCTGCAGCCTCTCCAGTGTCAGGACCTAAAGCAGCACTCTGACTGACCACAGCTAGAGAAGAGCAATCTGTAAAAACCACATGAGATATTAGATTGTGTTAGCACATGTAATGAATTCAAATGGTTGTTTAGTCACGTAAAAGCACTAATGCAAGTCAAACTTTTTCCCACTGCTGATGTAACATGCAGTAAGCAGCAACACTGAATGTCAACTGACAGTTATGGATACTGTTGTGGGCTGTGCTTTGCATATCAGATATTTTATAATGGCTCCTAGGACTTGCTACTGAATCAGGTTCTACTTAGACAACAGTCAACATTTGTGAAATGTAGAGTTAACATATGAATACCTTTCATGGTAAAAAACTAAAGGGTTTTAGTATTGATACAGTACTGTCCCCCAACTTCAAGGTTCTAGCATCCAAAGTGAAACCATCAATCTAACGAAGCCACGCCTTGCTCTCCAGTAAACTGAGACAGCTGCAGCATGAATTAGCAGCTTTCCAATTCTTCCTTCATCAGGTTTACTGCGGCGGTGTTGTCAAACTTTGAATCGCGGAGGCCTTGTTTAGCCACCAGCAGCCCACCGTTCTCTTTCACCAGCATGTCCACAGTTCTCTGCTTGCATTCAAATGGAGTCTCACAGAAGAGATGTCTACACTGGACATGTTTCAGTTATGTTGCACTCGCGTAGCTGCAACCTGAAGTGTCTTCAAGTCTATTTTCTTTCAGCTTGCACACACAACTGAAATGATTGTGTGTACTAGACTGTGAGCCCATAGCAGCACTGTGACTGTATGCATCCACGGTGATGAACTGAAGCTGTTGATGCTTTCAGTACCCAGCTGGTGTAATGACAGTTAAGGTTCCTCTGCTCAATATTTGGCATGGTTTAGGTTTGGTATATGTGTCACATTACCACATTTTGTACAGCTGGTTTCCTACAATAGGAAGAACAATGAATATGAAATCCTGCTTATGGCAAGTGTTGGAGATGGATATGCATAAAGACATAGCTGTCAAAGCTAACATAAGTATGTGGAGGTTGGTACAAAGGAGGACAACAGTCATCTGTCATCAGTAATATCTGTGGGGGGAGCGGTCGGTGCCAGCGATGCATGTCACAGAGTGAGGGTGCAGTTAGCTTCACATGCTGCTTACTGTACCACATTCTGTGCTGGCTTCTACCTTTTAACCCAAGATGACATAAACAAGATATCCCAGCTAAACATAAGCTGTCCAACTGGGTCCATATTCAAAAAGTCTCCTGTAATTAGGAGTCATCGTACATGCTACTAAGAGTTCCACAAACCTGCTGAAAATAAGGAAGTGAGAGAACTCCAAAGCTAAGAGGTGCGGTCGACTCCGTTGCTATGAATGACATCATGTTTTTTTTCATGAATAAACATACATACAATACAACAACAATACATACAACCACCAGATATCAAATTCTGCTCATGTTTGTCTTTGGCAGGAGAGTGTTACAAATGTTTTGCCATTAAAACATTTCTAAATGGCATTATTTTAGCACCGAGTCCACAATGAGCCCTTGGTCTTTGATTAGCAGTCCTAGACTATGTACCAGAGCCCAGTACTGGGGGTTTCTGGACTGATACCGGTATCAGTATATTGGTAGTGAGTATCATTTTTCCTAAGAGTCTCATCTCTCCCTGTCTCCATGCAGAAAACAGCAGTAGTGTAGAGAATCTAAATGTGAAAGAGTGGCAGGATGGCCTCAGAGCGCTCTTACCCAACATCAACATCAACTTTGGAGGACTGCCCAACTCCTCATCTTCCTCATCGTCATCCTCCTCCTCATCCAGCATCAACCACACAGGGGCACCGGGGGGTTCTGGGAGTGTTTCTCACAGCCTGTGTTGGGAAGGCAGAGCCAGCTGGATGGACCCAGCCATCATCACAGGTAGGACCTAGCACATGCTCAGGGCCAGTAGGCTTATCTAGAAATACAAAACAATTAGGAGCTTTGAAAAAGTTAGTAGCTGATTCCAGGGAGTATTTTAACAGAGGTGGAGCAGCTACAGTACTTCAGAACCTTGCCAACAAATCCAAATATTGAAGTTTACATTACTCTACTTAACTAGAAAAGCTATGCAGTGCTGAGGAACTTGCATACTATACTCTCCCTGTGTCAGTAGGATTAGCCATCAAAACCACAAACACAACCTCCATTAAGTTCTTTTTCAAACCGTGCTTGGGATGCACCTTCTGGCATGACCAATCATAGAAGCTTCCGTACCATTACCTTCTGTGAGGAGACAGACCAATCATCTGAGTTGCACAGGCCAACCCATGCCCCCTCTATGACCACCCAAACCCCACAGCATTCTTGCTCTCTTGCCCGTGTGGATCATTGGAGCTCCTTAACTGTCCTGACATCCAGATTTGCCCTCAGCTGTTCACTGACACAGACATAAAGGAGGTAATTGAACGTGGATAACTGGTGTCTGGGTTTAGATTTAGTTTCGTTAAGAAAAGGGAATATTCATTGTTGGTTTAGGTGCTTGTTTTTGGGGTTCTGGCGGACTTCTATTTGATTCAAGCTACTTTACAGAACAAGCTAGCACATGGAGGTGAGTAAATGGAATTATCGCTAATCGCCAAGGTTGTTCATCAGCTGGCTATGGCTACCACTGCAGGGGGAATGCTGGTTAAAGGAGACCTATTATACTCATTTCCTTTTTTATTCTGGGACTCCACTAATATAGCTTTGCATGATTCACAGTCCAAAAAACTCCTGATATATCTTCTACTGGCCCTTTATGCAGCTCCTCAGTTCAGCCTCTGTCTAAACAGCTCCTGTCTCTTTTAGACCCGCCTCCAATGAGCCCACTCTGTTCTGATTGGGCAGCTTTCTTAGCTTTCACAGCTTAAAACAAAATAACTAAATAACAGAAGACTTTTATTGTGAAGAATTTCCACTAAATGAATTAGTGGAAATTAGTAAGCAGCTCTTAAAAACTGAGGGACACAACATATGGACATATTTGGAGCGGATCAGTTGGGAGGGATAGCGCAGACAGAAACAGCCACATTGAGATGTTTGAAGAGCTGCAGATGACCAGCACACCTCCAACAGGTGAACTACTTCTTTTACTTTGTCCTGTGGTGTAGGAGTCATGGCTTAACCCCCCAAGACAATGGGAAAATGTTAGCAGAGCAGAGCAGTGAACTTGTGTACTGTGTGTTGAGCAGATGGCCACATAATCTGTCATGAGTGACATGAACTCAGGCTGAAAGTAGAAAAAAAATGTCCGAAACCAAACATTCAGAGCAGTGTGAAGCTGCTGCTTTATTGCTCACAGGGATTACTTCTAAATATATTTATGTTTCATTATTTTGACACTTTGGCCATGTTTAATATGAACATCTGACATTTTGAAAGATGTCCTGTCCTTGCCCAGCTGCAGCAGAGGGGTGTGGTGGTGGAGAATGAGATGAGGATGATGTTTAACTCGGATCTCCTCACAGATATGTAGTCCTCTTGCTCATGCAGGCTTGTTCAGTTTAGTCCACACGTTTTCTGTTGGATTGAGGTCAGGGATTTGCAACGGCCACTCCAATACGTTGACTTTGTTGTCCTTAAGCCATTTTGCCACAACTTTTGAAGTATGCTTAGGGTCATTGTCCATTTGAGATGTTGCTTCAGTGTGTCACACACATAATTGTCCTTCCTCATCATGCCGTCTATTCTGTGAAGTTTACCGGTCCCTCCTGCAGCAAAGCTCCCCCACGACATGGTACCGCTACCCCAGTGCTACACAGTTGGGATCAGTGATGTAATGAAATGTAGTTGATCTGTGATCTGTACACATGTGAACTGCAGATAAACTCCAAAATGTAATGTCTCATTGGAGACCAAGTAAACAAACTGCTGTCAGTCATGGACAGACAGCGTGTCGCTAACAGGGATTTTGAAGAGCAGCAACAAAACCAGCATGTAATGGGTTGAAAGTGACATGTGCAGATATGTTTACATGCTGTTTAAAGTGCCTCCGTTGAGCAGATAATTGGCTATCGAGCTGCTAACTGACATTACTGGTACATTTTTTCCCGGTTAATGTTTGTTTGGTGGCTTGTTCAACAAGCTAAGCTGTAGAACAAGACGTGTGTTCATTTTGTAAGTTATCAGTTGCAAGCTGTAGTCTGGCTTTTTATGGCTGTTTTGGGGCAGTGGCTTCTTCCTTGCTGATGATGTCAGTATAGGACTCATTTTACTGTGGATATAGATACTTTTGTACTTATTTCCTCCAGCATCTTCACAAGGTCCTTTGCTGTTCTGTTATTGATTTGCACTTTTCACACCAAAGTATGTTCATCTTTAGGAGACAGAATGTGTGTCCTTCCTGAGCATGGTGTTTTGTATGCTATTGTTTGTTCAGATGAACGTGGTACCTCCAAGCATTTAGAAACTGGATGAACCAGACTTCTGGTATTGGTATTTTTGGTATTGTTAACCGATCTGACAAAAATGTTGTATGACTTTAATCTAGAGTGATCGATATGGTCAACTCAGTTAATGCTTTCAAACCAGAGATGCAACATTTCTCCTCAGAGCTGCAGCGCCATGATTTGGCAAATTTCCAAAACCTGGTGTCAGAGCTGGAGATGCAAGGGAAGGCCTGTTTGCAACTTGACAGTACACGCTACACAGAGCAGACAGACAACTGTCTGTCAGAGTTTGACAAACGCTTTCAAGACTTTTCTTTGCTCGAGCCGGTCGCTACATTCATGCGCTACTGTTCTCGGGGAAGACGCTGAGGTTGATTCACTGGCATCAAAAAATTGCAGCGCTGTTTGACCCGAACTCTTCTGGAGTGGAAGGTGAGATTTTGACACCACTCATGGACAGTTCTGGAACTTACTCACAGAGGAAAAGTACCCCAACATGAGGAGACGTGCTACCTCCTTGAATCCATTATTCGACTCCACTTATTTATGTGAGTCAGCCTTTCCCCACATGAAGGTCATTAAGTCCATGTACCGTTCCAACATGACTGATGATCATTTGGAAGTTAGCTTGAGGCTGGCTGTCAGCAGCTACTGTCTGGACGATGCATCCCTGGCTGATTCCATTCAGTGCCAGTCATTAGAGTGAGGTAATGACAAAAATGTACAGAGTTAAATGGTGTAATATGGGCTTATGCAGTTATGCAAGGTGCATCAACATACATCGTACATATGAAGAATTCTCAAAATATTTATAAATAAATATATGTTTTGCATTTTTGTACAAGGTAGATCATTTTGAAAAAGTGTGTGCACCCCTGATGATAATAAATCCACAGGTACACCTCCAATTGACTCACATGATGCCAATTAGCCTATCAGAAGCTTCTAAAGCTATGACATCATGTTCGGGAATTTCCCAAGCTGTTTAAAGGCACAGTCAACTCAGTGTATAGAAACCTCTGACCCACTGGAATTGTGATGAAGTGAATTATTAATGTAAACAGTTGTTTGAAAAATGACTCGTGTCATGCACACAGCGGGTCTCATCCAACTTGCCAAAAACTGTTAACAAGAAATCTGTGGTGAGTCGTTAAAAAATGAGTTTTAAAGACTTCAGCCTGCCAAGTGTAAGTAAACTTCCAGTTTCAACTGTATCTCCACGCAGCACCATGTCCCCGCTCACTGCTGTCTTGTGGACATCCTGTGTTAGTTTGCTCCCAGTCCACAGTGGGTGGTTGGTAGGTAGGTGCTTGGACGGCTGGATGGACCCCTGGAAGTGTGTCGGCCCACTGATTCCTTTTAGGACACGAGTTCAACCTGCCTCTCATCCATTCACATCACGGTGTGTTATTGTTTTTATTCCCATGACATCACCGCTCAGAGACGAGGCTGCAGCTGCAGTTCCATAGAATAGCCACTAGATGAGTGACTCACATAGAGTTACACAAGAGTGCATTTAAATAAACGTGATATTTAATGAGATTCATCTGTGTAATAGAAACATGTTGACAGAAGCTCAGTAGTGTCTGCTTCACATTTCATCCTCTTTGGGAGCTTCATGAATCATTTTGTGCCTTCAGGTAGTGATCTTGTTTTCATATGTGATGTAATGACACTGGCTTATTTCTACTGTATATGCAGATGAGATCATTGTTTTTAGGGATGGTCATGCTTTGTCTTTACTTCTGGGTGGCACCCCAATGCTCAAATATTTGTTATGGTTGAGCAGCATATTTGTCTTGCCATTGAATGCATATACTTGTACGGCTGCACCGATGCAGGATGCACACAGTGTTCTGTAGGTAGCAGCGTTGTCCATTATTCCCACTATTCCCTGCTGTCCCCACCTCCTCAGGCCTCAGGCACAGCACTTCCCACTGGGAAGAAGTGATGCTTAACACCCGCCTTCAGGCCATGCAGGCTCAAGCTGACAATCTCATCCCACTCCGTAGTGTGTGCGTGTGTGTATGTGTGTGTGTGTGTGTTTATGTAATGATGATGGTGTCTTTCTAGTCTAAATCCTCTCTGCTTTTTGCTGAAGATATTTGGCCCATTTTATGCCCCATTTTTTTCAGTCATCTTCAATTTTGAATGATAATGAACGCTTCAAACCAGAACAAGGAGATTTGAGGAGTGTAACATGTAAGATTTTAAGCAAATATTTGTCAGTTAAAGATCCTCACACTGATATCTTTTAGCTCATCAGCTAGGTTTTTCCACATACAAAGCATTTAAATGGTAGAAAGCAAATACCAGCTAAGAGTGTGAGTATACATTCATCATGTGGACACGAACACATCTCCACTAATGTTGCTCTGTGACTGCTGGGTGTGTGAATAGACAACTGTTTGCTAACACATTCAAATCAATGAATGAAGGTTTAAATTAGGGTTAAAGTTCTGAATTGTGTGTCATTTATTAAACTGAGTCAACCGTCACAAAAGTGTATTGATTGTTTTAATCCAAGTTAAAACATACACAACAGTAAAGCAATCAAAAATCTGAAGGTACAGTTTACACATGTGAACATCCCCCAGGTCGCTGGTGAGCCACTTTAGGCCAGTCATAAGCAGCTTAGCATCACACAGTAATGAGCACAAGCAGCTGAAACACTTTGGCCATTTGGAGATGTTTTGGAGAGGTTCAGACACCAGAGACTCCACAAACCAAACACTCCCTACATCCAATAAGGTGAAGTCGAGGGGTCTGGAATTTATACAGATGTGGTTGATGAGATGTAGAAGGTATGTGGTGATATGACTGCACACTTCTGGTATAGAGCACGTTCTAGTTATTCTTATTATTTTTTTGAGCCATATTTGAACTGATGTCATTTTGGTTGTGTTTCAGCCACATGCTAAACAAGCACACGTCCAGAAACCAGATGTTACCTTTCAAATGAAACCTAATCCATGCATTTTGACTTCACAGTCTTTGTTCTTTGGTTCCACTATTTTTTTGCTAAAAGTGTCCCAAACTAAATTAGAATCTGTCAGTTCTCAATATAAAGGTTTTGTTTTGTTGTGGGTTTTTTTTAGCTATAGTCAAAACTAAGCAAACTTTTCTTTTCTTATTTAAAATCATAACTTCATCAACATTTCTCAACCAGCCAGGAGGAGAGAGGTTGACCTTTAAAAGTCTTTTCATCCAGCTGATTGTAAATAAAGTGCACTTTTGAAAGTTTGGAGCTTAATGACTTGTTAATCTGACACAGGGCTCCAGATACATTTTACACCATAAACATCAAACAGAAAGGTGAATAGTGGATTTATGTACACAGATTTTAAAATGTATTTAAATGCTTTGTATCTTTTTCCATGTCGTCTTCAGGGATCCCAGCCTCCAGTGGCAACAGTCTGGACTTTCTTCAGGATGACAATCCTCCACATTGGCTCAAGTCGTTACAGTCGCTCACAGAGATGGACGCCCCTGCCTCACACAGCGGCCCCTACAGTGGCCAGCAGCCCCCCCACAGAGCCAGCTGGGCCCACTACCCGGCCCCCACCAGCCAGTTTCACTCCCCGCCACCAGGCTTCCAGACGGCCTTCAGACCCCCAACACAGACCCAGACAGACCTGTTACAGAGCGCTGCCATCAACCGCCACTAGGGACTGTCAAAACACACGCACACACACACACACACACACACACACACACATACACACAGTGAGAACCACACCAAAGCAGAAATACAAAACTATTAACAACTAATAAGATAATATACTGTTTTAATTTTGTCCTCCCAGATTTTTCTGAGCGCTTGTGTTTCTCATCTTGGTTTCTGATTGGTTGTTGGAGTTGATCTAGGCAAGCTACCCCAGCCACACACCTCCTAACACAGTCAGACAGCGTCATGGCGACCTGCTGAGACTCTGTTCAGACAAGAAGCACGAGCAGTCTGCAGAGTCTGAGGAAGTGTTTGATCCACGTATTAGAAAATGCAGCCATCATGTTGTGAGAGACTGTTTGAGAGATGCAGAGCACTGATGTTGCCTTACGTTATGAACACAACTACACAATTGAGACTTCTCTTCAGTCAGTCTTAGGATGGTTGGTTTAGGTATGATAGGCTGGTTTTTAAGACCAGAAACATACTTATTTCTAGAAACATTTGGCATTCTCAATCCCTGAAGTTAACACCTGAGTCTTCAAGACGGCGATACAGCCAGAGACTCATCAACTGAGTTATGAATAACAGGGAAATCCAGTGGAACACAATGCCTTGAAATGAGCTTTTGTGTATCTCCAAGCTCTTGCTTCGGGTATGTTCAGCTGTGTTTCGTGGGGCTCAGTGGCAGGTCACACCAGGGGATGGCATGCAGAAACTCATTCTCATGTTCTTGTGGAATATGTGGTGCTGGGAATCATGATGAAGTAGTGACTTCCTGGTGACTGCAAATAAGTGCGCTGAGGAGGGAACTCCACAGATTCCACACATCAGCTCTCGTGTTCAGGTGTTAAGAACTACCGCTTGTGTGAAAAAGTAGTAGAGAGCCTTCTGTGTCTCCTGAGGGAGCTGTGTGACATCTAATAAACTGCCTCAAGTGATGTCACTTGAGTCAGACGGGTCTGAAGATAAAGTTTGAGGGGGTTGAGCATGACACACCCCAGGCTGTACAGTCATGTGAACGGAGTTGTATTATTGGTGATGTAGGCACCAGGTTTTGTTAGAAGAGTGTAATGCTAATCCAATGGAGCTCTCTTATAACAATGAATCCAAAGGAAAGGCACCATTCACTCCTGTCTTATGACAGACTGCCTATCATGGCTGAATGGCTTCGATTGATTTGTTTATACTCCAGCAAAGTAGTTCCCATCATTGTCTGCTTCTTTCTATAGTTTCAGTGAAGTAGCTTGAGGTACTTTGGAGTCACAGGAACTAAAAAAATAAAAGTCTCTTTCGCACTTTCCCGTTTGTTTCCATCGCATCTGAAGAGCCGTGCAGATCAGTCCAGTAACAGGTGAAAAGAAACAGTGAAACACGAGGAAACAACATCAGTAATCATTTAGTCTTCTAAATGTGTCTCTGGTCAAATCACAGGAACGGTTCATGAGGTCATGAAAAAGCTTCTGAGCTAGAAAAGAACTGAAAGATAAAATAAGCTCTTCACAAAGGCAAATACACTGATCACAGCTATTTCTAAGTTTCACAAGCTCAATGGAATTATGTAGAGAAATGAAAAACAAAAGCTACGTTTTTTTCCACTGTGACTGGAAGAGATGTAGAACTTCTATGGAGACAACAGCAGTTAAAGAGTAATAAAGGGTTAGAGAAGCTCCAAAATGTTTGCAGACAGCAGATTCAGCACCATTCTGTTTGTTATTATACTGACTGTCTGCAGACATGCATATATTCACATGTTTGTCGGTTCATTTGTTCCATGTGTGTAATCTTCTGGCGCTATGCAGACTGTATAATAGTATGGTTCGTGCTTAAGGAGTCTGATGCTCGGCATGCTTTAGTAAAAGAGTTTGGGTCTCGCAAAACGAAGACAGGACGTCTTGTATGTTGCCAAACCTCTGTATCAGAGGGTCCCAGGTAGACAGACAGCCACAATATGTCTCCATATGTCAGCTCAGAGTAGGTCTAGCACAGTCATTGCCACTGTGTGGCGCTCACTGTCAGCTGTTGTCAGAGACCTTGCCCATGCTCTCAGATGATCTGACAGCTTTAAGCCTGAGCTCTCAGTGATGCTGAAACGCAGGGGCAGGTGTTGTCCTGTGCTTTGTGTTTGTTCAGACAGGAAAGCTCTCAGTTTAGTCTTCATTTAGTAAATTGTTCTCCTGTCAGTTCTTGGATATTTGAATCAAGGTATGGAGTTATATTTAGATTTTTTTTTTCTGATTATTCTAAAAATGTAGCTCTGAAAAAAAAAAGTCAGAGTTGATCAGTGACATTTGACTGTGTCTTTGTTTGTTGAGACTGTGTGCTGGGATAGCAGTGCTACAGGACGACTCAAACCATCAGTAAGTTGAGGTTCCACATCAACACCTTCATTCCCCTCCAGCCTTTATCAATCCTAAGTTGTATGTTCTTTCATCAGGTCCAGACAGCTTTCATTATCCAACAGTATTCTTGAGGATTAAAACACTGATGCAGTCTAACACGTTTCCCACAATGTTAAACATGTCTTAAATGAAGAGCAGGTCTGGAACGTTAAACAAACTAAATATTCAATAAAAGAGAAAATATGACATGTGTTGAGTTTGATCTTTTTTTTTTTGTCATCCTTCTCTGCTGTCTAACAAAGCTTCAGTTTGCACTTCATTGTATTCTGTGCTGAATCCACGGAGACATACCAGTCATACAAATCCAGTTTTGACCAGTGGAAGCCTCCAGTCTGAAGCCGTTGTCTTCATCCATCTAGGAAGTGCTTTCCAGCACGTTTAGTTTCATGTTGGCTGTCGGAAGCCACTAGTGAGACTCCAGTCAGGCGTCTGCATTAAACACCAGCCACATTTCCTGCACAAGAATTTGAAAGGACAGACCTCAAATGCTTTCAGTGTAAGCCAATTAACTTTATCTTACTGAGGAGGCGGCGGCTTGCAGATAATGTCAGGAGCCAATGAAGCGCTCGTACTGTGCCTGGCTCATATTCACTAGTGACAATGTCACACTTTCGGCAAAAATGATTCCTCTCTGCTGATTGGCCAGGCACATCTAACAGTGTTCAGAGATGATGTTTGAATTTAAGCGGCAGACTGTCTTTCTGACATTAATTAGTGGATTAACATGCTGTTCTGTTGAAGCTCTTTCTTCATGCCTACAGTCCATATGAAGGTAAACATCCACTTCCTGTGTACTGTCTACTCCACTTTAATATTCTCAGATGATCCTTGCTTTGCCTCTGGGAAGAACATTCCTGCTAAGAATGATTTAGCTGCCATCACTGGCATTGGCCCATGACATGGAAAAGATCATTATTTATTGAAACATGGGTTTTTATTTTCATAGGTTTGTCCATCATTCCTATCAGGAGTAACATCATATTCACCGAGCTGATAGCTTAGATTGAGAAAGACGGTGTGATGGGTCAACAAAGCAACAGTTAATGATCTACACCACTTTATTTAGAGGTCAGTCTGGACGTGAAAGTGTCTGATAATCCCCTTATTGCAAAGGAACACTGTGTGCACAACTACAGTAAGTACAGTAGGTCAAAGTTTGTTTTTTTTTTTTTATTATTATTATTTTTTAGTAGAATTTTATGCCTTTAATAGATAGTCAACAGTAGAGAGGTGACAGGAAATGAGGAGAGAGAGAGAGAGAGAGAGAGAGAGAGATGAGACATTAACACATGTCCCTCATCAAAGTGGGGAAGCTGTGGTTCATGGTCAGTGTCTTTACCCCGGCCTCCATGTCCAGAGAAGATCAAAGCTGGAGCAGGAAGTGGCTTTGTAATGTTTACAATGGACAGTCTGGATCATGAGGTCGCTGCTCACCTTTTGTTTCCCTTCAAAGTACGTTTGTCTGACTTGTTCCTCGACCTGTCAGACCTCCCACACATCAGCAGGTACTTTGGTGAAACTCTAAAAATGCTGTTGTACGTGTTTGGAAAAGACAAAGAAAGGAATGATTCTTTCTGGCGATGCAGATTTCTCTTATGAGCAACAAATCTCATCTGCAGACACAAGCCAACAATGTATCCATCCACTAACAAATGTTATGTGTTTCAATGCCTGATATATCTTCATCTGTGTCACAGAGCTCCATTGTTGTCCAAAAATGTACATTATACTGTGTGTGTGTGTGTGTGTGTGTGTATGTGTGTGTGTGTGCTGCATATATGAACTAACCAGACTGGTTTGAGTCTGCACATAGAATTTGTTGTTCCAAATCCAGGTGACTTAAGCTTTGATCAGTGATCATAAGTAGCATGAGGTGCGTACTTCCTCCTGCTGAACTCTATACACTTTCACTATCAGTCCAATAAATAATTGTAGAAAGGTGATGACATGTGAACAACTTGCATGCTGGAGAAGGTCAGAGGGATATGAAAGCTCTCCAAACAGCTGTAAAGTGAACGTTGAGTTTGGAATGTTTAATCAAAGATATCGAGGAATGTAGGTGCAAATTCTGCAGACATGTTGGGATACTATATCAGCACTGCAGTGCTTTCTGCTAGCAGACACTATGTTGGCTGACAGTAGACCGTTGAATCCAAAGTTTAAAAAAAAATCATTCTGATCTCAGCTGTGAAGATGATATTCATATAAATGTATGAATTTAAAGGTCACACACTGACAGAAATCATCTGTATTTGTAAGTGTTGGCATGGAGGACTTGATTGAACAGTTTTAACCTCCCGTTGTCTCTCTCACTTCACACATTCCATTCAGCGACATGCACGACAAGCAACAGCATTAGTAAACACACCGATGAGATTTATTTTGTTGTGATTTTACATTCCACAGTTGAACATTTCCTTTTTTTTATTCTCCTATTTTATGTTTACTCAACAGACACATTACTGATGTTAAAGGTTGATAGATCATTTTTGTTTTTAACATCTGTCCAGAATGGAAGTTGCAGTATCTCTGTCCCGGGAAACCGTTTGAGTTCCGCTCCGTGTCTTCTTCCTCAGTTCACTCTAGAAACCACGAGGCTTTCAGTCAGCTGGGGCGGTGCTGCCGTGGTGATGAGTTGTTACATAGCTGGAAGTGACTCACTGTTCAGTCTGCTTGTCTGAGCTATTTCTGGACTGTCCATATTCTGACATACTGTAAGTTTGTCTCCATGCCTGTGTGCTTCCCTGCTAACTCAGCTCTCTTTGTCCTGACTTTGGATTTGACTGCATATGTGACAGGAAAGTATTTAAATGTAACCGTCGACAAGGTTACATTGCGGATGTTTGTTCAAATGTTGTCAATTTGCGAGCGCTTTTGACCTCTGACAGTGCAGTGATGTTTGACAGAAATGAATATATGGATGTTAGAGTTCCACCGTACAGGTCTGGACAAAGCATCAAGTTTTCAGTCTTGTTTGGGATGTTTTGTGGTGTCAAGATGTGGTTCTTTTCAAATATAATTTACCCTCCACAACTTCAGGTCTTGGATCAGGTCTGGGCCACAAATGAGTCAGTTTAGTTTGGTCTTAAAAGGGGTTCAGATCTCAGTTTCAAGCCCATGTAGAACTCTATGCTAGAAGGAGGCTGATTGTGCTTCTCTCCTCCTGTGCGCCTTATGTCCTGGATTTCCCTTCATATTATTATTTTGTGTGTGTGTGTGTGTGTGTGGGTGTGTGTGTGTGTGTGTGTGTGTGTGTGTGTTGCGTGCTGTTCCCTGTTGAGGAAGGTTTAAGCAGCATAGCTCTTGAAGTCCAGTAGAGTTAAAGTAATTTCATGCTCAATTGCATTATCAGCTTGTTTCAAAGGGAACATCTCTTATTGAAAAAAAAAAAAAAAATCTCTGACTGCAAAGAAAAACTCGGGCCTCATTTAACTTGTATAATTCAGACAACCCGTGACTTGTATGGACGGCAATCAGAAATATGTAATGCAGATGTAAAATGAAATTGTATTGAAATGAATGACAGTAAAGATCTTTGGATTCAGAAAGCAGCCATGGTTGATGTTATTCTTCTTGTTTGGTCCATTATGTTATAAATGTATTTTCTTGAGATCTTCTGTGGTGCTCATCTTTACTTCTCAGACTGTTATCAGAAGACAGATAATGGTCTTATATCTCAGGATTGGCTTGTTAAACAGTTAAATGATGATGATGACTTCTTTATGTCAGGAGAACAAATAGTGGGTATTAATATACAATTATATGTGGGTCTGCCTGCTCAGTTTATGATCGTTTCTGCTCTGGTCTCTAGACGTCTCTCTCCAGATAACATAATGACATGGTTGGTTGGTCAGGTTTATACTGAGTACAGACAGCTGGGTGGTTTCGGGTTTGCTTTGATGTGCTTTACATTGAATCCTTCAGAAATGTTGTCACCAAATTTCAAAAGTTGTGACAATGATGTTAAGCCTAAAGTTTCCTTTTCGACCCTGCAAAAGACAGACAGGACTGTCATTGGAAACTCAATCTGGAGACAAAACGACTTTATTTTTTTTTATCTATAAGATTACTGAATAGACCTGCAACCACACATTCTCCAGCTTTTCTAGCCTGCCTCTGTCTGTGCATTGTTTCTATACAGCTGATTCTACAGTGAACCGCCATCACAGAGAGATCTTGACTGATTGTGATGTAACTGCAACCCATCAAGAGCACCAGAATGTGTTGCAGCATGACAGCAGCTGAAGGTTCACTCCAGTTTATTACAACTTGGGTTTCGTTTTTGCCGTTTTATTATCATTTCATGAATAAATTGTACTTTATCAAGTTAATTACTGAGATCTGGAAACACATTAATACAACCAAATCCCAGAAGTGAAGATGAGTTAAGAGTTAATCCAGATTATTTAAACCAGAGATTCTAAACAAGTGAGCCAAGGACCCAGTGCTAGCTACTACAAATATAACATAATATCTACAGATGTATTTTCAGTGCACTGTGTAAACATGACGAGTTTAAAGGCTATCTTTCATTTGTAGTCCCTGGACTACATTTTATTTCCACTTTATCTGAAGGTATTATTGTGACTCTTAATTGAATGGACTTGTTCATTATAAGTGATGAAAATGAAATTCAATCATAAGCATCGTTAAATGGACCAAATCTTGGCAGGAAATCATTTGACTTGTCTCAGTTCAGAATAAAGCCAGTTTGTGAGAACATTTACTAGACTAAACCTACATTTAGCACACATTCCACAGCCCTGTGAGACTGGTCTTGATTAACTTGCAGGTCTCCAGATCCACAAATGTAGATTGATTCCCTGATCTAAACCAGAATCTGTATAGACCTCAGTATCCCGGTGTTAAAAATTGGGATAATGGCTTATCCAGGTTTCTGAAACCAAGATATAAAGTTTACACAACAGTGAAGAAACCTGATGAACCTGAGTCACTGCAAGGTATGACGGTCAAAGTCATGAAAATAAGTCCAAGTTGTAACAAACCAGAACGATCCTTTAACAGATGGTGGTGTTTTTTGATTGGCTATAATGTTAGTGGTCAGTAGATGGTTCCAGTAAAGGATCACCTTGATTTTGTAATGTCTGGTTTTTGCATTGCAGTGTTGCAGTTCAAAGCCCAGCTCTGGATGACATGCATACCACATTTACCTGAATTTGGGCCTGCTGAAGGTTGACATTGAAATTGAAATGATGTTCATCCTCCCTAATATGCATAGAAGTATTCAAGCTCATGTTAGTGTGTATTTTGATTCCTGACCTGTGATTAGTGGCTGAGCTCTTTGAGGAATCTTGCAGATGCAGAACACTTCAGTCTAGATGTATACAGTACAGTGACACCTTTTTAACCTTGTGCTTTGATACTGTACTGTTTATCCTCCGCTCAGAGAGAGAAGAGGCTAACAGAAAGCCCTGCCAGGCCTCGGCTCTTGGTGACAGACAAATAAAAGCCGTAGCTAATTCTGTTTGCTCAGAGAACCAGAGGAGGAGGCTTAATAGATTCTCAAAGAAGAGAAGCCAGAGTGAGTCTTCATCAGATGCAGCTTCCATAGTCGCTCTGAGCGGCAGAGTACAGCGTTGAACATGCCGCCCCTCTTTAAAAACAGCTCCTCTTTACCAACCATGGCAGAAGTCGATATGGTTAGACAGGATACTGCATCTCTCCATCACATCATTCTGCTCATCAAAGCTCCTGCCTTCATACATCCAAAACGCAGGGCTCCACCTTGTCATTATGATATTTTTACAACTTTTTTCTATAGAGACTGCAAAACAACCCCTCCCCCCGCACACACATACACACCCACACACACACTCACTCACACACATTTACCTCTATGACTAGAATGGAAAAAAATCAAACAAACACAACATTTGCTCTGAATGTACGCTCAGGTCGACAGTTAGTTCACAACATGAAGGGCGTTTCTTCAGTAAAAAGGAAAACACACTTTGAATAAAAGAGGAATGCATGTATAAAATGCTAGATATGGGATCATCAGACGGAATGGAATGCACCTACACGAGAATGAAAATGGTCCGACATGACAGTTCCTGGTTGTCACTTCTCTGGAATATTCTGTACAGTAATGTACAACAGTGGAGGTCCTGGATCTCCTTTCTTCTTTTGTGTCCCAAGTAACTGGAGGGACTTCAGAAGCTGGAATACTGAAAGTCAACATGATCCCAGCCTAGCAAGTCACATGGTTTCATGTCTGGTCCATTCCCTGGAGAATTATCCCACAGGGGATCCAAGAGGCCAAGTCGATAGAAACTCCCACAAGATCTTGTCCTGATCTTAACAGTCAAACTTTTACCCTTTAATACTGCTGCTTGACTGATTACTCCACAGTCACAGTTGATAGAAGCAGTTCCCAGGCTGAAGACCATTGTACATCACTTTTAGAGGTTTAGAGCCACTCTTCTGCTGCGACTACTCACTATCCCAAATGTAGTCTTTCAGTGTCTTCACTTATTTCCTTTGCCATCTTTCTTAGTCATGTTCAGTGTCTGCTCCACAACAACAAAACAAGCACAACTTCATATTTTTGATAATATTTCTTAAGTTCTTCAGTTTTTTTCTGTTATTTTCAATATAGCAGATCATCAAGACACCCATTTTTAAACACACACAAATTAAAAAAAAAGAATCTGTAACCAGGAGAGAGTGGAGATGAGCGGACGGATGAACACATGGAGCAGTTTTTCTGTTTGTTGGTTGTTGATCTGTGGTATCAGTTGGTCTTCTCACAGCTACCACCTTTAGCAGACGGTGCCGTTCTCCTGTCGGGACTTGGGGCAGGAGGACCGGGGTATCGGCTGGACAGAGGGAGCCAGGGTGCAGAAGAAGCCAGCAATGAGGGTGAGGCCGAGACCCCCCCAGGCGCAGAACATGGACCAGCCATAGCCGTGGCCGATGTCATCAGGCAGGCCATACAGGTACCGTGGGTAACGAGAAAGCTCGAAGTTGATGCCGGCAACGCAGGTGCAGAGGGAGATGATGCAGAAGGTTCCTGCAACGACAGAACATGATGTTATAAAGGAGAAAAACCACTATCAACACCTCACAGTGAAAGAAAAAACATACTCCGAATCTGTGATAAACCTGACATCTACTGGTGAGAAGGAGGTACTGCACTGGACATTTGTTACCAACGTTGGTACAGGTGACATTTTGCCAATACCCAACCCTGACTCCTACAAAATATGTTTGTATGCAGATCATTTGCAATGTTTATTACGTTTATGAAGAAAGGCAATTCCTGCATAGATTATGTTTACTCTATTATAGCATTAATATAGGAAAGTATGACATTCCTGTACCCCAGTGAATTCATAAAGACGTACGGGTGGGTGGCTGGACTTTGACACTGGGGACATGAGGTCAGGTTTTGTGTCTCAGGTCAGGTTCAGGTTACTGAGAGACTTGATGCAGGTCAGGGAAAGATGGTGGTTAGGGAGTTCATGCTCAGTCAGTTGTCACTCATCTTAAAGAGCTGGGGTAATTTAGCAGCAGAAGTCGACAAATTAGTATTCAAGTGTTCACTATGTTACTTTTCAAACCCCTGCTGTCAGGAGCAGAGTGGGGATAAACATTGGTACAGGGCTTTGGACTCAGACAACTGTTCCACAATGCCACATTCACAGGCAAGGTGCAAAGCCTACAGTCATAGAGAGAGAGACAAATTGTACCAATAGGAATAATGGTTCACACTTGCAGTCTCTCCTTAAAAAAATTCATGGTTGTACACATCAGATGCATAAATCTCATGACTAAAATGGCCACCCATCTAGAGCCAGGTTCTGCTTGAGGTTTGTTCCCATTAAAGGGGAGTTTTTCCTTGCTGCTGTCGCCAAGTGCTGCTTGTGGGAATCGTTGGGTCACTCTAAATTAAAGAGTACGGTTTTGACCTGTGCGACAATGTATGCAACAAAAAGTGTAACAAATTTCCTTTCACCCCATAGAGGTCAGTGCAGCAACACGTTTCCTCCAAACAGTGGAGTATTTGATACATTCCTATTATTCCTTTCAACAACCACCACAGAGGTTGTAAAAGTGATGCTTTCAAAATGTATTCAGCTTATTAGTCAATATATATGTCATGTCATGGCCACACACAATAAAAAATATGATACTGTGTGACTTCCATCCAACTTCAGCCCACCATTAGTGCCATGGCAACAGAATTTGAAGCTTGCTGATTGATTTCTCACTGCAGTGCTCTCTAGGACTCTGGCTGGCTTCTTGGTAATGCTTCATTTTATAGGTCTGTAATTTTCAAATAATTTCCCAGTAGAAAGAACCACATACAAGTATACGGTTAAACAAAGGGACAATAATATTTCCAATAATAAATGAATAATGAATAAAAGTTTACTTGGCTTAATATGTAGTGGTTGTTCCTGATGGCTGTGCCATCACTGTGTGAATGTGTATGAAAGGTTAGTTTCCTCTGATGGGCAGGTTGGGAACTTTTACGTTAGTCCCTGTACCCATTCAGTGTATGAATGTGTGTGAATGGGTGAATGTGATTTGTAGTGTAAAAGCGCTTTGAGTGGTCAGAAGACTAGAAAAGCGCTATACAAGTATGGTCCATTTACAATTTACCATAATTGGTACCAAATGACATTTACATGACTTTTTCCAGGAAACTTCCAAGGAAATGATAAATGGTAAAAATGTTAAATTATACATTTATGATTAAATAAAGAAAGTCATGTCTTTTCTCCCACAGTCATTATGACAGTTTACTTTGAGTTTTTTCCAATAAAGATGGGATTTTTTCAGCTTAATGTCTTGTTGTTTGTATGAATGATTCATCCAGGAGAGTTTCACATCCATTCAAGTATTTGAAATAATCTGGCAGTTGGTCAGTCACTTAGTCATTGCTATACAGTCTCTGCAAAACATTAATAGCACTTTAATTTTAGAGCCCTGGCTACCTAATATAACTCTCACCCACTTCATCATTCCACTGTGTCAGTATTGCACTGGAATTTGTCTCTGTGTCTCTCAAGTGGTGTTTGTAGAAAGAAGTCCCTGCTCTTTAATTCACCATCAAAACACTAATTTTGGGCAAAAACCCACAACATGCAACCTAATGAGTGAGACTCCACTACATCTCTTATTAGGATTCAAACCCCAAAGAGATTAGAACCCTTCTGTCTTTCTACTGTTTATTATTATTTTATTTTATTTGTAATTTTTTGCCATGAGCTGGAATGAGCCAAGAACTTGACCCAATAATTGGAAATAATGTCCATTACTGAAGTAATTTACAGTCCATGATTGGGATCTACCAAAGCATTCTGAGCCCCACCATAGAGGCACCACAAATGTCATAAATGTGTATCTGAAACCCCGGTGGACAGAAGTGGTGTGCATACTCTGGGGGCAAATATTAACCTGAAGTGCTATAATGATCATTGCAAGTGGGTATGGCAGCATTGGAAAGCTGCAGGCTTTCTGATGATGAAACAAGTGTGTGATCAGTGTCACTCCTTTAAAAAGAATGAAACTAGCTGCAGTGACTGTGATCACCTTTGTGAAGACTGAAACCTGTCTGTCGCTGCTTACGGCTTTTGAGCTGCTTCCTTTGTTTGAGCGCAAAAAGGTTTGAACCCACCAACTGTTTGCAGCTATATTTCTAAATAGAATTTGCTTTATTTTTTTGAATGATTTGCCCCCTCTGTATCATCTAAATGAATCTTTTACTATGGACTGTGTTCACTAGAAGCAGTTCCAGATGCAGGCTCTAAATGTGGCCTCATTTTGGGCATTGTGTGACCCTGCAGGCTGCTTTGCTGTGATTTGGCTGCTGCAGTCTGACCCAGCCTATTTCTTGTGCCTTTATTACCAGGCAGCATAATTGACTTTTTAATTGCCTGTTCATTATACAACTGTAGGGCACAGCACTAATCCAAGGCCCATCATAATTGAGTGTGCAGTTGTCTCCTGCCAAGCCAGAGCCATGCAGCACATCAGCGTGTGTGTGTGTGTATTTGTGTTGGTGGGTGCAGGGGCTGGATATGCATGCTCATATACCACACTTTCATCCATCAATATGAATCAGCACCAACTAATGACAACACAAAAACACACATTGCTGTTCAGTGTTTTCTGTCTGTGTTGACTGTAGTCTGACAGTATGTGATGGTGGTCATGTTTGGATAATGGTTTAGCTATCAAATGATTGTTTTGTTATTTTGAGGCATAGTTAAGAGAATAGTTCGACATTTAGGAAATGTACAGTATGTATTCACTTTCTGTCTGAGAGTAAATGGAAATGGGCTGTATTTATATGGTGCTTTTCCAGTCTACTGAATACTGAAAGCGCTTTAGAATACAAGCCAATATTCACCCATTCACACACACACACTCATGCTCTGCCATCAGTGTAAACCTGCTCATCAGGAGTCATATAGTGCTTTTTATCCAAAGCACTTAACAGTGTTTCTAATGCTCACTGACTCACACACACACACACACAAACACACACACAGGGATTCAGTATCTTGCCCAAGGAGACTTCAACATGTGGACTGGAAGAGCTGGGGACTGAAACACTGGCCCTCTAATTAGTGGACGACCAGCACTACCTCCTGAGCCCCAACTGCCCCAAACATACCACATGCATGAGTTGCTACATTGTTGGTAATGAGGACTTAGCCACCTGGGGATTCAAAGACACGTGACATATTGTGTAAAAACAAGAAAAAGGTGAGATTTAGAGGTCTTTTTGAACTGTGCAGACAGGCTAGCGGTTTGTCCCTGGTTCCAGTCTTTATGCTAAGCTAGGCTAACCATGTTCTGACTCTAGCTCTGTACTGAACACACACTCTTGGCATTACTTGTTTGAAACCATTTTGTGTGTGTGTGTGTGAATGTGTGTGTGTATGCGTGACTCACCTCCCATGAGGAAAAGAAGGCCGGCCACATACTGCATGAGGCCTCGGTCCCAGCAGCAGCCGAGCACTCCGATGATCCAGCCGAACAGGATGATGGCCACTGCCATGCCCATGAAACCTGCTGTCATTCGCCGCAGGTCTGAGGAAACACCAGCAGAGAGAGGTTACACATCAGCAGGACAACCAGTATACAACAACCTGAAGGATTCAGGTGCAAAACATGACACACACATGTTCAGTGTGTTCAGCAGTGTCAGTCACAGACACACTAGTCCAGTTCTGATTAATGCAGAGATGACGCATTATGACAAGTGGTATAGCATATCAAACATTCTCAGTTTGCACTGAGATGGTGTAAATTGTGACGTTACAAGTTGATATGACGAACATGTTAGAAAACAGTTACTTATTTACACATCAAGATTTTTTTTTTTATACAATACATTCTGGACATTTTTCAGAAGGGTCAAGATGTCGCTGAACTAAAATATCAAAACCAACACAAGTCAGTGTCAACCAGTTTATGTTCCATCTATGCTCATCAAAAACTGTCTGGTGAATGCACTCCAATAACTACGTGCTTGTCATGGCAAGTCATAACCATACTCTAAGCTCTAATGATTTTATTATATAAGGCAAGTTCAGCCAGTATATATGTATATGTATATATATACTGTATGAGATGTCCTTATAATCAACTTAAACAGGACCATCTAAAAGTAAGGGCTACATAGAGATGGACAATTTAGCTATTACTAAAAATGTATTGCTAGGGGCCCAAGCTATAAAACTGAACAATATAGAGACATATTGACAATTCTCTGAGGGTTTATCACTATGAGTGACGCCTTTCACGTTACAAGTAGACATTTGATGCATTATTCATAATAAAAATATGAATCACAGCAGCTTGAACTCTAAAAAGCCATAACTGCTCTGCATCTTATTTTATTTGTCTCTTGGTGTAAATTCTGATTCAGACACCTGTTTTTTATCTGAGTAATGTGAACATCATCTGCCTTTGTGAACATCACCTGGAGGCCTTAACTCCCAGGACTCAAATGATTAAAAAAAAATGTCTTTGATTTATTATTGTGCTCCACAACTTTGTATTATGAGTCTAATTATTGGTAATGATTATCACAATGATTATCAGACACACACACACACACACACACACACACACACACACACACACACACACACACACAGGCTTTTACATTCAAAAGAGAGTTTTCAATCATACAATTTTGACTGTTTAGCTGCAACCTGCAAAGCACATATTTCAGATATGCTACATCAGCTATGCTACTTTCAATTAGCATGAATATTCAACATGCGTACATAAACAGAAACATCCAGAATAGCACTGAGTATCCAATCTTTTTGTGATCTGTTGAATTGACCCTTTGTTTTTTGTGAGTTAGGATGTTTATGCAATAATTAATCTTGTGAGGAACTCCTCAGGGTAAAAGACAATACTGGATAATAAATAAAAATATGAGTCCTGAGAGGAGCACTTGCTATGTTTTCTTCAAAGGTAATCCTGAATGCATTTTAAAGAAAAATTTTATCCTACTGTGCCTCAAGCTGCTTGTTTAAAAACTCAATTTCCTGGCTTATACATCTGATATATATATAGTTTTGGAAGAAAAACTATTCTGTAATGGAGGGCAGTAGAAGTCAGAGACTACTTAATGTGTCTTTTGTGTTAAATATTAACTCTAACAGCAGTTTTATAAATGTGATCCATTTGGCAGAAACGACACTGTGAGGGCAAACAGAGAAAAGAGAAAGAATAAGGCCAGGCTCTGCCACAAGGACAGCACTGTGCACTGCGGGAGGGTAATGACAGTGACAGCGGCTGGCTGCAGAGAGATGCAGAATTATGAGGAGGAGGAGAGAAGGAGGAGGAAGTGCTCCAAGCAAACTTCCTACCCCAAGTAGATTAAAATGTCATGGGTGAGCTGCTCTGCCGGGGGGCAAGAGGAGGGAGGGGGGAGGAGGCCAGGGACTGGCACAGGGCTTGGGTGGAGGACACCATGTGGTGGGATGAAAAAGGTCAAAACATTTGGCCTGAGAGCATAAATGAAGACAGGGCTCGACATTAAGACTTGTCCACTTGTCTGGGACAAGTGGATTTTTTTGTAGGGCAAGTGGAAGAGAAATTTACTTCCCCTACTGGACAATTTAAAAGTCATAAACAACAAAAAATACTGTGTGTCTTTATGTTATATACCACTTCTCACACTACAACTAAACTAAACTTTCATATTTAAAGTTTTTTGTTATATACTGGTGTTATATCCTACCACACTTTTTCTTTTATTTAAAGAAATAGATTCATAAATTGTCAGCTGTGCTAAATAGTGAGTTAATGTCATATTCATTCTGTCACCTCTGCTCTGTAAGCAGTTGTAAACAAAGACTACTTTAATAATCAGTTGACATAACATTTTTTTTGATTATCACTTTGTCTATAAAATGTTACAAATAATCTAAAATATCCATCATAAATTCTCAGAGCTAAAAGTGTCTTATTCTCTCTTCTGTTTCACCAAAAGACAAAAAGTAAACAAAATGATGTTTTTACAAAAAACAAAAACAAACAAAATAAATGACTTAAATTACCAGTTAGATAGATATTGATTAAAAAAAACAGTTTACAGATTGATTAATCAATTTTCAGCTCCATTCAATAATCTGTTATACAATATAATATTGTAGTAAGATATATATTATATATATATATATATATATATATATATCATATATATAATATATAACAGTAATATCTGACTATTGCTGCAGTGTCTCACAGCGGAGGAAGCTCACTTCTCCTGCAACAAACACCACCGCCACTATCTTTTATTTTCTAAAAGTTCACACACTTTTATGAAATAAAACATCAGCCTTCAGATGACTTGCATTTAATGAGTGTGTCTTAATGATCGTTAGATTATCCATGCAAAAATCTGCGTGGCTTACATGCTTTCAGTATTTCTGCTGATTCTTTCAATGTATTAAATTCAACTCATTAAATTAAACTGTGCTAGATTTGCCTTATATTTATGATGTCTTATGATGTCCAATGTACATATTTTATCTGATTTTTTTTGTAGCTGAATCAGAAGTTTCGATGACCCATAAGTTTAAAGCTGACCTGCTGCCTCAGCCTGATAGCCTGTAATGATGCTCTGAAGGTTTCACTCGGTTTGACCCAGAGGAAGTTTACACATCTATGTTGACTGCCTTGTTTAAAGCCCCTATATGTAGGTTTATGACAGCATTCATTGGTATCACTCTGCATTGCCTAGTATTACATTCAATCTAAATCAAGATGAAAATGTTACATATAGCCACTTTAATTAAATAATCTATACTGTATGTTGACACTGTTTGAATGCTTGTTGTTCTTCTGGATTCTGCATTCTGCTTTAAAGATCAGTGTAGCAGGAACTATCTGCCCTCTGTGACATTATGTGGGTGCACCAACTGCCAACTGCCAGACCTGTTCATGTGACAAATAGGTGATAATACAAGCTATTCTCACTTAATCCTCACACATTATTCATGTATAAAAAAAAATAGATGCAAAGAGCAAGTACTGTTAAGACTGCAGACTGCAATGCAGATGCTGATCTTACTGGAGGAAGGAGATCATGTGGAACTCACATACTGTAACTGCAGTGACCTGTGACCTATACAGTAGGGATGTGCCTGAATACAAATATTATTATTATTATTATTATTATTCTTGTTTAGCAAAGCATAAATAGTGCTTTTTTTAATACATACATAGTTATCACAGTGTCTCTCTTCTGCTCTGCTGTTACATCTATCAGCAGGTCTCAATGAGGGAAGTCACATCCACCTGCTACATGCTGCACATTTCCTGATTTTGACATAATTCCTGGAGTTGGGGGTACAAATACAAATAATTTTGCCGCCTCAACAAATACAGATATAAATACAAATCCTGGGCTCTCTGCACATCCCTACTATATAGTGAGGCACAGGGAGGAACATGGTGGAGGCTGTCTGACAGCCAGTGACACTGTAGAAATCATGATTTAGCCAGCCGAGCATGTTTACCCACTCTTCTTCACATATCATGTGGTTTTGCTTTATAGTCTGCTTTCTTCTAACTGCCATGTCCTTTGCATTACAAATATCATATCTTAATATTTCACCATAAATTCTGCACTTTCTTTCCTCAGCAAACCCTGCTCCTGATGCACACATTTTTTAATTAAACTGATTGAGCATGTTCATGCTCTCCAGAGGTTGAAGGTGTTGACTTTTTTCATTAATCTACTGAACCTTGATTTGTACACTGGTGTCTGATAAGAATAAACAATAAGATAAATCTGTATTTGCTTCATATGTTTGAATAAAAGGCTAAGTGATGATGGTGATGTAGGTCAGGGTGAGTTGTTGCTCTACTTTGACTGATATTTTCCACTCACTCTGCACCCTGACAGTCCTTCTGTCAGGTCAGATCAGCATTCAGCATGTTCTCTTTGAAGCGCTGGATCCTGTAGGTCACTATGGGTCTCCAGGGGCCAGATGCATAAAACTCTGTAGATTCATCACTTAAACTGTGTGTATGCACAAAGACAGACATATGCATACACATTTTCTTTCGTCAGATTTATAAAGCCGTGCATAAACATTGTTATGTTTTATAAATTTCAGTCATTGTGGAACTGGATGCATGTGAACAAGCCTCATTTCCACAATTATCCATAAATGGATGAAGACCCACTGCTCTAGACCTGCATTTAAACTGGTGATTGATCTGTTGTCATACAAAATTGAGTAAAAGTCATCTTATTGATGTTTCTTTTCTCTTGTCTTTATTTGCATATTTGGTATTGAAGTAATCAAAAAGTAATGGAAAGTAATCAATTATGTCACTTTAATATTGTGATACTTAGGTTACTGATTACATTTTCACTGAGAATTAGTCATTGTATCAGATTACATTTTAAAAGTAACCCTCCCCACCCTGCTCACCACACATTCAGTGTTTATACATACCAGTTTATGTACGGGAAATAGTGTATGCATGGTTTTTGTTTGTACACATTGTTACATTGCATCTGGACCCAGGAGATTAAGTAATGAATAAGACAAAACAAGAGCTAAATCCCTTGTTGCTTACTCTAGGAGAAGTGCCCCCTGGGTAACTGTGTCCTGTGATTCCACAGTGTTACTTCCCTTCCTCTGCATGAATACATGTGCCATCCTATCCTGTCTGCAGCAAAGACCAGCAGACCATCACTTCCTGACCCTGCTGTAGAAACCCTCATCCACGCATTTGTTGTCCATCTCATCTGGATTACTGTAATGGAATCCTGGACTTCCCAAAAAAGCCTTGAACATACTCCATAGTGTCCAGATCTCTGCTCCACCAGCTCCTTGTCAAGTTTCATGTGACATTTTAAGTTCTCCTCCTCACCCTCACAATGTTTTCATAACTTGGCTCCTAAATACCTCTGTGATGTGTGATCCTCAGACAGTGGGCTCCTTGCCATCCCTCACAGCAGGCTGTGCTCTCTGGGTCACAGAGTCTTCATTGCATCACTGGACATGACAGTAGTCATTTTAACACAAGCCATGAAACCTAACCTAAACCTTACCAAAGCTTGTATGTGACGCTCTGGAGTCTGTGGACCAAACTCATAGTTTGTCATTAAATTTGGAGAACTACACTATGGCTAAAAATACAGAATAAATAAAAAATGCACAAGATACAACATGTAAAGATGTAAGACATCTTTGGAGCTGTTGTAAGATGTATTTTTTCCACCTCTGATAGAGGCTAGCATTTTGCCCGTTCCTAGTCTAAGCTAGCTAACACACATGGAGCTACACTGTTCTGTACACACAGAGATGAAAATGATGCAGATCTTTTCATCGGACTCTGGGTGAGATGACAAAAAGACACATTTTATGCCTGTTGCGTGTGTTTTCTCAAGTTTGTAATCACTCTGCTGAATGTGATGCAGGCAAACTGGAGCATGAAATGTGATATACATGCTAAAATCTGCTGTGAGTGGCTGCAGGTGTAGACCGAGGAGATGCAAAGGAAGGATGTTAGTGCCACAAGTTTCCAGGGACTGATGTCAACACTTCTCTGACACGCAGGCTCACAGTTACACATGCAGAGGAAAGACAAAATGACAGGTGCACCAACTGGACTGTCAGTCAGTGACTGGGAGGCAATCAAGCAGAGGACTTTAACTTAATTCACTTTTTCTGGACAAACAGTGTGCTGAAAATCTGTGGATATAAATGCTTAGTGCTTAGTGATTCTTTAATCTAAAGAATCTCGTATCTAATCTAATCTAAAAGTTGAATATTAAACAGCAAGTATACCACTCGTCACACAGTCTTCTAATTCCCTCCTATATTTCACAGTCCAAGTTTTTCAGAGAAAATTCTGTTGTGAGTGGGATTTAACACACGCAATTTTTCTCCTGGTGCAAACACGTTTTTTTGTTATACAGGAAAAAAAACTCCTAGGCTATCTGACCAAGTCAGTTCTACTGCAAAGGTTTGCTATCATTATGCCTGGTGCTCTATTAGGGCATGATGGCAGAAGGGCAGATGATTTAGATATTACCAACTTTGTTAACTTTCATTTCTGAACCAAGAGATCTCTTCTAAGACAACAAGACTAGGTCAAAACCTAGTATATGTCTGGTCAGTAGGGTTTAAGGTGCTGGCAGACTGTGCCACCAGTTACTTAGTTTAGCTAGAGTAATTACGATCTGTCCTTATGCTATGCACCATTTTTAAAAAAGAGTTGGGTCTTCTGCATAGATGTTGAAAAATGTAGGTCTGTAAATGCTTCAGAATTTGCAGTTTTAGTAGATGCGGACTTGTGTTTGAGTAGTGGAGACAGGAGGGGCAGGAAGAAGTGTGGGTGAATTGGTACATGTTGGACATTTCAATGTCAGATACACAACCTGTCATCACAGAAGAGTGTGATTTTGAGAGTAAACTATCTGTTTGACAGAATGACAAGATCCTCCAGTTTCACCAAGAAGAGTTGTGCAACCTCAAAACTAGAAATACGGGTGGAGTAGAGTTATGTAGTGATAAGTACAACAGCCACAGGCCCAGAGTGATCCTCAGATGTAGATCTTTTGATCCATCTTACAGGTGTAAAGTAGTTTCAGATAGTTTAACTTACACCTGTGTACCACCTGACTTGAGTCACTTACAGTAGTGCACTGACTGAGACATTGGGTGGTGCAGTGGGAAAGCACTCGCCTAGCACCACAGAGACCCAGCTCCAGTCACCTGCAGCAGTGCCCCTGGCTTGGCAGGGCATACCATCAAATCTATCTAGCAATTTCTTGGTGATCATTTCCTTGATGCAGCAGTAACAACACTTACTGGTTGGTCAGTCTACACTGTCTGATTGTGTCAAATGTCAGCAACAAGGACTAAAGTGTCGGAATCACCCAATCCAAACTAAAAAAAAGTACAACAGAAGCATGTAGTGCTAATGATGTAAATGTATATTTTTGTCACTCAGGCTACATACCTGTGCTGTTTGTGGTTGGGCACAGAGAATGTTCTATGCCGTCTGAGTCTAATAAAACAGCTGACTTGTTGCACCTGCATACTGTAACTCCTGTTTATGGTTGACTGAGCAGTCAGGTTTGATGTGGATACTTCATTGATAGATCAGTTGAAAGTGTGATGCAGAGTTTGATGCATGTCTCTGCAGCTGTCAGCCTGTCTGTCTTGGTCTGTGGATCCTAGATTCCTCCTTGCAGCCGTCAGAATTCAGAGAGGGGGCACAGGCCTGTGTGTTGGCTGGAGCTGGGAGCTGTCAGATGTCATCCATGCCCTTGCATTTGACTACATTTCACCTCCTCTGGAAGTTTGAAAAGTATGAGTGATGGATATACCCTCGCTGTGTGTTGTGTTAGTATTCTCTATAGAGAGAATTCAGGGAGAGACACAGAGTAGTCAGTATCAGTATATTATGCCTTTTGTTGTCATATGAATCATTTTTCCTGTAAGTTTTGCATTAAATGAGGCTGAAACTATGTCTTGCATTTTGTTATTTTTCATGTCCATAAAAAGATATCAAATCAGATATTACTCACCCTTTTATTTGCATTCTGTATATAGAAACTAAGAATGTGAGAAATGAGAAATCTTCTAGTTATTGTTGAAGTCTAATTGCACTGAACTATGAACTGTGGTTGAGGCAAATATGGAAAAAACATTTTCTCTGCTTGTATGATTGTCATTTGAATATCTTGGAATGTTGGTTAAACAATACAAACAATTTGAAGACACTTGCATTATGGTCATTTCTCATTATTTTATTGGATTTTATAGACTAAAAAGATAGAAGCATTCATTAATAACAGACACACTGTACCAAACTGTGAGTAGACTATATTGTTAAGCTGTGGCAGACACTAGGGGAGCATTTGGAGTTTAGGTATGTCTTCAAATAGAGACTCAGGCAGTACTGAATTTACAAAGTGGCAGCTCCCTACAGATGCTGGGAAAGCTAGTCGGTTACCTGAGAGAAAAACAAGCCTTAGTGAAAAGCTCCTTTCAGATAGCCCTTCAGCGTGAAAACCAAAGCTTCAAAACCTAATTGCTCCTTCACGCCTTGGAGGGAATGTTGTTTACCAGGACAGTGAGGTAGGTACAATTGGATTGCTCCTCTGTTGTCTCAGTGGTGATATAGGTTTGTTCTCAGGGCTGACTTTACACATGTATTGATGCACAGATATGCTTTGAGCTGACCTCACTATCCTCAGCATTAACTGGGTGGTATTTGAGATGTGTTTCTGCCTCTTAGGCTCACATTCAAACCATATATACCTTCTTTTCAAGGATTCAAAGACACACACATAGTATATACAGTTGGGGAATTATTGTAGATACTAATACATCCATAAATACATCTGTACATGTTGTACAGTGGACAGCGCAAGCAACACATGGAAAACCCTTAGCAATAACCAACAGAGGCTATGGAACAGACATTTATGGGCAAAGGTAGAAAAAACTGTTGCAAACAAAGCGTTCACAGCAGAATTGAAGCCCTAGCTCTTGCCTTGTAGGGAACATTTCTACATAGATTAACCTCAAGTTTTGGAATTTTGAACATGTTTAACAGAGATATTCAACATGATAACATTATTATGAATAACAAAATCACAAAAAGCAAGCAAGATTTGATTAGTTGCCAACTATTTTGAGTCTTTTTAATACATTTTTTGGTAGTTTTCTATGCCACTAAATTGAATATTTTTGAGTTATGGACTGTTAGATGAAACAAAACAGAATAAGATTGTATCGTGAGTTTTGAGAAAACAGTAATTGACATTTTTCCCTATTTTCTGCCACTTTATGGACAAACAGCTAATTGATTTATCAAGAAAATAATCAACAGATTAATTGCTAGGGAAACACACAAATTATGTTGGTAAACTTGGCCAACAAAGCAGATTCTTATTCTGATAAACCAAAGTATTGGACAAAGTGAAGTTTTGACCTGATGATAGAACTAGATTAAGTCAGAGGATAGCCAAAGGCATTACAATTCATCTTGATGTCTACACAAAACTTGACAGCCATCAATCCAATAGATTTCAAGTCATTTCACTAAGAACAAAATCCAATGTTTAAGAGATGTTTTAGTCTGGACCAGAGTAGTGGTGTTTAAAGCTTAGTGTTGTGTAGGGGGAAGTAGAGGTGATGTACTTTTGCCTGTGAGTGACATCTCTGTGCCCTGCTGGGGAGATGAAAGGTACACCTGCTCACCTATTATTAGCATGACAACCTTGACTTATTATAGTGCAGATGAACAAGACTCTCTGGTTTAGTATATATTGCTTTGCATACTGGGATCTGTGAGAAAAATCAGTACAGATGATGACTCATTTATTCACACTGCATTAGGCATGGTTTATGAAAAAAACCCCAAAAAGAACCAGCCATACAATTCAACTATCTATTTCATATTTACCATGCTGATATGTGGCCAGCCAATTTGATTCACCAAGGGCCAAATCAAAGATAAGTTGCAGCTAATATTCCTTTAGTGAAACCAGCTACCATTCTTCTACTGTTGCATTAAAGTTATAAGTTGTTTTGTGCTTCAGTGAGAAAAATGTAGCTAGACATAAATGACTGAAATAATGAAATGTTCAGTAGAACAATAAACATCCTAACTGTTCAAATGGAAAAAAAGAATGATTAACCACTGTCTTCAAAGATACACACAAAGCACACACCGAATCCTCCTGATTGCTGATGGTGTGCTGTGAATAACTGTGGATAATAACTGTGTTCATTTGTTTACTGTATCAGCATATGACAGGCTGCTGTCTGTCTGCCTTTCTACACTGCTTAATAGGTTCCATTGTTCAGCTCTGGGCTGCAATTCCCTTTTAATTACGTCCTCTGCTCCAGGACCAATGGCCCAATGAAACATTATTTCATAAAAGGGAAATGGCTTTTGGTACCTGTGCAAAAATTTTATTTTCTCAGTCAGATAGATGGCAAGGAAAATGTCCTGTCTACTACACCTCAAAGACCGCCTGTTATTCAGCAGTTTGCTGCTTGGATACTCTTCCACACTGTTGGGAATGGCAGTAGAGGAGCACGGTGTTATAACTACGAAGTCTATTGTATAAGGATGTGCAGAGAGAGAGAAAGTATTTGTATTTGTATCTATATTTGTTGAGGTAGGAAAATTTGTATTTGTATTTGTTTATGAATAAACTATTTTATGAAGGAGTAAACTAAATAAACTATCTTATGAAGGAGGTTCCCAGTCTGGGTCTTGAATTTGAGTCTCCCAAATCATAGACGACTGCACTGACTACTGACCAGACGGACCTCTACTTATTTATACACCCATAACACAGAGACAGCACACTATGTAATGTATAGAGAAGAATTATTGCCTATTTTTTAAAACCTAACTTTGTGGAAAAGAGGAGGGGAACAACAGGTTATGGAAAACCCTTGGGAGCACTTTGCATGTGTCAGTAGCTCAGCTTTATCTCCGGGGAACACCCCCAACTCCGGGAGTGATGTCCAAATTAGGAAATGTGTGTCATGTAGCAGGTGGATGTGACTCCCCTCGCTGAGAACTGCTGATAGATGTAACAGCGGAGCAGAGGAGAGACACTGAGATAGATGTAACCTGCGCCCTGGTATTTGACATCTTTTTCTCCTTTATTCTCAAAAACAAATAACTTAAAAAATATTTATATGAAATAAATATTCATAAAAACCCCACCTACCATTTGTGCTGTGCCGAATAATATATTTGTGTCAGTGATGCATCACCCATGCTGTGTTCATGTCATATTGGAGTAATTTCCAGATTTTGATATGTAAATATTGTTCACACCAACTGACTGACTGTTCTGAAAGCTCCAATGTATCTGACTTGCTTCATAATATGGAAGTGTATGAAAATTCATTGTCAGTACACAGTATTTTTACCTTCACTTGACCAACTCTGTAATCATACAACCATTTTGAGTTGTTTGCTGACGTGAACACTTGCAAGTTGTAAACATAGGAATCTTTACCATCTTTCCCATCCAACCCATAACATGGCATTACTATAACCCCACCATGGCTTTTAGCTGCACTGCATTCTGGTCTACCAAGGCTAATGCTGTTGTAGATTGTTCTCTGGAAGTGAGTGTGTCTAACCTGGAGGTTTCTTTCAAAGCTGTATGATCATCTGGCTGCTGATGATTATTGACCAACCATCTTTTCAGACTTCTTTTTAGTAATGTCACTGTGATGTCCCAGATGTCAGACATTAATTTGGTGATGGAAATGAGACAAGACTACAAAAGTGAAACCCAAATTGTACCCTGACATAACAACTGGTGATTTCTGACATTGGTGAATTGGAAGACTGAGACTCTAAAAGGACTTTGTCAGCCAAATCTCAAGTCTTCATGTTAGCCCTGCAAAGCTAATCACAATCCAATCTACTGTGATCCCAAGGTTCCAGTTTTCACACAAGTGGGTCTGTTTTTTGGGATCAGAGTGACTAAGCTTTATGATGAGAGGTGTTGGAAGGGAAAATGTTTCAGTGAGATTTGCAGAGGTTTTGCTGCTGTAAGCATGTGGCTCTGTCACAGAGGCTGCTTGCAGCCACAGCTCATTGGGGAGGAGGAATGGAGCTTAATTTCATTACCCCATGTCAACTGCCACTGAGGAGAAAACAATAGAGAGGGAAAATCAAATTATGCAAGATAGCAGGGAGGAGGGAGATGGTGGGTGTGATGGGGATGAGTTGGCAGCAGTGCGAGCAGAGTTGATGTCCTTAAACATATGTGCTATTTGCTGAGAAAGCCCTCACAACGTGCCCCGTGGCTTTTGTGGAAGCCTTGTGCCTTCCTCTGGGGTGGGGGCCATATGGGTAATTTCATGGTGTGTCAGCAGCAGTATGAGCACCCCTGCAGGTTGAGTCAGAGGCCTGAGGGAGTCAGCTGAGCATATACAGAGGGAGGTGTCCATGGACCAGGGACAGGGAATTATCACTGACAGCCGTCTCCTGGAGAACATCGGACACATCGGTCCCTGCGGTTCTGCCAGTCAGGGCTGGATGCTGGAACGATGGGAGGCGAGATGACACCATGGGTCTCCAGGTCCAACTGGAGGCCCAGGGTGGGGTCAGCAGCTGTCAATCACCTATCTCTGTGAGGCATGTACTGAGCATAGATAGTGACAAGATGGCTGGCATATGGGAGTGTTATTTCAATGGCATGCTCTTATCAGCTGTCCATCTCAATGAGAGATGGAGTTCTAACAGACCTTTGATATGGCAGATGAACATGAACACAGGGCCATATCAAGGCCCAGATAGTGGTCCAGAGGCTGCAATGTTCATTACACCTCACAATATAAAAGTGTTAACAGGATGAACGAGTTTTTAATGTTCAATAATAACATGGCAAAAACTGCCAGTGAGTGCATATTGGAGTGGAGTCATTAAAATCCAGAAGGTTTATCCTCTTGTGATTAGCAAATTTCATGCGACTGGCTATTACATAATGAGATATTATGTGGGCAAAGTTTTTACCGGATTATATTTAAAAAAAGAAAAAGAAATCACTTTCATTTTAATGAACCTGTTTTTATGTTGCATATATATAATATATATGAACGTTTTTGGATATGTGTGTCTACTACACTCTTTGAGTATGAACAGGATGAATTATTATGGCAAGAAAAAAAAAATTGTTTCAGTGTTCAATTAAACACCTGGCTGTTGTTTTAAGACAGACTTGAAAAATTGTGATTCTGTCATTGCACAAAATTTCAGAATTTATCCCCTGACCAGTAACTGGCCAGATATCTGGACCAAATATTTGGTGCAACAGACTGATCCACACTGTAACCCTTGCTCCCCACTGAATATGATGAATATGCCTGGAATCAGGATACAATCTTTATCACAGTCATTTAGCACTTCTAAACTATTTTACCAGCTGTAAAAGGTGACAGAAACTCTATGAGCAGGGTAATGATTTCTATTAATCGAGGTCATGAACTTCAATCAAAGGATAAAGAGATGAAAATCATCAACCTCTGCAAAATGAATTCATATCTCAACGCATTTGATGATCATCAAACAGAGAAAGAAACCTGAGGAAAAAGGAAATTGTCCAATATGGTGCCTCAGGGAAGTGTTTCCTCCTGTGCCAAGCTGTATGACATATTCTTATGCTAATATACAATATGATGTTGTTTCTAAAAGGCTCTGAAGCTCAGAGAGGCCTGCACGCTGCAGATGGAGCAGAGGCTCTGACAGCCAATCACTGCACAGCATCATTAAAGCATTGGTTTTGCATGGCGCTGTCTTAATGGCTGTTGTGCCTCCCTTTGATGGGACACTCCACTGGCACTGGTGATAAAACAGAACTTGTGTGACTCAGCATTTTTTTGAGAGATTTTCTTAATCTTTCCAGGACCGATGCCAAGTTGTTGAGCAAGCAGCACTCTAGCCTGGACCCTGAAAAGTGCTTGGATGATTCAAAGGCAGAACAGGAAGCAGGAGTGAGGGAGAGGCAGTGAGAACAGTGAAAGGCAGAGCTGGAGGAGCGCGAGATACTCTTAGCCATTAATATCTACAGTTCTAGATGCTCTAAGCATGGAAATGAGAGTGTCACTCAGTTAGAAGGGAAGTTAAGAGCTGAGAGCTTAAGCCCTCCAAAAGTACTCACTAAGGTGCCCCCACAGCACGATAGATTGCCCTCTAAGGTGCCCCCACAGTATGATAAAGTGGACCTCTGAGGTGCCCCCACAGTATGATAAAGTGCCCTCTAAGATTCCCCCCTGTTATGATAGAGTGCCCTTTAAGGTGCCCCCACAGTATGATAAAATGTCCTCTAAGGTGCCCGCACAAAGAAGAAAACAAACCAAAGTTCTGTAATGATTGTCTTAATTAGGGGTAAATCAGGATGAAATGCTCTATAATCTAGAATGAAGTGCCTTCATAGGTGCCCTTTCAGCAGAAAAAATGTGATAGTGCCCTGTAAGTACCCCCAAAAGTGAGAAAACATGACGTGCCCTTTAAATGAAGAGGATGTCATGCAGTGCCCTATGAGTTGCCATTGTAGTGGGGTGAGCTGGAGGCTCTGTAAGTTCTGAAAGTGCGATTTAAAATACTGAAATTTACTATGGGTGCCCCCACATGTGAGGAAGCATGATGCTATGATGAGTATCCTTTCAATGAACAAAAAAATACTGTCCTTAAGGTGCCCTGCAAGGTGCACTGTATGGGATAAAGTGCCCTACAGGGTGTACTGAGTGGGTGAGAAACATGGTGAAGTGCCCCAGTGAAGAACAGGAGATACTTTGTCCTGTAAGATGCCTTTACAATGGTGTAAACTGGTCACCATGGTAGAATTGATTGATTGATTTTGGTTCAGTACTACTCACTAGTTTGCCCAGACACAAAAGGCAAGAGGACCAGTGCACTTCTAGTGCCTTACCAGCCCAAGTAACTGGAGAGGCCTGACAAATGACAGAACTGCCTGAAGGCCGCTTCATTGCTTTTTCTCACCCTTATAATGGAACATGATTAGATGATTAATCACCATTGGATGTGTTACTAGGGTGTATGGGCCATACAACATACCAGTGCCTGTTTCCTACTATGATTGTTGATCTTGAAGAGGGCCTGAGGGCCAAAACAGTCTACATCAAGTGATCAGCACCTCACTACCACCCTTGATGTGTGTTACTTTTCTGTTATATATCCTATTGCAGAGACTGGAACATTTAATTGGCATTAAAGGAAATGCATTAAGCTGGTTTAAGTCCTATTTATCAGTTTGTACATGTTAATGATGAATCCTCCATAAAAACAAAAGTTAGACATGGAGGTCCACAAGGTTCTGTTCTATACTATTCACTTTGGACTATTGCAACTCATTATTATCAGGCTGCCCTAAAAAGTCAATAAAGACTCTGCAGCTGATCCAGAATGTAGCTGCTCATGTTCTGACCAACACTAGAAAAAGAGATCATATTTCTCTCGCTCTCTTTCTCTCTAAACCCAACCGGAAAGGCAGATGGCCGCCCACCAAGAGCGGGGTTCTGTTTGAGCTTTCTTCCTGTTAAAGGGGAGTTTTTCCTTACCGCTGTCGCCAAGTGCTGTTCATGGGGGGAACTGTTGGATGTCTCTTTCTGTAAATTAAAGAGCATGGTCTAGACCTGCTCCATGTAAAAGTGCCCTGAGATGACTTTGTGTTGTGATTTGGTGCTATATAAATAAAATTGAATTGAAAATTGAACTGAATTTCTGATATCAGTCTTAAACCTTAAATCTTAATCGTAAACCTTAAATCACCACATGAGATCACCAAAATGACCTTACAGCAAACAACATGAGGCTCTAAACTATTCCTCATACAGACTTAAGAACAAGGGCACATACTGAGTTACTGAGAGGATCCTCTCCTTGTTGACCTTAATCTATCCTGAACCTGAAGGTCTGAAGTGCCTCCATTCCCACTGCTCATCTAGTCACTGAATGACATCTGGAATATTCAGTGATTTTATCTTAATAGGTGGCTGGCTGGAGCTAATAGTGAGGAGAGAAGAGGAAAAGTGGCCAGATGGAAGATGGTAAAGTAATTACTTCTTAAATTGTGAGAGCTAGATTAAGGAGACAGAGGGCAAAGATATACTCTGGGGGAGATGAACTGATGATGTGATGGATGTAATGGGATGTTACCATCACACTGCCTATGGTTGGGCTGGATATTATCAAAGACTTGAAAGAACAATTCATAATTGATTATTTTGTCATGTTAGAATAATGATATAATAAAATATTATGAGGGCCTTTGAAAACATATGAAGTACTGGTAAACTTTAGCTGTCTTTGGTGTTATATTATTTCTAAATGAAACATAAACATCTGTATAACAATGTTGTAATGCACATTTCAATTAAATTTGCAAAATACTTCATTCAGCCCCAAGACTACCGACAACCCCAGAACCCAGGACCCTTTGGGTGGCCAAAGGCTGCAAGTTCACTGTGTGGCAATTAGTTTGTGGTCGTTGACCCATTCGCTAAACCTCTTCTCCAACCAGCAATGGTCCAATCAACAACTGTAACCAGGCACAGCAGGTCAACTTTTGGATTTCTCAACATGCTGAGGTGGTGTAGTAAGAGTGATACTCAATATACAGAGAGTTTGGAGGCTCTTGTGGTGTTAGGCTACATGGATCATCAACTGGTGACAATGCTGACATTTTGCCTGAGACATATAACTTTAAAGGTTTTAGTAGATAAGACAGTTCATTTTCTATATTTGCTCATGTGCAGAGCCAAACCTTGTGTGTGTATCCAAAGCCTGCTATCTTATCCTTATACGCTGTGGACCTCAATTGTTGTCCAAAAACTATTAAAAACACACCAATGAGCCACACCGCTGCACTAGGTGACATGTTCCTGTGTCCCTGAAGAGAGCGGCTACAGTAAGTTGTTTAGAAATGGTTCTAAAATGGGAACTTGTTATGCTACACATCACAACCTCTTGACTGGACTCTTGGACTACATTATAATTTTCTCAAAGAATGTACAATCTTATCAATGTTATTACTCTTTAGAATCAGTAGTGCAGCTCACTGATGTATTTTAAGAGTTTTTGGACAACAATGGAGCTCTATGGCACAGAGGAATAAGATATATCAGACTTTGGATACACACACAATACATTGTAAGTAGATCACTTCATTGTTGGTCAAATCCTTTAAGCATGTATGTAAGCATCATTTATGAAGCCATCAAATGCATATTTAAAACCCTTTAATGGACTTCTCATTTTAAAATGAGTCACTCACCTTGTTAATGTTAGTCAACTAGCTAACTGGAGCTACTAAAATCTGTAGGCTTTTGTCTACCTCATTCTGAAATCAAGCAGTCATTGTTTCAAACATTTTTTGCCTATGAGAGAACAGAATGTTTTGACAGGCATAGCAAGAGAAACTAAGGAGGGTGAGGGTTATGGAAGGGGATATTTGATTCATTATTTTATTCATCATTTGATCATTCCTTGAAAGTAGTTTCAAGGTCTGTATTATTTCAATTTATGCTGTGCTCACATGGTGCATATTGCTGAGTGAATGTTTGCTTAGTCAAATTACTACAAACTCATTTCTAATTACTGTAGTGCATACACAATGCAGAAGGGGTGGGAGAAATGGAGGGGTCAATAGGGGCCCATGGCTCACTTTTGCCCTGAGGCTGACTCGCATATTAATCTGTGTTAATACTGTATATTCATATTATTATTATTAATTATTATTATGCCATATATGTCAACGGAATGGTCACTAAATCTCAGTCTGTTAGTATTTGCAGTTCTGGTTGATTTCAACTGCTCCTCCTTCTGTGCATAAGATGCAGACTCTTCAGACCTCATACTACTGCTGGGTTTTCTCCAGGATTTACTGTCTGGAGGCTTTAAGCTCGAAGACTGGCTGAAACTGCTTAAATTTCAAAAAAGGGAAGTTGTCTCTTTCCAAAAGCATAAAGAGAGAGAGAAGCAGAGGGGGTAAGAGTCAGAGTAAAAATGTAGGAGGAGAAGGCAGACGGAGAGAAATGATATGAGTGGGATGGACTTGAACAAACAGACAGAGAAAAAAAGACTCTGCTTCTGACAGAGACTCCCACCCATTCGCCAGTTCCCATTTGAAGTCAATTCAACAGACTTACTGAGAATTTACTCTGCTCTTTTAAGAGTAATCCTGCAGTGCCATACAGAAACAACTTGTGATTGGGTTTGTTAGCAGAGAGTATAAGCATCTGCTGCTGCCCAGGGTGCTTGTTTACACCCTGTGATGGAGCTGTATGGCAGGTAACTGAGAAGTGGAGGTGTAGGTAGCAGCAGGGTGACAGACATACCATGTGTTAAGTGCCCACCATTTCTCACTGTGCTGGAACTTTCATCTTGGTGGTCAGGTGACCTGCAGCCCTGCCTGACAACATGGATGAAGGTAGACATGGATGACAAGAGTCTGTGTGTTTGACACCTGCTGCTCTGTGCAGGTCCTATACAGTATGATGGTGGTGAGAAGCATAGAGTAGGTGTGTAGAAAAAAAGTGCAGATAAGGGGCGCTCCAGTAGTCCACTGGTGAAGACCATCGTTAACATTAAACTTGAAACATTGCAACACTAGTCCTACTCAGTGCAAGTCCCGGAGCCAGGGAGAGCAGTAGGTGAAGCAACTGTCAATCACAGCTGTCAATCAACACCCACATGGCAGACATCAAAGCTACTATAAGTCTTCAAGTCTTATTAATGGAGCAATAATTTCCAAAATAACCACCAGCACATTTATTAGAGGGCCTGAATTTAGAGATTAACCAACAGGTAAAGTAAGATTCTTTTTAACTAACCTATACAACCACTCAAATGATAACAAGCAGCTGCAGGAGATGGTAACCCCTCTCTCTGTTCAAGAACACTCTCTGGCACTGGATGTGAATGACCTGTTTCCATGTGACCAAAACACCACATTTAGGTCATGTGATAACACCTTAAAGAACCAGTGTGTAGGATTTAGTGGCATCTAGCACCCAACTCAACCCCTCCCATCCTCTTTCAAGCATGTAGGAGAACCTATAGTGGCCATGATTGTGTTGCTCCTGGACCCTTGAACAAGTTCATCAGGCCATGCTGACATAGTTAAGATGCTGACGTAGTTAAGATTGGTAAATTACTGTTAGCACGTCCACAGGAGGCATGTGAGAGGGGGGGGTCATGTTGGTATCAGTGTCATAGCCGTCACCTTAACAAATACATGAATATGAATATGAAGTGGGGTTGGATTTTGATTTCTCGTGGATGGATCAAGACTAAAAATTAAAAATCTAAATCAAACATATACTGAGTTGAAATGAGGAAAGAAGTGAAGCACTGATGTCTAACAACACTTTCTCTTTTTTTCTCTGAGCATCCAACAGCTTGTTCTTTGTCAGCAGCACATGCCTCAGTATCTAAGGAGGACTGTGTTTCTATTCTCACAAACCAGAGAGAGAGAGAGAGAGAGAGAGAGAGAGAAGGCAGATGACCTTGGTTTCTCAGACTGTGGAGCGGCCTTGCTGCCTGCATGCACCGAGGAGATAAGCAGAAGTGCTGAGGAGCCAACGTGACAAACCCTGATGCCACACAGTGCTAAAGCTGGACTCTCCAGCACTGATAGGCTGTATATATACAGGAACACTGCAGGACTGGCTTATGTGATGCTTCCATTCAACATCTGCACACCCACACACAACCCCCCTCTTATCTGCCCCATATACTGACTCATTTTTCAAACAACTTTAATTACAGTTGCATGGTGGAGAATAATGGAGCTTAAAAAGAGATGGTGACAGCAAATGTACTGGAAGTATTGTAGCCCTGCCTGGGAGTGCTGAATTGTTTGTTCAGTCCTACTGACATGAATCTTGCTGAAATATGCAGGTAAACAAACCGTTTAAAAGTGTTTAAAGGGAGCAATGTAAAGCTTAATGTGGGCATGTTTCATACAATCAGGAAAGTTTATTCTTAAAGCTCCACCTTAAGGCGAAGCAGCTGACAATTCATCATCCACCACATTTAGATATGTTTGTGTATCACTTAGTGCACACATGACATGGTAATCATTGGCATCCACCCAGAGGTAATCTGATTACAGTGTAAAATGGAGGGATTTATGAAGCCATGGTCTTTGGTACATCTGTTCTCAGAGGCCTAAAGCGAGCTGTTGAAATGTGTAATCCCTGTTTGCTATCCTGCTGGTGAAGGTGAGTAAACAATACCTATAGCAACCATATCATGCAGATACTGTAATGGGATTTGGGCATCCTTTGGTGTGTGTATACATGTACTTGCACATGTTCGGACAAAGAACATTGGAAAAGCGAGTCAAAGCCTCACCCTGAGGCCTGACCTGCAATTGTAAAGAAATCCAGTGTGACTGAACAGGTCCTCAATGGAAAACTGGTCTATAGGCTCTCACCGTATATGAGCTGTTGTCTTCTTAGCGTTATACCACACAGCCCTGACTGACCCCCAGCTAACATGTTGTTTTGTAAAAGCTGTTTTCCCCATACACACTGATTTATGCAGATTTATGGGTGAGAAGAAAAAAAAAGTTGTTTTAGTCTGCATGGAGTGCTGAAACTGAAATAAAAAGATACACAAATTCAAGCGTCTCAGCATCAGTGTATTCTTAAAGCGAGTGCACCTAGATGTCGTTAATAATCAGTCATAGCACATCTTCGTTCTCTAGTCTGTCTGATTGTCTGAGTGCTTGTGTGTCCTGCAAGTTCTCCAAACTAAATGAGAAAAGGTTGTTTGTCATTGCCAATGACCCACAGGCTGTTTGATGTGACAACCCCTTTCACATGAAGACATTGTTTTTCACTGGTTGGTCAGGTTAAGGTAGAGAACCAGTTAGGTAAGTGTAAACCTTTGTCATATTTGAGGTGCAGACACAGAATCTGGTGAGGATGCATCTAGATGCACCAGACCACTGAACGCTCTGGTGGTTGGGTGACATGGTGGGTGATGTACTATGAGTTGGTCAGTACTAATAGGCAATGCAATAACAGAATCTTGATTCATATTTAATAAGCACCGCCTCGTTTGATAGTTTGATCTGAGTTTTACAAGCTGTCTGCGATGTGTTAGACAGATGTCATTTGTATAAAGTTGAGGTCGAGACGTGATTATGCAAATTCAGATATGGCGGCAGTTGGTCCTTCAACAGTCAGATCTCCTGTTATCCATAGAAAATGAATATGATCTATTGACTTGACATCCATCAATAGATTCAATGAGTCTGCACCTTTAGTCGTTTGAACAAATGACGTATGCTGTAGTTGTTCTTAGGAAGACAGTCTCAGTTTTCTTGGCTTGTCAAACTTTTGTTTAGTGATGTCAGCATTAGGACTGCAACTAACGATCATTTGATTAATCTGTCCATTAGTTTCTCAATTAGTCTGTTAGTTGTTTGGTGCACAAAATGTCAAAAATGATGAAAAATGTTGGACCGTGTTTCCCAAAGCCCAAGACATGACCTCAGATATCTTAGTTTGTCCACAACAGTCCACAACCAAAAGATATTCAGTTTATTGTCATATAAGACTAAAGAAACCATAAGAAAACATAAAAGGAGTAAAAGGAATTATTCTTAAAAAGGTGTTCCATGTGTTTTTCATGATGCTTCATATTCCAGATTTCTGTTTTCCCTGGAATATCAACAAGGAGTTAATCCCTCTAATGCTGCTGTGAAAGAGTCTACTCAACAAAATAGTGACTTAAACAGCATGCATCCTCTCCGCACATATCATATGATGAGGGAGAGGAGAGCAGCTCTTTAGGTGGCTAACTTTGAGTTAATTACAGTAAACTAGAGGGATAGCAGTGCACTGTGAAATCTTATGTGGCAGTTGGTCAAAGTAAGCTAAGCTTTCCTCTTCTTTTTCTTCTTTTTTTTCAGTCAGGGTAAATGACTTGAAGATTTCTGAGCTGGTGGATACAGAAGCTCTGTGATGTAACTAACCGGATTAACGGTTAGCTAGGACTTCATGGGAGGAAAATGCAGTGCGGACTCCTCATCCTCTGCTGCAATGGCAACACATACAGCATTAAATGTATAGAAGATATATTTACACACACACTGGAATTACATATACACCTTTACTGTCTATGGAAAACTAAGGATGAAGAAAGAGTGGACACTGTATTAGCATGTATAACTATTATTATGACCCCATGATCAACAAATTATGTTCATGCAACCTGCTGCAGCTGACCACTGTTTGAGGCAAAGAACACCAGAATGACTAAAACCATTAAAAACTAGGTAGCTTCTAGAAACCATGTCAAATAATGTATTGAATTTTGACAAAGGTATCTTTGCTTCTAATGAATGTGTGGTCCTAGTCGTCAGACTAGTCAGACCCGTGTTTTAAGAACTGATGAAGCTGCTTGGATAAGAGGCGAAAAGTCTTCATAAGACAAATCTAAGTCCAGTTGCCTTGAAATCATTGTTGCCTAGAGATATTTAGCCTTTTGAGGCCCCTGGAGGAAAGCCTAGTCTTACAGTCTGTGCTGCCATATTCAGTATTTTCTCTGAGGTTTTAGTAAGATAAGCATCATTCAATTGACATGCAAATATTTAGGTTACAAGGTTTGGTTGGACAGGGTTCTAAAGATGTTACACTGAATACCATTCAGATCCCATCTGAATGTTTGGAATTTTGGACCTCATTAAAATGTTGATGGTAGTTGTGATGCTGGTATTATGACGAGATAAAATAATAAAATAGTTTCCATGGTACTAACTAAGGGACCAGTAGAGTTAGCGGTGACATTCAGTAACAACAGCAAGGCAAAAAGACAAAGCAAGGACACTGTAAGTAAGTATTAGCATGTGGTCATATTCATTCCTTCATTTGTCGATGCAGCAGGGGTGCCAGTGCAGTGGGCTCCACAAAACAATAAAAAAGTCATCTGGCAAAAAAGTTGAGTTGTGCTGCAACGCCATCCAGCAAGGTGCTGGATTGGCCAATCACATACATGCTGTTTCCATTCGTTGTAACATCCTGTCTGTGAGTATTATAACCCATGGTGTTGTGTTTTGGTGTCTGCTAAACCATTAAAATGGATGAATCTGTACCTCCAACATGACTTCCTGGATAGCTTTTCATTGTCTCATTGGTACCTTTAACAACACGCCCCCACCAGTGCATCGTTTTCACACAGAGCTGATTTCAGTCTAAATGCAGCCTGAGCCATTTTAAGATCATATTCTATGAACTGAATGAATTATAGAATTGTTGTTAAATTGATTTCTATTATTGATCTTATTGAATTTTGCTTCAAGTCCCTAACAGTATACATGACTAGTGCCAATGATTACTTGAGGATGTTTATATGCATTTTTCCTTTTACTCAAACAAACCTTGGTGTATTATCTTAAGAAGCTGCTTCCTACTTTGGAAAAAAATATTAAAACTTACCGAAGCATTTAATGCCAATTTGATCAATTTTATGTCTTTTTGTGAGCTACTGCTTGCAGACTGCAGACTCTTATTCTATAGACTCTCCAACACACCCACACAGATACTCCTAGCATAAAAGATAGGGCAGATGATGTGAGCGATTGCAATGTTTAGCCTATCACTTGATCATGAATATGCAGCTATGTGCGGTATAGCTAGTGGTGGTGGTGGTGGTGGTGGAGGTGGGAGGGTGTTGTCTGTCCCAGGGAGGAGGAGGGGTTTCTCTGTGAGGAGATTTTGTGAGGTGTAGCGTGGCACTGCTTTGAAGTCTGTGAATTGCTGTTGCAGACAAGCATGAGATGGGACTTTGAGTTTCCAATTACTCATGGCTCTGTGCAAAATATGAGGAAACTAACTTCACTCAGCTGGCAAGATATGTCAGCCCCATGCTGAAGATAAGAAAGCTGGCTGTCAAGTTCCTTTGCATGTTATATAACATGTTTTATGTCATATTTTGCATCATGTAACTCCACTTGCTATGTAAGCATGCTGTTTCAGTGGCATTTCTACCATGACAAGAATAAAAATCCATAGCTTCCATTATTCAAAGCTAAGCAGCTGTCCTGGGCTCCAGCAGCCAGGGGGCTCACTGAAAAGGAATATCATGTAAGAGACACTTTTTTCATTCATTTTTAGACGTTTACTTACTGACAAGACTTTTGTTACATGAAAACATATGGAATAGTAAGAACTAAAAGGCCCATTTGAACCCCTTCGGTTCAGGCTCAGACATTGCCTATGGTTCTGTTGTTCAGCTCATGAAGAGTCAGGGTTGAGATGCTTAACTTTACCCATGAAAATAAATAAAGCAGGTACAAATACATAGAACAAACCTGCCTGCACGCTACCGATTTCTGCTGCTGTGCCCGCTGTTCACACAAAGTGTTAGCTTCTGAGTCTCTGCGCCAGTTTACATTTGATATTTAGCCAGGCCACTACTGAAGTTAGATTACAGTGTTTACTGAAGTGAGCGGTACACATGCTGACTTACACAGCCTTTTCATCAACGTGACTCACATGCATCTATATGGCCGAGGGGATTTATCCGTCCTCGTGTGACGCATCACAGATAGACTGCCACAGCACTTGAAGTCAAGATTCTCTGTTCTACAAGTGAAAGGAAGGCATGAAGAGATGAGTAATTGTTACACACCGTTCAAATGAATTATACCCTGAGAAACACCGTGTATTCTCCAGCCTCTGTTTCTGTAAAAGATAGAGTGAAAGGATCTGGAGCTGGAAACTACAGTGCAACACAATGAACCTTACTTGGCAGGAGCAGAGCTGTTGATACACTGTGCATCTCCTCACACTGTTTTTTTTAGAGAGAAAGCAACATGAGCCGAGGGTGGCAGTGCTCTAGACCTCCTATACTACTGCTGCAGCTGACAGACACCTCCACTGTTATTTCTATTAACCATTTATTATCTAGGAAAATAAATGAAGACATATCATGCACATTTATTATTCTTCTACTCAAAATGGCAACTTCTCAAATACATCTAGGGCTGCTCAATAAATCCAATTGTATTTTCAATTACAATTTTGGCTTCCAGCAATTATGAAAATAAGGGTAAACTGAGATAAAATGATTGTTGTGCCACATTCCATTTTGCAGCGATGCTCTGGTTTTATGTCTGGTGTTATAAATCCGGCGCATCATGTGTCCGAGCAGCTGGACAGCACAGTGAGAGACAGCCAGGCAGAGAGGAGTCTTCCTCACAGCGCCAGTGTGTCTGAATTTAACAGACAGTCCAATGTTCAGCGGTAGAAACGGACTTATTTAGACATCTACTTTGTTTTCATTTCAGTCAGACTTTGCTATCATTTAAGATACTTGACTGTTTTATTTGTTTTTCAGTTGAATATATATTGAAGTTCAAGGAAATCCACTGTTAAAAAAAGTTCAATAAATCCATGGTGTTTCCAAAGTCAGTGAGTTATCGTGTTTAATAATCGTGATCTCAATATTGACCAAAATCATTGTGATTATGATTTTTTGCCATAATCCAGCAGTCCTAAATACATCCATACATGTTGGAGCCTGAATCAGATCCTGAATGTGATGTGAGTGAACAATGTGCGAGTGAACAAGGCGAACAGCACATGAAAAAAATCTTAGCAACCACCTCAGCAACAAAGATTACAGAAGCTGACGTCACCTCACAGAGTGCTCAGAGGAGGCTGAAACTTGAGCTTTGTCTGTCTTACAGGGGACACTTTTACATAATCTCACCTCAACTTTGACCATGTTACACCGAATCTGACATAATAACATTTTGTGATACGTAATATGTCCTTTTTTAAGACGGACACCCTGCTTCACAATCACACAGTGCTAAACATTCACACTCTACTGGTGCAACTCAATCATCACACAGAATGATGATGATGACGGGCAATTCTGCAAAACCCAGTTTGGGTTCAGAGCCAACATCTTTAAAATCATTTCTTTGTATAATTTCTGCAAATGGTTGAATCCTGTTGAAGACTGGTACCACGGTCAGATATGATAATGGTATCAATCTTCTCATCTAGTTCTCATCAGAAAGCAAATAAGTGTATTTTCCAAAATGTTAAACTTTTCCTTTGTACACTTTCTGCTGCTGCTTCATCTTTCCACCACTGCACCACTGGAAAGCTTTTATTGTGAAGCAGCTACAGGAAATTTTTAACGCCGTCACAAAGGTTAGAAATAATCTGCCTTCTCCTTGTTTAATAGAAATGAGACTTTTAGGGTTAGGGCTTTCAACACTGTGGACCACAGTATCCTGACTGAGAGACTTCCAGACAAAGTCCACTGCATTCAGCTGCTGGAGATGATACACTGCCATTCTAGCCTGCATTCATCTTGTCATTTAATGAAGCTGAACTACCAACAGAGTTCTTCTCATTTTAAATACATGTGCATATTTTTTCAAATGTGTTTCTGTGTCTGTTGTCAGATAAAGGCAACAAGTAAACATTTGGTAGCAGTCCATAAATACAATGTTGACCAGCAGTCATTGCCAAGCTGCTGATGAAATCATTATTTTATGATTGTGACATCGTCGGACAAAATAAATAAAAAATATGTGTTGATGACAACAGCTGTCCTGTCAGATCAACTGTACCGTCATTTAAAATGAGTGATTACAGGGAAAGTGAAAAGTGACACAACTGTGGACGCCTTTAAAAGCAGCTCAAGACCCACCTGTGTGGCCTTTGTCTAGTTTTATACATTTTATGTTTATGTTTTTTTTTTTTTTACTGTTAGTGATATGTTTTACTTTTTCATGTAATTTTGTGAAAGCTAATTTATAAAACAAATATTTGACTACTTTCTGCGCTTTGTTTCTCAGCAGCAAATTAGGCAGTCCCTTGCACTGTGTCTGCATCACAGATGAAAAGATGAAAATTCAGCAACTCACACATTAAGTGTGTAAATCCTAAATTGTGTTCTGATTCAGAGCCAAGTTCGTTCTCTAAACACACATCTGCCTCTCAGACCTGCTGCCTGCCTGCCTGCCATGACCCCCAGGACAGAGATAAGGTCTGCACTCAACCCAGTGTCCGGCCTAAAAATAACACCAAGCTGCTGACTGCAGCACACGTCATCATGAGTCTGCAAAAAAAAAGCTCCTGTAACCCTTCAGCTCAAAGTTAACCAAATTCCTGCCAAAACCTGCCGTCTGTCTTTATGTATTTTATTTTTATTGTAAAATTTAAATGGAGGATAAACCCTTGAGGTGCACCATCTCATCTTTGAGGGGGTCCTCAAAGAAAATAAAAAGTCACAATATTTAAATAAAACTAAATATATTAGATAACAAAACAAATAACGAAAAAAACATAATAATATCAACATGGACATACACATAGACATAAGGGCTCTCCAGCTATCCCAGCCACGCATCTGTTACATGAGTTGTCTGTACAAAGGATGAACAAGAAATAAATAAATCGCTCAAATAACATTATGTCAAAGTATAAAGTCTACTTATGAACAAAAATGAAGGTAAATAAAATCAAAAACTAGAACAAGTAGATTTAAGGTGGACAAGCAACAAAGTCTTGAGTCAAGGAAAGAATGAATTCATCGGAGTGAGTTAGGCAGATTATTCCAATCTGATGGTGCAACGTCTTCCAATTACTTTACAGATTTTATGCACAAAAAAAAGAATGCTGGGTGTGTCTAAGGGAACGGAATAGAACCAAAACATGTTTGAAGTATAAAGAATAGTTCAAGTAAATGCACTTGAAAACAAAGAGCAACCCATGAAAATGTCTTCTAGAGTGAAGTGGTGGCCAGAACATGATGCATGCATTAAGGACACCTCTGGACAAATCTACAAATATTATTGTACACTACTTTAAAAGGTTGAAGATGTGTTTCAGAGGTGTTCTGGTATATGATATCACCATAATCAATAATGGGAAATAAAAGCTTTTGGACAATTAGTTTTCTTACTTGGAGAGTAAAACAATTAATTGACTGATATAATATTCTGAGAATAGCATTTATTTTATTTCCAATAAAGTCGATATGAGAAGTATTTAAATTTCTCAACATTAATAAGTGAAGTCACATCAGTCATATTAATAGCCAGCTCAGCAGGTGAATGATTAAAATTATAAATAGTACCAAGTAGCATACAGCAAGACTTCTGCTTGATTAATATGAGATCGTTATTTAAAAAAAACATTTTTACCAAAAGAAAATTCTGATTGCAGAGAGCTTTGAATTTGAGTTATATCAGAGTCAGAGAGTAAAGGATAGATCCTCGTGGTCCACGCCTGTCAACAGTTAAATAATCTGACTGATGATGAAAAGAAACACAGTGACGATGATTATCGAGGTAAGAATTCAATCAAAATAATGGCTGGTAAGAGACACCAATAGAATAAAGTTTATCAAGAGGAAGATAATGGTCAACTAAATCGAATTGTGTGTGTGTGTGTGTGTGTGTGTGTGTGTGTGTGTGTGTGTGTGTGTGTGTGTGTGTTGGTGGTTATGTCTCATTGAATCACTCCCAGTACATTCCAAATGACTTCCCTCTCATTTCATCAAGTCCAGTCCAAACAGAAATGTTCTGAAACTAACCTGCTCTGTCCTCTTCATTTTCTGGTCGTCACAGTGTGCAGAAATGTTTCTATGTACAGTACATTATGCATTAAAGTCAATGCACATTTGAACATTATGTACAATGGACAGTTGTGTAATTCAATATATTGTACATTGTGTGCATAAATGTTTAAATCCTATATAATACCACAAAGAGCAGAAGGTTTGCTCCCACTTGTCTCCTAGAAATGACATTCATTACAGCTACTTTACATTAGCAAATACAAAAGATAATGACGCCCAAATGAATATATGTGAAATGTGAGGCTCCTGAGAACTCAAGTGTTCCAGTCCAGGACGTATCATATTCTTGTATGGCACCAAAGTCATACAGAGAAGAACAGGCTGGACCAGAGTCTGGATCATGTCCTGTGTTCAGCATGTTGTTACATTAAATGTAGGCTATAGAAACATTTTGGTTAAGGAAAGATGGTGGTTTGGGTTCAATTAGAGACATTAAACCCATAGACCACCACTGTTCTCTAACCTCAACCCAGTGCTATGAACAATAAAAATGTTAACCATGCTTTTATGTACCAGCGGTGGATATGGAGGGAAAACAAATGAAATACAATCTCATGGAACAATCTGCAGATATGTTCACTGTGAACATTTGACCACTTTACAACTTTCATCAAACATATCCCGATAAGAATCAGAGCAGAATGACCTTTATTTTAAAAGAGAGTTTTTGGTGAGCAGGCGAGATTATCACAGAGTAAGAGTGGCTTTTCCAGATGAATCCTCTAACCTAAAGCTCTGCCAGATTGATCCATTGGGCTACTGTGACTCACGCACTTGACTCCATGTGCTGGAGATGTGGCACAATTCTTCCGCCATCCATTTTGAATGGAAGTGGGGAGAAGGGGGGATGCAAATGCTATTTTCAGCAGCTGAGGCAAAAGCTCACATGCAAAAAAGGATTATCTACATGGACAAATATAGAGCAGCAAGAGTGGATTAACACAACCATTATATTCTAAACGCACCACCTAAGATACCACAAGAAGTCTATGAAATTACATTTTTTTTTTATTCAAACCCAGCCTTTTTAATCAGCCCACTTAATATTATCATTTCAGCTGTCCTCATATATCACTCTTGCTCATTACCATTTTTTCCCTAGTCATTTTATTTAATTGATCCTGTCAAGTTGAAATGGATATTTAAAAATCATACCTCATGAATTGCATTTTGCAATTAGCATATAAAATAATCCAGATTGTCTGCATGTTAGAAGACATGAATAACTACCAAAAGGTCATTTATGTCACAATCTGCTGCCCAGGCCCTCTCTGCAGCCACACACTCTCATCCCCAGCCCTCTGCATGGCTCTCTGTCTGTGTCACCAGTCTCTGCTCACTTCTCCCAGGTCATGGACCTTCTTCCTACTCCCCCAGACCTGCCATCCTCAAACTGTCCACCAGATGCCCTCGATCTTTCTCACCTTTTCCCATCTACACACCTGTTCCCCACTTCTCATCAGTCCTGCAGTGACCTGGCTCATTCCCCACCTGCAACTCATTTACACATTACTTATAATGGTTCATTTCATTTGCTGTCTGCCAGTTTGTCATAGTTCCATTCCTATTACTTTTGGTAGCAGTGCCTGCCGTTTTGACATTTGGACTGATTTTTGACATGCTTGCCTTGCTCTGTTTGGAGTGTTTTCCTGATTTGCCTGATTCTTGTTTTGACCTAGAAGCCTGTTCTTCTGATTTTTTTTTAATTTTTTTTTTTTAGCATTAAGGCCGCTCATTCAACCTGTCTGTCCAGTCTGCATTTGGGTCAATAATGTGATACTTGAGATCAATAATGTGATACTTGGATTCAGAAATAGCAGAGCTCTTGATGGGGAGAACCGCATGTTTACTCAACAACCAAATATAAATGAAAGGTTGTACTTAAGATTTCTTCAATCTGAAAGATCCCTTGCAATAAAAAACACACACCTCTTGAGTTCAACCCTGTCTGCTGAAAAATAAATTTATACTCTATTAAATTGGCTTTCCATATATGTTTTGCAGGATTATTTATTTTATTTCTTACTTACTACTTTATTTTGAAAAGATGCTAATAATTTTAGGACCCCAAAACTCACATTGCAATCACAAGATCATCCAGACCACCATGTTAGGGTTAGTTAATACCAGGTGGAGATGGGCTCTGCATTGGGTTGTCCAAAGAATTTCAATAATTTCAAAGTTTTGACAGAGATTGAAAATTTCACATTTCTTATGAAATACTTAATCACCATTGTTTTTCCCCCCCCACAATCAAAACATAAGTATGCTTGAGATATTTCTTTAGTTCTCTAGCTCTCCTGGTTTCCTGTTTCCTTCACATTAATCCAACAGAGCTGTAAAGCAGACAGCTATTATCCCCTACTGGAGCGCTAAATGAACTTGGAAAGCTAAGACTGCAGAAGAGCAAGTTCCATAATCCACAGCTGTCTTAAAGGATGCGGTTGCTTGCGGCAGCCTACTGTCCTCATCACATCATCCACGTCCAGAGAGGGACAGCTCTCTGCCAGAGGTAGAAGCAGTTGTAGGCTGTTCGATGTGACATGTGTGTCAGCATAAGAATCCGACGGCATGCCACTTAAATCCCTCCTCTCCTGCACTGATCACCAGCCATGTGTTGGTCTGAGGATAATAATGTTTTTTTTAATGCCTAGACTGTCCAAATTTGATTTCATTCACATTTTCCATGAATATTAATGAGCCGCAACTCAGCATCCAGCATTTCAACTGGGCTTCAGTCTCACATTTCCTCCTTCAGTCCTCAGTGACGAAAGCAAAACTTCACACACTACACGTCCACTGGAGTGAGTCAGTGTTTTATATCATGCAGTGATATAGTGGTGATGATGATCATAGGGAAATTAACCTCACATACATATATATACATATATATATATATATATGTATGTGAGCTTGATCTTGTGATCTTGTATTTGTTACTGTACATACAAAAGAGTTGGATTGTGTACTGAAAAAATGTCTTTCTTCTGGAGGAGCTTTGTCAAGTCTGAGAAAATAACCCTGATGATGTCATTGTGATGTAAGATGTAGGATCCAGTGTTTTTGGTGCTTGATCCATAATGGGGGACTGAAAGTCATTTCAGAATAATGAATAAAAGCAAAAGTGCTTCATCTATGACTTCCCACTTCAGGAGATCATTTCAGAGAGCTTTTTCATGCCATATAAAGACAGATAACTGTCTGAATATGACACCATTTGTCACACAGGGCCTTTCTGATACTCATTAGAATCCATGGGAGTATGTTGATGCATATCTACATTAAGGGCTCACCAATATGTGCTCAGATGTTCTCCAGCTTTCTGTGTACAAGAGTGTATACAGCTGGGAGGCTGTCAGAGTGTGTTTTCAGCTATTTGTTCACGATGCTCATCCTCAACTTCATCTCATCAGTAAACATGAGAGCAGCACAGCTCAGTGAGTCATGAAGTCAGCACAGACACCTGAGGGGCTGCATGATGGTGACCACAGTGAACTATCCTGTCAGAGTACACACCTCACTGTGAACTGCAGAGTGTGACTGGGGTCATGCAGCTCTATCCCCCGCTGACAAGTTTATGAAATGAATGTCACTTCTTAATAATGCACCTTTTTAAATCATCAAGTTAAGCTTGTTGTTAACCAGAGAAGTTAACTGAGAATGAATTATTTTAGTGGCTGTCTGTATGGATACAGTGGAGATACTTGACAAACAAAAATACATATTTTGCTTGCTTAATAAGTCTTGTTTATTTTGGACTGTCTCCCAACAGGTAAATAGTAATCCCTAAATAGTTCAAACATTAAACACAGAACAATTTGAGGTTGGCGGTTCAGTCTCTAGCTCCTCCATTCCACATGTTGGACTGTCCTTAAGCAAAATACTAACCCCCCCAAAGTATGTATGCAAGGTATTCTTTTGACTTACATCGTCTGCTAACTCAATGAAATTTAACATATCAAAACAGAACACACCCCAAAATCAATCATCAGTAGCAGTTTCATTAAGAAAACAGCTCTGACAGTTGATCTGTTATCTTAAACAAGTCTCCCACGAATTAGGTTTATATACAGCTAATCTGCAACAGAAAGTAATTTGAAGTAAAGGTTATGCCACTCAGATTATGTTTCCTATTAACATAATGAGGACATCTTGTTAATTAATGTATCTGGAAAGTAACAAAATATTGACATGTTCACTGATAATGTTGGTCTAAAATCTTGGTTTAATAAAGAAAAAAGTCTTCAGATACCACAATGTTTGACTAACCTTAACCGCAGTACTTTTGTTGCCTAAACCTGGGCACAGACATGACCCAGGATATTAACTCAGGTCTCTGGTTTCAAACTCCTGCACTACACCCACTATCCACCCCAACTACCTCCTCTCAGAATGAATTTTGCAAAAGGCTTGGTGACGTAATGACTGGCAAGTTAAAGGACATTCATGGAAGCCATTTCACATGGTCACAAATTTTGGGGTGTAGACCCCTTTATGGACACCTGTGTGGACATGGGAACATGACAAAATTTATGTCAAGTGAATCAACATGGACCCTCATGGCCACATGGACCTACAGAGAAACCATGAATTAAATGCTAGCACAGGAGTCATCTGGGAACATGCTACTGCTAGTCAGTCACAATAACTCCCAGCTGGTCTGTTAGATAGCTTTGTTGCTATTTGGACAATACATTTAAGAGATGTACCATTATCTTCTGTCTTAGAATAGCAGACCATACATCTTTTGGGGAACAGTTGATACCTTGGCAGAGCAGGGTTAAAACACATAATAGACAATGATGCAGTGGCTCTGTTATGCTGTGGGGCCTTTGCTGGTATGGTTTGGGTCCACTTGTCCCCTTAGAGGGAAGAGTCACTGCAAATCAAAGGTTTTTTTTCTGAGTCATCACCTTCATCCTATGATGAAACATTTCTATCCTGATTGGAGCGATCTCTTCAAGGATGACAACACCCCAATTCATAGGGCACAAGGGGTCACTGAATGGTTCATAGAGTATTAACATGATGTCAACTGTCAGGCAGATTGTGTATAAATATAAGACATCCAACATCACTGTTACCCTCCCCAGTAGTGCTTAAGCAACAAAGATCACACCGAGAGCAAGGCGTGTAATATTCTGGGAAGGGTAAGATCTAGGAAGCATATGATTCACATCATTTTTATACTCATCAAATTATTCAGTGACCCCTCATGCCCTGTGAACTGGGGCATTGTCATCCCCATCAGGATAGAAATGTTTCATCACAGGATAAAGGTGATGACTCAGAACAACTTTGTACTGATTTACAGTGACCCCTCCCTCTAAGGGGATGAGTGGACCCAAACCATGCCAGCAAAATGCCCCCCACAGCATGACAGAGCCACCAGATCCCCTCTCTGTAGAGGTCAAGCATCCAGACCTGTACCAGTTTTTCCTTGAATTTATCACCTGCCTGTTTGTCTGTTGCCCGGTTTTGAACTCTGTGGCTCTGTTCCTTCAATGGTTAATGCCGTGAATTTGCATGTTCACCAAAGCCAAACTTGATTACCTCCCCACTGTGATGCTATCTAACTGGCTGTCAAAGGTGGCATTTGGCAGCACCTGAATCTGAAGACCCACAAAGTGCCACTGTTGTCAACAGCACCATCTAAAGTCTATTTGGATCAAGCAAGGAAAATGAACAATTCCAGAGATAAAAAAGTACAGTCAAGGCCTAATTCTGTACACCAAGCTCATTTGAATTTGGGACAAGAGTGTTCTTGCTGACGTCACCAGATCAGCCAGTCTGTGGTGATTGCTCATCAACATAACTCTGTACACCTGTTGTGTGACAAAATAATCTCGACTCCAAGGTTACTGTATAAATAAGGTTGGGCAATTTAGTCAGTTCACTCCTGAATACCTGCATTGTCAATGATAAATCATGGCTCAGTCTGCGCAAGAAACTATTCATTAAACAGAGTGTGGAGTGAGCAGCTCTGCAGCAGATGACCAGGCTTTGAGGATTAAGGCTGAGCTGTCAGTCAGGACCACAGCAGCCTCTCTGCACAGACAGAAGGAGACAGTGCTGAACAACACGAAGGAAACAGGAGAGGAGGGGACAGGCAGACAAATGTGCAGCAGGGATATAATTTTGTTCATGCAAATTATACAGAGATCTCAGAGAAAATCAGTGCTTGTTTGTGTAACCCACTGTGACCTTCCAGAGAAAGGTTGTTTGTCTCCTTACTGTACCTGCAAGAAAGAGATTATGGCTTGCATGCACAACACCTGCTGGCACACATACACAGACATGCTTTAGGAAGAGCTTTTGTAGACAAGCTGAGGCAGATTTTTGTATTTGTTTTTTTTTTTTTAACCATCATCTATTATATTGTAGGTCATTACTTTTCTATAGCAACAGCAAATACAGTAAAGAAATAAAAACAACCATTTTAGAAGCTCTCAGATTTACATTTTCACCTGTCTATATTTACTTGTGTGTCTCTTGTGTTTCTTTTTCCCACAACAGAGCTCAGCAATACATTGTTCAGTAGCCAACTCTCATATCTTATATTTCCCAGCCTCTCACCTGCACATGAACATACAATAAGTCAGTACCAATTGGTGGAAGATGAAATTATTATTATTACTGATGAATTAACATGTAAGAGGCATTTAGCTTGTAGTTGGTGGAGGTGGTGCAAACCTAGAAGCTGCTTTCATGGTTTATATTGGGTAGTTTAATCTACTTCATAGCATTGCATTGCACTCTATAAACATATATTTTGTATGTAGAATCTTAATCTGCAATATAAACTAATCATGATTACAGTCCAGCTAAGACCACATTTGATTGACTTTGGACAGCGAAGAATTTTGGACAAATTTTCAAGACCTGACAGTGATGGACAGTCATGAAAGACAAACTATTAGATGTCCAACCAAGACAATTTGTGATCCACTCTGAATGTTAAGAACAGTGCATAAATTTAGACTGCTTTTGAATGTCAGTGGACATTTGTGACAGACTTACTGTAAGACATCCAGCCAAGACCATTTCAGCTATGTTTAGAATGGGGTCAAAATTTAAACATCTTTACAAGGCCACTTTTGAGTGTCAGTGAATATTCATGATGGGCTCAGTACTAGATGTATTAAGAACATTTCTAAATACAAATAAATTCCAATAAACTATAAATAAAAGATGTTCCTGTGGACACAGGGTCAAAATTTTGACATCTGGTGAAAACCAATTCTAAACTAAAGTGACCCTTCAAAACACAATATGTCTCCTTTCCTGTTCTGTCTCCGTTGCTGAGGAAAAAGCACTTGTATGAAGTACATTATTTGTGCTTTGACAAATATCAGACTCAGGAAAATGCCCGCTAGGCTGCTTTCTATCTCTGCTTCATGGATTACAGACAGAGGTTGTCCTGTTGGACTGAGACTGAGACATCTTTTCCCTCTGGTCTAAAGCTTCATATGGATGAGCAGCCATGAATCAATGGGCCTGCGGGTGCTGTGGTCACATGGCTGGACACAACTGATTTCCTCTGATCTGGAGTGCCTGAAACGCATAAGTGTAATGAGGTGCATCCAGGACTGCTAGCTATGTGTTTCTGCAGTAGTTCCTCCCTGTTAATTATTCTTAATTGTACTTCCCATCAATCATTCACAACAAGAGGGACTGAATCCATTGCAATGCCTGCTGCTGCTTCATTCACATACCTCCAGATCCACTTCATGTTTGTGTGTGAGAGACAGTGAGATAGTGTGTGAGACAGTGTTTGTGAATATTGCTTGTTCTCTAACTACAATGACAACTGCACATATTAAGAATATATATTAAACTTCTGCTTAACAGCAACAGCAATGGCAGCATCTGTTTTCTCTTACACATGCGCGATGAGAAACATAGCACTTAACAAACTCCCCTTTCTCTTTATAGAAAAACATAGTCCCTCCCCTCTTTCTAGCTCTAATGGCTAGAGTTTGATGTTAGAAAGGCCTTTGTTGTCTAGTCTTTAAGTCGCCATACACTTTCCCTGAGACTGCTCATCCAAAAGAGCAAAGAGTAGAGATGTCCCCTTCTTTGCCAAGCAGTTGGCAACCTGCTCCTTGGTAGATGACCACATGATTTGCTGGATGGTCCCAGACTGGATGAGCTCCTTGACACTGCTGATTCTGAACCGGAGTCTCTTCTCCATGACTGATTTAGTGGACTTGACAGCATCAAGAAGAGAGTGACTATCTGTTACACACACAATGGGCAAATTGTTTCCTATTTCTGCATAAATATGATCTAAAACGTGATCACATTTCCATGCAAGTCTTAGAACTAGATAAAGGGACATCAGTTAAACAAATGAGACAAAAACCTTACACTAGCTTGTTCATTTATTGAGGAAAATTATTCAGTGTTACATATATGTGCATGGCAAAAGTACGTGAAACTCTAGGATTATCAATTCATTTGAAGCAGAAAGTTGGGTGTCTCAATCAGTGGGATGACAATCAAGTCTGAGTCTGGGAGGCCCTGTTTTATTTAAAGGAGAGAAAGGAAGGAAGGAGGAAGTGCGTCATGGTCTAACAAAGCAGATCTTAGAAGAAGAGCTGCTGATATTCACCAGGCTGGAAACGGTTACAAAAACATTTCTTAAGAGTTTGGACTCCACCAGTCAACTGTCAGGCAGATCGTGTACAAAGACATCCAACATCACTGTTACTGTCCCCAATAGTGGTTGAACCCCAAAGATCACACCAAGAGCAAGGCTTGTAATATTCTGGGAGGTCACAAGTGACCCAAGGGTAACATCTTGGAAACTACAGGCCTCTCTAGCAGTGGCTACAGTCAGTGTTCATGAGTCCACCATCAGTGGTGCACATGACAGAGTTGCAAGGAAAAAAGTCACTACGGTTTGCACAAGACCACATGGATAAGCCAGAGGGAAATATTGTGTGGATGGATGAGACCAAAATCAAACTTTTTGGCTCAAATGACAAGTGTTCTGTTTGGCGATGAGCAAACACTGCATTCTAGTGTAAGATCCTCATCCCATCTGTGAAACATACTGGTGGTAGTATCATGGTTTGGCCTGCTTTGCTGCCTCTGGACCAGGACAGCTTGCAGTCATTGATGGAACTCTGAGTTGTACCAGTAAATTCTACAGGAGAATGTCAAGGTATCTGTCTGTGAACTAAGTGGGTCATGCAGAAAGACGACCCTAAACACACAAGTCGCTCTATCAAAGAATGGTTAAAGTAGAAGAAAGTTAATGGTTTTGGCTGAGTCAAAGTCCTGAACTTAATCTTATAGAAATGTTGCAGAAGGACCTGAAGCATGTAGTTCATGCAAATAAGTCCACCAACATCCCTGACTGGAGACTGTTCTGTAAGGAGGAATGGGCTAAAATTCCTCCAAGCTGATGTGCATGGCTGATAAACAGTTACTGGAAATGTTTGGTTGAAGCTATTTCTTCAAAAGGGAGTCACACCAATTATACTATACTATTGCCTCAAAAATACGTGAGAATAAAGAAAAAGATTAATATTTTTGTCTTGTTTTATAGACTTTTGTTACAATATGTAATCTGTAAAAATCACATTTTAGGTAATATTTTTGTAGAAATAGAGAAAATCCAAAAAGGACAAACTTTCAAGCAGCACTGTAGGTGTGAATTTTCCATTCTCTCCCATCAGCATGAATAGGTGTCCATCTTGAGAGCCTTCATCCAGTTTCAGGGAGCTGTCTTTTCCCAAGTGCTGAAACTTTAAGGTCACCTCTTCTGATTTCAGTTATCTGATAAGTATGCTTGCACAGTGCAGGGTCTGAACAGTAGTGTGCTTTGTACTAGATGCCAGGATGGATATGTCACACATTATGTTGGGTCGACTCTCCCTTGCCACCCACAATATTTGGCCAGTCTTTAACTTTAGTATGTCAGTTTCAATGTCTGTTGGAGGAGCCTCTTGCTGTGTGGCTCTGTTGGGATCCACAGGAAAAGGTTGGAAATTTTTTATATACATACTCTGTTGTACCTGTATCTCATCCTCCAGAGGGTGAACCTTCATTCCAGTGTAGCTAAAGCTGTTGTGCTCTTCATGTTCCGAAACAGCTTTAAAGTGATGCATGACTGTTGTGGAGAACATTTCTAAACCACCCCAGATGAAGTCATCCACATGACAAGCAAGGACTCCTGTCACATTGCAGGAATCATCCAGCCAGTAGAATACTGCTGGATTGACTTTTGACACAGTAACTACCACCTGCTGCATAACATCTTTCACTCCACCAATACAGAGAAGCATCTGCTAGGCCATAAATACACTTCTTCAGCGTACATAGAGTTCCTTTGCTCTAAGCTGGATGTAGAAATTTCACATTTACCTTGTAAAAAGGCTTTAATGTCCATGGAGTTCAGCAGCCATTTCTTTTGACAAATAACAGCCATGATCACTTTTAGAGACTCTGAGGCACATGCCAATGAATCTTTTGGGAGCTCCTGAGTGTTAATTTCTTCAAAGCCTCTTGCAATTAATCTAGCTTTAGGTACAACACCATCAGGTGTCTCCTTCAATGTGCACATCCACCTCGTAGAGATGCATTTCTGGCCTACAACTTTCTCCTCTTCAAACACATTATTCCTTTTCCAGTTGCTGAGTTCAATGCATTTGGCAGGCATGAAAACATCATCATTCACAATATGTATGTCATATTCATGGCAGTCTGCCCATAACTTGGCATGCTCAGACAGAACCTTTTGAAGATCGTCTACTTGTCCTAGGTCAACTGACTCTGTTGTGCCAGCAGCTTCCTCAGCCTCAGTGTACTCCAAATTGTACCAATTTTGTGTATTCCAGCGACCTTTCCTGCCCGGTAGAGGAGATTTCCAGTGTGTGCTTAGCTACTTCCACTATCTGTGTATACAACTACTAGTCCAGTTTTCAGCCCAAGTCATGACTGAGTGTGCCTGTGATGCATCAGATTGACCATGATTATCCCCTCCAGGCTGTATTGATGTGTGAGAGGGTTCACTTTTATCCTCAGCATCATTCTGTAAATGCTCTCCTTGTAGCATGTAATGCTGTGGTGTGCTGGCCTATCCAAGTACTCACATTAGTACCTTCTAGAGCTGGCAACTTATCAGTGAGAACTGAGGGTGGATTTGGGTTCTGCCCAAACACTTACTGGTAGGGACTGTAGCCATGCACACTGTGCATAGAGTTCTTTGCCATCATGGCCCAGTCTAGGGCAGTCTTCCAGTCAAATCCATTGTCTCTCTTCGTTTTCATCAGGATTTCAGTGAGGGTTTGATTATGCCTTTCGGCATAATCAGGACATTGCTCCATGGGCTATAAGCTGCAGTCATCTTTACTTCAATGTTAAAGTTTTCCACCATGTCCATTTCCACTCATTTCTTTGTTGTTGTTGAATTCACCTCCACTGTCTCTGAATAGTCTGCAAAGAGGACCGTGAGCACTTATCTAGCAGTGCTGGGTTTATTGGAGGTGACAATACTCCCTGTCCTGAAGCATGTGAAGTGGTCTATGGCATGCATATACCACACTCCTAGCCCTAGCTCATTATAATTGTAGGTTGAAGCCATAGGCAAACCCACTGCTGGCTTTTGCTCTTGTTTGCTGTATCTGATGCATATCTCACCGTTTTTCACAATGTCCTTGCATTCATCATCATTATTACCTGAGCAGGCCAGTCATTTTTGCAGGCTGTCAACTAAGGCATGTTCAAATTCTGTAGTTTCAATAGAACTTTCTGTTTTTCCTTCGTTGTCTGTCAGAGTGAGAATGCCATTCTCATTTTGGATCTCTCTGGCTTTCATCAGGATTACTTTAATCTCTTAAGTTCATGTAATAATGTCTTGAAGATGTCAGTTCAAGTTTCGCTAGTTACCTGAACATTAGGTCTTAGTCATTTTGAATGTCCAAACCTGCACCTGCTCTTTTGAGTGAAATTTTGCTTAAAAGCAATGGGATATCCACTGGGACAACTTCTGTTTAAATTTGACATGATGTATAAGGCTTGTATGATTAAACTGTGGTGCATTCAGGCAAGTTTAGTTGTAATGGCCTATTTCAGAATGGGTTTCAGAACCTATTAGGTATGATTGGTCTTGGATGGGCTAGGCCCACCTGATTTTCTCTGTGCCCACCCACAATGGTATTTCAGCTTACACTACAGCCGTTTGAATTTGCAAACTCGACCTACTTTCTTGCTTGCTGGTAAATTGTATATAGTAGGCAGAGTCAGCAGCATCTCCACTCACTTGCAGTTCACCAAGCCCTTCTGTGGTGAATTATTGGCAAAGATTTTCTTCAAGGCTGACTTCATGTTCACAAATGAGAGGTTTGGACAAGCAGTAAGAATCAACTGTTTGTCTGTAAGTTAAGTCCCGCAGTTGTTGCTTGACAGCTAGCACAGCATTTTGAACTTAAATATTCTTTTGTAGTGACGTTCAAGTTTGACAATCTCAATCACCATCAAAATGCCATTTCCTCTTATGATCTGGTCAAACTCTGTGTATGCCTCATACAGACGATCCTTTTCCTCTTTCAAAAACAAAGAGTCCAATTTTGTCAGAATTTTGTTATTCCCTCATTGTCTTTGGAATCCTCTGTGCCATTTCCCAGTGCACTGTCCCTTGCTCTTCCCATTAGCGATAAGGCAGCTGGCTTCTTCTTTTCCAAGTCGGCAACCAGTCACCAGATTTCAACCTCATTTTTTCAACTTCAGTAACACTTCCTCTTCCTCCTCAGCAGAACTTTGTAATTGCCAGCAGCCATCCTCTAGTACCAATGTTGGTTCAATAATTACAATAACAATTGCACATATAAAGACTCTTAAACTTCTGCTTGACAGCATTCATTTTCTCTTACATAGAACCTGCTCCCTTTGCACATGCACAGTGAGTAACATAGCACTTAACAATGTCAATCAGAAGCCCCTTCCCCATGTCTAAATAGAACACAATCTGATTTCTCCACTAATTATTATCACCATAATTGCCTGCTGCTCAGCATAATTCCTTGAATGCAACATTAGACGGCAGGAGAACATGTGGGAGACTTTCTGAAGCTTTCAGATCTATCCTTGTGAAATTTACAAGGTGCTCAGTGACATGGAGTATGATGGAAGCTAGAATGACGTTGTGGAGCTGCTGGCCAGAAAAGACCAATTGTAATGATGTTGAGAACAAGACAGAATGTTTCCCACAGACATGTGATATAGCTCAGTGACTGTGGTGCCTCATAAATAATTGCATGTGTTGACCTTTTTCTTGTCACGTCTGAATATACAGTGCGTTGCTTGCACATGCGCAGAAGTGTTCCGCACACAAGGAGGAACTTACACTGCACAATGAGCCTGACTGATAGAGCTAGGCTGGTATCATTGGTTGATTTTAGCTTATTACGGATGCCGTTTACATTGAATAAGTGTATTTGTTGAGAGAAAGGTAACAAGGGGTTTTCAGTAAACTCAAAAAATCTGCTCAGATCTAAACCATATTTTTATGGTTATTTAACCATATTTCACCTTTCCTTTCCTTGCTCTATGCTAGATTATTACATACTGTGAATAACAGTGTTGTATGAGCACAGGTCTGGAGTTGTATTTATTCAGCTTCTCAGAGTAGGAAATCACTCCTGACTGGCCAAAAATTCTTCAGAGTGATGTATTTTTGGTCTTACTTTTAGGACCAGGAGTAATCATTACAAAAGGTCAGTCTAGGAGTTGTAGTTAAATGGGAATTGGACAATGGAAGAGAATATGCTACACAACGGTGACCACAGTGCACTGATAAATTGGATAAATGCAGGCTCTGGACGGAGCCCTTTTGGGATCCTATAGGCAAGATTTTCATCAGTGCAAAAAAAAAAGGAACAAAAACAAAACTTTTTGAATGTGTGTTTGGTATGTACCGGATCTGCAGCAATATGTGCTTTCAGGAAATAGCTGAAGCCTCACACTGTCAGTCCGACACTGAAAAAAGCTCTCACCTTTTCCTGCCTAGATTATATTATCAAGCTAATCAAAACTGAGACATTACAACCAGAAATAATATCACCAACTCATTTATGTGACATAAAGCTCTCTTAAAGTAGTGTGGATGGTGACTGACTGTGTTCCTTTTGGGGCTTACTGTAGCTGTACAAGCCCTTAGAGTAGATACAGCAGTGTAGTAGCAGTAAATATGATCACACAGCATTCCAAATTCATCACACATCATGTATGCTTCCAAGGGCAGGTGAGCTTGAATTTACACTTCCTGTCGGCACAAATTTATATTTTATCTTAGAAAAGAATTATTACCGTCTGCTGACTTCACATTTAACTGGTTGTAAATGGCGTCACATTCAGTTAATCACATCAGGGTAAAATATGTACATGTCCACAGCAATAGCAATTACTGTAAATAATATAAGGAAAAGTAATTGGCCATTCGTATCATTTTTGATTAGCCAGAGGAGAATTCACTCATTCATCATGAAGAGAATCTGTATGAAAGAGTTTAGAAGTGTGCAGAAAAGGAAAAGGTAATGTTAGATTTAAAGGTGTACTCCAGTGATACTAAGATGGGTATAGGATTCAGAGATTCATTATAGCTTGGCCTCTACATTACTAGCAAGCTCTGAGTCTTCATTGTTCTGCTGGTGGTTGTAATATTGAACAAAGACATCGCCGATCCCAAATCCATATCGCTCTTTTCCAGTCACTTCATAAACAGCCTGTCATTTTGGGAAATCTTGTTTACAGTTAAACCTAGAGTCAGATGAGAAGATCGATATCAATTTCATCTCTGCTCCAAGTATGGCAGCGCTCGAGGTCTGGGAGGTGTTTAGCTTAGCTTAGCTCAAAGGTTTTAAAGAGGAAGAAAGGGAAACTGCTAGCCTCTGTCAAAAGTGCAACAATATGCCTTCCAACAATTCTAAAGCTGTTTACACTGCACACACACTGATGATCATTCAATCTGCCTCACATCAAAGTGATGCCCTCAAGTACAACAGTTGAAGATTTTTTATAGCACTGCAGAAACTAGCCCTCACCCACCATTCCTATACACACACACATGCACACACACACAAATACATTAATAAGTGCACCAAAATGAGGGCTTCTTTTTTAAAATATGGAACACATACCATCCAAAAGTGACAACCTCGGGTGAAAAAAATACAATGTAAAAAGATGTGGTGCTCCATTTCTCTCTGCTGAACATCCATTTACCCAGAAGATGAAAGACATGGTGGGGTTTGGTTGGGGGAGGTGAGTGAGTTTGGGCAAGGAAACTCAAAGGGACAGTAGGAGGATGTCAGAGTCTTTAATTATCACTTCAGTCCTTGTAAAGTGTCCTCAGATGTGACATGTAAGGTGTGGTGAATGCCGATGAGCTGATCTTCACCCACATAGTGTCTCTGCGGGGATATTATAGTTAATGCTAAATTGCCGAGCACCTACCATGTCCTCCGCACCACTGCGTTTGTGGTGCACAGTTAAAATGCACAGCACCGGTTGTTTCTGAGCCGCAAGCAATCTCTACATCTACTGTATGAAACCTGACAACACTACTGCAAATCTGACTGTTGATTGCCCGGGAGAAGCCTGGGCCCCAAAACTATCCTGTGAACTTCACCTGAACTTTTAACAAACTCATGAGTCTTTAGGTTCTTTCAATTTCCTCTGTATTTTAAAAAAAAACTGATTGTTGTTTAGAGATATTTATATTATTAGTTGAGAATTAGTAGAATTATTGTCAATTCATTATATCATTTTTTAAAGCTTATAGCATTTGCATATTTTTCGCTTTGTAATCAACAGTATTTTTCTTTCTTTCCTAACTACTGTGAGTGTATGGGTTGATCTAGGTAGTGAGCTGCTGCATACAAATGTTCTTACAGGGATAAATAAAGTTTTATTGAATTGAAGTGAGTTGATGCAGTAGAAAAGTTATGGTTACTGTTGTTGTGTTTGTTATCATCCTAAAGTAATAACACCTCATCCATAGGCCCATTTTTACTATTTCCTGAAACCACTCTGCAGCAGCTATTATGTACACAGGCTGCAAACTGAATTGATCTCAGAGCCTCCAACACTGATTTGGTCTGGCTCTGGTCCATGATTGATGTGCAGCACCAAGCTTGTTTTTGCAGGAAATAATATTCATTAAATGCCACCTTTCTTTGTCATCATATACACAAAAGCAGTGGAGTGTCAGGACCTAACCAGGGAGATATATGTCATTTAAATGACTCTCTCTGAGTTTGTTATCATTTAAAGGGGTATTCCAGAAATTTTTGTTTTGCATTTCCAAAATCTTAGAGGATTCAGATTTAGAAAGACGAAAAACAAAGCAGAAGATATCCCGACTTTTACTCCCTAGTATGGCTCAAGTTCCAAAAACACTGGATACAACATTTCCCATAATGCAATTCAGTGGACCACATTATTCAAACACCAGGCCTTTGACTTTGAAACTAAAAGCTTTATTTGTATATCAATTTCTAGTCTCCAGGTCCAAGCTGATGACCTCACTGTGACTCACTGTGACATCATCCTCTAATCGACAAAGCACCTATTAGAGACAAAGAAGAAATATAGATGTTTTGATAGGCTGGGCTTTACCCCCTTGAAGTTGGTTGTTCCACAGCACTATTCATCTTAATCTCCACAGGAAGTGGAGTTTTGGAGTTTTCACATTAAAATTCAGTGATGGTACTTTGTAGTGTTGACAATGTTAAAAAGAAGAGTTTTATGCTGAATGTGGCCTAAAACACACAAACAGGCCAACCAACAGATCATAGTCTGTTTGTTTGTTAGGAGGTGTGAGTAATGATGGTGATGGGATGGAAGAGTGGAGGCTGTACGAAAGCAGCTACCCTACAAAGCGTTTAAATAGCAGCAAATCAATGCTTCTTAATGAGTTAACTCCCAGTCATCTTCATGCAGGCCTGCTCACTGCATAATTTACCAACCGCATCAGCCACATCAGTGCGATGAGATTGAGTGGGAGTGGCTGCCTGGTGAACAATTAGCCTCAACCACAACCTTTAGCTGGTACCTTGGATTATATGCTGTCACTCATTGACAGCTTTTCCCAGCTCACAACTTATGCTTCCTTTTGAAGTAGTAAAATCCCTAAGCTGCAGTATGAGAAAACCTCCTTCCCTCCTGTCCTCTCTAAAAGCCAGCGTCAAAAATGTATGCACCCTTGCTGCTGTCTGCATCTGTGACAGACAATAGGGGTGGGAGAAGGGATATTGCGTACTCTCCGCTGTTGCTTTGATGTTCGGCAGTAATAGAAAAGGGGTTTTCGCTCCCAACTGTGCGGGTTGCCGCTGCAAGTTGCTGCGGCTTTTTTTGACTGACAGAAACAAATGAGTATCATGTTCATCTCTGAGTCTTTGAAGCGGTGTCAATGTCACCCTACGGTTTCCTCAAATCCATATAATGGGAGTGGGAGAAATTGTCAGGCCTGCCCAAGCTCAATTTCACACACTACATGAAAGTCAAGACTAGGTTGTCATTCTTACTTAATCCATACAAGGCCCAAGGCGGTGTGGGTGGATATGGTCCAGGACATCTCTGAAGTTGAACAGCAAACTATTAAAAACTCTGCCTGCTGACCAAACAGCCCAAAAGGGCTGAGTTGAAGGAGGGTTACTCATCCGTAAAAACTCTAGCTGGCCTTCCATTTCCAGCGGCTGGTTGCACAGAGGAATGTTAGAATGACTAACAGAGTCAGGCCAGTCTTTGTGTCAACGCTCTTCTAATGTGCCAGATGTTAAAAAGGTCACCTCTTCAAGACACATACATAATCTTTACTCCTCCCAAGTGTAAATATGTTAGTATATATAATAGACTGTACAGGGTCTCTACCTGTGATAATGGCAGCTCAAGTTACACTGAAATTCAAAGCATTTTTTACTATTTCAACACATATCATACAGTGCACCAAGTCTTTATCGATCCCTGATCAGTTAAAGACATATCATGCACATTTTGAGGTATATATGTGTGTGTATTGCATGATATACAGTTAAAAACTCTGTATTTATCTCCTCTTTATCTCCTCAGTTCAGGCGCTTTAGCACCTGTCTCTTTAAGACTTCATTGAGCCCACTTTGTTGGTGTTCACTGGTTAGCTTCCACAAGCTGCATCCTAGCAGACTTCAGGCTGTAAACAAACAGTAGCAGGATTTTTCTCATTCTTCACTCAAAATAGAAACTTCTCAGATACATCTGTACATGTTCGAGTTGGACTCTGATCTGAAATATGAGAGTGGACGACAAAAACAACACATGGCAAAACCTTAGCAACAACCTTAGCAACCAAGGCTACAGAACAGATGGCCGTTTGTGGGCATGAGTGAACAATCTGATGTCATCACAAAGAGGAAGCAGAGGTAACAAAAGTGTTGAGGGCAGGTTGAAGCCTACATATGCCTCAAGTTTTGGAGCTTGACCAATACAGATATCAAACATCATAATGGTATGGAAATAACCGAAAACCATGAAAAGCATGGCGTGTGCCCTTTAAAACATTAAATGAAGTGTGCGTGGGTGAGAGAGAATTGATCAGCACAGGTGACGGCGCAGCATGAATGACAATGTGCGAAGATGATAAAACGTTTGTCTCGTTTGTAGTTTATAAATAGGATTCGTCTATGTCAGGGGTCTCGTGCCACTTTACAATGTTTAAAAAAAAACAGACCTGAGTGGCAGTTCATTGTCATAATGAGCATTTATCTATTCATTTATTTACTGCTGCTACTTGTCTCCCTGTCTAGATTCCGCGTGCCACACACACACACACACACACACACACACATTTTATTATTTGCGCAAATATATGAAAATTACTAGGGCACAAATAAAACAAGTCAGTCTTACCGATTTAGTGCGACCCTTGTCCCTGCTTTTCTTTGTTCAGCTGTGTGATCTCTGGTCCGTATTGGTAGACCTTCAGTTGGACAAATGCCTCTGAATGGTTTCGCAGTCATTCGGATGCGTGTGGAACTCAAAATTGACTTCCTGTAAGAATGTCTGTTCACACCAAATGATCCAAATGCTGAAATCAATGTGAAGGCCACCTTTTTCCAGACAGCCAGACTTCTCTGGCAAGCTTTCCCAACAGGCCAGAATGGAGGCCCCTTTATCAATGTCAGCAGTTTCCAGTGTTTTGCACAGCTGGGTGAATTCAGATGCCCACAGTGAGGGTGCGTTGAGTTCTATCTGCTGCATTTCAAACTCCTCAATCCCTATTCACTGAAACAGGGACATGCTGTTCTCCCTCAAGTGTTCTAGGTTTATCAAAAAAAAAAAAAAAAACAACCCAAAAAAACAATGAGCCGTGTTGCTGGAAGTCCTGAAATCTGGAACAGAACTCCAGCTCTTGCGGCTTGTGATATCTGTTAAGAAAATGAGTTTCGCAAGCCATTTCTCATCCTCCAGCTCAGTGTAGTCTTACTCCTTTTTGATCAGAAAGGCCTTGATTGCATCAAAGCGCTGTACAAACCATTCCAAAACCTTGCCGGCACTCAGCCAGCTAACACTGTAGTGGAGAAACAAATCCTTATGAATACTGTCCGTCTCCTGCAGCAGAGATCTGAACTGACAATGTGTCAACACGGTGTGAGCCACAATATAGTTAACCATTTTCACCACTTTAGCCATCACGTTTTTAAGATCACACTTCACCAGGAAAATCTGTGTGCAAAAAAAAATAATGAACTTCATCACAGGATGTCCAATTTCATTTTGAACCAGAGTCACAAATCCCTTCTGCTTCCCTGCCATGGCAGGGACTCTGTTGGTGGTAACAGCAAATATTTTATTGATAATCAACTACTCCCCTCAAAATGATCAGTAAATGTCACCACCACCACAACAGGACGGTACCAAGCTCTGTTTAATCCCACTCAATCTTTAAGAAAAGACCCAGCTCTTTTGCAAACACCTCTGCACTTGATGAACTGTAGGTAGAGAAAAGAAAAAAATATTTCTATGCACTCTCATCATTGCCTTGTTGCACTGGCTGTTGGCGTCTACGTCCTATTGGGCCCAGCTTTATGGCACTAACTGGTGTTGCTGTCTCTTGACTAAATCCCTACTTGTCAGACTCATATGTCCGTCACTTTGGATAAAAGCGTCTTGCTAAATGAAAAAATTTAACTGTGAATGCCACATCCTTCCAATTAGTGGTGCCATGCATGGGCTTTTAACAACAAAGCTCCTCACATATCTTTCCTTTGTCACAATATCTGGTGACCGCTGCTAGACATGGAACCTTGTTTTATATCCACACTCTTGTCAACAACGATGCTGAACACCGATGAGCTTGCCGGTACCTTATGTTTTCAGCCGTGTTGGTAATCTGCCTCTCTACAGTTCTTGCAGGAATGGGCTCTTCTTTGATCCTGTTGATGATGGTATCTGTGTTTGGTAGCCCATCTAATATGACCTCTGAACTGCTGAGGAAAGCCTCCTTTATATACTCCCCATCAGAGAATTGCTCCCTGTGTTTAGCAATGCACTGCATGACCTCATGGCTGCCCTCTGCAGCTTGGTTTTTGGCAGCACATAGGGTTGTAAACACATCGCTTTGCTTCCTGTACTTGGGCCTCAGCCATCCTTATTGATTCAGCTTTATCAGCCTCATCTTTGAAGTTTTTCTTCTGCCTTGCTTCAAAATGACGTTTTACACTCAGAGTCCGACACATAACAGAGTGCACACAGCTTGGTCCTTTTTGTGAAATTAATTCAAATTCATTTGTCTAAGACAGCTGAGAGAGGCTCATCAGCAGATCAGAGGGAGGAGGGGAGGAGGGATATGATAGGCCACATCAATTATGTGCGCTCTCTGGTTGTCAAAAACAATGGTGTATTTTCAGACTAATTAATTGTTTCAGTACTATTTTAAATCAAATTGTTTAGTTTACCATCAGTCTATATCTTATATTAAAACTATTTATATAAAAAACCCACCTTTTTAATTTTTTTCATGGAATGCCTGCATGTTAATGGCCTTGTGTGTGTACGCATAATTATTTTTCCAATACAGAGTACAACAAGTTCAGAGTTGCATTCTAAGGAGTTTGAACTTGGCATGTTGGACAAAAGCTTTCTTGCTGACATTAGCAGCTCAGCTGGACTCAGGTTTAAACTGGGACACACCTACTGTGCAACAAAACAATCTCACCTGACTGACTTTTTCTGAGTTTTCAAAGGCAACAGCAGTGAGAAAAAAAACGTATGGAGATGAACTTTACCCTCAGACAAACCAATCTGGCAGCAACAAACATTAGATTTCCACTGTTAGACTCATTTCAACTCAAAGTGTTTCCTCCAAAAGGAATTTTTATCTTCTGTTTAAAACTCTATGGAGACATTAATGCCAGTGGTAAATTATTATAGGGCTGCTGAGATCAGACTCTTCTCCCCAGGATGATTATGGATGTGACCGACTTTCCCCACTAGCGGGTCCTCACATCTCTGAAAACTTTGCTCCAATTTTTTTTTTTTTTTTTGAACCACATTTAAAAAACTCTAAATGGTTATATTGTTGCCTAAAGAAAAACTCCAAACTTAATATGGTGACACAGTAACAGTTTAGAATGAAAATGATAACAGTTATGAGTCTGGCTCATATCCTCTGCCATCGCTGCTGGTTGATGTCTTATGTATGCTGCAGTACTTAAAGTTCACACACACGAGTCAGCTCCTTGAGCATCCAGGATCAAATGGGTGGAAAGAGAAAACTTGAGGGTATTTGGACCATCTCTTTTTTTAACCATAGATTTTGAATAAATTGGATTACTTGGGACTTCATGACAATAACATGAGAACACAAAAATAGGCAATGACGCAGATCAGAAAAGCTCTGGTTTGACATTTGACTGCAAGATTAATATCAGTTACCGTTAATTTAGTAATTGTTATCATGTTTTTTCCAATATATTTTTTTCTGCTTTTGTTTTGTTCATCATTGAATCTTGCTCTATAATGTAACTTGCAACATGTGTCTCAAATTCTTCCAGATTGAAGCTTGAAGTGGTTGTACTATAGTGTTTCAGCTTTATGTAGCTGATAGCTTAGTCTGTCTGAAGACTGTGTCAGATGCCATCCATGGTCAGTCTACCCACAGTTAGAAACTGGACTCATTAGAAGCTCACTGTCCCCTAAGACCCTCCAGTTCAAGGCCTATGTGTAATGTCTTATTAGTGGGTCATTCAGAGCTGTGATTTAATCTGGCACTTCTTGGCCTGTTATTGATTTGGTAGTGAGTGCAGATGCTCAGCCAGTGGACAGGGCTCTGTTTATTCACCCTTTTGCTATTTCTATTTTTTCGTTTTCATACCCACAGTGGATTGACAGGCCATCGGTTAGAGGAGTGGAGTTATCTCACGCTGAGATTGTGTGTGGATAGGCCCGGTAATAAGGACATTAAACATGTCTGACTGGAGGAAGGGTGACCTTCCTGCCATAAATATGAGCTATGTGTTTCCCTGAGCTTACCAAGATAGTGAAGATGAAACACATCCTTCCTATTCCTATGCATATGAGCCAAAACCAAACTAGGACCTGGCAGTAACGGAGCCAAACGCTTTCAGAGAATTTGCATACACAGCAGCAGCTCTCTTATTTAGCCCAATAAATGTGATGTCTTTTGCCCTTGGCTGGAACTAAAAAGTCTATTCATAGGGGACTATGTGGGGTCTGTGATCTTCTGGTGGGAACTGTGCATTTTTCTAGAGGAGAATATGCTAAATGTAATGCCATAAACTGTCAGACAGACTGATTTACCAAATACAGACTGTGTCAGCCATCACAGATCTGCTTCTGACTGAAGAAAGGATGCTGTAAGCTTCAACACTAGTCACACAACAATGACTTTTGCTCCGGCATGTGTGTTTCACTGGAGGGTAAATACAATGTACATACAGTTTTATGAAAAACACAAGAGGGAAAGTATGCATCCCAACCATCATGGCCATAGGGGAAAAGTATATAGAATATTTAGTTGTAGCAAATAATTAGCTTGTGTACAGGATATGATGCTATATAAAGCAACCCCAACACTGACCTAACATCTGCTTAGGTGTTATATGGTTATATGATTAGTGGGTTATACTGTATGTAGGGTTATATGAAGATATATACTGATGATCTGTCCTTTTAATTATCATATAAGGTTAAAAATTCCCTCCAGACATGTTGTACCATATATAAAGTACACTCTGCTTAGAATATTAATATGTGTCTAATAAAAATCTTATTACCTCATTAAAATCCTTAAAATGATTGATGATTATGCAAATATTGTTCATTTGAAAAAAACTTTATCTGCTGGATATGAGCTGTCTCCTCCTTCACTGTAGAGTTAGAAGAGTGTGTGCGCATCACACTCACATACTGGACCACATTACCTTCTAAACATGTTAAAAGACTAAATCTAAGATTTTTAATGAGCACTTAGAAACTTTCCACTTTCAGGAGATGAATGTGAAAACCAACAGTGCACTTACATCACTCTGCACAGAGAAGCTCAAACAACCAAGCAAAGTAATAATAAGTAAAAGACATTTCTGAATGGAGGGGGACCACCAAACAGCTCCCTATTATACCAAAAGTATGATGCAATATGATCACATTCAACCAACTATCCTGCAAATCATACAAAAACAATGAAAAGTAATGAAATACAGCGAAATACCGAAACAGCTACTAGACAGATACATGAACATCTGATTCACCTTTCTTCTTATGATTATTTGCAGTTGTAAGCAGTATCTGATTTGCCCTCTCATCCCCCAAAGTCTCAGCACCAGACACTTCATGACTGCAGGAGACTGATGCATGCTTGTTGTCATACATCTTTCAAAAACTTTCCATTTTTCAGTTACATGTGACTTAAAAATCAAGTTACAGATGAAAACACTCTTATATTATATATCCCTTTTTTAAATAATAATTCATACAAATACAATGTTATGAGGCTCTAAGCAGCAGCATCATTTGCTTAAGCCTCAGGCAGATCATAGTAAGAAAACATCATATACAACAATGCATGCAGCACAATGTATGTGTTCCTTTTTGTAGCCGTGCTCATCATTTCATTATATAACAGACACACAATTAGAACATTCAGGGTAAAAAATGGTCCTGCCCTGGATATCAATAGCCCGCCATTAAGCGTAACAACCAGCAAGCTAGTCTGGCGTAAAATAGCATCATCAGTGAGAACAAGTGAACTCGGCAACTGAAACAAATAAATATGCTTTACGTGGTTAATAGTCTGTACAATCATATTTGGATATCTCTCCTCTCCTTGCTCCCTCCGCTGCTGAGCGCACATAGTTGTGTGTGTGTGTGTGTTTGTTTGTGAGTGTGAGTGTTCATACTGCAGCACCATCATCACTGCATGGCCTGAGATGACCCAACAGATGTGTAATGGGAATTTATGTTTTCAGTTATCAGTGCCCCCTTTTTTTTTTTTTCGCTTGAGCAACCCCCCCCCTCCCCTTCCCCCCCATGTGTGCATGGCCCTGCTGGATATGCTTTAGAAAAGCCTCCAACTTTTTTTTCTGCTTTGTAGGACAGAGCTGCACATGGAGAAGAAGACAGAAGAAAACAGACAGCAGAGCAGTCCTCTGTGGTTTGAAACAAAGAGGAGCTTTTTTTCCCAAGCCTGTCACCTGACAGCCAAGGACTAGTCAGACTGAGACAGTGACAGTTTGAGGTCAGAATGTGTTTCCACTCGGCTCAGTGGCCAGGGAACTGGAGAGCTACAACATGCCCAGAGGAACGGCTCATGAATGGCAGGTATCCTAAAAGTAGACAGACTCCCCCTAGATTCCTCTGACAGCACTTGTACCCATGCTGATATAATCTAAAAGGCAAACACTCTGGTGGAGAGGAAGCCCTCCAGCTGCTGAGTGTATTTCCTTCAGGCCCCAGAACTTACTGGACAAATAAAACTGAAACATAGTGTGAGTGTGGCTCAGAGTGGATCACAACCGAAAGTAGAGTCTGTCATGTTCATTACCTCCACATATGAGAGCACTGGTCAGAAGTAAACAACATTCTTAGGAGTCTGAGCAGTAGACTGACCTAAAATGGAAGGTTTTCTCATATAGAGGCACTAGAGGAGAAGCTATAGTGTCATTAAAATAATGAGGGTTTATTGCCCCTGGAGAGCATGTACAATTAGATTATATTTGACAAATTTGACATTTGAACCTAGTTTGGATTAAAAAGGAAAGTTCACTGAGTGTCCAGAATGGATTAATTTTAATGAATTTACTTATTTCAATCTGCCAGTTCAGTTGAGACATTTCTTGTATGCGGGTGGCTGGTAGTGCTGACCTGCTAGTGGCTCTAGCAGAGAGGTCAGAGGATGTACTAGAAAAAACTGGATCTACAGCAAATTGAATGGAAGGGATAGATCAAGACTTTTGGAAATAAACTCATTTGCTCTTATTCTGAGAGTGAGATTAGAAGACTAAAGTCAGTCTCTTGTCTGTGTATTTAAGTACAGAGCTGGAGTCAGGACAGAGTTAGCCTAGCTTAGCAGAAAGGGGGAAATGGTTGGCTAGCTGTCGTGTTGTGCCAAGATACAGTTCCAGTACATACATTCTCCCCTAAAATCACAAACTGTCTTTACTCACATGTTTAATTTGTACACCTTTGGGTGCATATTAAATAAATGAGATACATTTCAATCAGTTACAATCGGTTACCCACTGCTTCTGGTCTTTATGCTAAGCTAGGCTAATGATGTCCTGACTCCAGCTTTGTACCTAACTCATAGATAGCTTCCCATCTCATCCTTAGAAAGAAAGTATGTAAAAATGAAACAACATTTTCCAAAATGTTGAGCTATTCCTTAAAGATATCCTGTCAGTGACCAAAGTGGCGATCAAATGTTCTGATCTGATGACAGTGCTGTACAGAAGGTAAGAGAGGTCATCAAAATGACTAGAAATGTTCCTCCTGTGGACTAAAGTATTAGACAGATTAATGGTTGGACAGACAGACTGACCAACCATCTGATGCCATAGTTCCACAGTTCAACACCATCAAAGATTATTGATCGTTGCTGGGCAGAATGGTCTAGTGGTTAATCTGATCGCACTATACTGGAAATGTTGCTGGCTTGACACAATGAAGCTCCTTCAGAAAAGACTTTGCTAGTTTTAGTCAAGACAGCAGATCTATCTTTAAAAATATAACAAACAAATCAGAGGAAATCAATGGGAAGTGTAGCCTGTATAGCCTTAATGAGAACGACATTTTCTTGAATATTGCTACAGTAATAAGTGGCACTGTATGGAAAGTCAGTCAAATATAACAATAAAGCAGAACATTGAGTAACTCTGGCTGATACGCTGTATTTCTATGTATCTTCCTTTATTCTTTAAAAAAAATGTCTATTACTGTATGAGCACTTCTCAGAGAGGGAAATGAAATCTCCTTTTGCCTAAAGCATTTCCATCTAAAATAAAATGGTTTAGAAGACTGGAAACCTTTTGTGTTAGAAAAGATTGTCGCGGACTTACGGAGGGAGTGCCACTCGTCCTGCCTTATTGTCTTGGTGATGTTGTAGGAGAGGTTTTTGGGTATTGTAGCCGAGGAATAGTGATACTTGATGTAGGAGCACCTTGCAATGGAACCTGTGGAGAAAAAAAAGAAAGGATTTTAAAAAGACACACACACACACACACAGAAACACAGAGGAACAACATTGACTCACGGGTCATTACATAAGATCCACGCTGATGACACACAGAGCAGGACTGAATGGGACGCTAAGATAACATTGTTCCACAGTGGATTGATTCAGCTATGTCTGCAGTTATTAATTAAATACCCAGACGCTGGCAAATCACTCTTCTTTCCTAAAACAATAGCAATCTGCTGTTGTACCAGATCCTATTATGTCAACGCTGAAGGAACACTTTCAACATACATTTTTATTACCTACAACTGCAACACAATGGCTGTCAGAGAAATGATGTGTTCTTCAAAAGCTATTAACTAATCAGTCAAGGGAGCCTTTTTAATGTATAATTATAAATGTCTCCAAGTGTCCCGTAGCCTGATGATGATGATGTGTGTGTGTGTGTGTGTGGGATTTCTAGATGAAATGTTTCACTGACAATGTAGACCTGAGTCAAAGTGACAGTCAGAAATGTCTGAATTACTGGAGACGAGCTGAGCTGCAGAGCTGCTGAACCATACATGTGGAAGATGGCAGCATTGATTGTTTGCTCAAACACTTAAAACTCGACATCGATGTTTGCACTTTTCTGACAAGTGACCTCATGTCACCATGTGACTATGACTTTACTCCTCTCAGAAGTAAAGACAGAAGTGGTGACGCTGAGTGAGTAGAAGTGTGATGTTGTTGTAGCAGGGTCTGTGTGACACGTATCAGTTTCATTTTCCATATGAAAAATGAAAAATAGCAGATTAGATCCTCTAAAATTGTATTTTTTGTTTGTCTGGTTAATGTATAATTAAGATTTTGGAATTGTTTTTCTAATTTTCTATTTGTGGAATGTTGGATAGAAAAATGGAAAAATAGAAAATCAGAGAGGTTTTCTTTCTTTGTTGGTGTCTTGGGCTGCCTGAGAGGGCAGATCACGGCGCCTAACTCCGCTTACGTCTGATTGGCTGGCTGGGGCCACTTGTCTAAGCTATTGTCATGCCTGCATTCAAGGATTACATCCAGTCATGGCTGCTCACAGATCCTGAGTCCTAGACCCCGAGCTGTTGCAGTTGTTAATAACTTGAATATGCTGCTGAACATATTCCTGAATATATATGTGTGGAAGCATATATTGAGATGTTTAAGAGGATTATTGCCTCAGATTGTTTAGAATTAAGCAAGTTTACTGCAAGACATACCCTTTGTGTGTGTGTGTGTGACACAAAATTATTTGCAACATTAATCCCAACTAGACTGGGCTTCATTTCCCAGCATCATCTTCAGGCTGAAATGATCTTGGTCCATGGAGTTACTAACACACTAAGATCATCTCAGCCTTATGATGCTTTTAGGAAATGTGGCTTTGGTCTACAACCACACTCTGAAGAACTACCTTGCCAGTAACACTCAGCGAGAAAGTAAGAATATCAATCATCCATGTTTTGTGTAGTTTACAGTATGGATAAAACACAGCTGTTTTTAACTAGGCTCAGAACAGGATGAAAGAAAAGACAGGAGACTGGAGGCATCTTTCTATTTGGTTTCTCTTTTTATTGTGTAGAAACCAGTACAGTATCAAAAAACCTGTGTCTGCCTGACACTGTCTCAACTGAAAAACAATCAAACAAATCTGGCATCCGGACTGAAGTGTCTTATAGATATAACTGCCTCATTAAAGAAGTATAAAGGACAAAGGATGGGTCACCCTTTTACAGCTATGTGTAACTATAATACATTGGTTACTGGCTAAATAATGGACAAACGTGTTTATAAAGACGGCTGTAAATGCTAAGTGTTTGTTGCAGAGGAGAGCTGAAGGAGTAGAGATGAGCGGCTCTGCAGGGAGCAGTCACACAGCCAGGCGGCAGGATGACCACAGCATCACTATAGGAGACATGTGAGGGGAAAAGAGGGATTGTGACTCAACAGCTCAGATCATTCATCACTAAGCTGCTGGAGCATCTACACACAAACATGTATGGCACCAGTTCCTCCTGACTCACAGTGTGCATTTACCTGGGCTGAGGAGAGGACTCAGGACCTAGGCTAGCGGATTTAGCATTTGCGTCTATATGCTGTATATTTACATACACGCAGAGTCTGCCTCATGAGTTGGTGCCTCTGCCAAATGTGCATTTAGAGGGAAAAGCGGTGGGAGTCACCTACAACAGCGGGATCTGTGCACAGCCATGACTGGATGTTATCCTTGAACGTAGACGTGATGATAGACAAGGCAAGTGGCCCCCCACCAGCCAATCATAAGTAAGTTGAGTTGGGCGCTTAAAGGGAGAAATAAAACCTTTCTAATTTTCTATTTTTTCATTTTCCATTTTGCTATCCAACATTCCATAAACTGAAAATTAGAACTGTCTAGAAGCCTAGAAGCCTAACCCAGTATCCCAGCCATGACCCTTTCCTGACCTTAACCAAGTAGTTTTACATGTGTAAATCTGACAAAAGCAGTGGCACATCATAAAACACTCATATGAATCATTTTTCTCTACAGCCATGCCAGCAGCTCTGTGAGGCAGTATGCTGCATGCTCACAGTTATAATGTTGACAAGCTGAATGTGTGTTTATGTTCAAATTCATATATCACAAGAAAAACCTTCCAGATACATTTCATATTTTTTTTCCTTTTATCATCAGACGTTCACTCTTATTCGCTGAGGCGATCAAAAGACTTTCATTTACCTTATTGTCACACTTCTCATTTTTTTAAAATCAAATTTAGAGGTTCTTATCTCTGGAATTCACTAAATACAACTCTGAAGTTCGTCTTCTTTAATAAGTTTTAAAACACAAATATCTTTTATCTAAATAGAATTTTTATTACACCTCTTTTTTTCTTCTTTTCTGGGGGGGTGATTGATTTTTTTTTAGTTCCTGAAGTAACACAAACTCATAAACTAATATTTTATATTACTCCTCTTGCTGGGGGCATCCTTTGAACCAAGTCAACCATGTCATAATGGCAACATTTAAAAAAAAAAAAAAAAAAAAAAAAGGCTCCCTCATCTCCATCTTCAGTACTGTACTTTAGCATTCTCTTTTAATTGACTTGTGTCTGGTATGTGTCTCTGCGTGGGACAGAGCCAGCCCTGTGCCACTATGAATCCAGTGTGAAATGGTGGCTGTAATTCTGTATGTTCATACCAAGACTGTAATTTTCTGGCTGGTAGAGAAAGAGCTGTTTCCTTTTGACACCATTATTGCATGTCCGCTCTAATTATCTCTGGCAAGGCTGCGTGGCTTACTGAAATTGCATTATTGGAGTCCTGGGAGATTTGAACCGCACAAACAGAGACAACCAGGATAACACCCCCTGCCTCTCCTCTGTCCTGTAGCCATACACACCCACCCACCCACCCACACACACACACACACACACACACACACCCTGGCATAAACAAGGAAACCCAGGAGACCACAACTGCCGACAATGGTAATTACCCATTCATGACTATCTCTTTATCTGCAGCAACCTAGACTAGATAGATTTGATGAGAATGGTATATATATACATACATGCATGTACTGTATATAGTGTATATACAGTTCATGCACATTTACATACATTAGTTTCCATAATCCTGGAGAACTGCACTTTAAGCATATAATGACAGCCTGTGAAAATGTAAAAAAAATACTTTAATGCTTTATTATTTTTAGCCCTGTTCAGCAGTAGGTTGGTCAGTGGGACTGTCTGTCCATCTGTCAACCATGGTGGTCACATGAGGTGGAGGGGGGGAGCTGCACTGGTTTCATCAGGTCACTGTGGTGAAAAAGTGTGTGTGAAACTCCAGCTCCTGCTTGTTAGCTAATGTGAAGCCAAACAATAGTAAAAAATGTTTAGATCCTTTACTTGGGTAAAAGCAGTAAGACCAGATTTTACTCAAAAATACAAAAGTATCATCAGCATAACACGACAAAAATATCAAAAGTAGCAGTACTTATTGTGAGACGGAGCAAGATTGAACTACTCATATACAATTGGGTATTTAATCTTTAAGATTCTGTGTGTCTATGTTTTACATATCATCTATTAGGTTTCATTTTGGAGAGCATCTTGTTCTTATTCCCATTATTTGGCTTTTAGAGGATGTGACATATGCAGAAAGTGTAAACATGTTTCATCAGGGTAAATCACATATCATACAGTGTCTGCTGCTGCTGCGTGCTGACAGTCACCACATATGGCGTCTGCTAATCTTAAAATAAGTTACCAACATGACATAAACGACAACAACTAATTGGATAGGTGTTGCCAAGCAACACTTTTACCCAGAAAAATGATCAGGGTCCTCGTAGTTATACAGCAGTAACTCACATGATGTAGACTGGAGAGAGAGGACAAAAAGACATCCTGTGAACCCGTTGAATATGCTTTTAGAGTGCATATCCCAAAATGTATTCATGCCTCAGGTTATCCAGTCTTCCAATTTAAATATTTATGAAGGGATAAGGCAGCACACAATCCTTTTAAAAAAAAAAACAACCCTAAAATGTTTCAACTGCAGCAATCAGCAGCCTAGTCTCGATCATTTCCAAATATTTACCTGTGGAGGAGCAATTATGTATTCACTCCAAAACAAAGTCATTTTGTCTGGGTCACTGAAGATGTGAACTAACATGAGTCAACAGCTTTTTTCAGCAATGAACAGCCGTTTGTACAGCAGCAGCCGCGTGACTCAGCCTGAGCCTGGCAAACACACGCTAACATGTTGAGAGTGAGGGAAACAGTACAGGGGAAGCATGAAGGAACGAATCTGTGTTTATACAACCAGACTTCACCTATTCTCACATATTAACATGTTTAGAAGCTTTGCAATTCATCCATGTTGTGATACCCTTTTGTAAAGCCGTGTCTTCATGTTTGTGGGTAAAAGATTATCACAGCAAATAACCAATTGCCAAAACAAATAAGCCCTACTGTGAGTTTTAATTCAACCATATTTCTATTAAAAGCTTCAAAAACAGATTTTTTTTGGCCACATGGGGGCAGTGAAAGAAGCTGGAAGCATATTTCCAGCTTATAAAGTTCTTACGTCAAACGCGTTTCCTTGTAGATGCAAAGCAATACTAGCAGTCATGTAGACGTTTAATAAGTGGTGGACACAGTAAAGTCTGGAGGGGCTCCTCAACTTCATTTTTTTTTTTCAGAATATCAAACTAGCCTGTTATATTGTCTCAACTAATCAGAGGATGTTTTTGAGATTTTAAATCAAACTGAGACTATGAAAGTGGGGGAGAAAACCGGTCCAGATCTCCACCAACTATTGAGAAAAATATGGTAAATGGACTGTACTTGTATAGCACTTTTCTAGTCTTCTGACTACTCAAAGCTCTTTTTACACTACAAATCACATTCACCCATTCACACACATTCATACGCTGAATGGGTACAGGGGCTACCATACAAGGTCCCAACCTGTCCATCAGAGGAAACTAAGCATTTATACACACTCACACACTGATGGCACAGCCATCAGGAGCAATTTGGGGTTAAGTGTCTTGCCCAAGGACACATCGACATGCGGACCGGAAGAGCCGGGAATCGAACCCCCAATCTTCCGATTAGAGGACGACTCGCTCTACCTCCTGAACCACAGACCCCCCCATATCTCTGTAGCTACTTGATGCTCCACTTTATTCAGCAGTTGTTAACTAGTCTGTCTGCTGTCTGTTTGGAACTAGAAGGGTAGAGGAAATCCAAAGACAAAAAAAGCTTAAAGATGTTAAAAAGCTTGGTAGAGCTGCAACATATTTCCCATTACACACGTCATATGCTGATAATTAAACTACACAAGGCCTTCATTGTTAATATTTTGAAAAGATGCAGTCATGCTAGTGTACACAATGTGTTCATATGTAATACAAAATCATTTTGAGATAATAGACTTTTGTTAAATCACTATATTTACTGAGTTAATTCTGTCCTAAGATAAGCATTAACACCCACAGGTGTGTACAGTCTGCATGAATGAGAGGAGGAGAATGAGGAGTAATCTGATGCCAGGCTTGTGTGATACATTCAATATCCTTCTGCATCAATCACCATCTGCTCCCTGTCCTCCCGAAGCTGTGCTGCATTTTCAGCGTTTGATATCCTGACAAGTGAGTGCTACATTAACCTCTCTGCTGCTTGTCTCCGTGGCCCACGGACGACACTCGAGGAAGTCTAATCCCAAACCTCAGGTTTTTTTTTTTTTTTTTTTTTTGCACCAGGAGACACATTACATTACACAACATTACACCCCTTCACCGACAAGCACTCCTTCCAGTGCTGCGATGGGGGCATACTGCTCCCCGCTCTCCCAAATGGATTTCTAACTCAGTCATTTTAGCCAAATTGCCCTTCAGCCTCCTGCGAACATCTCCGAGCCAGACACCATTTCCTCTCTGTTACTGATTGTCACTGGAAGTGAGTGCACAGAGAGTGGATCAGTGGGTGTGCGTTTGTGTGTGTTTGTATGCATACCTGCCCATGGGAGTGTATCCACTGTATACTGTCTGTGTATATATGTGCAATAGTCACTTGCAGGGGTGTGTTTTTGTACTCAGCAGCTTTAGTATCACCAAAAAGACAGAGACTCAATCTAATCTCCTCCTTGAGCAGTGGTGCTTGACCTCTGGTTAAAGGTTAATTGTAAATGTGTCTTAAGCTCTCAGTCTTGATGAAGATGACAGACTGTGATGTGGACAGTGTCCTCCATTGGCTGTTGAATTTGAAAAAGATGGACTCAAGGACCACCATGGATGAAATATCAGAATTACACAGGCATGGCAGAAAAAACAGACATCATTTTTTTTTTAGTTCAAGGGACACACATATTTGCTGTTAAACTCCCGGGCAGATGAGACGATTGATATTCATTTCATCTTTGTGCAGTCAGTACAGAGATTCTGAATGTGTTTAGCCTTTCAAAGGACACACAGACTAGGGAAAGTGTGAGCCTAGCCTCATCAAGATGAAAAAATACGCATTCCAGCAACTTCAAAAGGGTGCACATAAGACTATTTGTGTTGAGTGCCAAGGTTTAGTGCAAATGCAGGAGGTAGTCTGCCTTTTAGCGAGGTGGACAGTAAGGGTAAGGCCGGCACTCAGTCAACATCCAACAATGTTTGCTTACAATTTTTAATTAAGTACCCAAACTATACCTTAACCATAGTTTATTTGCCATAACCATGATTATTCCCTAACATGAAACATACCATAATAACCATATATCTTAGAAAGAAAGCGAAACATTGGCATTGGACCAAATAAAAAAGAAAACGCTGCCATCGAAGGTTATTCTGGCATTTTACAGAAACGTCCAATATCAATATTCTTCATGGAGATAGGGTTGAAATAACACATGTCACCTTGTGTTTTGTTGGTCAGCAGATTCCAGTGGAGAGGCAGTTGCATTTTGTTGATGCCAGTGTTCTGAACAATAAATGTTCAAACTTGGCAGTTCAGCTATGAGAACAGGACTCTTGAGATGCCGTGTGAAGTCAGGGTTTTGATTTAAATACATAAATACATAAGGTTTAATATGAAGAAACTTGAAGAAAGATGATTTCCAACGGTCCAACAATGCTCCATGGTTTAAGACGGATGTGTTTAAAGATTGTTTTGTGGTGGTGAAATGTAGAGTCTAGGGACCGACACATGTCCCTACATTGGAAAGCAGAGGTGAAACTGAAGCCACTTTCACACATGCACTGCAACCCTGAGGTTATCCAGATATTATCCCGAGGAGCTGTATGTGTGAACGCAAATGTCCAAATCAGTCGGGCTGGACATTAAACAACTTTACCCTGCTAGCTCCCTGCTGCAAAGCCTGTCTAATGTCTGATTAAGCCCATGTGTGAATACAGCAGTGAATTGGTTGAGGATGTTTCTATCATGTGGTTGGTGCTGGATAATCGCAGCAGACCAGTGAAGCTACGTTGTTTTGACTGGGCCTGAATGTTCGGCTGTGAAGCTAGCGCTACTTTATGCATCATGTCTTGCCGCCTGCACGCTCTATCCAGGCACCAGTCCTCACCTAAAGCAGAGTGCTTCCAGTAGGTGAGAACACGTCTGACATGGACAATCTCCTGTTTTGTGCTACATATGTGAAAGGGCAGATCTATTAGATTTCTAACTGAATGAAATCAGTCAGGGTGGAGACAGAAAAACCAAACAATTTCAGCACTGCTGTCCTTTATCCATTACTAATGTATTTCCTGCCTGTAATGGGGGAAATGTCTGGATCCAGAAGGTCTTGCCATCGCTGAGGGACAAATCAATCAATCCTTCTTTCACTCTGATGCATATGAGCTTCATCCTTTCACAATACAGCCGGAAGCCTAATCACACTTTAAAAAGCAGAAATACAACATTGATGAATGGTTTTGGAGTGAGCTGCTGGAAGTAAAAAACTGTTTAATGCTGCTATAGCCCTTAATAGGTAGGCTGGATGGAACTATCTGAATTTGTACTTTATATATATAAGCTTCATATATTTATATTGTATCTGGATAGAATGGAAGGTGGAAGGTGTGTGGGTATGGAAGTAGAGGACATGAAGATAAGAGTTTGAGGAATCAGAGCGTAACAACTTTGCGTTTATGAGAGACATAGAAGTTAATCACACTGTGACTATTTTTTTTTTTAGATTACTGAGTACATATCAGTGACAGTGCATCAGGACAAAGCGAGGAAAATGTGGGCGAAAGCTCCTGTATTACACAGTAAGTGTGTGGGTATGCAGGCTGTAAAATAAAGTGGTCTCTTGTTCACCCTTCTTTATAATATATAATATAATTACAAAGGAAGTATTTGGTATGTGGGCAGTAATATGTAACATTACTTATTCTGGCATAATTACACAGTGTAGTCTGTCACCACAGAAAGGCTTTTTTCACTCATAGTTTGGCTCCTGGTGACCTGGCTGTTGTCACGGACACACAGGTTAAGCTCTGCTTCCACTTCCACATGGCACATGAACATGTGATTTATTTGTTTAGCTGTATTTTTTTGACTATTCCTGTAACCTAAAGTGAAAACATTGTAGCTTACCATTGTTCATGAGTGGCCATATTTCAAAAGCAGAAATCATGCCTATTTTATTAATGTTAGTAGATGTTTCTGTACTGTTAGCACAGTAGAGAAACATTTGTAAATAATTATATATAGATATATCTTTCTGTTTTAATTTGAAGAAAAACATTTTTCAGTAATTGGTTGAAATGAACACACGCCATTTCTACATCGATCATACAATAAGTACTTTATAGATTCTTCCAAATGCCAGCATCGTTAATTTGCCTATCCTACAATTATGTTGGTCCTTTAGAAATTCATCTTCTTCATAATTGATATCTAGGTCCCACATTTCCTGAAGCCTTTTAAAGTCACACTGTACTTTTCAAAAATGATTCTTGTTGTTTGCCCACTACGTTTCATTTTCTCACAACAGAGCTCAGTGTAACAGTGTTCAGCAGCCACGGTTCATATCTCAGATTTCAGAGCCTCTCATCAGCACATGAACACATCATACGGAAGAAAGCAGACTTCCCGAAACAGTTCATATAAAACTGAATACATTCGCTGCGATAGGTCACTCAAGCTTCAGTTCTATGCGAGTGGATGGAACAAATGCCCCAAACAATAAACATTTACATATAAAGCACCATTAATTAATTTGGTGTCTTACTGAATACTGTATTCAGATTTGACAACATCCCCAGTGGAAACCTGAGCCAGCTGCTTTGGTCTGTTTTATTTGTGCCCACGGCAGATAGGTTGGACAGCTCTCTGCCAGATGGGAGGTCCTGCTACAGTTCAAGCCCTGCATGGCCTCATTTTTACATGACCCACTTCATCTCTCTCTCTCTCTCTCTCTCTCTCTCTCTCTCTCTCTCTATCCCTCCCTCCCAGCTCCCACACCCAGACTTAGGGAATTAGAATGGAAAGCTGGGCAGGGAGGCAGCCCAGCCATCCTGATGCTGCTGTGTTCTCCCAGCAGGGTGGATGCACAGGGGCAGATGGAGCCTGTAGGCTTCAGCAGGTTACTGGAAGAGGGGGGGGGGGGTGCAGACTAGAGCCTGACCACCCTGCATCCACTAATACCTGCCATCATTTTACCTCCATCAGTACCCTTGCACAATGAAGCCCATCTATGGCTGGATCACAGCAACTGTTACTTTGTGTGTGTGTGTGTGTGTGTCTTGTGTGAACGTGTTACTGTGACTCCTCCCAGTGGATTCACATAGGTGTGAACGGGGTAATTACCACCATTTAGAGGATGTCAAATTGATGCACGTCACACTCCTAACACTTTCAACACTGCTGCAGTCCTGATGAGGTGTAATGTACCTGGGAGGAGTGATAACAAAATATTAAAGGGTCACTTCACACAAAATTAGAAAATGATGTATTTTCTCTCTTTCCTGTTGAGCAGTGGTTTTCAACATTTTTGTCTTGTCAGCCTTTAAAGGGATACTCATTCAATAACACTGTCATGTTCTTATCCTAAACCTCTGACCTTTTTTCCATGAAGTTTGTTTGCACAAGTGTTCCAAGTCAGATTCAACAAACTGTCTTAACTGCACAAACTTGTAGTATATGGCTTGTTTCAGCCTAATGAATGTCACGTATTCATTAGGAGTCACATGAGCTGAACTGTTCTGCTCTGTTTGTCGGGCAACTTTCATTCACAAAAATGCTCCCCGAAGAGTAAAAACAAGAAGTTCAGTCATGTGTCAGCAGTTGTATCAGAGGAGCTGAAACAATACGACAATTAGAAAATATTAATAACAGCTGCTGCATCTGTCGTCAGAGCAGCGCCGCACTGTGACAGGAATAAAGAGGGAACACTTTCACATGGAGTTACATCTTTCTAAAGCAAAGTGCTTCATGATTAATATGAGAGGTGGTCATGTGACAGTCAGAGAGATGTTACAGGAGAGAATATTATAGTCGACAGGAGGTGACGTTACACTGTCAGCTGCAACACAACATGACAGTGGACAGAAACCTGCAGAGAGACACAGAGGCAGCTGTCAGACTGAGGGAAGTTTCCTAGCAACTGAAATGTATAACTGCACCAAAATAAAAGTCATAAAATCAAAATATTTTGCTTGAAGTTTGTCTGTTGTCTATCTTATTTTAGTTAATTCAACTCCAAATTTATTCAGATTAATATATTATAATTTAAGGTCAAATGAGTGTTTCCCTTGTGAAGAAAGGCTTGAGCATTTCATATGTAATAAGAAAAAAAGTTTGAGAAAAGTAATGAATCACTAATATGTGTCACAAAAGAGCAAATCTGTTCTTATGCGTGCGTCTGGCATGAAGCCCAGTGTCTTTTCACAGCCCCTTGTCACAGGTTGTGCGTGAGTGTGTGTTTGTGTGTTTTCTGCTTCTCATTCAGTCATAGGCTAGGAGTCCTTTCTACAGCAAATTGTGTAAAAAAAAAAAAAAAAAAAAAGCTTATTTCCTCACAAAATCTCAGTCATTAAAGACATACCAGGGAATTTTCCCAGGTTCTCATCAATGTGCTGTTAGTTTGAGATGATGTGAAGGTAGATGAGTCCATCACAGCGTGGTCCTGTCAACGTTTAGCTGGTCTAATTCTGTCTCACACAAGGCCTGTCAGACCCACTTCTTCACTAATAAGCAATTAAAGAGGAGAAAACCAAGTGTTTTCAGTGGGACGGCATCAGAGCCGCTCCGCCTAAGCAGCCACATTTCCTGCACTGATCCTGAGCTTCTGAACACACCTCCACCACAAGCAGGCAACGACTCACACACTGGTTCCATTTATATTGGTATTAACTGATGAATTTGCTAATGATCACTATGTGACTTGATGCAAAAAAAAAAAAGAGTCTGTTTGTGCTATACTGAACAATTGGATTTACTATTTCCTCTCTTTTTTACAAGCTTCTATCAGAGTCATGAAGCCGGGCATGCCATATACTATTATTATATTATTTTCAATTCTAAATGTTATTTTACTACACCATCAATGTATCCATGCATGAATGTCTATAGACAAATCCAGCGGCTAAATGTGTTGCACTCTGAAGCGCCACCACCATTACTGTGGTGTCAGAGTGGAACTGAACACATTCAGATCAGTGCTTATGTGCAGCTTCTTGTCTTCACATTGAGGTTGCTCCTTAACAAGCCCCATTTTGGCAATAAACGAGTGAATGTGTTCCTTCCTGCAGAGCTATGGATCTATGATGAAGCAGTCCATTAAGGTTTACGTTTGGAATATAACATACAGACTGATGGCTGAGAAAATGCATGATGCTGCAGGAGAGATTTCAGAAATTGCGATACATTTTCTGACAGGAGTCTGATGACATCATCGCTGATCATACAGTGAGGTCGATTTGCACCCACACATCCTGCTGTCCTTCATTCGAAGGTCTGGGAGCTGGGGGCTGCCCCTCCCCGCCGTGACAAATAAGCCAGCCATCTGTAATAGGGGGTCCTAAATCTCCTCTGAGGCTTTGGTAAGGAGAGTAATGACGGATTGATTGCAGCATTGCAGAGCTCCCCCCTTCCCTATCTACTACCCCCTCCTCCTCCAGCCCTGACAATGATAGAAGCCCACCATCTTCCTCATCTCACAGAGGACAAAAGCACGAGGAACAGGGAGTGTGAAGAGAACTGAAGTGTTTCCTGTATCCTGTGTTTTTATGGGGTTTTTTTTGGCCCAGCAGGGGGAGTGTAAGTGGGGCAAAATGGCAGTCAGTCAGTCAGTCAGTCCAACAACCACCAGCCTGATCAGATCGATATTTCTCCTCGACAAATACTCATGTGTATGTCACTCCCTTGAAATGTACTGTCCATTTTTCCATGAACTTCACTATATATCTAAAAGATCACCCCCTTATGTAATCCTGATATCTTGCACTATCCAACATTTCCACTTATTCCACTCCCAAATACCACTGTCTAATATCCATGACACTTAATGACCATGATCATTCCCCAGAGGATCAATCATTTCCATTTCAGACACTCCACGAGTTACTTTCACACAGAGTATATGAAAAACGAGACTCGACAGCCACAGTAGCAACTCTATTAGCAAAAGCTAGGAGATCACCAAAGAACATGGGTGTCTGCACCAGATTGACTGCTAATCTGTCTAACAGTTGTTCAGACATTTCACTCTAAACTGCAGATATCAACTTCATGGTGGAGAGCACAGGTTTTCAAACTGTGAGGCATGGCAGGAGAGGTGAGGGGGATGTAAAGGGAAAGATATACTGACTGAGGTGAAAGAGAGTGAGTGGCAGTGTTCTAAAAAATAAGTAGAAGTTAGTTAATGTATTTTGGCCGCTTATCAACATGGCCAGCAGGTGGCGGTGGCTCTTCTCAGGGTCATAACTCAACTCTTTGTCTTAGGGGAGGCCCACAGGGTCAGACCTTGGTGACCCACTAACTTTTCCTCTACCTCAAGGGTTTTCAAAGTCATTAGTATTCATCGTCTGGGGCCACAAATGTCTTCACCAAATTTCATGGTAATCCATCCAATAATTGAGATATTTCAGTCTGAACTAAAATGGTGGACCAACAGATGGAAAAATGGCAGCATTAGTTGTTTGTTAAATGATCCAAATACAATGTATGTTTACCAGTAAGTGACAAGGACCCCTAGTAGGCGTGTAAGTCATGACTCTTGACTGTCAGGAGAAAAAGCAAAAGTAGTCTTGTTACATTGTTATAGAGCCCGGAGGGAGGAGGCTGTGTAGATGGAAACAGATCAGTGTCTCCTGTTTCCTAGCAACAGTCAACATGTTTCTTTAAACCATCACCATGATCTTTCCCTTATCCTAACCAAGTGCCCAAACAGCAACACCACCACAGTGTTTGTTAATGACATTGTGTATCAAAGAATGACAGAGCCAGGACATACTGTATAGTGAACACAGCTCTCTGTAGCTCACTCCTGTTCATGAGATATCCACTTGATTCTCATATTTTTCCTTGTAACTTGCTCATTGTGGAGGCAATTTGCCACCAGTGGCGGCACCTCAGCAGAATTTAGTTTGGATTAATAGACTGAATCTACAGTGTGACAGTCAGCTGGGACGTGTTGCTCCTCTATGTTCCAGCCACAGAAAGCTGGATTCTAACAGAGAAATCTTGCTTAGTTCAGCTCTAAAGTTTAGTCAGTTACTCTGTGGGAGTAGCTGAATTTCTTCAGTCTTTTGGTTCATTTTTGTTTCAGGGTCTTTGATGAGCTGCAAGGTTGTGACAGATTTTTTTTAAAGCTCTTTGTAAAATGTCTGAGGCCCAAGGGACCTTTGTCCTTTGCTGTGACTGGCACCGCTGTTACTGTCAGCGAGTTCCTCTCAGAATCTGCAGCTACTCAGTCTTGTTGCTAATACAGTGGCTGTTATTTTCATTTGAGAATAATTTTATTTCATCTCGATGTGGGTTGACAGCAAGGCCTGCTGCTTTTATGGAAACAAATGACTCGTTAAACACAGAGTCTTTCAATAAACTTGGAGGAGCAGAGATGCTGGTGAGTTGACACATCTGACAGAAAGAATGTGTTCTTCAGAACTGATTGTGACTTTATTTTCACATAACTTAATATAATTCTTGTCCATATAAATTGTTCATGGTCTGTCAATGATAAAAGAAAAAATAGAAAAAAAGTGCAAGACAATTGTGGTAGAAGGATTCAGCCAGGTGCTGTACAGGAGTTACAGCTGCTTTACACTGAACCTGCTTTTACACAGTTTGAGGCCTTCATGATGAAATGTCAGCGCTAGCCCTCAGGTATGGCTAACCTTTACATTTTGGAAGCCATGAAACAGATATACCCACTGTGCAAAATCAACAAAGCATATCCTATTACTGACACCCAGCAATACCTTTTTGTTGCATTAGATAAATAACAGGCCAAATGTTCTCCAAGTAAAGCTACTTCAAAAACACACACACAAAAGCCGCTGAGCTCTCACAAACTGAACAGTCTGATTATAAGAGCCTTTTACCAGCTCCTTTTCATCGAAAATATCTTTTAAAGAGGGTTTATTTATTATGCTCAAATATTACTCTGTATTTATTATGCTCATTTACAGCTCGAAGTGTTTGTTTTTGGACTCCAGCAGAGTAAAAAACCATATTCATCTACTGGTACTGACCCTTTATGTACAGCCTTTGTCTCTTTACAAAGGCTGTGCAGGTCATTTTAGCGCCTGTCTCTTTAAGGCCCTTCTCTTGCCCACTCTGTTCTGATTGGCCAGAGTTGTGTACCGCTGATGCAAACCCAACACTTCCTGCTTTACTATTTCAAATTAAAAGCTTTTAAATGACTATGTTGCGGGAGACTTTATTGTGAACAATTTACAAGAAGTGAAACATGTTCTGACACAACGAGCAGAGCTTAGTTCACTGGTTGAAACAAGAAGTTATGGAGATTATTTGGAAATGTTTGTTCAGTGGATCAATTAGAAATGATGCAGGGAGGAATAGTGCAAGCAGTAACAACCACAGTGATGTTTGATGAAGAGCTGCAGACAATGAGCACACCTCCAACAGGTAAACCACTTATTTTTCTTTTCCCTGCTGTGTAATGGAGTCATGGCTGAGTGTGATTATGCCCAAAACAGTGGGAAAATGCCATGACGTTATTGTAGCGGAGCAGTGTACTTGTGTGCTGTGTGTGAAGCAGATGACCAGATATAGAAACCCATCATGAGTTGATGTTGGCTCGAGCTGAAAGTAGAAAAAAAAACTGTTGGAAACCGAGCGTTCAGAGCAGTCTGAAGCTTTTTGCTCACAGGGATTACTGCTACATACACTTTCCTCATTATTTGACCCTTTGTTTAACATGAACATCCAATATTATCGTGTATTATAATATGTCTGAAAATAAGGAAAAGCTTAATCTGTCCCTTTTAAAGATAGCAAACAGTTTATCAGGCGGTCCTGTTGGGAAATTGCTCCGAGCATAAGATAGTCCTTGAGGTCTTGAATGTGAAATATGATTTACTTGCATTAAAGAGTAATGTAAATCTAGGGATTAAAACAATCAGAAATATTTGTTCTGGTAGCGTTTCTGAGCTCTAGAGACACTGAAAATACTTTCAAATGTTTTCACTCGGCAGGAAGTATTTAATCTGCGGCAGCAAATCATGTTACACGAGCAATCAGAAACCCCCCCAGAGGTTAAACTGGGCTTACTAAACATTTTTAGGTCTGCCTTGCAGTATTAACCGGGAATCCACATCCAAAGAGAGACGCAAGTGGTACAAAGGTGCTTTTCTGTCTGTTCCATCCACGCCAACTCTGACCTCCGACCAGCATCCGACCTAATCCAATACCTCAATCAATAACATATAGGTATTGCTTATACATGTCTCTGCTTCATTTCTAAGAAATCTATATGTCGAACGGTGCTAACAGTACCTGGAAGTCTCATGGAGAAACAGTAACTGGGGCGGCTGTGGCTCAGGAGGTAGAGCGGCCTGTCCACTAATCAGAAGATCTGCAGTTTGATTCCAGGCTCCTCCAGGCCCGATGTTGAAGTGTCCTTGAACCCCAAATTGTTCCTGATGGCTGTGTCGTCAGTGTGCGAATGGGTGTGCAGGTTGGGACCTTGCATGGTAGCCCCTGCACCCATTCAGTATATGAATGTGTGTGAATGTGATTCGTAGTGTAAAAAGCTTTGAGTGGTCGGAGGACTAGAGAGGTGCTATAAATAAAAGTACAGTCCATTTACCATTTAATTAGACTTCATATTCAGAGTGCGTTGTATGGAGGGCCATTTCTGCAGTTAGAACACAGATAAAAAAAAAATCCTCGCTGGATTGAATTATAACAGTTTGTTACAATTACAATGAAAACATGAGTCATATAAGTACTGATGCATGGCAGTGTGACTGGAATCTTGAGAGATATAACCACTTTTATACTTTAAACATGCAAGACACAGAAGTCACATGTATATATGTGAGATTCCTTTCCACACATTTCTCTGGCCAGTCTCCTGAGTGTGAGCCATGCCATGTTTGCATAGTGGGAGACAGCTGGAGTCAGGCTAAGACAGCTCTGAGCAGTGTGCTAACCCAGGCCTACATCACAGTGTTGACCCACATGCAGACTGCCTAAGGTTCATTTTACACTCTGCACTTTGTTACTGATGACCAGAGATGCTACCTTCACACTAGCACTGGCTTTAGTTGGTCCTACAAAGACCTTCCACTGGCAGAATGACAGTTACACGTGTTGACCAAAGCTAAACTACCGGTTTGATTATGAATTAAACTTAATTTTTGGAGCATGTGCATGTATCTGCTGAGTGTTGTAACTGGTAAGTTATACAGTCAGCAAATAACTGTAAGAGTTCATTCAATTTCATGTACTGTTTAATCATGTTCATTTTGAATGAACGTTTATGCTTTTAATTAAAAAAGAGAAAAAAAAATTTACCAGGCAATTTTGCAATTCCTTGAGCCATACCAGAGGTCAAGATAACAAGACTTCAGCCATGCTAGCAGGATGTCTGAATGCTAATGTTTACCATGTTCACTATCTTAGTTTAGCAAGTTAGCTTCCTGGATTTTGCTAATTAGCACTACAATGTCCTACAATGGGAATGTCATTAGCTCTGCAGGTATCTGGTCATAAACCAAAGTATTGGACAAATGAAATGTCTGATTTGTCATCCGGTGCCATAGGTCATAGGATAGCAAAAGTTACCATAATATTGAGATGACCATGAATGTCTGAACCAAATTTAAACATTTCAAAATATTTATAGTTAAATATTTTACTCAAAACCATAAATGGCAGCCTCATGGTGGTGCTACAGGAAAAGTCAGGGGATAACCAAGGTCATCAGGATTCATCCTCTGGGGACCAAGAGTGCTTCTATAGAATTTCAATCCATCCAGTGGTTGTTGAGATATTTCAGTCTGGACACAGTGGTGGACCAACATTGCCATCCCTAGAGCTGCTAGCATGGTTAAAAATACCAAAAGGAAGCCTTGGGGACTGGAATCTTCATTACAGCCAATAATACAAGTAAACAAATGGACAATTCTGCTAATCTTTGCCCTGCAGGAGTCAGGATAAAAATGGTAGTTTGAGGTATCTTATGTGGAGAGTTGAAAATTTGTCTCATAGAATTTCTAAAAATAGACAAGTTTTGTCTTCTGGGGAGCATGAATAAGCTAAGTACATTCCAGCACAATTGATTTATTTGATATTTTCTACGTCTAAAGAAAAGAAAACGGGTATTTTGATCTGGGATCATCCTCTGGGAACCAGGAATAACCACACCAAACTCTACTGGAATCTTCTCTGTAGCTCTCAAGCTATCCAAGCAGCCAAAACCATCAGAGTTAAGCTAAATACTACTCATATTATCACCATTGATTAACTGTAGCTGTTAAAAACTCAGTGGGGCATAGTGTGATGAGGATTAATTATAACATAAATATTATACAGAATATTAACACCACATATGGAAGTCTCCCACAGTTTGTGCCTACTTGATGGCCCTGCATGCTATTGTGTGAATCTAGACTCGCTTCCCTGCATTCAGACAGCAGGACGGTAGGAAATAGTGGAGTGATGGTGGATAATCTAACCGCGGAGATGGGAGGGTTATTTCACATATTGATGGAATTGATTTTCAGGCCTGAATGGCCAAGTCCAATTATAGTGCCCTTCGGCACGGGGAATCGGCATTGCATGAAAAGGGAAAGATGGGAATTGGAAGTAAAAGTGAATTCGTCAGCAAGAAAGGTTTTGGCCCCGTTTCTAAGATAAGGCCCGATCTGTGTCATTGGCTCTGTTTTGATTGGATTCATCCTCTTTTGATGTTTTCCGCTTACTCCCCTCCCTCATATTGTCCCTGCCTTGATTCAAAGTTCCATTTCCAGCAAAATGTGGAATCAGTTGGAAGTATGAAATTTGCATCACATTTGAATAATGATGACAGCATTCCTCACACGCTGCTGCAGGCTTGCGCTCTGCCCTCTTCCTCCTTCCTCCTTTTGTCGAGCCTTTTCTTGTTTCACTGACTCCTGTCTCCTCTGTCTCCTCTGTCTCTAGTCTCTTCTTTGTGTCCTTCCCATTTGACTTGTAAAATAATAAGTGATAGGTCTGGACCAGCCTTGAGTCTCAGCCTGACACTAATATACAGTAAGCCCTGCAATCCCAGCATGCACCTCTTCCAAATGCAGGAGGAGCAGACCCTGAAGTGCTGCCGGGCGGATTTTGACACATAGTCACTATTACAGGTCTGACAGTGGTTTGAACATTTGAGTGAGCTAATGTGCACATGTTCCTCCTGTCAACATGTGCACATGGAGCAAAGTGTGCAGCCTGAAGCTATCGGCTGGTAATTACAGAGATATCGCTCATGGATGAAGACTTTATCAGGACTGGATACCATCCACACTGACGAGTCCTGTAAGATCATAAACATAACCCTGATGAGATGTAGTCATATCTTCTAATAGCATGATTAGCTGATTACATTCCAAATAATTAATAGGCACATGTTGTGAAGCAGTGGAAATGGTCTTCTGCACTGTTTAAATGATGATTCTGATTGATTTCAACCTGGCATATTTCCTGTGTACGTGTCCACTGTGGCTCAAAGGGGTCACGCTAACATCGGGCAAGCTGCTCAGCCTCCTGCAGCCTTCCAAATAAACGTGATTCTTATATGAATCATTTCAGAAGCTCGTCTCTGAGTCAGACTGAAAGTTAACACAGAAACTATCCGCCTGGAACGCCATCGTCTTTCTGCATCTGCCTCCATTCTCTGTTTTTTTTTCCTCTCCCGTTTGTTTTAGCTCCTGTCTGTGCTGGAATAAATACAGCTGCCCATCAAAGTGAAATAACTCGTGATCCTCCTGCTAATAGTCCATGAGATAACCTGTCATTGCACTCAGTTTCCTTAGAACACAGTGAAACTGCAGTGAAAGTCAGTCTCATATATGTGAACAAACCGGCCTATGCCAGATTGAAATAAACTGGAATTATCCTTTAACTGTATTTTAATAATAGGATATATTATTTCATAACAAACCAGCAATGCTCCCATATCAATGATTGAAAGGAGCACTCCAGTGATTTAGTATTGCAGACTTTAAAAAGAATGGTCATGAAGCAGCAGAGGTCAAGATAGCAACGTTGAGTCTCTATTCTAGGGTCCTACATTTCCCATAATGCAACTAACATCTTTTCATTAGAACCTCCTTCCCTGGTAAATGCCTGCTTGTTTGAAACTCCACACCTCCAGTTTGTAATTTAGGCTTTCTGTTATGAACGTTCAGCATCCTAAAACCCCGATGACATCATCAGGATTATTTTGTCAAACTTGACAAAACTCTTCCAGTGCTCCTTTAAAGACTCAAACCCCTGGATCAGCCCAGTAGTCAGTAATACTAAGCCTGTGGAAGTTGTCTAATGTTTTCTGTGGCTGAGATGATCTCAGGTTTTGCTAACAGACTAGAAATATATAACAGAGAGTTATGAGGACGGAAACCTCACGTCATCACTGACAAAAACAATTGGCATGAGAGTTTTCTGATCTGCCACTGGATGGACGCGACACACCGTTTGTCATTTCGTATGGGACACAAGTAAACCTCTTTGCAAGGCAATGTTTGAGCGGTTGAAAGTTGAAAATGATCAACTTTATGTGAACAAGGCCAACATTCACTTAGCGGCTCGACTGGGATCCTTCTTTTGTCCCTTCAATCCAAGTTCACAGACACAAACAAAACCAAAAAAAAAAGCTGTTTGGCATGAAGTCACACGCATTTGTGAAGAAAAGTCAATCTCTGCAAACGATGAAGTCCCTCGCTAGCTTGTGAGTGTTCACATGCCCACAGTAATGAACCACAGCAGCTGAGACAATGTTGCACAGTGTTTATTCAATTCCACTAGGTCATTATTCACAAACCCATAAAAGGATGCTTGTCAGGAACTTAAGCATATGTTGTTCTAAGAATGTGAACGACAGATCCACACTGTGGTTTTTTTTCTGCTAACTGATCACTAGCTAATGCGGTTGACAGTTGATCCAGTGCCAACGGGAAATCAGACACTCACAGAAATCCAGACGAACCAGAAAGCTGAATAAGAGTGAAGACCGACACACGGCCCTGCCACGTACGTCTCAGGCTCTTCTGTCGGAGGGTTCAGCACCGCCGCAGTAAGGACACTGAGTTCAGCATGTGTGCTTGCTCCATTTATGACATTTCATTTCATTTCAGCCAAACATAATGGGGCCCGTGTTGTCACAGCAGGCCACGTTAATGAGAGAGGAGCTGCAGGCAGCCTCAGGGCCCCCTGGGGCCACACAGACAGGCAAAGCAGCTCTGTGAGAGAGAGAGAGACATGCAGGAAATAGTGGGTGTGACAGACAGGTGGACCATATTTAATTACTCACATTACCCTGTTAGTCATAGGTCTCTGGGGCAAACTAGTTAGAGGAGCTTTCTCCTCTCAAACACACACAAGCTGGTCTTATTACACTTGTGAGGACCTTTCACTGACTACAGTCCTGAACCAAAATATTATAGCTGAACTCAAGTCCTAAAAATAGATACTCTTTAAACTCAAGTCTAAAAAATAATGATGAATAATTACAGCTTCACTTCTTGTTTAAGCTGAATCAAGATGACACAACAGTACAACAGTAATCTAGAAAACATCAGTGTTGGTTTTATTGGTTCAAAACCAAATTCTGTAACCCTGCTGAAGTGAATCTAAGTGGAAGGAGTGTGTTAACGTAACAAGAGCAACAGAGTGGCGACTCTTCTCCAGGTAGAATGCAGCTGATTGTGTCACATCAATTCCAGAAGTTCAACTTCGTATTTAAAGCCGTTTTTAACGTGGTTTGTGAAAAATAAGGTGTAAAGGTAAGTAGACTGCACCTTCTGTTCTAATGTGTCAGAAACACACAGTATGAATCAAACATTTCTTCTGCTGCTGCTGCTCATCTCATTCTCACTTTACAAGTTGTGAACATTAATTAGGCTGACACTCCAAACTGTTTCTGTCTAACTCACAGTGAGCACAGATCAAAATAAATCTTCATGTTATTTATAACTTGCTTGCACAAGTTAAAAGGCTAAAACTCAAAATGATTTGATAAGTGATCAAAAGAAAAGTCCAATTCCTAATCCTTCTCTCATTTCATCTTCACTCTTAAAGGACAACTCCATTATTTTTTTATAGTTTTTTGAGTCTTTTTTATATCATTCTGTAGCCTCTTGTTAGTATTCCATATGCACTCAAATCAGAAAGTTCAAATTTTGGTTGAAGTACAAATGTTTTAGTGTTAAAATGCCCTTCTAAAAACTCCCCACATGACCTGACATAGGTTTCTGCACAATGATGTTGCTGCTGCTGCTGATTCTAATGATTTTATGATGGTTTGCTGTGTCAGTGCATCACATTCCTGATGCCACCAGCTTTATGTTTAATATAATCACTTACAACGGAGGACAGAGTTCCCTCAACCCATGATTGGGGTTGCTATGATGTCAGTGCTTTGTTTCCACAGACTCTGCTCACATAAAGTCTGCAGTCTGGCTTTAAAAGACGTTGAGTGTTGAGTGAATGTGAAACTAACAGCCCCCCCCCCATTTAAAAATCATCTCATCCATTCACTGCACACTCTTCTGTCACTCACTATAATGACGTCACCTGTTTCCTCCGTCGCTTCCAGAGGACAAGAGTAGTAATTACTGTGACCACTAAGTGGGCTTTGTTGCTTTAACTTAACAGATGTTTTTTTTTTGCCCATTTGCTGAAAGAACTAATGCCTTCATTTACTGTGACAGTCTCATCTGCATACTGGCATCCACACATCCACACAGACATCCATCATCGCTGCTTTGTCTACATCTCTCGACTGACTTTGCAGGTTCCAGCTCAAAACACACTCTCCATGCATTTAATTAACATCAACAATAAACTCTGTTACCGTGCTTCCATCCGTACAGGTCCTCTGGGGTGTGGAGGGTTTTTTTTTTTCTTAATGATATACTTTCTTATGCTTTTCTGGAGCATGCAGTTTTCATTAATCAACTCACCGTGGCCTCAATTTGTCCCCTTTGCTTCCGTCAGTGCCGGGTTTTTAAAATAAAGGGGGGAAAAAAAAAGGACATGAGGTTGCTTCACATCAGAGTGATGATCCGAGCCTACAGCAGCAGCAGCAGCGGCAGCAGCAGTCACACATCTCCTGCCATGCTCTGTGATGCCAGCTGCAGCCGTTACAGGGGAGGGCTCCTAAAATGGCAGATCATAGCGAACCGCAGAGGGCTGAGCTGGCTGTGTGGACTACAAAACCACAAAACTGATCTCATTACCAGATAGCTCTAAACCTGTGGTGGGTGGTATCACTTCTCCAATACTGCTGCCATCAAACTTGAATGCCCAGACAATGCAGTCATGTACCGGTTTGTATTTCAGCAGTGACGACGACAAAAGCTTCGCAAGGCAACATCCAAGACGAACTGGAAGCATGATCAGTGGTGTTTACTCATGATGTGAACAAACAGGGAAAAAAGCACAACAGACGATTCTCTAAAGTGCCTGTTATCTTGTTTAACAGGAGTGTTGGTGCTTGCTTCACTGCCCTAAAGGAACACTGTATGATGAATAGCTACCAGCGCAGTCAGAGCCAGGCGTACACAGAGTGAACGCACTGTACAGCTAATGATCGTTGCATTCATCACCAGCTGCGTAGAGATTCATATAAAATCCATACAAACTCATTTTTCACGAGCATAATGAGCCTGCTAACACCGAGTTTATAAATTCATAATCATCTGATTGATTGCAGTGTTGCACAAATAATATAGTAAAAAAAAATCACATTAAATTTTACTACCATCGAATATTCACAATGCATGTGAAGGTGATTTAAAATGTGCAGTAGCATTTAGAATTTCAAACTGTTACACACACAGTACAATGTGTGTGTGTGCGACGTGCATGTGTGCAGGTATGCACGTGCACATACAAGCACTTCTACTGTCTATACTGTATGCATATGAATGTATGTACGGTGTATATGTACATATATTAGGGGAAAGGTATCCTAACTCAAGGGGAGGGTCCAAAGAAAGTCCAGCTACATAATCCAGATATTATGTCAGGGTCATCTACTCATGACAAACATAACAAGATGGTGAAATTACAGGAAGCCTCATTTTGGAGTAAAAAGCTGTGAAATAAAGTGTTATTACAGTAAATAAGTGACTCTGTGGCTGCTGGAGGGCTTGAACACCTGTTCACTATTCACTACTCACTCCAAGTAATACCCCAAAATAATGATGAATGAGATGATGTTGTAGCCTAATATGTATGAGATTAGATATCTGACTGTAGATCAGCTTGGGCTTGCATTATGTTAAGTATTAGATGTAGGGTTTTAGGGTTTGCCCAATACCAGTGTCTAAAAGTCTAAAAGCTATCCCAGCATCTGCTGCTTCATTGTTTTAATGTGTCTCACCAGTCAGTCCTCCAACAGCCATCTAAAAATGCAATACTTAATCACTCAAGTACCTCTTTAAGCCCTCTAAAGGCTTGAGCTAGCCGTGCTCTCACGCGCCCTCCAGCATCTCTTCATCTTAACTAGGCCTTCCTGAATCCTTGTGTAACGCTGAAATTGACCACTGGAGATGTGGTGGTGGTGGTGGTGGTGGTGGTGGGGGGGGCTTTCCAAACTAAACTGTAAGAATCGATTTAATCATATTTTTTCAGAGCTTCATGTGCTGGAAGATGAAGTTGCTGGAGGTCTGTTTTCAGCTCGTTCCCCGGGGCATAGCAGAGCCAGAAAGAACATTTTCTCTTTAATTCAGTGAACCAGCGCTGCTGCTGCTGCAGCCTCTTTGGGATCAGGCTGGAAATTTGGTGTGAATTTTTGCATCTTCCTCTCCGTTCTTGTTGTTGTTGTTGTTGTTGTTGCTGTGTTGCATCTGATTCTTTCCGACCTTTTGCAAACACACAACTGATTAGTCATTTGTTATTCCAGAGCTGCGTGGAGCTACAGGGTAATTATAGTGCGGGCGATATGCAGCGGCGCTCCGCCTCGCCTTGCCTCAGTATGCGGAGCTCTTTGTCAGCGGCTCCCTGGAACAGGCGTGGATGGGAATATCAAACAGGAGGGAAGGAACGGGCACATAAGAGCAGCTGCAGTTCATTGACATCACACTGAGCGTGCAGCCAGGTGCATGGGCCTCTGTTTCACAAATATGGATCAATAACACAGTCTAGCCTGGTATCAGGCCTGCAGGCAAGTCTCAGCAGGATTTGAACGTTTATCTGCATCCTGTACTAGATGTGCACACTGTCTGATTTTTGCACCATCTATAGAAGAAGGGCAGTCAAATAATAATATCATATTGCAGGTGTCTCAGTTCTTCTACTGGAGGGATTGTGCAGGTCAATAATGATGCTTTGTGATGTTATTCAGAACCTTAACCTCAAGTATAGTATGAATGGAGCCTGGTTAAAATGTCTCACTGGAAGCAAATCTGACTAAGTGCTTTCCAGCCTGTGTAGTATTGATCACTTCTACAGAAACACTAAATAAAATACAATCAAACTGCAGTGCATTCATTAAAAGAGATGTGAAGCACAGTGAGTGGATTACATTCACGTCAATCCACTATATTCACTTAAGCCCAGTCTTCTACAAAATTCACAGTAAAATGTTTGATTTGCATTTGTAGTCCTTCCTGTCCTGCTGTTAAGATTGCTTTCTGATAGCTTGCCTCATTGTGGATCCCATTTAACCAAACACCCAGGCTCACTAGGCTCCGATGGTAACAAATCCCTTATCTAAACATTTTCTCTCAATGCGAAGACCAGTGTGCAAAGCATTCAGATAGCAGCTCTTCCCTTCTATCAAGTGCTGAAATCATCTCAGCCTGGTGAAATGACAAACGTCACCAGAAGCAGATTTTATGAGCCGTAGCTAACAGCTGTTCTCTGGTTAACATGTCTACACTTGACTAAAGATCATTATTTTAATGAAAGAAAACTGTACACTCAAACGACACTATGATCATGAATGGATTGTGTGTTTTCGTGGTTCATTAAGACCAACAGAGGAGTGACTCTGCCCCGCAGAAACAACCTAGCTGACCTCATCAAGTCAGTTTCAGAGACTTTTATCCTTCCCATATTTTCGGCTGATCCATTTTAAAGGTCTGACTGAGGATCTTTGGAGCAATTATCTCATGAAAAATAAGTAAAAGAAGTAGATTACACATATTTGATGAATATTTCATATCTCCTGCTGCTCATCTCATTTTCAGGTTGTAGCTTCAGGTTTTGAACATTCATTAAGCTGCTGCTAAAAACGCTTTTGACTTTCTCTGCTTACTTACTAATGTTGAAAACTAAACCTTATTCAGTTTGGACACAATGAAATCGTATCAAACCCCAACCCTACCAACTATACATTTGCCATAACACAACTGTATGTACTGCATTCTATATTTACACTATAAAAGATCTCCTTCTAATGTGCTTTCAATGCCACAGTGTGTCCACACAGTCATTTAGAAGCAGATGTGAAGCTTCCATGAGGCTTCATCAGTGTGAGTTAGTCATATCAAGTGGATATCTGACACATTTACAGTCTTTAGCATCAAATTCTCCTCTTTGTGTTTCAATGTTGAGCTGCAGGTGGAAGTATAGAAACAAAAAGAGGAACTTTGGCACTAAAAAGACTGTAACGTTGAAAGATATCTACAAAAAGATTAAATTGCATTGTAGGGGTCACATGATGTCCACTTCAATGGGTAATTATATTTTCAGAAACAGAAAAATTCAACAAAAGTCTAACACATGTAATATAAATTTAGTATAAAATATTAAAACATGTGACTCAGTGAGAATGCAGTGTGAATGTGAATCTGCATCCTAAATGGTCGAAATGGCTTCTGGATATGTGCAAGATGTGTTTTGACACGAGTGGTTTTTGCAGGTGGTGCAGAATGATAATGATAACTACTGGACAATTATTATATAGAGCACATTTCATGGCACTTTGGCAAGTCGATAAGGAGACACTTTGCTCTGGACCGAAGGATGGAAACTGTCATTTCTAATAATGTAAATCTAAGCATAGAGTTAGCCCTGCGCTAATGCTGTTGGCAGCTAAAATGACAAAATACCATAACCTTATTTTCACTCCCCATAGGTATTCCTGAGGGAACAATGATGATGCTAATATGGCAGGGCCTTTAGTCAGTAAGAGCTATATTTACACTTGTGCCGCATGCAGAGAATTCTTTCTGATGGCTGCCTCAATGCCTGGACCTCATTTGGGCTCTTCATGCCATATTAACACAATATCATGCCCACTGCCAGGAAGTGGAATTCAATTAGTGCAGCAGCATGGCGGAGCTGGGTTGACCAAATGGCACCCTGACCAGCAGTTCAGGTGAGCCGTATTAATGAGGGGGATGCAGGCATTTTGGAAATTGAATCCTGGACCTTCAGACAGCCACTTCAGAAGAAGAACATTGCTGGAAGGCATTAAGACAAGAAAAAAATGTAAGCAGGCCTGAAACTGTAAATGGTACAAGTGAGGGAAAATCCTTTACAAAAGACAAGCTTTTTTTTTTCAGAAAAGTGCCAGGACTTTTTGATTTTGGTAGATAATTATCGGTGTTGGTAGCCTGTACAGATAACTAGCAAAGATTAGCTGTAATCCCTCACTGGCTTCCCACCACAAACACCAATCAGTTATGTTGCCTCTGTACACCAGAGGGTTGTTTTTTTGTCCTGAATGATGCCTATCAGGTACTGCTTACTGGCTGTTCATGCACAGCTCCCAAAAAGCACCTTGATGTTTTGGCATTCATGAGTAACTGGAGAAATTCAAAAAAAATATGATCTTTTCCCAAACTGACAGATTTTTTACACACAATAGACAGAACTTGAACCTCAGAGCAAGATAGGCCTCTTCATATTTTGGATTTGAATATTTGCTTCATGAACATCAACAGTTTTTCCTCCCTGTCTAAAAATCTGTCCATCTTCTACTTTTTATTGTCTTTCTTACTAACCTCAATCTCACCAGAGCACCCTTTATCATCCCCAAATAAATCAGACTCTTGGACATTTTTTTACAGCAGCAATTTGACGTGTCATGGCAGGGAACTGATAACATGAATTATTGCAATGCAGCAATGAATTGTCTTATATTAGTCACACCTGTGTTTGACCATTCAAAATGTCCAACCATAGCAGGACTGAGCTGCTACAATTAACACTGGACTGAACTCTGATGAAGCAGCCTGTAGCATCCAGGACAGGGGCTATGATGGCTCCCACAGTAGATGTCTCCCACCAGGGCTTTTTAAAAGATGAAGTAAGTAACTAGTTACCCTAGTTACCCAGAAATGCTTATTATTAGCATCCAACGAGTAGAGCAGACAAACGCAGAGTTTAGATTTTTGGCAAAGTTGCCTTCATTTTGTTTTCCAGATAAGCTTGGCTAACTTGAGAGGTTTGTTTGCAACCTTGTCTGACTGTTCAGATTACTGCTGATAGGAATGAAGGACAAAGCTGCAAAAGAAATGACCCAACTTGTACTGTAATCATCCTTTATGTTATTATAGCGTGTTAGCCAAAGGCTCAGCCTCAGGTCATTGATAGTGATCACAGTGGCTTTAAGGTGATCCACTTTGAGAGAATTCTCTTTCTAGGAAATCCACAAAAAAAAAAAAAAAAAACGATGTTGCAAATATGTCAACAACAAATTTAATGAAGCCCTCTCCTCAGCTAGAGCAAACAGCAACAGGTTGAGATTCTCCACTGATTTGGTTACATCACTGGCTGAACTACACAGTGTTGTAGGGAGGTCACTGTGTGTTCCCATCTGTCTCATGTTGTTGTCACAGCAGTGGGAGATGGGAGCGCGGTGAGAAGCAGCCCCGAGCGCTGCAGGGCAGTTAGGTGTTTGTAACGAGACCCATGAGCCGACCTGACACAGAGACACTGACACCACTTGGCACAAGTCAAATTCCCACCGACTCTCACACTCACACTGCAGCCCACTGCGACGCACCGACACGCATATCTGTGTGTTCACTCCTGAATGCGTGTGTGTGTGTGTGTGTGTCAGCTGCTCCTTCTTCTACTGCAACTAGTCTCCCCGAGCAGTCCTTCCTCTCTGGTTAAAGGTGAAATGGGCTTCAGCTGTGTTTGGAGGCTTCTGGGAAATATTTGCTATACTCTTGTGTAAATGTTAGCAGCATCCATCTATGCAGTTCCCCACAGCCAAGAATCTGCTCTTAAAAAAGAAATCTCATCAGGCAAATAGCTGGAAACACTCCACTAAGTAATGTCCTCCACCAACTCATTTGACCTCTTGTTGATTTTCCATCAAGGCCAAACAGGATGTATTTATTTCTTGAACACTTGGATTATTGGGAGATAAAGTGAAGCCGACACTAAACCTTTCCAGTTAAGCATATGCACGTGCCCCATGTGGACGTTTTTCATGTAACAGACAGAAAAGCATATTGAGGAGATATGAAGTCCAACACAGAAAGAGAAATAGGTTGTAAACTAAGTGGAGCAGGCAAGCCAATTACCCAGAGGGCAGTCTGCTGCAGCTCAGCCTATACAGATATGAGCATAGCTTTATTAAATCTATCATTTATTATTAAGCCAGCAGAGAGAGAGAGGAGCCTTTAACCCTATCACTATCCATGTTGCACTCAAGGCGTCAGTGTCCGGAAAATACTGCACCACAGGGCAGTTCCTTTTTAAAACAAGAATGTCTGCGCTGAGTTCTTTACCATGTGCAAAGAAGCAATCATGGGCAATCAAGCTGAGCGGGAACAAAAAACATCTCCGATGAGATGTCCAAACCTCATAGGAGCCGCCGTTCTTGAATGTTAACACAATACTAGATTTATCTTTGTTAATAATACGGTCAGATTTTACCGGCAGACAGCAAAGAAAGAGTGAAACAGGCTCTCTATAAAGAGAGTCTGCTCAGAGCCTCCAAGTTCCAAAAGCTCCATCCTCCCTGGTTATCTGCCTCGTCACTAATTAAAGTGTATTCATCACCGAGCCTCATTACTGTTCAGCAAAAGTCTTAAAGATGAATTTTGTGTAGATATGTTTTCCTGATAGAACCATCTCAGATATGGCTGCTGCCTAAAGACATGCCAAAGCAAACAGTGAAATGATGTCATAGAGTCCCAGGATCTCTGCAGTCAACTTGGTGAGTATTCTGTTTTCATAACTCACTGAAATGTCAGGCAGCAACTATGAAAAATTGTAATAAACGATAGTTATTATTTAAAGAGAATGGTAGGCTACACTTCATGATCAGAAGTCTGGTGGCACCATGCAGGAAATACATTTACAAACTTTTCTGTTATGAACAGAATGCAATGGACTCACATGTAATCTAGCACGAATCAAGTCCATTTTTGGGGCTGCTATGTTTCAGTCAACATGACACACAAGCAGAACAGAAGCAACATCAGGCAGCACAGTAGCATCCATTGATTTAACAGAGCCATTCCAGATGTCTGGATCCTTCTGACACACTCTCCTGCATCCCTCCTGATGGAGTGTGTGTGTGTGTTTGTGTGTGTGTGTGTGTGGTATTGGAGACAGCTGAAGGTCAGGGTGAAATAGACATCATGGTGACATCACCTTTACCACAGCCATGCCTAGATGAACCTGAGTATATATATATATATATATGACTTGATTCTGGAAAACTCAATTTATTTTTTTTTTATCATGGAAAGAGATGTTGACTATCTGCATTCAAACAGGATGCAGAACACGAGGAAATAAACAAATACATGTAAAGATCTTTAAAATTGTAAAGCCTATTTCAGTTCTCATATATATATATATGTACATATATGGAATGTCTTTGGTTTTGCATTTTGTTTGCTGAACTTGATATTGAGGTATCTTAAACATGTCTTGCTAAATTCACCTCACAATGACAGACTACATCTCATAAACTCAGATTCTCTTAATCTTAGAAAGAGAATAACATCTTCCTGATAATGACAGTCCTTTACTAGCACTTTTACAACTTTCCATCCATCACCTCATTGCAAGTCTGAAAATAAAGCAGGCTTCTGTTATCACACATTCAATTAGAAACTAATTTTAGAATCAATACAGAAAGGTTAAGTGTGTGCAGGCGGTTCAGTGCTGTATACTCCATCACTGCGGTCGCTCAGGGTTAACAGGAGGACCACGGTGAGGCCATTGAGGCTGATCCCATGAGCCAGTCATTAAGAGGTCACACTCTCTCTTCTGACTGACAGCCCGGCAATGACTCACAACACAAGCAGCATTACAGCATATACACTGATCCAAGAAGTCCAATTTGAGTAAAAGATTTGTAAGTTTGAAGATGCCAAAACACTGTACATAGGTTTTTTTTAACACTATAAGACAGGGGTTTGCAACTCTGGAAAGTTATGATTGCAACAAAAATGTTAGCCTCTGTCTCAATCATTGCCAAGTAAGCAGTAAAACTAAAATAATCTGGCCAGGATAGCGTTGCAGCAAAAGTTGAGACAGGTTTATCTCTTACCAGATGACACTCTACTGTGCCCACACAGTGGTCCTCACTGAACTGGATGACGGAGCTGCATTTTTCATGCAGCGCTAACGTTGGTGTGAATGTAACCTTTTCCTCTGTGACAGTTAAATGCTAGCAAAATGTCAGTGACTTCCAGATTTATTGTAACTTTACACTTTACTAATGTATGTGAATTAATGAACCATCATTTATCACATGAAGGGGATCTTTAGGCTTCATTTTCAGAAATTGAAGAATGCTTCAAGGGGACATATACCTGTTGTGGTTTGGTGCACACATGCTCCCTGCAAGTCAAAATTCAGGACTAAACCTGCCAATCATGCTTCATTTATGCCTTTTTCTTCTACCTTGCCATTCAATAGCCTTGGTTGCTAAGATTATTGCTAAGGTTGGTCTATGTGGTTGGTCTATGTTGGTCTACCAAATATCTAAAGAGCTTTAACTTTGATAAACCCAACTTTTTTTAACAGCTTGTCAAAGAAAGTTAAGAAAGATCAATGAAAGATCTTTAAAATCTAAACTTTTAACACTGCTAGCAGTAGAAATCAACAATGACCAACAGTCATCTCCCCCAGAATAAGAAGCCAAGTCTTTCATATGTCACTGACTGGAGAAATGCCATGTTTACAGGCATTAAGGGAAATCAGTTGATTCTATGCATGCCAATTTAAATTAGTTCCATGTTTAATGTAATTGCCTTGATTCCTGATATTCCCCAAGTTCTTTCCTTTGCCCAGATCACCTTGATGTTTGATATTCTATCTTGAAAAAAGTGCGGGTAGCAATCTCGGCTTCCTTTATCTCACCTTACACACCTGACTGCTTCCCTCCAAGCCGAAGGCATCTGCAGCGATAAAAAGATTAGAAAAGGCAGAGCAGTCGAGCCGAGGCGGCCGAATTTCCTCACCACCTTGATGACATAGCTTTCTTAATCTATTCTGACAGTAAAGAGCCCGCATAAGGAGCTGAGTTTACAGAGACAGAGAGACGGGTGGAGAGGAACCCCGAAAAAGCTGAGTCAAAACAACATAGATCAATTCTCAAGACATTTTATTTCATGTTCTGGATATTTTCAAAGACTTGAATAAGCTCATCTTGATTTCTGAGAAGTCTCAAAGACACAAAGTGGAGTAACACTAACCTTTGCTTGAAAATACACTTAATGCAACTGTGAGATTATAATAATATTATAGTGAATAGTGTGCTTCCCAGAATCTCACCCACTCACTGCCACAAAAGAACATTTTCATTTAAACTAAAGCTAAGAATTGTACCTCCATCTTCATGACTCAGGACCATTTTCTTTGACAGATTAGGCTCAGGGAACATTTTGGATAATGTCAAAAATGCTTCACTATCAACATAAAGCGAGAGAACTTTATTAATTATTGACAAAATACTCTTAACTCAAGGTCAACTTAGTGGTTTTTTCCAGTTCTTTCAATTGCATCTTAAAGATCATCATCAGTGGATGGAGTCTGCTCCGTTGTAATGAAGTTGGTTCAGCTGTCACCATGTGACATAAGTATAGCACACAAAAAAACCCCACCACTACCACCCAACATCTGGCTTTTGTCAGGGAAAGGGTCCAGTCTGCATTCATTCACAGGTCAAATGACTCTGCAGTAGTCACAGCTATTTATCAGCATTAATGACATGATGCCCTGGTTGACAAATCAATTTTGCCCCTTTTGCAGCTGTTCTTTCATCTGTTTCTGTTTGTGGGTATCTGTACAAATATGCTCTTATCCATATATTTACATATAGTCTCTCTTTAATAACAAATACATGCTCTGTTATTACAGAGAGACCACGCGTAAACATATGGTCTCATCCATATGTTTATGTAATATTAACATGCGACTATATTACATGTGACTTTATATCTGTGCTGTGGCGTCTTTCAGAGCACACAGATGGGTCACTCTGCAGGTAGTGTGCTGATTGGTCAGCCGGTCCTGACACCTTTAGCATGTCAGATTTCCTCATTATAAACACTAGTGCAGTGCCTGTTCAAAAAATGCCTGTTTCAGAAAAAAAACTTTTCTCAAACTGAGCTGACCCACAGTAAATCACCTGTTGAGTGTTTGAATCAGAAAATAATGTGGTATTTTTGTCATTCACTGGTTTTCTCTCTCAGAGAAAGCTCCCCAGCTTTCCAGTCTCTCTGTCGTTTGCTCGTGCTCTCGGCTCTCTCACCCTCTCTCTCTCATTTTCTCTCGTCTTTTTTTTTTTTAAAATGAGTCAGCAAACCCACAACAAACCCTAACTTTTAACGTCATCAAGCAAAGAGAGATGTCTTCTCCTTGACTCTCTCCTGGCAGGGTTTTACAGCTCTGGTCATGACATGCAGTCACAGAGCCCGGAAGCCCTGCTGCTGCTGCAGAGCAGAGCTGCTTGCTGACTGCTTCCTTATTCAAAGTTTATTAATATTGCAGAAAATTTGACACTGCACTTCCTTGGATTCTCAGCAACACACCTGCCAAATGTGAAGTCGATCAGATGAACGATTGTCAAGATACACAAAGGACATACATACATATAGACAGAGATTCCTTCCTTTGTATGAACTATTGCAGTGCCCATTCAAAACGCGCCTGTTCAAAATGGGCTGATTGCTTATTATTTCTCAAGAACCGTCTACATATGTATCAATTGACAAATGTATCAATTAAAAGGATAAGGATTTAATAAACTGAACTGTTTTAATCCAGACAGAAACTCCACCAGTGAGATTAAACTAAGGTTTAACCATAGAAGCAATTTAAGGCCTTCCATTGGTTGCCGCTAATCAAACATGTCAGCGCTCTTATTGGCTAGTTGTACTGCCTCCGCCTCTGTTTCCTTCTGTGTGCGCTCGTTCTTCTCTCTCGGGCAGTTTAATTGAACAAGGCATGTGCCTTTGTCCCACTCAGCAAGTCAGAGCCCAGAAGCCCCACCCCACTGTGATGTAATGGTGTTTATATCAAACATCCCCCAGTGTATTAAGACACAGAGCTGAGCAGCTCACTTTTCGCTCGTATATTGATAGTTTATTAATATTCAGTGTGTTGTGTGTCAAAATTGCTCCATAGCAAATCACCTGTTGAGTGTTTGATGTTTGTTTACTTGAGCTTTAAAATGTAACCGCCATGAAACAATCAGAAAATAACTTAAGCTTTCCAGTCTCTCCCTAGCTCATGTTCTCAACTCGCTCGCCCCCTCTCTCTCTCTCTCTCTCTTTTTCTCTTGTCTTTTTTAGAAGAGAGATGTCATCCTCTTGACTCTCTCATGGCAGGGTTGTCCAGCCCTACCCCGCCGCTGCAAAGCGGAGCGGCTGATGGCTTGTTTATTCAGAGTTTCACTTTATTAATAGTGCCACATGTCCAAATTGAGCCAAATTGGACGCTGCACTTCCTTTGTCCCCCAGCAGTACACCTGCCAAGAGCTGAATGGATGAACAGTTCAAGAGATACATAAAGGACATACACACAGACACACAGATTCCTCCCTTTAGCAGATAGATGTAGAGAGTATGGTACCTTCTTCTATTTATCTCTGCTGGAGACTCTCCAGAGAGGAGCAGGAGATGAAGCAGAGATTGCCTTGATAGCATCACAATTGCATAAGCAACAGACCTTTAAACCAAATGTGAAAAAAAAAGATCATTAAAGTCACAGCTGATATTTGTATCTTTGCAAAAACATAACTTAACTTTCACTATATTGCAGAGCCCTGGCATGGCATCATAAAAACCAATAATAAAGTCAATGGAAACAGATCTTGGTCAGTAAACCAGACAAAGTTACTTAAGTGTGTGTAAATGAGATGCAGACTGATCCACCAATAAAGTTCATTTAAGAAAAGCTAAATTATGCATCAACAGAGGGAATAACACAAATAAATATAAAACATATCCTGCTCCTCTGCCTCTCTCCATCTCTTCTTCTTCTCCTCTCTGTCTTACTATGAAGGAGTTGAATGAAAACAATATCCTGACCTCTGACCTCTATGTCTTTCCTACTTTCTCCTTTTTTTTCCCTCTGTAGCACTTCCACTGTGAACAAAATAAATACAATATATAATACATAACCATCCAACATGAAGACACTAAATAGTGCACAGCAATTTTTCTTCACCTCCCTTCCTCTATCAGTAAAACACTGTTGTGTTCACTATGGCCTCTCACTATGTCTTCCATTTTATGATTCATTATCCACAAGATATTTGTGTAAAGCGGCATTTTGAAGTCATCTACATACTGTATGTATCGTACTGCTCTCCAGCCTGGTGTGCATCTCAAGACATTGTGGCACCTACTGAGCCATCTACATGCCTGAGAGGTGAAATCAGTCACTCACTGCTGACAAATAATAGTGGATAGATAGACACAAGCAGAGCAGAGAAAGCACCACAGACATCTAGAATGAGCTTTTAAATGGCACTTAGTGTCAGAGAGGCAAACGGATACTTCTTTATAACTGCTACTTCAGGAGTCAAGACAGTTCAATAAAAGAATAAAGACATTAGTCTGACATTCTATCACAGACACAACGGGAACATGGGAAAGCGGAAGAGGGAGAGGAATTACGGAGAGAGATGCAAATCAGAGCATATGCAAACAGGTAGCAAGATTTACTGTGTGACCCAGAATTAAGAGGAAGCCAAAGGCACCTGGACATGAACTTCACATGAACTGAGTTAATGGCTGTGAGGATACGTTTGCTTGGATGAGTAGCAAAAAAATGTTTAAAAAAAAAAAAAAAAAAAAGTCTAAGTGTTTGACTTAAGGAGCCAGTGTACTCCATGAGAAGTGGACTCCTCCCACACCTTCCACGTGTCAACTTCTCTCTCCAGCTCTTTTGTTACTCTTGACTTTATCATCCTTCACTGTTTCTGTCACTTTCCATGTGAACAAGCGCAACATTAATAATATGCACATTTTCAAACTTGCACCACTTCTTTTTTGAAATCATAACTTGATGAAGTCTGAACACACAGACATCAGAAACACACCGCTGAGCTGTGGAACATATATTTCCATAGATATCAGTATCTTCAATTTACATGACATATAAACAGCCACAGATCCACTGAGAAGCTCCTCTTACCACTTCACATCTTGCTTCATAACCATTCATGCGACTGTTGTCTACATTCATGGTTATAATACAATGGATGGATTATGAGTGATGGATTTGGCAAAATGTAAAGAAATGTAAGTTTTAACAACAAACAGCTGTTTTTGTCAATAGCTTTCTTATTTTCTAACCATATACACTTTATTGGTTAGTTATTATTTGATTTTTTTTTTTTTTTTTAAAAAGATCTCTTTCATTTTTATTTCATTATGTAACTCAATGAGCTATTAGCTTTCTCATTTCAGACTAACTTTATTATGAGCCTCCACTAAATATATGCATCACTTGCAGTTTTTAAGGAAACATTATGCAGCTTTTCTTTTGACTCAGTTTATATAGATTTCTTTGGAGATTGGGTTCAAATACAAAACATGATTCATTATTTGATTAATGAGGAACATGGTTAAAATATGTTATTTTGTGACCAACTACATGCAATAATAATATAGGACTATATTAAATGAATACAAAGTGACTAAATACAAAGTATGAATCAGTTTAGACAAACATTGTGTGGCAGATATTTTTGTCTACTAAGGATTCAGACAGCTTAGTGGTGCCTACATGTAGCAGAATGTGCGGTAAAGCAGACAGGAAGTATATTAGGAGACAGCTCTACAGCAGAAGAGATTATGCAGCAGCTCCTTCAGCTCATCAGCAAAGTTTCAAATTCATCACGGCATCTTTTACTCTTCTTCACCACTTTTATAAGTTGTTATAAAACTATGCCTCCTCCTCTGTTTTTAGGCTTTAGAGAAGTGCCAGATTTCAGTGGTTTAAAGCAAAGAGAGATACACCGTGTCTGTGTCTGCTCGTGTATAATTGCCTGAATAAACAAAGAACTCTTTGGCAAATGAAGGCGACAAAAGAGCAAAAGCAATTGCAGAATCAAATAATGGAAGCGAGGAAGATAAGGAAACAAAGCAGCACGTTCTGAGCCGGGGATGCAGCCGCTCACTATCTGCTGTGGAAGAGTTTTACTGTCAGTCCTCAGTGTGTGTTTGTGTGTGTGTGCGTGTGTGTTTCCTGTTTCTACGAGGAGATCCTGGTGAGGAGGGGGTTAGCTTTCTGAAGCTCGACACCTATCTTAGCCTGTCAGCAAACAGGCCTCAGCCAATTATTCAGGAAGAAATGGATGTCATTCAAATGTCAAAGCCATCCCAGTGTCCTGCTGAGCCTCCGCCACATGTCAGGGCTGCTAATTAAATGCATCTCAGAGGCCGCATGAATCAGGAGCCACTGCATGCTTTAATGTCCCTGCCCTGTGTGAGCACGCCACAGTGTGTTTATGTTTGTGCCTGCGCCACAGCAGGCTGTATGAGGCTGCTCTGACTGTGCACACGCTGAATATCAATGTGCCTTTTATATTGTGTATTTCCACCATCCAGTTTCACCTCCTGCATCGCGTGAGAGGGACTTGATTTTATTTATTTATTGAGTATTTTCATTTCATGCTACTTTAATACTTCCACTCCACTGCGTTTCAGAGGGAAATATTGCATTTTTCTATATAGTCTTGCTATATTCATTTGACAGGTACACTTATAAATCAACACTGCGTTCTTAAAGATTAAAGCAGCAAACTTTTCAGCTTGTGGCCTTTTTTTTTTTTTTACAAAACATCAGTGTCTCTTTGTCATGTTTCAGATGTCTTTACGTTCTTTCGCAGCTCCACCAAACAGACATTTCCCCTCATATGGTTTTAAATTAAAAAAAAAAAAAAACTGATGAAAGAAAAGTTGTGAAAATGTATCCATATTTAGATATTTAGATAGCAGAATTATGCTTTTTTTTCTTCTTTCCTGCCTAATCTATCATCTCTACCGCTCACATTTATCTCATCAAACTCACAAAGCAGCTAAAACCAGCTCCATCTGCAGCAGCCGTGACAATAAATGTTGCTCCTGCATTGACTCACTATTAATAATGCACATTGTTAAATTGTTTACTTTAATACTTTAAGTAAAAAAACAAGCAGATATTCTAACTGTAATAACCTTCAACGTACGACGTGGTACGCTTCTTCTCAGTTTCCGGACATGTGCATGGTTTGCTGGTTTCAATGGGATTCTGAACGTGGCTCCTGCAGTCGTCGTCCTGCAGTCTGCTTCCGTAGTAACCGAAGTCAAACGAGATCCTCCACCTGCACTCGCATCGTCTCAGCTCCTCTGCTCATCTCCCATCACTCTGCGTGCTGTAATTATGAGCTCAACGCAAATTAGAAGGTAAAAGGAGATGAAAGAGGCATGGCAGAAACGGAGGGCTTGACGATTATGCGAGGAGACGAACTGTTAAGTAGAATGAGATGAAACCCTTACGCGGGTTTAAACGGGGGCCCACGGAGGGCCGAGGTATTCCTGCACTTCCTTCTGAACGATGAGAAACAGACACTAAACGCCACATGTTGGCTCTATGATAACACTGAGCATGATGTTCGTGAATAAAGGGTTCATGCTAGGAAAAATAAAACCTGAAGCATCAGAATGTTAACATTGTGAGTATGTTAGCATGCTGACAGTAGCCTTTAGCTCAAAGTCCCACAGAGACAGACTGCAGATTCTGATACCGCAATTAACAGCATTATTGTGTATTGTATTGTTTCCTAAAATCTTTCTATTAGTGCTACAATATAGTTCACTTACATCAAAAACTGTTTCAACTCTGTAAAAAAAAAAAAAGCAAGTTGATGTAAAAGCAAATGCAGCAAATGATTTGCTGATGAATGCAGCTCAGTGTATTTTATCTTCCTCTATGCATCCATTCCTATCTAGAAAATACATTTTTCCTGATGAAATGATTGACTGATCTCTGCATAATGATAATCACAGTAATGATGGTAATGGAAATGGTTGGTGATACTGATACTGTCAGAATGCATCATGTATATATATATAGTATAGTCAGCATATGTCTACACCTGGCATCAGCATGTGTTCTGCATCTCAGTGTGTTATCTGGAGGAAGGACAATGCTTCTTAATGCAGGCATGAATGCAGTCAGAGTGCACTGTTGTGTTCAGAAAGCCATCAGATCAGTCATACCATATCTGATCACATTCATAAAAAAAAAAAAACTGTCCAAACTCCTGCTAGCTTAAGTCCAAAAGCTTCAAGCAGCAGTGCTAGCTAGTGAAAAGTGACCTTTGTTTGTAGTTCAACTTCTCTTGATCTGATTGTCTATTGACAGGTACACAAGCCCCGCCCAGATCGTTTGCATATTGAGGTCTGATTACAGTGCAGACATACTTCAGTTAACAAGCAGACATTTTAATAGCAGGTGTAAATGCAGCGGTCCTTAGGGCAGGTGTCAGTATTCCATTTCATGTTTATGTGTATAGCAACATGTATATAGCATGAACTTATGCCACAGCATTCATAACCTCAGCGAGTTTGGAATGATCGTCCCTAGATGGCTTTTTCAATTTTATAAAACTCAGCTGTAAAATACATATGAAACTGGACAAGACTCAACAATATGCACACATGCATTTCAATACAAAACACAACAGTAAACAACCCATATCCATATATTACATTATATGTAGATAAGATAGATGGATAGATAGCTGTAAACAGACCTCTCGTCTGTTTCTCCTCTCTGTCTGCAGGCTGCATCAAATGAACAATAGCAAGGCTCTTTGTTTGATTGTATTATTGCAGCCTATATGCTCAGTTCACAGAGTTCATTCTGTCCACTACTTTTACTAGTGTTTGTGTTTCATTGCTGTTTATATGTATGCTATTATATGGCTATTTAAAACATATGTCTGGTAGTTGTTCTATATGACCAGAATATTAAGGGGCATATCGGCCATGAAAAAAAAAGTAAAAGTATGATATACAGCATACAAGCTAGTTTTTGTGTTTATTATTGATACATGTGCACTCCCCACAGAGGAGGTGACAGCAGAGATCAATACCACATAAACTGATCCTCTAATGATAATAATAATAATAATAATAACAATTCTCCACTCAGATATTTGAAGTCGAGCATCCTCAGTGTCATCAGCACCTTCCCTTCTCCTCTCTGATAAAACATGAAACAAACACACTCAGACAGCAGCGAAGGTGCGACGGGCTGCAGACGGAGAAGGTGTCGCCGTGGGAACGCCACCTCTCTTTCTATGACTGTCGTCATCCAGAGCAGGAAGCTTTGTTGTCTAACCTCCTGACATACAGAGAAACACTCGTCCTGATCCCCCCCCTCCCTCCCCTCCTCCCCCCCTCCATCGCTTCAGCTCAGCCGCCGGCTCAATCTGCCTGAATAACATCTGTCAAACAGTCATCGCATGTTACCATGACAACACAAACCGGGAGGATGAGCTGGGTGTTTCTTTATTGTTAGGAAGCAGATGATGATGATGATGATGCTGCTGCTCTCGCTGTCGTCTCCCTCCCGTTTTAAATCGGCGATGGCGAACTGGTGATCTCTGGCTTGAAGCGAGTGTGATGATGATGATGATGTTATGACCAAAAGACAGAGCACACAGCCAAGATAACCACTGCCTTTCACTTAACATCAAGCCTGGATGCTCTACTTGCACAATAATGCTCCCTTTGTGGGGACATAATTCTTGTATTGTCCAGCAGTCCTGAGCAGTAAAAAGGCCTTTCTTGTTGAGGGAGGCAGCTGTGGCCACAGAGCTCCCTTCATCTGCTCTCTCCTTCCTCCTCACAGGCGCCCAGTCATTTTGGGCAGGCAGAATAAGGATCTGATTGATGCGGGCTCCTTCCTACAAGGCCCACAGCACTCTCTTGACTTGATAAGCCGTTGATTAAACGGTCCGGAGGAAGACGAGAGGCTGGAGAGGCGCCGCAGGAGAGAGAGAGAGAGAGAGCTGCCTTCTAAAGAATGGAAATGTCCACTGATGTGAAATCAAACATGATTTTCATCCCAAACGCTTCACAGAGTCTCCGCAGTGTTTCAGAGCCTGGCTGTCTTGTTCTGTGAGTACACTTTGAACTGTGTGGGATTTCCCAATTTCTCGTGCGGTGTGTGAGTTATGCTGTTTTTTTTTTATTATTTTTATTAGGGTGTACACCAGTAGAATACACACAAACACAGATTAAACCTATTTTCTTAATTCCCTGTTGTCGTATCTATCCATGCAGATAATTGTCCATATATGAAGATTTCTGCCTCCACCTCAATAATAATGGAAGTAAATGGTGCTCCCGTCAGCATTAAAGGTTCACCGTTGACCTTGAGAGCAGCAGAGGTTTTCAGCTGCATCCCGGAGCCTTCTCTAAGCAGGACGGGTAAATCAACAGGACTGTCAGAACATCAGGGTCTTCCAGTCTCAAGGAGTCATCACTCGGCCGAACCATTCAACCCCTTCCCATCTTTTGTTTGTGCGCTCTAAAGACGAACTGAGAGGGGAAAACCGGCGGTGTGTAACAGTGCATCAGTGAAACAGCAAGGATTCCCGGAAAAGAGATTGAAGGAACATCACACTGAAAGCACTCGCAGCATCCAGCGGGAAGGTCGTCAGCCAGGAGTCAGTGGTCGCCAGAGAAGACATTAACATCTAACACGTGGGCTATCATCATCCTTATGACAGGTCACGTGATGACACATGAACCGGCTTCATAACGACTCAGTTAGGATTTTATTTTGTCAAATGACCCCCAGAACCTCAGACTGCCTGGCTGCAGTGGGAGCAGACCACCTGCAGCTCTGCTCTGGATCATGTGATTGCATTTAGATCTCAATGTGTTCTGCAAGCTTTTAGCAACAAGTCCTCCAAAGATTCAACGGCAAAATCTATGATTTGTAGCTCCAGAATGACACATGAGCAACATCATCTGTCTGCGCTGGCTGTGAGAGGAGGGCACATGAAAAATATGAATTGAAAAATGAAAATAAAAGAAGATTATGATGTGTGAAGTTTGAGTATCAAATGAAAACTTTTAATGACAGACACAGATTATTGAGTTGTAGCAATTTGACACAGAGTAAAATATTATAGAGTCACATTCATGTTGATAGAAATGTCAAGTTGTGGTCGTTTGTCTGAATCAATCTGGGATGTCTTGGATTTCATTTTGCTTTGGAGCAGTTTTAGTGGCTGTGGTGTGAAAGCACAGCAGAGCGACCACAGGACTGCACTGACAGGAACCCAAACTAAATTATTATCATTAAATCATTACTATTAGAACTGCACAGGAAGCAGTCTGCTTATAAATCTATATATATATCATATACTGTATGCATATCAGTGCGAATACAGGGACGGTGAAGAGGAGTTATATAATATTATATTACAATACATAGTGACACCTTGTTCTTGTTCTATAATATTCATAATCAGCTGCTTCTTTGTGACACCGGACAAGATGAACACACACAGGAGTTTCAGCCGCTATTAGATTTTCCCACCCGGGTCCATGCATGCTGATGATGCAAAATGACATCACAGAAACTGTCCAATCAGTGAGCTACCTTAGATGACTGCATGTTAGTTCATACTTACTGTTCCAGTTTGACTTCATGATCTTTCTGTAACCCTAACCAGGCGGTTTTTGCACCTGAACCTGGCCCCCCACTGTGGGACCATAAAGGTTTGAACACTCATAATCACAGTTTACAAGACGTGTTCCATTCTGACAAGCCTAGCAGAAAAGTTTGAAGTCTGAACTTCTGCTTAACTAAAGAAAGAAAGAGCAGAGAACCAGCAGGATCCTTGTCATGTACACGTGTGTGTATCATATGCAGACACATTAGTGTCAGACAACAAGTGCATCGAGTGCATCATTTATTATTAATGTTGGATAAACCGTGTCCTCTGTACATGTGTATGGTGTGTACAGTATCTAAGTAGGTAATGGATGCTGTGTGTGTGTGTGTATCAGTGTGCACATGCATCAACCGTGGCGGCTGTCCTCAGGCTGCACATGCTCCGTGTGGAACTGTGTGTGTGTGTGTGTGTGTGTGTGTGCCCATGTTTCCATGGCTGGTCTGTGGGAGAAAGGGCTCCACTCAATAGCATGAGGTCATCAAACATTGATGCCGGCTGTGTGGCTGTGGAGAAACCTTCTTCTTCTTCTTCTTCCTCCTCATCATTCTCTTTCTCTTCTCTGATTCTCTCCATCTACTCTGCCTGTGGTCATAAGAGTCACACTGACTTCATGATGAGTAAGTTTGCCAGTCAGAGCCGTCTCTCTGGCCTTTTCAAACAGCCGCACAGTCAAATCAGAACAGAGATCACAAGGTGCATGGTTTGACTTTCTGTTATAAAATAAGAATAATATACTGTATGTACTTGGCTTTTAGAGCAACAAGACAAAGATACAACAAAACAATACTGATGATTTATCTTCTCTCTGATAAACTGCACATATTTAGCTTGTCATGGAAGTGGAGTTAGTTTCCAGCAGCCCCCCTCCACCCCCAGCATCCACCTGCAGGCTCTGAGTGTGTGGAGGTGGGGGGGGGGGGGGACGAGGTGAGATCATTAACACTGTATATCATTTACATTCATATAGTAATCCATTCCACACTGACACTGCAGCCCCAACTCTCACTCTTGACTTGTTACTTTTTCTCTTTTGCAATATTAGGAAGAAAAAATAGGATTAAAATGACCCTTCAAACCAGGCTGCAGCAAGTCAGCTTGTTCATGACAACACTACCGTTTGTATGAGTTGATGAATGTTCACAGCTACACTGCAGCTGTACTGTGCTGTGCTGCGCTCTGCCATGCAAACGTCCAAAGAACATGATTTATCTAACATTAATAATAAATGATGCGATATATTTCTGCTGTCTTGACAAGGCAATGAACACACATGTGATACACACACATATACATCCTCCAACAACTGCTCTTTCCAAGAGGGAAAAAAAAAACCATCCAGTGACAACAGAAATAAGGTCATTAGCTCGCAGGCATACATTTGCTCAGGCTAAATGAAGCACACGGCACAAGTGGAAAAAACCACAGACTGAACCAGAACCCTCCTCTGATCTGCAAACACCACTCGTGTATTAAGAAGACTTGACAACAACTAACAGACAAAGAACATCTGAGTCGACTGAGAAGCTGCCTGAAGCTTACAGTGACTTTCTTTTGATCACTTTCACTGGATCAGTCCATCAGTGTGTCATCAGTAAACAATGTATTTCACACTACCTACACCTTCACATAACCAAGACAGAGAGCCTGAGAAGCTTTATGATTTGAAATAGTGTTTTTTTTTTGTTTTATTAAATCGACTGAGTGAATTTAATCTGAGTAACACACAAGTGAAAATTTATCAAACTGTTAGAGATAAGTGCACTTAGCATCACTCTGCCTCAAGAAAGCTCATGCATTTCAAAATGCTTCAGTAAAACTTTTTGTCATGTATAGTTGGGCAGCACTGTCTGAACTGTATTGTGTGTGTATTTCATTAGTCTGGGGGTGTAAAAAAGGCTGGAGCAGCAGCAGCTAACAAGCAGTCAGTCAGTCAGTCTGGCCGGCTGGCTGGCTGCGATGCAGACTGCAGGGGCTCTAATGAGCGAGGAGTGCTGCCACATGCGCCTGAATAATTCAACTGTTTCCAGGAAGACGAGAGAACCCCTGTGTTTACTGGCCACAGCACGCCAGCTCACACGTAAATAAGCTCGCACTAATACTTATACCGCCTTCCGTGAAATATGACTTGAGCACGGCCGCGCATTCAACTGATGGAGAGGGACGAGGAGACGGCGTTTCAGTGGAGTCGTTCCATGAGCGCCACTATTTTAGAGACACACGCCATATCGTTGTAATATAAATATCATTTTCATCTTTTAACTCATTGACTACAAATCATGTGCACATCACATTGTTGTTAATGCTTTTCAATGCATTTAAAGTGGCAGTGACTCATGTTGAAGGGCTTCTTTTAATTCATCAAACTGTTATTGAAAAGGAAATACAAAATATAAATTGGAAATTAATTGTGACCCTTTGGCAGGTCACAATTAAAACAAACAGTACAAAGCAAAAAAACACACACAGGACACATAATACAAAACACAAAGCTACACACAACAGCACATCTCATACACCCACAACGTCCATACAGCAGCCTCACCTCAGGAGGCTCTCAAAGGACCCCGATAAGGGATCATGTGACCAGAGAGGGAAGCCAGGCTAACAGTGGCGCATGCAAGCTTGTCCACTGGCTACAGGAAATGAATCTACGGATGCCTCCAGCTGTCTCGATCACATGACCTGCACCTCTCATGTTGTAGAGATCCCTGGAGAGTATCACGCCTTGGTTGTCCTGGGATGCACCATGTAAGCTGACAGGCTCCACCTATCTAACTCACATATAGCAGCAGTGAATGCAAAGGACTGTGATCTGTTATCATCCAGATAACACCCACACACAGATCACAGGTTCATAGGGGTTAACAGGACGGGGTCCTTGTCTGACTTCATCATTGTCAGAGTTAGTGGCTGTCATTGGATTACAACTAACTTTGACGACAATAATGTACATTTAACCAAAATAAAAGCTGATATGTCCATTGTGATCAGATCTTAAATATCTATCAACACTGCTTTCACTATTTGATATCTAGCTGTTCAATGCTCTACTGTCTCCACCTGCTCATTTCTCACTGTGTCTTCTGTTGTTTGGTGTTGAGCAGGTAGTGTACATGAGTTTATCAGAGCTTATTCATTGAGATCAGCCAACTGCTGCTGCTGCAGCTGGGAATGAGGTAGATGAAAGCACTGAGAGTAGAACAGCTGCAACTGCATCAGTCAGACCAAAACAGTGAGTTACAAGAGGCTAAGAGGACTTGTAGAGCTGCTGATAAGGTTTGTCAATGTTAGCCACACCTTTCACTTTAGACAGAGTTATTTGACCTATTAATACAGTATATTGATTAGTGCAGCGTGTGAAACACTATGGTATGCATTGGGAAGTCATCAGCACTAATGTAAAGAGGACATGATTAGGTAACCAAAACACAATGATTCTTATTTTTTCAGGTGATTATACACTAATGAAAACATATATATGAATATTATATTCCATTTCTGCCAAGTACATTTCACTAGATGCTCAATTCTACGTACTGGACCTTTAAATATCTACAGCGTTTATAAAAAAAATATGAACAATTAGCTGGAAAGTTGAAAAAAGTCCCTTAATTAGTTACATGTTGCCTTATTTCATCATCACTATAATTAACCCTGGAAGGCAAATGATCTGCTAGCGTCCCATAATAATCTCCCACCAGAAAGTCAAACTAGAAGTGAGAGCAGCCAGCCAGCCCCGCCCGTCCTCCACCTCTTACATGAGTCTATTAGATGAGCAGCTTTGCCTGCGGGCTCATTGGCAGGGAACCTATGTGGCACCTTTAGCCTCCTGTAGTGTCTAATTTAGCCCTCCCCATGATACAGCGTCCCTGGGGAGCGAGGTAATGCAATCCGGGGCCTCTCTATGTGCTTGGACGGGACTCTGAATGTCTTGATCAAGACCTGAAAGGCCTTTTCCCTCACAGAGCGACAAACAGATGGCGCAAGATGAGGAGGCCTCACCCCCACCCCCCACTCCTCTCTATGTAATCCTCTCCTCCCTGACATCCCTGTCTCCACAGTCATCCTTGGCTTCCTCCTCTCCTCTCCCCCCCCTCCCCACCCTCTTTCTTCTCATCCTCTGCTCTGTCCCAAAACCACTTTGTCGCCTGGTGTCTCTCAGTCGTCGCTCTATCTTTCCCTTTCTCTCTCCAGGAGGTTTTGCTCGCGACAGACAGAATGAGAGAGACTGAGGAGGAGGAGGAGGAGGTCACATATCGTGCCCAGTCACGGCATCAGAAAGCAAGCTAACATATGCCAACTGTTAGATAATCAACATGAGCTGTATGCTGAATGAACACCAAAAACTAGGTGGTGGATGGCAGTGACCTATTTAAAGGAGAGGATGACTAAAAACTATCTCATATGTGTGTGTCTTATAATCTGAGTCTATGCCCCGTACTGTCTATTGATTTATGTATTATGATGATTCTTTGGACTGCTCCTGATAGCAAATGGTTATTCAGCATTTATAAGCTGTAACATTTGATAAGGACTATTTTTTAACTATTTTTGGGTTGCCAGGTTGTTGAAAATTTTCCTCTAGATTAATACTTGCACTGTATTTCTAATAAAGACTAGTTGAATATATGCTCAACTGTCTTTCTCTATAGACTGATCTCTTTTCAGTTGAGTTATTGAGACACTGCACATTTTGTGAGATACTCTAAGTAAAGGTTTTGTGTCTCTTAAGAATCTAATATGAAATGTTGGTGATGAATACATCCATGGATTGCTGATGATGGGCCTGGAAACAGGCCAAAGGGCCCAAAGGGATCCTGGAGGAACCTCTTTCTCAAGGTAACGTTATTCAAATGTCTCGTATGAAATCTAAGAGTTCAGTTCAAGTAGAGATGGGAACATTTCTATTTTTCACAACCTTGATCCCAATCCTAATGTCCTTAAATATCCGCCTATAAAAAAAGTCTGATATTTATCTTTATGATATGTGTGTATTTTTTTTTACATGATGTCATACAGCTGCACATGCATAGGCTACATGGATGCCTGTGCAGGATCATTATCCTGCACAGGTTTCTGTGTCTTGGACTTCTCTTCCTTGTCTGTCACACTAACCCCAAGCCCATGGGTTCCCATATTTAAAAACGCCTCACAAATATATAGCATACTTTAAAAAAAAAATTAAAAAAAGGCTCAGTAATTTCCAGAAAATTGTAGTCAAACAGGAGGAAGTGGTGCATTTGTTAGGGACTATTTTCAGCAGCTGATGAATCCACATTCAGTGTTGTACTAGTATTTCTGGCAGCAGAATGGTGTGTGTGGGATTTTGTTGAAATAAACTACAATGTGTGTGTGTGTGTGTGTGTGTGTGTTAATGCTGATGAAGTTTGTTTTTAATAGATTTGTTGGACACCGATCGAGCTACTAGCAAACTCTTGGAAACGGAGGGTTTTAGTGTTTTGCGTCGACCCGTTCGTGCTGCTTCTCTCCCTCACTCCTGCTTCCATAAATCTACATAATGATGCAGCTCGCACTTACGGTTAGATATCTCAGAGACGAGGAGATGAATGGATGTTGCTGATCTGGCCAAACGTTAACAGCCGGAGCATCACATGCCAGAGAGATGGATGAGCATGTAGAGGTTAGAGTTTGTGAATTATTGAAGATGAAGTTCAAAATGAAAGTCAATCAGAATCGATCTGTGTCCAGAGATGTAATAAGTGCTTCTGGATTATGATTCATTCCTGATATATAACAACAATTACAGCGTTTATTTATACAAAAACATGGCAATCTCATTCAAATGGACAGGAAATGACTCATTGGGGTCTGTTAGTGCTTCTGTTTGAGAATTGTTGATACGCAGCTAATAATCGCATGAAGTGTCATGTGTTCTAAGAGCACACGGGAGAATACGGGACGGTTATGAAAAGCAGCATGTGGCCTCAGCTTGTGGATGTCAATAATGGAATCATTCAGTATGTATGCTTGTGATTTGACTTCTGGGATTAAAATGGAATAAAAGTGAAACAGCATGTGGAGGGAAGGCTTTGTGGTGCTTTGCTCTGACCCTTGACCTTCCAAAATCTCTGAAAAAAAAAAAAAAAAAAGAGAATTATATTCTTCCTATGATTCAGTGTTCAGCAGACGGGGCACACACTGCTGCTTCACTTGATTTGTCGGGAGGAAATCTACTGTAAATTTAAAGGAGTGATGCTCTATTAAATGCTTTGTTCAAATCAATGTTCAGCAATAACCATAATGTGTGACTAGAGAGTGTTTAGGTCTTCAGTCCAAAAGTTCCCCAATGAGACTCCATTTTTTATTAAGTAACAATAGCAGCAGTAGAAGTAGCATTTTCATTGGTAGTTGTAGTTATAGCAGCAGTGATAGCCTGGTTATACAGCAGCTGAGTTATAGTAGCAATAGCACTAGTGGTAATAGCAGAAAAAGCAACAGTAGAGGTAATAGTGGTAGTAGATGAAGTGGGAGTAGCGCTAGCATTGGTAGCAGCAGTCAGCGAGGCGGCAAAAGCAGCAGCTGTGTCAGTAGAATTAGTAGCAATAGCAGTAGAGGCAAATAGTAAGAGGTTAGCAGCAGCAGTGGCATTAGTGGTAGTTGTAGCAGTGGAGAAAGTAGCAACAGCAGCGGTAGCAGCAGCAGCGATAGTTACAGTAGCAGTAGGGTTAGTAGTAGCAACAGAGCTAACAGTAGCAGTTGAAGTAGCAGTAGCACAGGTATTAGAAGTAGGAGTAGGCAGCAGAAGTTGTAGCAAAAGCAGTAATAGTAGCTATCTCAGCAGCTGTAGCAGTAGAAGTAGAGGTAATAGAAGTAGCAGTAGTAGCAGCAGTACAGGAAATAGCGGTAGCAGAGGAAGTAACAGTAGCAGTAGTAGCAGTAGCTTAGCGATAGCAGTAGCAGTAGAAGGACAGGTAGCAGTAGTAGGCTATTAGTGGCAGGACTAACTGATACTAGGTCGTATCAGTGTATCACGGTCCTGCAGCTGAATGTGAGCTATGTTCTGTTAATGCATCACAGTGATCACTACATGTGGAGTAAACACAGATAAATAGTGTTCATGGCTCTGTCCTTATTGACCCATCAATGCGGAGTTATTGTCAGATGCATCATGATGACAAACCACGTCGTATTTTTCCATGCTGATGGAGCTAAGAGCTGGAATAGATCAGACCCTCTATGGAGGCATTCATCTGATCACTGAGCACACTGACTGTGGGCTGCCCATTACTGCAGATGGTGGGCCATCAAGGCCATTGAGGCGTCCTCAAAGGAAGGCACAGCTGCAGCACACACACGCATTCAGAGTGCACACACACTCTCTCCTCTTTGGGCTTGGGCTGAGTCCAGTAACTTCCATCAGAAACCTCAGCCTCCCCCTGTCTTTTTTAGCACAAAACCTGCCTCTGTAGCATCAGCAACTACAACCACATCAACGGAAACGTATGGATTTGAGTGTTACTGATGCAGACTTTATGATTTGTTCCGGCGGTGGTCGTAAACATCTCATCATCCTTGGGAACATGAATCACTGTTGGGTTGGAATGGGTTTAAACGGCATGAATTTACAGGAGTTTGAGCAACAAATTAAACTGTCGTGTTTCATAATGTGATTGATGTATGACCCTCATATCAGGATTCAGCTTAAAACATTCTCATCATGATTCATATTGAACACTTCCCCTAACTCCATCTCATACCTACTGCAAGCACCGTATTACTGATTAATCCAACGCTTCTTTTTTGATTAACTGTTTAATCACTGATTCCCAACCTGGGGGTCGGGGGCCCCACATGTCACAAAATAATTAAAGTGTCAGAAAGAGAAATGAGTTTCTGTTTAGAAGACTTTTTTGCTGTTTTTTTCTTTTAAAATGCTGGATACTTTCATCTCTTCAGTCTTTGAATTCTTCAGATGAAACAGTGGGAGAAGGAGCAATCATCTTTGGTGTAGCTGCCCATAACTCACATACTATGTCCTGTGATGAGGGGGTCACAGTATATACTGCCTCTTAGTAAGGACCAATCCGAACGGTAAGGAATCACAGGATGAAACGTTCATTCAAAAAAAGGTAAAAGAAGAAAAACAGTTATCAAATGACTGATTTTGTTTGACCGTCAGCCAAAAATCCCAAAGATATCCACTGTAGAATTATATCAAAGACCAAAAGGCAAAAATCTTCCCATTGTACACCTGTACTATTATTAATTAGTATTACGCACTTGATAAATGACTTGACAAAATGCCCCCAAACCACTTATTAGCAAGGCTGGATTAGCAACTTGGCAAAATGGCCAACTGGCCCAAGGCCTCAAACGCCCCTGCTCTACTGCTTTTTTGGGTTTGGGTGCTGTAATTAATGGTAAATGCTCTATCATCAGCTGACAAGGTTAGAGACAGAGTGGGTCCTGCTTTAATTCCTTATGCTGAGGCCTCGTCTTGATAACATATCAAATATCTATATAAAAATCTAGTTTTGAGAATGGAACACTATGATGAATGGTGGATATACCTACATTAATTTGTGTTTCATCGATTTACCACACAGCAAATATGCACCTTGATATATATATCATAGGTATTACACTATGCATTGTTCCAGTATTGGAATACTGTACAGAGTGAAGAATGTGGCCCACCAGCTAATATGTGGCCCGGCCCTGCAAGCAGGTTAATGTAGCAGTGCCCTCTGGGTTAGAAAAGATCTCACCCAAAGTGTTGGTTACCTTAAAACTGAATAAATTCCCCCTCTCTCTAAAAAAAAAAGCCTATTTGTAGCACACCTTGTGAACTCTTGATGGAAGATATTAGGCCATAGAGCTCTGAGGCCCCCCCTCCCCTCCCCTGCCCTCCCCTCCCCTCTTCCTGCCTTCATGCTGAGTGGTTGAGCTGGCAAGCCCCATACACCCTTAAATGATTATGTCATTATTTGCAGTTGCAGGGGTCAGGAGATCACCATTTGAAGTACAGTACAGACGTGAGAACAAGGAGAACAGGCACGCACTGCTGCTCAGCGTCACCATTAACATGCACCCCTCTTCTGCAAAATAGCATGACAACAAGCAGTCTGCAGCCCACAGGCCGTCCATACCCACTCACACACACACACACAAATACACACACACACTCTGTGCATGCCTTTGGACAAACATGCTTTCCAGAATAGCGAGAAAACGGCTCGATGCCCTTGCTCGCCCTTTGGTCAAATGAACAATCACCACAGAGCAGGCTAATTGATTTTTCTATGAGGGAATGTCAAAGCACATCCCTGCCGTGTTGGTGTCACATTGCTTGTTTCTTCAAACAAGCTCTTTGGGGCTTGTTTATTTCATTCTTACCTTTCCGGATGAGATCTTCGATTTCTTGATCGAAGCCCAGCCGATGGCATTTCCTCCACAGCCCCATGTTGGTGGAGTTATACTGCCTGCTGCACTCGTCCGCGGCGCTCATGGCGAACAGCTGCCGCCGGTTCCGGGCCAGCAGCAGTTTCTCCTCCCAGCGGGGCAGGCTGCTCCGGCTGGCCCGTAGCGGCAGACTGTTGTTGGGGATGTAGATGAAGCCCGGGTCCTTGCGACGGCTGGAAAAGCTTCGGCACCGCTCCCGGTACCTCCTGGCGTCAGTCTCGTACCAGTGGTCGGAACACATCGCCACGGCCAGCATGCCCAGGGCGCAGAGAGAAAGAGAGAGACCGGCGTAGAGCAGTAACTTCCCGGCAGCCATGCTCGCTTCTGTCACAGCCGCATCAGCACCTCGACAGACGGACAGCTCCTCTGCGGCTTCCCCGCGATGTTCAGCTCACATCACCTCTGGAGAGCAGCGTCGGGACCATTAAGGCTAGCGAGGCGGCGATGAGGCGCAAAGTGAAGCCCAAGCTATCAGGTGGCACGGCTACGGCTAGCCAAATAAAAGTGTTAATCCCTATATTCCGTGTGTGTTTTTTTTTTCTGCCACCAAAGTGCCCACGTCTTCCCTGCGTGTGCGGCGGCGCTGCAGCAGCTCGGCGGAGACAGAGGACGCTTATCTCATCTCAGCCCCGGATCCAGCATCCATCTGTCTGAGCAGGGGCGACACCAACATGCACAAAACACATCAGCACATCATCCAGCTCTATAGGCAAAGGTCTATATTTCACACACAGCTAACACCATATACCCTGACTGCATCACCCACCCACTAAAATGAAGGATGGACAAAGAAGAAGCGGGCAGTGAAAGCTGTAGAAACAACTAGAGAGGACCCTGCATTTCACAGAAGCCCGTTTACACACACACCATAAGAGTCGTTATGCGACTTCAGATGACGTGTCCTGCTTTATATAAGAGTAGGAATGTACCTGATGTATCCAAACAGAGCTCAGACCGCAGTCCATCAGCAGCAGCCAGCAGCAGAGTGTGGAGGGAGCAGCCAGCAGAGTCAGCATCCCCGGCACGTCTGATGGGATGACGGCAGCTGCTACAGAGCAGCAGGCCTGTCCACCGACCAATCAACACCAGTCTGTCTGGAGGAGCACAGTGTTAGCTTACAGGCTACATGATATCTGATTGAACCATCAGAACTATGTTACTACTGCTGCTTCTATAACCTACTGCCGTTGTGTTTTTATCACATGCACTCAAACCCTGCACCTCCTCAGTAGGAAGTTACAGTCCTGCACTTGGAACATCACTTCACATTGAAAGTATTATTGCTAAAATAGCCTATATTCAAGCTGGATTGAGGCTGTCAATAAAATAATATAATTTAATATCCCTTCCAGACATGTATTAAGACATAAAATATATCTACTTGGAATAATAATGTTTTTTTTCCACACAAAAAAGTATAATTACTGCTTTAAAATCCTTATAATAGCATCTCCTCTTTCTCCCTCATTAAAAATTCAGGATAATGAAGAGTTGATTCTCTGTTCACTTTTTTTTTTATAATGTCATTCAGATTTTATGGGATAAGATGAAGTCACAAGACTAAAGTTGGAGAGAAGTCACATGTCGTCGGTGTGAAAATCAAAATCAAGTTGCAAATCTTTGCTGGGTTTGGTCATCACTTCTGTGAGCGTTAAACTTGACTTCAGAGGTCACATGACAGTTCTAAGACTCTATAGAAGGAGGTGAAGGTATAGAACTGCTGAGCCAACATGTTCTCAAATGTTACTTTCTCAGATGTCCTTTCAGCAAGTCTGACAACAAAGGCGCTGATGTAACTCGGTTGTTTGTTAACCTTGTTTTCTTGGCTGTCAGGAGCAGGACTTGATTTTCTCAGCAAATTCATATTCTCCAGAGGGATCATTTCCTATATCTTAGCTTTCATTTGAAAGATATTGATTTTCGTAGCCGTACTAATCAGTATTTTTACATGAACGGTGGATCGAACAGTGAGGTGACAGGTGTAACTCATAGAGAGAGTTATCACCAAATCTGCAGCTCCCTTCAGCTCTGCAGAGACATTTAGCCTCTGTCAGCATTATAGTTTTGTTTTTGAACAGCACGTGACTTTATTGTTTTGATCATATGTCCCCCTGTGGCCAAAAATAAATACATGAATGCAGCTTTAATGACCCCATGACCTCACCTCTCTCAGGACAAAGGATTATCCCAACAACTGAGTAAATCAAATTCATTCATCATTATGCTGTTTACTCATTACTTTTCTATTGAGGGCTGCACGGCCTTGTAGCCCCAAGACTTTGAGTCCTTTTTTTTTTGTTTGTTTTCTTTCATTCATGTATTTAGAAGGTAAAAATCATTTCAGATTTGTTTTATTAACACTGGAAAAAGCTTGTTTTTTTTGTTTTTTTTTTATTATTTATATCCATTACTGGCAAGTAGCTGTGAAATTTCTGCACGTCACTGAAGCATAATGTTATGTTCACAATTTAAATGACATATGGGATCTCATTTGCTCACATGGCTGCTCTGGTGTGACCCCAGGGCAGAAACAAAGCAGACCTCTGACCCTTTTCTTAGAAGTTCCTCTTGTCATCTGTGCCTTGAATCTGTGTTCACTGTGTTTTCTGTCTGGCAGTGTGACTCTGTTCAGATTGTGGGGATAAAGCTCTGAGAATGTCCAGCAGAGTCTGACTGCAGTTTTCTGTTTCTACATATCTGGCGCCCTCTTGTGGTTATAAATTGTAAAGACACAATAAAGAAAAATAATGGTGCTGGAGCTGTTCCTGAAACAAGCAATCATTTAAAAGGCCAAGGCAATGAAATAAATAAAAATACAATTGAAAACTGGGAAGAGAGAACATTAAATAAACATATACGCACAGTTTGATCGCATGCCTCCATGCGAACATTGGTCAGACACATACTCTGACTGACAGTCCGTTCTCACTTGGAGGATGCAGGTTCAGATGTGTTAGTTTAATAATAATAATAATGCAATAAGAGCAGGGAACGTGAATGGAGTATTGGAAAAAGTGCCATTCATATAGGATGACTTATTTTTTAGAAATAGAAAAATTTTCCAAAAACAAACAAGAGAAAATAAAATAATTACCGTATTATTAATAAAAGTCGACCGAAAAGCGGAACTTTATATAAAACCTGTCAGACCCGCGGAACTCTTAAAAATGACGGACTTCCTGTCAGTGAGAGAGTACATCAAAAAATAAAGCAACTACGTCAATAAGAGCAGATTGACTGTGTGCTGGTGTAAGTTAAGCGGGTTAATCGATAAGCTCTGTATGATATTTAGAAGATATGCAACTTATTACAAATTCAACAGCAGTTTACCGTAACACCGGAAGTGAAAGCCACTAACCAATCAGCTCAGAGGAAAAGGTGCCATGCGCAGTAGAGACAGTGATGGCAGTGCGGTGTGTATGAAGGTTAACGTGAGCTGAAGAAGTGATATATGAACTATATGTGTAAGTTTAATAGAGTCGAGTGTTCCAGCGGCTGAACAGCAGTGTTCCTTCACTACACACTCAGGTGAGAACAATGCTGCTACTATTACAAGCGCTATTTAAGCGCCGTTTCTATTTAGCATGTTAGCATGAGGGCTCTGGTCAGGTTTATGAACATAATACACATGGTTTAAGATGTATATAACATACTGAACTTTGAATAATAGTGTGTGTGTGTATGTGTGTGTGATATGGCTTTTCCAACAAAAAAGTTCAATGGTTAAAATCCTTAAAATGGCATCTACTCATTAAACACTCCAGAATCTAACGTGTGTGTGTGTGGAAAGACAGTCAATGAAATGAGTTCTTCTTCTTTGGTTGTGTGAACTGTAGTTAAATAAACCAGAAGGTTTTAGAGACGTCTGTTAACACAGCTGACACACTCAACTAAATGATGGATGTGTGAATGACACATTGTTTCAGAACAAGTTTAGTTTAGTTACTGTACTGAATGTTTACATGAAGATTATTAGGTTGCATTTGAACATTTAAAAATGAACATAACAGTCTTCATTGTGCTTTAAATGTACACACCTTCAGGTCAGATTATTAGTACAGAATTCTTTCTGCTGTGGTTTATGGATATGAACATTAACACAGACTTGAAACAACATGAATCTATCCTGTTTGAAATGAGCTCTTAGTATTTAGCAGCTGTTAATGAAAGGATGCTGTTAGTAGAGTGTTGTGTGTGTGTGTGTGTGGACTGAATGCTCCACTGACGGATGCTGATCAGCTGATCATGACACGCTGCCACTCATGAGCAGCATCTCTCTGCTGCTCATGTTTCACTGTCACACGTCGATTCACTGTGACTGCCGGCATGTTGTCGCTGATAGACGGACATGTTGTGCATAATCATGGCAGATGAAGTCTAGCCAGTGTTAATGGTCAAATCGGCTGGCCTGTTGCCATAGTAACCAGTTTCTGCAGCGTGCCAGCGATCGACTGCTGTAAGCTACTGTTTAAAATGTGATGTTTTCTTTTTCATGAAGACTTCTTATGCTAGCCATGCAGGGCTGATATGTAGTGATGTCATCAGTGACAGTGGTCATCCTGCTGCGTGACATCATGATGTACGAGCTACCAGTCGCACACAGCAGCCGCTGGTGAGAAATGATGATAGAACACAAGTAGCTACTCTCCCTTAATGTGACAAACCATGTTTGAGATGGTTACAGTGTCTGATGTGTCAGTGTGTGATATGTCTGGCTGCTAGTGATGAACCTACAGACAATGATCAGTGACTCTGCAGCCCATGCAGCGCTTTATCAAAGTCATCTGGCAAGACGCTGTATCGGCCAATCACATGCATGCAAGTGCACGTGAGCACCATGTCTCTGCTGTTTAGCTCATGATTGTCTTAAACAGATAAAAACAGAAAACGGTGTCAGTGTTTTTATCTTCTGATGAACATGATCATATGTTCCACCATGATCAGTTCGTCTGGATACAAGTCAATACTGGTTTCATGCTTATATTGTTCACAGAAGTCTGATCAGCTTTAAAGGCTTTGAAGAGTCTGCAGCTTTGTTTTGAAATGCTGTGTGAGAGTGAGAGAATGTTGTGTGTGTGTGTGTGTGTGTGAACGCAGTGCGACGCCTCTCTGATACCAGTGTGATGTAACACGGCCTTGCTTTCCTCGTTTGTGTTGAAATGAGGTGTTGAAACGTCTCGCCACTGCTCTGTTCACTGTGCTGTGTGTAACATCACTCTCAGCAGCTTCTCTAATCACCAGCCGAATAATCACAACTGATCGAGTCGAACCAAATCACAGTGTGTGTGTGTGTACGGTGTGATGATGAGTGTATGTGGGCTTCATGTTCTTCCTGTCTGCTCTGCTCAGCAGTCATGGCCGGTCTGTCCAGCTACGCCGTGCGCATGGCCAGGCTGAGCGCGCAGATCTTCGGGGAAGTGGTGCGTCCGACAGACTCCAGGTCCATGAAGGTGGTCCAGCTGTTCCGGGAGCCTCCTATGGCCAAGAGGAAGGAGGTGTATGACTGGTACCCACAGCACAAGATCTACTACTCCATGACCCAGAAGCTCCGCTTCATGGGTCTGTTCAGGTACTCTACACACTGAGTGTGGCTGATCGTTGAGGCTTACTAGTTGGGTCATATTGATCTCTTCACTGATCACAACTGATCAAACTGTCTGTAAAACTTGGAGTTAAATGGGACTTGATGTATTTTTCTCTCTGTGGGGCTGCTAACAATCACAATGAGTAGGTAAAGGTGTAGTTTCATGGCTTTCATTCGTTCAGATGAGTTGATAAAAACGTCGACGCACTCGTCTCATCTTCAGTTATTTCTCAAAGCTGAATGCTTCACAATCAGCAGCAAGTGTTTAACAGTGTTTACCTGGATGCTGCTCATAGAGCACGCTCAGTAGAGACTTCCAGCCGGCGCTCTGCTCACGTGAACGGGGATAAAATCATTTCATCCACACTTTCCAGTCAGTGAGTCCTTTCTCTCAGAAACATGCATTCACAGCCGCTCCTTTTCCAATGATTGTGTGTGTGTGTGTGTTGGGGTGTGGGGGTGGAGTGCTTTTGGGGTCAGTGTGCATCATGTGACAGACCTGGAAGTTGTAATTACACACTTTGGCCACCATGTCAAATTGGCTCCACAGCCTGGTAGTGTGCCTGAGGATTGGTGTGCAGCCTGAAAGGAATACCTGCAGACACTACTCAGGGCTAAAAGACCAATCCTAGTTTTTCCAGTGAAAAGTTTGTTTGCTTCTGTACTTCTGTAAAGAAGCTAGAAATGATTAAAATGATTAACAATGCAAAGATTCACACAGCATTTCTATTTCTGCTGCACCATCATTATGATGGAGAGCACAATAACTGATGTCATCATAATTATCTTGCTATATATTTCCATATTCACTGACTGATCACTTCATTAGGAACACCTGTGCAGTGTGATAGAACAGCTCTGCCATCACTTCTACATTTCTAGTATTGGTTGACATGGTCAGAAAGGTGATAATTCTACATTATGTTTATTACTGAGGTCATAGTGGGCGGTGGATGTGCTGGACTGCATTATGTTGAAAGGGTTCCTACTATTTTGTCCACACACCCATGTTAAACATAGCAGAGCTGTTGTATTAGTTGTAGTATTAAATTGCACAGGTGTTCCTAATAAAGTGCATGGTGAGTGTACGTTTACTTTGTGTGTGTGTGTGTGTGTGTGTGTGTGTGTGTGTGTCCACTTCTAAAACAAACCTGGGCTTCTGAGTTTAAGGCCGCCAATATAATCAATTATAATCAATTATTAATCCATTTTAAATTGCTGTATAAATGTGTAAATGTACATTATAATGAATTTACCAATGAAAAGAGGAGCAGATCAGAAGCTTCTGATCATATTTCAGTTCCATTTAAAGCTCTGTTACATAAAAGAGTGTTTTTACCTAATAAACATGACCTGATTGAATATCAGCAGTTCCAGCGTCGACACGTTAGCAGCATTGTCACATCTCCCTGTGTTAGTGTGTGGACATGTCTTCAGTAAGCATGACAGACGGTGAACTGTTTCCTCCCTGTTTGTCCTCAGAGACGAGCACGAAGACTTCAAGGAGGAGATGATCCGCCTGAGGAAGCTGAGAGGAAAAGGCAAACCGAAGAAAGGAGAGGGGAAGAGAGCGACCAAGAAGAAATGATGAGCCGCTCCACTCTTTACACGGGACTTGTTGTGTTTTGTGTTGTTTTTGTGGAGGACAGCAGTGGACTGTGTGCACACGTCTCTCCAGCTAACGCACTTCAAGTCAGAGCAGCTGTGAATGCCAGAAGAACTGGAGTGGAGAGGAGAAGAATGAAAAGTTCACTTCATTTTCTTTATCTGAGGGGGAAAAAAAATCAACTATTAGATGTGTTTTATAATAAACTCACATTCTTCATCTGTGTCACTTGTATGGAACTGAAGTTTCTTCCTGTATCATGTCTTGCATTGAAGTTTCAGATTTCCTCTCAGACCACTGTTGAAGTTTGACAACTGAACACATTTAGTCAGAAACAGCATCAAGTTTTTCACAGCAGCCAATCAAACACCAGGATGTGACTGATGGCTGACACATGCGGACAGCACACACTTTGTCTTCATGAGATCATACATGGCAAAGACTTTGATCAGTTATGAAAATTAAACTACAGATGCAGTTAAAAGGACACAGCAGAAGGCTTTAAGACATCAGGTCATAATTAGAGCTGCAACGATTAGTTGATTAATTGATTAGTTGCCAACTATTTGGAAAATAGATGAATCATTTGAAATCATTTGTAAAGACAAACATGTCCAGATTGTCTGATTCCAGCTTCTTGGTGTCTTGAGTCCTCAGTGACAGTAAACAGAACATCAAACTGAACAAGACGTTTGACCTTGGGCTTTATGACATTTTTCAACATTTTGTGACACTTTATGGACCAAACAACACATCAGTTAAACGAAACAATAAATGACAGATGAATCAGTAATGAAAACGATTGTTAGTTGCAGCTCTAGTGATAATATTTTACATAATCCAGGTTACAGTTGAGAACAGCTTCCTGTGAGGGAGATCTAGAGAAGAGTTCCAAGATTCTGTCTGTCTGTCTGCTGTTCAGATCACCACAATAAAACATAAAGACAGATGTGAACAGTGTGTTGTGTGTTTAGAGTGATATTGTCCACACATTGACTCTGGCTGTGTGAGGAGTGCAGGCTGCAGACAAACATCCCCACAGTGTGATGCTGCTGCCACCAGCAGGCTTCAGTGTGCAGGTGTGCTGTGTTTCACTTTTCTGGAAGACACTAGCCCAGATGTTTTTTAAAGGTTCCTCCCCAACATGTTTCAAACAAAAGATGACAAGTGTTAGTGACACTTGGAAACATGAGTCTAGTGACTTAGACTGATGATTTCTTCCCAAAAAAAATGTTCAGTTAGCTTGTTAAAAAAATGATTAAAACGCCCCAGAATCTTTGGATATGCAAATGTTTCTCATTGTAAAATCCTGCTTGTGTGTGCAGGTGTTAAACAAATAAAGGTGAACAAAGAGAAAGTGTCCTGACAACATTCTGCATCCAACTGAAGGAACAATAAGAAAAACAAAAAGGAAAATGTAGGATAGAAATAAAGCTGCCTGTGGTTCAGTTTGACAGGTTGTAAACCAGGATCACCAGCTGGTCAAATGAAGCACCTGGACCCCAAAAGTCCCACTGCAGGTCAATCATTAACATGTGTTAGAAAAAATGATATTCACCACTAAAGCACAGTATTTGTTATGACTTTGTATGGACGTTCTGTCTTAAAATAATCATTCTGATAGTGTAATAATAATAATAATAATAATAATCATTCTCCACAGACAGGAAGGTTGAAATATGCTTGAAATGCCTCACAGGTCTCCAGACAGCCTGCTGTGAGTTGATTTGTCCAATAAAAGATGTTCAAACATCAGTGATATCCAGAGACATCTCCTTTTCTTTACAATGAAGTATGATATGATTGAATATGATTTTCTTTTCTATAGTTAGTGACGTTGAAGCTCTATGGAGGTTTAAAGCTTGAGCTCTCCCACACGGCGCGGAGTAAAGTGGAGAAGAAGAAGACAGTGGTGGAGAATAGAGTGAATGATCTGCTGTCCAAACCTGTGGCAGTGAAGGAACACTTCCATGAAGCTGTAGTGTCTGGAAGTCCAAGAAGAAATCATCTAAGTTGGATCATATTGTGTGGTTGTAGTCTATAGGGGCCCCAGTAGTAAATGCTGGCCCTGGGGCCCATGAAGAATGAATGCTCATGAAGGGCTGCTTCAATTTGAACCCCGTTATTTACTTCTTTATTTATTGTGTCATATCTGTAAATTGAGCAATATTATAGAGAGAGTTCATTGAAAGCCGTCATGAAGCAGGGCATAATATTGGTAGTGATTATATATTATTTCATATGAAAATGTGATGTTAAAACATTTTTGATGTTATCACTGATTAGAAGGCTATTTCTGGTGTCAGGTTAGCAGTCCTCCGGCCAGTTGAAGAGTGTGGAGCTCCGCGCCGTGTCTCTGTCTCCCCCTCCTGTCCGCAGCGCCAGCCTGCGTTTCCCTCCATTATTTTCCACTCAGTTTCTCGCAGTTTAAAATGGCGGCGTTGAGCAGCGCCGAGTCCCCACCGCCCGTCTTTAACGGAGACACCTCGGAGCGGGAGCCGGGCAGGGAACGGGGCCTGGAGGAGCTTGGCGCCGGGCTGGACTCCTCCTGCTCGGCGGGGATCCCCGGAGGTCCGCAGGATGAGGAGGTAGGCGCTACGGCGGCCGGGGGTAGCGGGTCCAAGCGGGGCAGGGGACACGGGCTTACGAGCGGAGGTAATTGGATGTAAATGTTCAGGAAACACCGGCTGGAACATGGGATCGTGTGGGAGGGAGGGAGGGGAGGGGAGGGGGGGGGTGATGCAGTGCAGGGGGAGGAGGGGGGGGGGGCGAGGAGAGAGAGACGATGCACTAAATGTAAACGATTCATTTTGACGAGCCTCGGCCTCCATTGAACACATACATGCGACAGACTGATGCGAGCAGGAGGGGAAGCGTTCATCCGGCGGAGCCTCTGTTTATTTCGGGCCTGCTTTATTCCATTCGCTCCTGGCTCCGTTTTCCAGGCTCACTGCAGCTGCAGCCTGGTGCGCCAACACAGCACACACACACACACACACACACACACATACACACCACACACACCACACACACACACCGCTGTTGACACAACAAAGACACGCAATTACACCGCGTCCTAATGCGTTCTAACGTGCTCAAGAGTGTCATTTTCAGCAGCCCACTGAGACTCCTCACCTACATCCATGCCTCAGAGGGGTGATGATGATGATGATGATGATGGAGGTGGAGGCTAACTCAAGTCGTGCTTGTGTGTGTGTGTGTGTGTGTGTGTGTGTTTGAGGTGTGATTTTAGCTACATAGGCTGCTTTTTATTTATAATACAGGTTTGACAATCACCCCCCCCATGTACACACACACACACACACACACACACACACACACACAAGAGGAACCATGAGCCAGGCATCATGTAAATGCACAGTGACCATGTAGCCTAGCCTGGATGTGTGTGTGGAGTGTGCAGGTCAGGCCTGTGCTGGACCATGACAGCACTTCATCATCTCTACCAGTCTGGACCACTCATATGTGATTATTTAGCTGTACATTAGAGCAGAGGTGGGTGTGTTCTCTCCTCCATACATACACACTGACAGTGACCTGTCCCTGTCACAGTGCTGTGGCCCCCCGGCCCCCCCGTTTTCTGCTCCTTAGATCCTCATCAGTGGAGAGTTACATATTAACACGTCACAGGGAGCTCCAGGGGGACGATATAGAACATGCTGATGCACTTCAAACATAGTTAAAGGCTCACTAGTGATTTTTTTTTTTTTTTTTTTTTTAGTGTTGCATTTCCATCAAGCTGGGCGAATCACAAGAGAGAAATTAAAAAAAAAAAAAAAAAAAAAAAGAATGGTCCAAATTTATGAAGCAGATATGTCAAACTTTTAGTCAAGCTAAACAAAACACTGGATCCTACATTTCCCATAATGCAACCCTACCTGCCTGATCCTTTCCCCTTACTTTGCAGTGTCCAAACTCGTGCTGAGGTAACCGATGACATTATCAGGGTTACAGTGTTTTCTCAAGACTTGACGAAGACGCACGTGTCCAGTTATTATTGACACAAAAATGTGATCTTGATATGATTGATATTTGACTTATTGATGTTTCTTTGTGACAGTGAACATGTCTGCTTATCAGACTACCTCATAGAACTGCTCTTATAGTTGAACTTTTTTCAAACAAATGACATGAGTTTAGTTTTCAGGGAATTAAACATGGAATCAGTCACACATGGCTCAGACTGGAACCTCTGTCGTCTGAAATGTGTCCATAGTAGCAAATACACTCCAGTGTTTCCGCACAGGTTGAAAATGTACTCCTGGTTGGTGGGTGTGCATGCAGAGACTCATGCAGTTTGGTGGAGGGGGAGAGAGAGTGTTATTTTCTGTCGCTACGATTTCCAGATGTCCTCTAAACGCCTCACATGCAGGCTGCGGGTTGATGCTAGCTGCTAGGCGGCTGCGCACAGAGGAGAAGCCTCCGGTCCTCACTCGGTTACCGCAGCACGCGGCGCACACGCTGATGTTATCTACCTGGGCAGGTTTTTAATCTACCCGGGTCCAACCGGCCGAGTCGAGCCGATGTCTCTGGTCAGCTGACTCCAAACAATCAGACGGAGGATATCTGCTGATGGCAAGCACTGATCTGACACCAGTGCTCCTCTGCTCTCTAATGTCAAATCAGTGTACCTCTGTGTGTGTGTGGGACTCATTGGAGCCGTTTTAATGATGACATCACGATGACATCATCAGTGTTGTTTTCAGACATTTTATTTTTTTGTTTCTAGTGTAGTTTTGGTGTGTGAACTGACACCCTGGTGTCATATTAGCACCCAGATGTTCAAACTACACCCGGGCAGGTTCCTCCATCCTCCTCCGTCATGATAGTGATCTGCTCTGACCAGCGTCGGGGCCATTGACAGCTTGATGCTGTTCTCTAACAACGTCTGAACGGACAGCGTCACACTCCCAGCCGCGTCTTAATTCAACATGTCAGCACAGACACATGCATCTCAAGTCATTTCCTGAGCCTCTCCATGTTAAACACACACACAGCTCTCAGGTTCATGATGAATGGTCACATGTTTGAAGTCACTTCCTACAAATTAAAAGACATGGCGTGAAGTGTTTTCCCACTGGTTTGAACTTCACTGTGGCGTACAGACAGACTCCAAGCATGTTGTAGTCAGATAATGTATCATAGTGAACATCAGGTCCTGTCTGCACTCACAGCTGCGCACTTGTAAAAGCAACTTTGATAACATTGTTTGTTCGTAATTGTTGAAAATGATGAAAAGAATCAGAACCTCAGCTGTGTTGTCATGTAGGAGGAAGTTGTATTGGACCCATAAGAAAACACTTCCTCTGCTCTGGAACATTAAAGGAGCATACCGCTGCTTTTGCTCGTCGTTCACACTGACCGTTTTCCACCACCAGCATCGCTTTGAAATGGATTTTTCTTCCATCCATCCATCCATCCACACAGCTGTCGGCCTCAGTTCATTTGAGTATATGAAAATGTGCTGCAGGTGCAGGTAGATGATATCTGATAATCCATCACGTAGAACTTTTGTAGACCCTTTTTTTTTTTTTTTTTGGACTGAATTGTTCCAGGAAGTTTTAGTTCCAGGAACTGAAGTCTGATAAAAGTCTGCAGTCAACAGTTATCACCCTGATTGATTCATCTGCAGATCATATTCTTTATTGAAACCATCGATTGTTCTGTTCCTCAACATGTCAGAAAACAGTGAGGAACACACAGTGTTGGGTTGAGGGTTCCTACTGAGAAGGAACTTTTTTTTTTTTTTTTTTTTAGGGACTGGAAACAAGTGTGAGTGTGACAGGCTTATGAGTATTAAGAGGAATCCTTACACATATCTATATATTAAAACATGACATCCATACTCTCCCTGTGTCTGTGGGAGCCTGTCAGGTGTTGTAGGGATAGTCTGGCAGATTTCTTGGCCTTTTTATAGCTTGACGGTGTGGTTTAGTGGTGACTGATGATTCTGACTCACTCTGTTCTAGATTTTGTTCCTCTGAAGTGTTGTCCTGTCACGTTACTTCCATCTCCCTCACACATGTTACATTAGTTTTTTTTTGTTTTCTGCTTTTGTTTGTTACAATGCAAATCTGGAGCCTGGAACAAATGACTAATCAGTTAATCCAGGAACAATCAGTAGATTAATCGATTATGATGCGTTGTTGCTAGGGCGACGAGTCCACCTGTTGTATTCACTGTTCAGTATCTTCGTTTAATACTCAGCATTGACACATACTGACAGAGAGAAACAAGCTAATATTAGAGACGGGCCTTCCTCCATATTCCTCCATATTTATCAGTTGTCCTGTTAAACTCAGTGTTAACGTACAGTTTCACAGCCCTGCCCTCTGTTAGCACAACAGTCATGTCACTAGCAAGGCGTTCATTTGTTTGGTGTGAATTTCCAACCAAGAAACTCAAACAGAACTCCTTTTTTTTTATTCCACACATTCGTTTTCCTTATCAAAACTTGGCACCTACATTACCCACAATGCAACTGTACTTTTGAATCAACAGATTTGGCTGTGTTATGCTAGGAGCAGCTAACGTAGCCCGGAGCTGCTAGCCTCCAGCAGAGATGAGGAGCGGGCTGCAGAAGTCTGCTAATCTCAGTTCTCTCTAAGTCCACAGCCACACATGATTTAACTTTTCATGTTGAACATCTCCATTAGCGTGATTCTTGTTGTTTTCAGAGGACACCATGAACACAGAGCAGCTCTTTTTGCCTTCATTCACAGTTGAATATTTTTAGCTTCCTACTGGTCACACAGAGACAACAGAGAGAAGCAGGCTCCTGTCTGTCCAGCTCTAACTACTAACTAGCCACTACTCTGGTCTACATTAATATTAGCCATCAACCTGCTGAAGCACAGCTGACCTTTGGATGTTTAGTTTGTAACGTTCTGTGAGAGAGAGAGAGAGAGAGAGAGAGCTGCGTTTTACCCAACCGACAAACTTCCTGCATCGAGATCACACGCAACACGTTCTTCCTCTCTGGTCAGCTCCAGCTCTGCTGCTGTGTGTCAGTGTTTTGAAAAATGAACTGAACTGTTAACACGCAGCAGCAGATAACGCTTACTGAGAAGATCCTTGCGCTGAATTTTCAAAATGTGGACGAATGCGTGGAATCTAAGAGACCCCATGACCTGTTGTGATGACTTGCGGGTGGTAGAAGTCAGTTGAGTTCTTCCCAATCCTCTCCGTACATCGCGCCAGTCATGAGGAATGTGAAGCTGTGATTGGTCGAGGTCTGACATCCAGCCTTCTGTGTTTCTCCACCGAGTCGTGGTGATAATTCACCATCTCCTCGTCTGGCACGGGGCAGGGAGTGTACACTCTGAGAATGTCTTGGTCATCCGTTGTTGCACTGTTGTTGGGAGAAGCCAAGTCAGTCTACTGGCCTGTCCTTCATGTAGTGGAGGGTGTTAACATCGGCTACATGTGCTATGTTTCCCCGCAGATCTGGAACATCAAACAGATGATCAAGCTGACACAAGAACACTTAGAGGCTCTGCTGGACAAGTTCGGAGGAGAACACAACCCTCCTTCCATATATCTAGAGGTAAGAGCGGTGGAACTTTTTTTTTAGAAGCGTAGCTGCAGTGTAAAACACAGTCTGTGAATGTTTCCTGAGACTCTCTGCTACGTCATCCACCGCAGGCCTATGAGGAGTACACCAGTAAGCTGGACGCCCTGCAGCAGAGGGAGCAGCAGCTGCTGGAGGCCATGGGCAACGGTACGGACTTCTCCTGCTCTCCCTCTCCCATGCCGGCTCTGCTGGAGGTCAAGATGGGAGGATGCGGGGTCGGAGGCGGGGCTCAGGCCTTTCCCTCGGCCCCCAACACCTTGGCCGTCCTGCAGACCCCGACCGACGCCGGCCGAGCCAACCCCCGCTCCCCGCAGAAGCCCATCGTCAGGGTCTTCCTGCCCAACAAACAGAGAACGGTGGTATGTGTGACGCTCTCTCAGGATCACGTTCCTTTCTGTCGGCCGCGTGTGTCAGCTCAGTGAGCGTTGTTGTTGTTGTGCTGTGTTCAGGTCCCGGCCCGCTGCGGGATGACTGTGAGGGACTCGCTGAAGAAAGCTCTGATGATGCGAGGACTCATCCCGGAGTGCTGTGCGGTCTACAGGATACAGGACGGGTGAGTCTTGCCGCCAGCGTGCTACTCGGGACGTTAGAGCAGAGTGTGGAGGGGTTCAGTCTGTCCAGTCAGGAGCCCAGATCAACACTGAAACATGTTTCCCTGCTGTAACCAGTAGAAGATCATACAGGACGTTCATACTCATTTAAAGCAAGTTCGGCTCAGAATTTGACTTATTTTGTTAAATGTTTATATTTCAGTATCATCTGTCAACCTGTTATTTTGAGTATTGATACCTGACCTCAGGAACACATTTTGAGTGTGATCTTGTGAGGAACACAGTGATGTAAAGCTGATCATCACTACATTATGTTGTATTACAGTATATTGTCCACACAGGAAGAAATGTTTCTTCATCTCAGCCACCAATATCACTTCTGGCCTCATTCTGCTGAAGTTTCTTGTGTAATTTCTCATTTAGTTGTTTTTTTTTTTCAGGTCTTGCTACATTTACTGAAAGGAATGATGTTACATAAGGAAGCTGCTCACATTAATGTAGTAATATGTAAAATACCATACATGTGGAATCATGAGCTTTTTAAAATCTAAATCTTAATGTAGACGTCTTTTGTCGTCAGTATGACCTCATCTCCGTCTGCTATTAATATGCAATCAGTACTCTGTCTCATTATGCAAAGACTCAACCCACACGGTGCTTGTCAGGCCAGAGGAAGTGACGCTGCTTCCTCTGAGCCCTTCAACCTTTCAACCTGTTAAGCATGTGCTCTGTGGTCTGTATGCAGTCATTCACACCTGAGATCTGATCACATGGTGAGCCAGCTCCAGATGTGACTGATCCACATGTTGATTTGGATAAGATCACCAGGTGGAGATGGACTCCACATTGTCTGCTGGACAGTCAGCATGATAATACTGTGATAGGATCATCACATGCTGTCGTTTCCCCTCCATTGATAATAAAACAGTATGCATAAAACATGCTGATAATAATGATAATGATGATGATAGTGAAACAAGCGTGACATGATCTGGTCTTCTTGGTGATGTGTGCATACCTCTCAGCGTGGCGGTTAAACCTGCAGCATCACAGGTCAATGAATGCGTCGACGGGTATGTGTAACTCTCCACTTCCTGTCTCAGAGAGAAGAAGCCTATTGGCTGGGACACGGACATTTCCTGGCTGACGGGGGAGGAGTTGCACGTGGAGGTGTTGGAGAACGTGCCGCTCACCACGCACAACTTTGTAAGTACAAAAATGACAGTTTGTAGTGACGTGATATGACTAAGTTCACTGTCAATGTGAAGCCCTAAATATTTCTAACCAGTGACCAGTTTGATGTCAGAACTGTGTATGGATCTTTTCTATCCCGGCATGGTGCTGACTGTGTGTTTTGGTGTGTGTGTGTGTGTGTGTGTGTGTTTGACAGGTGAGGAAGACCTTCTTCACACTGGCCTTCTGTGACTTCTGCAGAAAGCTGCTGTTCCAGGGTTTCCGCTGTCAGACTTGTGGCTATAAGTTCCACCAGCGCTGCAGCACCGAGGTTCCCCTCATGTGTGTCAACTATGACCAGCTAGAGTGAGTCACACACACACACACACACACACACAGAGGGAAGAGCACGACTGGACCTACTCTAGTACTGTACTGCAGCGATGTCATGTGACGTGAACACGCATGGATCTTGGGTTTAGTCTTTTCCTCCACAGTGTGTCACCTCACACCTTTTAATGTTGGCTTTGCTGATACTCCAGCTGATCTGATACTTAAGGTCCTCCTCCTCCATGTTGGATGTTCTTCTCTTCTCAACCTTACAGAGATGAAATGACACTTAATTCATCCTGAGATGAATATTTGTTCCAGAGAAGCTCAGTTTACTTTGTCTGTCTCATGATTTTTATTTTCCATCTAGTGTCTCTGTGTTTGCTTCTAAATCATTTAAGCTCCAGTCAAACTGGGTCAAAGAATGAATGAACGAGCTTGATGGTTTGTGTTCTGCAGCTTGTTGCTAGTGTCCAAGTTCTTCGAGCATCACCCGTTCACCCAGGAGGAGGTCTCCTCCGAGGGAACCACCCCCGTGTCCGAGGCCTGCCCGTCACTCCCCCCATCTGACTCCACTGGGTGAGTCCTGAATATATAATGTGCAGGTGGTTTTCGTTCCAGCGATAAGTCCTAAAACGACAACCCGTTGACAGATTTCATCTCCCCAGGTCTATATGCCACACTACTGTGTCCCCGTCCAAGTCCATACCCATCCCGCCCAGCTTCCGGCCCAACGAGGAGGACCACCGCAACCAGTTTGGCCAGCGGGACCGTTCGTCCTCTGCTCCCAATGTCCATATCAACACCATCGAGCCTGTCAACATCGATGTGAGTCTGCTCTCCCTCTATATATGTATATATGGACCGTGACTCTGCAGGTTTTACACCAGCCAAACAGCAGCTCAGGTCACTGATTAACCAGAGAGCAGCATCCGAAACAACAAAAAGATGTTGCAGAAAACCAGAAAACTCCTGCTTTGAGAGACACTCGTCTCATTCCATATGAAAGTGTGAGAGGCTCAGAAAAGTGAGGCAGGGAAATCCAAAGTTCACTCTTAAAGTTGATGTGGTCAGGTCTGATACGTCTGAAATCCATTCTTCATTTTTTTTTTTAAGAGTGAACATGGAAAACAGTGATGCAAGTACCTGTAACACTCAGTTCACTGCTCCCGTTGTCATGAAGGTAAAGCTGTCGCTGCCTTGGTGCGACTCGTGACGTGACACATGACGGCACAACTCATCTGTTAGTTTGTCACTGCAAATAAAGCGGATATCAGTTCTGGAACTAGCTCAGGGTTAGGATACATGTGTTGCATTCTGATGGCTTAAAGTTGATTTGAGGCCTAGTGTGTGTGTGTGTGTGACAGAACTGAACTGTGGATCAGAGCTCTTCTTCCTTATTTTTATGAATGAAATGTCATCCTAAAGCCTCGGGATGGTCGTGTGGAAACTTCTTGTCAACCTGAGCTGGTCCTACTTTGTGCTGTCTGTGTTGTGACTTTGGGTGCAACTCTAGCCGCTACACCTGCTGTGACAATAGTTCCTAACAGCGCCACTACAGTCAACAGTACAGTAAACTATGATCACATTTCTTTCCTTCCTTTTCAGGATCTGATTCGAGATCAGAGCTTACCGAGGTCAGACGGAGGTAAGGATCATAGCAGGAGGCTTCATGCTCACTCTGTGGCTTTTTTTTTTTTTCCCACCATCCTGCGTCTGCGTGCTCGTGGTCTTCTGTGTGTGTGAAGTTTAGACCCGAACGGTCGAGTCAGGTTGTTTTAGTCCTGCACCCTACTAGTCGCTGAGGACATGTAGGTGTATTCAGATGTGTGGGTCAGGGTTTGTGGAAGAACAGCAGACCTTTTTTTTTCATTTCTTACTTTGAGTCGCTCTGCTAGTCTAAGCTCCTCTGCAGGAGGAGGAGGAGGAGGAATACATGGAGCTAATACGTTTTTTTCAACCTCATGATACAAGTTTAGTGAAAATAAAATCAGCCAGACATTTGACGTTTAAATCAGAGGCCTGTTGTGGTCTTAATGATGTGAAGAAGAAGTCATTAATGTCATTAAAGTAATTAATGTAAAGTCTGTGGGGTTCTATAGAGAGCGCAGCACCCCCAGCAGTACACGTCTAAAGAGCTACGTTACATGTCTGTGTTGGAGCTAAACAGCAGCAGGTAAGCTAGCTGCTGGCTAGCTTTATTCAGCTATACATGTTGTTCACTTCAGTTACTGATTAAGTAAACATTGATTAAATAAATGTTAATAAAAATGTTTCATTTAATAAAACATGAAATGAAGTGAAAATGTAATTGTTTGATAGACTGGAACATTTTCTCCATGTGTTGGCTAGTGGCTAACGTTAGCCCCACACAAAGTAGTTTCTCTGTTTCTTTTGTGTACCAGTTAAATAAACACAATACATTGTGTGAATTAGTGAACTTTAGAGGTGTTGTAGCTACTTTGGACAGAGCCATGCTAGCTGTTTCCCCCTGCTCCCAGTCTTTATGCTAAGCTAGGCTAACCAGGTCCTGATTCCAACTCTGTGCTCAGCACACAGACATGATAACACTATTTATCTTCTCATCTCATGCTCGAAGAGAAAACAAATAAGATTATTTCATAAATAGTTGAAGACTGAACTCTATCAGAAATATCTTTTTTAAAAAAAAAAAAAAAAAGAAATTTGGCAGTGTGAATCCTTCAGATGCGCTGACGAACACATCTAAGCTAACATGCTAACAGTGTAGTTTGGTGAGAGGGTTAGCTAGTTGGTTAGCTAGTTGGTTAGCTAGTGGTGCGAGGGGCAGGGTGAGTAGCAGTGATGGTCTGTCTGTCTCTCTTTGCCCTGCAGCCCCCCCGACCCACCCCGCCCGCTGCTTGAGGAAGCACCGAACACGGACCTCAAGCCCCCTCCTATACTCCTACCCCAATGACATAGTGTTTGATTTTGAGCCCGAGCCTGTTTTCCGAGGTAGTTAGGCCTCTGTGTGTTCCTGTGTCCTTCACCCCCCCCCCCCCCCCCACCACCCCCCCCCCCCCCCCCCCCCCCCTCCTCACGCCCACTCCCTACACACCAACCCCCCCCAGCCCTGTGTCACATCCACTGTGTGTCCCCCCTTCTCTCTCTCTCTCTCTCTCTCTCTCTCTCTCTCTCTTTTCCCCCTTTATGTCTTCACATGCTCTCTCTGCCACACACCTACCTGACAGCTCACAGGTTGCACACAGATGTCACCACTACTCCGGTCAGACACATCACACTCCATGGATGGTGGTTTGATTGCTGAAAAAATTCCATGAATCAATTCACTAATTCAGTGTAAGAGCTATTTTTAAGATGTATTTCATAATGGCACACAGTACAGTAATAACAGTAATGCAAAGGGGCAGCACTTCCTGACTCCAGGCATTAGCCACATTCAAAACGCATTAGACTGAAACATCGACCAAAAGGCAACATAATCCACAGTGTTTAAAGATCCCCTCCAGACATGAGTTAAGATGTATACAAATCCTCAGAATATTGGACCGGGATTGGCTTCCGGACTAGTTGTGATGTCACAAATCATGCTCATCATAGGCCCCGCCCCTTCAAATCAATCAATCAGTGAGCACAGATCAACTTTTCACTTTGAGCAGATGAATGTGAAAAGAGTCTCTAGATTTTGTTGAAGTCTGGATTATTAAATCATTAACTGCCATCCAAGCCAACACCCCCTCACCTCTGCATGTGACCACACACACACACACACACACACACACACACACACACACACACACACTCTCCAGTCCCTTTCCTCGCCCCCAAACCTCTTCTTCCTTCGCTCTTCTGCTTTCACTCACCTTCTTTTATGAGCCGTGTTTCCCGTCCGCCTCACCTCTCTTCTCTTACTTGTTTTCTCCTCTTTTCATCCCCCGATGCCCCTCCAGGCTCCACCACAGGGCTGTCGGCCACGCCCCCCGCCTCTTTACCCGGCTCTCTGACCAACGTTAAGGTTCCGCAGAAGTCGCCGTGCCAACAGAGGGAGCGCAAGTCGTCGTCCTCGTCCGAGGACCGCAATAAGATGGTAAGAGAGTGACGCAGATGTGAGCTCGTGGTGTGTGTGTGTGTGCTTGTGCTGACTGTGTGTCCTGTGGAACAGAAAACCCTGGGGAGAAGGGACTCCAGTGATGACTGGGAAATCCCTGAGGGTCAGATCACCCTGGGTCAGAGGATAGGCTCTGGATCCTTTGGAACAGTCTTCAAGGGAAAGTGGCATGGTAAGACCTCTCCTCTTCCAGTGTATCCATTAATCCATCACTGCACAATCTCATTAGCTCATCATTTATTAGAGAATTCTGCTGCCTTAATGTCCAGATGGATAGAAATTGGGATTTCAAACCTAGGGCACTGATGTGTTGAAATCAAGCTCCCCTTTAAGTGATCACACTGATCCAGAGGGTGGAACAGCTTGTACATTTAATCTCTGGTTTGTGCCGATTGGTGTTGAAGAGTCTTACTTTGTCCGACCGAGGACATGGAGGTTGTGCGGTAGTTTGTCGTCGGATGCCGCTGATGTGCATCCACGTGTGAAGACCGAGTGGACACAGTATGCATCACACCGACCTATCCTCTCTGTCCTCTCAGGTGATGTGGCTGTGAAGATGTTGAACGTCACTGCTCCCACGCCACAGCAGCTTCAGGCCTTCAAGAACGAAGTGGGAGTCCTCAGGTAACTCCTTCCACCCACTGTTTAACCAAGCACACTCTGTTTATGCATTCATATGAAGACCTGGCAGGCATTATGTCTCCTGCACAGGTCTGTACAAAACTGTTTTCTCAACCTGTGTGTGTGTATGTGTGTGTGTGTGCGCACCAGGAAAACGCGTCATGTGAACATCCTGCTGTTCATGGGCTACACCACCAAGCCCCAGCTGGCCATCGTGACCCAGTGGTGCGAAGGCTCCAGTCTGTACCACCACCTGCACATCATCGAGACCAAGTTCGAAATGATCAAGCTCATAGACATCGCCCGGCAGACCGCCCAGGGCATGGAGTGAGTCCCCCCCCACCCCCACAGTTTCACACAGACGGTCAGAGTTCACCAGTCCTGCAGTCAGTCCACTAACTTTTTTTTTTTTGTCTTTTCCTCTTCAGTTACCTGCATGCCAAATCAATCATCCACAGAGATCTGAAGAGCAACAGTATCCTCTCATTGTACGTTCTGTCAGAGTGCTCATCGGATCCACTGCTTACCTTGTTTAACACACACAGATGGCAGCTATAGAAATAAAGAAAACACCGTCCGTGATACTAGTTTATACGAGAAGTGAACGTTCACAACTGGAGGTCTGATGATGTTGATGATTTATGTTAAGCAGTGTCTCCTCTATAACTTCCCGGCGGACCTCTGTGCCAACGAGAACCTCTGTCAGGTCAAAAAAAAAAAAATATTGTTAATGCTTTTGCTCAGCAGACACACCCACATACATAGCTGAGAGCTCACAGGTGGAAGAAGAGAGTTGTATTCCTTGACGTCCGCCCCTCCAGATATTTTCCTCCACGAGGATCTGACGGTGAAGATCGGTGACTTCGGCCTGGCCACAGTGAAGTCCCGCTGGAGTGGCTCCCACCAGTTTGAACAGCTGTCCGGCTCTATACTGTGGATGGTGAGTGTGGGTTTGTGCTGTGTGTTTGTGAGTCTTTTGGATACAAGTGTTTTTACTTCTAGAGCAGCAGGGTTTATGCTGTTATCATGATGAAGAAATAAAACATAATAGATTTGTGTTCTGGCATGAGTGTACAGTGTGTACTGTGTCCTGTGTGTGTGTGTGTGTAGTTTTTCTTGGATGAAAGCAGCGTGTCATGTGACAGTCGGTCTAACCTGTGCTTTCTCAGGCTCCAGAGGTGATCCGGCTGCAGGACAAGAACCCCTACAGCTTCCAGTCAGACGTCTACGCCTTTGGCATCGTGCTGTATGAGCTGATGTCAGGAGCGCTGCCCTACTCCAACATCAACAACAGAGACCAGGTGGCATGTTTGAACAAACACATCTATACAGTCTGTTTGTCATGTTTTCATAGTTTTCACAGTCCAGCTCAGTAGCTCCCTGCTCACCACATGTAGCAGACATGCTTAAACACACATGGAGAGAAGTCTGAACCAAAATGACCTCCATGGTCAGAAAAATAGGAACCCTGTCCCTGTGGGTCAAACCATACATTTGCATGTGTTACCACGTAAACACCTGCATGCACCTGCAACTCCAGTCATTTAAAATAAATAAATAAAAATAGAATATTTTTCCATTCGCAATAAGATTTCTGTTTTGAATATCTCCACCATTACTGAACATAGAAACTCAGGATTGATATCTCATGTCTGTCTAATGTCTGTGGAGTCAGGATGTGGTTAGCCTAGCCTAGCTTTGTCCAAAGTTCAGAGATACACCTACCAACACCTCTAAATCTCACTGATGAACATGATGTAACTAACATATATATAAGTATATACCCATCTTCCTCATATTATTATGTTTAAAGAGATTTCTAAGTAGAAGTTTGAGTGAGAATAGCTCATCAGCTAGCAGATTTATTAGTAATTATAGCTGGAGGCTATTGGTGGACAACATGCCTCTAATTCCTCCAGTTAAATTGTATATAATTATTATGATTATTATCTCTATGGTATCATTATTATTATATGTTATTATCTCTAATTATTCCGGTGGCAGACTCCAGGTTCCATAGAGGAGGAGAACACATTCTAAAAGTGTCGGGATGTTGAATGAGCTCAACACACCTCATGCTCCAGACCCCCCAGCAGCATTCCTCCTGATATTAACACACAGCTTGTATCAGAAGCCACAGCCTGTTCATCCTGCTAAACGATATATAACAATGACCGCTATCTGCTCCTCCCCGCAGATCATATTCATGGTGGGTCGAGGTTACTTGTCTCCCGACCTCAGCAAGGTGCGCAGCAACTGTCCGAAAGCCATGAAGAGACTGATGGCTGACTGCCTGAAGAAGAAGAGAGAGGAGCGACCCCTCTTCCCTCAGGTGACACAAATATATTTTTAGGGACCAGGTGTGGTCTAAAAAAAAAAAATCTTTCCTGACTTTTATTTGATCATATTTAAGTGATCTGCTGCTGTTTTCATTTGCTGTTGATGCAAATTAAAACACTTCAAAAAAATCAACAAAATTCATGGTTTAGTTTGATTTCACTACAGCAGAGGAAAGCTAGAAAATATTTGCTCTTTTATTTTGAAAAACGTGATCATTTTTACAGTGGTCCGTTGGCCGTTAGCCAGCAGATGGCCTCTGTTTACTGGTTGAAAGTTGAAGCAGTGACTCAAACACACTGCACGTTTGTCTTTCTTTTGTTTGGTTGTGTTTTGCTGTGAATGGTGATGATTCTGAATCTGTTTGATGACGCTTTGGCTGCGTTTGTTCGGTTGTTGTTTTTTTTTTTTTTTCCAGATCTTGGCGTCCATCGAGCTGCTGGCTCGCTCATTACCCAAAATCCACCGCAGCGCCTCAGAGCCTTCGTTAAACCGAGCCGGCTTTCAGACGGAGGACTTCAGCTTGTACGCCTGCGCCTCACCCAAAACCCCCATCCAGGCTGGAGGCTATGGTGAGCTCAACAACACATACACACCAATCTGTCTTAACAGCATTTGTGAGGGCATCTCTTTGATTCACTATATCAAAGAAGCAACCTGATTGCAAACAAGTCCACTGAGGGAGGAAGGACCAGCAGCACTGAAGGTGTAAAACTCACTCAGTGGTGGTGTTGTATATGATTGCATTATTACTACTTGAATTATTAAAAAGTTTTGCTTCCCATGTATGTAAAATGTTGGTTTCTCTTTAAGTCATTTCATTAACTGGTAGATGGCTCTATAAGCTTCACTCATATGGTGCTTTTCTAGTCTACTGACCACTCAAAGCACTTTACAACTCATGGCAGCATTCACCAGTTCACACACACATCCACACACTGATGGCAGAGGCTGCCATGCAAAGTGCCAACCTGCTCATCAGGAGAGATGCAGTGCTTTTAATCCAAAGTGCTTTACAGTGTTTCTAATGCTCGCTCCCCCATTCTCACACACACACACACTCACACACTGCTGGTGCAGCCATTGGGTTCAGTATCTTGCCCTAAGAACGCTTGAACATGTGGACTGGAGAAGCTGGGGATCGAACCACCCCTCTTCTGATTGGTGGATGACCCGCTCTAGCTCCTGAGCCACCACAGCCGCCCATCAATTAAAGAGTAGTAAGAATATTTCTGTTTAAAATTAATTCATTTAAAAACAGCATTCTATCTGACAGAAAATAGTGATAGGATGGATGAATCAGCAAAATATGATGCAGATATTAAACACAAAGATTATAGCTGCATTATTATTAAAACATGCACGCTTCTCTCCAGCCCTGTGATGGCTGTTACTGTTGTAGCTGCTGCAGGTGGTGCTGCAGTGCTATCCTGACTTCCTTCCTTTCTCCACTGCAGCACAACTCAACTGTTTCAGTAATAGTTATGACCAATGAGCCATTCTTGGATGTTTTACATTTTTCAAAATAAAATCTAATTTTCTTCCTTTTCTTTTTTTTTTTTCCCCCCCTTGCTGTACTGAAGCGTGAATTTTGTGTAGTGTTACACCCGTAAGAAGCACACATCTCAATATCCGTGCATGAGGAGATGCAGAATGTTGTCAGTAATGTCAGTCCATAGAGGTGGAGAGATAGCTGTACTGTGAAGATGCAATTGATTTCTTCTTAAATCTTATTTTGCCTGAGATGAGACACTCATTTCCACTTTCTGCCTTCATTTGAATTGGTTGAACTAAAGTGTGACGGAAAAAGATGCCAACAGTTAAACCTGATACTTGAAATGATGACATAACATTCTAATTTTCTGCTTATCTCTCTTTTTATTTTTCAGGGGAGTTTTCAGCATTTAAGTAAGTGCTGACGATCCCACCAGTCCATCCCTCGTCACTTCTCAAAAAGTCTTGTGTCCCTGCGGTGGATTCATTCATTACTGAAAAAAAAAACCTGAAAAAAATAGTCTCAAAGAATGTGCTGTTTTCTTCCTCTGTCAACCTGAAGAAGGCAGCCTCTCTGGAGTCCTTCCAGCAAAAAAAGCTGTCCAGCAGGCAAACAGCCACAGCGACAGACAAAACAGAATTAGGAAAAAAAAAAAAAAAAAACACAAACAAAAAAAAAAAAAAAGAAACTTGAATAACACAAAAAGGAAAAGGAGGAAAAAAAAAAAAAAAAAAAACCAAGACAGGAAGTTATCCATACCAAAACGGTTTTTTGAGGAAGAAACGGAAAACTCCACGGATCGACCTGCCTGCTGGAGGGGAAGATGAAGGCAAAAAAAAAAAAAAAAGACGTCAGGAGAAGTCGAGGTTTTTTTTGGGAGATACTCGTCCCGTCCTTTTTCCTGCTCGGGTGAGGAGGGAGGGAGGGCCGGTCTGTCAGCCGGGCCGCTTCAACCGCGCTTTGAGCGATGGGCAGGACGGGGGGGAGAGGGGGGGGGGGGGGGCTGTGGAGGAAGGAGGAAGCGGCCTGGTTTGGTTGAGATGGAAGGCCAGGTGTTAGCCCGTTCCTGAGATGAGCCGGAGGTCACTCAGCAGGAATTAACCCCCCGAAGGAAGACGACTTGAAAGATAGATCTATTTTTATTTTTTCATTAGTTTCTCGTGTTGCAGATTTTTAGCTAGCAGTCGCTAGGAAGCTTTTTTTTTTTTTGTCCTTTTTTGTTTCTTTTGAAGAGATGGTAGCTATTTTAGATGAAAGCTTTCCTCCCTGCCATGCAGCACAGGCCTTTTGCTTTTTTTTTTTTTTTTTTTTGGGCTTAATGCTGACCAAGTTCTACAAAATACTGTGTTTTGCCTTCTTGTTTGCCTCTAACCAATTAGAAACAAGTGATAAAACTGCTCTTGTATCTACTGAGAGTTTTTTGCTGCTTTTTGAAAGGATTTCTAAACCTTCATGTGAAAGTAGAAGAGGTTGTCTGGTCCGACGACGGGAGCTGTTCTTTCGTGGGAGGAAAAATGAAGACATGAGACGCATGTTGATCGGTGAGCTTCAGAGGCGTCGGTAGGCGTGAAAGATTTTGCTCCCGAGCTGCGTCACCTTCAGGATCTCGCATTGGCGCGGAAGCAGCAGGAAGCAGTTCTTTCCGTAGGTTTCCAGTAGAAAAGTCCAGAGCCTGTCACTCGGTCTGCCGAACACAGGAGCTGTTCTCAGAGAGGGGAAAAAAACTCTGATGTGTTTGGCGACGGAAGCGACACGAGAGCGGTTTCTTTTTGTGTTTGAAGAGCCTGGTCTAAGTGGAGCTGCTGCTCAGGCTTTACACTGAGCTCCAGTGTAAAGTCATGTACACAGTACTTGTTGCTTTTTTCTAAGCTTCCAAGTTGTTACACAGCATCATTGCGACTAAGTTGTTCCTTTTGCTTCTCACATTTTTCCAAAAACAAACAAAAAAAAAAAAAGAAACCTAACCTCATATTTTTGTGAAACCAAGTGCATGTTGTCATATTCCTTTTTTTTTTTTTTTTTTTGATAATGTGGCTTTAATATTGCACTCGGCTTAAAACGGGGACCTTACTTGTTACAGCTGCTGACTGATGCGCTGCAGCGTTACCTGCTGAAAGGACCGCTGATCCTCTGGAGAAGTTCTGTTAGTCTTTGGAGAAAAAAAAAAAAAAAAAAAGTCTGAAAATGTTCTTTTCAATCTCACCTTTTTACTTTCTCTACACATTGCCACCTGTACTTTCTCATTCCAGCGTGTGTTAAGGGTCGTAGGTGTTAGTTACAGGTTCGTTTGATTTTTGTTATCGTCGTCATTTGCCTTTTTTTTCTGTACAGGCAGGCCTGCAGATATTTACTTATTTATGTGATTTTTTTTGTTTTATTTGAAGCTATCAGTCTTTTTCTTTTGACGCTTGTTTAGTCTTTAGTGACTCGTGTACTTGCACTTTTTGTAGAGATGGATTGAAGCAAATGAGTGACTTGCCTTTTTCTTTTTTTTTTTCTTTTTAATTGAAGAATACATCGTGACATACAGAGCTGATGACCCAAAATTCAATTTCCAGTGTCATCTGCAGGGACTGAACTGTGAATACTGTTGCTGGGAAGGCTCAGTAGTCAGCTAAGGACCCTCCAGTAGTGTGTAACCATACCTACGGTGATGAGAGCTGGAGCGAATGAGACTGCTGGCTTGATAAATGGATGTTGTGGAGGTGGAGCGCACGGTCGAATCGTTGACATTCGTTGAGGATCGTGTACGTCTTGCTGTCATGAACTAACCCTCAGCCATCTCCTCACATGGCAACGTTATTACACACTTTGTCCACCAACCTTTTTATGGAACAGTGCAATGTGTTAGGAAGTACACCAGTTTGTCATCTTACCCGCAGTCAGGTGAGAACATCAGTCACATGTTTGTGTGTCCAGGACTGAGATGGGGTTGCAACGTATTTAATCTAGCTTTGCACGAAGACTGGAAGCAGGGGGGGGGAAGTGCTAGCTCTCAACAAGGATCACCATCACCTGTAATTTAGACGTTTCTGTCACTGAGCAGCTCATAAAATGTGTTTAAAAGAAGCATGTTGAGAATACAAACTGGTAGAAAATCATCTGAGGTGAGAAAAAACCAGGTCAGGCTGGTACAAAGGTCAACACCTCAGCTGCAAGTGATGGGGGAGATGGTGATCTCCTGTAATCCTGATCTGTCAAGTGAAAAAGAAGAATCTCTGGACTGGATGCACAAAGATGACGTTGATATTAATCTCACATTACTCAGGGTAAGACATCAGACAAGAGTGTTTTCTATAATTCATCACATGGTAAATGATGAATTATAACCAAACCCAAAATCTGTGTGAAGCGTGATCTCTACTGGTGGAAGCAAGTACTTAACGTCCATCTGCTTGGCCCGGTCCCAGATGATGTCACTGCTGTAGAGTGCGTGTTCACTTCATTTGACCCTGGCTGCCATGGTGGGGCGCAAAGCCTTTCAAAGGTTAATTCCAGATTTATTACAACATTCATATCCGTGATAACGGCATTCACCCACCAAGTTAATACCTAGGATTTGGGAAGGCAGTAGAGGCTGTCACTTTTTATTTGAAGGTTGAACTAGTGTCCCAATGTGGTGGGGAAAAAAATACAATTCTGAGGTGAAATAATCAGTTTGAATGTGAAATTGACAGTGTGTGGGCGCAGTAGGTCATGCCTTGTGTTCTACCAGCTCAGAAAATGGACTGTCCATCTGGCTATTGCATGTCCTGTTGCGCTAATCGGTATTTAGGCTATTGTTCTCTTTGCTAATGCAAAAATGGACAACGCTAGCAAGCTGATAATCATTACACCACACGAGTAAAACTTATTTAGAAGGAAAGACAAAGGTGAATGATAAATTATTTCCAGACTGTCATCTCAGTTCATAGAAGAACCCCACTGAACACCACCTGCCCCAACAGCAGACAGACAAAGTTAGCATCTAGCTGGTGAACATAGCGGTGCATTTAGCTGCTAAAGAGCCAGGTCGTTTTCTCAGATTTCCAAACCAGAGCTAAAAGGAGAGTGAATATTTAATGATTCATCTGGAGACAAGAGTGATAGATATGGCCTGAAATGAATGCTAACATTGCTGTGTGTTCACTGGATGTGTAAATAGAGGATTAGCTAACAAGTTAGCCGTGATAACTTGATGGTGGAGGTTGTGTTTTCAGCTTGTTGTGGACTTCTTCTGCCCCCAAGTGGGTTTAAAAAAAAAAACGCTGGTGTCAACTGACACTAAAGACCAGCTAATAGCAGACAGCCAGTCCGGTATGTGGGCTTCACCAGTAGATTTTAAAGGAGAGAGAGCTCCACAGGTTTTGGTTTGCAGTTTGCACTACTCTGTTATCTATCCATTACTTACATGTGACTCCCCCCACAATATGCCGATAATGGTTAGACTGATATACAGAGACCATGTAGGGCTTTTTATTAAATCTAACATATCGTCCAGTGGTGTAACACCTCTGATATGACGGAGGTTCCTCTCTGTCCACAACTTCCCAAAACGTGGGGAAACTTGAGCTAACATGTTTTTGATGCTAGAAGATGAGAATTACTCAAGGATTGTCTGGGTTGTGAAGGAGACGTTGAGTCACTTGATGTGAGAGAGATGATTGTCAGGTATTTATTTGTCATGACTTTGTACATTTTTTGAAGATAATGAAGAAACTTTATCATCAGTACACTATACCGGGCCGATAATGTAGGTACCTACAGATGAGGACTGGGGCCATGTGGGAAAGTGGATTCAGACAAGTGGTGTCAGAATTCTGAAACATTTTTAGACATTTTAAGAATTCAGACATACTAAGAGTCCTTTCATGAAGTCGAACTTTGTTAGAATATTTTTTTGTTATTCTGATATGATCGGCTTTAATTGTGAAAATGAAGAGTTGTGTTTTCTAGTAGACAAAGACATGAAATGTGAGGAGAGTGAGAAGAGGAGTGACAGGCGGGCACTTCTGTTTACACCTGGAATCTTGAAATTCAGGAAGTAAGATCAGAATTTTTTTTTTTTTTTTTTTTTTTTTTAAATTCATACTTGAGACAAAAGTGTGAAAGGTGGGCATTATTCTGAGGGGCTGCCAGTCTGTCAAAGGGTTAACACACACACACACACACAGATAGGTAGACAGACAGACATTCACATAAATGGGCAGTGTTTCCCATCCACTGAACCTGCTTGTCTCTGGACAGTAAAAGAATATGGAAAGTCTATACAGAAAGAGCACACTAAAGCTGACTCACAATAATTCACATTTTTTTAGATTAAAGGGTCAGTCCACATAAATTACAAAAAAAAAACAACAACATTTGTTCCCTCCAGCGGGATCTATTCAGGCAGATAGTTTTTGTTTCACATGTCTAGATTTGAAGGCCTCCAGCCCAAAACAGCAAAGGTGAATTTAGTCTGTGCTGCTCAGTGCATTGAATTTATTAGTCTGGATAATCTGCAGACTTCACATTGAACATTTATAACTGGAACTACTTTCCATCAAGGAAAGCTTCCCTATGAGAAGTGTGTGATCAATGTTCTGTTGTTTATCTGTACTAAGGCCACGCAGCCAGTAGGACTAAGCTAATTTACCACCATAGTGAATCCCTTAGTGACTGAAATGTACTGTATTTGAGTTTGTATTAAATATATAGTTTTAATCTCATATACTAAAACTTACAACTCCGACAAATAAGAGTATTGAACCAGATGATTAATCAACTGTCGAGGCCAAAGTCCAGAATCTTTAACTGGTTATTCTGTATTTAATCCAGACAAACATATCAAAGATAAGACACAACATATCTAAAATAAGAGAGAAAGGTGGACGTTTATCCTGATATAGATTGTAGAGTATATTGTTCATGTCATATTGAAACATAAAACTTAAAGCCTCTGTTGTACTGGGCTGGAGGCAGAACTCTCAGAGACAGATGTCAAAATCTGGACAAATGAAACCCAAAACTATCTGCATGATAGATCCCACTTTGTTTGGAAGCTGCAGATGACTTAAAAAAAAAGTCCCTTTACTTGCTTGTTTTGGTGCTTTTGACCTTGACACACTGCTGTTGTCAAGTCAAAGAATGAAAGAGCTTCTCAGAATCACAGATGTGTGAGAACTGAGCAGCTGGCTGGTTTAAGAGCTGTGTGATCCGGTCAGAAGCTCCACAACATTTAAGTTTTTTTTTTTTTCTGTCAGCTGCTGCTGTTCCATAGGCGCAGAGTGAAGTGTCAGCATCACTAGATGCAGCACGTGTCCTCAGTCCTCCTCCACACATCGTCAGTATCGGCCTTCACAAGCCTGTTTGCAGAGAGTTGGCAGCTGTAGGGCTGTTCTGGGATCAGCTGTTCACATGGTTCACATGACGGGACCTGAGGAAGTAAACAGTAATGTCTTTCAGAGTGCTGTGTTTCTTTTCCTTGGAGATCTTTCATTTTCTATGAGAGTGTTATCACACATGTAATATCTCCTGAAACGTCATTGACTCTGCAGGAGGAAACCTTGACCTCCATCACTGAGGGTCTCCTCTCCTCCGCCCACCTCTGATCTCACCTCCACTCTTCCTCTTCCTCTTCCTCTTCCTCTTCCTCTTCCTCTAAGACTTGGTGTTTGGTTTTCTGTACTTTTCATTGTCCTTCTTTTTCTTCTGGAACATTCCCTCCCTCTCCTCCTTGCCTGCACCTTAAACCCAACAATTCCTTTCAACTGAGAACTATCATGAAAAACTTTATGGAGATTTGTTGTTTTTTTTGTTTGTTTGTTTGTTTATTTGTTTGTTTGTTTTTCCACCTGTAAATAGTTGTACAAAGGAAATACTGTCAGTTTGCTAGGAGGCATGGAGACTACAAATGTAACAAATTATAAAATGTTCAAAATAAAAGAGACAAAGATTAAAAGACATTTTGATAGGCAGACCTCTGAGAAAAAACGGTTGAGTGTAAAAATATTTAAGGCTGTATCATAAGGAGAAAGAGCTTAATGTATTTGTTGTGAATATGAAAAACTGATATATTAAAGAAGTGCATGAAAACTGTAGCTTGGTTTTTTGTGTCATTTGTCTGGTGATGTGATGTTCCACTAACTCGGGCGTGCTTTTCTTCCACATGGTGGCAGCATCCACCACTAGAAACATCTGCTGCTTTAATATGCTGCTGTAGCACACACAGTGAAACCATACAGTCAAATCAGAGATATGAAGGTCTTCTATGATTATCTGTTTGATGACACAGCTGCCAAAATAGCTCCAAAGGAATGATTACAACAAGAAAAACAGCTTTAATGTTCACTTGGACTCCTGACTGTTGTTTTAAGGCAACAATTGTGAACCCATCCTTAAATCTAGTTCAGATACAGAGTTCATTTAATGAAAATTTGAAATGTGTCTACAGGTGAGCAAGCAATCCAAAATATATTAAGAATATAACTTAAACACCTGCCTCAGAACTTTGTATTAAAGAACACGCTTCTTTTTCAGGAGACCTCTTAGTAAAGTGGGATATTATGGACCCACTTTGGGAAACTACAAGACTACACACACACATACACACACATATATATATAAGATTTAAGGGCATTAAATAGCATCAATCAAAGCATTCATCTCTGGTATCTTGTTGAAAGTTAATCTGGTTGTGTTTTTCTCGTTGTATTTTGTCGTGCTATGGACCTCCCATAATGAAGTCTGAATTGAATTATCTTAACCCAAGTACTGAATGGAAGGGCAAGTGAATTTGAAGTGGAGAAGTGACATCCACAGGTTCACCACCAGCAGGACAACACGTTTGATTGTGCAGAAACCTGAGAACATAAGCTTTTCACTTCCTTCATTATCTTTCTGTTTGAGAAATGACTGCTGATTTAATGTGTGAAGGCAGTTCTCCACTGGTGCTGCAGGAGTCACCAAGGAGCTGCACTTCATCTTTCCATTATTGAAATGCACACACATACACACATACACACATCAGCACACAAAGACATGCTCACATATCAGATGACTTGATACTTGACTTGCAACTGAAAATACGAGCCAGGAGAAATTAATTTAATGTCAAGTCAAATTCATTCACCTGTATTAAATACTTGTCTAACACAAGTAATACTTTCAAAAGTGTGTAAGTGAGTTCTGTGGGTTTTTTCTTACACACACACACACACACACACACACAAGAAGCCAGTTTGACTATAATAATCATGTGCCTCAGCAGATAAGGCTGTTGTTGATAAGGCCAGAGCACACAGGATATCAGCCTGTGTTCTGTATGTGGATAGATGGAAGTGTAACATGTTTGTCTATATAAAAGTGTGGAGCATCACACCATGACCTGACTCTATCTCTTATTTTACAGCAGTGTTCAGACTGTCTCCACCTCTGAAATATGATAATGCACACCGTTAAACATATTTACAACCCTTCATAAAAACCACAGACGCTGCCTGTCTCTCATATCATATTTGCCATTTATCACCACGGTTACAATATGGATATCTTTATTTATATGACAGTATGTAATAGCTATAAGATCCTAATCCTCCCACACACAGTGCAGCAGTGTGAGACATCTATCAGGGAAATGTGGGAGGGGAGAAGGGGAGGGGGGGGGCTGAATGAATCCTCTCCCCTCACTCATCTACAGTGGTGTGCCCTTGTACAAAGTAGTGAAACCCCAGCTGCTCCAGTGGAGCTGCTCAGAGGTCCTCAGTACAAGGCTGTGGAGGATTAGGCCAGTTCACTCTCACTGTGTCGGACAATATGAATGTGAAGTAGGACAATGATTGAAAAGAGCAGTGATCCCACAAAAATAATGGTTCAAACAATACCACGCTGAGTTCAGGCTTCCGACTTGCAGCTTCCAATTCAGACGTTAAAGGGAGATGATGTTAAGCAACTGAATCTTGCACCACTTATAGTTGTCAAAAACTGTCAGACGTCGTATTTAACGTTGTCAGACTTGTGAGAAAGGATGATTTCCCCACTTTCTTTTCATCACACCACATGCTGTATGCACACAACAAGCTTATCTCAGGAGCCCAAATGAACATTGAAACATGTTTTTTCTCGCTGTAATCATCCCTCCTGTTCATACTGACCATTAGAAGATCCCTTCATAATGACCTTACAATGGAAGTGATGGAGGACTAAATCCACAGTCCTCCTTCTGTGTACAAATGTATTTAAAAGTTTATGTGAAGCTTCTCCTCAGCTTCTTAAAATAGTATACTTCATAATGTTTCTCTGACTTTGTAATAAATGAAATATCTCAGTCATCATCTCTTACGCACAGCGGGACCAGACATACATGTTTTGCCTTGTGCTGCTGCAGCCTTTATGTGAGTCTATCAGAATGTAATATTTTGGTAACCCTTTCAACATGTAACAAATGTGTCAGGTATGAACTATTAAGACCTGACTTTTAGGTAAAAGTGACCAGAGTGTGTATTCAGACCCACAGATTGATCTAAAGGAGTGCGTGTCTGAAAGCCATACACCATTTCTTCTTAACTTCTTTGTTTTTTATAACTGATTCCTACAAAGACATCTCGTCAGGACTGTCCCTCTGCCTTGAGTCAAGTTGTGTGTTCTCCACATCATGGCTCTCTGCTTTCCTCCTATCTCTCCTGTCTTCATTTCCTGCAGCAAACTCCACATCTCTGACCAACTCTCCCTCTTGTTTCTCTACCTTCTCTTTATGCACCAATGTCTCCCCGTCCTTCATCACATATTCCATCCACAGTGCATGCGTTGCTGCTTGGGCCCTCAGGCGTTGCCTCTCCTGAGTGATTTATTGTCTTTACAGGCTTCTTTGAATGCTCCCAGATCTTCCATCTGCCTCCCCTCCTCGCTCCTGACAAGAGAGAGGAGGAAACTTCCACCACTGAGACATCATTGGACCAATCATGGGCCTCACATCCACACATCACTGTATAGTTCGCTGGACTGGAGGAGGATTGATGTGCTCTGACAGCAGTAATCAGAGTTTGACAGACTGTCAGGGTGTCTGTACAAAAGTGCAATGTAGAAAACAGCTTAAACGCTCATATTCTCCTTTTACAACTGTATCTGTGTGTCCAGCGCAGGTCTAGGACATGTTTAGCTTGGCAAAACACAAAAACTCAAAGCAGAGGGAAAGTTATCCTGTATCAAAAGTGACAAAGATAATAAATTGATGTATCCAAAGAAATACACAACTAAATAACAAACCAAAAGCAGCATTCAACCCTACAACACCAAATATTTAGTCGAAATTGAGTTAAGATTAGAATCTGCATTTCTTTTACCATATAAAACAAATTGTGTTATAAAATGCAACAAGAAAGTTGAACCTGGTTAAACTTTTGCTGCGACACAACATGACATCATACCATAATACCGCTGTAATGTTGTGGCGGCAGTGAAGGGGTGCAATCACGTGAGCAGTCCAGATACAGTCCCTCTGTAGAGTATGGTTACCGTGCACAGCAAGCAGACATGACGGGAACAGCGGAACACCGTGAAACTCTTGGGGAATGAGTCACAGCACTCTGTTAAATGTCCTGCTGGGCCTGTACAGTATACTTACATGTTACACAGTCTTAATTTCATAATGGACATCTGTGTTATGATGAACAAACCATCCAGCAACACAGTTTAGACTCATCTAACAGACACACTTTTAATAATAGTAATCGTCTGTATCAGGTTCATCAATGATGACAACTGATTTGAAGTCCATAGTTTTTGAACACTTAGAGTCATCATTGTTTTATGAGACTCAGTAGTGGCATTTCATTGATAGGACTGATCTGAAATGTACAAGGTGTCCTTAACCTCTCAGTTTTCAGCGCAAACTGAATGTGTTTGTCTATGTGTTCAAATAGAAGCTAAAAGCTGACACAAAGACCTTTCCCCAAAACTCAAACCAGATAAATTACAGAAAAAAATAATTTTGAAAAAAAAAAATTGAATTTCTTCATTTTGGCAATGAGATGTAAATGAGTTTGACAAGTCAGCTGATTATGGTCAGCATGTTGAGCAGCATGTAGTGGTCCACTATTTGAACTGGAAAGCCTCATTGAGTAGTTTCATTCCTCACCGTGTTACACTGATGCTCTGAAGGACTGAGGATGAAACCAGTTCAGTCGTATGTAATGACACATTAATCAACATATCTGTCCTGCAGCCTTCAGATGCTGCAGGGATTTAATGAACTGAAGAAGATTTTCATACAGTATAAAGCAGCTGTGGACAGCAAATAAATCGTCAATACTAAATACTGTACTTACTGGAAACACTGAGTGCAGCACACTTAGGCTAGTGAAGGAACATTAAACTTAGCAAACTATTGCATGACAGCATACTGTGAGGGTGTTCTTAACCACAAAGACATTAGAACCACATGAGAAAAATCCATACAACTCCTTCAAATGACAATTAAGTTACTAGTGCAAACGAAGTTAATAAATTAAATCACAATTCACACAGGTAGTATAAACAACATGGTAAAAACAAAATATTTTAAATAAAATTATTTGTAAACGTTTAGTACAGATATCAATATAAAGTAATATAGCAGAAACTGAGAAATATAGAAGTTAAATCACAAGCAGTATAAACAAGTAGCTTGGTAAAAAGAAAACATTACATTCTGCAGTGCCACCACCACCCTTGGAAACTTTGGCTTTGCAGATATTGTGCGTGTCTGTAGAACTTGTTGGTGTAGCAGGTGTGAAATACCTCCAAACAGCAAACACTTTGTTGTTAGCTCCATCCTTCCTTCCTTTGGGCAAATTGTGCATTTCTACCAGTGTGCTGCTGATGCATGATGTATACACACATAGACATAAACATAGAATTGAACTGAATAGATTGGCCCCACTGTCACCATTCCCCGATCCAGCTTTTTGAGTCAGTATCAGACTGATTTCCAGTATCAGTATCGGGTCGGTGCAACTCTAATTCTAATCTCTTCTAATTAGCATTAATACAATGAGGCTTTGCAGGTATTTAAACCTATGTATTACACAAACTGAAATTTGGACCTGATATGGCACTAGAGGAACGTTGTTACCATTCACAGGTATCCATCTAATAGTAGTCAAGACATTTCATTCACCAGTGGATCTCCCACTGTGTTGGAGAAACTTCAGCTCTTCTACATGTTAATACAAATATTCCCAGAGCACAGCTCAATAAGCTCACACCTTGTATGGGAGTTCTTTGTCATAAAGTGATGCAACTTATTGGAAATACTTCTTTCTTAACCATCACTCAGTTTTCACTTCAGTTCAATTTTATTTATATCATAGCACCAAATCACAACACAAAGTCACCACAGGGCACTTTTACATGGAGCAGGTCTAGACCATACTCTTTAATTAACAAAGAGAGAGACCCAACAGTTCCCCCCATGAACAAGCACTTGGCGACAGCAGTAAGGAAAAACTCCCCTTTAACGGGAAGAAACCTAAGGCAGAACCCGGCTCTAAGTGGGCGGCCATCTGCCTTGACCGGTTGGGTTTAGAGAGAAAGAAAGAGAGAGAAAGGGGGAAGAGGAGAAGAGGAGCTCAGTGCATCATGGGAAGTCCCCCGGCAGTCTAGGCCTATAGCAGCATAACTAAGAGCTGATCCAAGGCGAGCCTGGTCAGACCTAACTATAAGCTTTAAAGGACAGTTTTAAGCCTACTCTTAAACATAGAGAGGGTGTCTGCCCCTCAGACTGAATCTGGGAAATGGGTACTAGGGTTCCTGAGTTTGTGGATAAATCGATGCTGAGGGCAGAGACTGTTGAATTTTATCTTTAATTGTCAGAATTTTATCATTCAAGAAGCTCATGAAGTCAATACTACCGAGAGCCAGTTTCCATTCAGTTAAATGTCATTTGATATTTAGATGCAAGAAAGAACAAATAAAAGTAAAGGAGAAGCTAAAGTTTGATTTTTTTTTACATTCCAAACATTGTTAGTAAAGAAAAGTCAGTTGGATGGTTGTACTTGTAGTCTTGCACATGTGTTAATACATATACATACAAATACAGTACTGATTTGCGAAACTCACTTGTTTAAAAAACATTCTGTTACAACCTTGTGGATTGGTCAACTGCAACATAAAACTGTTTGGGTTAGGTTAAAAGAACAGAGGTGGAGTCAGGGTGTGGTTAGCCTAACTTAGCATAAAGACGGGAAGCTAAGGGAAACAGCTAGCCTGGCGCTCCGCAAAGCAAAAATATACTCCTATCTAAACCTCTAAAGCTCACTAATTAATATGATGTATCTGGTCTGTATGCTTGTGTTTACTGAAACTGTTTTGTAATTAAAAAATTAAACCTCATTCAGTGAAACAAGATCATATCTGCCCAAAACACAATGCTAGCCTATTAGTTTATAAATACTGAATACTCAATTTCAAATTGCTGTCACTGAAACTCAAGATTTACAGGAGATTAAATTATTAAGATATATACATGAAAAACAAATATGCCTTTCAGATCAACTAAATGTGTGTGTGGCTACTTTTTAGTTTGTGGAAGTGGAACATGCAGTACAACTAAGCATGATGTAACATTTGCACCCATTCTCCTCTATCCATGCATAAAGTCACGTTTGCCTATGATGCAACATTTTTCACCTACATACTGTTGCAGTTGGTGTAACAGAAGTGGACACTCTCCTCTGTAATTACGTTGTCCACACATGGTGCCAACACAAAAAGCATGCACATATGAAAACTGATGAGGCTATTTATTTCAATGTTATCTCCGTTAGCAAGAGGCTCATCCTGTCAGGAGTGAATGTTAATGCTCCTCTAACTGCCCAGAAATGGCCTGGCGAAAGCACTGATGTCAGGCAGAGTGTGGGGGGTGAGGGGTGGGCGGAGGGTGAACACTGGCTATCTACTTCCTCCTCTTCATTTCGTAATTACTCTAACAGCAAATGATACTGACATTATTGTTGGATTAACAATCCTTCAACAGTTATTTATCCCAGCACTGTGTGCACAGTGCTTTGAGGAAATGCACAGGCATCTTCTTCTTGTGTGCACATACTGCATGTGAGTGTAATATGTGCACATTGTCCTTGTGTGGTCATTTTGTTTTGTGTGGTATTAGTGTCTCAATTCTGAATTTGTAATGTGACATTTTGAATTTTGAGTAAGGATTTTTTTGTGCACAGATTTTGTAGAACAGTTGACCTCAGTTGTGTAGCTGGCAATTGTCAAATAAGGCAACTAGCTTAGTTGACTACTGCTTCTCTAGCAGAAGTTAGCTAGCTACTTGTTAAAATAGCAAACCAATGATGTACAGACTAACTTTTGGAATTTCATAAAGGTTACTAAAACTAGAGACTAAGAGACTGTAGGAAAATTACTGCTTTGGGTGGAATCATATATTTTTTGGAATAAAAAAGAAAGCCATCCTCCCCAGCATTATAAATATTTCCCTTGGACCCTCCCACTGACTCAACAATTACATCTGCAATACCAGTATCTCAAATTTATACATGAGATACATGACAAAATGGCCAGCCACACCATTAAAAAAAAAAAAAAAGAGCTACTAAATAAACTGAATTACTGCACTGGGCCAGCTCTGTGTCTGTTGGATATGAATGCCAAGTGTCCCAGTAAGCCCATGGCAGTGTGACAGTGAGCCAGCATGCCTGAACCAAGTGGCAACTACCACGGTTTGAGGCTGAAGCCAATGCAGCAGGAGTGCCTTAAAGTGCCACTGACAGCAGCTAGAAGTGACTCTCATTCAAAAAGCGTCAACTTCTCTTTTGAAATACTAAGTCATTCATTTGTCTCAATGAGTTTTTATGGTCTCAATAGCTAAATTCAAGCCCTAACTGTGCTGGTGGTCATTTTGTAAATGATTGCTCCATTGATAAAATTTGAAGATGTATAGTAACTTTCATATGTGCTGTGTGTGGGCATTGATTGACAGCTGTGATTGACAGTTGACTCACCTGCTGGTCGTAAAATTGTCACAATATTTCACTAAGTTCAATGTCACTTAATTATGATATATGTGTGCAGCATTGAGTGATCTCAGTAAGCTAGTGTTAGCATGATCTGAGGTAATGGGGCGTGCTTCCAGAGAAGAGAAAAGGCAACACTCCGTGCTCCTTATATGGAAGGTCCTGGTTCCAAATGGAAAAGATGGTGCTGACCATAAACTCCAACTCTGGGATTTAAGCTGGTTCTACTGCAAAACAACAGGTGACATCACACCTCGCTATGTCTTTATATAAAATCTACGGCCAGAACCCTGGAACTGAAACAGTTAAATGGAATTCAGCCATCTTTCATTTTATTCTTTACATCTGTGCTTTCCCGACTGTCACAGGTCAAAATGTCTCCTGTTTCCTTTAGAAGAAACTTATGATTGTTAAAATTACAATACTGCACAGTATAGTTTGGCTTACGGTTGCTGTATGCAACCTGAAATTATTATGATGCAAAAAGGATCCAGTGCATTGCTTTCTTTAATTCTGCCAGCTTGATTGAACCTCTCGTCTTTTCCTAGAACCCCTTAAAATCTGTGATTTCTCCTCTCTGGTATGCCCTGATAGCTATCTACCAGCCCCTCCTTTAATCTATTCACACTGAAGCCTAACATAAACCTTGAACTAATGTGAGAAACTAAATATTAATTTGTGTGCTTAATAGTTAAAGCCAGATAAATTATTTTCTAATAAAGAAAATCTGTTGTCTATTCTGGTGGCTGGAGGCCCCAGGTAGACATTAGGGCCTCAGGTTTTTTTCTGCCTATCTGTTGTCTCTTATTGATAGTGGCAGAGGGGATGTCATGACTGATGTATAGGTTTGTCCTCTTCCTTTAAAGTTTCAGTGAGATTCAATCGGATTCAATTAAGAAGCCAGTCTTGAATGAGGCAAGAGACAAGAGAGCAAGTTAGTGCTAAGGCAAGAACAAGGAAGAGTTTCTCCATCTAACTGTTACATGCATGTGTCACATTAAGAGTCTGTAAATTCAGACTAACCATTAAAGTAAAACACAGTGTTGCATCATTTGCTGCACACCAGTTTATACCAACAGCACGCTTTGTACATGTTGAACAAACAGAAGATTTTGAAGTTAGGATGTGTGATTAAATTGCTGCTTCTCTGGAACGGTGACACACTGGCACTGAACCTGACAGGACAGTGGGTTTACATGGAAAAACTAAACAAGCAGGTGGCAACATGCACTGTTGCCCTTAAAGTTAAACTATGTAACTTTTAAATAAATTTTAAATAAAATAAAACCCACCCACTAAATCCTATTTTTTCTAAAGTGCCAGTAGTAGTAGCAAGTAGCAATACCACAATGAAAAAACACTCTATTACAAGTACTGCATTCAGAATCACACCAAACTAGAAGTACACAAGTACTGGCTTCATAATGTACTTAAAGTATCAAAAGTAAAAGTACGCACTATGTAAAATGGCCCCATTTAGTGTTTTATATATATATAGAATATGTAATTGGAATCTTAACACTGATTCATTGGCATGTACATACAGCATTTTAATGTAGTCAAGGTAGAGCGAAATTTAACAACTTATACTGTTGGGTAGTCTAATCTATAACAATGAACATTTTATAAACTGATGTTATGATCCTTGGTCATGTAGTTGTTTCTGCCCATATATTAACTGCTCTCTCTTTCTCTCCTCCCCTCTTTAGTTTGTGCATTATGTTTGTGTGTGATGAGTTGTGGGAGTAGTGATTTAAACACTAGCTGATGTTGGATATGCTCCTTTCTCTTCTCTCCCACTCCCAACAATGGAGGCCCTCCTGCTAAATCCTAGAGTCGTGTGTTAGTGCAGTGTATTTGAATGGTTTTAGCAGGGTTTGGACTTAAAATACAAGCCAAGTGTGCTAAGCATTTTTCTTACCATCAGATGTGTAGATCATTGTACACTGTAAATATTTAAAACCAAGGTAGCAGTCACAGTCAATAGGAATACAAAGCCCTTTTTCTTTTTGTAAACTGTTTTTCTTCTGTTTTTCAGTTAGGGTTTGGTTAGAGCTTTGTCTTTTGATTTAATTTTTTTTTGTCAGTGAAGTTTAGGGTTGGCGTTAGTTAATTTTTGTTTGTTGTTTTGGGCATTGCTCACCTCTGAAGCATTTGCAAATAAACTGCTACATTGTGAACCTTGATGGTCATTAAGCTGACTATTCTTGGGATTGAATGGGGGCGCTGAGCATGTTGTGTCCAGGTTTCCCCTACACTAAAGACATAAGATTATGGTCTAGAGATTACTTTTGTTTTGATTTGGCACTATATAAATAAAATAAGAATTGAATTGAATTAAATAACATGATTTGGGGGCTCGTCCAGTCTTTCTTTTGTCCATCAGTGCACCGAATAAGTTGGGTTTGTGCTTACCTTTTTGTCTCCGTTTGTCAAGTTGGCAGTTTTTTTCTTTTGTGAAGATGAAAAAAATGGAGTTTCAGTTGGAGGATTTCACCACTGCTCCATCTGAAGACAAACTGGACAGGCGTAGGAGAGCTGACCTTACCTTCATTGCAAATTTCTTTGATGTTCAAGTGCCTTTAAATGCAAAGAAAGATGAGTTAAAAGAACTCCTGCATGAGAAGCTGAGTGAGAGGGGATTGTTTGGTGGGCCAGCTTCTGTAGGTGGAGCTGAGCTGCCCGAGGTAGCTGGTATTCCCACCCCACTCCAAGGTCTCCCAGTGCCGACTGGCATGGCAGCAAAGGAACTTACATTAACTCTGCGCCAAAAGGAGGTGGAGTTGGAGGTGTGAGCCATGCATTTAAGGGTTAGGGCTCTGGAGTTGGAGCAGGAAGCTGCTGCTTGCCAATCCATCAACCACTTTGCTGCCTTTCCCCAGTCCCCAAGCTTGTGACAGCTTCATTGTGAGTTGGCACATTGCACTAGTCCCACCTTTTAGAGAGATAGATTCATATTTCAATGCATTTGAGCGCATTGCAGCTACACTGCACTGGCCAAGGAGTGTGTCTTCTACTCTATGAACATCTTTGTCAATAGAGATTATGATATTGTGAAAGCTGTTGTCCTCTTATGAATTAGTATCTGAAGTCCTAGGCAAAAATTTTGAAAATGTGAAGAGACTGCCACCCAGATATACATATAGATTGCAAAAGATAAAGGTATGCTTTTTGACAACTGGTGCTAAGGTTAGGTAGGTTAAAAGGCTTAAAGGCTAGGTTAAAAGCTTTAATGTGTCTGTCACGGGTTTTTCTTTGTGTCTATGTCCCAATGTCACTGTGAAGCACTTTGTAACTTGTGTTAAAAAAGGTGCTATATAAATAAAGTTTTACTTACTTACTTACTCCTGCCATACTTATCAAGTGTCTGGCGAACCAAACCAGATAACATGGATTGCGTTGGTCTGTAAGTTGTCAGCCTGAAGCTGTCCCGTTGCGCATGTTCAAAGTCTCTGCCATTGTAAAAGTGCTTGTATTTCTACTCACGGGATTTCCTGTAGGGGCCGTTAGTCGAGCTGCTGCTAATGTTTGCCGAGTTTATTTCTCTGATAACTTAAGATCCAGACGTCCACTGACTAAAATCCTTCTTCCAGCTAAAAGATACAGTTAAAAACAACCTGAAAATGTGGCTTAAAACTGATAAAAGTCAATTTATAACAGTTTCTGTGGAACATGCACAACGCCAATGTATTATCTTGTATGTGTGTAAGTTACTCTTTGGTAGACGCCATTGTAGCAGACAAACACAGTGCCACCACGTGCATCTCGTGCCTGTTTACTCTTTGTTAGAGGAGGTATGATGCCATTAACATGACTAAATGAAATGGTCTGTTACTTTGATTAAAACGACAGATTTCTCTGGGTTCGAAAATAGTTGGAAACATTTGGGAAAATGTAAGTACACAACTCAACTAAATATATAACATAGGTCTAGTTGTAGACATTTTATTGTGGAATAATTACAGATTATACCTTTTAAATTAAAGCTAATTTTAACTTTGTCATATATCAGGGATATAGACATGACAAAGAACATTTTTATTCCATATTACTAGTATTTATATGTTATTGATATGATAGTTATATATGGGGTTTAATATTGAGTTCAGGACACAATGTTTTTCAATGTACTGGTGAAGAAGGAAATCATAAGTACAAAATGTAAAAACATATTTAGAGCTGTATCAGCCATTTGAGTAAATACATCTTTTTCCCCTTTACTAGTACAGTACATTTTCAAATTCCAGGCTTCTTCACTAAAATATAAGGTACATACAAGTACAGAAAAGGGCCATACCTACACACGCACACAATTAAATGCAAATATTTTAGCCTCATAACTTAATCCTGAACCCAAGTCTTGTAGTCTGAAACTGAGTTTAACTGAAAGAGTCTGAGTTTGTCCCAGGACCTTAGAAGCCTGATTATCTCTCTTCTCTACCTTTCATTCAGGGGAAGCTGCTGTTTTAAAACCAGTACTTACACAAGTTTTTGTCTCCTAAATTTTAACACTGATCCTGCTGCACTGCCCTACAGAGAGGGAGAGACTGTGAAGATAAGGAACGACAGAGGCTCCCACAATGACAAAGAATGTTTAGTGTCTCTCAAAATACATGACATGCATTCAGAAAAACATGCCCCCTGTATCCTTGAAGCATGTGCAGTCCCTGAGTGATATGCCTCTTATAAAAGCTTGGTTATATCATTTAACAGTTTATAGATCATTTATACATCAGCTCCCTCCTCACCTCACACAGGGCTATTAAGTCATCGTCTATCTATGAAGTGATGATGGCTACTAAAGACTAATAAATGCTACAATAGTGTGATTACTGCAATCATGATGGGAAGTGACAGAGAAAATGGTTTCTGTTTGTTTGATAGGATATGCCTGATGCTATAAAGGAACAAATTTATCGAACCATTTTGCAGATTTCTGAAGACCCACAGCACTGTGCTGCAGCTGGTTTACTGTAAGGCTATAAAGGCATTATCTCCAATGCCCTCTGCTCCTGCAAACAGCTTGTCAAGTTGCCTTGTTAGGAGACTGACTGTTTTAAATGGCAGCCTAAAAAAGAAGACAAAATAATATGGCACTATCAGCTCTCTGCAGCTTTACAACAAACACTTTTCCCAAGTTTTCAGTGATTTCATAATTCCTGGTTGCACATAACTAGATATGTTCAGCTTATCTTGCATTCACATATTTCACTCAAAATATGCACACAGTCACTGGCAAACAATAATCTACAAGAGGACAAGTTTTCAGGGAAGTGAGCTGAGCTAGATGCTTGGTCCACTCTATTACTAACCACCTATTTCAGCTGTGAGGTTGTGAGGTTTCCATGGTTGTACAGTAAGACATTCTGCACAAGTGGACAGTATTTTCAACAAAAATGTCAACAAGCAAAACATTGTGAGGTCCACTGCTAACCACATTACAATTGTACTAGGTGGTTGGGATGAACATATGGTTCAACAAAATGTTTGAACTGAATTGAAAAAATGTTAGCAAGTAGTTGCCTGTTTAAACTACCAGCAGACACAGAGCATCATTACCATCCATTAGTAGTTGTGTTTGTGTCCACATGATGAATGGATGTCCAATATCCACTCTCCTTTTAACTCTGCTTTGGTCTCCACCAGATCCTGCTGTTTGGTAGTGAGTAGGTAGTAGTTGATAAACCAACTGTACAGGCAGCCTGCTGCTGCCAGATATGAGGTCGATGAGAACCATTAGACTGAATTAAAACAGTAAATTTTAAAGTTCCTGTAATAAATAAGATATTATGACTTCTTTGAATTACTCTTTTACAGTGCAGTATTGCATAAGCTGTGAGTATCAAATCAAACAGTTAATTCTCTTTATTTTCTGTTGTGGCAATGCTGCTGCCTTTTAGTTTGGAAGTTTATTAAGGGACACTCTTTTGTTCAGCAGTTTGAGCTCCAGCTGCTAAAGATAGCCAAAACCCAAATGTTGTGTACACGCAAATTCCCCAAAGCCAGCCCTCAAAGCCCTGTCTCTCCCCCTCAGAAATCAATACAAGCATTTGTTCTCAGATGTCTTCATTGTGACATGTCTTTGCATGCTTAATGAACTTTCCCTGTTCACTGTCCAAAGCTGTATTGATCCTCAAAATGGCTTGTATTCAGCGGAGGTCTCCATTCTGTCTGGGCAGAGCAGAGGCAGAGAGCTCCATAGATTAAGCAGACAGACAGAGCACATTATGCTTCTTTTTCTGAGCCGGACTGTTCCAGTCACTTTTCAGCTGCTGGCGATTTATCCACCGTCTTCTGCAGACAGCTGGTTAAGAGAGGTGAAAAGGGGAAGCATAGTGAATCTTAATCTAATTAAATGTGGAGAGCCGTCGGGAAAGTCTCTATCAGCCGACTTTCTCTGCAGATCTCTCTCTGCTGATACCAGTGAATAATGAGCTCCAAGGGCAGCAGTCACAGAGCCACGCCTGGATTTACTCTTTTCTCCATTTTCACCTCTTTCTGCACAGAACACACTTCCAGCACAACACCTTCAGAATAACAACAGCTCAGCCCAGTGAAGGTGAAGGTTTGAGAAGTTAGACCAGGGAGGAGAACAATATATACATATTTTTTCATCAAATATCCACTGATATATTAGTCCATCTAAATTGAAGGAATATAGTTGACAAGTTGAGGTTTGTTACAAGAGACCAGTGCTGGCAATATATTTTTTAAAATTCACAATACTTCTTAAAAAAAGAGTTTGTGTTCCCTCAAAAAAGACCTTAGAACTTTACAAAAGTCTTACATTTCTTTTACAAAAGTCAGTCAGACAGTAACATTAGCTCTCGCTTTTTATGTGTTTTGCTGGCTGTCAGGAGACATTCTACCTCTATAAACTACAATTGAGATTGATGTGACAGTGAGTTGTACTGTGCTACAGCCTTCTGTTGATAGCAGTACATGTATTGTGTTATGCACCAATCCTGTGGTTCTGACACTTATGTTAAAATGGAACTGTGCAGCACTGGTGCAGCATCACCACTCAGCTTGGTCCACCCTGCTGTGGGAACCCCCCATAATTGAGGAATTAGAATGGAGCGTAGGTCACCAGATTTCATTCCCACCGTTTGCTTTCACCAAGGGGTAACTCTGGCACATGAGAGCCAGTGGTGTGGACATTTAGGTGTAAACAAAACATACGAATGCATTCTAAGACACTGGTCTAGAGTCCAGTTCTGCCAAACACTGTCACACTTGCAGTTAGCTGGCAAGTGAAATCAGGTTGTTCCTCTGGCCCCTTTGCATCTGATACCTGAGATAGGAGACTACAGTGCTTAGACATGACATCAATGTTAATGCTACCAAACAGATCAAACAGCATCCATGTCATATTAATGGGAGTCTCCTCTCTGAAAGCCAGTGCTGACCAGCTGGAAAATCTTCACTCAGATCTTCAAGAGTTCACTGAAGCTGTGTGAAGACCCCTCTTGCTTCAAACGCTCCACAACACACAGCATCACCAATATCATCATCCCAGAAGTCCTCCTCTCCAAACTCCCCCAGTTCACTGTGCCTGTGGATCACAATCTTCCTGGCAGACAGGAAGCAGCAGGGGAGGCTGGGGAAAATCATATACATCCACTAGCTGGACAGTCAGCTCTCAGAAGACCCATCTGTTCAACTCCTGAAATTTGCAGATGACCCAACAATCATCGGCCTTATCTGAGATGGTGATGAGTCAGCATACAGACAGGAGGTTGAATAGCTGGCTCTGTGGTGCAGTCACAACAACCTGGAGCTGATCATGCTCAAAACAGTGGAGATGATAGTAGACTTCAGGAGGAGCCCCCCCCCCCCCCCCAACACTGACCCCAACCCCCATACTTAACAGCACTGTATCAGCTGTAGAAACCTTCAGGTTTCTGGGATCTACAATCTCCCAGGACCACAGTGCAAATGTATAATTGTATGTATATTAAGGTGCAGAAATGGGTGTACACACAAAACAGAATATGCCTACATCTTTTTGTGTTACAGTCTTTTTGTGAGATATAAAAACCCACATACATCTGTTCCCACATGTGTTTTCCTCATACATCTCAATCATCCTGAAACTGTGTGCATGTGCATGAGCCTTCTGACCATGCCCACAATTTACTATAAATGGCTTCCAAGCCATCCCCAATTGTCTGGTTTGCATATAAAGGGCCGGGATTTAGTTTAGTTTTGAGGAGACATGGTGGAAGCATGTAAGAAGCGATTGATGAACAAGTGCAATTTTACTGACTGTAAGCTTGAAATAATGGTTGATCACACTAGAAGAAGAAAATGGGGATTCATTGGAGGCTAAGCTCTGGCATCACCAACAAAATAAAACATTTAACTGGCAGAAAGTAACTAAAAAAGTGAACGAGCCACGGAAGAGGCTGGAGGAGGTTGAAAAAAGATTCCAAGCATGAGTCCAAGAGGTTAGTCAGTGTCAGAGCTACTGGAGGAAAGGGGACTCCAGTGGCCTCTCCAATTGATGAGCGCATGGCTTCTACCCTGGGCCAAACTGCCATCATTGGCTTTACGCCAGATGAGTTAGGAGACACCTGCCCAGATGGAACTTGGTAAGTTGCTCAGTTTGAATATTATTGAAATCAGACTTCAATAAAAAAGACTATTTTTTCCTTTATTATAATGTGGAATATTGTATTCACAGAGGCTGATGAAGAACCTGCTGCCTCCAGCGAACAGGTTGATGTTCAAGGGAAGAGAATCCAGTGTGAGTGAACCTCAGCCACAGCCATTGCCTGACCCAACACAAACATATGTTCTCACCAATAGTGTCCTAGAGTCACAAAACAAAATGATAAATTCTATTGATAATGTAGCCATGGAACTGAGAGCATCGCAAGTGACACTCAGGGAATCATTAAGTGAAATAAACACTAAAATAACTTGTGAAAAAATAAAGTGTATCCATCCCCTACTGCTTCATAAAACACACAGTGTTCACTGGACTTACCATGCTTAGAGTCGCTGCGTCACATCAACATGCAGTAGGACTGCTACTGCAGCTGGCTGGTCAACATCGGGTTCAATGGGGGGGACATAATGTCTGAGGCATTCAGGTGGGAAAAGGGAGTGCATACCTCAATGCCAGATTGTGCAACACAGCACATGCCCTTATAATTTTGCAAACCTTTTCTGGCTGGTAGAGAAGTCTACCGCCTGTGGCATCTAAGCACAACCATCTCCCTTTTAAAAGCCCATTCTAACACTCACATAGTGCACATGGCTGTGCACCACATTATATTGTGTCTGTTGTGCACTCTGTGGGTTTGTAAATGGCATAAGTAGCCATGGCTTCAATGTATATCCACTGGCACTAGTGGGTATAAAATGTTTGCATTTAATGGTTTAAATTGCATGAAACATATACAGCATAATCATCAAAGGTCAGTAATTAACAACATCTTAGCAAGAAGCCGTCCATGTGGCACTGCTCCAGCTTGAAGTTTCTTCTCACACAGCTTTGAGACATTATAATTGAATCGTCCCAAGGTGCCCTTATTGCAACGTGTGCAGTCGATAGTTCCGATTACATTTGGGAAACTGGACATCGCTGTAAATTGAATTTTGATGTTGGCCTGTTCAGCTGCTGTGTAAGAGAACCTGATGATTCTATTCTGTTGCCAAAACCCCAGTTGTCAACACCTGTAGATGGATTGGGATGACATGGTTTCTCTGAAAGTGCCGTTCCAACACAAGGCCCAGTCCAGCACACAATTCCAACAGAACAGCGCTTGGAAATCAAAAGCCAGTCATCATCATGGGCCAGAAAATCAGAACAGTCTCTGAAGATTCGTTCTCGCCTAAATTGCAAGATAACAATACTCCCTAACAACGCCAAAGCAGCCATTGTATCATTTGGCACAGCCATTACGCATAGCTACAGGCTTTATATAGTCACGTTTTAACAACCTGTTAATTGGCCTGTTAACTGGTCACATCTGCAGGTGCATTTCATACTTCCCAATAATACAGATAATTATCTTTATTTATATAAAGATAAAGAAGACATTTTATAAAATAAATGTGTGTTTATTTATATAAAATAATGTATATGTTTATTTCTATTAAGATCTTTATCATTATAATTATTATAATTCATAGTGACAAACATTTACTTAAGGTAGAACAAAATTAAGGCTTGTCAAAAAAAGGTTGTTAACCACTGACGCATCACTATCTAATCATAGTTATTTATAAAAATATATAGATTATATCCTAACACAATGTAGTGACAGAAAAAGTTGTGAATAAAATGTCACTAAAATTCACACTTTTATGATCCTTTTTTGCCAACTTGCAACATCAGTATTTGGACTCAAAAGACTGCATATATGGTATGCAACCAAAGATGTGTGCTGGTGCGCATATTCTCACCACCTGTGGATTTCTATACATTCAGAGACCTGCCTGGAAAGTGGCATAATTGTGTTATCATGGTTTATACGTTTGGCCCTAGAAGTGGCAGTCCAACATTGATCAGGATGAAAGGCAGCAGGACTGAGGTGTAAAGTGTAGTGAAGAAATGAACAGCAATAGTCAAGTAGTGATTGTTTTCAGAGCTTTGATTTTTTCAATTGTGACCATAAGCAAAATTACAAAAAGTACTCTTACACATATGTAGCAGGCTGGTTGACAGCAAAAGCAAAAGCAGTCTTGCAGATGCAGCAGGTTGTAGTGGTTGCAGCAGCGGAGGAGCGTGGAGACAAAAGAGACTTGAGATGTACCCAGAGACAGCGGATAAGGATAGATGGCTGTTCATTGTAGGGCTGGTAATGTGAGCTGGGGAATGAACTAGTCTGGAAAGGAGCTGGACTAGTAGCTGGGAAACAGGGGTTAAGACTTGTGCAGGAAGCTGCACTGAGCAGGGCAGGGGGAATGAAAAGGCAGAAGACCCTGGAAGAACAGGGTCTATGATCTGGCGATGTGATGGGGTCTGAACAGAGTATTTATGGCAGGGCTAATCATGATGAGTGGCAGCTGGGTGCCTAACTCTCCAACACCTGTCCCCACTCCTGCAATCAGACACACACACACACACACTCACAGAGACAGATAAGGAGAGAGAGAGAGAGACTGCAGGCTAGATGGAAGTGGAGGAAGAAGTGCAGAATGTGACATGTATAATCCTTTTTTGTGGAGTTTCAGTCAGCAGCATCCAACCTATAGCATATTTGGTAAACTATCTAGAAACCCCTTACATTAATAAACTGGATACTTACTCTGACAAATAAAAAACCTTAGGACTCATTATTGGCAAGACACATGGCAGGGAATAATGTGTGTCAAAAGACACAGGCAGCCATTGTTTTGGGTGTCTTGATGCAATGATAATGAGTGATTGAACAAAGCTATAGACCTGTTTCCCAGTGTTGATGTGCAGAAGAAAACTATAGGTGTATCTCAGCTCCCTTCTTTGATCGCTCCTTGCTTGACCCAGAAATCGTTCCAGCTCACCATCTTGAAGGCCTTCCCAAAACGCTTATTTCTGCTGTGAGGAGCAAGGAGCAATCTCTGGGTACATCTCTTAATTGCATCCATGTTTCCCTCACTTGCATCTTATCCTTCCATCTAAGTCCCTCCCACCGAGAGATGCATGGAAACTATGTCAGGAGAGAAAAAACAAGGAAATATGTTTTTTAGTGAAATGACACGTCCTTTCCTCTGAAGCATCACGTGAAGCTATGCTTGTTTTTGATGATGGCGGCAGCTGATCACCTGTCAGTTGGTGCTAATACTCTGTAAACCAGAACATACATGCTTGACACATCTAGCTAATGTTTTTGCATCGTTTCTGTGCCTCCCCTATGGGGCACCAGAGGCACATCACATACATTGAGAATCTTTTCTGTCTATTTTGTATGCAACGTAACTATTGATTTTGAGCTCATGCCTACAAATTAAACTAGTACTATATATGTTTCATCACATAATGGTAGTCGGTCTCATAGGCCCTGAATCATTACTTTGTAATAACTGTAGCTAATAATGCAGTCTTTGTAAAATAGTTATTAGAAAATTGATATATTTTGCAGTTAGAAAGATTACTGGTAGGTTTTAATATGTTTTCTTGTCGTCTTTCTTTCCAGAAAATGCTGTTAAAGTTGCCTGAGCTGCTGGGCTTTGCAAAAAAAAATGGTGAGACATTTCTCCCACAGCTGGAAGCAGAAGATGACACTGAAAGAAGCACAACAGGAGCACAAGCTCTCAGAGCACTCACTCATCACAGAACGCCCAACCAGGTGGGGCTCGAGGTAAAAGATGATGGAGAGGGTCTTGGAGCAGTGGTTGGTCGTATCTGAAAAACACAGCATCTGGTTCCCTCCTGGCAGGACCTGGATGTACTTGAGTCTGTAAACCTGGCATTACACCCTTTGCATGAATTTATTGATGCTCTTTCTGGAAAGCTATGTGATTGTTTCATATGCGAAACCATATGTCCTATATGAATCTATTTCTAACGTACCACCTGTATCAAAAAGTATATCATGGAAACATTTAGGCAACATGAAACATGAAACCACGAGTCCCACTGCTAACTGTGACAATATTAGTAGATGTGAAACCTGTGGCTTGCTGTGAAGGTGCAGATACACAGACTGTGGCGAAAATGTCTCTGGATGCACCGGACCACTGAAAACTCCAGTGGGTGGTTGGCATGGTGGGTGATGTGTGAGTTGGGCAGTGCTTAGTTTTTGCTCTGCCGTGTTCAAGATGACAGCTGACTTACAAACTTTCTCATTTCACAGCAAAACAGTACACTTCAGTATGTTTCTGAAAACATACTTTATTAGGTGTAAAATAGGCAATAAAATAATGGAATCTTGATTCATATTTGATCAGCACTGCCTAGTTTGATAATTTGATCTGAGTTTCGTGAGCCCTTGCACTAGACGGACGTCATTAGCATGAAGTTGAAGTCAACTCATGATTATGCAAATTCAGATATGTCGACTCACTGTGCTATATTCAACGTGCACCATGCGGCCGGATCTCTGGCTCTCTCTGAATGGGATCCGTCGACTTGACAGCCGTCAATGAATTTGGTGCCTCTGCAATTTGAGAGTCTCTGAACTGAAGCTGTATAAGGAACTGCTGACCTTCCTCACTCGGTAAACAAACAGGGTTGGACGGTGGACCACAAACAATAAGCACTGTCTGCCTGTGCCCCATTCAAAGGCACCAACTTCTCACTACAAACCCAGCTAGAGCCTCAGAAGTCTACTTTAACGCTGCTGCTCAGGACAATGTGCTAGCGCTAACACTGACAAGTTAATGTTGGCGCTAGCATTATCTTCAAACAGAAACCTAGCTTCTTCATCTTAACCTGACCTTGCAACTGATTAGCCCAAACTTCAGTCAAACACTCATTTCTGTATTCAAATAAATTATAATTACTTAATACTTACCCAGATCAACATGTGTCTGTGTCTCCGTCACTGTCGGTTTTGATCTTCAGTTTATTGGCGAATTGCAACTGGGTGGAGCATTATCGCTACAAATTGTCATGTTACATTGGTCTTATATTCTTGTTATCAGAACTATTTGTGTTTTAAGGTCCATGTGTTCAATCCCTTCATGTTCCAGTTTGTTCCTTAATAACTGTCTTTCATTTGCATATTTAGAACAGAGAAGAATGACAGAATCCACAGTCTCCATTTGATTGTAGACATCATATGTTCCACTTGGCTGCCTCCCAATGAGGTGTAGAGATTAATTTAACTTAGTGTGCCCCAGTCTAATCCTACTAATCAGGCATTCTTCTTTCCTTCTTTTCCCCAGTGACCTTCTCTCTCCAACTTCTTGCTGGATCTGATACAAATGCCTTCCTTTAGTATCTTTATCCTTTAACCTCTGCTGCTGCATATTAATTTGTTCTGTATGAAATCGTTGGTTTCTGCCTCACTTAATGGCATTGCCAACTCTATTTGATTTGCTTTTAATCCATTTTTGGCCATAAGGTTTCATTACCTTGAACACCTACATGAACTGGTAGCCATAACTGCACATCAATTTCTTGCCTATTGATTCTTTATAATGATTGTAAAATTTCATAGAGAATATCCATATAGTATGTTACTCTTTCTGTTATCATCTTTTCCATGGTCTTGCATATATGTGATGTTAAGGCTATAGGCCTATAATCAGCCGGACAGGTAGGGTCTTTTCCAGGTTTCTTTCACACTACTAGAAACCTGCTTTCCTCCCAGACCATATTATACAGCTCTAGTTATTTTGCCCATGTAAACTAACTCAGATTGGCTAACATTGTATAGTATACATTGTCTTTCCCAGGAGCCATCATTTTATATTTACTTAGAGCCCTTGTCAATCCATGAATGGTCAATGGTACACCCACAGTACTCTGAGTCACATTCCTTTCCTCATATACTTTTACATGTATCTGATCTTACCTTCTTCTGTTAAATCATCTGAACTTTGGATTTTCACAAAGCTCTTAACTAACATGTCTGCCTTCTCCATATTCTCACAAGCAATTTCTTTTTTTAACACTAAGATTTTTATCCTGTCTATTTCCCCTCATCCTCTTGTCATTCCCGGAACTTTATCTAATGGTGGTGTTCTTCTGATACTTGAACAATATCCTCTCCAATATGACCTTTTTCTCTCTTTTGATTGTTTTCCTAATTATTACTTTTTGAGTCTTTTTATTCTCTTAATAAATTCTGTAGCGGATGTTTTTTAAAATTCTCAAAAATTTTTGCTTAATTGCTTCAGAGTAGTATTCTTTCTGCAATGGCATCATATTAACTTTCTTTTTACAAGTACTTCTCCCAATAGTTTGTGGTGCTCCCGTTATTATAACTTCATTAATATTTGTATTTATTTCATCTACTTATCCTGACTATCTAGCTAAACTCTGAATCACAGTAACTAGTAAATTTTCCCGTCTGCTCTAACAAAATTCCATCTCATGATCCCATCCAGCTGAGTTCCTCCCAATTACTAGCACCAGCTAATTCACTGGATACCAAGGTAACGTCTATAGCTGATTCTACTCCATTGCTGAAATAGATCCTAGTGCCTTGTCCATTGTTTAAACAGACCAATCATTTTACTTCTGTTAGTTCCTATATAATCTTTCTGTAGTATTTTGTTAACCTCCCTGACCATAATGTATTGTGGGTATTGCATTACACATCATATTACTTTGTTTCCTTTTTCAAACCTCTCTAATTCTTCAGTTCTGAACATGTTAAGGTAACAAATTATGGAATAGAATAGAATGGTTCTGGTGTCCTCGAGTGAATTATATTGAATGGTGTTCTTAATATTTTGTCCACCCTATAAACATATATCAGGGGGACAAAATATTGGGAACACTTTTCAATATAATGCACTCCAGTGCACCACCATCACCACCACCCACTACAACCTCAATAATAAATATAAAGTAGAGTTATCACCTTTCTGACAATGTCAACAAAAACTGAGAATGTAAGCTTCATGAATGTAGAATTTATAGCAGCTGTTGTATTGGATTGCATTAGATTGCACAGGTGTACCTGATGAAGTGGCCTGTGAGTTTATGTCAGGGTCCTAATCTGCTGAGGAGAACCTCCCAGCATGCCAGCCTGCCAGGCCCCTAGTACAGCCCCATGGATGTGTGGATGTGTTTGGGGAATAAATTGGCTATCCCTCCAGCAGACTGACAGGTATCTCTCTCCTCAATGACATGGCCCAATGGGTCGAATCAGTCAGGCAGCTCTGCCAGCTTTTAAATTGCAGTGGCTGCTGTCCTGAGTGTTTGGTGTGAGGGGACAATCAGCTTCAGAAACACTGGGGAAAACATCAAGTTGCACTGGGCTCGAGTGGAGCATATTTTACTGTTTGCATTGTAGAGAGTCATTATTGTGAGAATGTGTCACTTTTGCTGTGAACCGTCTGCCTGTTATCAATTTGAGAGGCTGGAAAAGCAATTAATGATGGACTCCCAGGATGAGGGTTTAAGAGGACCAAGCAAATTGATTATGTGCATAATGTAATTTAATGTAATGTAGCTTAAGTGATTGCTGTCTGGAGAGTCAGAGGATGGAGTGGAAGCTGTCATCTAGAAGGCAACAGAAGCCCTGCAGAAGCTACCAGTAGAGCTGGTAATTAACACATACTTTGTAGGTTCAGAAAATGACACGCATGAACACAGAACCAACTGAATCACACATGAGCTGATTTCCATATACAATATATTTACTGGTGCACTCCATTTTATGCTGATTAGCTAGCTAACTGTCTTTGTTAATCCAAGAGCATATTTCCTAAAGGGGAAAGCAGTGGACCTTTCCACAAAAGACCACTATTCCTGTTTTTAAAAACCATAACCACTAACCTTAACCTTGTGGTTATTACTGTAGCCGCCATGACGACGAAGGTCGCCTAACTTTAAGAAAGTAGTAAATTTAACCCACACCACATGATTTTCTAACCTTAATGTTTCACAACTTAAAAAACAAACTGTAATGTTTCTTTAAATGACAAATTGGTTTATAATTCACATTGTCCCACTGAAAACAGTGACATAGGTCCTCAGGTTCATCACAAAGTGATCATTTCAACCCAAACCATGATCTATCTCTAAACCTGACAAAACAGTTTTTGTGACTAAACCCAACATTACCATATCATAAAACATCATTATTTTAAATAACAGTGATTTGTATCAGTTCTAGAAAGCACAGAAATTATGTTGTCCTGCTGATTACTGCAGATAGGGGCGCCAGATTAGGAAACGCTGCTGTGTCGTCACATGGTCAAATTTGGTCATTTAATTTGGAGCACTTGTTGACTTAAGGTCATGTTTTATAAAAGGTGCACTTGCTAATAGATTGGATGTGTTATGCCGGCTGCAACAGCCTTGGTTTGAAAGCTAATTGTGCTCTTGTTAGAACCAATCACAGTAGACGGCAGCAGTTCCCAAAATAACTGCACTGTAAAAAAGTACTGAGTGGTCAAACCATAAAGGGGACTGTAAGGACACTGAGAAAGCTCACAATATGATTTCCCCAGGCGTACTCACCATTCCTGGTAAGCACCCAAGAGTTGGCATCTTTTCTCAGAGCAAATGTTAATTCTAGCTTTCTGCAATATCTGCATAGCAGCTACAGTGTGGGTAATTATTATGGAATGGTTGAGGTTATAGAAAATAATCGCAGCTAATTAGTGAAGTTTCGGGAGCAGGACCACACCTCAACCGCACCCCTTCCGGCAACCATAAATACTAACCAAAATCTCTCCTCCCCTTTCGCTCTCACATTCTGCTTAGGAACCCTGAGCTGAACGCAACCTTACTACCACGAACTTTAAAGAGCGTATTCAACAAGTGCATAGTACTACCGTCAGTTATTCTTTCTTCACTTACCCGCTAACCATGGAGTTTATCTCCCTCTCTCCATCCGACGACGACCTCTTCGGACAGCAGCAGGACGACCACCTCCAGAGTTTCTCCCAATTTACTCCAACAGATCCGCAAACTTCCCAGGTGCCTCTGTGCCTGAGACCCCAATCCCTAATGCCCACCAGACCGGAGGACGAGCTGCTCCAATGACCTTTGTCTCCTCCGCCGTCCACATCCTTAACCTCCAGGATTATAGTTCATCTGAGGAATCCTCGTCAGCTTAAGGTCAGTCCGCAGCCGTCGCTGCCATTCCCCGACTCCGTCACCCATGAGGCAGCCTCCAGCCCATTGCCGCCCTAACACCAGCGGCTTGAATAGCCGCTGCTCGCCGCGACATCACGCGCCGTCGAGGTCCCCGGAAAACTAACACTCCTCAAGAATCTCAGACTGGACTGTAGCAACTCTTCAAAAAACCATGAAAGGAAAAGGAATAAAATTCAACTGGTCAGACAACAAAGCAAAACTAATGTTGGATCCCCGCTCTTTTTCTTCACCCAACTCCAACCAACTTCCGGGTGACGTCATCACGCAAGAGAGGGAGATGCGCGGTGACGTCAGAGCCCTGGTTAAAGTCGCAACGCAAATACATTCTCCAACACCAAGCCAGTGCAGAGGAAAAAGACAGAAAAAGTCACATCACTGCACAAATCCACCGACTCCAGACTGCACAGGATATTCAACCTCCAACATGGCGGCTCCATCCACCACCTGCAGCAGCTGGCTTCGGCAGGGTTCCCTGGCACTGGGATGTCGGCGCCCGCTGCCGCCTCCATCCACCACCTGCAGCAGCTGGCTTCGGCAGGGTTCCCCGGCACCGGGATGTCGGCCCCCAGCCTCGCCCTTCAACCTTCACAGCAGCTAGCCTTTTCCACCTGCTTCCCTGAAGGCACTTCTCAAACTGCCCCAATGCAACACACATCCAGCAATTTCACCCTGCTCACAGCTATCCCCCCCATTCAACAATCCAATAGCTCCATCTCCCGTCCTTCTCCTGTTCCCAATAACTTATGAAAACAGATTCTAGATGGTAATTACATAGACTTAGCACTACTTCTCCTGCCTTCCCTTCACCAACCTCCCGCCAACAGGTTTCTTGAGGGACAAGACAACCGCCTTCCCTCAAGACCAAAAAACCCAGCACGTTCTAGGGAGCTCACTCCCACTGAATTTGCATACACTTTCTCTCTCTTCAGGGATGTCCTATGCTCTAGGTTCCCTGACCGCTGCAAGGAACTGGATGACTACATATCTATCATTCTCAACCTGGCACTCCGCTTTGGCATTAACGGTTTCTACCAATACCACATCCACTTTGCCTCAGAAGCTGCCGCCTGTCTACATGAGTTCAACGAAACCACGTACTCAACACAGAACTATACTGTCGCATCTTCGCCGCCCGCACAGCCCTCACTTGCTCCCTCTGCGGAGCTCCTTCTCATCCTGCTTCCTTTTGTTCCATCCCCGCCCACGCCAAGAGGCATCGAATCCAGACCAAAACAACAGCATTCTCCCACCCAACGTCATTTGCTCCACCTGCAAACGGCCCCCCGAAACCAACCTCAGCTCCTAACCCAATAACCTTTCCTTTGCCTTCCGGTATCCACAAAAGAGGTAGACCTGTTCTGAAGCACGGTGGCCGGACCATCTGTAATAATTTCAATGACACCGGTTGCACTATGTCCCAGTGCCGCTTCCACCACGTCTGCTCCTACTGTGGAGGTGGCCACGCCCGACCCGCATGCCAGCTGCTCTCAAAAGAACTTAAAGAAGGCTTCCTGATCGGTCTTTTCGCTCATCCTCCTTTCCCAACGTCTAGTATAAGTCCTCTCGGCGTCGCAACCAGAAAATATTCAGGAAAGAAACGCCTAATTATAGATCTTTCAGCACCCCACGGCAGCATCATTCCCAGCATTAACAGCTTGATCCCCAGCAAAGAATACTCACTCAATTACGCCACAAAAACCCCCGCCATCAACCTAATCAAACTAGCTGGCAAAGGTTCCTGGCTTGCGAAAGCGGACATCACCAGCGCTTTTAAAGTGCTCCCAATTCACCCCAACTTCTGGCGCTTCTTCGGCATCCGTTGGCGGGGTGCATACTACTGCGCCATCAGACTCACCTTTGGCTGCAAAAGCAGCCCAGAACTTTTCAACATCTTGTCAGAAGCCCTCTGCTGGACTCTTTCCAATAAGCACAAGATCCCGTTCCTCGTTCATCTCTTGGACGACTTTCTTGTCATTTCGCCTCCCTCTGCACCGCGGCTTCCGGCTTGGTCACCCTAACATCCGTCTTCTCCGACCTCGGGGTCCCCCTGTCAGCTGAAAAGACAGAGGGCCCCTCCACATCCATCGAATTCCTGGGTATCAAGCTTGACACAAACTCGTTCCAAGCTTCGCTCCCGGTGGAGAAGCTCCACCGAATTAGCCTCCTGATCTCAAACTTTCTCATCACTCCCTACTGCAACAAACGCCAACTGCTTTCACTCTTGGGCCACATCAACTACGCTCTGCGCATTATCCCCCAGGGGTGCGCATTCATCTCCCACTTATTATCCATCGCTTCTTCAGTCCCATCGCTCTTAACAGCCATAGTCCTGGACAGTCCAAGCCGGGCCGAACTCCGTTTTTGGCTTCATCTCCTTTCAAACTGGAACGGGATATCCTTTTTCTATGACGACCACCTGTCTCACCCCCACGATATTCAGCTCCACACAGATGCCACCCCATCTGTCGGTTTTGGGGGTTTCTACAATGGGAAATGGTTCGCAGCAGAATGGCCCCAGGAGCTGACAAATGAATGCCAAGTTGCGTCTTCCGCGCTGTTCGAAATCTACCCAATAGTGGTAGCCGCCGTCCTGTGGGGACACGAATAGTCCCGCAAATTGATCGTCATCTACTCTGACAACATTGCAGTTGTAGACATAATCAACAAAGGCCGCTCTAACTCCCCATCCATCATGCCATTCATGCGCCGTCTCACTCGGCACACCACTACATCATACGCGCAGCACACATTCCCGGTCACGCCAATACTATCGCTGACTCACTTTCTCGGTTCTCATTCCAGAAGTTCAGAAGCTTGGCCCCGCATGCCGACTTCCAACCCACTCCGGTGCCTCCATATTCAGCGCTGACCTTCAACGTATGAACCCCGCCTTGGTACCACTCATCATCCAATCCCAAAAATCTATCCTCAACAGCCTAGCACCATCTACCCTTTCTTCATACTGGACCGCTTGGAAAAGTTTTCATCACTTCCACGTACAACATAATTATACCCTTTCCGTCATTCAACCTCATCACCCTAGCCTGCTTTATTTCCTATGCTCATTCCACCATGACCATTAAAACACAAACCATTAAGGTCTACCTTAGTGGCATCAGTTTCTTCTCCAAACTCATAACAGGCAATCCTGGCTCATATACAAATCATCCACAAATAACTTCACTCCTCAAAGGACTTCTCCGCCAAGAACCGACCACTAACCCCCGCCATTTACCTCTCACCTCCGACCTTCTATCTATGTGCATACAAACCATTCGCTCCAGCTATAGTACTCCACACATAGCCTGAACATTAGAGGCAATGTTTCTTCTTGCATTTTTTGGCTTTCTCAGATGCTCAGAATTCACATCTCCATCTCTCAACTTCAATCCTCACCGCCATGCCTGCATCTCGGACTTATCCTTCTACTCAGAAGACGCCCTGGTCTTCTATCTGAAGAAATCCAAGACTAATCAATCTGGCCCGCAACACCTGTCTTCTACTTCAAAATCAAATCACCCTTAAAACCTTTTGAAACCCTGTCAAACTAACTGACCTACAGGAAATCCTAAAGCAACGCATCAGCCTCCCTTTTTACATCTGAATCCAACCAAGTAGTCACCAGATTCTGGTTCCACCAACACCTCTGCCACATACTTTCCCTCTCCGAGATATCACCCACTCACTACTCAGGTCACTCCTTCAGAATCGGAGCCGCCACCTCAGCCTCACGCAATGGAGTACCTGAGCACTTCATCCAACTCTTTGGTCACTGGTCATCTCAATCATACCACAGTTACATCCACTCAAATCTCAAAGATCTCAAAACCGCTCAATCGCCTTTAAAGTAGAGGAGGCTTTTTGGGGGTTCATCGCTGCCCGGAGCCACAGCGGATTCCCCACGAAGCTTCCCCACACCGCAAACAGCATTCCATTCTACATCCATCCCTCACCAATCAATAAATCATTCAAATGCATCTCGTTGATGGTGTAGTCCTTGCTAGTGAATCGAAGCTAATTAGCGAAGTTTCGAGAGCAGGACCACACCTCAACCGCACCCCTTCCGGCAACCATAAATACTAACCAAAATCTCTCCTCCCCTTTCGCTCTCGCATTCTGCTTCCCTCCCCCCCTCCCCTTTCTCTCCATCTCTCTCTTCCCTCATAGGATCCTGAGGGGGTTCGTCACTGCCAGGCGGATTCCCCACGAAGCTTCCCCACACCGCAGACAGCATTCCATTCTACATCTATCCCTCACCAATCAATAAATCATTCAAATGCATCTCGTTGATGGTGTGGTCCTTGCTAGTGAAAGTATAGTTAAGGTATGTGTAAAGTAAGACAACTAAACACTTAAAGGTAGAGTCAGTGATTCTAATCCAATACAACTTTGTCAAAGTTAGAAAATATCTCCTCATGGTCTGGTATCTGTCTCTTCTGTGCATGTGCTGAAAAAAAAATCAGCCCTAGCTCTGTAAATGGGCCACATAACACTATTCCAGCCAATCAGCAGTAAGAGGTGTCTGTGTGAGGACATGACATGGTGGGGGAGGGCTGGTGAATTGGAGAGAGAGAGACCGTGGCCAATACACACAACACGAATGTTTTCTCAGGAGCAGATACACTTTCATTTTATCAAATGTATTAATCCGCACTGAATCTGAGACAATCTCACAGAGTTCTTCTAAGAGTGTTCTTCTACACTCCACCAGGACAAATCGCAGATGCACCTGTATTTGATACAGAAGGCGGCTTCATAGTAAGATTAACTAGATATTAGTAATGTAAACTGAGGTAAGCCCTTTGTTTTTGGCTGTTGTTTGACTAAGCTACAGTGACACCGTCCTGTCCAAAGTAGGCTAGCTTTAGCTTTGTTTGTCCCAGCAACAGGTTCCTTGGTTCATCTTTTTTAAATGAACGTGATTAATTTCTGAAGACATTGTGGACTCCATGTAATGTAAAATTCCACACACAAGCAGTGCCTTGATGCACACCAACTTTCCAAAACAACAGTAGTTTGATCTACTAAAGCCTGACTACTTCTGCATACATGACATGTCTGGTGTGTTCTACTGGTGTCAGATGCACTCCACACTGAGGTCAGTGTGTATTGCACTAAAACAACAACAGTTTGACTGATGGCCATTCTCAGTTGCATCAGAGAGAAGTAGTAGAGGAAAAAAAGTGTCTCGACTGAAGCTCACAGCTAAGCAGGAACAAAAAGCACATGGAATCCTGGATCAGACCAAAAGAAAGAAATAATGCACTGACCCAGTTAAGCCACTGATACACTTGCTTTTTAACTACTCATTCGCATGTCCATCATGGCTACTTTGGGTGTCCTGCATTCCTTGGGAGCTGTGTTTGTGCAGAAAGTCGCAATTTCAGCATGTGACTGGTGGAGGGTAATATCACAAAGGCAGCAGCAGCGTCTGGTCATCAACAATGGCAGAACGTTTTGAAGATAAATTCATGGAGCTTTTCTGCAGCTACCCTCATAATGTCTCTATGCCGGTACTTGATGTCACTGTTGCCATCATCTTAACATCAATAATACTGCAACCTCCTTGAGAGGCACAATAGTTTCTGTTGTGTAAAAGCAGAAGTTCAAGGAAGATATTCCAGTGTCAATGAGGGACAGTTGGGCCCCAATTTTTAATCCTCTGTGTATAAAAGTAGCACGAGTAGTACCGTGTACTGTATAACAAGTATGCAAGAATGTGAACAATGATGCTGGAATTGCAGCAGCTGTCTACAAATATGTGTTACTAACAAGCAAGTGTATCAACTGTTTAAGACCAAATATAATTTGGACCTGGCCTGACGGGGTCAGGTCTGGGCTACTAGGAGAGGACCTCTAACATGCAGCCCCTTTTTTTTCTGATGAAAATTGAATGCTGATTCATCTTATAACTGAAGGCAGTTGTAAGTGTGTTTTATCACCATTGCGCGTTTTACGGTGATTGTTTGGCTCTTTAAAACCTCATCACACATTGAACTCAAGCACTCCTCTGAGAGAAGTGTTCTCAAATCATTCAGGTCAGACTGTAAATCAAACCTTCGCTATCAGTCCATCTCTTGCCTGAGTGATGGAGAGATCAGCAGAGTGACTCTCACTGTGTGAATGAGGTTGTCTGATGTGAAATATGACATCTCTCTCCTCTGTTAGATATTTGGAACCAGGACTTCATCATTCTGGTCTAGTTTAAAGTCCAGCAGCAGCAGCAGCAGCAGCCTCCCACTGGCCTGACAGTCTCTATTAGAATAAAATAATTAGAGCACCGCAGCTAAAAGCTATACAAAATCACTCTTGTGTTTTTCTCTAATCTCCACTGAATGGTTACCCTGGAAACAGAAGAAAAAAGCTATTTATTCAGCTGCTCATCCAAGGTCACATTATTTAAAACCATCCAATTGTGTGCGTGTAGTGAGGTTAAGTATGTGTGTTCTTATGAATGCAGCTTAATGATGCTAATCACTCTGTTTATACCGTACTGTGTGCCAGCAGTACACTTACTAAAAGCAATCATGTGCTGTGATTGGTATCTCATTCAATCTGTATCATACTTGCCACGTGGAAAAACGAGCTGCTCGTGGTGTCCCTCCTCCCCCCACTTCTTTCTTCATCTATTCTCTGCTCTTGAAGAAGGAGGTCTCTGAGGAAATATCAGTTTGCTGAAGGAGGCCATGTTTTCGGTCCTGTGTGATACATGATGTGTCTGCTGTCATCTCCATCAGCTGTCAGCTGCTTGGCTGGCAGTTCAGACAGAAACGGGATGAGTTTGACAGGACATATTGAATATAATAAAGCTGGCCCAGCTTTTTCACTATCCTGTTGGAAGACAAAGCGTTGTTGACTGAACACAAACCAGCTACTAATTCTCATGGAACAGCACAGCGCTGGGCAGACACTGAAGGGATTGCCTCGATTTTAACCCTGAACTGACTAATGCTAACAACGGTAAATACAGCCGAGGTTGACGGGAATGCCATTAGAGTTGAGAAAAGACTGCAGCACACTGATTGATTTGCTGTCAATAATACAAACAGACTCATTTTTTGACACTACTGCGTCATCATCACAGTCAAATGAGGACAAAGGCATAACACACACATATAGTATCCCAGGTCATTGAGTAGAAGGTGGAACAAACATTCAAGCCAATGTCCAGCTGCCATACATTAAAAACAAAACAGAAAAATAAGAATACACTTGTATACTTAAATTTACATGAAATCAAGCACAAAGTGTACATATTCTGCAGCATACTATTGCTATTAGTTTTGTAGATGTTTGTATAGGACAAATTCAAAGCGTCATTACCAAATTTCACAGTAATCCATCCAGTAGTTGTTGAGATATTTTACTCAGAAATGAAAATGTTAGCAGAAGTGAAAGGATCACCAGCGTCAGTGGGCTTTATAGTCAGCAGAACCTGAATGCTTTTTTTCTTAATTTAATTATGATGGTTTTTGGAGTCTGGACAAAGAAGCAGACTAACTGATGGACGTTGCTGTCCCTAAAGCCAACATGCTATTATGCCTAAAAAAAATCTTCTTTGCCAGTGTTACCATGGTGATGACTTAAAACTGTACATGATGTGTTGTAACTTCTCCACCATGATCTACTGTATCTTTACATGCTCTTACATCTGTGTCACCCCACCCACTCACTTTTTATCATTTCCATATTTTAAATCCAGAAATATTAAATAATAAATTATGATAAGACATTAGACAAGACATTATAAAAGTATATCAATCCGTGTGCCCCCCCCCCCCGCCCCGTTCCATAGTGAGATGTTTTAGGGCACCATATAGTGAATACATTTACGCACCAAGATCTCAGACACTCAAATAAAATAGCATTCAGTAAATATAGTGCACTATAGTACATATGGAGTCATTTCATGATCAGTTCATTAGTTGAGAAAAAACATGTGAGCATCTTCTACATTATTCTTCATTTCCAAGGACTTTGCAAAGCAAACTGAAAATTCCATGTTAAACTTTTAGGAACACCTGTGCAATCTAATGCAACGCAGTACAAAAGCTCTGCCATAAATTGTTTCAGACACACAGGAGGAACCCAAACACAGGGCACAGAGAGGGATGTGTGGTAAGAAAAGAGTTGTTATTGTGGAGGAGGATTTGGATGAGAGGCTGATGGCAGGGAACGTGGAATCCAGTGACAGCAAGGTTGAATGAAGGTAATGGAGGAGTGTGGCTGGCGTAGCGGGAGGGAATGAGGGTCAGTGTTGAAGGCAGGGATATCTTGGAGGCCTGGAAGTTGTTGACAGGCAGGCGGACGAGGAGGAGAACAGGAAGGAAACAAGTTAGTACGTGAGACACAAGGAAACTGAACCACTAAGAATATAAAACGAGTTGGCCTTAAATCGGAGCAACCACGGTGGTTCAAACAACAATCGAGTGAAGAGCCGGGGTAGATATACTGCAGGCTGATGAACTGATGAGAGGCAGGCGAGCGCACTGGGAGAAGTGACGAGCTGATGGGAGACAGGTGTGCAGGATGAGCAGAGGAACCACACTTACACCAACACACACAAACTTTGTTCAACAAACCCTGAGTTTGTCTCTGTCTCCTCCCTCTTACAGAGCCAGACATGCTGTTTCAGTGCATTCATTAATGGAGGTTTACTCTCTGTCTGTCACTATCTAAATCCTGGTTGGATATTAATTTTTTTATTTGGACTTTCTAAAATGACTGTTTTTACATGCATCAGCGTTTTTTTTTTTTACTCTCACATGCACAGCTTGACTTAACACTGTGACTCTGCACGCAAGACAGCTGTAGAGAAGCTCCTGCACTGAAATGTTTATCGCACATAATGTGTAATTTCAGCTTAAATTTAGAAAATGATATGTTATGATGATATGTTAATCTTTCTGAGTGAGCAGGATCATGGTGCAGCTGCAGAATGTAGTTTGAAAGTGGGAGTTTTACATAGGGAGCATAGTCTTAACGTGTTTTATCAGTGTTTCAGTGACAATGTTTACATTTGCTCATCTGTAGCTGACATAAAATCACTGAATGCTGAGATATGAGTCGATGTCTAAAATGTTTAAATCTATCACCACATTATTAGTGGATCAGACTGTGAACATACAGTCATGTCTCTATGTCTTTGATCTCTATATTTTTAAGTCTTTAACTACGTTTTTCATCTTGAGCTGCTGTGTCTTGTCCCCGTCAGGTTAAAGCTGAACTAATATATTTAAAATGTAATGTAGCTGCAGCCTGACACACAGTCAGATTCTACTTTATCATCATCAAGGAAATGTAAGTTTGGTAAATGATGAATTGAAAAAACTTTATTGTGTTAACTTATTGACACATGCATTAATATCTCTACGTCCACTGGATTAAAACGGGGGCTCTGCCTTTTCTCTACCTGTTGCCATGGTGAATTGTAGTATCAGAGATACCAGAGAGATCCATTGATTATGGCTTTTCCATTCACCCACACACCTAAGTCAGTCACTAAGATAGATGCCACCCCATGGAGTCCAGACACTGGTGGTGGCGGCTGATGACCTCTGCTGAGACTGATGATGTAGACAAAGTGATGCACTGATGAATATGTAAAGACCGGATGGTGATAGGATGCACAAAACAGCACCATGACATATGATAGGCTGACAATGAAGGTTCCGAGAGGGGTAAAAAAGAACAAGCAGTTAGCAGCACAGAGCATTTAAAGTGCATTTAGAAAGAAAAGTACATGTCTCAGTTTGGATGTAGACAGCTCTTGCATGTCAACAAGTGACCAGTGCTGACGGTGGAATTATATAATCCACTTTACTGTCCAGAGAACGAACATTAGGCAGCATGATTGTTGGAAGTGCTGCTTTGTATGGGTTAACAGTTAGCCTAGCTTGCACTCCTCTGTGCTTGCCCCGCCTCCATGTCCTGTTGCTTTCCACTTTCCATGTTTCCTCTCCGGTGCAGCTCCAGGCAAGGCCGTGGTCTCCTTTGGGTCCACTGGGTGTAGCAGACCAGGCGCGCTCAGCTGATATAACTCCCAGCCAGTATTTCTCATAGCAAGAGAGGATCCAGGGGAACGACAGCGAGGAAATTATAAGTGAGCATACAAGATTAATGGAAATCACAGTTTGAGAAATAATACTACAGACATGCTCATGCAGAAGACTGGACTTTTGCGAAGCTTCATTTCAGGGTTAGACTCAGAGTTTGTTCAACCTGCTTTCTGGAATAGACACCAAGTATTGTAACATAAACTCTACTTTACAAAGCATATACATTTTCAGTTTTTCTTGACATTGTCAGAAAGAATTCTACTCATGTTAATTATAATGTGTGGTGCCGGTGTGCTGCAAAAGTATGTTGAAAAGTGTTCCTAATATTATGTCCACCCTGCAGGGGAGTTGTTGTATTGGACTGCATTAGATTGCACAGGTGTTCCTAATAAAGTGCTCAGTGAGTGTATATGTCTATATTGAATGTATTCATAATTTCATAAATGTTTTTATATATGAAACATAAGGGTATTTATTTTACATTATATTAAACTAAACGTATTAGAAATACATGCATGTCTACAATATTACATGAACCAATACACAGTATAATGGTTAACATGTGAGAATGCATGTTAATATTTGCTAATATATTGTCATGCATTTTGATCTACATTTATATGTGATCTGTATGACATGTATGTTCCTATGTGGTCATACATTAGCCCTTCCTATGGGACAACTTAACAAGCGCTCATCAGCACTGTGTGTGACAGCAGATGTCTACATCATCACATAATGATCAGTGTTGGATTACACTGATTACATCAATCAAACAGCCAATATCAGACCTAACATCAGATGAGACACTGAGCTGCCGACTGTCCTCTGTTCAAGTGTGAGTGTTCAAACGACACCAGAGGTGTGCAGGGGCATCTTTAAATTGACAACACAATTTTAGGATATCAGTATTGACTCTAGACAAGAGGAACAGGTCAAGAATCGATTGACTGAAGCCATGTGGGAATGTCTCTGAAGTCTCTGCTGGCTTCATCTCTTTTATTTGCATAATGGATTTAACCATCTCTTAACATCTCTAGAATGTAAATGTAAAACATATATCTAGTAAGTAATGGATATATGAGGCCGGTGTCATTTTAAGAGATAACATGAAGAAATGATGCTTCTCTGAATATGTAATTGATTTTTATTCATAATGTTGGCTTTTCGCCTCATGATGATAAGTGAGCAGAAGCCATGCATTAAACACAATCATTTTTTATCATGGCATTAGCGGCCTTAAGCACATGAATTGATGTAAAATGCTCCGGCTAGGCAAGAGATGGATACAACAGAAACTCTTAAATTTTATATTATTGCTTGTAAAGCAGCCAAGTTTCAAACGAATAAACCTAAAATACATCATCATCACCTTTACACAACACTCAGCATCGCCCTTATTCCTCCAAGATCACTTCACTTTTTATTTTACTTTCAATATTTTTGGCAGCTTTTATGAGGTAGAAATAGAAAGAGAGAGGAGGAAGGGACACATTATTTGCTCGATCCAGACCCCATCTGCTATCAGGGACAGTTATGATACATGGCTAAAAGTATGTGGACAGTAAACATAGTTGAGCAGGTGATTCCAGAAATGACATGCATTAATGTCCATAGCAGCCTCCATTCTACTGGTGTCAGTTTCTCCAGCAGATGTTGGAACCTGGCTGCAGGGATTCGCTCCCAATCACTCGCTCCATCACTGATGGTGGGTGAGAAGGTCTGACTCACACACCGTGTTCCAGTGCATCCCAGGATCTGGATGGGGTCAGCTGTTGACACCAAGTTAGAAACACATTGTCTAAAGTATTACTGTATACTGTAGCATAGCTTCATTAGAATGAAGGGGCCCAAACCAGGAAAAATGTGCACGGGTGTGTCCACATACTTTTGTCATACAGTATAGTTAAGTCTAGAGGATACCAGTAGGGGGTGCTGCCACATCATAACCAAATCCCATATTAACAGTGCTGTGATGGACAGACCAATGGAAGACATTGGACAGAAAGCATGCCTATAAGAAAATGTACATATATACATATATGTATTATAGATATAAAGGTGAAATGTTGTTAATAATCCTCAGATATACTTAATACATTTTATTGGAATGATGCTGATTTTTTTTTTTAATGAGCCAGCCAACAGTATCACTAATATACTTTAGTGAAAAACTGGCTGACTGAATAATGAGGAGCATGAATGTTCTATAGTGCACAGTGAACAATAATAGAGTGAGACTTATGCAAACAAGCGCGTGCAGACGCAGCAGGAACACTTAATTCTTCCCCTTTAAAACATCTCCATTCACACTCCAGCAGCTTAATGCATTTCCCCGCACAGATTAAAAGAACAAAATTAAACGCCTGTCACTCCGCTCTGATGCAGGTGTATCAGCTGAGGTGAGGTGAGGTGTAAATGCATATGTGTGTAGGGGGTGGTGGAATTTTGTATACCTGTGAGGACTAAATGTCCTCAGAATATCTTGCCAGTCTTCACTTCTTTACAGAGAGAGTAAAAGGTTAGAATGTGGGGTTAAGATGAGAGATGTAGTGGCTTGGTCCAGTGTGTATCCTCAAACCTGAAGGGAGTCATGCTCTACTGATAAACATTTCACTGCAGAATGAACTGAATCACTTGAAAAAAGCAGGAGCACTTCAGGATGAGTAGTGTGTTATTCCATGAGCTGATGTTCCAGCAGCCTCTTAATTACCTTCATTACTAAATTATTGCTTTGCAGGCAATTGGATGTACAATATAATCCACACAGAGTAAACAAAGACTGTATATAAATAAAAATGCAAACAATTACATGCATACATATCCAAACATAAGTATGCATGTTACAGTGCAAGTCATTTGCATCAGCAAATATATTTTTTGAAAGTTTGAAACTTATTGCTAAGCAGATGAAGTTTTTATTAGAGATGTTCTGATCATAGATAGATAGATAGAATGAGTATTTGAAAACTTTCAAAGATTGTAATGAATGAATGATGTCATGGTGGCTACGTCCATTATTATTATTATTTTTTTTACAGTCTGTGTAGTGTATCATAGTGGACGACAACCAATGCTGCATCTAGAACGCCTCATGACATCTTGATAAAAAGATTTTTTTTAACCCTTTCAGCTTCCACACATGTTCCATGACGTTGACCAATAGACCAATAGGAGAACTGTCAACAAACCGAGGTGAAAGAAGAATGATTTTGTTGGTGCTGCTCAGGTGGAACTGTGAAACAGAGGAAAGGTTTTGTGGCACTATGGCAACCAGGTGTAGTACACACGCACACACACACACACACACACACACACACATATGCCATGCTGCTTTGGACACCATTGTTTGTTTACATTCTTGTTCCTGGAAGTCGGTCATGTCTCTCAGTCGAGTCACGGCAGGAATTTATGACTCTATAATTGCCTCTTTTGACACAGTCGACATCTTATCAGACAAAAATATTGTGTGGTCTGGCCCTGGCATGATGTGACACAACGTATAATGACTATAACAAGTATTTGATCAGACTTGGTATCAGATACTCTGGGCATCCCTGGCTTATCTCAAAATAAAACAGATAACATTTTTTAATGAATGTAGCTACGAAGCAGCAAAACATTCATACTGGGCATAATAATAATAATAATAATAATAAACATACATAGCACTTTTTAAAACACAGCCTAATTAAAAGGATTCAGCAGTGCAACTGAATAGTCCATCAATTTTATTTATATAGCAGCAAATCACAGAAGTCATCTCAGGGCACTTTTCACATAGAGCAGCTTTAGACTGTACTCCTTCATTTATAGACACCCAGTATTCCCCCATGAACAGCACTTGGTGAAAGCGGTGAGGAAAAATCCAGCAAATAAAAGTACAGTCATTTGAATAAAATAAAATACCCTATAAACAGTAAAATAAAATAAAACTGTAAAACACATAAAACATATTAGAACTAAAAAAAAATAAAATATAATGATAATAAAAGCTTAGGTTTTGAGCAGTTATTTTTTAAAAAGTCTCTAATCCTCAGGCAGGTTCCCGAGCTGATGACCCCAACAGCAAAGATCTCCTTGGTCTCCTGGTCTCCTTTAGTCATGAACTGAGATTCAGAAAGAGTCAGAGGAGCCCTGCCTGATGTGAGGCTTGTGCTTTGGCTCACAGGGGAACAGTCATTCAGCCATATAGCCAGCAGCCAGCCCATGAAGAAGAGCTTCAGATTTAATCAGTAAAATCTTCTAATTAATTCTTGTTAAAAGACCAGCTCATGGTGTGAGATTGCTTTTTTTTTTTTTTTTTTTGGGCTTAACCCTGAATACAATGAACTGCAATAGTTAAGATGTGATGATATAAAAGCATGTATGACCTTCCCAAGGTCAGCATGAGAGAGAGAGGAAAGACCTGATTTTTTGAGCTGCTCCTCAGCAGGAGGAAACATGATTGGATGACACTTGTGACTTTTTTTTTTTTTTAAGGAGCAGTAGCTGTCAAAAACTATACAGCCAAGTCTGTGGCTGCATGTTTGGTATTTGCAGACAGGAAACCAAGACAGTTCTGTGCGTGGACTTCTGAGGAAATACTAATTATTTCCGATTCATTTTCATTTTGCTGAAGGACCTATCATTTCCCAAAATGCATTTTGTTGTATTTCTGAGAGACAAGATATTCAGGGATGCAAGTTGGCTTCTTCGTTGTTTTGTGTTTTTTTTCATAGAACACAGATCTGAATGTCTTCTGCATGAAAATAATATTGAATGCTGTGTTTGAGGATAATATGTCACAGTGGGAGCATGTATATAGAGAACAACGGAGCAAGGATCGGGCAAGGATGGAACAGCACAGGTCAGAGGGGCCGCAGAAGAGAAGGCATCATTAATGACTACTGAAAAAGTTCTGTTTGACAAGTATGATTAAAACCAGACTGAGGCAGTGTCCTGAGCTAAGATCAAGGCCAATTAAAACTGTGAGCAAAAGAGAATTGGTTACTTTAATTAGTGCAGTTCAGTGCTGTGATGTGAACAGAAATCCAATTGAAATTATAATAAATTATAATAATTCATAAATGTTAACGTTGAGGACAGCAGACTCTCAGTAATAGAGGTAATCTTGAGATGGGTCCTATCGACACATACAACATGTTTTACTCTACCAACATACTGTAGATCCAACACATCCTCATTATGAAACAACACTATATTTAAAATATTAACACTACATTGAAAATCACTGTTAATAAATAATTATGATTATTTATGGTGTGACAACACTGCATTACAATATATAATTTTCTAGGGGTCTCTCAATCAAATTAATGACAAAAGACGGAGTTTGATGATATCATGAAGTAGGATGGGATCATGGGAGTTGTAGTCTTCCTCGTTAAGTAACCACTACTGCCATCATTGCAGTCAGCTTCTCCCGGTTAGGATTCCTTCAGTGTTCATTGTTCAGGAGGTTTGTAGTGGAGTGAATTATCCACAGAGGTCTCCTCCTCTCCAGTGCAAACACATCCAGTGATTATAATCTGTAAAAACACTGAATAAAGCAGTTTGATCAGATCAGTGTTTCTTTCACACTGTTCAGCAGACACATAACGCCCAGAGGGCTTTAACTGAACTTAAGAAAAGATATAGTAAAAAACGGCTAAGATCTAAAAAGTGTATCATAAAAATGTGGCTTAAAACTGGATAAAAAGTCAATTTACGACAGCTTCTGGCAGACAACCACCACACTGATGCATGCACGGAGGAGAGATGATGGCATTGACAGGCAACTGAATGAAATGGACCAGTACTTTGAAATGAGGGATCTCTGGGTTTGAACATTGTTGGAAACATTTGAGGTAATAACTAACATATTGGGCCTATAAGGTCTGGTTAGTTTTAGGCACAAACACCACTTGGTGAAGGTTAGATCATGGTTTGGGCTCACATAATCACTTGAAACGTGGTTCATACTTCCTTAAAGTTGCACAACCTCATGACGTTATGTTTTTTAAAAAAATATCCCAACTCACAGTTGGAAACACGACACTTATGGTTGGAAATTGCAAGCGAAAAGTGGTCATCTGCAGCAAAGTACACTTTTTGCCTTCTAGCCATCCAACCAGTCCATCTCCTCCTAATAAGGCGAAATCGTCTTATCAAATCACCTTACATTGATGTCATCTGAACTGCGTCATTTCCCTGGGTCATAATTATTACGGCTCCTAGATGCCATAAACATAACTATAAGTCTGAATTTTAGACCTATGCATTCATTTTTCTTGTGAGGACAGGCTATGTTCATACTTCTCTCATAACTCACTTCACTTGGCAAAGATCCTGATTTTGTTCAGATATTTAAAAAGTGAACAGTGACTTAAAACACAAGACTGGTTAAGGTCATTAAGACAGTAAACACATCCTAAGTGCTTTTGTTGCGTGATCCTGACCACTCACATGACTCATGATGTGAACCCTGATCTCCAGAGTCAAAGTCCTGCATTGTGTATGCCCACTAGCCAACACTGACCTCCTCCCTACCAGTTGTGTGGAGCACAAGAAGACTTCCTGGATTGGGAAAAACACCAAACAGCAGACAAAGTTAGAGAATAGCTGATACATTTTTAAATATATTTTTGTACAGAAGGAGAACTGTGGATTTTGTCCTCCATCACTTCTATTATGAAGGGATCTTCTAATGGTCAGTATGAACAGGAGAAATGATTACAATAAATGTGTCAGTGTCTAAAGACAGACAAAAATTGTGAACTCATCCTTTAAAGTTGAGGTTAGTTTAAAACTACAGCTGTTTTTTTTGATTTTGAATGTGGGGACTTAGCCTGCAATCCACTTTGCAGAGAGAAGAAACTTGGACTGATACATTATTAAATTGTTTGACATCATTCTGTTCTCTGTACAGACAAGCTTGCATCTGTCAGGAACACTATGAATAAGAAAAATAAGTAGGACTGCAAAACAGTGAGATAGAATTCAGGGCGTAGCAAAAAAAAAACCACAGGAGGGAGAAGATGAAGGGCGCCCAGCAAGGCGTGACAACTTTAAACTTTTGATGTCACCGGGGGAGCCCTTGTTAACGCAAGCAGCATATGTTAACAGCTCCATCCTCATCGTGTCCGGCCAAGCCTCTGTTCTCCAGAGAGTGGCTGGGATAATCCCCACGCAGAAGCTTCACATCTGCTGGGCTCCGCTCCGACTCCGGCTCAGCCTCCTCGTATCCCCCAAACAGCCACCGCTAAGCAGCTTCCCTCTCTTTAAAACCCACGGCTGGATCTCAGGCAGTAGCAGGTGTGAGTGGTGGATCAAAGCCAGCATGGATAAGACTTTGCTCAATCCACAGCACTGATGCAGGATCGCTGGCGAGATGACAAGATGTTTAAATTGACTGTGAGTTTAAAACGAAAAAGCTTTTGTTCAATGAGGCGAAGAATTGAAACATGATGTCGTTGCAGGAGAAACACGGGCAGAACTGTGGTCATCTTCTTAAAATTCACTGTGTTAAAGGATAATTACAGTTTATTACAACTTATTTTTGTAGTGTTGTCCATTAGTTTTTACAGTTATGATTGATCAAGAAACACAAACAGTCAGATGATCGGACAGATTCTAAACAAGCCGTCAGTGCACTTGTATCATAGGGACTGAGTCGACATTATTATTGTCACTCCCCACTCCATGATGTGCTGATCCAGGTGTTTCCTTATGGGAAGAGACGAGGAATGGGCTTTAATGTGGGGAAATGAAAGTGCGTACAATGCTTTCAGTATCTCTAAAACTCAGATTTGAACAGATTTCTTAGATCTTACTCAGATCTTACTGGCAATAAGATGATAAAACAAGACTGGATGAACTCGTTCATATGCAGATCAAAACTGAGAGCGAAACAGAAGGTTTAGCATCAGGTTTACATTACAACAGGATAAAATAACTCCAACCGAGATCTCTAATCAGCTTTTTTGATGTCATAAACACCACAGTGGCGGTCTAATTAATGTTCACAGTCTAAAAATGAGCCGAGCAGCATAATAAATAAATGCTCATAAAAATAAAACTGTTTCTGACACATTCAGTTACTGTACTTCACCTCCAAACACTGAAGGTCATGCTTCACAACTATGAGGCTGATCAGATTCAAATGTTGATCTGATATGAATCAAAGCTGAACTGTGAGACGCTTAAAGTGATGTAAGCTGATTACTCGTCTCTCTTCTTGTACGGTGATGTTAGAGAGTCTTTTCATCTTTTAAAATGATCCAGTGTAAACAGGTTTTGTAGGGTCGCTACAGATCTCAGGTGTGTGTGTGTGTGTGTGTGTGTCAGTGTGTATAATACCACTGTAATATCAGATCTGATGACATGGTGTGTTATCATCATCACAGGAGAAAATGTGGGGTTTTTCATCACAATCATGAAGAGTGTGAACTGTGAAGCGCAAGGAAAAAGCCATGGTGCTCTTTAACACTTGACTGGTGGAGCATCATGCTGCTGCCAGTGTTGTTGCTCCCTCTGTGCTTCTGTTCAGGTCCACTGCATTTTAGATCAGGTCTATTCAGTCTGGGACTTTTTAAAAAAAAAAAAAATCATTTATAAACCTTGCATTTGTGTGGGTCTTCACAGCTCTCTGTTTGGACCTCTATGTCTGACTGCTTACATTCTCAGCTCAGTCAAACAAATGTCGCCTTCTTTGGTCAATTAGCTTTGTGACTACAGCATTGCAACTGACAGGAACGAAGGCGAAACTTACAAATTAAGACTCAAGTTGTAATAAAGCAAAATGATTCTTTGTGTGCTGAGATTCTGTTCTCAGTCTGACCTCAAAGAAGAAAACCTCCTGTCCACTCACTCCCTTCTTCTTCCTGCAGCCTGGAGGTACACTTCCTACAGTGCTACCAACACTGGTAGTACTTCAAATCCCAATTCACTCCAGCTTGTCAAAACTGCCATTTTCCTTCTGTCTGGTTTTTTTTTCTTTCTTGTGTCTTGTTCTCATCCATTATGTCAGTCCTCTCTGGGCAATTTAAAACATGTCACTGCAGTGAAGCTTAAGACTCGGAATATCAATACATCGTCTGGTCTAGCCGTCGCAAAATACATGAACAGTAAGGGGATGGATTATGCTGTCCACATCATTTAAGAGGACATACATGTATGAAAGCAGAGAGCCATCCATGGAAGATTTTGATGGGATTTGAAATGGTTGTTCATCCTGACCGATGCAAATGTAGGTCATAAGATACTGACTCTCACAATGACGTCTGCCAAGAGCGAACAAGACAAAAATCGGAAGCTCTCGTTCTGTAATAATTAATATAGACAGGCCATAATCAACATGTTGATTATTCTGGTGTTCAGACTTACTAGCAGTGCTACAAAAAGGTGATGATGCTACAATAAATCCAATGTGGAAATGAACCTTTTCCAAAATAAAACAAAAAAACATCATGAATGTGAAGATTTCATGACAGTCTGATGATTAGATTAGATGTATTAAAGTGGAAATTTTGGTCTGATGGTACTAGAACCATATAATAATATACATCCCATAAGATTTGTTCAATATAAAATATTATTAACAGATAAGCACATTCGATATGAGAGGGACAATAAGAGGGACATTGTTCTCCCAAGGAGGAAAATGCCTTTTTGCCAGTGAGTCTTTACAGTAAGACTTTCCCAGATCAGGAACACACTGCCATTAAAGACAGCACACAGTAACCCTTACTATATAATCCTAACTTCAAGGTTAAAGGCAACCAGACTTGTCTTTGTATGGTTGGGCTGGTCTCTTGTCTTTTTTATAATATAATAAATCTGACAACTTATTTTTTTAACAAACTACTTGATCCAAATACTGCAGGTCCTGCTGGACTGATATATTATTTTAGTTGAGTTTATTATATTTTATTACTGACAGGATATGTGTAAAAGTTTAAAGAGGACATATTATGCGTTTTTGTGGTTTTGTTATTTATATACTATATTATAATGTCGCTTATGTAGAAGTGGTCAAAGTTACAAAATTTGAGGTTAAAATACGTAGAAGGATATATAATGAGATTTTAACCGTAAATCATGCCCAGTAGAGCCCAGAATATAAATATAGATCTGGAAATATGCAGAATGTGCCCCTTTAAGAGAAAAGACATATCACTCTCTTGGCTCTGCTGGAAATAAAGAAATGATCAGTCCACTTGCAGGAGAGCAACAGAGAGGAGCTTCTTCCCTCACAAACTATCTTTGGCTGAGTACACTGGCTGCAGAGAGCACTTTAACACGACATCAGACAAGTTCAGTTTTGGCCTGTTATCAAGTCACTCTTGAAATTCACATTAATTAGTGACAGCTGATATGACCTGCTGCTGGCAACGTTTGTTACTGTAGTGTCAGCTTCTCAGCTGACAGCTGACACCGGCCAGCTTTAAACCTGGAGTCATTAAACCTAACCATGTAGTTTTTATGCAGCAGTGTGTTCACCGCTGATGAAGAGGTGTTTAATTCAGGGAGATCAGTGGAAGCCAGCAGTGTTACAGTTTCCGTGTCCACTTCTTCATCAATATGAGTGTTCTGTGCTAATGATATCTTAGTCCTTCTTTTCCTCTAGTGCTTTACTTTCTTAAGGACTATTATCATTTAACTGTGTTACTCCAACAAGCCTTTTGCCACAGAGGATGCCAATTCATCTAATGAGTTTGGCCCTGAAGCACCAGCTCAAGTGTTTTAATAAGTCTGCTGGAGCTAGTTTCTAAGCCAGTGGGTTTTCCTCCACTATTGTTCAAAACTTCTCTTTAGAAGACGTTCACTCCATCCAGCTCTTTATACCTCACTGATTTCTTTCATTAATGATTCTCCATCATTAAAGTTGGTGATGGTTGTTAAGTCTGTCACTCAGAGAGACAACCAATTTCAATGAATGCTGTGTATGTTCATGATCCCCAGATGATGAGAAATGATGCTTTTAGTGACTTTTAGTCACTGCCAACTATATTCCTCTGCCACTTCTTGAATTAACCATTAGAATAATAAAAGTGATAATATGGGCCCATGTTTGTCAAACTGATAAAAGTGAAAGCTTTGGCTTAAGTAAAAGATAAAAGTAACTTTAAAGTAAAAGTTATTAATCAGGTATCTTTTGACTCAAGGAGACGTCAGAGTCTACAACAACTGTATACTAGCAGCTCTGTGAGGCTGTAATTATGCTAAACACTAAATGTTAAGTTCAGCATGCTAACCACAATCCACAATGACAATGTTAACATATTGATGCATGTTCAATGTCTCAGTTTAGTGTGTTAACATGCTAACATTTTCTAACTGCCATTGAACACCCAAGGCTGATGGAAATCATTGGTTTTGAGGGCATTTGGTTACAAACCAAAGTATTGGTCAAATTAATAATTGATTAATGATTAATGGCTTTCCAATGGTAAAATATGAATGAGAACCACATTGATATATAACTGGTGTTATGGACCAATATGACAAGAATTTACTCTGGAGCTTAAAATTGGATTGTTGTTTGCTTATGGCAAAGATAATCTTTGGATCCAGTATCTGGTGGTTTATTAAACCAATTTTAATTTTGTTTGTGTATAAGAAAGCATAATTAAATGTAAACAGTTCACTGAGAAGATGTGCATTCAATCTCTCTATGTTTCAAACCAACCAAGTGCGTGCTGTTAATATGAAAACACACAATTCACACTGGAGTTATTGTTGGCAACACATACATGTAACAAGGTGCATTTCTGAAAGGGAGTGAAAAAGAAGAGCTGTCTTCTGATCTGTACCGCCATGTCAGGAGGCATGGAATGATGAACCATCACATGCTAATCCCAACAGGAGCCTATTGGACTGAAAAGAGTGCTTAATTATGTTAATAATGCATTTGTTTACATCGGTTTTTCATGTTCTCAGTCACTTGTCTTAACCTTTGTTGGAGTGTGGCAGAGCTGCTTTTCACACTTCTATCAGCTGGCTCGAGAGGCTCTACATTAGCCAGCAGAGTGAGCTTTTCTCACTAGCAACATGAACCCTGCCGGCTTGAATGCTTCCAACACCGAGTACCTCTCCATTCAACTCTACTTTCATTAAAGCTTTCCAGGAAGAGCGACAGGATTATTTATAACAGTCCTCTGTGGTGGTCCTGTTCTAAGGCATGTATTTCTAATGAAGATTGCTGCAGCGTAAATGAATGATGCAGTGACTTTTAGATCAATTATGCAGTGAGTGTAGACCACATAACCTCCCCTAGGGAAATTTAGGACTATGCTGTATGGGTGCCCAAAAGGACAGTGGGCTACAGCCATTGGTAGACAAGTGAAACACAGTTTGGACACACCTACCCATTCACCTGAATGAGAAAGTGTGTCCAAACTTTGGACTGGTGTTCTATGTCATTTTATCATCTTTATAACGGAGCTGGTGAATGCAAAGTTACCATGATCCCTTATCCATTGTCAGACATACTGGCCACATTTATGAGAAAGGCATCAAGTTGGAATGAATCACAATTTCTTTTTTTAATGGAAGCTTTAGTTTTATTTGTGTGCAGAAAAACTTAATCATCATTTAACTTAATGATGATAAAATCTTGAAGGTCTCAACTTCTTTTACCAAGTGCTGTAGAGGTGCAGATTTGTCTCAGAATATGGAAAGTAAACTCCAGGAATATGCTTCATTTTTTTTCAGAAAGAGAGAGGAAAGAAATGCTGAATGAGAAATGAATGCACCGAGCTGCAGAAGCTAATGGAACCTCTACGGGCTAGACAGGGAGCCATGTCAGGACTTCGGCTCTCGGTCAGATGATGATGATTAATGATGATTTAAAGTAACTGACTAAAGAGAATCATGGGAAATAAAGGAACACTTACTGTGGTATTATCCTGTAATTACCACCTGTGGTCAGAGTGGCTGCTGTTCAGCAAAAAGCTATGAAGTGTCACTTTGAGCGCTTTACATGCTGCATGTAGAATTTTGAAAGTGAGGTCCAATGAAGCGGCTTTAGAACTGAATTCTTGCCTTTGTAATATTTTAAACATGCTAACATATCAGTCATTTTACAAACAGTGCATTAATAACTGTATATTTCAGGATTATTTGCAAAACAAAAATCAGTTGAAGTTGAAAAGAATGGTGTCAGTGTACTTTTCCATCTTTTCCATCTAAGCGTTGGTGAAGCCTGCTGTCATGTATCAAGTTTTTATGCTCTGTGAGAGAAATGCAGTGTTGTGTAATTTAAAGCTTGATACAGAACTAAATGACAGTAACACAGTCCAAGCTGGAGCTGCTGCAGAGAGAGAAATTTATCCTCGACAGAGCTCTACGTTGTTTTACAGCCGGCAGTGACAAGGTGACTTTGCAGGGTTGAAACCATATCAGGCACCTTACTGTGGATAACAGTTTAAAGGCACAACCTCCCTTGATCATGTCACCCTGGCTGCAATTTGTACCGTGTGAAAGCGAGTCCCTCTGTGTTCTGCCCTCACTCCTCCGTCATTGTGTGTGAAATGAATTGAAAATCTAAATGAATTCTTGGGAGAATCACTGCCGCCCCGGAGTAAATTTCTCTCCTCATCTTGTCCTGGTCACAGTTGGATTTTCCATTACATGCACTTTATCAATGTACATGTGTTGAGATTCCGAACACGGGGCTGCCATCCTGCTGCCCCTCAAATACCAGCCTTTCTTCTTATCTGCTGCTGTGCGAAGAATAAAGCTCCCTACGTCTGATTGAAACGGCCCAAAACAACTCCAGATCATGCTGCCTTGCGCTTTGTTTACAGCATTCACAGTCAGTAATATTACTCTCTTAAGGTGTTGATCTATAAAGCATGAAACCATTATCACGGCATTATAAAGGTTAGCCTTTATAATGATGAATCGTATGCGCAGCAGTTGAACTTATCACCATGTGTTTGTTTGGTTTCCACTCCACTAGCGATCTTCTTACAAGCATTCATGAAATTAACACCCCGATTGTGCTATATTCATCAACCGTTAAATTGCCTCACACGAAAAGTGAAATTGTCTGTGTAATGCAATCAATTAAGAGATGCAGTTTGGAAAGTGGAGTGAAAATGAGTGTTCACACAGGCATGGAGTTCTACTGAGCTTTCTCTCTACCTCTTCTCTCTGTTCCTCTTTTTTTTTCTTCTTCTTCACTGAAACAGAATATACTTGTACTCCGTGTGAATAGACTTCAGACAACTCAAAGCCTTTATTTGATTTGAGAGGGACATTACTGTGAATGAATTCCCAGCTCTGTGACCGCTTGCTGGCTGAGGGTCCTGAAAATCTGCCCTGCTGCTGACTGCTGGACTGGCGCCAGGACAGATTCACCCAAAACTATTCACTGGGCCACTTTTAGCCCACAGAAAACTGGCAGTTATATAGTGGCCAAATGCAAAGCAGGGTCACAGGCTCCGGAGTTTGTGGTGGATTTAAGCTAGAGAAGAACTGCGTGACTCATCCGTAATCATGCAGACCAACGCTCTGATTTTTATCACACATGGCAAAGCGCTGAAACTCTCTAGAAGCCGATCTGATACAGTAGCTGCTACTGGTCAAATTACCTCAGGACAACACTATATTGAACGCTGTGGGTAATTCCACTTTGATAATTCTCTCATTATCATAAAGCTAATAGCATGCCAGAGGAAAGAAACTTACCTTGGAGAGTGTTTTGCATACATACAGCGGAATGAAATGGAATTCAGTAGCTAGACTTTGCATACAGCTCCGGACTGAATAAATGACTGGCGAGACAAATGCCATGTTTACAACTCGAAAGCGCGGCGATGCCGCCAAATAAATGCCTGCAGGAGTTGGTCTACAGTGCTTGCCCATTTCTCAATGCATATTTATGCTCCCAGATGCATATTTTTTCCAGCTGCATGGGATATTATGGATTCCATTAGTGTGAGTTAGTATTCTGCTTTGCATGCTGATACAAGTTTTGTGTAAATGTCAGACTGGCCTCTGCTGTTGTGTAATCCCCTTAATTGCAGCGTAATGACCTAATTAGTTCAGTTTCGCTCCATTCTGTTAAGCGCTTAAGGACGAAGGTCTTCCTCAGATACTTGATGTTTTGAGTTTAATATGAGGACAGTTTTTCTCTATCACGTTCACATTCACTGTGGTGATATATTTGTAAATCATACAGTAAGAACAACTTTATTGTTAGACCAACATGTTTTGGCTTGTGACCCTGCTGAAGGCCACAAGCCAAATGTCACTGGTAAGACAAATAAAGTTGTTCTTTATACAAGTGTTTCTGGAGTTTGTACCTCTTTTTTCCTTCTTTCCTCCATGCACCTCTGAAGTAGATGAAGTTGTGCCAGAAATCCCTACTCTGCAAATCATACAGCAGACACTGTTGGCCCCGTGCCTTTTGAGCTTTTTTTTAAAAGGGAACTCAGTGAAATGCATTATTAGAAACCAGGTAGAATGAAGGCAGTCTGAGCAAGCAAACAAGTCGAGCAGTGCAGGGCAGGTAGGCAGATGAGAGACAGGTTGCAGGTCTAAACACAGTCAGCAAAATAAGAGAGCTGTGTCTGTGTCAGACTACAGAGAGGCAGGTTCACATTCAGGCAACATGAATGAACTGGCAGAGGACAGCTTTAAGTTGGAAGGTATAAATACTGATGAGCAAGAATGTGCTTGTAGGTGAGGATCAGCTGATGTGGAAAGACAGAAAGTCTGAGGGCATCTCGTTGACAGGTGGTGAATGACAAACACATTCATGGCCATGAATAGCTTGAAGAGACACCATAAATAAAATTGATAATTTTTAAAATTGTTTTTCATGATTTCTTTATTCTGCTAAATTTTTTAATTAATGTAACTTCTAAACTCCTACTCCAGGAGTAGAATCCTCACAGCGTTACTTGTTACTGGCCTAAAAGTAGTTCAATTTGAATATAGTTGACTGAAATCAGTGCCTGAAACACCCACCAGGTGTAAGCTGGTAGGCATGGTAAGTCTCTAAAACCTCAGAAAATTCTCAGAAAAAATACCAGAACATGCCCCATGTGTCCTCCTGTTAGCTATGTCCCTGAACACAACAAAACAACACACCATTTAAAAGAAGAACAAAGAATATACAGTTTGCAATCGACTTAGATTTGAAAATTAAAGTACATTCAGGTATGTGGACTTTGTAGTTAATAGATTAAAACACCCAAAAGCACTTGCGTGGTCTGCTCTGTTGTCATGACAACAGAACAATGGCAACTGACCTGAGTTTGCTCAACAGATGGAGCTTCATTATAGTTTTCTCTCAGCAGACGAAGTAAGATCCACTGAGGAAGACTGTGAGATTCAGGTGAAAGCTCTGGAAAAAAAGATCACAGTACATCTCTATACAATCTTAATTTGAATCTAGTAGACATGTCAGAACTACTGGTGACTGTTTCACCCACGTTCATACATAACCTGATTATCGTCATTCAGCCTCTTGTGAATAGAGGCCACAGAGAGGGAAATGCAGCCTGTGTAAGAGAGTCTGTGAGCAGATGGCAGCCTGATTGAAAGGATTAGTACAAATTAGTGGGAGGCTGTTACCTATAAATGCATGAGAATACATCAAACAAATGAGAAGCAGGTGAAAGTAGCAGGTATTAGGAAGCCCTGTGTGTGTGTGTGTGTGTGTGTGTGTGTGTGTGTGCAGATGCCTCGGTGAACAAGGTGAATGCAGATATGGGTCAGGGGAGAGCAGATGATGTATTGACCGAAACAGGAAGTGCATCTGCTTCTTCTGCAGCTTTGGGCCACAAACACACCTTGAAGGCAGAAAGCAGTGAAAACACCATCTGCCAGTTTCATCCTACATAATAGACAGGAATTGAATAGGTGGATGCAATACACCCAAAACACAGTAGCAGAGTCAAGAGAGGAGAGAGGAGCAGTATATAGTGTATTCAGAGGAGAACATCTTCAACAAGATGAACTGAAAAATATTATCAGGGTTGTATTGTTGCCAGGCAAGACTGATTTATGGACCAATGGTCAGCTGATAAACTGTGAGCTTCAGTATTTATGAACTTATTCCACACAGACACACTTCATTTGAAGGAGGGGGGCTGATTTATTGCTTAAGACCTTTCTGAACAAGGCTCTAAATCACAAGGCAATCATGAGAGCATATCCTCTTGACATCCATAAGGATGGTGAATAACAATGAGCTCACCGTCTATTATTAACACTGCATGATTCCAGCTGTCATCCGCATGAAGGTGAACAAAACAAATGCTATTTTGTAGCTTCTGTTTGACTTGGCAAGATGATCTGATTCCCCTTACTTCCCTTTACTTAATAATCACATCATTGGTATGTGTAGTGTGTGCAGTGATGCCCCGTGGCCCTGGACCCTGGGCCTTCAACAGGACTATGAGTAGCAATCGAGCGGTTAGCTCTTGTTTTGAAAAGTGAAGCCAATGCAGAAGTGCTTTAAATCTGCATTTTTTCCAATGGCCTGCAGGGGGTGACTCCACTGGCTGCAAAAAGAAATCCAATTGTATGGTAAATAACCCTTCTACTCACTTGATTTATTACCTCAGTGAATACTTTCCTAATGAGTTTATGGTCTCAATTGCTAGTATCAAGTCTTTTTCAATGCATCACGATGTTCATTTAGTAAATTACGGCCCCATTTAGAGTAAATAAGATGATGAAGCAGTGTATGCTTTAGAGCGTGGCTATATTGTGATTGACAAGTTAGTACCACGGTGACAATATTGATTACATAACGTCTCCATGGCATAATCCCAGATTCACAGAGATGTAGCTGCTGCTATTTCACTGTATGTTTTCATTCCATGCAATTTCATTCTAATATTTTGGACGCCTAAAAAAGTCCAGCGATTGGTTGTGATAAAAGATCCTCTAAGGATGTTCAGTGTTTTTGATTGTAAATGCACTGCACTTACCAAGCTAGCAGCCATTGCCATGGTCAGCTCCATCCTCTCATCCAAATATGGTCACTCCTAGCTCCAAAAATCAAACATGCCAAGTCAAATCCAAGATAGCGGTGGTCAAAACGCTAAACTCAAGACTTCAAAATGGCAGTTCACAAACCAATGAGTAATGTCACTCAATGTGCATATTTTTTTACAGTCTATAGTGACAATCAAAAAATCAAACATAGCAATAACAATAATAGCCATAGCCCTGTCACATAGTCACAAGCTCTGCATATTAAAAGTTTTTTTGACCTAACTGGCTTCACAACACACAAATGAAAACCACAAAGCTAGCTATAATGACATCATTAAATTTAAATTTAAATATGACATCTAAACAACCCATATTATTTTGTGAAAATAAATTAAACAAGCACACCACATTGACTTATTTCATGTTTTTTTTTTTCGTTTTGGTTTTTTAACCAATGAAATGAAAGTAAAATATCTCAGAAATCATTAGCTACTGTTCAACAACTAAAGATTGATCTAATGCTAATCCAGTGTTCTGTGTTTGTTTGAGCTTAGATAAACTTGAATTTCAATTTAGCCTGGTAGATGTTGGGATATGGACCCGCCCACAACTCAACCAAATATGACAACTGTCAAAATCAAATCCAGGCCCACACAGACTGCATCTGTTACAGCTCCTGAAGGTCCTGATTCACCCAGATACCATTGGAAGAAAAATTGTGATTGGCCCATTTCCCATTCCATTATATTAACCACCTGTTTGCCAAGACATATTAGTCCAAGTTTATAACAATGATCTATAAATTAATGGTTTTCTGTGATCTATTCTTAAATCTAATAAGACCTTAACCATAACATTGTCACATTATAAAACATATTTATTTTCCGTGATTTGGCCATGTGCACTCCAGAATGACACATAGGAGCATTAAAAAATAATGATATTTTAACACTGGTTAGGTTCAGGTACAAAAAACCACTTGGTTAGATTTCAGGAAAGATCATGGTTTGATATAAATGATCACTTTGTTAAGGTTATAGAAACACAGTGTGGGTTTAAGCTACTATTTCCTTAAAGTTAGACCACCTTCATCATCATGGTTACAATAATAACCATAGGGTTGAAATTAGGGGACGATCATAGTTACGCTTTTTAAAAAAACTGTCCTGACTTGTTGTTGGCAACGTGACACTTGTGGTTGGAGTCCACCATTGGGTTATACCATCCACCACCAACCCACCATCTGCAGGTGAGGAAATGTGTCAATTTATATAGACGTCATGTCAACTGTGTTACTGCTCCGAGTCATAATGATTAATGGCACCTGTCACTCAAACGTAACTATATGTTGTTTTTGGGCCACTGACATTATGACCTACTGTGTCATTTTTTCTTGGGAGGACAATCTTGTTTTGGAAAGTGGAGACAATTTATGTCTCTTCCTATCAGTAGTTATCTGAGGATAACTACTGATAGGGGCAATCCTAAAACTATGTGTCTTTCTTGAGTGCATACATCAACTGCATATTTTGTCAATTCATTCAGAGGACTTGTCAGGCAAGTAAAAGTGTGGTTTAAAGACTGTGAGATCAGTTGATGGGATGTTTGGCTACACATCGGAGCTGCTCACTGACTACAGTTCAGTCAGTGCCTTTAGTTGCCTGTTGTACACAAAATGAATGGTGATCTCTTATTGCTGAAGGGTTTAGAAACAGACACACTGAAACTGATCAAGCCTGATGAACAATGCTAATTGATCACAGGATGTTTTATAAAGCCAAACTTGTATTTCTCTTTCAGAACATTTGGTTCTGGTTATTATGTGTTATCAACATACCTTGCTATCAGACACATTGGCTTTTTTCAGCCTGTGAGTTGATCTAATCTAGATCTCCAGCGCTCACTATCAACATTTCACTTTGAAATCACAAATGCAATTCATGACTTGCTGATTAGAAGCCGCTCGATGTGTTTTGCCACAGAGAGCAAAGGACACTCAAACATTCAATCAAAGCGGGGGATGCAGAATCAATAACTCATTGAATCATAGTCAATTTTTTTTCTTTTTCTTTTTAGAATGATGGCTGTGTGTTTGACAACAGGGCACAGACTCGCCCGCGGGTCTATAAATGATACACCACAATGCATCGGGGTCTTGTGGCCGTGTTGTGTTCAAGCCACTATTAAGACTACACAGCTCCTGATTCATGAACAACCACATAATAAATCATGTTGGAGCAGAAAACACAGAAACCTCTCCAGTCTCCTCTCTCTCTCTCTCCGAGTCTTTGTCTAATTCTAACCTTCTCTTTGGCCTTACTTCTCTCATGCGTATCAACATTATTACAACACTGTGAAACTACTTCAAGCATTCAGACCAAAAGAGACAGACGGACAGTTAGCTGTCAGCTATCACAACTGAAAATGAGTTTGAATGGGAGTTGAAAACTGAAAACTAAAAAATACTAAATACAAACAAAAAACAATGATGTATGGACACATATAGAAATATAATCCACTATTGCTGTCATTTTTTTTGATGAAGACCGTCTATTTCTGTCTAATGTTGGTCCATCTTTTGTGCTTTGATAATTTCCTGGCTCCAGACATGAACTAAGCAGGGTTTAACTTTTATTATTTATTATTATAATGTCCACTGGATAACTGGAGTTGGCTTTAATGTTACAGATTCTGTATGGTAACACACAATATGCAAGCTTATTGAAATTTGACTCCAGCACAGCTACTTTTCCACAAAGGTGAGTACCATTTCAAAGTACACTGATCAACAAATTCACAGCATCAGAAAAACAATGGTCTTCTCAGCATGTCATTTTTTTTTTTTTCAATGCAAAAGAACAAGTAATTCACTGCCAAAGCAGCAGAAAGCTGGCAGAGCATAATTTGATTCCTGCCAGCTGCATGGGAGGCGGTCATTGCTGAATGCATCTCTTTCTTTTCGAGGAGTCCTTGGACAGGCGCAAATATCAGGCGGGGCTGTTCTGGTGGTGCACGGCGACTGGAAAACATCGCCGGCGCTCACTTGTATTAATTACTGCAGTGCTGACAGCAATATTAGATGGGATTTCAGAGTTATAGTAAATGCTGAGGAGGAATTATCATATCATTATCATATCAATTCACAAAAAAACATTTCTACTCATAAGTCTATGGCAGGTTTTTTTTTACATTATAGTAGTACACTATTAGAAGAAATAAGTGAGAAGTAATAATTAGTGTAGTATTATTTTTAGTATAAATTGTGTTAGTTTTGACTGCTTTTGTGTGTGTGTGTGTGTGTGTGTGTGTGTGTGTGTTCAAGCCACATGCAGTAAATGGAGTATAGCGAGACATGAGGCTGTTGATACTGTATGATACAAGCTGCATGATCATAATTAAAATAAATGGGCTGTGTGTGTGTGTGTGTGTGTTTATGTGTGTGTGTGTGTGTGCATGCTCCCTTCTGTTGATGAATGAAGATGATCAGTGAGTCCAAGGCGAATGATGCACTGTCTGATTTTCCAGTATGGATGTGACACTGAAATAATGTGAAAACCATCAGAGTAATGAGGTGACCCGACCTTCCTCCCCAGTCTCCAACCCCCCAAGCCTGCCCCTCCATCACACACACACACACACACACACACACACACACACACAAACTGTAGTCTACCAGGCCTCATCTGTGTCTGTTTGTGTTCTTCCTCACTTTCTTTCAGCTAACATCCCTCCTGTAAATACTCTCACTAATAACCAGCACAATTTCCTCATCCAAAATGAAAGCTGTTGGTTTGCATGCTGAGCACTCTCGCCCTCATTGTGATGCAGTGTTACATTGCTTTGGTATTACTTGTTTAGCATCTGGCTCTCAGAGCACAATTGATTTCAAAATTCAGTTAGAGGTTTGTTTTTCTGGGGGGGCCAAATGGATCATCTTGGGAATTGTGGATGTGGAGGGATTTCGTGGAAATGTGCCCATTAAATTTTGAGATATCTTTTTTTTTTGCCAACTTCTTACAATTTATAAGTCTCTGGCCACTATGAATATTTATACCATTTTGTTGCAACCCAGCAGAGCTGATGAGATTTGTCTTGGACTTGAATCACCAAAATAAGGACTTCAGATTTGACTTGACACACGTGGGACATGTCTTGCTTGAGATTTGACTCCCATGAGGTGTGTTTAGACTGAATACAAAGCAAATATAAGAGGTGGCGCAATTTCGTAAAAAGCTAATGCAAAGGTACAAGTGGGTACAAATTTGCTAAAGGCAGTACAAGTTGAGGCACATATCCATGGATTGTGGGTGCTGCAGTACAAAACAAAAAGTTTTAACATACATTGCATACAGAAGCACATACATACCGTTTGGACTTTGTGTCCAAGCGTTTGACTGTTTGCTGAGTTTAACTCAAGCACCAGTTGTTAATTAGAAGCAGTGGAAGTCTGTGATCCAGATTATCCCATGGGAACCATAAATCTCTGTATGCAAACTATGGACCTCCTCATGAAAGTCAGATACGTTACATGACTATCCATCACCTTGACCTCCACAGCCTCACTGTCCACTTCTCTACATACAGGACACTCTGCCTTCCATTGACACTGGGCATAAATCATGAACTGCTGATTCATCCAATATGGATGTAGTTCCTGGGATACTGGGCTGAAATTAGTAGTTGTCGCTTGACTGATTTTCTCTAATAGACTTGAGACTTTGATTGTGTTTACTTGACCGGGAAGATTTGTTGAGATTTAAAAAAGTCTATTCTTCAAGACTCTCTTGACAAAGATAGGTGGCAATAACAGAGACACTAACAACATAAAACAAATCAGATATCTTATTCAAGCTGACAGTTTGACCCCAGGGGTGGCATTTAATGTAAACCCAGGCTTTATCATTGGGGGAGCATGATTACCAAAACCAAACCAACAAGTCAAAAGTCTCTGATGGGTATACAGCTTGCTTTACATTTCTCAAAGTCAGGAATACACATCCACATTTTTGAGAAGGTAACATGACTTGACACATGTAACCTTCTCTCTCCCATTTATGTCCAGCCCCAGTATTCAATGTCAGTGACAAAGCAGTGTGTCCTTTATGCAGAGAGGTGGAAAGTAAAGCTCAATTGATGTTAAATCACCTCTTGGAAATCAAATGTTCCAAATGGCCACACTGGAAGGCAGAGTGAAAAGTCGACAGGCACGAAGAGGGGAGAAGATTGGGGGAGATGCTGTATTGTTTAAATACGGTGATAAAGAGAGTTGACCGATCGCTGTGTGAAGTGGGTGTGAATGTCAGTTTGTCCGTTTCAGAAAAGTTACAGAAATGGCTGTGCACAGTTACAGAAACACATTATTCACAGTGGGAGAGGGTTTCATCTGAAGGAGTATACTCGCTGCTTAAGGATGTGGAGGTCAGGGTTGTTGAGGGGGATGTAGTGCATCAGATGTTCATGCAACTAAAGGTTTCAAAGGTTTAGTTGTGACATACACAAGTGATATGCGTAGGTGAAATGTGACATGCTCCAGCCTACCACTACTGTGTCATTAGCAAACCTGACAACGAATGCCTGTTGATTTAACACATATCCACAATCCTTGACCATACCTTAGTTGCTATGTGCAAATATTGTAGAAAGCAAACATTTATAAAGCATTGGGTGTTTTGTAGAATTGTTAATGTTGTCTTATGATGTCATGATGAGGATCACCATACGTGATGAATGAATTCTGTCCTCAAGGTCCAAAGCAGCACTTATAATTACTGGACTGATTGCCTGACTCTATGACCACTTTACATATTGCTGCTTTTATGTAAGTGTGGTCAGTGGAGTCATTTTAAGGTTCTCTCACTCTAAAGTCTAAAGTCTAAAGTCAACTCTCTCTTTGAATGCAGGGCACAATAATTATTTCCTCAAATCTTTGGACAGGACACGCAGGTTTCAGTGCTTTACTTAAATACATCAGCATGCAGGCGGGAGGGGAAAAATACAGATATGCACACATGCAAAGATTTGAATAATACGCCGCACAAACATCCAGGTATGAGGAGCTGTGGTTTCATCTGCACTGCTTCAGCACCTGACACCAGTGTTCCTATTGGCTGGCTGTGGGCTTGCATTCATAATGAAGGTCTGAAGTGAGACGTGTTGGAGGAGAGTGATGTATCCTGCTTTGTGTTCTTGGCAAGTGGAGGGTGAGGCTGTGCCAGCTGCTGTGCCTCGAAAAAATGACATCCCACTCTGTGAATCAGCACAGCAGAGCAGGACTAACCAAGCAGAGCACACTGTCAGTCTCACTGTGGAATATCGCTAGGAGTGATGCAAACTGCCTGCAGCGGAGATGAGGAGGTTTATAATCATAATCTGACATGTCGTGTCAAATATTGATCCCTTTCGCAGTACGGCTGTGTGAATCAATGATCGTAATTACGTTCACTGTTTTATTGTGCGCCTCAGATGTTGATTTTCAAAGCTCTGTAAACCTCTTTTATGTTGCAAAGCCTGTTATTCAAGGTTAAGGATGAGTTGCACTAACTAGGATTAACTTTGTAAGTGTACTGAATCACAATTTATCTTATAATTCTTCATCTCTGTGCTACAGTTTTAATGAGGACAAGCAGGAAACGGTCTGAAGTGTTTGGAAATGCAATAATTCTGGCAGCTTTATATGATGTATTGGACATTTGAGTTTGGTAATGACACACACAACTCACTCAATGACAATGTTACCATTCTGATGTTTAGCAAGTATGATCTTTACCATGTTTGTCATCTTAGTTTAGCATGTTAGCATTTGCAGTAGTAAATAATGGACACGTTGATTTCAAAAACTATCTCAGTAACAAATATCTGAAAAAATAGCCTGTAACACAAACATATGCTTTACATGTTAGAATTGGAACCATGTTTCTAGCTTGTGGGACTAGTTAGGGAGCATGGAAAATAGAATGAAAATAATAAAGATTTGAAGAACAATGTGTGATTGCAGCAATCAAACTGCCTTCTGAGGGGGGCATGAATGTCTTTAACAAATTCCATGGTAATCTATCCAATAATTGGTGATACATAGCCTATAAAACCACAAATGTCATGGTGGTGCAACAGAAATTGTCAGGGGATCACCCACACACAGACAGACAGACAGCCATCACTAGAGCCACACGGCAAGTTAGACAGTTAGCCTTGCTTACCATGTTAATCAGATTAACATGTCAGCTTAACATGTTACATCAGTGAGCCTCTGAGTGAGGTGATTTCACCCTAGTCATTTTCTATGGGATTTGAGCAAAATGCCCCTCAAAATATGGGATAAAGGGCGACGCAGAGCTGACCAATGACACAGCAGAGAGAAGGGTTTAAAGTTGAAACATTTTTTACTTTATTCCAGTCAGGGCAAAATTTATACCAAAACTGCAAGAGGACTTTGCAACAACAAAGCAGTGTACTCCTATATATATATATATATATATCAATAATAAATTCATTGCTTGAAAATTCTGTACCTAGTCATACACACTGTACTGTCTACAGTATTGAAACTTATTTCTGATCGAAATGTCTTCAATAATGAAACTGTTATTTTTCATGGAAAGATCAAAGCACAGAAACAGTTGAAGAGCAGGTCTAGTTACATTTCTATAACCTTGAAAAGTTGTAGCCCAGCCAAAAACTACAGGCATGAACAAAAGGTAAACATGGTCCTGTTAACCATCCTGGCACTTATGAAGAAGACTTTTTTTGTAAATGAACTTATCAGTGAACATAAGCTAGATTTTATTTTTCAGACTGAAACATGGCACAGTTGAGATGGAACCTCTCTCCTAACTGAAGCCTCTCCTCCAAATGACAGTTTTATCCACTTGATACATGATGGAAAGAGCCATGATAGGATTCTTATAACTTTTAATTTGCATGTTGATAATGTGTCAAGACTGTAGACTATAATTTCCCTGTCTCTCCATTCCGAACTGGGATAGCTGCATGTCTGGGTTGATTGGAGGGTGCAGATCACCTGTGTGCAGAGTGTGAGGACTGGCTATCAGGGGGTGATTGAGAGCAGCTGAGTGCATTCCCCTCTAGGCCAATCAGGATGTGACAACACCCTTTTTTCTGGAGTTTAAGAGAGGAGTGAAACTACACTCTGTTCTTTCCTTCACTGGTTGCAGACCTCATTTGAAAAGACTGTCAGACATAAACGCTGGGCCCGTTTGTGTCTTCTCTCTGGTCTTTTGATGTCAGGGTACCGTTTGAAGGAATACCATAACATAAAGAATACCAGTAACAGCAGCAGTACCAACAACCCAGGAAGGATGCTAACAGGACAGCAAACCCAGGGATTCCTGCAAGGTGAGAAAGCATGAGAAACTACATGAATGCATATCACAAATATGCATGCAATATTTTTTTTTTTGAAAATTAGACTTTAATATCCAAGCCAGTATTGTAAATGATGTTGACAGTCAAAATCTGAACTTCAGTGCGTGCATTCCTTTTGTAAAATTAGTGGAAGGGAACTCTATAAAATCATTCTGCAGTTGAAGTCTTCCACTTGCTCCCTGGATGCCATTCACACCATTTTCTTTAAGGACTTCATTGTAAATGGCTCACTAAACACAGCCATCTTTCCAGATGTACTCAAAACGGCTCTAGTCAAGCCCTTACTCAAAAAGGATAATCTTGACTCTTCTGTTCTGAGTAATTTTAGGCCTTTTTCCAACTTGGTAACATTACTGAAAATGCATCTCCGAGCAGGGCGGTGAGGTGTGAGAGATTTAATAACATTAACAAATTACGCAGCCTCTCAACATCCTTGAGAATCAAGGTGTCGTAAATTATGCTGCATATTATTGCAGTATAATGGACGTCTTACAGGATGTCACATGGAGAGCTTTCCAACACGCAGGACTTGGTGATCTGGTGCAGCTTGAACTGAGAGGTGATAATCTACAGAATAGTGCCTCTGTCATTTTGAGAGGCGATTCTGATGATCCAAACCCAACTCCAATCTTTTATCGAACACATTGTGCAATCCAACACAGTTAACATCAACAATAACCTGGTATTGGTAGCTCAAGTGATTACAAACCCCCGAGGTGGCGGCATAAGATTGGCTAAAACATTAGACAGTGAAATCCTGAAAAAGAAGAGACTGTTTTTGCATGTCGTAGACAACGGCCCTGATAATCTATGTTTTGCGATCAATCTGGCTCATTTGCTTTATCCCTACATTACTGATTACGAAGCGTTGGAGCGCGGTAGAGAGATTCAAAACATGGTTGGATTAAATGACCAGGCCGCGGTGATTAACGACATACCGGAATTTGAAAACGCGCTAAACTGCAAAATTGTAGTTTTTTTTTTTTTTTTCCAGGACAGACAATAAACGAACGCTCTCAAAATTTATCACGACACCCCGAGAAAGCAAAAACGCTGTAGATGTTTCTGTTTGAAAACCATTATTAAGGCTTAATAAACGCGAAAGCCTTTTTAGGCTCCAAATTCATTTGAGATTATTGCTATTCAGGGTATGATAACGTGATGACTCACCGCTGCAACGGCTATTGTAACGTGTGTTTAGACCCCGCCTGTACAGAACAAAAGATTCGGCCTGTAATCTGTCCAGATTGCAACAGGACATGCCTCTGCATGCATGAAAGTGAGCGTTCAGTGGTTAGAGAGGGTTGCGCGCACAGAAAACGGTTACATTCGGCACACATTAAACGAGGGTGAGAAACTGATTGGGCGCTACCATGAAGACGGTTACACAGAGGTGCAAGGTGTGTAATATGCATGGGAGTTTCTAGGATGTTTTTATCACGGATGCCCGACGTGTTTTCAGCCTCATGAGACCTGTCCTCTGGCCGGCAGACCGTTTGAGGAGCTGCATGCAGTCTGCGAGGAGAAATTACAGGCGTTAATCACTTTGAGGTTGTGTACAGAGTTTGTCATGAGAGCATTGTTGGGTTGAGATGAGAAAAAAAACCCATCAGGGGTTAAAGGAGTTTCTGGCTCAATACGAAGCTCCTCAACCCCTCTCACCTCGCGATGCTCTGTATGGAGGTAGGACGAGTGGCTAAACACTTATGAAAAAATTAAAAAATACAATGCGCTGCTGCAAAGATACTTAAACCTGATCAAACAGGGAGAGAAGGAAGTTCAGGGCGCTGCTGAAGACTCTGACGGCGGAAATACTACCGCTGTTCAAAACAAAGAAGCAGCACAACAACAAAGAGGAAAGAAGAAGTCAGGATGAAACGGCTGATATAATACAAAACCTTCATCCGCGTGATGGTAAAAATGCTCAGTATATTATGAATAAAATTGACAAAAGCCAGGTCGGGTGGACGTCAAGGGGAGAGTTTATTTATAAGGGAAAAGCGGATTCTTCCGTCAGACACATGCAGATGCTCCTCTTCGAGAGCACTCCTGACGGCGGGAATGAGTTGATGACCTGCCCAGAGTTTTTTGTTCAGCTCATTGAAATGAGTCATGTAGTAGTAGTCGGGAAGGTCCTCCAAACATTCATGCTGTTTCTGACTCGGATGTTTGATTTGACATCCGTAGCAGGTAGTTTCTCTGTACTCACGCACAACAGAACACATCAGAAAAACCACCGTAGCTTTCACCGTCTTCAGAAAAGTGGTGTTCAGTCTTTCGTCCGTTTCATCATCATCATCTGATGAACTCGGTGACTCGGGCGGCTCGCTCAATGTTGAAGAAGCTGGAGAACCTGGTGAAGACGGTGCGTCGGATGCTGGTGGCTGCGGCGGCGGTGAATCCGGTGAGTCGGGCGGTGTTGGGGGAGGTTGCTCATGGTCCTGCGAAGACAGCATCAGCGCTGGCGGGGCCGAAGATGGTCGAGGGGGTCTCTCTGTCGCAGCGACCGGTGAAGACTGGGTTGAAAGACTACGAGACATGGTTGCTCAGAGTTTGGTCTTGGACTTTTCGGGCATGTCTTTTAAGCAGGCCGGTGTAGAAGGGCGGGGATTGTGGTAGAGGAGGAGGAGTGGAGGAGTTTTTTCACCAGCAGAATGTCTCTCGATGTCTGACAGCTGATAAAGAGCTCTTTAATGTTTTCACCATTTTCCTCCATCATTTTCAACCACACCTTGAGGGGTACTCACAATGATTGCTGGAATACCCCACAATAAGTGTTGAAATAGCCCAAGACAAAGTCGTTGACGGGTTCATCTGTCAACGACACTTGACGGCTTGCTCTGTAGAACCATCTACCCGAAACACATCTTTTCGTCTCCCACAGCGTACTGGCCACAATTTTCATGTTTTTAGGAAACAGATACTCCTCTCTCCCTCCAAATTTCTCCTCTTTCACACGCTCGCGGGTTGCTTTGAGGTCGTCTGTTGCCACCATCTTCAACACATTCCAATCCGTCGAATTGAACGTTGCCTTGACTGTAAGAGGTCCTAAACTCTCCCCTTTGCTCAACTGGTAAAAACATACCTCGTTCGAGCTGTAGTTGAAGGCGTAACCCCACAAACCACCGTCCTCCAAACGCCATTCTTTCTGGAGAGAGGTAGCCGCAGGCGTCTGGATTCGGCACACATGCGTCGCACGTTTCTTCGGAACAGGCCCAAAATCATGGAAACTCGTCACACACGTCTCGCCGATCACTGTAGCCAGAGGAACCCAAATTACCAAAAATGTACCAAAAATGAATTACAGAAAGTATGATGATGAAACGGCTTTCTGTTAACTAAAGGTTTGGAACAAACTCCCACCACAAATAAGTCAATCAACCTGTTAGTTTAAAAAAAAATGAAACAAAAAAACAGCTCAAACTATTTTCATGATCCTGCTTTTAAATAATATGTAACTGCTCCTTGTGTCTCTTGTTTTCAATACCTGATATTGTTTCTCTTGTGAAGCACTTTGAGCTGCATTTTATGATATGAAAGGTGTTCATATAAATGTTTGGCACAAAGTCTCAGCGGAAGTCAAAAGATTCTTTATAAAATGCTTTCCCAGCAAGCTGCTCTCTAGTTTCAAATGTGTAAAAAGAAGCGAACTCTGCTCTCTCCTATGAAAGTGGAATGCTATACATGCACCCCCAACCTCCAAGGCAATTATGTTCTGCCTTGCTATAAAGGACACACTTCTTCCTGCAGTGGCACTAAACGTTCACACTGGATGCAAATTGTGAAGTGTGGAATCATAATTTTTGACTGGGTTCTCCATTTTCTACTTGGCTGGGTTTTCAGAAGTTTAAAAACAAACATGGAAAAAAAAATGTATTCATTACCTTCTATGATAATTAAGAAAAGTGAAGTGGATCATTTTAAGCCAAGTTAAACTGAAGTATGATTAACCATACAATTAAGTAGAATATGGTAGAGTGTACATGTAGAATGTGAACATTGCTGACCAAGACGGTGAAATCACATACAAATTCTACACACAGTGGGTTTCCATCACCTTTACTGATGTAACTAAGATAGATCATTTAAGCAAATTCTGTTGGGTAAAGTGGGTTCATTCTTTTTCTACCTTTTTTATACAGAAGAATTATTAGTCATTGATAAACTTAAAACATTCATTTCCATCAGCGTGGGATGAAATTCACCAACAAATGGGATTCCTGAAAATGTCAGATGCAAATGAAGGCTGCGCACCTTGTGGTTTGACAGGCGTCGTCTCATCCTCCGTTCTGACTCGAGGACCTCTTCAGATCTCATTTCCAGAGCTGCTGACATTCCCTGATGAGGGCTTCCCTGCACTGCAACCCCCCCCACCTCTACCCCTTTCGTCTTCACTCTGACAATTTACACTGCAGACCCCTGCAGCACTGCAAGCACGCTCTAACAGCATTTTAATCAAAACGCAATAAGAAGACCCAGTAGACTGCGTTCCCTCCATTCATTTTAATGAAGATAGTGTGAAAGACTGGGGGCTGTTTGATTGATTCAGTGAACGGTGTTACAGGAGTACTGTAGTTGACACAGTAATGCAGTTCGATTAGAGTGACTGCAGACTGATGAGTAGCGATGACAGAGTGTGTAAATTAAAGAATGGGAACACAGAAATGGAAATGCTACAATAAAGTAAAATACAGTCTTCCCTTTATAGTTGTGTCCATCATTTTCATTAGTAATAATAAAATCTTACTTTATAACTTTAGCCCTGGTAACCCGGGTTGCATAAATCTGCAAGCCGCTACACAATTTCATTTAGTGTGTCAAACCTGAACAAGCAGGACTTGATCAGTCACATTTGTGCAGTAGACTGTAGTGGAGACAACAGTGCATGAGATGTTTCATTCAATGCCAAGAAAACCTTGAAGACCTCTTGTTATAACTGTTATCTAGTTGTGATAGTCAGAAAAATGTATTTGTCGGTCCACCACCTTAGTTCAGACTGAAATATTTTGTCAACTGTTCTATTGATTTCATGAAATTAGGTACACATCTCCATGGTTCCCACAAGATAAACTGTAATAATTTGTTATCCTCCTCCCCTTTATGACTGATTATCTAACAAAACCAATGACAATTCATGGTGAATTCTCAAAGTGACTAATGCAGAAACAGCAGATATGGATGTCTTAAGCAAAGAGATGGATTGACAAACACAAACTTGATCAATCAAGGAGACAATAGTTACATATCAAAGTGTCACATTAAGTCTAAAGGAGAGTAGTGTGCATGCCTAGTTAAACCTCTCACCCCGCCCAGATTAGTATTCCTGTACGGCAGACGGCCTTGGCCCAAGTGACAACATGCAGAACCCTTGTGGCAGTTAATGATCAATCAAAATAACCATATAGAAAAATGTGTGTTCACGTAAGACTCATATGCACTTAATGATTCTAGTGATTGGAATATGTAGTGATCATCTGAAATATGTACTTAAGAAACAAAAACTATCAAAGTGAATGCAATGAAAGCAAACCGAACTATAAGAATAGGTCATTAACAAACCGACCAACAAACACACACATGGCAAAATTCAAATGCTCTACTGCAGTTGCTGTATGCTGTTAAGGATATTCCTATGAATCACTATCCATCTACCAGCCACAATAGTGGTGGTACTATCTGCCTCGTGATGAAAAAGAGCACACAAAGTGGTTTGGGGGCTACAACCCATGACTTACCCCAGTGTTAAACTAGTTTTCTCACAAGTAAAGAGTGTCTGGTGTTACTGGTCTCCCTGCTCTACTGTCCAATTGGATAATTCTTTAAGCAACAATCATGGGGGATTGGTCCAGACAGTAATATACTCGACCTTGACCTCAATCATTTCCCACTTTCTGCTTCGGTTTGTTCTGGGTTATTTGCTGTAACATGCAATGTGGACACATCTACGCTTGCTGCACCCCTAATTACTGTGACCCCTCAGTCTTCCACTTACACTACAAATCTAAAACTCATATGTGAATGGGCACAGAAACGTATCTGTCACAAGTCTCATGCCCCACTGTTAAACTGTCTGCAGCAGTGTTGATGGAAGTTTCATCACCCGTGGCTGTGGAGTTAGTGAAACAGCAGCCTTCCTTCCACACAACGTCCTCTTTCTCAGAATTTGGCACAATTCAATTTGGGGATGGTGGAGTTTACCCAGGCTTGGGCTTGGCTGGGTGTAACTTCTCAGCTCTGGTCTGTTGTGGTATGTGGAAATCCCTCTTCAGCCCCTGCCAGCAGGGACTCAGGCTCAATTTTATCAGTTTAGAATTTTAAAATTGCCATGTTAGACTTGTTGTTGTCATTGTCCCTTTATAGTACACTGAAATCCTAGCACTGTTAGAAGACTCAGAGTTATCTTTGCCATGAAGACTGTTACTGTTTATTCCCTGCAAATGTAATTCCCTACTTTTCATTTGGTCATTCTTCCCTGCACTATCCTCTCTCCTGGTTTACTTGTCTTTGGGAAGTCAACCAAAATAAAACGGGAAGAAAGATTTGAAGTTTAAAAGTGCTAGTTTGATGAAATGAACAAAAGGAATGCAAATTGGATAGATAAATCTCATTTATGTTGGGGTTTTAGAAGAAATTAAAGACAAATTTAAGACTTTCAGTCACTTAAAAATTTCAGTTAATTATCTTTCAGTTAATCATTCCATTTGATAATCCTAATCCTTCCAAAAACAACTAAATTGGAGAAAGAGAAAGAAGTGAAAGAAAGTAATCATTGGAAGAAGCAAATGTTTTGTTCCTTTAATAAACTATCCACTACCATATGTGGAGACTTATTATAGTTTTATTCATTTACCTATATTTCTTTAGTTATTTTGTGTCCAAACCATTGCTCTATCCCTCCTTTTTCCTACATGTGTGGGCCCTTGAGTAACATGTACCAGCACATGGAGGATAGACTGAGGAAAGATACACAACCAAATGTTCACAAATCAGATTTGCGGGTTATGGGGCAGTACATTGATATACCATAGAGGAAGAGGAAATGGCAGCTTGTTTAGCTGCAGAGTCAGCCACCGTATTTCCATGTGTCACAGGATCACAGGATTGCAACTTCATCTTTAGCTAGAATACACGCTCTATTAAGTGCATACATTTTAGCTGTTTGGGCCGAGGTACCATTAGGTAATGCTCAGGCTTTTATCACCACCCAGTCACACTACCCAGCATAGCCAGCAAGGTGTTTGTTATCACATGGTCTACATGCCGAACCATCAGTGAAGAGAATTAGAGTATTGGTATTGGCGTAGTATTGGTGTCTGAAACAAATCTGGTCTTGAAAACATGCTCGTCTCAATAGTAGCAAGGCAAAGGAGTATATGTTAGCATGCTAATATCCTAAACTAAGCTAGTATACATGGTCAAACATTACACCTGCTAAACATCAGCATGTTAACTGTGTTATGTGTTGTGGGTTTTCTTCTGTCTTCTTCAGTCTTAAATAACATTTATTATTCCATTCAATTAATTATATATATATATATATATATAGCGCCAAATCACAACTCAAAGTCATCTCAGGGCACTTTTACATGGAGCAGGTCTAGACCACGCTCTTTAATTTACAGAAAGAGAAACCCAACAGTTCCCTCCATGAGCAGCACTTGGTGATAGAGGACAGGAAAAACTCCCCTTTAACGGGAAAAAACCTAAGGCAGAACCCAGCTCTAGGTGGGCGGCCATCTGCCTTGACTGGTTGGTTAGAGAGAAAGAAAGAGAGAAGGGGGTGGGGACACATTACTTGGTTTGGAGGAAGCAAAATAAAAAATACAGATGGACATAACTTTACTTGCCTGTCATACAACTTTTATTCTTTGGATAACAAAACATAGTGTACAGATCTGACATACAAAGGGTCTGGATTCAGAATGCTGGACAAAGCATCTCTTTCCAGGCATATTGTTTTAAATCTTGTAACTCCCGCCCACTATACTAGAAGGATGGGATGCTACTGATTCGAAGGGCTATCTGATTGGTCTAATTATGGACACAAAGTAAGTATGTTAGGTACCTGGTTGACCTGTTGGTGTTGCTCCTTCATACCATGGAACCCCCCTTTCTGCATTCCCATAACAACGGTTACTTGTCTTTCTCTACCAGCTCCGAAGGATAGCAGTTTACTGACAGGAATCTGAAGGTTGAGGTGATCACTATATCTTTTACTCCACTCAGCATAATATGATTATGTGTACAATTTGCTACCTGACTATAGGTCATTTGTTTTATTGATTTCATATGAGGTCATGTGTTAATTGTGAAAATAACGTAATAACAGTTTTCTTCAACATGCTAGCATTTAGTTCAAATCAGTGTTGTGCAAACTGTAAGTAGAGCCTCAGAAGGCTGCTAGCATGGCTGAAGACTCTTAGTCACATTTAAATATAATGACTATAATGCTTTGTCATCATAAAGAGCAACATTTGCTGCTCACTGCTTACAAAGCAGTTTTCTTTTACAGTTACTGTAGATACTTGCTTGTAATGGATTATGAGATACTTTTCTTCTTCTATTTCATAAAAGACAACAATGTGTGAAACATTTTTCTTAAAAGATCTGCAAATGCCCTGTTGTACTGTTGAGTTTTTTTTTTTTACTTTTATATGTGGAAACAAGTATACAAAACGATGCAATCTGGGCTGAAATGGACCGTGACATTAGTTACTTGTCTGTCTGTTCTGACTATCATTGGAAGTGATTTTACTGCCTCTGTTTAAAAGCAGCAGTTTGGAATCTCCAAGATCCTCATAAATCTTTAATCCAGATCATTTTCACACACACAAAGCTCCATTTAGCACCTGTCTATTCTCTAATCAACCCCAGCATGTCTGTGCTGATCATCTGGAAAGTATGAGCGATCAGCAGCGCTTATAAAGCCCTGCTCCAGCTGTCTCAGTCCGATCGATCATCCTTCTGCTTCTGGTTTCCAATTACTTGGGTGGTTTTGGCCTCTGTTTGCTGTGGTCTATTAAGAACATGCTGAGACTTTCAATGAGGTGCAAACCTGTTATGATTCATACTGTAGCTTTCTAGCTGCGCTTACGTGGAGTAGTGTTATTTCGGTCCCACCAGTGGTCCAGTACATAAATTATCACTGTTGAGGATGCGAGTCTACGCAGTTCAATCCATGAGTTTCTGTAACCTGGGGAGCTAGTATGCTATCCACTGTGTAGAGTGGGAGTTTTTTACTTTTTGGGTAGACAGACATGTCATGCTGTGGTTCAGCAACACAACTGTGAACTGGCACATGGTGGATATTTTGGCATATTCCATTCATTTTTAACTCAATATTTTACATGTTAATATAATTAGGCAACAAAAATAAATAAATGTAGGATTCATGATGTGAAATCAAATTTACAGATGAAGATGAAGATGATGTAGCTTGTAGACACTACAAGCTTGTTGGGATCATCAGACAAATGTGTGTTTCTTTATAATCATTTTTAAACAACAGAATTATGTATTAACCTAACTTCGAGGTGTCCTCTGTACTCTTTTCTAACACAGCCTCACATAAAGCAGCACAAATGACTCATTCTAAGGTAAAAGCCATTTGTGCAGTTGTAGTACAAGAGTATATGTTTTATAGTTTAATCTCTGTACTTTAGCACACTGGATGTGAAATAAAACCATGGGTACATCTCAAATCTCTTATTTGATATTCCTCACTCCCCGCTTCTCACTTCAACCAGAAGTTGCTGCGGTCCACCATTTTAAAGGCTGTCCCAGGTCTCGTATTTCTCTGAGGAGTGAGGACCAATGAGGGATCTCTGAGGAGCCATAAGCGAGGATACACGAGAGCAGCCTTCATGGAAGTCATTTCTTAAACACATTTATATTTGACATATTTTGTAATCATGTCCATTCAGTCAAATGTGAGACTGAAAATTCCTGAGTGTCAGATTTGATGAGAGTTACGTAATTTCAGTTTTCCCTGAAACATTTAGCCAAATAAATCATTCCCAGTGTTCAAAAGACACTCTAGTCATATTCTACATTATTAAATAATGAATTCACAATCAGAATATCAATAAATACTAATTAATAAATGATATGAATATATTCTGCCAGTAGAAATGACTCATGTGCATCTGACTAGGACAGTGCACAGTACAAATACAGACTGCAGGTTTGTATTCAGGTGCAGGAGGTAGAGCGGATTGTCCACTAATCAGAAGTTCAGCAGCTTGATTCTCATCCACATGTCCAAGTGTCCTTCTGAAGATACTCAACCCCAAATTGCTCCTGCAGACTGTGCCATCAGTATTTGAGTGTGCGTGTGTGAATGATTACATCCTCGTAATGAGTGTGCTGGCACCTTGCATGGCCGTCCCTGCCATCAGCATATGAATGTGTGTGTGAATGATTTGTAGTGTAAAAGCATTCTGAGTGTTCAGACTAAACCAGAAAAGCGCTATATAAGTGCAATCCATTTAACCATTTACATTCTATCAGTATTATCATAGTGCACATGTGCAAACACAAACATCAGCTGTGATCATTTTCTCTAAAAACATATTTTCCTCTCTCCTTGCTTGGAAAAGATACAACAAAGTGACATCACAAAAAAACGTCTGAGCAAGAAATGTGAGCAATCAGATGGTCAGAAAGGAAAACAAGGCCCAAATTCTTAGAAACTGTACATTGTAGGAATCATACCCCTTTTAACTTAGTTTAACCTTATAAAATAGCAACATTTCTGTGTGTCTAATGTGCACATTATCATCTTCAAATGAAAGCTGAGAGTCAGCATAAATCACATTTCTGCTGTTCACCTCAAATCTGTTAAACAAAGCTGTCTTACGTGATTCAGACTTGACTGTATATGAAAAACACTAAGGCTCGGTCATGTCTTACAATATATTTTATATATATATATCCTCCCTAGGTGAATGACATGATCATTTGTTAATTTAAGTGTCCCAAAATTCAAGTGACCCCCCCTCTATTATAGCAAAGGAGCAAAAGAGGAAATCAGGTGATGTTATAGAGAAACAAAATCTGCTTAAGTAGGTTGTGTGGCTGGATGAGACAACAACACACTATTCCATTGATCTACAGGTAATAATAATGAGAATAAAGAAGAGTTAAAGACATAGACATAGATAAAGATAACAAGAGTTAGATGAAAAAGCCTAGAAAGGTTTTTAGGCCTTTTTTAAAAGAGACTAGGGTCTGTACTGCTCTCAGATGGTTGGGAAGGTTGTTCCACATGTGTGGTGCAGCAGAGTAAAAGGCTCCATCTCCCATGGTGTGGAGCTTAGTACTGGAGGACCTGGAGAAGCAAGCTGCTGGCAGATCTGAGGGAGCGGGTGGAGGTTTGTGGTATAATCAGTTCCTGTAGGTAGGGAAGCACATGTCCATTGATGGATCTGTATTCTTTGTAGTCAATCCCAAAGGAGACAGGGAGCCAGTGCAGTGAAAACAGAATTGATGTTATATGTTTGTGATTTCACAGTCTCATCAGGATCCCTGGCAGAGCTGTTCTGAATGTACTGGAGCTCCTGGATGCTCCTGGCAGGGACCCCTGTGAAGAGAACATTGCACTAGAGATGTTTCTGAGATGGAAGAAGAGAGGTTTTGCATAGATGTATTATATGGTCATCAAAAGCCAGCTGAGGGTCAAACCTAACACTCAGATCAGTGACTGAGGAGGAGAGGGAGATGTCCTGGTCGTCAAAGGTGAAACTCAAGTAATGTGCAGACAAAGACAAGAAGAAGAGAAGACGAATGCAAGCGAGTTAACATGGATCTAATGCAGGATTTCAAATACTAAATCTATACTAATATTATAATACTGAATCCAATTTGCTAATTTTCTTTATGAAAAACATGTTTGTTGTTGAGAAACATGCAATGTACACATAACTTGTTTGTTTACAGGCAGAACTCCACAGGTCTCCACTGTGTTGTCACATCATAAAATGTAATTATTTTTCAACAATGATTTGTAACAGTTTTTGGATGCAGAGAGAAATGATGTCATCCTGTTGATAGGAGATCATTTTTATGCATCCTTCTCAATGCAAAGACTGACTATGTATACTGTAGTTAAATTTGGAGGACTTACTTTTGTTAAGTGGTCACGTTTGTGAGTTTGAATTATCTCCATAACTTGATAGAAATACCTATCATATTTCATTATGAATGTAACAGTTGCACTCATAACCTCTCACCAATTTAGACAGATATGGAATGGGTTTGTTTGTAATGGCTTCAAGTTTTATAATGTTCAAAATTCTCACCTTCTCACTGCAGTGAAATGTTGTGTAAGAGGATCAAACTATCCAGCTCCTCATATGAGGAAAGACTTGTTATTCTGTGTCATTTCCCTTACTAACTCCATCTCATAATCCTGCAGCTAATGACCTGACATACTGAGTCCATGGAGGTATAAAAGTGAAGAAAAATTTCCATTTTTCTCTTTTATCTCATTCAACCTTATCTGCACTGTGTCAGTGTCCTCTTTTGGCCCCTTTTGTATTTCCATTTCTGTGGAATCTGATGAGTATTAGACTGAAAGACAGGAGTCAGTCTGCAAAAACTCCAGAGGTCCACTGTGCCTGAGTGGGACTGTTTTATAAGTCTTAGGCACTGAGCAGACAGAGCGCTTTTTAGCAGCCTGGGGCAGCTTTTTATATTTGTTTTCAAAGAAAGTGAAGCTTTTGCTTTTGGGCTGCTGAGCACCTCACGTTTTTCTGCTCCATGCACCTCGTGTTTTTGCAGTTTGAGTGCCCTGAATGTCTCAAACTTGAAAAAACTGAAAAGTGCCCAATGTCATTTGTGTGTTTTCCCAGTGTCCAATTGGATGAATTGAGACCTGGGCCTTCTGTGGTGGTGACAACAAGAGGAGACAACAATCATGGAGTAAAAAACTAGTGGTCGCTGTTGCTGGTTACCAGGAGCAATATGACTTCACTAATATAACTACCATGATCGATAACTGTTTACTTCACAGCAAAATAACAATTAGTTTAAGGACAGGTGAAAGAAGCAAAAAATCAACAAAAAAAGTCAGTGCTGTGATAGAGGTCTAATATCTTCATGAACTCACTGGCCATCAGGTACTAGCAGACAGCTAGTTAGGTGTAATGCAGGTTAAAACTAATGTATGTACCAATACTGATGTAGTACATCAAATCAAAGAAACTCAGTGGGTCCAATGAAAAGGTCCAAGATAATTCATTCAGGAGTGGATCATTTGGAGTGGCAGACACGGGGGGGTGGGCAACTGGATGGAGTGGAGCAAGGGTTGGAAGCTAGACCTTTAAATGATGGAAACTGGATCCGAAGAATCAGAGTTTAAGTTGAATTTATTTTTCTACAAGAAGGAATGTTTTACAATGCAACACACAAGTGGGGTTACAGAGAAAAGGCTCCCTGAGGAGCATTCACAGTCTGCTCTTATACCTGGCCACCCCCAATCTACCTATATCCTTCCTGGCCTGTCCCTTAGCCCCTTTATGACCTCCTCATAAATATTTATCCTGAGCCCTCACCCTAAACTTTAACTAGGGTTACTTACTATACAAGTTATGGAATAAAAGAGAAACCTTCATCCTAACACATCAAATGAAAAGGAGCACACACTCAGTCTAATCCTAATTTTTATAACAGTATTACTCTTATCGGTATGGAAGTATGGGACAGAGTGGACAACATACTGATGACTCTCTAACGTCTTTCCTGAGGAGGGCACAAAGGAAAAGAGAAAAGCTCTTGGGACTTGATGCTCCCATGAGGTTTTCTCTTTTATGCAAGTAACCTAAAATTAGCTTTTCTAGCACATGTCCACAGAGGGGCCACACAGACCCTCACGGACATAGGTGGATGACGACATGTACATCACACAGACCAACACCCTCGTGACCATGTGGATGCAGAAAATATGAACTGGCCTTGTGTGTGTGTGTGTATGTGTGTGTGTGTGTGTGTGTGGAAGACGTGGTGTGCCAAAGCAGCAGAACATCATCTGCAAAAAAGCAGAGATGTCAGACGCTCTGTGGCCCTCAGCTGCACCCTGAGATTCTGTCAGTGAACATCACAAACAGAATAGGTGACAAAGCATAACCCCGGTGGAACCCAAAACACACCGGGAATGTGTTTGACTTTGTGTGAGAATACAGACACACCTCTCATTTCAGTTACACAAGGAAGACCCCAAACATCCCAAAGCACCCTGCACAAGAGGTCATACTCATGGTCGTAAGCCTTCTCCAGGTCGACACAGCACATTTGCATCTTTATAATCATAATGTGATTTGTTTTTATATGTAGTACATTCACCATGACTGAAATTCCTCTGGTGAACAAGAAATTACATTTCATGTCTCCTGCTTGGAATAGAAGCGCTGGGTAGTTATGATGAGCTAAATAAATACAGCAAACACATTTCAACAGACAGACCTTTGATGTGTCTATAGATGATAAATCATTTCATGATAAAACGATTGTTTTCTTATTTCTGTTACCTTTTCCCCTGGTCTTGGTAGGTAGCGGTGTTCCTCACAGGAAGCCCACAGGCGGCTGTGTTCCAGCCACACACTGTAGCAGCACAGGCAGCCCCTGACTGTATGAAATTAAACAGGACTGGCCATGTAATTGCTCCTGCAGGGACTGCTCTGCTTCAATAACACACTTTGTGATTGGGTTTGGGGAGCGGCCACCCTGACAGTCAAGGCAGAATAAACAAGGGAGGGAGGATTCTATTCTGGTCACTGGCCTCGTGCGCGACAACAAGACAGCACCCAGGGGAGACAGGCAGCCAGATGTGGCCTGTGCTGCTTATAACTACACACATCACACACACACACACACACACGTTACATTCTCAACTAACACCACCCTCTGCCAGGGACTGTAGCAGGGGTAATTGATCAGACATTATAGGATGTGACAGGTAGGGCTGGGTCAATTGTAGGGAGCAGGCCTGAGGTTGTACATGAGAAGTGTTCCTTTCTACTCCCACTGGCCACCACTTCTTCTTTCTTTCTTTCTTACACATAATATAAGCCTGCAAGACTTAGTCTCCATAATAACAAATAAAAATCATTTTAAAAGGCCTGTATGGTGGAAAACAAGTCAAATGAGCTTCCTGTGAGCTCTGTGCTGTAAAATTCTATCTCCTCTCTCTATTTAAGTTAGTTGAAGTTTTGAAATCTGTGGCTCACGAACGAGCAGTGTTCAGGCTGAACTTATTACTATGTCACACCTGAAAGTCAAATCAAATATGCTGCAGGCTTTAACATGAGCCCAGCAATGCCACAACTTCTATAGTGGGAGTTTGCATTTCAGCCAGATGACAAGTAAAGCAGGACACTGCTTGTGTGAGTGTTGGTGATTTTTGAATAGCTAAAAAGTTTCTACAGCCTTCCAGAGGATGGAAATTTATTCCAGGAATGGTTGAAATTAATTTCTGGAAAAAAATTTTTCTTCCCTCCATTATCGGCGATTGGGTTGTGTGTGTGTGTGTGTGTGTGTTTGGCACATTTTACAGCTGACTGTCTGCTCAATGAGACTCAGCACACAGACACAACAGCAGGTTGTTATTATTCCCTTCATTCAGGATCAGACTCCGTTTCATAGACCATTATATACTGTCTAATGGCTCCAGCTGCAGACATTACTCCAGGTAAAGACGCAGCATAAGGGAACTTGTGTTATTTATTAGGTCATATTCCGATTGGCTGGGGGTGAAGGTGGGGGGGCTACAACTCCAGCCAATTGTAGTCGTAGGTGGTCATTAATAATGCAGATTTTATCAGACACAGCCTGCTGGAGGACAGAAAGGAATCGAAGCTGTAAGGAAAGATGGATTTAGAACATTCTAACCAACTGTTGATAAATAAAATGTCACATATGTTTCAAATATGACCTGCTGTCCTTAGTTGTACTGTGTGGCAACCTTTAGTTCAATGTTGTAGTTTTAGTTAGGACATGTGGCTCAACCCCTGCAATAGGTCTTAAGCAAGTTTTACACAACTCATAATTGAAATAAGGATAACAGACACAGTGAAATAAATAAATATACATTTTCTAGTTTTAAACTCTGTTATATGCCAAACCTATGCCAAAAAAGTATTTTTATATTAAAATTCCTGTCTTTTCTCAAGATGATGACTCGTCTTGAACTCAGAGGTGTAGATATCACAACCTCTTGACTTTTCACCACATTGTAAATAAAAAGGTTGTGTTATGTAGCACAACAAGCTAGTGAAGCTCTGTAAACAGAAACGCCTTCCCAAGACTGATATATTACAGAACTATGATATATACAGAACTACTCTCCGGACACTGAAATGTGGTCTCTGTTATTAGTTTTTGGAGCCATTTCTGAGCAGACTATCTTGAACAAACAGAACGAAGGATCATGTCACCCGGTGCAGCCATGTGGCTCACTGACTACACACACAATATCTGTAAGTAGTCGTCATTGCTGGTTTGACTGCACATGAGATTTTTTTGACCATAAGAAAAATTGACAGCCTTGCTGACATGATCATCCACCCAGTTCCACTTGGGTCATTTTACAACAAAAACTATGACAAAATGTTTTACAGTTTTCAATAACAGATGCAAAGTATATGTAATGCACAATATGATGTTAAATATATTGGCAAAGTAATGACTTTCTGCATGCATCAGTGGAACATTTCAATGACATTATTCCAACCAGTTCTTGTATAAAAGTAACACCTGTACTCATCTTAACATCAAAGATGGCAATAGCTTTACAATAGCTTTACAGTGCATAGATGACATGAAGATAAAAAATGCATAACAAAAATTAGACTAAATTTAATTGATGAAAACTATTCTAAAAGTGCAATGTAAATGAAACTAATATACATTTTTGTCAAATCTAAATCAGGTGTCAAAATGAAGACTAAAGCACAGTGAGGCCTTAACAGTCTTTCCCAGGTGTTCTTTGTCTTTTGTGTGCTCCTTGATAATTGACAAGTCACAAGTTAGCAGTGTGCTGGTGGTCAACTCAGAATATGGTCATTAAGGACACACATTTAGTTTCCACCCAATCGCCAGAATAAACGTCACCATTGTATGTTTCTGCATGCTACGGATATGTTGAATGTCTATGTTGCAGTGTTGGCCATTATCAGTTGAATAATGATGTTTTATGGTGTGACAACGCTGTGGTTAAGGTCTGGTTAGGTTTAGGCACAATAACTACTTCATTAATGATAGGGAAATATCATGGTTTGGATTAAAATAAAAAAATGGCTGCAAATGTCCTGACGTCTCGCTAAAAACACCCTGTTTTGTCGGTGGAAGCAAAAAGCAGACATTGGTTTGGAAGTGGCCTTGAACTGTGATCTCTGCTGACTACTGACAATTTCCTGCCAACAAACTTCCTAACCATGTACGAACCCCTCCTCCTCCTAATAAGAAAATCTGCTCAAACAGATCTCATGTGAGCTACGTCACTTCAGAAATGTTGATATGATACACATTTTAGAAATTTGACATGATACATATTGTTGAAATGCTGATATGCTATGTATTGCATGTGTTGAAATGTACCATACTGATGTTTTATTCTGGTGACTAGGCTGGCTCAGACATCCAGTTACATATTTAACAGGACTTCCAAAGATTTAAAGGCACAAAGCTGAGCTGAATCTGCAAGGCGAGGAAAGAAAATGATCTCTCTCAGGTCAGGGTTTCCACAAGTCTGTTTTGGATTGGGTCCACAGTTTTGAACCCATGAGACTTCTAGTGTAGATTAGTGTAGATTTAAATACTGTCACATTTGGACAGTGTCTAAGCTCATCAGGGAAGGTGTTCCAAGTATGCAGCTGAATCTGATATGCAGCTTCCTTGTGTTCTGTGCTGAGCAGAGGAACAGTCAGCAGACCTTGTACAGATGACCTAATTACACTTGAAGGCTTAACAAAGTATGTCAAACACAGAATTTTGATTTGTAGGTAAACAGAATTTTAAAACTCAATAATCTGACTTACAGGTAACAAATACAGATTTGACAATGGATGTAATGTTGATATTTGATCTCTGCCAAAAGCATTTGGAACAAGTTGTAACTGCTTAAGAGAGGTCTAAACATGGTTAATATTAATATATGTATTCATTTTTCAAGATCCTGCTTGGACACAATTGCTAAAATTGAAATGTAATTCTAAGACCACACCCACATTTCTGTTTTTTGAGATAAACATTTCTAGCAAGGTAATAGGGATGATTTTTCTTGATGTCTTTATTTAGCAAGAGATAATTATGGCCCATCTAGTCATTCATTTCTTCAATGCACTGATGACAATGGCAGCACAGTTATCCCATGAAAAGAAATGCAGATTGGAGTATTGTCAGCATAGGTGTGGCAATGAATGCTTTGAAAAGTCTGATCCAAAGCGCACCAGTCCGTAGCATCCCATGGTAGGCAGGTATTAATTAAATGTGTCTAGCCAGATTGCCAGTAGAGGAAGGCTGGTTCAGTTCATTCATTTTCTGGAGGTTATTGACCTCCATTACTAGTCAGGGGGTCTCCAGTCATTACTCTCCATTGGCTGCAGCTAAAGGCTCTGGCTGAGGGAGATAGGGAGAGAGTGAGAGAGGCATTCTGTCAAATAGTCAGTGCTGAGAGAGTGTAGCTACTGTACCTCATAACAGTTGTCATCTATCATCAAGGAGCACAGGAAGGTTGAATATTAAGTGAGGATATTTCCATCCTTTTTTTTTTTTAAAGCCCATGTGACTGCGTCTTGCTCTGATAAAGTTCCTGTTGACTTTTACTGTTATTGATGGCTAGCCTAGAAAGTCAACAGTGAGTTTAAGCAAAAACAGATGATGCTATAATCGCTCCAAAATTGGAACTTATTATTAAAATCTGATGTATGGATTAAAATGTATTGTTAGTGAACAAAAGTCTAAAGCTGTTAGACAGAATGAATATGTGAATGTTAGCTAAAGCATACAAGGTTCAATAAATAATATTATGTAAATTGTAAATTACATTTGTGTTTATGTTTTTATAATGATGATGATGTTGTCATGTTTTGCTATTTCCCCTTTATATTTAGAAAAAAGAACCATAAAAATTTTAAAAAGAAGAAAAACAACTGCAAAGTAGATTCTACTAGTAAAGTGTTGCACTTAGAGAAGAGAAATTCAGAGCTACAAAGTTGTGAGTTTTGGCGTGACGGATAGAATTAATGCTGTGGAAATCTACATTATCCTGAATTTATGAGGTATGTAATTTCTCAGCCTCAACAGCAAATTGAAAGCTGAGCAAATCAGAAAACAGGGATGCTTCTTATTTAAATAGGATCAAATATACTGTACTCATATAAAAAAAGGATACTAGAAATAAAGGTCTGTCTCTAAGATAAGAATGTTTCAAAGAAAGCCCCGCTTCTCTCTGCAGATGAGGGAACTAAAGGCCACTACTTGAGATTTTATTTTTTTGTTACCCCCAAAAAATCTCGCAATTATTGACATTACAAACAGGGAGTTAACAGGATGAGAGACTGGTACGCTGCCAAAAAGCCTGTTTATTGTAGCTTTACAGTCTGATTTATTATAGTCATGACGGTTAAAGGCATTTTTTTTATTTTAAAAACCAAGTTCAGGAGGATCAACATTTAACAGAACGAGTTTGAACAAGAAATGTAATCTCAGAGTGTGTTTATCACAGCGAAGGATGAACGACTCGACAAGTCTCAAAGCAGAGGGAAGCGGCTCCTCCATACTAAAGTGGAGCAGTGTCAGCCACAGATTGATGACCTGATCTGTTTGATGGATGGAGCTTCAGCACTCAGCTATCAGCCTTTCTGTCAGTGTCTGAGCAGCAACACACAGCACTGCAAAGCAACTCCACTCCTCTGTTCACAGATAGCGCTATCATTTCATTCAAACTATATGAAACACATTGCAGTCCTGTTTACTCACAAGATAAAGTAAAGGAAACCTTCTGGTCCTTGTTTCGAGGACAAAATTGTATAAGTTTGAATCAACCGGGGGGCTGATGTTGTTAGCTGTTGCTCCGCTCCATCTGTGACCCTTTTAACGATCTAAAGTGCAGGGTCTGAAGTGCATGGCGCATTTGCATGTAGGGTGTGTCCAACTCCACTTTTGTTATTTTACTTAAAAGCCGACTTAAAAGCGGTCATAATGCGCAAATCATCAGATGTCAGTGGAGATACAAGATACACAGCAATTATAAATCAATCCATTAATTAAAATGAGTACCGTCACATTGAAAAAGGACAAATCCAGGTTTGTTAAGTTGTTTGAATTAAAATAGCTAATAGCATTGTAGGAAAGCAAAGATATGTTGATTAGAAACGTATTCGTCATATGTTACAAACAAACGTAATTGCGGACAAATTGTCATAGAAACGTAATTGAGAATGCAATTTAGTTGTGTGGGAACGTAATTTTGAGGAGACAGGGTTGGAATAATAGGACCCATTTACACTTGTCATTATAAGCATTTTGTATCTAGATAAAGTGTGATTTAATAATAACACTTAGCCACCCTTCCATTGCCTCGATAACAAATCAAGACTGGTTCTACTCCAGCCCAGAGTGTAGTCTCAATGTGCCTGAAGCTGTCGGTAAATGCCAAACTTTAGCAGCTCAGTTGCAAAATTTGACAGTTAGTAATAACAGCTAGCAAGCTAACAACTACTTATGCACTAACACAAACACATGGATGAATTACATTCATTAAGTATGTGAGTGAAAAGGTTTATAATCTTTACACACTCTCATTCACCGATACAAATCAATGCTCTCTCACCTTCACACACAATTTAATGTTTTAACTGATCACAGATTAACAGATAAATGCTGCCGCAGCTTGGCAATAAAGTCCGGCTGCAGCATGTAGTACCTCATGCCCCAACCACCTCATGCCGCACCCCCTCTGGCTCCTGCCTCTTCTCGTCTTCTTACCAGAAGCTGGGTTAGACCAGCTGTGGATAGGTGTAGAGGGCTTTAATGACTGACTGTAACCTCTTGCAGTCTTCTGATGTGAGCACAGGATTGAATCTTGTCTGAACACAGTTGTGATGTTTTTGCACCATCTTATATTGAATGTCGTGGGTTCACTTTTGAACCAGGACAAACGATGGCGCAGACGACAAAAACTTCAGTGTGGGTTTTTTTTATTCACACTAAGTTCCAGAAACAAGTGACAAAAATATTCACAGTGCAGAGTGAAAAACAAGCAAAAGGAAAAAATATTTACAAGGCCCAAATCAGCAGCTCAATACCTTCAATGTATTTGCAATAACCAGCTCTCTCATCCAAACAACTCTCTCCAACAACCAAACCAACTTCAATGAAGCAGAGCTTGCCTCTTATACCCTTAGCCCCTCCCCTGGGCAAACCAATTACCCCATCAGGGTAACAAAGAATCAATTTTAAGATCAAAAGCCCCAAAATGATAATGAATGACATTCTTCACATTGTGTCACCTGGCACTAATCACCCTCCATACAGCTAGGGCCAACTATCCCCAAACATCAATAAATCACAAAATAACAGTCAATGTACATATTTATGGTTGCGTCCATGGTCACATGCTCCTCTTTGACGCGCCCCCGAGTACTATTTAGGAGGTGACCCGGAAGTGCCTCAGTTTGGCGGTGAGAGGCAGCAACAGGTGAGTGTGTATGGGTGTGTATGTGTGTGTGTGTGTGTGTGTCGCGTCAGCGCTGAGTGTGCACCCTCAAACGCTTGGCGGGAAGAAAAAGTCCGGGCAGTGGGGAAAAGTTTGTGGTAGTGCAGGACCGCGGGACACAAGTGCGGGCCTGCACGCAACAGTTTGTTTGGAGCATGGCTCCGCAGGATGAGTGGAGTTGCGGGCACCGCGCTCTCTCTCTGGCCAGAGAGAGAGAGAAACGCGCGCCGGTTATGAGATGACGGAGCGGCGTTACCGTCGCCCCGTCACAAATGTCCTGTAGTCATTGATTTATTTAATGTAAGGTTATCATAGCGTTCCATGTAAATATAATTTTGATAACAGTAACCATAGAAAGAAATTCTCTCTTTTTCAGATCGTTTCAAACACTCACACAGTAAAATCATAATCTGCAAAATCTATAGGACTGCTCTGACTGGAAAAAAAGGAAATCTGACCGTGAAACAGTCATGATATTTACAACATTATTATTAATCTATTTATTTTATTTAACCTTTGTTTAGCCTGGAAAGCCTCATTGAGATGACAGACTTTTTCAGCAGTGTCCTGGTCCAGAGTGACGATGATCACTATTAACTAATGATCATTATTAAATATTAGATTCTCTTCTTTTTATACTGACTTTCTTAACTTCATAATTTTTGATAACCTTATATAGACGTATAGATCACTGAATGATATTCACACTACTAATCAAGGCAGACAGTAGATAGATTTGAGATATTTATTTAGCTTATAATTCAATACATTTGATCAAATCATACGTAACATAGCCATTATGTTTTTTATGCACATATTGATGATATTGATGAATACACAAAGTCAATACAGACATTGCAAACCAGAAGAGTCTGGACAGACACTGGAGGGACAGAAGTCAGTATGACTGAATGTGATTATAATGAATATAAACGGTCTCTTTATGAACCAACAGCAGATTCTTTCCTCACCATGTGGTGCTGAAGGACTGAAGATGAGACCAGTTCAAGGAGACACAGGAGCTTTTACCAGGCTAAATAAAAAAACACAGACGAGCAAAATAAACTAAATCACTTAAAACATTGAAAACAACTTACACACAATAACTGCACTATGAAATAAACACAAGTGCATATTGACTTGACAAGCTGCATCAGGTCCATCGACCCAGATCTCCTGAATTATCACAGAGTTCTAGATGTATCCATTCACTGTGATCCCAGAGAACCTTTTGGTTCAGATCAGGCTAGTTCTCTGGTGTCTGTAAAGAAAATGTACACAACCCAGTGAGATTACTGGCACTCCTCAGTACAGATCAGCTGATGCTGAAGTGAAACTATGTACTGACCCAGTGTGCTATCCTCATCCTCATCCTGGAGCCATCAGACCTGGAGCATTAGAGGTCTGAGTAAAAGCCACTGCTGAGGGTCAAAGGTGATGATAAGGAGGAGGCTGAGCAGGTATCTGCTGTTTCTGTAGATCCAGCTGCAGCAACTTCATCCTGCTGTCTGTGACTCTGCTTTTACTTAGAAAACATCACAGATATAAAATACATGAATACATTCACAACCTCTCTATCAGCCCTGCTTTTCCACATGTTGCCTCGTAGTTCTTCAGCAGCTGAATGGACCTGAACTGCACTGGTTTCAGACAGAGAAAGGAAGAACTAAAGAAATCTGGATTTACCGAACCTGCAGCCTGTTATCAGAACACAGAAGACAGACAAGATTAGGGGTTAGGGTGTAAGCATGAGAGCTTACGCTGGATGAACGGTCTCTTACTGTTCATCCGGTTCCACAGTGGAGAAACAGCTGAATAAATGTCAGGAACAAACTTACTTAAGGCTAGCAGATGAATATCAGCGTGAACAAAGAAAAGTCTCGTGAGTTTCATTCACCACCAACTTAAAAAGACAGGAATGTCTCATAGTTTGGCTCAGGTTTTCAGTGAAGTTAGTTATGAACTTTGAATCGCTGCTTCTGCAGTCCGCACTTCCCCCCAGAAATACAGACAGTGCTACACTACTACTGCAACCCACATTGTGGTCAGAGGGGTTTGAGGGTTTAACTCGTAGACTGTATATAAATATGAAGCCCAAAGCCTGCTTGTGTGATGCCATTTGGAGCCAGAGTCTGCAGTCACAGCTGCCGATCATGATGTCAAACCCACTTTTTATATCGTCAAATAAAATGAGCACTTGGACAAACATCAGCATGAGGCATACATAAAGTGACAGTAACCATCTTTGGGAAAATTAGGAAAAACCCATTGATTTCTTTGGAGCAGGTTTGAAGCTCAGAGTTGAAGCTTATGGTTGGTGCCATTTTTTTCTGTTTGGAGCCAGGACCTTCCAAAACGAGGACTGCAGGATGTTATAACTGCTATAACTTTTTTGTATTTCCTTCTTTGCAAAGAGATGCATTTATTTAGAATAATCATATTTTATTGTGAACAACATACACACATCCTCTACCAACAGCAACCTTTTTTTTTTCTTTTTAAATTTTGGATAAATGAGTCACATGCATTCAGGCCAGAGGTTGATGTTGCTCATTGTTATTTTTGCCCCTCTCTGTCAGGATGAAAGGATAAATTGACCACAAAACAAGGAAGTGCTTAAAATGTCTGGCATTAATGCTTTAGTTAGTCCTCCAATCAAATTACTGTGTTACTCTCAAATCAATGTATCATGTTAAATGTTGCAGTTGTATGAAATCAGTTCAATGCATCACCATTTCTCCCTTATGAATAACATTGGTGTGGAATAGTTTTTTTTTAAGATGTTTTAATCATCACAAATCATTATCCTATCACATGTACTCCATCTCTAAATCACAAGTGTTCCTCTCTCTTTCATTAGCAGAAAGAAAATTAAAGCAAAGATAAACAATTAAATAAATGGAGCAGTAAAACCTCACTCAAGTCAAATTATTCAAAAATAATACAAAGTAGTCTTGAACAATTGATAGTGCACACACATTTATTCAGTTTGTGTGTGTTAGTTAATATAATGGCGATCGGAAAAGTCATTTATTTGACCAATGCTATCTCAGCAATAATTCTAATGTGTCTCACGTTGTACATGGTCATATTTTTAGTAATTACTGTTACACAGCAGCATTTGCATTTTAAGGATAAAACACAAGACGCTACTTTTGCTAAAAAAAAAAGAATGTTGGAAAAGGAGGCTGCTGAGCCCTGCTAACCCGATGTCTCCTTCATCAGAAAAGCAGAATACCAAGTTATAACGGACCAGTCTGATGTGTTTGGAAGTGTGTGTGTGGTTATTCTGAAGCAGCTTGGTGTCGTTTTAATGAAGGTAAACACAGCGATCGACCGTGCGTAACAGCACTGCGCTTTGGAGCGGCACTTCTCAGACACTGCACATATATCAACATATCAGTCCTGCTGCCTCCAGATGCTGCAGGGCATCGTACAGTATACAACAGCTGTGGAAAGCAGATACTGTAAAAAATCACCCACATTCACTTACAGATCAATGCAGACTGGTTTTAATGACGTTCCTGCTTTATAACCACATTGGCTAGATGTTATTTCCCGTGCTAATTTTGGTTGGAAAGTGTTTAACTGAAATAAATGATTCATATTTTAGGCATTGTTGCAGCATGTCTGCAGCAAGTATTAAGTGTGATCCTGTTGATAAAATCACAAAGGCAGTAGCGGATTGATGTTGCACCACGAACAGGGTTGTTTTCAGGGCATCGTCTAGGACTGAACAGAGTTCAAAAACAACTGACTCAATGGTGGAGTGTACGTCATGTAGACTTCACAGCATGTCCATGACTTCTGTGTTACAAGAGAAAAAGTCCATGTTGCAGTTGTTCCTCCCTGGTTCTTCTTCTTCTCCCTCCCCTACCTCGGACCCAAGCTGATGCTAGCTTACTGGGAACTCCAAGCGGTGCACACTTGGGCTAATATTAGCTGCTTTAGGTAAGTTGTGCTAACAGGGCAGGTATCCAGTCCACATTAACTGAAATATGCCAACAATAGTCTGACTCAGTGTGAGTCCCAGAGCCGGTGAGAGCAGTAGGTGAACCAACTGTCAATCACAGCTGTCAATCAACGCCAACATGGCAGACATCAAAGCTGCCACAAGTCTTCAAATCTTACCAAAATGACCACCAGCACACTCATTAGATGGCCTGAATTTAGAAATTGAAACTATAATGACTCAACTTGAGAAGAAAGACTGACATTTAGTATTTCCAGAGAGAATTTGAGGCATTTTGGATGTGAGTCAGTTGGAGCATCTAGCGGGGATGCCTCTTTGTTGCATTTCCACGTAGCCTTTATGAAATCTGTTACCTATTAAGTTCCAGGATACATCCAAACTTAACAGAACAATGGGTCCCTGTAAATGGACAGACACCTTAACTTCCTAATGGCTGGTGGCCAGAGTTTTTATCATAACAAGACATAAACACGGTATGATAAAACAGATCCATGATTGCAATATAACAGAATAACAAAACTGACGGAGGTGGAATGAATTTTCAATCAGTTTGACTTATAGATGGAGCATTTTGTGGCAATTTTACTGCTGTGTAAACAGACTTCAGGCTCACTTAAGGACTCATAGCTTGTTACTTACTGAGTGCTGACACGAGGATACAATGTTCCAGCAGAAAACACAACAAGCAATTCTTGAATTGAAGAAACTGAGAGAGTGAACCTAGTTTGAGCTATGAATTGAGAGCACTAGCGGGTGCAAAGCCTACGTTAACTCTGCACCAGAATTTGAGAGGTGGGTAAATGGCGTTTAGCACTGTACATGGCTAACAATATGTGGACTTGTTGGAAAAAGGGAAAAACATGACTTGTATCGCGAATCACACCACAGAGATTGAAAGAATGTCTCTAAGCAGCTTCACCTTTCAGTTGCCAGTAAACTGCTGCCGAGGGAAACGCCTACTCAGAGGCTTGAGGCTAAAACAATGTTTCCACAAATATGTCCAAAAAGGATTTTACCACTCCTCTTGATCTAAAAACACAGGTGAAGAAGGTGTGTTTGGAGATCACCAGTCCTTCACAGATCCAGGTTGCTTTGGTCCTCCAGCGACTACATGTTTGCTAGCTGACTTTTAATAAGAACGTATGAAACATTTTATCACGAGGATGAGTTCACTATATGTATAGAAGTCATAAATGTCTCATGGTTATTCTGAGTTGCTGGGATGAGTGATGTGAGCATAGATAGTAGTAAACTCTCAAGGTAGGTAGTTTATGTGGTGTCAGTTTCCATGACATTCTTCTCTTTATGACTGGAAAATGTGCCAACTACAAACAGAGAGAGAGAGAGAGTAAATATCCCAGTCTGCCTCACTGACATCTCCCAGTCCAATCATTGTTGCACACTGATGCCAGGTTTTCCTGACAGCCGGCAGTGAGGCCGACGGGAGGGGCTGTGCGTGGATTGGATGCTTCCTAGTTGTCAGGAGCAGAGGAGGCTGGGAAGAAAGCTTTTCATTCTTGTGCGTTACCACGGGACACAGACTGGGCCACAGAGACTAGTCCATCCGCTCAGGACGACTCCACTCTGTGTGTCTGCACACACACTCCATCATGTTAACAAAGTAGCATTACTGTGTGTCTTTAGTCCCACAGGCATCAAATTGCCAATGGGAACCATAGGCAGAAAAAAATGGTGGATGAAGTGAGGGTAATATCACTAAAAATAACACTTATAAGGATAATAATAGTTTAATTTTCAGGGCTGCAGTCAAGATCACTTAAGTCTGACACAAAAGCAAATCCAATCCTCACTAACTACTCCTTACTAGCCGCTCTGTCGTAATCAAACTGTAGATGTTCAAACTTCCGATGATTCTGAGCAGCTCTAGAACTTCTTGTCCGCGCTGACCTAAAAGTTGACAGTTCAGTCAAGATGACCTTGTTGTTATCAACTTCAGTTTTGCTGCGATCCACTATAGGAAACAATGAGACGTCCAGACACAAATCTCCTTTAAAAGAATGATGTAAAATGGTGAGAGACAAGACATCATTAGCACAGCAACAATAAGAGACACAGTTAAACTCTCGGATAGTGAGAAAGGGAAAATAGACAAGTCCCAGAATTGACCCCAGAGGAACTCCACAGGACAGAAGGGCGCAATCACAGCAATGGATACAAAGAAGTTACATACTGTAGGAGGAAAACCATGACTATTATACTACTGTGTTACTTTTACTATACCAGATGTCCCAACCCATGTCCTCAAACAATTAAACACTTATTAACTAATTAAATTTTCATCACCAGACTGGAATTTGTTAAATAAATTGTTTTCCTCTATAATTTTTTTAAAACTTTCCTGCAGACAACTTTTTCTAAAACTTTTTTAAGAAATAAGAGGCAACATTGAGATGGGTTTGTACACAAACAGTTCCATTACAACTGAACAAACTCTATCTGCTGATGAAGACTGTGGTTGAAAGCTCCATTAACGAACAAATAAGTGGACCTTGAGTTCAGATTGTTTTTGTTAGTTGCCCTCTCAATGTTGTTCATAGTGAGAGTCGACTATATTCCATCAGTCCAGACATTTCATTTTAGAAAAGTTTTGAATGTAATAGAAACAGGAAACAAAAGAGTAGTGTTGTTGGGGTAGAAAACTCTGGAATGACTCAACTGGTTTAAAGACTGTGGCAGGCCTACGACTCACAGTAGAGTCAGTCATCATTTTTATTGTAATAACTTGGTGAGAATAAAAGCATACAGTACCTGTCAAAAGTTTGGACAAACTTTCTCATTGGGAAGGTGTTTCCGAACATTTGACTGGTACTGTATGTATTTTATGTTCTGGTTTATGTGCCTTTATGAGCGTATTATGAGTGTCACCTGGGTGAAAAAAGAAATGCCTTTCAGAAGAGTTTTCAAAACCAGAAATTGCTTTACCTTGGCTAAGAAATCACTGAGTTGTTGACAACACTATCAACTAGATAGATTTTTTTAAAATAAAAAAAGCATATTTTCAAAGTAGTAGTGTAATTATAACTTTATCTTAATTTATCAAACGTTATTTTCACAGTTTATGTGAATGATCTTCAGCCAGTGACATAAGCTCTGCCCGAGTCAGTTTCATCATTCTCATTTCTCTCTGTCTTGAAAGAACAAGACTTCTCAGAAGAGATCAGAGTAGAAATGAAAGAAAAAAACAACATAAATCATATTCAGAAATCAAATAAGTGCTTTAAACATAGAAGCCATACATTATAAAGCATTCGTAATTTATTACTAATGGATTTATCAGTAGTTAATGTATGATTTATTAAACAGTGATAAATGCATTTGGGTTGCCATGTTGTGTAAAGTCATTTGGCTGGTACTGTAACATCCCACTAAAACATCATTTGGTTTTTATCTGACTTTCTAACCTTTCAGGGACCTTTTGGAAAACAACTACTAAAACTACAGACGAGATGGCTTATGAGGAATTCAAAGTTATATATATATATATATATATATATATATATATATATATATATATATATATATATATATATATATATATATATATATGTATGTATGTATAAGGATCTTCCAAAGATGCAGCCACAGCTGTTGCATCAGTTTGGATTCACTGGCTTTATACAGTACTGATGATGATAATAGTACAGATGATAGTGAGATATAGAAGAGTGCTTTTCAGAGCTGATGCTTGAAAATATGAAATGAATGAATGAGACAGGACTGAATCATACCTTTAAATAGTACACATATTTTGACATCGATAGATAGCTGCCTAGGATTCATTTAAGGTATTGTGTGCATGTTTAATTTTACACTACTTTTACATTTTCAACCAATCAGATTGTGTTGTTATTTTGTAGAGCACACTGTGAAGAGATTGTGGTCAGGAGCTGACAGGAGTTGTTTTTGTTATTGAAAAATAATTTGATTATGTTAGGTATGCAAGTATAGGCTCCAAGTATATGTGTTGTGTGGTGGTGGATACATGGATACATTTGTCTACACACCAACAGTATGGCAATATATGAGAATATATGAGTTAATAATAACAAAAAATACCAGAATATATTGATTTGATCATATATTTGTGTTATACAATACATTATATTTTAAAGATAACAGATGAAGACAAATAAAAATATCTGTGACAATGTTTTCACAAAAGTATCTCAGTTTAGCATCTCAAAGACTGAATAAGACTACATATAAAAACACATAGATATAAAATTTTAAAATTTACTTTTCATTAAAAACTTTCACAATCATCGCTCATAAATTGTTTTTTCAACCTGACAGAATAAACATGCGTTGTTTTTTTATATATATATATAAATACTTATTACTAATCTATAAAGCATTAATTACTTATGCTTTAACTATTTAAAAATTTAGTTTTATATCTTTATAGGTGGTGTTGGGAAGGGAACAGTATGTCCTGCAATCTTATACATTCAGCTTGCCTGACAAATGGAAGCTGTCTAAACATTTTCACAGTACATCTTCTGATAATAGTGAGGAACCGTGGCCAATGAGAGAAGAGAAGATCAGTCTGAAAAAAAAAAACTCTGTGCAGCAGTTAATTCTGCTGTTCGTCCTCACTAGCGCTGAGGATGAGTCATCAGAGATCTGTCAAGGTAGGACAATGTCAGCCAGCCTCACAGTGCCAACATAACAGTCTTTGCTTCAGTGTTAGAGAGATTAAAGATGAGAGATTACCAGATCATTCGACAACAGAATTATTTAAGCTAATCTCTCTAAATGTCATTACCGGAGAAATGGTACAGATCAGTGAAGCTATCAGGTTAACAATGATTACTGGAAGGTTTTGAGATTGAGAGAGTTGGAAGATGTGAGAAGCTGCAGTGTCCAGTGCAGTGATGGAAGCACATTTACTCAAACTCTCTGTATAGATACTTGTACTATTGCAAATATTGCACTATTTATTCAACTGCAGCTGGATTTCACATAATACATACAATATGATCAAATATGAGGTATTGTTATAGATTTAACCACATAACAGTATTACAGTAATTACACTTAAGCCGTTTTACATGAAGCGTGTCATGAAAAAGCAGCATAACAATTTGCTTGAATACACCCTATATGCCACTCTGATATCAGCTGCTCACTTATTATGGCAGATTAACTTGCTTCAGTGTCAATAGTCAAAATATCAACAGAGACTGAGGCTGTGGCAGACCCACACCTGTTCTAATTTTCAATAGTCGACTGTAAGTATTTATAAGAACATGTACTCTCATTTTAATGAAGCTTAGCAAAAGTTCAAGCAGACTATTTTCATGCTACTCCATTTATTTATCCTCTCTCTGTCTCTCCCTCTCTCTCTCTCTGTTTCTACTTCAACTTCATCAGCTGAGTGAGGGCAGTCGCATTCTCAGTTAGACCAATTGGATTTCGCCTCATCCTCTACGAGCCAATCATCTTGTCACTGTCATACTTTTAAAACTGTTCCTCTCTCTGCTGCTGTCAGCTGTCACGTCAGTGACAAATCGATGCAACCCTCCTCCACCCCTTCATCTCCAGTGTTCATCAGATCCACCATTTATATGTCCTTCCTTCCATTCCTGTCCGTGAGTGTGGTTAAAAAAAAGATCATTTTTTTCTAATTTAATTTTAACAAATCATTCTCACCCCAGGATTTTATTTAAAACAATAGATTCAGTCACCACACCCTCCACTTGTCATTTTATTGATGCATCACAAGAAACGTGAAAAGTTTAAAAAAAAAATTAGTGAAAAGGTCATGGAGATAAGACAACAAATCCCACCTCCAGCCCATGTTTTACATACCAGTAGGGACGTCAATTGTCATTTTAGTCATTTTTATCCTGTTTCACTGTCATTTTTATTTGATATTATAGCCCATATGAAGCCCACCACGTGCAGTCTTGATGCTATCCCCACAAAATTTCTCAGACGTTATTAACACAGTTGGCCCCAGTATTTTATCAATTATCAACAGCTCCCTCATAAATGGATTTTATCCCTCTATTTTTAAACCTGCTGTTGTGCAACCCCTTTTAAAGAAACCCAATCTTGATCCCTCTGTTTTTAATAATTTTAGACCAATTTCTAAACTTCCCTTTTTAAGCAAAGTTTTATAAAAGGTTGTTTCAACCCAACTTTTAGCTTTTATGTGTCAAAACAATATCTTTGAGAAATTTCAGTCTGGTTTTAGAGCTTTACATAGCACAGAAACTGCCCTCCTCAAGGTAACTAATGACCGCCTTTTAGCAGCTGACAGAGGAGAGAGCGCAATTTTGCTGCCTTTGATACAGTAGACCACACTATTTTAATTGACTGTCTTAAAACCTGGGTGGGCATCAAGGACACTGCACTTGATTGGTTTTATTCTTACCTTTCAGAAAGAACCTTCTCGGTCACCATTGGTAATTCTACTTCTTCTACAGCCCACATTACCAGTGGTGTACCTCAATGTTCAATTTTAGGTCCAATTTTATTTTCTATCTATATGCTTCCACTTGGTCAAATCATTCAACAACACAAAGTTTCTTTTCATTGCTATGCAGACGACACACAGATATACCTTCCCCTGAGACCCGGTGACCCAAGAAGCCTCGCTGCTGCTGTAGATTGTCTCAGTGATGTCAACTGTTGAATGGCACAAAATTTCCTTCAACTCAACAATTCAAAAACAGAAGTCATCCTGTTCAGTCCCCCTAACCCAAATAACCCCATCAGTCTCGGTCCCCTCTCCACCTACATGAAGCCCACCGCCAGAAATCTTGGAGTACTGTTTGACTCCGGTTTAAGTTTCAAACCACACATCAACAAAGTTGTCCAGTCCTGCTTCCTCCAAATCAGAACCATCTCCCGAATCAAGCCAATGCTTTATCATTCCGACCATGAAAAAATCATCCATGCTTTCATTTTCTCCAGACTTGATTACTGTAACTCCCTCCTTTCCGGCATTACACAAAAGTCCCTGTTTCGCCTCCAACTAGTTCAGAACACAGCAGCTAGGCTTCTTACTGGTTTTAACAGACAGCATCACATCACTCTGATTCTGGCTTCTCTCCATTGGCTCCCTGTTCGTTTTAGAATTGATTTTAAGATTTTACTGATCATTTTTAAAGCACGTCTGGGTCTGGCTCCAAACTACATAACAGATATGCTGACCCCATACCAGCCAGCCCGTAGCCTTAGATCCTCAGGTGGGGCCCTTCTGGTCGTTCCAAAGTCGAGGCTTATATCTAAAGGTGACCAAGCATTTTCCATCAGAGCCCCACTTTGTAAACTTTGCTGTTAAAAGGTGCTATATAAATAAATATATTATTATTATTATTCCTTTGAGCTCACCAGAGTCCTGCTCCACATCTCATCTATCTAGATATTCAAATACTGCTCTCACCCCTACCACCAGTGTCCATCAGGGGTATATTCCTGTACAGCTTTTCCTGAAAATGATGATGTCACAATGGGGTCTAATCACCAAAGACTTCTCACATATTTCTTCAACCTTCTCTATTGTCCACACTGTGTTAAATGAATTTAATTTAATTACTTTCTAAGCCTCTCTTTCGATGAGTCTCTCCTGATTTAACTAAGTGGGTCTGAAGTTTCAGTGTTTGAATATCTGACAATAAGGTGATCTACCATAGTTTGTACTGTACCTTGTGAAGACATGGTATCTGTTGCTGTGACTGTCTGAATTTTACCACAGGAGAAAATCAACCTTGGAGAGATTAGAATAAAAACAGCACAGTGAAATGTGGCCTTAAAGGTGATGTGTGTTTAAATGATATACAAATTAATCATCCTGGCAATCATGTTCAATGTAAAGGAGCCTTAACACATCAGTAATATTCAAATTATCCATAAGTATAATGTATTTACAATTCAGCAATTTAAATTGCACTGATTGGAGTCCGAAGGAGTTAGTATGATCTCCCTGTGCCTGCATGGGTTCTCTCCACATACCCTGCCTTCTCCCACAGACTAAAAACATGCAGGTGAGGTCAACTGATGAATCTGAATTGTCCGTGAGTGTGAATGGTTGTCTGTCTCAATACTATATGTTAGCCCTGTGATTGACTGGCAACTTGTACTGCACATTTACCCACTGTCAGCTGAGATTTGTCCCAGCTCCCCTGCGACCATCTATATAGTATAGTATATATATAGTATATAGTACAGAAAATGGATGGATTGGGTAAGATGAATGCTGCATTGTCCATTATTATTTATTGGTTGGATCTTGCTGAAACTGGATGTGCTGCATCACTGTTTTCATATTTTCAAATCATCCATGTCAGTCCAAATGGACACACACTATCCAGTACACATGGAGAAGAAAGGTAATGCATTTCACTGCTGTATACTGCTTTCAGAGTTACACGCACTGAGCCACAGGGAAACTGTAATTACAGCTCAAAATAAGGTGACATATTAGTTATTGATTCGGCCAGACAGGATGTTTGTCACTGATAGTAGGTGACAGGTTTACTGTTAGCTTGGTTACTGCTATATTTATAGTATTCCCATAGATGTCTGCCCAAATATAGATGATGATAATGTCATCAACATTCAGCAATCATACAGGTACAAAACCAGTGGCACTAGCAGATGTCCAAATTGAGTTTTGACTTTTCCAATTATATCTATAATTTAAAAAAAAAATTGCATAGTGTATATGGTAAGTAATTATATTATACATTATATATTATCAATGTATTTATGAATGTATTTAACTATGCTTCTGTTTTACACACTTAATACACAGGTAAACCAGTATTTATGATATATACTTACAGTATTTTCATTTATCATTTTAAATACAAATTTTATAGAAACAGTGAACATTTACAAATGCAGGGCAATTGCTGGGAAATGTCATGTTTGTTTTTTGTTTTTTTTTGGTACCTACCTTCATTCATTTATTATTTAGAGACTACCAGGTATTTATAAGAGCCAAGTCATACTATACTTTCTATGCCATAAGAAGGAAACTGCAATTACATTTTGTTGTATTCACTGCCTTCAAGTCTTATGTAGACACCACCAGCACACTTCAGTGCAACAGAGCACATTACAATTTACCGGCCAAGAGCAGGCAATTTCAGTGAAATTGCTTTTCTATTTTGTCATTTTTTAAATATAGAAACTACCAACATATTTCATAGGAACAGTGCACCCTACACTTTCCAGGACCTAGGAAGGTATTTACAGAAAAAAATATTTTTTTCTTTATGTGCAAACTACCAGGATATTTCGAATAAACAAAACACATTACGAGCCATGGAAGTTAAGGTTTCATTATACTGAAATTTCTAAGTAGTCAGCTTTCTTTTGGGCAGCACTAAGTGTCAACATGAAGCCAGACAAGATATTACCTAGTATGAACTATGCTTTACAGTGTAATTACTACTGAAAATGCACTTGCAACTTATTCTGTCTTAACTATATATCCTATATACAATTAGCTACACTCTGGGCTGCACAACACACTCAAAACTGTTGTGAGGTGTGTTCATTTGCACAAAATATCTGAACAACTGTAAGCATAAAAATTCCAAAGAGGCAGAAGCACTTTGACAGTTACGTAGTGCAGAGTGGAAAAAAAGTCTGTATTTCATGGAATAAAGTCTGGTGTAGTGCCTACATTTACTCAACAGTTATTGTAATTACTTAGTAATTACTGAGTACTTGCGGTACGCTAGTTTCTTCATACATCATTAGTACATGATTATTCTATTTCTTATAATATTAATGGTCTGCAAATTTAAGGTCACTGAATATCATCTAATAAACAAGAGAAGAATAGGATTACAGTAGCAGTTTGAGACTAGGCTAACTAAGGAAGCTATAAGACAATGGCTGCAACAGGAAATAACTAACTGGAAACAAAATGAAGCAGGTTTGGAGTAAGTAAAGCAAAAGGTAAATTGCAGATATTCATCACGTAACTCTTAGACTTAAACCTCCTGAAATTTAAGGGTAGTTAGAATGTTATTATACCACAGCATAGCACCGTACCATAATACTGCCCTATGGAGAGACTTGTACACAATGATGTCTTGTATTATTCATGAACATATATCATATTCACTTCCCACTGAGGCCTAAGTATCTGTAGTCCTCGTTTACTAGCCATTCAGTGAGATATATAATGTGTGTCATTTCCAGGTATACAATTTTGTCTGAGTGGAATGAGCTGTATCCTGCTGCATTCTGTTGGCCTCTCTGTATTTATCACTGCGAGGCACTGCATGGCTGTCCTCAGCCATGCAGTGAGATATGGTCACAGCTGGGCGGCTCGTGCAGTTTTGTTGATAGCTTTGCCCGATGATTGACAGCTCAGCAATGGCAATCAGGAATAGTGTTGAAGGAAGTCTACTGTATGTAGAAGGGAGACATGAAAGGTTACAGCGGAAGAGAAATATTTATTTTGGTATGTGATGTAATGTATTTACAAAAAAAAAATCATTTAAATATACACCACTGCGAATGATTTTTGAAATGGGTTCATCATTTGGGGAGCATGAGAGCTCAGAAAATTTCATGAAAATCTGACTATTAAATTTTGATAATTGTATTTTTCCCCAACTACTTGATACCTAAAAGAGCACTAATATGTCATGATGACACATTCCCTGTCCCCATCCTCTTCATCCTCTTTCCCACTGGCACTGGTCACCTGTTCTTTATTCCCCAACCACCCTTTCTGTATTCATACCAGCTGCTGCTATCTTGTTCCTGCACCATTCCTGTTGACCACCTGATTACCTGCCATTTCTGTTCAGACCTTCTGCACCTGTACATTTAAGACCGTGTATTGTCTTGTCTTTCCCAGTAAAGTTCCTCTAACTGAACCTGCTCTGGCTGTGAGTGAGGAACCTCTTACCTGTTGTCTCACACAACCTCTGACGATAGAATCTGCAAAAAACGTACCCAGAAGATCCAGCATTTCCCAAAGAACTTAATGAGGTCATTAATATGCCATACAGTGTCTCCTGACCAAAACATCTCCAATTTGGAAAAGGACACATCTGTTGCCCTGGCATTCCAAATTGTATCCTTTAAATCTTGGCTAATGGAGATGTTCTTTGGCTGTCTTTGTTGTGGCCACTTCAGATCCTGCTGCTGTCATTCCAGCATGCTTGGTGTCTTCCATTTTCTGCCTGAAGACCTCCCATGCTTCCATGGGCCCTCCTAGCAACTAGTTCACCAGGTGGCTAGCTTGTTTTCCCACTGGCTAATCTCCATCCACCCTGCTCAGTGTTAACTCTTCTGTAATATTCTCAAATGTCATATATAGGTTATAGAGGAAAGGGGAGTCAGAAATGTTAGGGTTCATTCTCTGAAGATCAAGAAATTCTCCTCATTTCAATGACCAGTCATTAGTTTTAAAGATATTTTTTGTTGACCAAATGTTGTTCAGGAGGGAAATCTGACATGACAGTGCTGCTACCTGGATCAAAAACGTCATGAATCACTGTCATGAGGCCACGAACATTCACAGCAGTTGTTGGCCAGCAGTTGTTCACACATCTTGCTCTCGACCACAGTGCTGGACAGAAGAACCAAACAAAGTACCAAACAGCCTTGATGTTAGTGCAGCAGACAATGTCAGAAAAACTGTTGTATTTTATCCATATGCTTAACTGCTGTTTACACAGCATTTTCCATCAATTTTTGAAAACATGAATCCATATCTTTGCTTGGATGGTAGCAGAGCAGTGATGTACTGCACATATTGAGAAGAAATAACAGGACCTATTTGACTGCTGCTTCTACTATACATACTATACACACTATGCCTGTTTAGATTTAGATTTCAAGGTAATGTCAGGCATCTGTTTGATCTCTACTTACATATATTTTTCTTCTTTTTATCAATCCACCTACATTCAGGCAGAGCTGCCTAGCAGTGTTTTTAAAATCCTGTCAAGAGGCTTACCAAGCCAATGAGTTACCAAAGAACATCAAAACAACTGTGCACTCAAATTAAAACCAATAAAAAAAGACAAGACATAAGAATGGATTTTTTAAAAATGTTGAAAATGTTTCACAGTTGTTAAATAGCTACTAAAACACTCTCTGGAGCATTTTGACCACTCATTTCGACTTTGTTCAAACCACTAACAAAAACTAAGCAGTTGGTGACCTTCAAACTGCCTATTTTAATAAACATACACATCCTAGTCCTGTTACTGGCAGTAATTCTGCTTTCCCAACATAAAACAGAATAAAACACGGAATAAAATGTCTCTGCCACAAAGTATTTCATTTGGTAGGAAGTTTATTGACCTCAAAGCCTCTCTGCTGATTCCAGTATTTTTAGACTCAATATATTCAAATTTCAGTAAATTTTTAAATAAATAAAAGATTTACTATTCACACACCAGGACTGTTTTCCTGCAGGGTGGTGAAAGATTTGAACAAGCATTTTGATCTTCATGTCAGGATATAAAGCATGGTGAAAATATAATTGAGAGGGAGGGTTATTTTTACTGATTTTAACAAGATTGTTTTGTGGAAAAAAATATTAGATATTAAACACAAATTATTATTAAAAGCAGATACAATGGCAGAATTACCAGTAATAGTAAATAAAAAAAGGTGCTAAAATAATTTCCTGTGAAACTTCTGTCTTTGTAAAACAAAAACAAAAAAGTCAGAACCTCTAATACATTCAAGTCATTTTGGAGCTGTGAAGGTTAAAAATCATCAACTGTGAGGTCAGACAGTAATATTATTTACAGTCATGTACTGATCTGTAATGTAGTTGCTACAAAGAAGTTGGAATTATGACCCATAGCCACTTATCTGAGTAAGATCAACGTCCAGAAATGTAAAAAGAAATAAATAAAAATCATTTATATTAATGTTTTTCGCCCCAAGAAAGGTGAGAAAATAGATGTTAGATCATTTACCTTTCTCCCGTATCTCTGCTTACACTTCCACACTGCGGAACCCTCTTTAAATATTTAAATGTAAACCCAATCTTGGCAGCAAAAGATAAATTACACTCACTCTACATCTCTACTCTTGTCTGGATAACAATCCACCTCTTTTACCGGTGGCCATGCTCTGCTCTGTTGTGAAAAAGTGAGAAACTCCCATCAGAATGTTTACAGAGATGACATAGGCCACTCTCTGTGACTTCCCTCCTCCTCCTCCTCCTCCTCCTCCTCCTCCCTCTCTCTCTGTTTTGGCCAAGAAGTGTCTCCACACACAGCACACAGACAGCACTTTGATTATTCGTCTCTCATGGCTCCATCTCGCTCACTGAAATGCATTCAGTGGGACTCATATGTCTGATAAACTAACTTCCTCTGCCAGAGCTGACACCAGGGTTAATATGAGGTGGCACAGCCTGCCTGTTACTGTAGGCCTCTGTGGTGGAAGCTGGATCAGTGAGTATTGGAGGTGAAGGAGGAGCTCACATTAAACTCAGAGTGACAGACTCACTGCTGTACAGGCCACTTTAAAGTCTCTTCACTTACTCCTTATTTCCCTCACAAGACTCTATTCTCTTTATGTCATTAGCTAGTCTGAAATTCCAACATGTGAGAATACTGATACATATCTCAAGGACAGAGTTACTGTCCATCAGCAGTCCCTGAGCAGGTAGACAGTTAGTGGTGGAAGTGGAGAGTAAATATTGCAAGTACATTAACTAGACATGAGTTCAGGTACAGCACCTCACTTTCCATTTTAGGCTACAGAACTTGATTCTTCTCCTCTAAAACGTTTCAGAGGGAAATTTTATACTTTTTACTTTGTTACATTCATCTGACAAATGTAGTTACTGGTTATTGTGCCGATTAAGATTTGATATTCAAAACATATGAGCTTATAGATTAAACTACCCAACAGTATGAAAGCTATTTTTTACTTTATTACACATTCCATTTTGAAAAAACCTTAATTGATCATTTTTTTTAATGGGCGCATTCTACTGTGTTGTGAGTCCTCAAGAAGCATAAATCAACAGTAACTTTCTTTTGCATTTGGTTCCCTGTTGATGTAACATTCATTAAAACTGATAGCAGTTACTAAAGTAAAACACTGAATGCAGATTTCGATACTTTTACTGACACTGGTGGACCCAAATACCGTAGCCTACTACAAAACACAAGAAACACAAATGCATGCAAAAAAAAATACAAACCTCTCTCCCTCTCACATTCCTTAACACTGTACACACCCACACTCACACACAATTTCATGTACAGAAATAGAACAAAACAGGAAAATGTGTGAATTGGGTGCTCTGGATTTGCATATGTATGCAGCATTTAAATCTGTGTGAATATAGAGTATATTCAAAGTAGAAACATACAACTTTTCAACTGACAATGCCCTCTCCCTCCCTCGCCCAACTCCACCCCCCCAACTGGATTGCTTTCCATTTTCCTCTGAGCCTAGCTCCATGAAGAAATGATCAACACCACTTTGGAAATAAGAGAGAGAGGAAAGAAGCATGTTCACTGAAGAGGTAAATTGAAATTGTCACAATTTTATATTGAATTTGGGAACAGGCAAAAGCTATTTTAATGATGTGCACTGCATAGTAATAACATAGTTTGAGTAACGTTATTGTTATTGCTTCGCACAAACAAGTAACTACAGCAGGAGTTAGCATTGAGCTACAGGAGGGAGTAACATTAGAAGAAAACAGGAGGAAAAGCCTTGAATTTGTTCATTCATTTAGTCTGTAAAGGACAAATGAAAGAAGATTCTCTAGTATGTGTGGAGAAAAGCAAACTAGGTTGGTAGCATGTTCATGTTTTTACAAAATGAAAGAAGCTGCGCAATGGAGTTGGTGATAACAGTTTTTGTCTGTTGATTTTCGTATGAACAAGTAGATCAGACTGACAGCCTGACCAGATGCTGATCCAGTGTTCTGTGGCAGTAGAGCTGGTAGTATAGCTAACTGATATCTGGAGAGCTTTCATCCCGTTAGCTAGAAAGCTCCAGGTAGCAACCTTTAATCAATGCAACTAAAACATAGAGTACACACAGGCAAACGTAGGGTTTCATCAGATTTGCCTGTGTGATAATCCACATATATCACATAGCAATAAGACAATAGAAAGAGGCTGGTCATCTCATGAATGATCAGATACAGCTGCAGATAGAAACTGGGGAAAACAAAAGTGCTATCCTTTTCCTCTCCCTGCATAGTGAAAGCAAAGCTTATTGGGAACCAATCTAAATGGCAATGGCGTCATTATTCTATAACCAATTCACTGTGCAATCAACATTTACTTCATAATGATAAGTTAAAGCAAAAAAAGTTCTCTATTTCCACTTTTAGTAAGTGTGTGTTTACCTTTGCATTTTGATATGTAAAGGGGTGTATGTGTGTATGGATATATGCGTGTATATGTTGATATGTGTGTATATTCATGTACAGTATACAGTACACCCATGTTACACAGGGTCTTTTTGTATATTTATCTGCTTGCACAGACTCATAATGAATGCATACAATTTAACTGACAAATGTAATGTGCAGGTATGGAGGGTGACAGGAGGACAATTAAAGCAAATAATTAAAGGACAGAATCATGTTTTTTGTTTTTTTTTGTTAAAACATTACTGACACGCACATATAAACATTAAAAAGAGTTACTGATCACTAATAAATCTGATCCCTTCACTGAGACTTAAGTAGGTTACAGTCTTTATTTGTCTAACTCAGATTGTTAAATCCTCTTATTAGCTCCTAAATGTGAACCTGTCCCTTAAATACATTATAAGAATCCTGCCTTGTAAAACAATACATGAATAAATGAGCATCTTTGAAAGTAACAGTCATTAAAGCGTCATCTGCTAAACTGTGCACAGGTAAATCAGGTATCGAAATGTAGTTTAATATACAGTACTGAACTCACCCTTGCCAAACTCATTGAACTATAAACAAAATATCCCTCTCTCTGGAAAAACGTGAAATTCATCTTTGAATTCTTCAGCACCATCAAATATCTTCAAGGTCAATTTGAGAAAAATGAATCATATTGCCAACGTTTATAATAATACTATTATTTTATATATGGTTTTCCCTCCCTTTTTCATCATTAATTGCACGGTATTGTTATTTAATGTTAATTGATGCTCATAGTGTGTTCAAATGCAAGCCAAAGATGGTAAATGCACTGCATTTATATAATGTCTTTCTAGTCTTCTGACCACTCAAAGTGCTACACTACATGCCGTACTCACGCATTCACACACACATTCACACACTGACAGCAGAGGCTGCCATGTAGGGTGCCAATCTGCACATCGGGAGGAGTTTCTAATCACTCACACACAGATGGTACAGCCTTTGGGAGCAATTTGGGGTTCAGTATCTTGCCCAAGGACACTCACTTCAACATGTGGACTGGAGGAGCCTGGGATCGAACCACCACCGCTCTGAACCACAACTGCCCCTGCACAAAAGACTACACACACACACTTCTTTTCAGTTTTTGATACACAGTAAATATATCTATAATAGTATACATGATAAACCATTACCATATGTACTTGGCTGCAGGTTATAGCTTGTTGTATACATTTTGCACTTGTGCTCCAATACCTTTTCAATATTTAGATGACAAATTGCCTGGTGTTAGCTGTAACACATCATTAACAGAGGGGGCTCAGGAGGTAGAGCAGGTCATCCACTCATTGGAAGATCAGCGATTCGATCCCTGGCTCCTCCAGTCCACATGTCGAAGTGTCCTTGTGGCCCCAGATACTGCTCCTGATGGCGGCGCCAGCGGTGTGTGAGAGTGTGTGTGTGTGTGTGAATGTGGATTAGATTAAATCCTGATGAGCAGGTTGCCACCTAGCATGGCAGCCTCTACCATCAGCGTATGAAGGTATATATGAATAGGTGAGTGTGGTATCTAGTTTAAAGCACTTTGAGTGGTCAGAAGACTAGGAGGGCACTATACAAGTGCAGTCTATTTACCATTAAGGAAAGTAGAGAGTCAGCTCCCTCATGTTGAACTGCAGCATATTTTCTTGTTTCACAGTAATTTAAAGGTCCCTGTGGAAAAACTAATATCTCTTCTTTCTGCTTACCTTTTGGTGGGCATCATATTCCACTATCTTCTGTATAACATTATTATTATTATTATCATTACTATTACTAACACTAGTTGTAGTTGTAGCAGCAGCAGCAATAGTAATAGTAGTAGTAGTGGTGATGGTGATGGTGGTAGCAGTACATTAAAATATATATGACCAAAGTGTATCAACCTTGTCTAAATGTTATTTAGAATAGGACTTTTACTTCGAGACGTATTTCCATTGTAGTTGATGTAACAGTAAAGATACAGGACTCTAGCTTGCATCATTCCATGAACAATGGGGCAACACAGGGTGCTATGAACCTAGCTGCATCCATAATAAGTCTAGCAGAAAAGTTGGGTTTAGAAGTCTGCCAACAAACTATCCTCTGAAACAGGCTCATGTCAAAGGAAAACTGTTGGAATAACACCAAGATCTAAGTAAAAATCTTGGATATAAACTCCTGGCCTGGGAGGCAAGCCCAGGAATCGGCTGGCGTCAAAGATTTTATTTTTATTATGCAGTTGATGTTGTAAATCTTTAGTTTTGTACATTAAATCTCCTTCTGGGCTTGATTTGTATTAAATGTTTCATCATGACTTAATTGGTGCTGCTGTGGATGTCCAGGGGAGAACATGTACAGGCATTATATTATTATATTATGAGTAAAGGCCAGCACTGTAGATACACCATTGATAATGTATATGGAGTGATTAGACTAGTTATAGTGTAACATCCAATTATTTCTTATACATTTTAAATAAATAAACCTTGAATGTAAGGCATCACATTTAATGGAATAGGATGAATTTATATGTTCTACTCCTATGTTCAGCTCCACACAGCTGGAAGTTGTTGTGAAGATAGAAACTGTTTTTCATTGCATCAGCAGTGTCTGTGTCTGTCAGAAGCAGCAGGATCCTGACATTATTTCTCAGACAAAGATGAAACAAATCTGGAGTTAAGATAGGAAATTGACTAGGGGTCAAGCGGCTAATTGCACAAACGCATTTGTAATTGGAAAGGAGATTTAATATCATCACACATGATGTGACTTATGTGCTGTGTGCTTTGAATAACAATGAGTGTAATCAAATTTAGATAGAGCTGCACTGAGGTCAATGGAGGACGTTTCTCTGTGCCTTCACAGATACTGAGCACCTGCAGACAGAATGTTAGAGCCTTTTTTGGTGTTTTTCTTTTCATGATCTCTGAAAGAAAGGGCAGCAGAGAGTAAGGCAAGGCCAAGCAAGTTTATTTATATAGCACATTTCAGCAAGGCAATTCAAGGTGCTTTACATAAAACATAAAAAGTATTGAGACAGTGCAAAAAACACATAAAAGGACACTTAAATACAATTACAAACAGTCATTAAAGAGCTAAGACAATAGAAAATAAAACAAGCTAAAGAAGAATATGATGTGTAAGAAATGAATAATTATTTGATTTAATAAAGGCAGTGGCAAACAACAAAATGCTTCAACCTTGATTTAAAATAACAGAGTTGCAGCAGACCTGCAGTTTTCTAGGAGTTTGTTCCAGATCTGTGGAGCATAAAAACTGAACACTGCTTCTTCGTGTTTAGTTTTGACTCTGGGGACAGAAAGCAGACCTGTCCCAGACGACCTGAGAGGTATGGATGGTTCGTAATCTAGCAGCAGATCAAAAATGTATTTTGGTCCTTAACCATTCAGTGCTTTATAAACTAACAGCAATATCTTAAAATAAATGATTTGACAGACAGGAAGCCAGTGTAAAGATCTGAGAACTGGAGTGATGTGATCCACTTTCTTAGTCTTAGTGAGGACTCGAGCAGCAGCGTTCGGAATCACCTATTGATTTTTTAGGGAGACACCATTACAGTAGTAAAGTCTCCTGCATAAATGCATGGACAAGTTTTTCCAAATCCTGCTGAGATATAAGTCCTTTAATCGTTGATATATTCTTCAGGTAAGCCGACTTTATAATTGTGTTAATGTGGCTGTGGAAATTCAGGTCTGAGCTCATGACGACACCAAGATTTCTGGCTTAGTTTGTGGTTTTTAACATTATCGATTGAAGCTGAGTGCTGACTGTTAATCGTTCTTCCTTGGCTCCAAAAACAATTACTTCAGTTTTGTCTTTGTTTAATTGAAGAATATTCTGGCACATCCAATCATTGATTTGTTCAATGCACTTACTCAGTGCTTGTATTGGACCATTGTTTCCTGGTAATATGATTATGTAAATTTGTGTGTCGTCTGCATAATTATTTACTTTGTTGTTTTCCATTGTCTGAGCCAGTGGGAGCATGTAGATGTTGAACAGAGAGGCCCCATAATGGAGCCTTGGAGTGTTGCAAAGGTCATGTTTGTCTTCTCAGATGTGTAATTACCTATAGGCACAAAGTAGTCCCTGTCCTTTAAGTAGGATTCAAACCAGTTTGGTACTGTGCCAGAAAGTCCCAAACAATTTTTCAGTCTGTCCCGTAATATGTTGTGGTCAACTGTCTCGAATGTGGCACTAAGATCTAGTAATACTAATAGTAAAATCCTGCCAATGTGTGTGTTTAAGTGTATGTCACTGAAGACTTTAACAAGAGCAGTCTCAGTGCTGTGGTGTGGTTGAAATCCTGACTGGACTTCAAAAGACATCAAAACAGTTTAGTGCCAAGAAGTTGTTCAGTTGTTGAAAAGCAGCTTTTTCAATGATCTTGCTTAAAAACGGGAGGTTTGATGTGGGCCAATAGTTGCTCATTAGTGATGCCAGTCCAGAGTTATCAAGAACATAACACAGTTCCATGGTGCTGTTGTCCTGGGGGTTATACGCATGGATGTTAAAATCACCAACAATAACTAGTCACAGTCAAAGTCAATACAGTATATAGAAAGCAGATCAACAAAGTCAATAAAAAAGGTTGCATAGATTTTAGGTGGCCTGTACATATGTATGCACTCTAGTTTCATTCATAAAACTGAAGTTGGGAGGGGTTGAATCAGTAAGATCGGCTGCACTGATATCTTGGTCTAACCAAGTTTCAGTTATAAACAAAAAATCAAGATTGTGCTTGACAATAAAATCATTGATTAAAAATGTTTTTCTTGACAAAGGGGAGTTTAGGGGAGAGAAATTGAGAGTAGGGTGGGGGGTAAGTTTGGTCCCTGCAGTGACCAGCTTTTTCATCTAGTCAGTGAATGCCAAGAGGGGAAGGAGGGGAAATGGTGACTGGGGAGGAGGGTGACCTGGATGAGGTTTGGAAGGTGAAGGGGTTGAATCCTCACAAGTGGAAGTTGGTGAGAGGGGTGGAGACTCCTCCTCTCAGCTCTGATGACTGTCATGTTTAAAGCTCTCTTCAGGTGGAGGCTGGGGTGGCTCTCCTTCAAGGTTTCTGCCATGCTTTGTTATGTCTTCTTCTTGTATTGATTCCTCTTGTTTCTTGTCCTTGGCATAATGAACAGATGGGTGATGCAAGAAGTAAAATAGGTTGTTGGGGAGGTTTGTTGCTAGCTGTCTGTGGCTGTGTCCTACTAAGAACAGGGGTTGAAGAGGCGTTCTGCCTGGATGATAATGCCAGCCAGCCAATTGCGTCACAAATCTCAGGGCACTGGCTACCTCCTGTTACTCGTCCTCCCACCAGGGAAATGAATTGCTCTTAGTCTTTGTGCCAAGAGTTCCAGGAAGGACTACCACCTGTGGATTTATTACCCAGTGCACAGCCCTCCTGTTTCTTGGTAGTGTTGCTGGTACTAATTAGCCATGTGTTAGCATGATCTTGTCCACTGTTTTGAGTCTATGGTGAAATATTGCTGCTCCCACATAGTCCATTTACTTCCATGTTCATTTATAACCAGTGAATTTCGGTTTCCAGCTCTGCAAACTTAAACTTCTGTAGAAGTTTGTGGTAGTCATTCATGGAGAAGGGGGTCACCCCGCTGCTAATTAGCTTCACCTAAGTACCACATTTCCTGTCATTGTAGTACAGGTTTGTGCTGTTGGTAGACCACGCTCATATAGTACTGAGGAGATACATAAAATGTAGAAAAAATGGAATTAGCCTACTATATCCACACAAAATACAGTCTCAGTGATTTGTAAGTACCCAGGAGCCATTGCTCATAGTTTCTCACAGTGGAAAAACAAGAATATCAGCAGAAAAATGCAAGCAGACAAATGAAAGCAGAGGCAAGAGCAAGCAGCAAATTATCTGCACTGTAAGAGAGCAGGAAGCAAAGTCCAGAGTAAGTTCAGTGATTAGGACTGACCTTGTTGATTTGTCATAACACACCATTTAAGAAAATAAGGTAAACTAAACTTTCAGTTAGAGGATCAGATTCTGTATCACCAATACAAATATCTCTTAGATTTAACTTAAAGATGATCAAATCTCCAACAAAGAAAAAAAAAACAGCTTTCTGTACAGTATCCCACAATCATGACTCTGTCCATGGTGCTGATTCTGCCCTGAGAACTCCAGCACATTTCATCCATGAAGGGCTGAGTGACAATATATGAATTAGGCTCACAGGACATTTCACCTGCTGGTATGGCATCACAGATTCTATCTTTGTCTTCAATTCATTGAATAGTTACATAGAATCTTCTTCAACCATTCCATTTATTAACAATTCACCTTAATAATAAACTTCCAGAGCTACAATAAACACTCCATACATAAAACAATAAAAGAGGTAAAAAGGTCTATACCAAACTGGTAAACATTTTCTTCATGTTGACAAAAAGATTCTGGCATTTTTCACATGAGCTATTTTTATCTGAGTATATCTGAGGAGCACTCCTTATACATCTTATCCATGATGGCTTAAAAGTTGATATTGAAAGTTTATTCTTGACTTTGGAAATTTGGAAAGGCCTTAGCACCTCCTACTTCCATGTTTCCAGTTTGTTTAGGTTAATATATATGCTGTGCCAATGAACCCAATGTTTTCCCTCTGGTCCCTGGTGCAACAGGGGCCCAAACCCAACCATTACACATACCTGTAGACCAAAAATACATAAACACCCTGCGGTATGGTTGTTAAGTGATATATATTGTTTTTATTCAGCAGAAATGCTATGATTATAGTTAATTCTGACAACTAACAACAATGTGATGGGTTACTGGCCTTACATTCATTACATTTACTTTTGTTGTCCATAAGGTGTCTTACCAAGCCTCCACTGCACCAAGTCCAACTGAAATTGAATTGCATTTTTTGTCAGCTACAACATATCTGCTCTGTCAATCCTTTTTTTGAGGATGTGTCCCCTAGTTTTGAATTACTTTGAAGAATTACTGTTCCATTATGTGTCTATGTACTTATTCCAGTACAGCAAATCAAATCTAGTATGAAACAGTGACATCAGCATTCCATCATAGTCAGAGTAGACATCACACTGAGCCTGATAGCATCCTGCTACACAGACTCTGAACAACAACCCACTCTGCTAAAGTCTCCTTCAAACTTACAAACATGAACACATGTCTTGTCCTGTGTGGATGTGTAAGGGCTACTGTTGAGATGAGTGGTCAGCTGTTCAGAAATACATTTCTCTGTGATTTTGAAGATGATGGGTAAAATACTAATAGGTTTGTAATTGCTCACATCAGCCGGGTCTCCTGATTTATGAACTGTCACAACGATGGCTGACTTCCAGTCCTCTGGAAACTTCTCATCTTTAATAGAAGCATTATTTTTTACTAATCAGGAGCTACGGTGTGTGATTCCACAGATGCTGCAGCTCAAGACCTGGCATTAAACATTGGCTCTTTTGTCCATTCATCCATCTTCCACATTGCCAGTTTTGTTGGTTGAACACTGCATCAGTGGAGCTGAGGTGGATTGGTAGAAAGGCATCGGGTTACTGGGAATCAGCACGGATAAGAACTTGTGATGAACATTGAACATGTTCACCCTTGATATAACTCATTGTCACTCAGAAAGTCCCAGGAAACAGTTACTGTAAACCAGACATTTGGAAAAAAAGCTCAAAAATGAAAACCTAAAGACCTAATGGTGCAAACCTACCATGAGCTTCTTATGTGGTTATAAAACAAAATTATACACAGGAACAAGGAGGTGTGAACACGTGATTGGTTGCTGCTAACAGATGTCCATGAAAAGTGAATGGACAGTGGTGTTGGAGACCTTTTATTAGAAGGATAATTACTAGGATAATTAGCGGAGTAATTAGCCTATGCATGGTCCATTATTCTTCCATAACTGCACTGCATTATTCCTCACACACACAATCATGAGATTTTTCCTCACATTATTCATAACTTGTTTTCTTCCTCTTTTCTAATGTTCATTGCCATAACAAGCAAACAATGTCTTTTTTAATCATTCCTTTTCCACACATAAATATTCACCTGTTCACACAGATTTCTGAAAAGACAGACTTTCTGTCATCTCTAATATGGCAGTTGTCATCTGTAAAGTGCAGCATCATATGCTGTTTCTAAACTTATGTGAAGACAGCCCTCATATTCACCTTATCCACATTATGATGATATATTCTGTTCTCTGATGATGACACCCTGGCAACCCAGAGTTAAAGTGAACTGGCTAATGGTGTGTAACCTTTGCCATTTCTGTAATGGGCATGGACTGGGTCAAAACTAAAGGAAAACTCCTGATCCAGACCCTGTCTGCGCATCTAAAACCAACTCACCAAGAGGTGGCACAACAGGAAAGCACATGGAGTGTCCAAAATAAAAAGGTGTTTGAGACAGAATAAAAGGTCAAGGTGTCATCAAAATTGTGATCATCTGCTGACCATTAATATTCAAAGAAAATGCCATGGCAATCTGGCCTGTAGTTTATATGATACCATGTTCTTAAAGTAAAGTGTTGGACAGATGGACGAACAAACATCACCATCATTAAGTGTCCTCTGTGCATATTTCCTCTGCAACCATTAATGTGTACACACTGCTGTACTTTCATCCTTACAGGAGCTGCAGTGTGACACCATGGTTTCTGCTGTTCACAAATCTATTTCCAAGGTCGACAATGAACCTTCAAGCTCAACAGTTTACTACAGCGCGCAGTATGCAAGAACCTTTCGTATTCTCTTATCTTAGACATCATTTAACTTTTTTCTGTGAAGCTTGCGGTAAACATGTAAATAACTCATTTCATCTGATCAATGTTCTGTTCACGAGTAGGTGCACATTCATGAGAATGTGAGGCCTTCTTCATTTTGAAATGTCATAGTAGGAAAAGCACAGGTTTTTACTCATAAGTTTAACAATGGCTCAGGTCTATTCTTCTTATTATTTACACTTGTGCTTCTCTTATTGTCAGGTGTCAAAATATGTTGGGTGAAAAGGTCTATTAGCATAATTTAGGCCCCTAAATAGCAATAGAGGACTATTTGCGTAACATTTATTCACAAAAATGTCACCAAAGAGGAAAAAGAGTATCTTCACAGAATCTAACAGGGAATGTAAACTAGCTGGCCATGACACCATCACACTGATATTGTCAACAGACTATTGATTTCACTTTTTTTTTTTCTCATTCCATTTTTATTTTAGCTCTTTAAACTACAACCAGCCTGAGTAATTTTGTTGGTGCCTAGTACAAAATGCAAGAAATTCTCTTATATACATACATGTGTATATATATATACATGTATATATATATATATATGTGTGTGTGTGTGTGTGTGTGTGTGAAGTTTGTACAGCAAAATGGAGTCAATACAAATGATTCCAAATTTTCTTTAAAACTAGTTTGGGATCAATGCCCATTTTGCTCATATTTGATAGTCACAGTAGAGATGCAGACAGAAAATGTATGGAGAGAGAGAAAGAGAGAGAGAGAGATAGACAGAGACAGAGACAGAGAATGGTATGACATGCAGCAAAGGTCCCAGGCTACAATCAAACTGGAGATGTTTACATGTGGCATGCAAAATAAACCGACAGGCTTTGAGAAAGCCCCAAATGGCGTTTGTGATGTGGGTTCATCTCATTATTCAGACTCATAGATAATATGGGTTTAGATTAAATTCAACAAACACATGTTCAGAGCTGCATCAGTGTGTTGTGAACTGTTTGTATTACAGGCTGCTTTTCATTTTGGCAAAGCAGTTTGAGCAGAGCTTTGTAGCGCGTTACTCTGCACACAGTGAGTCAGCTAAACAGCTGAATGCAAATGTAAGGCCTCTGCTCATTTCTCTTGTGTGTTTCATGCAGCTGAAACTTCAGGGACACACAGTATAAATTAAAGTACATCTGTTTGGCTGTCGAGGCCTTGGGGGACTCATGCTAAGCCTCTGCACAACTGTGAATTCTGTAATGATATTTGAATACAGCCTCCGGAGCACCTTTTAGCATGAGTCAGCAGAAAAGTTCCCTCCTGCCTGCTTACTCCTGGATGCTTAAGTTGCTGACTTTATTCAACTGAGGTGTCCATGGCAACTGCATTCTCCTTTTTTTTTATACTTTCCATCCTTCTAATGAATATTCAGTATGTTTATGCCAGAAGCACAGCGAGGACATTTTCATTTTCTATATAGGAATATTGCTCATTTAAAGCTGTCTGTGTTTGAGAGAGGGGCCTATGGGGCGCTTCAGGGGAATGGGAGAGCCTGAAAAATGTATTAAGTGAAAACAACATCTACCTGTGTGTATGCGTGGACAGCAGTAATGAAATCAAAATCTAGTGATGAAACATTTTGTGAGATATGTAAAGTAAAAGACAGGTCCCAGGGTTTTACAGCGACTGCGGGGTGAAATGATTTGCCTTCCTAAAAACTGTTTGTCTTCACATGCAAATGAGGTTTATTTCACAGTATTGCTGAAAAAGCACATTTGTTCATCCTGTCCCTGCCACAGTAAGTCAGTTTCAAGAACCCTGTCTTCTACAAATTGAGTTTATACACAAGTCATTTGTATGGGGAAATCCCTTGTGGAAGTATTATAATTGCTGTCTGGGGGGAGTTTGGGATGGACGCATTTCAGCTGCAAATTATATTTGTCCACCTCATGCACATCTGACAGAAAAGATTACGCTTCAGTTTTAATCAACACAGCTGTATATGCCAGCTGAGTGACTGTGGTTTATGCGCATATTTGACTCTTTAATTTGTACTTTCTCCCGACTTTGGCAACGTGTCTCTGCGCTGCATGTTGGCAGTGGTGCACAAGGGCTGTTATGCTTGCATAACTATAAGTATAACATATACATGTTTTTCCTCATAAAACCACCTACTCTGTCAGTAGGTGGTTTTGTGAGCATGGTCAACCAATCAGCTTTTCTTGACGCTCAGATCTGCGTAGCATATTGTTGAGATTTGGGAATGTGTCAGCTCCTCAGCAGCCTCAGCAACATCATTTTAATTTTGTGTTAGTGCTGCTAAAATACTGCCAGTGTACAGCAGAACAGCGGTGGAACAGATTCAATGTGATTGCAGCTGCTGCTGATGTATAATGTAGTCATGTAGACATGTGTTACGACCCGGCCTAGGGGAAACCCTGGCAGAACATGAAAAGCATGAGACTCCCCTCTTCCCAGCTCTCAAGAACCGCCAGCAACAAGGAATTTGCAGTCTTTTAAATGTTTTATTCAGAATCTTTTAGACTTCAGGGGTGGGTTAACAGCAAAATAACAAACAGAAGTGAACTAAAGCTGAGGAACCTAAACTTACCTACTCAAACAAAACAAGAACAAAAAGACAAGCCACTAACCAAACTCCTAACTTGACGAAAAGAGAAGAAAACCCAGCCCTATAAAACCCGGGCTGGTATTTCACATGGGCAAAACTACCTACAACATCGAACCATCTTGACTGATAGGTTGGTTGGAAGTGGGGAGAGAAGCTGTCCTTAAAACTGCACGCTTGCTTGGAGGCTGGAACCAATCAGCTCCTTGAAACAACCCACACAGTCACAATCATTCAATTAGCCCCAGCCTATCACATGCAGACACCACAGAAGGAACCCTAGAGGGAGAGGGAGATTCACAATACAAACAGAATTAAAACACATACAATTTACACAGCAGAAAAGTGCTCAAACAACCTCTGGTTCATAACATCTCAGCTGATTAAACCTCATTTCAGTTTAGTTGAGCTCCTGCTCTCTGTGATCACCTGTACTGTGTTTTAATGCAGCTGAATTCATGATATAGTGTTCTCATTTACATATTTTGTACACTTTCTGTGCCAGACAACATAATGAGTATAATATAGTGATTTAATTAACAATCATTCCTACTCTGCTGCACTATAGTGCTGATAAAATCATTATGTTATAATCATGACATTGTCTGACGAAATCAATATAAATACAGATTAATGACAACATGTACTGTACTGTAACACTGTACTGACACTTTGGTACCCACAAAACTGGGTAATGGGTAAAAAATAATATTTATATTAATTCACTAGTATGGGTTCAGGTAAAAATGAACAAAATGCAGGTGAAGTTAAAAAGGAAGAAGGAAAAAAATAAAATAACAGAAATGAACATAAAGCAACATTTAAAAAAAAAAAAAAAAAAACACGTCTAAACCAGCTGAATCTAATCAAGCCTAATTAGTCAACATAAATTGTTTGCAGAGACAGTGAAAATAACATTGTCAGTGGTTCTGCTGCTTGTAAAAAGTGCCAAAAAGTATTAGCTGAGAAAATACAGCTGCAGGACTACAGGTGCTGCGTCAAGATATGCAACTCTCAAACTGCAAAAACTGGAAGACAAAGAGGCCAGAACCCAGTTAGCAGTGAAAATTGGCTGTTTTTTGTATATTCTAATTTAAGCAATGTGATCAGATATTCTTTTAGCCTGAAGATATTTACAAATTGCCCAAAATAATAATAAAAAAAAGCACTCTAAAGAAGTTGACTATGTTGTCTATGTGTTTGTTCAGGGGTACAGCTCAGGTCCGGATTTGATAATAATTGCGGCTAACAAGTCGTTCCAGTACAGGGCATTGTGAATGCAGGTTTGCAAAACTGGACCCATGCAGGACTCTGCATTGAATAAACACGGGAGGCTACAAAAGGTTGTCTTCTTACTGCCATACCAGCCTCGACCTCCACTTATATTACTGTTTTGAAAAAGATCAGTTTCGACCAGTAAATTGAGCCAGATTAATCCTTTTTTTTTTCTCCTGAAACCCTCTGTGCTGACCTTCCTGCTCTGCCAATACAGTGTTCTCATTGAAATTTTAATAAATTGTGTTTTTTTTATTCAGGTTTAATGGTCTGAATACAGCCTTAAGGTGTGGGCAGAAATATGTATCACTAGAAACTGCAATTTAATCATTTGAATTTAAATTGCTCAACTTGAATAATTGCATTAAAAAAAAGAACTGAATTTCAATCATGTAATTTGAATTTGTATTGTTTAATTTTAATGACTAATGTGAATAGCATAATTCGGGATCTAAGCAGGGAAGCTTGTTGCCGGAGCTCTATTATAGTTGTTCTCATTATTCTTTCTTTTTCTTTCTTATTTTTATCTGCTAAAAGTATTTGTGCAGAAAAAACTGTGACACCAAAAGTCACCAAAATTGTTGCAAAGTCTACTCAGCCACTGAAAATGGCACTCACTGACCTCAAGGTGGCACTGTAACATCAGGTTTACTTCTTCACAGTTATTTTGAAAATGGCCTGGTCTGTAGTCAAAATTCATTTTTTATTCATTCATTTTCTCAATTTTCTGAAAAGCCTGTTATCAAAACTCAGACACCATTGAGCCAATCATCCAAAACGTAGCCAGGATCATCTATGGACTTCATTGATCTTAAGTTATTAAGAAAATTTCAGTACTTCAATCCCTTTTTTAAATTATGCATTTTTAGACCTGTGTCTTGAAGTTCAATTTTAGATATCAAAATTGGCTTAAGTTATTGTAACCAAACTTGGTGTACATGTTCTAATGCTAAGGCTGAGCTTTGCTACATAGTTCTGGGATATTCTGCCACTAGGGCGCGTCACAAATGCGAAACATTTATATCTCATAAATTGGTAGCACAAAAGCACAAAAGCATGTAGAGAAGAACTTCAGTGGCGATTCTTACTTTACAATTTTCATTTATTGCCTTTTTTTTTTACAGCCTAACTTTGTGGAAAGGAAAAGGGGAACAACAGGTTTTGGAGAGTCCCTTAAAAGCACGGTTTTGCATGTGACATCATTGTCTCAAGTTGTGAGAAGATATGTGAAACCCATGTCCCCCCAGTGGTGCAGTCAGGAAGTCCCCTTCTCTGGGGATAGATAGGTTGAGGGTTTGAATCCCCAAGTTTTAACTTGAGGGTTTTCTTTTAGGACCTGTTAAAAGATCTAGAAACACCAAAAATTGGCAAGTAGGTTGCAAAGTCCACCTGCTACTGAGGCACAAATAATGACACTCACTGACACCAAGGTGACGCTATAATTATATTTTAAAAGTGTACATTTTTGGGATTATGTCCAACAGCTCAGCATTCATCATTTAATCTCTCAAGTACTCTGCATCTGGTCTTCTGCTCAAAAAATGTACAATTTTGTGATTTTTTGCAATCTGCTTGGACCTCGATTATTGCCACTTGCAGCTATATTATTGAAGTTAAATTTAATTAATTTGCTCCTCACTGAAAATTCAACCCTATAAACACTTCCACATTCAGCTCTCTCAATTCAAACTCAGTTTTCAGTTCCAAACTAATAAATTCAATTTCAAATCATGCTGTTAAGATTCAGTTTTTCAATGCAATTATTTACGTTAAACAATACAAATTCAAATTATATGATTCAAATTAATTGGGTGTATTAGCATGACTAAAAAAAACTGCAGCCTCATATTCAATAATAATAACAACAAGGAAACTTAGCTGTAGTTTTAACAGACCAATGGACTTAACTGTAACTTAAAAAAACAATATCAAACGATATTATATCATCTCTTCTGCAGTGTGTTATAAAACACAGTCTGATACATTACACTGAGAGATACTAGTGCTATGGTTCTATACTACATCTTTTACAACAGGATTACATCATACTGATGGAGCTCTTATTGTTTCTGTGATGCTATCTTTTTTTTGTTTATTTTCTTCAGCTCACTGTCCAACACTATTTCACCAAGATGCTTAATTCTATCAGATCACATGACTCTGGTTAGACAACTCTCAGTGCAGCATGAAATTAATGGTGCCGATCATAACAAACAAATAGCAATTACTTTTTAATTGAAACAGGGACTGCACAGCCTCGGGGCTGCTATGGATCAAAATGAATTGTCCATCCCTGTCTCTAAAGAAATAGGGTATTAACTAAGGTCCATTCCTGTTATGTGACTCATTCCCACAGTCTCAGGGGAGAAATGGACTGAGTTTGTGTGCTGTGTTTGGGCATCTGATAAGAGAGGATTTTCTAAATAAATGAAAGGAGAACTGAAAATTGTTCTTATCTTTAAGCACTGATTCCAGTCCAGTGACAAGAAGCTGGAGCACATGCTCCTGATCATATTACCTGTTCAGGTATGTAAAATTTTCTTTCTTTGTATGTATTGTTGATTACCTTTTATTGTTGAGGAAAAAGGGTAAATCAATTCTTCCCACCACAGTCAGAATGGACAGCTGGAGAAGAACAACTTTCACTGTTGCTTTGTTGTCGTGTTGGCTGGTGGTCTGACATGTTTTGCCCTGACATGTGCGATGGCATAAAATTACAGTTTTGATATTTAAGTTTCAAAATAAATCATTTGCAGATGTTGGAGAGTTAGAGACCTACAGGTAGCCTGCATAAATAGTGCTGTAGTATTTTTTTAATAGTTTTTGACTCGCTAGCAGCAGCCCTAAAAATGACAATGTCAGTGTATCAATCTGTCCATCAAAGGAAAAACTACAACATGTCAAGAACAAGTTAATAAAAGGTGCCTAAGCACATCAAATCACTATGTGGCAGACTTATATCCTACTTTGCCAGCTTCTAGTGGTAAACCACACAGCAAAAAGGGTTCCACAAAGCAGTCCTGGTCTTCTCCTCTTCTCCCTCTACACAAACACCCTCACAGCATTTTAACATAGGATGCAATTCAGAAGTGCATTTGTATGCTTCAAGTCTATTTTTCTTCCATTTTATGTGCTGCCAAAACATGGGTGATGCATCCTCTGTGGACACAGACAGAGGACTAAAGCTGCTGTGTACACACAGTGTTAGTGCCACCATGCACTCACATGGCTTCTAACACTGCTATGTTGATGACACCCAGCTATTCTTCTCAATTCCCCACCTCTAACCAAGTGGAGGCATTAATCGCTGCTTACCTGCTTACTTACCTCAGATTGGATGTGCTTGGATGATGAACTGTCATTCTTAGCAAACATGACATCCTCCTCGTTTTAAGATCTCCAAATCTCATATAGCATGCAAAATGAAAACAACTGTATCGAATGAGGTAATACAACCTGCTTAAAAGTTTACCATGCTTTAGGAATTATGTTATTTTTGGATGATTCTATAATGTATGATTTACATCCAACACCATTTGGAACACTGCAGAAAGTATTGCAGTATTGTCTCAGTATTGTAGACACCTACAGTTGATGTTTACCTCTGTAACCACAGTCTTCTTCTAATCTTCACCGTACCACATAGTGCCATGCAAAGATATCATAGAAAGAACATAGAAAATGTTTTCACTGAATGTAACTGCACTGTGGTTTTGCAGAATTGTCCAATATCATTCAGCATTCTGTCTGGTGATATTGTGAAGTTTTTCAGTGCATAATCTTGCATGAACAACACAATTAAATCATTGTTGTACAGTGGAAACTGTTTATAGTAATCACATCTGTCTGGGTCAGACTGATCACTATAAGCGGATAATTATTATAACCGTTTTTTTTTGTCTTTTCCTTTATTTCTCATGCAGATTACCATCTAATTGCCATTTGCATGTTTATTACATGCATATAAAGTAATGAAATGGGTAGCTTTACTATTTACTGAATGTTATTGATTGTTAATGTTATTGACACAGCCGTTTCAAACACTTGTTTCATTGCTACATCTCGCTGCAGTTTTGCTGCTGACGAGTTCCTGACTTATTTTTAAAAAGATAAGAGAAACAGAGGGTGTGCAGCGGTAGCAAAAAAGCCGATGAATGAGAATAAAATGTTATGTTCTCATTGTTTCATGGCAGTTACAAATAAACTCACACCTCCACACACACCTGCAGAGGAACACCAAAAATGGCTGATAATGGTGCCACAGCCACTAATTACATACCGTATATGTATCATGGGATTAAGGTTAAAAAAACAGAACTACTAAAATTAATTTTTTTCCCCATGTGTTCATGTATGAAAAGACCCAAAATTAATGCTGCCAATGAACAATTTGACTACTATAAGCGAATTATTTAAACAGCATTTTTGATAACTCATTTTCACTGTATTTTAATTTTTGCTTTCAATCAGTAAAGCATTTCCATCAAATCAGAGTATGCAGTGGTTGTTTCCTCATATTTACAAGATTCCTTGTGACAGTGTTATATACAGTATCTAATCCAATTGATGCATATTTCCAGTCGTCCCACAGGAAATAATTGCAATGGAAATGATGCAACTAAAACCTCTATAGGGAAATGAAGAAAAGACACAAAAGAATTCTTCCCTCTTTTCCACTTCCAAAGGAAGGTCAGAGGTTTGGGTCGACTTCAGAAGTCTTGGGGATTCAGTTTGTTTCTTCAGGGCAGTTCAGTAAGACTGTTACTTGCCAACACAGAGACTTTAACCCCTGGTTGAAGGACGGTCTTTCTAACCAATTAGACCACCCTGGCTCCCAGCCCACTGAGACTGCTCTTAGATCTCGTACTCTGCCCCCCTCTGTGGTTTGTTTTAATGGCTGCAATCCGAGTCACTCCATGATCCACAGAGAGATCCTGAGCTGTCTGACATGTACTCAATAGAGAACTTCATCATCCTTCAAAGCTTTTGCCTTTCCTCTAAAATGATAGAATGATCGAATTGACAACAGGAATGAAAGCCTCTTCCTCTAATGATACAGAATTTTGGTATGTTTTCTACAGATTCACAGGTTTCCTGCAAATGAATGATGCTATAATTACTGTAATTAGGAGATTACACATCTCAGAGCAGTGATGAAATACCTGCTGGAAAAGCTATTTTTGTCTGCAGGATGCAGTTGACAGTGATAGAGGAAATTCAAAATATACTGTATTTTGCTTACCATAACATTTGCAGTTTTCCTGTATGAATGTTTTGAATTGAGCTTTTCATAGTTTTTGTACATATGCTGCTCTACAAGATCAAATGCACTAACTATATAAATAAGCCTGTATCTCATCAGTTGAGGCGGCACTGATTGCAGTTCTGTCATCATCAAATGAACCAATACTGACCGCTGGTCTGTCATTGGAATAACTGGTGGAAGCTTTTTCAGCTAAACCAGTAGCATTCATAGCTCAGACATCAGAGCAAATACTGCCTTAAGGTTCAGTAAGAGGAGCAAGCTGCCACAGATTTTTATTTCCTTGCTGGGCTTTTCTGCTTGGTTGGAGGTAACACATGCAGCAAGTAAATTTGGGCCATTGGCCAGACCCTCATGTAATTACATGAGGCTAACGCACTGCCACACAAGAAGCATGGCTCAAGGGGAAGAATGGAAAAAAGAACAAGCCTAAAAGAATTCTGGATATAAATCAAGTAGCAGTGCCTTTATGGGTTTAGGACATGGTCAGGTTCACTAAAGACCATTATGCATGTGTTAAATAGTTTGTCAGAAACACAAATATTACATGTAGAGATGAATAAAGGTGAGGGATAACATCCTTTCATCCTGCAGGAGATGAATTGGGGGATGAATGGAGAGTATGTGTAGGTGAGAACTGAAAGGTTGACTTGAAGAACTCAGGGAATTGAGAGTTTCATAATAATGGCTCTAAAATGGTGAGACGACCACAATCACGTAACTATCAAGATTCTGAAAAAAAAAAGATTTTTACGCATTATTACAGCATTAAAATGCATTTTGATAACATTTCTAGCAAGAAATGTATATAATATATATATATGTATATAAAAGTGAATGTATATGAAGATTGTCAGTTATTATGAATATTTTTTCAGGCTTTCTATTGTTGCCATGGTGCTTGCTGTGGGTTGCTGAAACCACATAGTTGCATGTTGTTTGACTCACTGCGTTTGCGTTGCATAGTAATCTGAGTTGATATTTGTGTTAAATTATGTAACTGTTCGATGTTCTTTCAATAAAAAATGTAGATTTCAGAACACCACAGGGATGAATTGAATTTGAAATCTAGAATTTGAAGCTTTATGATTGGCTGACTGGAGGACCTGTCACCATGTCAAGGTTTACTTTTAATGATATCGTTAACATTGCTCAACAGAAAAACATGAAAGTGATAACTCAACAATATGAAAGGTTAATGTTAAGGCCATCAGTTTTAATTATTTCTCCTTCGATTCTTTACATTTTCTTATCATAGCCCATCTGGATGCAGTGTAGTTCAGCTGTACTAGATATTTGATATATTCAGTAAATATATCTTTTTGCAACACTATTTACAACCTTACTCTGCAAACCAGAACAACAACTGTGCTGCTGATTTATGTCAAGCTGTGTGGCAGGGCTCTGGGGAATTATAGTTTTGTTTTTTTTTGTTTTTTTTAAATATTAGCATTTTTCCTAGAATTGGAGGTTGTAAATACTGAACTGAGAATATACTGAGGATTATAAGGGGGTGGTAAACTCACTGTGAAGTCAGATTTTTAATTTCTAATTGTTAAATGGGTGAAAATTAATTTTAACCATATTTTACACTGTTTTGCCAGCACCTCTGCTTGTTGACTATACTCACATAATACACACACCTGTCACCTCCCCAGCACAGAAACACTGTGACTACACCTTATTTTTATATAGTCCATGGGCAACACACAGTATGATATGGCTATGCTAACAATGTTAGCCATGCTAACTAGCTGCTAACCATAACGTTGAATGTGACCACCAGAAAAAATTAATAAAAAAATAGAAAGGCAAACTTGCCTACTGGCAGCGGGAAAGGAGTCAATAACTTATTTTTAGCAGATTTAACCACATTTAAAAAGCCCACATGTACACACTAATTTTGATATAAAAAGGGTATATAACAGTTGGTCCCATATCTGTAGCCCTTTTTGTTTGCTGAATTTTAAGCCTTTAAAAGTGCACTGAAGTCAAGTTTCATAAATATTTCAAAGCAGTTTTACAAACATAGTTTATAAAACACTTTTTCTTAACAGAGATAGAGATGGATTGAGGATATGGCCAACTGGTGGCAATTTGAATGAAGCTCACTGATGGCAGACAACCCAAAACAGTAGTCAAACGTGTCACATCCACCCAAAACACTATGCTCTTCTGTAGCCCTCCACTATCAAGTTTAAGTATTGTTGAGTAATCAAGGACACTTTGTGTTTTTGTGTTGAGTAATGTTAAAGATATCATTAAAAGAAAACCTTAACAAGGTGAGGAAAATACTTCTGGGTGGGTCCTCCAGTCAGCCAATTGCAAAGCTTCAAAGTCTGGATTTCAAATTCTATTCATCCCTGGGGTGTTTAAAATCTAGGTTTCTTACTGAAAGAACATCATCAAACAGTTACATAAAATAACACAAAGAACATAACAGCTCATAACTATACAATGCAAAGACAATGATTCAAACAACATGCAACTTATGTGGTTTCAGCAAAAATCCTTGTAATAACTGACAAACTAAACATCATATACATTCACTGAACAAAGGTTATGAAAATAAAGTGCACATTTCTTGCTAGAAATGTTATCTGCATTTTAATGCCAAAACTATCTTAAAATATATAATAAAAAAATCCTCACACAAAATTTTTTCTGTGAACTGGAAACACGGTAATAGAAAATAGTAGACAACAAACAAGGAAAACATAGATATCTCACAATTTTAGTTAGTAATTTTAGTTATTTTGAAACTAATATGTGTTTGCAATGTGGAACAATGTAGGTATTATGTATTTTGATGTGAAACTGGGTTGTGGAGGCAATGGGTTGATGATGGAGCATTTCATGGCTCCATCCATCATGGTTCCTGTACTGAGAGACTGAAAGGAAGCAGAAAAGGGTTGGGGAGGAGAATGTGAGGTCTGAGACAAATGGAGTATAAAGGGCTAAGGCACACCTTAATATATTGAAGAATTAGTGGTCTTCTTTTACAAATTTAAAGGTTTATTTCTGATTCTCTTTAACCCTATCACTAAGAATATAAATGCAAGGAGTAAGTTAGCCTCAAATTAACTAGGTTGCACCATGTGTTGTATGACCCTTTCTAAACGGGCATTCATATCTGTTCTCAACTGTCATACTTGGAAAACAGGGCTAAAAGCCATCAAAGAAAAGGGAGCAGACTAAATGAAATGTTCAAATGTCAATAGCAGCACATTTATGGACAGTCCCTCCTTGAAGGCATTTGTGGTGTTGCACTTGAATGTAGAAGTGACTGAAGTGGTGTGTGAAAAATAAAAAAGAGAACTTGAGATATGAGTTCAAATGCTGCCTGCTTTTATACTGTCAGACACCTCGCAGATCACTGCATAAAATAGGCATGATGACAATATCACAATGTCTGTTGTCAAATGCAGCTCCCTGATTCCACTTTCAGATGGGGTTTTAGAAGCATCAGAAAGACATGAACATTTTAGACATCCATCGCAGCTAACAGACCACCATCTGTAGCGTTTAGGCTGTTCTCACTTTCAGTTTGACCTTCAAATAAAGTGGATTTGATCATCTGGATAAACTGTTAGTTTGTTTCAAACTTCCCTGATCTTCTTCACTGTTCATGTTTCTTTCCCCATTGGTCCTCATTGTAGGAGGCCACCGTGTTTCTCAGCAAAAGCAGTGATTGCCAACTGCTTTTGCTGAGAAACACGATCTCTGCCTCCCATGAGTTAAGTGAAAGTGTAATTTGAGAACATAATTTACAGCCACTGTTCTAATAAACCAACAATGTTGGTGATTTGTTTCCACGTGTATTTCTCTTTTTTAAAGTCCTGGTGGCTCATTAAAGACAAGTTGTAGAGAATTAGGACACTGGAGACCACAGTTATAGGCTTTCCCTCCATTTAGTTTAAAGTTATTTCATGCACTGTTGTGGAGTGGAGTAGTAAACAACTCAGTTTCTCTTTCTACAGGAATCAAAATGAGCATGATTGGCTCTTGCCTGATTGTTGTGTTGAAGTTGAGCCATTCTCAACTTTCCCCTATAGTGTAGCTAGATGCCTTTTGAGTCTCTCTATCACAGCGGTTAGAGTTGGACTCCTAAACCAGACATGGTTTGGAGTCCAACATGGATTCATTTATAATGAATAGCAGCCTATCACTGTCCCAGGTTTTCAGTCCGTATGTGTGAATAAGCCATGGCCCCCATAGTGACTGTCAAACATATGCAATTTTCAATGTTAATGGCTGCAGATTTAACACTTAAAATTGAAATTAATCGTTCAAACAATGGGTTTTCACAGAGAAGTAGACAAAAGCAGCTTCATAGTGGTTTTGGATAGTATAGTGTCCAAAGCTGTAAAGTGTGTAGTGTGCCATTTATGTTGCAGGAAGCAAGTGGATGGATACATTGGCCATTATACTGGTGACCACAGGTAGCATCCTGATAATTTAACAGTTCAGTTTCACAATCTTTCCATAGCCTTAAGTAAAATGTTGCTGCTGTATGAAATGTAATTAATGAAAGAAACATTGTCATTGAATGTAATTGAGGATTTTGAAGAATCATCCTCTATCAATGTTCTATTGGTGTTTGTGTAGAAAATATGTAATGAGGACTAGTAGGCTTTTCCTTGTGCAACAAGGTTCAGCTTGTCCTTTGCCACAGGTTCCTGCTGCTGCCTCAGACTCCACATGACCTCTAACTCCTTTCAGTTCATTTGAGATAACATGAGCTATGAAACTGATTAATCAGGTTCATTTGTCACCAAACAGACATTAAAGGGCATCACAAGATCAGAGGTAAATCCAGTCATCAACTGCATGGAACCCTGACAGCCTGCCCACTGGGTTGAGTCAATTCTCCAGTCAAGCAGTGTCATTGCCTGTTTCAATGTGTCAAAGACATTTATTAATAATGTGTCTGAGTGTGAGCTAGAATGTTTTATACATTTAGTTCAGTGAGTCGGTGGCATAATGTCAAGAGACATATCTCTCTCCTAGAAATACATTTTGCCTTCATGAATTTCAGTTGAAGTGTTTACATTCTGCTATTAAATAACCTGCATTTGATACCTCAAAGACATGGATGTTAAAAGCTCAACTTCAAATGGGTCACCAGGGAGACAGCTTAATTAGCTTAACACACTAAATCCTGAGATGAAACCCAAGGCAAAGTGATACCTGCAGAAGTAATAATAAGGCAGGATTATGGAAATATTTTCACAGCTGGGTGCTGAGAGCCTGATATGGAAATTAGGGAAAGACTGTGAAATATAAAATAGAAGGAAAACAATGAAAGTTGCCTATCCCAAGTCTGAGCAAGAGGCCCGTTGGGTTAGTAACTGAGAGCATTGCTACTGAATGATTTGGTCATGCATAACAACTATAAGGGGCAAAGCAAACCATTTATAAGCATTCTAATTCCCTCTCTGCTAGAAGTCACGCTGGGAGACAAAGACAAGAGTGGAGAGTGGAACTAGAGGGAAGGCAAAAAAAGTTTTTACTTCATCACCATTACTTTCCATAAGTTAAACTTCATTATTTCTTGAGTTTGATTGCATTGATGCTTTTGACTTCTGGTGTCATGGCGGCAACATAGACAACCTCAGCATTCATCCTCCTTAAACTTAAAGAAAATCCACAACTGTATATGGGCAGTTTCTTATGTAGTGAACACGTATCTTATTTGCTTAGCCTATAGTCTAAGGAAATGCAGCCGTAGTCATGGAGGAGGTAATGGCAAGATACTTCAGGGAGGCAAGGAAACTTGTGTCAACAGACTTGAGAAGCAAATTGAAAGTATGCACTCTATTTTGTCACAGCACACTGAAGAGATAAGAACTATTCATTCTGGTGTATCCTGGTAAACCTCCAGGAAAGAGGTAACCTGCTGATATTCAGTCTCAAAGAGGGAGCTGGAGGCTCAAATGCCCTTGCTTACCTGATGGAGAATATTCCAAAATGATTCCCGATCCTTGTGTCCACTCTGCCAGAATTGGTGAGATGCCACAATTTGAGATGACACTGTCTATCAAAGCGTGGTACTGGCAAGGTGCAATGCTCACACCTGCTAATTATAAATTGCCTTTGACAGAGATTACTTACTAAACAAAGCAAGGTAAAATCTTCAGGAGATAGCTGACATCCTTAAGTTCACTGTGGATTACATCAAGGCTACAAGGAGTCAGAAAAGCCTGCTACAAAGTGATGCCCAAGGCTCACACCCACTACAATCAGGCTCTCCTGGGGGAGCAACACCTACACCTTTCAGGAGCCAAACAAGGCCAAGCGGTTCATTGCTTCCATGTAAAAGGAATAAAAGCGTCAGTGAATAAAATGGTAAGACTTCGATAAGACTGAATTAATTTTTTCTATCTCCATGAATCCCTCAAACAGACTAACAGAAACTGTAAGCCACAATTTGAACTCCCTTTTTTCTATCTTTCTTTAAATCAAACATAAGAAATATGCTGTTGTTTAAACAGTATATGTTGGCAATAGAAGCACTCCTTACAATCCTAACTTGGATTGGGATTTGGTAACTGGATTTGGTAGATGGATTATCTCCAGAATTATACATTCCCTTTTGGTCCCAACTTGACCCTCTACCGTTGAATATACCTATTTTTCCATCAGTAGAGGTTCCTTGTCCACTAGCTCAGATATTGCTACTATATCTTCTTTGCTGAAGAAGGACAAGCCTCCAAATGACTGCTCTTCTTACAAGCCTTTAAATCATCTCAACTGTGAAGTAAAACTCTACACTAAGTTCTTGGCCACCTGGTTGGAGTACTATATGCCTCATCAGGTCCACCATGACCAAACTGGGTTCATAAAATCCAGACTAGCATCTGATAATGTCTGTCGCTTGCTTCATGTTATAAGATTCAGCTTCAGGGTCAGAAAACCACATTGGCATTCTTTCATTAGATGTCGAGGAGGCATTTGACCAGCTGGAATGGCACTATCTATGATCTGTACTCCAACACATGGGTTTCAGTGAAGGCTTTATTTCTATGATAAAGCTATTGTATGCTAACCCTCATTGTATGCTAACCCTTCTGCAGTAGTGATAACAGGCAACATTTGCTCATCTACATTCTCAGTTTCCAGATCCTCTGATGAGGGCTGCCCCTTATCTCCACTTTATTTCCTCTTTCTTTGGAGCCTGTTGCTCAAGCAACACGACAGTTGGAGGTCCTTAAACCAATCATCACACAAGACACACGGCATCATTTCCTTGTATGCTGTCGATATTTTGATTTTCACCAAAAATCCCTCTAAAACACTCTCACATCTCTTTAAAATCTTTGAGGTTTTTGGTAATATCTCTGGATATAGAATTAATTGGGTAAAGCAGCATTAATGCCAAATGGGCAGGCACCTTCTTTTAGTATTCCTTCCACTTCACACATTAACCCCTAACTATAATAAATTCCTAAACGATATGGATAGTGATATGGATGCTCCCTACCTCCTTACAGTCTAGACTTTCACTCATTAAGATAAATAAATTGCTTCATATTAATTTTACCAGCTCAATGATACCTCTAGCCCAACATGCATGGCTACTGGAAGAGGTTGCATTCTGTTTTCTTTTCACTTTTTGTAGAACTTCCTGAATCAAAGCTTCTTTGCATGGACATAAATTATCAGGAGGCATTCATTTTGAATGATACCCATGGTGTTTTGCTCTGCATCCATTTACTACCTGGTTAAACCCAGAGACTTGTGAGTCACTAACATATCCACATAACCAACAACATACCCCATAAGATAGAGAAACAGGACTTTGGGCCAATCGTATCATACCTTTTCACACTGTGTGGCATAAAGTCCAGCAATTTATCAAAATTTGCAACTAATTCTTTTGTTAATCTCCAATTTTCATAACTATTCACTTTTGATAGATGGGAAGACAATTTTCATTCCATAGTGACGTGGCAAAGGTGTTCATACTCTACAAGACTCCACAAGGTCTCCACAAATTCCAAGATTTATAAAAGTCCTACAACCTCCAGGGCACTTCTTTCCTTTGCATCAATGCGTGTTCAGGGTGTCTCATGCGGCACTGATTTGGAAACTCACCCCCTTCATTTGATACTTGGCACCAAAGGTAAAAACAAAGGTATTGTCTCTGACCTCAATAAATTTATACCCCAGGCCTTATATAAACCTTTGCCACTTAACAGGCTTTGGAAGAGAGTTATTAATACTTCCTCAGATGTGAATTGGCAAACGTTATGGTCAAATATATCCCTGTCAACCAGAAATCCAAACCATCAAATGATACATTACAAATTTCTTCACAGGTCATATCTTACACCTCAACAATTACAACAAATGAAACAGAGAGTTAATCCATATTGCAACTTTTATCCAGACAACACTTTTCTTTATATAGTTTGGCAGTGTCTCGAGGTTAATAGATTTTAGGAAAATGCCTCAAGTATTACAGTGTTTCCCCTGTAATTGTACAGGCCACAGGCCAATGAAAGGCCCCACTGGGCCAAAAAAGTATTTTTTTTAATGCCAAACATCCATTCATTCAGAAACCAATAATCATCTGTGTTTGAGAGCCTCTGTGCAGCACTGTTCTGAAACAAGAGTCAATCTCTGTGTCATTTCCTGGGATACTTAAAAAAGGCCTTAAAAAATCTAAGAGAAACACTGTATTATGTCTAATATTAGAGAGAGCCATCCCTCACTCACTGTGTCTGCTATTACTTAATGACTCTTCCTCTTTGGAGTTAACTAAAACTGACAGGCTCCTCTTGTTAGCTGATCTCACAGCTGCTAAAAGAATGGTAGTTTGTGGCTAGAAACCACCACATGCACTGTTGGTGAGCGAATGACTCTCTTCTTACCAGAATATTGTATAGCTGGGGCTTTCTACAGCACAATTACATTGTGCTAAACACAAAGATATTATTTGCTAGTCAAAGCTACTTGAAAAAAATAGTGTTTTATCATAAATATTTGTGGTCAACTGTCTTTGTCAGTTATTTTTTCATGGATTTCCTTGCTTGCTTACTTTTGGTTATTATATTTACATGTAATATACATATGTATGCTGATAACTTTTTCCCTGAATATGCCACAATTGCAATGAATATTGTCATCTCAGCCAACTCACGTATAATTGAGGGCTGCATAAACACACAATTGTACAGTTGAGCTGACATGTGATGTCTGATGTCTGATGTTTGATGTCTAGGCTCTGATGTCATCTAGGGCTGTCACAGTATCAGATTTTCACTACATGATTATCATGGCCAAATGAATTCATGGTAACAATATTATTGCAAAATCTACAAATCTACAAAACATTTTCAGTCAAATGATCTTTAACTTTGTTTATTGTGTGTTTTGTCTATTTCCTGGCAAATTAATTACAATGAAAATATGAGTGTAGGGAGGTGGAGAGAGTCTGTAACCATAACTGTACAAAAGCATACAAAAAGAACAATTACACTTAATGGACAGTGAAAAGGCAAACAAATGAAGTGATCCACAAGGTGTGTGTGTGTCTGTGTGTGTATGTATGTAACAGAAAATGGAGAATGGAAAGAAATGGAAATTATTTCACAGGCTCTGGATTATTTATACAATATTATCATATGTGTATTATTAACGTGATATCAATATTTCATTTTTTAAATATAATGGTTATCATCAATACTGGTATATCGTGACACCCCTCCAACAGAATGATTATTTTTTGCCACTTTTAGTGATGGAGGGTTCTTGTAACAGGCCTTGGGGCAGTGTATCTGTAGCGACAAGTCTGGCCCCCCTTTATGGCCCCCCAAAAGTGTTCATCAGAGATTTCTCTGAATAACCAAGGAAAGCCACTGTACATATTAGCTATAAGACATGAATAACAGACTTATTTTGCCATATCTTCCCATTTTTCATTAAGTTTGCTCAAATGAGTGAAACAGAGCCCCTGTGGATTGTAATGGCTGGTTAGTGTAAGCCAGCATGTTTGGTCAAACATGGAGTCTACTGGACAAGTGAAGTGGGTCAAACATTCAGAAGCAGTCACTGTCATGTCACTGTGAAACTATAAATGGGCTTATGAAGCCAGTCACATTCTGGCCTTGTAGCAAACAATATAGTTATAAGCTACATGATTTAAATTAAACAAGTGGGACAGTTTTGGATCTACTGGTGACTTTCGGCCAAATGTGTCATGGTTGCTCATAGTGATGGCAGCTGTTGAAAAAAACACGTTGATGTCCTTGTGAATGTCATAATTTTTCTTTAATTCATTTTCAATTGTTATAATTCAATATTACACTGGCAACTCAAACTGTGAACAGCTCCCGCGGCATTTCTATCAAAGTAGGTTAGTGGTCTTGACAGTAATGGCGAATCCTTCAAAAAACTCTAGCATTGCTCATCTATATTTTACCCCACACTCAAGTTAACTTTGAGAAAAGGTTAAATGCTTCTTGCTGGCAACACCATTTCATTTGCAAAGTGAATAAGATAAAAAAAAAGAATCATACAAATATATATTGAAGATTTAACTAAAGTAAAATAATTCATATTGTAGGAAATGTGGAAGTCATGTATCTATGATTTATGTTTATTAATTGCACCAAAGTTGTTGACTTTGTTGGTTAAATGACACATTATCCTACTTAATACTTTACATACTAATTTCTTTAGATGATCTGTCTGACTTCTTCTGGTTCTTCTGAACCTCTCCAGTGTTAGAATGAAGGCTTAGTTTCAGAGCTAATTTAACTGGCTCAAGAATGATGTAAATGGGATAGAACCACCACATTTTCCCCTGAGTTGTGTCCAATTTTCCACCTCATACATAGTTAAGCAACATGAGGGTGCCTTTTTAATACTTTATCAGGGACTTTATATATATTAAGGATAGCCCACACTTGCCACACCCCTCTGATGAAGTCTCTTAATTTAATTTTAAACCAGAAATCAAGTTTGCATGAAGGAACAGTGTACCACTCAATTATGTATACTGATCAAAGAGAACAAACACAATGTTCTACATCAATTACAGAAATTAATCACAGATCAATGTATGTTTTGTTTTACATCTGTAATTGATGTGGACTGTTATAATATTAGCAGCACATTGTGTTTATTTTAGAGTCCTTTCAGGACAGAACTGGAAACCTCTAGTTTTACCTGCCCTGTCTGCAACCTGAGTGAGATCAGGACTAGATTCAGTTCCCTGGTGACTGTGGCTGGAATAACCAAAAGTTGTTCTGATCAAGTACAGTGTGCACAGCACACTACAGAAGGGCCAGTTTTATTAGGGCCTGAGCCCCAAAGGGGCTTTGTTTGTTTCTTTCTTTCTTCCTTTGTTTCTCCTTTCTTTATTATTCTGCCACTTAAACCTTAAATTTGACCCCCATGCTCAAAAACTCACCATATTTGGCATGCACATCAGGTCTGGTGAAAAATTTGATAAAATGTAAAAAGTAATCCTCAAAGAGGCAAAATGTGCTCTCCAGCACCACCTACGTAACTAATATGGCCGCCACAGCCCGTAGGAATGTGGTGGAGAGATCAAACCAAAACTCAATTATGTCTCATCAAAGCCTATAAATCATATGCTGACATCCATGACCTATATCCAACAGGAAGTCTGCAATTAGCCTTTCAAAATAAGACTTTGCCCCAGTTTTGGCCCCCGAACAAACACTATCTCTTCTGATGGCATTACTTATGACTTATGACACTGTGCTGAAAAAAAGTTGTTGAAAACCTTGTAATAACTTGAACAGTTTGGATTTTATAAACCCTGAAAGTTGCAGTGTCACATGACATCAAATGTACCCCTTACAATGTAAAACAAAGGGGGAGGCATGAACTTTGTGTCGAACAGAGGTTTTTGACATCTAAACTATGAGTCTGACCACTTTCAAACCTGTATCAATGAATTATTGTGATGTTTTCACAAGCTTTTAAAAGGTTGAAATAGGTGAGACGCCAGCAACAAAAATACACAAAAATCTATGTGTAAAAAAGCAGAAAACCATCAACAGGTTGTTTTTGTAATGAGAAACACAGAGAGTCATGTAGATCATGTCCCCCTTTTCTAGTTGAAGAATGAAAGCATTAGACACAGAGACATAGCTGATGCTGTCATTGTAGAGTGAACTATACATCATTCTCTTGCCACTGAGATAAACACCAATCCCAACTGAACTATGGTTGTTCCACAAGGTGAAACTGATGTAGTAGGCTCCCCTGACTCCTTTCCAATTACTTTTGCACATAACATTTTGCAACATTTTTTTCTAACATTATATGCATTATATGTTTTTATATTTTTATTGGTGTAATTCTGAGACTTCATGCAATTGACTGTGGGTGTTTTTACAGCAGATCTTACATGGCAAAAAGTAGGAATCCACTTAAAGTGGTCACATTGTCACCATCATCCCAAACACCATAGCCTGAACGGAGTGACATGTAGATCACATCTCCCTTTTCCAGTTGAAGAACAATTCCATTGGACACAGCCACATAACCAATGTCATCATTTTCATCAATACCAGTAGCAATTCTCTTGTTATTGTGATACAGGTCAATAACTATCCGACTAAAACCCCGTACTTCCATCCCATTGAATCTGATGTAGTAGGTTCCTCTGACTGGGGCTGTAAAGAGACCTGCAAGAAAAGAGGAAGTCAGTCTTTTAATCGCTTTAATTGTCAGGCTTTATAGGTGTTTGTCTAACTCTAATTTGTTGCCAAGTCCTTATATATGTTAGACTGTGTTAGAAATCTGATCAAGGAGTCAATATAGTGAAAACACAAACCAAACCAAATACAAGTGAGGACTATCAAAGCTTTCACAAACAAACCCATTAGAATAGAAAAAGACTGCCAAATAGAATAAAAATAGCCACATAATACTTTAAATCGTTTGCAAACTATATAAAAGAGAAAGTCCCTTCACTAAAATGGCATCATGTATATCCCAGTATAACATACTTTATCTGAAATAGCTTTATAAGAGCTTCCAACCCAGAACTAGCCTACTAAGAAGACTAGAAATACAAAAAAGGAAAAAATGTAAGAAAAAAAAATAAAGAGAAAGACAATTTCAAGAGAGATATTCCCCTCTTGGACAACTACGGATGCAATTAAAGTTATGCATGAAAAGGCAATTTTCAAAAAGATAAGTTGGATCATAAATCTATAAGATCATGTAATAATTCAAATACAATCAGTGTGAGTAGGTGATGTACCTGTAGTTGGGTTATAAGCCTGGCCGATGTTGGCGAAGATTTTACTGAACTTAAGTGTGATGTCAGTATTGAAGGGTCCAACTGGTCCTGCATTAGTGAGGCCGACAGTAAACGCCACCTTTCGTTCTGTGTGAACGTGAGAGAGACACATAGAGAGAATATTTTCCTCTCACATCAATAACAGCTGCAAAATGTCACTTCTGACTCATTTAATAACTGTATTCATGTCACTCTGAATCCTGCTGATGACACTTGATTGACCGTTGCCATTCTCACTGCTACCATAATATGACATTTTGACTTTGTAATAATGATAGAAGCAGCTCACCTGCATTCTCTCTCTTCAGCTCCTCCACCTGGAGCTCATTGGAGCTCATTCTGGCCTCCAACACTGTGAACACATTCATTATTTACATTATAAAGGAGGTAAACTACATAACTGGAAAATGAAATACCTGTATGCGTATCTAATAAACTGTCAGCTGTGTTTTGCAGTGTACCGGTGTTCTCCCTCTTGACCTCCTCCACTACGTTTTCAGCAGTGTTCAATCTGGCCTTCAAATCTGAATAATAAAAAAAAAAATCTGTGTTAGAAGGGAAATAAATTCAAATTAACATCCACAATCTCATCAGTATGTTAAACTTGTTTCCTCCTCTTTCATCACTTTTGTACTTCACGTATGATAGTTTGAATCAACTTTTTAATAATGATATAAGCAGCTCACCTGCATTCTCCCTCTTGAGCTCCTCCACCACATTTTCAGCAGTGTTCATTCTGGCCTCCAAATCTGTGAACACATTTCTAGTTACTATTATGAAATGTTTACAGTCGATCAACCAACCCTGTCTCCTGAAAAAAGAAAGAAATCCTAAATATGTATAAGGAAATTCCCAGTGACGTCATACGTAGTAAGGTCCCACAAAATTTAAACTTACCTATGTTCTCTCTTTTGATCTCCTCAACCACATTTTCACTGGCGTTCATTCTGGCCTCCAACACTGTGAACACATTTAAAGTTTTTACCGAAAGGTTCATTTTGAGTCTTAGATATTAATCTCAGTAAACATCTTAAGGATTTGGTTACATTTAACTCTTGAGCTTGACAGGAAAAACATCACAAACATGAATTACTTGTATATTATTGAATAAAATGTAAATATCTACCTGCATTCTTGATTTCACTGGCTGTCAGTCTGGCCTGTATGGCTGGAATAAAAGCAATAAATTAGTCCTAAAAGTAATGAATATGTGAACATTGCATGAATCTGTTCAGCAGTATGTGAGTGAACCTGTGTTCTCTTGTTCCAGCTTCCCAATCTTCTTCAGCTCTACACTCTGTTGGATCACCATGTCTCTCAGCTCCTTCAGCTCAGCCCAGATATCAGGGGTGATGTCATTCTGATCACTGGTTGTTTCGACACCCAGGATCTCAGACTGAATCTCAGTCTGAGTGACATCATTCTCTGTCAGCCCTCCACTCTCACCCTGAGCCCTCATCCAGTACAGACAGAGCAGCAGCACCAGAAAAGCTGCGGCACGCTTCATTGTGAAATATCAACTGTTTAGACGACAAGATGTAGTTTGACGCGTCTCACTCAGTTCTTGTCTTTATATACACGTAAAACAGGTCACTGAACTGCATGTATGAGAATGAAACAGGTGTCTGATAAGGAATGTAAAAATAGCACCAAAGATCCTTGAACACTGAACTGAGTTTTAAGTAAACAACAAGTTAGCATGATGCGCTTTCCTTCAAAATATCAACATTACAGGACAGGCTCACTATCTTTCAAGTCTCTCTTAAAACAGTCACCTCACCGTTTCACTGATGTATCTATCACATGTGATGTTATGATGATGTCAAACACCACCAGTCTTGTCAGTCCTGTCCTGTGGGGTTCCTGTCTTTAGGGTAGAACAACAGAGGGCAACCATTAAACCGAAAATGGTTGACATCACAGGGCAAAGGAGAGCAGCAAATACAGTACAGTGCATCCTATCAGCATGCATGGCAGCACTTATAAACACAAACACAAATCTAACAAAATGCAGCCATCTGTGAAGAAGGTTTCGCATTGATTCACATAACGGAATTGACCTCAAAGTCACCCATGAGACAATTAGAGGGCTCTGACTTCATTAGGATTCCGACTTTACAGTGTCGGAATGTAACACAGCTAGAAGTTCGAAGCCCTCAGTGGTTGGCCGACATGCTAATGAGATAAAGGTTGACAGTTTTCCCTGTTGACTGCACCAATTACATAGCTCATAGAGGATTTTGTGGACATCCAGCAGCACATCACTATTCACAGGTGTTTAACATTCACTGCTTATTCTCCTTGTTTCCTTTATTTCCTCCATTGCTCCGAGCAGTATGAAACCATGTGGATTCTGGAGATGGACAAACGCATACATGCCCAGCAAGAGTCTTACTTCAGTTGTGCATCAGCATCTGTGTGATTGGCTATTGAACAGCTGTAACAGAGCCAGTGGACATAAAACTGTAGCCAGTTCACTCCATTCACAGCCTGTGGCCATTACTGTGAGCTGGGCTTCACTTGAACCACAGCCAAATTGAATTACGGAGTGCTGCTTTTGGACCGGGGCCTGCTCTGTATGGTCACAAAGCCTTCAGTCTTCTTTAAAACCATGTTTCTAGATATGTTAAATACGGTGGCTCCAGTAAAACAGAATTAAACAGAGATCTGAAACACGGATAAACAATAACACTCTAAGGGCCATCAGATCATGAAATGCTAGTTATGTAGAGTTCAAGCAGAGCAATACCAATCAAGGTTCCAAAAGTTTAAGAGTTTGAGAAATGAGGTAAACAGAATCATCACTAAGACGAAGAAAGACTTTTTCAGTGAGAAAATCTTAGAATGTAGAAAAGAGCCAAAGAAGCTTTGAAGGAACTGGGGTACAATAAAAGTTTAAAGTCTTAAGCTAGCATTATCAGTCTGGATATTGATTGAAATAGCACGTCAGACAAAAAGAAAGTGGTTGAACACTTTCATTCAAATACACATAGCTTTGAGGTATATATGGTGAACAACACATAATAGATGTTTATACACTGTTGAGTTGGGAGTGAGAACGGGCTGGATTTTTAGTGTATGTGATGAATGCAGTGTAGTGTTCTATGTGTTTTTTAGTCATCAAATAAATACATTCATTCATTCACATTAGAGGACAGCTGAAACACATACAGGCTCCCACAGACACAAGGAGGTGACAGAGGGCAGCTTAATATTTTCAATACACATTGGTTTCCTCAAAAATCATGAGAGAAAAATATAAATGTTGACTAAAAACGTCGAGAACTTATAGAGACACGAAGGATTAAGTTGTTCCTCATTGTCTTACAGCACACCTCGGTTCCTTTGCTGTGATACCTGTCAATGTTCTCATTACAAAAAAAACAAAGTGAGTGAATATTGTACATTCAAATCAAGTTCAGTCCAACCTTGTCATTCACCGTGTGGTGATAAATCCCTGCTAAAAACTCAATTCAATGGCCCAGTGAACATGAATGATTTTCACTTCTTTATATCAGGCAGAGATAAGCAGACAGCCGAGCTGTGCAGTCAGCATGTGATGTTACTGGAGAATGAGCATTAGGTACATCTGAGTACGACTGAGCTAAAGGCTCTGCAGCATTATTCCATAAAGAATGGTTCAGCGCACATTTGCCATCTTTTGTTTGTCAGACAGCAGTAGAGATACACTCCCTCCACTTCTGTATCACTTACTGTTGAAATACAGAAGACTTTGAGTTTGAATGCTCATTAACCCTACATTTATGCAGCACTAAAATACTGCAAATGCAAAAATTAACCCATAAAACTTATACTTCCCTCCAGCTGTCTGGAGGGGAGTATAAATTATTGTGCCACTTTTGTAAAACAAAGTCTTTCTTCGCAAGAAAAGAGAATGTAAGTGTATGTATACTTGCCATCATTTAGGTTTCAGTATATGGGAAGTTGTTTTGGTGGGGGGTGGAAGGGAAGGGTTGATATGTATCTTAAAATTTGGCAAATTCTTGTAGACTTAGCTGCTGGCTGAGACAAACCAGCCCTTCCTCTCTACCAGCAGTACCTGCAGGCAGTCAATCACATCAGCAGTAGAGGGAGGATGGAGGACAGGAGGAAAGACTGCCTGCACGGAGAACAGCTGTGCACATACACCTTAAATCAGGTTATGGTGACTGATGGCTTGAAATTGTATGGTGTGTGTGTAGATTGTATGTCATGGACAAACTGTCAACTTGGGTTTTATCAGACAAACATACTAATGTTAAGGATCCAGTTTCCCAGGAGAAACAACAGAATGGGGGCACAGCGTCAGAAGGTGTGAAATGTTGGGAGAAACCTGGGAAACACTGTAGTGTTTGCAACAGCATTCTAGTGTCAAACTCTGCACATACATCATTGTGTACTGTGAAGTTCAAAGACAGGAACAAGAAGAAAAACATGTTTTTGAGTGGAGGGGGACTTCAAGGAGAAGGGGAACTTCAAACATGATGTATGAAGTTCATGCCACATGATTTAAAAATTCTCCTATTACATGGGTTGATATGAAGTTTTAATCATGACCTTTGAGTCAAATCGAATCGTGACATTGGCTGCGTTGTGCTTTCTCAACAAGGGTCATTGCCTCAAATTTTAAGTTCAAGTTCAAACAAAAGACAACAAGAAAGATGCCAACAGTTTAGGCTTGAACCTTCAAAACAAAATGTTGAATAAAAAAAAGTTCAAGAAGAAAAAAGTGAACTTTTCCTTAGGCTTTCTTAAAATGTTCTCAGATAATTCAAGGAATCTTTTAATGTTTTAATGTCCTGGGTGGCCTGAAAGTATGCCTCTTTTGCTGCTTCTTTCTACAGGAAATTCATCAGTATTCCCTTTGATATCCTCCTCTCTTTGGGATATAGGGAACAGACAGAGGTGGATGGCCCATGTGCAGACCTACAGCCACACATAGCCTACAAGTAGCCACTGCAGATGAAGAAGGTGAGCCAACCGAGGCCACAAGTCACTGGTCCTGGGTTTTCCTGGCACACATTGCATCAGGACTAGAGGTAAGATCTTAAGCCCGAGCCCGAGCCCGACCCGACCCGACCCGAATTTAATGTTAATATCTTTAACGAAACTTTTCCAGCGTTATTTCATTGTGTAAATGCATTTATAATGATCATAAAAATATGCAGATTATTCTAACATTAAGAAAACTTGCGATATAAAATTTCGGGTTTGTTTCGGGCTCGGGCCTGCAAATCAAGTTAATTGATCGGGCTCGGGCCGGGTCGGGCTTTAATACCAGCGGGCCTGGGTCGGGTCGGGCTGGATTTTTTAGGCCCGATCTTACCTCTAATCAGGACAGGAGGCTCCATGGATGGTCTTCCCTTGGTGGCTTCATGCATCGGAGTAGACTATCGCTGCTGTGGCCTCTTCTCTGTCTGTCAGTGCTGACTGAAAAGCAAGGCTGACAGGGTGGTGTATGAACTGAAAATTATACAAAGTTATACAGATCATACAACAAAATACATAACATTTACACACAATAAGCATGCTGAGGATGGGCTTAGCCCACAATGCATTAAGTAATATTTTCTGCCAGGTCATGGTGTGCAGACTTTTCACTTTGTCTAATGTTCTCACTGACATTTCATCTGATGTGGTCCTCAAAGATGTAGGTACCTCGTACACATATACGCTAACCCTGATTCACACAGTCTCCTTTGAACAGTTGATGGTGAGATGTGTCTGCTACTTGAACTCTGGGAATCATTGATGTGGGTGATGTTTAATCTGTGCTGCTGTTAATTGGTGGTGGTAACTCTGATGAACTTCTCATCTGCAGCAGAGGTAACTCTTGTGACTGCACTTGAAGAAACTTGAAAATGGATTGTCTTTTCATTTCTCTTTACTTTGCTGAGCGGTTCTTGCCACAATATTGATTACTACAGTAGTGGAATAGGGTTATTTGTTGTATACTATCTTCCACCAGTTAACTTTTGACAAGGCACACCTGTTAACTGAAGATACCGGAACCATTCCAGGAGACTACCTCATGAAGCTGGTTAAGATATTGCCAACAGTGTGCAAAGCTGTCATCAAGGCAGACAGTGGCTGGTGTGTCCAAACATTTGACTGGTACTGTAGATAGATGCATAGGTAGATTTTGATAGGTACATAAAAATTACACTGTACACACACACACACATGCACATATATATCAAGTTTCACAGGTGAAAACACATTAGTCACTTGAACTGTGTCCGTGTTATTTTTATGACTCATCATCATGGCACACCTGCAGTGGTGGGAATACCAGTGATAATTGGACATCTTAATACCTGTGTCAGCTGATTGTGGCAGTTTGCCCACAGCAGCAGCTAAATTCTCAGTAACTAAGCATGGCCTTGTTTTTGCTCTGCTGGTGGCGGGGCCTGCGGTGATGTTCAGCAGATGTCTGAACAGGACAGATGAGAGAGCAGGACAGGTGAGGACACCTTGTAATCTGTATCTTGTCAATGACCTTGATTGACTAATATATTGCTGCTGTTTTTGTGATTCCTTGTGTTCAGAAGGGATTGTGTTAAGAAAGTGATGCTGCTCCAATTCAATTTGATCAATTTGAATCAGTCCCAATTCAGTTTGATTTGATTTCATTACATCGGATAAATGCTGATATTGCTTAAAGCATGTCAGAATTTCCTGTGTGTCCTGTGAATATAAATTTCTTCAACATTCTACAAGTAAGCAACCCAATTTTTGAATATGAAACTGCATTAAGGGATAGGTCCACACTTTCAAGTGGTCAAGTCAGGTGTCTATATGAACAGTGAAAAAGGTTTTCCTGACCGTAATCATTCCCCCTGTTCATACTGGCTCTTCAAATGTGCTTTCAGTGTAAGTGATGGAGGCCAAAATCCAGAGTGTGTGCACTAATGTGAAGCTTCTATTCAGCTTCAGAAGTCAATCAGCAGGATATTTGACACATTTACAGTCTTTTTAGCATCAAATTCCCTCTTTGTGTTTCCCTGTTGAGCCGCAGCTAACTTGTTGTTTACTTTCAATTCAGTTCAGTGTTCAAGGATCTTCTGTGCTATTTTTACATCCCTTATCAGACACCTGTTTCATTCTCATACAGCAGTTCAGTGACCTGTTTTATGTGTCTATAAAGACAAGAACTGAGCGAGACGTGTCAGACTGGATCTCTCTGTCTAAAGAGGTGATATTTCACAATTTCCTCTTTGTTTCCTCAGACAGTGTTTCCCTGTTGAGCTGCAGGTGGAAGTATAGTAACAAAAAGAGGGACTTTGGAACTAAGAAGACTGTAACTTCATATATAAGGAAACTACAAAATACAAATTTGCAAAGTAAATACAGCTGTCAGATAAATATAGAGTAAAAAGAACAATATTTGCCCTTCAAATGTAGTGGAGTAGAAGTATGAGGTAGCATAAAATGGAAATTCTCATGTAGAATACACATACCTAAAAATAGTACTAAATGTACTTGGCTCCATTGCACCACTGAGCTGCAGCTTGTTATTTACCTGTCAGTCTACAGAGAAACATCACATTACACCATCCACATTTATTTAGATTAGTTTTGACTGCAGCTCATTGATGCTGAGTCTCAGCGGTGGACCAACTAATTTCTGTCTTTTAGAAAATGCTTTTCACATGTTATTGTTTCATGGTGGAGGCATAAACCTCCAAATGGCTCTTATTGACCTGTGTCTGTGAAAGGAGCCTCCAGTAAAATGTCCCTGATCTGGAGATCAATACTCTCAAAAACTCAACAAAGCAAGTTGATTAGGTGCACTGAGGAAAAGGAAAAGTAACAAGTTGGAAACAGACATGAGACAATTCATTATGCATTCAATTAGCTATTTGTACTTTCTGCTGCAAAATCCTTGCTTTTGGTGCTCAAGATTTTATTTTCTGCAGTAGTAAAGCAAAAAGCAGGCAGAGAAGTATTGATTTCTTTGTTTTCCTCCCATATCCAACAATAAGTGTTCCACTTGGCTAGCTTTAAAAACACAGGATTAGCAAGAAAATGCTCCTAGAAGCCTCCAGGGTTTGAACAGCACACTAACTTTCAAACTTTCAAACTAAAATTGTACAGGGGACTATTTCAACATAAAAGTCTCAAAATATTCATGTACATTTTTAATACAGCACATCTTAATCTCAGTCTCTGACTTTATTAGATGATGGGATACTGAAGACCTATTTTATCATCATTATAGCTAATAGCTTTCATCACCTGCTTATCAAGTCCCAAGGCAGCAGTGAATAATTGGAAAGGAGTTTGAATTGTCCCTCAGTGCAAAATCCTCTGTATCCCCATGTGTTTCAGCCAATTTAACAGAACCATATCAATTAGCTGCGTGAGGTTGGACAAGACATGATTTCAAAGCTTCAACATATGTGTGTCTGGTGTGAGCAGTTCCAGCCTGGATACTGTCTCTGTATCTCTAATTGCAATATTTACTGGATTTCAATGCAACAGTCATAATATCCAGTTATAAGTTCCAAAGCAATGGGAGTAACAATTAATCTACATACTATGTTAATGTGATGCACTATCCAACAAGTCCTCCTACTTCAACATGAAAACTAATTGTCTTTCATTGCCTTTCAAGACTGGAGTGTTTTTTGATTTGGTGCCAGTATTGGGCTGACAGTGATATCTCTACATTTAAGGTTCGTTTAAGTACAATTCTCAAATACCATATTTTGAAAGAGTTATTAGTCAAAATGTTTCTTATTTTGACCATTGAGCCACAGCCAGTTAAAAAAGTAGAGATGATCACAGTAACCCATAACTCTCTGAACATACATGATGAACACATGGCACATGGATGTTAAGATTCACTTGAAACTATCCTTTAGGGTTGGGAAAATATTGTGGTCACAGTTAAAGGAAACCAACACTGACTGTTGGCAGGAGACAGACTGTGAACCACAGTCTCCAGAGTTACACTCAGGCACTTTCTTCACCAAAGACCATCCGCTCCTACGTTTGATTTTGGACACATTTGCAATTTCTTTTCAGCATGAGACACTTAACCTCTGTAGACTTCAAAGGTGGGTGTAAAAAGTTTTTTTACTTTCTTTCTTTTCTGAGGAACAGAGCCTATGTTCAGCTTGGATTTATGTCAGGTACAATGGTTTCCAAAACTGACAAGTTTTCACTGCGGAGAACAAAAAAGTATCAAACTCTATGTGGAAGCTTGTCCTGTAGCTGAATACACTTCTCTGTTGTCCGTCCATACGCCCTTATCCTGCTCTTCTATTGGTCACAACTCTTCTGTATATGATGTAACACATGGCAAGCTCTATCTGTATGCCTGCGGGTCGTCATCAATGCTATGATCAAACAGATCTCATTCTTGGTTGGCTGTCTGAGCATACTGTGAGAAGTATTACAACAATGTGCTGGAGCTCAAGGTCATCTTACACATGATAAATGAATGCCCACTGAATGGCAAAGTTTACAGCCATGGTGAGATTGGTAGAAATCATGGGGTGCAGTGTGATTAGATGAGTGTTGACAAATCTCAAGCCTTGCAGTAAATGGGTTAACCAAAGGCCTCATGAAGACCTGGTGTTAACCTTCCATCCATATCTGAATAATGACCTCTTATCATGGGCCTTTGCATTTACATCTGATATTAATGCATTTACACTTACACCCAATTAATAAGCACTCTAGTTATATCAATTCCTGAATACTTTGCGATTACATCCAATATGCCAATTAGGAAAGCAGAATTGGAGGACTTGTCAACATTCCTGGGTGCCCAGGTCAAGTACTAGCAACACTATTATCGTTTCTCACTGCCTTTAAAAACAATAATATGAGTATGCTTTTCCTATCAGCAAGATGTTTTTCAGTGCCTTCCAAAAAATATCAGCAAAATGATTCATGACAGCATCCTTATCTGTCCTGTTTACTTCTCCTTGGTATTTTGTTCACCACTGCACACCATTTTGTTCAAACCAAATGGATGAAAGAGGAAACTAACAAGCTTGCTAATGGTCAATAAGCACACTCACTCTTCTGGAAGAATCCTTGCAGATGAATCCAGAGTAGAGCCACTGATCACAGCATATTCAACTAATTACAATGGAATTTGCCATTTTAAATACAGGTGTGGCCAGCCTTCAAGGGATAACATTTTCTCAAAACAATAAAAAGTAAATAAATAACTACAGTGTTAAGGTTAGGAAACCAAGGTGGACTATTAGTATATATATATACTTTTGCAGATAGTAAGATTGTAATGCTGCTGTGCATGTTGTAAATACAGAGACAGTTGTAACACCATCCAGTTGTGCAGTGTTTTTCAGGTCTGTGTACTGACAGCAGAGTAATGGTAGTGAGGATCGGCCTGTTCCTCTCCAGCTGTGCCGCTGCTCTCTGGAGCCAAACTGACTTTGACTTCCTGCCCTCCTCTCACTGTCAGCCCTCCTGTTTACCTCTGAGTCACCTAGATTTACTCACAGTAGTGACTGCCTCCTCCTCTACTCTAACTCTGTTTCCTGCTCTCCACACACTCATTTCTCACCTTACCTCTGGATTACCTCACTTGTCTCTTTGACACACAGAAACAAATGCTACAATGTAACTTCCTACTTTCTTTTAATGTGAAGACATGTATTGGTCATGACTCCCACTAGTATTTGAAAACTTCATACCAAGTCACTAAATCACATTAATGTGAATCCTGTGTCAGTGGGCGGATTTTACTGTAGCAAAAAACCATTTCGGCTGTGTGTATCTTTGATATCATTCTTTTGGTCAATGCCCACAGCTCATGAGCACAGGTAAGGGCTGAAATCTTCAGTTTTGGGTGAGCCTTCAGGCTTAGCTCCCTCTTCACTCAAGCACAAGTGTACAATCTCCCCAATCCACCTGTTGATCTCACAGTCCTTCTCACTCACACCTCTGAACAAGAGCCTAAGAGGGAATCTGATACTGAAAAGACTATAATTGTGGCAGATATCCACTTGAAAAATTGTGAACCTATCCTTAAAGAGACTTTCCATGTCTGCTGTGTTTTAACCCTCCTGCTGCACCTCTGTCAAAATTTAGTATTTCAAATTATGATGTCAAAGCACCAGTGAAATATTCCTCTGACGTGTCTTTAATGCTGATGCCTCTTGTAACTCAAACACTTCTCAGAGGGAGCTCTGGCAGTTTATAGCCACTTTGTTCCATTCAATTCAATTTTATTTATATAACGCCAAATCACAACACAAAGTCATGTCAGGGCACTTATACAGGTCTAGACCATGCTCTTTAATTTATAGAAAGAGAAACCCAACAGTTCCCCCCATGAGGAGCACTTGGTGACAGTGGTAAGGAAAAACTCGTGACAGAAAAGCAACAAATCCTCACATTTACAGAGCTCAAACTAAAGAATATTTGACTTTTTTGCTTGAAAAGTGACAAACCATTATCAAAATAGTTGCTGAGTAATTTTCTCCTGATCAACTAATAGATTAATTGATTAATATTTGAAGCTCTATTTTAGGAGCCTTCTTCAGCATGCTTAATGTCAGAAGCTTATTGTGTATTATAACTTTAAATTACTATAATTATTACCATGGATAGGCTGGATTCTCTGAATCAATTAGTAGGATAATTAGTCCTTAGGGTCTTGGTCACGTAAGACATTTTAGTTGATTAGTTGCTTTTTATGGTCTTTTTAAAGGAATGAGCTATTAGCCCGACTTAGTTTAAAGCAATTAGTCACAATTATAACAGTGCCCAAACCAGTCTCTCTCCTGGATGCACAGAGATGAAATTGCCATGTATCCCCATCTATCTCCCGGCCACCCAGCAAACAAGCTCACATCACATAGGTTGAAGTAACACAGCTTTAAAAGGACTTCTGATTTTAATGTCCTTCTGTATTTCAGAATGTAGGCTACATTCCTACACTGCTTGTTACTGAAAATCACATTAGTGTACAGAACAACACTGTTTGTTACGGGGGAAAGTGGTATTTTACAATAATATGTAAAAATATGGCACTACATTTCAAGAAATTGCAGTATGTTATGGTTATGAGGCAGACAGCTCATAATGTAAAGCACATGTGAGTCAGTTGGAAATAGTGTATTATTTGTATTCAGATAGCTTGCACAATGTCTCAGCTTGGTTGAGGTTAGAAGCATCTTCCTATATGCCGTCTTCAGTGGCTGCTTTGGTTCACACTTGTAGTGGTTCAGCCTGCTCAGGGTACTGCAAAAACTGGAACAGACAACTGTCAAAATCTGGAATCAATTTAGATACCATTTTCAATTGCAAACCTTTTCACTACATGCTCCTATATTTAAAAATCAGGGGGGATGACGGCAATCTCTGTGCAGGACACCTTGAACTATCCCTGCAGGAGCCTGGTGGGCAGAGTCAGGTCATCAGGGACATTGAGATCACCTGGACTGACTGGGAGTCATACATTTTCTCTCTCTTCACTCTACCCTTTTTGGTTTTGTTGTGTTTAGTTGGTATTTAGTTTAATTTCTCCTTTATAAAATACATTTATAATTTCTTAAGGTAAACCTATTGTTAGTTAAACTCATATGTGGTCTCCCACAGCTGGGTTGTCAAAGATTAAGCAATTATGAATTAATTTTGTCAATAACTGTAACTGTCAAAGAGGTTTTGTATATTTGCTGTAGTACCTGGTTGTGCCTCTAGTCTCTTACTGTTTAATGAGGTGGAGTTAGAGGTGTGTTTGCTAACTGCCAGGACTGCACAAATTGTAAAAGAATGCATCTTTCTGCCATCCAAGGAAGAAATAAGTCACAGCGTGTCCTGCTTTGCTGTGGCAGTCGTTTTGATGAACAACATAAAATGGTGAAAATTCTACAGAGTTGTTGTCTGGTGGCTGACAGGTTTAGCTAGCTAACCAAGACTCATGCTAATGAGTGTCAGACGGCAGAGAGCAGCACTATAGCTGTGGTGCTAATGGTCAGGACAAGCAAGACTCGAATTACATATGCTTCCAACAAAATCAAAACTTATTGGTGAACTGTATAAGTGACACTTCATACCGTGAGTATAAACGCATTATAGAGTGGCAGTTGTTAAAAGATTCCCTCCCCTGGACATCTGGTTGTTAGCTACAGAGAAAATTGCACATCACTCCACCATGTAGATCAGGTATGCATATTGAAAGCCAGTGTTACAGTTTATCTACTGTTGAAGACTACAGCATTTTTGATTAAGGAATAATGGGTCATATTTGTTTGAATTGTTAGATATGTCTAACACATCTAGTCAGACTTGATTTATGTCCTCTAATGAAGCTGGAAGTTGTACAGCTATTTGCTGTTGTCAGGACAATAGATGAATAACAACAGAAAGGTGCTCTGCAATTTGAAATTAAGTCATTATTTTGTTTATTCATTTATAATTCAAGTGACTGAGTGAGTTTATGTGGCACTTCTAAGGAGATATTATTTTGCAATACCTGCTTGAATCTTCTTATTTAACATTGTTTAAAAGTTCAGTTTCATTTACTACGCTCACCAGCAGGTGGCAGAGTGAGCTGTTTGTGGGACATTACTACTGTTATATAGAGGAAGAGTAGTATCAGAACATTCTTCTATACCACTGTTGTCCCCATCTGAATGGTGCAACAATTGCTTAGTCGGCTCTTTAAATTCCTAATGTGCTCTGATTTTGCAGCAAATTTCATGTCAGTGGTTAAAGAACTGTTTTGTTTGGTTCACTGAATGTCATGAATTGTTAATGATTAATTGTCTACTGATTAAGGTGGCTGACTATCAGTTAAGGAAATTGCTTAAAATTTGCATCCCTAAAGTCATAAAAGCTTTATTCAGTATATGATTTGCTTTGATAGTGTATGTTTAATTCAGCCATTTCACTTGGAATTTCTTGTATTAGCAAACAAATACGTAAAAGTGTAAACTACTGAGTATGGTAAATATATATCCGGGATCTTCTGTTTATTTTTCAGTACAGATAACTGTACGGACAGAGAATCTTGCACACAGGTGAATGTGACAATGAATTCCAGGTGATACAGTAGATGAGCTGCATTCATATAGCGCCTTGCTAGTCTTCTGACCCCTCAAAATGCTTTACACAATATTCCACATTCACCCATTCACACACACACATTGATACACTGATGGCAGAGGCTGCCATGCAAGATGTCAACCTGCTGGAAACCAAGCAGCTGATGAATAAACCACTGAATTTGAAGCATGAATAAAGCAGCTGATGTAGGGGATAATAAGGGTAAAACCAATATTATATGGCAGTAATACATACAAAAACTTATGCATACAAGAACTATACTTTTCCAAACCATAAAAAGCCATCTGTATAATGTGGATTAATTAGCAGGGTAAGCACATTTTCCACTGACTGAGTCTGCAACATTGGCAGTAAAGAGCTCTCCACACTCAATCAGATGCAATTTTATTCAAGCTGTAGGCCACACTCAGTTAAAACTGAGGCAACCGATTGTATTTGTTAAAAATTATAAACTTCAAAATTCCAGAGATACAATGCGTGCAGCCTGCTGGCAGCAATAATTCAAGCATTTACACCCACATAAACCCATCTCCGCATAAACCAAGAATGTATGCTTGCAAGCAGGAATGCATGTCTAAGACATTCATAAGGTTTGACTTCATATTTTACTCAGGGTCGAATTAAAATGAATCATTGCATTAGTTGCAATTCATTTATATTTACTTCATTTATCATTGGAAAGCACTATGATGGACTTTTCTTTAGATTGATAGAAAATTTTACCTTTGCTCTGTTACTAAAAAATACACTCCATGATTATCACAAACTCTCCTGAGACAGCCTCTCTGCACCTGATAAGCAACATTAGGAGATAATTCAAGGAGATTAAGTCTTCAGCTCCCTGTGGTAAGATGCTATCGGCTCTAATGGAGATTGTAGACAACGGGGAAAACAAAATACAGAGGCTGTCTCTACACCACTTGAATGCTAATACCTCATGGTTAATATTGAGACTATGTAGTATCAATTTAAATGTGGACTGTGGAGAACAACACTGCTCTGTGTGGAAATGTACACTGAATTAGCTGAAAAGCCACTCCAATCTCTGATTCCTTCCCAGTGGATGCTGTGAGTGGTTTTGGTGGGTTGTCTTTATGGTGTTCATTCAGTCTCGTGTCCTTACTGTTTCAATGATGTTGTGTTCACTACATCTGACACATGTGATGTCATACAGTCTTCCTCTCAGGAGGGGTCTTGTCTTTAGGGTGTACCAGCAGAGATCGTATGGTGTTGAATGGTTTGTGATAAGTGCTGACTCCTTGTGACTGAAGACTGGCTAGATGTTCTGACAGTGCAGCCACGTAAGGGAGTCCCACTGTGAGGCTTCTGATGGTCCCCTTTGATTTAGCAGTGACTGACCTGGCTGCAGTTCCTGTCTGAAGCTCTCCTCTCATATCAAATAAAGGCAAGATGAATTGCGCAAAAAGAAACCTTTAAAAGAAACTTGTCTAAGGATGGCACACCTGTGAAGGGCTGTTAAGGCCTCACTGTGGAAGTGTATGAGCATATGACAGTCCATCTTAGTTCATCTCATTTGTGCAAAGTTCTCTTTTCTTGAATAGTCTGGCAGAAGTACAGTATACTAGACAGTGTAGACTGAAGGTTGGTAATTATGTTCAGTCAAGGGCAAGTTTTTGTCTCAAACAAATTGAGACAAGTGGTAAAACAGGTGATTGGGCAAATAGCAAGTTATACACAGGTATACCAGGGTTCAGGCATCAAGAGGTAGAAGGACAACACAATGACTAGAAGTCATGGCAACAATGGCAGGTTAGCAGATCGGGAACAGGTACAGGTACTGTAGCTGTGGAGATGACTGCTAATTCATAGCAGTACATAAATGGCTGCATTTATGTACTGCTTTTATCCAAAGAACTTTAGTCCCTCAATCACCTATTCACACACACACACAAACACACATACACACACACACACACACACTGAGCACACAGCAAGCTACCATGCAAATTGCTGGCTGAAGCAATTAGTTCAGTGTCTTGCACAAGGACACTTGGGACTCACTTTATGGGAAGCTTTTTGATTTAGAAAAGTTAACTACATTAATTTGGAAGCACCTTCCATTCTTTTGCCTGTATGAGAAGAAAAAAAATCAGACTGTGAATCCATATATATTATTAAACCCAAAATGCACCCAAACACTTTTTCAAAACTGAACTACAAGATAACTCTAGCTTGTGCATGCTGTACACTGTCCAGGTATTGCAGTGCCCTCACAGTTTAGTTCGGCCCTTTTCATTTCATCCACGTTATTATGGTTCTGTTCCATACTTTTCCACACTTCCAAAATATGGATGTAGTCACCCGTTGAAGTGCAAAGTGAGCCACTCAGACCATCGTCATCTTGGCAGTGTGTGACTCTGCCTAACTCCTCACTCAAAGCAACAACGTCCTTCATTATGCATAACTTTACAGCTTAATAAAATTTAAACAGGTGAGTTATTAAAAAAAATCACCCCCCATGCAGCTGTCATGAAAGGGTAAATTATCTATAGAGACCAAAACTGTTTCTTGTACCAGACTGTAAACATGTTTATTTCCGCTGTAAAGCTGGGCATTTTAACATGGAGGTCTGTGGGGAACGACTCACTTTTGGAGCCAGCCTCAAGTGGCCATTCAAGGAACTGCAGTTTTTGGCGCTTTGGCCATTGGCTTCATTTTTCAGCCCAAGAGGTTGCTGCTTGTTCTGTTCACAGCTGTGTTCCTAGTTGTCATACTCCACCAGTGCTCCAGAGGCCCTCAGACTTTTCTCCTTTTTTGTTTGGACTAGACTAAATGGGAGAATGCTCTTCTGAGTTGTGTCTTTAAAGACTCATGGCATGCCTTTTTTTTTTTTAGTTAGACTGTATTCGTTGTGTTTTGCTTTTCTGTTTGCCTTGTGTTTTTCCTCCTGTGTACATGTACTCCTACTCAACCTACCTTTCCCTTCATACCTGCCCTGTGTTCAGTCTCGTTAGCCCTGCCTTCCTTCCTGTGTCTTCCCCAGCCAATTAGCTCCCAGCCTGCCCTTGTGTCTGGCCACCTGTTCTTTGTTGTTTCATTAGTTTGAATTTAAGCCCTGATTTTCAGTTCAGTTTTTGGATCCTTTGTTCTGTATTGCTCAGTCTGCTCTGTTCATTCTCTGTGTTGTTCAGTTTTGCTCTGTTCAGTTCAGTGTAGCTCAGCCTGCATGCAAGCCTACATAAAGACATTCTTCAGTTTCTGTGCCTGAGGTCTCCTGTATTTGGGTCAACCTGGGGCCTGTGCTATGAAGCAAGATTTGGGGTTAGTGAGGTAACTTCAGATTTAACTCTGGGTTTTCAGTCCTACGATGTGGGTTCACTTTTTACCAGGGTACATCACCATGGTTCAGCGGAACGGTTCAACATCCCGACCAATAACAAGTAATCAGATCACTGGAAAATAACAGTCATCATTTCTACAGGATCCCGACATGGACAAAAATTCTGAATTTACAATGAAGTGGCAAGTAAAAAAAGAGCATTATGTTTTTATATGTCAGTAGAAACATTTTATTGTTCCAGGTTTTCTATTTCCACTCTGTTTTTAAAACAGAGCTTCTAACAGAGATTATTTATGACACTAAGCACATAGAGATGATTTTTGCTGCATTTTAATTGGGCAAAGTTGATTTTATCTCTAGAGTGACAGCTAACAATGTGGATGACTTTATGCTTTGATTCCATCACTGCAGCTCAGAATAACATGAGACAACTGTGTGATAATAAGTGGAAATAAAAACAAAGGATTGTCTTTTATTAGAAAAATAATCCACACACTGTTAATTGGCTCCCATGATTATAACATAACATTTGGATCAGTTAGACCTCATCAGTCATTAACTACTTTTCCACTCTTTGCTTGGTAGGAGAAACACCCTGAGATTACTTAAATTTCTGTCCAGTTTTCTTTTCAGAATGTTTTCTGAAATAGAAAAAAATCTCTATATACTTAAGTCATATATAATAATTTCTAAATGTATTTTTAGCCTTTAATATGTGGAAATTGTTTCTAGTGTTTCTACATCTTATTATTCTACATTCTTCTTATTTGAAATTAAATAAAGCTTAAATCTACTATCATATCTATAGAGGATGTTGGAGCTCAATGGGAAATTTCTGATTTCTGGGTGACAAAAGGCAATTTATTTCAGTCTGGGGCCACTATTTGCCAGTCTCTAGTGTGGATCCTATCCTTGCTCCAGATCCTGAGAGGGCAGAAGGCACCACGCTACTTTATTATCCTCGCTCTATTTTAACACTATCAACATTCCCAGCAAAGTGCCTTTAATTAAGTGCTACATATTTCTCTCAGGACTCCAGACAGTGATGTATGGAGTGGGCAGGAAACAGCTGATGACTCTGGAGGACTGTACTTTTGTGGTAAACGTGTTTTTGATTCTCAGTGAGAAATGAATCCCCATTTCTTATCCCAAGCCCCAATGGTATAGTGTGTGTATCAGGACTGTGTGTGAGTGTGACATCTCCATTTTTCAACTCGGACATGTGGAGGTGTGTTTTTCTGTTGGGTCAGCATTAGTTGAGACTTTGGCTTGCAATGCAGTAATGTCATTCTAAGGCAAAACTGTGAGGATCAGAATATACTAGTAACTGGTAATCATCAACCACAGTATAATTGTAGGACGACTTTTAAAAAACAACTTATGCAGATATCTATTTCACTTTAATGTAACAGTAAATGACTGTCTCAAAGCTGGATTGATACCACTCTGTGCAGAAAATGCAGAGCTGGAGCCAGGAGGTGATTAGCTTAATTTAGCATAGAGAGTAAGGGATAACTAGCTAGCTGGACTCCAAAACAAACCTGAGCAACACATCTAAAGCTCACTAATTAACATGTTGCATTGTGTTTGTTCAGTGTGTGTGCGAGTGTATGTGTGTGTGTCCCTGTATTTACTGGGAATTCCATGGTGAAAACATTTTCCTGAGCATTACAAACATCCCAAATAGCACTTTGATAAAATCTGAAAAGTCTCAAATAGTCATATCAGCAAATTATTTCATAGCCAAAGAAGGACTTTGCATGCTCTATGGATCCAAAGATGAGAGAGCCCAAAGAAGCCTGAAAAAACATTTTTGGTGCTTGCCCACTTTTGAAATGATTAATGAAATGGAATGAAAGGGACACCATCTTAGAACGTGATATCCAGTTCTCCTAATACATTTATTAAACACCCTGCCTGTTGATGTGTGCAAGCTCAGACATACTAAACTAATAACCAGTGAGATGTGGCAGCATTTATTTGACATGTATTTGAGTTCAATTTCAACACTGTGTGCTTACCATACCTCTAAAATCATGTTAGTGCTTTTCATCCATTCTTTTGCAAGTCATTCATGAAACATGCCAAGCAACACTAAAAAATGTATCTTAATATCTGCTCTGGTTACTGTATCGTCCATTTATGCTGCTGCTGCTACAAGTATTATCATGACTAAAAGCTCCTGGAGTCATTAAAGACTGAAACGTGTGAACTCTGCTTATAGCTTTACCTAATAGTCATACAATAAAACAAACAGTAGATCAAGAGTGAATAAAAATTCCACCTCTGAGGACCACAGCAGGTGCAGCCATTAATTTGTGAGATACTGTTCCTCAGTGCACCTTGGATATCTTTACCAAATTATATGCCAATCCATGTTATAATTCTTGAGACATTTCACTTAAACCCATGAATGTGAACCTCAGGAAGTTCACCAAAGTCAATAATGAGCGTGGTCTAGACCTGCTCCATGTAAAAGTGCCCTGAGATGACTTTATATTGTGATTTGGCGCTATATAAATACAATTGAATTGAATTGAACTGAATTTGTACCAGTCCATCCAGTAGATGTTGAGATATACAAGTGAAAACTTTAAGCTGCTGGTGGTGCGAGAAGAAAAGTCAGGAGATTGCAGAAGACAGTAGGATTCATTCTCTTGGGACCATGAATATGTGTACATAAAAGTTATAGATAAATATTTCAGTCTGGACCAAAGCGATTGACCAACCAACCAAGCTGGACCTAGCATGGCCAAAAAAAAAAATCCATGAACGTCCAATATATTTATATATTATTTGAAACATATACACAGCCATTTTATCCTATTACCTTACTACTTTGACACCATATGTATCTTAACAAAAATATACTGTATGTTTCTGAGGGCGTGTTGTGAGTTAAAGTTGACAGAAAAGTGTTTTGTTGTCCCATTTTTTCATCAGTTTGTTGATGAATGGAGATGATCAGTGAGTCCAAGGTGACTGATGCAACATCTGATTTCCTAGCATGGATGTGACACTGGAATAATGTAAAAGCCATCAGAGTAATGAGGTGACACTGAGACCCGACCCTTCCTCATCTGTCTCTATTTGTCTGTTTTGTCCTGTGCAGCCACCAACCACCACCTTTCATTTCACTTGCCTATATTTTCTTGAGCAACATATGAGAGCAAGGTCATCCAATCATTAGATAATAAAAATGATAGATTCTCTACACTGGTTGTGTAAGAGTTCAGCCCAGACATCCTGTATATCGTCACTGATAATTAGATTTTTCTGATGATACATTCATTTAAGCACCCACCTAGAAGGCTAGGCTATAGGTACAGGTTGCATCCCCTTGAAGTTGCAATGTATATTCCACCACACAATACAAAGTGACAGAAGAATCTAGACCACAGCGGTGAATATGCTATTCTTACCAGTGGAGGAGTGGAGAGGTTCATCCTCTAACTGTGTGAGACAGTCCTCACAGTGAAACAACATGGCGACTGCTGTTTCAATGTATGAAACAATACTGAAGAAATATTATTTCTTTTAAAAATATTGTTAATAGAAACCCACAATATTGGTTTCTTTTCATGACCTAAATCAACCCCTAATAGGCTTTTAATTGTGATGAAGAAGGTTCCCTAACCTTAGCAAAGTAGTTGTTGGCCCTATTTGAACTTGTCATTTCAAGTGTCTCATACCTTGATGAAATCCAGATGAGACTAAATAATCTTTTATTTATATTTAACCTGATTAAACCTGATTGCATCTGTCTTGGTTTTCCCTCTACATGCCAAACGGGGTCAGCTCTACTCCAATCCAAAGGTTGGTGTAATGCACCTGAAGCTTTTTGGTAAATGACAAGAATGTCAATAAAGAATAACTTGTGCACAACAGTTTATTAAGAGTTTAGTTATAGTTAGCTAACAATTATTCATAAACTTAACACAAACATATACAGTAAATAACTCACATGAGCGAGCATATCTAATCAGATAAATACTATTCTAATGTTGAAATCCCTGAAGCAATCTTCTTCCTGTCATTGTAATGGGACAGTTAGAAAAAATGGATAACTTCATTGTAATCTCATTGTCTCTTTAGCTGCCATTATACTTTATACACACTAAATACTGAGCTTGGAAAGTCGGTTTCCAGATATGCTGCTCTATTCATGGACTATTTTACAACATGTCCTAAAGCTCAATACTCTGAAGTACTTTCACAGAAGACATTAAATGCACTATTAATATTAACTGTATACGCCTTAGCAGTGTTGCTCATGATATATTGATGTTTCAATTAATACTTAAATATGATGTATCTGATGTTTTTCCCTTCTTCTTTTTTAATTGTGTGTTTTTATGATGTTGTCTCACTTATAAAAGGGACCCTGTGCTATGTGTTCTTCCTGAGTGTAAATCTAGAATCAGAAAATAATACTAGATCTGTATTTCAATCCATCTTTAATGCTTCATGCATACACTTTGCTTTTCTATATCAGTGAGCAACTGAATCTGCTCAAGATGCACGGTGTGACTAAGTACCCAAGTAGATTTTGAAACCTAACCAAACCTTAATCATAGCCACTGAAGATGAGAAAATATTAATGACTATGAACGTTTTGGTCAACATGAGTTATAGCAGTTTCAGAAGGCACTCATATGAATTGCCTTGTAAGGCAATTACAGTGTATTTTGTCATTTAGTTTGGATAACGTGGACTGTTTCTCATATAGGGGAGAGTGGGGTTAGATGAGTCAGTGGGTAAATTGATCCACTCCCTGTATTTAGGCTGGGCTTTAGACTGTGCACATTTTGTCATGTGACCATGTGACATGTGTCATATAATCACTCAATTTGGGCCCTCTAATAAACAACATTACTGACCCCAGCAACAGGAAAAAGAAGAGTTAAGCAAGTGGGGTGTGCAGGAAATTATATTCCTCAGTAGGTCAAGAAATGTGTAGTTCAAGACAGCGCCTTGATAGGATGAATTATAGCCTACTTTGTGAACTTCAAACTACAGTTTTGAACTTGTTGAACTTGTTTTCACTTATTCTCACTAGTTCAAAACTGTGAATTAATGCGTATACTGTGAAATTATGCCCAGGTTTAAACTTAAAAAGTCAGATGGTCAGTTTACCTCAAGTGGTCTAAGTGGTTTAAGTCCCTTAAAGTGCAATACCAATGACAGCTGTTATATGCTGGCTCCAAAAGACTCCCATTCAAAAAGTGTCAATTTCTCATGAAATACTAACTCAATATTTTTTTTTCGCCGGGTCATTATGGTCTCAATCACTCTATTTGGACCTTCTAATAATCATAAGAAATTGTAGAAGTCATGAAAAACATTATTCTTGATAGATTTTGACATGATGGTGGCACTGAAGCAGGGGTGGCCAACAGTTATTTCCATGAGAAATATTACAATGCAATTGACAGATAGTTATGAAATTTATGGAGCACTCTAATGTCCTGCAGAGGATGAACACACTGGTCTCTCAAAAAGAGATTTGTGTTTATCTCAGTGTGTTTAAGCTATTAAAACCACCAAGAACCGCAGATTGAACTTGCATATTTAATAGCAAATGAATTCAACTGTGATTAAATAATTAAATCACTGTCCTTCCTACTGAGCTGACCTATTTAACTGATATTTCCTTCTACATAGCTTTTGGCAGTACAAGTGTTTAATTTGTAATTTAACAAGCAGTATTTCCAAACTCAGTAGCAGAGTAGTTTCTGTTGTGCTGCATGTACTTCCAGACATACACAAAACACATCTTAAACAGCTCAGCATGTGGTCCTAATGAGCATCCATGCAACCAAATCACCTCAGATTGCTGTTGTTTCAATTTACATCATTAGTGGGTTAACTAAATCAGCTTTTTTCAGTAAGAAACATTAGCAGATCCTTGGAAGTAGGGCAATGCAAATATAACATGTACATCCTTTTGGGAAATTTGATTTGATTTTTCTCTAAAAATGAGACGTCCTGATGGATAGTAATCTCGTGTGTGTATTCAGTACAGAACTGGAGTCAGGATGTGGTTAGCCTAGTTCAGCATAAGGACTGAAACAGTTAGCCTGGCTCTGTTCAAAGTTCAAAAATACTACTACACTTAACACCTCTGAATCAACTAATGAACCTGCTGCTCAACTCTCACTCTTTAAAATAAAGTGAATAAGTCTATTTCTATTTATATAAATTGCATTCCACACAACACACACACATTCCGCATACTGGTTTCTATGCTGGATGGGACTCAACTGTTTATGATCACTTGTTGGGACCACCCTTTCTAAAGGTTCTAGGGTATGAAAAAATCAGGTACACTAACCATAGCTTTGTTAGCTTATACACTTCAAATCTCTGAATTGATGGGGTAATGTCTTGACCATGTCCTGGCTAGGGTAAATGGGGACTTCCAGAAAGGTCCAGGGACATTGCAACAACAACTGTCTTATTATATTGAAATGGTAGATGACATTCACCTATATCACAGAAATCACAGATTATTGCATTTGTCAGTGACAAAATTACAGATATATATAAAGTGGTCAGTGGTTCAAAGGTGTGCAGAGTTTCTTTTTTTTATTAAGCAACAAAAACTTTTATGAATTGGGACTTCAACAAAAACCAGAAAGCATTGTCTTACAGTATAATAAGACAATGGATGTCAAAGCTTTTTTATTACAGCAGACTATAGGCAAACTATAGTATTTCAATTTCTTTTTGACAGTAACTTACTGACAATACATACCATCAACAGTAGATGAACAGTTTCCCTCCTGTATGCTCCTGTCTTCCTCATCACTCTTCAGAACTTTTTCTGTGGAAGTCATACAAAGTACAGCTCAAAAAGGAACAGAGGGTAGACACAAAAAACAAACAAAAAATCTAAAAACAGCACACCATCTAGATCTGTCATCCAAGTTCTTGCCATGAAACATGGCTAATCTTCTTGCTTGAGTGCCATTAGAACTTTGCATTAGAACATTAGAACTTTGGCATGTTGCAGGGTCTTCTCAGAGAGCTGACAGAACTCACGGTGGATTTTTATGTCATGGCCAACTGGTCCATATGTGTGTTTGTGTGTCAGTTCAACACCATTGAAAGGGTTTTAGCATGCTTTATCAGTCTAGTAGATGTCAGTGATTTGGGACACTTTGCACTACACAGCTTTGCAAAGCCACAGATGCAGTCTGAACCTGCATAGCCTGGTCTTGCAAACACATAACCATTCTCTTTTAGAACCTCACAAACCTCTCTGCTTAACAGTTCTAATACACACAGCACTTTTGGAGTTAGAAGAAGTGGAACCAGATGACCACATTTACCCCTTGACAAGTATCTGCAGTGTTTTTTCCACTTCAGGGAGTGCACATCCTCATGCAGATCAGAAGTGTCTCTTGATGAAAATACAAATAAGGGCATGCTCACCACCTCTCCTTCCCTGCACCAGTTAAAGAGAAAGATCTGGGTCAGACACACCTTTGCCAGCTCCATCCACTCGCTTGTCTTGCACTTGACTGAGATACACATGAATTTGTTGGATGTCTTCAGTAAAGGACATGAGGGAGAGCACATTCTACTTTGCTTCCTTGATGTTCCTCCATGCTGAGATCATCTCATTCCAGTTTTCCCCATGGATGTTTTGAGACTCACTGGCATTCCTCACAAGTTCTTTGTTGTTTGAGATTAAACCCTGGGCTTTAAAGAGTTTGCTTTCTTTATCCAGAGTTTGCCCAGGTTTATTTGCTAGTGATGGAATCTTGAACATGTTTGCTCCACTGTCATATCCACATGTGAATTTGACAGCTTTGACTGTCTTCATGTACTTCTTTGGATTTATGAGATCTTCTATTTTTTTAGGGTGGTGACACTCATTGTGAAGCAGCCTTCCCATTTCTCGCATCTTCTTTCGCACCTATTGTTAATTGCTGGATGATGTCTCACCTTTGTTTCACAAGCACTGCCTAATATCAATAATGACTTGGTCATTTTTTGTTATATCTGTGATTAGCTAAGGATTCATGGCACTGATTACTATTTGTTTACTTGTGTGAAGGCACAGGCCCTGTATATGTACAGATGGACTGAACACAGTTCTTTCCAGGTTTGGGGTCAACTGATCCAGATCTACGTCTACAACTACACACATGCCAACACATTTTCTTGTAAAAAGTCCTTGGCAGTATGCACAGTGATTGACGTAATTTCCCTGTGCTTCTTTAGATTATTTAAATGGTACTAGTTCCCCCTTTCGTGACTCCATAACAGCAGCATTGTGATTGTAGTTTCCTGTGTTGCAAATATAATCTAGCTACTTTTTCTCTCCTAGGAACCCTTTGGAAAGCTTAGAGCTTTAGCCACATCAGATTTATTTTCATGTGCACTAGTTGTTTTGCCATCTTAGCATAAGATTTACAGCAATACAAGCAATAACGACTCTTGTCATACACTCTACTCCCACCTCTTTTGGCTTGCACTAACAACTATGCTGTCATTTATGTCCTGACTTGAACAGGGTTCTTCTGCTCTGGTGGCTTCAGATGTAAGACTGTGTCTGTCAAAGGTCATGTGGTTTGATGTGGTGTCATTGAGCCAGAGATATTTAGTATGTCATCAAGAGTCTGTTCATCAGAATATTCAAGACCTGGTTCTTTCATCTAATTTTTTTTTAAAAGTAATTAGGAATATGTAGATCTGCAACAATTAGTTAATTATTTGATAAGTAAATCAACAGAAATAATTTGGCAACTATTCTGATTACTAATTGTGTAATTAAATATAAAATGTCAAACATTTTATTGTTCCAGGTTTAGTGAGAAAGTGTGAGAATTTGCTTCTTTTTGTTGTTCGTCATAATAAACTGAATATCTTTGGGTTTCAGACAGTTCATATGACAAAAAAGACATCTGATGATATCATCTTGGGCTAAAAGAAACAGTATGGCAATACAAAAATAATATTAAATATTTCTACATGGTTGGTCCACACTATGAACATTTTTTTTTCTTTTTGCCACTTAATTGAGAACTTAGTATGGTACTTTTAGCCCATCTCAGTCTTGGTACAAATACTAATGTGGAAAAAATGACACAAAACATTTTGCATCATCTTTGGGGACCAGTTGTCTCCAATTTTTCACACACAGTTTCTAGTCAAACACTGAAAGTTATTGGGATGACCTTGACAGTTGCCAAATCCTCAAGCTCTGCAGTAGATGTCAAGTTCACCAGTGCATCTTCAAAGTCTCTGTCATGGTACTGCAGTCTTAAAATCCAGTTTAACCCACACACTTTCCTGACTTCATCCATAAGCTACTCCATTGGTTTGGAATTCCATCAAGCAGAATTAGCTTCCTGGTGTCATCAGGATTCAGGATAACTCACAACTTCGCTGGCCTTTTCACTTCCATGTCAGCCTATCCAAAGCATCCAGGAAAAACAAGAATAATAACAACAGTATTAGTTGTAGTATAAAATAGGCCATCTAACATCTAATTCATCTTCAAATTCATTGATTCACAATTCTCCCTTTTCTCAAAAAAAGAAGAAATATCACACAAAATATTGACTCTGGGAATTTCCACGGATTTGTTGCATGTTTTTGTTGTTGTTGTTGGTGGTGTGCTTCTCTGTGTCTCTAACCACCCTCTCTGCTTCACTCCTTTCTCTCTCAACCCAACCGGTTGATGCAGATGGCTGCCCACATACAGTTCGGTTCTGCTTGAGGTTAAAGGGGAGTTTTTCTTTGACACTATCGCTGAGTGCTGCTCATGGGGGAATGCTGGGTCTTTGTAAAGTAAAGAGTACGGTCAAGACCTGCTCTATGTGAAAAAGTAATATATAGGCATAAAAAGATAGGTCAGGTCCTCCGTGTGAGAAGGCCTCATCATATAAAGCAGTGAACGCTGTTTGCACAATACATGGTGCTCTTTATTCTCATTTGTGCAGGGCTAGTGAAGAACACCATTCAAATGACAGACGCATGTTTAATGGACTTGCAACAAAGCTGTTTTCAGGCGACTTCATAAAGGACATGGGTCTTAAATTAAATCTTAAAGAATTGTCTGAAAATTTGTAGTGAAGGGACATATCATCATCTCATGCTGTGAACATGATTAAGAAGCAAATTGATGTTTTCCTGCCCAGACAACACAATCCTGGACCACACTGCAGACAGTCTGCTGAAGCTGTTGAACATGGAAGCTTCTGTGCAAAATGACTCAAGGCAGAAATCAATCAACCCCCAGAAATTGTACTCACTGAAAGCATGCACACACAAATGGTGACTGAGAATGGTACATCACTTTTTGTCCAACACAGTGTTCTTATGCCAGAAGCATGGCCATCACCTTTACCAGTGTTTCATGGGGAAGAGGACATAAGACATGTAACATTTTTGATATCAGCTTTGATGGGCTAATGGGCTGCTGGAACTGCAGCAAGCAGTAAAATCCCTTGCTGTTCGCAGTGATGACTGTGAAAGGAGATTCTCTTGAATTAACAATATAATAATGTCACTATGGACACAACTACATATCAACAACACCTCAGCCCTCATGTTCATTTCCTTTGTTGGGCCTCCTTCGGACCAGTGGGATTCAGAAAAATGTGTAAAAAAAAAGTGTGCACTGAAAAAGAGGGTCAGCTGATCACAGAACCCACAGTACAAATCAATTTGGGAGTTATTTTGAGGTGAGTGAGTCATTTTGTGCATGAGCAGCAGAGTGTAATGCAGTTCTGTGTTTCCATGTTGTGGAACATTTTGTACTCTGAGCAAATTTCTAGTTCAGATGTGACTATCATCACAACAAAATAAATGGTAAACTGTCAGAGGCACTCCTCAGAAACACTCTGCTCCAAATCCCCCCAGTGAAGCATTTAATAAGCAGTGTAAATTTTAATAAATGATCTCTAACACACTATTATAAGCTGATATAAGGACATTTTAAGAGTGTATAAATGTGTAGTATTTCTCAACAACTCCTATGAAAATATTTTGTATTATTACAATTGTGTTTTGCTATATTGTCATTCATTATATATATCATCAACATTGAGAAATCCAATATTTATGAATATTCAAATATTGTTATTTTTTCCCCTGCTGCACTGCTACACTGGATCTTAATTCCCCCCACCAGCAAAACCCTACTTTAACTGATGTACATACAACTTTTATTTTCTCCTATTCAATTATGTTGAAATTCAAGTTTAATAATTATATGTAGATTGAGTTAAGTGATCCTCATTCTCATCAAACTGCTTCAAAATCCATTCAATAGGGAAAATTACCTTACAATTATAGATGCTCTTTTTTTTGAGATTCATGATTGGGCACACAGGAAAAGCACTCGCTCACCACTACAGAGACCTGGATTAAATATCTGGCAACAGTGCCTTCAGCTTGGCTGGGCACAACATCAGACAAAATTTACAGTATTTTTAGATAGCAAACCAGTGAGAGACCTCGTCTTTGTTGCCACATTATCAGCTCCTACTGGTTGCTCAGGGCCCCTGTGAAGAGAGAGTTCAAGATTCAAGATTCAAAGCCTTAGAAGATATTCAGAAAAGAAATGCCAGCAGGCCAAGATACAAACAGAATTAGGGAATGGAAATCATGTATATAAATATAGAAATAAATAAGTGTAAAAATGACAAAACTGTACAATGAGATCTGTGCAGCAGTGGTGCAAATTAGAGTCTGACAAAACAATGAGGTGTATGGGATATGGCAACAGCAGAAGAAATAGTCTGCAGTCACACTAGCAGCTCTGTGACTTCTGCAGATGTTGGCAGCTGTGCTAGACGCTAGTATTTATCACTGCTACAAGTTAATTTCAGCTTACTAACATGCTTACAATGACAATGTGAACATGTTGATGTCTAGTGGATATAATCAGGGGTTAACCAAAAGAAAATGGTTAATTCTTAAACAATTTAAATATTCCATTATACCAATACAGAAAAGCAAGCCATTATACATGGGTCCATACACAAGCAGCACCTTTCAAAGTGCAGGAGCAGAAATACACACAGACACATTCGATGGTTAAGCTTACCTCTGGAAATACAACACCAAAGATGAACTGCACTTCATCCATGAAGCTCAGTTGTGTTGGTGTTTTATTATCTGATGTTCTTCGAGGTAGACATGCACCCGAGGACTTCTAATGAAACCAATTGGAAGGCTTCTCACTGAGTACACCCTATGAATAGGGGTGCAATGGATCACAAATCTCACGGTTCAGATTGTATCACAGATTTGGTGGTTGCTCGTCAAAATCTCTGTCGGTCCATGACTTTTTGCTATGGCAGTTTGTTTACTTTGTCTTAAATGAGACATTCAATTTTGCAATTAATCTGCTGAACCATGGAGGGTGATCCATACGAATCATGGATCCACTATGATACATTACACTATTACTTATAGGCAAACCAAGGTAAAGAAAAGATTTTGTGGGAATTGGATTTTTGAGTGTATTGTGTGGTAGTTGTTAGTCATTGAACAACTAACATTAAATGTCAGTTACATTAAATGCATGCATACACTATAAATAAAGATACAATAAATGAGAACATAGCCAAGTGATAGGTCTGTCGATGATATTCCTAACAAAGGCCCTGGGTGAATCTTGTCTGTGAGCTAGTCTGTAATGATGAAAAAATGTGAACATTCTCAAAGTACCACCAAATGCCTCTCATCTTCCTGTGACTGTACAATGAAGTCTTTTCCTCTGCAGTGCTGTCAGTGACAGCTTGCATGTGGACTAGAACTTCCTCAGTGATGGCACTCTGTCTTGGCACTCTGTGCACTGGCTGAAGAGTTCCCTGGAGCAAGCTTCTGGCCTCACCTCGCCTTCTGGAGGCAAACCTCTGGCCATGCCTATTAATAACAACATTAATCCAAAGTATCACAGAGCAAAAAGCTAAGGCATTGGTGTACAATTGACAGGCATAAATACTCTAAACAGAGTCTATCTTACAGACCTTGTTACTAATGGTCTTCAGTCTGTAGATGGTTAACTTAATGCCACTTCCAAATCAAAGGCCTGTCCATCTGAAAGAAATATAACTGATGAGCAGAATCATTAGCTCATAATGTACCCTTTGTCTTCAGAATCAATAGCATGTTGTAACATAAGCAACATTTTAATTAGGCACTTTATTCTTTGATTAAGAACTAACCTCCTGGAATTCAAACTCCATGCTTGTAACAGTGGAAAGGTTATACTGGAACTTACTGCTAACCTGTTCCTCTGCACCATTCACGTTCACCATCACTTTTCAGCCAGTCGCTCAAAGACATACTCGCTACGCACAAATATTCCAGACTGCCCTATTCCTTAACAGAGCGATGCTAGTCTTATAACAGTATGTAAATGTCCTTTGAAGAATGAAGAGAGGGAGGATGATTCAAAACAATTCCATGGTAATGTAAGGTGTTATCATGCTCATAGTGTGCTAGTGAAAATTAATAGCCCATTGAAATTAACCTGAAATTAATTAGCTTGTCAACCTGACACTGGAGTCACATACCACCTCAGTGGCTGTCATCAATAAAAAAAAACATCTTAAATGCTAGTGAGTTTATATAATTTTAAAGTTACACAATATGTAGATATCTACATCTCTAAACAATAACGTTGCTGCCATATTTATGCCTTTATATGACAATATCTTGAGTGTGGTTGGAGCAATTATAATGTTTGCATAGCTGTGATCGTTCTGAACTAAAAAAAAACCAAAAAAAAACAAGCATTTTAAAAGCTGTTTGCTTGTCATCTTTTGGACAGACCTGACAAAGGATGAATTCAGGCTTTCTACAAATCAACATCATGACGTAGTTATTTTGGCACCCTTTTGATCCATTTATATTGCAATTAAATCAAAGCAAAATCTAAGTTTATTTACACTCAAACTGTCCGTTCTGAACAGGGCTGTTTAGACAGGATGAGGAGGCTGCTGTGGCCCTTGGACTTTGTGGTATTTTGACCAAAATATGTCAGATACATTTTATTAAAAGCCCAGGGAACTGTGTTTTTCCTTATCGCTGTCGCCAAGTGCTTGCTCATGGGGGGAACTGTTGGGTCTCTCTTTCTGTAAATTAAAGAGCAGGGTCTAGACCTGCTCCATGTAAAAGCGCCCTGAGATGACTTTGTGTTGTGATTTGGCGCTATGTAAATTTTTTTTTTATTGAATTGAACTGAAAAGGGGTAATAATATAGCCCTTTTAAAAGGTTAGCTGATCACATAGCCTGTACACAAAGAAAACAAGTCCATCAGAGCTCACAGCACAAATCAATTCATACTGTACTAAAGTTATTTTGAGGTGAGTCATTTATGCCTGCTGCACTGATACACCTGATCTGGGGGTTCCTCCACCTGACAAATCCTGCCTTAACCCCTGGGTATAATATTTACTATTCTAACCATCTTAGTAGAATGCTAACACTTACTTATCGGCACTAGCAGCACTCCGAGTCCAGGCTGGTTAAGAAATAGTGTCAGGTGCATGTGCATGTAGACAGAGTCAGTAGTTATATTTCATAGAAAAAGAGTCTGCACTCATTTTTTTTTGCATCTGAAGACCCTCTCCTAGTCCGCCCTCAAACCGTCCATTCTGAACAGTGTGCAATCAATTTTTCTATGAGATGGAAAATAGTTTTGGTCATAAACCAAAGTATTGGACAATATGAAATTTTGATCTATAGGGAAAGTTAAGTTCATCCTGAGGTGGGCATTCAATGTTTGTACTATTTCACAGGAATCCATCCAATAGTTGAAGAAATATTTCAGTCTGGGGCAAAGTGGTGGACCTATCATCAACTGACTCATCATCCATTAGGCCATGCCAGAGATAGCACCTGACTGAAGGCTAGTTTAGGGGGTAGGAACAGAGAAATGGAGCTGCTCACCAGCCTTTCAGCCTGGAGAAAAACTGTCTGTAAGCCTTCATCTTACTCTGTGGTGTTCCCTGCCAACAGCATGATCACACAGTGTCATCTTGGGGAGCGTTGGGTCTTTTATGATATTATGAGCCCTCCTGTTGGTTCTGTCATGGTAGATGTTCTGCAGAGATGGAAGGGCATCCTTGCAATGTCCATGGATGTCTTCACTATCATCTGCAGGCTTTTATATTTCAGGCTAGGGTGATCCTGTAACATACACTGATGGTACCACACCACTGAGCAGCTGATAATTTGTTGAAAGTGCACCTGTAGAAGTCACTGATTCTTGATAATGTTTTGAATTTCTTCCTCTTCACTGATGTGAACAGGAGCATGCAGCAACTGTAAAATTCTATTATTATTGAAAGTCTAGTGGGTCATCTAGCCCACACAAGCAAGTCCTTTATCAGCTTCCATCTAATCATTGGTGCCAGCTGGCAATAGTGGTCAGGCAGCAGTTTTACCACTGTCAGCTCCTGAGGTCTTTGAGGGAGCCCACCTGAGAATGGTTACTAATTAGCCAGCCAAATGGTGAGAGGCCCTTAAAAAGGCCAGTAGAGAACAGACAGGAAAGGAGAAGCCTGGGACAATGTAGTGGTCTGGTGTTCTGGTGGTCTGTGATGAGTGAGAGTGAGAGTGAGAATATTTGGGTGGATTTGTAGATGATCCTCTGTCCTTTGTAGATGATCCTTACTCCTCTCCACTCACTCCTCTCCTTTGTAGTTGTCTGCAGGGAAGCAACACTCTCATGAGCACCCCTAAGAGCATGTCACCTATGTTGTAACTGTACTTCTAATACTGATGTGAATTATGATGCAATGCATGTGAGCATCGCAGATACAGACATGAATGCCACAGGCTACCAAAGCACATACTATATATGCCATAAAGGCACACATAATTGGCAATCAAATGCATGCATAATCACAAAGACATAAAAACAATCACATGGAGTGTGATATTGAAAGTGACACATTGCATTTATATAGGTCCCTTCACTTTCTATTGTTGGCTGGACCGCAACAGCAGGACCAGGACTATAACCGTGGTTGTCCGTGACTGACTGAGTAGCTGATGAAGTTGCACCACTGGTCGGCTGGCCGAGTGTTGGAGTTTCCCCACTGGCCATTGCTCTTTCAAAATGAATTGGCGTGAACAATTTTCTATTACATCCTCAGGGGGGTGTTTACAGCAGTCCCACTCATTGACTGGAGCTTGTTCCAAATTTATCGCATGCTAAGATCACCCTGCAGCTGAGCCAGCAGATGCCCTACCTCAGTGCAAGCTTGCAGAGTAGGAGAGAAAACAGCTCTCCGATGAACTCAGATGTAGCTTAACCTTAGCATACCACCTAACCATGTGGTATGCTACTTCAGTACGCTCTACCAGCAAATACTACCTGGACCACTATTGAAAATTGCAGATGAACATTTAATATCCTGGAGTTCACATTACCTACCACTGACTATCCCTGTAACAAATTGGCCTCACTTTCACACATTGACTATACACGGTTCAGCCATATACTAGGTTTTGACCTAGTCCTGTTGCAGGACACACCACAGTTATTGTGAGATAAACCATGAACTAACATAACATGACATTAACACAGAAAGCAGTGAGCACCTCAGGCAGTACTGTCAACTAACACACTTTGTGTGTGTGTGCGTGTGTGTGCGTGTGTGTGCGTGTGTGCGTGTGCATGCATTACCCCTTTTAATATATAGGACATTTATCTTGCATGTGTGTCAAAAGCACAGGCTCTGTCTGAGCTCTAGCTTTTTGTTCTTAAAATGATTCCTTTTTTTCTATCTGTCTTTATATATTAAAATAGAGGTGAAGGGTCCTCATTATTTCAGGATGCAGTGTTGTTGTGGTGGTGTTGTAGTGGACTGTATCAATGAAGAGGTTTTTCTTACACAGTACTCTGTTCACCTCACAACTGTAAATGGTGGTGTGTCTACAGGTGGGTTTTGGAGTGCTGGTCAGAGTAAAAAGTCCACATCATGTTAACTTTTGTGCCCCTAGAGATCCAAGTAAATATAGGTATTTCTGTAAAACAGTAACTTCATGAATATCTCTCACAAGCATTATAGCCCCACTATAATTTAACATGAATAAATAAAAACAAGAATATATCCACCTGTTGTAACTAAGTGAAGCCTGGGCATTGGACCAGGGAAAATGCGTCATCAGCCATCACTTCTGCCAATGTACATTCATCATCACTTAGCAGGTGATAACCAGGTGAGTGTGTTCAAATAAAAGGTTTTTGTCTGCTCTCACTAACTACACTTGAGTCATGTGCATTATCTGAAGCACTGTAAGAGTAATCAATCAATCTTACTGCAGAAAGAGCTTGTTGTGACAGAATCATCAATTACATTTTCCCTGTTGCATAAATTTGCAAGGACCTCTGTTGCTGTGGAGACTTTTTTAATTTTTTTTTTTTTTAAAAACTGCACAGCACACAAGATCAGTGGATAGAGTGGCATCTTATCAATTTAATAAGCTTGTTATTCAGACTCCTGGAGCTCTACTAAACATCAGCACTGGAAAGTTTTTTTTTAAAAAGGTGTTTACTCCTTTTCCTAAAATTAGCAGCAAAAATGCATCACTGAGAATATAGCATTGCTTTCCTACTTTTGCACACTGTGTTTACAGTATAATCCACACCTGCCAGACAATCAGAATTTCCTATTTTCCCTGTCAACGGTATAAATGATACACCATGGCAAACCACTGCAATCCAAATCTACCTGCTTTGCATTGCATGGTTCTTTATCCCTGCATCATTTGTTACAGTCGTGGAATATAAAACTTGTTGGACGTTATCCCTAACCACCACCTTCTAGTCAGAAATATGTTTTCTGTGGCCTTGGTAACAGCAGTGAACAGAACTTTTGTCTCTCTTTTACTTAATTTTACTTAAAACAGAGACTCCTCTACCTGCTGTGGTGTGACTGAGAGTATGAGCACTTGGCAGTTGTGCAGATCTGAACTGCTCTGGCAGTCTTCATATGAATTAAGGGAACCATTATCTGCAGGATAACAAATCAGTTCTGTATTCTTAATTTCTGTCTAATCGAGATGAGGATGGCTGTTATAACACACTCTGCTAAATCACAGGGTGACATTTACTTAATGCCACACACAATTAGCAAACATGGCACCACTGTCTTGGTGCAGTGTCCTGTGAGCTACTAAATGAAAGACAAAAAAATAAGAATAAATTATAAGTTTAGGCGGCATTGACATTTCAGTTCGTTTGTGTGCTCACATCATCATTTAAACACTTACCAGTGTGACTCTGACATTTTCATGACTATTTAAACAGGAGTAATCATTTCTCCGTAAAGCAGGGATTCATATTGTATGGTAAATGGCTCAACTAGGCTCTAATTGGAGTATGTGAGATGAAACCAGACCTGCAGAGTCATTGGTTACACAGGTGGAGGGTAATGGTCTCCCAGAGGTCAGTTTCACTAAGATCTGTGATGAGCTCAGGAAGAGTAAGGCCTTTTCTTGAATGTTTCATATGTTCATGCATCACTTTATGGTATTTTCAGGATTAGACTCTGTAGCCTGCTGGTTTGCTCAGTGGTGGAAAGTAATTATGTATATGTATGTAAATACTGTACTTAATTGATTAATTAATTATCCTTACTTTGTTAAAAAATTAAACCAGTGGTTTCAAACTAGCTCCAATGAACAGTGATTTTTCTCCCGATGAACTTCTCACATGGTTTTACTTCAATAAATGTCCAATGATTTACCAATAATCAAAGATTAGAGAAAAAGTCCAAAAAGTGAAAACAGGTTTGTGTATCAGAACTTTGTTTTTTCTTCTTTCCTCTCCATTAATCAACTCACAACCCCTCAGATTTATCTAATGACCCTTTGGAGGGGTCTGATCCCTAGGTTGGAAACCACTGGAATAAACTAGCTAACTGTATATAAAGTAGTGGATACTAGCTCCACCTCCAGCAGGGTTAGGGTTAGGGTTCTATCTATCTATCCTGTCTTTCTTCAGTTTTTGCAATAATACCTGAATCTAAATCCAAATCTTTGTTTTTACATTCAAATTCAGTTCATTCAAGATGAAGGTTTCTATACATTTTTCACTCCGTTTAGGAATTGTGAAGCTAAGCTTGTTTTCTTCTTGTAGCCACAGTGGAAATAAAGACATTCACTCCTGCATTTCACAGCAGATATGAGCACCAACAGCCTATTTTCCTTTGAGCCAAAATCGACTGTTAGTTTGAATTCCACTGAGGGAGATATCCATCCTAGTTACACAGAGATAGGAGGTGCTATAGGAGGCTTTATGAGTTTCCTGTCTAAAGCAGGGTGCCATTACTCAAGCCATGTCAGTGCTGATCTAAGCCCCAACACTGCTGTCCCCACTGAATGAGGAGCCAAATAAAGGAAACACACACAGCTATTCCCCTGCTGACCAGGCTGCCGTGTGGCCATTGCTAAGTGAAAGTTATTTAGGGGGCCAATTCCCAGCTGGTGTACTGTTGGGAGGGTTTGCCCTTAAATTTCACTTTGAAAACTGGAAGAAAACTTGAAACGTTTATAGAACGATAAAAACCATTGTACAATCACCATGAACAGTTATTAACAAGGTTTTACTTGATTTCTTTATTTGAATTTATTTAGACTATAAAGCCCTGAGTGGAGAGGATAAAACAGTACAAAAGAAAAGTAAGCAAAGGCAAAAAAGGAGGAAGTCACACAAAATATAGCACATTAAAGGGGTAATAATGATAACAGAGTGAAAAAATATGTACAGTATATTTAACGTAATAATCATAACTCTGACCCCAGGCCATCAGTTTTAATGACTTCCAATTAAAAATGTAATCTTTAAGAACATCTGAAACTGACACTGAAATAAATTCAGCATGACATGTAGCAGTCTCATTGCATAGTGTTTTGGATTTCTTGATAACATTCCTATATAGTACATTTTTCTTTTGGTCTCCTGCCATATGAACAAGTGTTAAAGACTAGACTATCCTAGAAAAACAACAATAGTTTATACAAAATGACGAATACCGATCAATTGACAGGTGCTCTCTAGCTGCCATAGTAATTATGACCGTCTCAGACATAAAAGTACTCATATCTCAGAATATATTTAGGAAGGCTCAAGTAGTGTCTTAACCTGTTAGGAGTTACCAGAAGATGGCTGCATTGAGACAACATAAAGCATACACATTTAGGGAAAGGAGGGATGATTTGAAAACCCTTGATGATGTCAACTTACTAAAAAGAAAACAGATTAGAGAGGTATAACATATATTATGTGACAGACCTCATGGTTGATGATATTTCCCTATCTATGGTACAATACTATGCCCTCTCAGCAGAGATGAAGGTAATTGCCACTTTACACTTCTTGGCAACAGGGAAAATGCAACAGTGTAACAGCGATGATTTGGGTCCATCACAGCCTTCTATCAGCAGAGCGATCCATCAAACCCCGTGGGCATTTATGGCACCTCATATCATAAAAAGGTTTATTGATTTTTCCCAGAACTGCACGCCAGATTTTTCAAAAACAAGCTGCTTTTATGCAGCTTGCCATTTTTCTGGGAGTTGTTGGTTTCATTGACTGCACCTGCACATATCAAAATCACTGCCCCACACATGGATGAAGATGCATACATCAATCCTAAGTGTTACCATAACAACAACAACAAGTGGTTTTAGATGATTTGCATGATTCTCAATGTTGTTGCCAGTTGGCTTGTTCTCAGTGAGGGTGGGCTCAACATACTGTTTGAGAGCAATGTTGTTTCCCCTGGATGTCACCTGCTTGGTTATAATTGGTGCCCCCAGAGGAGGTGGCTGCTGACCCCTTTCCTTAGACCTCCTCCTGGCATTCAGCTGAACTATAACCATTATATAATAATAATAATAATAATAATAATAATAATAATAATAATAATAATAATAATAATAATAATAATAATAATAATAATATTTATTATTATTATTATTATTATTATTATTATTATTATTATTATTATTATTATTATTATTATTCAGAATATTTTCAAGAATTGACCCCACCAATTCTATTTGCACTAAAGTATTGCTCCTATAGATCGATTCAGATGCAACCATGATGATGAAGAACCTTGTGGTAAAATAATAAAAAATAAATACATTTTTGTTATATTGTGTACATACACTTCTGATTGATTTCAGATATCACTGTGCTTAAATCATATAGCCTACTGGGAACATCAATGATTGGTATATACAGTTATACAATACACAATGCATTATATTGAAAAGTGTTCCTAATACTATATTCACCCATTAACATAGATGAAGGGGGCAAAATATTAGGGACACCTTTCAATATTATGCACTCAGGTTCACCACCACCACCCACTGCAACCTCATTAATAAATGTAAAATAGAATTATCACAACATCAACAAAAACTGAAAATGTATACACTTCAAAAGTAGAATTTATGGCATAGCTGTTGTATTGGATTGCATTAGATTGAACAGGTATTCAGTATGGCGAACTGAGAAATGAGAAATGGCTATACACATGACAGTTTTATTCATTGCATTGGTTCTAGGTTGAGGAATTGTAACATGACCCCTCCTGTCTTGTTTCATGGTTGTGTTGCTTCTGAGAAAATGTTATATCTTAGTACAGGCAGTGGGGTTGGTATTATGGTTTTGTCATTTTCTATAATTTTTATATATAAAGAAAAGTCTTAAGGATTAGATATTTATTTGGACAAATGCATGCATGCATTTCACAACCATATATTCACAACCCATTTTACATCAGACATTACTGTTGTAGAATGAAACTGGCCACTTGCTCACATTTTATTTAAGGCTGACTTTCAAAGGACAATAAATCACGTTTAGAGGGCTTGGGCCAGTAAAACCTCACTGAGACCTTGTTGTATGTTCTAGTATCCCTGACACTGACACACATGGTATCCAATTTAAGGAGGTAATGGGTAAACCAATGTCATCATAAACTCTACTCTCTACTATAATGTTACTGCAAAGTGAGCAATCCATCATTCCAGTGTTTACCTACAACTGTACACCAAATTACATTATAAATCTTTACCACATAAGCTAAACAAACAGTACAGTCAACTTGTATGAGTATTGCAAAAACTTTTAGCCTGTTGGGAAACAATGTTGTTTTATTTGTGTGAGTGATTATAATTTTAAGTTTTGTTTTGAACCTAGACATATTCAGAATTTGATCACATTCAGTCTGCACCAGTTTTTAGCAAACATTAGCAAATGTTAACTAAAGCCAGCCATGTTGCTAAAACCCCAATAGTTCAAAAAATTACCTATTGGTCCAACAGCCTGTTGTTCCGAAAGTACACACACTGGAGTTCAGCGATTGCATTGCTCAATTTAACATGATAACATATGAATCAAAACTACAATCTATAATCTGAAAACATTTAATGAAAAGGTGAAACATTGGCTGAAACAAAACCAAACCTGTGATCATAGATCTATGATCTATGAAATAGACAAACAGGTACATACAGATATGCTTACATGCATTTATACAGATTATGCATGTATGTACACGGACACATACACTGATAAATATTACATTATTGCTATGAATTAAGGAACATATGTACATATGTGCACACATAGTCAACACATGTAAATTGATTGTTATGTGATAACAACAGTGTAAATACTGTTGTTATTGAGAATCACACTATTTATTTTGAGCTTTACTAAATTAGTGTATTTCTGGTATTGATATTTTATGCCTATTCTAAGTAGAGAATCCTAAGCAGGGACAGGGGTTGCAAATTAGCCTTGGCTAGAAATCCTTTATGCAATGCATCTGTGTCGTGTTTTAACTTGTTACAATGTTTTTTGCATCATCCCTGACAAATAAACTACTACTACTACTACTACTACTACTACTACTACTACTACTACTACTACTACTACTACTACTAATAATAATAATAATAATAATAATAATAATAATAATAATAATAAAAATAATAATAATAATAATGTATGACTTAAAATGACTGCTCAAGAAAGATTTGTTATTTCAGCTGATATTTAGTTTTAACAGCTCTTCTGTGAACTATAAGTTAAATACAGTCAAGTAGGATATGTAGCGTTACTGTCTGACACACCAAAACACCAACAGTGAACACGTCCACAAAATTTTTATAATGTGATTTCATTATAAATCATTTTTTTCTTTGTCTCTTAGGTGTTACCAACAGCAGCTCAATGAAAGAACATTGTTGCTTCCTGACTTTCCATGACTTATTGGGCCCGGCACAGAGCAGCGCTAAGTGCAGCGCAAGTGTAATTGCTATTTTAAGAACAACGCAGTTGTCATTTTCCCGTCCAGCAATCACGTTGTTAAAATAGCAAAGAAGGGCATTGCTATCTTGAGGTAGCAGAAAGCTATTGTGCTATTGACTAACAAAAACTTGGTCAGCCAAAGAAGTAGGAAGGTACATGAGAAGAACAACTCCTCCTCTCTCCTCAGGTTAATAGACTTTGAATGGGTGGCATTATTAATTTATTTATGGATGGGAGTTGTTCATCAGGGTATTAATGAGACTAACGAGAGGTTTTAGAGAAGTCATTTTGTTGTGGAAAACAATGATGGGGAAAGTATGGATTTTTTGTCACAAGGTTGTACGAGTTACCAACTAGTGGTGATGTAGATGCATGGACATAGCTGTGGGCATAGTATCATTCATTGGAGATCTCCCAACAAGCCCAACAACAGCAGCAGCAAACCGGGACAACTAACACAGAACATTTTAAACAACAGAATACATTTTAACTGAATATCTAGTGATTGTTTTTTTACCCACTTAATGGTACCCTCACACTACTACTTACACTGGAAAAATGTTGTTTGTTATAGAACAGCCATATTACTATGCACTGAAGTAAAAAGGCTTCATTGCAAGAAAAGGTCATGTTTTCTACAGTTATTGGAATCAGTGAAGGCTGATTTAGTTGACAATTTTTTTGGATTGAACCATCAAAAAATATGGAATGAAAATGTTTTAATGGTTGAATCTGTGGCTGGTGAAACTAAATGACACACACATCCAGCATTAAAATGATAGTCCAGATGCTTACCCCTACAGTGGTATTTGATGGTCCATGTGAGTGTAATATATCCACCAAGTCTGGTCCATTAACTGCTTCTCTGTCATGAGAACCGACCAACCACACACTCACACTCGCACAGAGCAGCAAATACCACCATATGCGTAAGAATCTGAAGTATCACTTTAAGCTGGTTAATGTTTTGTCTGATTTTAACTGTTGCTTTAAAAAGGGTAAGAAGTCATTGTTGTAGTGTTGTGAGGATATATATCAGGATAGTAGAAAAATGTCTATTGTTTTATATTATGCTGTGTCATTTACTTTGTTGTGTTGCAAATCACACTCTTTACGGTAATATTTTTCATAATTTTGAGTCTATCCATCTTTTGCATGGATTACATTTATAAATTAAAAGTAAACCTATTCACATCTGTGAACATCATATTAATTTACACATATGTAACAATGAATAATAACAGTTAACATATCTGAACTTGTGGATTTCAGGTTCATGGATGCAATTTTTCTGAAGTATAACATGTCCTCTCCTCTACACATTGTCAACAAAAGAAAGGGGGCAATAGCTGTTATTTAGGCTTATTTGTTGTGCCTATACTTGAAGCAGAGAGTGAGGCACAGAGGGACCTGGTACCCCATGCAGTACACAGATATCTTTACCCTTTTGACTCCAGCATTCTGGCAATCTCTTGCAGTACCTCCTGGATTGGTTACCATTGTCACCATAGTGTGGCGGCATGCAGGAGGTTGGTACTGGTGGTGCTGAGGCTTCGGCAACCTCCAGCATTTCTGCAGCTAGCTTCTCCCTGAAGCACTTCTGGGCAAATAGCCTTTTCATCATTCCATCATTCTTCTTATTGTATATTTCTTTGTGGAGTAGGAAGCTGTTGACCACAGAGAGAGAGAGTAAAAGTAGGCCTTATACCATTTCATAGTTTCGTGGTGCACACTGTAATAGCCAATCAAAGCATCAGAAAGATCCATGCTAATCATGCTGCAAATTATTATGTTGCAAAACAGGATTTGGAATGATCACATTCTTGGTTTGACACACACTAGCACACTAGCCTCTTTCACTTTCTTTTTCACAGTCTGTACACTAAATACTCAGGCATAGTAGAGCAAATGGTCACTTCATATGTGTCCAAACTTCAATCCAGCCTGCAGTCTCTTGGCAGCATTTGCATTGCTGTTTGTGATGATGGTGCAGACAACAGAGGTGCTAAAAAAAACAGCTGGAAAAGTGAAAGGGGAGACCATGAGGTGATGCTGTCAAGGGTGGGGTCAGGCTTTCTGGTGGGCATGAACCTGAGTGGGTCTGGTCTTTTATCTTTCTCCTCTCTGTTATGCTACCTATCTTCATTCCCCTCTTCCTCGTCTCTCAGTCTCAAAGTGGCAGACCCACCTCGACAGTGCTCCATTAGCTGTGCTGACTTTGTTGATGATCCTGGCATGTAATGTCCATCGCCATCTTCATCCTCATCCTCATCGTCACTTTAGAAAGAAGACAGAGGAGAATTCATTTGCTGGCCTATAGTTTTGACATTGTGACTCAAAACATAAAAAGAACAATATATAGTGATTTATAGTGAGAGGTAATAGTTACCAGAAATTGTAAAATATTATAGCATGTTATTGTCAGTGGCTTGCCTTGTGACTGGCCTAAATTTAGACAATATCCTGAATGCATCCTGAATGGAAATTCTAGTAAAAGCCTACAGTTACACATAATTACACAGCATTAAGCAGTGATGGCCATTGTTCTCTGTAGGCACCATCTTGACATTGCCAATAGCCTAGTTAACAAGCAGATCGTTCAGGAGCATTACACATGCACGGTATACAAGCTGGTAAATTTCCGCTGCACTAAATATTTGACACCAAATAAATAAGTACTCGATAACAATATTAAGAGTAGATACTCTTCAATTTGGGCATCTTAGATGAGGTGATCTGTGCCATCCTTGTCCAGGTCAGACTCAGGTTGAATCAGGCCCTCATCCTCTGAATCTGACTGGGAATTTTGGCAGTCACAGTTTTTGACATTAGTATTTCTGGCACAGTGAATGGCATGGCATGGTTTTGTCAAAAAACAATGTTTTCAAAATAGAAAGTTGCAAAGTTGCTATCATCCACTCTATGCTCTACTTTGCACCCGCTGCATAATGATCTCAGCTAACCTGAGTAATACTGTCTCGACACGCATCAATATCTCAGGAATCCAGTGATCAATATGGACAATTCACCCCTCCATTGAAAGGTCACAGCCTTTAGAAAGTAGTGCGTTTAGGTAAATCTGTGTCAATACTATGATTCAAGATGTAGACCATGTGTTCACATTGAACACTAGGAGGTTATAGCAATACCTTCCCCATGCCGTGCAAATGAATTCATAATGGCTGGAATCGACTCAAAATCGCCCAGAGACACTTGATTAGCCATTACTAGTGATTTTATGTGACCAGACACAACTTTTGTTCACAAAACCAGCAAAGGTAAGACACTGACATTTGTAATTGTAAATGTGCAAGGGGATGTTTGTTTGTATTGCTCTTTGATGGTTTATTCAGTGAGTCTTTGTTACACTGCTGGAATCTGTGGAATCTCAGTATTCATTTGTGTCGTTTGTGTGGATAGCATGAAATGAAAAAGATCAGGAGCGCTGTGGTTGCAGGCATGCACCGTGCTCAGACAGAGCTTTTTGTTTCATGTTCGGTGTTTGGTGTTTGACTTGTGTTTCATTTAGGGAGAAATGGTTATGCTAGACTACTAGCCATGCTTCTTCTGGTCAAAATGGGATGTCATGTGACTATGTTGTCGCATGTTTAAATCTCCTGTGATGTGTTTGCTTACGCGGCAGGGGCTCTTGTATCTGAAAGGGTAACGGACTTCGTGCTCATACTTCATTTTCATTGCCAGTGACACAGATGGAGAAGAATTTGTGAAAAGGGCTTATGACTAAGTAAAATCAGTGAGTTTTACTGTGAGTTGTCTCTAAGTATTTTCCTCATGTGCATGACATGAGTCTGCAGACACTGCATTCTATTCAGTGGTGGTAAAAAAATATATATATTTATTTTTTTAAATAAATATATATTTATTGCAAACCTATTTGCACATACTTACAAAAATGCCATGCCCTTTTTGTACTAGTAATTATTAGTTGTATATTTTAGAATGTCCATTAATATAGTAATTAAGCAGATGCAGTTGTAAGTTAAGACTATGGGGCTCTGGTATATGCATGTTCTGCTCTTTACATAGCATCTATTTTCATATCTTTGCTGTTTTCTATATATATACACAGTGTACAGTTATACAGTGTAAATCATTATACAGTGTATTTAAATCTTCCACAGAATGTCACCTATGCTATCTTGTCTTGTGCTCTTGAGGAGTAACAGAAGTGTTCATTTATTAATATTTATGGAAGTTTGTTTTCATTACTGTTAAAAATGTTTGAATATTCAGTGGTCACAAATTTATACAACCTTGTGAACTCACATACACTCTCTACAGACTTTCTCATCAAACGTATACCCTCCCTTTCCCTCCTTTGAGCATGTCATTTTAACATGTCCCTGGACGCATATGAGGGGCTGAAGGTTATATTGAAAAAAAAAACTCAAGGACATGGAGAAACAAATGGAGCCTTCAGGCCTTCAGCATATACTGGTTAGTACACTACATACAAAAAAATCTTTGCAATCTTTCTACACATGACACGATAAAATCTCACATATAATAAATGACAGTTAGCTGCCATCTAACACAATACAAAAATTATAACATTCATGGTTAATATTGTACATGGTTACATGGTATTTATATGTATTTTTAGGTTTGAATGAATGAATTGATTAACATCCCTCACCATTGTTCTTATATGAAGGCTTATTGATAATCCATCAGATGTCTGTAGAGGAACTGCAAACTATTAAATTTAGTCAATTGGACACACTTACAAAGACATACATACTGTATATATATCAGGTCCAACCTTAAATGTTTATTGTCTGATTAGGTTTTGAAGCTAATGTAGCTCTAGTACTGTTTCTCTTCATTGATCTGTCTGTTGTCTGCTGGTGAAGTGGTGAATCACTCCTGAAACTCAAATAGCCCACCAGTAACAGTAACTCCTTTATCATTGCCTTCACTGTAGATTCTGTGGTTGGCATGGTCACACGTCAGGTCGCAAATTGGCAAATTGAAAAAGTTGAACCGTCATAATCTCTGATGGTACTGATGGTCTTCCCCTCAGCATGCTACTGCTGCCAACCTCAACGGCATGACTCATGTTTACATTTAAAACAACGGAGGCGGCAACTGAAACAGACTTGCTGTCTGAAAGTATCTTCATGCAAATATAGTGAGTGTATAGTCTTCTGCTGGCACAGTGCTGCAGTTTTGTCCATCTTCATAATATTTTAAAGTCCAGAGTGTGATGAGTTTCTACAAGCAGGTGGTGACTGTTTATTGATCTCTGGTGAACAAGTTTATGTGCCCACAAGCTCAAACACATCCACATCATCATGCACACACTTACCTGCCTAATCACACTGCTAGTAAAAGCTTCACTAATGACGGCCTCTCAGGCACAGATGGTTTCTTATTGATTTAAATGATAGAAGAGTAGTGCTTGTGTAGTAGTGCTCAAATCTATCAACTCGTTTTATTCTCAACTCTGTGCAGGCCTGCAGACCTTCTATCATTACACATGAGATGTAAACATAATTGGGTTCGGTGAGATTTGTTAGTGGCCGGTGACAGTGTAAGAAGGTAGGGCACAGGTCACTCACCTCCATTACTGGTCACAGTGCAGTGCAAATGTTACTTCCTGCTCAGCTGACGAAAACTTGCATTGTGAGAGGAGAGGAGAGGAGAGGAGAGATAGGAGTGAGAGTTTCTCCTGTTATCTTTAGCTCATATTATGTGGACAACATGGCTTCTTGGAACTAATGCACAAAGTCTGTAAAATATGCAACATTTTTTCTATCTACACTGTATCATTTATTTACATGGAATGTTAAAAGCTGTGTAGCAGCATGGAAAAATGGAACTTTAGAGTGATTAGGCAGCTGATGCAGCTGCAGCTAATGATATGGAGATAATACCGGAGCCTCCCCACAAATTCTGTATACGCTAATTAGAACATTTAACCTCTGCGGACCTAGACCTCCTCTACATGTTTGAAAAGCCTCATTTAAGGCTTCAAAGTCCAATAAACATGAAGTGAATATGAAAAATAAAAGCTGTTATATATCCATCCATTATCTATATCCTGTACAGAGTTTGGGATTTTTTTTTTGCCTTATTAAAAGGTTAACAGCAGAGAGGTCACAAGAAATGAGAAGGGAAGGGGAGGAGTAATCCTTTGGAATCAAACCAGGGATGTTGCAATAATGGTGATGGGGATGGTGATCTGGCTTGATGGTTTCTTCTGGTGGTGCCTGCTAAGGAAACACTGACTTGTCTTTTTAAGTCAGGTCAGGATTCTCATCATCCAGTCTTTGTATCTGTTGGCCACGCGTGCCCCTTAGAGTAATTATCAGTTTAAGATATTGGTGTGTTTTTCTCATTCATTCATGCATGCCTGACTGCTCACTAACTCTCCTTTCATTTCAGAGCCAGCCACTCTCACCTACCCTGCAGTACTCCAGTGTTCCCACCATGCTTCATCATCTGATGGTCCCCGCCCACTCATCTACCTGTTCTCACTTCTCTCATAAGCACCCTAGTGTATATATACCAGCCCCCTTCAGTCATTAGTTGCCAGATTGTCTTATGTGCATATGCTATAGCTTTCTAACCTCCTGTTTTACCCACCTGATCTCTGCCTGCCTTTGGATTTGTTTGCCTTCTTCTGCTTGGACTAACTCTGAGTAAACTTCTACTGCCTATCCACCTGCCTGTCTCTGAGTCATGGTTTTGGGGTCCACTAGTCTCATTGAGCCATTACAGTTTTCTGTACAATGTGGTCTTCATGCTCCCATCAGCCTTCACATGAACACAGGTGTCTGTGAGTGGCACCATTTTATTTCTGTTCAGGAGCAATATGGGGGTTCAGTGCACAGAGAAGTTCAAACATCCAAGGGAGGGATTAGTAAGTAAAACACATTTTTGTCTGGAAAGTGACATTAAAGTTTTTGACAACTAAAACTCTGTAGTTAAGGTAAGGGAAAGAGCTGAGTTTGTAGTTAGTAAAGTAAAGGTCACCTTAGATTGTGGTTATTCAACAGAAGAGTGGGAATTGAAAATAATAATAAAGAACCATAGTGACCCACAGCATGGCTGCTCTGCAACAATGGCAGTCTCCAGAGAGCTTGACTGCTGCTGAGGATGTCGTGGCTTGCCTGCCTTCTGTTAGCAGGTCAATATCTTCCCTCTGGAGACGTTGACAGGAAAGACTAAAGGAAGGAAATCTGTTCACACATCTTTACTAAGGACAAGAGGGCAGAGAGTATCGTGAGCTCCAGCACAAGCAGCAGTTCCTCACCATCACACCAACAGATGACCTCTGTGTTAGCAGAAGAAAAGTACAATAGGCATGGGGATATAACAGGGGGAGAGATTAGAGTGCATTTTACTGAGAACAAGGTTAAAGTTGCTGTTCAGATCAAACAAAGAGCAAAAATTACATGAGGACGGAAATACTTATTTGACATTATGAAAGAATGTGAAAGAAATGTTTCTGTCCACTCTGAAAAGGTAAACTCACAGTAGGAAAAAAGTATTGTGCTGCCTATTAATGAGAGTCTTTCTTGCCGCAGTTTTTTGTGTGGCCTCTTTTCAGGAGTGGATGAGCCTCACAGGAAATTCACTGTTACTAGGTTAAATAAATAATTCATTCTCTCTTTATCGGTCGTTGTCCTTTATCCGTCTGCTATTCTGTCAGTAAGTAAACTTACACAGATCTCTGCTTTGCCAAATTGAAGAAAATCAATGTTCGAAGAGCGTAGAGGGAGAGGTTCAGCCTGAACGACCTTAAGCAAAGACAGCGAGGAGGTGGTGACAGTGAACAGAGAGTGCTTCAGCCTCAGGCTGAACAACACTCAGAGCATCACTCATCAGAGCCACAGTCAGCTCTCTGCCTCTGCTCCTGGACTGATAGCTGTAATGTAATGTAAGTCAGTCCAGGAAATTACAACCAGCAGTGCAGCCCTGCTTTACAAAATTCCTGTAAACTAGAGTGCACCATCATTATCTTTGTTTCAGACCTCTACCAGTGATAGAGAATTGTTTTTTTTATTAGTGCTTGCCCTATTTTCTTTGTCTTTTTTTTTGTGTTTGTTTGTTGTTTGAGGACACACATGCATACAGCCGCAGGTGATGCGATACACAGTCCTGCCAATACTTTCACATTATTCAAACGATCTACAGGAGGTGAAAACACATCGAGAAATGCACTTTAAAAAGAGTGCATGTATGTAAACAATCAGGGACAGAGCTAGACTCTCAACACGGGGGGGTGGAACATTCTTGAGGTGCCCTCCTGATAAAGTAGTTTTAAAATTCACACCTGTAAAACAGCTGCTATATCCTTCCTTATCCATCAATACAAATCACACAACTCGGTGAATCACTTATTGAGCCAAACAAGCCCGTGTCTAAGAAAACATAAAGTTAATCCACTTTGTCGTATAAGCTTGTTCTGAAGAACAAAAACAGAAAGAGTACCTGCCAAATTCACGTGTTTCAGCACCAAGGACAGCACACAGCACTCTACTCTACATTGATTGTACCACGTCTTTCTTACACGGGCATAACATAAACCTAAAATAGATACAGCAGTCTACAACACTACAAGGTCTATTAATCTAGCATTATGACTGATTTCTTCATAACCAAAATTTAAGTTAATAAAGACTAATTATGGATGTTTGTAACTTTGAAAAAAGGTCTGAAAAGGTGAAATAGCCCATAATCTCCCAAGAGAAGAGCAGTGCAATTAGAGTCTGAAAATATTAATAGAAATTGCTGTTTTTTTCTCTTGTATACTTTTTGTCATCTTGTGACCCACACATTGTTCAAGTTTAGCTAAATTGAGTCTGAAACTAAGTACTTATTTAGTGGTGTAAATACATGACTTACTACGGAGCCCCTAAAGTCCCAAAAGGTGGTACATACTTGAGAAACAAACTATTAAAAGCTATAAATGTAACTTACTCCCATGGTCTTCAAAGCATAGGCCTATCATACCTTTACTGTACAGATATTAACCTGCTCCCACAAGATAATCATCTTGTACACACAAGATAATATATTGTGCATACAAGATAAAAAAAAACAAAAAACAAAAAAAAAGCTCTGTAACTTACACATATTGCTTTATGTATTTTTTCATGTTTTTGTTTATGTCAAAAATGTATCCCAGAGTTTTTCGGGTCAAATGCTTTTCATGTCATTTCACCATTTACACCATTATCATACCATGTATTTGATCCTCTCAGAGTTTGTGCCTCTGCACTCCTCCTCACACTGCGACTCAGCCCAGTTAAACCATGCTAGACTGTTTTCTGACTTCAGGGCAGATATTTTGCCTTCCAGGCATTTCATTTTGACAGCAGAACCCATTTTATGAGGCATTCATTGTGTGTAATTGCTCTCATAATAGTCCAGACCCTCCGTAGTGAAAATAAAACCAGTCAGAGCTGAAAGGGCATCTGCTTACTGCTCCGTGTTTGAAGGAAAACATCCTACAGAACTGAGCCCGCCCGTGTGCACAAACCCAATGAAGGCATCCTAATCAAATGTGACCTTCCCCTTCTCCGCTCACCCATGCTAATAGCCTAATGTCTTTCACTTCTCTGCCCAAGGTGCTCTCTCACTCTCATTTGCTCTTCCCTGAGCCTTCACACTCATAATAACAGTGTAAATGATAATAAAAAAAATCACATTAATGCAACAAAGTAAATTAAACAACATCAGGTTATCAGTCCTTTCACTTTAATTCCATTAATATCGTTTCACCCTCCCCCTAAGTGAATCTCCAGGGACTGCTGTGATGTGCAATATTGGGGTCACACACCGAGAGAGGTCGTGCTAATGAGTGACTTACACTACAATTACACAATCGCAAGTGTGCCCTATTATAACATACAGGCTCTATTTCATCCTCCCTATGTCTGAGACCACCACATACCTAGCCATAACACTTACCCTAACCTAAACACAACCCTAAACTAACCTTAACATAACCCTTAACTAACCTTAACATAATCCTAAACTTACTTTAACCTTAAACCAAGTCTCCACCCTAAAATGAATGATTATCTTATGGAGACTTGATTTGTGTGCCCAAAAGGGAGACAAGCCCCCATAGTGTGACTGTGTAAAAAGATTTATGTCCCAACACCATGAGGAATACAACTACACACACACACACAAACACACACACACACACACACACACACACACACACACACCAGCCTTTGGAGGCAATAAGTGGAGTTTTTGTATCTCTGAATAAGGTTTCTACACTGCTCCACTGGTAGTTCAGCCCACTCCTCTTGAGCAAATTGCTCCAGTTCTCTCAGGTTTGATGGATGCTGTCTCCCACCTGTAAATTTCAGCTCTTTCCATAGATATTCACTGGGATTCAGATCAGGACTCATAGCCGGCCACTTCAGAACGGTCTAACATTTTCTTATTATCCACTCTTGGGTGCTTTTTGATGCATGTTAGGGGTCATTACCCTGCTGGAACACCCATGACCTGTGACTGAGACACAGCTTTCTGACACTGGGTTATATGTTTTACTTCAAAATGCTTAGATAGTCTTTCTGATTTCATTGGGCCCTGCACAGATTCAAGGCACCCAGTGCCTGAGAGAGCAAAGCAACCCTAAAACATCACTGAGCCTCATCCATGTTTCATGATAGACATGGCGTTCTTTTCTTTGGAGGCTGTCCAAAGCACATTCTCACAGCAGGACTGTGGCTTGTCAACATGCATTTTGGCAAAGTCCAGTCTGGCTTTTTTGTGTCTCCCTCTTAGAAGTGGGGTCTCTCTGGGTCTTCTACCATGGAGCCCATTTTCATTCAGACAGTGACAGTTGGTGCAACTTGAACCTATTATACCTTGAACTTGATGATCAGCTTGGAACTGTATTGAAGTTTTCCTTGGTTCTTTCTTGATCTGTGGGGCCAATTTTCCTCTTGCGACCACATCCAGAGATGTTGGCTATAGTTGCGTGGGCCTTAAACTTCTTCATAATATTGGCAACAGCGGTCACAGGAACATAAATCCCTTTAGAGATGGTCTTGTAACCTTTATGTTGACTGTGCTTGGCTATTGCCTTTTTTTTCTAATGTCTTCAGACCATTCACTTGTTTTCCTTCTGTTCAATGTGATGCACACAGTGGCACAAAAAAACAAACTGAGTAATTTTCTCCTTGAGAGTGGTTATAAGATTGAAAACACCAGTGCAGCTAATTAAGACACAATGATCTGATTAAAGTATCACCAAGAATCAATCATTTCTTACTAACTTAACAACTACTACTTAACTTCTAAAGGGTACCAATAATTTCGTCCAGGTCTTTGTAGAATAAGCAAGAGTTCAATTATTTTCACAATTTTTTTGTTGTTTTCCACTGCAAGCCAACAATATCCATATTCACATTCACATTCACATTCACATTCACATTCACATTCATAATATCTACTCATATACCAGTATACACAACTGTACCAGTCCTACTAGGCCACGAGGATTATAGGCAATGAATCTGCAAAAACATCAGATTAATAATTCTATTACTTAATATGCTACTACAGGCTATTTTAGTGGTTATCTCCTTGAACTAGGTGCAGTCTGTGCAGCATTTTGTCTCATCTCACCCTCTCACACCCCAAACACTGATTTTTAATAAATGCAGTTCTATGGTGCATAGTGGTAGTCTGACATCACCAGCTTCTAGCATTCAACAGTACATAAAATCCGTGTGAGGTGGGGCTGTAGCCAGGATTTTAGAACTAACCACCCCTGACAAATATTTTTTTTTATTATTATTTGTGTTAGCTGTTTGTTTAAATGGAGCTCTAACTAAAATAACTGTCTCAGGACTTTGTCTCTATTTGTGCCATAGTACCATACACAGTTCTTTCCATAAAACGAAGGAAATGATTTACCATTATTCTCAGAGGAAATACAGAGGATTTTGTAGTTTGTGTTGAATTCAGTTTCAAGGACAGATGTTTGCTTCTTCAGTGATTACCTGTTCACAGCACAATAAGCCAGGTTAGCAAGGCTATCACAAAGTAACCTGCCGATGATGTGTCAGCTGCCTCCTTCAGACATGTGACCTTGCTTGTGGTAGCAGTCCCTGTGAGTCTCCCCAGTGAATCTTGGTGTTCTCTGCATGCAGATGTGCCGGGACAGACCTATTAGCTGAGCTTGTTATAACAACGTCTGAAGCCATCCCTGAAGACACAAAGGAGCAGAAATATTAAACCTCCCTCTGTGATAGACGGTTATAAAACACGGAACGTAATAGAGCTTCAAAGGCATCTCAAGTTTGCAGTGATTGGAAATCTAATACTCCTTTCAGCAAAACACAAGAACAGTCACCAATAAATGAGGATGCTTTGCTATATCGATTGACCCGCTGTAATAAGACAACAAGGATAAACCTGTGCAGCCTGTGCACCATCATGAATTTATTCTTTACAACACTTCAAGCTGCACAGACTCGTCTGTAGTGCCTCAGTTTTGAGGAGTCGAGCCCTGCACTTGTACACCAATCCCTCACAGTTGGAACCCACCATAAAGCAGGGACCACAGCTGTCCACGCACATGTCCGGCGTAATGCTGCCACTTGATTACTTTGATGGTAAAAACCTCCTGTCTAAATGAATAATAATTTCTTCACTCAGTAAAACATCTAATGTTGCGCCAATTGTCCAAGATGTTGCTGGAATATTTTTCCCCCTTCATGTACGTTTGGACAAACAACATTTTTCCCTGTTGTTTGGAGGTGAATTATTGCTGCTTCCTGCCTCAGCGTCTGTACTAGAAGAAAGACCCCGCTCTTTTACCTGATGTGAGCATGATGCTCGGTAATAGTCTCATCATTATGAATAACATCACATGGGAAACCAGCTATTAGATTTGGAGTGATTTTGACAAAATGTTCTTCAAGTGGAAATGGAGAACTTTGTGTGTCAGTGGTGTAAGAGGAGAGCTCAGGGGGTCATTAGGATGGATACACTCAGTAAATTCAATGGCAATGTGCCTGTTTTTATATTTATTGTGTCAAGAGGAATATTTGACCTGGGTTAGGGAAGAAAATATCAGTAGTTTTCAGGATGTCTTGCTTTGGAAGTGTTGGAACAGACAGACTGATTGACCCACTGACATCATCTTTCAGCCTCAGTGCAATGAGGAGATACTTGATGATGTTCCTTGCTGTGACAGGTCTCTCCACCTCAGTGAAAGAGGCTCTCACCTGCAGTAAAACAGAGAGTTCTGAACTCATAGACTACGCTTTGCATTATCAGAAGCTGCCTCTGAGGTCAAACTAATTTCTTTGCCTGAACAGCACACACCACCATTAAAGAGCAATTCCACCCTCACTGTGGATATGATAACAATCTTTAATGATCCTGTAGCAAATATATTGTTTCAAATAAACCAAATATTCTCCAAAAGAAATACAAATTTTCTGCTATTTAAACATTCTTACTATACACTCGTAGCCTGGTATAAAAAGCTACCATAAATACATAAAATATTTGGAGCTGGAGTATTGCTCTGTGCTATTTTCCTGACCTTGAAATTTGCTTTGTCTGACTGTATGGTGTTTTGATGCCCAGGGCAGAGAGGACGGTGTAGAGATGACATTGTGTTTGCATCTGGAGCCATGTCACTCAACTGCTGATAATGGAAAAATGGAAATATAAAATCATTAAAAGGAAGAAAAATAATCTTTGAGGAAATATAAGATTTTTTTTTTCTTTTGTGCTGGTATCACACTGTACAGAGCAGAGACAAAGTAAACACACTGCTATTGTGTCATGTCAAGGACAGACAATGTGTTGTTAGCAGTGGAGTTGAAGAGTAAGAACCACAACAGCATCTAACAGTGGTGGAAAGTACCCAAGCACATTTACTCAACTACTGTACTTAAGTACAATTTTGAGGTGCTTATACTTTGAGTATTTCCATGTGATGCTACTTTCTACATTTCAGAGGGAAATATTGTACTTTCTACTCCACTACATTTATTTAACAGCTTTAGTTACTTTTCAGATGCAGATTTGACACAATGGATAATATAACAAGCTTTTAAAATACAACACATTGTTAAAGATGAAACCAGTGGTTTCCAACCTTTTTGTCTTTTGACGTCTTACAAAAAGCAGTGTGTAGTCGGGGTCACATTTCACGTGTCTATGAGTTGTTAACAGCTCCACCAAATAGTGATTTTTCCCTCTAAACTTCTCACATGCTTTCATTTCAATAAATGTTCAAATCATCCAATATTTAAAAAAAAAATCAAATATTAGAGAAAAAGTCCAGAAACTGAAAACAGATTTGTGTATCAGAACTTTTGTTTTTTCTTCTTTCCTCTCCCATTAATCATCTCACGACCCCTCAGATTTACCTGCTGACCCTTTGGAGGGGCCCCAACCCCTAGGTTGGAACCAGTGGACTAAACTATCTAACTATATATAAAGTAGTGTAAACTAGCTCCACCTCCAGCAGCTACAACAGTAACATGCTGCTCTAACACTGATGCTTCAGTATTAAAAATCTAATGATGCCATATATAATATCAGTTAGAGGGACCAAACCACTACTTTTATTTTAACTAGTGCAGTGCCCACTCAAAACGTGCCTGTTCAGAATGTGCCGATATTTTTATATATTTCTGAATGTGTCTGAGACATCCTGCACTAAGTCTTGAACGTACATGTCAAGTTTTGTCCAAAGCACACAGTTCAATGGCAGACCTTAAGTCTCTTAAACATTTTCAAATCATTAATTCTAGAAATGTAATCCCACCTCTGAAAACAATGTAGATTGCAACGGCAGAGTGGCGCTGTCTGTATTTCCACTCATTGACTCCATGGGCAGAAGAAGAAGCAAATCTATCTGTTATTTATGAGGTATTTCACAACTTCACACATTGACATTGCACTTCCTTGTTTCCCCAGCAATCCACCGACCAAGTATGAAGTAGACTGGATGAACAGTTCTTCAGATACGTGAAGGACAAACCCACATACATACATACATACATACATACATACATACATATAGACAGACTGACAGACAGAGATTCCTGGCTTTATATAGAGAGAAGAGATATACTTCAAGTACATTTTGCTGCTAATACGTATTTTAATATCACTGTATTGGTGCTTTTACTTAGGATATTATAATAATAATTATAAAGGATCTGAGTACTTCTTCCACCATTGCCATCTGACAGGACCAAAGTGAATTTGCAGGTATGTTTATATGCTGTTTTTGTGCTGTCGCTGAGAAGCTGACTAGCCCTCAAATTGACATTAGTAGTACACCTCCCCCCTGTGAATGTTTGTTTGCTAACTCATATAATGATATGATGTAATAATATGATGTAAATAAATGTATCTACTGGTTGTAGAATGAACAAGTAGGATAAATTAGCATAAAAATAAACATTAAAAGTTATTCAAGCACAAACATCAGTTAATCATTGATCTATCAATGAATGTGAGTGATTTTTACATTATCTGCTGTCCACAGCTGTTTATTCTTAGGAAACGCCTCTCCCTCAGTTAATTAAATCCATGCTGTATCTGATGGCAGCAGGTCTGATGTGTTGATAAATGTCTGATTGTTGCACCAGAGTGCAATGCCATTATTACACAAGGCTGTTTATTGTGTTTAACTTACATGCAAATGACACTTGGCTGCATCAGACCGGTCAGTTATAACGCAACATTCTGACGATTCATGCAGAGAACATTGGGACTCATCATGTGCCATGACCTCCTTTTCAACGTTTCTATAGATTTGATGATCTGGGGTATCAGCCATTTAGCACTTTGTGCTGTTGTACATTAAAACGGGGCACTTTAAGTCGTCAAGTACAGTAGGAAGAAGAGTGAAGTGGTGGCAAGTTGGAAAGAGGCTGCCTGTATAGGATGTGAGCTGTCATGTCATTGGTTACAGTGTGCTTTCAAGGTTTTTTAATATGGTGATTTTTTTATTCTTTTGTTTAATTCTTTCATTTGCAAACATTAACATAAACCTTAGTTAAAGATTATCAAAAATGTACAATCAAAAACTGAAATGAACAAATCTCCCCTGGACACCCCTGCCCCATCGTTTATGCACCCCAGGATGCATAAGGCCACTGCTTTGGAAACCAGAGTGAATCTAAACTTCTGCCAGATGTTCTCCCAGGCTTTTACGACCGTTCGCTTTCAGCAGGCTACAGTGGATGGTCTGAATAAGGGGGTCATGGCTGTTTATATACGCTTCACAGGCATTGTGGGCCAGCAGAGTGACCTGAGAGAGCCACTGAAGTGAAGCCAATGTGTGACAGCTGCTCCCAGTGATCCACTGAGACCTGATCTAAAAGTCTGATAAACAGTGGCACTGCAGCCCTTAGACGCCTGCCATTACAAATTTATGCCTTCACAACATCCCACTCGCTGCATGCTGTGAAAAGTCATAAATAAACACCCAGATGTTCTATCAAAGTGTCTATGGAAGTATGAAAGTTAAATTAACTATGGTAATTGCTGCAGTGAGGAGACGGGGCACAGAATCCAGGACTTCTCCCTCCTTGGCATTGAAAGTAGGATGGATGGGATGTTGTTTATTCCAGCAAACACACCACCAGCTATGGTGACATTGTTGTGTACATCTACATAAAGTGTGTCATGCTTCAGTGGAACCGAGTCTGCACATCTGACTTATTCCGTCTCCTCTGCTCCTCTGTGTATTTGTGAGTGGGTGGAGTGAATATGAACTAATAAGAGTTAAGGCATGGAACGGAGCATGAATAGAGCCTGGAGTCTTTCAGATAGCTGTTGCAGACACAGAATGTCCTGAATGAACTGATGAACCACAGCATGAGGTGAGGAGAGCTGAGATGTATCACCATGGACACCAGTCACTTTCATGTAATGATTCACTTAAAGCAAATTGAATAATTGCCACTGGATCTGTCCTTGGATTTATCCGTGAATGCATGATGCAACAGTACTTGCAACAGGCAACAAGAATAAAACAAAACTGCAAGTGATTGCTCAGTAGACATTAAAATTGAACTCAAAAGTTTCTATTGGAGGCTGACAAATTCAACTTAGAACGTTCTCTATCAGTGCCCAATGGGGAAAAAAGCACAGTGCATACATGAATATAATAAACAAACTCCTTAGAAAATGTGGAAGATAAGAGCAAAAAGTGCACACAAAAGAAAAAAATAAGATTATGAAAACTCAAGTCAAATCAACATCATTGACATAAAGGAGGAGGCGTGCGCTACAATTTATGTCAAAACTCATACTCAAATCTGAACACACAGAAGCCTTATGCTTCCTGAAGATAAACATCCATAAATCTGGTTGGAAATGATAAAAAAGATGCTCCCTATTATTCCAAAACTTGTATGATAATCATCATGTTCTTTGGTGATAGTACATCCATGGGTAAACTACAAACAGGAACTGATAATAGCTAATTTGGCATACATACTTGGCTCAAGCTCAGCCTTCCTTTAATTTACCCCAAGTGTAATTTGAACCTGCTTTTTTAAAAGAGGAGAATTTCCCACACAAAATACAGAGATGAGCTAAACAGAGGCTTGTTGTTATTTATGTGAGATTCTTGCTGGTAGCCAACAAAAAACAAACATATCAGACTTCAGTTGCCAAAACTCATGAAGTAATGATAACAGAGTCTGACAAATTGTTTCTTATCACTGAAACAAACCACAGACATTGATACTGAATGTGATAACAGACTAAGCTGTCTAACCACATCTTGTCCCGATGCGGAAAGCAAGTGATCTACTCACAAACCTGTCAGTGAAGTAAAGAAATATTAAGGCGCTCTAACACTAACTAGCTGCACAGGCAGTAAACCTGAGTTGGTATTAGGAACACTGCTAATTCTGGACCTGTCTGCACTGAAGGAGCTATCCATGGTACTGAGGGTTTAGACTACAAACATGTAGGGTGACCACAAACAATAATTGTGGACTGATTACAATGTTGTGTTTGTACTATACGGTAGATTGATGTCCTTCAGTGTTGACACTCATGGACTGTAGAAACAAGGATGCAGCAATGGTGATGTCATCCATAGGATCTGTGCCAGTGTGAACATGGGTTTTGTTCACATGTACACATTTTCCACAATGCTTGTGTGTTTAGTCATCATTTCATCTTTGATCTGTAGCACTGAAACTGCTGAAGTTCAATTCAGAATATCCTAATTTGGACAAATGAAAATACAAGATGCAGTGTTCCTTACAACTCCTTCAAATGATGAAACATACTGATAAAGAAAGGAAATACTATTGTCTGAATGAAATCACTTTCAACAAATGAACAAATTAAAAGACAGGACCACAAATTGTTGTTGAAAGTGCAGTATTTTATATTTCTGTGTATATATTTGTTAGACCACTTTGACTTAGTTGCTGTGATTTTGGTTCTGCCAACTAGTGGCCATTAGAGGAGCTGTACTTGCAGTGTTTGTTGCTTGCTTATACTTTAAGGTCTAAAGCTAATGTGTAGGTATTGATATCTAAAGTACAAAGTACAGGTGTTTTTTGGTTATTCTACCATTAAATGGCAACTAATGGAAGCAAAGAAAGGGTTTATAACAGTCTTTTTTCTTACAGTCCAATTGAACAGATTACTTCAGCAAGCACACTTATTATACAGAATTCATAGACTATATTTAAGCTACAAGCAGGGTGGTTAGTTAACTCTCTAGGTCCTATCATATTTAATGGCATTTTAATTGTCTTTATAAATGTATCCACACTGGCTCTTTCCAATATGTAATTATCATGTATTAGACTGTGTTTTGAGTGTGACGTGCTTCCATAAATACATACAATATTCAATCAATGATTACACATTCCCATTATTATTTTCACATATTGTAAAATACAAAAGACGAAAACGTGGTGGTTGCTAAAAACATTTTAATGAACGTGTTATGATTGTGTTTTACTTCCCTTTGTACTGCAACTCTGTATAGTCACATCATCTGCACAGAATTTTCCCACTGCATACTGGAAAAACTGTTGGGTGTTGATTGTCCTTCACTGTCAATGTTTGACCTTGTGCAAAACCATGTTCAATGTTTGTACATTTAATAACAGCCAGTAAAAGTTTAATCACATCTTCAGGAGGTGCTCTCACATAAATGCATCACAAGATGTGTATTTGCTGGACCTGGGAGCATCATGCTGCTGCCAGTGTTAAATCTTCTTGCTGTCTATTTGGGTCTGTTCTGGCCAACCATATTTTGGATCAAGTGTAATTATTCTTATTATCTTTTCCAGATGAGGTCTTGATGTCCTTGAGTTCTTTTCAAATCTGGTTTCTTTTTTAAATGAATTTATGTCGGGTTTAGTAAACTTTTACATGGATTGGTTTCAGAAAAGGTCAGAACTTTGGACTCCTAAAAACTGGCAATGTATCTATTTCCAACTTGTTCTCATTCCCAGGTCATCAAATGCTGGTGCTTTGTCATGCCCCTCAGTGTCTCATACAAGGTGCCCCTTTGGTGTCTGTATGATACACACCAGGCTTAGAGTAGCTGCCTGGATGTATTTTCTCCTCTGTCATTTCTCGTGTTAATGTTTTCTTTTAATGATATCCTATCCACAAGATTTTATGTGTACCTGGTTCATGGAGTTCCCCCTTCACACACACACACACACACACACACACACACACACACACACAAAACTTTGGAGTGCTTTATCAGATGATGCTCAATATTAATTGAGGAAGAGTTAAGAAAGATGATTTGATGATGAAACTATTACTATTCTATTCTGTGAACACAATTCAAATTTGAAACATCATTTTAATATTCATTTGTTTATTCTTTTATTATTATTACCTTGTGTAACCTTCCGTGTTGCATTTTGTCAAATGTCAAGACACATTCTTTGTATGTGTGCATTGGCTAATAAAAGAGATTGTCAGTGAATGGGCTAATGAGCCCCTGCACACATTACAAGCAACCAGGCACAAAATATGCTTTCATTTAATATTTCCAAGAATGTGTGGCTGAGGATATTTAATATGAAATCATCATCTTTCTTAAAACATAGACAATTGTCATAAACAATTGTCTTCCTCAATTAATATTGAACCACATCATTCTATAAAGCACTCCAACATTCTGTGTGTGTGTGTGTGTGAGAGAGAGAGAGAGAGAGAGAGAGAGAGAGAGAGAGAGAGAGAGAGAGAGAGAGAAGGACCAGACTCCATGAACACACACAAAAATCTTCAGTTTGGAATAAATTCTGTAATTGCGGTTTTGTAATGGGTAACGCCAAGCAGACTGTCTTCGTGTCCACAGCAACGGTGGAGGATCATGGCTAATGGAGCCTTCCATTTTCTAAAACTGACAAAAAAAACAACTTTATTTCTCAGAATCAAAGGAGGGATAATTAAAACTGATGGCCATAACATCAACCTATCATACTGTTGAGTTATCAAGATTCAAGATTCAGTTTATTGTCAAAAACAAAATGCTGTTCCTCAACACACACACACACACACACACACACACACACACACACACACACACACACACCACAGAAAGAGAGAGAGAGAGAGAGAGAGAGAGAGAGAATAGCACCAATTAGGACCCCTCCACCTCTCCTCATATCCTCACAAAACAACTCTTCTGCTAGCCCCTTTTCAGAATAAGTAATAAGGAAATGTTGAGGATAACATTAAAAGAAAACCTTAACATGGGAATTGACAGTGGAGAAAATAATGCCAGGCAGCAGGTCCTCCCATCCTCAGTTCTCCAATGGGACTAATGCTCAAACTGTCTTACAGTGCTGTACATTGTGATCCTGTTGCATGTAGGATCCCCTTGCATGCAGGAGAACCTACAGTGGCCATAAAACTTGCCAAAAATGCAAAAAGCCCTCTCTAGTGGTTTGTCCATTCTGGACTACTTTAGAAACATGGTGGTGCAACAGAGGACCCATTCTCTGTGTAGTTATACATGACTCATTCTAAGGAAATGAAAACACAATTCTTATTTTCAGGTGATTATACACCAATTAAAACATATGTATGAATATTATATTCCATTTCTGCCAAGTCCATTCCACTAGATGCCACTACACATTACACCTTTAAGGTGTGTTCACACAGAAGCAAAGAAATGTTGTTAATTGCATCATTCATGTGACACAGGTCACGGTTTACTCCTGTTTGTCTGCACCTCCTGTTTGTACCACTATTTCTCCCTGCTGACCATGGGTCTTGAGTGTAACCCATTTTTATGACGCTCCCCTTGGTATTAATATCGTAGTAGTAATGATTGATAGCCAGCCTGACTATCACTGGAAAAATCACAGGAGTGTTAATTTTAAAAAACCTGATCATTATTCAGACTGTTTGCTTGCCACAGAAGGCTGCAAATCAATTGAATCCTGATTCAAAACAAAACTTGGTAATATATTTTCAGCTTAAACTTGTAGTTCTGGAAGTTGTGACTCAAATACAAAGGAAAGGTTTTCATATGAATGTGCACAGTATTATATACAAAATGGGTGATATTAGTAGTATTACAGTAGTAGTATTATGGGGGAAGAGAACCACACTGCATCCTATTTGTATATAAAGCTTTCCTTTGTAAATTTTCTGGGTACCTTACATGTCCAATCAATTTTAGTTCAATTTCACACTGCACTAGGTCCCAAGACTATTTGGTCCTTGAAAATCATCATGTTAGCACTGAGATTGGGAAATTGGCTTTTAAATATTATGCTCCATACAAGTGGAGCAACTTGCAGAAGATAGTAAGATTAGATGAGCTAATCCATTGTAATGATTTTAAATCTCTTTTAGCTGACATAGAGCAGAATGAATGTGTGTGTTTTAATTAAGCATTAATTTTTGTGTGCATATATTGCCCTAATATGTTTCATATTATGTGTTTTATATATTGCTTTTATTGTTTCTTATATTTTATATTTGTATTGTAATCAGGGCATCCTTGCTCTCAATGGCCTGCCCTGCCCTGTATTAACAAAGCTTGAAATGAATTCATTTGTGTGAATTTGGCCACTGTACTATTTATTGACTCCAAAAAGCCAGTGTACTGTCCCAAACTGTAAGCCTCTGACTACACTCCCCACTTCTTTCTGTTATTTCCCTCCAGTCTTTCTCTTCTTTCCTCTCATCTCAGAACATTATGAAGCAGATTCTTGGAGTTCCATTCACCTGAATATTTAGTGAGTTGAAACATTTCCAATGTTTTCAATGCGTCTCATGTCAATTTGCGTCATTCTGGTGAATTTGCGTCTAAATGTATCTTATTATTGACTTTGCATGCAATCACACCACCTCTAAAACTCCTCTTGCATTGTGTCTGACCACACAGTTATTGTTATTATGCTGTATGGAATGCTGTGTGTAGAAGATACAGACTCAGGCCAATAGGATTAAACAAGCCTGTAATCCTTTCATGAGGAACACGTCCAGGTATTACACATTTACAGTGCTCTTTGTCGGGTTCTTTTGTCTGACTGCAGCGGTCAGTTATGGAACACTGAAGCCAGAAAAAATGTCTCTGTAAAATTGGTTCTCATCAGAAAAACCAACTGTATTGCAAAACAAGAACATCCAATTCTGCAAAACCTTGTGTTACATTCAATGACAACATTATTAAAATGTTATACAATATCTGCACATGGCGATTATGGTAGGTAAAGACCTTATTGTAAATAAAAAGTACTTGGCTTATTGGTTTGGCTGATTGCCATCAGTTGTTCCCAATATGCTGCACAATTATTAATTTATGCACAGCTGTACGGGTAATAATGCCAATCATATTCATGCAGGTGTACAACACGGACATTATAATGAAACTATCACTGTTACTCTGTTGATCACTCTCATGCAAATGCTGTTTGCTGATGCAGCTCCCTCCACCGTCCTCATGGTCGTAATTCCCAGGAATACTAGCATGGCATTGTTAGAATGCACAAAAACCTAAAGATCAAGAGATCAGGTTGGCTGTACAAAGTGTGTGAGACATCAGAGGCTGCAGTTTGCATCCTGGCTCCTACTGACAATCAACGGCTTTTTTTTTTTTAAAACCACAGTCACCATCTTCCCCTGACACTGATAGAAAGCTGAAGTCATTACATCATGTCCAGGCTAGTTAAACAATGACTGTCAGCATACAATAAAATTACAGCTCACATGAAAATTTACCAGAGTGGCAGTGCAGGTACTCACATCATTATGACATCTACAACTGTCAGTCCACTCTGTTCTGCTGCTGAACTAACCCCTTGCCCATGGTCTCAGCATCTCTCAAGCCAAGACATTTAACCTGCCATGGTCTAGGGATTATGGTAACTATGGTTTGTTAAAGAAATGTGTAATAAATAACAATATTACATCGTTTTTTTTTCTTTTAAATTACCATTCTTCTGTAAACATGGAGTAAACAGCATGACATACTATTGCTGGACTTTTAGGCATACATTAGTACAAATGTCAATAGGATTTTGAACAATGTTTTTTAATTCTGGAATAGAACCTGGAAGTCTCGGTTTCACTTCAACTCTCTACATGAATCAATTTTGTCATTTTGTCATTTGGGTCTGTTCTGTGGGACACACAAATAACCTATTTTGTCATTCATGTATGAGGACTTGTTGCTTCACAGCTCAGGGCACAATCATATCATGGTCACAAACAGTAGTGAGGGTTACCCCCCCCAAAGAATCCCTTAAATACTGTGCTATATGTCAGAAGAGTTTGTTGTGAGCGCTTCAATAAGAGCACAGATGTATCATATCACTATTGAATACTATTATTTATTGCAAGAAATTTCTGCACCAAATTTTGTTTTTTATTTCCTGTCGGATTGGTGAAAAACCAAAGCTCCTCCATCAATCAGAGGAGCTTAGACACTCTTGTGATTGACATTATAAATAGCCAATGAGAGTGAAGCTTTCAGAAACCACAGGCTGTGAGCTGCTTGGTATCTAAGTGCCAAGCATCCTTTTGGGGTGATAGAACCCAATCAGGCAATGCAATGGAACTGTCACATTTATCAAAGTGTGAGACAGCTCAGTGTGACAGATTGCTGCCCTGAGTAAAACACATGCTCTCTCTCTCTCTCTCTTTCTCTCTCTCTCTCTCTCTCTCTCTCTCTCTCTCTCTCTCTCTCTCCCTCTCTCTGTCTCACTCACTCATTCATTCACACACACACAAACACACATTCACACATACACACATACACACACTGCTGTCAGCGGCAGCTTGTGTAAAGTGGGCCCTTCAGAGCCTTCAAGACCAGTTATATCTCCACATCACGGACAAGGGAATCTATTTCTTCCATCTACCATCTTCTTTTTTCCACCAGTAGCAAATACAACAGCTACCTACTCTACATAGAATGTCTCATTCTCATGCTTAAAGGGGACATGTTCTGTACATTTCCAAGTCTGTCTTTTCGATCTGGGGCTCTACTGGAATATTTTTTGCATGATTTATAGTTAAAACTCCTTATTTATCTTATACTTAGCCTTTTTTGCAGCCCCTCAGTTCAAACTCTTTCTGAGACAGGCCAATGTCAGATAACCGTTAAGGTAGAAAAAAAAATGCTACAAACAAGTGTTCAGAGCAGGTTGAAGCCCTGGCTTTTGACTTGCAAGGAGAACTTTTACACGCAGAACATTGACCATGTTTAACCTCTGAAGTCAGAACAGTATATAAATAACAGAAAACAACAAAAAGCAGAATATGTCCCCTTCAATCTGAAATGGTTAAAAAGGAAGTGACTACACCTGAGATGTCAGTTTGTTATGTTGTCATGTTCCAGTTAACCTTTATTCTAAGTGCAACTAACATCCTTAAGTGTGAGTGACTTACTGAGCTGAATCCTAATGTCAGCATGCTAACATGCTCACAATAACAATGCTACCTGCTCACTTTCGTGTGTTAGCATACTAGCAATTGCTAATAAACAGTAAAACGGAGTCCAGCTGAGGCTGATAGGAATGACATTAGTTTTATGGTTTATTAGTTTTATTTGATCATAAACCTTTGGGCAAACTTTAGATGGAGGATCATGAAATGTTAGAGGATCACCAAAGGTAGTACAGTTTATCCTAAAGGGAATGCCAATTTCTGTACCAAATTTAATGGCAATCCATGCAACAGTTTATGAGACATTCAACTCAAAACCCAAAAATGAGAGCCTCATGGTGAGGCTGGATGAAGTCAGTAGATCACTAAAGTTAGTAGGATTCATCTTCTTGGGAACATAGATGTCAGTTCAGAATTTCATGGCAATTCATCCACAATGGTAAACCAATTGACAGACACTGCCATCCCTTGAACAACACTGCTAGCATAGCTAAAAGTACACACAACACTACGGCATGGTTTGCAACATAGTTAGCAGTGATGGTAACTATACATGATTTTTAGACAAACATGCAAAATTACTGATATGATATGATATGACAGTTTCAAAGAAAGTGACATTTTTCCTCAAACAGTCTTTTAGGGAAACACTGTGACTGTTGTTCAAGGGGGACTTTTTCACTGTTGGAGTTGAAAGGTTGGTAGCACACCAAAATCATAAGGAATTTGATGACCATGGGTATCCACAGCAAGTTTCATGGAAATCTGACCAGCAGTTGCAATATCTTGTTTCAAAACACACAGGGTGACATTTGTATCATTAAGCAATCTTGAAGTGATGTGGGCGAGTACTGAAAGGTAGCATTTAATAGGTACACAATTATAGAGCTGTAATTAAAAATAGACACATAGACATACAAATAAATTCAACAGTTCAGTATTATAGGTACTGATAGTTAACATCTGTGTTTATCAGACTCTCCACAGTGTTGAGCCTGGTTCCTCTATCTTGGCTTGTTAATAAAAGACACCAGTGTCTCCTCAGAGCAGAGAGATGAGAGACCTGTGGGAGAAAACACGGCCAGAGTCCAGAGGCAGAAAACAATAACATGACTAATCCTGCAGGAGACAACCCACAACCCTGTTACATACCCTGTCTCAATGTCTCTCTGTCTCTCCTCTCTCTCTCTCTCACTCACACAAACACACACACACACACACACACAAGTTGCTTCTTCCCTTGGTGATGATACTGCAGAAGTACAGCTCCACAGCCTGACCTTACATACTATTTGCTGTATACAGTGTGTGTGTGTGTGTGTGTGTGTGTGTTTGTGGATACAAGAGAACTTATTTCAACATGCTGGATATATAGAAAGGTAGAGTAGCAAACCCACACACTGACCCTAGTGGGTTGGCTAACCCGCTATATGAATTCCTTCACCGTGTTGGTGTCTGTTTACAGATTTGTCTCTCAGAGACAGATCTCAGTCAGATTGATGCTGTGTTTTGGTGCAAAGAGAATGATGATAATCAACCTCAATTTCAAAGACTGATATTTAGAAGTTTAAAGTGTTGATTAACCAAAATGACAGAAAAAGTAGTTTTGGTTTGTTACAGGTTTGTTGTTTGAGTACAGGCTCAAATCTATGAGCAACTTATTTCAACACAAGTTTGCTATTCTCATCATATCCCAAAAGTAAAGCAAGTGAAGAAACTATCCAAAATTCTTGGTTTGGCTGGAATCTGGTTGTTATTGTTAATATTTTTGGAATTTCCAAAATGATATGGATGTAACAGGGGTGTAACCAATACAAGTATATCATTCGGTTATGAACAGATAATATACAATGCATTGAATTTGTGCCGTTATATTTGTCTTCTGTACAGTGGCGTCATAGTTAGGAGAATAGTGGAACCAAGTACCCAGGGCCCAGACGTGAGGAGGATCGTCAACAAGCCTAAAGTTAAAATATTGTTTTTATCTGCAATTTTGAAATGTCATACTATTAGCATTATATTTAAACCATTAGCTGAATAAATAGTTTGACAGACCTCTTGCATTCTTTCTTGAATCTACAACATTATTAGAGCCTCTGAAGGACCTTCTCCTTTCCTTCAGTGCACATGGTTTAGTCCACTTCTGCAGTAGGATGGACAAAAATAGTTCCAAGCAGGTCTCAGACACTCTAATTGTGCTAATGCTGAGGGGTTTAGATGAAACTATTTCTGATTCAAATAAGCCTTCAGCAGCATCACAATAAAGTTGAAAAAACATAGAGTTCATGTAATTTTTATTCTTGTGTTACAATCAGAGAGTCATGTAGTTAAGTGATAGCAGGTTGTAATCCTGTGTTTTCATTTCAATACTGGGTCTACTTGTTTATCTATATTTGGATTGTGCCTTTAGGTTATGTTAGGTTAGTTTAAGTATATTCATGTTGCAACAAACTGGCCCCCATTTGTTGGAAACTAATTCACCTTAATTCTGCAAATAATAAGGATTTGAGTGACATTTCATTGTCTTTGATTATGAAAAACAGTCAGACAGTAATAGTTTCTTAGTGTAGAGGCCCATGGTATAATGAAGACAATGAATGAAATTAATGTTCAAAAACATCACCGTGAGAGCTTCACACCGTAAGTACGTTCAGAAAAGGACTCTGGCATATGTTGGGATTTTATATTGTGCAGACTTTCTTAAATATGTTATAAACACTCATTGACTAAAACTACTGTAGATGCATTCAGTTATTTGCACAGTCATGATAGTGGGTGTATTAAAAGTAGAAAGGGGTCCACTGAAGTTGCATTTGTACAGTGTACAGTACAGGACCCAGCGTTTTGTACTACTCCACTGATGGTTTTTACTACGCCACTTGGTGGAAGTTGTAAGAAATGACTGGTTGGTAGTGACACTTAATAAGATAATTGTGTTTCATTTAGTATCAAAGGTGTTTTTCAATCTTATAATCACTCATGCAGCTGGTTTACAAGAAGAAAATTATTCACTTCGCTGTTCAAGGAACAGTAGTTTCAAGTTGCACCATCCGTTGCTGAATGAAAATGGGCTCCATGGTAGAAGACCCAGAAAGACCCCACTTCTAAGAGGGAACACAAAACAGCCAGACTGGACTTTACCAAAATGCATGTTGACAAGCCACAGTCCTGCTGTGAGAATGTGCTTTGGACAGCCTCCAAAGAAAACAACGCCATGTCTATCATGAAACATGGATGAGGCTCAGTGATGTTTTAGGGTTCCTTTGCTGCCTCAGGCACTGGGTGCCTTGAATCTGTGCAGGGCCCAATGAAATCAGAAAGACTATCTAAGCATTTTGAAGTAAAACATATAGCCCAGTGTCAGAAAGCTGTGTCTCAGTCACAGGTCATGGGTGTTCCAGCAGGGTAATGACCCCTAACATGCATCAAAAAGCACCCAAGAGTGGATGATAAGAAAATGTTAGACCATTCTGAAGTGGCCTGCTATGAGTCCTGATCTGAATCCCAGTGAATATCTATGGAAAGAGCTGAAATTTACAGGTGGGAGACAGCATCCATCAAACCTGAGAGAACTGGAGCAATTTGCTCAAGAGGAGTGGGCTGAACTACCAGTGGAGCAGTGTAGAAACCTTATTCAGAAATACAAAAAGTGCTTGACTGCAGTTATTGCCTCCAAAGGCTGTGCTACAAAATATTAAATTAAGGGTACCAATATTTTTGGCCATTTTCATTTGTTTTATTGTATTAAATAATATGTTAAGTTGTAAATCAAAAGCAAATTTCAGTTACATTCAATGTGAAATAAAGAATGATGGATACCATATATTCTGTCAGTTTCAATTTAATACAGAGAAAGTTAAGTTTTATTTTTTTTAAAAGGTGGAAGGATACTGGTATTTTCAGCCATGTCTGAATGTGATTCCTCCCATTATATACACAGACTAAAATCATGACATATGACCTATTCTGACTTGTATAACCTCCTGCTCTATTTCCATCATTCATGTCAACTGTGGTCAATACAAGTAGAAATATAAAATTTTATTTGGACAGGTCTTAGGCTTCAATTAAATAATTCTTTATTTCTGGGTTAAGGTAATTATCTTGTATATATTATGAGAAGCTCATACTGTATATGAAGAGGATGTAAGTATGTGGCAGTAAAAAACAAATGAACAGAAAATTAGATATTCCACTTATCTCCGGTGTAAATCCAAATACAGATATTAACAGTCAGACAAAGCCATAGAGTGAAAAAGCAACAGCATCACTGAAAACAGAGCAAAACAGTAAGTGTTCAAACTGAAGAAAAAATGAATCTGTATGGCGATCACAGATCGCTGTTTGCTTTTTACATCAGCTATAGGTTGGGTAACAGCAAGTCAAGGAGCATGCTGGGGAGGAAGAAAGAGGGCCACCCTAACAATGCACCTGTCAAAGAAGGAAAACCTGCAGGAAGTAGTTTCATTCAGAGCTTTGGCAACAGTTGCAGTACTGTGCACATGTGAAAACACTTTTTGCTCTTTGTTAAACTGCAAACATTGTTTTCCCACATCATTTGTCTTGCTGTCAAAAACTGTTTCAGTTGCAACCACAGTTCATTCTGTGTCAAACAACTTGCTCACTTACTCCAAATAAATGAGAAAATGAAACCCTGGAGGAGAGTTAGCCCGACTAATTAGCTCTATAGCCTCTATGATTGACAGGTGGGTTATTACTAATCTGACTGGGCATTAGTGAGACTGTCTCCCTCATCAGTTGGAGGATATTAAAATGATTAAACTGAACAGGCTGGAAGTAGGAGGCCTGACAAGTGCTTGGCCAAACAAGTGCACTCAACACTTGTTTTGGTTCGTCCATCTCCATGTCTTCTGTCAGTCAAGATACACTGAAGGAGGAGAGGCACAGTGGTTGAGAGCTTCTGTATGATTCACTCAGTCTGTTTCCTGTCAAAAGCCTATTTATGAACAGAAGGAGTATCATAGATAAATGGATGAACCATTTTCATTTCTTGGGTTGATTGCATGAACCATAATTATTCTTGGTGTACTTCGTAAGGCACAGCATCTTGCCTGCTATCCTCCAGAAGCATTTGGCTCAAAATTCAGTTTCAGGTTGTTGGTGACCCTTCTGGGCTTCCATCCAAATGTGATTGCAGCTCCTGGCTGCTTTCACTCTTATGACACAATGAATGGCCATACTTTGCTTTCTACAGTGTGTACTGCTTGTAACTTCATCGATGAACATTTTTAAAATTAATTTCTATTTTGACTAGTTGTGGGTGGTGTCAGAGACTCTGATTTCATCTACTGGTCTGCAGCTGCATAGTGAAACACTGCATTATTGGTTTTATGACATTACTCTGGTGAATTATCATAGCTAGCGAGCAGAGTAGTAGAGCAGAGCCCTGATTTCCTCCAAAGGAATAGCATCTGGACCACTTGGACTGTACACACTGAAGAGGACAGAAGCCTTCACATTAAAGTATACAGGAAATCCACACATACTACCAACACTTATTCTGTGACTCCCAGCACCCACTGAAACACAAGCTAGGGGTCATCAGAGCACTGCACCACTGGGCTGCACCACCTCAAGGAATCCCTAAAACCTTGTGGCTAACACAGCTGGCACATTTTATGAAACCTGCAGCAAGATCTTTTCTTGAAGAAGAAAAGAAGAATAAACACAAACACATTGAGAAGAGACCACACCAAGACCACACACCCAAATACAAGCAGAGCAATTTACAATATACAGCCCAATGTATAGAGGAATGCACAGACCTATACTCCTCAGGTCAACACGCAGCAGTCTATCTACATCATAAAGATAAAAGACACTTCTTTGAGCACAGCATGTGCACATACTGGACAGACAAGACAGATGGTTTGAAAGAGTCAAGGAAGCCAAGGAAGTGGTCTACCACACCACTTATCAGCCACTTGCCAACTTGACTAATGAATCATATACGACCTCAAAGATCCTGAAGGTGTACAGAGGGTAAATACTTGACTCCCCACCAGTCACTCAGAACTGAAAAAGCCTTTTGGAGAATTCCAATTGCTCCTGACTCAGTGCTTTTGATCGCACTATTGTTGTTGTCCCACAGTCTAGAAGCACATTAAACTTAACTAAACTTAAATCATAGGAATGGTGGCAGATCAGGAAATGGTCATATAAATAACTTTTGTAATGGTGATTACAACAAACAGTGTTCCTGCTGATAGGGGCATCAGATGGCATTTGCCAATGTAGATTATAGTTAAAGAAAATGAGGAGTAACATATTTAGTCATTTAGTCTGGAGAAATTTTCAAACTGATATTGCCATCCTTACTCACTGCTGCTAGAGAGACAAACATGTCACTGCAGATAACCCTCACAACGACTCAACTTTCCAATGAGGTCTTGGCTAAGATGCCTCCTCATAATGAATTTGCCTCACTCCCTGTCAACAAAGCTACAGACACACCCTGTTCCTCACTAGCCTCCTCTCTTAACAGTCTGCCCTCTAACATCTAAACCTACTCGCAGCACCCCTCCCAGTCCATGGCTCACTAAAGTCATCAAAGAGCGAAGGTCTAGAGCTCAGAGCAGCAGAGAGAAAATAGCCTCAATCTAGAGAGCCCAGGGTCTATTAGGGTCTCCTAGCATCATCTCCTCTAGTTTTAAAACAGCTAAGACCACTTACTATCAGATCAAGATCTGTTGCACCACAGACACTTGGAAAATGTTCTCTGCTTTAACTCACTCCTCAATCCATCTCCTGCTCCGCTTTCCATTCTGCTCAATGCAGACAAGTTCACCTCATTCTTTACTGATAAGGTCTCTGCCTTCAGTAACCAGTTCTCTGATCCCAAACCAACTCAGTCTACAGCTTCCAGCTAACAGGGCCACAATCTCCTCATTCTCCCTTATGACTGAGGAGGAAGTTTCCAATTTATTGCTGGACTCTTGTCCCACTACCTGTCTGCTAGACTCAATACCATTCAACTTTCTACAGACCATTTCCCCTGCAGTTAACCCCGCAGTCACACACATCATCAACTCCTCACTTAAAACAGGTGTGTTCCCCACTGCATTTAAGGAAGCTCAGGTCTCCCCGATGCTCAAAAAACCAACACTCTTGCCCTTCCTATTAATAATACTTGACTGCACAGTCTTTAACCAAGCAAATTATTCTTGAGAACAACTTGTATGATTCAAATCAGTCTGGCTTTAAGCGGGGTCACTCTACCGAGGCTGCACTCCTGTTGGTAATGCTAGCTAGCAAGCAAAGTTTATTTATATAGCACCTTTCACAAATACCATACAAAGTGCTTCACAGTCAAATAAATTAAATCAAATGCAATCCAAATAAATAAAAACAAAGACACCCGATAAAATATATAAGGAGAGCAGATAAAATAGATAAATCAAGATATAAAATGGCGCATACTACCCAAATGCCTGTCTGAACAAATGGCTTTCTAGCTGCTTTTTAAAAGAGTCTACAGTATCCAAGGACCTTATTTGGACACTATTCCAAAGCTTATGGGCTTCCAACTGGAAAGGATGATCTCCCTGGGTCTTAAAACGTGTAAGAGATACACCTAGAAAGCCTTGGGTGGACAACCTAAGAGCTTGGCCGGTGGTGTGGGGGTGCAGAAGGTCCATAATGTACTGATGAGCCTGGCCATGTAGGGCTCTATAAGTGAGCACTAAAATTTTAAAATGAATTCTAAACTTCACTGGAAGCCAGTGCAGTGAGGTTAAAATAGGGGTTGAAATGGAAATATTCAGCTAGAGCCCTGCTTATCCATAGGGGTTCCTCAAAGGTCAGTGCTCAGTCCCCTTCCAGATGAAAATTGTCAGAGCTGAATTTTGCTCCCAGTCGGTAACCTGGCCATGAGTGTTATTACCACAGTCTTCAAGAGTTCACCTGCAGTCTCGCAGGTAATGTTTCAATAAGCATCTTACTTGTAAATGTCTCTTTACACAAATCAGATTTTGTAGATTCTGTGCCTCTATAGCACAATGGATCTTCATTCCTTATTTATATCTCTCATAAATATGCAGACTGTTTATGCCACTGGCATGACAAAGTGTCTCTTCCTCTATAATTGGGGTGTCCTTGTTTATCTCAGACTCACTTTCTGTCTCATCTCTGCTGAATGTTGATCTGATGATACAGATTTACTAGAAAGCTTTGCACTCTGTGTAATACGTCATTCTAAAACTCACAGAGGAGAGTGGTACGGCGCCTCAAATACATTCCTGTGTGCTGCAGGAAGTGATGCCATTCACACTCTCTAACCAAAGTTTTAGTCAAGACCAGGCCAAAATCCAAGACCGAGCACAGCCGAGACAAACACATTCACACCTGTGGGCCATTTAGAATTTCCAACTCACCTATTCTGCGTGGATTTGGACTGTGAGAAGAAACCAGAGCAGCCGGAAGAGAGCCACTGAGACACAGAGCATGTCCTTCAAACTCTATGACAAAATATACTGTTTATCATTGCCTTTAAAAAAAAAACAGCCCATAGCATGTTCTGAGTTACCATGTCTATAATTAAGGTGTGGGTAAGTTTAGGTACAAAAGGTTCTTTGCTAGGGCTGGGGAGAGATGTTTTGTGTTGAAAAACTACTTTGCAGTTAAATATATTTTTTAAATTTACTTTCATGAATGAGGTATTTGGCTAAAATTAGGAAATAGAAAATAATAAAACAATTCAAATACATTGCACTATGTCAGTGGTAAATTACAATACTTTTGTGCAAAAGTCCTAGAGGAGAAATGCTTGGCCAAAGATGTCTCATGGATATCGCAGAGGGAAAAAACAACTGAAACTTGTAAATGTGTAAATGTGAGTTTTTTTTCTTCATCTTCATCTCTTATAAATTTTGATTTGGTTACTCTAACTATATATGCATATAGCAACAAGTATGGCTAAATTATGATTAAACAAGATCGAGATTGAGTTGCTTAAAGCTGGTGTGCTGGACTTTTGTCTCCCCCTCCTGGCAGTGATAGTAAAGGGGGACACTTCGCTGTGATTGCCTGACACAAGCATGCAGAACGTTCTGCACACTGAATGACCGACACACAGAGAGGGCTGGTAAAAACATGTTTTGACGTTCCACTGGCCCAAAAGCATATTTTTTAACGGTCCACAGGGGGTTGTCCCACACAGTATGCCCGAAGGTAAGTACACCAGTTGCCATAACCTACTGTCACGGCTATTAAACAGTGGATAAATTATTTTAAGCGTCACACAACCTCCATGAAATGATTTGTTTCATCAGAATTTGATCCATTTGGTCCAATGATATTTGGAAGGTCTAGAAGAGCCACATGATTAATAGCCAGATGGCCAACATGGGAATGTTGCACCAGACATAAAAATTTAAAATGTCTATACAGTGTGAAATATAGAGATATTTATCTGGCGTTGATAGGCCTAATCAGCATTGTGTGAACTTGTTTGGCAAGGGCTTGAATGTAAACATATGTAAAAGTTCTGCACTCCAGGTTTGAGACATTGACCATGTAAATATCCAGATCAGCTAAACTTGGATGCTAATGAATCTCTTATTTTGCCTCTATTCACTCTTTTTTTACTTGCAAATAGTAAGGTACAAAACATTTCGAGTGTAGACTTTTCAATTTTAGTTGGGACTGATTATTGTTTTCACCTGTTAAAACGACAAACGTGACCAGTTGCAGATTACTTCAGCTTGACCCTATTCATTTTAATGCTGCAATGGCTAGGATGAAACTCATGGCTGTTCAACGTGTTTTTTGCAAGCTGGTTTGTACCTGAACCTAACCTTCTCTTACACCACTGTAGCACTGACGTTAAATAGGACTAGAATTTTCCCTAAAAAAGATTTGGGTGATCATTGTAAGGTAACTACACACCCTTTACAGGATTCTTCCATATGAACCTCAGTATTTTCTGATCAGGATGCAGCAATTCACTGTAAATCAGCAATGCATGTGAGCATAATTGAAAGGAATTCATTGGAATTGAGATTTGTTCCATGTAGAATCATTGGTTTGCTATGATCTATTTTTCTATTGATCGTGACTTCATCATGATCTACTGATCTACTTGACTTCTTCCCTTCTTCCCAGCTCATTGTGCCTTCAAGGAAAAATCATTAGAACAAAGAAGAAAAACGGGAAAAACCTTCAAGACTATGTCCCAAACTATCAAGCCTAGGAACCATCTCAAACCTGACTGATGAAATCTGAAACCTAGACTCTACAAAATACCCCAGGGATAAACAATATATAATCCAGAGTAGTCTGATGCAAGAAAGAAATATTATAAAGAGCAGCATAGCTACAGACCACAGTTTGCTGAAACTGGATTTTCCAAATGCTGTCCACTGAGCAGCCGGAGAGGGTTGTTATGACAACATGACTGATATCGAATGTTTTAGAGAAAGGTCACTGTGTGAATGTCTCTCTGCAGAACAGCACAGAGTGTTCCTATTCAATCTCACTGCTGTGCTAAGTGTGATGTACCCAGGCTAAACACAACATGATGACAGCATTAGCATGTGTCCGTGTTCTTACTTTTGAACTCTCTGAGGACCTGGATCTGGCACAAATGTCTTGACTTGGAAGAGGCAGTTGGCAACATCAAAACATTTAAATATATAATATTTGATATATGCAAAATGCAGCATGAATATTAAACATCTGCAGGGAACATGTGTGTCAAACCAGATCCTTCTTCTATAGTGCTGCTCAGGCCTCCTCCCCAGTCCTGTGTACTGTAAATCTCAATGAGTCAAATGCACTGTGGCACTCAGAGATTGTCAGATGCTGTAAAAAAGTGAGAGGCAGGGACTGAGAGATGTTATATCTGTTCCTCCTGCTGTCAGATGCACTTATAGCCAGCTCACAGCCTGTCGTCTGTCATCCTGATACTCCCCTGGTGCCCCTCACTGCAGAGCCACAGCCAGGCCTCAGAGCTGTGAGTAAGCACACAGTAAATGGCCAGACTGCACAAGTCCCATGTGGCCCTCTGGAAATGAACTGAGTAGCCACCTGTCAGATGGACTCAGACTGGACTGGATGTGCAGGACTGTGCACCATTTCTCTACTGGAATAAAGTGAAGCACAGAGAATGGAACACAATGCAATACAATAAAGCTTTGTATCATTAACTCTATCTCAAATGTTACAGTCAAAACCACTGATTTTTTTTTTAATTCTACGATCGGTGACAATCATTTCAGAAGATAAAGGAGTGTATCTTTAAAAAAAAAAAAATAGAATGACATTTTGGGAAATACGCTCATTGGGTTTCTTGCTGAGTTACATGAGAAGAGGGATATCAGTCTCATGTCTGTGTGTTTAGTATGAAGCTGGATGTGGTTAGCCTAGCTCAGCATAAAGATGAGAAGTAAAGGAAACAGCTAGCCTGGCTCAGTCCAATGCTTTTCAAAAAATACACTGACCATCACCTCTAAAGCTCACTAATTGGGTTAACATGGTGTATCTCATTTGTTTGATCAAACACAAATGTAAAAACATCAGTTTATGATTTTAGGGGATGTTCTGTGCTGGAAACAATTCTTGGTGAACAGCCAGGTGCAGGGTTTAGTACCATCGTGCCTGTAAAGAGACTAAATCACAACCAGTGACTGGGTGGATATGCAGTATACACCAGACTCAAAAAATAGACGAGGAGCACATAGTCAGAGGAGGTTGCTCCTCCTCTACCTCTATGGACCAGCCGCCACTGGTATACACAGATGTTTGTCAAATAATAATGCCAGCACAGAATTCACTTTTAAATCACAAAGTGTCATTTTTTTTCTGTCTATGTAGATTTTAAATGAAATACAACATACATGTTAATTAATGACCTCTCTATGACAAATGGCAGCATTGCATAACACCTACGTTATGTTTATCTGACAAGTGACCTCTTGTGGTTGTAAGAATAATGACTGTTGTTTCAGAGAAACAAAGGTTGAAGCATGACATTGTTATACTACTGCAAAGCCTCTTGAGTCAGGGAGGATGGATGAGCGAACAAAGTAACTTTGTCACAACAGGAATGACACATCCTGCCTCCTTCCAACAGTCATTCTAGGTTTCTTTACAGCATGACCACTGTCTTTTTGAGCTAAGCCAAGTAGTTACAATTGACTAAACTTACCTAAACATCAACCACGGAGGCAGTAGATCAGGGTATTCGCCATTTGCCCAATGGCTTGGCCTTTCTTCATCAATAGATGAAGTTTGCTCTGTTGTCATGAAGGTATTTTAGTTCTTATCACATCACCACATACTACCTGTCATGCATTGGGAAAAGGTTATTAATTAAGTTCTGTGTCTCTATACATAACTGTATACTGTGAGGTTATGTTAGGTCTGTTCACTGCTGCAGCACATTATTAAAAGCATAATTGTTAAGTTGTACTGTATTCACAGCTCTACACAACCCATCTGAGCTTTGCCCTTTTCATCCACTCCCATCTTAATAGTGGATGTACCCTGAGATTTTTGGAACATTCTGTCTAAAGTGTGCTGTGGTAGAAAAAGCCTTAAAGACACTGGGTTGAGGAGACATAAGCAGACACTTAAGTGATACAGCACATTTTAAATAACGCCAAACCCAAATTAATTGATTTAAGACTAAATTAAAAGTCTGTTTCTGAACCTTAAAGCTTGAAAAACATTTAAAACATTTCAATTAGCAATGTTGTGTCATTACATTAAACTAGAAAGCCAAGCAAAACAAAATAAGTCTTTACGTTTGATAGGTGTTGCATCACAATGAAGAGTGCCAGTTTTACCAACAATGCGTGAATATACCTGTGTGTTGTTGGCTCTCAGCAATCCTTGTGTTCTGGTCTAGTCTTGGCTCAGTTTGTCTCTGTAGAAGTCTACAGGGCTGAATGCCCAGAGCAGAGAGCTGCTGCAGTCCACACAAGGTTTGGCTCTGCAGCGACAGACTGCAATGGAGCAGGTGATTTATTCCACCTGTCAGCACAGCAGATGCTCCAGTAGGATGCTCCAGTGTTTTCAGCTCCAGCAGATGCCTCCTTTCATATATGGAGACTCACAGGCTAAAGCCAGAAGCCTCAATGACAATTATATCCACTCCAATCAATACTGGCTCCCAACAGGGACGAGATTTAATGTGCTTCACCTAGTTTTACATGTCTGATTGCACTTGTACAGTATCAGCATATGTGTTCAAACATGCAAGAACCATATCTAACTTGCAATTAAATAGATATGTCTTTTTAGGGATGAGATTATATAGAAACTCTCATACTTGCACCTTTATTTATGAATATTCAGTATGTCTCTCCTTGTAAAATAAATTTCCTGTCTTGGCGCCAAACTGAGCCCTATCTTATGCCAGCGCAGCGCAAGTCTCTTAGCTATTTTAAGACTGGCGCATTTGCCATTTTCATTGTTAAAATAGCAACAACACTTGCGCCCATTAGTGTGGGCGTGTTCGTTCAAAAGTAAGGTGTGGTCAGGCGCATTGTTGGCGCATTGCTATCTTGAGGAAGCAGAGAACGATTGCGCTTTTGACCAACAAAAACCTGGTCTAAAGTCAATGGCGCAACGTCTCATTGTTATTTTAAGGGCGCATTATGTAATATGCAACTACACAGGCAGGTGCACAACACACACTCTGACTGTTATACACACAGGACGCACACACACGCAAAAGGTAACAAATAAAAGTGATACAATGTGAAAGATTATTATTGTGTATATTAATATAATTAAAGAAATTACATGTCAGTCATAATATTTATCAGAATTAACTAATCGCAGTAATTATGGATTAAATTCTTTAATTATTTGATCAAATCGTGACACGTATTTAAACAGACGGACAACAGCTGATCAGACACAGATCGACTTTCCTGCTTCATCAATACATGATGATATGAGGAACACATGAGGAAATAAATGAGGTGAAAACAATTATTAAGCTAACGAAGGGAATAAATCTGCACTGATTCTATATTCTTATATATATTCTTTAACATTTTTGAGATTACAGTGATCAGGTTTCCACACGTTCAGCAATTTAAACTCTGCTGATTTGACCTGTTACTCCATGACTGAACAAAACGATTCTTCTAAAGCCAAACGAGGATAAAAGTGCAGCAAATGAATGAACAGGATCTTAAACTGGTGGTCTGTGGACCACAGGAGGGTCTCGGGGCAGCAGGGTCCAGTGTGTGCGTTATGGATCATGCGCTTTCCCGTTGGGCACGAGCAGAGAAGTGCTCCCTCTTGTCAAATGCACCGTCATGATAGCAATCCGCCTAAGAGCAAGCGCACCTGGCTCTTAAAGGGAATGGGAGATGACACTGTGATTGGTAACTGCATGTTATGCCGAAAACACACCCATGATTAATGAGGAGACGAAGTACAACCCCTTTGAACCATTTTTCCGCCGTTAAAATAGCAAAAGTGGGTTTGGACACACCCTATGCGCTATGTGCTTTAGACCCTGCGCTTCAGATCATTAAAATAGGGCCCATCCTGAAACAGCTGGTCACTGCAGCTTTTTAGAAAACATGACTCAAATGGGGGGAAACAGTAAATTTGTAGGGGACTGTTTTCACTGGTGGATGAATCCACATTTGGTGCTCTACTGAGTATTTCTGGCAGCAGGACAGTGAGTGTAGGATTGAGTCAAAACAAACTGCAGTCTGTGTGTTCATGGTAATGAAGGAACATGTCACCCAATGCAACAGCGTGGCTCACTGGTGTGTTTTTAATAGATTTTTGAAAGTAATGGAGGTGTACAGCGCAGAGGAACAAGATATATCATACCTTAGATACATACACTTATACTTGTTAGTAGATCATTTCATCATTGGAGATGAGATTTCTTGGCTATAAGAAACATATAGGATATTACCATCTTCCTTCTTCATTCAATATGTACAGAATAAACATTAGGGGTAAGAAATAAAAAAAAAGTGTTCAAGGCCAAATGTCATATCCAGTTGCATTTGATCTACTAATGCTACTACTGATATCCTATAGCCGGAATGACACAGCTACTCACTGTAATGCACAATCTTCTGTCCACACTGAATTGCAGAAGACTAAAAACGTGTAGCCAGGTGAACAATGGATCGGAGAGTGTTTTGGGGCTCTTTTTGTTGAGGTAGCACTGTCACTTTAAGATCAGCGTGAGGGTAGATCACGCAAGAGTGCAAAGCTTCTGTAAGGCACTAGACACACAGAACGTACTTTACTGTAGGATAATCACACGAGTTGTGTGGTTGAACTTCGATGGATTTGTTTGTGTTGTATAGAACAATCCACTACTGTTGTCTGTAGATATCTAGGTTGAGTTATCTGCAGGTCTGACTCTGTCTACGGTAATCACGTTCATGTACTGTGATACTCTGGGTGGCTTACCTGCCATTAGTAGCCATTATTTGTACAATTTCGAGCCATATGTCAATATTAACCATCGTTTCATGAAAGATTGTTTATAGGAGACATGTCTGCTTCCTATTGATTTCACTGATGTTTATAATTAAGTACAGATAAGGGGGGGGGGGGGACAGATCATTCATGACCAGGCCACATGTGTTCAGATATGTTCACTCCTTGTCTGGATCTCCCTCCCCCAGCGTTTGGCCCAGTATGAGCTGCCAAATCAAGGGTGTGCACTGTCAGAGCACAAGCTGTTTTAGAGTTCACCGCCATGCAGTTAATACAAGGATCATTTCCCCTCAAATATGTGTGCACTTTGCAGCGGGAGGAAAGTTGCTTCTGACACAGCAGCACGCAGGGCAGAGCTGAAAATCTTGTTGTTCAGAGGAGTTGTTCTTCCTCCACTGAGCGGCAGCACTCTGACCACCAATGTAACGCATGATTTTGTTTCCTCATCCTTCCAAATAAAAACACAATTGAATTGTTTAGACATAAATACACACACTTTCTCGTATGGTGTATTTAAACGCAATTATTGGAAGATACACAAATAGACTGAGCGAGACTTGGCCAAGTGGACAAATATGCCTGCTCGAGTGCAGATTAGAGGAGCAGTGGCCAAAATGAATGTATTACCACAAAGTAATATAATTAGCAGAATGATTGCGCCTCCTCCTCCAATTGATTACCAGAAGAAATTGGATCAATTTCTACAGAACAGATAGACTCTATGCCAGGGAAAACAGAAGACAGAGGTGTGTCACTCCCTCACTTTTAGCTTTACCAATCCAAAATGTAATCTGTGTTACCGATGGGACTCCTGGCACTTAAATGCATAAGGTGTGGGACATTCTGGAAGGATGTAACAGGTATTCATTCAAGGTTAATAAAGATAGACATCCCATTTGGAGCTGTTCATTCTTGACTCGACAAAAATGTTATTTCCAACAAATATCTGTGACTGCAGCAAGGACTGACAATCTGTTTATCTGCAGATAATTCTGCCCTCTGCCTGTATTTTCTTAACATTTTGCTGTGTTCAAGATGTTTCTTGGGCAGTAGGTGAATAGAATCCAGCCAATCATAGTGCCCAGGGTGTGAGCAAAGCAACCAGGTTACATGGCTGTGTCTGTCTCTCTCCTCTGCTACACTCTGCTCTCTGTCTCTGTTTCATGGATGTATAAAGAGCCGCAGGTCTGTGTATCTACTTGACCCGAGGGCGGGGCTGAGCTACACGCACGTGGAACAGAAAAGCCACAGCGGAAAGGATGAATCTCTGCATTCACACAAAATCTGGCAATGTGGCACCCTCCTGCAGGGTTGTGCAGAGGTGTGTGTGGAAGTGTATGTGTATTTATTTGTGCTTTAGTGCATAACTGTCATGGAACAATAAGAAAATAATGTTTTATTTCTCTGAGTCACTGACTTTGTTCTCGTCAGCACTGCTCCCTCTCTTCAGTCACTTACTAGCTTGCTCAACCACCACTGCTCAGACATCCATCTCTGATCAGACACAGATCGACTTTCCTGCTTCATCAATACATGATGACATGAGGAACACATGAGGAAATAAATGAGGTGAAAACAATTATTAAACTAACAAAGGGAATAAATCTGCACAGCTTCTATATTCTCATATATATTCTTTAACATTTTTGAGAATACAGTGATCAGGTTTCCATACTTTCAGCAATTAAAATTCCGCTGATTTGACCTGTTACTCCATGACTGAACAAAACCATTTTAAAGAAACTAAAACTGTAATTTAAAAAAACAAGCCTTTTCAAAAAACAAACAAGATAAAATTGCAGCAAATGAATGAATGGGATCTTAAACTGGTGGTCTGGGGCTGACCACAGGAGGGTCTCGGGGCAGCAGGGGCCAGTGTGTGCGTTATGGATCATGCGCTTTCCCTTTGGGCACGAGCAGAGATGCGCTCCTTCTTACTATTTGGCAAATGCGCTGTCATAATAGCAATCCGCCAAAGAGCAAGCGCATCTGGCGCTTAAAAGGAATGGGAGATGACACTGTGATTGGTTTATTGCATGTTACGCCGAAAACACACCCATGATTAATTAGGAGACTAAGTACAACCCCTTTGAATCATGCGCCTGGAGCATCGACCATCGACCAAAATGGCAAGAGTGGGTTTGGACACACCCTAAATGCAATTGCGCTATGCGCTTTAGACCCTGCGCTTTAGATCGTTAAAATAGGGCCCAGGGATCCTAAAGCATCCTCAGCTCAGATGGGTCTCCCCTGGAGATTGCTCCCAGTTGGACATGCTCACAAGACCTAAGGCCATACTGTTTGGATGATAATATATCTACTTACCCAACTCATTACATACAGAAATACATATCTTTGATGAACACATTTTATCTATTGTGCTAGGAAGGATGTTTTACAGGTGAAAAATAAACTAGTCACTACTCTCTGATGGGTAAATGATAGAGATAAACAAACTATAGAATGATGACATCCAAAGCATATCTTATTTCTGTACTTCAATTTCATGAAGTTTATAGATTAGATTATATATATAGATAGGTTATATAAACAAATACACATCGCATTTCTGCACAATATCCAAGTATTTAGGCACACCTTATCTGTTCCTCTCACCTTTTGTTTCAGTTTGCAAATGCACTGTGACACACCCGCATTGATTTCTCATCTTCGAGCTTACCTGAAGCCTTACAAAAAAACTTGGGTCTGCATGCGCTGCCCTCGCCACCCTATGAAGTAAAATTATTTTAACTTTAAAGGACAGGTTCATAGTTTTTCAAGTTTCTTAAAACAATAGTCAGGTGTCTATATGAACAGTGAAAGAGGTTTTCCTCGCTGTAATCATTCCTCCTGTTCGTACTGCTTATTAAAAAGTGTGCTTTCAATGTAAGTGATGGGGGCTAAAATCCATAGTGACAGTCATTTAGTGCAAAAGTGCATTTAAAAGTTGATGTGAAGCTTCTATGAGGCTTCAACAGTCTGACTTAGTCATGTCAAGTGGATATGATAAATTCCCTCTTTGTGTTTCCTTGGACAGTGTTTCCCTGTTGAGTGGAAGTGGAAGTGGAAGTATAGTAGCAAAAAGAGGGACTTTGGCACTAAAAAGCCTGTAACATTGAAAGATATCTACTTGATTTGAAGCTTCATATTTGCTTCAGATAAACTCAAAACAAGGACTGTGGATTTTGTCCTCCATCACTTACATTGCAAGTGCATTATGAAGAGATCTTCTAATGGTCAGTATGAACAAGAGGAATGATTGCAGCAAGAAAATGTTCATATGGACACCTGACTGTTGTTTTAAGACATACTTGAAAAGTTGTTAACCTGTCCTTCAGCTATTTAAAACTTTCATTTTATTATTACTGAAATCCATGATCTCATTCTTTGGGTCATTATCCCACACCTCATCACTGTAGTTGAGGATTGGAATGTACTGCAGATTGACTAGTAAATTGAAAGCTTTCCTTCCAGAGTGCCATAAGCAATTGCATGTGCCTTCGTAAGGGACAGTAATGTAGAAGCCAGTGTTTGGGGCAAAGGGCCAACTGGAAATATACAGTGACATGAAAAAGCGGAATTGTGCTTTGTTGATGGACCGTTCAGCGCTTTATCATCACAGGAGCTTGCAGTACAAGACAGAACAAAGCCATGTTTGAATAAATGGCCCCAGCATAGGTAGTCTATTGTATCCCTGGAAATCTCCTCCTCTCTTGCCATTTGCATGACATCCCACATTCCTCTTGTGCCAAACTCCAGGCCAAAGAGGAGGGAGACTCCCCCACTGGGGGAACTCAACTGGTTGTTGCACCTGAAATGACAGATGGCATCTTAGTGGAAAGCCATCTATTTCACGCCACTGATCGATACATGTAATAAGAGCGATAACACCTCCTCACTTTCCCCTCACAGGTTTCCCTGTGCTAAGAGCTGCCTCTGATCAATGGCTCTTCAGCATGCTACAGTATGTAATGGTCACCATCCTTCTTAACAGGGTTGTTGTTGCTCTGGGGAGCACAGTTATTGCTGTGAAGCACGGTTGATATGAATAGGAGTCAACCCTACATTCCTTGTTGAATAGCGCTAAATGTAATCACTTTTTCACTCCAGTTTTGATGGATTTGTGATAAAAAAAAAAATAGAGTGAAACAGCTCTTGCAGACTGTGTGAGTGAGTGACAGCTAGTATTGATCCAATGATGGCTGCAAACCCTGAGGCTTGTGGTGGTGTATCAACACTTGAACCTGACGGATCGAAATTCCAAACCAATAAGGTTTTTTTTTTTTCTTTTTGCATAGCCAATAGGTTTAGACTGTAAGATGAGCTAACACCTTCAAATGTATACAGCTCATTATATACACACACATATATTCAAGCCTGCAGTATAGCTAGAAGGGATGGTAAAACTTGCAGCCTACAACATTAAAATATTCATGTCTTATCTTTCTGTAGGGTCTCCTGTAGAAAATTCCTCCACACCACCATCTTGCTCACCGCATTTACATGAAGAATGTTTCAGTATGAGCAGAATCAGCAATCAATACGAGTGGCTGGTCCAAGCCATCCTCCTCATGGATTAGCTGCCTGAAAGCATGCGTTCCATGAGGCCAATCGTTTGTCAGAGCTCTTACTGAGGAAGAAAAAAAGCCATTTCCCTTCAGTGTTCAAGTGAAGGTTATCCAATGCAGACAACTCTCTCTGGAACAGCAAACGATGTTTTCTAAATTGACTCAGATATGACAACAAAAAACTAAAGCAGAGAACAAGTTTGAGTGTAAAAAAAAACAAGCATTAATGGTGTTAACAGATACAAGCTCTTTGTATCTGTGCCTGCCTTCACCCTCATCCTACTGTCACTATTCATCTTCATTCAATCATATACACTGATCTTAATCATTGCATATTTGAATGAGTTTCCTATCTTTCCTATTTCTTTTCTTCTCTATTGATATACTCCACAGATATGGTTCATTTTGCTGGCATGGTTTGAGTCCACTTGTCCCCTTAGAGGGGAATACAAGTTGTTCTGAGTGTCACCTTTATCCTATGATGTAACATTTCTATCCTGATGGGAGTGGCTTCTTCCAGGATGACAATCCTCCGATTCACAGAACACGAAGGGTCACTGAATGGTTTGATTAGTGTGAAAATGATGTGAATCATCCACTATGACCTTCACACCTTCGTCACCAGATCTCAAACCAGTTGAACACCTAGACAGCGCTCTTTACCATCATCATCAAAACCCCAAAGTTTGTTGATTCTTGGTGTTGATTCTTCAAGTCTCTGGAATTCTTCTGGAGGGATGAGCACCGATCTGAAACACCACCGGGCGTAGAAACAAAATAAACCCTTGTTTAGTGTTGCATTTTATACAAAAGTGTGTTATTTTAAAAACGCCAATCATTAACAGGATCACGAATATGTCGCAATATGGAGATTAAGCAAGCAACTATTTTCTTACCAAATTGTTAGTTATTTTTGCATGTAAAACAGTCAAATCTAGTGGATTTAAACTTGAATAAAGATATTGATACTGAATCATCAACGTGTCCAGAAAAGTGAATTCAACTAAAAAAGAGTCATCATCTGCTCTTAGCAGTGTATTTTAGCTACTGTATACATACTTAAAACTTTTTACATCCTGGACATCAACAAGTTTTGTCTGAGGAAAACAGGATTGAGACTGTCAGTGTGTCATGACTGAGAAAGCCCTGTGTTTGAAGGAGATGAAATTAACGAATATGATTGGTCATGATCGTCACAGCTTCCAACATGCACGAGTCTCCAACATGAGTCTTCTCGAAAGGATGTCATAGAACATGACTGTGCAATCTACCACACAGCTCCTCGCAAGGCGTGCGCGCGTCAGGGACAGTGCAATGACCATAAAGAAAGCTTTACACTGATCTACATTACAGAATTGCCAAATAAAGTAGACCATTTTTCTCTCCTTCTGTCCATACACATGCTCCCCATCTTTCTTTTTCTTTTTTTTTTTGAGTCATTTAAATAATGCTGATATAATTAAATGCTTCAACCATACCATAACAGACGTCAAAACCTTAGATTTATTTTATAATAAAGAGCCATAACCCAGTCACCACTTCTGAATGAAATATGGTCTATTGTATAAATGGCCTGTGAGTGATTACTGCACTACTGTTGTAATGGAAAATAGAATCATATTCTTGTTACTTTTGTTTGTGCTGCACACCCTTCTATGAGGTCACTGATGGAAGGCCATAGGTTTGCTATTCTCAGACACTTCAAAAGAGTTGCTCAAAGAGAACAAATAGTTGTTGTTTTTTAAATGCGTTAAATGCCTCTCTACTGAGCAGCCAGTGTCCATCTTTCACATTAATCCTATAAATTTAGAAGTCCTGTTGGCTTATTCTAATTCAAAATCCAATCCAGCATCTGCCCTTCATCTTCACTTACTCATTTAGTAAATACAACCCTCTCAGTGCCTGTCTTTCTAATGCTTTGTTCCTCTCTCTCTCATCTCTCATCTGGTTCTCTTCCTGTTTGGACCAAAGCTCCCTGCCTTCATTTATTCCCATCACACACAGCAGGTGGATGAGTCACAGCACAATGACCTTTTCACTAGATAATGGTCAATGAGAGACAGAGGTTGTGTAGCTCTGCTCACTGTATTCAGGCTTGGTCAGGACCACAGTTTGAAAGGTGGCGCCTGCAAACAAAAGACTGAGAGTGGAAAACATGTCATATTCTTCTCCTGGGGTCTGCAACACATTATATATGTATGTGTGTGCCTTGACTTGAAGGCTGCCATTATTAAATAAACCAGCCACAGAGATTGTGTTCTTTATGTGTCCTTGTTCTTTGGCAGATCACCCCTGTGGAATATCTCTTTCCTGCTGCTGAAGTTATGGTAGGGAGCAGAAATGTGTGCTGATGAGAGATGTGAGTCCTGGCTCAAATGTTGAAAGCAGATTTTTGTGGCAGCAGGCACTGAATTTAAGGGCATTTTCACAACTGAAAGTCTGAACAAAGGTCTGAACCAAGGGTCATGTTTGTTGTTACCTATTGTCATCATCTACATGGGCTGCATCTCCCTATATTTGACAATGATTGGTTTGTAGATGGGTGTGCGTCTGATGTAGGCATGTTGTCAGTTTCACAGGTAGCCTTTGATCGTTATTTGATAATGGAGAAAAATTTATGAACAGATTCATTTCGTTTCCACAATTATATATTATTATACTATATATAACAAAGTTTCTTTATAGTCTAGTGGCATTGCTCTCCCATCCTCTCATATCCTCTCTCTCTCTCATCCTCTCAGAAAATACCTGCAAAGTGTCAGCATTTTTTTCCAGTTAACTTTTTATGATGTCATTGGACTATATTTCAATTAAAAACTTGATCTACTCCTCTCCCCATGTGTTACCGCGGTTCATTTTTCCTTTTTCCGGTTCTGATTATAGCCTGTCGGAACTTACAGTAATTGGTTCAAAAGTCTGGACCATCCAAAAAATGTTTTCACAAACAATCCACACCATGGTTCAGTTTGATCTGGACTGAGAACACCTCTTTTTTGTCGAACAAAGGTTTGGTCCAGACGGTCCGGGGGCGGTCTCACACCTGTAATTTTGGTTTGGAGGTAGGTGTGAAAGGGCCCTAAAGTAAATATGAATTTATATTCCAAAAATTGCTCTTTTGAACTTGACTTATTCACTTATTATTTGTAAATGGATAGCTCATGGAGCTTTGCTTGTCCTTAAGGTCTCTCCATTTAAGCCTTGTATTAATGAGTGCTCTTTTCATCTCAATTTTTATCTCACATCTTTCAGTAATATGAAAACTTGGTAGGCTGAGTTGACAGACTCAAAGGAAGTGATCCTGGGAGGGACTGTCCTTAGTAACTGTCTACATAAAGATACTCCTCCAACACTACTGACAGTAATATTTTCTGCACTTTATCAAACACTACTCCGAGGCAGAGTTAGGCAATATTTTTGACCTGTTTGTGGGTTTTTAAGAATATCACCAAGCTATGCAGATGGGGTGTGGGCGATTAGTTCACATTCCAGTTACAATGGAATCTGGGTACATTGACCTTTGTATTTACTGATTGTTTTTTTCTGATCTGGACATTTTTTTGCATTGTCTGCCAAGTACAGTTATGCTCCAAAGTAGATGAAACATTAAAGTCCCCATCCCCTTAAGAATATGTTTTTCTTCTTATTCCTACAGTTGGATGTTTGAGCTTGAGACTGTACAGAATGATGTATGTGCAGAGTTTGATCCTCACCTAAACTGTTTTCACATTCACCTGCTGGAGGAAAGTTTCATCGCTACTAGTTTGCAAGCCATTCCTGGTCCAACATTCAAGTTACACAAGTGTGATGTGGAAACTGGAGGCTTCCAGTGCAAAAAAAACTGAGAATGGACTTTACAGTGGCGCAGTAGACTTGTGTCAAGCAGTTAAAACTTTCAAAATGATATTAGCATATTCAGAGATTATGGAATTTTCAATGAGGGAGAAAGAACAGATGCTATTTTAGGAAGTTAACAATGCAAATCATAATTTTTTGTGGAGAAAACATTTTCAGACACACACTAATTCAGAGTATTGGTATGTTTTAAAATATGTCTAGAGGGAATCTTAAACATTTTTATGAACCAATGGCCTTCCTTGGAGCACCACCATAAGCAAAAATGGGGGTCAGTCAGTTAGTCCACCACTTTGGTCAAGGCTGAAACACATCTTCACAACTAGTGGATGAGTGGCCATAAAAATGTACACAAACATTCATGGTTACCAGCGGATAAATCCCTATGACTTGGTAATCCTCTGACTTTTCCTTTACCACCACCATCAGGTGGATATTTGTAGTTTTGAGTGAAATGTTTTGGTTCAGAGGTGCCCATTCAGATGTAATATGTCTCAATACTTCAGAGGACTCCTATAATTTTAGTCTCTCCCAAATTGATAATCTTGTTGATAGTGCTGCAGGCTCACTGTAAATAACACTCAACTCCATTGCCCCTTTGAAAAGGAAGATAATAAAACATAAAACAAGAGGTCAGCTCCATGGCATGAAACCCACAAATTAAAGCAAATATTGCAAAAGTCTGTAAGGATTCATTCCACCAAACTAGAAGCATCTCACTTAGGGTTAGGGTTATGGAGAATAAAAACAGCCCCAGGATTCTTTTCAGCACCTTGTCCAGGCTGACAAAGAGTCATAACTCTATTGTTCCATGTACTCCAATGGCTCTCAGTAGTACTGACTTCATGAGCTTCTTTAATGATAAAATTCTGACAATTTGAGATAAAATTCAACAGTCTCTCCCTTCAACAGGCACCAATTTATTCACAAACTCAAGAACCCTAAAAGCAGCCATGAAACCTGACATAAATTTGGACAATTTTTCTCAAATTGACCTTCCTGAATTAACTTCAATGATTTCTTCATCCAAACCCCCCATGGTTGGTTCTCTCTCTCTGTAAATTAAAGAGCGTGATCTAGACCTGCTCCATGTAAAAGTGCCCTGAGATTACTTTTTGCTGTGATTTGGTGCTATATAAATAAAAATTGAATTGAAATTGAATTAATATTTGATCATCTGACTTTTCTTCTAGTGCCATCATCAGGTTGAAATTTCAATGTGTCCAATACTTTGCTTTATGACTATGACATTCCTATCAGCCTCAGCTTTATTGCATGTTTAGTGCTGATTACCAAATTTAAGAATGCTAATATGCTAAAGGGGGATGATGAACACAGTGACCATCAGCTAAATGCTAAATATTAGAATGTTTTCATCAGCATGTTGATTATTTGTCCAATACTTTAACATGTGTAGGGTGTAATGCAGACTGCAACCTCTGGGGGCCACTAGCATGGATATAAGCAGGGTGTCATCTTAACCCTTGTCTTGTGTTAGTTTCCTGCTACCATCCCTTATGTTAACGGGTCGGTACCGACCCGTGTTTTAATTTAGTTGTAAAATACACTTAAAACAATTATCTGTCATCCAATTTTTTTCTCATCTCTTGGTTACCTTGTTAGGCTTCCTTATCCATGAAAATATTGGTTTTAATAGTTTTGGTGTGGGCCCCTGGGCCTTTTTTTGTCAGTATACCCCTCGATTTCAATTTCAAAAAAATGTAAAATTAACCTCAAGAGAAATATATAAATAAATAAAATGTTGTTATGTCACCTGACTATTACTGAGGGGATTTAGAACACATCTCTTAAATAAATTAGTTTTATTTATTTTTCCATATTAATATTATTAACTATAGTAACATCTGTGGTGTTAGGGTCGGTTTCGACCCATATATATTTACTTCAAGAAAAAAGCAAAAAAAGTCCCTTTTTTCAGCAATAGAACTTTAGTACAAACACAAAATGAAAAGCAGAACATATATATATACATATATATAGATATATATGGACATCCCAAGTCCAGCACCCTGAGACTGTACACTAAGCGTGATGAGGGAGGCCGTGGACTGGTGAGCATCAGAGCCACTGTCCGGGATGAAACAACCAACAGGAATACATCAGGAAGATGGCCCCCAAATATGAACTGCTAAGTGAATACCTCAGGCAGCAGAAATGTCATGATGCAGAGGAGGAGGAGAAACCATCATGGAGGAACAAGCCCCTACACAGCATGTACCACCAACAGATAGATGAAGTGGCTGATATAAAGAAAACCTACCAGTGGCTGGAAAAAGCTTGACTGAAAGACAACACAGAAGCACTGATCATGGCAGCACAAGAGCAGGAACTCAGTACAAGATCAATAGAGGCAGGGATCTACCACACCAGACAGGATCCCAGGTGCAGGCTGTGCAAAGATGCTCCTGAGACAGTTCAGCACATAATAGCAGGGTGTAAGATGCAGGCAGGAACAGTGTACATGGAACGCCATAACCAAGTGGCTGGCATAGTATACAGGAACATCTGCACTGAGTATGGGTTGGAGGTCCCGAGGTCACAATGGAAGACACCTCCGAAGGTGGTTGAGAATGACCAAGCCAAGATCTTGTGGGACTTCGAGATCCAGACTGACAAACTGGTGATGGCTAACCAACCGGACATCATGTTGATTGACAAACAACAGAAGAAGGCAGTAGTGAAAGATATAGCAATCCCAAGCAACAGCAACATCAGGAAGAAGGAACACGAAAAGATCTAGAAATACCAAGGGCTGAAAGAGGAGCTAGAGAAGATGTGGGGAGTAAAGGCAACAGTGGTACCAGTGGTAATCGGAGCACTGGGGGCTGTGACCCACAGACTGGGAGAGTGGCTCCAGCAGATCCCAGGTGCAACATCTGAGGTCTCTGTCCAGAAGAGTGCAGTCCTAGGAACAGCTAAGATACTGCGCAGAACCCTCAAACTCCCAGGCCTCTGGTAGAGAACCCGAGCTTGAGGAAGACACACCACCACCCACCACGGCAGGGGGATGAGAAGGATATATATATGACACCTCTTTCTTTTAGAGTCAGGTGGCCTGAGTGGGGCTCTGGTTGTTGTGGATGATGTTGAGGCAGGGCTGGCTGCAAGTCTGCAAGTCACCAATTCTATACAAAATTGGCCTCACATGTCTGGATAGGCCCATATGTTTCTGTGCAGGTATACTGGAAAACAAGGCAAAATGAGAATCCCCTAAAGCTCAAATGATTGGGAGAGGAGCTGGCTGTCAGTGTATTGGCTGACAGTGAACTTGTGATTTCAGTTTTGGCTCTAATTATTGCTTTATAATATTATTTTTATAACTGGGTCGAAAACGACCCTAACACCACAAAGGGTATAATTTTAACTACAGCATTTTATAATTAAGTGAAAAAAAGATTTTTTGTTTTATTTTGTTTAAATAGAGGTTCCTGACAAAGTCATAAAGCCTTGATGTGATAAACAAATTTATATGGGTGTTTCATGCATTTAAAACCTTAAAACGGGTCGGTGCCGACCCTAACACAAGACGAGGGTTAAGACACTTACACAGCTGAACAGCTGCTACAGTTGACATTCATACTAAATTCAGTCTAAAACTCAACAGACTGTGGTGATTTTGGTGCCAAAGTCATCACAGTTGGAAAACCCCAGCAAACTGAACATGCAACACTTCATCAAATTACGTCTAATCTGTATCCGAACTGCTGAAAAAAGGAAAGACAATAATGTTTTCCTGCATAATGTCCAATTCTACCATTTACACTACACCCACTAACATACGCAAACACACATTGTGCATTATGTAATAATGTAATTGGAGTCATTGCCATGTCTGATATCTGTCAACAGAACATGGAGGTGATGAATCAGCTTGTCCTAAGGGCTGAGCACTGATCTCAGCTCTGTTGATGAACGTCAACGCCAATACTACTTACCTTTGGTACAGTCTGTGGTCGATTACTCCTCCTCGCTGTGTCCGCAGTTCTCCCAGGCTTAGATTAATGGCAGCTTTCACTCAAGGGCAGTGTGTGTGTGTGTGTGTGTGTGTGTGTGTGTGTGTGTGTGTGTGTGTGTCAGCATCATTATTTTTGATGCATTTCATGAGATAAGAAGCCAAGAAACAAGAAAAAGATTCCATTGCAGTGAAAACAAGGGTCCATTACTAGTCTACATTCAGAAAACAAAAGTGCATCAATAACATGGCCAGACTTCTAAGAAGTTAGCAACAGAAAAACGTGTGGCATATTTTGAGAGGTAACCATATTTTCTTCACTTTAGTTCATTAGATCTTACTGAACAGAATGATGTAAATGTATAACCCCCAAAAGTCTAATGTCTTTGTAATATTTATTTAATATTTAAAACTTGCTCAAATGAGTGGTTGAGATGTCCATTAATGGTAAAGATGAATTCCAAATTAAAACTAATTTAGTTTTCTGATTATAACAACAACAAAAGCTTATCAATGGTCAATTTAAGTACAATAATACTTCACAATTCTCTCACTGACCACTCAGGGTTGGTGCTTTCACTATCAAAAGGAGTGTCCTAGGCCTATATAGAAAACACACTTCAGTGCTGCATAGTCTAGAACTTTTTGTAATTTTTAGATTGCCAATAGTTTTTTATGTTAGTTATTCATCTTTTACAATGTTTTGTGTTTTATGTTGTATGTAAATATTTTATTGATTGAGTTTCACATATTCCTCATGTCCACAAAAAGAGGTGTAACATAAACACGTCTTTTCGCTCTTCATTTTAATGGAGAAAGATTTATGCATATTGTTGATATAATTTTTGTTTGTTTGTTTGTTATTTTTACAGTAAATAGAATAGATACTGTTTGGTTAGTCTCATTATTATAAAACTGTGGGTTAAGTTGAAAAAAATGTTAAAGCCTATAGGAACTAAGAAACGCAAAACTGATAAACAGAAAAATATCCTTTAATGTCAAGGCAAAAACAAATCTCTATAGGGTGATTTAAATTTATTACAAATATAAAAGATAAAATGCTTGTATACATAAGTATTCACCTCTTTTAATAAGTCACACCTGAATCACCACAGGTGCAGCCAACTAATTCTACAAGTCATGTAATTAATTCATAGTATCCTATTAGTATAGTATTTGTACTTTGTAGTATGAATACAGTTGTATCTGGAGGGTCCAACTTTTGGTGAGTCAGTATTGTGACAAAACTTATAAAAACCACAAGGACAAAGGAACACTCAAGGCAACTCCACCAAAAGCTGATTGTGTAAAAATAAAAAAGGCACATTATATCTATTATTATTTAATTTGGTAAAATAATAAATCATGAAACACTCCTAGGCAGGTGAATACTTTGCATTCTACATAAATCTCTGAAGTGATTTAATGCAACTCCATTCCATATAACATACATTTTGGCCAACACTGTGGGGGTAATGTAAGATGTTGAGATGAGACCTCACAGTCAATACTACAACAGTACTGATGATGATGATCTGTAAGCACAGGATATTAAATGATTCTCCACTGAGAGAATATTGTGATAACTGATCATGAGATCACATTACCTGTTCCTTTCACAGATTGAACCTACAGCACATGACAACCTGCATCCTTGTGTTTAAGAAGAGTGGGTAACAAGCTGTAAAAAAGATTTATGGCACTTACATCATAATCAGTCTTTCCTGGCAGGACATTAGTTGTACACCAGAGTGGTCAGGAGTTGAGGAAGCAGAAAGCTGTGAGTGTAGCATTACACTATTATCAGGGGTGTTAATGATGTGGAGAGGGTGTGCTCCACCATGAGAGGTGGGAGTGGAGAATAGGGATGTGCAGATGGCCCAGTATTTGTATTTCTTTTTGTTGAGGCAGCAAAATGATGTGTATTTGTATTCAAATAAAAGTGGAAAGAGGCTTAAAAATCCTGCTTTGTTTTATTAAGCTTTTAATTTTAGAACATTAAAGTGTTACAATAAGTGTTCCTGAATAAACTAATTTGAGTCTCCCAAGTCATAGGTGATTGTGCTGACTACTAGGCTAAATCTTTACTCATCACCTCATTGCAGACAGTCCTCTACCTATTTATACACCCATAACTGCACAGGACAACATGTAACGTGTAGGGAAGAATTTTACAGATGATTCTTGCTTTGCACTTGTCATTTATTGCCTGTCTTTTACAACTTAACTTTGTGGAAAGGAGAAGGGGAACAACAGGTTATGGAGAGTCCCTTGGGAGCACTTCATGCAGGTTTTTATGTCCAAAAGGCATGGAGTTTAGTTAACTGGTTTCATCTGGCTTCATTGATAAATATAATTATGTATCATCGGTATAACAATGAAAATGTATGGAGTGTTACCTAATAATATTACCTAAAGGAAGCATATACAAAGTGAATAGTATTGGTCCAAGAATAGAACTTTGTGGAACTCCGTGTCTAATTTTTGCGTGCATGGAGGATTCATTGTTAACATGTACAAACTGAAACCAATTTGTTAAATAGGATTTAAATCAGCTTAATGCAGTTCCTTTAATGCCAATTACATGTTCCAGTCTTTGTAATAGAATGTAATGCCTGTCAATGAAATGGCCCTTGTTCTCAGAACATATCATACATCATGTAGAGGGTGCCAGAAAGGAGGAGCAAAAGAGAGAAGTAAACAGGAATCTGGCCAGCAAGCTAAGACATTCGCAGGTAAGTGAACTGAACGCCAAACAAAAGAGAGATAAAAATAAGATCCAAGCTCCAGTGGCCTCAGCTGGACTACCACCGGCTCAACAAACACTGCCAGGTACACCAGTAGGGGCAGCCCCATCCACAGGCCAAGCACAAGGATCCCCTGAAACACCTGTAGCACCACATCACCCTCTCCCACCCATCCATGTCCATGTAACCCACCCTCAAACCAACAGGGAGGGCCTGTATAGAAGACAACCGGGGCGAAGGGGAGGAAACTATCACCAGGGAAGAGGAAGGGGGGTGAACACTCAAGCGTCAAGACAAGCCCAATCACACACCCAGTTAAATACAGAAAATGACGAGAGAGATAGGCAATAGGGATGCCCAGAGGAGCGAGAGGGGAAGCACATGTCACTGGTCGTATCAACACAACCCCAAGAAGAACTGACATTTATCGTTGAAATATGGAACCAAAAACACACCTTTATGGTAGACACAGGAGCTACCTACTACTGTATTGGCAGCGAAGGGTCTTCACTTCCCCTCTCCAGCCAGTCAATCAAGACTGTGGGCTTCTCTGGGACCACCCAAATAATTCCCCTAACACGACGTGGATGATTTGCTGGTGTGTAGCAATACTAGAGAGCAGTGTACCCAAGACTCACTCACGGTCCTAAAAGAAGTGGAGAAAGGGGGGCATAAAGTAAACAAAGACAAAGCAGACAGTTGTGTGGCAACGAAAGGGCAATAGCCCGCTCCCAAATTGAGGCAGCCATCCATGGATCTGTGCTTACGCTATTAAAACAGCCCAATTGTGAGGTCTAATGCGTGCAGCAGGACAGACTAATGGTTCTGCTGAGTTAGGCTGCATTCACACCAAATCCGGCGGTGCAGCGAAAACGCTAGTCGTCCCGTTCATTTCGGATGGGGTTAGTGCTGGTTGAGCCAGAGTCAACTTTTGGAAAGCCGCAACCCGACATCATGTTGCGGTGGCCAATCTTGTAGGTCGGTGATTAGACCGGAAGACGAAAGACCCGAAAGACGCTGTTTATTTAGCATGTAGCATTGTAGCATTTCAGCATTCTGCTTTGGACGGAAGATGGTTGATTGATATTACTTTATTATGAAGATGACGCCGCTGTAAGTGATTTCCCAACTTTATATGAGCGCTTCTTCTTTTTCTTTGTCTCTTTCGTTTTTTTATGGTGGTTGGCAAACTACTTTCATGCGTATTACCGCCACACTCCCACAAATCCGCACTGACCTGTGGCATTTCACCACACCGCCAGATTTGGTGTGAATGCAGCCTTACAATGGACCGCCGAGGGAGCCTTTCAGGCCTTAAAACAGGATATGCAAGCAGCACTCACTGTAGGTAATCCTAACTATGCTAACGTGTTTCATCTCTATGTTGCAGAAAAATCAGGATATGCCTGTGCTGTACTGATGCAGGATACACCCACGGGTAAGCAACCTTTAGCATGCTACAGTACCAAACTTGACAACATTGAAATGGGACTGCTGCCCTGTTACCAGGTTTTGGCAGCAGCTGCCTTTGCATTTCAAAAAGCGTCAGCCATAACTATGGGACAATCCACCTTTTTGTACACCTCACACCAACTACATGCTCTAATCACTAGTCCTAGATTTGTACTGACACAAGCTAGAAAGACTATGAGGTAATCCTCGCAGTCTCAGAATTAAACAAGCTGCACCACACACATGGTGTTACCTGTAGAAGGTACACCACTTGATTGTGTCCAGTCAGCAGTCATGCGTTCTTACGGCCACAACAAGACTTACATAATCAACCTATAACAGCTGAGCTCACTCTTTTTGTAGCTGGCTCCTGTTTTAGAGATGCCACAGGCAATCATGCTGGTTGTGCAATAATACAATTGCATCCTGATGACACCTTTACTGAAGTACAGACTGCTTAGGCTTGCTCAGCCCAGTTCTGCCCAACTGGCAGAAATCAAGGATTTAACAGCAGCTTGTCACCTAGTAGCAGGTAAAACCCTAAATGTATACACAGACTCACAATATGCCTATGCAGTTTGCAATGTCCATGGAGTCATTTGGAAACAAAGAGGCTTTCTGAGAGCTGATGGTTCTCCAGTAACTCATGGGGAAGCCATCTCAGCATTATTAGACGTCATACATCACCCAAACATAAGGAGGGCATTTTCAGCACCTCTTGCACACATTCTACCATCAGAGGGCCTGTTTCGCCATCTGATGTTAGACTACATAGACATGACAGAACGAATCAGGGGATTCAGATACATCTTGGTGGTAGTAGACAGGTTTAGCAGATAGGTAGAAGCAGTCCCAACAAAAAGTCTGGACTATAGGTCAGTAGCAAAATTTCTATGTAGTTTTTCCCAGATTTGGATTGCCAGGTACCATCAGTTCTGATAATGGACCTGCATTTGTGGCTGCAAGCAGAAGTTTGAAAGTGTGTACCACCCACAGTCAGAAGGGGCAGTAGCAAACAGTAAATTAAAAGCAAAACTGGCAAAAATCAGAGCTGACAGTCAGTACAAAGTTAACTGGGTGGATGCACTACCTCTGGCTTTAATGTCTATGCAAACACAAGCTAACCAACTAATACACCCAACACCTCACAAAGCGCTCACAGGGAGACCAATGTTGGTTCCCTATAGTAGAGGTCCCTACGAGGGACCACCGCTTGAACAGTGTGAAAGAGAACTAACATGTTACTTGCAACATTTAACACAAATAGACAAGGCTGTGTCTGAACAGGTGAAAATGGTGTCAGAAAACAAGAATGCAGAAATCTCAAAGGAGCAGCAAAGGAGCAGCAAAGGAGCATTGAGCCTGGAGACTGGGTCTATGTGAAAGTCTTCAAATGATCCACAATGCCTAAATGAAGGAATGATGTCAATCACAGTACAGTGTACGTTAAAGTAATGCACCGACGTAGACTCTCAACAAATAATGACAGTAGACAAGGCAACCCAATTGATCCATGGCTACAAAAACCTATATAGAAATAGAAGTCTAAGAAGTGCCCCAGTAAACAGGGAGCAAGTACTGGTGTGGGAAGATAACCTGTTCCTGCCGTTAGCTAGCGAGCCTGCGTAACATGCTACCAAAAAGACTGCCAGAAGTAAAACCAATCCCAGGCATAGTAGAAAAGATGTGCAATGATAAAACCACTTACTTTGCGTATTGTGCCACCATCTTGGCAAGCTGGGAAAGCTGAGGGAATGAAAGCTGGACAAAAAATGCAACTGTCTACCCCCATCGATTAATAGTGAGTTTGAATCATGGACCCCTCCACTAACCATGATAACAAAAGACCTAGTGCATCCTTTTTGTATAGCAAGGGGAGAGGCTGTTAGCAAAAAACTACTGACATTGGACAAACAAGTAAAGAACAAAGTTAGAAACTTGACCGTAGAATACTTAACAGTATCTGCTGCTAACATAAGTAACCTGGGGGAAATTACAAGTGCAAAAACCAAGGCTGGGTTGTACTTAAAATACAGATGACTAAGGCTGCACAGACCATCCCTAAGCCAACCACATTCTATATTCAATGGCCCACCTTCCTGCCCTATTGGTTATTCAGCATGACAAGCAAGGCTGCGATACAATGTGAACAGCTAGTACTGGACTGGAATTTGTGCACCTGTCATGTTGACAGAACAGCTTACTGTATTTAGTGGATGGCCAAAAAAGCAGAAAAATAGGGTAGCACAGCAAACACAATTCACAATTAAATATACATAGCCTGGAATCAGGAGCTGATTGGTATACCTGATGACCACCATACTATAGGGGAAGAGTGGATGAAATCTGGCCAAGGGACTGGGTGGATACCCCTAGTGGGACCTATGATAAATGCTCAATACATAGCGTGAAACAGTCGATGGGTGAATTATTTATGGTAGTATTAACAGTGATTTATCAACTGGACGGTGTCAGTTATGGAAGGTATCAGCCTGCAACTCCATGCCACCACCAAAATGGCCTTACAAAATAGATTTGCCATAGATAGGCTAATGGCTGAGGAGAACGGTGTTTGTAGTAATTTCTGGGATAAATGTTGTACTGTCATACCCACAGTAACAGGGGGAGATGGTAATTTGACAAAATTACTGGAGTTGAGATCTTTGCATAATGAACATGTGGCAAATTCTAATTGGAACACAAAATTTCAGACTCTCTCCCTGATATGGGAATGGTTGCACTCACTGTCATGGAGGAAAATCCTACAGGTAGTTGGCATGTTACTAGGAGGCTTCTTATTAGTGGTAGCAGTAATAATGTGCTGCATAATCCTAATAATTTCAGCGATGATTAAGAAGGCCACTGCCTGGCTCCCAGAGCAATTCCCCTTACAAGTCCAAGGATAGGTAACTCTGACCCCAATCACAGACATGAGTGAAAATGTGTATGAGAACAAGACACTGTATGAAAACACGATGCACTTGATCTAAAACCACTTGACCAAAAGACGAAGAAGACGAAAACCGCAACAGGTGCATCAGTATCAAACAGAGTTACAACTCATTTTACAAGACTTCCCCTTTGGGCGCATAAGCATAGAAAGATCGTATACACACCTATCCTTAACCCAGGTGTCTGTACATTTAAAGGAGTTTCCCTTGGTTTAGCGAACATATCAAGTGTACATGCAATCAATTCGGAAAAAAGCATGGGCTATTAAAACTTAAAACTATCATTTAGGCCAGGGCATAGTGAGGGACTGCAGAAAAATCACTCTAAACTATCATTATGTTATAGTATGATGGAAGGCAGCTCTTGTCCCTTTGCACCAGGTACACTTTGAACATGACATCTCTGTTCTATGGTACAGACACACATTCTTTGCAATGACATGGAAAGGAAGGCTTAGAACAATGGTCAAAAGAATATGAAAGGCAACTTCACAAGTTATGAGAACAGTGGATCCAAAGGCCATTGACGTTGAGATAGTAAAAAGTGACTATGGCTAACTAGTACTCCACTCCTATAATAACTCAGTAAAAGGAAAAGAACATGACAAAACCCTGGTGGAACAAGGTATGGTATGGATCTGTCAACTGCTCCAACAACCCAAAAACACACCCCAATAGCTTGGGCCCCCACTAGTAACAAGCCGACAAACTCCATCCAATATCCCCACTGTGGCAGAAATTACCCCAGAGAAAATGGGAGCCCTGAGTTTTGAAGAGTATAAAGCATTCCTAGCAACCCTGCAAAACACTGAAGGAGTCACCTACTTTCACGCCATGCATAAAAAGGAGACCACCAGAGTGGTCTAGGTTATATCCAACCAGAGTGGAAAAGTGATAGAGAAACCATACAAAGGCAGAATTCATGTAGCTCAAACAACTCTGAGATCATCTTTCCTCACCATCATCAATGCCACATGGACAGACGAAGGGTGCTATATTTGCATGCAATGTATATCCAAGATATGGACAAGTGTTCATGCTAACCAAACACACTGGAAAAACACTATGACTATTGTATTTAGCTGCTCTGCTATGGGGAGACCGCCACCCAATATACACTGGAATAGCTCTCTACCGGCTCCACACATTGAAGATGTGGAAACCCACACTGTAGCAAATGACAACCAAACCTCCACCAACCACAGTAGCATTACACTGAACATCACCTCTGACTGGCAAGGATATGTAGATTGTCTGATAAACAGTGGACAAAGAGGACAGCAGACTCAACGAATCCCCTATGGCTCAGTAGCAGCCCAATCTGGACCAGAAAGCACCAAAACAAAAGAGCTACTTCACCAAGATGTGATCATCACTGTCATGGTTAGTGCTACTGTCATGGCTCTGATGCTGTGTCTCTTCAAGATGGATGCCATTGTCAATTTCTGCTAGATTGACATGCGTGGACAACACTATGGCTACTAGAGATAGATGACAGCCAGCCCAGCCCGATGGCAAATGTTGCCCCATGTCTACAAGGAGCAGATGCTAGTCTGCCCAGACTGATGGTGATAGCCGCCATTGGCATGACATCAGAATAGTTTAGACTTAGATAAGATGAAGTATAATCATCATAATACTAATATGTGTTGCTTGCTATTCCTCAGGTCACAAAAACAGCATATTCTGCAATATTATGTGTAACCTTAAGTTACCAATAGGTTTGAAGTCAGTCCGTATATTCAGAAGTAGCAGTATACTACAGGTTAGAATATATATATATATTCCTTAGAATAGTGATGTTTTTTTTGTTTGTTTTTTTAAAAAAAGGTACTTGGGTGACTCATACTCTGCAGCTGTGACAGAGGACTGCCACAACCACTGCCATAGCGATCAACACTACTTTAAAGGACTGTGGTGCATAACCTGTTACTAAAGACAGATCAATCATATCTAGTAAGGAAGTTTTAACCGAGGCTAGGACTTCCCCAAGAAGCCTAGTTGGGATGGGGTCTAAGAGACAGATTGATAGTTTAGATCAACAAATCATTGAAGTTAGTTAATAAAAATTGACTGGAGAAAAACAGTCTAAATATATATCAGGTTTAACAGCTGTTTCTAAGGTTCCTGTGTTTGGGGATGAATCGGTGCCTGTTGAGGGCTAATAGTTAGAATTTTATGATTAAAGAAGCTCATGAAGTCGTTACTACTGAGAGCTATAGGAATACATGGACCAATAGAGTTATGATTCTTTGTCAGCCTAGCCAAAGTGCGGAAAGGGAACCTAGGGCAGTATTTATTCTCCTCTCTTAATGATTAGTAATAGGCAGCTCTGGCATTGTAGGGGGTCTTCCTATATGTTTTAAGACTATCCTGCAAGACTAAGTGAGATTGTTCTAGTTTGGTGGAACGCCAAATCCTTTCAAGTTTTCGTGATGTTTGCTTTAGTTTGCAGCTTTGGGCGTTATACCATAGAGCTCACCTCTTATTATCTTCCTTTTTAGAGGGGTGATGGAATTGAGTATTATTTGCAGTGACCCTGCAGCACTATCAACAAGATTTTGGAGGGACTAAAGTTAGCATAAGAATCCTCTGTATTATTGAGACATGGCAGTGAATTCAATACTGATGGAATTTCTTCCTTAAATTTAGATACAGCACTATCAGATATACATCTGGTGAAGACATTTTTGTCTAATAGCATGTAATCTGGTAATAATAATTCAAAAGTTATCAAGTAATGGCCTGATAAAATAGGATTTTGTGGAAAAACTATCAAATGTTCAATTTTGATGCCATAAGTCAGAACGAGATAGAGGGACAGTGAGTAGGTTTATTTCCACTCTGAGAGAAGCCAATTGAGTCTAATAATAAGATCAACACAGTGTTCATTATCCACATCCACATGAATATTAAAATCATCTACTAGAATTACTTTATCTGCACTAAGGACAGGCAGCAGCAATATGTCCAAATGCCTGAAAGACAGGATACACATAAAAACACAACCTTTGTATTATAACTACAACACTACTTGGAAATCCTGTTGGAATGTAACTAAGTACATTTTCTCAAGTACTGTGATATTTGAGCTACTGTATTTTCAATTTCTGCCACACCTCAGTACAAAACATATGACCAGCTCATAAAACCAGATGCATTGTTAACAATTAAACTAGCCAACAGTACACAAAGTAGTTAAAATGAACTACACCTCTACAACAAAAATCTACAACAATGCAATGCTGTTAAATGTTATCATTATTAATAATCCAATAATATAATACACAAGCATAGCAGGTGTCATTCTGCTGTATATTGTAGTACTTTCACTTTTTATACTGTAGTACATTTTGCTTTTGTACTTTTGTAACTTAACTTAAATGTTTTGAATCCAGTACTTTTAATTGTAATTGAGTATATGAAGTAAAAGATGTGTATTCTTTTTCCATCACTGTTCAACAGTGTGTGATGTATTAACACAACACTCAAATTCATGCTTATGCCATAAAAACAAATCTTTCTATTCTATGCCATAGATTATTAAAAGTGTTGCACCCATCATCTCTATCAAATGACCACAGACATGCTGCCACATCTATTTTTCAGTTTTGAGTTTGGATTAGATTATTTTGGCAAAGCTTCAGGTAAACATTGACTCATTGTCTTCCACGCATGCCTGGCTAGTTATGTTACAATGCAAATATCACATGTTAAAGAAACCCTACTGCATTTCTTTTTTATTTGTTAAGCTACACATATCAGAGGTACTGTATTTCTCAATGTGGAGAAAATACTGGATATGAGAAATTATTGTGACACACAAATGAATGAACTGAGTGAGAATTGAGCTTTCCCTTTCTTTCATTTTAGGAATTGAAAAAGAAAACAAAAAGTTTCTCTGTAAAATGAGAGAATCTTACCCAGTTCCTTGGGCTGGATCTTATGTCCATGTTGTCTCAAAGAGGATACTGTAGTGGCAGGTGTTGAGAAGAAGTTGTAGTCATACAACTGTATTACTTTTTCAGTTGGAGTTTTAGTTTTACAGTTATAGTTGCAGATGTAGCTGTAGATATCACTGTAGCTGTTTTTCAATAATTCAGCAGAGTTTACATTCACCAACAAAAGAAATGCGTCTCAGCTTGAGAGGTGATACAGTGTGTCAGTTGGACCAAGTCTCCCTACAATGATGGGAATACTGGGATTCTAGAATGATGAGGTTATAATGGGCCACCTCATTACTTCTTTATCACACATCACACAATTCTAAAATATGTTAATGAGATCATTTTGTTACCATTTGAATGCAACAACAAGCACTTATAGTAAAAGCCCTATTCATATTGTGTTTGTTTAATAAAAATAAAAAAAGTGTTGATGGTTTCACTGGTCACAGGAAGTGAACAGTTTCCCAATCAGTATGATCACTTCCACACCCTGGGCTCACACATACATAATAGGTCAGTGAACACAAAGGATTCAAGCTACCATATGACTTTGCATATAGCTTAAGATCCAAGACATAGAAAATATTTATGTTTCTGGAGTGTTTTCCTTTACTACATATCAGTAGTCTATATCAAGGATTGGGAAATACCAGCCTGTGGGCCATATTCAGCCCTTCAACAAACATAGTTGGCCAAACTCAAATTACATATTTTGTAAATCTATGTAGATAACAATATAAATACCAGGCTCATGTGAATCAAGATCCTTATTTACTAATGGGAAAAATGATCTGAAACAAGCTTATTTATACAGTATGTTTATCAATTATTCTTAACTCAATTAACATAATGCTAAAAAACAACCAAAAAAAATCTGCATCTCCACTGTGCCCGTACAACAACAGTGAAAAAAACTGGTGGTTGACCTTAATTTCTGATTTCTGACAGCATATGTCCAATATCCTTACATGACTGTGTTTTCTGTTTAAATCTGTTTAAAATTGTCAGTAAATGTTGTCAAGTATTTGATGGCCCGACCAAAGTGACCCACGAATTTATATACTCCTAAAAATGTTCTTAAAAACATGCCCCTTTTCTTTTGACGATACAAGCATCATACTTTTTATATATCTGCTTCTGATAGGTCATGCGCAAGCACATGACACACCTGATGTAAAGGTGGTTTACTGTTACTACTATTGTCCCGTGTCCATGAACTCAGAATTGAAGCTTAAGAGTTTGAGACAACAATCTGGAAGACATGTATAACATGATGCACAAAACATATTCAGCAGCCTTAAAAAACATGGAGTCTATGAATTGAGTATTTCACTAATATCTCATATAAACATCATATAGTTTAAACGAGAAGTTAAATAAAATGATACACCTTATACACAATGCTGTCTGACAGTGCGGAATAAGATGACTGTTGCTGTTCTTCAAATAACTGATACTGTTCAACAGTTACATATAACACAAGTCTACAGTATTACAATGAAGCCCAAATGCCTAAACGTGATAATTGTTTGTTATTTGTATTAACTGCAGCATTAGTTGGATGTAATGACTGAATAAAAAGAAGAAATGCAGAGGAGGAAAATGAATAAGAAGGAACACGTCTTTGCAGAAGAAACGGATCTGCTCCTTGTTCATTATTTTGTTGCAAATTTATTTTTGTTTGTTTTCTGAAAAGGTTTCTTTTTTTTTAATAACAGCTTTGGTTTCTTTAAAATCGTTTTGTTCGGGTCAAACCAGCAGGGTTTCATTTGCTGAAAGTATGGAAACCTGATTACTGTAATCTCAAACATGTATACATTATAATATTTGTTAAATATGGTCCAGAAATTAAATCATTCATTTTAGTCATGTAAAAAATCATCATACACAGTTGTCAGAACTTGATAAGCTCTCCAAGGTGCTGATCCTGCTGCTGGCAGCAGGATCCAGAGTTCTTTCCTTTACCTGCACAAAGGACTAAGTTTGATAAAAACTCTGAGAATTCAGATTTGGAGAACAGGCCAGGAGGACAATACAGCATAACAAATAGAACTGGCTGTAGAGTTTTCCAGGTTGGATGAGAGAGACTTTCGAAGGCTTTCGAAAGAGTTATAATTAGGTTTGGTTCTAGGGTTGATAATTAGGCTTGAGTTGAAAGTGGCAGTAATTGGAGTTGGTTTCTCAGCAGGTGAGCTGCTGAGTGGGGAAAATCTGTTAGAAATGCAAACTGGTTGGTGGTGAACCGTGGGCTTCAGCTTAGGACTATACTTCCTTCAGAAAGTCACCCAGCCACCCTGGCTTCCTGGCTGCCCGGGAGCTACCGGGGGAGTAGGAGCTATACTAGGTTGGCCCGCACCGGATACTGGGGGCTGGCTAACATCATTAGCTAGTGATTTATTTTCCATGGTGTGGAGCCGTGCTTTGAATTCACTGAGCCTCGCCTCCAACACTGCAGATAAACTACATTTATTACACACTATTTTAGAAGTAGAAGAATAATAGCTGAACATATACACACCAAGCAAGAGACAGCAGTAGAGCGAGAGGGAGAGAGTGAAGCCATTGCTAACTGTTTTGCTAGGTTAACTGCTAAGCTAAACTAAACTAACTGTGGGATTTAGCGAGAAAAGTCAGCAAAAGAAGGGAGCGCTAAGAGTGCTTGAGCAGAACTAGCATACATTTAGATATACAGCAGGTATTTATCCACAATAATTAATATTGGCACTAGAAATATGGCAAGTTAACTGAGCTGGGAGCAGCAAAAACACTATCAGTAAACACAGTCAGCAACCGGAAATGGCACAATATGCTTAATGTAGCACGTCAGCATCATAATCAAAAATAAGGCTTTTCTGTGAAACAGTATATAATTTTGTCCCCAGCAAGTGTAAAATATGTTGTTTTTCAAATTGCTTTTCATGGTTCCTAGGGAGCTGGGCTGCCCCAACAAGTCCTCCAAATTAAAAGACAAACTATATTGCTGGTCCATGCACTCTGGAACGACATATAGAAGCATGTCAATCAGCAGGACGATGTTATTTAGGATGATGGCAGGACAGACAGACAAGCAAAACCACAACAACAAATGACATGTTGAAAAGTACTTTTGTTATATGATATTACAACACTGTGGTTAAGGTCTGGTTATGTTTAAGCACAAAACCAACCAGACTTTTGTTGTCATGGTTACAATAACAACCAAAATACATACTATACATAAATACATATACATACAACATTACCAAGCTTCACTTTGTGCAGAGAAGCCTGTCAGGGATGTTCACTGTCTCTCTCTCTCACTCTCTCAGAGCTCATTAGAGTCTCACTTATCATAAATTATACAATAAAACAAATGAAGGATTTAAAACTTAAAAATATAATGACATGAAGAACAACAGCTGCCGCAATAAAGGTACCCTCAAAAATATTTGTAGTGGTTCCAATGCAACGACTCCTCTAATGAAGAACACTCTGATAATCTGCTGCTGGAGATTCCCAGCAACAGCTGAAAGAAAATCATTGATGCAGCCTTTGTCAATTATGCCCCAAAGCTATGGCACACACTACCAATAGACATCTTTTTAAACATGTTTAAAAGAAAGCTAAAAACTCTCCTCACTAAGCCTTTAACTAGCTTTTTGGTCAGCTTCACATTTACACTACTGCACTTCTTTTAAAATGTTGTATTTTACTTTATTTTAGACATTGTATGTATTTTTAGTTTCGCTATCTATTTTATCTTATTTTTATCAAATGGACTTTATTCTAATTTCACTTAATTTTATCTTATTTTGATTATTATTATCAAGTGGATTTAATTTTCCATCTTATGTTACATAGGTGCTGAGATCAGTGGTTGGTAGGTTTAAGAAAACACTGATGTCTGTTTTTAATTCCCACAGTAACACTAAGGGTGGTTTCTTTCCATTGGGTTGCACCCAGCACAGATAAGACCCACAGTGAGGTTAAACCCATGGGAAGATGTTATGGGGTAAGCTTAAAGAGGCTTATTTCGGTTAGTCAAGACCAGTGGTGAGTGTGTGTCCATTAGTACAAGGGAGGTTCTGTTTGCTTATGGTTTCAGAGACCTTGGCACCGATTTACAAATTATGTACACATGAAATACTTTCTGCGTTTTTGCTTTTTAAGTCTCAAATTACCATTTGCACTTTATTTTATTTTTTATTAATATTATCAAGTGGGTTTTATTTTCCATCTTAATATGAAGCACTTGGTGCATGTAATTTATTTTCTTCACTTGAGCTGCATTTCTTGTATGAAAGGTAACTAATAAAGTTATTATTTTTATTAATGATTAATTTTATTAATGATTCAATAACCATTAATGATTCAATAACCAAACCGTCCTCTAAAATTATAACCCTTTAACTGTAATGCTAATTTGTAGCTTGATCAGCTGAAATTAATACCTGAATGAAATTTATACACCAAACAACACCACTTCTGGAGGAATATTGAGTGCAGTGCTGGGAATTCAGATTTCAGACCTGCCTATCACGGAAGTTATAGTACATGTATGTAACACAAGAAAACATTAATGTGAGAAATTAGGTAAGGCAAGAAATAGGTAACTTGTAATGCAATGGTCTGATTATGGTGGCACCCAATTTTCCATGCTGTTGGTCAGTAATCAGATTTCTTTCCTATCACCCACTGTACTGCCACCATAGTCATGCATATTTTACCTGTCTAGCATTTTTACCATGCACACACAGAAAAACCAGTGAGAAATCTAGCTAAGGGATTCAGATGGAATTTTGGTGCTTAAAGTGTCTTTGGGTGTCTTTGACTGTAAATGGTGACTTAATCTCCATTTAAACTCAAACTCAAAATCACATTTTTTTTTCAAACACATTAAGTGTATGTAGTGGTGAGACAGTGTCTTTGAGTCTGTGTCTGGATTAAACAACCTGCAGCTTGGCAGGAGGTGGAGAATAAGAGCACTTTGATGAACCCTGTAATTGAACAGAGATGCTCAGTTAACATCCAGACAGTTTTGGTTATGTCTTATCAGTGTTTTTCAGTTTCCATTATATTTCTGGCTGTACTCACAGACTTGCATCATATGTCTAGAGCTAGAAGTGAGCCAGCCTGATGAGGGCAGGCCTCATGTGCTACACAGCAGAGAAACACAAGTTTACACAATAGCACTTTGTGTAGAGCAGCCTAAAATATTTGCAAAATAATGATTTTATTTTAATTTGAGAACAGGCTAAAGGTTTATATTAGTGAAGAATTCTTATGTTGAAGTTCTAAAAAGTCAACAGCCAATGCGGCAGGTGGCCTTTATTGAATTATCCAGGAGAGACATATTCTGCCAGCATTTGGGAGAGTGATCATGCAGTAACACAATGTATTTTCCTCCAGACAGACATTATCACCTCTCTGTGTCCAGCAGTACAGCCAACAAACTAATGTATTGATCATAGTATGGATCATTGTAATGTACAGTCTCTCAGGGACACTATACCAACAACAGACAAATAGCAATGGTAACAAATGGTTTAAGTAATGATCAGTAACCTTTTTATGCTATTTAAATAAATGTGCATTTACTACTTAATGTTTGCAATTGATTTAACAAACTTCTTGGAACGCAACCTGAATAGAATGAAGCAGGTCTGTCAAAAAGACATGAACTGCATGCAAAGAAATATGATGATCTGATTTTTTACTTTATCTCACCACCCAGATAGAGTGGGTGCAATGGTTTGAACCAAGATTAAGTTAAATATTAAAAATACAAGAATATGCAGTGATTAAGCTTTCTATCTTAGTCATAGTTCCATCATGAAGTACAATGAAAATATAGCACTGTGGATCTGGAAATTTTATTCATTTTAAAATCATCACATACTAGTCATAAAAACCTGCTGTTCGATATCACTAGGGGTCAAACATAGACATAATAAAGAATACATTTAATTTGTTCTGCAATTTTCATTCACAGTGAATCTCAAACTGTTACATGCTGCAGTGTTAAATGCAACACACAACATAAATGAAATAAGAGTTCAGGTGAAAAATCCTTCCTGAACAGAAAGATTTTTAGGCCTTTTTAAAAGAGACTAGGGTCTGTACTGACCTCAGACGGATAGGAAGGCCGTTCCACATTCATGGTGCAGCAGAGCAGAAGGCTCCATCCCTCATGGTGCAGAGCTTAGTTCTGGGAGCCTGGAGGAGCAAGCTGCTGACAGCTCTAAGGGCACATATGGAGGTTTGTTATATGATGCTGAGCCGTGACATAGAGGCAGAAGGGCTTGGGGTAGTTTTTATGTACATCTGGGTATCATCAGCAAATTAATGAAAAGACATCCCATGACTGCTGATGACATGACCAAGGGGGGGTATGTAGAGGGTAAAGTATGGGGCAAGAACAGTGACATTTAAACACATTTAGACAATTTGTCATTGAAATCAAACCCTGCAATTAAAAAAGAAAATGTGTTGGCACTGAAACAAGTATTGTCATTGAAAATGTCTTTTTTTTTTCAATGTCACCAGTTTTCAGTTTCAACTTTCTGTCACCATTTTGGCGCCAGGAGCACACCCTTGTGGGCCTCCATTACCCAGTGTGCCAGTGTGCCTATACATATATATACATATATATATATATGTATATATATGATAGATAGATAGATAGATAGATGCTGGATATATATGTGTTAAACAAAGGCTTTCAGCCTGACTGCTCTGAACACTGTGTTTTCACACTTTGTATTGTTTGGGTTGTCCGCTCTCATATTTCAGATCAGATTTCGACTTGAGAAGTTGACATTTCCAATACAGAATGACAAAAAGTAGTGAAATTCTGCTACTATAGTTTGTTTCATGGTTTGTTGATGTAGCCTTCCAACAGGCCAGAAATTAGCTGTAATGTAGCTTCTAGAAGCTATCCAATCAGAACAAAGTGGGATCATTGGGAAGAGGGCTTTAAATTGACCAGCTCATTTCAGGCTGAATGAGGGGCTGTGTAAAGGATCAATATAAGATAAATGCCAAGATCCCAAGATTAAAAATATAGACCTTGAAATGTGCAGATTATGTCCTCTTTAACAGAGATTTTTTTTAAAGTCAAAGTAGAGCCCAGAATTTGTATTTGTATATATATTTGTTGAGGCAGCAAAATTATTTGTATTTGTAATCGAATATAAGTGGAAAGAGGCTTAAAAATCCTGTCTTTGTTTTTTTTTCATCAAAATTCATTAGTAGAGCTCCAACGGGAGTCTTTGTGTGAAATATACACATGTAAATTCAGTTTATTTCTTTGAAATAATTTAATATTTGACTGACAGATTATAAGGTTTAAATATCTATAATAATCACTGTATGCTTCAACAACATTTTTGAGAATACACTACGAACATCAATTAGTTTTAAAAAGTGCAATTATTAGAGAATTCAACTGAATTTTATTTAAGACGTAACTTGACAACTTAAAAAAATCAAGTAAACAGAGTGGAACTGACTAAGTGACGTTGAGATTGAGACCGCGTTAAAACTTAACAGAATATGTCGGGAGGACACGTTATCATTTCAGTGGATTCAGACTGGCTCGGCTCGGCAAGGGCCGGCTGCCTTTTGGCGCTAAGCGTCGACCGAGTCCTCTCCCGGGAACCGAACTGCCGGACTCTAGTACACCAACTTTTGCATATCAACTAAAGAATTAATTATTCAAGCCAAGTCTGGTTTGTATTCAGCGAGATATAAATGCATGCAATTCATAGCGACTTCAGTGTTAGGCTGTTAACGAAAGAAATACCATAACTTTGACGGTTTTATCATGCATTCAATTTGTCATTGAATATATATGAAAATTTGTTTTTCAGCATGGGAAACAACTGATCACGAAAAGAGGGGAGGTACATTGTTTCATACCCTATATTTATTCCAAATTTATTGTGAGAATATTGACTATAATTTCTTAACTTGCTGTGCCAAAGAGGTTTTTATTGTGCTCTTGCATTGAAAGTGTTGTCCTTATGTTACAGATTGCATGTGGAAGCCACAGAATGGTGTGAAGGAGAAGGACGAGCAGCAAAGGACAGCAGGCCACACTTGAACCCAGATCACCAAGGGAATAAGAGAGCCTCACTGCATAATCTCTGTCCTGTGAGCCACTGGTGGACCCCACAGTAAGGCAAAAGTGTATGGAATGGCAGTGTAAACTCTGCAAATGTGTGAATTCATCTAAGGGTGGACTTCTTAAACACTATCGTCTGAAACATGGACATTTGGGTCGTGGACATTTTCTACCTTTAAAACTTGGGGTAGCTTGTGTTCACACTTGTATAGAGCTCACAATTTTCCACATACAAAAGATTATTTTCAACACATTAACTCTCATCTGAAAAGACTGGAAACAATAGTGTGTGTGTTTGATGGTTGTGAGTTCAAAACAAACATATATGGCACTTATGCTACTCACAGAAGTCGAAAGCACCAATCGTACTCATGTGATGACTTGAAGACTGACGTGATTGTAAAAATTGTTTAAATCTAAGTTTGAAAATTGACCACCAAGTGTTCTCCCCTCTTCCCTGACCTGATCTTCTCCTCCCTCTCTTCACCCGTTCCTTGTTTCCCTCATTTGTGTTTCAACTCAAGATCATATGCATCGTGCAGCCTTTAATACACCAATTTTTCTCAATCTCCTCTGTCAGTAGTCAAATCTGTTATAATTAAAGTAAAAAGGTCAATATGTGCAGAGAGTGACTTCGAAATCTCTTTAACAGAGTGGCATTCCCATAGACAAAACCTGAGAAATTGTCATCAGATGTCTCATTGATCACCTGGGTGAAGACGTGGGTGCTCTAATCAAGGAGTTTGAGGTGAGTGCAACAAATGATTTTCAAATTTACAGATTACTGTAGGGAGAATACTGAAAGTGTTTCTGCTGAATACATAGCTTTAACACTTGGACTTTTTGTGTCTATTGGAAAGTGTCTGTTGCAAACCTAACACACCAAATATCTGTCAAATCTGTCATAATTGGTAGTTCAAATAATACAGCTTATAGCATGTATGTTTGCTGATTTATGTAGTCAGTTTGCCAATGTTATTCTGGCGACATCCTGCCTGCTATAACGTCTACAGAATGTTGGTGATTCAGCCATCAGTGTGGAAGAAGAGCTGGCAACAGAGACGATGGCTCAGTACCTTGTGCAAAATGAAGATGGGCAAGTCAGAGATGTGGTGATTGTCATCGAGGGGTCCATCGTACTCAACCATCTTGGGGATCTCAGCAGAGCCTGCTGCTACTTGCTTGGACTAACTTATGCCTTGGACCTCAAATACCCCAAAACTCTGAAATACATCTTTGAAGTCTTTCAAAAGATGCTCGTCGAAGTGGACACTGGAAACCTCTCGACAAAGGTCCAAAGACTAAAAAACAATGTCATGATATAGTTGTCTGTAGAGTCAGACAACACTTGGAGGTGGTTTGACGAAATGAAGTCAGATTGTCAAAGTTTGTCCAGAGGAGCCTCACTAATTACTGAGGATAGTCTGTTTTGCCTTACACGCATGGTTCAACTGGTTATGAGTGTCATCTGTGCTTTTTGCATCAATATGCAATTTTTTTTAATTTTTTTAAATTTTTATCATTCCTATGAGGCATAAAGTTTATAGTTTCGAGGCAGTTTTGCAGGTGCCTAAATGCACTTAAAGGTAGTTTCAGTTTGGAGTATCTATAGTTTGAAATGCAAATGTTTGAAATGTGTGTTTAAAAAAAAAAAAAAAAAAAAAAACGTTAAGAGTTGACCAATCTATTGTCAATCTAAATGTGCCTGTCGTGGGTTCACTTTTGAACCAGGACAAATGATGGCACAGACAACACAACTTCAGTGTGGGTTTGTTTATTCACACGAAGTCCCAGAACCAAGTGACAAAAAGTGACAAAAAATATGTACAGTGAAGAGTGAGGGAAAAAAAAAAAACAAGGCAAAATCGGCAGTACAATACCTCCCATGTATTGACCATGACCAGAACTCTCATGCAAACACTCTCTCCAACAACCAACAACCTGAATGAGCAGAGCTGGCCTTTTCTACCCTTAGCCCCTCCCCCGGGCAAACCATTTATCCCATTAGGGTAACAAAGGAACAATTTTAAGATCAAAAACCCCCAAGGATGGCAATGAATGACATCTTCACATTTTGTGTCACCTGGCACTAATCACCCTCCATATATCTATGGCCAAATACCCCCAAGCAACAAGAAATCCCAACATATCAGTTAATGTACATCAATATGGTTGAGTCCATGGTCACATGCACCTCCTTGATGTGCCCCGAGCACTATTTAGGAGGTGCCCCGGAAGTGCCTCAGTTTGGCGGTGAGAGGCAACAACAGGTGAGTGTGTATGGATGTGTATGTATGTGTGTGAATGTGTGACGCGTTAGCGCCTAGCAGGAAGAAAAAGTGGGGAAAAGTTTGTGCATGACCGCGGGACACAAATGCGGGCCTGCACGCAACAGTTTTTTTGGAGCGTGTAGTTGCAGCGCGCTGTGGGCTCCCGGCACCGCGCTCTCTCTCCGGCCGAGAGAGTGAGCGAAATGCACGACGGAGCGGCGTTACTGTCGCCCCGTCACAGTGCCATTGTAAAATAAAATGGTTCGTGAGATCTTGGTCATATTGGTGTGTGTATATTACTGAATATCTTCATTAAATATGAAATGAACCAAGTTTTAAAAAATCAGTGAGTACGATTGTTTTTCAGTAAGTCATTAGTAAATTTGCAATTATCTCCTACAAATGTTTTCAGTTATATTTACTCAGTTTTTTTAGTGCTTTCTACTCAGGTTTTCTATACGGTTTACATAGTGTTTTAGTTACATTTACTCAATTGATATGGTATTTGTGCCAAGTCAGTTCATTTGGATGTAATTGAAAAATCTATATATAATATAGATTTACTCATTATTCATTCATTCATTTATATTCATATCAACTCAATATTTTTAAGTGTAAAAATGTTGCATTGATTGAATTAAGTACTGTGCATTAATATTTTTTAGAGTGTAGGAGGTCCCCACACTGGAGTCTCCCAGATCATAGATGACTGCACTGACTACTGAGCTAAAGCTTCATTCATCACTTCTTTGCAGACAGACCTCTACCTATTTATACACCCATAACACAGAGACAGCACATTGTGTAATGTGTAGGGAGGAACTTAAAAGGCAATTTTTGCTTTGCACTTTTCATTTATTGCCTATTTTTTACCACCTCACTTTGTGGAAAGGAGAAGGGGAACGACAGGTTATGGAGAGTCCCTTGGGAGCACTTTGTGTGTGTCAGTAGCTCAGATTTATCTCTGGGGAATATCATCAACTCCAGGAGTGATGTCCAAATTAGGAAATGTTTGTCATGTAGCAGGTGGATGTGACTCCCTTTGTTGAGACCTGCTGATAGACATAACAGCAGAGGAGAGGAGAGAGATAGCAATGTAACGAACCTGCGCACGGGTGTTTGACATGTTTTTTCTTCCTGAAAACAAATAATTTTTTAAAATTGTGAATTAAAGAAATATTTGCAAAAAGAAAACAAAACACTATTTGTGCTTTGCCAAAAAATACATTTGTATTCGAGTACACCTCTAGTAGAGGCTGTTGTAAATGATGAAAACAATATTTCTGCTAAAAAGAAAATAGAAACTAAGAGAAGCAGGGTGGTAATTTTTAATTAGTTACAGGGCTGTGTTTGTTCATGCTGGACCCTGATTATTATTTTAATATTGATGAGAATCTACAGTATAACAAATTTCACAGGAGGTTTGGCCAGTAATTGTTGCAATAACATGATCAAAGTGTTGGATGGTCAGAGATACAGATTATTCTTGCCTTGTCTTTGCTAATTCATGTTTACTTGTATGAGAATTTAACATAACGTAGTTGGATCACTCTGCATATTGTACTCATCTCTTCAGAATCTACTCAAATTAACATGTTTCATCCAGGATGATCACGAGAATCAACCCTGTTAACAGATCGGTACGCAATTAAGCAACCAAATGAAAGCTAACTGAGGATGCAGAAAATGCAATGATGAAGATAAAACACATGAACTGAATTCAATCCAAATATCAATACACTTCCTGCGCTGGCTGTGATTTACAGTCATTGACCATACTGGATTCTTCTAGAGTAAGATGAAAAGAACAGATCGCTATTGATCAACTGGTCTTTTTCTTTCCTACTGAACATCTATTGACGTGTCTGGCGCTGGTTTCAGAGGAGAATTAGATGCAAAATGCTGACAGCTATCTCAAGAGTCTCCAGTCATGCTTCTTCTTAAACCCTAATTTATCTCTTCTAATGCGTGGGGGAGTAGTGTTGGGAGGCAGAGAGCTTTATGTCTGAGAACATCAGCACCCCAGAAACCCCAGAATCTTTATCTGTTGCACAAAGAGCATTAGCTTGGATCAAGTCTTGTTTAGTTGCTCATACTTACATCACACATAGCAGTGCAATGCTACAACTTATTACCTTGGTTACTGATGAAAAATGTTCTCCTTGTTTGAGTTAAGGTTCAAAAGACATCTCCATATACACTGTGCAATAACTATTTGTAATTATATTAATATTAATATAGTATTTTAGTGTCCAGGTTCACTCTTGACTTTGGGAGCACATACAAATTAAACACTTTTTTTTTTTTTTTTTTTTTAAATTCAAGGTTCACTTGAAGGCTGGGGATAAGACCAAAAGCTTCACAACTTTTTTTTAAAGTTTAGAATGACAGCTATGATAAATTTAAATTAAATTCGTAGTTAAAAAGATTAAGGTCAAATGTCCACATACTATCTTTTCTGAGATTTCATTGCATCTTGCAGCCTTCATCAGCAAGTGGAGTTTAGTTAGGTCTCAACAATTGACCTTGTGTGAAATTTTTGTCACGAGTTAACTGCATGGTTATCACCAATAAAAAAAGGAAACGATGGGAAAAGTTGAGGTCATGGTTTAAAGAAAGATTTCCTCCCTCTACTGACTTTGTGGCTTTGAAATAACTTCACCCAAGTTCCTATGGCCTGCGTTACTTGGTGTAAACATATGCTGATTTTGCTGAAACAACTGATGCGGTCAAGTTAAAGTCTGTCATTTTCATGCTTAGAGTTTACCAGCCTCTAATTAGCAGTCGCCAGCCAAAAGGATTATGCACTCCCTGATAAAGAATTATGTGGCCTACTTAACAACCCTAGATCAATTCCCCTGACAATCACATGCATATTGAAATCCTGTTTTTGATATTTGATGAGCTTAGATGAGGCTCACCTTTGAGGTGTCTCCCAGTAAAAGGAGCAGTGTTTTGTTTTTGAGCTGTAATTGTCATCTTGATGGCAATTCTTTGTTTCGCAGCCTTTCTAAAGGAGCAGTCTGGTTTCTGCCGTCTACTCCAATAAGCTCTCATTAGTCTGTCTTAAAGCCTTCATCAATGCTGCCTCTCACATCTCCCACAATGTATTCACTTATTGCACTACTATTATATAAAGATCATATTTTGAACAGTTTTTAGATATTTTTAAATGTCTAAAAATACTTTGGTATTAACAATTCCAGAATAGTTGAGATGAATGGAAGCTGACACTCTCTCATTCTCATGTTCCTAGTGCTATCAGACATATATTTCAAACAAAAGGAGGTAGGTTTGGTTACTTTGTTTTGCCGCACTGGTGGAGCCTGTGGATGATATTGGTTCATGGGTTTTTTTGGTCAGCCTCCCTATTGCTCCTTCCAATGATTCGCTCCAGAGCAAAATACTGGCTGAACAGCAATGACATTTTATCTACAGCCCACAGAGGATGAATCCTTTCTCTGACCGTTTTGATAACTCTATAGCCTTTTTCTCTGACATCATCATTAAGCGGCGGTCACACCACAAAATGACATTTGCTTGTCTATGCAAAATAGGTGGGGTTGGAAGCTAGGTGACAAAGTGACTACTCAGAGGGTTAGTTGGTTAACTGCTGTAACTGACTTGCTGGCTGTGGGTCGTCTGGCCTAACTAGTGCTAGTCAGGAACAATAGCCACACTTCTCTCTATTTTCTCTCTACTCTTCTATTTACTTCTGTTGTATACTATTTTACACCATTTCATTAAAAAAATAAAATAAATTATGGAAGTGGGCAAATAAAGCTCAGCTCAGCTCAGTTGCTAATGGGACAATAAGGTAAGACAGTTTATCAAGCCCTGTCTCATAACTGTCTACAAACCATTGCTCTTTGGTGGAACAGTGGAACTCCAACAGAGAAGATTAAATATCAGTGGATGGTGATACACAGCCAATAAGCTGTCACCTCAGCTTGCTATTGGTCACCAGCATGAATTTGTGGGTCAATGTTCGCCAAACTTGATGTGAAAAATAGGCAAAGATGTGTTCAGGCCTTTAGGCCATAATTACCTATTGGCAAACAAATGCAAGGGTGAAATGTCTACTTGGGAAGGGGCAGAGGGACATGTCCTCCACACTGATCAAAATCCTGGTTTTGTCAATCCTCTTTGCCAGAGTATGTTTTATTGACTCGTTGTCTATAAACAACGTCCTTCGATTGTCCAGCTGCCAAAATCCAGATGAGAGAAGAGGTAGCTTTGCAGGCTACATACCACCTGCTCTGTGATGAAGCTTTTTGGTGGCTTGGGTAACATGAGAAGAGGATCTGAAGACATTAATCAGAGCTGAAAAATATCATACCATCCCCTCTTTTAGGCTTTTAGGTTAAAATGAAAAAAAAAACAATTACAATAATTTATGAAGATGCTACAATTAACCATCAGTCAGAGATAAGATTGTAAAGGACATTGTTCTTTGTTGTAACAGCTTGATCTCACCGGGTGCATCTGCGTCACGTTCTGGCTCCGACGCAGCCACCAGAGCAAAGACAAATAAATAAACTATTTAATTACATAACCTACCTACTCATAGGAGAAGCACAAAAATCAAGTAAAATTACCAAATCAATCAAATCTGAGCAAGTCAACAAAATTGGGCAATCTAGTTGCACTGCTACTGTAGCAATTATGGCAACTGAAAAGTGCTCATTTGGCTTTGACTAGGCTGCTGTAATTACTGTAGTACAACTGACTTCAAAAGACAGATGGCTTGACCGCAGTCAAAACGCTCTGCTTCTGAAATGCTCCAGGTGGGGTATGACACTGTGGAGGACAGAACAAAACCATGTCGGAGCTGGAACGTGATGCAGATGTGCCCATCAAGATCCAGGCATAAAGATGCAAAATACATTATCTGTCACTAATGGTCCGGTCTCTATCAAAGAAGTTAATTTTAAGATTTTAAGAAGATGAATGCATTAATAATACAGCAATTTACATAGCTCATATATAGCCCCTCCACCCCACCTACAAAACAGGTGCTTAATTAAACAATGGTTTACTTTTGAGCTATCAGCCATGTTGCTCGTCTTACACCTACAAAGAAGTTCAACACCTTCTTGTTTCATCAGCGAAAAATAACCAGTAACACAACATGAAGCGTTGTTGCCATGGTTACCTGAAATATAATATAGTTCTAAATATAGTGTAATGATTTAGAACAGTGGTCAAAGTGCTGACCAGAAGAACAATGTCTTTTTAACAGACACCTGTAAGCCAATCAGAATCCAATGTCCATGGTTAACAGTATCTATCTATCAATGTTCTGTCTGACTGGCAGAGCAATTTAACCATGGTTTGGTCCAGTGAGTGGTGGCCCTGCGTGCAGGGCTTTGCCTTGGACATGCTCCTCAGTCCTCTCAGCTGTATGGAGAGGGAACACTGTGTTCAGTGGAAATGACAGGGTGAGTGAAAACAGTGGTTACCTGGAGTGGCTTCTATTAGAGAGGGTCATCCCTTTAAGTCAAACACAACAGCTTACACACAGCAATTGCACCATCACACATCAGAGCCTCTCAGCCTCTTTCTGCTCATTCATTTGGCTTCCCTCAAGTACCTGCTCATAATTTCTGAGTCATTGAATTTTATAGTTAAATCAACTGGCAGTTGATGATATAGTGTGGTAACGGTAACCTCAACACCACGAGTAGTTTTCAAAATAAACATTCAAATAAAAGCAGCATTCAAATAATATTCATTGTGAGGCTGGTATAAACTAATAAAGCTGATCATTAAAAAAGGCTGTGAGAGTTGGAATATCCTGCTCTATAATGGTTCACATGATTACTTAAACATAATGTACATTTACATAGCACTAACTTAGTCAGTACAACAGCAGAGTAATGTCTCACCACTCTGCTGCTCCCACTTTCTCTTTTTTAGCAAAAATATTGTTTTCATTTATACATTAATTCTAGTTTGCGACATTTCCGATCAGAGTTAAGCTCCTAGCTAATATAATCGATCATGCTTTTTGACCCCCCCGGTAAGCTTTTAATGTTTAACATCTGTACTAGACATGAAAATAAAAACATCAAAGTAGAATGGATTGGTAGTCGGTGAAAGAAATCGTCATTTGTATTAAAAAGTGAGAGTATACATGAACATATGTCATGTCTGGGGTATTGCTGAAATAACCAGTGGTCTTGTTATACTTGAGAGGACAGTCTCAGTGATGCATGTAAAGTGCAACTGGAAATGCAACCTCAGTGTTGTCAATATGTTTTCTTACGTTTCCGTCTTTTCCGACCACCTAACAATCTATTCGTATGGCTTGTTTGCTAAGGCACATTCAGACCTGTACAAATTTGCAAAAGAAAAAGAAAAAAAAACTGATAGTCAATCACATTCATTTGCAGACCATGTTCTTTTTCAGTTAAATAGCTGTAGACATCAGCAGCAGGAATATGTAGATAGCATCTCATTTTCAGATCTTGCGAAGGACTACATCTGGAGCTAATACTGACAGGTAAACATCGAGGTAGTGTTTCAGTTTGCATCAACATTAAACTGAAACAGTACAAAGCAGAAAACAGAGAGACTTCTAATTAAAATATGATCAAATACAAAGAAATGTGAAAATCCAAGCCTGTTTTCTTATAAAGGATTGGTTATCTCCACAGTTGAGAATTTACAATAATTTGGAAGTTGGAAATTCAGGTTTCCATAAAGAGACTTTAATGAGAATTAACAAACATTTAGATGTAATGTTTACAGTTAATCACTCTGAAATGAAGAAATCTAACTGACCATCAAGCTCTTGCTGGGCTTTGACAACTTACAGTAGGCTAAACACTTGCAGACATACAGCTAACGAATCCGTTGGCAGTTCTCCCATTCAGTGTGGATGTGCAAATTAATACATGAATGAATGGATGTTCTCGGATCTGTATGCTATTATATAGAGTATAACAAAGCCCCCACAAAATCTATCCATGATGTATTTTGTACTGCAGTGCAACTTTATCAGATCTTTGTTCCAGCTCTGTTATTGCAGCATCTTGTGTGCATGATAATAATGTGTTTACTGAGCAGACAGCAGTGCCTTCATCAGCAGAGCCTGCTCACTGTGCCGAGTGGCAGCGGAGCACCAGACCTCAGTAGGTGATGATCACATACAGTGGATGTGTGTCTGATTAGAATCGTCTCAGGAACTCACAGTAATGCATTGATGTGGAAGTTCTCCATCTGCTCCAATAACTCACCATAAGCTTTTAGAACTGCATGTAGAATCATCTAACCCTGAACACTTCCATAATGTGTCCAGATACACTGGTGAAAACGCACTACTGTCACAACTTTTGATCGTACATGGCTTTTTGAAAGGAAAAAATAAATGATGCTGGACCACAAACAAGCACTATTTACACAGAGACCAATTGACACAGTTATCAAAACATAAAATGAAATGCACCAAAAGCACAGTTTCCATAGCAATTTTAAATGATATTTTGACCTGTCATTAGGCCCTACTGTGCTGTCACAAATCTATTGAACCTTGTGAAGGAGATACCATTCATTAACCATGACCTAACATACCCCTAAAGGAAAATTCTGGTTTATTTCAAAGTACTTAATTCCCATAAATGTGGTCATTGTGACTCTATGAGTCATGCTAATTTCACATTTCTCAGCTCCATTATAGAGATTCAGGAAAACAACTTAAAATCTGGTGAGTGCAAAATTAGTATGACCCATAGTGACATGTAGCTACATTTATTGGCTGAAATAAAACAGAATTTTTTTCTTAAACTGCCTTTGAATCTGATTCTTATCCAAGCAAAAAGAAGATACTCAGCCAGTTGATCCAGCCTCATATCTACGTTGTATCTGCGTGGGCTCACTTGCACTGGCTGAACCTTCAGTCAAAAAACTAATCTTTAAGAAAAAAGAAAAGAGTTTCAATATGAACCCGTATGTAAGAGTGCAAAGTCTACAGGGTCAGCATGTGGGCGCACCTCGCAAACACTGATGTTCCGTTTAGTTGGGCCCACGACAGCGAGAAGGCTCAGCAGTGTGTTTCAGAGGCCTTGTCTTTAACTGCACCATCAATAGCTAACAAGATCATCCCACATGCTCCCACTGAGTTCCTTTTTTATAATTCACATTTATTAAAGTACAATGAAAGGTTAAAATTCCCTGATTTCATGATAAAATAAAGTTGTGATGTGAAATACTAAACTGCTCATATTAACAAGTAGTGTGTGCTTATCCAAAACCTGATACATTTTATTTCTCTTTATCATAGAGCTCCATTGTTCTACAAAAACAATTAAAAACACATGAGTAAGCCATGCCGTTCTACTAGGTGACATGTTCCTTCATTATCATGGAAACACTGTAGTTTATTTTGGCTCATTCCTACACACACTATCCTGCTGCTGGAATTACTCACTAATGTACCAAATGTGGATTAATCCAGTGCTGAAAATAGTCTCCAACAAAAGCACTATTTACTTCTTTTTGAGTGACATTTGCTACAGTGTTGCTACCAGATGTTTTAGGAAATGACCAAGCCTTTGTTGGTTTTGGTCATTACATGAGATATACTGACAATTCCAATGATTATATAATTATTCCTCAACAGTTTTTATGCCAGATACATTAATTAGGTTAGGTCCTAAGGTCTTAAAAGGGTATACTATAGTTTTGGTTAAATTAAAAAAAACAATTTTAAATTTTAAAACTATAGAGGAATATTACTTCAAAATGATCTAAATGTGGTATCAATCTATACATAAAATTACATCATAAACAAGCAGGATCAGCAAAATACAAAAACATACTCCAGAGTGTGAGACCTGCATCGCAGCAGCTGTGTGTGGTCATGGATGAGGCATGCCTGAGGTGTGCTGAAATGATGCTGTCCTCATTGCTTTCTCACTGAGGGGAGTGGGCAGAGGTCGCAATGCTTCACTGAGATCTGCACAATTACAGGCAGCTGTGGGGGCATCTTCTAATGAGCAGCCTTTTCTCACAGACACATCATCAGACAGCCTAAGTGGAGGCCAGATTAGAGACACAGGAGAGAGAAGTGGACCGAGGAGCTGCCCTTGTACTGCTACAGAGAAAAAATAGACACAATTATGAGTGGTTGAGGATTTTGTTTGACCTTTGTAACCATTGACAGTCTGTCCACTAATGACAAGAGCAATAATAATCCTAAAGATGGGTTTCCAGTTTATGGACTGTATCTTTCTCACTCTGAAGAGAGCAGAGTCGCTGTAAATGAGCCAGTCTGCCTTAATTTCCCATTTGACCAGACATCCTACTCCCCAGCCACATCTCTCAGTTGTTCCTGGCTGGCTTTAGATAGAGTGTTAAAGCCCAAATACATTGACAGTGTCTGACGCGCATGTTTTGAAGTACACCTATTGTTTTAAATGGCCAAGCGCACACCAAAAGTGTTATGAAGCGCATCAAACTGCCTTGACGCCCCCTACTCCGACCTTGTTTTGAGTTTGGAGCATCAAATGAGGACCCAGCAACCAAAGCTGATTTTTTTTCTGCAGGCGAAAAAAGAGATAGCATGAGCGAGCTGAGCACCAGCGAGAGAGAGAGAGAGAAAAAAGAGAGAGTGCGTCAGTAGAGCAAGGAGAGGGAGCAGCAGTAGAGTGAATGAGAGAAATAAAACATTTTTTCAACAGATGATTTACTGAGGAAACTGAAGCTGTTAAGTTTCATTTTCCCCCTCCGCATGTCTCCTTTCATCCTCCTCCTTTCATTGATTTATTACATCCAACTAATGCAGCAGTAATATTAAATACAAAGAACAATAGGACAAATCCGTGTTGGTTCTGTAATACTGTCATTTCAAATCTGATGCCTGCAGTGCATCATAGGAGCTTCAAATGGCGCGCATCAAATGAGGCGCATCAATTATCACTTTCAGTGCGTTTGGGCCTTTAGGGAACAGAAGGTCAGGGGTTCCATTTTTTGTTGTGGAAGTATTTAGATGAGTGGGTTGTGAGAGTTCATTCTATCTCATAACTGTATCGCAATGTAAAAAACTAAATGCTAACATTTCTTATTTGGCAGTAAACACAAAGTAAGGGGATCATAAAACGTATTACAGTTCATCCACTGGGAAACAGGAATGTGTGTATCATATTTCATGGCAATTCTTCCAAAGGTTGCTGAGATATTCCAGTCTGGTCCACAGGACTGAGTGACACACTCATACATCATAGCTTATGAATGCAATGCTATATGGCAGCTGAATGGAGAAACTCTGTTGTCAAAACTTCACTTCAGCACATGAATGCACATTTGAATTCACATTTGAAAATTGTTTCTGAAAGATTTTCTAGTCACTACAATTGTTATGCTTACAGTCACCGAATAGTTGCGTTAACTTTATTTTATTCACGTTAGTATAAAACATTATATCCTCGTCAGTCAAATTAACCTGAAATGTCATGTGGAAGGATTGACTTATTATGAAATGAATGTATAATGCTAAGCCATTTTTCTGAATAGTCTTAAAATACATAATTATCTATCTTGACATGAAGTATTCAGACTCTGAAATGTGATTATGAACGTAAACTTAATCTAAGTCACTAGTTTACAAATTGTAGGTTGATTTCTTTTCAAGTCAGATGTATCAGCCACACCTTCAGGTCCCTGGAGAATAAAGAAAATAAATATTAATTAGAATTTCAGCACCAAAAGCTTTTCAAACTGCACTTGTCTTTTCTAAGTTGATAAAATCAAATCTCCAGTAACTCATGAGTTAAGACACTTTTATTTCCTCTCAGAATGTCTCTTTTCTTTTTTTCTACTATGTCTGTGTGTATTAATCTTTTTATTGAAACAAGTCAGTTTCTTTTAGTTTTATTTGTAACATTAAGTCTTTTGTTTTTGCACTTAGTATTTTACTTTTGAAGTTGAAGTCAACCACAGGAATCACAAAGTCAACAGAAGCCTAACTCAAAACTGGCACATCGCTCTGAAGAGAAGACAAGGATGCTTGAACTCCAACATCACAGATCATTAATCAAAAGCAATCTACATGCAGCAGTTCAAACATAACATTTTTGCTCTTACTAAGACAGAAGTTATGTATAAACGTACCTGTGCATTGATTTTTTCTCTGTTTTCTCTGCGGACTTCAAAACTCTCTCTCTCCTTTGCTAATGTGGATGTTGCCAAGCTGTCACTCCTTCTGAAACTGGTCAGTAGAGGCCTGTTTTACATCTTTCAATGTAGGTCCCACCCAGGAAATGCAGCTCAACAACAAGCAAAACTTGGGATTGAATGAAGTGAATGGGGATGTATTTATTCAACAGTATCCAGGTTTCTTCCAGAGTACTCCAGCTAGCATAATTGGGTGTCTCAAAACTGGGATAAGGGCTTATCCAGTTTTCTGAAATCAGGTTATGATGTTTACATGCATAAACACAAAAACATGATACTTCAAAAACCTGATCATAACTGGGATGTCAATGTAAAAGCATTCATGCCAGAAACAGATGTGATTCTGAGATGTCCATTTTCAGCACAAAGTCTGGGACCCAATTTCCACCAAAATACAATAACTGGCTTTGCAGTGCTTCCTTTCCTCTCACCTGTGCATTGTATGTTTTGCACTGGGCACCAAAATACTACACAGACAGAGAAAGAAAATACCAAACAGTTGGAGTGCTACTTGTGCTCCAACTAGACATTGTTCCTCCATGAAAATAGGGCCACTAGTCTTAATATGAACCAGATGACAGAAGTGTTAATTTTGCATCAAATGATTAAATTAGATTATAGAAAACGGATGAAAGTTGAATAAGAAAGAGACTAATATCTCTAATATCTATCTATCTCTAAATGTCTCAAATAAAGGCTTGGTTCTTGCTTCAGATGGGGTAAATACAGGCCCTGTGCTAGGGATGTGCAGCAGGTCCAGTATTTGTATTTCTATCTGTATTTATTGAAGCAGCAAAATAATTTGTATTCACATAAAAGTGGAAAGAGGCTCAAAAATCATGTTTTTGCTTTTATTACACTTTTAATTTTAGAAATTTAAGTGTTCGTGAATAAACTACCCTTTGAAGGAGGCCCCCACACTGGGTCTTTAACCGGAGTCTCCCAGATCATAGACAGCACACCGTGTATCATATAGGGAAGAACTACAACCTACATTTGTGGAAAGGAGAAGGGGAACAACAGGTTATGGAGAGTCCCTTGGGAGCACTTTGCATGTGTCAGTAGCTCAGCTTTATCTCCGGGGAACACCCTCAACTGCAGGAGTGATGTCCAAATTAGGAAATGTGTGTTATGTAGCGGGTGGATGTGACTCCCCTCGTTAAGACCTGCTGATAGACGTAACAGCAGAGCAGAGGAGAGAGACTGAGATAGTGATGTAAAAGACCTGCACACTCGTATTTGACGTTTCTTGTTCTTCTTCTTGAAAATGAATAATTTTTAAATTATTTGCATGAAACAAATATTTATAAAAAAAAACATTATTTGTGCTTTGCCAAATAACATATTTATATTTTGGCACACCCCTACCCTGTGCTGCTATTTTCAGTATTGTTTTAGTATTCTCGTTCTACTTCCATACCAGTTACCAGTCAGTGTAGGACATTTTCGGTCATGTCAATCATCTACTGTAGACATCATTAAATAAAATCCCACCTGCAGTGTGTACTCTGGAGTGTTTGCTGTATTTAACAGCAGTTTCAAACCAGTGAAAGAGCAATTTAATTCGGTGTATACTGCTTACTGCTTATATCTCTGCGGTGCTTCCTTTGATTCAGTGCTTTCTCCAATGTGAAGCTCTTCCCTGACAGACAAAAACTTCCTCTGACAGGAACAGTCCTCAGAGTAGAATCTCTCCACCTTTACTTTTACTCTCCCTGTCTAACCCTTTGTCATGTATACCTTCATCTCACAGTTCTTTGCTTCACCCTCCTCTGTTTTTTATTTATGCCTCTCTTACATACACCTTTTTCGGTCTGTCTCATGCTCAAAGGCAACTCATTCACCACCTCCCTCCACCCCTCCCTCATCAGATATTCCATCCACAGTGCTTGCTTTGCTGCTCCGGCCCTCAGGCATTGCTTCCCCTGCATGATTTATTGTCCTCCCTGGCTGCTCTCAACACTCCGGTCCTCTTTCCACCACTCTCCTCCCAGCTCTCCTGACAAGAGGAATGAGTAAACTTCCACTGCTGGGACATCATCGTACAGTTTGCAGAGATGGTAAAGGAGGCCACTGTTTACTCCGCTGACTTGAATGACACAAACAATATCTCATATGAGGTTTAGTGTTTGTTTTGTAATTAACTTGTCATTTCAACTCAGAAGTTTTACCAGTAAAATAACTTTAACGATGAAACATTCACAGCAGAAACAATTGAATATTTCTCATAAATTCAGAATCTTGGAGCTGCCATGGTGAGATTTGGGATCTAAAGTTAGACTTTGAGACTGCATGAGAGGAAGAGAAAATAGCATAATGTGCCCAGGGAAGGAAGACAAATTAATTAGAGGAGCACCAAACCAGCTCAATAGCTTGGCTTGCCAGCATGTTTTAATCACTAACAGTATAATTAGGTAGGGGCACAGTGAGGCATGTGAAGGTTCTCCAGTAATAAGGGATGAGAGCAACTCCAAATTTCAATTACAGAAAACACTCTGATGATATGACCTTGGACAAGGTCTTTGTTGCTACAAAGAAGCATATACTGTACCTCCAATTGTGCCTATAGTCAGGTACACACACCATCAACTGCTCAGTGCTAAAGGATTTATATCAAAACTATAATCATTGTGTCTAAATGAATTCCATAACTAAGATTAGTTTTAGTAAAATTAATCCAGTTTATTATAACTTATTACTTTTGGCAGTCCTTACTATCAGCAAGGGATCAATACACAAATAGTCGGATGACATTGATTCCTGCGCAATGTGGGATTATTAGTGACATTTCAGGCATGCTAATTTTCAGTTTGTGTGCTTCAAAGTGGTTTCTGCCTGATACCTGACCTGTTCTGTGAGACAGAGTGGCTGCACTAGAGGAGGCCTACTGAATATATCTTAAACTTGGACCTAAAAAAGGGGAACATTTTGCAAAACAACATTCAAACAACCATGTTGATGGGACATTAGTTAGTTCTGTTGTGTTTGTGCTGTTGAAAAATGTACAGTCATCGAAATAAATCAAAGAAAGGGAATGTAATAGATTTTTTCTAACTTCTAATTTTGTTTTTGTCATTTTAGTTTTGGATTAATTTGTTTTACCAAGGTTCCCTTCATGCTTTTGTGATCTTGCACTCTGTCTACAACTGAGCCAAGTGTTTTTTAGCTGATATTTTCTACATTTCGGCTATGTATGAAAAGCTCAACTGCATTACCTGCTAACAGTTCATGTTTGTGCTGTATGTACAAACAACAATTTGCCATTTCAAAATCTGATGATTAAGACACAGCAAGTTATGAGATTCACCTTTTCAGATTTACAGATGTTTATCCTCATCAATTTATCAGTTTAGGAGTTGTTATTTCATTCATGGAGATATTATAAGAATAAAAGAGATAAATATAAAGACGTTGAAGCAGGTTGAATTTATTTTGAAAATACAGTCTTTGGCGCTTAGATTCCAGAAGAAAATACATATACTTGTAGGCGATCCCATGGATTATGTGCTCTATGTGGGTATAGAAATCCCACAGAGTCTAGACAGTGGTGGCAGTGCAAAATATACCTTATAGTCCAAAAAAACTGAATGGAGAAGGGCCAGGCACTCTTTTTTTTTAAAATAATATTTTTAATGGGATTTTCCTAAAAACAGTGTCGCAAACACTAAACTAAAACAAAGTAGAAACAAAAGACAAAAAAGAAACCATTCCATACATAACAAATACACAGTGGTTGGAAGAGAGAAAACCCAAATAGTGCAATCTCTGGATCAGGTTCAAACACACAGCCATACATGCTACTTGAATATGTCACACCAAAAACGATACAGTTTTGAACATGTCCAGAAAAGGCGGATCAGAAAGAATTATGCTGATTTACATTGATCGCATAGAGGAAATGGTAGGAAAGATTCAGTGTAATTTGGTTTTTGAATAATGGAGCCTGTACATCACCTTAAATTGGATTAATTGATGCCAGTCATAAATAGAACAAGATTGAGTCCCACTAAGGCTCTCCTCCCAAACATCATCCCCAATCTGTGTTCCCAGTTCCTCCTCCCAGGCATTTTTCAGAGTGTGTGGCATAATTCTCTCATTCAGAAAATATATTTAGAAAGTCTGAGACAAGTTTTTTGGATTCAGGTGGGCCCAACAGAAGCTTATATATCATTCTTTCTTCAGGGAGAGACTCAACGTTAGGCACACACTGATGGACATAATTCCTAATCTGCAAGTATCTAAAAAAAAGGTGTTGAGGGAAGAGAAAACTATTTTTTAACTGAATAAATGAGGCATATAGAGGCAGGCAGTCCTCATGAGGTGGTGACGGGGTGGGGGTGGGTGTGAAAGCACGTCATTGCTGGAATGGCAACTGAATGACAGCAGAGAGAGAGAACACTTTTGGTGGTGGTACCAGGCGCCTGTCATTGGCAGAACATACTCCACAGAGTTGTTTTAGTTGCTGTTTTGTAAGTGAGTGTCAGTGAGAATTTGATGCAGGCAGTGATTGGGACCCAGTGGAGGGATATGAACAGTGGGGTGACATGCTGTTTTGGGCTGGTTGAAGACCTGACATGCCACCATGTTCTGGATCATCTGCAAAGGTTTGAATGTATATGTGGGGAGGCCTTCCAGTAAGGAGATGCAGTAGTCAGTGTGTGATATTACAAGAGAATGCACCAGGGGTTGCACTGCATTCTCAGTTAGGGTCTGATCTTCTTGATGTTGTACAGGGCAAATTGACATGATCGCGTAATCAAGGCCATATGAACCTTAAAGATAAGTTGGTCTCAAGTTTCAGGCAGACTTTGTAGGCATGAGTTGAGTTGATTTAGGCTGGATGCTGATGTTTTGTTGTATAGAGGGACTGGCTGGGACGACAAGGAGCTCAGCCTTAGAGAGATTGAAAGTGGCGCTCTTTCATCTATGCTGAATGATGAGATCTGACCCGAGACTGTGTGGTCTTCCAGTGGGAACAACAGGAAGAGCTGAATATCGTCTGCATAGCACTTGTATGAGGAACCATGGGAGCACATGATTGCACTTGAGAAGAGAAAAGGGACTGAGCTCTGACCCTTAAGCAGTGCAGTTTGGACACTTTTCTCCTCCAAGATACTCTAAAATATCTTCCTGAATTGTAGGATATGAACGAGCACAGGGCAGATGCTGAGATACCAAGCTCATAGAGTGAGAAGAGGAGGATTTGGTGGTTAACCATGTCGAAGGTAGCCGACAGATCTAGCAGAAATAAAGCTGAGGACTAACCAGTGACTCTAGCTGAACGTACTGATTCTATAACCGACAGGAGTGCAGTCTTGGCCGAGAGCAACCACTTAAAGTCAGACTGATTCGGATCATACAAGTTGTTCTCAAAAAGGAATTCAGACTTGGTTAAAGACAGTCACTGTGCACTCAAGTATTTTTGATTGGAAGTGAAGGAGTGAAACCTGTCTGTAGTTTTCAACCCAGGCCGGGTTGACTGTATGGTTTTTGAGCAGCGGCGTGACCCGAGCTTGCTTAACACACTGATTGAAAGTGAGGAGTTGATGATGTGTGTGACTGCAGGGTTAAGTGTGGGGGAAATGGTCTGTAGAAGGTTGGATGGTATTAGGTCTAGTGGACAAGTAGTGGGATTTTCTGTGAGTGATAGCTTTCCAGAGCCATGTTTGGAGTAACACAGGGTTATATTTCCATGACCCAGCAGTGCAGATTGCAGTCAAGTGTGCCCTATGCAGTGTGCCAGGGGCCGGGCTCAGGCTCACATCAGAAAGAATACATTATCATACATTATAGGTGGGCTTGTTAGAGGCAGTGACGATCATGGCCAATCACATGAGCTACCTTTATCTCTTAAGCACAAGACTTTCCCCGTCATGACACACTGACAGCTTGAATTCTGTGGAGAGTTTTCCTCATACGAAATGTGTTATTGTCTCAGAAGAAAAGAGTTTCAAATATGAATACAGCAGCTAAAATATGCTGCCAAGAGCAGCTGATGAATTAACTATTCCGGACATGTTGATGATCCAGTAATCACCATTTTTCTGAGCATCCCCAGAGGATGAATCAGACAGATGCTGTTGAGTAATGACTACAGGTGTTAAATCAACTGCATGGAAAAATTCAACATTATGCATGTTGTTGTGGGCAACTCACTCATAAAATAGTATTGACGTCTCTGCAGAACTTACCAAATTACACTCAGTGACATCAATCAATCGATCAGTTTTTATTTATATAGCACCAAATCACAACAAAAGTCATCTCAGGGCGCATTTTTAATATAGAATAGGTCTAGACCAGACTCTTTAATTTACAGAGACCCAACAATACCCCTATAAGCAGCACTTGGTGACAGCAGTGAGGAAAAACTCCCCTTTAACAGGTAGAAACCTCGGCTCTCGGTGGGCGGCCATCTGCTTTGACCGATTGGGTTGAGAGAGAAAGACAGGTGGATGATATTATTGGCGAAACTCTTCCTCACATTAAAAATTACATTAAAAACTCATGTTAAGTTCACATTGAAATTGCATTCTGAAGCATATATCAATGTGCAGTAAATGAAAAAATGTATAGCAAGCTGAAAGAGGCAAAGCCTAACATCCATGAAGGCTGTGTGATTTTGTGGTGTTGTAAAATGAACACCAAAATTGCACTGCGCACAGTGTAAGCACAGCCTCAGCTGTGCCTCTCATCCCACCCTGGCGCAAACACGTTCATTTGGAGCCAGGAAATTACCAACCAGAGGCCCATTTCACCAAAGTTGCAACATTTTGCAGCTGCTATTTGCATTAAGAGACAGTTTCATCTCATATTGATTTTATTTATTTGCCACTATTTGCAAAATGCATGCAACTACTGCTTTTAAAACTGTTTTGCAGATACAAAAATAGACTAAAAGAAAGAATGAGGAGACCTGCATCTGTTTGCCCTTGTCATAATTTTGCATCTGCAGGAAGATAGAGCTCAAGTAAAGTGTTGGATGGATCAACAGACTGCCTGATGAACCTACTGACTTGAGACCAGAAGTACTGCAGCTCTGACCTCTAATGAATATGGCTGATCCTGAAAAAAGTAAATGGTACCAAAGAGAGGACAATTAAGACAACAGAGTTGCAGCACGATACAGCAGAGCCAGCTGGAAGATATTTGGCATGAGAAGTCTTCTTTTGGCATTGTACTGCATTCAACAAAGCAGTCTGGCAGAATGCAGGATTAATAACAATCCGGAGAAGTGGGTGGTGGGTCATGAGGATTTCAGTGCTCAGCACTTACTATAAATGTTCTCCTTTTGTCTTAGAGAGACTAATCTCTATATGGCAATGTTCATTCTGTCTGTTGCCAGCATTCAACCTAGTCACTCTGATAATAGGACAGAGCTTTAGAAACAGGCTTGAACCAGCATTTTAAGCTCAGTGGTTCATGTCATTACGATATCCACATTCACTTCAAACTAATTTTAGTGTCTGATGTACAACTATGAAGTAAATAATCTTCAGAAACAGGTCATTAGGAATGGAAATGATAACTTACACCTTTGTCTCTCTACCAGTGACATTAGTATTCACCATCCCTCTCTACACACTACTACAGACATACATTTATAATAACAACAGTGAGGGAGACACAGCAGTGAATTCAGTAGCTGAAACACTTGAGTAAAAGTACAGATATCTTACTAGGAAATTACTTTGGTAGATGTTAGTCTTAAAATTAACTTAAAGATTTGTTGTTCATCTTCAAAAGAAGTTGGCTTTCAAAATTTTGAGAATTCAGTCTCACTCTTGTGTTTCTTGAGGTTGGACAGGGAGTTTTTAAATTCCAGCATTTCCATATTTTTGGGTAAACATAAGAGGCACTTCATCTAGTACAAAGAATCTTTCACTCCAACTTGAGAAAACATTTCTCACAAATATGTCCATGGGTATTCGTCCACCGTTGTTTGTCAGCAGCAGCAGGTGCTGTCGCTATTTCTGCCTCCTTCATGAAATCAGTCTCATTGCCGAGTGGAATTCTAGTCCTGTCATTTCTAGCATCTGACATGCCTGGGCTTTAGTGGAAATCAGAACTTAACCACGGCTTTGATGGCACTTGTTTGCACTTGTCCATTAAGGTGATTAACCAATGATATCACTTTGCAAGGTACGACCACTGATTTGCCAAACTTGCCTGCTTGCAGTCTGTGCTCCAGCATCATTAGGCTACCAAATTTCTTCCAATGTTGTAGTATTTCTGTCTGAATTAATGAAGATGCTTAGGGGAAATGTATCAGACTAAAAGTAAACATTTTATTTTGAAAACATAGTGGAGTAAAACTGAAAGAAGACAGAAATATAGGAAAGTAAAAATACTTCCAAAAATACTTAGTACTGCAACAAAGTATTATTACTTTATTAGATAACACCACTAGGGAGAGACATAAAATGGATCATCTTGTGATTTTTAATTACATGCTTGTAACTCACAGAAGGGAATTTTTCAATGCTTGCTTCACAAAAAGAGAACAATGTGGTCACACTTAAATGCCTCTGTTAAGGTAAATAAAAGTGTAATGCTGTCCAATTGCACTTTCCCTACATTTATACTTGAGATTTTCTTAATAATTGTATTTTACCAAAACAAAGGCTGGCCAGTATAGCAGCAGTGCATTTTTTTTTGTTGATTAGCTCATTAATCTTGTACTGGAGTTGAATATATCCTCTGCACCAAAGAACCCTAGTGATGTGGGGCATCTTTCTCATGATGTCTAGCATTATTGTTTCCTTTTTGCACCATTTAACACCTTCATGCGTTGCTTCAATTGCTGGTGCTGCTTATTTCCACATGCTGTTGTTTTAGTTTTGTTCCATAAATTACGTTGGTAAGTATTCTCTATTGTCCCAGAGGCAGTTGGTGACAGATGGGGACTCGTCCAGTATTCAAACCAGTTTGGTAAGATGATACTCAAGACTTAAAGTCTGTATAAAGGAAAATTGGAGATTTCTTTTTAAACACATCATACATGTCAGGAAATATTGCTGAAAACATGAAACATCTGTGAACTATGTAGTACTGAATTATGGAGTTAGAGCATTAAACTGTTTTTCAAAATTTCTGTATTCAGGATTTTTTGGGCAGGTCTGAAATGGTGGCTCAATGACATAATGGGATTACTAGCATGACTCCTCCCCCACTAAATAAACACTAGACCGCACATACTCATAGTTGCAAATTTTTCAGCTGGGAGGACAGGTAGAGTCAATGGAGGTGGAACAGGCAGCGGCCACCACTGGCCCGCTTCAGCACTGGCTGTGTGGCTGGGAGGTCCCCGGCCAGAGGGAGAGCATTTGCTGGGCAGCACTTCTCCAAAAAGCATGACGGGAGAGGCAATTGCTCCAAGGGTGACGGCTATAATGAAACATCCAAATGTACTCAGCAAAGATGCTTTTTTATGGACCACAGTGGTAGTTAAGGAAGATTCTGGCATGATGGTAGTACAAAAATAGAATATAAATCTGTCCCCAAAGTCATGAGTAATCTCCTCTGGAGACCATGAATACATGTACCAAATTCCACAGCAAACTGGCTGCCAAAGTTCAGCTGACTCTGGCAACATTTTGGTATACTGATGAACAAACGGATTTGACAAGATACTGTACTGGATAATGTAGCACACAATTTATGTTTAAAGCCAATGTTCAGTGATAATGCAGGAAGCATGCGTCCATTATATAGTACAGGAGTAAGAAAGTCTGTGGAGGTCATTCCACCTCAATGACCTCCACAAACTTTCTTATTTCTGTACTATACTGTACTGTACCTAGGGTTGTTACCTCTCTGACTTTCATCCAGAAAATTGAGTTAACATTATTCCTGGGGACTCCTAACATGTTCCCAGGCCACATGGGATATATAAATATATATAATCCCTCAAGCAGGTCTTGGGTCACCTCTACAGGGGATGCCACCTTGACCTCTCCTTATCAAACCACCTCAACTGCTTCTATCAGTTTAAAGGAGCAGCTGAGCTCCTCACTCAATCTCTGAGGGTGAGACCAGCCACCCTGTCACTATCAAGTCCATCCAGTTCAACACCCACATAGCTTACCCTCCTTTCTGAATGAGGCTCTGAGATAATTGAAGTCCTTCACTTGGGTCTAGCAACTCACTTCCAATGGGGAGTAGAGTCCCATAGCCTCAGACTTAAAACTGAAGTGTATCTGTTCAGTAAACCGTGCATGATGAGTATGAAACCTGTGTACACTGCATTTAAGGCCCCATTGCTAGTGGGGTAAAACATGAAAGTATATGGTGCAGACAAAATAACAGGAACAACTTGCAGTACGATATAAAGTAATCATATCCAATTTGACCAAAAAATCTTATTACAAGGTCTGCTTATGTGTTTTTTCTCTCAGTCATTCATCAGCTGATGCAGTTTGCTCAGTTATCATGGAGATGGTTTAGCTGTTATAATGTGACTTAAGTATTGAATTTCATTCAAAAACATGGGTCCTGTGTCAGGGGGTACCAGCAGAGATTTAGTGTGTTTAAGTGTTTAATGGTTTGTGATAAGTACACCGACAAAGCAAAACATATTAGGAGTGAAGAGGGTTAGACAGCAGTGGCTTACTGGATGGTATCACAATATGGCTATAGGTGAACCTGGTTCAATTTTTTGGCTGGATGACTTTGCATTTGTTTGCAAGAACCCTATGCACTGGGAAATGAAAGGAGGGCTTCTTTTTAATGTAGGACTAATGTTGGTCTAAACACCAGACCAAAACCATTCATAGTATTAACTGGGAGGAGGTCAGCTGTCAACCAGGAGTCAGTGGACAACTAGGAGAGATCAAAGAGGACATTCACATCCAAGAAGTGTTCAGTACATGTGTAATTTAATACCAAATATTCAAACTGAACTAACTTTTATACTTTTAGCAATGGAGCTCTTCTCAGTGGTGACTAAGAGCACTGTTGTCAGCACACTGAAACAGTCATGATGTGATAACTGCTGCTAATATCTGGCTTGGTTTAAGCCTAGAAACAGTATTGTATAGACCTGGTTTTATACTAATCCAAATGTGACAGCTTAAACCAGCAACACATTGAATGTAATGTACTGATGTGCTGAACATATCTTAAGTGAAAGCAAAGCGATAAGCAATTCCCACACATGTACGATACCCCATTATCACATGACCGAAATTCCATACTTAGGTTGTATAATATCAACTAAACCATCTTCATAACAACTGAATAAACTGCATCTGCAGATGAAGGCCAAGAGTTATTTGCTGAAAGGTTCACTGGAATTCAGGAAGTAGACCTGGTAATAGATTTTGCTTTGTTTTCTTGTCAAACTGATATTTCCTAGGTCAAGAATGAACCCTAAAGCTTAATCCAATTCAAAACTCCTGAAAGGTATTAATTATTTCTGGGTTGTATTTGATTGATTGAATTATTGATTGAATTATGCTGTAGTGCTCTTGGTATTTTGTCCGCCTCCTATATATTTCTAAGTTTGTTAACTGGGTCACACAAACATAATATCCTATAATGTCATTTTGAGTTTGTAAGTGTATCTCAACTGACTGTGTGGTTTCCTTTTATAGCCTCTTCCACACACTCAGTAAAGAGTAACTGCGAATTGGATTTCTCTTTCGGAGGAAGTCACAAACTCACTTTGATGTTCCGTCATTGAGTTACCCTGCATGAATGCAATCCAGCAACCCAGGGAGGAAAAGAAGAGTGTATATACCAAAGGTGTATGGCAAAACATAAAAAAACTCATTTCAGCCATACTGAAGAAAATCCTCCAGGTGAGTATCTGTAATGTCACACTGAAATGTCTACTCAGTGGAAGCACATTTCAGTTTTTTTGATTATAGAAATATTTTTTTAGAGGCTGAGCAGCTTTGGAGGCAGAAATAATCTTATTGGCATGGTGATTTTGTGGTTTGCACCATGACCTCACAGCTTAGGAGGTTGTGGCCTTCTGAGTCCTGTTCCTTTCTGTCCAGAGTTAACATGTCCTCTCTATATAGGTTAAAAGCAGACTACCATATTATCTTTTTTAATTAACAATACTTTTTCTTAGTTGGATCTGTCTGACTGACTGGCTGTTATATTTGTGAGTTTTGGTCAGTGGGATCCTTTCTGTCCTTAGTTATGGCTGGTTGACACATCTTACTACATATCCTTCATAGACTTTGAATGACTGAATGAATAAAGTGAAATAGAATACCAATTCGGTCTGATTATGAAGCTACATCTTTCCGTCCATTTTTCAACTCACAATTTCAGTGGCTGTTTAGCCAAGCTCAGTGTCCCACATCAAACCAGATGAAGAGTCTACAGCCATGCTCTGCTGCAGCTCTCTGAGGCTGTGCTTAGGTACAGTGGTGCTCTGAGCTAAATGTTAATTGCACCATTATGCATTCCAAGTATAAAACATAAGCTGTTGAAAAAAATACAAAACTAAAGTTGGAGGGCAGGTCGTGAGATTGATGAGCTCCAGTAACTTGACATCTCCAGATATAACAGGCAGAATATTGAGTTATAACTGACCAGTCTGAAGTGTGTAGAAGTGTGTGTGGTTATACTGTAGCAGCCTGGTTCATCTAAAGGTGATTTAATGAAGGTAAACACAGTGAATGACGCTCTGATATAGCACTTCTGTCGCTCTATTTGTGGCTGTGGACAACAGATACTGTAATAATCACCCACATTCATTTATATATTGGTGTAGACTGATTTTTCAATGATCCAGCTTTAACCACATTAAACTTTATTTCTGATGTCTATTTAAATGCTACTATTGGTTGTTGATTAAAATGCCACAAGGAAAAGGTGAAATGCCACAAATAAAAGTGGCCAGTGAGGTTTTCAAGACAGGTGGGAAGTCAAGTACTTTCCAAAAGGGACAGAGCTGTTAGTCTCATTTGTACAGCAATATGGCCATAATGAAAGAATATTACATGAGGAGACTAAGAATTAAGAAACTGTTCAATAGCCAAGAGGCAAACATGTCTCACTAATTTCAAGTTAGCCATGATCATTTAAAATATTTAGAAAAAGTTCTATTGTGCAGTTCAGATGAGGACATCAGCCAGAGAAATTTTTCAAAATCTGGAAACAAATGTACTTGAAGCTTGGGAGTTCCAGGTGAATTCATGGAAGGCATTTCTGCAGGTGTGTGGTCATACCAGAGGCATCAGAGCAGACAGCAGGTCAGGAAGAGTGATGTTCTGTCTTTAGTATGCAGATCAGATGGAAATGAAGCTCTCTTTGAAACTGAAAACCCCTGCCACTGAATAGAAACTGTCAGCATGAAAAAAAAAACTGACAGGAAATAAACCTCAAAGATCAATCAAAGATTGTCATGTTTTTTCACTGTAAATATGACTTTTTTTTTCAATAATTTCATTTCAAAGATTCTTTGTTCAGTTCATGTTTTGTTCTAAAATGTCGTTTGTGTGCGTGTGTATATCTGTCTGCAGCTAATCTCACATACTACTGGACCTATCAGCCTAACATTTTTGTGCACATTTATGACTGTATGCTCAAGGACCTCTCACGGTTGCGGTGATTCACAATTTTTGAAAAGCCTATTTTATAATACCATTTTCTATTCAGGAGTCACCATTTTATGATATGTGTCACAACATAGCAAATGCATTTCAGGGAATCAGCTTGGCTAAAAACAAGGCTTACCTAATCTGTTGCAGGCCACATTTTGGTATTTGTTGTAGCTCAAAAACTGACATCCAGAGGAAAGTTTGGTCTCATTTTAAACTAAGTATCTAAAGATTGCTTCCATACCTGGAAGACATATTATGATCTACTTAAGTTAGGCACGATATGAGATGAATAAATCCCCTTTCTCACAATCTTAGCTGCCATCTTGACTGTAAGGGAGCTGGGAGGGACAACTGAGTGAGATTCAACTCTTCTTTGTTTGGGAGAGGAGTGGGAGAGAGGGATTTTATTTTGCGTGGTGTTTATTTAGGACAAAATGTCCAAAATAAAAAAGATGTTCGAAATGAATAATGTTGAAATGTAGAAGTTTGGACTTATCATCCCGTTTATTGTTTCCTTATTGAGTTTGTAGAGTATAGATGTTGTGTCTGAGGTTTGTTTCCATGTAGCTTGTCGACTCTGGTTACACCTTTATAATGTAACCTGCATATTGTCTCCCCTTCATTCCACTGCTTTCATGCATACATGCTGGACAAACAGCTTTTTCTGCACTTCCTGTTCTCCACCTACATGCCCCCAAATACACCTGGTGGAGATCTGCATTCAGAAGAGTTATATAATTATCTAGTTCTATAGTAATTATTCTTGTTATATACTAACATTAGATTATTAATACTGAAGCATCAGTGTTAGAGCAGCATGTTACTGTTGTAGCTGCTGGAGATGGAGCTAGTTTACACTACTTTATATACAGTTAGCTAGTTTAGTCCACTGGTTCCCAACCTAGGGGTCGGGCCCCTCCAAAGGATCACCAGATAAATCTGAGGGGTCGTGAGATGAGATCAGATTTTTTTTTTCCAATCTTTGATTTTTGGTGAAATATTGGATCATTTGGGGGGGAAATATTAACAAAAGAATCTGTAGACAAAACAAATTGAACAATAAAGAACTTGAACTTTAAATTAATGTACTAGTGAAAAATAGGGTGACCCTAGTTACCACTTTTAATACTCATTTTTAAAACTCTGTCCATTAGATAACTCATTTTTTTACTCCATCTGATGTTACCTATAGTCCTGTTAAGCATTATTAATGCACAGCCTATTTTTAAAATAGAGGAAATTAATCAACATTATTGCTGCACTGTAAAGCTCTACAGCTAAGGATGCCTACAGGCTGGACACCAACTTTTTGAAATTACACAAAGATTCCCTGGCACCCCAGTCTTTAAATCTGGGGATAAAACAGACATGGTTAACGATTGACCAGTCAGCATCCTCCCAGTTTTATCTAAGATTGCTGAGAAGTGGGTGGCAAAGCTATTGACTGAAATAATGTTGAGCGGTGTTGCCTGAATAAAGGCCAAAAAGGTTGGAAACCACTGGTTTCATCTTTAACAATGTGTTGTATTTTAAAAGCTTGTTATGTTATCCATTCAAATCTTCACCTAAAGCTGTCAAATAAATAGAAATGTAGTGGAGTGGAAGTATAAAGTAGCATTAAATGAAAAAAAAACTCAAGTAGAAATACCTCAAAATTGTGCTTAAATACAATACTTGAGTAAATATAATTTGTTACTTTCCACCATTGGTCATGAATATTATGTATTCCTTTATGGTGCTAAATGTACAGAATATTATTATTCATAGATCTGAGATCATTTTGTTTCAAGGTAACAGTTTAGGTAACAGCTAACTTGTGATTTTGTTTAATAAGCCTGTTCACTCATTGAGTTTGACAACCTTGGTGCAGCAGGTTGATGCCACAGATCCTGATAGAACTAAGCTTTCCAGTGGTCAGTTTGTCACTTACAGCCAAGAGTTAAATCAGTCGGTCACATTATTTCTGCCTCCCCCATATATTTGTGGAAGGAAACCTTCAGCCTGTGCACTGTGACTTTATTTGCCTCTGTTCTCTGTGGTCCAGCCCGCAAATATTAATCACTCAGCTCGTAAAATACCTGCTCGGTGGGGAGACTTTCAAATAATAAAACAATCTAGAGGACGTAGTTTCATAGAGGTGATTGTCACTGAGGGAACTCGAGAGTCCTGATGTCGCGCACATATGAATATGACGACCTTCGGTGTGTTTGTGCTGTAACTCCTCTGCAGGGACGAGGAGGATGTCCTGCAGGATGATTAAGAATTCCCTGCTGGCTGCTGGCTGCTGCATTAGTATGGATGCTGAGTAGGTGAAAGTCCTCTCTTGATGCTGTGACCCTCAACTGCTGTCAGGTACGCGAGACGCCTACATCCAAACAAGAAGTAACTGCAAACACTTTAGGACGATAACAGCAGGAAGCTCGAAAGTAATGAGACTATAGAGAGTCCATAAGTGCTTCCTCATTGTCTAGACACTTTATAGGCCTTTGTACCCCCCCCCTCCAACACACAATCACTCTCTCACACACACTCTCTTTCAACCACACTATCACTTCATCAGCGAGTTCATTTCCATTCTGAGCGCTCCGTGCTGGTGGGTCAAAGCCCTGATTGTGTGAGGAGCTGATGGAGGCAGAGACTCTCACTTCCCAGTGCCTTTATTATGGAGGAGGAGGCTTCCCTCGGGCTCCCTGCTCTTACATCACAGCCTCCTGGCTGCAGCAGGGAGGATATAAATGTATTCATAGCGGCCACACCAGCCCCTGGATTGTTTGAAATGATTCAGGTAAAGAGCTGGTGGAGCTGGGAGATGACGGGGGGGAGGGAGGGGAGTGTGTTGGATGAGATGCAGTTCAGCAAGCTGGGTACCTTTGTTTTCCCCCAGCCAATTCCATCTGACCATGGGCAAAATGTGAGAAAAGTGTGAGCGAAATCTTTTTCTGTCACGTTTATTTTCCATCCAGCTGCCATCATGGGAAAGCTGACGAGAATGAACATGAAAAATTCAACGCAAATCAATACTAATTCAAAAAGCAGGTTTTCCATGTGATTAAACTGCAGGCCTCATATGTATGGTGCACATATTATAAACACAATATGTTTTGTACCAGCGATGATCATAAACCTTTTTGTTTCTGCATGGATGGAACTGGATAAAAATAATTCACGTTCTCACTGTTGAAGTCCTCACAGGTTTAATGTAAAGTAAATATCTGAGTAAACGTAGTGTTGTATAGGAAAAAATGACTAATTTAGCTCACACAGAAATTACCTGGATGTTGCTCATGCTTGCTGGACACTGGGGCCCATAGAGTATGTTGAGTAGAGACCATAGACTGTAAAAAAAAAAAAAAAAAAAAATATGGACCACCATGACATCACCTTTTGGTTTCTGAAGAGTGGTTTTGAATCTCAAAGTGGGCGGCTCTGACTGTGTCTGATCCAGAACGGGCAAGAGAGGTGGAGCTGAGGCAGGCCACATGAAGCCTGGTTGCTGAAACAAGAAACAAGCAAGCAACTTGTCACTCAAAGCAGCCACTTGCTTAATAATGCATAAGTTATCAAAAAAAAACCACCCCATGTGCAGATGTCATGTAAAGGGAAATTAGCTTTAGAGACCGAAACTGTTTTTGTACCAAGCTGTAAACATGTTTAATTCTACTATAAAATTTGGCATTTTTTGACATTCTAGACTTTCAAAAGTCTAGAAGAGCTATGTGTTATTGCACCAAATGGATCAAATTTTTGATATTAAAGCGAATCATTTCGCAAGGGGTTGTGAGCTCAAACCTCCTGCTCAAAAAAAAATGAAGTCACCATTTAACAGCTGCTCCTTTTCCAATGATTGTGTGTGGGGGGGAAAGTGCTGTTTGGGCCAGTGTGCATCACCTGGTGGATCTGGAAGTTGTAATTACACGGTTTGGTCACTATGTCAAATTGACTTCACAGCCTGGCGCTCTTCGGGGTCTTGGTACAGTTGAGTGAACTGAGTTAAGTTGCATTGCAGTAATGTAGGCAGCAGGTTTTGACAAAGAAGAATAATGTGTGGAATAAAAAAAGATGATATCTCCGCCACCGCCGCTACATCGATCTTGATCCCTTCTTTTTAAACAGACCATTGTGAGTCTGAGATATTGTGGAATGCACTGCAAAATCGGTGGAGTACTCTTTCAACATACTGTTCAGTTGCCTGATTAAAAATACAGCTCTTGCAATTTGAAAATTACAATGGCAATTTTTACATATATAAATAATCATTTTGCCCCAGTAACAGTCACTGAAATACTGAAATACAGTACATATCACCCCATTTATGCAGAAAATGCATTCAAACCACTGCAGTTACTCCAAGACCACAGACACTCAACCTCCTTTCACAGCTCTGGAGGTACGTTGCTCCAACATTCAGTGTTACACTGACAGGCCGTTCCATTATCTGTGTAATATCATGTTGTCTGAATTTGAAATCTATCAAGACAGCTGAATATATGTAACTGTGAACCCCACTACTGTCAGTCTCATGCTGTCAACTCTAGATCTCAAACTGCAACTCTAAACAAAAAAATTACACATGTAATTATTGCTCTCTGAATTATGGATGATATCCACAGACAGTGTATAATAACTGGACCCGCTGTGGCGGGAGGATGAAATTAATCTCTCCACACTGCTCAGAGTTGATTTGTGTTTATGTCTGTCTTTGACCGGGGAAAAGTGCACCGCTAACATCAGTTAGCAGGCTAGATAGCTAATTAGCTGCTCAGCTGCAGCGCATTAAACAGCTTGTAAACATACCTGCAAATGTCACTTTGGTCCTGTTCGCTGTTGTGCTTCTTGGCATTATTATAAAACAACATTCATCTCATAATGAGATAACTCATGTTATTTAAATGACCAAAGTAGCCTGAATACCCCAAATAGATAATAACGATCCATAATAATAACAATAAACAGCCACCACAGTTATGGGTGGTTTACGCCTGTAGTGCACAACTTACTCTGCATATCACAGTATAACAAAGATTTCACTCATGAGAACTTATGTAGGTGTAATTAGAGACCACTGCACAGATGTACAGTAGTTGCTCACAGTGTAGCGTAGCTGCCATGTTAATGCTGAAACATACGGTGGCAGTAGGTGAACCAGTTTCACAAACACATGATAATGAGCACGCAAAAGAGCACGGCATTAATGCGATGCGACATGGCTCGACATGAGCTCCGGAAACTCCTTAATAGGCTCTCGTTGCCCCTCTGAAATTCAAGGAACTGACTCAACCTTTCGCCGCTGTGATCGTGAAGCTGCTGCTGCTGCTGCTGCTGCACGAACTGAAGATAAGGGCTCTCATATGGAGACATGGACACCTGGGATGCTGGATCATCACAGCTCAGGGATGCATACACTGTCTGATCACATCCTCTGTGGCTCATGTGAAGGCTGCCAACGTGACCTGACTCTGAAGCTCGGGGTTTGTGCTGAGACATTGTTTGTGTGCTGTACGGTATTACTATGCATGGACATTTCTGCTGGGGGGGGGGAAATATCAGCGGGGCGGGTCAGGGATGGAGAATTGTTTTGTTTGCTTTTATGGGTTCATGTGAATGTCAGTGAATGTTAGTGCAGCGGGATGAATGACAATCTGCCTCCCCCTGCACTCTGATGTTTTCTTCGCTCTGACCGTACACAGTGTTGACAAAATGGAAATGATCAGGGTGTAAGGCAGATGATGCGAAGCGTCACCGGAATAATGGGAAAGCTATCAGAGTAATGAGGTGACACTGAGGCTCGACCCCTCTTCATCTGTCTCTATTTGTCTGTGTTTCCAGCAGCCATCAGCCAGCGCCTTTCATTTCATGTTCCCATGTGATAGTTAATTTCCACACTACTGCACCCGTGGCTGGAAGAAGTACTCAGATACTTTACTGAGGTAAAAGTAGCAAAGATAAGTTCTGCATTTGAAAGTTTATTTGAGTAAAAATGATTGACATTCATGTGTAAGTGGCATTTTTACTGGGTGGAACTAATTTATATAGCCTACTGGGCAGTTTAATCCCTGAATGTCACAAAGGAATGTCTGTCTTTATTCAAAGTAAACACTTGGAATAAAGTTAAAAGTCCTAATTATTATTTTAAGAACCATGCCATTGTGTTTTTGCTCCTTACACCTGTGATAACTGATTTATTTTTTCTCCTCCTGAGGGCAGTGAAAACAAGTTGTGAGCATATCATTTATATATATATATCATCACCTTTCCAGTGCAAACAGTTGTTTATTTCCACATCCAGCAGTTACGGAGCGACATTATCATTCATGTGGAGTTGTGTTTGTGTTCACCTGGTGAATGTAAGTCCCAAGTTTCTGCTTTCTACCGACTCCCGAGGGAAATATCTGGCTCTTTAGCTGCCAAGTGCCCCACTATGTTCACCAGCTAGTCTACAGATAACTGTGTCTGTTTGAGCAGGTAGTGTACAGCATGTTTTTAGAGCTTTTTTCTCTGAAAACAACACTATGAGAACACCGAGAGTGAACTGAAATAGTAAAGTTGAAGCTGGACAGCTAAACAATGAGCTGAACTCCCTGAAAAAGCTCCGTAAAGCCGAGAGGAGCTGCAGAGTCACTGCTAATCCTCTGTAGGTTCATCACTAGCAGCCATAACCGACACATTACACACTGACAGCTCATACATTAGCATGCTAAAGCTTTCAATTACAGCAACTTTAAAAGACAAATGTTAACCGCCATGCATACTTTTCCATTTTTGAATGCATGCAGTGTATTTGCATGCATTATTTTTCACACTGTCACTGGTTCCCATTCATGTCTGTCCATTAGCAGACTGCAGACATTTCTCTAATCTTTGATTTTTGGTGAACTATTAGATCATTTGAACGTTTATTGAAATGAATTATTAATTATTCAATTAAGAACTTTGGATGGAAAAACACTATTTGGTGGAGCTATTAACAACTTGTAGACATCTGAAACATGACCCCGACTACACACTGCTTCTTGTAAGACATCAAAATTGTACTTAAGTACAATACTTGAGTATGTACGTAACAACTGTCCACCACTGAAGGACACCAATGGATGCCTGGAACAGTAGGAAAAATACAAAGACATTTCTTTTTTTTTCTGACTGGCTTCAGTCTGTCTAATGTTTCTCTTTTGGATTAATAGATCATTAGTATTATTATTAACAGATTATTATAGAAATATTAGACAAAGCTTGAAATGATCAACTAAGTGAACTTGAGCTGCCTTTCTTTTTTCATCACCTTATTGCTCATTGCATGGCACGTCCTCATGCTTGCAGTCCTTGCCAAATTATAATGTATCACATAATTCCTGGTGCATTTAGTACACCGAATTATAGTTGAATGATTAATAATACTGTACACTTAGAGGAGTTGTTATTTTGTATGCACATTGCTAAAATAAGCCACTTCAGAAATAAAATTATAATTACATTTTTAAGGTGATGGAGCAAGTGTTTCTCCTCCGAAGTCAGTGGCTGGACATGAAATATAACCTATATTGTATATTAGCTAAAGTATAAAAATACATAGTCAGCATGCCGAGTCTTTTCACAAAGCCTCAGCACTTAGAGGAGGCTAGCCTCCACAAGACTCTTTAAAAATAAATCTGATCAAATCTCAAGTGACGATCCAAACCAACAATGAATTTATCTATTAACAAGTACTGTGTGTATCTAAGTCTGATATATATTATTCCTCCATGTCATAGAGCTCCATTGCTGTCCACAAACTATTAAAAACACATCAATGAGTCATACTGTTTCACTGGGTGACATGTTCCTTCATTACCATGAACACACACTGCAGTTTATTTTGACTCAGTCCCACACACACCATCCCTCTGCCAAAAAAATACTCAAAGCACCAAATGTGGATTCATCCACCACTGAAAGTAGTCCCAACAAATGCACTATTTTCTCCTGTTTGAGTCATGTTTGTTAAAACTACAGCGGCCAGCTGTTTTAGGAAATTACTGAGTCTTTCTTTTTAATAAGTGAAACTACATATTTCTGAGCTGTTTTTAAAGATTTTCATTGGCAGCCAATGGGCTTGGAGCTGAGTGAACAAGTCAGGGTAGGGATCTGAGCATGTTTTGAAATACAGACTAACACGTTCTTAGTGTGCATCTGCACATGGGGTTTCTTGACAGCATGAAAAATGTATACAATAACATGAGCCTTATATTTAAATATTTCTGCACACGAGCAGGAACAGTCTGTTGATGTATACACATTCCCTCATTATGTTGATGAAAAAAACATAAACCTATTTGCATTATGTTTCCTACAAAACACATGTGCTACTGTATATTAGTTGTACATTAACATCATTTTTAGAGGACAGGCTTGCATTGCTGCACCACTCCATATAAACCCACTGAAGCTTTAACATTGCAGTGATGCAGATGGAAGTGTGTGAGTGGGCTGTTTAGTCATTTCCATTATGCACCTCTTTCGATTATCTTCAACGAAGCCAAATGGAGTTTGTGTGCTACCTGACTATCAGTCAACAGACAGTGGATATGATGGCAGCTTTCTACTGTATATTTATAGCTCGCCAAAGCAAGGTGACATTGGAAGATTGTTATTGCAGCAGCACTGACTCTGTTTCATTGGAGTGAATAATAATTCACTATTCCCCTACAGGGACAGCATTTAAAACAAATCACTATCCCCAAATGTAATATCCCAAAAGAAAGCATGCCCCCCCTTGCCCACCATACATCATGTGTCTGATTCCTCAGCCATGCCTCAAATGTAGCATCGACCAACAATCCATTTGAGGCGGTATCATTCGTTTTTCTTCTGTGCGATTATGATATCATTTGATGTGAAGTTTTGAAAGACTTCTCTCTCTTGCTGTCTGTCGGACAAACACAGCACATGCTCTCCTACAGCAAAGGGCATGTACAAATTCACATAGAAATCCTGCATGAATTTTAAAGGAATACATCAGTCAGCTGTCAGTTGCTTCATTGCCTTTTTCCTCTCAGGCGTGAATACAGTGATTGAACCTCTGGAGATATGGCTGAATACTGTATGTCATGCGTTCACATACAGTAACATCATGTGGAATATATACTGTGTGTGAATAATGAGCAGACAGCAGCTGAGAGTAGGATAAAAAAGATGTGTCAACTCTGTTTTTTCTTTCTATTATTTCCTATAATTCAGAAACAAGCAGCAGCTCTGCCGGAGCAGCTGTGGCAAAATGAGTCTTTGTTTGTACTCCACAGAGGGAGATATGGTGGTGATAGAGAGATAGAAGGTGCTATAGGAGGCTTTATGAGTTTCCTGTCTAAAGCAGGGTGCCATTACTCAGGCCATGTCAATGCTGATCTCAGCTCAAACACTGCTGTCCCCACTGATAGAGGAGCTAAATAAAGAAAATCCAGTTTATCACGTCTTCTAAACCTGGGTGAGGGATCCTGCGCCGAATCTGTCTATACAGTGGCACATTTTCTCTTTTCTATACACAGGAGATTAAAATGGTGACAACTGCCATAAGGAGTAAAGGTCATATGATAATGACAGTGAATGTCAGTGCACGTTTACCAAGTCTCTAATGGCTGACAGTAAATGTGAAGCTGTAACTGGCCCAGTGGTGCCCAACTGACATATTTCTATTCACAGAGAGAATGCTGTTTTCTCCTGGTGCTTTGGCAAGTTTGTCTACACAGGATGTATTAACTTTCCAAGAACATCATCCTCAATACTTTCTTTTGACAAAAAACATCAAAGTTGAGATGTTTTTGTCAGCTGCAGTGTCCAAGGTCAAAAATGCCCTGAGGCTTAACTTGTAAGCCAACATGGACGAGGAGTCCTTTAAGTGCGCTGAATAATAGAAAGTTCCATGAAAACTTCATCTGTTGGTGAGGATGATTGAACATGAGCGAGTGGATCTGAAGTTGAGATTGCTTTGTCATATCCAATGGTTTTTGGAAGGTGCTGACAAATGATGTTTTGTTGATAGGGCCACCCAATCAAAAAAATTCCATTATAGTTTATTTTTTAAAGGCAACCAGAAACAATATTGTTTGGTTAGGAGGACTTACTGCCATTACCTTAAATTCACAGTAACTGATTTTCTGGCCACTCGGGGGCAGAAGTAACAAGCTGAAAACCCAACATTGACATATTACAATCCTATGAAGTTGTTAGGACAGACATGTCAGTAAACAGCTGCAGATTTTAGTATTTACACATCCAACAGACACAGAGCAACATTCATTTGGAGTCATGTTCATGTCTGAGTGTTAAGTCCAATATTTAATCTCCTTTATAAACCTTTGGTCAAACAGGGTGATCCAATGTTAATATAGAAATATTGTAATAGCCACTTTAAAGGGGGCATACTATGTTTTTTATGGTTTTCTGTTTTTTATATTAGGCCGATATGGATTTTTCAGGGGTGATACCAATACCAATTATCAGTAATCAAGGAGAGCGATAACCGATATTAAGAACCAATATACATTTGCAATAAAAATGAAGAAATGTTGGTGTCAAAATTTAGAATGCACAATTGTAACAGGAACTGATTTTTATAAATGTGGTAATAATGTCAATATTAACACCAGCACTGATGTGTTTCATCAAAGTACAGTCATATAATTTAGTTTACAACTCAAAAAACATGAGTTAGTGTGCAGTACCTCTTTTAACTTATGTAGAAATGCCCCCTGCAAGTCAAAAGTCAGGGCTTCAACCTGCTCCCAACGCTTCATTTGCAACGTTTTTTTCTACCTTGCCAGCAGGCTGACGTTGGCTAATCATGCTTGCCCATAAATTGCTATCTGTTCCTTAGTATGTGTTGCTAGAAGCTGACATTTTGAGTAAGAGATAATAAATTCTGAGCTCAGTGCAGCAACTTCCTTGTCCATGCGGATGCCTGAGGGACTGCCTCTCTTGAGGCAGTGCTTCTTCCCAGGAGCTACAACTGCTACCTAGGACTGCTTTTGGTTAGAACTAGTTAAGGTTAGGTTTAGGGTCAAGAACAGCATCTGATTTTAAATGAAGCCTTAGAAGGAGCTCTGCTTGGAGGATTTAACTTGTCAGTCACATCTCGAGTGGTAAACACACAAGAGACTTCCATATAAGAGCAGCAACAGATTTAGCAAGTGAGCACAAAGCTCACTTCTTCTGTGGTGATTAAGTGCCACTGAACAACAGGAACACTTAGGCTATGTTGAATAAACAGAGACACAGGTTACAATCGCCCTTTTCTGAAATTCCTGACTTAGGTAATGTGATGACAACAGAACTATCTCTATGACAACTGAGCAACTCTATCTACTGAGGAAGGGCAGGAGATGTGGCTGAAAACTTGGGAAACAACAAGTCTTTTGGACCTTGTGTTGAGAAGCTGCTTTTTGCAAGGTCAAGAATGCCTTGAATTTTCAGCTCAGTCTAGTTTATATTAGTTATGACAAATATAATAAATACATAAAAAGTAAAGTTTTAACTATGCTAGCGATGTGGCTCCAAAACCAGACCTTGACCATATCATCGTCATGTCATAGCACATATAATAATGTTGCCCTGCTTATTAATTCTGATAGGGCCTTAGTTCAGAAAATGCTTCTATGTGTCATGTTGGAGTGGTTTGATTGGAAGGACTTAGTAATGAAAAAAATGTGCTAACAAACGTAATTGCTGGGATCTCAGAACATGGAAGCATCACCAAAAAATAGCAGTCAAATGATCAGACGCATTTTAAACAAGCCAACGCTTTATCCAGATGATCTAAACCTGGAGGTTAAACTAAAAGCGAGAACAATAAAACATTGGCTAGGAAGTGGGTCTGTAAACTGCGATGGATGCAGTGTGAGTAATAATTTCACCACATGCCTTCATTTCCTTTCTTGCTACACTGGAGATTTGTTTCCAACCTGTCTGATCATCTGACTGCTTATGTTTCTTGATCCACTGGACCTATGTTTAATCTCTGTGCCTCAACAATTAGTTTGGTGAAGACAATGTTATTAAAACATATAGAACTGATAGCCTGAGCTACAAAAAATAAAACCAACGCTATGAGCCGTAGTTTTCCAATTAGCACGTCATTGTGAACATGTTAGCATGACTGCTAGCGTCTTTTATATTTACTTCAAAACAAGAGTCTAACGGTCAGAAACTAATTTTGAACCTCAACTTTTATCCATCTTGCAATTTAGTTGTCTTTACAGTACAGATGTGTGGATTATATTTACTCAGCCACAAATTACAGTCAGGGCACTGACAGAAGAATTTAAGCATGAGCCCAATGAGGTAAAGAGGAAGGTTATATTGAGCATCTGATGAAGCAGATTATCAGAGTTTTAAAAACCATTAATAAATAATACCTAAGAAATTATGAGGATTTTTTCCCGTAACTTTCCCTTTTATTTTTGTCTATTTAGTCATGATTATTTAATGTCATAGAGAAACAATTCAGATTTGAAACATGGTTACCTCTGAGGCAGTGATGAATCATGTGTAGCTGTTATTTGTGTGGAATATATTTTTGCACCTTAAGCCAGCAGCACCTCAAAATAGATATTGCTTTTCTTCAAGTTTACCTGTCCAAAACCTCAGTGCAACTGCTGGTTAAATACAGACAAATGCAATTTGAATCTTTGGGCACACAAACAGGCAGTAAATAATCTCTTATTCTTGTTAATATACCCATTGGTCTTTGGGGCATTCAAAATGTGCTGCTATGTGCTATTTTCTTTCACTTTCTCTTCAGACTCTTCATTAGTTGTAGTTCTCCAGTCCCATCGGCCTGTGATGGCTTTGTAATGATTATCCATGCAGGTCTGTGGTCTCAGGAGGAAGCAAATGAGCCTGAAATCACACCATGATTTTACACCATGACAGTGATGAGCTGTACTTGAGCCCGTCTCGTGTCATTGAGGAGCGCTGCTAGTCTCTCTGAACTCATTCTTAATTTATCTGCATAATGTGTTTCTGAAATGCTAATGTTAACTGGGAGTTTGCTTGAGATGCTTCTGAATTCTTAGAGGGTCAGCAAAAAATACAACAGGCAGTGTGAGGCCCCAAAACAAATATGAATTGCACATTAGTTTGCCTCCCTTGAGACCTCATTTAGACTAATTGATTTATTTGCAGAGTGGTTTGCCACACTAGCAAGAGCACGCCAGTCTCTGATAGTATTTTTCCAGAAGTGCATTTCATACACTATTTCTAAGTCTCAGTCTTATATTAATCCAGACGCAGAGATCATAGGATGGAACAAAGCTAACATAACAGTAGGTCCAGGCAGAATTAGCCTCTGTCGTCCTTGGGGGGGCTGCTCAGCTCACCCTGTGGATTCCCTGTTCTCCCCAGCAATGTGCAATGGAGCACGCTCAGTGGGAGAGAAACCAGCATCTGTTTACATCAGCAAAACCCTTCCTTCTCTTTGCTTCCTGCTCTATGGGGAGTTTTCATTTTGGCTGTTTGATTTGATATCGTATGAGAAACAGAGGAGTGTGGATGTGTGTGCAAGTGGGAGCATGTTGGTTGTAATTACTCCCTGAGGGAGATCTCCTCCCCCAGAGATATTTGCCTCAGTAGAAAAACCGAGACAACCGTGAATTTCATCTAAATTACGCTCAATGCCAATAATCTTAACCACATTAAATCTACTACTCTCTGTGTCTGATATGAGTGTGTTTCTGTTTTTAATAAAACTAGTGTTGAAATAGAAGCTGCTTTGTGCATTTTTACCAGTTTCTCCTACAACGGCCCGAGTGCTTGATCCATAACAATCGCTTTGAGGATTGAGGATCAAAAGTCTCTGATTAATGTCTTCACTGTAGGTAGCAGGGTAGGTGAATAGGTAACTGAGTCTGCTGGTAACAAGAGCATCTAGTGTTGTCATGACAACATCTCCATCTTGGTTATTTTGCATGTATTCTTCCATTCATCATATCGGCACACTCTAACATCTGTCATTCCAACCCCTCCCTCTTCTCCCTCTTCCCCAGTCACCTGATCATCAACTGCCTGCACATCTGCCTGTCATTCCCACACTCGGCCCCCTATAATATATAAATCGCAGTCTTTATATAAAAAAATCAAGACACATGGGTTTGACTTGTGCTCAGAATTGTTTTACATTCACAGAATATACAACAATATATCTTCTCTCCTCCCAAGAAAAACAACACAACAGGTCGTAATTTCAGTCGCCCAGAAACAGCAGGGAGGTTATTCCATAAGATCAGGCCTGATAGGAAAAGGCCCTGCTGCCTGCTTACTTCTTTTTAACTTTGGGTACACACAGGAGCCCTGTATTTTGAGAGCTGAGAGCTTGAGATGGAATATAGGGTTTAAGGAGATCAGACAGGTATGATGGAGCATGCAGGAATTTATAGAACAGAACAATACAGTAATCGAGTTTGAATTAAGCAATTGCATGTATTAGAGCGTCTGCGTGATCCATGGAATTAGAAGACTGATTTTTAGCTATGTTATGCAAGTGGAAAAGGCAGTCTTGGTGATTTCTTTAATGTGCTTATCAAAAGAGAGGCTCAAATGTAATGCTAAGATTCTTGGCTGCCACACTTTGTGAAATTACAGTTGTCAAGCCTTCCTGTTGCTTGATGATCAAACTGGTGGAACTGCCTCTTACAAGAACTGCAAAGTTTCGGATTGTAGGTCCCTGCAGGAAATAGTGAGAACTGCAGAAAGGATCATAGGTGTCTCTTTCCTTGCCATAGTTGACATCTAAGAAGCGGAGTCTGTCTGAAAGGCCTCCAACAGAGTAGCTGACCCCTCCCACCATCTCTTTGCACTCCTGGAGGTTCCAGACCATCAATGCCAGGTTTGCCAGACTATGCAACAGTTTCTCCCCCAAGCCATTAGGACTCTGATCCTGTGATTTTGCATTATGTTTGCAATATTTTTTTTTGGCCTGTATTCTGTATCCTGTAATGATCTTGTATGTTTCCTAAATTATTATGTGTAATATACGATCCCATATTGTAAATAGACCTTATTCATGCACCAAAAAATGTACAGTACAGTATTCAGTAAAAGATTATTATTGCACTTAAACATATTCAGCAGTACCAACAAAAGACATGATAATGGCTGAACAGTGTACATCTGTTTCTAGTAATTTTATATCTCTTTTTAGTGCTATTTAGTAACTTTTATTGGTGTCTGTTGTATATGTTGCACAGTAGAGAAAGACATTTTGCTCCTATACATGCCAAGTGTGTACTATGGCAGAAATAATGAGTAGCCTGATCTAGTTCTTATGGCAAATAAAGCCGAGTGTCATCCATTTAGCAATGGAAATTTAATCCATGACTGTGTATAATTTGGCCAAGAGGTAAAACAGAGAGAAAAGCAGAGGGCCAAGGGCCAAGCCTTGAGGTATTCCAAATTTAACATCAAAATTTAGATTTAATATTACTATAGCAGACACACTGTATTCTTTCAGATAAGTAGGACTTAAGCTAAGAGAGGGCTAGGCCTGAGACACCAAAATTACAATTTAGTCTGTATAATAGAATACAGTGATTAATGGTATCAAAGGCTCCACTGAGATCCAGCAATAGAAACACAGAAGTGAGACCTAAATCCGCAGAAAGTAGAAGATCATTTACCGCCACTCTGGTTAGAGCAGTTTCAGTGGAGTGACAGTATTAATTATGACCTGAATTGTACAATTGTCCCCTAGACTTACCCCCATTGTTATCATTATAGCCATGACAATGAAGGTTGCTTAACATTAAGGATGTAATAACTTTAACCTACACCATATATTTTTCTAACCTTAACAAAGTGATCATTTTAACCCAAACCATGATCTTTCCATAAAGCTAATGGCTCCTATGTATCATTATGGAATACATGGACAAACAGCCTTTAATTTAGTTTAATTAACTAAGTTTAATTTGGAGGACCTGTTGCTTTGTAGCACCACCGCCTCCCAATATAAAGGGCAGAGGATGTTGCTTAGTACTGGAAACTTTTAAAAGGTTGTTGAACAAGCTGGTCAGTAGGTAGGTTTATGTTCAAGACATATTAATGAAACAGAGGCAAAAAAAACTAAAACAGAGTGAACTTAAAGGGGATTTATTATGCTAATTACCAGCTAATTCATGTTTTATGGTCACATACACACTCAGCCACAAATGCACCAAATTTAACAGAATGTCTTTACCACAGAGCAGTTTTACTCTTCTTAGCTAAACTTGACAGTGTAGTCACTCACTACTTAGAGCCCTTAATGATGCACACCTGTTCTTACTATCACTAAGCAGATGATCTGCACACACTCAAACACACACAAAGCCTTTCAACGAAACATAACCTTGTGAAAAACAAACTACTCAACTGAAATGACTGACTTAACAGATTAACTGAAACATTGGACTGAAATGAATTATTATTTACACCAAACGCACACTGGTAATGTTGGGAAACGGCTTAGTGAAAAAGGAGAGCAGCAACTGTTTCACACCCTTCTATTAACAATTTCGTCCTCTGTCCATGATAATCATCATCACCATCCATACTGTACAGTAACAACAACATTATCTGTCATGGCGTTTCATCATTCCAAAGGCCGATCTATCCAACATACATGTATTGCCTTCAACTCCATGGCAAATCTATCAATATTTCACTGGGGGAAGTGGATAAGTGGTCCAATGTTGTTTCTTTGATCTTGGATTTACAAAATGCAGTGACTAGCAATAATTTAAACAATACTTAAAGTCTATAATCCCACTTACTGCCTGTAGAGGATACAATGCTCGTTACACTGTCCTAATGTCCTACTGTATCCCATAAAACAACTGTTTGAATTGTCCCAGAGCAAGGGCACATGCATAAAAATGTGGTTGTACTGTACAGCTTCCACTGGAAATAGATGCAACTCAATGAGCAAGCCAATTCTGCATCATGTCTTCCATATACAACAGACTGGTGTGCTTCCCCAGTGTCATGCCAATATTTTCAGTTGTGATCGTCTTTCATCATGAGAGGGTCAACTCTGTCTGCCACTGTCACTGACAGTTTTAAGGTTGGCTGCTCTGCCGCTTTTCAGGCGTTTCCTGCAGACTTCTGCCTCAGTGACACTCTTCTGTCACGAACTGCCACTCTGAGTTAAAGCCCCATGACTGATGCAACGGCTCCCTCTCTCCTCGCAATTCTCATGTGGCATGAAGTTCTGTTAGCCCACTTAACACATCCACACCTTTTTAGTAGGCTTGTCTTGCAGAATGGATTCAAAGTCGGCGAATGCGGAGCACTGTGGAGAGGTGGATACACTGGAGTGCACTATATCATCAGCACATCTGTCCCTGTTGACCTGAGTGGATCAGAGAGAGTGTCTTTGGAGAGAGCACTCAAAGCAGGACTCACTCACTGCAGCACTGAATGCATTTGATGTGATATAACTATAAGCATTAAAGTATATGGAACTGCATCGGGCTGCAGGCGTCTGTGTGTAAAAGGGAAGGAGTGAAGTGAAGAATGGAGGGGTTCTATTTAAATCAGGTGGAGAGCAACACTGTGGCAACCAAGGAACACACAGCAAATTTATCAGTCAGTAAAATAATTTAATGCAATTTGCAATAAATACAATGGTTTAAAAATGGTTGGACTACAAGACAATAAAATATCAATAAGACATGAATATGAATGTAAATATCATTAATGTGAGTCAAATTTCACAGCAATCTATCCAATATGTTGTTGAGATATTTCGATAAAGAACTCAAAAGTCAACATGGTGGCACAAGAGGAAAACAGAGGATCACCAAAGTCAGTAGAATACTTTGTCTGGTAACCATGAATGTCTGAACCAAACTCTGAACCTTTCAACACCTACCTTTCAAGTAGGTGTTGAGCTATATCTCAGCACAAGTGAACCTTGACCTGCCAGTTGCACTAGAGGAAAAGTCAGGGGTTCACCAATATCAGTAGGATATATCCTGTGGCAAATTACCAATAAACTAACTCACTTGCACGTGTGCACGTGTACATGCGCAAGACAAACAAAACAGGGACACACTCATAAACTCCACAGTGTGCCATTAATGTAGAAATATACGTATGTAAATGAGAAAAAGTACGGATTGTAGCACAAACTTGTTCTCATTCCTGTTCATTTCCTTTTCCTACAGTACAGTTCTATACATATGTTGGGATTTTCTTAGATATCCCATTGTAATACAAAACATACACACAAACACCTCACACAAACTAAATGGATTCTTAGGCCTGAACAGAACTTGTTTTTCCTGGTTTGATCCTCAGTTCCACAAGTCAGCATGTCGAAGTGTCCTTGGGCAAGATAACATCAAGTGTGTGTGAATAGGTGAGCATTAGAAACATTGTACTGTAAAGCCCTTCTGATAAAAAAAAAAGTGCTATATGTCTCCTGATGAGCAGGTTGGCACATTTCATGGCAGCCTTTGCCATAAGTGTATGAACGTCTATGTGAATAGGGGAATGTTATATTGTAGAGTGCTTTGAGTGGTCATTAGGCTAGAAAAGCACTATATACATGCAGTCCCTTTACCATTTACCATAGTCATATCACTGATTGCAGGGCCAGTATGTCATTAAAGCCTTCTTTACACTCACTGTGTTCCCTGCTAATCAACACTAATAGAATTAGCTTTTACCAATGCATCTCATTAGGTGCTGTGAGCATCCCTTGGCTCTGTTTTACAACAGCAGTACTGACTGAGTTTGGCACATGCACATGAGCATCCTGCATGCTTCTCATGAACAGAGTTCCACCATATATAAGACGCAGGTGTATTATACATTCCAGCTCCCCTGCACTCTCTATCACAGTGGAAATCAGCTAAAACTGCACAGTCACTGACGGACTCTAGAGACAAGTTTTTCTTCAACTGGAGGTCCGCTCATGTTTGCTGTAGTGATCTCCAGTGTGTGACTGTGGCTATTACCGATGCTGCCATTCTGCCCACACAATGCAACAGATTTAATTATGAAGTCTTACACTGCCACACGGCTACGGAGTTTACCGACCTCTAATTACACCCAACAAAGGGTTTTTAACCTGCTGCCAAGAATTTTGGATTTTTAGAAACAGACTTTGTTACATCCATAGTGCCTTTTACCATTGTTTCATTTTGGAATATGAAAGCAAAACAAACTTTGGTGTAATTATTGGAAACATTGTGAGACTACCATATACCTGGTGAGATGCAAAATATGGTGTGTGGATCAAAGTGTACTGCAGAGTTTGCAGAGAGTTCCATCCTCAGCTCTGTCTCCTACCACCATGGAAAGTTTAAAGCACAGTTTCTCACCATTCATACATGACCACATCTTGGACAAGGGGCTTAATTTTATGTGCCTAAACCTGGCATAAACCAGGACACTACTGAGTACTTAATGATCCTGCCCTCCTTGCTATAGGTACATGGGAAAAGCTTGCAGCTCTGGTGGTTTAGCATTATACACCAGGCTGAACTGAAACTGTCTTCTCTGTCATGTGTCACATGAGGTCAATTTTTCACACTCTGCTCCCTAATTCACTCATGGCCTGCAGAAAATAAAAACAGCTGTCCTGGAATGATGCTTCAGACGCTCTGGACTCACTGTCCATAAACTAGCCCTCCGTAAACATCAAAGGACTTAAAGATGCTTGGTCACAGTTCTACTCCATCCTAATAAATAACAATCCTGGCAACCCTAAGAATCTTTTTTTTACACCACAAATCATCTCCTGGAGCCACAATCACCTTCTCCAATTGAGGCTACAGAAGAGCAGAAGTCACAGAAGTGACAGCGTCATTGACTTTTTCAGAACCAAGGTCAACAACATCCACTTACTGATATCCAGCTCTTCCTCCCTGCCTCCACCAGTCATCGATCCAGTGTCTAGGAACTTACCGTCTCTACTCTATTTTACTGGCATCAGGCAGAGGCACATTGAGGAAATTCTCAAGAAGATGAAACCCTGGATCCCATTCTCACAGCTCTACTCAAATAATACATCCCCATTCTCAGGCCCATGACCACCCAAACTGTAAGCCTTTTCCTTCAGACCAATAGTATTCCATCTGCCCTCAAGGTTGCAGTCATCCACTCATCTGCAATGTTCTCTTCACAGGGGTCCCTGGCAGGAGCATCTAGAAGCTCCAGTACATTCAGAACAGCTCTGCCAGGATCCTGATGAGACTGTGAAAACACAAATATATTACGCCAATTTTTTTGTTGCACTGGCTCCCTGTCTGCTTCAGGACTGACTACAAAGTCTTGCTACTCACATACAAATCATCAACAGTCATGCACCTTCCTACCTACAGGAACTGATTATACCACAAACCTCCACCCGCTCCCTCAGATCTGTTAACAGCTTGGTTCTTCAGGCCTCCAGTACTAAGCTCCACGCCATGGGAGATGGAGCCTTTTGCTCTGCTGCACCATGCATATGGAACAACCTTCCCAACCATCCGAGGTCAGTACAGACCCTAGTCTCTTTTAAAAAGACCTAAAAACCTTTCCATTCAGGAAGGATTTTTCATTTTGACTCTTTGACTATTTTCTACATTGTGTGTTGTATGTTATTAATATTGTAGTACTATGAGTTGCACTAACAATGAAAAGTGCAGGACAAATTAAATGTGTTATTAACATTATACCTGAAGCAAACATCACATGAGACTCTAACACTTGGCTTGGTTGGCTTAATGCTGACTCAGTTGCCAATACTCTATTATCACACAACTATATCACACCAGCAGAACCATTGGTTAGTTTGTACATGCAAAACTTTGTCCAGAACAAGAAATGACTACTGGCTAAACTACATTACATTTGGCATTTCATATAAGAAATGACCTTTAGTCTAACCCCAGTATTAGGCCAATGTTTCATGTTACGTATTGGACACACTGGATGCGTGAACCTCTGCAGTCTTGCACACTGGCAGTATCCACGCAGGAAATGTGTCTGCTGCGGTGCTTCTGCCACTGGCAGCCCTATCTTTCTATTGTGCTCCCTGTCTATTTCTGCTGGGAACCATATGCATCACGCGGAAAAAACAGGCAAGACCTTGAATCTCTAGATGACGTAACGCTGTTCTTACCTGTTAACATGGGCACCAAAATGAAAAGCATGAGGTTCCATGACACACTCACACTGCTCGTGCATCCAGTGTGTCCTAGGTGTTAATCAGCACTGCATTTCATGACATTTTATCTTAAACCAATGACTGAAATGCAATAAGATTTGCCGTTGATATTCTAACACTATTTCCAGACTGAGTGAATGTCAATATTTCATGGTCCTGCAAACCTCTGCATTATGTTGAATGACAACTTTTTTTTTTTTTTACATCCAAAGCCAACATTTTGAAAATTCTGTCTGTCTAAAATATCTGAGAATCATTACCAAAGAAAGTGGTTTTAGGATACAAAGACCTCATGGGATCTTGTGTTTTTCGATGTACTTAGACAAAGTAATTGCATGCCACTTGTTTCAAAATGTGAAAAATAACATTTCCACAGATGATCCATTGTTTCATGATCGATGGATGATGTTGGTGTTGTTCTTCCGTAGTGGGTGTGTCTCAGAATCAGTCTGATATGGCAACTATGGTATGGTTAGGTAGGGAAAAGATTAGGGTTATGGCAAATAACCAATTGTTAAAATACCTTGCTCGGAATTGGTGTCTGACATGGTTTTTCCACTTAAAAAGTATAATTACTGCTTTAAAAATCTTGAAATTATATCTACTCCTTCTCCCTCATTAAAAATCCAGATTCTATGATTATGCAAATGTTCATTTTAATTTTACGTTTAATTGCTGGACATAAGATGTGTCCTACTTCACTGAAAAGTCCATTTTCATTGTATGTGCACTGGAGGCTTCAAGTTTCCACATCACACTTTTGTAAGTTGAATATTGGACCAGGATCGGCTAGTTGTCATGTCAGAAATCATACTCATAGGTCCACCCCTAAAAATCAGATTTTAAATGAGCACAGGGAAACTTTCACCCATCAGCATTTGAATTTAAAAACAGCCATCTAGTGTCAAACTCTGCACATACATCATTCTGCACAGTAGAGCTCAAACACCCAACTGTAGGAACAAGAGGAAAAACACATTTTTGAGTGGAGGGGGACTTTTCAGTAGTGGAGACGGGGGGCTCAATTTAAAAACTTTTCTGTCTGCTACAAAATACATATCTGCTTATGCTCTACTCATCCTGTGTTCCCCTTTGAGAAACCAAAAGAAAGACATTTATATATTCTAATTAATGAGGTAAAATACCGTTCGGTTGTCAGACCTTATTTCAATACAACTAATCAAATCTTGCATAAAGCAATTACATGGTGTTCTCTCATAGGCAGTCTAGAGGTAAGATCTTAAGCCCAAAATTTCGGGTTTGTTTCGGGCTCGGGCCTGCAAATCAATTTAATTGATCGGGTTCGGGCCGGGTCGGGCTTTAATACCCGCGGGCCTGGGTCGGGTCGGGCTGGATTTTTTAGGGCCGATCTTACCTCTAAGGCAGTCACACTGAACCTGATAGCATCCTGTGACACAACACAAGAGCCACAGACTGAACAATAGCCCACATTGGCTTTTCTGCTAACGTCTCTTTCTACAAGCTACATTCAATGGGGAAAAGTGCATCACTAACATCAGTTAGTTGAGGCGGCTGTGGCTCAGGAGGTAGAGCGGTCGTCTACTAATTAGAAGATTGTCCATGTACCATGTACCATGTCAAAGTGTCCTTGGGCAAGATACCGAACCCTGAGTTGCTACTGATGGCTGTATCATCAGTGTGTGACTAATTAGAGTCCTCTGTTGGGTAGATTGGGACCTTGCATGGTAGCCCCTGTACCCATTCAGTGTGTGAATGGATGAATGTGACTTGTAGTGTAAAGAAAGAATAGAAAGGTGCTAAGAGCTTATTTCGCAGTTGACCATGAGGCAATCAGTGGAGACTCAAGGAAGAGTGGAAATGTGACTGGTAATCACCTGCAATTTACTAAATTCATACAGGCCACAATTTTTCATACTGACAAAATGTGTAAATAGTATTGATTTCCCATGAGATAAATAATAGTTACTGCCATCAATCATCTTTTTCTTTTAACAGTCTTTCTCAGAATGAATAGGATGATTGGCTGCTCATCCAAAACTAACCTTTGATGTTTCTTTCAGAGCTAGAATAGAATCATATTTCAAAGTATCCAAGAAGCTCATCACTTGGACAGAGTGAGGCTGAGCAGAGCAAAGCCAGGCTAGATCTCCATGAGGATTTCCAGGGTTAGAGAGTCCTGAGCTCCTGCCAGCCAGCAGTGCAGCTCAGAGACCGGCTCCCTGCTGGGGTCTTTGAAGGCAGGCTTTAAAGTAGCCTGCCACCACTGATCCCACTGCTAGGACTTTGAGGTCGTCACCACACAACCCAGAGCCAGGAGAAAGACTCTCACACTCCGTGGAATCCTCTAGAAATGTTGATTTCACCTGCTAAGAAGAGACTTAGATTCAACCTTGTCAAATTGGAGTAAAAATCGCAGCCATGTAGGAACATGACGCAACGCAAAGAGACTCAGATAACACAATGTGGTTCAGATGTAAGTGATCAAAGGTTGGGATGAGCTTTGTGGGGAGTAAAATCCTGCCTGGTGCAAACTTCATCTAACAGCTATTTTGTTTGCATTCAGATTTTATTTTAAAAACAAAGTTTTTTTTTTTAAATACTGAACTGGCTCCCCAAGAGGAAAATACTGAATAAACAGCATACAGTATTCACTTTTTAACTGTCAAACTCATTTAGCTGCTGCAGAAATTATATGATATAGTGCCCTTTAGTCAGAGACAGTGACTGTGTGTTTTCAGTCTTGGACACCTTAATTGACACCTAGAGCACCAAGAAAACTTCTAACTCACATTTTGTGTTGGTCAAATTCGTTTGTATTTACCTATACTGGCACATTAATTATCATCATTGTCAAAATGTTATATTATTCATCTTCATCCACTGTGTTTAAAGGATAAGAAGGATAAGAATAAGATATTTTTAGCTGGTCCACCACTGAAATGTTACAGCTGTTGGATGGATTGCCATGACATTCTGTGCAGACATTCATGGTTCCTAGATGATGAATTCTACTAACAAGTATTGTGCTTGTGTATCAATCAATCAATCTGATATATCATTCCTCTGTGTCATAGAGCTCTGTTCTTTTCCAAAACACATTAATGAGTCACACTGTTGCACTGGGTGACATGTTCCTTCATTACCATGAATGACCTGCTGCCAGAAATACTCACAACAGCAGCAAATGTGGATTAATCCGCTAATGAAAATAGTCCCTAACAAATCCTCCTGTTTGAGTAACAGTCATATGTATGTATGTGTTATATGTATTTCCTTTGTAGGTATGCATGCACTGCTTCATAATAAAATGAAAACAGAAGGATAATTATTTAGTTTTTTGTATGTAATAGCTGAATGAATTGTTTTTAATTGTGACATAAATTTCTCATGTCACATTAAAGTCAAAGCACAACATAGAAAACAAAGTTCAGGGGTGTATTGCAAACACATATAATAAACATAATCCACCCAAATTTGTATCACCCAAAGTATAGGCTAACTATAGGCCAATTAATATGTTTGAAAACATGCTCCCCTCTGCACTTTTTAAAAGTCCAATAATCATAAACCAGTCTATATGCAAAAAGTTCTTATTTCTCCCATGGAGAAACAGACACAGTCCACTAATCACTTATGGCAATACAATTCACAAGACATCACATCTGTGCTTGCTCAGATATGATGTCACTCATGTTAGGTTGGCAGATCATTTGAGGGAAGCGCCCTCATAATATCATCTTGTTTTAAAATATTACAGCAACATTTTCTCATACACTCTTTTCTTGATGTTATTTTATGGCTAAGTGAATCAGTGCAGAGACTGTCAGAAGGTATTCACACTCTGTGGGTATTAAGTCCCTTAAACTCCAATATGTTCTTTATATATTTCCCAGTAGATATGTTTTTTCTCAGCTAGAGTCCAATTCCACACCCATACATCTGGCAACATTTGTATGCAATGTCATGCCAAAAAAAAAAAAGAAAAAAAAGAAAAAAACTGGAATGAAAGAATAAATCCAATCATTACCATCATCTCATCGTCTAACACTAGGGTCACATTTCATCATGCTTTGTCTTGCTGCAAATTATGTGCACAGCCCTATGATTACATGATTCAGACATAAAGAGATGAAAGTGATACAATGTCACTCTTGACTGTGTTATCAATACAATTCCTTCCTATTCAGAATCACTGATGAAATGTTTTCATCATGACACATCACAATGCAGTAATATTAAAGGAGAACATAATGCTATTTGTAGTTTATCCATGCATTGATGCACTGAAAAGATTGAAGACTACAAGATTTATTTGTAACATACACAACTGTACACAATATGAAGTACATACATTTTTAATAGCAACATTAAATAATGTAACACATCTCATAATCACAGTATGGGTTTACCAAGGTTATCCCTACCCAAATATGATGTCATGTCACTTGACATGAGTGAATATGGTAAATGGTTCATCATACACGTACTGTACATGCCGGCGTGGTTTTTAAGCAAATATGACTGACACAGTATACAGAATCAAATATACATGTACACAGATAATAATGAATGCCTTCATTAGTCTGCAGTATGAAAAATGAATGAGTAAGATTTTAGTGTGTCAGGTAGGAGCAGTGTGTCTGTGTGCTAAATTAACCAAACTCACCTTTCTTTTATTAAGTGTTGTTTGAGGGTTTCAGACTCTTAGCAATGAATAACGGTGTACACTGGAGGACACAAGGAGAGTTATCCAGATTACTAAATACAAAAATTTGGGACTCAAATCTCACTCCAAGATGAAGTTCAAACATGGTAGCCCTGTTATATTCAAGCATCAATCATATTAAAAGAATTTATCCATCCATACATCCACTAAAACTCAACATAAGCTACAAAGTACAACACAAAAGTTAGATTACAATGTTCACTCACTGGTGTTCATAAAGCAAACAGCACAAAAATAAACATATCTATATAAAGAGTCAATGAAACTGAACATTGGCTACATAACTGCAAGTATACTACGAAAGTCCAAAAAACATGCCTCTATGCAAAAGCTTGAACTCGTAGCTGTAACTTCTTCGCATGCAACTTTAAGGTGCATACTGCCACCTACTGTACAAGAGTGTGTAACATTCTTTCACCCTTACGGGCTGTTGTGTAACATTGTTGCTAGCTACTTGGTAGCTATGCTGGTCCTGTGTGCGTGTGTGTGTGTGTGTGTGTGTTTAAGCTAGTGTTTTTGACTGACCTGGTCTCTTACTAGTGAACTTGTTGCTTATTTTGCAGCATTTAACTGTGTCAGTATCAAGAGCCCCACTCTTTTTTTATTCTCTCCCTCTCTGCTCTACATTCCTATTTGCTATATTATCACTGGTCAAGTTGACTGTTCATGGCAAGCCAGAAAGATCCTCAGGCCACCAGTGTTCCTGATGGACTGTCCACATGTGAGAGTATGTGAATATCTCACAGAACACTCGGGAAATCACACTCACCAGACAAGAGCTAGTGCTGCTGACTTCTTCTTACGGAGGTTTAATACCAGCGTGGGTGCATGTTCCTTACATGTAATGTATGCAGTTTCTGTGGTACCAGGAACTAGAATAAGTTACCTTGCACATTAAAGTAATGTGTTACCACCACCATAGCCTTTAACATTTTCAGATAAGTGCCTCTTCAGACCAAGGCTCAACCAACTAGACTAAGTGGGCAACTTCCCCCAGGTCCCCAAATCATCAGGGGCCCCAAAGGCCACAGGTTCACTGTGTAGCAAAGTGTGTCATAGTTTGATTTACTTATTAATTGAAATGCAAGTGCTTTAGAATGCAAGTGCTTTTTTAGAATTGATTTTAAAATTGTATTATACAAGGCTCTGAGTAGTTTAACACTACCATACTTGTTCAGCTCTCTCTATATATATACTGTACACTGTACATCTTAGGTCAATGAACAAGTTAAGACAAGTTAAGACAAAGAAGTATGGAGAGGCAGCCTTCTCTTATTATGGACCAAAACTGTGGAATGACATGCAACTTCTGTGAATTCCTTTAAGAAATATCTTAAGACCTTACTTTTTAATCTTGATTTTAAGGTGATTGTTTACATTTCTATTGCCTTGCCTTTTATTGAATCTCATTGAAATGTTATTGTTTTTATTGTATTTCATTGCTTGACTGCATTTGCTTAAATGTTATTCATACAATTTATGTGAAGAACCTTTAGCAGCATTTCATGTATGAAAGATGCTGCATAAATAGGCCTATAGCTTATTATTACCATTTTAACATTATAGTTTAATCAACCCTAACCAAACTACACTCCGTAGTACACCTAGCTGAAATTAATGCAGTCTGTGCATCTAACATGTTACCCTTATAGAAGTGTGAAATCATTTTCTAAAGGTGTTAATTCAACACTATGGTCATTTTGGATGCTGTAGTTTGAGGTGTCATCTTCCATTAAATTGACAGATGTTTCTAATTTTCCATACATATAATTTATTTAGGTGATTTAAACACCTCAGTATATAACCAAACACAATTCAGCAACTCCAGCCTCCAAAATAAGTCAACATCTATAGGCTATAGCAGAGCTGTTTTATTAGACTGCATTAGTTTTAGGTGTACCTAATAAAATGGCAATGAATAATATACTGGAGCATAAATTGGGGAACATAAGGCCTCAAGTGGGGCCTACAGCTCAGTTCTTGCCCTGGGACCAGCAAGAGGTGTAATCCAGCCCTGCTGAGGTCCTTCAGTCATTTGGTCAGTCAGACTCCAGTCCTACAATCCACTCCTTTTTATCCCGCGTTCCCCCTCTGAATGCAGCGCTGTGATTGGACGCTGACTGCTTGTCAGGAAGAAAGAGCTGCTGTGTTGAGGCCGAAAACTCAGACACAACCAGGATCTGGACGACAGTGGAATACCTCTGAGGAAAGGATATATACTCTACTGAACACCCGAGCTTCAGAGAGGCACCGGCCGGGTCTCCCTGCTGCTGCTGTCGAGGCCGCCGCGGTTCTGTTTCTCCCCTCCGACTGTGTGTCGCTGCGTGCTGGTCACAGTAACCCATACCCGCTGCTATTAATGAGACTGAAGCTGCTGTGTGGCGACGCAGCCAACAAACCTGTCTGAGATTTGAGTCTTTATCCTGACCGGAGGAAACAGAAGGGTCAGCTGTTGTAGCGGGTAACCGGGGCTAACAGCCGGGTGCCAGACCGGATACCATCCCGATAAGGCTCAAACTACATAGAACAAGTCGGCGGCGGACCATCGTCTCATTTTGTGCAAGTACTGTTATGACTGACCTATAGACGCCAGTATCTTTTCAAGAAGCATCGTGGGCTTTATTACCGAGGGATTTACTTGATTAAAGCTCAGTAAAACCTCCCGTTTGAAGCCTTTCTGCATCAGGTGAGTGGCATCCGCAGTTATTCACGACTGACCAGCACATCGACCTTACCTCACCAGGCTTTGTAGCTGTCTTAAACTGCTTGCCCCCGAGATATTTTTTTGACTTGTCTGTTTTCACTTGTTATAACCACAAAAAGTCATTGTGCTTAAATTTTCATTCGGGCCTATATTCTATATGTGAATAATTCAGAGTTAATGCAGCAACGCAGCAGATTTTAGGCTCTCAATTATTCAAACCTACAAAAACGGTCCTTTAAGTCCCCCTCATATAACACTAACTAGAGCAGGAGGATTAACAGCACATGGGTCCAGTCAAGCCTCCTCTTGAGTTTCCCCAGCAGTCAGACTCTGTCTATTTATGTTTAAGAAATGTGGATGAACAGCGCGAAATATCTTTGTGTTAGTGTGTTGTTATAAGTATGCTAATTCCCGTCCCTCTCCAGTTACTGCGCGTGCCTTTGGGCAGCACGCGGATGCATAAACAGCTATACTATACGTGACAGTGGCACGAGCAAAACGGCAACAGTTGCACCTAAAGACGTAACAGTGCTACAGTTACGGTGTTACAGCATTACACTGTTAAAAGTTTACAGTGTTACGGTGTTGAAGCGTTACAGTTACAGTGTTGCAATTACAGCGTTACAGTTACACGGTTACAATGGGGTAGATTTGTCGTGGTGTTAAACACGGCTGTTAAATGAGAACGCTAATATAACGCTAATCTCGCTAATCATTTCCCACCGTCTGCTCTGTCTAAAAGCAATTTTTCTGTAGTTATTATACCTCGTATAACATATTAAATGGGAAATTATATTCCATTTCACACATTTATACATGCATGCAACTATTGATAATCGTATTTTTTGTCTCAACACTACAGGTTTTAATTCTTTAAACCATAAATTGCTTTTTGTCTAGATCAAACAAATTTCAGTTGTTTTAAAGAGATCAACTAAATTTACTTTTAAAAAGTTTTTCTTTTTATTTAAAAACACATTTTGCATTTCATAGCTGTTCTGTGGAAACTCCATATCTACAAAACCTCTTATGAGTTCAAACAAACAAACAAAAAAACAGCTGTGTTTTCATTTTTGTCACAGTATATGTTTTCAGATAGTGCAGTGGTGACAAAGACCATCATTTCCTCAGCCTGTCAGAAAAAATTCAAACCCACCACATTTGTTGTTGAGTTGTGTAGTTTTCACACCACAGCAGTGATCAGTTTGTCCTGATTGGGTTTAACTAAATTATAATGGCTGCTTCTACCTGATGCTCCTGACCTGGGGAGAAATTAGCTCCGCCATTACAAACTAACAATAATCAGTGATTTTTTTAAATTATTAATTGTGTAGTCTTCAAATATCACCAAAATTGACAAAATAGTAACAATAGTAAGTAAAGATCCCACATTAGGGTTGCAAGTAACAATTAGTATAATTATTGATCCATCTACAGATTATTTTCTCAATCAGTTAATCATTTGGTCTATAAAATATCAGAAAATAGTGAAAAATTCTAATTTCAGTTTACCAGAGCCCAAGGTCAAGTCTTCAGATTGCTTGTTTTGTCCATCAAACAGTCCTAAACAAATTCATTGTACATAGATGGTAAACAAACAGGAAATCCTCCTCTCATTGGAGAAGCTGGAACCAGAGAATATTTGTCACTTCTACATAATAAATTACTTAAAACATTGTCAAAATAATTGCTGATTAATTTTCTTTCAATCAACTGATAAATTATTTCAGTTCTATCCTAAAGCTCATACTTATGTCAGCAGGTGTGCTTGATGACCAGCCTATTATCATGAAACGAAAGGATAACAGAGAATGCTCATACTTGCGTGTCTTTAGCTGATCAGTGACATCAGTGTTTAATGGATTATCAGACTTATCAGTGGTAAAGTTTCTGTAGATTGACTGACACAAAAACATATATTAAACTGTTGCGGCTGTCAGATGAAATATCTCAAATGGCAAGTTGGTGACATTGCATTTTTGAGAAAATCCAGTAATTCTGAAAAGCTTTTATGAGCAAAATATTTAGCAGAGTTATCTCAGTTCTTTAAGGAATTGCATTACCCTTCAACTTCAGCTTTAGTTTGAGGATACATAATAGTAGATAGTCACATTGAATCTTATACAGGTTGCAGATAAAACTGGGTTTTGACCTTTTGCATAATTTTATGTTGGCTTTAAAAGGCCTTTTGTCCATAATATGCTTACCTGTATTGCAGGCATTGGCAAATAAGTTGACCTCACCTCAGAGAATGAAGCATTTAGATTTAGACACTTGCACCTAATGGGTCAATAACTTTAAGATGATCAGAAGACAATCGATATCTCCACCTGTCCCTGGATACATAGAGCATCAGTATTATTTCTGTTTGTCTTCATTAATGAGTGTCGAGGCTGAACCTCAGGAGGATGTATGGTGGAACAGCAAACAAGCCTGTTCTGTCCACTGCTTCATTGATTTCCGTCTTGAGGCCCAGCGGCATTAAACAGCCACATTTCAGGTAATGCACCCATTATGATGTAATCGTTGGAGATATTCTGGATGTTAATGCTGCTTCACTGAATATAAGCCTGAAATTGCTGTTTTATGAGCGATGAAGCTGATAGAACAGTTTGACCTCTAATAACGCCCAGGTCCACATGATATGTACAAGTTCATCACTCATTATTGTTGCACAATAATGAGTGATATTCACATATTCACAACTGATCAGGTATTTTGCACTGTAACATAACACAGCACAAATATGAATCTCTCTGTCTTGTCTCGTCACTAAATTGGGGGAGAAAAATAAAATAAGAGCCTCATCAATAATACTCCACTAAGACTGTGTATGTTGTCCTTCATACTGTATGCGGATCCAGTGCTACTGCACTGAAGAAAAGATGATAAACAAGTCATTTACTGGAGTTAATTGGAACTGTGTGATAGCATTTCCCCAACTGGATTTATTGCACCTACCAGATTCCTATCAGGGCACTTGAGGAATTTCATTTAAATAGGAGAGACCAGCTAGAGGCACACACAGAATGCAACCATGTCATGTTAATGCCAATGCATTCTGATTAGATCAACGGTTAATTTAGCTGATAGGGACCCTATTTAGTTCAGACATAACAGCTATTTATGAAATTATTTTCACATTATTCATACAAGCTGATTTACACTGATGCTATTACCATTAATACTGGTGTTAAGAAACCATGCCTGTTGTGCATATTGAGGTTGTGATCTGTTATGGCTAGACAAATTGAGGTTTTTGCTTCTTGCTCTCATAACAGTATGATTTCAATGAGTGACATGCACTCGAGATGTTCAATGAAATAGTAATTGTGATAATAGTAATGGCTGCAGTTGCTCAAATGAGAGCAAAAGCTTGTGCATTATAATTATATGTTGCTAAATGATCCTTATAATAAAAGGCTGACTAACTAGTTAAAGGCATTAGTTTGTTTTAAACAAAGGAGTTGTTGGGGTCAAACAGTGTAGGAACCCCCTCCTTCCGCATTTCCAATGTCTTAATTGGGGAACTGCATCGGACAATCAGTGTAACTATATGAAACTGACAATTCCATAGCGCCCACTTCAGGCAATGATTGGCCGTGTGTGTGGAACAAGGAGCAACTCACCACGGCTTGAGGCTGAAGCCAGTGTAGAAGTACTAATGTCACCAACAGCAGCTAGATGTTCCAAATGACTCCTGTTTCAAAAGCCTTGACTTCTCTCCAGAAATACTAAGTCAACCATCTCAAACCATTCTCATCAAGTCACTCTGGTCTCAATCTCTAAATTCAGGTCCTCCAATAAATGTGTTGGTGGTCATTTTGGAAATTGTTGCTTTGTTAATAAGATTTGAAGACTTATTATAGTAGCTTTGATGTCTGCCATGTAGGTGTTGATTGACAGCTGTGATTGACAATTGGCTCACCTGCTGCTCTCCCTGTCTCCAGGACTCACACTGAGTCAGACTACTGTCACAGTATTTCACTAAGTTTAATAGCGCTGTAGTCTCTGGGTAGACTGGTCAATTGGTTGGTCGATAGGCTCTTGCCCGATTGTTCTCATTGGTTGGACAATCGCTTTTGTTACTTTTCATATGGAGACAGCACTACATCAATAGCCTTCCAGGACTGATCCATTATTTTCGGCGGTGGGAGCGACAGACTACCAGTGAAAATGAGGTTGTTTCGAAACCCTCTTTTTCACAACCTTGAACTCATCCAACCTAATGGAAACTCAACGTTTACTGAACGTTTACTCAGAGTCGGCTTGACACTGTGCCAAAGAATTCATCGGTGCAGCTGCATGTCATTAAAACAGATGACCAAAATAAAAGTTGAGTGTAAAGTTTGCAAACAGCAGTTTGCATCTCACAACTCAACAACCTACATGTCATGTCTAACTGTCATGACTGAGGCTAACTTGTTTGTGTTAGGAGGCTCCAGCGTCTGCCAGTAGCAGCAGTTACCTCCAGACCAAGCTGAATGTGAAGCCGCCTCTCTTGGCTCTGAGTACATTGTTATCATTTCAGTATAAAATAATTAGGTTGAAAATTATTTAATATGCCTCAAATAGCTTTTTATGTTGTTCATTTATAATTCATTTAGGCTAATAAGCCTTTCAGGTACAGTACATTCAGTGCTTTGTGTTAATCTAGGGATAACATGCAGCTTTTTTTTTCATTCCTGCAACCAATCTGTCAGTTGCAATTTAAGATGAAATATTTGGTTGACTACATCCCAAAGTTAAATGTTAAGTTTAATACTTGATTAGGATTCCTGCCCATTTAGCAGGTCCTGGATGGAAATGGACAAGATGGCACTGACCATCACCTGCTACTGGAGGCTTCAAACCTGCTCCAATGTAAACCATCCATCCATCCATCCATTGCAAACAGCAGTTTGCATATCACAGCTCAACAACAGACTTTACACAAGTGAGAAAGTAGCTGTGATTTATTTATTTATTGCATTTCAGGAATGTCACTAGAGTACAAGGCAAGGTCCTTTATCCTTGAGAATAGACTGAGGATTTTGAATTCAGATGTTGTTTTCTCTGTAGTTTGAATTTCAAGTAAAATGCAATGGCCCCAAATCCTCCCATGTGCATGCTGTCGAATTAATCGTGCAAGTCCAAGGACATGATCCCCCACCTGCTTCCCACCAACACACACTGGCAATGGTGTTTGAAAGGCGTTGGCTGTTCTGCTATCCCGGGTCTCTGTGGTGGTGGATTACTGTTCTGTCCTTGCTCCACCTAAAAGGATAAAACTCCTTAAATAATCTGAATTTAAGGCTTCCAAAGTCATAAATATCTCTCTTCTATTTGTTCACCATGCACTGCCAGGTCTTTGTTGAGCATTTCCACTTTTATATTAACTTTGAAGCAAAATATGAATCATACCAACTGTTGATTATGTTCCCAGCATCATTTATTCTGCTTGTTGCAGTGTCATTTCTTTCATTAACTATAAAAATCAAATGTGGTGCTAAAGGAACTAGAAAAAGGTTTATAATGTACAAGTAATTAGTCACTTCTTGAGTTCATATTCCCCACCAGTGGCCAGACTGACAGTTTTTGTAATTTAGACAAACAGCATGAATGAGCTGGTATACTGTGGAACTGTGCTTTTAAAAAAGTCATGACTATGGCTTCCTGAAACATGCAGCCACCCTGTTTATTTCAAACTCAGCAGTGTCCCTGTAAGAACAGAGAGAAGCTGAAATAAAGCCACAACCAAGGCTGCAGCAGCACATGTGGGGCCGAGCAGAGACCACTGCACACAGGTATGATAAGGATGCAGCAGTTTGCTTTGTGATTTGAGGGAGCATCACAGAAACATGGCTCACTTATTATTCTAAATAATTCCTACACTCTGAGTACAGAGAATATCTTTTTCATTGAGAGTTTTCCTGTTCACCTCAGGCTTTGAGCCTGTGATCCTGGTATTATCTGTCCCATGCTCTACATATTGCACCAAGAGCCATGTAAGATTTTAAAAAAACAGAGAGAAAATGAGATAAATGTGTCAGAAATGCAAATTATGTTCACCATTTTTTTTTCTAGGTCATGAAACTCAGCACAGAATATGTAAACCGAGCAAAGATTCAAACCCAGCCCTCAACTGTTTCCAAAGATTTCATTAAACCGAGGTTCATAAATAAAGATATCTCAACTGAAATTGATTAATTAGGTATTCATTTTTTCCGTTCACATTGTTTGGTATACAAATGTTCTGCAAAAAACGCCAGGGGCCAGATGCATGAATCTCTGTGTAGATTCATGATTAAAACTGTGTGTGTACTAGTGCAAACTGACTCAAGGGGTGACATGTTTTAGAAATTGTTTATTCTCAAAGAATAAATTAAAAATATAACAGTGAGTCACTGATCCTCTTTACTAGTGGCTATACTAGTTCAGGTGTTAACTGTCAACTGACCTTTGATAGAACAATGCATGTAATGTAAAACAATATCCAGCAGAACATTTTCTCACCATATTTAGCACCTTCATTCAGAGTAACTGAACATCTGTCTAGGTGATCTCAGCATCAGTGACATTGACCAAACTGCTGCAATACATCATCAGTTACAACTGTGCAACTTCTGACTGTTTCCCATGTTGGAGTTCCTTCTTTGATATCAGTCTGGTTTTGAATATTTTTGATAGTGTTTGACGAAGCATGAGTAAATCAGAAGCACTGCTGTTGGGATTGGATTGAACCCAGGTTTCTGTGGCTGGTGGGCAAATGTCATTACTCCAGAGCCACCTGGGTGCACTGCACATACAGTTACACATGGTTGTTCAAATGTCGTGTATGTGTTGGTTCAGACTGTATGAACTAAAATAAATGTGTATGTTAAGGGTGTGATACACTCCAAAAATGACTGATGGTTTGTTGAGGCCGATGTTGTTTGAACTCAGGAGCTGAGAATGCATGAAAAGGTGGGTCTCAGTCTACTCCCAACTCTACTTTGGTGTGGTTCAAAGTAGACAGCTGCATGTATTTCTTTCCTGTTGATCTTGTGATTATTTGTTGATTAATAGATTAGCTTAGCAAGTCTAGAAAGTGGGCAACATTGGTGAAAAATGCACCAAACAGACCAAAAACCCAGAGAGATTTACAGACATTTGCCAATATAAAGCAGCAGATCCTTCCACTGGAGAAGCAGGGCGAAGCGTTTGACAGTTATACTTGATAAAGGACTTCAATAATAATTGATTATAAAAATTGCTGGGGATTAATTCTCTGTCGATTGCCTAATCAATCACTTTAGCGCCAGCTTCTGGCATGAATTCAAGCTAAACTACTATTAAATCTGCTGATCATAAAAAACTGCCAAAATATGATCTCCTAAGCAGTCTATTTGTGATTTATTTGATTTTTATAAAGTAATTTGGTATCCATGGTAACATGTATGTGTGCCAGCAGGTGAGTTCAGGGATTTTCTCCAATACATCACATAGTGACAAGCAGTTGAAACAGAGGTGTGCAATGTATTTTATCAGTTCCTCATTAAAAAGTGAGTCAAGTATAGTGACCACACAGTCTGCTCTGTCATATTATTGGCTGTTCATCAATATTTTTGACATGAGTTCTCAGTTACAGTCTGGTTAATGTTCATAATCAGTTATCTCTTTGTGAGGGAAGCTAAAGATCAGGATCAATAAAGTGCAGCTTGACCTGCTGTCAGTTACCAGAATTTGATTTGCGCCTGTTAGTCCATACAGTGCTGATGATGCAGGATGACATCACCAAAACTGCCCAATGAATGAGTGACTGGTCAGTCCATAGGTTTACTTTTATATGTTTGTTTGTAATAAGTGAGTGTGAACAAATCAGATCTAGAATATGTATAATGCATTACAGCATCTAGTCTGTAATTACTGCTGCTGTTTTAAGGAGTCTGTGTTTGTCAGAAGAGAGCCAGTAAACTGTAATAGTGTGATTGTTGTGCAGTATTTCCCAGATGCACAGAGGCAGTGCGGTGACTGTTCACTGCCCTGAGAAGAGGCTGCTGAAATAATCTCTGACATTCAGACTGAATGGAATGGCCGCTTCCATCCGCTTCCCATCCTCATTCTGCAGTGGGCGGTCATGTGGGAGTAATTCAGCGGCTGGTAACAAGGCTGGTTACCGCCAACGTTTTTCTGTCTCATGCAAGAGCAAGTTGACTGTCTGTCAGCCAGGAGCTGAGGTTTGGATACAGAGGGGCTTAGGACACACACAGTGAAGGTTTTCATAATTCATTTTTAAAATTAGATACACCAGTGCTTTCCTTTTTTTTCCTTTACTAATGCATACCTGAAGTAAAGCATTCACCCTAATGGTCTAACCTTAATGTTTACCTTCAGCTTGATGGTTTCATCAGGAGTTTACTGCGTAAGCATCCCTTAATACGCATATAAACATTCCAGCTGTCACTAACCTCTGTGGCTGTTAAATCACAGGATCATGTTCCACTCTAAATGTGACACACATATGAATGAGACATGAGAAGTGACAAAGCTCAACATCCGTCTCAACAAGACCCAGACCTTTACCAGTATGATATGGACTTAAACAAATCTGTGCAGGTAGCAGCAATGGGTGACTATCTGTTTTTTTACAGTATATTACCACCTTAATAAAAGAATTCTAGCTCCTCTCGGACATGACCACTATCACAGTAATCGTGATCATTTGGTCGAATGTCAGACAAAAGCAGTTAAATCAAGAAAGACTTAAATGACACATGACAGCGACAGAGAAGAACAGATTTCATATTTGGCAGCTAAGACATGATAGGTTGATAGAAATCGCTGATTTGTTAACTCGGAGTTACACCCCTAATATGAGAGCAGGAGGAGCAGAAGGAGAGAGAGAGGAAGAGGAAGAGGGAGGGAGAGGAATGAGAATGAATGAGTAATAGACAGTCTTCCTGCTTGAACTCGTGCTAAGCTCCATTTGAGTCGCTTTTATATAAAAGTGGCAACAGCAATCTTACTAGCACAGCCCCTAGTAACATTTCCATAACATTTCCTACACGGTTCAGGTCTAAATTTAGCTAAGGCTCAGCAACAGCAGCACAAGGTTAATAAACAGTTCTACCCTCTGGAAGGATAAGTCTGTACTGCTTTTATTTTAAAACGATCCAAAACCAACAAGAAAACCAGCAATGACTTGATCCTACTATCATGTATTATGCGAGTATATCTGCCAGATATATCTGATATTACCTGATCTATCTTATTCCTCTGTGCTGTGGAACTCCTTTTGTTGTCCAAAAACTATTAAAACAAATCAATGAGTCACACTGTTGCACTGGCTGACATGTTCCTTCATTACCATACACACACACACACACACACACACACGCAGTAGTTTATTTTGACTCAATTGCATGTACACCACCCTGCTGCCAGAAATACTCACTAAAACACCAAATGTGGATTCTGCTGTCACTGGAAATAATCCCCAACAAATGCACTATTCCCTCCTGTTGTAGGACATTACTGGATCCTTTTAAAAAATGAAACTGTATATTTGTGAGCTGGTTTGGAGCTGAGAGCCAAAGACAGGGTTGAGAAGTCAGAGAGTAGGGTGGGATTAACACATTGTTGGTTGGGTTTGGGTCTTTCTGAAATATCACTCTCCTTATTCTATAAGACCACTGTAACAAATGTATCACTTAATTGTATATGCACAAAGAAAATAAAACCAGGTCAAATTGTTTCCCCTGTCGTGGGGAAAGAGATGGAAAAGGAAAAAAACAACAGAAAATTTACATCAACAATAATATTGAGATCAACACTCCCTCTCTATACCATCTTTCACTCATGGCAACTGCATGGGTGCAATCATTTCCAGCAAAACACTTTGTATATAGCATGCAAGCAATTAGGAATTAAATGTCCCAACTTAACATCTTGTCATTCTATATCTCTATGCACAGAAGAATAGAATTCTCTAATGAATTATGTACTTGATGGAAACAATGGGATTCTCTAGGGAGAAGCAGGGTGGACGTCTTGTACCCATGATGTTCACTCATTAAGGCAAAATAAAAATCCATCAGTGATGTAGTCTGTGAATGAACAGAAATCTTCCTTCATATCGTTACCTTCCAACTCGCCTCAGAGTTATCACTCCCTCACAGTCACACAGAACCTTCAACCTGCATCAGCTGATGTTTTGTCCTCCTGTTTTCAGCAGAAACAAAAAGTAGTGAACACAAAACAATGTCAGAAAATAGTTATAATAGTTGATTATATTTGTCATGTCATCACCATTCATATTTATGCAACCAACGTCTTTATAATTAAATTGTTTATTAAGAGGATAAAATTATTCATAGATCTCACCTCTTAATAAAAATGCACAATGCACTTCCAGTGGAGTGTGTCCCCCCCAGGCCTCCCTACAGGGTCCAAGGTCCACCCACCACAGTGTCACAAAATCCTGTGGGGAAAGACTGAGTGGGTAAATACAACCTAAGCATTGTGTCTTCTGACTTGTCTGAAGAAATGACAGAACGTTTATGTAACAGACACCTATTGTATGTGTGAATGACAAAAAGCCATTGTGTTAACAGATGGATTAAGACAGCAACGTAACAGATTTCATGTTTTTTTTTTTCTGCTGAAGCTAAAAATAACAAATCATGCCTCTTTGCCTTGAGTCATTTCTTCCTGCTCTGTCTCAAATAGATGTTGCAGTTTTCGGTGTTCATCTTTCTCAGATGCCCAGTGACCCAATATGTCACCGTGAGACTGTTCACTACCAAGTTGAAAGAATCTCATTAAACGCTGCTATTTCGGAAGACAAACTGAAACAGTTAAAACAGCTTGTGGCCGACGTTGACTCCCAGGTGGTTCAGTATAAGCTGTTGTCTGCTGGTTTGAACTGATAAAGACAGAAACTTTATAATAGCAATGAGTCATGATCAGCGTGCTGACATAATTGATGTAGTTTGAATGCAGATACAGTACATGAAGTAAGGCCCGTTAGGCACTGAGATGCACCTGGATCTGAGAATTAGCAAGCCAATTCTTGGATAAACAAATTAGCTCATTTTGAATTTGGACAGAAGGGTAACAGGGAGCTGCACTGCAGTCAGGTAGAGCCTCACTAAATATGGAGCCAGGTCAGCTGCTGGGAAGCTACAGCCGAGTTAACATGGCTAACCCTGAACGCTGGCCAATGTGCATGTCCCATGGTGCTTTGCTTAGGCTTAGTTCTTTCAAAAGCTTTGTTTAAGAAGTTTAGGATGGGGGATGGGAGATTCTCTTTAGAATTTCAATCCCTTCTAGACATGTTTTAAGACTCATAAAAATAATATGTCTAATATGTTTTTTCCACAATAAAGTTAGATAATGTTCAAATTTCTAAGACTTTCTATGAAGCCCATGTCTATTATGCATTATAGACATACTTATAATGTTATAATCTTCTTATAGCACTGTATAATTATATTTATAAGCACTCAGAATTGTTCATAATGCTTAATAACAATAATCACAATACATTATAAGCATTTTATAATGACTTATAAAGTCAAGTATTAATGCTTTATAATTATTTGCTGTTAGTCATGGGCCAGCTGCGTCTAGTCATCCTGTGGTCGTGACTCGTGCTGACAAAGGTCACATGGCCGTCACTGTGACACTAGTTCAAGAACAGCTAACATAAACGTTGTGCACAACGTTTTGTGTGCTGTTCTTGCATAGTGTCACAGTGCAGGCCTGTGCCCTGTAGAGAGTAACGACCACGGATGACTAGACGCGCTGGCCCTTAGCCAATGGCTAAATTCTTTGGCTGACTGGTTAACATAGCTGTCTGTGGTCTGGGAGACAGGGTTCGAGACCCAGTGTGGGAATCCTCCTTCACTACACATACTAGATTGAATGATATTTTTCTCACTTTACTTAAAGCACCCATTGACCACTTAGAGTAACTTATAATCACATTATAATGCATCAAAAATGATTATAATGTATTACAACTATGAGAATTATAATACACTGTGATTCTGACAAAAAATGTCAATGAGTGTCCAGTTTCCAGTTTCACTGTTTCATTGTTGAAGGGCATTTTGGGAAAGGCACAGTTATATAAACTGACAATGAAAAACATGAATAACATAAGCATCTTTTTTTCAAACTTGCAAACCCCCTACAACACAATTACACACTGTCAAACAAGACTATATGCACCATATACGACATTATCCATGCCTTTAGTAAATTATGCCAACCTCATTGTCAGTCCGAACATTGATCCTGGGTGAGTCGGCAAAATCTCGGTTTATGTTCAGTGCCAACATTTTTTTTTGGATAATGTCTTCGTACATTATGTGCAAACGGGGCGGAGCTAGACTCTCAGCACCTAGGGGGCGCTGTCATAGTCATTTAAATTCATAACTTTAACATAGCTGATATACTGTATTCTGCCTTGTTCTATCCATAAACACAAATTGTCACTTATTGAGCCAAGTAAACTTATGTCTAAGAAAACATAAGGTGAATCCACTTTGTCAAACAAGCTTGTTCTGAAAAAAAAAAAACCCTCAAAAAACAGAGTGGCTGACTTGTTCAGATGTTTCAGCACCATGGACAGCACACAGCACTCTACATGCATCGATTGTTCAGCACCACTGCTGATAGACAGCGACAGGCCAGGTGCACTGTGTCATCAGTACTGTCCATCTTACACAGGAATACCATCGGTCTACAAGGCCTATTCAAATATAAAATAGACACAGCGGTCTACAATACTATACAAGGCATAAACATAAAGTAGACAGACGGTGACACAGGCAGATACTGAGATGTGACAAGCATAGAGTTAAACAATATATTCATTTAACATTCTGACTGATTTCTTCACTACCAAAATTTAAGTTAATAAAGACTTATTATGGAGGTTTCAGTCACCAACTGTTGTCCCTGCTTACTAGTTCAGTGTAGTCCATTTGTGTATTCCACCATCCTCCATAGAGCGAAATAAACAAAACAGGTTAACAAACTTTGTACATATCACAATTCCTTTTTAAAACTTCATCATCCTTCTCCTTCATGGTGGCAAACCTGCCAACCATTTTGTCGTTGTCAATGTTTATGTCCTGCTCAGCATACAGCAAAGTGAGGTTGAATAGTCTGCACTCATCCATGCACGAACACAAATGGCTTTAATGAGCCTCAGACGGCTGAAAGAGTTTCATAACATAAGAAGACACAAAAATCTCATCATTTGGCTAAAGTTTTCAGAGAGGTTTAGAAATATGCATGCCCATGACATATGCATTGTTGTAGCTCATCATTTGTTGATGTTGTAGTCGAAGTAGAACACTATTAAAAACTAGTATAACATTACTATCAGAAAGGCTGGAATACGCCCTACTTAACAAATAAATAGGAGCCATCATAAGTTTTGTGACTTTTTTTTTTAGCCTCAGAATCAAGCATGCAAAGTGGGTTTGAAGTAATTGGATTTTTTTCGCATGACCTTGATTATGCAGCATACACTTTTTCAGACTTGAAATTCTTTCTTAATGTATTTTGGGTTACAAAAAAAATCAATAAAAAAACTGCAAGATTGTGAGGCCCATAGAGCCTCATGGCTCTGTGTGACTGCAGCATTTGCACACTGCTTGAAAAGGCTCTGATTATATCCCATTATTGACTTGATACATTAGCAAAATAATAGTTTACTCGAACACTATATGTCCACAACACATTTTCACCCTATTCTACAATAACTGCTGGAACACTTTAATAAGTGTTTCCCAAATGTACATTTTCCTGATAGCTACTAATGTAGTAATTAGCTCAGAGGCTGACACTGAACTGTCAGTAAATCTTAATACTATTTCATCACATCTTTGATTTATTGAGTAAACAAAGAATGATACAGTGGTTTAATCGCTGATTGTGGATGTAATTGGTTATTCATTATTTCCCATTGATTGACTTTGATTCATTCTAATTCTGTAAACATTCAATTTTGTGGATGCTATGTTGCCACTGTGCTGCAGTTTCAGTCTCTCTGTGATGTTGTGATCAGTAGATAAAGACCATAACAGAACTATAAAAATGTGGCTGCGGGTTACATACCCCAAAACTGAGTTCTTCTTCCTCAGACATATATTATCAACTGCTGTGTTAGCTATATGTTGACCATCACCTTTGTGTACCTGGGAGACTGATAAGCAGATGGAATTCAGTGAGTAGTTGCATATTCACATATGAAAGTCTTTTGTAGCAACATGTGACCTTTTAAACAATTCTCTTTTCATCTCAGAAGGCTTTCACAGACCTTCCCTTACTATAGCATGAAGACTGTCACTGCCAAGGGCATGTGCTATTGATTTCTGCATGGGGGGTAGATATTGACCCAGTGGGATATCTAGAGAAAACTACTAAGCCTAGCTGAAAGCCAGCTGTGGGCCTCCAGAACTGTCTGCCTGTTCCTGATGGGCTCGTTCCACCCTTTAAGTTTGTCATTCTGCTTCTGTATTACAGACACAGTGGTATGTTTTTCCTTTATGTTTAGCTCACAGTCTTGTTTGGTGTTGGTATTGTGTCTCATTAAAGCATCAAAACCTTTTAGTCCTGACAGAGTGAATGTTGAGTCCCAGAGGCCTACACTGGATTCCTGATTTCAACAGATATTTTCTGCACACAAAGGATCTCTCAAACCAAGAGACCCAGGAAGTTCTCCTATAAATGCAGTGGTAATATTAAGGTCCTGTATGTTTTAAGTGATCTAGTTTCTATGAATCTGAGCAAAGTTGTGTTTCTACCTGTTCTGAATGGGTGCACTTGTAAGCCTGCCATCATAGTCTCATCCTGGCTGCAAACCACTGCTTCCCCAATCTCTCTCCAAGAACTCTGTCTGCATCTCAACACAGAGAGTTGGACAATTGAGGACTGGCACACATTTGTATGACAGCTGCTGTTGTCTGTTTCTAGTGTTCATTCTGTCTTTTTGTTACACACATAGTGTTCCCCACAGCTGCTGCAAATGTTCCTCACCACTGATCTTTTTGGTGCTGTAAATGGTGTTTAAAGTTCAAATGAAGAAATAATGAAGATCTATCTGAGTGGTTTCTGCTATACATTGGCCAATTTGTTGCGTAAAGCTCCAGGCTCATGTCAGGTTGAGGTGAGGTGACAGTGCCAATTGTCTTTATCCATATAGTTATGTGCTGCAAGTAGATTTGCAATGCCTAATAGAAATAGTAAAAGACACAGTGAGGCCAGTGTGCTTCACTAGCCTGGTGAGCTAAGGGTCAGAAATGGTTGGATGAAATTAAGTAAAAATAGTGCTTTGGGTGTTAGGTTGGGGTTTAATGTCAATCTCCAACCTGTATCAGATGGGTTTGTTTTCAAACCTGTGTAGTTACATCTGGCTGTATTGGACTCTGGTTGGTTTTCTTTCTTGGTTTATTGGTTTAGGCAGATCTGAATGCAGTAATCGTACTCTGGTGTGGACCAAAACAACAATGCTGAGACCCTGTAGTGGAGGTGGTCTTAGCACAGTCCGCCATATCAAGTGCCATCCCAAATCAACTAGTGCGGAGTGGAAGTGGATTATAAAACCTTCAAACAGCAAGCCTGCATCAATGCTGACCATGGATGCTGACTTACTGAGGATGTGCAACGTCTGTTGTGTTTTTCACGGAGGCACTGTGTGCAAAAGGAGAAGATGTTACAAAGAAAAGAAATGCAACCAAAGATTCTTTGGAGTAATTTTGGTATTATAATATATGTTTGAAATTATAGGTTTGAAATTTGTGTCATTTTTTATTTAAACAAAACTGGTTTTTAAACAAAGCTCTGTGGAGCTTTCATATCTCCACAGACAATGATGCTTGTTTTATCCCAGTTAGTGACACATTTACTGTTTCAGGGGGAAAACATTCATTAATGTTTGCCCACAAATGTAATTACCACCGATCGATTCTATTAATGCAAAACAGGCTTTCAGTGATACTTGCAGTGTAACTGTAACATTGTGTTGCCATTTACATGTGAAATTTAATCTGTTTTTGCTTTAGTCTTCTTTACAGTAATGTTAATGTAACGTTAGCTTGATAGTTTAGTTAGATCAGCTGATCCTCACTATGTGTTTCAATATCTGTAATTAACAGCATACAAGTTAAAGTTCTGCTTTATGCTCACTCAGATTTTTAAAAGAATATTATGTATTTATTATTTATTAGAAATACAGTTCTACAATGTTCCACAGTACATTTGATATGTTTAACTTCTGACAGAAAAGAAATAATATTTAAACCAATATTAATGTGATATCTTCACGTCTCACGTAGGAGTAAAAATCAGCCTTTAAACTTGACAGAAAGTTGTTTGATTTATATCGTAATATATCGACTATCAATATCGACCAATGATTGCCCAGCCCTAGATCTGACCTCCACCTGACCGACTACAAGATGTACTCTCCAAGTTTGAGCTTGATGGCTCCTGCAGCCTGGTGCACTTTGCATGCTGGGATAGCAATTGAGGACTGAACTGTACTAGCAGCGAAGTAGGCTGTCTTTTAGAGAGTGAGGTGTAATCTGTGAAAATGTTTTTGCTTTCAAGTCTCAAGTCCTCATTTATGGTTATGATGAGTCTCATGTTAAGTCTCAGGTCTACAGCTCCACCAGCCTACTCTATGCTATTAGGATTTTATTCTGCATCCAGCATGAAAAGAAAAGATCTTTATAGAAATGAAGGCCATTTCATGCTGTGAGCACAAACAAGAAACATTTCATCTGCGTTATACTGGGGTGATGACATAACCCTCAGAGACAGAGATCTTGAATCTCATGATGTTTTATTTATTCTTGAGACACTTGGAGGTGTTGATTCAGTCCTGATATGTGTTAGGCTGTGGTACATTGTGTTGTTGGACAGTGATTGGATTGCATTATATTACACTGTAAGTTTATCCATCCCTTATACCAAGGATGACCACGATAACAGTTGAAAAATGAAATCATACTAGGAGGTAAAGTGTAATCAAAATTGTTTTTAATATTTTAATTGAACAAAGGTTGTTTGGATTAGCTGCCTTTATTTTTGTTTTTTTCAAAACCATGAAGCACCTACATGTCTCCAGAGAGAACAGAGAAACCAACAGCATGTATTTGCCTTGATGAAACAGTTTCTCTTTAGCGTAGGAGGCAGGGGAGAGACTTTACAAACAGACAGGAAAGACACATCTGTGTTTGCTTGTGTTGCTTTGTAACGCATAGCTTGATATTATCTGATGGAGGAGATCAGGGACACAGATTTTTTTTTTTTCTGATTTTCCCATTAATCCAAAAATATTTTACTTGAAAAGACTTTTTGCTAACATTTTTTGTTGTGTGTGTCAAATATTATAAAACAATGGATTATTTAAATACTATCACCCAACTGTGAGATCTTGTAACACATGTCAGGAGCAGCCTCCAGCTGACTGAATCAAACAAAGTGCATCAAATAAAGACAAATGCTATTGTTTCCAGCATGCTTGCATGACAAACATGGATACATGGTGCTTCTTGGTTATTCCTCTGTTGTTTCTTCAGTTAAGGTATCTGGTATCTCATACGTTGGTATGTATTAGTATACACAGGTACATTACCTGGAGCCAACAACAACTGTGAACAGTCAGCTTGGGGCTTCTTGCGTTTTTCTCCTACAAGTTTCTGATCTGCTGCATGATGCTAATTGAAGAGAAGTCCAGGAGTCTTCTGGCTTTCAGTGACACACATCTAAGAAAGATACAGTATATTTCCATTGCAAACCTTCTGACTGTGATCACCACTCAGTGAACGAAACAACCTAAACATGGCAGTTGAATTGAATAGTTTCATATTCAGCAGTGAAACAAGGCAAAATTGAAGTTACCTGGATGTAACTCCAGTTTTATTAGTAGCCCACAGTTACTACACATCTGAATGTTAGCACAGTTACAGTACAGACAGATCACAAACGATCATCTGTCCTGTGTAGCACTGGTGCTATCAACAGGTGAAATCCAACACTGAACTACAAATCACAAACCCCAGAGAGTGACAACAACTCAAGACTTCCTGTAGCTACTTCACAATAAAAGTCCCATTACTGTGAGGTGGTGAATTAGCAGCATGCATGCACTGTATTCAATGTGCTTTCTTTTTTCAGCAGTGACTGGTTCATGTGCTGCTTTTTCCGGCAGTAAAAACTGGACTGCTTTCGATTGAGCTAGATAAAGAAAATCCTGCCTTTAGTTAAGCAGACTTAAAACTTTGCAAAATTGTCCTTTGGCATTCAAGGTTGTTTATCTGTTGCACTGAGATTTATTTTAATGCTCAGGAGATTAAGAACTGACCCGTGGAAATATTGTTGTTTTTGGTGAAGGCTTTTGCTACCCTTTCCTATCTCTGCAAAATAACCTTCCATCACCTTGCTTTCCACCACAACTGGATATCCTGAGTATGTCAGATTGTCAGATTTACTGTGAATTCCTTTTCAGTGTGCATCACTCTGGTAATGGTAGCTGATAAGGAAGAATTGGTCATACACTGAAGCAGGCACAGGATCATGGGAATTTGTGTTTGTGTAGTTCTCCTTATGAGTTCATTTGTGATCATTTTTTTCAGAATTGATTATCTGTGTTGGTATTGTAGCAAATGCATTGTTTAAATGCATTGTTTTTGCAGAATTCTAAGAAAAACAGACAGCATCAGTTGTTTCAGCAAGTGCTACAAAACAACATGTTTAGTTGCATGTGTCAAAGCCCTCTAGAGGTAAATTGACTGCACTTATGTAGCACCTTTCTGCTATATAAAGTGCTTTGAGTGGTTGGAAGTCACATTCACCCATTCACACACTAATAGCAGAGGCTGCCATGCAAGGTGCCCACATGCACAGTAGGAACACGCATTCACACACCAATGGCATGGTCATTGGGAGCACTTTGGGGTTCAGTGTCTTGCCCATGGATACTTTGACATATAGACTGGAGGAGCCGGGAAACAAACCGCCGATCTTAGTGGACTATCCACTCTACCTCCTGAGCCACAGCCGCCCTTGCAGAGGCCAGGGTAATTAGGCATGAGGAGCAATGGAGGATATAGTTAAATGTTATTTTTATAGCTGTAAAGTCTGCAGAGGGAGGAGGATTGGGTGGATAGATGGGTCAAAAAACTGTTCATTTCCTGTCAACGCTTGTTTCTTTTAACCCTGATGATCATTCTCTAACATCAATCACATGGTCATTATTGTAACCATGACTATGACAATCTCCTAACCCTAACAGAGTAATTTTAATCCAAACCATTATGGTTCCCTAACCCTTAACCAAGTTGTATTTGTGCCTAAACCTAACCAAACCTTTACTGTAGCACGGTACCAATATATATATATATATATATATATATATATATATATATATATATATATTGGTACCTACAAAAACAGCATTCTTATTTTGAGGGTTTGCCTTAGAATGCTTTTTATACTACAAGGTTTGATGTTGATTATCATCATTTTGTTTTATCTCATACTCCATTTACACCTACCATCATTATTTGGATGAGTAAAAACATGTGAAATGATCAGCCAGACCACATTTGGTGGTCAAATCTGATGGCTTTAAACTATTATGTGTATGAGGCCTTACTTTTCACTTGTGTTACTCTGACCCAAAGCTTATTTTCACAAAGTTTCTTCCATTTTCCCAGAATAACTACAGTAATTGTGGGCTCAGAGCACCACCAGAACAGGAGTCCTACACTCAATACTGCACCTGAATGCATCTTGTGTAGACACAGAGAACTAAATCTGCTGCTGCTGCTGCTCTGCTAACACTACACAGCCTGTGTAGACATTGGGTTTGAAAGAGTTCATAAGTTGTTGGTTGTTTGCACTGACAGAAGGGTAGAAAATGTGTGTATATATACTCAGGCACAATAAAGTGGGAATGTTTTGGTTAAAAAATGGGTAGCCTACAAAAAAGGAGTTTGTTTGAACAAATCTTGTTCACTAGGTGGTGAATTTGTGAGGGACTTCAACAAGATTAAACCCATCAGTAAGTCATGTTCTGTTTAGGCTAGTCCGTGTACTGCACCTCCACACCACCCAGTCCACCTCAAAACACATACCACATGGAGTAAACTAGGGCATGGGACTAAAAACAGAAATGGTGTCATCAGTGTGTTCCCTTTGGAAGCTGAGCACCATCAGAGTGGAGAGTGACACTTAAACACAGGATGCAGCCTCTAATGAGAAGTGGCATTCAGTTATACAACAGGTTAACCCTACTGACAGTGTACAAACAAACCAAATCAAACTATATGTAATAACTGTGTGCTAACTGGTGATGTGTGTGTGTTTAGTCTGATTGATTAAATTGTGCTAAATTTTGAGTGTCTCCTGAGTGGGAACACCCTTTCTGAAGGTTGTACAGCACTCACACAAATTAAAGATCCCTGATCTGACCAGGAACCACTTCCTGGGGACTTATCAGGTATTAACTCATTAGTAAGGTCAGCATATACACACTATCTGGATTTTCTGTCGAGTACCACTTAACACACATTCAAGTTAAACTTACTTTGGAGAGCCACTTAACACTTATGACTATCATGGTGAGTGCAAATATATTCACTTATATTAGCTTAATTTTTTGGCAAAATCTAGGTTCTGTTAAGTAATTATACAACACAGTTGTTCAATTTCTGAGTACTGATAAGGTTTAAATAAATATGCAGGCCAGTAGAGTATTATTATATAGTTGCTAAGCGCAGCAGAAGTGTCCTTCTCATTAGTGAACTGTTTCCACTCTCCTTTGGTCAGCGTTATTAGAGGACACACGTCCTAAAAATTATTAAGCAACAACATTATGCTTGCAGGTTCTGTTTACATGCTCTCACCTTTTCTCAGGGCTTGGTATCACACATCAATACTATTTGATACTAACCCGAGCTCTAAGCAACACGTAGTGAACACCGTCAAGTATTGGAAGTTGACATCAAATATCTGGTCAGATTCATAATCTTGTTGACTTATTCTTTGATCAGACGGGTTCTGCTGTAAATCATAATTTTACCAATTTCTGCATTTTTACGTATTTTTGGAGATCTTGCATGGCTGATTGGGCGTAGATAACATTCTACATTTGAGAACTTCTTATTTAAATGAAAAAAAAACATGATTTAAACATGTGACCAACAAGCAAAACAGGTACTGACAAGTTAGTTTTAAACTTTGTTATTGAGAGCTGTGATATACTTCTTAATGTGGAATTGAATGACCAGCCAATTTCTGTTTTTAAGTGCTACTTTCTCCAGTTGAAGGCACTTATCACAGTCACTTGTCCCCAGAACCTGGCATAAAGTGAAGTGATGAAGGACATCATGTGCTTCTTGACAGCATGGATCTCCTCTTTCGCCCACATCCTTCTCTTGGAAGATTGGAGACCTGTACAGCAATTAACACAAACATGACATTTCTGAGCAGTCAAGCTTGAAAGAGCACACAGTAACAACATTATAGTTTGATGTCAAATTGAGGAAGTGCATTTTGTTCAAAATATACATTTCAAAATAAAATTAAATCTCTAAAAACTTAATTGTTATTTCGTTTCAATTACATATTTAATAAGTATCAGATTGAACTCGTTATCAGCACATAATATTAAAGGGGGAAAAAGCTTTGATTGGGATGTCCATATAATAAATTGAAAATTTTGTGGTTATCCTTGAATAGATAAGCATGGTCAGATTTAGGATAATATGAAAACACTTACCTTGTAAATCCGACTCACATTCCGCCTCCGGGTTGCTGTGAATGGTTGGAAGACGGGAGGGAGGAGAATGACTGTTATTGAAAGCAAAATGAATTCATTTGATCCTGACATGCTCCAATTATGCCAAAGAAAAACATGTATGAGATATAACTATTGTTTAATCACTTTAGATAAGAAGATTTTCTTCTATGTAGAAATCTTTGTAGAACAATTACAGGACATTTGGTGGCAGATAGCAGTGGGGTTTCAGATTGCAATCAACTGAATCCCCCTCCCCTCATCCCTCCCTTTAAAAGTGTGTAGGAGAAACTAAGGTGGCCATTAAACTCAAAAACTAGAAAAAGCAAAGGGCCCTCTCTAGAGCCAGTGTTTGGTTTGTCTGTTCTGGGCTACTGTGGAAACATGGCGGTACAACACGGTGGGCTCCATGGAAGAGGACCCATTCCCTATGTAGACAAGCTAATGACAATTCTTAGTTTTAATGAAAACATAATTATGAATATTATATTCCATTTCTACATATAGATCCCCCAAATCATACACACTGGTCCTTTTAATAATTAGTACCTTTGGGATAAATGGTGATATCATCCAGGGTCTTGCCCTTGAATTCTTCCAGGCGTCCCTGGTCCAGAGCCATGAGAACTTTGCTAATTTTAGCAAGTTGAGGGCTTTGCTAAGTTTAGTAAGCCCTCGGAAAGTCTGTAGAAATGCTTGTGCACTCTAATATCATGGCAGAGAACATCAGCAAATGGATCCAGCTCTGTTTTACTGAGGTAGAGAACAGTTTTGTAGAAGTGAGACTTTATGGACTTTTTGCACTACAGACTTTGGCAAAGTGTCGGAGGCAGTCAGACCCGTGGTAGCAAGTCAAAGTTCTTGCATATAAATGTATGTTCTCCCGAAGAACCCCACATTCCTGCCATTTGCTGATGAGCAGATCCAAAGCACAGGAACTTTTCTTTCCCTTCTTCCTCTGATCTCTATCAGAGTTTCTTCTATAGATCTGAGGGGGCTAAATTCACATCTTCCTGTGGGTCTGATGGATTATGAGATAAGTAAGCAAAAAATGGACCTGTGACTGTTAACCAAAATGACTTCTGTCCCATTCAAACTTGGGATAGATTCTCTGCCCCCGGGTGCCTCCATGTTCAAAAAATGCTCCAAAAGTGCGCTCCTTGATACCCCTATGGTAGATAAAACACGATAAGCTGCCCTCTATGGGGCCTTAATGTGCAAGACAATGTGATGAAGTGCCCTCTAGGCTGTCCTTCCAGTGGAGAAAACATGATCCAGTGCACTAATGGGTGTCATTCCAAGTAGAAAATGCAACATAATGCAATATAGGCTGCCCTAAATTCTGTAAAATTAGTTGGCCTCCCCACTCTGCTACGTGTGAGACCTGTGGGCCCTCATAGGATGCCTCTTCTATAGTTGAAAATGCTGCTGTTGTTGTTGTTTTTTTTTTTTAAAAAACAGTTTTGTAGCAGCATCATTCTATCTCATTTTCATTCCTCATCAAGGCTATTTTCAGAATTCTCAGCATGTAGAATTTAAACATATCTTTAGATATTAGAAAGAAAAAAATCTGTGTTCATTGGTTCCAAAAGAAAGTGAAAATGAGGAATAATACTCTTTTGGGTGGAGTACCCCTTTATTTTTGGTACAATCCTCACACACACACTCAGCCACACCCTCTTTAGAATGTTTTGGTGTCATGGCGAGTTCACATCGGATGAGGAAGCGCCATGAAGCGCAGTCAGTTTCTTTTCGGCATCCATGTAAACCGATTGGACCTCTCTGCAGCAATAGTTTCAGCATCTGGTCTATTTTTTCTGTGAGCTGCAAGTGAATGTGTCAAGCCAGGCAGGAAGTCAGACACAGGAACCACAAAATGCTGCCAGAGGCAGTTCTTCATTAAAAGGTTGGATCTGCAACAGCAAGGGAGATGAGAAAGATGAAAGTTACGTTTGCATAAAGTCCTCTTACATACTGCCGTGCCATAAACAAAAACCATCCACAAAATAACAGCAAGAGGGATAGTGTTAGTTGTTTATAACATTTACTTTGCAATGGTGGAAGAAGTATTCAGATCCTTTGGTTCAGTAAAAATACTAATACCACACTGTAAAAATACTCCACTCCAAGTAAAAATCCTACATTCAAAGCCTGGCATAAGTAAAAGTATGTAAGTATTATCAGCAAAATGCACTTAAAGAATCAAAATTAAAAATACTCACAGTGCAGTAAAATGATCCCTGGCAGTGCTTTACTATTATATGATGATGTTTTGGATTAATATTACTGAAGCATGAATGTGTATATTGCATTTTACTGCTGTAGATGTTCATGGTTGAGCTGATTAGACTACTTTATGTATTGTTGGGTAGTTGTAGGTAGTTGTTGCTGTCCTGTGAGAGCCATGTCTCTCTAAAAAGTCAACTTTTCATGAGCTCAGAAAAACAGCCTGTTTTCAGGTTTGTGACACTGCATTTTCCAGCTAATCCAAGAGGGGTTTTAAATAGTTTATTTAGCTTAAGAAGTATGAGAATGTTCTCAACCCATAAAGGAACACTTCATCCTTCAACTCACAAACTTTCACAATCACAACATTTGGAGATATGCAGTTTTCACTTGACAGGGAGGGTATGAAAAAATGGAAATCTGAAAAGTAACTAGTAACTAAATCTGTCAGAAAAATGTAGTGAGTAAAAAAGTACTCTATTTGCCTATGAGATGTAGTGGAGTAGTATAATACACTATGGACAGGGCTCTCCCTGGCATCTTCATTCATGAGGATGAAGATCATATCAGGGAGAGAGGTGGTGATGGTGGTGATGATGATGATGGTTGCAAGGAGGGAGATCATGAAGATTAACAGTCTAGATTAGATAGAGATGGAAGTGAACTTAATGAAATGGAAACCATGGAAGCCACTGAAAATTCAAAGGACACAGCAACAAATAATAGGGCACTGCATTTCTGTTGGCATTAGAATACCCATCTGATCCTGAAAATGTTCAGAAGTATAGCATAGACTACTATACTTCTGAAGTATAGTTCTATTGCTCTACTGGGCCTTGTCAACCAGTTCTGAGGTATCCCAAGACTGAGGGGTTCTCATTCCTCAGGGAGTGGTACAAAGAAAACCCCTGGCTAGAGCACTCTGTGGACAATGATTCAATGCTTTGTTTTAGTTGCAGACTCTTTTTGAAAGAGGAAAAGTATCAAAGTAAGACAGCTTGGTGAACAGTGGGAGTTAACAACTGGAAAAAGGGCACTGAAAAAAATAAGGAACATAAAGAAAGATGGCAAGATGGTGAGATGGAGCAACTTCAGACAGAGACCACTGGGCCATGCTTTCGAGAGGGCAGACATTGAGAGCAAAGGCAGGAAAACAGAGAAATAATGGCCAGGCTAGTGTAACTCTCTATCTTGCAAGGCAAAATATGACATTCAGGAGTCATGATGAAAGAAGCAGCACATCTTTAAACAAAGGAAACTTTCTTGAACGTGTTCAGGGATGAGCTAAATATGATCCCACCATCAAAATGCACCTTGGACATAACCACATCAAGTCCCAACAGAAGAACCCACAGACATCTTTGTTGGCCTAGAAGACACAGAATGACTTGATCAAGGCCCTCACCACTTATGTCAGAAAAGTCATTCTCAATTAAATGAGTGAATCAAAAATATTTTCCATTCTATTGGATGTGACAACTGATGTTTCCAATGTTGAACAGGTGTCTTTTGTTGTTTGCTTTGTAAGATGGAAATCAAGCAGTGATTTTTACAAGTTTGTGATGTGACAGGAACTTTGAGTAAGAATTAGAGAATGTTGTGCTGGCTATGAAGGAGCTGCATATATGAGCAGAAGATGCAGGGGTCTGCATTCGCAAACTCTGAGTCGTAATGAGAAAGCTTTATATGGACACTGCCATGCTCACTCTGACCTTGCTCTTGGTGGGGAGTGCCAAATCAAGTCGTTTTTTTCAATGTATTTGAAAAGCTATACACTTTCATAACCTCATCTACAAAGCACCATGGTGCATTTGCAAAAATGCAGCTATCTGTGTACTCTGGCCAGAGAGTCCATGAGTTGAGGATGGCTGACACACAATGGGCTTGTAGAGAAGATGCTCCAAGAACTCTGAAAAAAGTCCTTTCTGCCTTGGTGCAGCTGTTTCAGGGCATGGCTGAGGGTGATCCACCAGACTGCAGCAGAAAGATGAGGAATTCAATGTCGTCTTTTCAAAAGCAAAAGAATGAGCAGGGGCAGCTGGCACCGAGGTCACTGATGATTTACCTGGACAGGCCAGACACAGAAAGGTACCTCAGAGGTACAAGTACAAGGACCAGACCAGAGCTTGGAGGAGGACTATCAGGGAAAGGTTTTCTTTACATTTCTTGACATCCAAAGAGCTAGACCAGAAATTCAAGGGGAAAGATGATACTCCAAATAGGGCAATCCTCTCCGGTCTTCACTGCCTTACCAGCTTAAGTTACTGGAAAGGCATGACAGATGACAGAGTTGCTCTCTCTGTTAGAGATGTTTGCTGGTTTTATGACATGGAAGAAAATGTTGTCACTGAACTCAAGGTGTTCTACTCATCCTATGCTCAAAGTCAACGATATGGACACAGTTTTCCCTATCCTGACCAAACTTCTCAAAATATATGTCACAATGCCAGTGACAGCCACTTCAGTACACAGGTCAGGAACAGATGTGGGGAAGGCAGGTTCTCATATCTTCTGCTGCTATCCATGGCCAAAAGAAGAATTCTACTCTGATTCCACCACCCTGACTACCCCTTCCCTCAATAACCTCAATATACAGCTCATTCTCACTGACATCATCACATGGATGTCTTTGTTAAATAAGTGGTTAAATAGTTAACCGTTCCCTGTGTGTTTTATGATAGAGCTACAGTAGTTCTACTCACAGAATAACATATTTTAATCTTAACCAAGGTTTGCCTTTTTTTCACCATGCTTCAAGACTTTCTGCATGCTGGTTCCCCACAGCATACAGCTGGTGCCTTTTTTATTTTTTTCATCCTTGCCCCTCAAACAGCCTGAGTCCACCACTGACATCTGGTGAGTCAGACTAAGTCCACATTGACAAGAGACCTGACAGGTGTGAGTGTGTATGAGAGGGGGTGGTCACAACCAAAGACTTGTCTCATAAAGGCACCCTGACTGGACCCCACTAAATCACAAAAAATAGAATATAGTTAGCAGCTTGCATTTGACTTATACATATTTATATATTTGACTTAAACAAAAACTAAAGTAAAGTAAAGACCAGAAAAGAAATTCAGATAAAAAAAATAGTACTTGCATCTTGGAGGATGAAGATCTCTAAGGAGTCTGCTCTCAGTGGGATTTGATTGTCCTTCAACCTGAAGAATGAGTTCAGCATTATTATTGAGTAGATGGTAACATTATTTCAATTCAAACACAATATATGCACATGTGATAGAGAAGGATAGAAATGTGGTGGTATGCTTTACACGTTTTCTGTATATGATTCAAAATCGTTACTTTTTTGATAGGTTATAGCTGGCTGTGATTTCTGTCATACGTATGTTACCTGCTGTTTGACTGCTGTAAACATTACAGTTGAGAAGAAGGTGAAGTCTGTTAGGATTGAATTTACCTGTAACCAACAGCTGTTATGACTGGAAGAAAGTTCAATGACACATCTCATACATGTATTTTTTAAGTACTGCAGGGTTGATCTGACTTGTAACCAAGAACTGGTGTGAATGGTAGAAAGCAAACTAAACCTGTGTTCTAAGCCATGCGTCAGCCATTAGTGTCATTAAATCTATAAAATATAATTTAGCTACTGTGGTCCCAACAAATACAGGAGACCAGACAAGTGTGTAAGATAGTATCCATAGCTAATGACTGGATTTTTAAAAGCACATTGACACCCCCCTTACATCACAAAAACCAGAGTGTGCTTGGACACATATGACATCAGAGTTACGTTGATCAAAACTAAACCAAAGAGTATTCACAAGTGCAGACAATTCACATATTTGAAAACAACAAACAGATTATTACCTGCATCTGGGAGAATGAAGATCTCTGAGCAATCTGCTCTGCTGTTCTGTAGACTTCAATGTCCAAGGGGAGTGATGTTGCTTCAGAAACAGACATGGTTCTGAGACGTCTACTTCAAAAACCCGATTTCAACCAAAATACTAACAGCTCATTTTGTACTACCTTATTTGAATGAACATCCCACCTGTTTTCTCACCCCTCCTCCCACCTGAGAACTGTTATGCAACACTGGGCACCAAAATTCCCATCAAGTCCTCAATATTAAATTACAAAATACGTTGTTTATTTCATGCATTCCAGAAAGACACATGCCAGTGTTTTCTGATCTCAGTATCAGTATCAACAGTCAATATCATCAAATGGGAAATTCATGGTAGGAAATGGTAAACAATCAGCAGTCTCCTGTGTTAAAGGCTGATGATTTTGTTGATCCATCCATCCACCTTGACCTCTTTTAAACATAGACTCTGTTGCTGATTTCCTCTGTCATCTGACCCTCCATTGCTACCATAATAATTACTATTGTTGTGGTTGTTTTGATCCTGTCATTTTAATTAGGAGCACAGTCCCAAAATACCACACAGTCAGGCAAAGTAAATTTCAAGGTCAGGAAAATACCAAACTGTCAGAGCGCTGCTTGTTCTGATTGTTGGGCTACCACAAAAATTTCATGCATATAGTGAAGAATTTAAGCAATATCTACTACTTAGTTCCCTTGAATATCCCAATAATGGAATGAAAAATGTAAGTAATGAGTCCATGACATGTGAAATACTCTTTGTTTAACAACCCTGCAATGCAATGCTTCAGCTATGGGTAGATATGTAAATTGCAGTCATGCATCACTACATCACTGTTTTATGGTACAAAATAATGATTTATTTGTGCCTAAAGTTACTGCTCTCTATAGAGTAAACTATTGAGTGTCTGTCACATAGGCACTGCAGGTATGATTGCAGACATACCCTAGGTTGCTCACTTATCAAAAGCAAAATCTGAGTTTAATTCCAAGTTTCTGTAAAAGCAGGCATTCAGTAAACCAAAGAACAGCATGAAAGTATTGTACTTGTAACTTTCCCTGAACTATCGGTGTTACTTGGCTTTTGACAACAATAACAAACTTTCAAGCCAAAGAGAGATGGGGAAGAAAAAAAAACTCACCATGAAGATGAATGTTTCAGTTGGATGTTTTTTTTTTTCCTTCTGTGTAGCCTCCAGCTCAGAGTTGGCCATGATTAATTGTTTCATCTGAACCACTAAAGGTTTGTGTCCCTCCCAACTAAACAGTAGTTCATCTTAGAGTGTTGTATAAATGTATAGTTCTGCTTTATATGAAAGGGAGCTAAAATGCCAAGTGTAGCTGGGAGATGGCACTGAGTGATAACCAACCACTCAACCCAGAGAATTGCCTGTCAGAACTATGAGTGAGGTTTACGCTGGTGAAGTGATTAAAGGGAACCATTTTCTGAGATATAAAGTGTACATAGAGGATACACAGAGTTCAGCGTGGCACAGTTTCTTTTTGAGTGCACTTTAGATTATAGGTCTCCATGGTGACAGAACCTCAGCATATCCCTAATTGAACATAGAAAAAGGTTAGAATTTGATCCATTATTCCTGTCAGATAGATTTTAATGTAGATGTGCTTTTACTTTTGATTTTTTTTCCCCAAAGAAACAGATATTTCCTGATGTAGCTGCTCATCTTGTCAATTAGTGGTACAACCAAGAAGTTCTCCTACCACTGTTTATATAGTAACTATAACACCCTCAGAATTACAAATCTGAATTGCAACTCAATTAAGGGTCTGCTTGGGTCGGCCGTATTTTGGATTTGGTCTAATTATACCTGAGTCTACTCGCTTTGGGTTTAACTGTCCTCGGGTCCTTTTTGGATTGGGTCTCTGTTTTTTGAAAACAAATTCATGAACATTGGATTCTGGTAGGTTTTGCACTGGTCCATTTGTGATATCCTGAAAAATATAATTTCCTCAATTTTAATAACTTCTTATTTTACTCTGATGCATGCCTAATGTTTAAAATTATTTATAATCTCACACCCCCTCCTCTTAGAGGGTTCCTGGCCTATCCTGGAAGTGGTAGTGCCAGAGGGACTAGAGCATCTTCTAGGGGTGACTGGGTACTGCAGCTCAGGAAAGACAACCTTTGGCCAATCTGTTTTTTCTGTTAAGGTAGTGGGGAACTGGAATTCTATACTCAAGAACAGAAACTCAGGACGCTTTGCAGTGCACAAAAGTGTCAGCGTCAATGATTGCCTTATCTTTATTGTACAGATTATATTTATTATCTAACCCTGATGGGTTTTTATGTAGTGTTTATGTTGTTCTGTAGTTGTTTTTTGTTACCTGCTGAGGGACAACAGATGTAAATAAGCTGCTAGCTAACTCTAGGGCCATTACTCTTAACTGTGCATTGTCCCATAAACAAAAATAAATAATAAATACATGAATTTAGGATTGGGTCTCAGGATTGGAAACTTTTATAGGTAGTTGAATTGGGAAGTCAGTCTGTAAACTGTATGTTGGGTATGTATGTATGTTTGGGTAATCACTGTATTGTCTGTCTTTGTTTTGTCCTCCCATTAGCTTTGGTTAATTTTTCTGATGATCTAGACCAGTATCCCTTGGAATTATATTCATATTGGACGATTCAGCAGGTCACAATTTATGCCCAATGTCAACATTGAGTGTGATTCAGGGAGTAATTTGCCTTTTATGTAGTGAGGTGGAAAGTAAGGCCCCAAACACATACGCTTCAATCTACATCAATGATTTCATAGATTGTTAAATTCTGGAGTCTATCACCTGAAATTCTTAATGTGATGCAAGCGTGAGCTGTCTTCTGAGCGGTGCAGCTAGGGGGATATTGCATGAAACAACAAGAGAAAGCTGAGGTCAGGTTAAGGATTCAAAGGTCGCACATCTACTATGTTTTCTTTTCTTCATTCTGTGTAGTAACATCTTTGTTTCCTACTATGTTTGTGGCCTAAGGGTGTGGAAGTTGGGAGGTAGACTGGCATGTAACACACCTGACTTTGATGCTGGAAACCAAAGTTCATCATAGACCTGCAAATAAAGTTTGCTTTCCTTAACTTGTACCCATCTCTCCCTAATCTTAACAAAGTGTCTTATTTACCTAACCTTAATTATAATGGTAAGATATAGCACTGGTATAGCACTTTTCTAATCTTCAGACTACTGAAAGCGCTTTCACACTATGAATCACATTCACACACTGAATGGGTACAGGGGCTACCATACAAGGTCCCAACCTGCCCATCAGAGGAATCTAAGCATTCACACACTGATGGCACAGGAGCAATTTGGGGTTAAGTGTCTTGCCCAAGGACACATAGACACGAAGAGCCGGGAATCGAACCGCCAATCTTCCGATTAGAGGACGTCCCGCTCTACCTCCTGAGCCACAGCCGCCCTAATATAGTTACTACAGAAAGATAATGGAGAAAGAATGAATGTTTGAAATGTTGCTGTTGGATGTTAAAAATTTATCTCATCAAACATAATTCAGAATTTTGCTGAATCATCCAATATGAAGCTTCTTGCCAATAAGGTAGGGTAACTGACTGACCACATCACAGCAATTCATTTGATACCTACTATGTTTCAAATAGGAATGAACTCCAAGACTATGAAAATTAGACTCATGTTTTATAAACATGAATTATTATTAACTTTAAGTGCTGTTAATTTTGTTGGAAGATAACACAGTTGGTGGTAAGCCATAGCACGGTGGGTAGAGTGGGGATCCCAGATTTGGCTTCCCTCTTAATAATACTACTAATCATCATGACTCGATTGTATTGGGTTTGAGGTGATGTGAAATCTTATTACTGCATCAGGAACGGCTTCCAGGTAGACCTCCTCAGCACAGTAAGCTGATTTGCATGAAAAGCAGCCCGTGTGCCCATCACGCTCTACACCTTGCTGCTGAGGATTTGTGTGAATTTTCACCTCCAAATGCCTTTATGCGCTTCTAAAGCTCCAATGACATACATACTGTAGAGCCTCCTTTGCATGGTAGAGCTCACGTCCATCCCTGCTATAACAGAATACTAATGAATGTACAGCTAAGGTAACTTAATGAAATGGAGGGCAACTCCCTTTGCACGATCAATATATTTTTCCTCCTCTCTGTCAGTATAGCAGGAGGCATTTAGTCCACAGTACGTTCTGTACTCCTGTCAGGACAATGTGGATTGTTTTGACCTGTGGTCACTCTTGATCATCATGTCAAGAGAGATACTCTCCTCTCTGGTGGCCTCTACAGAATAGAGGCAGCTCTTCGTCTTTGCATTTCTGCCCGTCTTCGTGGCCGTCACACACGTGCTTGGTCATGCTCAATCTGTTCTTATCGCTTCCTGTTCTTTTCAGCTCTGAAAGCTGATGGAAAGTTGGGTTCCTTCTCTCCTCCTAAGCCGCTCGGGTGTCTGGGCAGAGTCAATGGTGAAAAGCACATTCCACCTCTCATGTCACCACTTCTGAGGAGAGTTACGAGTTGCTCCTGTGGTTCAGTGTTAAGGGCAATCTGGGATCAAACCAGAAGTGACAGGTTTAATAAACCATTCTCAGGCACAGCGTCACTGTTCTCTGCAGCAGAAAAGATTTCTTACACCAGGGAATTTCTCATTCTTTTCCATCTTTATGATATGAATGAGTTATATGCGTTTTCAAATTTGATATACAAGATGATTGATAGCCAAACTCTTCACTGGCAAGCAATTAAAAAACAAACTGTGTTCAGCTACATTCAGATTATTCTTGAGTTTTGGGCCAAAGAAACTTTTGAGAGGACACTCTTAGTATTAGACAAATGGTTAAAAGTATTGGATAAGAATATTATTGGTTTTGGAAGCAAAGTCTGTGCATTTTTGAAAACTTAAGGGATGATCAAGAACAGGTTTCAACCCTGTTCAAACCTATATTTAGTTCAAGCATCAGTGTGACAGTCAGCATCTTCCAGGGAAGCTTTCAGTGATTCAGCTCTAGCAGAAAAGACTGCACCAAAAGCTGTGTCACACAGTGTCATGCTACAGCAACAAAACTATGTCTGGTTGCCTATCATGATGTCTCTTTTAGCACTTAACTCAAGAGTATCTTGGGAAGAGAAAGGGAATTCATGCTATTATTATATATTACAATTTGTGGCCACAGTAGCCACTGTTCAGCAAAAGTTACATCGTCTCTCTGTAACACTTTTCCTTACTTTCAGACATATATTTATATAATGTCACAGTGCCAGATGTTCATGTTAAAAGTGCCAATGTCAAATAAGGAGGTAAGCGTACATAGTAGTAATCTCTGTATGCAAAAGGCACTGTCTGCTGTATTTAAACTTGTGTGGCTGATCTGCACCATGACATCACAAGGATACATTTAAAACTTCTGTTCTCAGATCATTCTCTCAAAGCTTGACAGTGAAAGTCCAAAATAATACAAAATGGAATTAATCTCTTCTTCGTCATCTTTTAATGGGTCAATTTCTTAAACAATCTGAAGAGGAATGCTTTGTCAAACATGGCTTTATACTCTGCTTGGTCTCTGCAGGTTAAAGCTACATTCTGTTTCCTTTTGACTTTCTGTGATCAACACTTAGTGCCAACTCTCAGTGCCTGACTGTTTCTGTACAATCTTGTTAGTACAGTTGTACTTTCATCCTTTCTTCCTGTCACTCCATACATTATTGATCGATTCCTAAGGCTACTTATAATCCTCCCATCCTTTATTATCTTTAACATATTGATTAACATTGTCCACGTATATATTTGGTCCTGACAGACAAGAGCTATAACTCACACGGCCACAGTCACTTGTCCATTAAACATGTACCTGCAAATGACGCATTCTTCTTTTTTTCTTGAGACGACACTCTTTGCAGAAACAATGTTCTATTCATACAACACACTGTTCTCATATAAGGACTATATCTTTGGTGTTTGAAAACCACACACAAAACACAAAAACCTGGACAAATAAAACCAAAACTGAAGAGAGAAAACGTGTATTTAGTAATTTGGTTGGACTGACTTTATTCTTCATCTATTCCCATGAATTATTGAAGATGGCAGTTTTGAAAAAGCTCCGTAGGTTATTGAAACACAGCAAATAACTGGTAGTTTTCTATCCACAGTATAGTTTTTTGAAGCAACTTGATGAGTGGGATTGAACTGAGCTTGAGTCGTGTTCATGTTGGGAACATTACAGGTCTCTGTTTGTCTTCCTTTAATCTGCAGACTATTTTTCATAGCAGTTCTGTCAGAGTCATTTATTTTTCTAACTTGTACACTTCTTACATTTCTGAGTGTTGCCCTGCTTCACTGCAGTGCCCTCCTTCAGAGAACAATTCAATCAGACTCAGCATGTTTCCCCATGGCCTTTTTCAGCCAATAAACCACTGCTCCCGTAATCATCGCTCATCACTTTTAGTGTCAACACACAGCAATTTACTATTGAGCTGTGGATATAAAATTCCATTTTCTATTAACTTACTGTTGAGCCATGAGGGAAGGCCCTCCATTGACATCTCTAGCAATGACTATAAATTTGAAGCGAGGGTATGGATATCACATTACTTTTTGTACAAGGCGAGATTAGAAAGACCGAATGTGATTCGTAGCTCAACTTGCTCTCACAAGCGTTTGTGAGTTTTAGGGAGGATTGCGGCTTTTATGGTGCAAGTAAAGTTTGACTGAAGCGTGAAAAGGGTAATGCGTAGAGCATGTTTGGTAGCTGGTGGCTCCAGGATTTTATGACCGCAGCTTAATGGTTATCAAAACCTGGACAATAGGATGATTAGCCCACACTCGCTGTTTAAATTGTCTTTTTTAAATGATAAATTAACCCACAAGCTCTCAGAGAGCAAACTGAAAATACACAATTTCTATGGTATCTGGTTAACCGTATCATGCCGAGAAATATGCATCATGCATTTTTGCAATCTAAACTTGAGAATAGTCTGTTTTCTCACAAAACTGTAGATGAGAGAAGAGCATATGCAGAAACACACTCAAACTATCTTTCTGATGTCCAGTTCATCTCTGCAACATTCATCAATCTGTCAACTACAGATGAAGAACACAGAGGCCTTTGGGCTGTCGTACAGTGAAGGTCAATATGAGCTGTTTATTTATTATGAATGTCCACTAGATCTTGCAGAGTGACTTCCTGGTTCAAACTTGAACTCTTCTAGTGGTGCTTGCATGTAGTTTCATAATGCAACTAGGGATGCTACAGTGATAAAATTTCCCCACCAGTTAATACATTTGTGACAACACCATTGTTACCGTTCACACTGGACATTTTACAAGAGAAGATATTCGTCAGTGATGCTCAATATCTGTGGAGTGCTTACTTTGATCTTTAACATTTGATCTTTAGATCTTCCCTTTACTTATGAGTTAGTGAGGAAGGGCCTCAGGCTGCTGCTGCTCAGGATCACCAGCTGGTCCCCCTGCATATACAGCCGAGCCGTGGTGCACACAGACGTGGGGATGAATGGGCTGAGCAGAGAGAGTTTCTGCCAAAAACACAGAGGCCTGAGAGAGATGAGAGCAGCTACTTGCTAACAGCTACGTGTGTTTACAGCAGAGAGCTGGAGGGAGGACAGACATCTCTCTCTGAAGGAGTTTTGTATTTCTCTATAATGTTGCGCGTTGATAACGATAATTAAACTCTGGAGCCTTCTTTTTCTCCTTACTCTCCGAACTCTCCGCTGTGTGAGTGGATGGAGCAGATAATTAAGTTTATAATTGCAGTAATTCACAGACCACCCACAAAGGGTCAAATGCATCACAAACTGCGCTGCCAAGCAAATAGTGTCATTGTGTGTCTGTGTCATTTGCATGTATGTAAATTAGGTAATATTCATACATTCAGCGTAAAATCGGCCCCTTTCTATGCAAATAAGTCTCAGTGCAAAGACAGTCTAATTCACAAAGACCAGCGCTAATAGCCACATGCAATTAGAGTGGAGTTATTAGTGTCTTCAGATAGATAGACTGCATGCACACTCACTCCTCTCTCTCTGTCTCTTGCTTTCTCTCTCTCTCTCTCTCTCCTTCTCTCTCTCTCTTTCTTCAAATCTTCAGGCTTGCGAGGCTTGAATAACATTGAATTGATACTGAATGATATCAAGGGTGAAATCTTCAGTCAGACATCAGGTGGGAGGATCAAGTAGGCATGGGCTGGTAGACTTATCTTGGTCTTTCAGCTGCTTAAAAATAAAAAATGTCCTGACAGCTCTGACGCTGCTGCTTTATTATTAACAATCCCACCATATAAAGCTGGAATCTGTGTGTAACAGCTGATCTGTGTATCTGATATACAGCAGAACACAGAACATTAAGTACGTCACATCCTGACCGTTCTGGTGTTAATGAAGTGACCGCTGCTGTGCCACATGCATACATGTGCACATCCTCTTCCTCAGTTTTATCATTTCCTATGATGCTGCAGCCAGCTGTGACACGCAGCCAGCTGTGGGCAACAAACAGAACATCAGGACTGATGTTTCTGAGAAATCCCGGACACATTCGGTGACACTCTAACAACATTATTGTAAGATTCAAATATGAGTCCAACACGTTTCAGATCTGCCTGAGTCACATTGATAGCTGCAGTCTGTTCTGATGGACATTTCAGTTGATTATGTTACAGATGAGAAATACTAGAGAAGTATAAGAAGCAAAATACATGAAAGTTGGTTTGTGATGTTGCAGCGCTCTGTGTGTGTGCACCTCTGCTAATTAAAGACACACAATTTGAGGCTTTTTTGCCATGAAAAACACAATGTAAGACTGGCAACACTGATTACCAAGGCAAGCCTAAATGCACTGAATCAATGTTGAAGATATTTCAAGAGCATTCATGTTTAGAGCAAATTATTTCCTTAAACTGGATTACTGTTAAAAGCCGGATAAAGATTAAATGTCTTGTTGGCACCTGGAAGTTATTCACAGACTTTTTAAGTTGCTTGACTCGATGAAGGCCATGAGATGCCATTGAAAGCCGGGAAGAAGCTATTAGGGGGCCTTTGATTTCAGATCATTTTGCCACACTACTGTCAATACTGTAGTTGTTTAAAACCTGCCTGTCTCCTCATGTTGTTGCCTTGCAGTGAAGCTCATTACTGATAACAATCATGACCAAATTATAAAAAAAAGAACCATGTCATTTAAAAAAAAAGAAAGAAAAATCTGAAAAAAGTGAACTAATCAGGCAGTCTGAGCTCCTGCTTCCATCCTGTTTCAAACACAGCCTACTACCTTTACTCCATACATCCCTGCTGTGGATCTGCTTACTCTGTGGTCTGACACCTCACTTGGATATGGTAATAAGTGTCTTCAATGTAGGATTTGCAATGTAAATCACAGTATCCAGTGGAGAGCTAATATCAAACAGGGGTCAAAGGCTAAGGAGCCACTGAAATGATTCATAGTCAGCCTATCAAAGCAGTGGTTGTCATACTTGAGAGACTTGTTTAATCTCTTCTAGCCTCATTTAACCCCGTCTCACTCTGCGCTCTTCACATTGGCCTTGCCACATTAAAAAAAAAAAAAAAACCCCAGCGATTGAGTAAACTCTGGGAGGAGTGCTAGAAATCCGCTTCCTCTACTGCAGTTTACTGGGTGACACTATGATAATTGGCATCCTGGCTTGTGTATGTGCCAGCTTCCGCAGTGCCAGCCAGAGGTATTATGTTTCATCCCTGGGCAGTCTCTGGTGAAGATTAAAAATCGACTGAGGTCAACCGGGTAATTGGACAAATGTGGTTGTAACGGAAAGAGGATTTCGACTAATATCATATAATGAGACTTCTATACTCTCTGCCCTAGATCACACTAGAAATTGACAAAATTAGTTCAGGTCATCAAAGTCAGATTAGTATGTCACTGCCTGATTTATGCAACATTTAATAGCTGGTTGGCAGGTTAAAAAGAGTTGAACCATTTTATTCTTGAAATTGTTATTGTTATTGTAATAGTCACACCGGTAGGCAAATCCCAGATGTGACAAATCTGACCCAGATCTGACTTAAAGTGGCTCCATGACACAGCTCACCAATACATTATATACCTGTTATTCAAATGTCAACAAATGTGGTGTGCACATCCAGTATGTCCTCAAGTATGTAAATTTGGTCAAATCTAATGATTCTTCTTCTGAAATTTAATATGTAACATTTTTCTTTCTATGTCTCATGCTGCCATCTAGTGTTGTTAAAGAGAATAGGTCCAGAACATTCTGCATTCTGCTTATTAAAACCTTGAATTAATCATAATTAAGAGTCTGACACAATATTAAGTAAATTATTCAAAATGTGTCCTTTGTCTGAGGAGGTTCTCTCCTGTTCAGAGACACTGCGGCCGTGTGCTCAGCTGTAATTGTGTCTATACAGGATGTGAAGTGTCTGTCTCTTCTCTAACCCAGTTTTTCCTTCTGTCTCCTCTCTTCCAGTGCCATGAATCAGCCTGGACAACAGCTGCTACCCACATAGGGGTCACTTCACCTCTCTTTCCATTTGCTTTGGTCCAGAGGATGCTGGGAATGTGTCGTGGGCGCAGGAAGTTCCTGGCGGCCTCCCTCGCCCTACTTTTCATCCCAGCACTCACCTGGCTTTATCTGTCAGTCGGCAGCTTTCAAGGTAAGCAGTTAGGAATTTCATAATTGCAGCTGACAAAATGACGCTTTGGCATATGTGTAAACCACAACAGTAGACACGACAGCTATGTGTGTGGCTTTCTGGCGCTTGCCAAAGGTCTGTTCTTTGTCCTTTCTGTGCACCACACACAGATCTCTGACACACTCACACACAACAGAACTGATCCTTTGTAACATAACCGGGCAGAGATGATCTGGATTTGACTCAGTCACTTGCTTTTTAAAACCTGTGCTTCTTTTTATTCGTCACTTAACCGTTCACCAACAACACATCTTGGATGATTTTTTCAAAATCTGAGCTCATACGGTGTGCCAGGTCTGTGCACATTTGTATGGAAATTGGAGCCTGACACTCTGGAATGGTGATTGGTTCCTTTGGCTGGAGGCATTCCCAAGCGGATGGTTTCTCCCATATGATGTCAGACTATCAATGTAAAGGAGCCAAACCAACCTGCTGATGCCCTGTTCTCTTGATTACTCAAATCAGAGGCATTTGTCGTTGGTGCTTTGATTGCAAGATGTTGAATTTCCCTTATTGCAGTTGTGATTAGTTACAGTATCAATCTTTTTCCATTTTGCTCTGTAACAATTGCAGATGGACTGTACTCAAATAGAGCAGCAGAATTGGAATTGTGGAAACACGATGTAAAACAATAACCCCATCAAAGGAGACATATTATGCTTTTTGTGATTTTCTGTGATTTAAATACTTTGATGATATTGGATAGGGATGCACGATAATATCAGCGCACCATCTGTTTCGGCCGATAAAGGCTTCAAAATGAAATATCAGCATCTTTCCGAAATGGACCTTTCTGCCGATATGACGAGCCGATTGGTCGCCTTCTCCTCCGCCACCTGGCTGTGCTTCCCTCTGCAGACTGTTTCACCTTCACGCGGCTGCCCGACAGACCTGCTGTTTCCTCTGGTTCTGCTTCACTGGTTTGTTATTCAGGTTAAAGTGGGAAGAAGCAGCGTGTCTGTCGGGCGGCTGAGTGAAATGGAGTCTGCAGAGGGAAGCACAGGGACCGTCAGGGGGAAACAGTCCACAGAGGAGCTGCTGTGTTCAGCTGCTCAGATAGGAAATGCCTTTGCTGACAGGATGTACCACACTGTTTAGAAAAAAAAAACTTCCTGTCCTTCTTTTTGGTTTATAATGGTGGGTGTCAATTAGCATATTAGGTGCATTACAATCAGCTTCTGCTCTGTGTGGACCAGAGATTAAATCCTACACATTAATTCAATCTGTCTAATAAACTCAAAGAAAACTCTACTGCTCCACCCACTTGGCAGCTTCATTAAAGTTTTAATACTGAGCTCCTGAACTCCAGCCCAAGTTCATCCTTCATATATTGTCTTTCTTGATCATACTTAGTATAATCTATGATTGCATGTGTCATAGTCTCCTCAGCCAGGGTGAAAAAATATATCCATGTACATATTTATGAAAAATATGCATTGGCATTGGGAATCAGCAAAAAATTAGATGGAAAATATCAGATAACAGTAAAAAAAAATCCAATATAGTGCATCCCCAATGTCAGATGTTAAACATGGTCAAAGTTCCAAAGCATGATGTTAACATATGTAGAAATGCTCCCTGCTTCATTCGCAATGTTTTTTCTACCTTCCTGATGAGCTGACATCGGCTCATCACACATTCTCATAAATGACCTTCTGTTCCATAGCCTTGGTTGCTAAGGTTAGGGTTAGGGTTTTTCCATGTGTTGTTTGCATTGTCCGCTGTCTTATCAGATCAGATTTTGGCTCGAAAAATATATGGATGTGTTTGAGATAAATAATATGTTTTTTGAACTGTAAATTTTGCAAAAGATATTCCAGTAAAGTCCCAGAATATAAATATAGATTTGGGAATGTGCATTCTGGGAGGCTTTCCTACACAGTATACTTGGGACACTACATTACAAATGTTTTTGTAACCATTTTCAATCAAATTAAAGCCATTTCACACATTGGTTTTTCAATATGTTGAGCCTGTATGGATGCCAGATGGCATAGTCAAATTGCAAATAAATTCAGCTGAGTCACATTATCACCAACATGTATAAAAAAGGACCATATGTGACATCAAAACATTTGACTTGATGTCTTTAACAAACTACTAATATTAGGTAGATTCTAATAATAGCTGCTGCTGCCGCTAATTTCATCCAAATAAGAAGTATTACTTTGATCAAGCTCTAAAATTAAAAAAGTTTAGACTACAAGAATTAATAAATGTACAATGGACAGAAACAGACTGTGTCTTTATATCAAACTCCCAGACGTGCATATACGTATCCCACAAGTCTGAAGAAACAAATTTCCTGTAGACAAAGTCACCCTTCCCTCCCCTTTTTCTTCTGGAGGTGGTATATTAATGAGTTACTGAGGCCTGTCCAAAGTTGATTACTTCCTCCAGACAATATAGTCCAGGAGTTCTTGGAGCCATTTTAATGACTTTGACTCACAGGATTGAAATACTGCAGTAGTGCCATTATTAATTATGATTAAATTGACAATTTTGACTCGGGGTCACAGTCACTGGAGACTGTATATGCGAATACGCTCCAATAATGCAATAGTCACCAAGGTCTGCAAAGTAATTATTAGATTTGGCAGAAAATTCCTGGCGGTGGGGAGTAGTTGCTGGGAGTATGATAAGTTGTGAAAGGACCTGGCTGCAGGGAGTGTCAGCTGTAGGTGAGGCCTGAATGTGTGAGACAGGAACAATGTGCTTCCACTGGCTCAGACTCTCCCTTTCACACTTCTTCCTCCTTCCTTCCTCTCTCTCTCTCTCTCCATCTTGACTGTTGTGTTTTTCCTCTGCTGTGTTTATCTGTCTGACAGAATGAGAGAGATGGCGAGTCCCTGGGGCCCTTAGTGCTTTGTCTGGATGAGCTGCCACATAAAGCAAACCTGCAGAGAGAATAAGGTCTTACTGATGGAAAATACACTATAGGGCTAAAAGTAAGGGGGTACCCCAGTCCACATGCTTTGAACACTTTAGCCTTGGCCTGTATTTCATGGTTTTGTTACCTGAAACTTTTTTGTTACCAAATGATATATGACTGTAGCTAGCAATAGGGTTCAGAAGCATTTCATCAAATCCAAATCCTTTCAATACCTTATTAAATACATCTGTAATCAACTTAATATTCACAATCTGAGAAAGTTATATGAGAAGCAGAACTAACTAACTAACAGTAACTATTAAGTTGAAGTACCACTGCGATTATGTTGGTCTCGTTGAACTACTAAAGCAAACAGTCCTCTTGCGGTTAGAGAAGGATGTCTCTTTTCACAGATAATTTTTGGCTGAGTACCATCATCAGCAGAGCATCACATTTTTGCTCCTGATTAACTTTAATTAGTAACAGTTGATATAATCTGCCACCAGAGATATTTGCCATTTTAGGCAGCAAAAGTAACAGTTATTGGCAGCAAAGGAGAAGCCTGCTAACAGCACCCGGATGAGTTGTGCATTGTTTTTTTGCTAACAATAAGAAGGAGAAAAGATTTGAAAAGAGATTTGTTCGTGTCAGAGTTTAACATCTGCAGGTATTCTGACATCCTGTCTAAAATGGATCCGGCTGTCAGAGCCCATGTCTGTCTGCAGCCCCATGTATTAAAGCAAAAGCTAGCATCGAACGTCTGGTCAGATTTGTAATCTTGTTTGTGTGTCCTCCCAAGAATAACTACACAATCAGTCGTAATGTCAGTCGCCCAAATACAATGTATAGTTACGTTTGAGTGACAGATGCCATCTAGAGGCTGTAGTAATTATGACCCAGAGCAGTGGCGTGGCTGAGATGATGTCTACATATGGAGACAAAGTTCGTGATTCAGAGAAGGAGGGGTGGATGAAGGATAGAACCCAGCATTGGACTTTGGCACAGAAGACTGTCACATATCCAACCCTGAACCATGATGACAAAGGTCTCCTACTTTTAAGGATGTAGTAACTTCATCCCACACCATATGTTTCAGAAATCATTTTCCTCTGTTTTTTACACAGTGATGTATAACAGTTTTTGGAGAGCGCAGACCAATGATGTCATTCTGTTGATTACTGCTGATAGCGGCACTAGATTAGAAAACAGTCCAATGTGTCATTCTTAAGTATGTGGTTGGTGTTTGGAGGACTTGTTGGTTTAAACAACATCTAATATTTGAGATATTTAGCGTGGATAAATGGGGGGAAAATATTTTTGCAGAAAACACAAAGTAAGGTATCAGTCAAATTCAAGTAACATCAAAATATTTCAGATGATACCCATCCCTACTTTGGGTTCTGCCCAGTGGTTCCAATGAAGGGTAATCTTAATGCTGCAGCATACAAGGGTATTTTAGAGAACAGTAGGTTTCCAACTTGCTGCAACTGTTTGGGGAAAACCTTTTCTATCTCATTAATGCTCTTGTGGCTGAATGGAAACAAATCCCTGCAGTCAAAATCTTGTGGGAATCCTGAAACCAAAGGAGCGAAGGTGGATATAGCAGCAGAATAATGTAATACATATGAGTGTCCATTCACTTTTTTCAGGTGTCCACATACATGATGTGTCATGTGATATGCTTAAATTCTGCCACAAGATTAAGGAATTAAGATTAGTCAGAGTTGGAGAATGCATAAAAAGGCTCCTCCCAGGTGTGTACTAGGTGTAGACTCTCAACATGTTTCATTATGTGAATTAAATACTTTAGCATAGTGCTGTATTTGCACTCTGAGGGTATTTTCACACATGCCATGTTTAATTCAGATGAATAGAACTGAGTATTCACTCAGGTCAGTAAGAATGTTGTAATCAAACTGTGGTGCAGACAAACTAATGATGTGAATCACAGTCAGAGGATTTGTTGATGATGTAACTGTGTGACAGTTGGATAAAAATGAATTAGCAAGGGCAAACATGGAGAAAGTTTTCATGGACTTACATTTAACTTCACTCATGAATATGTATCTATTTGTTTGGAAAATACAAAAAAACACTCAAGTGTTTAAAATATTCAGCAGCAAGGCTTGCTTTTTAAGTCTCTTGGGTGCTTTTGTAGGGTCAATCAGTGCAGAATGAAAGTGAGAAAACTGAAAACACAAAGCTACACATGGGTGTAGATTTGTGTTTTCAGTGTTCTGGATAGTAGGAACATGTCAAGGTGTTGCTGAATTGTCCCTACCAGTATATTTACTAATCTCAAGCAACTTTGCCAGTTTAACTCCACATGTTGTTAACAGTAAGATCTCTGCAGAGTTGCCAGGTTTGTTTGTTTTCTGCAAAGAGTGGGTTATTATGATAAAAAAAAATAAAAGATATGGGATATATGGGATACTTGACCTGATGATATGACAATGCTCAACTTCAAGCTGTATGACATATTGTTGACTAGCTGCAGTCTGACAGCAGCAGCAGTAGTAGTAGCAGTCTGTGATGAACAGTGGAGAATCTGAAGCAATTAGTACTCATTATTTTTCAAACATTTCAAAAATCACAGAATTGAAAACGCCTTCACTCAACAAATTAACATCATGTGATATTATATTTAAATTGAAGGTGTTTGCTGTCATATGCAAATTTGTGATCATTGCTCTGACATGTCATTTAATTAAACAACTTTATTACTGTTAAAAGAGACGACTGCTCCTACATGATCTCCTACGTCCAGTCAGTGTTTGTTTCTTTTAAACATGACTATTTATATTATTATTATATGTATATTATTACTATTTATATTTCCCTTACCTTACCAAAAAAATTTAGTTTAAAAATATTTACCAAAGACGGTGCTACAGATCACATACATGAGCCCATACACACAAGTACTGAGGGTTCCATACTTGGGTCAAATGATGATAACTGAACCAACCAACCAACTCCATGACAACTGAGAAAACTCCTCCCCCTGAGGAAGACGGGGAGCTGCAGTTTGAAGCAATAGTTAAAGCTAATGAGTTAAGACTATTTTTTTCTGTCAAGTTGTTGTTTTGGTAGCAAAAAACATTTATTGTTAAAGAGGTGAGATGACTTGTATATTTCTGCTCTAATCATCATGGAGACATGGAGCAACAATTGACAGATACACGAGTATGTGACATCTGCTCGCCTTGTCCTTGTAAAAACACTATTAACTGGCATGTTAGCAGGGTGGCCATTTCCATAACACCATAAAAGAGGACACTTCGCAGGATTCAGTGAAGCCAGGATAAAAACTGAAAAATAATCCCAAACCTAGACGACATAATAAGACTCTAGTGTACTCTAATAGTTGAATGTCTATTTGCAATAGTTTGGGCCTTTTCTGGCTGCTTCCACTGTGCACTCAACTGTGAACCTGACACAAATTTGCCTTGACACTGTCCACATCCAGGTGATTTCAGTCACTTCTCCATACTGAAGTCATCATTGAAAAGACACATTTGGTATGTGCATTGCTACATGGGATAGAGAAGATGTAGGCACTGACCTTCCTCAGATTGACAAGTGGGACATCTGCTTTGGGAAACAGTTTCAGATACTGCTCCTCACTGTGGCAATATTCCATTTCTGAAGAGCTGAGAATAGCTCCCACCATGCCATATTCCGCATAGAATCAATCCATATCAATGTCTTTCAGACTGCAGGCCTGGACCGCATCACTGTATTCTTCATAAAGTACAGCAGTTGTTGCAGTTGCATTGCTATTAAAGCTGTTCTCAGATAATTCTTACCTTTCACTTGCGTATTTCTTTGCTCTTTCATAGAAAACAATAAAATCAGCCTTACATTTCTTAGCCAGATCAGAGGTTATCTGCTTGAGCTGTTCACAGCAAAGCCAATCGAATTGTCCTTTAGCCTTCTCTGAAGTGTCCCTTTCAGTTCAGTCATTATCTTAAACACAGAGCTTATGCTAAATGAATTGGCCTCAGGTGCTCTAATACAGTCTGAGAATACCTTTAGAATGTGACTGCGGAAATGGTTTTTAACCATGAGCACCACATTTTCAATGTCACCATCCAAGCTGCCTGCTGCATATCTGGCTGCATTGTGTATATATGGGCTACACAGTTTGCAGCAAGCACATCCTTTTAAGCCAGTTTCAGCTTCTAATAAACACTGTTGCTGGCGTTGTCTGCTGCATATGCCAACATTTTTCCACATCTAGACCATAGATCTCCAGTTTAGCCAGCAGTTGATTTCTTATAGCGTCCAACATTTCTTTGCTATCATTGTGAAAATCCAACAGTGCACGTTGCACGCCCTCCTCTAAGTGAAAATATCTCAGTAAAATGGCCAAACACTTGATCGTACCTTTGTTTGTTGAATTGTATTGAGTAATGCAGTTCATTTTCTTTTTTATAATCCACATGCATCTGGACAGAGAAGGGTGCAAGGACATTTCTGCGCAAAGCTTTGGCTTTTATTTTTTCCGCGGGTCATCCCGTGATAAATTATTATGGATCTCTTGATCAACTTTTCTTCTACAGTCTACACTCCTGTTTGACTGGTGATGCTTGACTACATGTATTACAAAGCAGCATAGATTTTGTAATCTTGAGGCGATGAAGCTTCATGGAAAAATGCTGAATGTGAACAGGCACCTGTGCCTTGATTATTGGTGGCACCTTTCGGGGTTAAAAGAAGTTTTTCATTTTGGCATTTCTTTTTTATTTCAGCCAATATTTTTTTTAGACCACAAGTTTTAAGGGAATGTATACCAACAGATAGCCTACTTTCTCTTTTTATTTATTTATTATTTAACATTAGATAAAGTACAAAATAGGGATGATCGCAAAAGGAGGACGAATGAACGTACAGCTCAATGCTGCGCCAGTAGAGAGACACAGTAATTCAAAACCATCTGACCTAAAACTGGACGGATAGTCACTCTAGATGTAAGTCTATGTTAATAATAATAATAATAATAAATTAGATTTGTATAGTGCCTTTCAGAACACCCAAGGATGTTTACAGAGACAAAAACAAACAGAGAAAGAGTTCATTTTGGTAACTGCGGACCAAAAGCCTGAGTAAACAGGTGCATTTTGAGGGTGCATTTGAAGGAGTCCAAAGTGGGAGCGTTTTGAATTTTTGAAGGGAGAGAGTTCCAGAGGGTGGGGGCTGCCACGCTGAAAGCTCTGTTCAATGTTGAGCTTGAAGAAATGTTGTAGCATCTCTGTGTGCTGCTTTCTTTTTTGTAAGTGACCAAATTGTGGTGAAAGTGGTTTGAACCAATTGGTGTCATTTATTAGAACAGCCATTTTTTACTATCTGGCATTTAAAAAAAAATATTAGTCCAACACCACAGTATTGCAATAATGTTTACCAAAGCAGAATACAAACTAGAGGAGGCTTCTCAGTTCAGCCCCTTCCCTTAAGCTGTTAGATCTCCAAAAAAAACACAAAGCCCCTTGCTTTACCCTGAGACACATGCCAAAAAGCTGATTTTCATCTTCACCCTCAAATTTCATAAATGTATAAGCTGTGTTGTGAAAGCCAATTTTTTCCAGCTCAGGGCTAAATCCAAAATAAAGTCTCGCCTCAGTTTCTCAAATTAGAAAAAGGTTATCCATGCTTCCATCTCATCATGTCTGGATTATTATTAGGGATGTCACAGTGGGGCAGTTTTCACCCTTGTGTAAGTTCTCCCAGAACACCACCAAATACTAGTGTTGCCAACTTTTAAATGGCTTCCCTTGGGTTACAGTGAACAAATGCTTTGACGCAGGGAATTTTTGGCATTACTCTCAATTTTTAATAATGTGTGGTCTTTAGACATTGCCATGTCTCTTAATGACCCCTTCGGGGCAGATAGTCTAACAAGGAATGTATTAGTGAATGAAGAAACTAGTGAATTAATAAATGAGTATTAGCTTGAGCGACAGCATTCTTTTGCATCGTAGAAAACAGTTGGCTTTAGAAAACCATATTAGTATCCCATATTTTATCCAAGTTGGCAGTAATGGGGGTCTGGAAAATGCACAATGTATTTAAAAATTCTCAATGGAATGAGCAGACCCTCAGTTTTTCCCCAAAGCCCAATATGCAAATAATGTGTCATCCCCATTAATCCTATTGCCTGTTCATTACTTCATTACTTTGACCTCCCTGCCGAATTCATTTAAGTTCCCTTCGAGGAATCGTTGAACCTTGTGAGTCGAGCTTCCATAAATGGACAACAGTCTTTCATATTCATAAGAAAAGAGATGCCCACTCCCTGGATCCTGTTTGAGGAGAACATGTTGTGTCGTAGCTCAGAAATGGAAATGAATGTCCCTGTGTCTTCAGCTTGACTCAGGCCTTTGCACAGACCACCCACTATATCCTGAAACAATCGAACAAATGATGTATCTGAGAGGCTTGTATTGTTCCTGGAGCCACTTACTTGGCTCATTTACTCAGCAGTCTTCTCTCATACAGAATTCCCTGTGGGGAAAACACACCTCAGCTCCTTGATGCCCCAGAGGTAACCTTCATAAACCATGTCAACAAGCCAAGGATCCACATGGCTGTAATCTGATGTATGCCTGTGAACATTTTTCAGTTCGGATGTTTGTTCGAGCATTTGTGTTTGTGCATTTGTATGTGAGGGTGGGTGATTTGGCAGCTGGTGGTGTCAGTGTCATATTGGAATAAGAAACTCGGAGATTGTGAGACTTCAGCATAAGCCTGCTGAAGTCTCCATAACACCTTCTTGGTCGTAATAAGAACGAAAAAGATGCAGCTAAAATAGATTAAAGAAGATGGATTGGTTGGAAAAAAAAATTCTCACTCATCATGTCATGTGAGGAGTATTTGGTGTAGGTATGATGTAGCACATAAGGCAGTAACATTAACATGACTTTAAGTTTTCTTGCTTCTATTTCAGTCACTCTCTAATTCCATCTCTTGTCCCAGTTCTCCCATAATTTAATCACCATCTTTGAAGGTGCAGCACACTCTACAGCACTGTAAATTGAGTCATACAGAACATGACAGTTTCAGGTCTCTGTAACTTGATTTAGCTCTGCATCAACAGGCTCTGAGAAGATGTACAGCTCTCTGCTTCACTGTGAGCCTTTGCCCTCCAATAGAAGCACTGGCTGTGGAGCAGGGTGAGGGAAATGATAGCCATTATTATGGAATTGCACTTGGTATCCTCTATGTATCATCGCTGCCATAAACATTGGTTCATTAAAAAACCATGAGAGGTGCTACACTTCAGCTGTGAAGGACTGTGTGGAGTACATCAAGTATCAGACTTGCACACAGGTACGATGAGAACTTCTACTGAGCACTTTTGTCCATGATCGTGGAGAACGTTTCAGAGATTTTCTTCACTTCCTCTTTGTGTTTTTATTGTCACCTATTGCTGCGTTCATGTCATATAGGAGTTGCTGTTATAACCAGTTTCTGTCTTGTAAGTACAGCTCATGTCGACAGGCAAGTTGTAATTATGAAAGGGAACCTCTGACTTTATATGGAATATGGAAGTACATGAAAAGGCAAACAATTGCAAATTTTGACTGAACCATGATTGTACATTTCACATTTTTACCATTTACAATGAATGTAATTAATATAAAATCCGTTCCTTTCAGTTCACTCCCTTTAATTATTATGAGTTCTTTAAAATTTAACAAATATTGGCCTTAGGGCTGTGTTTTAAAATGCAATATCCTTCAGTATTACTGAGTGCCATTTAGTACTACTCATCAAAGTAATTTCATGGTAAGGATGGCTCTGGAAACCTGGTTCTGAATGAGTGTTAGTTCCAAATCAGTAAGAATCAGTGGTTCTATCAGCACTGGGGAAACTAGAAAATGAGATTTGCAGAGCAGTAAAAAAGGATTTGGTGCACTCATAGGAAACTGCCATGTAATTAAAATATGATTGTTTAATTAGAACTCGCAACTAAAATTGTAATACAAAAGGTAACATTTGTCCTGACCTGAGGCTTTAAGAACAGTGTTTGTTCATTTGACCAATTTAGGTGTAGTTTAATTTTCATTTAGAAGGCAACATACTCAAGATGTTGTTCAGAATGTTGCATGTCTTCCTTCTAGCAGTTTTGAAAACACAACGGCTCTAAGGAGTTAGCTTAATGCTGCTGCTAATCGTTTATTCAATCTGTAGCCCAAAGGATATAATCTAAGCATGTAAGTGAAAGATGTTTTTTTTTGTAGTATGTACTATAAAGCCAACCACAGGGTTGCAATACTGTTACAGCAGTAATTGATGTTTTAGTTGCAGTCTGAAATAAGATCCACCGCTGTAAGCATAGCAAAGACAAATGGTGGTCTGAGGGTCACATTCAGAGGGAAATGGAACAAGTGTTGACAGCTTTATCAGATGAACAGTGTAGGACTTCTAGTCCCTATACTACATGTATTTATGTATAAGACGCTTCTGTTCAGCAGAGAGAGAGAGAGAGAGAGAGATGCAAATTAAGAAACATTACGAAACATTACAAAGTTAGTTTACCAAAGCTCACCACACAGCACCACAACACTAGACAAAACAGCAGCAATGAATCATTGACATTTAATGGCTCACAGCAGCTCCAATCCAGTGTGATATGATTTTAGCAACCAGTAAGTAAGTCAGAAATAATTTAGTCAAAGGACTTTTACCAAAAGTCATTCAGTCACACTTGAGCTGACACCAGTCTATTTAATAATCTTCGTCATACAAGAAGCCACCTTCATGCTGGTGTAATGTTTCTCCTCTTTAACCAATATTCAAAATGTAACGGCAGAAAACACTTTGTGCATCATTGCTTTTAGACATGTGCATCATTGCTTTTAGACATGTGCATCATTGCTTTTAGACATGTGCATCATTGCTTTCTAGACATGTGCATCATTGCTTTCTAGACATGTGCATCATTGCTTTCTAGACATGTGCATCATTGCTTTCTAGACATGTGCAAGGTGAATCAAAACAACCTGGTATCAGATCATTTTCAGTGGCAGTTAGATCAGATGAACTACAGTCTCAATAAACACCGTGCTAAATTTAAACTGGTGATGAAGCCCTGACGGTAATTTGTGACAGGCTTGGTAAATGTCCCTCTTCATATCTTTAATTCTGATGAGCTTCATTTCTGTTTTCGGGGCTTCAGTCTGGTCTTCAACAAGTGAAACGTGTTGCTGATTTTCCCTCAATCTTTTTGTTTAGTTTAGGATCATTGTCCTGCTGCATTGTTCAGACACCCTAAAGCCGAAAACCTAACCTTAACCTCATTTTAAATGTATTGAGATGGAGAGTACTGATCTCAGCAGGTCTTAGTAGACTAAATATGCTTACTCAGGAGGTGACTAGTCTTATTGACTGAAAGCTCCACCTCATAAGTTATTTACATTCTCTTCATGAATATGCAGGCTGTTGATGCCTAAAGCAAAACAAAACATGGCCTTCCTCCCAATAATTGGGGCATTTGTGTTTTTGTAAACTTTGTTATGCAACTGTGGAAAGCAGCAAATCTAATGCAAATTTACACCCCAGGACAGTGTTCAGAACTTTAGAAGAATAATCAAAAAATGAGCTTTTATACTGGATATTACAGTTTTGTATTTATATATATTATCTCACAACAATGCACATGTCTGTGTAATTTGATGCACATTACTGCTAACTGCAGAGAGCAGTAATGCAAATGTGTAGTGCAAGTAAGCCATGCAATTAACGGTTGGTGGTAATGTGCCTAGAAACAGAAAAACACCAGCAAACAATGCCAAGTCCACCTTTATGCAGATGACACAATATTGCAGACATATGTTTAATACACTGGAAACAACCAATCCATCAGCAATACTGGGCTGTGAAAACATCAATTTCTTAATAAATAGGTTTCGGTGAACCAGTGAGCTTGAAATACTGCCTTAAACACAGCTGGGCCAAATACAATCATATTGACAACTGTGATGAAAAACTTTCAGTGCAACTGCAGTAAAATCTAATGTGGACTTACATGTGTCACACTCTAACAGTTACTATTACAGAAGACATTTTTAGCACTGACCTAATGCCTAATGACCCAAGAAGAAGATATAGCCACAGAATTCACACAGTGGACACAGTGGTAGTACAGTAAAGTAAAAAAAAATGATTGATTGTATACACAATGCATTCTGTCATGATATAATATAGCATAAATGAATAATGTTGGTTGGGTATTCGACCTGTTAGCAGCTGTCATACAGAACAGCATCCATCTAACCATCCAACAACATTCAAGGTCACTGACCCAGACAGTTCATCAGTTTTTATTACTATGCTGTGGTGAGTCTCTGCATGATACCATCCAGATCATACCATCACTGTCAATGCCAAGATTAGGCAGCTGACACAATCCATCTGTCCCGACACACATACATCCATGTTGGGGACACACACACACACACCATACTGTGCTTCAGAAAGGCTGCTATTAACACATGCTTTGACTATAATCTTTGTTAAAGGGAAATTACATTTCTTTTGTTCTTTTTTTTCTCGGATACCTGGGTGTATATTATGAGATCTGGGTACATGGTGACATCACTAAAAGAAGTCTGACTGGTCAAGAAACACAAGCAGTCAGACAGTCAGACAGGTTGGAAATGCGAACAATGGGTAATTGAATTACAGAACATCTTACTGCATACTGAGGTCACATATAAGGCTAAGTTGAACTCTGAAACCTTCCATACTTAACATAGTTTATTTGAAGGTAAAACTGAAAATGAATGCACCAAAAGTGGTTACAATGATCTGGATAAACTATGGCATTGATTGGACTTGGTTGTAGTGATGCTGACGTTTTCCAGAATCCAAATTATTTTAATGAGTACAATGTTATTATTCCTGATAGAAATGATGGCCAAAATGATAAAAAATTTCCAATTTTATTTCTCACAAGAACCTTAAACAACACGCCTCCATCAATGCAGCCCCAAGAGTTATTCTCTGCTCTTTTTGAAATTCTGCTAACACTCGCCTCTGGGAATGGTTGGACAACATGCCATATGACATTTTGCAATAGATAATGAATACATGATATAGTATTTTTTTTTTTCGATTTTGAGATTATTAGATGGATTATATGATATTATTGGCAATCTGTAGCTGTACCGTCACTAAACATGCTGTTAAATGAAGATTCCACCCCTTGATCCTTTGTTAGATATGATTGATTAGTGCTGTTCAGAGCAATGTGGGAGTTATTTTGTAATGCGGCACTACAATTCACCCTTCTGTGATGCTGACATTCTTTGACTTGCTAGATTTTTCATTTATTTGTGTGAATATGAGGCCTGACTCTAAAAAAGCAAAAGTAGATAAGTAGTAAATATTCACTGGATGAAAAATGCTTAGAAAAGCTATTGGACAACACTCATTAAAAAAAAAAAAATACTGAGTCCCATCTATTCATTTGCTCTTTTCTGTATCAAAGGATATTTTCTTTTTGCAGTGAAAATGTGTTAAGGGTTAAGATTGGGTTAGTGTTTGGGTTAATAGGGAACATTATTACTTGATGCAATTCACTCTGTCCACCTTATCCAAGCGATTAGACAAAATGGCGTCTGGCTGGTGTAGTTCTGCGGAGGTTTTTCAAGCTGTCTGCCAGGTGAACAGATGCCATCGCATGATGGATGTGATGCCACCATCCAGCAGATATCCCTGAGAGCAGGAGGGGGAGTATGGAGCTTTACAGCTGATGACAATTAAATCTGACATACATGAATGCACTGAGAGCATGGCATCCAAACAGTCATGAATCACTCGGCAACTGCTACAAGTCTGTCTGTCGGCTGGCTAAGAGGTCAGCTGATTATCCTAAGAGCTAAGAGAGGAGCTTTTTAATTATCATAAGAAGCACCGGCACTCTGTCTGTTTTGTGTACATTATTCAAGTACATTTATTCTAGTGCTTAAGTCCACTTCTTCCAGTGTTTAACTTGAGTCTTATTGTGAAAGATTATTATTATAGATGTTTTGTAGAATCAGGTCCATGCAGATTATGTAGTTAAAATATATGCTGCCTTATCTGGAAAGTCAATGAAGCTCAATACTCACTGTATATTTTTCAAATTAAAAGCGGAACAGGAAATAGAAGACTCGTGCCCTTTCAGCTGCTGGAATAATTTTAATGGAACCATTTGTACTGAAAGAGTTTCATTGACTGCAGCTCCACAATGATCCAAAACAGGGCAAAGTAAAATTGGATTTAATTAGAATTAATTGGTGAAAGAAAAGAGCATTTCTATTAGGAAAGAGAAACTTTGAGAGAGTGGCAGAGTGGTAAGTACTACATGACTGTTGCTGCCCTGATGGAATTAGTGCTGTGGAAATGTACTTTATAATGAATTTATCCAGAGAACAAGTGTTGAGTTTGCATTAAACAGCATAAAACTGCAACAGCGAATTAGAATGAGTGCAGATAAGGACAGGGTGGCCTCTCACTACAATATTGTAAAATATGCCCATAAAACAGGGGAAATTAGAAATAAAGGCCTGTTTCCAATAGACTATTTGTCAAGTAAAAGCCTGCTTCTCTCTGCAGTGCAGATAAATAAAGGACTCTCATGTACTATAATATATAATTATAAGGAATTTATGGTATTAATAATATATTATATAATTTATGCTGATCAAATGCTTTTTTACTGCAGGTTAGGTGTCCAGTATACTTTGTAACATGAATCTCTGACTTTAAAACTGTGGATGTGAACTGCTCTTAATACTAAGTTATTCCAGTCAAAAGGGTCAGGAGCTTTAAATGCAGCCTCCTGTCAGTACCACTCTATTGATAGATTTGGATTATTTTACCTCTGACATAGAGCATCTGCACATTGATGAAGCCCACACAACAATTAATATTCATCACATTTTATACAGCTTAAATTTGTAATCTGAGCATTAACATGGTGAATGTAAAAAAAAAAAAAGAACCTGCTGGTGGCTTTCCACTAGATGTTAAGTTACAGTGCATTTTAATTAGCTAATGAATGAATGAATAAGGAATAATGAATTAGATTCTTGGGCTTTGCTGAGGCTTTTGTTTGCACGTAGATGATGAGCTTCGTGACAAATATCTAAAAGCCAAATGAATTGGCTTGGCTGCATAAAAGACCAGGTGCATCTGCTGCCTTGAAAATGCCATATGCAATCTCTGAGCAGCACAAACAAATGGTCATTGAGTCCAGTAAAGTGGGATTAGGCCCAGCAAATCCACTCTGCAAATTAACTACAGCTTGGACGAAATCGAGTCCAGAAGGTGCTTTGGTTCTCTGCGAGAGGGCTTAACTGCCCTGCATGCTTGAAAGGCCCTGTGTATATACTGGCTGTCTTCATATCTTATGGCCTCAGGGGACAATAAATCTGAAGGAAACCAAAAATGTGCCACTAAATTAACACACTTCATTGGAAAACAAACCAATGAGAAGTTCTATAACATCGCTGCATATAGAGGCCTTTAAACATAAAGATTTGAGAAAAACGTACATATGTTGGAGATCATTGGCTTTTTTCTCTGGAGGCATGTTCAGTACATGGATGTTTACTTGACAGCATGTGTCAAAAGGGGGACCAAGATTCTCCCAGTTGGATGAAAACAAGTGACTGAGATGACAGATGGTATCACACTGGAAAGCCATCTATGTCCCAACACCGATCAATGCATGTAATTTGAGCTATAACGCCTCTGGTTCCTCGCCATACTGTGGTAGTATAGAAAGAGAGAGAGAGAGAGAGAGAGAGAGAGAGAGGGACCCACCCCTCCATCTCTCAGAGGGGAAGTTGCTGCTGACTTGGATGAGATGCACAGAGCATGGGCTGCCTTGCTAATAGTACTGACTGTACCGATCGAAAGATATCTGTGTGCTCCTCATCTTGACATCTAATTCCTAATTGTAAACCCACCTTTTCTCTTACAAATTCTCACTGTGTTTCTCTATTAATGGAAAATTCACCATAAATTACTCACTTAAGAAGTTAAGAAATAGCTGTTGGAGCTCGTGTTTGTGTTTGTGGTTCTAGTGATATGCCAGTCGGTCCACCACTTTGGTCCACGCATTCAATTTTTGTATAGCTATTCATGGTTCATGGACTATTCGTGGACTTTTCATCCATTATCACTATGACAATGAGATCTGCAGAATGAAATATCTCAACAGCTTTTAGATGCATTGCTGTGATATTTACTACAGACAGCCATGCTCCCTTCAGGATGAAGAATAACTTTTCATCTAGCACCAAAATTTCAATATGTTTAATATTTTGATTTATGACCACATCACTGACAAACTAGCAGCCTCAGCTCTACTCTGGGCTTAGAGCTAATGAGCAAATGTCGACATGCTAATATGCTCAACCAAGATTCAAAGTGCCACAAGTAGCCGATCATTTTGAGTTGAACCTCCAGATGCCATTATGTTGCTGCCGCTGGTGTCAGTTTCAAGGTTCCATGGTTTTATTGTCATTCCAATACATTGCACATGTAAAGGATCCTGATGCTATAAGATATAAAAACAGAACAAAAACAAAAGAACAACACACATTAAATCACAAAGTATGGGGATAAAATACTGAAAATACCAGGTAATAATAATAGTTATAATAATAATGAATACTACATTTTTTAAAAAAAAGTACAAAGGCAAGTAATGTACCAAGTAATAGCAGCAGTGGCAATAAGGCTGAGTGTACTGAACTGTGTAAGAGCATGTGTAAGTCGTCAACTACTTTGAAATGACATTCATCCTTCTTGTCCTATCCCTGCAGTGAAGCCCCTCCCCCTGTCTCCATTGGAAACCCAGTCATCCACGCCGGTGGGTGGAGCCGGCGAGCGCCAGGCATTAGAGCTGCGGGTGAGGGCAGTGGAGGAGGAGAACCGGGCACTGCGCCGGGAGCTCAGCCGGCCACCCAGGAGCCCATCAGCACGCCTTCCAAACGGCGGTCACCGTGGCAACCAAAGCCGAACTCATTCAGAAGAGGGCACCGGCGACAATGAAGGCCAGAAAGCTGCTGCAGTGGGGAACAGTTCAGACTGTGTGCAGCAGCCGGTGGTGGATAAGTGTGAGGTGAGACATGATGAGTGTACATTTGTCATGGCAACTTGGAAAAACAAAACCCGTTTTGTTAAAACTACAAAACATCCTATCAATAACTCACCACTCAAATCCATTTTTGTGCAGTAACGCAGAATGACATTGAAGGTTGTTTCCAGGAACCAGAGTGCCATTTGCACGTTGTGAGACCATATTATAGCTTGGCTTTATTCTCCTATTAGCCTAATCCTCCAGCAGTGATGCTGTTGGTTTGCTGTTGGGAAATGGCTCACTGTCAGAAGGCTGGATAATGTGAGAGCTTTAACAGAGCCATGCTGTGATCCCCACTCTGATAGTACCCTCACTGCACCACAGCGCATCACCTTTTAGCTCAGTGGGAGTTTGACTGGATGACAGGAATAGCCTATACTTACAGGTAGTCAGATGTCTTGGTACAGATTCAGAATATTGGCTCAGTACTGTGAAATGGGCTTAGTAACAGTACAGTGAACATTTATATTAAAAGTGGGATTCTGATGAGTTGACTGATAAAGTCTGGGCCTTAACTATATAGCCCGACCAATACTTTGAGACTGACACGACTGGCCGTTTTATTGGTTGGGCTCTGTTAAGTACTAGAGGTTGAAGGTGATGTTCTATGTTACCTGACTTGTTTCTTGGTTATCAGGAGACATTTTCTTCAAATAAGTAGAAATGATTTTTTACCAGCAATTACACACTTTTATAACCAACATTTGACACTGATTTTGTGAGGGTCATAGATGGTAATCTGTTCAAGTGAAGTAAGTTTGGTGTAGACTCCTGAGACAGAGAAGGTGAGAACAACATACAAAACTACACAGATTGGGTAAATGATGATGAAGTGCATATCAAACATTTACTAAAATATATTAATATGTACCTTACATGTTGGCAGGAAGAAACGACTTCATAATAGACTGTTTATATCCCTCTATAGCTCAGATTAAGAATGCAACGAGAATAACAGAGTTGATGATTCCAGTCAGACACATACCATGTACTTTCTCAGTGGCAGGTATGTGATTTGTGTGTAGTGCTCTGAAAAAGGATATGCACTCTGATGGCTGCTTATCACCACCTTCTACTTTCCTCCCACATCAGCTGTCACTCACACACAGTTCTCTGCTACAGCCAAGCTCTGTTCAAGAGCCAGCTGACTGCAGGGAAAGCAGAGCTCCTTCAGGGTCGGAAGAGGGAAAATCTAGAGAGGGCAGTCTGACTGTAGCACCCTTCCAGGAGTGCTTGAACATGACCCCTACTCATTTGGAGGGTTAGCCTGGCTGCCCTGACCCCTGCAGGAAGATTACTGTGGAAGCTCCGAGAGGGGGGAAAATGCACATGGAGTTTTGACATGTCAAGCTGGCATCAGGGAGAGATATTTGGAGCTAAAATTGGAGTCGTAACCCAGGGCTGTGAGGGAAAAGTCCAACATAATGTAGTCAAATACTGTTAAAAATCAGCTAAAGGCACTGGATTGTTCTACAGCTACTACTCTCATTCAACAGCCATACATGGTGAAATGTTTTATTCAAAAGGGAGCGAGACAATCTTATCACCTACTTCAAAAGACCACATTACAATGGAGCTACACAATGAGCAGAAGACCTGCTGGGGAAAAGACGAAACCACCAATTGACATAGAAGTAGACATGACAAGTTGAGGGAACAAAAAAAAAATTCAATTACGGCATGTCATCAAAGAGTCCCAGAATTCATTAAAAGAATTCAGTTTTCCTCACTGCCGAGGTCTTATTGACCATCAGTCCTGTTGGCTGTGAAAACAATTTATGCTGCATTGTTGGGGGCAAAGTGACTCTGCATAACACATCATTACATTGGATTGCGTGGGCAGCCAAACGAGGGTTTATCACATTTTACATGTACAAGGGGCTCTCTACTGATTTGATATGTCACAATCAGTTTACTAGTCATGAGAAGTATTAATCCTCCTGTGAAAAAACACTGGTATTATGTGTTCTGTTGCATGTTTCATGCTCGGGAGCTCTGTCACACCACCGGGGTTATCTGAGCCTGAGCATGGAGGTCACCAGTTTATAACAAAAAGCCTGTCTTACAAACTGGAGGAGAATTTGAAAGATGTGAGCAGGGAAGGTTTAACAAATGACACTAGTGAGTTGCATTGTGGGAGGTGTAGGATCTAGTGTACTTAACCCATAGGCCTCTTTTTAATCTTTCTGAGCCTCCCAACTTTATGTCAGTGTAACACTAAATCACTGTTCACTGTTAATCAACTGTTAATTGGATCATGCAGAGCTACTCTCTGCTTTGACCCATCCTGTAGTTATGCATGCACATACTGTAGGTTTCTAATACATTGGAAGATTTTAAGAGACATTGTAGATGTAGATTTTTTTCTGCAGTTTTCTAATGAGTGGTAATTAACAATAAGCCAGGCAGAAATGTACCATAAGCAGCTGGTTTGATATTGTTATGGTTGGTGAATTCTTCCCTTGATCACAGCTGTTAATACTTTTATCAGTGTGCCACACTCTCTCTCTCTCGCTTTTCTTTATTTCATATTCCTGTTAATCCTTCACTCTTTTCATCTTCTCCACAGACCATCCACGTGGCCATCGTATGTGCAGGGTACAACGCCAGCCGAGACGTGGTGACACTGGTTAAATCAGTCCTTTTCCACAGGTACAGCGATGCCCTATTTTTCTTCACACACACACACACACTCACACGCAATTGTTTGTCCTTCCAAAATTGTGTGGAGTATGATCAGCGACTGCATATGTTTTTCTACATCTTTATCCTTTTCTGATAACTAAGTCTAATTTTAAGCTTTATCCTAAACCCAAGACCTAAGCCTAAATAAAGGTTGCAGATGTTCTGGCTTCCAAACCAGTGACGTTCCAGTTTTTGGCAACAGTCTCATGTTAAAAAACGGAAAAAGAGTTATATGACAGAAGTAGGTTGCGTCCTCATTTAAGAGGAGTGTCATCTCCACAGGGATAAACGCCAAGGTTTCCTCCACTCTCATCAGAATTAAAGAAACCATTTTAAATCAAGTGCAAAATGTCCAATACTATACAAAACGATCCAATTATCAGTCTAGTCATATGTTGTTTAATTCACCTGATGTAGAGGAGAAAACAGATTCTAAAGGTGTGAGGCTGACAGGCGCCTTTGAGACAAAGGCAATTTCTCAAGACATTTAAAATGTTGACACTGGAATGAAGCAGAGTGTACACTTTACAAAGAATAAGTTTGCATTTCTTGAAAGTAAATACTTGCTCACACATAATGTTAATATTAACCTTAAACTCAAGTCCTAATGCAAATATATCCCCTCAAAGAAGTGCCGACTAGATACATGGTGTCAGGTTGAAAGCTCTCATAAGGATGTAAGAAGAGTAAAACACATAGCACATATAGCTATAGAGTTAAACAACCACACACACACATACATGGGTACAGTGTCAATGCAGATACAGGTTATGCTCAATCTATGATTTTCATAGAAAACTTGTAATAGTTCGCTATTTAGTCATCATGATGCACTTTTTTCTGTCCCCACCATTTGTTCAAACACTTCAGATTTTACATTTTCATGATAGGTGACTTCTTGCAGGAGAATATGACCAAGTTGCCAAACATCCCTTGCTGTTCAGTTAAATCAATTATGAAGAAATGGAAAGAGTATGGCACAAGGAGACTAGTGAGGGAGGACACCAAGGACCACTCTGAAGGACATAGGAGCTCAGATTTGAGAGACTGTGTGTACAGCAACAGTTATTCAAGTACAGAGAGAACAACTTTCTTACTAAATGACATCTCTGCTGCAGTTTACCAGAAGGCACTTTGTAACATAACCCCGTTTGGCTGCTTATCTTACATACTTAGAGAAGCAAGACAGAGGTTTGATAAATGCTTATTTGTTAGTATTTTCAATCAGTATATTTGGCTTTTGATGCCAGAAGAAAAAATACTTTCAGGATGAGGACTAACCACTGTCTTGGACTCCCAGCCAGAGTTTGGCTGGGGTTTCTGGAGTGTAAACTTCCCCCAAAGGAATAAAGAGCAGAGTGTTAGCCAACACTCTGATATAGTAGCATGGAGAACCAGCTTCAACATAGTGGGAAACACTAAAAAGTGGATGCTATTGTAAATTAGTTTTTTTTTTTATATATATATATAAACTCTGATTCCACAAAACAATTCTTAGGCTTCTGCTCTTGTATTATTAGTTTTGGAAAAGCTAAAACAAAAATACACCATCCTCTTACTGCAGCTCCACGCTCACTGCTTCAACATATGGGGAAATCCCAAGCTTGGTAGGCCTGCTGAGGATAGTTACAGTTGTTGAGTGAATTTTCAGTGAGGAATCCCGTTAAACTGACTTGAGCAGATGTCCTGTTTGACCTGCAGGATGAATAAAACGAGCTTGCAGTTGCATGAATTGATGTACGAACACTTATCTGTGAGTGTGCAACATTATTTGATGTTAGATGTGTGTGCCATTAGTCTTATGTAAACATGAATAGTGAATGGTTTATTATGCATCGGAGATGGATGATTCATTAGTTATCAGTCAGGGTGCATCCAGCATCACAGCGTCCACAGTTAATAGCTCTACATCTTAATTAGCTTCAGAGTTGCAGGTGAATTAATCAGAAGTGCGATGATGATGATTTCAGATAGAAGTCAGCTTTATCTCCCGCTGTGCACAAACATCTTTAGACTGTGTCAATTATTTTCTTTTTTTTTTATGACCAGAGACACTTAAGCAGCACAGTCCCTGTCTACTGTCTGTCTGAAGGAACATTAGTGTTCTTGTCAGGTTGAAGTTTCTCTCTCTGACAGCTCTGTAGGGGTTCATGAGAGTCTAAATACTGTTTTACTTATTTATAAATATGCTAATTTTAAATATTCTAAGTGTCTGACTGGGTTCAAATGAGAATAAATCCAGCTGAGGCTTGTTGATAAATTAGTATATTAGCCTTTGATCCCAAATGAAGAAATCTGCGAGAAAAATCACATTTTTTCTCAGAGTTCGAACTCATTCCAATCGGGACACGCAGATGTCGTATACATACAGCTGAGCTTACTTTCTTCACCAATGTCTTTTGAGGATGAACATCCATAAATCTGATTTGAAACTGTATAAAGAGAAGCTCCCCATAATGATGATCTTGCCTCATCATCATCAAATTTGGACGTTCTCCTCAGTATGAACAGAAATCCACTCGATTGTTGTCTGCACATCTATGGTCGCAGTGCAGAAGGCGGCTGATGCTTTGTGGCTTTTCATGATGCACACTGGCCAAAATATAATGTTTCTCTTCCTTCACAAATGATCTCTGGCCACAGACACCGGTTTGCAGAGAGCATGTTAACCAGATGGCAGTCATAAGTTTCATTTTGGCTGTTACAGATTTAACATCAGTTAGGCACAGGTGATGATCTGCTAGAGGTGTCATTTGAACCAGTGAAAGCAACGGGAAACCAGATGGCCAATGGAACCCAACCTTCATAGCAACATTACACTCAAAACTCATCACCAAAGAGAAATAAGAAAAAACAGTAGGAGTGATAAAAATCAATAAGTATATCTTTTTTTCTGTTTGTTTCACATTACTAGTCAATTCATACTTAAAGTGTGGGAGTGTGGGATTTTTGTCTCCCCCTCCTGGCAGTGAGAGTAAATGGGTTGTTTGGCTGTGATTGCCTGACACAGGCATGCAGAACGTTCTCATGCACACACTGAATGACCCAAACACAGAGAGGTAAAAACATATGTGTTAATGTTACACTGGATTAAAAATGTATTTTTTGACTGCCCACTGGGATTTGTTCCACAACAGTATTCCCAATCGCTAGTAGACCACTGACCATAACCTACTGTTGCAGTTGTCAGACAGCGGATTAATTGTTTTGAGCATCATACAACCTCCATGAAATTACTCCATGAATTTCACTATCAGAATTTGATCCATTGGGTCCAATAACATTTAGAACAGCCAGTGCAGGAACGTCATGCCCAATATGAGATTTAAAAACTCAGTATACTGTGAAATACAGAGACATTTATCCGGCAATGCTTAATCAGCATTGTGTGAACTGGTTTGGCAAGGGCTTGAATGTAACAGACGTTCATTTATATGGAGAAGTTCCACACTGCAGGTTTAATACGACACAGAATGTCCCATCAACATGATTCTCATATGCTCAGAATACTGTGGCACCCATCGGTCACAGACAGCAGGTTAGAACGCTGTTTAGACATACACAAATAGGAAGCAATGCTATGCTTAAAATAGCAGTCTGTGTTATACAAAAATATAGTTTAGTTAAATAAAACCACTTAAGACACAACACAAGAAGTTGGTTGGCCGCCACAGTCTACATAAAGGTTAACACCCCCATCTAACAAGATGGCTTTTCTGTTATCCTGAAAAATAATATTACATAGCACACATCAGCTTAGACATGTAGTGTCTATGACTTAAGCCTGAAAATAAAATGTGTGGTCAGTAGATGAAAAGGTAAGTGAGTTTTAAGGGACAAAGAGATAGAAGACCAAACCTCAACATCTGTCGAGAGTTTTAAGTTTACAGATTCCCTCCTGACTCATCAGGTGAGAAGTGATGATTTGGACAGGAGTGGTCTTTTTTTAGGTTGGGGACAGGTCACCAGCAGTGTAGCTAATAGGCTAACCCCTACAGGCCATGTTTAATCAGAGAGGATGTTTAAATGTTGACTCACTGTTGTCATGCCACTGACAAATATATGAGTAGACAGATGCCTGAGAGGTCAGCCTGCTGGATTGTCATCTGATAGTGAGGGGCATTCTGCTGAATGACTGAAACGATAGAATGAGACACGGGACATTGATCGCCAAACACCGCCTGACCCCGCGATAAACTGACCCGAAGCTCTCATCAAATAGTCCCTCCAGCTGTATTTCTTCCCTATATTGTGGATTTGTGATGAAATATTGGATATGCTATAAATTCTCTGTGAAACAAGATTTAAATTATATCTATCATTTCATTCTTTTTTTTTTTTTGTTACCGTGCCCTGCTGTCAGTTCATTTGCAGCAGTCTTATGTTGTTTAGCCCACACTGTAAATCAAATATTTGCCACCAGTTCATCGTTGGCGTCAATGATGGAGAGCCCAGGAGAATGGCTCTCACTGTGTGACCGATGCTGTCCCACCTGAAAGATGGCCTCTTTCTGCTGTATTCAGTCAGACAGCGCTGCTTCTCATCATTCTGATCTGTCCAATAAGCAGCTGTATATTTCTTGTCAGGATAATCCAAGACTGCCCTCACCAGAAAATCCACAGCATCAAGTGGAGGTGGATGGTTGGACTTTTAGAGTGTCTGACTTCAGCATTGAGGTTCACCTCCGGGTCTGCTACAAACAGTCAACATTGCTTTCTTGACTTTCCATGAAAGTCCCTTTCCTTGACTAGTTTTAGTAGGTTTAACTTAACCAGACATTAACTTATGAGGAGGCAGATCACCGTTATTTTCAGACCACACTGATAAATGATCTGTTATGTTGTTAAATATGATGTTTTGTCAGGCACATTGATGTCTCGTAAAAGAGAAATCATACTGTTAAAGCAGAACCTAAATCATACACTTGTCTAGCTTGTCTATCAGTCACACACTCACACTGTCTCCTGTCAGATGCTTTGAAGTGGTCAAAATTATTTTCTCTAGCAAGTAGCATTTTTCAAACGGTTTGCTTTTTTTGAGCTCCTCATCACCTGTGCAGTAAATCCTTTTGACAGATGATTCATTCCACTGTCTGTTTCTGCAGTAAAGGCATCAGAAGACGCTTTGGACTTGTTTTCAGTCGTAATTAAGTTATTTCCTATGTGGCAGAAAAAAAACTTAAACTGCACTAACCAAACCCTTTTATGACTGATCAACTCTTAACAGATTCACTATAAGTGGACTTGAAGATACTCACTAGTCTAGCAACATTAAAGCTACCAACAACCCATAAAGCAACATCAGCACTGTCTCCATTCAAAAAGAATATCAGACGTGAAAAGTTATTGACTAGTCCTTGAATAAAAGGTTTTATGACTGAAGAAACAGATTTTGTTTTATGTTTACTAAAACAAGATAAAGTAAAGAAAGGAAGTAGGGATGTTGTATGATTCAAGTAAATACAGAGGAGCTCTGTTAGTTCAGCTGGTTGGTTTTGGTTACAGGGGCAAAAGACAGAGCTGCTCACAGGTGAAGTGGTGAGGTGCAGAAATACAGAAGCATGTACATCGATGATACTGAGTGAAATCTCTCTTTCCCTCAGCTGTGGTTTGGACAGAGAGCAGCCAGTGCAGCATCTGCTTTATAACAATTTTTCACAGCAGCTCTGTGGTGTTTGTCAGGTCTGTAACTGTGCTACACGACTGTTACGCTACCAGTAGATCCCACAGAGGGAAATGTGTTCATGTATCAGACAAGTTGTACATGATGGTGTGTCTGGATCCAGGTCAGGTTCATGTATTGTAACAATGCAATCTCATAAACCTTCTAAAGCAATATAATCCTAATTTGTGTAGTGTTTGTGTAGTTAAGAATCTATACATACCTTACTTACACTACACTTACATTATTATTCAGATTTTAACATTTTAGGGCAAAAGAGCACAGGTATAAGATTATTACTTGACCTGAACCCTGAGTTTGGGTTTTGGAATTGGTGTTGGGAGAGAAATAGTTGGACTGGGTTCATCTCATCTCTTCACACAGTGAGAGTAACTCCCTCTTTGCGATAAGGTGAATGCTCAGGTTCAGGACGATTCCTTCCTCAGCAGATGGAAGCACAATGAATCTCAATCAGAGTCGGCTCCGAAAGTCTTTACTGAAACAAGATAACAGTATCACATTATGAAGATTAGATGATTGGATTATCATGGGGCCCGGCCCTGATAATCAGGATGTACTTGACATATTTGCTTCTTTATCAGCATAATCCCAAGCATCCAGTGAAAGGCTTGTTGCTGTTTATCCAGAGGATGTGAAGACCCTTTCTGTGTGTGCTGCTGTGGCTGACAGCTTGTATGGAACCAGAGTTCCCATACATTTTGACAGCTCCCAGCCTCCAGTACTTATTAAGCAAGTGCAGCTGACATATTCATTCCCAAAGTCATTCAGCATAAGACACCCCACGGTGCTCACATCCTCAGATCAGTGTCACTATTTCTTGACCTGATTTGGAAGCCCTGAGTACCTATTTTGTACGTCCCTCCTCCTTCTCTTCATATGTGAGCTGATGTAAGATACAGCTCCTCCTGGGTCAGACGGTACAGTCCTCACTGGATGAAGCTTTGGTCATCCTGTCTGATGAATCATCTCTCTCGTTGTGTTTCTCCCTGAGGACTGATCATTGCTTATTTGTCATGGGATTGTAGCTCTTCGATGGTTAGGGTTTGGTCTGTTTAATGTGTATATGATGTCATTGAGAATGTGTTGCTCCTTGAAAATATAAACTCTTTGGACACGTTTTAGACAATATCAAAAAAGTATTGATACCCTGCCCCAGTCAAAGTCAAGTTACTGTTCACAGGGAGTGCGATTCAGCAACAGTACTATAATGAATTATGTGGCTGTCTTGACTTGGGTTTGGAGATTTTTATCAGAAAGCCTGTATTACAAGCTAGTGGTTTGGAGTTTGATACAGGAAAGGTCTAATGTAAGATACTATGAAGTTGAATGATTGAGATTGTAGGTATTAAAAGTCAAGATATTTTGGCAGCTGATGCATTGCTATGAAACAATCATTTTTATGTGTCTCTTGCAAGCCCTCCAACTTGGAAGTGCAACTCCAATCACAAGAGAGTTACATGGGATAAGTCTAACATTATGCTATCATTTTGTTATCGTTAAGAAATCCCATGAAAAGACCAAATTCAACAATGTGTAATTCCATCTCTGAAGACATAAATCTTTTAAAAACAGCCCACAAATATATAGTTTAATTAAAAAAAAAAGTCTAAAACTCAGTAACGTCTTAAAACAGATGGTCACTGTAGTTCTTAACAAACGTTACTGAGACAGGAGGAAACAGTACATTTGTTGGGGACTATTCTCAGCGGTGGATTAATCTACATTTCGTGCTGTAGTGAGTATTTCTGGCAGCAGGATGGTGTGTGTGGGCTTGAGTCAAAATAAACTGCAGTGTGTGTTCATTCAAGATTCAATATTTCTTTATTGTCATTTCTCAGTACTCGCATATCTGTTTCTCCCAGACCAAAAACTCAGCAAATATATTAAGAAAGTTTCAGAAACAAAAAGTAAAGGAACTGTATAACTACGCATGAGTACACAAAAGTGTGAAAGCCTTAAAATAGCGGCAAAGGTAAACACGAGGTAGTGCAATGAGTTTGCAGCAAGGCATTTTAATGTGGTGAAAGTGACTGATGCGGTATGAACATGTTGCACCTAAAGTCCGGTGTCAGTTCCATTATGTGGTGTAAAGTGTCCAGTGAGGGAGGAGTGCAGGGAGAGTAAGGAGGGTGGGTGAGCGTGTGGAGGGGATCCTTCATGCTGATGATTCTGACAACCTCGGGGAAGATCCTGTTGAGCAGCCTAGGTAATGAGGGGAACATGTCAACCAGTGCGGCAGTTCACCTCATTGATGTGTTTTTAATTTAGGATCAGTCTGAGTCTCCACATGAGATTTGTTGTGAATATGACTTATATTTGAAGAGACATCCTTGACACCACTGACCTTATTCTGACAAAACTTGGAGATGATGCATCCTACATTACATACTGCTTCACACTTTTTTTCCCGATTTAATAAGATAAGCAGATTTGCCCTTTTTAGTGTAGCTGTTAATGTGTTCAAGTTTGTAAAATACAGATACAGTATAAAGCAGGTTGCACTGTGTGTGTGTGTGTGTGTGTGTCCACAGGCGGAACCCCCTACATTTCCATTTCATCACAGACTCCATTGCTCAGCAAATCCTATCTTCTCTGTTCCATACTTGGATGGTTCCTGCCGTTCGGGTCGACTTCTACGATGCAGATGAACTGAAGGTGAGGAACACTGACTCCTCTTCACCTCTGCAATTCCCAGCTTCACTTAGAAACACTGCAGGATCAGGGCTGCATGTAACTTCAGTTAAAAGCTCTCTAAACCCTGCTTTTTGTTCATGACAGCATTTAGCGTCTAATTAGTTATTCCACTGGTGTGTTCTGGTTCGCTGTGGTGTTTCAGTCTGAGGTATCATGGATCCCCAACAAACATTACTCTGGAATCTACGGTCTGATGAAGCTGGTGCTTACCAAGACGCTTCCGTCCGATCTGCAGAGAGTCATCGTCCTGGACACAGACATCACGTTTGCTACTGACATTGCTGAACTGTGGGCTGTCTTCCACAAATTCAAAGGTAACACAGCTCCTGTTTTCTATCTCTGTGAAAGCTCACTGTATATGTGTTCATGTCCTTCCAAGGCTTTGTAATGGTGCACTAGTACTTGTAGTCAGTGTTTTCAACAATCACCAATTTAAGGAAAAAACAAACAAAAAATGGGCAAATTTGTAGAAGAAACAGAGAAGCATGGATATTATCAAAACCATTATAACTCAAATTGAAATATGGCAACCAGAAGCTAATACCTGTCAAGACATTGTAACTCCTGCTCCTTATAGCCTGAAGATTTGCTGCTTTCAAGTACTACACATACATACTTGCATACATACATGCATATATACACTTATTTTTTAAATATTTTATTTTATAGAGCAACCAATGATTCTATTAATTGAAAACAATAGAATAATTGTAAGTAATTGTTTGTTGTAGCCCTACGGTTATGAAAGAGCCTCCCCCTCACTGCCAGTGATGGCAGCGTAGTGTCAGAGAAGCTGTTTGTCCAAAGGTGGGCCTGTCGATCTTTTGTAATCTCTTCTGTCCCCACACATTCTCAAACAATGGCTTATTCACCACTCATGTGGAGAAAATCACCACCATGACTCACCATGTAGGATTTCTCTTGTTCAATCAATATGAGGGTTGACGGCGGCTGGATAGAAGCTATGTGTTATACAGGTGGTGTTGCTGTGATGCGTGGAGGAGTAGCTTTCTGTTTTTCATGAACTACAGTATTGATGATGTAAATTAAATTTTAAAATATAGTCCTGTTGTTCATATCCATTATTGCTGTTTCAACTGAAACTTGCATTAAATGGTGTTATACTTTGATCAAGATTTAAATTTTCACCAAATGCGTTCAATATTCTTTTACTTTCCACTCATAAATGTGTATTTCTTCTTGTTCCTTCAGTCGGATGTTGTTTTCTTCACTGTTCAAAAATGATGTATGAGTTTCTTTTCTCATTCACCTGCTGGAAGTGAAGATAAGGCATGTACTCGCAAGCCTGAATTGTGACATCGCAACTAGTTTGGAGCCAGTCCTGTTTCAGTATGCAGCTTACACAAGGGTGATATGTAAACTCCAAGCCTCCAGTGCACAAACACTGAAAATGGACTTTACAGTGAAGTAGGAGACATCTTGTGTCTAGCAGTTAAACAAATATTTGCAGTCATTCATTCATATTTAACATTAAGGGAGTAGATGTAATTTGTAATTACGTAACTGTCAGTAATGTCAGACAGATTATTATTTAAAGCAGTCTTTTTACATGTCTTAAAGGATGTCTGGAGGGGATCTTTTATTGCGTATACTTGTGAATGCAATAATTCATAAGGAATAGTTTGACATTTTAGGAAATATTTGCTTTTTCCTGAGAGTGGGATGAGATAAATATCTCATGTGTGTCTGTTCAGTATATCGTTAGCCTAGCTTAGCATAAAGACTGGATGCAAAGGGGAAACAACTACACTGGTTCTGTCCGAAGTTCAGAAGTGCACCTACCAACACCTCTAAAACTCACTAATTAACATGTTGTATCTTATCTATGTAATTTCTATATCATAGTACACAATAGAAGTGTAAGATCAACTGTTTGCTTTGTTTGTTTTAGGGGTCGGTACATGCTGGAACTATTTCTTTAGGAAAAACTGTGCATCCATCTGCCCGGCTCTTTAATGCAGTGTATCGTGCTATAGTGCTAGTCGTCAGCTATGGTCAGTGGGCACAGGATTTATTATTATTATAACTGACACAAAACATGAGGCAACAGCACTATTATGCAATGGTAGAGATCTTCTGGCTCTTTAAAAATTAGAACCGTATTCTTGGACCGTGACCACGTTGGGCTTCATTCTGTGTATTCTGGTGAGTTTCCTTTTAAAATGACATTAGTGTCTTCTGTTACAGTTATTGTACTGACAAAAACAAAAGGTACAAATGATAAAAGTCAGTGTATATTATATATTTTAAAAAAAGTACTTGAATAAATTATTTCTTTATGATCCCAGATGACATATGAGGTGCCAAGGAGTTATGGGATGTGATATTAGAGAGTGAAGCTCAGAGAGATTTAAGTTTTCTCTATAAGGCTTCCATCTGTAGCTTGTATGTGTCATCTCACCATGTCTAAAGGCAAAGGTGTCTAAAGGTAAAAACATTTATACCTGTTTCAAATGGCCAAGAGACCAAATGGGAATAATGGTGTACACTTTTGGACAATCTCTCTTGGAAGGTATTCATCATGTTGCACTCACATTCACATGAAAACTGACAGAAGTAGGTCTGTGAAGAATATAAACTCTGAGCATGAGAGAGAGGTTCAAACACCACCTACGTAAACACATCCACACACCTGGGAAATCACTGATTGTCAGATTGTCTGTGTCAGAAAGCTGCAGAAATCGTCTGACACAGCCCCACCTTATTCTGCTATCTGGAAGAGTGCTTCAGATGTTCCAAAAAGTGCTTGATATATTCTCAGGCCTTAAGAGTATAAGAGTGGAGGACAGGCAAGAAATGTGGAGGCGATGGAACACAAAGTCCTGTGAGTGTATTCCTGGGAGGCAAGGACGAGAGTAAAGATTGAGGAAGGTGCGTAGGCAGGAGGAGGGAAGGAGGCGGTGGTGATTCACTTCAAAGATTTATGGGTAATGCTGTCCTATAGTGCAGCGCAGCCAGCAGGGGTTTGGATCAATCTTAATTAACAGTTGACTCCAATACAGCACCTTTGCCACCCACTCCCTTTGCTGTCCAGTCTGGCTGAACTGTCTAGCCCCATTATGTTTAAGGCATTACAACAGTCCACTAAGACACACTCAATAAACGTTACTCTTAGACTTTAGCTTTCTTTAAATTACCAGCTTATATAAAAGCTTATAAAGATGGTTAAGAAAGCTGATACAGAGCTGCGATTTATCCAGCACAGCTCTTGTTCTATCTGGTCATTAACTCTATCAACCTTATATAAGTCACCGGCATATGAGGGATGGTAAAATGTGAATTTAAAGAATGCATGATACATGATAGCAGTGAATTTACCTTCAGTAACCACAAATGATCCCAAGAAGGCAATCAAAAATCATCAATAGTGACCAGCATTATTAAAAGCCAGTTATATTAATTAGTGAGTGTAAATGTAAATGTGAGAGCAGCCTAGTATGACATGACTCTGTTGTACTGATGGAATTACTCCTGTGAAAATGTATATGGTATTGAATTTGTCAAGACAACAGCTAATTATGGAGGAAGCGTTGAGTGTTTATCAATCAAATTCGCATCAATGAATGAAAACTGGAGTTGATCAGAAATATGATCAAATTTAATTAAAAAGTTGGGGTCATTGGGAATAAAGGCAACTATTTGAGAACTTAGCCAACAATGTTTTCACGGTAGAAATCTCAGAGACCAATGTAATTATTCCAGGTCCAGGTCAAGGGGGCATCAAGCTAAACTAGGTAACCCAGGTATCCTACAGCTCTTCCTGAAGGGTGCAGGGGCATTCCCAGGCTTAACGGAGTATGTAATCCCACCAGTGTGTTCTGGGTCAGCTTTGGGGTCCCCTCCCAGTTAAAGGTGGTTGGAATATCTCTGCAAGTAAGCATACAGGAGGGTATCCAAATCAAACGCCTGAATCCCTGACACCCTGCAAAGGAAACTCATTTCAACTGCTTTTGCCTTTTTGCTTTTACATTTTTTCGGTCGTTACCCAAAGCTTATGGCCATTGGTGAGGTCTGGAATGTAGTGCAACCAGTAAATCAAGCCATCTTCATAATGAGAGTCCATATGCAATACTGCTGAGATGACACTAATACACCTCTTAATTAGGGGGGGGGACAAAAAAATCAATATTGCAACTTGCAATTTGTGATATTTCCACTTGCAATATGTTATCGCTGTTATCGCTGTTATAGTATCAATACATTTCTTTTAAATATAGGACCAATTAGAATTGTTTTTTTTTGTGAGTTTACCACTACCACAGCACCACTATCCTCCGCCTTCTTATGGAGGCACTGAACAGGATGGTGACAACGAAGAAGAAATACAAGCAAATTGAGCAGCCATGAGCAGCTGCCATCAGATATGCTGTGTCCACACTGGAAAGATAGAGAGTCCACTTGAGCTTTGACAGCCACTAGAAGCTCATTCATGGCTCTTGGTAAAAGATAGAGACACAGAGAGGCTCTCTAGTGTGTGTGTGTCTGTTGTGGAATGTCAGTATGTAGCCGTGGCCCTGCTGTTGATCATGTTAACGTTACCGCCATCAGCCCTCAATATCTTGTAAAGCTCTGAATATTGCACAGTTAGATTTTGATGGGCCCATGTGTTGTATTTACTGCCACAGAAAAGGAATTAACTAAGGAATTAATTATCTTTGGTTTAATAGCACAACATCACCTCCATTTTAGTCTCTTATCAAGCTACCAGCAGCTATTTGTGAGAGGCACAAACTGAGGCTACAGTTAGCAATGTTCAGATATTTACACTTGGCAGTATTTCTTTTCTGTGAAACTAATGTACTGTTAATACACATTTTACATTCTGACTTTTTCCTGATCTTTGAAATATGTTTTGATTTTGATTTTACTGATATCATGATATATCTTATATCTTTTATTGACTTTTTCTGTAAATAAGGAAGAATTCATAGCATTGTAATGTTCAAAGCCATTAACAGTGGAAGCTCTAGAAAGTAGCCTGACAGCTGTGTGTTTCTGAGAGGCAGCAGGATTCTCTGTAAGTCAAATATTGAAGTCTTTTCCAATCTGCAGACATCGACTCGTCTTGATCTTTCTTGTTCAGGTAATAGTGCTGCTGTTGCAGTCTCCTGCTGGGAGCTTCTCTTGCTCCTCCTCACTCAGCTTGCCTTTCATGCGCCAACACTACTTCATAAACTTTTTATCATCTTTTGTCTCCATCATCCCACTCTCAACTTTATGATTGTTTTCAAACTCTGTCAGCTTGCAAACAAACATTTTCTATGGTCCTGACTATATTTGTGGTGCCTTAGAATCAGCTCAATCAAAAGGATCCACAGTGGCCACAGATGTAATCTCCCAAGTCCCAAGGCTTTCAATTCAATTTGTTTAACAAATTTATTTACATTATGGTCATGGAAGCAATATTGCCACAGAATGGTCTATAATAATTGTCAGTCAGTCAAATGATGAATGAGTTTTTGAGCATGGAAGTTCATTTAATGAAAAAAAATTAACTCAACATCCACTTACTAGCCTACTATGGTATAGCAGGTATCACATGATCTAAATATGGAATTTTTGTGCAGTAGGTGCATTTGTAGGTATCCCCACAGATGCTCATGGACATGAGCAGCTGACAACATTTACACCACACAAATAAACATGCTTATCCTTTTCAAATCCAATTTGATAATCCAATATCTTGTCTGAACAATCTTGTCTCGAGAGCAGTGAGATGCTTTTAAAATGTCTGAATTTTCTTACTTTGGTTGTTGTTTTCCGCTGGATATTGACCGGACTATTCCCTACTTGCATTTGTTGGTGTTGTACTCAAGATGTTAAATGGATATTAGAGAACTCTGCATGCAGAGAATGTTTGTCTGATCTAGTGTAATTGTTGGCAGAATGGGCCCCATATTTCACAATGGGTTTGTCACATTGTCAATTAAGTGCTGCCTCTATTTTGTGGATTATATTCCTGCTTGCCTGGAGGCCTTTTCACTCTGTTTCATACAGCTGATAGTAGATAAGCAGACAGGAAACAAGGGAAGAGTGAAGGACATGGCATGCAACAAGGTTCCCTGGCCAGAGTCGAACTAGTGATGTTACAGTTGTGTGGCATGTGCTGTAACCACTTGGTTACCAGGACCTCTCCTGCAGGCCTTTTCTTTCAGCCTCTGTCCTGTGTTCTCCATATGACCCTGGCAGCACTCTGGAAGGTGAAATGTGAATGTGTGCCACTTTTATTCCGTGACTGCTGATTGTATGTTCTTGCCGATGGGCTCCAAGGCCACTCAGAGATGGTGACGTATACCATTTATCCATCCATTGTCAGAAATCACTGGTGCCTGCCTGGAATTTATTAGAGTTAACCCTCCAATTCTAATCAGCAGATATTCTGGGGTTAGGTGTGGAGCCCTGGGGAAATTAGAACACCACCCAAGACCTCATATTTCATTTTAGTCTCATTCATACTATACATGCCCTCCAGGGAGTACAATCCATGACCCTTGCCACTTTGACAAATTTGAGGCTGTGTACCAAGGGGGAGAGGGCAGGCAGGTTGAGGTCAGGTGTTTAATGTAGAGGTGGGAGGAGATTGCATAGTGTTGTAATGCATTTGAACTCATTCATTCTTAAACATCTCTCAGGAGTTGTGTATAGAGCCCAAGTCAATTTATCTTCACCAGGGGTGTTTTTATTAATCCATGTATGAACATACTCTACATGTGTCTTGGAATTGCTCACTTGCATTGAGGTGTTCTCCCATGTTGCTGATCCCTTTGCCCAATAACTCTCACCTTCCTTTGAGTTTCAGAACCATCACAATATATGAGTAGATGCTCAGATGAGTATGCTCAAATAATGAATATGTATTGTAATCTTTATACATTTATATTGCACCAATAAAAAAGGAATTCAAGTAATGAATGAAATTAATTCAGTTCAGTGTATCAACCAATAAATGTCACCATTGACAGGTGTGTGTAGCACAGCTCTTTCTTGCCTAAAATGAATTGAAACATGTCTGATTTTCAGTAAAGAAGAGCTGGATAATTAAAGCCTCAAACAAGAACCAAGCATCAAACAGAAACAAACACATCAAGTGAAGAAGCTAACGTATTTCCCCTTATCAACCGTACCTGCTTAGAGCAAATTTGGCTTCCAAAATACTGAAATTGAGTGACTCATGGTTTCAACCAGGTCTGAAAATATTGCTTGGGGATTTTGGTTCGTGCTAACTCAGTAACATCATTCAGGTCTTTCAAAGCCTTAGACATGCACACATGCTGCAAAATCCTCTGTTCAGCTGCAACCCAAAGGTTCTCTCATGGGTTGATAACTTTCTTTAACCTTTAGGCCTTAGCATGCTTTAAAACTGTAAACTATATAGTGTGATAGTGTGACATGTCTATCAAAAGACAATAGTGTTTTGTTTTGTTTTTTTCCAGTGTGAATGACCAAGAACCTGCTTTTACAGACCCATCCTGCCTGCATCCCACTACCTTCCTGATGGTTTTCCAAGAATCCTATGTCTTTTGAGTGTCATTGTAGTTTCAATACAATGAATCATCACTGGAGATAACTGTGCTCATTTTTAGAGAGTCTCTCCTGGAAGGCAATTATTGTGTTTCACTTAGAGGTTCACATTAAGAATATTGTCTTTTACACCCATTCATACCTGGCAAATACCGCATTAAGTGGCTGTGATTATTGGATAATTGGAAAGTTACAAGTTGTTGGATACTGCTACCACCCTGATTCTGATGTCATGAAGGGTGTTTCGGATGTTGTACGACAATCCAACAAGCACTTTGTTTTAAGCATATTGTGGCCTGTGGGTTCATACCCTGATATCTTGTGACTCATTGTTCCAAACAGGTGTTGTAAACATTTTGGTTTGTGCCAACTCATTAACATCATGCAGTTTTTGCAGGTATTTAGGCATGCATTCATTCAGTGGAACCTCCTGTTTAGCCCAAAGGTTCTCTCATGGGTTGATAAGAATCCCACTGCCTCATAGGTGTAGTTTTGCTGTAGAGCAATGCTCTCTTTTTCAGAAAACCTTGTTCATACTCACCCTGGAAACCGCTTAGTCAGTGTTTGAGTTAAGATTAATTTCATATGTAATTAATTTATTATCTTTGAAAAAAAAAGTTGAAATTACACCACATTACATTCACTGACTACACAAAATGCTTGACTCTGTCTGTGCCTGCTGCAAGAGGGAAGAAGGAGGGGCTGCACACAGCCGAGTCACTCTCACACTCAGATGCATGGCGCTTACAAAAAATAAGTAAAAACAATCTTCTCATGTGGGGGCAGATTTATTTGCTTGCATCTCCTAAATAAATTCTATGCATAGTAAACACTGGCCTCAATTCAGTGTTTCTGAGAGGTCCAATAGCACAGAAGGCTTTTATTTCAGGAGGAAGCAAGTGTTTGAACCAAACAAGACTCATGAATAGGATTTATCATGCACACACAGGCTCTGCATCTCCCTCTGTGGTTTTGTTGCTGTCTCTCTACATTTACTATGACACACGAATGCATACATTGACTAACTGGCACATGCCAGGGCAGTCGCTAAGCGTAACAGTGTTCTACACACGCACATGCCTGTCACAACAAAGACATACATTAAACACAACTTTTCTTTCCTTTCATCCACCATTTTCTATTCACCAATGTTATATAATTCATGTAACAGAAGTGCTTCTACACCTACCTGCTGTCTCCATGAATTTGCTGAGGGTGACCTATTTTTAGCCTCCACTGAACAACGCAGCATTGGACAAGCTTTTTAGCACCCAAAGCTACATGCAAACACAAAGCACTTAAAGATGTAAGCATGCTCAGTGGGTTTATAGGCTGATGTAGTGTAAGTGGTGCATTAAAGAGTAGATTTACATGTGGCTGTACTACTGGGTGAGACACAGTCAATAATGCAGTGTAGAATCTTCCTGCAGAGATCCTGGCACTGAAGACACAACTGATAGATGGGCTACAGCAAGTATATATATTATTATATAAGTTATGTGTTAAGGTCGTATTGTATTATATAAGTTGTACTGTAGCAGAACTCTACCAACTTTACACATGAAGGTCAATTTATGGGAGTACTACACAGCCTGTCAAAACAGTTGTATGTGTATGTGGCTTTGGAGAAGGTTTAAGACAATAACCCTTATGTCATCAAGGCTTCTAAGCTACAATTCATTCCATGTATAATGGGAAATGTGGGACTCAGGGTTTTTAGAGCTTGACCCATCCATTTTTCACTCTACTTCCATCTGGTCACAGATACAGGACACTTAGATGATTGAAAAAGGCACATTTTAGCAAAGGTTTTGTCCCCCTGCTATAGTGGAGCGGCTTTGCCCACTTTTGTGAGTCCCCCAACTTCATGGAAATAATAAAAATCACTGAAGTAGCCCATTAAAGGTACAGGAAACTTTACAAGTGTAGTACACACTCAAAATGGCAGGTTCTCACAGGACTGAAACTTGCAGGCTCAATAAGACACATGATGTTGAACACACAATTAATATATTCAGCTTTGATTCAGCAGTTGCTTTCTCTTGTTGTCACTATATTGGCACACAATGAAGTAATGTGTTTCCATGGCTTGTTTCAATTCAGTGTGTTGACTCCGTGTAAGTCATGATTTCCTATTTTCATACTGTCTAGTCATCCAATAATGTTTAGTTCTTTAAGAGTTTATATCAAAAACAAACTCTCCGCAGAGGTCCAGTTCAGCTTGGAAACTGCCGTTGGGAGTGGAGAAACGTATGTCCCTACACGTTTATGTGAAGACGAAGGACATGCACAGAAAGAACACAGCCAGAAAGTAATCAGGTTAAATCATTTACATGGTACAATTTTTCAGTCCATTCAATCGGTTTATGAAAAGCCTAAAACAACCGCTCTACAACTGACTGAAATTTCAATCAGTTTGGACCTGTTTCTTCTGATTGAGACGTTTATATGGAGCATTTTTATTCTGTTTGGGCTTTTAAATCGATTATAATTGGAATATTAGGCTCCATGTAAACATAGCTGTCTGCTCATCCATTGCACTTTAAAAGATCACTGATGAACAAAGGTCAAATTTAAAAGTGAGAAAGAGAGCTGCACTGAGGCATAAAATAAGCACTATGCTCAAGGTGTCCAGTCACGAGGTTCAGCATCATAGCTGTCTTCACGGGAAAACAACAGCTCACATCACCTGTAATCATGTTTAGGGAGAATTGCAGCTACCTGAAATTGGAAGGTGCTGTTGTGGATAATTTTAGACCTAACCTCTATTCAACATCGAGTAATTGTTCGGGGTAGTTCAATGTGTTGTTGCGGCTGTGGAGACTGCTGCCTCTCATCACCACAGCACACTGAAATAAAATGCTGCTAGCCATTTCTGTTCTCCGAAACTTTTGGTGTGATTACACAGTTAAGTATCACCCTTTAACAGTTGATGACACTTTGACAATGGTGTCAAAGAAACCATTATAATAGCATTCATACAGCTTCTACTATCATTGTTTTATCTTTGTTATCTACCATTTAACCCCAATTATCTGTGCTGATGTGAGAGACAACAGAAATACAGAGAGTGTAAGCAGGCAAATGGAAACAACCTCATCAGTGAACAGGGACTTGACTTGATATCATTTTGATTGACACAAGCAATAATTGCCCATCACTGGCCTGATGAAGTCTTGCCAAAAAGCTGGTGAGCTGGAACAAGCGCCATACACTGACAGGACACAGGGATTGTAACCCATCTAGCATCCTGCAGCCTCAGGCCCAACAGTCCTGAAAGCACAAAGGGTTGTTCAAGCTTTTCCTTTGGAGTTGTCTGTCCCTGGTGGCAAAACCCATTCGAGAGCGGTCAGTTAGATAAAGCGTTGTACCTTGTCATCTATTAAATAAACTGTCAGTGCCCCTGCACAGTTTTAAGTGAGCATCTACTCCACAGAATATTGTTTTTCAAGAATAACACTTTATTTAACCAGGTATTATTTTGGACAATCAACAGTGTCACTCAGGGACACTGAATATTTCTTTAAAGATCATTTAGGTTTGGGTCTTACCAAAGTAATTGCTGAGATCTGGGAACGCAGTAACATGGTAATAAGTCCAAAGGCAAGAAACCAGCAGTCACATTTGCAACACATTTGCATTCTTGTTGTGAAAGAACACCATCTAACTTTTTGATATGAAAGTGTGAAACTTAGAGAAGTAATGTTGAAAGTGAAGAGGTGAGAAAACAAAATATCCCAAACTTCAATTGAAAGGAGACTCGTACATCAAAGCAAGGGCCAAAAGCCCAATTCACTCTGGTCCACTTTTATGTTTGGATGTGATGAAATTGATGAATTACCCCTTAACATTTCACTTTCCTGAAATGCAGTTTGACAAGAGAACTTAATTTGTTGAAATCATCCTTGTCCAGGGGAGTTGTGTAGGGTCAATATTTTGTACCGTACTGTTAGTGAAGCAACACTTGAAGTTTGTGTTGGAAATTCAAAACCCTCTTCTTTTCCTTTTCTCGTTCATGATATAAGACAGATACAAAAAAACATTTATGAAAAATTAAAATTATTGACAGGGCTGACTGATTTAGGGCATTTCTTCAGACTGTCTGAATGTTAAAATGCCATTACTGCCCAGCAACACTAACATTAAAATCAAGAGTTGCTTTTGCCTGGTGATGAGCCTGTAAGCTTTAGCTCAGAGGCTACAGATAGCCACCCATACAGTATTCAGATTTCAGGCACTGCACTGAGTGTGGTATGTACCAAGACAGCTAGTGTACCTGAGAGAATTGAAATATGGTCTGGTTTTCCATTTCTTCTAGCTAATTAATTACATTATCACTCAATAAAAGGATTTAATACATGTTCATCATACAATCGTATGCACATTTACAGATTCTTGAATACATGCATGATCTAAGTACACATTTCGAGATTGTTTTATTCTATCATAAAACAACCTGCACATAACACTTTTTTTACATATTCACCTATAAATACAAATAGTCAAAAATACACAGATTCAATCCAACGTAAAACATGGACATTCAAAATAAAACAAACTATAAACTGCATAAACAACAACCAAGTGTTATGCATAAAATTAACGGTTGACACAGTATGAAAACATAAGGCTGCTGTGCCCTCATACAAACTGTACATTTTTAAAAAGATTCACCCATAGGAAGTTTTACACCAGTTTTTTTTTTTTTTAAACTTTTAAAGATTCCCAAGAGCTGCTGAGCTGTTCCAACTTTTAGCCTCCATACATTCAAAGGATTTAATTCCAAAAGTACCATATTTTTAAATAATGCCTAAATTTTGACTATGTTTAGTATTATCCAATGCTGGTTTCTAGTATGTAACACCAGTAAATAGACTGGTCTCATTTAGGCATTTATATATAAATTGCTGCAAGATGCTAATGCTGTTAAAGTTTAGCCATTGTAGTGATTTAAAATGATTTTATTATACTGTTATAAATAAAGATATAACAAACAAACACAACATGTAAGTAGGATTGTTGTTTAAAAAGACCATGATAAGAGAAATAACACACATTTACAGTCTGAGTGTACATTTGGAAATTTACATGTACACGTGTATGGATTGAGTTTCAGTGCCAAAACTTTCCACACTGGTTTGCAAATTATATTGCTACAATATTGGCTCCATAAGAAATGGAAAACAACACATTTGTTCATTAAGGTTGGAGGTCTTGTTGCAAAAATATCCAGATTGCCTGGATAGGCTTTCCTTTAACATCACATGAAGGACAAGTGGATAATTTAATGTAATGTCATGTCAACATTGGACACAAGCTTTCACAAAAGAAATATCAATATAAATAGCTGTGAAATTGGCTGTGGACATTCATGCTCCCCAGAAGTTGAACCCTTTTGATTTTAATAATGCCTTGGCTTTCCTATGCAAGGCTCCCAGAAATCAGTAAAAAAAAAAAAAAATCTAAATTGATCAAAATTATTGATCTCTGCAAGTTCTAAAGACAGTTGTCAGGTCTATCTCCAGATAATGTTGCAATGGTTTATTGAAACAGAAAGAGCTGCAAGCACGCTCCCTTTTCTTTACTCTCATTTTCTCTCTGCTCAAACGGACAAGGTAGATTAACCATGAGCCAACCATTGGGCTGTTCAGTGGAAATGGGGTCAGAGCCACTAAAGACTGTTGACATTATAGAAAGACTAAGGTACCATCAAGTTACAGCTGTGAAGAGTTGTGGCACCGAAATATCTCAGTTTCAGTAATGTCCTTCCACTGATTTTCCAAGATACACTCGTGGGGGAAAAATATATTTTACTCATTTAATTCAGTTGCCTGTTGGTTGTTTCCTAGACTCCTGGTCACTGTTGGCTTTTTAAATGTTAAGAGCACACAAGTAGCAAAGATAGGAGAGACGAACAAGAGGAAGGACAAGAGAGATAGTGTGAAAGCGTAGCTGATTGATGATGGAAGGCTTCGCAGATGAGAGCTGGCTCTATCAGCGAGGCCTTAAGAGTCTGAAAAAGTGTTAAAATATGAAAATTGCCTCCTCCTCTGCTTTTCCTATGAAACATTATCCTTCAAGTTTGTGGTTATTTAAAGGAAGCCATACACCCTTTAGATTTTGTCCGTTTACTTTCTAAATTACTCCCAAATCTGCAGAGAGAATTTCCACAGCACAAATATAATAGATGATGATTCTGGATAATGGGCTGTCTGGATGTTGTTCTTGTAACATTTTCAAAAGGCAATACTTTTGATTCATATGCAGAAAACCCAATTCAAAGCTTTGGGTAGTCATGGCGATGCCCTATGCTACATTATGACATTATACCTTCTCTCAATCCCCCGCCGCCTGCAATCAGCAAAACTAATAGCAGGTGATGCCTTGGCAGCGTAACCTCTCCAGCTACCTGTCCTTGAATTAGGAACACTTAAGTGTATTGCAGTTTTCCAAGTGCATGAGACATAATTTCTCTCTTATTCAGCAGTTCAAACCTTGTCTGACAGAAATGCTTTTTAGCTGATCACTTGGCGTTCAAGGACACCGGGACGGAGACGGTAACTTGCCTCATGCCAGCTCACGAGTTAGCATCTCATTTCACCTTTTTGTTTTCTGTATCATGAAAAGCAAATAGGAAAAAAGTGACTCTTTAATGCCAGCTTATATCTTTGTAAAATTCAGTTATTAAGAAACTCGAAAATAACTGATGACAAAACAGTAGTTTATATTTTCTATCTTCGATTATGTCTGTGCATGAACCAGTGAGAATGCCATTGGTAGTCTATGTAGACATAGACTTCTTTGCATACAGGAGGTTAAATAGTTTCATATTAAACTGTATTTGCATAAAGAAATGGTTCTATTAATCATATATACAAGAGCCACAAACAACGCACATTAGCTTTCCTGCCACAGTCTTCTCCTCATCTACAAACATGAACACGTCTTTTCCTGCACCTGAACGAAGCAATCAAACAAACTTACTCCAAATAAAAATGCACTTTTACTTGCAAAATGTCAGCTCACAGGCTAGTTGATCATCTAGTGAGCACACAAAACAGCTTAAAATCTTATATGCAAAATGTCAGCTAGTTTAGATGCTTAAGTGTGTGGTCCCTCTCTTCAACACCACTGCTAAAAACTGTCCTCAGGACTATTCATGCCCACCCACTCAGAGGCTTGTACGCTAAAGGAGAATTTCACATTCATCCTCAAAGACTTCTTCCCTGGTTCTATTGTAATAAACATATACAAACACCCAAAACTTATTTCTCAACAAGCACAGTCTATTCATATCACAACTTAAAATGCAACTTGGTTGGTTTACATTCATCTGAAAACACAGGTGACATAGGTCCTCAGCCCCAGCTTCTCAATGCTCCAGGGAAAAATATCACCTCACACCACAGTCAGGCAGATGCCCGCTGGCAGTTGGTGTCTAGCCACAGTGACCCCTCCCAACTAAGCTCAGCATACCCTTATGATGTCATCAGCAGTGGGCCCAGCTACTGTAATACCCGGGGCCTCTAAACATACAGTACAGCTGTGCACCCACAGTCATCTCAGCTGCAGCACCTTATGATATCATATTACATTTAAAACTCGCTGTGGGAGACGATTTCATCACCTCAGTAACAGTATTGATCGTGATATTCATTGTATCAAACAGTGAAAACGAAGGGTGTGGGCTACAGCTGGCTGATTATGGTTGAAGTCATTATCACAATGTTGATGAAAATATTGTATTGATTAGTTTATATTGATTTACAGACGGGTGACAAATTAAAGAAAAAAAACAACATAAAGTGTCTTAGTAAGATGTTGGACCACCATGTGCTGCCAGAACAGTTTCAGTGCACCTTGGCATTGATTCTGCAGTCTCTGAACTCTACTGGAGGGATGAACACCATTCTTCAAAAAGATTTTCCCTCATTTGATGTTTTGATGATGGTGCTGGAGAGTGCTGTCTAACACATTGGTCCAAAATTTCCTATAGCTGTTCAGCTGGGTTGAGATCTGGTGACTGTGAGGGTCATAGCATATTATTCACATCATTTTCATACTCATCAAACCCTTCAGTGAGCCCTCATGCCCTCTGAATTGGAGACCACTCCCATCCAGATAGAAATGTTTCATCATAGGATAAAGGTGATCACTCAGGACAACTTTGTATTGATTTGCAGTGACCGTCCCCTGTAAGGGGACAAGTGGACCCAAACCATGCCAGCAAAATGCCCTCCACAGCACAACAGAGCCACCAGATCAGCTCATCGTAGGGGCCAAGCATTCAGACCTGTACCATTTTTTCTTTTAATTTGGTGCCCATCTGTATTTCAAGACATGACAACCATAAGGAAACCTGCAATAAACTGTGCTCCACTAGTGTGCATTACATTAGACAAAAACAAACATCCTTTGCTTTCAAATACAGTTTAATTAGAATCAAATTAACTGAACTGAACAGAATTTTATAAATAGATACACAATATGATATCATTTTGATTCAATCCTATGTATTCCCCAGCCGCATAGACTACGCTCAAAAAAAATGAAATATATTTACTTAATTTAGTTATGTCATCCAGTCCCACATAACTAAGTTGAATAAATGAGAAAATGCATAGAGAATTGATCATTACTAAATACTGTCAATCTCACCAAACTGTATTAAATGCTACATCATTTAGTTATGTGGATTTAACTTAACACACATTTTGAAATTACACAGGACATTTATGTTTGATTAACTAAAGGCAGTTATGTTAGATTGACTACACATAGTTATGTTAAATTTACATATCACAGCTAAGTGGTATTAACACTGTACTCAATATACAAGGAAATACATAAAAAGAAATACATAAACAGAATTAACAAATGTATCAATACTCAATTGCTTTGCCTGAAAGTCAAATATTAGTAGAACTGAAGGTGATCATATTGCCACTTTTGTAATCAGCCAATGCTCACAACTGAAAAACATCTATCTTCAGTTATCTTTTTTTGTCTAGAAAGCAGTCCAATACGCCAACATGTTCAGTTTACAGTGATATAATAACAACAGCAAATGTTGCAAAGGTAGTTTTTGGTGACTGATCACATTGTTTTTTCAAAAATGTCTTTAGAGATCTTTTTTTCTAGAAAGGAGTCCAAAATATGAAACAAAATACTCAGTTCAGCGATGTAAAAACATGCAGGAGCAAACAATTATATTTAATATTATATTTAATCTATTAATATTCTGTCTCCAGAAATCTAGCCAGCAGGCCAAAATGCAAATGCTCAGTTTACAGTGATATGAAAACAGGCAAGAGCAATGAGCAACAAATCACCTATAGCAAATGTTTGGTTGATGGATGACAAAAACCTTAAAAAATTATCATTATTCTGTGTCTAGTCAGATTTGTCTAATCAGTAGTCCAAAAATGCAAACATTCTCAGCTTGCAGTGACACAACACAAATATCAGCAAATGCTAACAAATGACAAATTCTACTATTTTTGTCTGAAAACCAAAATACCAAAATGTTCCGTTCACAGTGATATGTAAATGGCAGCAGCAGAGAAACTGCAAATTTTTAGCAGCTGGGGCTGAGATTGAAATGATCAGAATCAAGTAATATTCTGTCTTCAGATATTTTCGCTCAAGCCAGCAGTCCAGAACACTTAGTTTGCAGTGATATGAAAACAGGCAGCATCAAATTCTAACAGAAATGAACAGAAAACATTTGATAGTTTTGGTTGAGGGAAAACAATGATCAAAAAAGTAGTTCATCAGTGCTCCCATGTGAAGAGCAATAGGAGGATGAAGAGGTGGAGCGAGGAGTGGATGTTAGGCCTGCTGACCTTGGCATTCATCTTAACTTGTATCAGCTCCACTGACTCAGCAGTAAAAACTCCCACTGATCTCCTGATACCTCTCCACAGCTAATTTAAGAACTGCTCACTCTCCCCTCAGCCTGCATGCTGAGACCTAGATTGTGGATGGCAAGGTGTGCTGTGTGAGGACTTACATACAAACTATTATGTCCCACTCTGTAATGCATTTTACCCTGACTGTAATCGCTAAATAGGACATATTGGCTTTAATCTTTCAGGGGCTCACAAGCCAGAAAGCCAGTCGCTAAATTGCAAGATCAATAGCAGCTAAACAGTGTAATGTGGATTAATCTGTTTTGAAGATTAAAAAAGCTGATTCAGTAGCGGTGGCTGACAGCTGAGTACTTTCTTTTAATATAGTGTGAAGAATCTGTTTTATGGGATATTTTCTTTGATATATTATTTTAAAACAGAGCCTTTTTCTTTTTTTTTTGTTGAAACAGAGTAGAGTTGTATTGATTTTGTTTCCTTTTCCTTGCTTGTCATGGCTCCCTGACTTGAAACCTAGTGTTTGACTGTTTTTGAAAAAGCTTCTGGTGGAGGCTTCACGGTCAGTTGCGCATAAGTTTTTCTCATTGTGAATGTTTAAATTCAGTCAAATATAAGCTTGTCAAGCTTAATGTGTTGATGCCTTGGGGTAATTTAAAAAGGACAACACGTTATTTTATTAAGATCACATCGATCATGCTTCCCTTTTCATTTTGCTAGTCTGGAACATGAACAATGCCATGGAGAATGGTAAGAAAGTTGAACATTTAAAGCTGCAGCAATCAATATTTTCATAGTGAGAATGTATCAACAACTACTGTATTAAACTATGTGTAATGTGAAAGGTGCTGATCATAGTGACAAACTGACCAAACCTCAGCTCTACAGGAACTTTCTAGTGTTTTAGCTCATTGTTTTTTTTTTAGCCAGCAAACTCAGCTCTCATCAAACTGGTTTCCAGCAGCAGCAGGCAGCTGTTTTATGTGAAAAACCTCACCAGTGCACTACCTGTCCAGCACCAAACAGAGACTAGTTGGTGAACATAGTGGAACATTTTGTAGCTAAAGAGATATATTTTTTGTCAAGAATGAGTGGAGACCAAAACAGAGCAAAAAGCAGAGTGAATATTGGACTTAGATTCATGAGGTGAACACAAACATGACTCCAAATGAATGCTAATGTTGCTCTGTGTCAGCTGGGTGTGTTATTAGGCAACTGTTTGCTCTTCTTCTGTTAAAGGATGATCATGTGTCAGATTATGTGTTTTTTGGCTTGTTCTGCGGCGCCAAACGGCCGAAATGATCAGTAATTCCAGCATTAAAGATGTAAAATAAACATGATTTGCATACCACTGTTAAAAAGAAAGTTGCAAACCGCCAGTGTGGCAGCAGGGATGCAGCTAAAGGGTCAACAGAGAGCTGATAGCTTAATTACACCACCATAAAGCCAAGGGTCCGTGTGATTCTGAAAACATTTAGTTTGAGTTAGACGCAATAATGGAGTGTAATTTTCATGGAATTCCAGCATGATTAAAATGTCATTAACTGTAATTGATCACACAGGTTTATTGCTTAATTGCAATCAAAAATGATTAACCTTTATAAAAATATGAAGTAGAATATAAACAAGAGGGTTCTGCAGTAAAAAAAAAAATCTCTTTCCATCACTGACAATGATGAGATTAAGCTAACAGGCACTTTTTGATGAGCCCAAAGCAGAGAAGAATCACTTGTGAGGTCTGACCCAGTAAAAGGAGCAGAGCAGTGTTTTGTTTTTGAGCTCTAGTCGTCACCTTGATGTTCTTTGTTTTGCAGCCTTTCTAAAGGGGCAGCCTGCTCTCTGCTGCCTGCTCCAATAAGCTCTCATTAATCTTCCTTACAGCTTTCATTAAAGCTGCCACCGCTACACCCATGCCTGCTCTCTGGGCTCCTATCTCCTCCCTAATGCCTATCTCCTCGACCTTTATCTCTGCCCAGCTTGCCTTCCATAATCTCTCTCCCTGAAGCCCATGTACATGCCTTCCCCTCCCGTCCCTTCATCTTGCGGCTCTGTCCTCTTTATTTCATTCCTGCCTCATACCTATTTTTTTCTAGTGGCTCAAAAATTTAAAATTCATATGAGCTGAACATTGAATTCAATTTGCACCTTTTGTCATGGCAGCGGTGTGCCATTTCTGAGGTGGCAGTTAAAGGTGCAGTGTGTAGAATTTCATGGCATCTAGCAGAACGGACTTGGCAGAAATGGAATATAATATTCATAAGTGTCTTTTCAGAAGTGTTTAATCACTTTAAAATAAGAATCATTGTGTTTTCCTTGAATTAGAACGAGCCCTTTACATCTACATAGGGAGCGGGTCCTCTTCCATGGAGCCCACCATGTTGTACTGCCATGTTTCTACAGTAGCCCAGAACGGCCAAATCAAAGACTGGTTCTAGAGCGGACCTTTTGAGTTTCATAGCCACTATAAGGCAAGACAAGTTTATTTATATAGCACATTTCAGGAACAAGGCAATTCAAAGTCCTTTACATAAAACATTACAAGCATCAAGATAAAGTGCAACATAGGTTCTCCTACACGCTTGGAGGGGTAAATGGAGGGGAGGGGTATTCAAGTTGGATGCAACCTGCAACCTCACACTAGATGCCATTAAATCCTACACACGGGTCCTTTAAAGTTCTCCCCCAGATTGTTGTTGACTCAGAAAAAAAAAAGCTCACATTATGAAGGGATTATGTTTCTACTGGCTCTGTGTTGAACTATTGCCGCTGATCCCCTCCAACCTCTATTTCTGTCTGCACACAATCCAAAGTGTAGGGAAGCCAAGAACAGCCAGTTATCTGGAGATCATGACTCAATTATCTCTTTATCTCAGGATAAAACCAACTGCAACAAATTATGTTTTATTGTGATTAGAATTAGTTTTCAAAGCTGCTATCCTAAAATGTTATTATCATAATGTTCATAAAGTAGTGGGCTTTATTTACTCCATCTGTAGAGATAACCAGCACTTTAAAGGAGACACTTTCTCAGTTTTTCTAAAAAAAATGTTTGATCATATTTTAAGATGTCATCCTGTCCTCTGATCTGCTCGTTTTAATTTCCTGTTGATGCAAACTCAACACTTCCTATTTGCCTGCTGTCCTGATAAATTCAGTACAATTAACTGTATAATGAACCGCAGCACTAATTCGTCAGTGCAACAGTTGTGTTATGTCAAACACTTACTCTTTTTTAACACAAATACAGTGTCATTCACACATTATTTCTGATCACTTCTACTTTGCTGTTTTTTTTATCAATGCAATGGACTGAAACTTCTGTGTAACTTGACTTACTGCCTGGTAGGTGGGCTCAGTCTCTTTCTTGCTAAGAGAGATTATTTGCTTACCCCCTTTTACCAGCCAGGGAGGTGGAGGTGGAGGTGGAGGTGGAGGGGAGATATTTTGTCCATAATTCTTTTTTTTTTTTCTATTTTATTCCACACATTGTAATGATCAGAGATTTTAATCAGGCTAAGAGCCACAGAGTTGTGACATCTGGTAATGATGTAATATGTTGACCTTAACTTTATTTCTATAATTATTTTCTATTATTGGGAATGTGCCTATTTCTGGGCCTGCAGTCTTATTTTTGCTGCTGATTTGTCGGTTTTCCTTTGCTCCTTGTGTGGATTACCTACATGTGCCTCTGTGTATATATATATAACTCTATATATCACCATTAGTTATGCTTAAGTAAAATCTTTAATACACAAAAAAATCTATAATGTCTCCCTCTCCTGAAAGTCTTTTAATATGAAAGGAAGGAAGTGTTGATTCATTGACAGTATCTCAACAGCGATCGAAAATACAGCAAAGTAGAAGTGATTTGAAATAGTGAAGCAAAACTATTAATATTGTTAAGTTAATATTGTTGAAATACACATTATGCTGAATTCATTGTGAAATCAAGTTAGGACATTCCATTCTCAAGGTCTGGCTCTGAATTATTGAATTATATTATTATACTGAATTATTACTTCAATATTAGCCTTTATCTGAGAATGTACAAAATATCAATTCTTTCTCCTAACAGTAACGTGATGTGTAGTTTTACTTATTTTATCTTGGTGCATTTCTGTTCTCATCACCACTGGGATGTCTCCCTCTCTCGAGGCTGACACGAATGACTCTAAGATGTAACCAACTCAGATAGAACACTATATTCTTTAGATGCTCACATTTGATTTAAGGCAACATGTCAACAACTTTTCCCCTGGTGTGTTTAAAAGTGTCTGAAAGTACTTTGGAAAAAAAAAAATCACTAGCTGATGTAAGAGTAGATGAGTCAGGTAGAGGGAAGTTTGTACACCAAAAGAAGTAAATTCAAATGATTCCTCATGAAATAACTCCTAGATGCTGAAATTCAATATTCAACTCAAATTTAAATGTTTTCAAAACCACCACATTACTCCAGCCAAAACCTCAGCACATAAAACACGACTGCCAAACAACAAACTCAAGAAATAAGATAATGGAATTAACTCTGCATTAAAATGGAGTAACAGAACTTGAAAAAAAGCAGTAATGGTGTTGTGTTTGTGCTGTGTTCAGGTCAGCAGGTTCTGGGTCTGGTGGAGAACCAGAGTGACTGGTACCTGGGGAACCTGTGGAAGAACCACCGGCCCTGGCCTGCCCTGGGCAGAGGTTTCAACACTGGTGAGTACAGGAGGACTGTTGTGTCATGTTGTTGTGTCAGGGCTTCTCATGTTGTGCTCCAGTTCTAAGCAGGTTTTCAGTATGTTGTGTGTTATCACTGGGAAATACTCACAAAAAAGTTAGTATGCATACAAAAAAAACATTGGATTGTAGGCTTCATAGACCCACAGCTACAAAACCTGCTTTCTCAATCAGCTTTTCACTGTGAGCAATGAGGCCGTACATGAAGACAACATATTCAAGTTAGAGCAGTTTGCTTCATTCAGATGACAGATTTGTGTTTTTGTCTGAGCTCTTCTTTCTCACTGGTTTAAAGTGAGCAGGGCTCTGTTGGGAAAAAGCCGGTATCACGTACTTCTGTGCACCAATCAGGATTGAGCATTTGACATTCAACATTATAAAACACTGTTTACAGTTTGTGATCACTCTGATCAATATTCATTTATTAGCCTCATCAGAAACTGACATCACGTCCTTTTCAGGCCGGAGTGCGGGGAAACTTCAATGAGCAGAAATGTAATGTGATTGAACCTTAAGGACATTCATTTATTTTATACTAGCAGCGATAAAAGTAAGTATATGACAGAGAAGTGAGAAGTATGTTCATGTAAGTATGATGAGGCAGAATATTTATACAGAGGTACTGTAGCTCTTCCTGTAATAATGTTGATATAAATCATTAAGCAGTACTTCTTTATGGCCGTATTCTATTTTCAAGATTTTTGCACCAGAACATTGATTGGTATTAATTTCCTTAACTAGTCAAAAGCAGCCACTCCTCTCTGTTTAGTGTTTCTCAATTGATTTTCCAGAAAATGTATTATATCACAATGTACTAGACATCAATAATGCAATATAAAATAATACAGTGATAGATAATAGATGTATAGAATTGCAATTTGTGTGGTTCAGACCAAATGAACCATTTGTAATAGGAAAACATTTTAAACGTCGTTTGCTTTTTTTTTTTTTTTTGGTTTTCTGTCTCCGTTTTTCCTCCCAAAATTTTAATCTCCACATTTCAAAGCCTAACAGTGAAAACAAAGAGTGTGCAGTGAGGCAGTTACTTTCCCTGCGAGAAAGCAGTGAATTTGCACAGGCGTTGATGAAATATGTAGGCGTCCACGAGGCTTGTTAAAAGTTGTATGAAAAAACATTTTCAAAAGGGTGTGAGGGTGTAATTTCACACAGCTCCTCAGAGCAGCTGATAGTAGAATTGATTGGATTCCATTACACCTTGTTGTTATTTTCCCCCTACCTATATTTTTTCCCTCCATCAAATCCAGCGGGTTTTTCCTTCAGGAGATGTATAGCTCTCTCTCTGCTGTTTGGAGCAGAAGGATAATCTTTCTGTTGACTACAACCCAAAACAAACAGCATGGCCGGCTGCAGCAGCTTTGTGAATTTTTACAGCATTTCAGCGGCAGCGGTGTAAAACTCACCTGAACACGTCTGTTTTGTAAAGGCTCTGTGTCCTGCTATTAAACTTCCTGCCAGTGTGACTGAACAGCACATTTCAGAAATAGAAAGGCACGTGTTGCATTTACACAGAACAGCGATTTGACACAAAGCCGACAGTTCATCTGCGGTTGGTCGGCTTTGTGGCGGTGGCCGTGGCAACAGATGGAGCACAGTAGGATATGAAAGATGGTTTGTTTGTTCCGTTCTGGAAAAATTACTCACCATGACCCTCCCTCTGAAAATTGGCTACTTGATTTCATTTGTAGCAGCCAGAAAAATTTCTTTTATTAGTAAGGGGCCCTGAGAAGAAGTTGTTTGGTTATTTGGTGGAAACAAAGTTAGCAGAGAAAGAAGAGTGATTTGAGTTTCCAGGAGGATTTTAACATGTTTTCTACATCCAGTGCCAGTCTGTCGCTAAGCTTAAAGTCTACAGCTTTATCTCAGAAAACACAAGGCTGTGATTCAGAGCCTCATGATGGGACTTTATCACCTTTACCAAGCAGCAAGATACTAATCTCTCTGTTTCTTAAGCTACCATATCTCACTGTGCGCGCGTGTGTGTTTGTCTTTGTGTATGTGTGTGTTCGTGCATGCGCGTGTGCTTTCCAGGAGTGATTTTGCTTCTCTTGGATCGGCTACGGAAGCTGAGATGGGAGCAGATGTGGAGGTTGACTGCAGAGAGGGAACTAATGAGCATGCTGTCTACCTCTCTGGCAGACCAGGTAACACAGATGTAACCACACATTGTCACACCTCAGACCTGCAAATGTAGGATCCCACTTAAACCACACATTTGAATACTGGGGCCAGTAATGCAAACTAAACTTAAACACCTTTTGTTTGCAGAAAGGAGTTCAGTATGATTCAAATATGTTGTTCTGTCCACATCTAAATACTAAAGTGTTTATAACAGTTCTGAACAGTCAGATGAAAGGTCTACAAATACTGCAGCACTAGCAAAGATCAATAGAAAACATGGGATGAGGAGGAAGCGGCCTCTTATTTTACTTCCAAATGTTGAAAGGCAGATCTGGTAAGATCGAGTGAAGATTTTTAAATGATTTGTATGAGTGGTGGATTTATTTGTCCTTTCAGTATAGGCAGATAGCTTTCAGAGTCCAAGGGGGCTTTATACTGGCCTTTTATAGAGCCCCTCAGTTCAGCTTCTGTCTCTCAACAAGCAGTCTTAGGTTCTGTCTCTTTAAGGCCCTCATCTCAATGAGCCAACTCTGTTCTGATTGACCAGCTTCCCGGAAACCTACAAAGGGGCAGCCATATCAGAGTCATGTTAAGTTACCGCTGATACAAACCCAACATTCCCTGCTTTACTGCTTCATATTAAAAGATTTTAAATGTCTAAATAACAAGAGACATTTATTGTGAAGAATTTACAGGACATGAAACATGTTGCTCACAGAATTAAGAGCGTCAGCGCTAAAAACCAGGCAACACAACAACGTATGGAGATATTTGGAGCTCTTTGTTCAGTGGATCAGTTAGAAATAATTCAGGAAGGAATAGTACAAGCAGAAACAGCCACAGTGATGATGATGTTTGATGAAGAGATGAAGAGACCACTCCCATCAGTATAGAAATGTTTCATCATAGGATGAAGGTGATCACTCAGAACACCTTTGTATTGATTAGCAGTGGCTCTTCCCTCTAAGAACACAAGTGGACCCAAACCATTCCATCAAAATGCCGCCCACATCACAACAGAGCCACCAGATCCCCTCACTGTAGGGGTCAAGCATTCAGACCTGGACCAGTTTCCCTTTTTAACTCGTCTGTACATAATGAAGGTCAAAAATAGTTGTTATCTTACCTTTTAGCTGTGATCCATATCTAACACTGAAAGGGCATACACTGAGACCTTGGCGAAGGATTTCTCCATTATCTCAGAGCTATTCAGAGCTCATCTAAACGAGAGGTACGTTTATGAGATTTTAATTAAACCTTCATTAAGTAAAGTCCCGCAAGGTATGTAGTTTGGAAAATGAACGGGGCTTTGGAAATCGTTTCAGCATTCCATCTGCCTTCTGCCGTATGAGCTCCTCCAATGGACTGTCGACCCCCTTTATCACAGCATTCATTATGTGGCTATAGAGTTTTTATGTCTCCCATTAGGAAGCTGGAATCTGTCACTGAGACTGTTCTGTTGTGATCTCAAAGTCAAGAAGTCTCTCAGATGTGACCAAAGTTGCGTGAAGATTTCAGCTTTATGAGTGTGATTACACATAGATTAGGAATAAAAGCTTTGAACATCTGGAGAAGCACAAAACACTAACAAGTCAGAAGAAGAGTCAGGACTGTTAAAGTGGCCACATAGAAATAACATCTGGATCCAATGTTTCACAGTGGTATTTTTGAGGTGAAGCTGTCTACTGGGTGATATTTCTCCCCACTAGCAATGTTAAACCCACAAGTAAAAATCTCAATTTCCAAAGATGTCAGATATATCCGGCTGTTTTTTGGGGGGAAATGCTTATCTAAATATTTTCATCTGATGGAACGGTGCAGCCAGGTTCTATTTTTGAGTATTTCACTCAGTGTAAATATTAAGGAGGACCTGGAACAAGTTGATACACACTAAGATAATGTCAGGCAGTGTGAAATTAGATATTTCCAACTTTGCAGCTACTTACAATAAGTGGAAATAAAGGGAGAAACTAGATTTCAAGTAGCTAATGTCTGAAAACATCTTAATTAGGCTGACTCACAGGGCAAAATGCCTACAGACAAACCTGCCTGATGAACATTTGAGGACCAAAATGTTGTGTTAATAAAAATGAGTGTGCCAGATTCTTTGGTTTTTCTTTTAAAGTCAAGAGTTTATGATCCTACACACCCGTCACTAAGACTTGATGGTGTGCAAGAACTTTTATTTAAAATTAAAATTATGAATTACAATCAAATCAAAAATGGGGTTTCTGTATTTTTTTTTGTTTGGCAAACTATCAACTTTAAAATTTTCTGACATCACTAAGGCTCAGAATGCCCCATCAACATAGTTCTTTATATCCCTGGAACCCTGACAATGTCCTGTATCCCTCTTCATATGTGGATATTTGTGCTGTAAACGTCATGATCATAAAGACAAAACAAAATTCTTTAGATCTATTCACATGCAGAGTGATGTCATTTATGAATAGCCTAACTTGTCCTCCAAGAAAAACCCAATATGCTGGGTGACACATGTAGTGGCTATAAAATGAGCAAGAACCCTACAGTTCAAAGGTTAAAACACCAAAGCTGTGTCTTTGTGTTTTTCCTTTTATTTCAGTTTTTCATTGTGTTCCTTTGAAAGAAACTAGTTTCCCACTTCAAAGCTTTAGCTTTTTCAATGATGCTTTAGCTGAGTTTTTATTTTATACAAACTTAGTATTAATGATTGTTATCATGATTTGCTGTGTTTTTCTCTTTTATTGGCTATTTTTATACTGAGGTCCATTACTTCCTCCTGGTTGATGTATCACAACCCTATGCAGTCTGCACAAATGCATATAGCCTCTGATACACCTACTTTTAACAATGTGTTCACATGTGTATGATGGGCTGGCAGTCATCAACCACTGAGCCTCTACCATCATAACACCATCGTCTGTCCATCTTTTGTGTGGATGACATTACTCTTACTCACAAAGCTTTTATTGCACTCACAACGAGTGTAGTTAGTTGTCGTCATGTCGACCTGGTTTCACTGTCTCCTCTGCTCCACTCAGAGGACACACATTCACAGATGCTTGGAGCGCTCAGACCCCGCCCGCAGTGAAGCAGAGGAGGGGGAGAGAAACTTAGAGCGACCATAAATGACAGCAAAATGCAGCAGACGCTCACACTGAGCTGAAATGAAATGAGTGCACATAAATTAGGCAAATGACATAAATAAACAGTGTCTGCTGTGCTTTGCTGTCATTTATGGTCATGCTGAGTTTGTCGCCTTCTCTCCTCTGTATCATTGTCCATCACGATGTTTCACCACGGACATCATCATATGCCAAATCTGTAGACATTACCCAACCCTAATATCAGTATATCAGAATGTGAAGTAAGGTCAGTGGGAAGTTTTGAAGAGACACTAAAAGAGTGTGTAGCCATATGTCAGGTCCTCAAGTGTCTGCGTGTTTATTGTTTACTGACTTTGTGCATAATCAGTAGTTCTCAGTAAAGATATTCTGGGATATACATTTTAATCACCCAGGTGTACTCAAAGAACATAGTAAAGTATGAGAGAAATGATGCTTACATCACAGCTGAATGCTATACCATAAGCCTTACACATCACCTCTGTACTGCTTGCATGCATGTGCTTCTTTGTGCCTGTATAATTGTAACATGAATAGTATAATAAATACCAGTATAATATACCATACATCACTTTGACATATGTGTGTAAGTATGTTTGATCAAATATATGCTGTTTTAAACACATTACCAAGTACAGCTTTTTGCGGACATCAATTTAACAGGCAGCAGGGTCAGATTAGACTGTGTGGTGCAGGTCTTTAGATGATGAAACATAAGGCAAAGCATAAGGCTCACTCTATGTGTGTGTGTGTGTGTGTTTGTGCAGGATATCTTCAATGCTGTGATCAAACAGAACCCATTCCTGGTTCACCAGCTGCCCTGCTTCTGGAATGTCCAGCTGTCCGACCACACCCGCTCTGAGAAGTGCTACAAAGACGTGTCAGACCTCAAGGTGAGACCCCGCTGTCTCCACTGTGCATACGCTCAGTCACTTCAGACATACAAGACCTGACCTGCATTAATCACGAGTCTCAGAGCAGGAGGACTGTCCAAGCCAGCCCCACACTCACAGTGGCACACATTTGGTTCTGTTTTTGGCAGACTAAAAGGATTTTATGGATTTTTTTTTTTGCTAACCTTGAAAAGGCATCCTGACTTTACAGGCATTTGTAGAGCTATCATGTTAGTAGTTCACAGTGAGTGGACAATAACACAGCATATGTGTATAGACAAATTCAAATAAGCTTTGTTTCCATTCATCAGATCAGATTCATCTGATTCTTACAATTTCAGCCTTTTTTCCAGCAAGGAAATACAACTAAATTAATAGTAATGAGGGTCCCTGACAGACAGATTTAGTACACCTCAAAGCTCCACCAATTATCTCCAATAATGCCTGGAGGTGCTTTTTTAATGGTTTTGTCAGCGTCATGGCTCATTTGATATAATTGCTCAAAGCATAAACCAGTATGCCTTTCAAATGAATCAATATCAAAATACTTGCATATAAATGAGTGTAGATGGATGATCCTTGATGATATCTCAAGCAGGCATGATACTAAGGTAGTCAGTGATAGACATGTAGGCTCTAAAAGACCAGGAAGTGTCATATGAGGTGGTGAAAGAAGTGGAAGAGGGAGGTAGAGATGAATATTCTGCTGCATGTTTATGAAGACAGCAGATTTTATGATTGATTAAAGATCATATTCACTTGGACACCGGAATTTCCTTCTGCGCTTGATGTATCAAAGCTGAAAACTGCAATATTTTAGAAATTCTAAAATAAATCAGAAAGTTGAATGGAAGTTGAACAGCTCAAAGTGTGAAAAGTCATTTAAAGCTTGAATGACGTCTGTAGCTGAAGGTATGCTAATGTATTTACCAATAAGGTAAATGGTCAGATAGTGTTTCCAATGTTTGGTTTTTAATGGGAACAGATTCAATATAGTTATATTACATGGATTTTGCCAAACTAAATATTTTTTCCCCCACATACACATCAGAAGAAATTGCTCAAAGATACTTGAACAGCAGTAGCTTGGAATGCAACATCAACCCAAAGAAAAACTCTTGAATGAGTAGGTGTGTACAAACTAGATTCCAGGACAGGTGCTTCACAATTTGTTAGAATACACCTTTTTACATGTTTTTTTTTTCTTTTTACAATATTAACAGTAACCTGATAACCCTCTAACTACTCTCCTCTCGGTGGTTCTTCTGACCAGGTCATCCACTGGAACTCTCCCAAGAAGCTACGAGTGAAGAACAAGCATGTGGAGTTTTTCCGTAATCTCTATCTAACCTTTCTGGAGTATGACGGCAACCTGCTGCGGCGAGAGCTGTTTGGCTGCCCCAGTGAGGCCGACCACAACAGTGAGAACGTAGGTGGAAACCTCTCAGTGAGATAAGATGGCACCTTATTTGACTGCAGTTGTAAACAAAGTAGTGCTGCATCTGTGAGCATTAACTGATTGAATCTGTGAATTTCTCAGATAAAATTGGAGATATGCAAGAAAAGCTGCTGGCATTCAGTTCTGTGATTTTTTTTTTTTTTTTGTACGAAGTGTGCAATGTATGTATTGAATTGCTGTTGATTGTGCTGCTGGATTGTATTTTTAACAACTCTGGCATTCTCTTCCTGGCAGAGTTTATGAGGAACTAAACAAACAACTGTAATAATTAGCCTCGGGTACTGGAGGTAATGCTGACTTCACACTGTGAGGCACAGTCAAGTTATAACCAGTGTCTGTCCGATGGGGCCTCCTCTGTCAGCTGGGATATGATGCTTCATTTTCACCTCGGTGGGGGGAAAATGTTGAAGGGAGGAGTTAATGAGGTGAACTATGGGCCCTATTAATCCACTCTGTCCATCAAAATCTGTCTGCAAGAGAATAAAGACATGGTTAGACAGGAAAACAACACACTGGAGCCCACTATAGACACCAGGTTATATATTTTACAGACATTGAAAAAGCAACAAGGGATCAACCACTTTTAAGCACTGTTTAGTAGGCCAGTTAAGCAAGTAGCAGTACTCACTGCATCCAACAATGGATAAAATTACACAGCAGCCAGAGTCACTGTGGACTGAACATATGGAGCTCTTCATACTGTATGTATCACTGATGTCTTGTTTCTGGTGTGAACCAGAGAGTATCTTAATGCGGATTAACCTGGCCTGCCCAAAAGAGGCAAGTATTGTCTGCCTGAGGGAACTTGAGCGCTTTATTGACAACTGAAACAACGTATTAGTCAGAATCGCCGACACAGACAGCCATTCACCTGAGAATAATAAAAGGAAATCCTGCTGCTCGTCTACCAATACAGATGACTTGTTCACGTGTACCACCTCCGCTGCTACACAGGAGCCAAAGCTCCTGTATTAACTCAATGGGAAGCTACAAATACTGGATTTAATATGAAAAACAAGTACATGATCTGTGGAAGGACAAGTACCTACTCAAAAGTACTGTCAATGAATTGCAATGTAGAATGGATAAAGCTATGGAGGAAAATAAAATCCTAAAAGAAACTGTCCTCAACTTTCAGACGCACAGCCTTTGTTACAATCCTAACAGCCTCAAGCAAGCTTTAAAGGAGGTTTTTTTTAACTCCTTAAGTCATTGACAGCATCACATTCCACTGCAAAAAGCAATGAGGGTCTGAGGCCACTAATTGCTAAATTCAAACATTATCAGCTTAGGGGTGTAACGGTATACCAAGTTCACGGTTGAGTATGTGTGCGGTCATGGTTCTGTACAATGTTGGTACAGCAGGAAAAACCAGAAAGGTAGAAAATAACACTTTGGTCTTTCATTTTGAAAAACTGTAAACATCAACAATGGCTCATTGGTCAAAACTATTACTGAAACAGTTTAGTTGTGCTGCAGTGGAAAAGGAAAACTACCTTTATGTTTCTTGCAAGGAGTCAGGACACCTGCTGACAGCTTTTTTATGCTGATTTATGGTCTAAGTGTATATAAAGTAGTTAAAACTAGCTCCACCTCCAGCTACAACAGTGCACAACTAATTATGTTATATATCATTATAATATATCAGTCAGAGGGACCAGATCACTACTTTTACTGCAATACTTTTTAACTACATTTTTCTCTCTCAGAACTTGTTCTTTGAATGTGCTGTCAAAGATGTCCCATGTCAGAAATCAAATGTTTTTATCATTTTTTTGAACTTCACTCAAAGGCGGAGTGAAAATCCGACCATCACAGAGAGGGGAGGGAGACAGGGAAAAGCAGTGTCATTTCACTACAGAGATAACAGCAAATATTTTAACAATAGTATTGCACTCGTTCAGTGTTATGGTTATCTTGTTTGTAATTCTGACAGCAGAGTAACCCAGGCTACCTTGGCTAAGCCAGATAACATACCCATAAGCATGCTAGTGGTGCACTGCCAAATGTTCTGGGTGGAACTCATGCTCTAGAATTATTGTTCCACATGTCAGAGTAAGTGGACTATTATATAAACTATTTTGACAGTAATTGTCAGAGCCACAACACAGCATATGACTGCATGCAATGAACCACGATGTCCATACCGTGACGGTTTGGGATGAATACACTCACCATTGCATTCCTATTACCAGCAGAAAGGACTGGTCAAAAACAAAGGTAGGGAGCTGAAAGGTACAACATTCAGCATGAACAATCAGTCCCCCAAAGAAATTTCTGAAGGGCCGCTGTCCCACTAGCTGTCACCAGCAAACAGCCGAGAATAAAACTCACACTACACTATAGAAAAGCAAACAGCTTGGAGGTTTAATGACCCAAATTTCTTCCACTATTACTTAGCTACTCAACTACATTGTGAAATGTATTCACCCAAATGTTTACCAAGACCCATGGTTAGAAATTGAACAATCAGAACACAACAAATTGTCCATCAAAGATCTACCATTTCTCTCAACAACAATAAAAACCGGACCTCACACAGCCTCACCATGTAAGTTCACCACAATTTGGAACAACCCAGACTTTGTAATCATCAAGTGTACCTTCTCTTTTAAGTCATGGAAAATCAAAGGAATCACTCATTTAGATCGATACCATATTAACGCTCCATGAATTAACCTATGGAAATTTCAGCAGCGATGCTCTGAATGAATATAGCGGAAACACTAAGTTGGAACATCTAGTGACCGTCTAGGGCTTCACACGCCCTGCTGAAGTTCACCACTGGTCAGAAGTTGGTTTTTACAGATCCAGCCTGCACAGGCTGTAGAATTATATAAATGTCAGCTCTGTGGTCAGTTAATCACATTATAATTTTCCATCATGGTGTGCCAGAGTTTTTTTTTTTTTTTTTTTTTTTTTTTGTCGACAGTCAATTCTAATGTGTCCTTAACTCAGGAAATAGTTTGCTCACTCAATTTTTCAGAGTTTGAGCAGCGATTTAAATCCCATTAAAGTGATGATTAGACTAATGAAGTCACTGAGGGATTGGCTCCAGCAGCACACTGCAGACCGGGCTCCTTTAGGGCCACAGTGCCACTGCAGCCCAGCCACTCACCGCAGCTCCACTAATCACACTGTTCAAAGCAGAGAGACGCCACACACCAAGTCCTGCTGACAGCCCCTCAAGCTGTTTCCCCACTGTTCCCCAAAGAAAAACCAATGTGCTTTGTTGAGCTTCAGTGATTCTAGTGTGTTGATCACATCCTCACTTGAATTGAAATCAAGTTAGACAGACTTGAGGGCAGAATGCTGACATCCATTCATACCTGGGCTGATGTGTCGCTCTATTAACACATCACATTTATGTATGCACACACTGTGAAGTGGGCTGCAGTTTTGTGCTTAGACAAATCTTGTATCACTGTTTGTTTCATTTCATCAAGTTGACAAGAGAATTAATTGGAAAAATGCATTTTACTTGCTTTCACTTGTAACAGCTTGGTGCCAAATTGCCTTGTTTTATACTGGCAGACTGGGACATAGAAAAGCCCTCCAAACTTAACCCATACTGCTCCATCCAACCCAAAGATATATCACATATATAGATGAGACTGCCCCCCCGAAAGAAATTACAAGCCATTTATTCAAATGCCTAAATAAGTTAAGTTTTCCTAACAATGACCTCTAGTGGCTGTGTCTCAAAGTTAGGATCCTATCCTAACTACGTCCTAGTGGTGGGTGGATGGGTCAACAAAGCAAGGGACTTTGACACAAGAGACTGCTGTTCATTTTCTGCTCCCTACAGTCAAGGCTGGTTTAGTTTAACAATAACATGAACCTCAACAAAGTCATTCTTTTGCCTAAACCTAACCAAATTCTAACTGTAGAGGCACAACATATTTGTCATTTATTTTAGAAGATCTGTTACATGGACATACATCATGTAAAGCAAGCCTATATCTGTATTGTATATATGAGATCAAACATTTAAAATGTGCATAACAGCAATGCACTGTCACCATCAGAAGAGAGAGACTGTCTGAAAGGATGGGCCATATGATTAATAGCATTAAGACCAGAGATGCAACAATATGAAATTTCAGCTCCTGACTGAGGGTGAAGGTCCTGGTGTCAATGCTCTCTGCCCATGAACAACACATCTGCAGTTGGATTATGGAAAGAAAGTATTGATATGCTGGCCTCAGCCTTGGTGAAAGGCAAGATCTACCTATTGAAGCACTGGTTGTACTTCCAATTTGAGGCCTTTTATTTAGGCTAACTGTATTTGAATCACATTAAATGCTTTGATCCAACTTCCAAATGGATATAACCAAGAAAACACTGTAACTAGCACATCAAACAGGCCATAGCTGTCTTGTTTTAAGAGTTTCACAATACATCATACCTTCAATTCTACTTTTCATTTCATTTCATTTCAACACAAAAAATAAATGCATGTGGCCCATATTCCATCTGTATAAGGAGATTATTTTGCTCGTAGTAGACAATAAAGAAAAAGAAATCAACACACTTATAGTGAGCAGATTATATGAAGTGCTATTGTTAACTGTTATGCTTCTCCACCAAAGCTTCATACAAGTTACTACATTTACCATTAGCATTTTAGCAAGTAGAACTGTCATGTGTGCTAACAAAATTCTCAGTCAGTGCAAATTAGCTAAGTGCAGTTCTATGTCCCATCTTATGCAGTATCACTTTTCACAATGCCAAAAGAGGGTAAAATGTTGGCTGTAACTGAATACTGTTTGTGAGTACTTTATAGCTTGGCTCATAGCTACAGACAGTCAGTCTGAGACAGTGTGTGAGATGTCTGTCAGTAACGCAGCTCATGAACTTGGATTTTAATTATTTTCATCTGTGAAAACACCATTTCACAAAGGTAAGTGGACTCAAAGTAGGCTTAGTGCACATGTGGTGAAGAGAGGAAACTTCTCTCTGCTCACAAGTCCCCAAAAGTCACTGTCCCATGATCTGGCTTTCAGCTCTATGTCATTATGCAAATCAACCGTCCCCATTTCAACTTCACTTGGCAAAACAAATACTTGCTGGAATTTGGCTGCTACCTGTTGTATATCAATGGGCAGGAATGAGTTTGAAACAGATGCGACAATATTTTCCATGACGTCTAACTCACCAAAATGCTGGTTGCACTCTGTTGCCACTTGTCCAGATGAGCACAGTACTGCTTGGGATGAAAAGCATCCTTGTCTTTGATGGCCTGTCACCTCTTCTCCAGGTTGGGAAAGTTTGTTAGCCTCCCATTCTTTAGATGTGTGGTCCAAACACTGAGCTTGGCCTTGAACCCATTTATTGCGCTTATCATGTGGAGCAGGTGTTGGTCTTTTCCCTGGAGCTTGTTGAGTGCATTTAGTTTTGCCAGTAGCTCTGTCAGAAAACCCAGGTCCAGTAGCCGTACATCATCTGACAGTTCCTCATGCTCCTTGTTCCTTGTCAACAGGAACACCTTTATCTCAGACAGCAAGTCAACAAAAAGCTGCAGCACTTTGCCACAACTCAACTATTGGACATCAGCTTGAATGGGAGTAGGTCTCCATAAGCGGCATCAAGCTCATTCAATAACACCTTGAATAAGCAGTGCTGAAATCCTTTGGTTGAATAGAGTTTATTGTCCACGGCCTTCCAGCCAAGGCCTGCAGATGAATCACATAGTGACAATTCACTATTCACTAAGTCATGAAAATCAGGGTCATTACAGCACAGTGCTATAAAACCAGTGCACACATCATGCATTGCCAGGGTCCCATCAGTAGTAATTGCCATCAGTTTATGAATAGAGATGTCATTTTCATGGACATATGTTTTGAACTCATTGTAAATATCTTTGCCTCTCATCCTCTCCTTTAAGTGCAAAAGAGTGTGGACTCTTGTAGAATCCTGGAAAGCCATTCTGACAAATACAACAAGCATAGCTGTGTCCATTACATCCAGGGATTCATTGAACCGTAGTGAAAAATATTCAATGACAAGTCCTATAACACTTGTTGGTCCATGCCCTCTGACAGTGACTTGACCCTCCTTGTCAATGTTGCAGGGCCAAGCAGTACACTACAGAGTGCAGTTTTGATGTTGTCTTTGTTTTTGAAGTCACTGAAAAGAGTCTCTGCAGTAATGGACATTGCTCCCTCGAATAAATCGTCTGTAAAAGGCTTTTTTTGATCAGCCAAAAGGTAACTTACACCAAATAATGCTTCAGTAGCAGTCTTATTTTTTACTGCAGGTTTTGTGAAAAGCGATTTCTGGACCATCAACCCCAATTTCACCTCTTCAATTTTCCTTACATGGAAGCGCTCTTCGGGGGTTAGCTGTCTTCTAGAAAGTGTTTTGGTGTGTTTGGTGGCACAACATACATTCATACATACATACATACTTGTCTTTCACCAAGGTAAAAAGAAATTCCTCTTCCCATTCTGTATGGAAACTGTACATTTTTGACTTCTTTCGTGGAGCCTCTGTCATGCTAGCTTGCTACTTCAAAGGCTACCACCAGAAAGTGCCATATATTGACGTTTGTGTAAGTTAATGTACCGGTTCTCTTCTATTTCATTGGTCACTTCAATGCAGGACCTGCTACACTGAAAAAAATACAATAGCTGGTTTGAGAGAGAGAGATAAAGGTGCTTGCAAAACTGAACATTAATCAGGCACAATGTATTTGTGTATTTGTGAAAGTCTCAAAGGTCAATGTTGTCCATCGGTTTAATGTGTTACAGCCATTTATAGCTCACATTTTTAAGGTTTAGACATACACTGCCACAGAATAAGGAAGAATTTGCCCCGTCCATTTAAATGCCACAACAGATGCTGCTCGCAATCATTCAAAATGTAGCGATAATGGAGGCAAAAGGAGCAACATCATGATTAAACAAGAACGCAAACGTATGGATTTGAAGCAGCAACGTGGCAAATGGAAAAGGGTGTGTGACACATACAAATCTGTCTTAATCTGGCAGCTTGTATCAACAGTGTACATTCTTAGGACTTTAAACCTTAAAAATGTGAGATAACAATGGTTTGATGAACCCAACGTCATATATACAAATATTATATATTATTATTAATAGCCCTGGTAAAATGTGGAATATATGAAGTGACAAATAATCTGTTTTAGTCCTGTTGTGATCATTGTGCAGACTGCAGTTTTTCATACAGCATGTCAACAGACTCCAAATCTTCAGGGTTTAACTTTCTGGTCCATGAAGCGTTCTCACTGTTTGTGTTCTCCTCTCTGCCTGCAGCTCCAGAAGACTCTGTCTGAGCTGGATGAAGATGATCCATGCTATGAGTTTCGTCGAGAGCGATTCACCGTCCACAGAACACACCTCTATTTCCTCCACTATGAGTATGAACCCAGCTCTGACAACACTGATGTCACCTTAGTCGCCCAGCTCTCTATGGACAGGTACTGTTCTTTTGTTCTTCTAATTATTTATTAACATTCCCTCACATTTAAATGGGGCGTTCTCAAAAACTGCTCAACCAAAAGTTTACCCCCACTTCCTGCAGCAGGTCTTTATATGTGGTCAAGTGTCCAGGGCTTCAAGTGCACTACAAATTCTATTGAGTAGCCAATGGGAGGATGTCATTTTATGCATAGATAAGGTTGAATAAGAGAGAGTTAGAGCTTTTCCCAAGCTTGGATGAGTGACTGCTTCAATAAATATTCGGTTCTTGTAACTCTGTGTATATAAACACTTATGAAGAACTGGGTGAGAAACATCCAATCATAGAGCATATTTGTGCCACTAATAGCAAGAAGAAGCTAAAAATTACACTTTGTAGGAAGCAGCTCACTTTCTGATTCTGGGTTTCGGACTTTCAGATTGAGTTTGGGATGAAATCAATCAACTGTAGAGCTCTTGAGTATCAACATGTTTAGAGCTATCCTCCATGTCAAACTGATGGGAAACAACAAATTTTGAAATTAGTGAGTGAGTTATAAAAAAAAAATTCACCCCCTGTACAGTTGTCATGAAAGGGGAAATTAGCTAATTGAGACCAAAATCATTTTTTGTCTCTGTAGTCGATTTGGGTTGGAGAGTGTTTAATTGAAATATCTTATTATATTATTAAATGTATACTATGCAGGATTCATCTTGTCCACTGTGGCCAGTCTGCTCTGCATGTGTGTAGCTCTGCCCCGCCCTCAGTCAAGGGCATCATCCATGACACCCTTGGACAGAGAGCAGAGCAGAGCAGAGGAGAGGAGAGAGACAGAGACAGTGATGTAACCTGGTCACTACGCTACAAGTCCTGACCTCGCTCTCTTTGCGTTGTTATTGCGTCTACACATTGTTTTTTTTTAAGGAAAATCCTGCATACTATACCTTTTTACTATATATATTTCAAGTACTAATCTGCACATTTGCTGCAAGTATTCAGATTTCTCTTGTTCATAAAATTACCAAATGATGTTGCACCAGAAACAGACATCGTTCTGGGACATCTTTTTTCAGTCTAGGACTAAATTTTAACTAAAATACAACAACTGGCTTTACACTGCTTCACTGGAATAAACCTCTCACCTGTGCGTTCTGCACTGGTCACCAAAATACCACAGAGACAGGCAAAGTGAGTTTCAAGGTCAGCAAAATACCAAACAGTCAGAGCACTGCTCGCGCTTGTCATTGCGCCTACATGAAAGTATATATAATATCGTTAGATTATTCAGGAGACTCTCATTTTCTGTGCTTAGAAACTTTGAGGATATCATTGACAGATTGCAATTAATCATTGACCAATTTGCAGCTGTGTTCTGTCATTCATCACACAGATACTTCCACTGCCTGCAAAGTTGATAGCTTCAAGGAGGAAATTGTGAAAGTGCATGCCTTCATCCCTAATTTGTAAGACTCATCATATTGCCATTATTGTGGAGTGCAGAGAGGAAGAGGTGCAGCTGAATTGAAACCAATTTTCATGGTGCAGCTGTTCCCAGCCATGTTGAATATTTCCTCTGCCTCCACTGATATTTTTTCCTATCCAAGGTCTTTTCCATGTACGTGAACACACATGAAAAGACTCTTAGCTCAAATTGCACATGGGCAACTAAGCAGGTTTATACTTCATGTGATGGAGTTCATTTACAAGCCATGAAGCAGAATGGTTGTCAGTATTCTGCTAACACCATGCTGAGACACAATGGGGCATATTAACAGATCTGCAGTATCTGATGGGCCATACCACGTTCAGCTTTTAGTGGATTTGAAACACCCCACTGTCAGATTTAATAGAGAGCATTATGTTAGTTGTGAGAATACAAAGAAAATCCAGGGATTTTTTACCATCAAACATCATCAATCTGCCATTTATATGCTAATGTTGCAGTTTGTTTCATTGTTAACAGTGAGCAGGGGGATTATAAGCACATTTTTTGCAATGAGCATGGTGTTTTTCCTGCTATATTTGAAAGGTCCATATAACCATTAGTTCTATGCACCTGCTACCTTTTCTCTTTCTCCTCTCATAATGGGATTTCAGGCTTTTCTGCCAGAAAAGTTGTTAGGTCCGGCAGAGGACCTAACAGAAATAAAACCCCATTTAGGTGTTATGAATACCTAGCCAGACGACAGATGCTACAATTATAAACTGAAAGTGTCTGCTCTGTGACTGTTTGTAGCAGCAGCACAGTCGCAGCACAGAGTAGCAGAGTGAGATGTCTGACCTCCCCCCTGCTCTCTGCTGTAAACACACATAGCTGTGAGCGAGCAGCTGCTCTCATGTCTCCACGGATCTTGATGCTTGTTGTCAGCAGAAACTCTCCCACCCTCTGCCTGCACTTGTTGTGTCTCTCTACGGATGACAGGCAGGTTGCTCTGGTTCTGGTTCAAAGCGGCAGTCGTCGCTACCACAGCACACAACTACTTCCTTCACTTTTCAACATTCCAAGGAATAATTGCATCTCTCTCTGGGACAGCAGATGTTTGGTCTTCCAGGAAGGCAGTTTGGAAAAGCTATTGAAACGGTAGCAGTGTTAGGCAACGCTTTATACAAACCAGTTCATTTCAAGCATACCCTGACCTTAACATTACTGTTTGCAACCTTCTTACCATGGTATTACGAGTAAATACTGTACATACTGTTGAACACCAGTTGCTCATTCGCAATACATTTTGCAACTGACACAAGTCAATGCCAAGTGCTGGAAGTGGATTTAAAGCTTGATGATAATCAACAGTCTCTCTAATGATAGCTGTCTCTAAAATCTACCAAACTCCATGTCCATTATCTCCACCTCACAGACGTGCTGTAACATACATTTATGAAAGATGAGACAGTTTGTTGCTTTTCTCAAGACAAATCATGAATTTTGAGATCACCAATAGAATGAATTAATATGTCAAAGTTGACAGAATTGTTTCTGCTGCAGCCCCTCCCTAATTCTGTCATCAGACTGGACAGATGTACTTGCTTTTAGTGTGGTTCGTAAGGTTGGGGATATTGCATGTCTAAATATGTTCTCCTCTTGCTGGCTCAAGGATGATGAAGGGGGCAGAATAAAGCCTGGAGGTGTGGAATTCCACCAACAGGATTGTCAGCCAGGCTGCTTGTTCAGTAAGCATCAGATCTCAGCAGAGTGGAGAGCTTCATTAACACATATTGAAAATTCCTTCTGATAGCATTGTAGCAAAACAAAAACAGACTGAGTGTTCATTCCAATATGTTTTAAACATCCCACAGGCATTCCTAATGTGCTACAAAATGTAACCTTCCACACAAAATAGTGTATCTAATCAAATAGATATTCACAGAATAAGTGGAGTATATTCAAGCTCCCAAAGAATTAAACCTTCGTATTTGGATGACCACACGGTTCTTTAAATCCACCTCAGGACAAACAACACTTTGACCTGTTTTAATATTGCCAGTATGTTGTGTGGCCTGCTCAGCTATATATTATTGTGGAGTGTGTGTAATAAGCTTTGCTTCCTCTAGGGGCTGCTAGCTGGCTTTAGACTTTATCTTGTTTTAATGAGGCCCATGCTGTGGAGGGAAATATTGGCATTCCAGATCCAAAACAGTGTCAGACACTCAACAAATAACACAACCCCACCTTCAGATAGAATACCAAATGAATTTACTGAAATAGAAGCATGCAGAGTAACTAGAAGGCGAAAAGGGAGTGAGAAGAGGAACTCAGGTTATGAGATCAAGGCATACAGGCTCAAGAATTTGAAATATTGAAAAATACCTAACTCAGTAAAGTGAAAAAACAATGACTCCTCATTCCAGCTTCACCACTTTACTGCAGATATTGTGTATTCAGAGTGAGCGACACTGAGCAGAGGCCAGCCTGACCAACAATATTTTTAAAGCTCAGTTCTTCAAAGAAGTCTCCCACTAAGCCACGGTGCCTCAAGCTTTTCTTAACGTAACAAATATCAAACAAATATCAGTACCTCATTTGCATATCAAGTCCAAGGTTGAGTAACTCATTATTTCATATCTTAACAAAAAGCAATTAAAGCAGTGGGCAATAATGGCTAATTGTAATGGTAATGATGTGTCACATCTCACTTTTTATAGTCACAAAGAAATAATGGAAACAGGAAGAGCTGAAAACAGCTGCAGGGCTCCATAGTTTGCTCAAAGTCTTCCAGATCCCAGATAATTAGCAGCTACTACGACACAAACATCCTGTCTTAGAGCATGGATGCTCTGTCCTGTGTGTAGAATTGGAATGATTGCTGCATTTGGTGAGGGCTGGGTATCAAACCTCCTTACTTGTGTTAAAATGGCATTAAAGAGTAACTCCACTCTAGATTTTGGAAGGAGGAAAACATATCTGCACTCTCTAAATCTCTTGAAAACACACCCACACCCAAAATCACAGCTGGGTGTGGTCAGGTGTGACATGCTGTTTCTTTTTGTAACATGGAACTATAATGTCACATTATATCACTAGAAGTTAGTCAGATTTTGCTTATAAAAGAAAGATCCTGTAGTGAAGTGTTTCACTATTCCTTAAACTAAGGCACTGAAAAAAGTATTGTTTTTGGTACTGGTAGTAAAAAATCAAGTGTTATATTGGCATTGGTATCAAAAAGTGTTGTCTGATTAAGGTGATTTTTCTGTAATTCTGCAAAAAAATTCAAATGATGTCCAGCTCTACTACAGGTATGTCATGAAGTAACAAAACATAAGGAAACATAAAAAAGTAGAGCAAGAAAAGAATGTGTCTGTTTTTGAGAACTGTGTTATAAATGATCTTGTTCAATCAAGTTGTCTGATCCACACAAGTTATCTAGTTTGCTGATGACAGTATGTTGTGCGCACAAGATGTTATCTAATATGTTCTGCACAGAGCATGTGGACTTTGTGCACATTTGTGGGGTTTCCGTATGAACATATATTGCATAATGATAAACATCTGTGTTACCACTGTCCCTGTGTTCCACCCTGTGCAGGCTCCAGATGTTGGAGGCCATCTGTAAGCACTGGGAAGGCCCTATCAGCTTGGCCCTGTACCTATCAGATGCTGAGGCCCAGCAGTTCCTGCGCTACGCTCAGGGCTCAGAGGTGCTGATGAGCCGTGGGAATGTTGGTTATCATATCGTCTACAAAGAGGGACAGTTCTACCCAGTCAACCTTCTGCGAAATGTAGCCATGCGGCAGGTCAACACACCTTACATGTTCCTGTCAGATATTGACTTCCTGCCCATGTACGGCCTCTACGAGTACCTGAGGTAAGAGGAGAAAGAGATATGGATGAAAACCAGCCGTTTCCACAGTGTTATTACCACTATTAAATTAAAATAGGCATTTTGCATCAGTAGGTTTCTGAAACATTTTTAAATGCATTTGTAATGCTTAATCATTTTTTTCTGAGCTCTTGTACATTGCTTAAGTGATAACATAAACCTCTGTGTGTGTTTGTAGGAAGTCAGTGGTGCAGTTAGACATGGCCAACACCAAGAAAGCTCTAGTGGTTCCAGCCTTTGAGACTCTGCGATATCGTCTGTCATACCCAAAATCTAAGGCCGAGCTGCTCTCTCAGCTGGACATGGGCACACTCTTCACTTTCAGGTGATCCTCCTCTCTGTTTTTGTAGCCATCAATGTTGAAGTCTTCAGATATTCATTCAAACAATACACTACTATTATCTCTTTTCATTGCTTCATCTGTGGTCCGATATATACACTGATTCAGCTATCTTTACTTAATCCTCAGGACCACACTCAAAAAGAGTCACTGGCACTTGTGCTGAGCTAGCAATACATAAAACATAAAAATCCAACACAATTAATAAGCAATTAAAATATTGGACAGTTACATAAGGATTTACAGTTCAGTTGTTGGAATGCTAATGAAGCATTTGAAGGCAGTGTTTCCTCACTGAAAACTAAGCAAATACATGAACATATCAAACACACATATTAACAAAGAACATGATTTCTATTGAGAATGCATATCCTACTTGACTGACATTGAAACATATTATTTCCCAGAGGCACAAATCTGCTGTATTTAAGTATAATTTTGAGGTCCTTGTACTTTACTTGAGTATTTCCATGTAATGCTACTTTATACTTCCACTCCACTACGTTTTAGAGGGAAATACTGTACTTTATACTCCACTGCATTTATTTGAGAGCTTTAGTTACTTTTCAGATGAAGATTTGACATAATGGATAATATAACAAGCTTTTAAAATACAACACATTGTTAATGGCTGTGGCTCAGGAGGTAAAGCGTCATCCACTAATTGGAAGATTGGAGGTTTGATTCCTGGCTCCTCCAGTCCAAATGCCGATGTGTCCTTGGGCAAGATACTTGAATGTATCTTGAATGAACGTGTATGAATGTGTGTGAATGGGTGAATATGATTCGTAGTGTAAAAACACTTTGAGTGATTGCAAGACTAGAAAGGCACTATACAAGTACAGTCCTATTACCATTTAAAGATTAAACCAGTGGTTTCCAACCTTTTTGTCTTTTGACGTCTTACAAAAAGCAGTGTGTAGTCGGGGTCACATTTCACATGTCTATGAGTTGTTAACAGCTCCACCAAATAGTGATTTTTTCCCTCTAAACTTCTCACATGCTTTCATTTCAATAAATGTTCAAATGATCCAATATTTCAGCAAAAAAGATTAGAGAAGAAGTCCAAAAACTGAAAACAGATTTGTGTATCAGAACATTGTTTTTTCTTCTTTCCTCTCCCATTAATCATCTCACCACCCCTCAGATTTATCTGCTGACCCTTTGGAGGGGCCCAACCCCTAGGTTGGGAACCAGTGGACTAAACTAGCTAACTGTATATAAAGTAGTGTAAACTAGCTCCAACTCCAGCAGCTACAACAGTAACATGCTGCTCTAACACTGATGCTTCACTATTAATAATCTAATGATGTCATATATAATAATATATCAGTCAGAGGGACCAAACCACTACTTTTACTGCAATACTTATGAATAGAATACTTATGTACTTTTACCACAGTAGGATTTTTCATGCAGGACTTTTACTTCTAATGGAGTATTTTTACATGTTTTACATGATGTATTGATACTTTTAGTTAAAGGTATACTATGCAGGATTTGTCAGGTGGTCTTTGTAAACACAGCTTTCAAAGTTGGCCCCTCCTCCCCCAAGCAAGAGACAGAGAGCAGTGGTGGTCGAGTGAACTAGAGAGTGAATGAAGAGAGAGAGAGCAGTGCTGGTGAGAACAAACCTGGTGACTCAGGGAAATAAAAGGTTATCTCCTAATTGTTTCACTTTGGTTACATTCTAAAGCACAAATAAAAACACCCACACCTCTGCACAACCCTGCGGGAAGGTGCCGCATTGCTCTGCTCTGCGTGTGTGTAACTCAGCCCCGCCCTCCATCAAGCAGACACACAGACCTGCAGCTCTTTATACATCTTTGACACTGACACAGAGAGCAGAGCGGAGCAGAGGAGAGACACAGACAGCCATTTAACCTGGTCGCTATGCTATGAGTCCTGACCTGACATCTGTGCGCTCTTATTGGCTGGGGGCCTCACACCCTGGGGTGGAGGCAGAAGTCTCATAGACCTATATCTTAGAACCCAAATTTTCTGCATGAACCAATTCTTTAAATTGATTTTTACTTTATTCTGAGTGGGATGAAACAGTAACCAGTATAATATCTCACTTACACACTCACTTATCTCACAGTACAAGGGAACACACACTGCTCCTCTGACACCTCACACTGTTGACTTGACGCCAGTAAGATTTTTCTGGACGTTAGGACAAGCGGGGTGCTTGTTTTTCTCTCATATGCAGGCCGTCAGACTTCCTTCATTCACACTCACTTTGCTTCGCCTGCCTTGAATTTGCAGTCAGTAAACACCTCTTTTATCTTGGCAGTTGGTAGAAAAAGAAGTGTTGTGATGGCACAGACAGAAAAAGACACCACACGTTTTTGTTTTTTTCCCCCCATCAACAATGATTTGGTCTGCAGTGTGAGGTAAACAAACACTCCTAAAATTTTAGAAACTATAAATCATACCTCTCAGAAAGACTGGATCAAAACACATGAGCATATTTCACACTCCTTCCATCAAAAGTTTGATGAAACCTTGTGTTTTTTCTCCCATCAGGTACCATGTGTGGACCAAAGGCCATGCACCAACTAACTTTGCCAAATGGCGGACAGCCACCACGCCCTACAGGGTGCAGTGGGAGGCTGACTTCGAGCCCTATGTCATGGTGAGGAGGGACAGTCCTGAATATGACCGCCGCTTTGTGGGCTTCGGCTGGAACAAGGTGGCTCACATCATGGAGCTGGATGCACAGGTAACTGACACACCTTCACTTTATTCAGCTTTTATCTACCTGTCTAAACTGTTGGCTTTATGTCTACTGTATGCTTCTTTTCCTTGCTTCACTTTATGGTGTCTGCCATTCTTGATAAATAAAAATATCTTTAAATGCTAAATAAATGTAGCTGTTAAAGCTGCAAATAGTCTTCTGTGATGTGTTTGTTATGAAATCAGTTCCATCACACATTTACTGTACAGCAAATGCCCCTGTAGACATGCCACTGCAGAAAAGTCAGCATCCATCTAATAATGATTAGGCTTTATTATTAAAGCTTTATCAAGTTGACTTAGGTCAAGTTTGGCAGCAGCATTCAGTATCTCTCGTTGCAATGACATATTCAGTGAAATGCCATCTCATAATGAAATAGCCTCACTGGCCCTGTCAAAGTAAAGCGTCTTGTAGCTTAGTTTGAGTGTAGTGTGAGAGTTCAGTTATATCTGTCAAACCCGGTTGCACCATGCAAGTGACTTACAATGTAATGTTATGTATAATTTAAAATTCACACCTCCTCTTAGCAGGAGTCAATCATTCCTTATTAACTGTTGTCTTGCTGGAATGATTAAGATGCTAGTCTAGTCTGTAAAGCATCTGTCAAAGTTTACATGCTCATGCTTTCACTTTATATTTGCAGTTTGTTGTGATAAAGAAGCTGTAAAGCAGCACCACTCAGCCACTTCTCTCTCTCTCTCTACAGGAGTACGAGTTTGTGGTTCTGCCCAACGCGTACATGATCCACATGCCTCACGCACCCAGCTTCGACATCACCAAGTTCCGCTCCAACAAGCAGTACCGGGTCTGCCTCAAGACCCTGAAGGAGGAGTTCCAGCAGAACATGTCGCGGCGCTACGGCTTCGCCGCCCTAAAATATATGACGGCCGAGAACAACAGCTAACCACCACTGCAGACCCTCACACCCCCAGCTCTGAACTACTGACACACTCCACGGGCTGGGGAGGGGGCCGCAGAGGAAACAGACAGCCCATGTGGGGCCATCAGGATACTTTGAGACTTGAGTTTCTCAGACTTTGTTAAAACGTTTGACCCTCAAAATGGAACTGCAGGGGTCTTTATGTCCATACTTTGACCTCTGCCAGGATGTAAAAGCTGTGAAAGACCATATGAGTGACTGCTGGGCCTGAACCCCAGCTGTGTGTGCCCTGACAGACAAGCAGGAGGCAAAGAAAGCAGACAATTCAATGCCTTGCCATATTTGTAAGACCAGTGATGAAGTTGTGGGCTATGTGTAACATTATGTATGTATGCGTGTGTGTGAATGTACTTTCAGGTAGATGAAACGTGTGACTGTGTGTGTGTGTTCCTCCAGGACGGCGCTTAGCAAAAAGCTTAAGGAGAGCTGAAGATGTGAAGCATTGCGGGCTTACACTCTGTTTGCACGCTGCAAAGACGAACGCCTTCCAAGTGCCATGAAGTAACACAAAGCAGCCGCAGTTTGACAAACAGCACACTCCGACTCAAATGCAAATCGTCACCAGGCGGCGAGATAAGACAAAGCGGTGAACGTGTCCACACAGATTTTGAAAATCTCATTGTGACGAGTGACACTCGCTCAGATATTGAGGCGGCAGCCAGGCAGCAGAACATCTGCTGTTGCTTAATTTGTTTCATAGCTGATACAGATCAGAATAAATCCTCCTCCTCGTATGACAAGAGAAGTTAAGTGCAAGGATGGCTGGAGGTCGTCCACACGGTTGATATTCAGGGTATCTCCACATCAGCCTGAGTGTGCCACTAGCAATTCTTTCCACTGTTTTGTTACGACTACAGAATCTGACAGCATCTGGTGCAGTGTGATTTTTTTTTTTCGTTTGTTTTTTTGTGTGTATTGTGCCATCTGCACAAACACACACACACAAACTCACACTACTGGAAGTGAATCCCTCGCCCCTCCGCCCCATACACTGTGCAGCACGAGGCGAAGCACCAATCACTGAGCTCACTGTTTACTTTTTCTTTCCAACAATCAGTATTATTTATCAGTGTGTTTACATCCCTGATGGGTGGAGCCGCCGTGTCTCCCCGTGCACCATCAGGAAGACCTTAGGAGGACAGGAAGGAGAGTTTTAGCTCTGGAACAGCATTTCTGTGAAAATCATCCACTTACAGTCAGGAGAGTCTTTCTTTCTGTCACTCTCTCTTTCTCTCTTTCTCATTCTGGCCTCTAGTTTCACAGCATTATAGTGATATCAGCCAAAAACACTACAGTGTTTGTGTTGCCACACAGTGATGTGAGTTATTAAATGAGGTATAAATGCAATACAGATAAGAGAGAAATATCACTGAAGTTACTGTAGGAATATGTTTAAAAATGGCCGTGATGTTAGATATGACATTAAAAATGATCAGTACTATATGTCCTGACAGGGTTTAAATTACTAACTAAAAATCCAGATATGAATGTGATCCATGGGTTTCATGCAAAACAGATTTACTGCTTACATTTTAATATAGTCTCCTGCAGCTTTCATGCCACAGAAATATAATCAATGAAGAAATTGCTAAGGCTGCAACTAACGATTATTTTCATTACCGATTAATCTGTTGATTATTTTCTCGATTAATAGATTGGTTGTTTGGTCCATAAAATGTCAGAAAATTTAGAAAAATGTCAATCACTGTTTCCCAACGCTCCTCAAATGTCTTGTTTTGTACACAACCCAAAGTTATTCAGTTTACTGTCATAAAGAAATTCATATACCAGAAAATATTCACATTTAAGAAGTTAGAATCAAAACAATTAATTCATTATCAAAATAGTTGGCGATTAATGTAATAGTTGGCAACTAATCAATTAATCGACTAATTGTTGCAGCTCTAGAAATTTCACACGGATTAAAACCATGTGATGTGGTTGAAAGCTCTGGGAAAGGCTAGTAAGGGGAGTTGGGATTTTTTGTCAAACACAAAAATGCCACTGAAGATGGAATCTGCTGCTGAATAAAAGTTGAAGTTTTCTTCCCCTAAGGTTGGTAACGTGATGTGACTGAATCATAGAGTAACATATTGAATGCTGAGCAGATGTCTCTGATCTTTAAGATGTATTTTTTAAGGAGTTTTCCCCCTCAGATTCATGTCCAGGACATCAGGTGAATATGATCTGTTTCTGTGGAAGCTGAAGGATGTTGGTGGTTGGATGATGGTCTTTCCCCCGGCACACACTGTAAAACTAGAGGTCTCTCTCTCTCTCTCTCTCTCTCTCTCTCTCTCTCTCTCTCTCTCTCTCCGTACAGGATAGCTGCAGAAGGGCTTGGTGCAGTCACGCAGGTGTGTCTGTGTGTGTGTGTGTGTGTCTGTGAGTGAATAAACTGTCTGATTGTACATGTATGTTCAGTATGCAGATGTGTGTGTGTGTGTGCGTGTGTGTGTGTGTGTGAAGTTTGACTCTGTGTGAATGTGTGTGTGTGGTTTTTGCAGGGCTGGGGAGGAGCTGCAGTGTGGAAGTAGGACAGTGCTGACTGATGCTGCTACCTGAATAAAAGCAAAGAGTCAAATACTCAGTTGTTAGTGTCTTTCATCATTTCTCTCTGCATGAATAGCAATTTAGCCTCATGAACCCAAAGTAAAGGGATTCATGGAAGCACTCACTGATCACACACACACACACACACACACAGCATAATAGTACAAGGGTGTATTTATAGTTAGCATAGCTTACCACCTTTCCATTTTTGCATGTCAAAGTCAGTTTACTCTTCAAAGGGAGCGCTGCTCAGCCTATGAAAACAGGTGTGTGATGTCATAGTGATGCCATCTCAGTTTGGGCCTGGAGACTATACATTTATCAAAGTTTCAAATTGGAAGTATATGTGAGATTGAAAGACTTGGGAGTTCACCAGACAGGGAGTGTCTCATGAAAAAGGCTACTCAGATGCATGATGGGAAGTGTTGGATCCAGTTTCTGAGGTTTGACCCAATTTTAGGGACTAAATGTTAGGATATCTCTGCCTTGCTGCACAAGATTTTGACCATTCTGTTTTAAATCTGTGCCTTCAAAGTATGTAAGTATTTATGGAAGTGCAGTTCTTAATGATTTTGACAACACTAATGTGATAGTGTATATGTAAATGCTGTATTATTAGTCACTGTTATAATCTTTATACAAGCATACTGAGTCACTTTGCATGTGACTTGTAAGCCTGTTCCAGCAGCAAACATACATGTGACCACCAGAGAACCAAAGAGTAGTGGCATGTAGCGCTGTAAAGCTTCTCAACATTACACCATGAAGGGTTCACAGTTCATATTAGCTCATTGTTCACAAATTATTCTTTCAAGGCAAATTGCTTCCTTAAAAACCAAACATTAAAAAGCCTTTATTGCCATGGCTACATGAACACAAAAGCAACATGAATTGACTGCACACACTGTTTAGAGTCAAACAACCACACACATACAGACATGTAAAACCTACAAACAGATCTAAGTTAAGCCAACAGAAAATCCAGTGCAACGCTTTCTGCACCTGATACAGTGAATGAACACATGTCCAATAATAGTGCTGAGGACATACAGTATGTGAATACAAAGTAAAAAATTGAAAAGGAAATATAAAATGACAGGTCTGTATTTTACTGAGTGTTTTTGTTCAGTGAAACAGAATTTCCAAATTAAAAAGAAAATCACTTTGTTTTCTTGATCATCATTGTCTGAAACTATTTGAATATTGTATATGTCCGGCCTCAGACAGGGATACTGTCTTACTTATATGTTCTGAAGAAAAAAAATGGGTGTTCACACTGTATTTTAGGATTCCCATAATTTCCCAATCATTTCTTAGAAAGAAGCTGATATCAAACTGTAGATTCATAGGAAGGTTCCTGAAGAGGACTGTCATCGGTTCTTATTATTGGTAAAATGGAAACTTCCAATGTATTCATTCAATTCAATTGCAGTTTTATCTAGTGTGTCATTTGGTCAGCTCTGCTCAACAAGAGAATCTAAAAAGTAGTTGTAATTTACAGACAAGCATACAACTTAACAAATATGGAGAATAACATGTTAAATAATGAATATGAAGTTTGAATGGATCCCTATCAGTTTTTCCCATCATTAAGATATTTTGCTATGGAAACCATCACCTGTGTATAACCTCAGAACATACTGTAGTCTATATTTCATTATCATCAGTATCAAATTACATAGTCAGGAAACATCACAGAAAGTTATTAGGTCATGGGACCTGTAAAAGTTAAATGTTACCAAATTAGCATATAATTGTGTGTGCGTGTGTATACGTGCGTGCAGGTGGGCGGGTGAGTTGTGTGCATGCATGTATGTGTGTGTGTGTGTTCCCTTGCCTGTAGACCTGCTGTGGTGATGTTTCAGGATGAAGGGACGGTGGGCTGACCTGACTCTAAATGAATGGAGAGCAGGGAGAGCAGAGCGCCCAGTTTATCTGCTCCCGGGTGTCTAACTGTCCCCGGTGAAGCCGTCCCTTAACTTCCCTTTAATGAAGGTCCCACGACACCATTTCTCTTATCACAGAGGCTATTAAAAGTTTTAGAGGAGCCGCTCATTAATTCAATTTAAAATTTTATGCATGAATTTCAGCTGACTTTCAGATGATAAATTCAGGGGATTGGAGGAAGTTAGCTTTGCAGTGATGTGCTGTTGCCTCAGTTACCAAAAGGAGAGATTTTCAAAGGTGTAGCTGCACCTACAGCTGTTAGCTTGTCAACGAGCAGTTTAACTAAACAAACTGGAGGAAAAGCCACATATTGGTCAGAGATAAACTGATACTGGCCAGATAGAGATCAAATAGTGACGCACGTTACCACTCAGTATGTTTCCTTTCTTCCATAACCTCCACATTAGAGGTCTGTGTTGGCTACACTCAGTCTCCTCCCTCTTCCCACTGTGTTATGTATTTCATACACTTGACACACATGGATGCAGATGATTGGCAGAGACCAAGAGAGAAAGACAGAGCTTTAGATTACATTTGAAAATAACCAAACCCAACCTGAGCCCAAAGCTTTACACAACATTATTATCATATGCTCCTCACACAAGCTTGGCAATCTAGAACTCATCAAAGTCAACATGTCCTCACCTGTAAGAATCTAGTCTGAGCCAAGCCTTGTCTTCTCCTGAACCATCCAACAGAAGCTGCAGTTCCTCCGCTCAGAGGCCCAAACACACGAAACATCATACAATTTCAAACTTACAAGAACAACAACTTACTTTTTGGGTTATTTTGTGGGGTTTTTTGTCGTTATAGTTGTGTTTGTTTTTCATAGCTCCTGTCATTGGTTGCATTAATTTTGACAACATTGAACATCACTGGAGAGAAGTCTGACAGGTCAAGAAATACAAGTTGTCAGGCAATCAGACAGGTTGGAAACAAACAGGTTAGGCAAACTTATTTGGAAGAGAAAACGAAGGTGAACATTAAAATGATGGCATAAACTGTCTGCTGTAAATATTGACCACAGTTTACAGAGGCACTTCCTGCTCTAGCCCTGACCTACTGTACTTACTGAGAGTTTTCCTGTACAACAAATAAAGTGGTTTCTGGATGTACCTGGTTGGTTTCCAACCTGTCTGATTGTCTGATTGGTCATGTTTGTTTTCACATCCCTCCGTTCACAAAGGAAGACCATGAGCTGTACGAGCTTGTAAATACACCCTGAGTTTAGATGGTTTTTTTTTAAAATTATTGGTATAGTTTCTTTTGTAGAAAGAGCACAATCAAACAGTAGAAATGAAATTATATTAATTATGTTCATGAAATCATGAAAAAAGATGAAGCAGCAGCGTCACTCCAGAGAAACCAAATCTCATTACCATCTCATTTATTCACAGAACACTTAAATTCATTCAGGACCAAACACTAAATGTTGATTGGTCATCTCATCAACATACATAAAGGAAAGAAGCACAGGGACTCAGCCCTTACTCTCCTGCATTATTCAACCACTGTAAACATCTTTTTATCATTTACATGTACCAATACAGTCATTTTTTTTTTTAAATCATATTTGCCAAATTGCATGTTGCACGTTTTGTTCTTTTAGTTTAGAATGAGAAAATGGAAATATTGTCTTTATGTTCACTAGAGGCTGCTACATTGAATCATGGTTCCATACTGACACCCAGTGGTCTTTTATTGGGCCTCTGTATTCTTCAGACATCAAATCCAGTTCACACCTTTAGTGCATGGTTAACATAATATAACAGAAAGTCTGTCTACAGCTCTATACAATCTAGTGAAAGAAATCCTACATTCACAAAGCTCATAATGATATCATTTTGTTGATTCAACTCCACAGTCATTTTGTATCTGTAATTAGTGCTGCTGTTTTATTGATGCTTCATATTAAACATGTTGTATTAGTCTGTCACCATATGCACACAGGAGCTGACAAAACATCTTCCAAGAATAAACAGTAGTATAGATAAGTAAGTATAAATAGAATGATTAGTAGACCAAGTCTAATGTTATCTGGATGGAGAAATATCAGTAATATCGCTGCATTTGTGTTTTCATAAAAGTAGGTTTTAAACAAAGACTTTTACTACAATGTCTAACACTTTTTCACAGCTGAAGTGCAGCAAAAACTGAGAATCAGATGAAATTGACTCCAATGAATATTACTTCTTAAATTACTTTCAGTCAGCTGTTGCTTACAAATGCTTAAAAGACATTTAAAATGCATCAATCCATCCCATTCATTAGCTACCACTTATCCTTTAGAGAGTTGCAGGGGGTCCCAGCTGACATTGGGTGAGAGGTGAGTGATACCTTGGATAGGTCACCTATCAGTCACACAGCTGACACACACAGACACAACCATTCACACTCACGCAATTTACAATCACCAGTCAACATATCCTGCATGTTTGTGGTCTGTGGGAGGATGCTGGAGCACTCGAAGCTTCTGGGTTGTACCCGAAGCACAGTGCTTACCACTGCACCACCATGCCCTAAACAATAATGCATGACAAAAGTTTAATTTAAATGTAATTTTTATTGACTAAAACTAATATACATTTTTGTCAAAAGACAGTCAGATAAGAAATCAAGTACAAAAATAAACACTGGCACATCAAATCTTTTTTATTGCCAAATCTGTGACATGAATGATCCTTAAAAGAACACTGGATGGATGGATCAGGATTTACTGAGATCTGAATTTAGGGGTACTTAAAGAGTAGGATGCTCATTTGTTTCAAACAAAACTTATTAGTAGGGGATCTCAAAGCTCTAATCTTTTCTTTCCAACAGTGTTGGGTTGTTTGGCAAGACGGAGCTACTGAAATCAGTTTAGGGAAGGAAAACATTGAAAGAAATAGAAATAGAACACACCTTCTGTTTTAAGAGAGTGGAAGTTGCTTCCAGAGTGAGAAACCACTACTGGACAATGAACAGCAGCTCTGAAACCTGCAGCTGAGGGTTTAGCACCAGTGGGTGTCACTGGCCGTCTTCCCCTGCGTGACGCTGGGTGCTGTCTCCCAGAGGGGCCGAATGCAGTCTCCTCACGTAGAGACATAATGGAGATTGTCTGGAGCGGGCCAATTGAAGCAATCAATCACAGTCTGTAGGCCTTCCCTCATGGACAGCCAGCAGCAACATGCACACTGTTTATTACCAAAACCAACCCCTTCTGTTCCTCTGACATCACATCCCCTGGCAATACAGGATTACCACTAATTATTAATAACTGTGTGTGATCGTAATCCCATATGGGTTCTTATCGTTTGTAAAGAACAAAGGGAAACATTTTCCACAAACTTACTCACACACACACTATCAGGACATGCTGTACCACCTGCAACACAGTGTTTAAAAAATTGCTGTGACATTTTATGAATATCTTTTAGAGCGCAGAGGCTGCTGTTCTTTGTTACTGCTGTGATCATTTTGAGAACTGGCTCAGAGTATGAAAAAATTCTCAATATCTGTCACACATGGAGTGCCGGAGCGAGTGACAGAAGAAAATATTTGAATGTACAGTATGTCACTGCCAGGAAGCAGCATCACCTCAAGTGTCATCCCTGTTCCTTCACTTTCAGTTAAACACTAAGTAAGAGTTAATTGAGGACAGACGTTAGGAGCAGAGCAGAGCACCAGATGAATACTAACATCCACATTCGTAAAGGTAGACTTGGCAGCCTGTACAGGTTAATGTCATTTCTCACTAAAACCATCCCAGCGTCCTCTCTATGTGACTTAATTGTTGGTATTGTTGAATATTCAGGTTGTGCATCATTATGTGTGGGGATGTTTAGAGCTTGGTGTTACTTTGAGAGCTTCATAAGAGGTCAGAGCCTTTTCCAACAAATCCAATCTTAAACCACTTAAACCAAGTGGCAACTACCGCAGGATGAGACTGAGGCCAGTGCAGAAGTAAGTGGGATACTGGGCTGGGAAAAAATAAGAAAAAATACAAGGTGGGGTGCAAAATGTAGTTAGGCATAAGGAGGCTTCTTTGCATTTAGCAGACAACTTACTGCACATATTTTTGCTGGTTCTTGTCCACAGTACTTCCTTAAGGTTTAAAGCTCAAAATATGAGGGAAAAGGGTGCAACAAGTCCTCCAAATCCAACTCTGTCCCCTATAATTTACATGTATATTACTAATGTTGTTTTGTCACAGCATTGCAGTAAAGGAAAATTAAATTTAAACTGTTACATAACAGTTGTTTTTTTAATCTATTTGCTTCATAGCTGAAGATCAGGGGAGTGGAGATGACAAGGATGGCCCACATCCATCACACAGGCTCACAGCATCACAGGTCATATCCCACTTCTTACTTCAGAGAAGGATTTTGCTGTTATGATCAAGTTTAACATCATCACAGTCGCATTACAGTGTCTGTTACCCTGTTGTGCCAAGACTATTGTGCTACCTGTAAGACATATGAGGTCCTATGACCAGTTCAAAAAGGTTAAAGGAGGCTTTTCATCGAGGCCAAGAATTTGACAGTGTGTAAACAATTGCCATTCACTTCCTCTGTGTTTCAAGGTTATACAACTACCTAATATTTACTTTATAAATGTTAAGCACCAACTGCTTCTGTTTTACACTTTGTTCTGATTAAAGAAACGCATTTCTTAGTATTACTGTGTTCCAAGATCTGTGTTCCAAGAAGAGAAATGAATCAGGTATATTTATTCATTTCCTTACATAGCTAATCATCATCATATTGTCTCACTAACATTTTGCTACCCAAAACTCTGAGAAGCAGTTTGAGTTTTTTCTTTTTACAATGTGCCTTCACTATTGTCAGTCACAACAAATAAACATTTAAAACACATCATTGTAAATCTGTTGGTGGTTGAAACTGGTTGAAAACCCTTGAAACACATAATGTTTGCATTCTGAGTACATTATTTAGCACATAGTTCAACACAGCTAAATAAATGTCTTGGCCGTAGGACTCAGATAGGACTCAGTAGTGGCCCGAGGGCCTGCCACATCCTGCTCCCACAGAGGACATTGAACAGGTGGAGGAATCTCTCCAGAACTGGTGGCATCTCGCTCACTGGCAATGTTGAAATCAAAATCTGCATCCTTGATTTCAAAATTAAAACTTTGTCATATAGAAATCAAGGGACATAAAGTAAAACTATAATGGCAGACAGATTTTACATAGGTCAATGTGTGCAAATGCACATGTAAACATTTCTACCATTAGTATTATTATTTGACATATTTAGAGAGGTTCTGTGTGAGCACAGAATGAATGAATGAATGAATGAATGAATGAATGAATTTGACAGTCTGTCACAGTTTATTGTTCTCATACTGCAATTGGTGCCACATGCTAAAACTTGATAAACAGAATTTTGTCACTGGCATCAGTTTTTTCACTGCCAGTCATGTGAATCCAAGTACAAGCAGAAGATATATAAATACTGTTATTGACAGCTCTTTACATACTTTGCTTTTATATGCCTCTTAAATATTTCGAAACAATCATAGTAGACATAGATTAATTGTTTATAATCAGAAAATGTTAGTGAAAAGGTCACATTGCGTCGATCATAACAATTTCATATCCCTCAATTCCTCAACATGTAGATGGATATACAAAATATATAATATACAAAATTTCTTTAAAGAATGCAGCAGCTCCACTGAAGGCTGGTCAGATTTTACCAGTTCAGACAAATACAAATATAAACTGGTTGATCGCTCATTAAGCCTTGAGTTCTTGTAAATCTGAGTTTAATAAAATGATTAAAAACAGGCGAGGAGAGGGAGAGGAGGAAGATGGAGGAGACTGACAGGGCTGAAGGAGCAGGTCTGATGGAGGTCAGTGATCAAGAAGGAAGTGAGTGGGAGTTGTTAAGCTTTCAATTCAAATTAATACAGAATTTAAAAAATGATTTTATGACATTTTTAGTTTTAGAGGTTCACTTATCAAACATCAAACATTAACATAGGCTACTTAGGACCTGCAACTTATCTGAGAGAGGAGATAGCATCCTTGACTTCAATACCTTTGCTTGATGTGTGCCTGTGTAAGCCATTTACGTCATTTTAGATCAGTGCCTAATATAAACTATACAGAGACAGATCTATTGTGTTGATTTTATACCTACTAATATTAAATTCATGACAGACATTTTGGGGCCATTTTCAAAAAAAATCCTCCCCCCAGACCACCCTGGTAAAGGCTAAGCCCCCCTATCCATAAATCTCTATGGACGCCTCTAGTATGTTGTCTGTCACAGTACATCTTTATAAAACTAGTTAAAGCAATTAATAGGCATGATCCAATTTTTATTTTAATTGTGTGACCTTAATCTCTTAAATTTATACAGCAGTATGGTAAGTTCATGGCTCTATTTTATCAGAAGAAAAAGAGCTATCAAATTTAAACAACGTGGGAAGTGATAAGTGAGCTAAGTGCTGAGATAAAACTGTTAAGGTTAAGGTGATACTGATACTGCAGCCTAGATATGACACATTTATGTTCCATTCCATTTCCGAGTTACAGTTGCACACACTATTAAACTTAACATTGATGTTGATATGTATATCTAATTTGATAAAAATTTTTTACTAAATTTGCATCTGAAGGATTTCTTACAGCATGCAGACAGTTTTTTGGGGGAAACAAAAGTGAATTCTTACAACAAAATACTAGAAAATCTAAATGAATAATTCAAATTCATTGCTCCGTGCTCAGCATCCATTTCTTTAAAAGACAAAGAACTGTGAGTGATGCTCAGAGCAGACATGTGATGATTTTTTATGTGATACAAGCAATATTTCACTTTAGTAGTTGTTACTGTATTTCACTTAGAATGCTAAATTGAGATATCCATATGAATTATTTAGTGTTAACACTATATTATTTCACCAGATAGACCCATCTGAATAACATCTTGTATCACTTTTTACAAAATATTAATTCAAATTTTTCAAAAATTGTTTGTGCAGTGTTGCTATCAAAGTTGGATGTGCAACTTAAGTACATAGACTCAAAGAAAAAAATCACTGAAGGTCACCCTGACTCAGCTGATATGGCTGAATTAGTGATAATAGTCTGCTGATATGGGGCTAGGTGGACAGGGGCTAGGTGGACAGTATATAAGTCTGTTCAGCGCTGCATTGTGTTCTACTCATTCAGTAGTGCTGTGTGTACAGGAGGAATCATGAAGTGCCTCGTTGCTGTTTTGGTCTGTGTGGTGCTCGCTGAAGGATTCAAGTAAAGAAACAAACCCTGTATTTCTCAATTTTGCATTAAACACAGTTGTTTCATCTGTGACCAACATCTGGCCTTTGACACCAAGATCCTTTTACCATTAAAATGAAACATTTCCGTGCCTTTGCTGCCTTTTTTTCAGGGTCCCTCTGACGAGGTACAAGTCTATGCGTGAGACCCTGAGAGAGAAAGGGATCGAGCTGCCTTACCAGGACCCCGCTCTCAAGTACAGGCCTGAGTTCGCTACTTCTACCTACATGCACCTCAACAACTACGCTGATGTAAGAAATAAGAAATTGCTTCTTTTTCAAACTATATGCACAACATTTTCAAAGTATTAACTGATGGATGGCTTTTTCTTTTCTTTTCATTGTGCTCGCCACTTTCTTTTTCCTCTAACTGATGTGTTTCCCAGACCACCTACTACGGAGCCATCAGCATTGGAACACCCCCCCAGTCCTTCCAGGTGCTGTTTGATACTGGCTCTTCCAACCTGTGGGTGGACTCCGCCTACTGTAACACTCAGGCCTGCAGTGAGTACAACTCAACAAGCTTCCCACCACAAAATCCCTCACCTTTCTTCGGGGCATATTTACATGTGAAACACTTTTGGAAGACTTAAAGCTGACGTAGGCGAAGCATGCAGAGCTTCCAGTTTGCCATCTTGTTTTTAAGAGATTACATATTGTACATGTAGATTTGTAGTATAATTATAGTCATGTCGTTGAGCATTTTTGGTCATTTGGAATTTGGCTTGTGATTTCAGAAGGCTCTGCACAGCATGAGCACATGTTTATGGCACTGGCTCCAGAGATAATTCTGATCTATTCCATTTACAGATGCACACAAAAAGTTCAACCCCCAACAGTCCTCCACCTTCACTGGCACGGGTCAAACTTTCTACCTGCACTATGGGACTGGACAACTCTCTGGATTCTTTGGATATGACACTGTCTCTGTGAGTCTAAACCACCAAACCAAGCAAGTACACTGCTTTGAAGTTGTTGCCATTTGTTAAAAATCCCTTGGAGCACACTGGACTAGAAGTAATAGATACTGAAACAGAGAACCTGTCTTAAACTAAGAATGTTGAGTTGGTGATGTAGAAGCAGTCTCACAGTAAATACATCGTGAACAAAGGTGTAACCAGAGTGGTATCATGCTGGAAAGTGTCAACACACAGAGACCAGTGCAGCAATTCTTCTTTTAAGAGTTGAGTTAGTGAAAAGACAAGAAAATTCTGGTCATCACATAGAATTTAAAGGACCATTCGTAATGATTGCACAGTCATGACAGTAGTCATACCTATCTTGACTAGGCTGTAGCTTGAATGAGTATATAAATATATGATTTTCTTGTCACACAACATATTGCTTTGTGTTTCGGACTTTGTAGGTTGCCAACATTGTGATCCCTAAACAAGAGATTGGTCTGAGCACAAACGAGCCTAGCAAGATCTTTGTGTGGGCCAAGTTTGACGGGATCCTTGGCTTGTCCTACCCAGCTCTCTCTGTCGGAGGAGAGACCCCTGTTGTGGACAACATGATTACTCACAAGCTGCTGGATGAAAACATATTTGCTTTCTACCTTTCCAGGTACTGTATATCTGACGCTAGACCTTGAGGTAACACATATACAGTATACAAATGCAGAACAGATAAAATAATATGGCCAGCAGCTAAGTTTGGTATTGTTTTTGGTTTAGGAGAGGAAAAGAGGGCAGCGAAGTGTCTTTCGGAAAAGTGGACTCCAGCTTGTACCGGGGCCACATCTACTGGACCCCTGTCACCTCTGAGAGATTCTGGCAGATTTCCGTTGAAGGGTCTGAATCTTTTAACATTTTTATCAACATAAAGTGTCAAATGACTGTCTAGATTAATGATTATTTTGTGTGGTAATGTGACTGCATGAGAAACTAACTTGGTAGTTTGGAATGTGTGGTGCACTGCAGCTTCCAATTCGATGGTCATGAGACCGGCTGGTGCTCCCACGGCTGCCAGGCCATTGTGGACACTGGAACCTCCATGCTGACAGCCCCAGTCCAGTTCATAACTGGCATGATGGAAATCATTGGAGCCGAACGGAACCAGTACGGAATGGTAAGACAGACAGACACTCTCTCTCTCACACACTTACACAGATGAAGAAGTCAGAAAGTAAGCCACCATTATTATCCCTCATACTTTGTCCTCAGGTTGCACCATTTAAAAGCTACTAGTGCAGTGCCGGTTCAAAATGTGCTTGTTCAGAAGAGGCTGGTTTCTCAATACCTAGAGAGAGTTGTGCCCGTCTTCCAAACGCCTCTCATGCAGACTATTGGTAGATTCTACAATTTACCAATGTTCCATAAATGCCTCAAACGCAGGCTATCAGTAGAAGCTATAATTTACCAAGCAGCACCCTCTGGCAATGCAAAATGAAGCCAATGTAGAAGTACCAACAAATGCCCTAGTTTTTGACCCAGACCTCCATGTTAAAATGCCCAACTTTACAGCAGAAATAAACATGTTTACAGCCTGGTACAAAAACGGTTTACCCTTTCATGACAACTGTACGTGGGGTCAATTTTTTTTATAACTCACCTGTGTAAATTTCATTAAGCCATAAAGTTACATGCATAATGAAAGACATGGCTGCTTTTTGTGACAGGTCTGCCAGCCACTCGGTGGCTTGTTTCAGCCATTCAGCCCACCTCTTTGCCTATTTTGGATTGGCTGGGAGTTGGCCAGAGTTAGGCACTGCAAAGACAGCAATGGCTGGAGTGGCTCACTTTGAGCTTCAAAACAGCTCTTCCGAGCTGCGTGGGTCACCTCACTGTGACTATTTCCTTATTTTTATGTTATTTACCCATGTTTCCTAAATGCATCACATGCAGCCTATTGGTAGACGCTACAATTTACTGATGCTCCCTAAACGCATCACATGCAGAATATCTGAATATCTGCTATTTTGAGTTGAGCTAAAGTTGATCAGATGAACTGTAGTGCCTGTTAAAAGCATGCCTGAGACATCTTACTACTATGTCTTGAACATACATACAAAGTTCCTGCGTGTGAGGAGCAGGAATAAAGCTTAACTCTCTAAACTTTTTCAATTGATTCACTATGGTAGTTCTTATCACTCTGGATGTAATCCCAGAGTGACGCTGTCCATATTTCTGCTCGTTGAATCCACATACAGAAGAAGAAGCAGAAGCAACGTATTTATGAAAGTACTTTTTTATATATTTCTGAATGTGCCTGATAGTTCAGTTCAATAGTAGAGCTTAAGTCTCTTAAACATTTTCAAGTCATTAACACTATGGATGCAATCCCCCTCCAACCACAATGTGGGTTGCAAGAGTGACACCATCCGCATTTCCACTTGTTGACTTCACAGGCAGAAGAAGAAGCAAATCAATGTTGTAGACGTAAGATTATTTATGAGGTATTTTTATATACTTCTCGAGAACCACTTATCCAAACAACTTGACACATCAAGTTCCTTCCCGCTGTCGCCAAGTGCTGCTCATGGGGGGAACTGTTGGGTTTCTCTTTCTGTAAATTAAAGAGCGTGGTCTAGACCTGCTCCATGTAAAAGTGCCCTGAGATTACTTTTTCTTTTGTGATTTGGCGCTATATAAATAAAATTGAATTGAACTGAATTGAATCAACATTGCGCTTCCTCGTTCCCATCTGCCAGGTAGGAGGTAGACCGGATGAACGGTCCTAAAGATATGCGAAGGACAAACAAACATATATGCAGAGATTCCTTGCTTTATAGAGAGAGATTATGGCAGTCAAGGTCACACAAGGTCACACAACATGCCTGTGCAGTAAAAGTTTCTGTCCCATTCACACAGTATCTCTTTGTTGCTCTTTGTCTCTAGTATGAGGTGGACTGCAGCCAGATGGACAACTTGCCAGTTCTCTACTTCGTCATCAGTGGTGTTCCCTTGCCTCTGCCTCCTTCTGCTTACCTCTTTCATGTATGCATAACATTAGCATGTATTTCTGTGTGTCTGTACATTCTGTGGTTTGTGTTTGTGGCTGTGCATACAATGATATCCCTGTCTCCTATCTCTACCTCTAGCAAAAGGGAACACAGAGCTGCACAGTGGCAATCACCCCCACCTCCTTGCCCTCTAGTGAGCCTATGTGGATCTTTGGAGATGTGTTCCTCAGAGAGTACTACTCTGTCTTCGACCGCACCAACAACCGTGTTGGCTTCGCTGCAGCTGTCTAAGCATCATTGGTGTAACCTAACCTGACCATAAACCTGATCAGATGATAATGATTAAGTTTGTGCCCACTCAAAAACTGCAACAACAATCAATTCAAACAATATGAGTTCCATATCAGTTAGCTCATTTGTCTCTGTCAATTACAGCACATATTATTTGAGTAAGAGTAAGTCTTTAAAATGTTTAATTTGATATATACAGAACTTGAAGGATACCTTAGAAGAATAAAGGAAAGATGCTCACTACTACTAAGTGTTTCAATGTTTCATCCTTTTAAATAAGCCCTTGTTATCCTAACAGCACAGGTCCTGGGGTTGGGAACATCAAAGGGTTTTCTCCTGTCATAATTAACTTGTGTGTGCGTGTATGTGTGTGTGTGTCTGTGTCTGTGTGTGTGCATGCGTGCACATGCAAACACATAATAGACATATTGACTTGTCATAGCAGGACAATTGATGACGGCTCAGTTCCATTCAAGTGCTCAAAGAACAAGTGAACCAGGTACTTTCATGCATTGCATCATGGGATTCAGTCATAATTATTGTTATTAATTGCACCTGTGATTTTCTTGCTTTGTGAAAAAGGTCTGTTATACCCCACAAATAGTGGCCATTTTAAATGCCATAAAATCCTGGGACATACAAAGATATATACAACTCTTCAAATTAAATTAAACAAAGATAAATTGTTATTTATCAGATGGACTGTTTTTTTAAGATTAGTCATATAAAAGCAAATGTTCTAGTTTTAATTTCTATCTTTTATATAATTGCATCATTTCTATGTGGCAGTAAACTTGTATGTATGGTATATAATACATTGTGGTGAAACTAAGTCACCCTATTGCCTTGGTGCCACTGTAATGTGACTACTGGTGCCAGACATTGTGAAACAATATATTTTATAGCTAAAAGTGACATTTTTTCATTGCAACATGAAAACAGTGTCAACCTGAGCATGGTCTGTGGGTGTAAGAGCATAACGACCTCTCCACGTGGATTCATACACAGACAGAGGAGCTACTAAATGGCTCAGAGCAAACTTTCACAGTGACAAGAAACAATAAAACAGGTGCCATTCTATGTAAAATGCAGAATACTATTCTATATACATATACAGTTGCATCTTTAAAAAGTTGGTTCACCAAAATTACTAAACACTCTACCTCTTGCGGGGTGTTTCCCCCCCAGACCCCTCTGGTAAAGGCCTCCCTATCCATAAATCTCTGGTAATTATGTTTTATTTCTAACATTCACGTTTGCATGGCATACATTTATGGTAAAAAAAAAAAAAAGTACTTTGCACCAGATTCTTAGATACAAATTCCAAAGTATGCATACAAAATGCGACATCATTGAACTTCTTTAGGAGAAACAATCTATGTGGCTTTCTTAAAATCATAATTTGTATATTCTGTAAATAATATATTCTGTAAATTTAAGATGAAATATCAACATATATTACATGCATAAACTTTTGATATTTAGTATATAAATAGTATATAATAGTATATTCATTCATCCTCATGGATATCCTCAGCAAATTTCATGGAAGGTTGTTTTGCTCTGAAACAAAGTGTCAGACGTCACCATCCACAAATTCAGATTCATTCATGCAAATATCACTGCAAACCCTTTTCTGGGAAATACATTTCATTCATGGCATGAATTATTCATTCAGCACTTCTTTCATAATTACACTCGTTCTATTACCAAGGCAACAGACCTCGCAACAATAACACACTGGCACGCACACATACACACACATAAAAAAGCTAGAAGCTAAAAGCTGTTAGTCCATCTCACTGCTCAGTGGCTAGTCGCTTTTCTTTTCTGTTGCAAACAGGCCAAAGAGTCAAACAGGATGGAGGTTTTGGCACTAAAGCTGTATTTTTTATTATATTTCTTTATTGGTCTTGGGACACACACACACACACTGCAGCATTCCCTTGACTGTATCTAAACACACCCCTGCACCGCAGAGAGGAATCGATACTGGAGGTAAACAACATCTGATAAATGTAGTTTCTTTACCTCCGCTCTGCTTTTCACACATGCTGCTGTATTGATGGTTCATTTAGTGACATTTCCAACACGGGCTTTTGAAAGTTTAGAATCACTTGGGGTGAAGTTAAAATATATATAAAACAAGAGATACCCACCATAAAAACTGGAAGCCATTGTTGGGTAGCCAAGGATTGTTCTTTACTATATGTGAATGTTGGTCCCAAAAGAAGAAAAAAAGAAACCTATATGTGTTATCCAGTTCCAAAATCACATATTAATGTGCTGTTAGAACAGCCTCCACTCTTCTGCTTTCAGGCTTTCCAGCAGATGTTGGAACCTGGCTGTAGGGATTTGCTCCTATTCAGCCACAAGAGCATTAGTGAGGTCCAACACTGATGCTGGGTGATAAGATGAGGCTCACAGTCAGTGCTGACGTCAGACACTGGGAGGAACATTTCTTTAGGGAGCTTGCTTTGTGAATGGAGGCACTGTCATGTTAATTAGAAAAGGGATAAATACAAATTGTTCACTCAAAGTTGGAAGCACACTGTTGTGTAAAATATCATTCTATTATTGCTGGAGCATCAGCATTTCTCTTCTGGCCCAAGCCCAGCCATGAATAACGGCCTCAGTCCAAATGTACATGAAATCCCAGTGATGTGCATGTCCTGAAACACTGTTTGAAGGGAAGCAGACACAAGACCAGGACAGAGAGGAAAGGATTTATGTCTTCAAATCAACTGAAATTATCTTAATTTGGATCAACAGTATGGGTCAGTGCATTATCGTTATCATCTGACATTTATTTTCTACGAGGAAGAATGTAGTTTTTGTACATTTAAAAGTTAACTTGTTTAACTCTCGTGAATATTTTTTTCTCATATCCATGTCTCCTCTCTCACAAACATTTTCACTTTCGTGTACACTTAATTTCAATGAGAAAAAGCCCAAACATTTAACTGGTACTGTCATTTATTATTATAAAGAATAGTATGTATAAGATAAGAATACATGTATAATATTGTGTATGATGTGTGGGTGATGTGCCTCAGAGCAGGTCGTCTACCAATCACAGGTTGGTGGTCGGAGCCTGTCCACATACAAAGTGCCATTGAGCAAGACACTGAACCCCAGTTGCTCCCCATAGTGAGGCCAGCACCTTGCATGATAGCTCACTGCCAATGATGTACAGTGTTTGGCACTCAGTCATTGCTTTGTAACATGTTTCAGTCATGTGATTGCTTTTCCAGTAACAGTCGTGTAAGGGATTACAATGTGAAATTCAGTTATTACATTACAGTTACTAATCTCAGTGACACTCTGTTACTTGGACAGTTTGAGGATGGATCTGGTTGCCATCTTATTGATTTGGTGCTATATAAATAAAAATTGATTGAGTTTGATTGATTATACTTTGATGGAGATGGAGATATCAGTTTGGTCTCAGTGTGTTCAGTGGACTGACTGGTCTGCTACATGCTAGCTTGGCGAACCACATCCCTCTTTCCATGCTATATAGAAAGAAGTGAGGTCTAAAGTGAGTTACATGTTGTGAAACTTAATTAGACATAAACACTGTACGTGACAATGTGAATATATATATATGTGAGAGTAAGACATATGAATGTATGTATGAATGAACCATTGGGAAAGTCCCGAGCCACTTTCAGTTCAATTTAATCATTCACATTGCTTGAGCCGAGACTACGACACAATGTGTTTAATAGTTTCATTGACATCATTATTCATTGCAGAGTTTCATCAAAGTTCTCACTTCAAGTGAGAAGTAATAACCCTGCTGCTTGTCTTCTGAAAAAAGCCCTCCAGTGTCAGAGTCCACAGAGCCTCTGATAAAAGAACAAACAACAGGGATGGAGAGCAGCTCTGCATCACTAATCACTTCACACACACACACACACACACATACTCCAGCACTGACTGTATAACACCCCAACATGATGAAATAACAATTCAGACACTCAGCTGTAAGAGTATGCCAGCAGGAATTTATCGAGTCTGTGAGAACAGTTAATTATATTCCCAGTTTAATATGTGCATGGATTTATATATGTGAATATATGTATATATGTACTTGTACTTACTTTTGTTTTACATAATCACATGAAAGTGTATTTTGATGGACCCCAGGAAGAATAATGTTTGCATTGGTAACAGCTAATGGGTAATAAACTGTGTTTCAGAGGTGATTTGATCATTTGATGGTGCATGTCACTCAGAACCTGCCCTCTATGTGTAAGCACATAAAGAACTACTCATCGAGTGGAGAAGAATTAATATAGGTGGTTATGGTCAAGGTGTTAATATGAAAACACTCTGATCACAGGATAAGAAGACATGTTTTTGTAAGGTGGTTGGGGTGAACACAATCTAGTTAAGTCAGTCAAGTGACAAAAGTGCAGGATCCAAGTTTATTTTTCGGCCTGCGATGATGCCTATTTCATCTAAATGACTTGAAAACCTATTTACCCAGTCAGCCTTTTATTTTGTGCCATCAGTGTCCACACTCACTTTCTGCCACACTGCTGAAAAAAAGATTTGAAGATAATAGGCCTCATGCAGGAACTCTTTTTTTTTCTTTGAGGTTCATTTGTACAAATGTTCCATGTCAGATTCAACAAGAGCTCTGCCTCAACTTGTCATGAATCACTTTTACAGGGTGAGCTGAGGATGCAACCGACCAGGCTCATATTTAAATATAGAGAGATGAGTCAGTAACAGCATATTTACTTATTTTATATCATCTTTAGGTGATATTAAAAAATATTTTTAAAAAATGGTACCAAAATGCTGCACAAAAAGGAAAATAACCCCCTCATTATATACAGGTGTTTAACAGTTGAGGCCTTCTCTACGGTTGCTCAACATATTATATGTTTGGTTTTAGATAAAGCAATGTTCTGATTTTTTGAAGTTGTGGAATAATAAAAGTTGAGAGCAAAGATTAAATCTATACTAGCTTCACTTCTGATTCTGTGGATGGCATTAGGTAGTCCACCTTATCTGGTTAAAACAATGGAATTAGAAGGAAAAAAAACTACAGGAACAAGGAACATTGGAAACTGTGGAGAGTTTTGGACTCCACCTTTACATCCACTGTAATAAGTCACTGATTCTTATACATTGGCGCCCTCTAGTGGTTAAAAATGACCTCACAAATCCATGGAGCCACTGAAACTTGGGACTTCTTACTCAATCTACCAGCTGTGTTTGGGACCATCTCCACACCTGGACATGATCAGAAAGAGAATGAAAGGGATGGAGAAAGGTAAAGATGCAGAATCATAGCCAGTAAACTATCCATCATTCATATGGACTATTCATAACTGTCAAGGAATTCAAGAAATTTTGACCTACAAACTCTAGGATACTTAATAATTCATCCACACATCACATAACAAATACATTCATATTTTCTTCTCGTTACAACAAAAATATGTGAAACATTACCAGAGAGAGGTCAGCACACTGCAACTTAAGGAAAAAAATGATCTTCACCGCATTGACACAAACAGTATGTCAAAAACACTGCACTGCAATACTAAGAAACACAAAAACAAAATGTTTATGAAGATTCTGGTATTTCTTCCAACTCCACCCCAATCAGAATAGTTGCAATGATATTTTCTAATCATTTTCATTCTATGTTCTTCAACTAGCTGACAGGTGATGATATGCAAAGAAGTGATTTGTGTTTGTGCTAATGTAATGACTGTGAGACTGGATGAAGATGAATGAATCTTATCAACATCTGTCAAACACAACAGCTTGCATCCTACACTGACAGCTTTCCTTTGCTCTGCTGACTCTCTTTAAAACCATCTGAAGGCTTTGAGGGATACATCTGTTCTATCTGCTGTCTTTATTGTCTGACTGCTGTTGCACAGCAACCACACAACTGTTCAGCCATTTTTTTCTGTACATGTTTTGGACTTCTTCTCCTGCATAGTTTATAGTAGAGAAACCATTCAAATGTTGAAATGTTCAACTCATTGAGGACATTATTGCTTCCTTTCAACTATTTTCTTCCTCTTATACTTTTCAAAATATTATGTTTTTTCATCATTTCTATATAATGGCAGTGAATGGGAGAAATCTTCAAATCCTCTTCAATCCTACTAGACTTTGAAGTTCTACTATGTAAGCAGACTTTCAGCAGCTCATAAGACTTTGAACTATTAAACTTGCATTCATCTTTTTTGACATATATTTTACAGTTTTTTTTAATTATCACAGTTTAGATTTTATGCTTTTGTCATTCCTTTTCTGACTTTATAATGGGTGTGTATTGCACTGCTTAGAGTGTGTCCTGTTCCTGTTCCTGTTCTGCTTTAAACTAAATTTGATGTTTTCAGACCTTGCTACTTCTATAAATTTCACATTCATACACAATTTATATAAAAAATGAGAACTCTCTCTCTCTCTCTGAGTGAACTTTCTACCTTTTTTGCTGGTTTATGTGTGTGTTTTTCTTTTTCTTTCACACAGTTTCTGTCAGGGGTAGTTGTCTGGGGTTCAGGTGTAGTTTGTGGTAGGTCAGACAGCCTAACATGCTTCTGCTCCCCACCAAACAACACACAGCAGCAGCATATTCTGTTCAAATAAACAATGAGAAGGAAACATTTAACAAAGGCTTATGGGTTCATGTGCTTCACAAGTGATTTTTATATCAAATAGAAACATAACTTCAAATGTATTACTTAGCTGTTATAGTATGAAGCATGAAGTAACAGGTTAACGTTAGCCAAATGATAAAGAGTGATGTTACTGCGCTTTAAGTTTAATACACTATAGCTAAAAACTATAGCTCACTGTAATTTCTATTGTAATAATGCACCCGCTAAGGGTCTGTGTCAGAAGAGGAAAAACACACAGTTGAGAAGGAGGTGGAAATTAGAACTTTATTTCATTAAAGTAGATTTGGAAAAGGCATTCAGAGGGCACAGGTGGCGGACGAGGACGGCAACAGTACGAGTCTGCTTACCGTCAGCACATTACACCTAGATGAAGCACAGCACGCTGGAAGGAGCACAGCAACTTTACGCATAGCACACAGGCAACTACACACGAATGATACACCCCCACAGGGAAAATAAGGGCTGGACGCCTACTAGTAAACACTACAAAAAACAGGACAGAAAACACTCCCCGCCCACTTAGTTGAAGCCCCACGAGCCCACTATACCTATCTAAAATGCTATAAAAAAAAAGGGACACAAGGAACACAAACAATAGGCCTATACAAATTAATAATGATACGGTGGATACGGTTTGAAGAATACTGATCTGAATAACAAACCTGTAGAAAGACATGCCATGAAAAGTGGAGGTTGGTGTAGCATCATGTTAACGTCCATGGTTTTGGAATGAAATGCTAAACAATGAGATATGGCTGCTATGTTTGGAAGTCTACATACTTCTAGTGCCCTATACTACAAAACCCTGGATTATGTTCAATGACAATGTTGTGTAATGTTCAGTGGCAACATTTTAATGAAACAGCTGTGCATGACAACAAAGACATGGTTTAGGAAAAGATCATGCTTTATTGCAAATCAATTTGGGTTTAACATACAGCTAAAAACTTAGATAAGGAAATGATCCTGTCTTCCTGGATTGGCAAAGGATGTATATCATAAGGTGTAAATCAGATTCATACAATGTGAAGATAACTCCTATGATATAATGACATGCACCTCACTAATTTAATGATAACTTGTCTTCATAAAATGACCTACATCTGCAAAAGAACATGAGTACATTCATTACAGTAAATATTTTTATCAAACAAACACAAAATGAATAGGGCTTTTACTATACGTGCTTGTTGTTGGCATGCATTCAAATGGTAACAAAATGATCTCATTAACATATTTTAGAATTGTGTGATGTGTGATAAAGAAGTAATGAGGTGGCCCATTATAACATCATTCTAGAAGCCCAGTATTCTCATCATTGTAGGGAGACTTGGTCCAACTGACACACTGTATCACCTCTCAAGCTGAGAGGCATTTCTTTTGTTGGTGAATGCAAACTCTGCTGAATTATTGAAAAACAGCTACAGTGATATCTACAGCTACATCTGCAACTATAACTGTAAAACTAAAACTCCAACTGCAAAGTACCACAGTTGTACCACTACAACTTCTTCTCAAAACCTGCCACTACAGTATCCTCTTTGAGACAACATGGACATAAGATCCAGATCAAGGAACTGGGTAAGATTCTCTCATTTTACAGAGAAACTTTTTGTTTCAAAATCCTAAAATGAAAGAAAGGAAAAGACCAATTCTCACTCAGTTTATTCATTTGTGTGTCACAATAATTTCTCATATCCAGTATTTTCTCCACATTGAGAAATACAGTACCTCTGATATATGTTGCTTAACAAATAAAAAAGAAATGCAGAATGGTTTCTTTAACAAGTGATATTTGCATTGTAACATAACTAGCCAGGCATGCGTGGAAGACAATGAGTCAATGTTTACCTGAAGCTTTGCCAAAATAATCTCATCCAAACTCAAAACTGAAAAATAGATGTGGCAGCATGTCTGTGGTCATTTGATAGAGATGATGTTAAAACAACAATGGGTGCAACACTTTCAATAATCTATGGCATAGAATAGAAAGATTTGTTTTTATGGCATATGCATGAATATGAGTGTTGTGTTGATACATCACACACTGTTGAACAGTGATAGAAAAAGAATACACATCTTTTACTTCATATACTCAATTACAATTAAAAGTACTGGACTCAAAACATTATTTACGTTAAAGTACAAAAGTACAAAAGCAAAATGTACAACAGTAAAAAAGTGAAAGTACTCGAAATACAGCAGAATGACACCTGCTATGCTTGTGTATTATATGATTGGATTATTAATGTACTTGGTTCGCCATGTGTTTTCTTTACAAATGGTTTGAAGTAGGAAGAAATAGGGCTTAGAGCAATTATATGTGACAGCAAGTAGTAGGCTATGTGAAGGCAATGTATAAGAATGATGTGTATACTAATATGAGGGTTTAGTTCCATTCTAGAATGGAACACATCACATTCCGGAATGGAACACATCACATTGTAGAGTGGAAAAACTAACCTCTCAACCACATTCCGGAATGGAACTCATCACATCCACATCCACTGCACTCCTCCATTTCAGCAAGTTTCCAAAAACGCACGGCACAGGCTTTTGGTTCCATTCGTTGTTTTAACAACATACGCCCCTTTGACACAGTGAGGAAGGAAAGAACGGATAAAGGTTGAGGTTTCCGTAGTTGGCAGGATTCGAACCTGCGCGGGGAAACCCCAATGGATTTCTAGTCCATCGCCTTGACCACTCGGCCACAACTACCCCCCTTCGGCTCTTCCAAAGGCTCAGACAGCATTACAGACTTTAGAGGAGCACGTTTACAATGTCAGGCCAATTCCTTTAAACAGGCTCCCATGAATATGAGAACAACGATAGTTTATACACGCGAAAATATCAGCGACAAACATGTTAAGTGGGACTGCCGCTAGATTTGAACCCTGTGAAAGATCTATTCTACGAGCACAAGCTTCGATCTAACGTGACCTACCTGACCTAAGTCACGCGGTGGTTTTGCCTATTTGTGTAAAACCAGGGAATTATCAAGTCTAGATTTGTTGACAGCTTGACACAAAGAGCCTGACAGTACTCCTCGTCGTTTACCGCAGATGAAAATGCAGTGTGTCGTCAAGCCCCAATAAGTGGGCTGTTGCACATAGGGGCTATGTGAAGTGAGAAGGATTGCCTGCTTAGTAGAAAGTTCACTCACAGAGACAAAAAAGGCAAAGTTTGGGAGAGGGTGACAATTGTTTGATCCACGTTTGTGTCCTCAAGTTGTGGGTAAGCGGCTCCCTGATGGTCTAGTGGCTAGGATTCGGCGCTCTCACCGCCGCGGCCCGGGTTCGATTCCCGGTCAGGGAAAGCAGAGGGGCATGAGATGAGTGGGCTGCCTGTGTATATAGCAATGCCATTGACCTCATCAAACAAGCTCCATTTTCTTCAGGGTGATCAGTGTTTGATTTACTTTTGTGCCATCCTTTCTCACGTTCACGGCTCCCTGATGGTCTAGCGGCACATCACATTCCGGAATGGAACACATCACATTCCAGAACGGAACACATCACATTCTAGAACGGAACACATCACATTCCGGAATGGAACACATCACATTCTAGAGTGGAACACATCACATTCTAGAATGGAACACATCACATTCTAGAGTGGAAACACTAACCTCTCAACCAAATTCCGGAATGGAACACATCACATTCTAGAATGGAACACATCACATTCCGGAATGGAACACATCATCATTGAACGAGGAACAGCACTTCGTCTCATTTAAAACAAGATGCATTGCCAGTTTACTAGAAAGTTCAGTCACTGTGACAAAAGAGGCAAGCTTTTGGGAAGGATGACGACTGTTTGAAACACGCTTTTGTTTCCTCCAGCCATAGGCAAGGCTTTCCCTGATGGTCTAGTGGCTAGGATTCGGCGCTTTCACCGCCGCGGCCCGGGTTCGATTCCCGGTCAGGGAATGCTTAGGGGCATGAGATGAGTCGGTTGCCTGGATAGCCGTGCAAGCAATTTAGTCAAACAAGCCGAATTTGGAACTGGGCGACCAGTGTTTGATTTACTTTTGCTTCAGCGGTCCTTACTGTCATGGATCCCTGGTGGTCTAGTGGCTAGGATTCGGCGCTCTCACCGCCGCGGCCCGGGTTCGATTCCCGGTCAGGGAAAGCTTAAATGGAGTGAGGGGAGTCGGCTGCAACTGCAACGACGGCCGTGATTTAATCAAACAAACCCAATTTTCTCTGGGACGATGGGTGTATGATTAACTTTTTGCTGGTCGTTTCCCGCCTTCACGGCTCTCCGACGGTCTACAGGTGAGTGATGGGCACTACGGCAGCCGCGGCCCGGGCTCGATTCCCAGTCAGGAAAGCTGGTCTTACCGCTATGATGCACTTGTGACCTCACAGGGCCGCTTGTCTGACTTTCTCCCAGGTCAGGATCCAATACCCATCTCTAATACGGCCCTGATGAGGAGTGACTGTAGGTAGATAGAAGATGGAGATAGTTTCCCCTGAAAAGTGAAAGACGTGTAATCGGCCACCTACGTGAAGCCCAAGCTCCCCTTGGAATGGCCAGGAGTCTGAACCCCACCAGCTCGGCGGGAAGCAGCCAACACCACGACAACCGTGACGGGTACTTACTGAAGCACAGCATGACCGTTTTCCACACCTTTTGAAAGACCGCACTACGAATGATTCAACACAACTTCGCGTTGCTCCGAAGACTACCCGACGGTTCAGCACAGCTTTCAGATCGTGCATTGGCCGGGAATCGAACCCGGGTCAACTGCTTGGGAAGCAGCTATGCTCGCCACTATACCACCAATGCCATGAAAACCACACATGCAGTGCCAGCACACATGATGAAGACGCGACAGCACGCGCAGTGAAGTCTGGATAGTGGACTATTTGTGACTCCACAACGTCAGATTGCCATCTCCATCCACTGCACTCCTCCATTTCAGCAAGTTTCCAAAACCGCACGGCACAGGCTTTTGGTTCCATTCGTTGTTTTAACAACATACGCCCCTTTGACACAGTGAGGAAGGAAAGAACGGATAAAGGTTGAGGTTTCCGTAGTTGGCAGGATTCGAACCTGCGCGGGGAAACCCCAATGGATTTCTAGTCCATCGCCTTGACCACTCGGCCACAACTTGTGTGTGTCTTTATTTGTTTACATTCGATGAAGATTTGGTTGTCCCATTGTACTTGAATGCACCACGCAGTTCTCATGGTCCCCAAGTGAGGTACCTAGTCTCAGCAGCCAATCAGAGGCTACACAGGCCACTGTCAGCCTATCGGCGAGAAAGTAAAGGGCGGGAGCTTTCGTTCTTCCGGTTTTTCCCATCTCAGCCAGAGAAGAGAGAGCCGCGACATGCTAAGAGGAAAAAAAACAGGTGAAAAACCCAGAGATAACCTGTGAAAAGGAAAAGAAAGAATCGGAGCACTTACCCACGCATGTCCGGAGCCAATCGACAGAACGGAGGAGAAAAGTTGCGTCGGTAAGTTTTTTTATCCGATAGGGAAAAAAACTTGTCGACGACCATGCTAATGCTAGCTCTGTGCTTAACAGGCTAACCGCTTGCCTTTCATCTGGAGAGCTGCTGCACAGTCCAACATCCGCGCGCTCCACCTTGACACACAGAGAGCAACGGTGAGAAATGTTCTCTTTTAGCTGCTCTGGTGTTATTTACCTCTGTTTTCCTGTGTTGAGAGAAAGCAGCAGTGATGTTAAGGCTATGAGAGTGAACTGAAGTGATTGATGGTGCAATATTTTTCGACATATGTACATTGTGTTTATTATTTTATGCTGATGTGTATATAATTAAAGGATAAGCATTTTAGTCTTCTAATGCCAAGTTAAATGAAAAGAGTAATTTAATATGTTGTGATGAATGTAAAACTATTTTATTTTGTACTATGCAGTTTATTGAAGACTTTTCTGTTATTTTAGCTGAGTTTAGAGTAACTAGAGGGTAGTTTGGGTGCATGTTCTCTCACATGAATCGGCCTATGATGTAAGAGTACATTAAGCACATCTTTCTACTAGCTCTAAGTCTAACTCCAAATGTGAATTGTTATGTTATTTGCACATGGTTCTGAATTTGGTTGTGATAAATGATATTTTGAATGTTAATGGTTACTTACCATGAGTATTATTTGAAACACTGTTCTCATGAACATGTGAATGTGTGAGCACTTTAATGTTTAGCTTTCATAAATGATACACTTAAGACCAAAGTTGTACAACTGAGATAGAGATTTGAATAAAGATAACGATTCCTGTCAGAATTAGATGTAAGGGAGTGCATCTTTTGACATTTGATATCCCTAATGATGCATCTGAGAATGAACGGTGTTGAATGTAAATTGTGTGACCTTGTCTACAGGTCCGGTTTTCTGAGAGGACAGAAGAGTCTGAGGTTTAGGACAAACCTTCTGCTGTAGTAGATGGCGAGCCAACCACCCTGAAGAAACATCAGCACCGAAGAAATGTCCACGCGCATACTGATTCACGCACATTACACACTCACATTACCCTACAAGGATCCTTGGAGTCAGGTGAACTTGCAATAACTACAACAATAAAACCAACAACACACCATAACACTTCCATTTTTTTAAGGGCCCCAACGGACATTTTTTTGTTTTAAGTGTGCTCTTTTTATTTTCCTTTGTGTGATTTTCTTATTCATTGTGTCAAAAATATAAGAGTGGCTACTCAATTGTCATTCTTGTGTCTGCCTCATTATTGTTGCGCAGTACAGTGGCACCTCCCGAATGTAGTATCTTCTGATTCTGGTCCAGGTTTCATTAGTAGTTCAAATAATGCTGCAATTCACTTTTATATCTTTAAAATTGGTTACAAAATGTTTGCAACAACACCATGCTCCAGTCTGTTTATTAATTATGCCTTATACTCCATTCAATTTTTTTAAAGTTATTCATTATTTCTGTGTCTCTCAAGTGGAGTTTTTTTTTTTAATTTTTTGCAGTCTTTCCAGTTACATAATTTTCCCTCTTCCACAATGTGAATGGAATTGATGAGAGTGCAGTTGTGTTCCTCCCCACACACCTGTGCGCACTAAAGGAGCAGCAGCGACCTCCTCTTATGGCGCATGAGAGGAAAAAGCTTACAGCACCTGGTATTCCCAGGCGGTCTCCCGTCCAAGTACTAACCAGGCCCGACCCTGCTTAGCTTCCGAGATCAGACGAGATCGGGCGTGTTCAGGGTGGTATGGCCGTAAGCGACCACTTCTACAGCAGACAGCCCTTTTAAACCTCTGCTCTGGAGTTTCCCTCCACAACACGTTGGTTGCTGACGCATCAAAGGCATCCGCACACGCGCGTCATAATGTCAGCCATATAGAACTAAACCCTCATATTAGTATACACATCATTCTTATACATTGCCTTCACATAGCCTACTACTTGTTGTCTCATATGATTGCTCTAAGCCTCATTTCTTCCTACTGCAAATGTTTGCAACAACACCATTCTCCCGTCCGTTTATTAATTATGCCTTATACTTCATTCTATTTTTTTTCTTTTTAAAGGTATGCATTATATGCTGTATCTAGTGCTCTCGAGTGGAGTTTTATTTTTATTTTTTGCAGCCTTTCCAGTTACATCATTTTCCCTCTTCCACAGTGTGAATGGAATTGATAAGAGAGTGCAGTTGTGTTCCTCCCCACACACCTGTGCGCACTAAAGTAGCAGCAGCGAACTTCTCTTATTGCGCATGAGAGGAAAAAGCTTACAGCACCTGGTATTCCCAGGCGGTCTCCCGTCCAAGTACTAACCAGGCCCTACCTTGCTTAGCCTCCGAGATCAGACGAGATCGGGCGTGTTCAGGGTGGTATGGCCGTAAGCGACCACTTCTACAGCAGACAGCCCTTTTAAACCTCTGCTCTGGAGTTTCCCTCCACAACACGTTGGTTGCTGACGCATCAAAGGCATCCGCACACGCGCGTCATAATGTCAGCCATATAGAACTAAACCCTCATATTAGTATACACATCATTCTTATACATTGCCTTCACATAGCCTACTACTTGCTGTCTCATATAATTGCTCTATTTCTTCCTGCTGCAAATGTTTGCATCAACAGCAGCGACCTCCTCTTATGGCGCATGAGAGGAAAAAGCTTACAGCACCTGGTATTCCCAGGCGGTGTCCCGTCCAAGTACTAACCAGGCCCGACCCTGCTTATCTTCCGAGATCAGACGAGATCGGGCGTGTTCAGGGTGGTATGGCCGTAAGCGACCACTTCTACAGCAGACAGCCCTTTTAAACCTCTGCTCTGGAGTTTCCCTCCACAACACGTTGGTGGCTGACGCATGAAAGGCATCCGCACACGCGCGTCATAATGTCAGCCATATAGAACTAAACCCTCATATTAGTATACACATCATTCTTATACATTGCCTTCACATAGCCTACTACTTGTTGTCTCATATGATTGCTCTAAGCCTTATTTCTTCCTACTGCAAATGTTTGCAACAACACCATTCTCCCGTCCGTTTATTAATTATGCCTTATATGTCATTCTATTTTTTTCTTTTTAAAGGTATGCATTATATGCTGTATCTAGTGCTCTCGAGTGGAGTTTTATTTTTATTTTTCGCAGCCTTTCCAGTTACATCATTTTCCCTCTTCCACAGTGTGAATGGAATTGATAAGAGAGTGCAGTTGTGTTCCTCCCCACACACCTGTGCGCACTAAAGGAGCAGCAGCGAACTCCTCTTATGGCGCATGAGAGGAAAAAGCTTACAGCACCTGGTATTCCCAGGCGGTCTCCCGTCCAAGTACTAACCAGGCCCGACCCTGCTTAGCTTCCGAGATCAGACGAGATCGGGCGTGTTCAGGGTGGTATGGCCGTAAGCACCACTTCTACAGCAAACAGCCCTTTTAAACCTCTGCTCTGCCGTTGCCCTCCACAACACGTTGGTTGCTGACGCATCAAAGGCATCCGCACACGCGCGTCATAATGTCAGCCATATAGAACTAAACCCTCATATTAGTATACACATCATTCTTATACATTGCCTTCACATAGCCTACTACTTGCTGTCTCATATAATTGCTCTATTTCTTCCTGCTGCAAATGTTTGCATCAACAGCAGCGAGCTCCTCTTATGGCGCATGAGAGGAAAAAGCTTACAGCACCTGGTATTCCCAGGCGGTCTCCCGTCCAAGTACTAACAAGGCCCGACCCTGCTTATCTTCCGAGATCAGACGAGATCGGGTGTGTTCAGGGTGGTATGGCCGTAAGCGACCACTTCTACAGCAGACAGCCCTTTTAAACCTCTGCTCTGCCGTGGCCCTCCACAACACGTTGGTTGCTGACGCATCAAAGGCATCCGCACACGCGCGTCATAATGTCAGCCATATAGAACTAAACCCTCATATTAGTATACACATCATTCTTATACATTGCCTTCACATAGCCTACTACTTGCTGTCTCATATAATTGCTCTATTTCTTCCTGCTGCAAATGTTTGCATCAACAGCAGCGAGCTCCTCTTATGGCGCATGAGAGGAAAAAGCTTACAGCACCTGGTATTCCCAGGCGGTCTCCCGTCCAAGTACTAACAAGGCCCGACCCTGCTTATCTTCCGAGATCAGACGAGATCTGGCGTGTTCAGGGTGGTATGGCCGTAAGCGACCACTTCTACAGCAGACAGCCCTTTTAAACCTCTGCTCTGCCGTGGCCCTCCACAACACGTTGGTTGCTGACGCATCAAAGGCATCCGCACACGCGCGTCATAATGTCAGCCATATAGAACTAAACCCTCATATTAGTATGCACATCATTCTTATACATTGCCTTCACATAGCCTACTACTTGCTGTCTCATATAATTGCTCTATTTCTTCCTGCTGCAAATGTTTGCATCAACAGCAGCGACCTCCTCTTATGGCGCATGAGAGGAAAAAGCTTACAGCACCTGGTATTCCCAGGCGGTCTCCCGTCCAAGTACTAACCAGGCCCGACCCTGCTTAGCTTCCGAGATCAGACGAGATCGGGCGTGTTCAGGGTGGTATGGCCGTAAGCCACCACTTCTACAACAGACAGCCCTTTTAAACCTCTGCTCTGGAGTTTCCCTCCACAACACGTTGGTTGCTGACGCATCAAAGGCATCCTCACACGCGCGTCATAATGTCAGCCATATAGAACTAAACCCTCATATTAGTATACACATCATTCTTATACATTGCCTTCACATAGCCTACTACTTGTTGTCTCATATAATTGCTCTAAGCCTTATTTCTTCCTACTGCAAATGTTTGCAACAACACCATCCTCCCGTCCGTTTATTAATTATGCCTTATATGTCATTCTATTTTTTTCTTTTTAAAGGTATGCATTATATGCTGTATCTAGTTCTCTCGAGTGGAGTTTTATTTTTATTTTTTGCAGCCTTTCCAGTTACATCATTTTCCCTCTTCCACAGTGTGAATGGAATTGATAAGAGAGTGCAGTTGTGTTCCTCCCCACACACCTGTGCGCACTAAAGGAGCAGCAGCGAGCTCCTCTTATGGCGCATGAGAGGAAAAAGCTTACAGCACCTGGTATTCCCAGGCGGTCTCCCGTCCAAGTACTAACCAGGCCCGACCCTGCTTAGCTTCCGAGATCAGACGAGATCGGGCGTGTTCAGGGTGGTATGGCCGTAAGCGACCACTTCTACAGCAGACAGCCCTTTTAAACCTCTGCTCTGCCGTTGCCCTCCACAACACGTTGGTTGCTGACGCATCAAAGGCATCCGCACACGCGCGTCATAATGTCAGCCATATAGAACTAAACCCTCATATTAGTATACACATCATTCTTATACATTGCCTTCACATAGCCTACTACTTGCTGTCTCATATAATTGCTCTATTTCTTCCTGCTGCAAATGTTTGCATCAACAGCAGCGACCTCCTCTTATGGCGCATGAGAGGAAAAAGCTTACAGCACCTGGTATTCCCAGGCGGTCTCCCGTCCAAGTACTAACCAGGCCCGACCCTGCTTAGCTTCCGAGATCAGACGAGATCGGGCGTGTTCAGGGTGGTATGGCCGTAAGCCACCACTTCTACAACAGACAGCCCTTTTAAACCTCTGCTCTGGAGTTTCCCTCCACAACACGTTGGTTGCTGACGCATCAAAGGCATCCTCACACGCGCGTCATAATGTCAGCCATATAGAACTAAACCCTCATATTAGTATACACATCATTCTTATACATTGCCTTCACATAGCCTACTACTTGTTGTCTCATATAATTGCTCTAAGCCTTATTTCTTCCTACTGCAAATGTTTGCAACAACACCATCCTCCCGTCCGTTTATTAATTATGCCTTATATGTCATTCTATTTTTTTCTTTTTAAAGGTATGCATTATATGCTGTATCTAGTTCTCTCGAGTGGAGTTTTATTTTTATTTTTTGCAGCCTTTCCAGTTACATCATTTTCCCTCTTCCACAGTGTGAATGGAATTGATAAGAGAGTGCAGTTGTGTTCCTCCCCACACACCTGTGCGCACTAAAGGAGCAGCAGCGAGCTCCTCTTATGGCGCATGAGAGGAAAAAGCTTACAGCACCTGGTATTCCCAGGCGGTCTCCCGTCCAAGTACTAACCAGGCCCGACCCTGCTTAGCTTCCGAGATCAGACGAGATCGGGCGTGTTCAGGGTGGTATGGCCGTAAGCCACCACTTCTACAGCAGACAGCCCTTTTAAACCTCTGCTCTGGAGTTTCCCTCCACAACACGTTGGTGGCTGACGCATCAAAGGCATCCGCACACGCGCGTCATAATGTCAGCCATATAGAACTAAACCCTCATATTAGTATACACATCATTCTTATACATTGCCTTCACATAGCCTACTACTTGTTGTCTCATATGATTGCTCTAAGCCTTATTTCTTCCTACTGCAAATGTTTGCAACAACACCATTCTCCCGTCCGTTTATTAATTATGCCTTATACTTCATTCTATTTTTTTGCTTTTTAAAGGTATGCATTATATGCTGTGTCTAGTGCTCTCAAGTGGAGTTTTATTTTTATTTTTTGCAGCCTTTCCAGTTGCATCATTTTCCCTCTTCCACAGTGTGAATGGAATTGATAAGAGAGTGCAGTTGTGTTCCTCCCCACACACCTGTGCGCACTAAAGGAGCAGCAGCGAACTCCTCTTATGGCGCATGAGAGGAAAAAGCTTACAGCACCTGGTATTCCCAGGCGGTCTCCCGTCCAAGTACTAACCAGGCCCGACCCTGCTTATCTTCCGAGATCAGACGAGATCGGGCGTGTTCAGGGTGGTATGGCCGTAAGCGACCACTTCTACAGCAGACAGCCCTTTTAAACCTCTGCTCTGCCGTTGCCCTCCACAACACGTTGGTTGCTGACGCATCAAAGGCATCCGCACACGCGCGTCATAATGTCAGCCATATAGAACTAAACCCTCATATTAGTATACACATCATTCTTATACATTGCCTTCACATAGCCTACTACTTGCTGTCTCATATAATTGCTCTATTTCTTCCTGCTGCAAATGTTTGCATCAACAGCAGCGACCTCCTCTTATGGCGCATGAGAGGAAAAAGCTTACAGCACCTGGTATTCCCAGGCGGTCTCCCGTCCAAGTACTAATCAGGCCCGACCCTGCTTAGCTTCCGAGATCAGACGAGATCGGGCGTGTTCAGGGTGGTATGGCCGTAAGCCACCACTTCTACAACAGACAGCCCTTTTAAACCTCTGCTCTGGAGTTTCCCTCCACAACACGTTGGTGGCTGACGCATCAAAGGCATCCGCACACGCGCGTCATGATGTCAGCCATATAGAACTAAACCCTCATATTAGTATACACATCATTCTTATACATTGCCTTCACATAGCCTACTACTTGTTGTCTCATATAATTGCTCTAAGCCTTATTTCTTCCTACTGCAAATGTTTGCAACAACACCATCCTCCCGTCCGTTTATTAATTATGCCTTATATGTCATTCTATTTTTTTCTTTTTAAAGGTATGCATTATATGCTGTATCTAGTGCTCTCGAGTGGAGTTTTATTTTTATTTTTTGCAGCCTTTCCAGTTACATCATTTTCCCTCTTCCACAGTGTGAATGGAATTGATAAGAGAGTGCAGTTGTGTTCCTCCCCACACACCTGTGCGCACTAAAGTAGCAGCAGCGAGCTCCTCTTATGGCGCATGAGAGGAAAAAGCTTACAGCACCTGGTATTCCCAGGCGGTCTCCCGTCCAAGTACTAACCAGGCCCGACCCTGCTTAGCTTCCGAGATCAGACGAGATCGGGCGTGTTCAGGGTGGTATGGCCGTAAGCGACCACTTCTACAGCAGACAGCCCTTTTAAACCTCTGCTCTGCCGTTGCCCTCCACAACACGTTGGTTGCTGACGCATCAAAGGCATCCTCACACGCGCGTCATAATGTCAGCCATATAGAACTAAACCCTCATATTAGTATACACATCATTCTTATACATTGCCTTCACATAGCCTACTACTTGTTGTCTCATATGATTGCTCTAAGCCTTATTTCTTCCTACTGCAAATGTTTGCAACAACACCATTCTCCCGTCCGTTTATTAATTATGCCTTATACTTCATTCTATTTTTTTTTCTTTTTAAAGGTATGCATTATATGCTGTGTCTAGTGCTCTCAAGTGGAGTTTTATTTTTATTTTTTGCAGCCTTTCCAGTTGCATCATTTTCCCTCTTCCACAGTGTGAATGGAATTGATAAGAGAGTGCAGTTGTGTTCCTCCCCACACACCTGTGCGCACTAAAGGAGCAGCAGCGACCTCCTCTTATGGCGCATGAGAGGAAAAAGCTTACAGCACCTGGTATTCCCAGGCGGTCTCCCGTCCAAGTACTAACCAGGCCCGACCCTGCTTTGCTTCCGAGATCAGACGAGATCGGTCGTGTTCAGGGTGGTATGGCCGTAAGCCATCACTTCTACAGCAAACAGCCCTTTTAAACCTCTGCTCTGCCGTTGCCCTCCACAACACGTTGGTTGCTGACGCATCAAAGGTATCCGCACACGCGCGTCATAATGTCAGCCATATAGAACTAAACCCTCATATTAGTATACACATCATTCTTATACATTGCCTTCACATAGCCTACTACTTGCTGTCTCGTATAATTGCTCTATTTCTTCCTACTGCAAATGTTTGCATCAACAGCAGCGACCTCCTCTTATGGCGCATGAGAGGAAAAAGCTTACAGCACCTGGTATTCCCAGGCGGTCTCCCGTCCAAGTACTAACCAGGCCCGACCCTGCTTAGCTTCCGAGATCAGACGAGATCGGGCGTGTTCAGGGTGGTATGGCCGTAAGCCACCACTTCTACAGCAAACAGCCCTTTTAAACCTCTGCTCTGCCGTTGCACTCCACAACACGTTGGTTGCTGACGCATCAAAGGCATCCGCACACGCGCGTCATAATGTCAGCCATATAGAACTAAACCCTCATATTAGTATACACATCATTCTTATACATTGCCTTCACATAGCCTACTACTTGTTGTCTCATATGATTGCTCTAAGCCTTATTTCTTCCTACTGCAAATGTTTGCAACAACACCATTCTCCCGTCCGTTTATTAATTATGCCTTATACTTCATTCTATTTTTTTTCTTTTTAAAGGTATGCATTATATGCTGTGTCTAGTGCTCTCGAGTGGAGTTTTATTTTTATTTTTTGCAGCCTTTCCAGTTACATCATTTTCCCTCTTCCACAGTGTGAATGGAATTGATAAGAGAGTGCAGTTGTGTTCCTCCCCACACACCTGTGCGCACTAAAGTAGCAGCAGCGAACTTCTCTTATTGCGCATGAGAGGAAAAAGCTTACAGCACCTGGTATTCCCAGGCGGTCTCCCGTCCAAGTACTAACCAGGCCCGACGCTGCTTAGCTTCCGAGATCAGACGAGATCGGGCGTGTTCAGGGTGGTATGGCCGTAAGCGACCACTTCTACAGCAGACAGCCCTTTTAAGCCTCTGCTCTGGAATTTCCCTCCACAACACGTTGGTTGCTGACGCATCAAAGGCATCCGCACACGCGCGTCATAATGTCAGCCATATAGAACTAAACCCTCATATTAGTATACACATCATTCTTATACATTGCCTTCACATAGCCTACTACTTGCTGTCTCATATAATTGCTCTATTTCTTCCTGCTGCAAATGTTTGCAACAACACCATTCTCCTGTCCGTTATACTTATACTTCATTCTATTTTTTTTCTTTTTAAAGGTATGCATTATATGCTGTGTCTAGTGCTCTCAAGTGGAGTTTTATTTTTATTTTTTGCAGCCTTTCCAGTTACATCATTTTCCCTCTTCCACAGTGTGAATGGAATTGATAAGAGAGTGCAGTTGTGTTCCTCCTCACACACCTGTGCGCACTAAAGGAGCAGCAGCGAGCTCCTCTTTTGGCGCATGAGATGAAAAAGCTTACAGCACCTGGTATTCCCAGGCGGTCTCCCGTCCAAGTACTAACCAGGCCCGACCCTGCTTAGCTTCCGAGATCAGACGAGATCGGGCGTGTTCAGGGTGGTATGGCCGTAAGCCATCACTTCTACAGCAAACAGCCCTTTTAAACCTCTGCTCTGCCGTTGCCCTCCACAACACGTTGGTTGCTGACGCATCAAAGGTATCCGCACACGCGCGTCATAGTGTCAGCGATATAGAACGAAATCCTCGTTTTAGTATACACATCATTCTTATACATTGTCTTCACATAGCCTACTACTTGCTGTCTCATATAATTGCTCTATTTCTTCCTGCTGCAAATGTTTGCATCAACAGCAGCGACCTCCTCTTATGGCGCATGAGAGGAAAAAGCTTACAGCACCTGGTATTCCCAGGCGGTCTCCCGTCCAAGTACTAACCAGGCCCTACCTTGCTTAGCCTCCGAGATCAGACGAGATCGGGCGTGTTCATGGTGGTATGGCCGTAAGCGACCACGTCTACAGCAGACAGCCCTTTTAAGCCTCTGCTCTGGAGTTTCCCTCCACAACACGTTGGTTGCTGACGCATCAAAGGCATCCGCACACGCGCGTCATAATGTCAGCCATATAGAACTAAACCCTCATATTAGTATACACATCATTCTTATACATTGCCTTCACATAGCCTACTACTTGTTGTCTCATATGATTGCTCTAAGCCTTATTTCTTCCTACTGCAAATGTTTGCAACAACACCATTCTCCCGTCCGTTTATTAATTATGCCTTATACTTCATTCTATTTTTTTGCTTTTTAAAGGTATGCATTATATGCTGTGTCTAGTGCTCTCAAGTGGAGTTTTATTTTTATTTTTTGCAGCCTTTCCAGTTACATCATTTTCCCTCTTCCACAGTGTGAATGGAATTGATAAGAGAGTGCAGTTGTGTTCCTCCTCACACACCTGTGCGCACTAAAGGAGCAGCAGCGAGCTCCTCTTTTGGCGCGTGAGATGAAAAAGCTTACAGCACCTGGTATTCCCAGGCGGTCTCCCGTCCAAGTACTAACCAGGCCCGACCCTGCTTTGCTTCCGAGATCAGACGAGATCGGGCGTGTTCAGGGTGGTATGGCCGTAAGCCATCACTTCTACAGCAAACAGCCCTTTTAAACCTCTGCTCTGCCGTTGCCCTCCACAACACGTTGGTTGCTGACGCATCAAAGGTATCCGCACACGCGCGTCATAGTGTCAGCGATATAGAACGAAATCCTCGTTTTAGTATACACATCATTCTTATACATTGTCTTCACATAGCCTACTACTTGCTGTCTCATATAATTGCTCTATTTCTTCCTGCTGCAAATGTTTGCATCAACAGCAGCGACCTCCTCTTATGGCGCATGAGAGGAAAAAGCTTACAGCACCTGGTATTCCCAGGCGGTCTCCCGTCCAAGTACTAACCAGGCCCGACCCTGCTTAGCTTCCGAGATCAGACGAGATCGGGCGTGTTCAGGGTGGTATGGCCGTAAGCGACCACTTCTACAGCAGACAGCCCTTTTAAACCTCTGCTCTGCCGTTGCCCTCCACAACACGTTGGTTGCTGACGCATCAGAGGCATCCGCACACGCGCGTCATAATGTCAGCCATATAGAACTAAACCCTCATATTAGTATACACATCATTCTTATACATTGCCTTCACATAGCCTACTACTTGTTGTCTCATATGATTGCTCTAAGCCTTATTTCTTCCTACTGCAAATGTTTGCAACAACACCATTCTCCCGTCCGTTTATTAATTATGCCTTATACTTCATTCTATTTTTTTCTTTTTAAAGGTATGCATTATATGCTGTGTCTAGTGCTCTCGAGTGGAGTTTTATTTTTATTTTTTGCAGCCTTTCCAGTTACATCATTTTCCCTCTTCCACAGTGTGAATGGAATTGATAAGAGAGTGCAGTTGTGTTCCTCCCCACACACCTGTGCGCACTAAAGTAGCAGCAGCGAACTTCTCTTATTGCGCATGAGAGGAAAAAGCTTACAGCACCTGGTATTCCCAGGCGGTCTCCCGTCCAAGTACTAACCAGGCCCGACGCTGCTTAGCTTCCGAGATCAGACGAGATCGGGCGTGTTCAGGGTGGTATGGCCGTAAGCGACCACTTCTACAGCAGACAGCCCTTTTAAGCCTCTGCTCTGGAATTTCCCTCCACAACACGTTGGTTGCTGACGCATCAAAGGCATCCGCACACGCGCGTCATAATGTCAGCCATATAGAACTAAACCCTCATATTAGTATACACATCATTCTTATACATTGCCTTCACATAGCCTACTACTTGCTGTCTCATATAATTGCTCTATTTCTTCCTGCTGCAAATGTTTGCAACAACACCATTCTCCTGTCCGTTATACTTATACTTCATTCTATTTTTTTCTTTTTAAAGGTATGCATTATATGCTGTGTCTAGTGCTCTCAAGTGGAGTTTTATTTTTATTTTTTGCAGCCTTTCCAGTTACATCATTTTCCCTCTTCCACAGTGTGAATGGAATTGATAAGAGAGTGCAGTTGTGTTCCTCCTCACACACCTGTGCGCACTAAAGGAGCAGCAGCGAGCTCCTCTTTTGGCGCATGAGATGAAAAAGCTTACAGCACCTGGTATTCCCAGGCGGTCTCCCGTCCAAGTACTAACCAGGCCCGACCCTGCTTAGCTTCCGAGATCAGACGAGATCGGGCGTGTTCAGGGTGGTATGGCCGTAAGCCATCACTTCTACAGCAAACAGCCCTTTTAAACCTCTGCTCTGCCGTTGCCCTCCACAACACGTTGGTTGCTGACGCATCAAAGGTATCCGCACACGCGCGTCATAGTGTCAGCGATATAGAACGAAATCCTCGTTTTAGTATACACATCATTCTTATACATTGTCTTCACATAGCCTACTACTTGCTGTCTCATATAATTGCTCTATTTCTTCCTGCTGCAAATGTTTGCATCAACAGCAGCGACCTCCTCTTATGGCGCATGAGAGGAAAAAGCTTACAGCACCTGGTATTCCCAGGCGGTCTCCCGTCCAAGTACTAACCAGGCCCTACCTTGCTTAGCCTCCGAGATCAGACGAGATCGGGCGTGTTCATGGTGGTATGGCCGTAAGCGACCACTTCTACAGCAGACAGCCCTTTTAAGCCTCTGCTCTGGAGTTTCCCTCCACAACACGTTGGTTGCTGACGCATCAAAGGCATCCGCACACGCGCGTCATAATGTCAGCCATATAGAACTAAACCCTCATATTAGTATACACATCATTCTTATACATTGCCTTCACATAGCCTACTACTTGTTGTCTCATATGATTGCTCTAAGCCTTATTTCTTCCTACTGCAAATGTTTGCAACAACACCATTCTCCCGTCCGTTTATTAATTATGCCTTATACTTCATTCTATTTTTTTGCTTTTTAAAGGTATGCATTATATGCTGTGTCTAGTGCTCTCAAGTGGAGTTTTATTTTTATTTTTTGCAGCCTTTCCAGTTACATCATTTTCCCTCTTCCACAGTGTGAATGGAATTGATAAGAGAGTGCAGTTGTGTTCCTCCTCACACACCTGTGCGCACTAAAGGAGCAGCAGCGAGCTCCTCTTTTGGCGCATGAGATGAAAAAGCTTACAGCACCTGGTATTCCCAGGCGGTCTCCCGTCCAAGTACTAACCAGGCCCGACCCTGCTTAGCTTCCGAGATCAGACGAGATCGGGCGTGTTCAGGGTGGTATGGCCGTAAGCCATCACTTCTACAGCAAACAGCCCTTTTAAACCTCTGCTCTGCCGTTGCCCTCCACAACACGTTGGTTGCTGACGCATCAAAGGTATCCGCACACGCGCGTCATAGTGTCAGCGATATAGAACGAAATCCTCGTTTTAGTATACACATCATTCTTATACATTGTCTTCACATAGCCTACTACTTGCTGTCTCATATAATTGCTCTATTTCTTCCTGCTGCAAATGTTTGCATCAACAGCAGCGACCTCCTCTTATGGCGCATGAGAGGAAAAAGCTTACAGCACCTGGTATTCCCAGGCGGTCTCCCGTCCAAGTACTAACCAGGCCCTACCTTGCTTAGCCTCCGAGATCAGACGAGATCGGGCGTGTTCATGGTGGTATGGCCGTAAGCGACCACTTCTACAGCAGACAGCCCTTTTAAGCCTCTGCTCTGGAGTTTCCCTCCACAACACGTTGGTTGCTGACGCATCAAAGGCATCCGCACACGCGCGTCATAATGTCAGCCATATAGAACTAAACCCTCATATTAGTATACACATCATTCTTATACATTGCCTTCACATAGCCTACTACTTGTTGTCTCATATGATTGCTCTAAGCCTTATTTCTTCCTACTGCAAATGTTTGCAACAACACCATTCTCCCGTCCGTTTATTAATTATGCCTTATACTTCATTCTATTTTTTTGCTTTTTAAAGGTATGCATTATATGCTGTGTCTAGTGCTCTCAAGTGGAGTTTTATTTTTATTTTTTGCAGCCTTTCCAGTTACATCATTTTCCCTCTTCCACAGTGTGAATGGAATTGATAAGAGAGTGCAGTTGTGTTCCTCCTCACACACCTGTGCGCACTAAAGGAGCAGCAGCGAGCTCCTCTTTTGGCGCGTGAGATGAAAAAGCTTACAGCACCTGGTATTCCCAGGCGGTCTCCCGTCCAAGTACTAACCAGGCCCGACCCTGCTTAGCTTCCGAGATCAGACGAGATCGGGCGTGTTCAGGGTGGTATGGCCGTAAGCCATCACTTCTACAGCAAACAGCCCTTTTAAACCTCTGCTCTGCCGTTGCCCTCCACAACACGTTGGTTGCTGACGCATCAAAGGTATCCGCACACGCGCGTCATAGTGTCAGCGATATAGAACGAAATCCTCGTTTTAGTATACACATCATTCTTATACATTGTCTTCACATAGCCTACTACTTGCTGTCTCATATAATTGCTCTATTTCTTCCTGCTGCAAATGTTTGCATCAACAGCAGCGACCTCCTCTTATGCCGCATGAGAGGAAAAAGCTTACAGCACCTGGTATTCCCAGGCGGTCTCCCGTCCAAGTACTAACCAGGCCCGACCTTGCTTAGCTTCCGAGATCAGACGAGATCGGGCGTGTTCAGGGTGGTATGGCCGTAAGCGACCACTTCTACAGCAGACAGCCCTTTTAAACCTCTGCTCTGCCGTTGCCCTCCACAACACGTTGGTTGCTGACGCATCAAAGGCATCCGCACACGCGCGTCATAATGTCAGCCATATAGAACTAAACCCTCATATTAGTATACACATCATTCTTATACATTGCCTTCACATAGCCTACTACTTGTTGTCTCATATGATTGCTCTAAGCCTTATTTCTTCCTACTGCAAATGTTTGCAACAACACCATTCTCCCGTCCGTTTATTAATTATGCCTTATACTTCATTCTATTTTTTTCTTTTTAAAGGTATGCATTATATGCTGTGTCTAGTGCTCTCAAGTGGAGTTTTATTTTTATTTTTTGCAGCCTTTCCAGTTACATCATTTTCCCTCTTCCACACTGTGAATGGAATTGATAAGAGAGTGCAGTTGTGTTCCTCCCCACACACCTGTGCGCACTAAAGGAGCAGCAGCGACCTCCTCTTATGGCGCATGAGAGGAAAAAGCTTACAGCACCTGGTATTCCCAGGCGGTCTCCCGTCCAAGTACTAACCAGGCCCGACCCTGCTTAGCTTCCGAGATCAGACGAGATCGGGCGTGTTCAGGGTGGTATGGCCGTAAGCGACCACTTCTACAGCAGACAGCCCTTTTAAGCCTCTGCTCTGGAGTTTCCCTCCACAACACGTTGGTTGCTGACGCATCAAAGGCATCCGCACACGCGCGTCATAATGTCAGCCATATAGAACTAAACCCTCATATTAGTATACACATCATTCTTATACATTGCCTTCACATAGCCTACTACTTGCTGTCTCATATAATTGCTCCATTTCTTCCTGCTGCAAATGTTTGCATCAACAGCAGCGACCTCCTCTTATGGCGCATGAGATGAAAAAGCTTACAGCACCTGGTATTCCCAGGCGGTCTCCCGTCCAAGTACTAACCAGGCCCGACCCTGCTTAGCTTCCGAGATCAGACGAGATCGGGCGTGTTCAGGGTGGTATGGCCGTAAGCCACCACGTCTACAGCAAACAGCCCTTTTAAACCTCTGCTCTGCCGTTGCCCTCCACAACACGTTGGTTGCTGACGCATCAAAGGCATCCGCACACGCGCGTCATAATGTCAGCCATATAGAACTAAACCCTCATATTAGTATACACATCATTCTTATACATTGCCTTCACATAGCCTACTACTTGTTGTCTCATATAATTGCTCTAAGCCTTATTTCTTCCTACTGCAAATGTTTGCAACAACACCATTCTCCCGTCCGTTTATTAATTATGCCTTATACTTCATTCTATTTTTTTGCTTTTTAAAGGTATGCATTATATGCTGTGTCTAGTGCTCTCAAGTGGAGTTTTATTTTTATTTTTTGCAGCCTTTCCAGTTACATCATTTTCCCTCTTCCACAGTGTGAATGGAATTGATAAGAGAGTGCAGTTGTGTTCCTCCTCACACACCTGTGCGCACTAAAGGAGCAGCAGCGAGCTCCTCTTTTGGCGCATGAGATGAAAAAGCTTACAGCACCTGGTATTCCCAGGCGGTCTCCCGTCCAAGTACTAACCAGGCCCGACCCTGCTTTGCTTCCGAGATCAGACGAGATCGGGCGTGTTCAGGGTGGTATGGCCGTAAGCCATCACTTCTACAGCAAACAGCCCTTTTAAACCTCTGCTCTGCCGTTGCCCTCCACAACACGTTGGTTGCTGACGCATCAAAGGTATCCGCACACGCGCGTCATAGTGTCAGCGATATAGAACGAAATCCTCGTTTTAGTATACACATCATTCTTATACATTGTCTTCACATAGCCTACTACTTGCTGTCTCATATAATTGCTCTATTTCTTCCTGCTGCAAATGTTTGCATCAACAGCAGCGACCTCCTCTTATGGCGCATGAGAGGAAAAAGCTTACAGCACCTGGTATTCCCAGGCGGTCTCCCGTCCAAGTACTAACCAGGCCCTACCTTGCTTAGCCTCCGAGATCAGACGAGATCGGGCGTGTTCATGGTGGTATGGTCGTAAGCGACCACTTCTACAGCAGACAGCCCTTTTAAGCCTCTGCTCTGGAGTTTCCCTCCACAACACGTTGGTTGCTGACGCATCAAAGGCATCCGCACACGCGCGTCATAATGTCAGCCATATAGAACTAAACCCTCATATTAGTATACACATCATTCTTATACATTGCCTTCACATAGCCTACTACTTGTTGTCTCATATAATTGCTCTAAGCCTTATTTCTTCCTACTGCAAATGTTTGCAACAACACCATTCTCCTGTCCGTTATACTTATACTTCATTCTATTTTTTTCTTTTTAAAGGTATGCATTATATGCTGTGTCTAGTGCTCTCGAGTGGAGTTTTATTTTTATTTTTTGCAGCCTTTCCAGTTACATCATTTTCCCTCTTCCACAGTGTGAATGGAATTGATAAGAGAGTGCAGTTGTGTTCCTCCCCACACACCTGTGCGCACTAAAGTAGCAGCAGCGAACTTCTCTTATTGCGCATGAGAGGAAAAAGCTTACAGCACCTGGTATTCCCAGGCGGTCTCCCGTCCAAGTACTAACCAGGCCCGACGCTGCTTAGCTTCCGAGATCAGACGAGATCGGGCGTGTTCAGGGTGGTATGGCCGTAAGCGACCACTTCTACAGCAGACAGCCCTTTTAAGCCTCTGCTCTGGAATTTCCCTCCACAACACGTTGGTTGCTGACGCATCAAAGGTATCCGCACACGCGCGTCATAATGTCAGCCATATAGAACTAAACCCTCATATTAGTATACACATCATTCTTATACATTGCCTTCACATAGCCTACTACTTGCTGTCTCATATAATTGCTCTATTTCTTCCTGCTGCAAATGTTTGCATCAACAGCAACGACCTCCTCTTATGGCGCATGAGAGGAAAAAGCTTACAGCACCTGGTATTCCCAGGCGGTCTCCCGTCCAAGTACTAACCAGGCCCGACGCTGCTTAGCTTCCGAGATCAGACGAGATGGGCGTGTTCAGGGTGGTATGGCCGTAAGCGACCACTTCTACAGCAAACAGCCCTTTTAAACCTCTGCTCTGCCGTTGCCCTCCACAACACGTTGGTTGCTGACGCATGAAAGGCATCCGCACACGCGCGTCATAATGTCAGCCATATAGAACTAAACCCTCATATTAGTATACACACCATTCTTATACATTGCCTTCACATAGCCTACTACTTGTTGTCTCATATAATTGCTCTAAGCCTTATTTCTTCCTACTGCAAATGTTTGCAACAACACCATTCTCCTGTCCGTTATACTTATACTTCATTCTATTTTTTTCTTTTTAAAGGTATGCATTATATGCTGTGTCTAGTGCTCTCAAGTGGAGTTTTATTTTTATTTTTTGCAGCCTTTCCAGTTACATCATTTTCCCTCTTCCACAGTGTGAATGGAATTGATAAGAGAGTGCAGTTGTGTTCCTCCTCACACACCTGTGCGCACTAAAGGAGCAGCAGCGAGCTCCTCTTTTGGCGCATGAGATGAAAAAGCTTACAGCACCTGGTATTCCCAGGCGGTCTCCCGTCCAAGTACTAACCAGGCCCGACCCTGCTTAGCTTCCGAGATCAGACGAGATCGGGCGTGTTCAGGGTGGTATGGCCGTAAGCCATCACTTCTACAGCAAACAGCCCTTTTAAACCTCTGCTCTGCCGTTGCCCTCCACAACACGTTGGTTGCTGACGCGTGAAAGGCATCCGCACACGCGCGTCATAATGTCAGCCATATAGAACTAAACCCTCATATTAGTATACACATCATTCTTATACATTGCCTTCACATAGCCTACTACTTGTTGTCTCATATAATTGCTCTAAGCCTTATTTCTTCCTACTGCAAATGTTTGCAACAACACCATCCTCCCGTCCGTTTATTAATTATGCCTAATATGTCATTCTATTTTTTTGCTTTTTAAAGGTATGCATTATATGCTGTGTCTAGTGCTCTCAAGTGGAGTTTTATTTTTATTTTTTGCAGCCTTTCCAGTTACATCATTTTCCCTCTTCCACAGTGTGAATGGAATTGATAAGAGAGTGCAGTTGTGTTCCTCCTCACACACCTGTGCGCACTAAAGGAGCAGCAGCGAGCTCCTCTTTTGGCGCGTGAGATGAAAAAGCTTACAGCACCTGGTATTCCCAGGCGGTCTCCCGTCCAAGTACTAACCAGGCCCGACCCTGCTTTGCTTCCGAGATCAGACGAGATCGGGCGTGTTCAGGGTGGTATGGCCGTAAGCCATCACTTCTACAGCAAACAGCCCTTTTAAACCTCTGCTCTGCCGTTGCCCTCCACAACACGTTGGTTGCTGACGCATCAAAGGTATCCGCACACGCGCGTCATAGTGTCAGCGATATAGAACGAAATCCTCGTTTTAGTATACACATCATTCTTATACATTGTCTTCACATAGCCTACTACTTGCTGTCTCATATAATTGCTCTATTTCTTCCTGCTGCAAATGTTTGCATCAACAGAAGCGACCTCCTCTTATGGCGCATGAGAGGAAAAAGCTTACAGCACCTGGTATTCCCAGGCGGTCTCCCGTCCAAGTACTAACCAGGCCCGACCCTGCTTTGCCTCCGAGATCAGACGAGATCGGGCGTGTTTAGGGTGGTATGGCCGTAAGCCATCACTTCTACAGCAAACAGCCCTTTTAAACCTCTGCTCTGCCGTTGCCCTCCACAACACGTTGGTTGCTGACGCATCAAAGGTATCCGCACACGCGCGTCATAGTGTCAGCGATATAGAACGAAATCCTCGTTTTAGTATACACATCATTCTTATACATTGTCTTCACATAGCCTACTACTTGCTGTCTCATATAATTGCTCTATTTCTTCCTGCTGCAAATGTTTGCATCAACAGCAGCGACCTCCTCTTATGGCGCATGAGAGGAAAAAGCTTACAGCACCTGGTATTCCCAGGCGGTCTCCCGTCCAAGTACTAACCAGGCCCGACCCTGCTTAGCTTCCGAGATCAGACGAGATCCGGCGTGTTCAGGGTGGTATGGCCGTAAGCCACCACTTCTACAGCAAACAGCCCTTTTAAACCTCTGCTCTGCCGTTGCCCTCCACAACACGTTGGTTGCTGACGCATCAAAGGCATCCGCACACGCGCGTCATAATGTCAGCCATATAGAACTAAACCCTCATATTAGTATACACATCATTCTTATACATTGTCTTCACATAGCCTACTACTTGTTGTCTCATATGATTGCTCTAAGCCTTATTTCTTCCTACTGCAAATGTTTGCAACAACACCATTCTCCCGTCCGTTTATTAATTATGCCTTATACTTCATTCTATTTTTTTGCTTTTTAAAGGTATGCATTATATGCTGTGTCTAGTGCTCTCAAGTGGAGTTTTATTTTTATTTTTTGCAGCCTTTCCAGTTACATCATTTTCCCTCTTCCACAGTGTGAATGGAATTGATAAGAGAGTGCAGTTGTGTTCCTCCTCACACACCTGTGCGCACTAAAGGAGCAGCAGCGAGCTCCTCTTATGGCGCATGAGAGGAAAAAGCTTACAGCACCTGGTATTCCCAGGCGGTCTCCCGTCCAAGTACTAACCAGGCCCGACGCTGCTTAGCTTCCGAGATCAGACGAGATCGGGCGTGTTCAGGGTGGTATGGCCGTAAGCGACCACTTCTACAGCAGACAGCCCTTTTAAGCCTCTGCTCTGGAATTTCCCTCCACAACACGTTGGTTGCTGACGCATCAAAGGCATCCGCACACGCGCGTCATAATGTCAGCCATATAGAACTAAACCCTCATATTAGTATACACATCATTCTTATACATTGCCTTCACATAGCCTACTACTTGCTGTCTCATATAATTGCTCTATTTCTTCCTGCTGCAAATGTTTGCAACAACACCATTCTCCTGTCCGTTATACTTATACTTCATTCTATTTTTTTTCTTTTTAAAGGTATGCATTATATGCTGTGTCTAGTGCTCTCAAGTGGAGTTTTATTTTTATTTTTTGCAGCCTTTCCAGTTACATCATTTTCCCTCTTCCACAGTGTGAATGGAATTGATAAGAGAGTGCAGTTGTGTTCCTCCTCACACACCTGTGCGCACTAAAGGAGCAGCAGCGAGCTCCTCTTTTGGCGCATGAGATGAAAAAGCTTACAGCACCTGGTATTCCCAGGCGGTCTCCCGTCCAAGTACTAACCAGGCCCGACCCTGCTTAGCTTCCGAGATCAGACGAGATCGGGCGTGTTCAGGGTGGTATGGCCGTAAGCCATCACTTCTACAGCAAACAGCCCTTTTAAACCTCTGCTCTGCCGTTGCCCTCCACAACACGTTGGTTGCTGACGCATCAAAGGTATCCGCACACGCGCGTCATAGTGTCAGCGATATAGAACGAAATCCTCGTTTTAGTATACACATCATTCTTATACATTGTCTTCACATAGCCTACTACTTGCTGTCTCATATAATTGCTCTATTTCTTCCTGCTGCAAATGTTTGCATCAACAGCAGCGACCTCCTCTTATGGCGCATGAGAGGAAAAAGCTTACAGCACCTGGTATTCCCAGGCGGTCTCCCGTCCAAGTACTAACCAGGCCCTACCTTGCTTAGCCTCCGAGATCAGACGAGATCGGGCGTGTTCATGGTGGTATGGCCGTAAGCGACCACGTCTACAGCAGACAGCCCTTTTAAACCTCTGCTCTGGAGTTTCCCTCCACAACACGTTGGTTGCTGACGCATCAAAGGCATCCGCACACGCGCGTCATAATGTCAGCCATATAGAACTAAACCCTCATATTAGTATACACATCATTCTTATACATTGCCTTCACATAGCCTACTACTTGTTGTCTCATATGATTGCTCTAAGCCTTATTTCTTCCTACTGCAAATGTTTGCAACAACACCATTCTCCCGTCCGTTTATTAATTATGCCTTATACTTCATTCTATTTTTTTGCTTTTTAAAGGTATGCATTATATGCTGTGTCTAGTGCTCTCAAGTGGAGTTTTATTTTTATTTTTTGCAGCCTTTCCAGTTACATCATTTTCCCTCTTCCACAGTGTGAATGGAATTGATAAGAGAGTGCAGTTGTGTTCCTCCTCACACACCTGTGCGCACTAAAGGAGCAGCAGCGAGCTCCTCTTTTGGCGCGTGAGATGAAAAAGCTTACAGCACCTGGTATTCCCAGGCGGTCTCCCGTCCAAGTACTAACCAGGCCCGACCCTGCTTTGCTTCCGAGATCAGACGAGATCGGGCGTGTTCAGGGTGGTATGGCCGTAAGCCATCACTTCTACAGCAAACAGCCCTTTTAAACCTCTGCTCTGCCGTTGCCCTCCACAACACGTTGGTTGCTGACGCATCAAAGGTATCCGCACACGCGCGTCATAGTGTCAGCGATATAGAACGAAATCCTCGTTTTAGTATACACATCATTCTTATACATTGTCTTCACATAGCCTACTACTTGCTGTCTCATATAATTGCTCTATTTCTTCCTGCTGCAAATGTTTGCATCAACAGCAGCGACCTCCTCTTATGGCGCATGAGAGGAAAAAGCTTACAGCACCTGGTATTCCCAGGCGGTCTCCCGTCCAAGTACTAACCAGGCCCGACCCTGCTTAGCTTCCGAGATCAGACGAGATCGGGCGTGTTCAGGGTGGTATGGCCGTAAGCGACCACTTCTACAGCAGACAGCCCTTTTAAACCTCTGCTCTGCCGTTGCCCTCCACAACACGTTGGTTGCTGACGCATCAGAGGCATCCGCACACGCGCGTCATAATGTCAGCCATATAGAACTAAACCCTCATATTAGTATACACATCATTCTTATACATTGCCTTCACATAGCCTACTACTTGTTGTCTCATATGATTGCTCTAAGCCTTATTTCTTCCTACTGCAAATGTTTGCAACAACACCATTCTCCCGTCCGTTTATTAATTATGCCTTATACTTCATTCTATTTTTTTCTTTTTAAAGGTATGCATTATATGCTGTGTCTAGTGCTCTCGAGTGGAGTTTTATTTTTATTTTTTGCAGCCTTTCCAGTTACATCATTTTCCCTCTTCCACAGTGTGAATGGAATTGATAAGAGAGTGCAGTTGTGTTCCTCCCCACACACCTGTGCGCACTAAAGTAGCAGCAGCGAACTTCTCTTATTGCGCATGAGAGGAAAAAGCTTACAGCACCTGGTATTCCCAGGCGGTCTCCCGTCCAAGTACTAACCAGGCCCGACGCTGCTTAGCTTCCGAGATCAGACGAGATCGGGCGTGTTCAGGGTGGTATGGCCGTAAGCGACCACTTCTACAGCAGACAGCCCTTTTAAGCCTCTGCTCTGGAATTTCCCTCCACAACACGTTGGTTGCTGACGCATCAAAGGCATCCGCACACGCGCGTCATAATGTCAGCCATATAGAACTAAACCCTCATATTAGTATACACATCATTCTTATACATTGCCTTCACATAGCCTACTACTTGCTGTCTCATATAATTGCTCTATTTCTTCCTGCTGCAAATGTTTGCAACAACACCATTCTCCTGTCCGTTATACTTATACTTCATTCTATTTTTTTCTTTTTAAAGGTATGCATTATATGCTGTGTCTAGTGCTCTCAAGTGGAGTTTTATTTTTATTTTTTGCAGCCTTTCCAGTTACATCATTTTCCCTCTTCCACAGTGTGAATGGAATTGATAAGAGAGTGCAGTTGTGTTCCTCCTCACACACCTGTGCGCACTAAAGGAGCAGCAGCGAGCTCCTCTTTTGGCGCATGAGATGAAAAAGCTTACAGCACCTGGTATTCCCAGGCGGTCTCCCGTCCAAGTACTAACCAGGCCCGACCCTGCTTAGCTTCCGAGATCAGACGAGATCGGGCGTGTTCAGGGTGGTATGGCCGTAAGCCATCACTTCTACAGCAAACAGCCCTTTTAAACCTCTGCTCTGCCGTTGCCCTCCACAACACGTTGGTTGCTGACGCATCAAAGGTATCCGCACACGCGCGTCATAGTGTCAGCGATATAGAACGAAATCCTCGTTTTAGTATACACATCATTCTTATACATTGTCTTCACATAGCCTACTACTTGCTGTCTCATATAATTGCTCTATTTCTTCCTGCTGCAAATGTTTGCATCAACAGCAGCGACCTCCTCTTATGGCGCATGAGAGGAAAAAGCTTACAGCACCTGGTATTCCCAGGCGGTCTCCCGTCCAAGTACTAACCAGGCCCTACCTTGCTTAGCCTCCGAGATCAGACGAGATCGGGCGTGTTCATGGTGGTATGGCCGTAAGCGACCACTTCTACAGCAGACAGCCCTTTTAAGCCTCTGCTCTGGAGTTTCCCTCCACAACACGTTGGTTGCTGACGCATCAAAGGCATCCGCACACGCGCGTCATAATGTCAGCCATATAGAACTAAACCCTCATATTAGTATACACATCATTCTTATACATTGCCTTCACATAGCCTACTACTTGTTGTCTCATATGATTGCTCTAAGCCTTATTTCTTCCTACTGCAAATGTTTGCAACAACACCATTCTCCCGTCCGTTTATTAATTATGCCTTATACTTCATTCTATTTTTTTGCTTTTTAAAGGTATGCATTATATGCTGTGTCTAGTGCTCTCAAGTGGAGTTTTATTTTTATTTTTTGCAGCCTTTCCAGTTACATCATTTTCCCTCTTCCACAGTGTGAATGGAATTGATAAGAGAGTGCAGTTGTGTTCCTCCTCACACACCTGTGCGCACTAAAGGAGCAGCAGCGAGCTCCTCTTTTGGCGCGTGAGATGAAAAAGCTTACAGCACCTGGTATTCCCAGGCGGTCTCCCGTCCAAGTACTAACCAGGCCCGACCCTGCTTAGCTTCCGAGATCAGACGAGATCGGGCGTGTTCAGGGTGGTATGGCCGTAAGCCATCACTTCTACAGCAAACAGCCCTTTTAAACCTCTGCTCTGCCGTTGCCCTCCACAACACGTTGGTTGCTGACGCATCAAAGGTATCCGCACACGCGCGTCATAGTGTCAGCGATATAGAACGAAATCCTCGTTTTAGTATACACATCATTCTTATACATTGTCTTCACATAGCCTACTACTTGCTGTCTCATATAATTGCTCTATTTCTTCCTGCTGCAAATGTTTGCATCAACAGCAGCGACCTCCTCTTATGCCGCATGAGAGGAAAAAGCTTACAGCACCTGGTATTCCCAGGCGGTCTCCCGTCCAAGTACTAACCAGGCCCGACCTTGCTTAGCTTCCGAGATCAGACGAGATCGGGCGTGTTCAGGGTGGTATGGCCGTAAGCGACCACTTCTACAGCAGACAGCCCTTTTAAACCTCTGCTCTGCCGTTGCCCTCCACAACACGTTGGTTGCTGACGCATCAAAGGCATCCGCACACGCGCGTCATAATGTCAGCCATATAGAACTAAACCCTCATATTAGTATACACATCATTCTTATACATTGCCTTCACATAGCCTACTACTTGTTGTCTCATATGATTGCTCTAAGCCTTATTTCTTCCTACTGCAAATGTTTGCAACAACACCATTCTCCCGTCCGTTTATTAATTATGCCTTATACTTCATTCTATTTTTTTCTTTTTAAAGGTATGCATTATATGCTGTGTCTAGTGCTCTCAAGTGGAGTTTTATTTTTATTTTTTGCAGCCTTTCCAGTTACATCATTTTCCCTCTTCCACACTGTGAATGGAATTGATAAGAGAGTGCAGTTGTGTTCCTCCCCACACACCTGTGCGCACTAAAGGAGCAGCAGCGACCTCCTCTTATGGCGCATGAGAGGAAAAAGCTTACAGCACCTGGTATTCCCAGGCGGTCTCCCGTCCAAGTACTAACCAGGCCCGACCCTGCTTAGCTTCCGAGATCAGACGAGATCGGGCGTGTTCAGGGTGGTATGGCCGTAAGCGACCACTTCTACAGCAGACAGCCCTTTTAAGCCTCTGCTCTGGAGTTTCCCTCCACAACACGTTGGTTGCTGACGCATCAAAGGCATCCGCACACGCGCGTCATAATGTCAGCCATATAGAACTAAACCCTCATATTAGTATACACATCATTCTTATACATTGCCTTCACATAGCCTACTACTTGCTGTCTCATATAATTGCTCCATTTCTTCCTGCTGCAAATGTTTGCATCAACAGCAGCGACCTCCTCTTATGGCGCATGAGATGAAAAAGCTTACAGCACCTGGTATTCCCAGGCGGTCTCCCGTCCAAGTACTAACCAGGCCCGACCCTGCTTAGCTTCCGAGATCAGACGAGATCGGGCGTGTTCAGGGTGGTATGGCCGTAAGCCACCACGTCTACAGCAAACAGCCCTTTTAAACCTCTGCTCTGCCGTTGCCCTCCACAACACGTTGGTTGCTGACGCATCAAAGGCATCCGCACACGCGCGTCATAATGTCAGCCATATAGAACTAAACCCTCATATTAGTATACACATCATTCTTATACATTGCCTTCACATAGCCTACTACTTGTTGTCTCATATAATTGCTCTAAGCCTTATTTCTTCCTACTGCAAATGTTTGCAACAACACCATTCTCCCGTCCGTTTATTAATTATGCCTTATACTTCATTCTATTTTTTTGCTTTTTAAAGGTATGCATTATATGCTGTGTCTAGTGCTCTCAAGTGGAGTTTTATTTTTATTTTTTGCAGCCTTTCCAGTTACATCATTTTCCCTCTTCCACAGTGTGAATGGAATTGATAAGAGAGTGCAGTTGTGTTCCTCCTCACACACCTGTGCGCACTAAAGGAGCAGCAGCGAGCTCCTCTTTTGGCGCATGAGATGAAAAAGCTTACAGCACCTGGTATTCCCAGGCGGTCTCCCGTCCAAGTACTAACCAGGCCCGACCCTGCTTTGCTTCCGAGATCAGACGAGATCGGGCGTGTTCAGGGTGGTATGGCCGTAAGCCATCACTTCTACAGCAAACAGCCCTTTTAAACCTCTGCTCTGCCGTTGCCCTCCACAACACGTTGGTTGCTGACGCATCAAAGGTATCCGCACACGCGCGTCATAGTGTCAGCGATATAGAACGAAATCCTCGTTTTAGTATACACATCATTCTTATACATTGTCTTCACATAGCCTACTACTTGCTGTCTCATATAATTGCTCTATTTCTTCCTGCTGCAAATGTTTGCATCAACAGCAGCGACCTCCTCTTATGGCGCATGAGAGGAAAAAGCTTACAGCACCTGGTATTCCCAGGCGGTCTCCCGTCCAAGTACTAACCAGGCCCTACCTTGCTTAGCCTCCGAGATCAGACGAGATCGGGCGTGTTCATGGTGGTATGGTCGTAAGCGACCACTTCTACAGCAGACAGCCCTTTTAAGCCTCTGCTCTGGAGTTTCCCTCCACAACACGTTGGTTGCTGACGCATCAAAGGCATCCGCACACGCGCGTCATAATGTCAGCCATATAGAACTAAACCCTCATATTAGTATACACATCATTCTTATACATTGCCTTCACATAGCCTACTACTTGTTGTCTCATATAATTGCTCTAAGCCTTATTTCTTCCTACTGCAAATGTTTGCAACAACACCATTCTCCTGTCCGTTATACTTATACTTCATTCTATTTTTTTCTTTTTAAAGGTATGCATTATATGCTGTGTCTAGTGCTCTCAAGTGGAGTTTTATTTTTATTTTTTGCAGCCTTTCCAGTTACATCATTTTCCCTCTTCCACAGTGTGAATGGAATTGATAAGAGAGTGCAGTTGTGTTCCTCCCCACACACCTGTGCGCACTAAAGGAGCAGCAGCGACCTCCTCTTATGGCGCATGAGAGGAAAAAGCTTACAGCACCTGGTATTCCCAGGCGGTCTCCCGTCCAAGTACTAACCAGGCCCGACGCTGCTTAGCTTCCGAGATCAGACGAGATCGGGCGTGTTCAGGGTGGTATGGCCGTAAGCGACCACTTCTACAGCAAACAGCCCTTTTAAACCTCTGCTCTGCCGTTGCCCTCCACAACACGTTGGTTGCTGACGCATCAAAGGCATCCGCACACGCGCGTCATAATGTCAGCCATATAGAACTAAACCCTCATATTAGTATACACATCATTCTTATACATTGCCTTCACATAGCCTACTACTTGTTGTCTCATATGATTGCTCTAAGCCTTATTTCTTCCTACTGCAAATGTTTGCAACAACACCATTCTCCCGTCCGTTTATTAATTATGCCTTATACTTCATTCTATTTTTTTTCTTTTTAAAGGTATGCATTATATGCTGTGTCTAGTGCTCTCGAGTGGAGTTTTATTTTTATTTTTTGCAGCCTTTCCAGTTACATCATTTTCCCTCTTCCACAGTGTGAATGGAATTGATAAGAGAGTGCAGTTGTGTTCCTCCCCACACACCTGTGCGCACTAAAGTAGCAGCAGCGAACTTCTCTTATTGCGCATGAGAGGAAAAAGCTTACAGCACCTGGTATTCCCAGGCGGTCTCCCGTCCAAGTACTAACCAGGCCCGACGCTGCTTAGCTTCCGAGATCAGACGAGATCGGGCGTGTTCAGGGTGGTATGGCCGTAAGCGACCACTTCTACAGCAGACAGCCCTTTTAAGCCTCTGCTCTGGAATTTCCCTCCACAACACGTTGGTTGCTGACGCATCAAAGGTATCCGCACACGCGCGTCATAATGTCAGCCATATAGAACTAAACCCTCATATTAGTATACACATCATTCTTATACATTGCCTTCACATAGCCTACTACTTGCTGTCTCATATAATTGCTCTATTTCTTCCTGCTGCAAATGTTTGCATCAACAGCAACGACCTCCTCTTATGGCGCATGAGAGGAAAAAGCTTACAGCACCTGGTATTCCCAGGCGGTCTCCCGTCCAAGTACTAACCAGGCCCGACGCTGCTTAGCTTCCGAGATCAGACGAGATGGGCGTGTTCAGGGTGGTATGGCCGTAAGCGACCACTTCTACAGCAAACAGCCCTTTTAAACCTCTGCTCTGCCGTTGCCCTCCACAACACGTTGGTTGCTGACGCATGAAAGGCATCCGCACACGCGCGTCATAATGTCAGCCATATAGAACTAAACCCTCATATTAGTATACACACCATTCTTATACATTGCCTTCACATAGCCTACTACTTGTTGTCTCATATAATTGCTCTAAGCCTTATTTCTTCCTACTGCAAATGTTTGCAACAACACCATTCTCCTGTCCGTTATACTTATACTTCATTCTATTTTTTTCTTTTTAAAGGTATGCATTATATGCTGTGTCTAGTGCTCTCAAGTGGAGTTTTATTTTTATTTTTTGCAGCCTTTCCAGTTACATCATTTTCCCTCTTCCACAGTGTGAATGGAATTGATAAGAGAGTGCAGTTGTGTTCCTCCTCACACACCTGTGCGCACTAAAGGAGCAGCAGCGAGCTCCTCTTTTGGCGCATGAGATGAAAAAGCTTACAGCACCTGGTATTCCCAGGCGGTCTCCCGTCCAAGTACTAACCAGGCCCGACCCTGCTTAGCTTCCGAGATCAGACGAGATCGGGCGTGTTCAGGGTGGTATGGCCGTAAGCCATCACTTCTACAGCAAACAGCCCTTTTAAACCTCTGCTCTGCCGTTGCCCTCCACAACACGTTGGTTGCTGACGCGTGAAAGGCATCCGCACACGCGCGTCATAATGTCAGCCATATAGAACTAAACCCTCATATTAGTATACACATCATTCTTATACATTGCCTTCACATAGCCTACTACTTGTTGTCTCATATAATTGCTCTAAGCCTTATTTCTTCCTACTGCAAATGTTTGCAACAACACCATCCTCCCGTCCGTTTATTAATTATGCCTAATATGTCATTCTATTTTTTTGCTTTTTAAAGGTATGCATTATATGCTGTGTCTAGTGCTCTCAAGTGGAGTTTTATTTTTATTTTTTGCAGCCTTTCCAGTTACATCATTTTCCCTCTTCCACAGTGTGAATGGAATTGATAAGAGAGTGCAGTTGTGTTCCTCCTCACACACCTGTGCGCACTAAAGGAGCAGCAGCGAGCTCCTCTTTTGGCGCGTGAGATGAAAAAGCTTACAGCACCTGGTATTCCCAGGCGGTCTCCCGTCCAAGTACTAACCAGGCCCGACCCTGCTTTGCTTCCGAGATCAGACGAGATCGGGCGTGTTCAGGGTGGTATGGCCGTAAGCCATCACTTCTACAGCAAACAGCCCTTTTAAACCTCTGCTCTGCCGTTGCCCTCCACAACACGTTGGTTGCTGACGCATCAAAGGTATCCGCACACGCGCGTCATAGTGTCAGCGATATAGAACGAAATCCTCGTTTTAGTATACACATCATTCTTATACATTGTCTTCACATAGCCTACTACTTGCTGTCTCATATAATTGCTCTATTTCTTCCTGCTGCAAATGTTTGCATCAACAGAAGCGACCTCCTCTTATGGCGCATGAGAGGAAAAAGCTTACAGCACCTGGTATTCCCAGGCGGTCTCCCGTCCAAGTACTAACCAGGCCCGACCCTGCTTTGCCTCCGAGATCAGACGAGATCGGGCGTGTTTAGGGTGGTATGGCCGTAAGCCATCACTTCTACAGCAAACAGCCCTTTTAAACCTCTGCTCTGCCGTTGCCCTCCACAACACGTTGGTTGCTGACGCATCAAAGGTATCCGCACACGCGCGTCATAGTGTCAGCGATATAGAACGAAATCCTCGTTTTAGTATACACATCATTCTTATACATTGTCTTCACATAGCCTACTACTTGCTGTCTCATATAATTGCTCTATTTCTTCCTGCTGCAAATGTTTGCATCAACAGCAGCGACCTCCTCTTATGGCGCATGAGAGGAAAAAGCTTACAGCACCTGGTATTCCCAGGCGGTCTCCCGTCCAAGTACTAACCAGGCCCGACCCTGCTTAGCTTCCGAGATCAGACGAGATCCGGCGTGTTCAGGGTGGTATGGCCGTAAGCCACCACTTCTACAGCAAACAGCCCTTTTAAACCTCTGCTCTGCCGTTGCCCTCCACAACACGTTGGTTGCTGACGCATCAAAGGCATCCGCACACGCGCGTCATAATGTCAGCCATATAGAACTAAACCCTCATATTAGTATACACATCATTCTTATACATTGTCTTCACATAGCCTACTACTTGTTGTCTCATATGATTGCTCTAAGCCTTATTTCTTCCTACTGCAAATGTTTGCAACAACACCATTCTCCCGTCCGTTTATTAATTATGCCTTATACTTCATTCTATTTTTTTGCTTTTTAAAGGTATGCATTATATGCTGTGTCTAGTGCTCTCAAGTGGAGTTTTATTTTTATTTTTTGCAGCCTTTCCAGTTACATCATTTTCCCTCTTCCACAGTGTGAATGGAATTGATAAGAGAGTGCAGTTGTGTTCCTCCTCACACACCTGTGCGCACTAAAGGAGCAGCAGCGAGCTCCTCTTATGGCGCATGAGAGGAAAAAGCTTACAGCACCTGGTATTCCCAGGCGGTCTCCCGTCCAAGTACTAACCAGGCCCGACGCTGCTTAGCTTCCGAGATCAGACGAGATCGGGCGTGTTCAGGGTGGTATGGCCGTAAGCGACCACTTCTACAGCAGACAGCCCTTTTAAGCCTCTGCTCTGGAATTTCCCTCCACAACACGTTGGTTGCTGACGCATCAAAGGCATCCGCACACGCGCGTCATAATGTCAGCCATATAGAACTAAACCCTCATATTAGTATACACACCATTCTTATACATTGCCTTCACATAGCCTACTACTTGTTGTCTCATATAATTGCTCTAAGCCTTATTTCTTCCTACTGCAAATGTTTGCAACAACACCATTCTCCCGTCCGTTTATTAATTATGCCTTATACTTCATTCTATTTTTTTGCTTTTTAAAGGTATGCATTATATGCTGTGTCTAGTGCTCTCAAGTGGAGTTTTATTTTTATTTTTTGCAGCCTTTCCAGTTACATCATTTTCCCTCTTCCACAGTGTGAATGGAATTGATAAGAGAGTGCAGTTGTGTTCCTCCTCACACACCTGTGCGCACTAAAGGAGCAGCAGCGAGCTCCTCTTTTGGCGCATGAGATGAAAAAGCTTACAGCACCTGGTATTCCCAGGCGGTCTCCCGTCCAAGTACTAACCAGGCCCGACCCTGCTTTGCTTCCGAGATCAGACGAGATCGGGCGTGTTCAGGGTGGTATGGCCGTAAGCCATCACTTCTACAGCAAACAGCCCTTTTAAACCTCTGCTCTGCCGTTGCCCTCCACAACACGTTGGTTGCTGACGCATCAAAGGTATCCGCACACGCGCGTCATAGTGTCAGCGATATAGAACGAAATCCTCGTTTTAGTATACACATCATTCTTATACATTGTCTTCACATAGCCTACTACTTGCTGTCTCATATAATTGCTCTATTTCTTCCTGCTGCAAATGTTTGCATCAACAGCAGCGACCTCCTCTTATGGCGCATGAGAGGAAAAAGCTTACAGCACCTGGTATTCCCAGGCGGTCTCCCGTCCAAGTACTAACCAGGCCCTACCTTGCTTAGCCTCCGAGATCAGACGAGATCGGGCGTGTTCATGGTGGTATGGTCGTAAGCGACCACTTCTACAGCAGACAGCCCTTTTAAGCCTCTGCTCTGGAGTTTCCCTCCACAACACGTTGGTTGCTGACGCATCAAAGGCATCCGCACACGCGCGTCATAATGTCAGCCATATAGAACTAAACCCTCATATTAGTATACACATCATTCTTATACATTGCCTTCACATAGCCTACTACTTGTTGTCTCATATAATTGCTCTAAGCCTTATTTCTTCCTACTGCAAATGTTTGCAACAACACCATTCTCCTGTCCGTTATACTTATACTTCATTCTATTTTTTTCTTTTTAAAGGTATGCATTATATGCTGTGTCTAGTGCTCTCAAGTGGAGTTTTATTTTTATTTTTTGCAGCCTTTCCAGTTACATCATTTTCCCTCTTCCACAGTGTGAATGGAATTGATAAGAGAGTGCAGTTGTGTTCCTCCCCACACACCTGTGCGCACTAAAGGAGCAGCAGCGACCTCCTCTTATGGCGCATGAGAGGAAAAAGCTTACAGCACCTGGTATTCCCAGGCGGTCTCCCGTCCAAGTACTAACCAGGCCCGACGCTGCTTAGCTTCCGAGATCAGACGAGATCGGGCGTGTTCAGGGTGGTATGGCCGTAAGCGACCACTTCTACAGCAGACAGCCCTTTTAAGCCTCTGCTCTGGAATTTCCCTCCACAACACGTTGGTTGCTGACGCATCAAAGGTATCCGCACACGCGCGTCATAATGTCAGCCATATAGAACGAAACCCTCATATTAGTATACACATCATTCTTATACATTGCCTTCACATAGCCTACTACTTGCTGTCTCATATAATTGCTCTATTTCTTCCTGCTGCAAATGTTTGCATCAACAGCAACGACCTCCTCTTATGGCGCATGAGAGGAAAAAGCTTACAGCACCTGGTATTCCCAGGCGGTCTCCCGTCCAAGTACTAACCAGGCCCGACGCTGCTTAGCTTCCGAGATCAGACGAGATGGGCGTGTTCAGGGTGGTATGGCCGTAAGCGACCACTTCTACAGCAAACAGCCCTTTTAAACCTCTGCTCTGCCGTTGCCCTCCACAACACGTTGGTTGCTGACGCATGAAAGGCATCCGCACACGCGCGTCATAATGTCAGCCATATAGAACTAAACCCTCATATTAGTATACACACCATTCTTATACATTGCCTTCACATAGCCTACTACTTGTTGTCTCATATAATTGCTCTAAGCCTTATTTCTTCCTACTGCAAATGTTTGCAACAACACCATTCTCCTGTCCGTTATACTTATACTTCATTCTATTTTTTTCTTTTTAAAGGTATGCATTATATGCTGTGTCTAGTGCTCTCAAGTGGAGTTTTATTTTTATTTTTTGCAGCCTTTCCAGTTACATCATTTTCCCTCTTCCACAGTGTGAATGGAATTGATAAGAGAGTGCAGTTGTGTTCCTCCTCACACACCTGTGCGCACTAAAGGAGCAGCAGCGAGCTCCTCTTTTGGCGCATGAGATGAAAAAGCTTACAGCACCTGGTATTCCCAGGCGGTCTCCCGTCCAAGTACTAACCAGGCCCGACCCTGCTTAGCTTCCGAGATCAGACGAGATCGGGCGTGTTCAGGGTGGTATGGCCGTAAGCCATCACTTCTACAGCAAACAGCCCTTTTAAACCTCTGCTCTGCCGTTGCCCTCCACAACACGTTGGTTGCTGACGCGTGAAAGGCATCCGCACACGCGCGTCATAATGTCAGCCATATAGAACTAAACCCTCATATTAGTATACACATCATTCTTATACATTGCCTTCACATAGCCTACTACTTGTTGTCTCATATAATTGCTCTAAGCCTTATTTCTTCCTACTGCAAATGTTTGCAACAACACCATCCTCCCGTCCGTTTATTAATTATGCCTAATATGTCATTCTATTTTTTTGCTTTTTAAAGGTATGCATTATATGCTTTGTCTAGTGCTCTCAAGTGGAGTTTTATTTTTATTTTTTGCAGCCTTTCCAGTTACATCATTTTCCCTCTTCCACAGTGTGAATGGAATTGATAAGAGAGTGCAGTTGTGTTCCTCCTCACACACCTGTGCGCACTAAAGGAGCAGCAGCGAGCTCCTCTTTTGGCGCGTGAGATGAAAAAGCTTACAGCACCTGGTATTCCCAGGCGGTCTCCCGTCCAAGTACTAACCAGGCCCGACCCTGCTTTGCTTCCGAGATCAGACGAGATCGGGCGTGTTCAGGGTGGTATGGCCGTAAGCCATCACTTCTACAGCAAACAGCCCTTTTAAACCTCTGCTCTGCCGTTGCCCTCCACAACACGTTGGTTGCTGACGCATCAAAGGTATCCGCACACGCGCGTCATAGTGTCAGCGATATAGAACGAAATCCTCGTTTTAGTATACACATCATTCTTATACATTGTCTTCACATAGCCTACTACTTGCTGTCTCATATAATTGCTCTATTTCTTCCTGCTGCAAATGTTTGCATCAACAGAAGCGACCTCCTCTTATGGCGCATGAGAGGAAAAAGCTTACAGCACCTGGTATTCCCAGGCGGTCTCCCGTCCAAGTACTAACCAGGCCCGACCCTGCTTTGCCTCCGAGATCAGACGAGATCGGGCGTGTTTAGGGTGGTATGGCCGTAAGCCATCACTTCTACAGCAAACAGCCCTTTTAAACCTCTGCTCTGCCGTTGCCCTCCACAACACGTTGGTTGCTGACGCATCAAAGGTATCCGCACACGCGCGTCATAGTGTCAGCGATATAGAACGAAATCCTCGTTTTAGTATACACATCATTCTTATACATTGTCTTCACATAGCCTACTACTTGCTGTCTCATATAATTGCTCTATTTCTTCCTGCTGCAAATGTTTGCATCAACAGCAGCGACCTCCTCTTATGGCGCATGAGAGGAAAAAGCTTACAGCACCTGGTATTCCCAGGCGGTCTCCCGTCCAAGTACTAACCAGGCCCGACCCTGCTTAGCTTCCGAGATCAGACGAGATCCGGCGTGTTCAGGGTGGTATGGCCGTAAGCCACCACTTCTACAGCAAACAGCCCTTTTAAACCTCTGCTCTGCCGTTGCCCTCCACAACACGTTGGTTGCTGACGCATCAAAGGCATCCGCACACGCGCGTCATAATGTCAGCCATATAGAACTAAACCCTCATATTAGTATACACATCATTCTTATACATTGTCTTCACATAGCCTACTACTTGTTGTCTCATATGATTGCTCTAAGCCTTATTTCTTCCTACTGCAAATGTTTGCAACAACACCATTCTCCCGTCCGTTTATTAATTATGCCTTATACTTCATTCTATTTTTTTGCTTTTTAAAGGTATGCATTATATGCTGTGTCTAGTGCTCTCAAGTGGAGTTTTATTTTTATTTTTTGCAGCCTTTCCAGTTACATCATTTTCCCTCTTCCACAGTGTGAATGGAATTGATAAGAGAGTGCAGTTGTGTTCCTCCTCACACACCTGTGCGCACTAAAGGAGCAGCAGCGAGCTCCTCTTATGGCGCATGAGAGGAAAAAGCTTACAGCACCTGGTATTCCCAGGCGGTCTCCCGTCCAAGTACTAACCAGGCCCGACGCTGCTTAGCTTCCGAGATCAGACGAGATCGGGCGTGTTCAGGGTGGTATGGCCGTAAGCGACCACTTCTACAGCAGACAGCCCTTTTAAGCCTCTGCTCTGGAATTTCCCTCCACAACACGTTGGTTGCTGACGCATCAAAGGCATCCGCACACGCGCGTCATAATGTCAGCCATATAGAACTAAACCCTCATATTAGTATACACACCATTCTTATACATTGCCTTCACATAGCCTACTACTTGTTGTCTCATATAATTGCTCTAAGCCTTATTTCTTCCTACTGCAAATGTTTGCAACAACACCATTCTCCTGTCCGTTATACTTATACTTCATTCTATTTTTTTCTTTTTAAAGGTATGCATTATATGCTGTGTCTAGTGCTCTCAAGTGGAGTTTTATTTTTATTTTTTGCAGCCTTTCCAGTTACATCATTTTCCCTCTTCCACAGTGTGAATGGAATTGATAAGAGAGTGCAGTTGTGTTCCTCCTCACACACCTGTGCGCACTAAAGGAGCAGCAGCGAGCTCCTCTTTTGGCGCATGAGATGAAAAAGCTTACAGCACCTGGTATTCCCAGGCGGTCTCCCGTCCAAGTACTAACCAGGCCCGACCCTGCTTTGCTTCCGAGATCAGACGAGATCGGGCGTGTTCAGGGTGGTATGGCCGTAAGCCATCACTTCTACAGCAAACAGCCCTTTTAAACCTCTGCTCTGCCGTTGCCCTCCACAACACGTTGGTTGCTGACGCATCAAAGGTATCCGCACACGCGCGTCATAGTGTCAGCGATATAGAACGAAATCCTCGTTTTAGTATACACATCATTCTTATACATTGTCTTCACATAGCCTACTACTTGCTGTCTCATATAATTGCTCTATTTCTTCCTGCTGCAAATGTTTGCATCAACAGCAGCGACCTCCTCTTATGGCGCATGAGAGGAAAAAGCTTACAGCACCTGGTATTCCCAGGCGGTCTCCCGTCCAAGTACTAACCAGGCCCGACCCTGTTTAGCTTCCGAGATCAGACGAGATCGGGCGTGTTCAGGGTGGTATGGCCGTAAGCGACCACTTCTACAGCAGACAGCCCTTTTAAGCCTCTGCTCTGAAATTTCCCTCCACAACACGTTGGTTGCTGACGCATCAAAGGCATCCGCACACGCGCGTCATAATGTCAGCCATATAGAACTAAACCCTCATATTAGTATACACATCATTCTTATACATTGCCTTCACATAGCCTACTACTTGCTGTCTCATATAATTGCTCTATTTCTTCCTGCTGCAAATGTTTGCAACAACACCATTCTCCCGTCCGTTTATTAATTATGCCTTATACTTCATTCTATTTTTTTCTTTTTAAAGGTATGCATTATATGCTGTGTCTAGTGCTCTCAAGTGGAGTTTTATTTTTATTTTTTGCAGCCTTTCCAGTTACATCATTTTCCCTCTTCCACAGTGTGAATGGAATTGATAAGAGAGTGCAGTTGTGTTCCTCCCCACACACCTGTGCGCACTAAAGGAGCAGCAGCGACCTCCTCTTATGGCGCATGAGAGGAAAAAGCTTACAGCACCTGGTATTCCCAGGCGGTCTCCCGTCCAAGTACTAACCAGGCCCGACCCTGCTTAGCTTCCGAGATCAGACGAGATCGGGCGTGTTCAGGTGGTATGGCCGTAAGCGACCACTTCTACAGCAGACAGCCCTTTTAAGCCTCTGCTCTGGAGTTTCCCTCCACAACACGTTGGTTGCTGACGCATCAAAGGCATCCGCACACGCGCGTCATAATGTCAGCCATATAGAACTAAACCCTCATATTAGTATACACATCATTCTTATACATTGCCTTCACATAGCCTACTACTTGCTGTCTCATATAATTGCTCTATTTCTTCCTGCTGCAAATGTTTGCATCAACAGCAGCGACCTCCTCTTATGGCGCATGAGAGGAAAAAGCTTACAGCATCTGGTATTCCCAGGCGGTCTCCCGTCCAAGTACTAACCAGGCCCGACCCTGCTTTGCTTCCGAGATCAGACGAGATCGGGCGTGTTCAGGGTGGTATGGCCGTAAGCCATCACTTGTACAGCAAACAGCCCTTTTAAACCTCTGCTCTGCCGTTGCCCTCCACAACACGTTGGTTGCTGACGCATCAAAGGTATCCGCACACGCGCGTCATAGTGTCAGCGATATAGAACGAAATCCTCGTTTTAGTATACACATCATTCTTATACATTGTCTTCACATAGCCTACTACTTGCTGTCTCATATAATTGCTCTATTTCTTCCTGCTGCAAATGTTTGCATCAACAGCAGCGACCTTCTCTTATGGCGCATGAGAGGAAAAAGCTTACAGCACCTGGTATTCCCAGGCGGTCTCCCGTCCAAGTACTAACCAGGCCCGACGCTGCTTAGCTTCCGAGATCAGACGAGATCGGGCGTGTTCAGGGTGGTATGGCCGTAAGCGACCACTTCTACAGCAGACAGCCCTTTTAAGCCTCTGCTCTGGAATTTCCCTCCACAACACGTTGGTTGCTGACGCATCAAAGGCATCCGCACACGCGCGTCATAATGTCAGCCATATAGAACTAAACCCTCATATTAGTATACACATCATTCTTATACATTGCCTTCACATAGCCTACTACTTGTTGTCTCATATGATTGCTCTAAGCCTTATTTCTTCCTACTGCAAATGTTTGCAACAACACCATTCTCCCGTCCGTTTATTAATTATGCCTTTTACTTCATTCTATTTTTTTCTTTTTAAAGGTATGCATTATATGCTGTGTCTAGTGCTCTCAAGTGGAGTTTTATTTTTATTTTTTGCAGCCTTTCCAGTTACATCATTTTCCCTCTTCCACACTGTGAATGGAATTGATAAGAGAGTGCAGTTGTGTTCCTCCCCACACACCTGTGCGCACTAAAGGAGCAGCAGCGACCTCCTCTTATGGCGCATGAGAGGAAAAAGCTTACAGCACCTGGTATTCCCAGGCGGTCTCCCGTCCAAGTACTAACCAGGCCCGACCCTGCTTAGCTTCCGAGATCAGACGAGATCGGGCGTGTTCAGGGTGGTATGGCCGTAAGCCACCACGTCTACAGCAAACAGCCCTTTTAAACCTCTGCTCTGCCGTTGCCCTCCACAACACGTTGGTTGCTGACGCATCAAAGGCATCCGCACACGCGCGTCATAATGTCAGCCATATAGAACTAAACCCTCATATTAGTATGCACATCATTCTTATACATTGCCTTCACATAGCCTACTACTTGTTGTCTCATATGATTGCTCTTAGCCTTATTTCTTCCTACTGCAAATGTTTGCAACACCATTCTCCCGTCCGTTTATTAATTATGCCTTATACTTCATTCTATTTTTTTGCTTTTTAAAGGTATGCATTATATGCTGTGTCTAGTGCTCTCAAGTGGAGTTTTATTTTTATTTTTTGCAGCCTTTCCAGTTGCATCATTTTCCCTCTTCCACAGTGTGAATGGAATTGATAAGAGAGTGCAGTTGTGTTCATCCCCACACACCTGTGCGCACTAAAGGAGCAGCAGCGAACTCCTCTTATGGCGCATGAGAGGAAAAAGCTTACAGCACCTGGTATTCCCAGGCGGTCTCCCGTCCAAGTACTAACCAGGCCCGACCCTGCTTATCTTCCGAGATCAGACGAGATCGGGCGTGTTCAGGGTGGTATGGCCGTAAGCGACCACTTCTACAGCAGACAGCCCTTTTAAACCTCTGCTCTGCCGTTGCCCTCCACAACACGTTGGTTGCTGACGCATCAAAGGCATCCGCACACGCGCGTCATAATGTCAGCCATATAGAACTAAACCCTCATATTAGTATACACATCATTCTTATACATTGCCTTCACATAGCCTACTACTTGCTGTCTCATATAATTGCTCTATTTCTTCCTGCTGCAAATGTTTGCATCAACAGCAGCGAGCTCCTCTTATGGCGCATGAGAGGAAAAAGCTTACAGCACCTGGTATTCCCAGGCGGTCTCCCGTCCAAGTACTAACAAGGCCCGACCCTGCTTAGCTTCCGAGATCAGACGAGATCGGGCGTGTTCAGGGTGGTATGGCCGTAAGCCACCACTTCTACAACAGACAGCCCTTTTAAACCTCTGCTCTGGAGTTTCCCTCCACAACACGTTGGTGGCTGACGCATCAAAGGCATCCGCACACGCGCGTCATAATGTCAGCCATATAGAACTAAACCCTCATATTAGTATACACATCATTCTTATACATTGCCTTCACATAGCCTACTACTTGCTGTCTCATATAATTGCTCTATTTCTTCCTGCTGCAAATGTTTGCATCAACAGCAGCGACCTCCTCTTATGGCGCATGAGAGGAAAAAGCTTACAGCACCAGGTATTCCCAGGCGGTCTCCCGTCCAAGTACTAACCAGGCCCTACCCTGCTTAGCTTCCGAGATCAGACGAGATCGGGCGTGTTCAGGGTGGTATGGCCGTAAGCCACCACTTCTACAGCAAACAGCCCTTTTAAACCTCTGCTCTGCCGTTGCCCTCCACAACACGTTGGTTGCTGACGCATCAAAGGCATCCTCACACGCGCGTCATAATGTCAGCCATATAGAACTAAACCCTCATATTAGTATACACATCATTCTTATACATTGCCTTCACATAGCCTACTACTTGTTGTCTCATATAATTGCTCTAAGCCTTATTTCTTCCTACTGCAAATGTTTGCAACAACACCATCCTCCCGTCCGTTTATTAATTATGCCTTATATGTCATTCTATTTTTTTCTTTTTAAAGGTATGCATTATATGCTGTATCTAGTGCTCTCGAGTGGAATTTTATTTTTATTTTTTGCAGCCTTTCCAGTTACATCATTTTCCCTCTTCCACAGTGTGAATGGAATTGATAAGAGAGTGCAGTTGTGTTCCTCCCCACACACCTGTGCGCACTAAAGGAGCAGCAGCGAGCTCCTCTTATGGCGCATGAGAGAAAAAAGCTTACATCACCTGGTATTCCCAGGCGGTCTCCCGTCCAAGTACTAACCAGGCCCGACCCTGCTTAGCTTCCGAGATCAGACGAGATCGGGCGTGTTCAGGGTGGTATGGCCGTAAGCGACCACTTCTACAGCAGACAGCCCTTTTAAACCTCTGCTCTGGAGTTTCCCTCCACAACACGTTGGTGGCTGACGCATCAAAGGCATCCGCACACGCGCGTCATAATGTCAGCCATATAGAACTAAACCCTCATATTAGTATACACATCATTCTTATACATTGCCTTCACATAGCCTACTACTTGCTGTCTCATATAATTGCTCTATTTCTTCCTGCTGCAAATGTTTGCATCAACAGCAGCGAGCTCCTCTTATGGCGCATGAGAGGAAAAAGCTTACAGCACCTGGTATTCCCAGGCGGTCTCCCGTCCAAGTACTAACAAGGCCCGACCCTGCTTATCTTCCGAGATCAGACGAGATCGGGCGTGTTCAGGGTGGTATGGCCGTAAGCGACCACTTCTACAGCAGACAGCCCTTTTAAACCTCTGCTCTGGAGTTTCCCTCCACAACACGTTCGTTGCTGACGCATCAAAGGTATCCGCACACGCGCGTCATAGTGTCAGCGATATAGAACGAAATCCTCGTTTTGGTATACACATCATTCTTATACATTGCCTTCACATAGCCTACTACTTGTTGTCTCATATAATTGCTCTAAGCCTTATTTCTTCCTACTGCAAATGTTTGCAACAACACCATTCTCCCGTCCGTTTATTAATTATGCCTTATACTTCATTCTATTTTTTTCTTTTTAAAGGTATGCATTATTTGCTGTGTCTAGCGCTCTCAAGTGGAGTTTTATTTTTATTTTTTGCAGCCTTTCCATACGTACTCATCATTCCTATACATTGCCTTCACATAGCCTACTACTTGCTGTCTCATATCATTGCTCTAAGCCCTATTTCTTCCTACTGCAAACCATTTGTAAAGAAAACACATGGCGAACCAAGTACATTCAAAGAAGAGAGACTCTTTTTTTCTTTTGTTTGTTTGTTCATGTGTGTGTCTTTATTTGTTTACATTCGATTAAGAGTTGGTTGTCCCATTGCACTTGAATGCACCACGTAGTTCTCATGGTCCCCAAGTGAGGTACCTAGTCTCAGCAGCCAATCAGAGGCTAGACAGGCCACTGTCAGCCTATCGGCGAGAAAGTAAAGGGCGGGAGCATTCGTTCTTCCGGTTTTTCCCATCTCAGCCAGAGAAGAGAGAGCCGCGACATGCTAAGAGGGAAAAAAACAGGTGAAAAACCCAGAGATAACCTGTGAAAAGGAAAAGAAAGAATCGGAACACTTACCCACGCATATCCGGAGCCAATCGACAGAACGGAGGAGAAAAGTTGCGTCGGTAAGTTTTTTTATCCGATAGGGAAAAAAACTTGTCGACGACCATGCTAATGCTAGCTCTGTGCTTAACAGGCTAACCGCTTGCCTTTCATCTGGAGAGCTGCTGCACAGTCCAACATCCGTGCGCTCCACCTTGACACACAGAGAGCAACGGTGAGAAATGTTCTCTTTTAGCTGCTCTGGTGTTATTTACCTCTGTTTTCCTGTGTTGAGAGAAAGCAGCAGTGATGTTAAGGCTATGAGAGTGAACTGAAGTGATTGATGGTGCATTATTTTTCGACATATGTACATTGTGTTTTTTATTTTATGCTGATGTGTATATAATTAAAGGGTAAGCATTTTAGTCTTCTAATGTCAAGTTAAATGAAAAGAGTAATTTAATATGTTGTGATGAATGTAAAACTATTTTATTTTGTACTATGCAGTTTATTGAAGACTTTTCTGTTATTTTAGCTGAGTTTAGAGTAACTAGAGGGTAGTTTGGGTGCATGTTCTCTCACATGAATCGGCCTATGATGTAAGAGTACATTAAGCACATCTTTCTACTAGCTCTAAGTCTAACTCCAAATGTGAATTGTTATGTTATTTGCACATGGTTCTGAATTTGGTTGTGATAAATGATATTTTGAATGTTAATGGTTACTTACCATGAGTATTATTTGAAACACTGTTCTCATGAACATGTGAATGTGTGAGCACTTTAATGTTTAGCTTTCATAAATGATACACTTAAGACCAAAGTTGTACAACTGAGATAGAGATTTGAATAAAGATAACGATTCCTGTCAGAATTAGATGTAAGGGAGTGCATCTTTTGACATTTGATATCACTAATGATGCATCTGAGAATGAACGGTGTTGAATGTAAATTGTGTGACCTTGTCTACAGGTCCGGTTTTCTGAGAGGACAGAAGAGTCTGAGGTTTAGGACAAACCTTCTGCTGTAATAGATGGCGAGCCAACCACCCTGAAGAAACATCAGCACCGAAGAAATGTCCACGCGCATACTGATTCACGCACATTACACACTCACATTACCCTACAAGGATCCTTGGAGTCAGGTGAACTTGCAATAACTACAACAATAAAACCAACAACACACCATAACACTTCCATTTTTTTAAGGGCCCCAACGGACATTTTTTTGTTTTAAGTGTGCTCTTTTTATTTTCCTTTGTGTGATTTTCTTATTCATTGTGTCAAAAATATAAGAGTGGCTACTCAATTGTCATTCTTGTGTCTGCCTCATTATTGTTGCGCAGTACAGTGGCACCTCCCGAATGTAGTATCTTCTGATTCTGGTCCAGGTTTCATTAGTAGTTCAAATAATGCTGCAATTCACTTTTATATCTTTAAAATTGGTTACAAAATGTTTGCAACAACACCATGCTCCAGTCTGTTTATTAATTATGCCTTATACTCCATTCAATTTTTTTAAAGGTATTCATTATTTCTGTGTCTCTCAAGTGGAGTTTTTTTTTTAATTTTTTGCAGTCTTTCCAGTTACATAATTTTCCCTCTTCCACAATGTGAATGGAATTGATGAGAGTGCAGTTGTGTTCCTCCTCACACACCTGTGCGCACTAAAGGAGCAGCAGCGAGCTCCTCTTATGGCGCATGAGAGGAAAAAGCTTACAGCACCTGGTATTCCCAGGCGGTCTCCCGTCCAAGTACTAACCAGGCCCGACCCTGCTTAGCTTCCGAGATCAGACGAGATCGGGCGTGTTCAGGGTGGTATGGCCGTAAGCGACCACTTCTACAGCAGACAGCCCTTTTAAACCTCTGCTCTGCCGTTGCCCTCCACAACACGTTGGTTGCTGACGCATCAAAGGCATCCACACACGCGTGTCATAATGTCAGCCATATAGAACTAAACTCTCATATTAGTATACACATCATTCCTATACATTGCCTTCACATAGCCTACTACTTATTGTCTCATATAATTGCTCTAAGCCTTATTTCTTCCTACTGCAAATGTTTGCAACAACACCATTCTCCCGAAGAAGGAGAAAAAGAAGGAGAAGAAGAAGAAGGAGCGGAGGAGGGAGAAGCGGAAGCGGAAGGAGCGGCGGAGGGAGAACCGGAAGCGGGATCGGAAGCGGAAGAAGCGGCCGAAACGGAGACCGCGTACCCGTCTGAGGACGGAACGCAGGTATGGTCCTCCTCCCCCCCGTCGTATGCGAGGCTCTGCGCCCGCGACCTCGTCTCGACCTTCCTCCTCTTACTCGCGCCGGCCGTGGAAGAGCCCGTCCTGGAGCAGACCAACGCGGAGGGGTTCCGGAAACTCGGGGAGGGTTGGAGACCCATGGACGACATGGACCTGCGCGCCTACGTGGGTCTGCTGATCCTGGCGGGGGTGTACAGGTCCAGGGGCGAGGCCGCGGCCAGCCTGTGGGACCCGGAGAGTGGGAGGGCGATCTTCCGCGCCACGATGCTGCTCAAGCTGTTCTACAGGTACTCCAGGCTGGTACGGTTCGACGACCGCGACACGAGGCCGGCGAGGTGCGCCTCCAACAAACTGGCGGCCGTGAGGGAGGTGTGGGACGCGTGGGCCGAGCGGCTGCCGCTCCTGTACGAGCCCGGGCCAGAGGTGACGGTTGACGAGCAGCTGGTCCCGTTCAGGGGTGAGAGAGGGGTGAGAGAGGGGAGAGGAGGAGGGGTGGGGAGGGGGAGGCGGCGGCGGCTGCGTGATGTTATGTTATGCGTTACTGTCGTCGTTGCGTCTCACGTACGTTTCTCTTTCTTTTTTTTTCTTTTTTTCTTCTTCCTTTCTTCCTCCCTTCCTCCCTCCCTCCCTCCCTTCCTCCCTTCCTTCCTTCGAAAAAAAAAAAGGCTGTTGTCCTTTCTGACAGTACATGCCCAGTAAGCCGGCTAAATACGGGATAAAGATGTGGGTGGCCTGCGACGCCAGGTCCAGCTACGCCTGGAAGATGCAGATCTACACGGGGAGGTCGGCCGAAGGACGCCCCGAGAAAAACCAGGGGGCGAGGGTGGTGCTCGATCTCACCGAGGGGCTCGGGCGCGGCCGGAACGTCACGTGCGACAATTTCTTCACCTCCTACGCGCTCGGGCGGTCGTTCCTGGAGAGGGGGCTCACCGTTCTGGACACGGTCCGGAAGAACAAGCCCGAGCTCCCGCCGGCGCTGGTCGCGTGCAAGGGGAGGCCCGAGCGGCGGGGCACGAGGGGGGCGCGGGGGGGACGGAAAGCCCGCCGTCGTGCTGGACTACAACCGCAACAAAGGCGGCGTGGACAACCTGGACAAGGTGATCGGGACGTACAGCTGCAGGAGGATGACCGTCCGCTGGCCCCTGGTCGTCTTCCACAACATGATCGACGTCTCGTGCTACAACGCCTTCGTCGTCTGGCGGGAGCTCAACCCCGACTGGATGTCTAGCAGGCGCAACAGGAGGAGGGTGTTCCTGGAGCGGCTAGGCAAGGCGCTCGTGACCCCGTTGATCGAGAGGAGGGCGCATCTCCCCCGCACCGAGGCGTCCGCCTCGGTCGTGAGAGCCGTCCGGCTCGGGCGGAAGAAGGGCCGGAGGAGGCGGAGACGGAGACGGAGAAGGAGAAGGAGAAGGAGGAGACGACCGAGACCACCGTCGGGACGGCTGCGGCTGCGGCCGCGGTCGCTCCGACGAGGGGGGCCCCTCCGTCGGCGCTGACGAGGGCGTCGACGGGGGCGTCCTCGGCTCCCTCCGCGAGGAAGAGGTGTCAGAGTTGTCCTCCCAAGAAAGACTCTAAAACGAGTACTTTATGCCGAGGGTGCGGTAAATACGTGTGTAGGGGGTGCGCGCTCGTTTACTGCTCTTCGTGCGTCGGGACAGACGTGGCGTAGACGACTACGGTCTACCCTGCGGGTGTGCGTGTGCGCATGTGCGTGTATTGTTCTCATATTCATGGGAGCCTGTTTAAAGGAATTGGCCTGACATTGTAAACCTGCTCCTCTAAAGTCTGTAATGCTGTCTGAGCCTTTGGAAGAGCCGAAGGGGGGTAGTTGTGGCCGAGTGGTCAAGGCGATGGACTAGAAATCCATTGGGGTTTCCCCGCGCAGGTTCGAATCCTGCCAACTACGGAAACCTCAACCTTTATCCGTTCTTTCCTTCCTCACTGTGTCAAAGGGGAGTATGTTGTTAAAACAACGAATTGAACCAAAAGCCTGTGCCGTGCGGTTTTGGAAACTTGCTGAAATGGAGGAGTGCAGTGGATGGAGATGGCAATCTGAGGTTGTGGAGTCACAAATAGTCCACTATCCAGACTTCACTGCGCGTGCCGTCGCGTCTTCATCATGTGTGCTGGCACTGCAAGCGTGGTTTTCATGGCATTGGTGGTATAGTGGCGAGCATAGCTGCTTCCCAAGCAGTTGACCCGGGTTCGATTCCCGGCCAATGCACGATCTGAAAGGTGTGCTGAACCGTCGGGTAGTCTTCGGAGCAACGCGAAGTTGTGTTGAATCATTCGTAGTGCGGTCTTTCAAAAGGTGTGGAAAACGGTCATGCTGTGCTTCAGTAAGTATCCGTCACGGTTGTCGTGGTGTTGGCTGCTTCCCGCCGAGCTGGTGGGGTTCAGACTCCTGGCCGTTCCAAGGGGAGCTTGGGCTTCACGTAGGTGGCCGATTACACGTCTTTCACTTTTCAGGGGAAACTATCTCCATCTTCTATCTACCTACAGTCACTCCTCATCAGGGCCGTATTAGAGATGGGTATTGGATCCTGACCTGGGAGAAAGTCAGACAAGCGGCCCTGTGAGGTCACAAGTGCATCATAGCGGTAAGACCAGCTTTCCTGACTGGGAATCGAGCCCGGGCCGCGGCTGCCGTAGTGCCCATCACTCACCTGTAGACCGTCGGAGAGCCGTGAAGGCGGGAAACGACCCGCAAAAAGTTAATCATACACCCATCGTCCCAGGGAAAATTGGGTTTGTTTGATTAAATCACGGCCGTCGTTGCAGTTGCAGCCGACTCCCCTCACTCCATTTAAGCTTTCCCTGACCGGGAATCGAACCCGGGCCGCGGCGGTGAGAGCGCCGAATCCTAGCCACTAGACCACCAGGGATCCATGACAGTAAGGACCGCTGAAGCAAAAGTAAATCAAACACTGGTCGCCCAGTTCCAAATTCGGCTTGTTTGACTAAATTGCTTGCACGGCTATCCAGGCAACCGACTCATCTCATGCCCCTATGCATTCCCTGACCGGGAATCGAACCCGGGCCGCGGCGGTGAAAGCGCCGAATCCTAGCCACTAGACCATCAGGGAAAGCCTTGCCTATGGCTGGAGGAAACAAAAGCATGTTTCAAACAATCGTCATCCTTCCCAAAAGCTTGCCCCTTTTGTCACAGTGACTGAACTTTCTAGTAAACTGGCAATGCATCTTGTTTTAAATGAGACGAAGTGCTGTTCCCCGTTCAATGATGATGTGTTCCATTCCGGAATGTGATGTGTTCCATTCTAGACTGTGATGTGTTCCATTCCGGAATTTGGTTGAGAGGTTAGTGTTTCCACTCTAGAATGTGATGTGTTCCATTCTAGAATGTGATGTGTTCCATTCCGGAATGTGATGTGTTCCATTCCCTAATGTGGTTGAGAGGTTAGTTTTTCCACTCTAGAATGTGATGTGTTCCATTCCGGAATGTGATGTGTTCCGTTCCCTAATGTGGTTGAGAGGTTAGTTTTTCCACTCTACAATGTGATGTGTTCCATTCTAGAATGTGATGTTGTGATGTGTTCCATTATAGAATGTGATGTGTTCCATTCCGGAATGTGATGTGTTCCATTCCCTAATGTGGTTGAGAGGTTAGTTTTTCCATTCTAGAATGTGATGTTTTCCATTCCGGAATGTGATGAGTTCCATTCCGGAATGTGATGTGGTCCATTCCGGAATGTGGTTGAGAGGTTGGTTTTTCCACTCTACAATGTGATGTGTTCCATTCTAGAATGTGATGTGTTCCATTCCGGAATTTGGTTGAGAGGTTAGTTTTTCCACTCTACAATGTGATGTTTTCCATTCCGGAATGTGATGTGTTCCATTTCGGAATGTCATGTGGTCCATTCCGGAATGTGGTTGAGAGGTTAGTTTTTCCACTCTAGAATGTGATGTGTTCCATTCCGGAATGTGATGTGTTCCGTTCTGGAATGTGATGTGTTCCATTCCGGAATGTGGTTGAGAGGTTAGTTTTTCCACTCTAGGCCATCAGGGAGCCGTGAACGTGAGAAAGGATGGCACAAAAGTAAATCAAACACTGATCACCCTGAAGAAAATGGAGCTTGTTTGATGAGGTCAATGGCATTGCTATATACACAGGCAGCCCACTCATCTCATGCCCCTCAGCTTTCCCTGACCGGGAATCGAACCCGGGCCGCGGCGGTGAGAGCGCCGAATCCTAGCCACTAGACCATCAGGGAGCCGCTTACCCACAACTTGAGGAAACAAACGTGGATCAAACAATTGTCACCCTCTCCCAAACTTTGCCTTTTTTGTCTCTGTGACTGAACTTTCTACTAAGCAGGCAGTCCTTCTCACTTCACATAGCCCCTATGTGCAACAGCCCACTTATTGGGGCTTGACGACACACTGCATTTTCATCTGCGGTAAACGACGAGGAGTACTGTCAGGCTCTTTGTGTCAAGCTGTCAACAAATCTAGACTTGATAATTCCCTGGTTTTACACAAATAGGCAAAACCACCGCGTGACTTAGGTCAGGTAGGTCACGTTAGATCGAAGCTTGTGCTCGTAGAATAGATCTTTCACAGGGTTCGAATCTAGCGGCAGTCCCACTTAACATGTTTGTCGCTGACATTTTCGTGTGTATAAACTATCGTTGTTCTCATATTCATGGGAGCCTGTTTAAAGGAATTGGCCTGACATTGTAAACCTGCTCCTCTAAAGTCTGTAATGCTGTCTGAGCCTTTGGAAGAGCCGAAGGGGGGTAGTTGTGGCCGAGTGGTCAAGGCGATGGACTAGAAATCCATTGGGGTTTCCCCGCGCAGGTTCGAATCCTGCCAACTACGGAAACCTCAACCTTTATCCCTTCTTTCCTTCCTCACTGTGTCAAAGGGGCGTATGTTGTTAAAACAACGAATTGAACCAAAAGCCTGTGCCGTGCGGTTTTGGAAACTTGCTGAAATGGAGGAGTGCAGTGGATGGAGATGGCAATCTGACGTTGTGGAGTCACAAATAGTCCACTATCCAGACTTCACTGCGCGTGCCGTCGCGTCTTCATCATGTGTGCTGGCACTGCAAGCGTGGTTTTCATGGCATTGGTGGTATAGTGGCGAGCATAGCTGCTTCCCAAGCAGTTGACCCGGGTTCGATTCCCGGCCAATGCACGATCTGAAAGGTGTGCTGAACCGTCGGGTAGTCTTCGGAGCAACGCGAAGTTGTGTTGAATCATTCGTAGTGCGGTCTTTCAAAAGGTGTGGAAAACGGTCATGCTGTGCTTCAGTAAGTACTTGTCGTGGTGTTGGCTGCTTCCCGCTGAGCTGGTGGGGTTCAGACTCCTGGCCATTCCAAGGGGAGCTTGGGCTTCACGTAGGTGGCCGATTACACGTCTTTCACTTTTCAGGGGAAACTATCTCCATCTTCTATCTACCTACAGTCACTCCTCATCAGGGCCGTATTAGAGATGGGTATTGGATCCTGACCTGGGAGAAAGTCAGACAAGCGGCCCTGTGAGGTCACAAGTGCATCATAGCGGTAAGACCAGCTTTCCTGACTGGGAATCGAGCCCGGGCCGCGGCTGCCGTAGTGCCCATCACTCACCTGTAGACCGTCGGAGAGCCGTGAAGGCGGGAAACGACCAGCAAAAAGTTAATCATACACCCATCGTCCCAGAGAAAATTGGGTTTGTTTGATTAAATCACGGCCGTCGTTGCAGTTGCAGCCGACTCCCCTCACTCCATTTAAGCTTTCCCTGACCGGGAATCGAACCCGGGCCGCGGCGGTGAGAGCGCCGAATCCTAGCCACTAGACCACCAGGGATCCATGACAGTAAGGACCGCTGAAGCAAAAGTAAATCAAACACTGGTCGCCCAGTTCCAAATTCGGCTTGTTTGACTAAATTGCTTGCACGGCTATCCAGGCAACCGACTCATCTCATGCCCCTAAGCATTCCCTGACCGGGAATCGAACCCGGGCCGCGGCGGTGAAAGCGCCGAATCCTAGCCACTAGACCATCAGGGAAAGCCTTGCCTATGGCTGGGGGAAACAAAAGCGTGTTTCAAACAATCGTCATCCTTCCCAAAAGCTTGCCCCTTTTGTCACAGTGACTGAACTTTCTAGTAAACTGGCAATGCATCTTGTTTTAAATGAGACGAAGTGCTGTTCCCCGTTCAATGATGATGTGTTCCATTCCGGAATGTGATGTGTTCCATTCTAGAATGTGATGTGTTCCATTCCGGAATGTGATGTGTTCCATTCTAGAATGTGATGTTGTGATGTGTTCCATTGTAGAATGTGATGTGTTCCATTCCGGAATGTGATGTGTTCCATTCCCTAATGTGGTTGAGAGGTTAGTTTTTCCACTCTAGAATGTGATGTTTTCCATTCCGGAATGTGATGTGTTCCATTCCGGAATGTGGTTGAGAGGTTAGTTTTTCCACTCTAGGCCATCAGGGAGCCGTGAACGTGAGAAAGGATGGCACAAAAGTAAATCAAACACTGATCACCCTGAAGAAAATGGAGCTTGTTTGATGAGGTCAATGGCATTGCTATATACACAGGCAGCCCACTCATCTCATGCCCCTCAGCTTTCCCTGACCGGGAATCGAACCCGGGCCGCGGCGGTGAGAGCGCCGAATCCTAGCCACTAGACCATCAGGGAGCCGCTTACCCACAACTTGAGGAAACAAACGTGGATCAAACAATTGTCACCCTCTCCCAAACTTTGCCTTTTTTGTCTCTGTGACTGAACTTTCTACTAAGCAGGCAGTCCTTCTCACTTCACATAGCCCCTATGTGCAACAGCCCACTTATTGGGGCTTGACGACACACTGCATTTTCATCTGCGGTAAACGACGAGGAGTACTGTCAGGCTCTTTGTGTCAAGCTGTCAACAAATCTAGACTTGATAATTCCCTGGTTTTACACAAATAGGCAAAACCACCGCGTGACTTAGGTCAGGTAGGTCACGTTAGATCGAAGCTTGTGCTCGTAGAATAGATCTTTCACAGGGTTCGAATCTAGCGGCAGTCCCACTTAACATGTTTGTCGCTGACATTTTCGTGTGTATAAACTATCGTTGTTCTCATATTCATGGGAGCCTGTTTAAAGGAATTGGCCTGACATTGTAAACCTGCTCCTCTAAAGTCCGGAATTTGGTTGAGAGGTTAGTGTTTCCACTCTAGAATGTGATGTGTTCCATTCCGGAATGTGATGAGTTCCATTCCAGAATGTGATGTGGTCCATTCCGGAATGTGGTTGAGAGGTTAGTTTTTCCACTCTAGAATGTGATGTGTTCCATTCCGGAATGTGATGTGTTCCATTCTAGAATGTGATGTTGTGATATGTTCCATTCTAGAATGTGATGTGTTCCATTCCGGAATGTGATGTGTTCCATTCCCTAATGTGGTTGAGAGGTTAGTTTTTCCACTCTAGAATGTGATGTGTTCCATTCCGGAATGTGATGAGTTCCATTCCGGAATGTGATGTGTTCCGTTCCCTAATGTGGTTGAGAGGTTAGATTTTCCACTCTACAATGTGATGTGTTCCATTCTAGAATGTGATGTGTTCCATTCCGGAATTTGGTTGAGAGGTTAGTTTTTCCACTCTACAATGTGATGTGTTCCATTCCGGAATGTGATGTGTTCCATTCTAGAATGTGATGTTGTGATATGTTCCATTCTAGAATGTGATGTGTTCCATTCCGGAATGTGATGTGTTCCATTCCCTAATGTGGTTGAGAGGTTAGTTTTTCCACTCTAGAATGTGATGTGTTCCATTCTAGAATGTGATGTGTTCCATTCCAGAATGTGATGTGGTCCATTCCGGAATGTGGTTGAGAGGTTAGTTTTTCCACTCTAGAATGTGATGTGTTCCATTCCGGAATGTGATGTGTTCCATTCTAGAATGTGATGTTGTGATGTGTTCCATTGTAGAATGTGATGTGTTCCATTCCGGAATGTGATGTGTTCCATTCCCTAATGTGGTTGAGAGGTTAGTTTTTCCACTCTAGAATGTGATGTGTTCCATTCTAGAATGTGATGTGTTCCATTCCGGAATGTGATGTGTTCCATTCCCTAATATGGTTGAGAGGTTAGTTTTTCCACTCTACAATGTGATGTGTTCCATTCTAGAATGTGATGTGTTCCATTCCGGAATTTGGTTGAGAGGCTAGTTTTTCCACTCTACAATGTGATGTGTTCCATTCTAGAATGTGATGTGTTCCATTCCGGAATTTGGTTGAGAGGTTAGTTTTTCCACTCTACAATGTGATGTTTTCCATTCCGGAATGTGATGTGTTCCATTTTGGAATGTCATGTGGTCCATTCCGGAATGTGGTTGAGAGGTTAGTTTTTCCACTCTAGAATGTGATGTGTTCCATTCCGGAATGTGATGTGTTCCATTCTAGAATGTGATGTTGTGATGTGTTCCATTGTAGAATGTGATGTGTTCCATTCCGGAATGTGATGTGTTCCATTCCCTAATGTGGTTGAGAGGTTAGTTTTTCCATTCTAGAATGTGATGTTTTCCATTCCGGAATGTGATGAGTTCCATTCCGGAATGTGATGTGGTCCATTCCGGAATGTGGTTGAGAGGTTAGTTTTTCCACTCTACAATGTGATGTGTTCCATTCTAGAATGTGATGTGTTCCATTCCGGAATTTGGTTGAGAGGTTAGTTTTTCCACTCTACAATGTGATGTTTTCCATTCCGGAATGTGATGTGTTCCATTTCGGAATGTCATGTGGTCCATTCCGGAATGTGGTTGAGAGGTTAGTTTTTCCACTCTAGAATGTGATGTGTTCCATTCCGGAATGTGATGTGTTCCGTTCTGGAATGTGATGTGTTCCATTCCGGAATGTGATGTGCCGCTAGACCATCAGGGAGCTGTGAACGTGAGAAAGGATGGCACAAAAGTAAATCAAACACTGATCACCCTGAAGAAAATGGAGCTTGTTTGATGAGGTCAATGGCATTGCTATATACACAGGCAGCCCACTCATCTCATGCCCCTCAGCTTTCCCTGACCGGGAATCGAACCCGGGCCGCGGCGGTGAGAGCGCCGAATCCTAGCCACTAGACCATCAGGGAGCCGCTTACCCACAACTTGAGGAAACAAACGTGGATCAAACAATTGTCACCCTCTCCCAAACTTTGCCTTTTTTGTCTCTGTGACTGAACTTTCTACTAAGCAGGCAGTCCTTCTCACTTCACATAGCCCCTATGTGCAACAGCCCACTTATTGGGGCTTGACGACACACTGCATTTTCATCTGCGGTAAACGACGAGGAGTACTGTCAGGCTCTTTGTGTCAAGCTGTCAACAAATCTAGACTTGATAATTCCCTGGTTTTACACAAATAGGCAAAACCACCGCGTGACTTAGGTCAGGTAGGTCACGTTAGATCGAAGCTTGTGCTCGTAGAATAGATCTTTCACAGGGTTCGAATCTAGCGGCAGTCCCACTTAACATGTTTGTCGCTGACATTTTCGTGTGTATAAACTATCGTTGTTCTCATATTCATGGGAGCCTGTTTAAAGGAATTGGCCTGACATTGTAAACCTGCTCCTCTAAAGTCTGTAATGCTGTCTGAGCCTTTGGAAGAGCCGAAGGGGGGTAGTTGTGGCCGAGTGGTCAAGGCGATGGACTAGAAATCCATTGGGGTTTCCCCGCGCAGGTTCGAATCCTGCCAACTACGGAAACCTCAACCTTTATCCCTTCTTTCCTTCCTCACTGTGTCAAAGGGGCGTATGTTGTTAAAACAACGAATTGAACCAAAAGCCTGTGCCGTGCGGTTTTGGAAACTTGCTGAAATGGAGGAGTGCAGTGGATGGAGATGGCAATCTGACGTTGTGGAGTCACAAATAGTCCACTATCCAGACTTCACTGCGCGTGCCGTCGCGTCTTCATCATGTGTGCTGGCACTGCAAGCGTGGTTTTCATGGCATTGGTGTTATAGTGGCGAGCATAGCTGCTTCCCAAGCAGTTGACCCGGGTTCGATTCCCGGCCAATGCACGATCTGAAAGGTGTGCTGAACCGTCGGGTAGTCTTCGGAGCAACGCGAAGTTGTGTTGAATCATTCGTAGTGCGGTCTTTCAAAAGGTGTGGAAAACGGTCATGCTGTGCTTCAGTAAGTACTTGTCGTGGTGTTGGCTGCTTCCCGCCGAGCTGGTGGGGTTCAGACTCCTGGCCATTCCAAGGGGAGCTTGGGCTTCACGTAGGTGGCCGATTACACGTCTTTCACTTTTCAGGGGAAACTATCTCCATCTTCTATCTACCTACAGTCACTCCTCATCAGGGCCGTATTAGAGATGGGTATTGGATCCTGACCTGGGAGAAAGTCAGACAAGCGGCCCTGTGAGGTCACAAGTGCATCATAGCGGTAAGACCAGCTTTCCTGACTGGGAATCGAGCCCGGGCCGCGGCTGCCGTAGTGCCCATCACTCACCTGTAGACCGTCGGAGAGCCGTGAAGGCGGGAAACGACCAGCAAAAAGTTAATCATACACCCATCGTCCCAGAGAAAATTGGGTTTGTTTGATTAAATCACGGCCGTCGTTGCAGTTGCAGCCGACTCCCCTCACTCCATTTAAGCTTTCCCTGACCGGGAATCGAACCCGGGCCGCGGCGGTGAGAGCGCCGAATCCTAGCCACTAGACCACCAGGGATCCATGACAGTAAGGACCGCTGAAGCAAAAGTAAATCAAACACTGGTCGCCCAGTTCCAAATTCGGCTTGTTTGACTAAATTGCTTGCACGGCTATCCAGGCAACCGACTCATCTCATGCCCCTAAGCATTCCCTGACCGGGAATCGAACCCGGGCCGCGGCGGTGAAAGCGCCGAATCCTAGCCACTAGACCATCAGGGAAAGCCTTGCCTATGGCTGGGGGAAACAAAAGCGTGTTTCAAACAATCGTCATCCTTCCCAAAAGCTTGCCCCTTTTGTCACAGTGACTGAACTTTCTAGTAAACTGGCAATGCATCTTGTTTTAAATGAGACGAAGTGCTGTTCCCCGTTCAATGATGATGTGTTCCATTCCGGAATGTGATGTGTTCCATTCTAGAATGTGATGTGTTCCATTCCGGAATTTGGTTGAGAGGTTAGTGTTTCCACTCTAGAATGTGATGTGTTCCATTCCGGAATGTGATGAGTTCCATTCCAGAATGTGATGTGGTCCATTCCGGAATGTGGTTGAGAGGTTAGTTTTTCCACTCTAGAATGTGATGTGTTCCATTCCGGAATGTGATGTGTTCCATTCTAGAATGTGATGTTGTGATATGTTCCATTCTAGAATGTGATGTGTTCCATTCCGGAATGTGATGTGTTCCATTCCCTAATGTGGTTGAGAGGTTAGTTTTTCCACTCTAGAATGTGATGTGTTCCATTCCATAATGTGATGTGTTCCATTCCGGAATGTGATGTGTTCCGTTCCCTAATGTGGTTGAGAGGTTAGTTTTTCCACTCTACAATGTGATGTGTTCCATTCTAGAATGTGATGTGTTCCATTCCGGAATTTGGTTGAGAGGTTAGTTTTTCCACTCTAGAATGTGATGTGTTCCATTCCGGAATGTGATGTGTTCCATTCTAGAATGTGATGTTGTGATATGTTCCATTCTAGAATGTGATGTCTTCCATTCCGGAATGTGATGTGTTCCATTCCCTAATGTGGTTGAGAGGTTAGTTTTTCCATTCTATAATGTGATGTTTTCTATTCCGGAATGTGATGAGTTCCATTCCGGAATGTGATGTGGTCCATTCCGGAATGTGGTTGAGAGGTTAGTTTTTCCACTCTACAATGTGATGTGTTCCATTCTAGAATGTGATGTGTTCCATTCCGGAATTTGGTTGAGAGGTTAGTTTTTCCACTCTACAATGTGATGTTTTCCATTCCGGAATGTGATGTGTTCCATTTCGGAATGTCATGTGGTCCATTCCGGAATGTGGTTGAGAGATTAGTTTTTCCACTCTAGAATGTGATGTGTTCCATTCCGGAATGTGATGTGTTCCATTCTAGAATGTGATGTTGTGATGTGTTCCATTGTAGAATGTGATGTGTTCCATTCCGGAATGTGATGTGTTCCATTCCCTAATGTGGTTGAGAGGTTAGTTTTTCCATTCTAGAATGTGATGTTTTCCATTTCGGAATGTGATGAGTTCCATTCCGGAATGTGATGTGGTCCATTCCGGAATGTGGTTGAGAGGTTAGTTTTTCCACTCTACAATGTGATGTGTTCCATTCTAGAATGTGATGTGTTCCATTCCGGAATTTGGTTGAGAGGTTAGTTTTTCCACTCTACAATGTGATGTTTTCCATTCCGGAATGTGATGTGTTCCATTTCGGAATGTCATGTGGTCCATTCCGGAATGTGGTTGAGAGGTTAGTTTTTCCACTCTAGAATGTGATGTGTTCCATTCCGGAATGTGATGTGTTCCGTTCTGGAATGTGATGTGTTCCATTCCGGAATGTGATGTGCCGCTAGACCATCAGGGAGCCGTGAACGTGAGAAAGGATGGCACAAAAGTAAATCAAACACTGATCACCCTGAAGAAAATGGAGCTTGTTTGATGAGGCCAATGGCATTGCTATGTACACAGGCAGCCCACTCATCTCATGCCCCTCAGCTTTCCCTGACCGGGAATCGAACCCGGGCCGCGGCGGTGAGAGCGCCGAATCCTAGCCACTAGACCATCAGGGAGCCGCTTACCCACAACTTGAGGAAACAAACGTGGATCAAACAATTGTCACCCTCTCCCAAACTTTGCCTTTTTTGTCTCTGTGACTGAACTTTCTACTAAGCAGGCAGTCCTTCTCACTTCACATAGCCCCTATGTGCAACAGCCCACTTATTGGGGCTTGACGACACACTGCATTTTCATCTGCGGTAAACGACGAGGAGTACTGTCAGGCTCTTTGTGTCAAGCTGTCAACAAATCTAGACTTGATAATTCCCTGGTTTTACACAAATAGGCAAAACCACCGCGTGACTTAGGTCAGGTAGGTCACGTTAGATCGAAGCTTGTGCTCGTAGAATAGATCTTTCACAGGGTTCGAATCTAGCGGCAGTCCCACTTAACATGTTTGTCGCTGACATTTTCGTGTGTATAAACTATCGTTGTTCTCATATTCATGGGAGCCTGTTTAAAGGAATTGGCCTGACATTGTAAACCTGCTCCTCTAAAGTCTGTAATGCTGTCTGAGCCTTTGGAAGAGCCGAAGGGGGGTAGTTGTGGCCGAGTGGTCAAGGCGATGGACTAGAAATCCATTGGGGTTTCCCCGCGCAGGTTCGAATCCTGCCAACTACGGAAACCTCAACCTTTATCCCTTCTTTCCTTCCTCACTGTGTCAAAGGGGCGTATGTTGTTAAAACAACGAATTGAACCAAAAGCCTGTGCCGTGCGGTTTTGGAAACTTGCTGAAATGGAGGAGTGCAGTGGATGGAGATGGCAATCTGACGTTGTGGAGTCACAAATAGTCCACTATCCAGACTTCACTGCGCGTGCCGTCGCGTCTTCATCATGTGTGCTGGCACTGCAAGCGTGGTTTTCATGGCATTGGTGGTATAGTGGCGAGCATAGCTGCTTCCCAAGCAGTTGACCCGGGTTCGATTCCCGGCCAATGCACGATCTGAAAGGTGTGCTGAACTGTCGGGTAGTCTTCGGAGCAACGCGAAGTTGTGTTGAATCATTCGTAGTGCGGTCTTTCAAAAGGTGTGGAAAACGGTCATGCTGTGCTTCAGTAAGTACTTGTCGTGGTGTTGGCTGCTTCCCGCTGAGCTGGTGGGGTTCAGACTCCTGGCCATTCCAAGGGGAGCTTGGGCTTCACGTAGGTGGCCGATTACACGTCTTTCACTTTTCAGGGGAAACTATCTCCATCTTCTATCTACCTACAGTCACTCCTCATCAGGGCCGTATTAGAGATGGGTATTGGATCCTGACCTGGGAGAAAGTCAGACAAGCGGCCCTGTGAGGTCACAAGTGCATCATAGCGGTAAGACCAGCTTTCCTGACTGGGAATCGAGCCCGGGCCGCGGCTGCCGTAGTGCCCATCACTCACCTGTAGACCGTCGGAGAGCCGTGAAGGCGGGAAACGACCAGCAAAAAGTTAATCATACACCCATCGTCCCAGAGAAAATTGGGTTTGTTTGATTAAATCACGGCCGTCGTTGCAGTTGCAGCCGACTCCCCTCACTCCATTTAAGCTTTCCCTGACCGGGAATCGAACCCGGGCCGCGGCGGTGAGAGCGCCGAATCCTAGCCACTAGACCACCAGGGATCCATGACAGTAAGGACCGCTGAAGCAAAAGTAAATCAAACACTGGTCGCCCAGTTCCAAATTCGGCTTGTTTGACTAAATTGCTTGCACGGCTATCCAGGCAACCGACTCATCTCATGCCCCTAAGCATTCCCTGACCGGGAATCGAACCCGGGCCGCGGCGGTGAAAGCGCCGAATCCTAGCCACTAGACCATCAGGGAAAGCCTTGCCTATGGCTGGGGGAAACAAAAGCGTGTTTCAAACAATCGTCATCCTTCCCAAAAGCTTGCCCCTTTTATCACAGTGACTGAACTTTCTAGTAAACTGGCAATGCATCTTGTTTTAAATGAGACGAAGTGCTGTTCCCCGTTCAATGATGATGTGTTCCATTCCGGAATGTGATGTGTTCCATTCTAGAATGTGATGTGTTCCATTCCGGAATGTGATGTGTTCCATTCTAGAATGTGATGTTGTGATGTGTTCCATTGTAGAATGTGATGTGTTCCATTCCGGAATGTGATGTGTTCCATTCCCTAATGTGGTTGAGAGGTTAGTTTTTCCACTCTAGAATGTGATGTTTTCCATTCCGGAATGTGATGAGTTCCATTCCGGAATGTGATGTGTTCCATTCCCTAATGTGGTTGAGAGGTTAGTTTTTCCACTCTAGAATGTGATGTGTTCCATTTCGGAATGTCATGTGGTCCATTCCGGAATGTGGTTGAGAGGTTAGTTTTTCCACTCTAGAATGTGATGTGTTCCATTCCGGAATGTGATGTGGTCCATTCCGGAATGTGGTTGAGAGGTTAGTTTTTCCACTCTACAATGTGATGTGTTCCATTCTAGAATGTGATGTGTTCCATTCCGGAATTTGGTTGAGAGGTTAGTTTTTCCACTCTACAATGTGATGTTTTCCATTCCGGAATGTGATGTGTTCCATTTCGGAATGTCATGTGGTCCATTCCGGAATGTGGTTGAGAGGTTAGTTTTTCCACTCTAGAATGTGATGTGTTCCATTCCGGAATGTGATGTGTTCCGTTCTGGAATGTGATGTGTTCCATTCCGGAATGTGATGTGCCGCTAGACCATCAGGGAGCCGTGAACGTGAGAAAGGATGGCACAAAAGTAAATCAAACACTGATCACCCTGAAGAAAATGGAGCTTGTTTGATGAGGCCAATGGCATTGCTATGTACACAGGCAGCCCACTCATCTCATGCCCCTCAGCTTTCCCTGACCGGGAATCGAACCCGGGCCGCGGCGGTGAGAGCGCCGAATCCTAGCCACTAGACCATCAGGGAGCCGCTTACCCACAACTTGAGGAAACAAACGTGGATCAAACAATTGTCACCCTCTCCCAAACTTTGCCTTTTTTGTCTCTGTGACTGAACTTTCTACTAAGCAGGCAGTCCTTCTCACTTCACATAGCCCCTATGTGCAACAGCCCACTTATTGGGGCTTGACGACACACTGCATTTTCATCTGCGGTAAACGACGAGGAGTACTGTCAGGCTCTTTGTGTCAAGCTGTCAACAAATCTAGACTTGATAATTCCCTGGTTTTACACAAATAGGCAAAACCACCGCGTGACTTAGGTCAGGTAGGTCACGTTAGATCGAAGCTTGTGCTCGTAGAATAGATCTTTCACAGGGTTCGAATCTAGCGGCAGTCCCACTTAACATGTTTGTCGCTGACATTTTCGTGTGTATAAACTATCGTTGTTCTCATATTCATGGGAGCCTGTTTAAAGGAATTGGCCTGACATTGTAAACCTGCTCCTCTAAAGTCTGTAATGCTGTCTGAGCCTTTGGAAGAGCCGAAGGGGGGTAGTTGTGGCCGAGTGGTCAAGGCGATGGACTAGAAATCCATTGGGGTTTCCCCGCGCAGGTTCGAATCCTGCCAACTACGGAAACCTCAACCTTTATCCCTTCTTTCCTTCCTCACTGTGTCAAAGGGGCGTATGTTGTTAAAACAACGAATTGAACCAAAAGCCTGTGCCGTGCGGTTTTGGAAACTTGCTGAAATGGAGGAGTGCAGTGGATGGAGATGGCAATCTGACGTTGTGGAGTCACAAATAGTCCACTATCCAGACTTCACTGCGCGTGCCGTCGCGTCTTCATCATGTGTGCTGGCACTGCAAGCGTGGTTTTCATGGCATTGGTGGTATAGTGGCGAGCATAGCTGCTTCCCAAGCAGTTGACCCGGGTTCGATTCCCGGCCAATGCACGATCTGAAAGGTGTGCTGAACTGTCGGGTAGTCTTCGGAGCAACGCGAAGTTGTGTTGAATCATTCGTAGTGCGGTCTTTCAAAAGGTGTGGAAAACGGTCATGCTGTGCTTCAGTAAGTACTTGTCGTGGTGTTGACTGCTTCCCGCTGAGCTGGTGGGGTTCAGACTCCTGGCCATTCCAAGGGGAGCTTGGGCTTCACGTAGGTGGCCGATTACACGTCTTTCACTTTTCAGGGGAAACTATCTCCATCTTCTATCTACCTACAGTCACTCCTCATCAGGGCCGTATTAGAGATGGGTATTGGATCCTGACCTGGGAGAAAGTCAGACAAGCGGCCCTGTGAGGTCACAAGTGCATCATAGCGGTAAGACCAGCTTTCCTGACTGGGAATCGAGCCCGGGCCGCGGCTGCCGTAGTGCCCATCACTCACCTGTAGACCGTCGGAGAGCCGTGAAGGCGGGAAACGACCAGCAAAAAGTTAATCATACACCCATCGTCCCAGAGAAAATTGGGTTTGTTTGATTAAATCACGGCCGTCGTTGCAGTTGCAGCCGACTCCCCTCACTCCATTTAAGCTTTCCCTGACCGGGAATCGAACCCGGGCCGCGGCGGTGAGAGCGCCGAATCCTAGCCACTAGACCACCAGGGATCCATGACAGTAAGGACCGCTGAAGCAAAAGTAAATCAAACACTGGTCGCCCAGTTCCAAATTCGGCTTGTTTGACTAAATTGCTTGCACGGCTATCCAGGCAACCGACTCATCTCATGCCCCTAAGCATTCCCTGACCGGGAATCGAACCCGGGCCGCGGCGGTGAAAGCGCCGAATCCTAGCCACTAGACCATCAGGGAAAGCCTTGCCTATGGCTGGGGGAAACAAAAGCGTGTTTCAAACAATCGTCATCCTTCCCAAAAGCTTGCCCCTTTTATCACAGTGACTGAACTTTCTAGTAAACTGGCAATGCATCTTGTTTTAAATGAGACGAAGTGCTGTTCCCCGTTCAATGATGATGTGTTCCATTCCGGAATGTGATGTGTTCCATTCTAGAATGTGATGTGTTCCATTCCGGAATGTGATGTGTTCCATTCTAGAATGTGATGTTGTGATGTGTTCCATTGTAGAATGTGATGTGTTCCATTCCGGAATGTGATGTGTTCCATTCCCTAATGTGGTTGAGAGGTTAGTTTTTCCACTCTAGAATGTGATGTTTTCCATTCCGGAATGTGATGAGTTCCATTCCGGAATGTGATGTGTTCCATTCCCTAATGTGGTTGAGAGGTTAGTTTTTCCACTCTAGAATGTGATGTGTTCCATTTCGGAATGTCATGTGGTCCATTCCGGAATGTGGTTGAGAGGTTAGTTTTTCCACTCTAGAATGTGATGTGTTCCATTCCGGAATGTGATGTGTTCCGTTCTGAAATGTGATGTGTTCCATTCCGGAATGTGATGTGCCGCTAGACCATCAGGGAGCCGTGAACGTGAGAAAGGATGGCACAAAAGTAAATCAAACACTGATCACCCTGAAGAAAATGGAGCTTGTTTGATGAGGTCAATGGCATTGCTATATACACAGGCAGCCCACTCATCTCATGCCCCTCAGCTTTCCCTGACCGGGAATCGAACCCGGGCCGCGGCGGTGAGAGCGCCGAATCCTAGCCACTAGACCATCAGGGAGCCGCTTACCCACAACTTGAGGAAACAAACGTGGATCAAACAATTGTCACCCTCTCCCAAACTTTGCCTTTTTTGTCTCTGTGACTGAACTTTCTACTAAGCAGGCAGTCCTTCTCACTTCACATAGCCCCTATGTGCAACAGCCCACTTATTGGGGCTTGACGACACACTGCATTTTCATCTGCGGTAAACGACGAGGAGTACTGTCAGGCTCTTTGTGTCAAGCTGTCAACAAATCTAGACTTGATAATTCCCTGGTTTTACACAAATAGGCAAAACCACCGCGTGACTTAGGTCAGGTAGGTCACGTTAGATCGAAGCTTGTGCTCGTAGAATAGATCTTTCACAGGGTTCGAATCTAGCGGCAGTCCCACTTAACATGTTTGTCGCTGACATTTTCGTGTGTATAAACTATCGTTGTTCTCATATTCATGGGAGCCTGTTTAAAGGAATTGGCCTGACATTGTAAACCTGCTCCTCTAAAGTCTGTAATGCTGTCTGAGCCTTTGGAAGAGCCGAAGGGGGGTAGTTGTGGCCGAGTGGTCAAGGCGATGGACTAGAAATCCATTGGGGTTTCCCCGCGCAGGTTCGAATCCTGCCAACTACGGAAACCTCAACCTTTATCCCTTCTTTCCTTCCTCACTGTGTCAAAGGGGCGTATGTTGTTAAAACAACGAATTGAACCAAAAGCCTGTGCCGTGCGGTTTTGGAAACTTGCTGAAATGGAGGAGTGCAGTGGATGGAGATGGCAATCTGACGTTGTGGAGTCACAAATAGTCCACTATCCAGACTTCACTGCGCGTGCCGTCGCGTCTTCATCATGTGTGCTGGCACTGCAAGCGTGGTTTTCATGGCATTGGTGGTATAGTGGCGAGCATAGCTGCTTCCCAAGCAGTTGACCCGGGTTCGATTCCCGGCCAATGCACGATCTGAAAGGTGTGCTGAACCGTCGGGTAGTCTTCGGAGCAACGCGAAGTTGTGTTGAATCGGTCTTTCAAAAGGTGTGGAAAACGGTCATGCTGTGCTTCAGTAAGTACTTGTCGTGGTGTTGGCTGCTTCCCGCCGAGCTGGTGGGGTTCAGACTCCTGGCCATTCCAAGGGGAGCTTGGGCTTCACGTAGGTGGCCGATTACACGTCTTTCACTTTTCAGGGGAAACTATCTCCATCTTCTATCTACCTACAGTCACTCCTCATCAGGGCCGTATTAGAGATGGGTATTGGATCCTGACCTGGGAGAAAGTCAGACAAGCGGCCCTGTGAGGTCACAAGTGCATCATAGCGGTAAGACCAGCTTTCCTGACTGGGAATCGAGCCCGGGCCGCGGCTGCCGTAGTGCCCATCACTCACCTGTAGACCGTCGGAGAGCCGTGAAGGCGGGAAACGACCAGCAAAAAGTTAATCATACACCCATCGTCCCAGAGAAAATTGGGTTTGTTTGATTAAATCACGGCCGTCGTTGCAGTTGCAGCCGACTCCCCTCACTCCATTTAAGCTTTCCCTGACCGGGAATCGAACCCGGGCCGCGGCGGTGAGAGCGCCGAATCCTAGCCACTAGACCACCAGGGATCCATGACAGTAAGGACCGCTGAAGCAAAAGTAAATCAAACACTGGTCGCCCAGTTCCAAATTCGGCTTGTTTGACTAAATTGCTTGCACGGCTATCCAGGCAACCGACTCATCTCGTGCCCCTAAGCATTCCCTGACCGGGAATCGAACCCGGGCCGCGGCGGTGAAAGCGCCGAATCCTAGCCACTAGACCATCAGGGAAAGCCTTGCCTATGGCTGGGGGAAACAAAAGCGTGTTTCAAACAATCGTCATCCTTCCCAAAAGCTTGCCCCTTTTGTCACAGTGACTGAACTTTCTAGTAAACTGGCAATGCATCTTGTTTTAAATGAGACGAAGTGCTGTTCCCCGTTCAATGATGATGTGTTCCATTCCGGAATGTGATGTGTTCCATTCTAGAATGTGATGTGTTCCATTCCGGAATTTGGTTGAGAGGTTAGTGTTTCCACTCTAGAATGTGATGTGTTCCATTCCGGAATGTGATGAGTTCCATTCCAGAATGTGATGTGGTCCATTCCGGAATGTGGTTGAGAGGTTAGTTTTTCCACTCTAGAATGTGATGTGTTCCATTCCGGAATGTGATGTGTTCCATTCTAGAATGTGATGTTGTGATGTGTTCCATTGTAGAATGTGATGTGTTCCATTCCGGAATGTGATGTGTTCCATTCCCTAATGTGGTTGAGAGGTTAGTTTTTCCACTCTAGAATGTGATGTTTTCCATTCCGGAATGTGATGAGTTCCATTCCGGAATGTGATGTGTTCCATTCCCTAATGTGGTTGAGAGGTTAGTTTTTCCACTCTAGAATGTGATGTGTTCCATTTCGGAATGTCATGTGGTCCATTCCGGAATGTGGTTGAGAGGTTAGTTTTTCCACTCTAGAATGTGATGTGTTCCATTCCGGAATGTGATGTGCCGCTAGACCATCAGGGAGCCGTGAACGTGAGAAAGGATGGCACAAAAGTAAATCAAACACTGATCACCCTGAAGAAAATGGAGCTTGTTTGATGAGGTCAATGGCATTGCTATATACACAGGCAGCCCACTCATCTCATGCCCCTCAGCTTTCCCTGACCGGGAATCGAACCCGGGCCGCGGCGGTGAGAGCGCCGAATCCTAGCCACTAGACCATCAGGGAGCCGCTTACCCACAACTTGAGGAAACAAACGTGGATCAAACAATTGTCACCCTCTCCCAAACTTTGCCTTTTTTGTCTCTGTGACTGAACTTTCTACTAAGCAGGCAGTCCTTCTCACTTCACATAGCCCCTATGTGCAACAGCCCACTTATTGGGGCTTGACGACACACTGCATTTTCATCTGCGGTAAACGACGAGGAGTACTGTCAGGCTCTTTGTGTCAAGCTGTCAACAAATCTAGACTTGATAATTCCCTGGTTTTACACAAATAGGCAAAACCACCGCGTGACTTAGGTCAGGTAGGTCACGTTAGATCGAAGCTTGTGCTCGTAGAATAGATCTTTCACAGGGTTCGAATCTAGCGGCAGTCCCACTTAACATGTTTGTCGCTGACATTTTCGTGTGTATAAACTATCGTTGTTCTCATATTCATGGGAGCCTGTTTAAAGGAATTGGCTTGACATTGTAAACCTGCTCCTCTAAAGTCTGTAATGCTGTCTGAGCCTTTGGAAGAGCCGAAGGGGGGTAGTTGTGGCCGAGTGGTCAAGGCGATGGACTAGAAATCCATTGGGGTTTCCCCGCGCAGGTTCGAATCCTGCCAACTACGGAAACCTCAACCTTTATCCCTTCTTTCCTTCCTCACTGTGTCAAAGGGGCGTATGTTGTTAAAACAACGAATTGAACCAAAAGCCTGTGCCGTGCGGTTTTGGAAACTTGCTGAAATGGAGGAGTGCAGTGGATGGAGATGGCAATCTGACGTTGTGGAGTCACAAATAGTCCACTATCCAGACTTCACTGCGCGTGCCGTCGCGTCTTCATCATGTGTGCTGGCACTGCAAGCGTGGTTTTCATGGCATTGGTGGTATAGTGGCGAGCATAGCTGCTTCCCAAGCAGTTGACCCGGGTTCGATTCCCGGCCAATGCACGATCTGAAAGGTGTGCTGAACCGTCGGGTAGTCTTCGGAGCAACGCGAAGTTGTGTTGAATCATTCGTAGTGCGGTCTTTCAAAAGGTGTGGAAAACGGTCATGCTGTGCTTCAGTAAGTACTTGTCGTGGTGTTGGCTGCTTCCCGCCGAGCTGGTGGGGTTCAGACTCCTGGCCATTCCAAGGGGAGCTTGGGCTTCACGTAGGTGGCCGATTACACGTCTTTCACTTTTCAGGGGAAACTATCTCCATCTTCTATCTACCTACAGTCACTCCTCATCAGGGCCGTATTAGAGATGGGTATTGGATCCTGACCTGGGAGAAAGTCAGACAAGCGGCCCTGTGAGGTCACAAGTGCATCATAGCGGTAAGACCAGCTTTCCTGACTGGGAATCGAGCCCGGGCCGCGGCTGCCGTAGTGCCCATCACTCACCTGTAGACCGTCGGAGAGCCGTGAAGGCGGGAAACGACCAGCAAAAAGTTAATCATACACCCATCGTCCCAGAGAAAATTGGGTTTGTTTGATTAAATCACGGCCGTCGTTGCAGTTGCAGCCGACTCCCCTCACTCCATTTAAGCTTTCCCTGACCGGGAATCGAACCCGGGCCGCGGCGGTGAGAGCGCCGAATCCTAGCCACTAGACCACCAGGGATCCATGACAGTAAGGACCGCTGAAGCAAAAGTAAATCAAACACTGGTCGCCCAGTTCCAAATTCGGCTTGTTTGACTAAATTGCTTGCACGGCTATCCAGGCAACCGACTCATCTCGTGCCCCTAAGCATTCCCTGACCGGGAATCGAACCCGGGCCGCGGCGGTGAAAGCGCCGAATCCTAGCCACTAGACCATCAGGGAAAGCCTTGCCTATGGCTGGGGGAAACAAAAGCGTGTTTCAAACAATCGTCATCCTTCCCAAAAGCTTGCCCCTTTTGTCACAGTGACTGAACTTTCTAGTAAACTGGCAATGCATCTTGTTTTAAATGAGACGAAGTGCTGTTCCCCGTTCAATGATGATGTGTTCCATTCCGGAATGTGATGTGTTCCATTCTAGAATGTGATGTGTTCCATTCCGGAATTTGGTTGAGAGGTTAGTGTTTCCACTCTAGAATGTGATGTGTTCCATTCCGGAATGTGATGAGTTCCATTCCAGAATGTGATGTGGTCCATTCCGGAATGTGGTTGAGAGGTTAGTTTTTCCACCCTAGAATGTGATGTGTTCCATTCCGGAATGTGATGTGTTCCATTCTAGAATGTGATGTTGTGATGTGTTCCATTGTAGAATGTGATGTGTTCCATTCCGGAATGTGATGTGTTCCATTCCCTAATGTGGTTGAGAGGTTAGTTTTTCCACTCTAGAATGTGATGTTTTCCATTCCGGAATGTGATGAGTTCCATTCCGGAATGTGATGTGTTCCATTCCCTAATGTGGTTGAGAGGTTAGTTTTTCCACTCTAGAATGTGATGTGTTCCATTTCGGAATGTCATGTGGTCCATTCCGGAATGTGGTTGAGAGGTTAGTTTTTCCACTCTAGAATGTGATGTGTTCCATTCCGGAATGTGATGTGCCGCTAGACCATCAGGGAGCCGTGAACGTGAGAAAGGATGGCACAAAAGTAAATCAAACACTGATCACCCTGAAGAAAATGGAGCTTGTTTGATGAGGTCAATGGCATTGCTATATACACAGGCAGCCCACTCATCTCATGCCCCTCAGCTTTCCCTGACCGGGAATCGAACCCGGGCCGCGGCGGTGAGAGCGCCGAATCCTAGCCACTAGACCATCAGGGAGCCGCTTACCCACAACTTGAGGAAACAAACGTGGATCAAACAATTGTCACCCTCTCCCAAACTTTGCCTTTTTTGTCTCTGTGACTGAACTTTCTACTAAGCAGGCAGTCCTTCTCACTTCACATAGCCCCTATGTGCAACAGCCCACTTATTGGGGCTTGACGACACACTGCATTTTCATCTGCGGTAAACGACGAGGAGTACTGTCAGGCTCTTTGTGTCAAGCTGTCAACAAATCTAGACTTGATAATTCCCTGGTTTTACACAAATAGGCAAAACCACCGCGTGACTTAGGTCAGGTAGGTCACGTTAGATCGAAGCTTGTGCTCGTAGAATAGATCTTTCACAGGGTTCGAATCTAGCGGCAGTCCCACTTAACATGTTTGTCGCTGACATTTTCGTGTGTATAAACTATCGTTGTTCTCATATTCATGGGAGCCTGTTTAAAGGAATTGGCTTGACATTGTAAACCTGCTCCTCTAAAGTCTGTAATGCTGTCTGAGCCTTTGGAAGAGCCGAAGGGGGGTAGTTGTGGCCGAGTGGTCAAGGCGATGGACTAGAAATCCATTGGGGTTTCCCCGCGCAGGTTCGAATCCTGCCAACTACGGAAACCTCAACCTTTATCCCTTCTTTCCTTCCTCACTGTGTCAAAGGGGCGTATGTTGTTAAAACAACGAATTGAACCAAAAGCCTGTGCCGTGCGGTTTTGGAAACTTGCTGAAATGGAGGAGTGCAGTGGATGGAGATGGCAATCTGACGTTGTGGAGTCACAAATAGTCCACTATCCAGACTTCACTGCGCGTGCCGTCGCGTCTTCATCATGTGTGCTGGCACTGCAAGCGTGGTTTTCATGGCATTGGTGGTATAGTGGCGAGCATAGCTGCTTCCCAAGCAGTTGACCCGGGTTCGATTCCCGGCCAATGCACGATCTGAAAGGTGTGCTGAACCGTCGGGTAGTCTTCGGAGCAACGCGAAGTTGTGTTGAATCATTCGTAGTGCGGTCTTTCAAAAGGTGTGGAAAACGGTCATGCTGTGCTTCAGTAAGTACTTGTCGTGGTGTTGGCTGCTTCCCGCCGAGCTGGTGGGGTTCAGACTCCTGGCCATTCCAAGGGGAGCTTGGGCTTCACGTAGGTGGCCGATTACACGTCTTTCACTTTTCAGGGGAAACTATCTCCATCTTCTATCTACCTACAGTCACTCCTCATCAGGGCCGTATTAGAGATGGGTATTGGATCCTGACCTGGGAGAAAGTCAGACAAGCGGCCCTGTGAGGTCACAAGTGCATCATAGCGGTAAGACCAGCTTTCCTGACTGGGAATCGAGCCCGGGCCGCGGCTGCCGTAGTGCCCATCACTCACCTGTAGACCGTCGGAGAGCCGTGAAGGCGGGAAACGACCAGCAAAAAGTTAATCATACACCCATCGTCCCAGAGAAAATTGGGTTTGTTTGATTAAATCACGGCCGTCGTTGCAGTTGCAGCCGACTCCCCTCACTCCATTTAAGCTTTCCCTGACCGGGAATCGAACCCGGGCCGCGGCGGTGAGAGCGCCGAATCCTAGCCACTAGACCACCAGGGATCCATGACAGTAAGGACCGCTGAAGCAAAAGTAAATCAAACACTGGTCGCCCAGTTCCAAATTCGGCTTGTTTGACTAAATTGCTTGCACGGCTATCCAGGCAACCGACTCATCTCGTGCCCCTAAGCATTCCCTGACCGGGAATCGAACCCGGGCCGCGGCGGTGAAAGCGCCGAATCCTAGCCACTAGACCATCAGGGAAAGCCTTGCCTATGGCTGGGGGAAACAAAAGCGTGTTTCAAACAATCGTCATCCTTCCCAAAAGCTTGCCCCTTTTGTCACAGTGACTGAACTTTCTAGTAAACTGGCAATGCATCTTGTTTTAAATGAGACGAAGTGCTGTTCCCCGTTCAATGATGATGTGTTCCATTCCGGAATGTGATGTGTTCCATTCTAGAATGTGATGTGTTCCATTCCGGAATTTGGTTGAGAGGTTAGTGTTTCCACTCTAGAATGTGATGTGTTCCATTCCGGAATGTGATGAGTTCCATTCCAGAATGTGATGTGGTCCATTCCGGAATGTGGTTGAGAGGTTAGTTTTTCCACTCTAGAATGTGATGTGTTCCATTCCGGAATGTGATGTGTTCCATTCTAGAATGTGATGTTGTGATGTGTTCCATTGTAGAATGTGATGTGTTCCATTCCGGAATGTGATGTGTTCCATTCCCTAATGTGGTTGAGAGGTTAGTTTTTCCACTCTAGAATGTGATGTTTTCCATTCCGGAATGTGATGAGTTCCATTCCGGAATGTGATGTGTTCCATTCCCTAATGTGGTTGAGAGGTTAGTTTTTCCACTCTAGAATGTGATGTGTTCCATTTCGGAATGTCATGTGGTCCATTCCGGAATGTGGTTGAGAGGTTAGTTTTTCCACTCTAGAATGTGATGTGTTCCATTCCGGAATGTGATGTGCCGCTAGACCATCAGGGAGCCGTGAACGTGAGAAAGGATGGCACAAAAGTAAATCAAACACTGATCACCCTGAAGAAAATGGAGCTTGTTTGATGAGGTCAATGGCATTGCTATATACACAGGCAGCCCACTCATCTCATGCCCCTCAGCTTTCCCTGACCGGGAATCGAACCCGGGCCGCGGCGGTGAGAGCGCCGAATCCTAGCCACTAGACCATCAGGGAGCCGCTTACCCACAACTTGAGGAAACAAACGTGGATCAAACAATTGTCACCCTCTCCCAAACTTTGCCTTTTTTGTCTCTGTGACTGAACTTTCTACTAAGCAGGCAGTCCTTCTCACTTCACATAGCCCCTATGTGCAACAGCCCACTTATTGGGGCTTGACGACACACTGCATTTTCATCTGCGGTAAACGACGAGGAGTACTGTCAGGCTCTTTGTGTCAAGCTGTCAACAAATCTAGACTTGATAATTCCCTGGTTTTACACAAATAGGCAAAACCACCGCGTGACTTAGGTCAGGTAGGTCACGTTAGATCGAAGCTTGTGCTCGTAGAATAGATCTTTCACAGGGTTCGAATCTAGCGGCAGTCCCACTTAACATGTTTGTCGCTGACATTTTCGTGTGTATAAACTATCGTTGTTCTCATATTCATGGGAGCCTGTTTAAAGGAATTGGCCTGACATTGTAAACCTGCTCCTCTAAAGTCTGTAATGCTGTCTGAGCCTTTGGAAGAGCCGAAGGGGGGTAGTTGTGGCCGAGTGGTCAAGGCGATGGACTAGAAATCCATTGGGGTTTCCCCGCGCAGGTTCGAATCCTGCCAACTACGGAAACCTCAACCTTTATCCGTTCTTTCCTTCCTCACTGTGTCAAAGGGGCGTATGTTGTTAAAACAACGAATTGAACCAAAAGCCTGTGCCGTGCGGTTTTGGAAACTTGCTGAAATGGAGGAGTGCAGTGGATGGAGATGGCAATCTGACGTTGTGGAGTCACAAATAGTCCACTATCCAGACTTCACTGCGCGTGCCGTCGCGTCTTCATCATGTGTGCTGGCACTGCAAGCGTGGTTTTCATGGCATTGGTGGTATAGTGGCGAGCATAGCTGCTTCCCAAGCAGTTGACCCGGGTTCGATTCCCGGCCAATGCACGATCTGAAAGGTGTGCTGAACCGTCGGGTAGTCTTCGGAGCAACGCGAAGTTGTGTTGAATCGGTCTTTCAAAAGGTGTGGAAAACGGTCATGCTGTGCTTCAGTAAGTACTTGTCGTGGTGTTGGCTGCTTCCCGCCGAGCTGGTGGGGTTCAGACTCCTGGCCATTCCAAGGGGAGCTTGGGCTTCACGTAGGTGGCCGATTACACGTCTTTCACTTTTCAGGGGAAACTATCTCCATCTTCTATCTACCTACAGTCACTCCTCATCAGGGCCGTATTAGAGATGGGTATTGGATCCTGACCTGGGAGAAAGTCAGACAAGCGGCCCTGTGAGGTCACAAGTGCATCATAGCGGTAAGACCAGCTTTCCTGACTGGGAATCGAGCCCGGGCCGCGGCTGCCGTAGTGCCCATCACTCACCTGTAGACCGTCGGAGAGCCGTGAAGGCGGGAAACAACCAGCAAAAAGTTAATCATACACCCATCGTCCCAGAGAAAATTGGGTTTGTTTGATTAAATCACGGCCGTCGTTGCAGTTGCAGCCGACTCCCCTCACTCCATTTAAGCTTTCCCTGACCGGGAATCGAACCCGGGCCGCGGCGGTGAGAGCGCCGAATCCTAGCCACTAGACCACCAGGGATCCATGACAGTAAGGACCGCTGAAGCAAAAGTAAATCAAACACTGGTCGCCCAGTTCCAAATTCGGCTTGTTTGACTAAATTGCTTGCACGGCTATCCAGGCAACCGACTCATCTCGTGCCCCTAAGCATTCCCTGACCGGGAATCGAACCCGGGCCGCGGCGGTGAAAGCGCCGAATCCTAGCCACTAGACCATCAGGGAAAGCCTTGCCTATGGCTGGGGGAAACAAAAGCGTGTTTCAAACAATCGTCATCCTTCCCAAAAGCTTGCCCCTTTTGTCACAGTGACTGAACTTTCTAGTAAACTGGCAATGCATCTTGTTTTAAATGAGACGAAGTGCTGTTCCCCGTTCAATGATGATGTGTTCCATTCCGGAATGTGATGTGTTCCATTCTAGAATGTGATGTGTTCCATTCCGGAATTTGGTTGAGAGGTTAGTGTTTCCACTCTAGAATGTGATGTGTTCCATTCCGGAATGTGATGAGTTCCATTCCAGAATGTGATGTGGTCCATTCCGGAATGTGGTTGAGAGGTTAGTTTTTCCACTCTAGAATGTGATGTGTTCCATTCCGGAATGTGATGTGTTCCATTCTAGAATGTGATGTTGTGATGTGTTCCATTGTAGAATGTGATGTGTTCCATTCCGGAATGTGATGTGTTCCATTCCCTAATGTGGTTGAGAGGTTAGTTTTTCCACTCTAGAATGTGATGTTTTCCATTCCGGAATGTGATGAGTTCCATTCCGGAATGTGATGTGTTCCATTCCCTAATGTGGTTGAGAGGTTAGTTTTTCCACTCTAGAATGTGATGTGTTCCATTTCGGAATGTCATGTGGTCCATTCCGGAATGTGGTTGAGAGGTTAGTTTTTCCACTCTAGAATGTGATGTGTTCCATTCCGGAATGTGATGTGCCGCTAGACCATCAGGGAGCCGTGAACGTGAGAAAGGATGGCACAAAAGTAAATCAAACACTGATCACCCTGAAGAAAATGGAGCTTGTTTGATGAGGTCAATGGCATTGCTATATACACAGGCAGCCCACTCATCTCATGCCCCTCAGCTTTCCCTGACCGGGAATCGAACCCGGGCCGCGGCGGTGAGAGCGCCGAATCCTAGCCACTAGACCATCAGGGAGCCGCTTACCCACAACTTGAGGAAACAAACGTGGATCAAACAATTGTCACCCTCTCCCAAACTTTGCCTTTTTTGTCTCTGTGACTGAACTTTCTACTAAGCAGGCAGTCCTTCTCACTTCACATAGCCCCTATGTGCAACAGCCCACTTATTGGGGCTTGACGACACACTGCATTTTCATCTGCGGTAAACGACGAGGAGTACTGTCAGGCTCTTTGTGTCAAGCTGTCAACAAATCTAGACTTGATAATTCCCTGGTTTTACACAAATAGGCAAAACCACCGCGTGACTTAGGTCAGGTAGGTCACGTTAGATCGAAGCTTGTGCTCGTAGAATAGATCTTTCACAGGGTTCGAATCTAGCGGCAGTCCCACTTAACATGTTTGTCGCTGACATTTTCGTGTGTATAAACTATCGTTGTTCTCATATTCATGGGAGCCTGTTTAAAGGAATTGGCTTGACATTGTAAACCTGCTCCTCTAAAGTCTGTAATGCTGTCTGAGCCTTTGGAAGAGCCGAAGGGGGGTAGTTGTGGCCGAGTGGTCAAGGCGATGGACTAGAAATCCATTGGGGTTTCCCCGCGCAGGTTCGAATCCTGCCAACTACGGAAACCTCAACCTTTATCCCTTCTTTCCTTCCTCACTGTGTCAAAGGGGCGTATGTTGTTAAAACAACGAATTGAACCAAAAGCCTGTGCCGTGCGGTTTTGGAAACTTGCTGAAATGGAGGAGTGCAGTGGATGGAGATGGCAATCTGACGTTGTGGAGTCACAAATAGTCCACTATCCAGACTTCACTGCGCGTGCCGTCGCGTCTTCATCATGTGTGCTGGCACTGCAAGCGTGGTTTTCATGGCATTGGTGGTATAGTGGCGAGCATAGCTGCTTCCCAAGCAGTTGACCCGGGTTCGATTCCCGGCCAATGCACGATCTGAAAGGTGTGCTGAACCGTCGGGTAGTCTTCGGAGCAACGCGAAGTTGTGTTGAATCATTCGTAGTGCGGTCTTTCAAAAGGTGTGGAAAACGGTCATGCTGTGCTTCAGTAAGTACTTGTCGTGGTGTTGGCTGCTTCCCGCCGAGCTGGTGGGGTTCAGACTCCTGGCCATTCCAAGGGGAGCTTGGGCTTCACGTAGGTGGCCGATTACACGTCTTTCACTTTTCAGGGGAAACTATCTCCATCTTCTATCTACCTACAGTCACTCCTCATCAGGGCCGTATTAGAGATGGGTATTGGATCCTGACCTGGGAGAAAGTCAGACAAGCGGCCCTGTGAGGTCACAAGTGCATCATAGCGGTAAGACCAGCTTTCCTGACTGGGAATCGAGCCCGGGCCGCGGCTGCCGTAGTGCCCATCACTCACCTGTAGACCGTCGGAGAGCCGTGAAGGCGGGAAACGACCAGCAAAAAGTTAATCATACACCCATCGTCCCAGAGAAAATTGGGTTTGTTTGATTAAATCACGGCCGTCGTTGCAGTTGCAGCCGACTCCCCTCACTCCATTTAAGCTTTCCCTGACCGGGAATCGAACCCGGGCCGCGGCGGTGAGAGCGCCGAATCCTAGCCACTAGACCACCAGGGATCCATGACAGTAAGGACCGCTGAAGCAAAAGTAAATCAAACACTGGTCGCCCAGTTCCAAATTCGGCTTGTTTGACTAAATTGCTTGCACGGCTATCCAGGCAACCGACTCATCTCGTGCCCCTAAGCATTCCCTGACCGGGAATCGAACCCGGGCCGCGGCGGTGAAAGCGCCGAATCCTAGCCACTAGACCATCAGGGAAAGCCTTGCCTATGGCTGGGGGAAACAAAAGCGTGTTTCAAACAATCGTCATCCTTCCCAAAAGCTTGCCCCTTTTGTCACAGTGACTGAACTTTCTAGTAAACTGGCAATGCATCTTGTTTTAAATGAGACGAAGTGCTGTTCCCCGTTCAATGATGATGTGTTCCATTCCGGAATGTGATGTGTTCCATTCTAGAATGTGATGTGTTCCATTCCGGAATTTGGTTGAGAGGTTAGTGTTTCCACTCTAGAATGTGATGTGTTCCATTCCGGAATGTGATGAGTTCCATTCCAGAATGTGATGTGGTCCATTCCGGAATGTGGTTGAGAGGTTAGTTTTTCCACTCTAGAATGTGATGTGTTCCATTCCGGAATGTGATGTGTTCCATTCTAGAATGTGATGTTGTGATGTGTTCCATTGTAGAATGTGATGTGTTCCATTCCGGAATGTGATGTGTTCCATTCCCTAATGTGGTTGAGAGGTTAGTTTTTCCACTCTAGAATGTGATGTTTTCCATTCCGGAATGTGATGAGTTCCATTCCGGAATGTGATGTGTTCCATTCCCTAATGTGGTTGAGAGGTTAGTTTTTCCACTCTAGAATGTGATGTGTTCCATTTCGGAATGTCATGTGGTCCATTCCGGAATGTGGTTGAGAGGTTAGTTTTTCCACTCTAGAATGTGATGTGTTCCATTCCGGAATGTGATGTGCCGCTAGACCATCAGGGAGCCGTGAACGTGAGAAAGGATGGCACAAAAGTAAATCAAACACTGATCACCCTGAAGAAAATGGAGCTTGTTTGATGAGGTCAATGGCATTGCTATATACACAGGCAGCCCACTCATCTCATGCCCCTCAGCTTTCCCTGACCGGGAATCGAACCCGGGCCGCGGCGGTGAGAGCGCCGAATCCTAGCCACTAGACCATCAGGGAGCCGCTTACCCACAACTTGAGGAAACAAACGTGGATCAAACAATTGTCACCCTCTCCCAAACTTTGCCTTTTTTGTCTCTGTGACTGAACTTTCTACTAAGCAGGCAGTCCTTCTCACTTCACATAGCCCCTATGTGCAACAGCCCACTTATTGGGGCTTGACGACACACTGCATTTTCATCTGCGGTAAACGACGAGGAGTACTGTCAGGCTCTTTGTGTCAAGCTGTCAACAAATCTAGACTTGATAATTCCCTGGTTTTACACAAATAGGCAAAACCACCGCGTGACTTAGGTCAGGTAGGTCACGTTAGATCGAAGCTTGTGCTCGTAGAATAGATCTTTCACAGGGTTCGAATCTAGCGGCAGTCCCACTTAACATGTTTGTCGCTGACATTTTCGTGTGTATAAACTATCGTTGTTCTCATATTCATGGGAGCCTGTTTAAAGGAATTGGCCTGACATTGTAAACCTGCTCCTCTAAAGTCTGTAATGCTGTCTGAGCCTTTGGAAGAGCCGAAGGGGGGTAGTTGTGGCCGAGTGGTCAAGGCGATGGACTAGAAATCCATTGGGGTTTCCCCGCGCAGGTTCGAATCCTGCCAACTACGGAAACCTCAACCTTTATCCGTTCTTTCCTTCCTCACTGTGTCAAAGGGGCGTATGTTGTTAAAACAACGAATTGAACCAAAAGCCTGTGCCGTGCGGTTTTGGAAACTTGCTGAAATGGAGGAGTGCAGTGGATGGAGATGGCAATCTGACGTTGTGGAGTCACAAATAGTCCACTATCCAGACTTCACTGCGCGTGCCGTCGCGTCTTCATCATGTGTGCTGGCACTGCAAGCGTGGTTTTCATGGCATTGGTGGTATAGTGGCGAGCATAGCTGCTTCCCAAGCAGTTGACCCGGGTTCGATTCCCGGCCAATGCACGATCTGAAAGGTGTGCTGAACCGTCGGGTAGTCTTCGGAGCAACGCGAAGTTGTGTTGAATCATTCGTAGTGCGGTCTTTCAAAAGGTGTGGAAAACGGTCATGCTGTGCTTCAGTAAGTACTTGTCGTGGTGTTGGCTGCTTCCCGCCGAGCTGGTGGGGTTCAGACTCCTGGCCATTCCAAGGGGAGCTTGGGCTTCACGTAGGTGGCCGATTACACGTCTTTCACTTTTCAGGGGAAACTATCTCCATCTTCTATCTACCTACAGTCACTCCTCATCAGGGCCGTATTAGAGATGGGTATTGGATCCTGACCTGGGAGAAAGTCAGACAAGCGGCCCTGTGAGGTCACAAGTGCATCATAGCGGTAAGACCAGCTTTCCTGACTGGGAATCGAGCCCGGGCCGCGGCTGCCGTAGTGCCCATCACTCACCTGTAGACCGTCGGAGAGCCGTGAAGGCGGGAAACGACCAGCAAAAAGTTAATCATACACCCATCGTCCCAGAGAAAATTGGGTTTGTTTGATTAAATCACGGCCGTCGTTGCAGTTGCAGCCGACTCCCCTCACTCCATTTAAGCTTTCCCTGACCGGGAATCGAACCCGGGCCGCGGCGGTGAGAGCGCCGAATCCTAGCCACTAGACCACCAGGGATCCATGACAGTAAGGACCGCTGAAGCAAAAGTAAATCAAACACTGGTCGCCCAGTTCCAAATTCGGCTTGTTTGACTAAATTGCTTGCACGGCTATCCAGGCAACCGACTCATCTCGTGCCCCTAAGCATTCCCTGACCGGGAATCGAACCCGGGCCGCGGCGGTGAAAGCGCCGAATCCTAGCCACTAGACCATCAGGGAAAGCCTTGCCTATGGCTGGGGGAAACAAAAGCGTGTTTCAAACAATCGTCATCCTTCCCAAAAGCTTGCCCCTTTTGTCACAGTGACTGAACTTTCTAGTAAACTGGCAATGCATCTTGTTTTAAATGAGACGAAGTGCTGTTCCCCGTTCAATGATGATGTGTTCCATTCCGGAATGTGATGTGTTCCATTCTAGAATGTGATGTGTTCCATTCCGGAATTTGGTTGAGAGGTTAGTGTTTCCACTCTAGAATGTGATGTGTTCCATTCCGGAATGTGATGAGTTCCATTCCAGAATGTGATGTGGTCCATTCCGGAATGTGGTTGAGAGGTTAGTTTTTCCACTCTAGAATGTGATGTGTTCCATTCCGGAATGTGATGTGTTCCATTCTAGAATGTGATGTTGTGATGTGTTCCATTGTAGAATGTGATGTGTTCCATTCCGGAATGTGATGTGTTCCATTCCCTAATGTGGTTGAGAGGTTAGTTTTTCCACTCTAGAATGTGATGTTTTCCATTCCGGAATGTGATGAGTTCCATTCCGGAATGTGATGTGTTCCATTCCCTAATGTGGTTGAGAGGTTAGTTTTTCCACTCTAGAATGTGATGTGTTCCATTTCGGAATGTCATGTGGTCCATTCCGGAATGTGGTTGAGAGGTTAGTTTTTCCACTCTAGAATGTGATGTGTTCCATTCCGGAATGTGATGTGTTCCGTTCTGGAATGTGATGTGTTCCATTCCGGAATGTGATGTGCCGCTAGACCATCAGGGAGCCGTGAACGTGAGAAAGGATGGCACAAAAGTAAATCAAACACTGATCACCCTGAAGAAAATGGAGCTTGTTTGATGAGGTCAATGGCATTGCTATATACACAGGCAGCCCACTCATCTCATGCCCCTCAGCTTTCCCTGACCGGGAATCGAACCCGGGCCGCGGCGGTGAGAGCGCCGAATCCTAGCCACTAGACCATCAGGGAGCCGCTTACCCACAACTTGAGGAAACAAACGTGGATCAAACAATTGTCACCCTCTCCCAAACTTTGCCTTTTTTGTCTCTGTGACTGAACTTTCTACTAAGCAGGCAGTCCTTCTCACTTCACATAGCCCCTATGTGCAACAGCCCACTTATTGGGGCTTGACGACACACTGCATTTTCATCTGCGGTAAACGACGAGGAGTACTGTCAGGCTCTTTGTGTCAAGCTGTCAACAAATCTAGACTTGATAATTCCCTGGTTTTACACAAATAGGCAAAACCACCGCGTGACTTAGGTCAGGTAGGTCACGTTAGATCGAAGCTTGTGCTCGTAGAATAGATCTTTCACAGGGTTCGAATCTAGCGGCAGTCCCACTTAACATGTTTGTCGCTGACATTTTCGTGTGTATAAACTATCGTTGTTCTCATATTCATGGGAGCCTGTTTAAAGGAATTGGCCTGACATTGTAAACCTGCTCCTCTAAAGTCTGTAATGCTGTCTGAGCCTTTGGAAGAGCCGAAGGGGGGTAGTTGTGGCCGAGTGGTCAAGGCGATGGACTAGAAATCCATTGGGGTTTCCCCGCGCAGGTTTGAATCCTGCCAACTACGGAAACCTCAACCTTTATCCGTTCTTTCCTTCCTCACTGTGTCAAAGGGGCGTATGTTGTTAAAACAACGAATTGAACCAAAAGCCTGTGCCGTGCGGTTTTGGAAACTTGCTGAAATGGAGGAGTGCAGTGGATGGAGATGGCAATCTGACGTTGTGGAGTCACAAATAGTCCACTATCCAGACTTCACTGCGCGTGCCGTCGCGTCTTCATCATGTGTGCTGGCACTGCAAGCGTGGTTTTCATGGCATTGGTGGTATAGTGGCGAGCATAGCTGCTTCCCAAGCAGTTGACCCGGGTTCGATTCCCGGCCAATGCACGATCTGAAAGGTGTGCTGAACCGTCGGGTAGTCTTCGGAGCAACGCGAAGTTGTGTTGAATCATTCGTAGTGCGGTCTTTCAAAAGGTGTGGAAAACGGTCATGCTGTGCTTCAGTAAGTACTTGTCGTGGTGTTGGCTGCTTCCCGCCGAGCTGGTGCGGTTCAGACTCCTGGCCATTCCAAGGGGAGCTTGGGCTTCACGTAGGTGGCCGATTACACGTCTTTCACTTTTCAGGGGAAACTATCTCCATCTTCTATCTACCTACAGTCACTCCTCATCAGGGCCGTATTAGAGATGGGTATTGGATCCTGACCTGGGAGAAAGTCAGACAAGCGGCCCTGTGAGGTCACAAGTGCATCATAGCGGTAAGACCAGCTTTCCTGACTGGGAATCGAGCCCGGGCCGCGGCTGCCGTAGTGCCCATCACTCACCTGTAGACCGTCGGAGAGCCGTGAAGGCGGGAAACGACCAGCAAAAAGTTAATCATACACCCATCGTCCCAGAGAAAATTGGGTTTGTTTGATTAAATCACGGCCGTCGTTGCAGTTGCAGCCGACTCCCCTCACTCCATTTAAGCTTTCCCTGACCGGGAATCGAACCCGGGCCGCGGCGGTGAGAGCGCCGAATCCTAGCCACTAGACCACCAGGGATCCATGACAGTAAGGACCGCTGAAGCAAAAGTAAATCAAACACTGGTCGCCCAGTTCCAAATTCGGCTTGTTTGACTAAATTGCTTGCACGGCTATCCAGGCAACCGACTCATCTCGTGCCCCTAAGCATTCCCTGACCGGGAATCGAACCCGGGCCGCGGCGGTGAAAGCGCCGAATCCTAGCCACCAGACCATCAGGGAAAGCCTTGCCTATGGCTGGGGGAAACAAAAGCGTGTTTCAAACAATCGTCATCCTTCCCAAAAGCTTGCCCCTTTTGTCACAGTGACTGAACTTTCTAGTAAACTGGCAATGCATCTTGTTTTAAATGAGACGAAGTGCTGTTCCCCGTTCAATGATGATGTGTTCCATTCCGGAATGTGATGTGTTCCATTCTAGAATGTGATGTGTTCCATTCCGGAATTTGGTTGAGAGGTTAGTGTTTCCACTCTAGAATGTGATGTGTTCCATTCCGGAATGTGATGAGTTCCATTCCAGAATGTGATGTGGTCCATTCCGGAATGTGGTTGAGAGGTTAGTTTTTCCACTCTAGAATGTGATGTGTTCCATTCCGGAATGTGATGTGTTCCATTCTAGAATGTGATGTTGTGATGTGTTCCATTGTAGAATGTGATGTGTTCCATTCCGGAATGTGATGTGTTCCATTCCCTAATGTGGTTGAGAGGTTAGTTTTTCCACTCTAGAATGTGATGTTTTCCATTCCGGAATGTGATGAGTTCCATTCCGGAATGTGATGTGTTCCATTCCCTAATGTGGTTGAGAGGTTAGTTTTTCCACTCTAGAATGTGATGTGTTCCATTTCGGAATGTCATGTGGTCCATTCCGGAATGTGGTTGAGAGGTTAGTTTTTCCACTCTAGAATGTGATGTGTTCCATTCCGGAATGTGATGTGTTCCGTTCTGGAATGTGATGTGTTCCATTCCGGAATGTGATCTGCCGCTAGACCATCAGGGAGCCGTGAACGTGAGAAAGGATGGCACAAAAGTAAATCAAACACTGATCACCCTGAAGAAAATGGAGCTTGTTTGATGAGGTCAATGGCATTGCTATATACACAGGCAGCCCACTCATCTCATGCCCCTCAGCTTTCCCTGACCGGGAATCGAACCCGGGCCGCGGCGGTGAGAGCGCCGAATCCTAGCCACTAGACCATCAGGGAGCCGCTTACCCACAACTTGAGGAAACAAACGTGGATCAAACAATTGTCACCCTCTCCCAAACTTTGCCTTTTTTGTCTCTGTGACTGAACTTTCTACTAAGCAGGCAGTCCTTCTCACTTCACATAGCCCCTATGTGCAACAGCCCACTTATTGGGGCTTGACGACACACTGCATTTTCATCTGCGGTAAACGACGAGGAGTACTGTCAGGCTCTTTGTGTCAAGCTGTCAACAAATCTAGACTTGATAATTCCCTGGTTTTACACAAATAGGCAAAACCACCGCGTGACTTAGGTCAGGTAGGTCACGTTAGATCGAAGCTTGTGCTCGTAGAATAGATCTTTCACAGGGTTCGAATCTAGCGGCAGTCCCACTTAACATGTTTGTCGCTGACATTTTCGTGTGTATAAACTATCGTTGTTCTCATATTCATGGGAGCCTGTTTAAAGGAATTGGCCTGACATTGTAAACCTGCTCCTCTAAAGTCTGTAATGCTGTCTGAGCCTTTGGAAGAGCCGAAGGGGGGTAGTTGTGGCCGAGTGGTCAAGGCGATGGACTAGAAATCCATTGGGGTTTCCCCGCGCAGGTTCGAATCCTGCCAACTACGGAAACCTCAACCTTTATCCGTTCTTTCCTTCCTCACTGTGTCAAAGGGGCGTATGTTGTTAAAACAACGAATTGAACCAAAAGCCTGTGCCGTGCGGTTTTGGAAACTTGCTGAAATGGAGGAGTGCAGTGGATGGAGATGGCAATCTGACGTTGTGGAGTCACAAATAGTCCACTATCCAGACTTCACTGCGCGTGCCGTCGCGTCTTCATCATGTGTGCTGGCACTGCAAGCGTGGTTTTCATGGCATTGGTGGTATAGTGGCGAGCATAGCTGCTTCCCAAGCAGTTGACCCGGGTTCGATTCCCGGCCAATGCACGATCTGAAAGGTGTGCTGAACCGTCGGGTAGTCTTCGGAGCAACGCGAAGTTGTGTTGAATCATTCGTAGTGCGGTCTTTCAAAAGGTGTGGAAAACGGTCATGCTGTGCTTCAGTAAGTACTTGTCGTGGTGTTGGCTGCTTCCCGCCGAGCTGGTGGGGTTCAGACTCCTGGCCATTCCAAGGGGAGCTTGGGCTTCACGTAGGTGGCCGATTACACGTCTTTCACTTTTCAGGGGAAACTATCTCCATCTTCTATCTACCTACAGTCACTCCTCATCAGGGCCGTATTAGAGATGGGTATTGGATCCTGACCTGGGAGAAAGTCAGACAAGCGGCCCTGTGAGGTCACAAGTGCATCATAGCGGTAAGACCAGCTTTCCTGACTGGGAATCGAGCCCGGGCCGCGGCTGCCGTAGTGCCCATCACTCACCTGTAGACCGTCGGAGAGCCGTGAAGGCGGGAAACGACCAGCAAAAAGTTAATCATACACCCATCGTCCCAGAGAAAATTGGGTTTGTTTGATTAAATCACGGCCGTCGTTGCAGTTGCAGCCGACTCCCCTCACTCCATTTAAGCTTTCCCTGACCGGGAATCGAACCCGGGCCGCGGCGGTGAGAGCGCCGAATCCTAGCCACTAGACCATCAGGGAGCCGCTTACCCACAACTTGAGGAAACAAACGTGGATCAAACAATTGTCACCCTCTCCCAAACTTTGCCTTTTTTGTCTCTGTGACTGAACTTTCTACTAAGCAGGCAGTCCTTCTCACTTCACATAGCCCCTATGTGCAACAGCCCACTTATTGGGGCTTGACGACACACTGCATTTTCATCTGCGGTAAACGACGAGGAGTACTGTCAGGCTCTTTGTGTCAAGCTGTCAACAAATCTAGACTTGATAATTCCCTGGTTTTACACAAATAGGCAAAACCACTGCGTGACTTAGGTCAGGTAGGTCACGTTAGATCGAAGCTTGTGCTCGTAGAATAGATCTTTCACAGGGTTCGAATCTAGCGGCAGTCCCACTTAACATGTTTGTCGCTGACATTTTCGTGTGTATAAACTATCGTTGTTCTCATATTCATGGGAGCCTGTTTAAAGGAATTGGCCTGACATTGTAAACCTGCTCCTCTAAAGTCTGTAATGCTGTCTGAGCCTTTGGAAGAGCCGAAGGGGGGTAGTTGTGGCCGAGTGGTCAAGGCGATGGACTAGAAATCCATTGGGGTTTCCCCGCGCAGGTTTGAATCCTGCCAACTACGGAAACCTCAACCTTTATCCGTTCTTTCCTTCCTCACTGTGTCAAAGGGGCGTATGTTGTTAAAACAACGAATTGAACCAAAAGCCTGTGCCGTGCGGTTTTGGAAACTTGCTGAAATGGAGGAGTGCAGTGGATGGAGATGGCAATCTGACGTTGTGGAGTCACAAATAGTCCACTATCCAGACTTCACTGCGCGTGCCGTCGCGTCTTCATCATGTGTGCTGGCACTGCAAGCGTGGTTTTCATGGCATTGGTGGTATAGTGGCGAGCATAGCTGCTTCCCAAGCAGTTGACCCGGGTTCGATTCCCGGCCAATGCACGATCTGAAAGGTGTGCTGAACCGTCGGGTAGTCTTCGGAGCAACGCGAAGTTGTGTTGAATCATTCGTAGTGCGGTCTTTCAAAAGGTGTGGAAAACGGTCATGCTGTGCTTCAGTAAGTACTTGTCGTGGTGTTGGCTGCTTCCCGCCGAGCTGGTGCGGTTCAGACTCCTGGCCATTCCAAGGGGAGCTTGGGCTTCACGTAGGTGGCCGATTACACGTCTTTCACTTTTCAGGGGAAACTATCTCCATCTTCTATCTACCTACAGTCACTCCTCATCAGGGCCGTATTAGAGATGGGTATTGGATCCTGACCTGGGAGAAAGTCAGACAAGCGGCCCTGTGAGGTCACAAGTGCATCATAGCGGTAAGACCAGCTTTCCTGACTGGGAATCGAGCCCGGGCCGCGGCTGCCGTAGTGCCCATCACTCACCTGTAGACCGTCGGAGAGCCGTGAAGGCGGGAAACGACCAGCAAAAAGTTAATCATACACCCATCGTCCCAGAGAAAATTGGGTTTGTTTGATTAAATCACGGCCGTCGTTGCAGTTGCAGCCGACTCCCCTCACTCCATTTAAGCTTTCCCTGACCGGGAATCGAACCCGGGCCGCGGCGGTGAGAGCGCCGAATCCTAGCCACTAGACCACCAGGGATCCATGACAGTAAGGACCGCTGAAGCAAAAGTAAATCAAACACTGGTCGCCCAGTTCCAAATTCGGCTTGTTTGACTAAATTGCTTGCACGGCTATCCAGGCAACCGACTCATCTCGTGCCCCTAAGCATTCCCTGACCGGGAATCGAACCCGGGCCGCGGCGGTGAAAGCGCCGAATCCTAGCCACCAGACCATCAGGGAAAGCCTTGCCTATGGCTGGGGGAAACAAAAGCGTGTTTCAAACAATCGTCATCCTTCCCAAAAGCTTGCCCCTTTTGTCACAGTGACTGAACTTTCTAGTAAACTGGCAATGCATCTTGTTTTAAATGAGACGAAGTGCTGTTCCCCGTTCAATGATGATGTGTTCCATTCCGGAATGTGATGTGTTCCATTCTAGAATGTGATGTGTTCCATTCCGGAATTTGGTTGAGAGGTTAGTGTTTCCACTCTAGAATGTGATGTGTTCCATTCCGGAATGTGATGAGTTCCATTCCAGAATGTGATGTGGTCCATTCCGGAATGTGGTTGAGAGGTTAGTTTTTCCACTCTAGAATGTGATGTGTTCCATTCCGGAATGTGATGTGTTCCATTCTAGAATGTGATGTTGTGATGTGTTCCATTGTAGAATGTGATGTGTTCCATTCCGGAATGTGATGTGTTCCATTCCCTAATGTGGTTGAGAGGTTAGTTTTTCCACTCTAGAATGTGATGTTTTCCATTCCGGAATGTGATGAGTTCCATTCCGGAATGTGATGTGTTCCATTCCCTAATGTGGTTGAGAGGTTAGTTTTTCCACTCTAGAATGTGATGTGTTCCATTTCGGAATGTCATGTGGTCCATTCCGGAATGTGGTTGAGAGGTTAGTTTTTCCACTCTAGAATGTGATGTGTTCCATTCCGGAATGTGATGTGTTCCGTTCTGGAATGTGATGTGTTCCATTCCGGAATGTGATGTGCCGCTAGACCATCAGGGAGCCGTGAACGTGAGAAAGGATGGCACAAAAGTAAATCAAACACTGATCACCCTGAAGAAAATGGAGCTTGTTTGATGAGGTCAATGGCATTGCTATATACACAGGCAGCCCACTCATCTCATGCCCCTCAGCTTTCCCTGACCGGGAATCGAACCCGGGCCGCGGCGGTGAGAGCGCCGAATCCTAGCCACTAGACCATCAGGGAGCCGCTTACCCACAACTTGAGGAAACAAACGTGGATCAAACAATTGTCACCCTCTCCCAAACTTTGCCTTTTTTGTCTCTGTGACTGAACTTTCTACTAAGCAGGCAGTCCTTCTCACTTCACATAGCCCCTATGTGCAACAGCCCACTTATTGGGGCTTGACGACACACTGCATTTTCATCTGCGGTAAACGACGAGGAGTACTGTCAGGCTCTTTGTGTCAAGCTGTCAACAAATCTAGACTTGATAATTCCCTGGTTTTACACAAATAGGCAAAACCACCGCGTGACTTAGGTCAGGTAGGTCACGTTAGATCGAAGCTTGTGCTCGTAGAATAGATCTTTCACAGGGTTCGAATCTAGCGGCAGTCCCACTTAACATGTTTGTCGCTGACATTTTCGTGTGTATAAACTATCGTTGTTCTCATATTCATGGGAGCCTGTTTAAAGGAATTGGCCTGACATTGTAAACCTGCTCCTCTAAAGTCTGTAATGCTGTCTGAGCCTTTGGAAGAGCCGAAGGGGGGTAGTTGTGGCCGAGTGGTCAAGGCGATGGACTAGAAATCCATTGGGGTTTCCCCGCGCAGGTTCGAATCCTGCCAACTACGGAAACCTCAACCTTTATCCCTTCTTTCCTTCCTCACTGTGTCAAAGGGGCGTATGTTGTTAAAACAACGAATTGAACCAAAAGCCTGTGCCGTGCGGTTTTGGAAACTTGCTGAAATGGAGGAGTGCAGTGGATGGAGATGGCAATCTGACGTTGTGGAGTCACAAATAGTCCACTATCCAGACTTCACTGCGCGTGCCGTCGCGTCTTCATCATGTGTGCTGGCACTGCAAGCGTGGTTTTCATGGCATTGGTGGTATAGTGGCGAGCATAGCTGCTTCCCAAGCAGTTGACCCGGGTTCGATTCCCGGCCAATGCACGATCTGAAAGGTGTGCTGAACCGTCGGGTAGTCTTCGGAGCAACGCGAAGTTGTGTTGAATCATTCGTAGTGCGGTCTTTCAAAAGGTGTGGAAAACGGTCATGCTGTGCTTCAGTAAGTACTTGTCGTGGTGTTGGCTGCTTCCCGCCGAGCTGGTGGGGTTCAGACTCCTGGCCATTCCAAGGGGAGCTTGGGCTTCACGTAGGTGGCCGATTACACGTCTTTCACTTTTCAGGGGAAACTATCTCCATCTTCTATCTACCTACAGTCACTCCTCATCAGGGCCGTATTAGAGATGGGTATTGGATCCTGACCTGGGAGAAAGTCAGACAAGCGGCCCTGTGAGGTCACAAGTGCATCATAGCGGTAAGACCAGCTTTCCTGACTGGGAATCGAGCCCGGGCCGCGGCTGCCGTAGTGCCCATCACTCACCTGTAGACCGTCGGAGAGCCGTGAAGGCGGGAAACGACCAGCAAAAAGTTAATCATACACCCATCGTCCCAGAGAAAATTGGGTTTGTTTGATTAAATCACGGCCGTCGTTGCAGTTGCAGCCGACTCCCCTCACTCCATTTAAGCTTTCCCTGACCGGGAATCGAACCCGGGCCGCGGCGGTGAGAGCGCCGAATCCTAGCCACTAGACCACCAGGGATCCATGACAGTAAGGACCGCTGAAGCAAAAGTAAATCAAACACTGGTCGCCCAGTTCCAAATTCGGCTTGTTTGACTAAATTGCTTGCACGGCTATCCAGGCAACCGACTCATCTCGTGCCCCTAAGCATTCCCTGACCGGGAATCGAACCCGGGCCGCGGCGGTGAAAGCGCCGAATCCTAGCCACTAGACCATCAGGGAAAGCCTTGCCTATGGCTGGGGGAAACAAAAGCGTGTTTCAAACAATCGTCATCCTTCCCAAAAGCTTGCCCCTTTTGTCACAGTGACTGAACTTTCTAGTAAACTGGCAATGCATCTTGTTTTAAATGAGACGAAGTGCTGTTCCCCGTTCAATGATGATGTGTTCCATTCCGGAATGTGATGTGTTCCATTCTAGAATGTGATGTGTTCCATTCCGGAATTTGGTTGAGAGGTTAGTGTTTCCACTCTAGAATGTGATGTGTTCCATTCCGGAATGTGATGAGTTCCATTCCAGAATGTGATGTGGTCCATTCCGGAATGTGGTTGAGAGGTTAGTTTTTCCACTCTAGAATGTGATGTGTTCCATTCCGGAATGTGATGTGTTCCATTCTAGAATGTGATGTTGTGATGTGTTCCATTGTAGAATGTGATGTGTTCCATTCCGGAATGTGATGTGTTCCATTCCCTAATGTGGTTGAGAGGTTAGTTTTTCCACTCTAGAATGTGATGTTTTCCATTCCGGAATGTGATGAGTTCCATTCCGGAATGTGATGTGTTCCATTCCCTAATGTGGTTGAGAGGTTAGTTTTTCCACTCTAGAATGTGATGTGTTCCATTTCGGAATGTCATGTGGTCCATTCCGGAATGTGGTTGAGAGGTTAGTTTTTCCACTCTAGAATGTGATGTGTTCCATTCCGGAATGTGATGTGTTCCGTTCTGGAATGTGATGTGTTCCATTCCGGAATGTGATGTGCCGCTAGACCATCAGGGAGCCGTGAACGTGAGAAAGGATGGCACAAAAGTAAATCAAACACTGATCACCCTGAAGAAAATGGAGCTTGTTTGATGAGGTCAATGGCATTGCTATATACACAGGCAGCCCACTCATCTCATGCCCCTCAGCTTTCCCTGACCGGGAATCGAACCCGGGCCGCGGCGGTGAGAGCGCCGAATCCTAGCCACTAGACCATCAGGGAGCCGCTTACCCACAACTTGAGGAAACAAACGTGGATCAAACAATTGTCACCCTCTCCCAAACTTTGCCTTTTTTGTCTCTGTGACTGAACTTTCTACTAAGCAGGCAGTCCTTCTCACTTCACATAGCCCCTATGTGCAACAGCCCACTTATTGGGGCTTGACGACACACTGCATTTTCATCTGCGGTAAACGACGAGGAGTACTGTCAGGCTCTTTGTGTCAAGCTGTCAACAAATCTAGACTTGATAATTCCCTGGTTTTACACAAATAGGCAAAACCACCGCGTGACTTAGGTCAGGTAGGTCACGTTAGATCGAAGCTTGTGCTCGTAGAATAGATCTTTCACAGGGTTCGAATCTAGCGGCAGTCCCACTTAACATGTTTGTCGCTGACATTTTCGTGTGTATAAACTATCGTTGTTCTCATATTCATGGGAGCCTGTTTAAAGGAATTGGCCTGACATTGTAAACCTGCTCCTCTAAAGTCTGTAATGCTGTCTGAGCCTTTGGAAGAGCCGAAGGGGGGTAGTTGTGGCCGAGTGGTCAAGGCGATGGACTAGAAATCCATTGGGGTTTCCCCGCGCAGGTTCGAATCCTGCCAACTACGGAAACCTCAACCTTTATCCGTTCTTTCCTTCCTCACTGTGTCAAAGGGGCGTATGTTGTTAAAACAACGAATTGAACCAAAAGCCTGTGCCGTGCGGTTTTGGAAACTTGCTGAAATGGAGGAGTGCAGTGGATGGAGATGGCAATCTGACGTTGTGGAGTCACAAATAGTCCACTATCCAGACTTCACTGCGCGTGCCGTCGCGTCTTCATCATGTGTGCTGGCACTGCAAGCGTGGTTTTCATGGCATTGGTGGTATAGTGGCGAGCATAGCTGCTTCCCAAGCAGTTGACCCGGGTTCGATTCCCGGCCAATGCACGATCTGAAAGGTGTGCTGAACCGTCGGGTAGTCTTCGGAGCAACGCGAAGTTGTGTTGAATCATTCGTAGTGCGGTCTTTCAAAAGGTGTGGAAAACGGTCATGCTGTGCTTCAGTAAGTACTTGTCGTGGTGTTGGCTGCTTCCCGCCGAGCTGGTGGGGTTCAGACTCCTGGCCATTCCAAGGGGAGCTTGGGCTTCACGTAGGTGGCCGATTACACGTCTTTCACTTTTCAGGGGAAACTATCTCCATCTTCTATCTACCTACAGTCACTCCTCATCAGGGCCGTATTAGAGATGGGTATTGGATCCTGACCTGGGAGAAAGTCAGACAAGCGGCCCTGTGAGGTCACAAGTGCATCATAGCGGTAAGACCAGCTTTCCTGACTGGGAATCGAGCCCGGGCCGCGGCTGCCGTAGTGCCCATCACTCACCTGTAGACCGTCGGAGAGCCGTGAAGGCGGGAAACGACCAGCAAAAAGTTAATCATACACCCATCGTCCCAGAGAAAATTGGGTTTGTTTGATTAAATCACGGCCGTCGTTGCAGTTGCAGCCGACTCCCCTCACTCCATTTAAGCTTTCCCTGACCGGGAATCGAACCCGGGCCGCGGCGGTGAGAGCGCCGAATCCTAGCCACTAGACCACCAGGGATCCATGACAGTAAGGACCGCTGAAGCAAAAGTAAATCAAACACTGGTCGCCCAGTTCCAAATTCGGCTTGTTTGACTAAATTGCTTGCACGGCTATCCAGGCAACCGACTCATCTCGTGCCCCTAAGCATTCCCTGACCGGGAATCGAACCCGGGCCGCGGCGGTGAAAGCGCCGAATCCTAGCCACTAGACCATCAGGGAAAGCCTTGCCTATGGCTGGGGGAAACAAAAGCGTGTTTCAAACAATCGTCATCCTTCCCAAAAGCTTGCCCCTTTTGTCACAGTGACTGAACTTTCTAGTAAACTGGCAATGCATCTTGTTTTAAATGAGACGAAGTGCTGTTCCCCGTTCAATGATGATGTGTTCCATTCCGGAATGTGATGTGTTCCATTCTAGAATGTGATGTGTTCCATTCCGGAATTTGGTTGAGAGGTTAGTGTTTCCACTCTAGAATGTGATGTGTTCCATTCCGGAATGTGATGAGTTCCATTCCAGAATGTGATGTGGTCCATTCCGGAATGTGGTTGAGAGGTTAGTTTTTCCACTCTAGAATGTGATGTGTTCCATTCCGGAATGTGATGTGTTCCATTCTAGAATGTGATGTTGTGATGTGTTCCATTGTAGAATGTGATGTGTTCCATTCCGGAATGTGATGTGTTCCATTCCCTAATGTGGTTGAGAGGTTAGTTTTTCCACTCTAGAATGTGATGTTTTCCATTCCGGAATGTGATGAGTTCCATTCCGGAATGTGATGTGTTCCATTCCCTAATGTGGTTGAGAGGTTAGTTTTTCCACTCTAGAATGTGATGTGTTCCATTTCGGAATGTCATGTGGTCCATTCCGGAATGTGGTTGAGAGGTTAGTTTTTCCACTCTAGAATGTGATGTGTTCCATTCCGGAATGTGATGTGTTCCGTTCTGGAATGTGATGTGTTCCATTCCGGAATGTGATGTGCCGCTAGACCATCAGGGAGCCGTGAACGTGAGAAAGGATGGCACAAAAGTAAATCAAACACTGATCACCCTGAAGAAAATGGAGCTTGTTTGATGAGGTCAATGGCATTGCTATATACACAGGCAGCCCACTCATCTCATGCCCCTCAGCTTTCCCTGACCGGGAATCGAACCCGGGCCGCGGCGGTGAGAGCGCCGAATCCTAGCCACTAGACCATCAGGGAGCCGCTTACCCACAACTTGAGGAAACAAACGTGGATCAAACAATTGTCACCCTCTCCCAAACTTTGCCTTTTTTGTCTCTGTGACTGAACTTTCTACTAAGCAGGCAGTCCTTCTCACTTCACATAGCCCCTATGTGCAACAGCCCACTTATTGGGGCTTGACGACACACTGCATTTTCATCTGCGGTAAACGACGAGGAGTACTGTCAGGCTCTTTGTGTCAAGCTGTCAACAAATCTAGACTTGATAATTCCCTGGTTTTACACAAATAGGCAAAACCACCGCGTGACTTAGGTCAGGTAGGTCACGTTAGATCGAAGCTTGTGCTCGTAGAATAGATCTTTCACAGGGTTCGAATCTAGCGGCAGTCCCACTTAACATGTTTGTCGCTGACATTTTCGTGTGTATAAACTATCGTTGTTCTCATATTCATGGGAGCCTGTTTAAAGGAATTGGCCTGACATTGTAAACCTGCTCCTCTAAAGTCTGTAATGCTGTCTGAGCCTTTGGAAGAGCCGAAGGGGGGTAGTTGTGGCCGAGTGGTCAAGGCGATGGACTAGAAATCCATTGGGGTTTCCCCGCGCAGGTTCGAATCCTGCCAACTACGGAAACCTCAACCTTTATCCGTTCTTTCCTTCCTCACTGTGTCAAAGGGGCGTATGTTGTTAAAACAACGAATTGAACCAAAAGCCTGTGCCGTGCGGTTTTGGAAACTTGCTGAAATGGAGGAGTGCAGTGGATGGAGATGGCAATCTGACGTTGTGGAGTCACAAATAGTCCACTATCCAGACTTCACTGCGCGTGCCGTCGCGTCTTCATCATGTGTGCTGGCACTGCAAGCGTGGTTTTCATGGCATTGGTGGTATAGTGGCGAGCATAGCTGCTTCCCAAGCAGTTGACCCGGGTTCGATTCCCGGCCAATGCACGATCTGAAAGGTGTGCTGAACCGTCGGGTAGTCTTCGGAGCAACGCGAAGTTGTGTTGAATCATTCGTAGTGCGGTCTTTCAAAAGGTGTGGAAAACGGTCATGCTGTGCTTCAGTAAGTACTTGTCGTGGTGTTGGCTGCTTCCCGCCGAGCTGGTGGGGTTCAGACTCCTGGCCATTCCAAGGGGAGCTTGGGCTTCACGTAGGTGGCCGATTACACGTCTTTCACTTTTCAGGGGAAACTATCTCCATCTTCTATCTACCTACAGTCACTCCTCATCAGGGCCGTATTAGAGATGGGTATTGGATCCTGACCTGGGAGAAAGTCAGACAAGCGGCCCTGTGAGGTCACAAGTGCATCATAGCGGTAAGACCAGCTTTCCTGACTGGGAATCGAGCCCGGGCCGCGGCTGCCGTAGTGCCCATCACTCACCTGTAGACCGTCGGAGAGCCGTGAAGGCGGGAAACGACCAGCAAAAAGTTAATCATACACCCATCGTCCCAGAGAAAATTGGGTTTGTTTGATTAAATCACGGCCGTCGTTGCAGTTGCAGCCGACTCCCCTCACTCCATTTAAGCTTTCCCTGACCGGGAATCGAACCCGGGCCGCGGCGGTGAGAGCGCCGAATCCTAGCCACTAGACCATCAGGGAGCCGCTTACCCACAACTTGAGGAAACAAACGTGGATCAAACAATTGTCACCCTCTCCCAAACTTTGCCTTTTTTGTCTCTGTGACTGAACTTTCTACTAAGCAGGCAGTCCTTCTCACTTCACATAGCCCCTATGTGCAACAGCCCACTTATTGGGGCTTGACGACACACTGCATTTTCATCTGCGGTAAACGACGAGGAGTACTGTCAGGCTCTTTGTGTCAAGCTGTCAACAAATCTAGACTTGATAATTCCCTGGTTTTACACAAATAGGCAAAACCACTGCGTGACTTAGGTCAGGTAGGTCACGTTAGATCGAAGCTTGTGCTCGTAGAATAGATCTTTCACAGGGTTCGAATCTAGCGGCAGTCCCACTTAACATGTTTGTCGCTGACATTTTCGTGTGTATAAACTATCGTTGTTCTCATATTCATGGGAGCCTGTTTAAAGGAATTGGCCTGACATTGTAAACCTGCTCCTCTAAAGTCTGTAATGCTGTCTGAGCCTTTGGAAGAGCCGAAGGGGGGTAGTTGTGGCCGAGTGGTCAAGGCGATGGACTAGAAATCCATTGGGGTTTCCCCGCGCAGGTTTGAATCCTGCCAACTACGGAAACCTCAACCTTTATCCGTTCTTTCCTTCCTCACTGTGTCAAAGGGGCGTATGTTGTTAAAACAACGAATTGAACCAAAAGCCTGTGCCGTGCGGTTTTGGAAACTTGCTGAAATGGAGGAGTGCAGTGGATGGAGATGGCAATCTGACGTTGTGGAGTCACAAATAGTCCACTATCCAGACTTCACTGCGCGTGCCGTCGCGTCTTCATCATGTGTGCTGGCACTGCAAGCGTGGTTTTCATGGCATTGGTGGTATAGTGGCGAGCATAGCTGCTTCCCAAGCAGTTGACCCGGGTTCGATTCCCGGCCAATGCACGATCTGAAAGGTGTGCTGAACCGTCGGGTAGTCTTCGGAGCAACGCGAAGTTGTGTTGAATCATTCGTAGTGCGGTCTTTCAAAAGGTGTGGAAAACGGTCATGCTGTGCTTCAGTAAGTACTTGTCGTGGTGTTGGCTGCTTCCCGCCGAGCTGGTGCGGTTCAGACTCCTGGCCATTCCAAGGGGAGCTTGGGCTTCACGTAGGTGGCCGATTACACGTCTTTCACTTTTCAGGGGAAACTATCTCCATCTTCTATCTACCTACAGTCACTCCTCATCAGGGCCGTATTAGAGATGGGTATTGGATCCTGACCTGGGAGAAAGTCAGACAAGCGGCCCTGTGAGGTCACAAGTGCATCATAGCGGTAAGACCAGCTTTCCTGACTGGGAATCGAGCCCGGGCCGCGGCTGCCGTAGTGCCCATCACTCACCTGTAGACCGTCGGAGAGCCGTGAAGGCGGGAAACGACCAGCAAAAAGTTAATCATACACCCATCGTCCCAGAGAAAATTGGGTTTGTTTGATTAAATCACGGCCGTCGTTGCAGTTGCAGCCGACTCCCCTCACTCCATTTAAGCTTTCCCTGACCGGGAATCGAACCCGGGCCGCGGCGGTGAGAGCGCCGAATCCTAGCCACTAGACCACCAGGGATCCATGACAGTAAGGACCGCTGAAGCAAAAGTAAATCAAACACTGGTCGCCCAGTTCCAAATTCGGCTTGTTTGACTAAATTGCTTGCACGGCTATCCAGGCAACCGACTCATCTCGTGCCCCTAAGCATTCCCTGACCGGGAATCGAACCCGGGCCGCGGCGGTGAAAGCGCCGAATCCTAGCCACTAGACCATCAGGGAAAGCCTTGCCTATGGCTGGGGGAAACAAAAGCGTGTTTCAAACAATCGTCATCCTTCCCAAAAGCTTGCCCCTTTTGTCACAGTGACTGAACTTTCTAGTAAACTGGCAATGCATCTTGTTTTAAATGAGACGAAGTGCTGTTCCCCGTTCAATGATGATGTGTTCCATTCCGGAATGTGATGTGTTCCATTCTAGAATGTGATGTGTTCCATTCCGGAATTTGGTTGAGAGGTTAGTGTTTCCACTCTAGAATGTGATGTGTTCCATTCCGGAATGTGATGAGTTCCATTCCAGAATGTGATGTGGTCCATTCCGGAATGTGGTTGAGAGGTTAGTTTTTCCACTCTAGAATGTGATGTGTTCCATTCCGGAATGTGATGTGTTCCATTCTAGAATGTGATGTTGTGATGTGTTCCATTGTAGAATGTGATGTGTTCCATTCCGGAATGTGATGTGTTCCATTCCCTAATGTGGTTGAGAGGTTAGTTTTTCCACTCTAGAATGTGATGTTTTCCATTCCGGAATGTGATGAGTTCCATTCCGGAATGTGATGTGTTCCATTCCCTAATGTGGTTGAGAGGTTAGTTTTTCCACTCTAGAATGTGATGTGTTCCATTTCGGAATGTCATGTGGTCCATTCCGGAATGTGGTTGAGAGGTTAGTTTTTCCACTCTAGAATGTGATGTGTTCCATTCCGGAATGTGATGTGTTCCGTTCTGGAATGTGATGTGTTCCATTCCGGAATGTGATGTGCCGCTAGACCATCAGGGAGCCGTGAACGTGAGAAAGGATGGCACAAAAGTAAATCAAACACTGATCACCCTGAAGAAAATGGAGCTTGTTTGATGAGGTCAATGGCATTGCTATATACACAGGCAGCCCACTCATCTCATGCCCCTCAGCTTTCCCTGACCGGGAATCGAACCCGGGCCGCGGCGGTGAGAGCGCCGAATCCTAGCCACTAGACCATCAGGGAGCCGCTTACCCACAACTTGAGGAAACAAACGTGGATCAAACAATTGTCACCCTCTCCCAAACTTTGCCTTTTTTGTCTCTGTGACTGAACTTTCTACTAAGCAGGCAGTCCTTCTCACTTCACATAGCCCCTATGTGCAACAGCCCACTTATTGGGGCTTGACGACACACTGCATTTTCATCTGCGGTAAACGACGAGGAGTACTGTCAGGCTCTTTGTGTCAAGCTGTCAACAAATCTAGACTTGATAATTCCCTGGTTTTACACAAATAGGCAAAACCACCGCGTGACTTAGGTCAGGTAGGTCACGTTAGATCGAAGCTTGTGCTCGTAGAATAGATCTTTCACAGGGTTCGAATCTAGCGGCAGTCCCACTTAACATGTTTGTCGCTGACATTTTCGTGTGTATAAACTATCGTTGTTCTCATATTCATGGGAGCCTGTTTAAAGGAATTGGCCTGACATTGTAAACCTGCTCCTCTAAAGTCTGTAATGCTGTCTGAGCCTTTGGAAGAGCCGAAGGGGGGTAGTTGTGGCCGAGTGGTCAAGGCGATGGACTAGAAATCCATTGGGGTTTCCCCGCGCAGGTTCGAATCCTGCCAACTACGGAAACCTCAACCTTTATCCCTTCTTTCCTTCCTCACTGTGTCAAAGGGGCGTATGTTGTTAAAACAACGAATTGAACCAAAAGCCTGTGCCGTGCGGTTTTGGAAACTTGCTGAAATGGAGGAGTGCAGTGGATGGAGATGGCAATCTGACGTTGTGGAGTCACAAATAGTCCACTATCCAGACTTCACTGCGCGTGCCGTCGCGTCTTCATCATGTGTGCTGGCACTGCAAGCGTGGTTTTCATGGCATTGGTGGTATAGTGGCGAGCATAGCTGCTTCCCAAGCAGTTGACCCGGGTTCGATTCCCGGCCAATGCACAATCTGAAAGGTGTGCTGAACCGTCGGGTAGTCTTCGGAGCAACGCGAAGTTGTGTTGAATCATTCGTAGTGCGGTCTTTCAAAAGGTGTGGAAAACGGTCATGCTGTGCTTCAGTAAGTACTTGTCGTGGTGTTGGCTGCTTCCCGCCGAGCTGGTGGGGTTCAGACTCCTGGCCATTCCAAGGGGAGCTTGGGCTTCACGTAGGTGGCCGATTACACGTCTTTCACTTTTCAGGGGAAACTATCTCCATCTTCTATCTACCTACAGTCACTCCTCATCAGGGCCGTATTAGAGATGGGTATTGGATCCTGACCTGGGAGAAAGTCAGACAAGCGGCCCTGTGAGGTCACAAGTGCATCATAGCGGTAAGACCAGCTTTCCTGACTGGGAATCGAGCCCGGGCCGCGGCTGCCGTAGTGCCCATCACTCACCTGTAGACCGTCGGAGAGCCGTGAAGGCGGGAAACGACCAGCAAAAAGTTAATCATACACCCATCGTCCCAGAGAAAATTGGGTTTGTTTGATTAAATCACGGCCGTCGTTGCAGTTGCAGCCGACTCCCCTCACTCCATTTAAGCTTTCCCTGACCGGGAATCGAACCCGGGCCGCGGCGGTGAGAGCGCCGAATCCTAGCCACTAGACCACCAGGGATCCATGACAGTAAGGACCGCTGAAGCAAAAGTAAATCAAACACTGGTCGCCCAGTTCCAAATTCGGCTTGTTTGACTAAATTGCTTGCACGGCTATCCAGGCAACCGACTCATCTCGTGCCCCTAAGCATTCCCTGACCGGGAATCGAACCCGGGCCGCGGCGGTGAAAGCGCCGAATCCTAGCCACTAGACCATCAGGGAAAGCCTTGCCTATGGCTGGGGGAAACAAAAGCGTGTTTCAAACAATCGTCATCCTTCCCAAAAGCTTGCCCCTTTTGTCACAGTGACTGAACTTTCTAGTAAACTGGCAATGCATCTTGTTTTAAATGAGACGAAGTGCTGTTCCCCGTTCAATGATGATGTGTTCCATTCCGGAATGTGATGTGTTCCATTCTAGAATGTGATGTGTTCCATTCCGGAATTTGGTTGAGAGGTTAGTGTTTCCACTCTAGAATGTGATGTGTTCCATTCCGGAATGTGATGAGTTCCATTCCAGAATGTGATGTGGTCCATTCCGGAATGTGGTTGAGAGGTTAGTTTTTCCACTCTAGAATGTGATGTGTTCCATTCCGGAATGTGATGTGTTCCATTCTAGAATGTGATGTTGTGATGTGTTCCATTGTAGAATGTGATGTGTTCCATTCCGGAATGTGATGTGTTCCATTCCCTAATGTGGTTGAGAGGTTAGTTTTTCCACTCTAGAATGTGATGTTTTCCATTCCGGAATGTGATGAGTTCCATTCCGGAATGTGATGTGTTCCATTCCCTAATGTGGTTGAGAGGTTAGTTTTTCCACTCTAGAATGTGATGTGTTCCATTTCGGAATGTCATGTGGTCCATTCCGGAATGTGGTTGAGAGGTTAGTTTTTCCACTCTAGAATGTGATGTGTTCCATTCCGGAATGTGATGTGTTCCGTTCTGGAATGTGATGTGTTCCATTCCGGAATGTGATGTGCCGCTAGACCATCAGGGAGCCGTGAACGTGAGAAAGGATGGCACAAAAGTAAATCAAACACTGATCACCCTGAAGAAAATGGAGCTTGTTTGATGAGGTCAATGGCATTGCTATATACACAGGCAGCCCACTCATCTCATGCCCCTCAGCTTTCCCTGACCGGGAATCGAACCCGGGCCGCGGCGGTGAGAGCGCCGAATCCTAGCCACTAGACCATCAGGGAGCCGCTTACCCACAACTTGAGGAAACAAACGTGGATCAAACAATTGTCACCCTCTCCCAAACTTTGCCTTTTTTGTCTCTGTGACTGAACTTTCTACTAAGCAGGCAGTCCTTCTCACTTCACATAGCCCCTATGTGCAACAGCCCACTTATTGGGGCTTGACGACACACTGCATTTTCATCTGCGGTAAACGACGAGGAGTACTGTCAGGCTCTTTGTGTCAAGCTGTCAACAAATCTAGACTTGATAATTCCCTGGTTTTACACAAATAGGCAAAACCACCGCGTGACTTAGGTCAGGTAGGTCACGTTAGATCGAAGCTTGTGCTCGTAGAATAGATCTTTCACAGGGTTCGAATCTAGCGGCAGTCCCACTTAACATGTTTGTCGCTGACATTTTCGTGTGTATAAACTATCGTTGTTCTCATATTCATGGGAGCCTGTTTAAAGGAATTGGCCTGACATTGTAAACCTGCTCCTCTAAAGTCTGTAATGCTGTCTGAGCCTTTGGAAGAGCCGAAGGGGGGTAGTTGTGGCCGAGTGGTCAAGGCGATGGACTAGAAATCCATTGGGGTTTCCCCGCGCAGGTTCGAATCCTGCCAACTACGGAAACCTCAACCTTTATCCGTTCTTTCCTTCCTCACTGTGTCAAAGGGGCGTATGTTGTTAAAACAACGAATTGAACCAAAAGCCTGTGCCGTGCGGTTTTGGAAACTTGCTGAAATGGAGGAGTGCAGTGGATGGAGATGGCAATCTGACGTTGTGGAGTCACAAATAGTCCACTATCCAGACTTCACTGCGCGTGCCGTCGCGTCTTCATCATGTGTGCTGGCACTGCAAGCGTGGTTTTCATGGCATTGGTGGTATAGTGGCGAGCATAGCTGCTTCCCAAGCAGTTGACCCGGGTTCGATTCCCGGCCAATGCACGATCTGAAAGGTGTGCTGAACCGTCGGGTAGTCTTCGGAGCAACGCGAAGTTGTGTTGAATCATTCGTAGTGCGGTCTTTCAAAAGGTGTGGAAAACGGTCATGCTGTGCTTCAGTAAGTACTTGTCGTGGTGTTGGCTGCTTCCCGCCGAGCTGGTGGGGTTCAGACTCCTGGCCATTCCAAGGGGAGCTTGGGCTTCACGTAGGTGGCCGATTACACGTCTTTCACTTTTCAGGGGAAACTATCTCCATCTTCTATCTACCTACAGTCACTCCTCATCAGGGCCGTATTAGAGATGGGTATTGGATCCTGACCTGGGAGAAAGTCAGACAAGCGGCCCTGTGAGGTCACAAGTGCATCATAGCGGTAAGACCAGCTTTCCTGACTGGGAATCGAGCCCGGGCCGCGGCTGCCGTAGTGCCCATCACTCACCTGTAGACCGTCGGAGAGCCGTGAAGGCGGGAAACGACCAGCAAAAAGTTAATCATACACCCATCGTCCCAGAGAAAATTGGGTTTGTTTGATTAAATCACGGCCGTCGTTGCAGTTGCAGCCGACTCCCCTCACTCCATTTAAGCTTTCCCTGACCGGGAATCGAACCCGGGCCGCGGCGGTGAGAGCGCCGAATCCTAGCCACTAGACCACCAGGGATCCATGACAGTAAGGACCGCTGAAGCAAAAGTAAATCAAACACTGGTCGCCCAGTTCCAAATTCGGCTTGTTTGACTAAATTGCTTGCACGGCTATCCAGGCAACCGACTCATCTCGTGCCCCTAAGCATTCCCTGACCGGGAATCGAACCCGGGCCGCGGCGGTGAAAGCGCCGAATCCTAGCCACTAGACCATCAGGGAAAGCCTTGCCTATGGCTGGGGGAAACAAAAGCGTGTTTCAAACAATCGTCATCCTTCCCAAAAGCTTGCCCCTTTTGTCACAGTGACTGAACTTTCTAGTAAACTGGCAATGCATCTTGTTTTAAATGAGACGAAGTGCTGTTCCCCGTTCAATGATGATGTGTTCCATTCCGGAATGTGATGTGTTCCATTCTAGAATGTGATGTGTTCCATTCCGGAATTTGGTTGAGAGGTTAGTGTTTCCACTCTAGAATGTGATGTGTTCCATTCCGGAATGTGATGAGTTCCATTCCAGAATGTGATGTGGTCCATTCCGGAATGTGGTTGAGAGGTTAGTTTTTCCACTCTAGAATGTGATGTGTTCCATTCCGGAATGTGATGTGTTCCATTCTAGAATGTGATGTTGTGATGTGTTCCATTGTAGAATGTGATGTGTTCCATTCCGGAATGTGATGTGTTCCATTCCCTAATGTGGTTGAGAGGTTAGTTTTTCCACTCTAGAATGTGATGTTTTCCATTCCGGAATGTGATGAGTTCCATTCCGGAATGTGATGTGTTCCATTCCCTAATGTGGTTGAGAGGTTAGTTTTTCCACTCTAGAATGTGATGTGTTCCATTTCGGAATGTCATGTGGTCCATTCCGGAATGTGGTTGAGAGGTTAGTTTTTCCACTCTAGAATGTGATGTGTTCCATTCCGGAATGTGATGTGTTCCGTTCTGGAATGTGATGTGTTCCATTCCGGAATGTGATGTGCCGCTAGACCATCAGGGAGCCGTGAACGTGAGAAAGGATGGCACAAAAGTAAATCAAACACTGATCACCCTGAAGAAAATGGAGCTTGTTTGATGAGGTCAATGGCATTGCTATATACACAGGCAGCCCACTCATCTCATGCCCCTCAGCTTTCCCTGACCGGGAATCGAACCCGGGCCGCGGCGGTGAGAGCGCCGAATCCTAGCCACTAGACCATCAGGGAGCCGCTTACCCACAACTTGAGGAAACAAACGTGGATCAAACAATTGTCACCCTCTCCCAAACTTTGCCTTTTTTGTCTCTGTGACTGAACTTTCTACTAAGCAGGCAGTCCTTCTCACTTCACATAGCCCCTATGTGCAACAGCCCACTTATTGGGGCTTGACGACACACTGCATTTTCATCTGCGGTAAACGACGAGGAGTACTGTCAGGCTCTTTGTGTCAAGCTGTCAACAAATCTAGACTTGATAATTCCCTGGTTTTACACAAATAGGCAAAACCACCGCGTGACTTAGGTCAGGTAGGTCACGTTAGATCGAAGCTTGTGCTCGTAGAATAGATCTTTCACAGGGTTCGAATCTAGCGGCAGTCCCACTTAACATGTTTGTCGCTGACATTTTCGTGTGTATAAACTATCGTTGTTCTCATATTCATGGGAGCCTGTTTAAAGGAATTGGCCTGACATTGTAAACCTGCTCCTCTAAAGTCTGTAATGCTGTCTGAGCCTTTGGAAGAGCCGAAGGGGGGTAGTTGTGGCCGAGTGGTCAAGGCGATGGACTAGAAATCCATTGGGGTTTCCCCGCGCAGGTTCGAATCCTGCCAACTACGGAAACCTCAACCTTTATCCGTTCTTTCCTTCCTCACTGTGTCAAAGGGGCGTATGTTGTTAAAACAACGAATTGAACCAAAAGCCTGTGCCGTGCGGTTTTGGAAACTTGCTGAAATGGAGGAGTGCAGTGGATGGAGATGGCAATCTGACGTTGTGGAGTCACAAATAGTCCACTATCCAGACTTCACTGCGCGTGCCGTCGCGTCTTCATCATGTGTGCTGGCACTGCAAGCGTGGTTTTCATGGCATTGGTGGTATAGTGGCGAGCATAGCTGCTTCCCAAGCAGTTGACCCGGGTTCGATTCCCGGCCAATGCACGATCTGAAAGGTGTGCTGAACCGTCGGGTAGTCTTCGGAGCAACGCGAAGTTGTGTTGAATCATTCGTAGTGCGGTCTTTCAAAAGGTGTGGAAAACGGTCATGCTGTGCTTCAGTAAGTACTTGTCGTGGTGTTGGCTGCTTCCCGCCGAGCTGGTGGGGTTCAGACTCCTGGCCATTCCAAGGGGAGCTTGGGCTTCACGTAGGTGGCCGATTACACGTCTTTCACTTTTCAGGGGAAACTATCTCCATCTTCTATCTACCTACAGTCACTCCTCATCAGGGCCGTATTAGAGATGGGTATTGGATCCTGACCTGGGAGAAAGTCAGACAAGCGGCCCTGTGAGGTCACAAGTGCATCATAGCGGTAAGACCAGCTTTCCTGACTGGGAATCGAGCCCGGGCCGCGGCTGCCGTAGTGCCCATCACTCACCTGTAGACCGTCGGAGAGCCGTGAAGGCGGGAAACGACCAGCAAAAAGTTAATCATACACCCATCGTCCCAGAGAAAATTGGGTTTGTTTGATTAAATCACGGCCGTCGTTGCAGTTGCAGCCGACTCCCCTCACTCCATTTAAGCTTTCCCTGACCGGGAATCGAACCCGGGCCGCGGCGGTGAGAGCGCCGAATCCTAGCCACTAGACCACCAGGGATCCATGACAGTAAGGACCGCTGAAGCAAAAGTAAATCAAACACTGGTCGCCCAGTTCCAAATTCGGCTTGTTTGACTAAATTGCTTGCACGGCTATCCAGGCAACCGACTCATCTCGTGCCCCTAAGCATTCCCTGACCGGGAATCGAACCCGGGCCGCGGCGGTGAAAGCGCCGAATCCTAGCCACTAGACCATCAGGGAAAGCCTTGCCTATGGCTGGGGGAAACAAAAGCGTGTTTCAAACAATCGTCATCCTTCCCAAAAGCTTGCCCCTTTTGTCACAGTGACTGAACTTTCTAGTAAACTGGCAATGCATCTTGTTTTAAATGAGACGAAGTGCTGTTCCCCGTTCAATGATGATGTGTTCCATTCCGGAATGTGATGTGTTCCATTCTAGAATGTGATGTGTTCCATTCCGGAATTTGGTTGAGAGGTTAGTGTTTCCACTCTAGAATGTGATGTGTTCCATTCCGGAATGTGATGAGTTCCATTCCAGAATGTGATGTGGTCCATTCCGGAATGTGGTTGAGAGGTTAGTTTTTCCACTCTAGAATGTGATGTGTTCCATTCCGGAATGTGATGTGTTCCATTCTAGAATGTGATGTTGTGATGTGTTCCATTGTAGAATGTGATGTGTTCCATTCCGGAATGTGATGTGTTCCATTCCCTAATGTGGTTGAGAGGTTAGTTTTTCCACTCTAGAATGTGATGTTTTCCATTCCGGAATGTGATGAGTTCCATTCCGGAATGTGATGTGTTCCATTCCCTAATGTGGTTGAGAGGTTAGTTTTTCCACTCTAGAATGTGATGTGTTCCATTTCGGAATGTCATGTGGTCCATTCCGGAATGTGGTTGAGAGGTTAGTTTTTCCACTCTAGAATGTGATGTGTTCCATTCCGGAATGTGATGTGTTCCGTTCTGGAATGTGATGTGTTCCATTCCGGAATGTGATGTGCCGCTAGACCATCAGGGAGCCGTGAACGTGAGAAAGGATGGCACAAAAGTAAATCAAACACTGATCACCCTGAAGAAAATGGAGCTTGTTTGATGAGGTCAATGGCATTGCTATATACACAGGCAGCCCACTCATCTCATGCCCCTCAGCTTTCCCTGACCGGGAATCGAACCCGGGCCGCGGCGGTGAGAGCGCCGAATCCTAGCCACTAGACCATCAGGGAGCCGCTTACCCACAACTTGAGGAAACAAACGTGGATCAAACAATTGTCACCCTCTCCCAAACTTTGCCTTTTTTGTCTCTGTGACTGAACTTTCTACTAAGCAGGCAGTCCTTCTCACTTCACATAGCCCCTATGTGCAACAGCCCACTTATTGGGGCTTGACGACACACTGCATTTTCATCTGCGGTAAACGACGAGGAGTACTGTCAGGCTCTTTGTGTCAAGCTGTCAACAAATCTAGACTTGATAATTCCCTGGTTTTACACAAATAGGCAAAACCACCGCGTGACTTAGGTCAGGTAGGTCACGTTAGATCGAAGCTTGTGCTCGTAGAATAGATCTTTCACAGGGTTCGAATCTAGCGGCAGTCCCACTTAACATGTTTGTCGCTGACATTTTCGTGTGTATAAACTATCGTTGTTCTCATATTCATGGGAGCCTGTTTAAAGGAATTGGCCTGACATTGTAAACCTGCTCCTCTAAAGTCTGTAATGCTGTCTGAGCCTTTGGAAGAGCCGAAGGGGGGTAGTTGTGGCCGAGTGGTCAAGGCGATGGACTAGAAATCCATTGGGGTTTCCCCGCGCAGGTTCGAATCCTGCCAACTACGGAAACCTCAACCTTTATCCGTTCTTTCCTTCCTCACTGTGTCAAAGGGGCGTATGTTGTTAAAACAACGAATTGAACCAAAAGCCTGTGCCGTGCGGTTTTGGAAACTTGCTGAAATGGAGGAGTGCAGTGGATGGAGATGGCAATCTGACGTTGTGGAGTCACAAATAGTCCACTATCCAGACTTCACTGCGCGTGCCGTCGCGTCTTCATCATGTGTGCTGGCACTGCAAGCGTGGTTTTCATGGCATTGGTGGTATAGTGGCGAGCATAGCTGCTTCCCAAGCAGTTGACCCGGGTTCGATTCCCGGCCAATGCACGATCTGAAAGGTGTGCTGAACCGTCGGGTAGTCTTCGGAGCAACGCGAAGTTGTGTTGAATCATTCGTAGTGCGGTCTTTCAAAAGGTGTGGAAAACGGTCATGCTGTGCTTCAGTAAGTACTTGTCGTGGTGTTGGCTGCTTCCCGCCGAGCTGGTGGGGTTCAGACTCCTGGCCATTCCAAGGGGAGCTTGGGCTTCACGTAGGTGGCCGATTACACGTCTTTCACTTTTCAGGGGAAACTATCTCCATCTTCTATCTACCTACAGTCACTCCTCATCAGGGCCGTATTAGAGATGGGTATTGGATCCTGACCTGGGAGAAAGTCAGACAAGCGGCCCTGTGAGGTCACAAGTGCATCATAGCGGTAAGACCAGCTTTCCTGACTGGGAATCGAGCCCGGGCCGCGGCTGCCGTAGTGCCCATCACTCACCTGTAGACCGTCGGAGAGCCGTGAAGGCGGGAAACGACCAGCAAAAAGTTAATCATACACCCATCGTCCCAGAGAAAATTGGGTTTGTTTGATTAAATCACGGCCGTCGTTGCAGTTGCAGCCGACTCCCCTCACTCCATTTAAGCTTTCCCTGACCGGGAATCGAACCCGGGCCGCGGCGGTGAGAGCGCCGAATCCTAGCCACTAGACCACCAGGGATCCATGACAGTAAGGACCGCTGAAGCAAAAGTAAATCAAACACTGGTCGCCCAGTTCCAAATTCGGCTTGTTTGACTAAATTGCTTGCACGGCTATCCAGGCAACCGACTCATCTCGTGCCCCTAAGCATTCCCTGACCGGGAATCGAACCCGGGCCGCGGCGGTGAAAGCGCCGAATCCTAGCCACTAGACCATCAGGGAAAGCCTTGCCTATGGCTGGGGGAAACAAAAGCGTGTTTCAAACAATCGTCATCCTTCCCAAAAGCTTGCCCCTTTTGTCACAGTGACTGAACTTTCTAGTAAACTGGCAATGCATCTTGTTTTAAATGAGACGAAGTGCTGTTCCCCGTTCAATGATGATGTGTTCCATTCCGGAATGTGATGTGTTCCATTCTAGAATGTGATGTGTTCCATTCCGGAATTTGGTTGAGAGGTTAGTGTTTCCACTCTAGAATGTGATGTGTTCCATTCCGGAATGTGATGAGTTCCATTCCAGAATGTGATGTGGTCCATTCCGGAATGTGGTTGAGAGGTTAGTTTTTCCACTCTAGAATGTGATGTGTTCCATTCCGGAATGTGATGTGTTCCATTCTAGAATGTGATGTTGTGATGTGTTCCATTGTAGAATGTGATGTGTTCCATTCCGGAATGTGATGTGTTCCATTCCCTAATGTGGTTGAGAGGTTAGTTTTTCCACTCTAGAATGTGATGTTTTCCATTCCGGAATGTGATGAGTTCCATTCCGGAATGTGATGTGTTCCATTCCCTAATGTGGTTGAGAGGTTAGTTTTTCCACTCTAGAATGTGATGTGTTCCATTTCGGAATGTCATGTGGTCCATTCCGGAATGTGGTTGAGAGGTTAGTTTTTCCACTCTAGAATGTGATGTGTTCCATTCCGGAATGTGATGTGCCGCTAGACCATCAGGGAGCCGTGAACGTGAGAAAGGATGGCACAAAAGTAAATCAAACACTGATCACCCTGAAGAAAATGGAGCTTGTTTGATGAGGTCAATGGCATTGCTATATACACAGGCAGCCCACTCATCTCATGCCCCTCAGCTTTCCCTGACCGGGAATCGAACCCGGGCCGCGGCGGTGAGAGCGCCGAATCCTAGCCACTAGACCATCAGGGAGCCGCTTACCCACAACTTGAGGAAACAAACGTGGATCAAACAATTGTCACCCTCTCCCAAACTTTGCCTTTTTTGTCTCTGTGACTGAACTTTCTACTAAGCAGGCAGTCCTTCTCACTTCACATAGCCCCTATGTGCAACAGCCAACTTATTGGGGCTTGACGACACACTGCATTTTCATCTGCGGTAAACGACGAGGAGTACTGTCAGGCTCTTTGTGTCAAGCTGTCAACAAATCTAGACTTGATAATTCCCTGGTTTTACACAAATAGGCAAAACCACCGCGTGACTTAGGTCAGGTAGGTCACGTTAGATCGAAGCTTGTGCTCGTAGAATAGATCTTTCACAGGGTTCGAATCTAGCGGCAGTCCCACTTAACATGTTTGTCGCTGACATTTTCGTGTGTATAAACTATCGTTGTTCTCATATTCATGGGAGCCTGTTTAAAGGAATTGGCCTGACATTGTAAACCTGCTCCTCTAAAGTCTGTAATGCTGTCTGAGCCTTTGGAAGAGCCGAAGGGGGGTAGTTGTGGCCGAGTGGTCAAGGCGATGGACTAGAAATCCATTGGGGTTTCCCCGCGCAGGTTCGAATCCTGCCAACTACGGAAACCTCAACCTTTATCCGTTCTTTCCTTCCTCACTGTGTCAAAGGGGCGTATGTTGATAAAACAACGAATTGAACCAAAAGCCTGTGCTGTGCGGTTTTGGAAACTTGCTGAAATGGAGGAGTGCAGTGGATGGAGATGGCAATCTGACGTTGTGGAGTCACAAATAGTCCGCTATCCAGACTTCACTGCGCGTGCCGTCGCGTCTTCATCATGTGTGCTGGCACTGCAAGCGTGGTTTTCATGGCATTGGTGGTATAGTGGCGAGCATAGCTGCTTCCCAAGCAGTTGACCCGGGTTCGATTCCCGGCCAATGCACGATCTGAAAGGTGTGCTGAACCGTCGGGTAGTCTTCGGAGCAACGCGAAGTTGTGTTGAATCATTCGTAGTGCGGTCTTTCAAAAGTCTTTCAAAAGGTGTGGAAAACGGTCATGCTGTGCTTCAGTAAGTATCCGTCACGGTTGTCGTGGTGTTGGCTGCTTCCCGCCGAGCTGGTGGGGTTCAGACTCCTGGCCATTCCAAGGGGAGCTTGGGCTTCACGTAGGTGGCCGATTACACGTCTTTCACTTTTCAGGGGAAACTATCTCCATCTTCTATCTACCTACAGTCACTCCTCATCAGGGCCGTATTAGAGATGGGTATTGGATCCTGACCTGGGAGAAAGTCAGACAAGCGGCCCTGTGAGGTCACAAGTGCATCATAGCGGTAAGACCAGCTTTCCTGACTGGGAATCGAGCCCGTGCCGCAGTGCCCATTACTCACCTGTAGACCGTCGGAGAGCCGTGAAGGCGGGAAACGACCAGCAAAAAGTTAATCATACACCCATCGCCTCACTGCCGTCATTGCAGTCGCAGCCGACTCCCCTCACTCCATTTCAGCTTTCCCTGACCGGGAACCGAACCTGGGCCGCAGCAGTGAGAGCCCCGAATCCTATCCACTAGACCACCAGGGATCCATGACAGTAAGGACTGCTGAAGATGTGAGCTGAGCTGCTGGTTTTTTTAAATGTAATGATTTTACATCCAGATGTTGGTCTGGTTTCTTCCAGGAGCCAAATTATCCGCAGAGGTCTCCACTTCTCCAATAACAAAAAGTGCACGTAGATTAAAATCGTTAAAATATTAATTAAAGCTGCTTTACCTTAAAAATCAGTGTTTCTCCGACGATGTTTAGTGACCACCTGACGGCTGTTAGCTGAGCTGTTGCCAACACTTGTTTATTAATCTTAATAGCTTTACATACAGACGTTCATAAGGTTTCTCCTTGATCCGAATTATCCGCAGAGGTCTCCACTTCTCCAAAAATGGTTAAATTTAAAGCTGTTTCACCTAAAAAATCAATATTTCTCTGGCTATGTTTGGTGATCACAGACTTCTTGGAAGGGCTGTTAGCCAAGTTGCTGCTAACGTTTGTCCAGTTGATTCCTTGATAACGTCCAGAGACTAAAATCCGTCTTCCGGCTAAAAGATATAGTAAAAAATGACCTAAATTTATCATGAAAATGTGGCTTAAAATTGAATAAAAGTCCATTTATAACAGTTTGTGTGGAACACACACAATGCTGATGTATTATCTTGTAAGTGTGTAAGTTACGGACAAACACAGCGCAGACTCATGCATCTTGTGCTAACTTTAGTGTACTCTGTGTTGACGTATGATGCTATTGACATGCGACTAAATGAAACGGTCCGTTACATTTATTAAATTACATATTTCTCTGGGTTTGAAAATTGTTGGACGCAATAGTGATAATGTAAGTACACAACCACAACTCAACAACATAGATAACATAGGTCTAGTTGTTTTTAGACATTTTAATGCAGAATAATTACATATTATATCTTTAAACAACCAGATTCTTTGGGTTAGGATTACTCTGGTGTTCAGGATGATTTTCTTGGGAGCCCAATTATCTGCAGAGGTCTCCTACTCTCCAAAAATAAATGTACACCGGGATTAAACCAGAAAAAATTAATAAAACTGTTTCATGTAAGAAAAATTTCTCCAAAGATGTTTGGTGACCACCAGACTTCCTGGAGGGGATGAACTGCTGCTAACATTTACCCAGCTTGTTGCTCTGATAATTTAAGATCCAGATGTCCAATGACTAAAATCCTTCAACCAGTTAAAAGATATAGTTCAAAACAACCAAGATCTAAAAAGTTTATCGTAACGATGTGGCTTAAAACTGAATATAAGTCAATTTATGACTGATGTATGAATATGCTCTTTGTACTCTCTCCTCTGCCCCCCTTATCCTCTGCTCCCTCTCTCCTCTGCTCTCCTCCTTCTCTTTTTTGCTCCTTCTCTCCTCTCCTCCGTCTCTCCTCTTTGCTACTCTCCTCCCCTCCCTCTCTTCTCTGCTGTCCTCTTCTCTCTCCTCTCCTCTTTCTCTGCTCTCCTCCCTCTATCAACTCCTCTCCTCCCCTCCCTCTCTCCTCTTCTCCTCTCCCCCTCTCCTCTCCTCTCCTCTTTTCTCCTCTCACTGCATGCTGGGAGTTTGGGTGTGTGGGCGGCTGTGGAGTGTGTGGAGCTGCTGAGTGAGTTTGGGGCGTTTGGACTGTAACTTTTTTCAGTTTTCAATTTTTCATCCTGTCCCTTAGGAAAAAGTAAGAGGAGTTTAATTAATTAATTTGTGGATATAGTGAGGAAAAGTAGGTAATAATCGTCTTTTTTCGACTGAGCTATGGCGTCCCTCCCTGGTGAGGGTTCGCCCTCCCTGTCCATCAGACATGGGATCAGAGTTGTGGCTGATCCACAGTACACCGTTGAACAGGTTCTCTTGGCTATAGGTGAACAAGTCGGTCATGAAAATATTACGTATGGATCTCGGATGAATAAGGCCGTCGTGGCGTTTCTCCGAGAGGAGCAGTTCATACACTAGTGGAGACAGGCCTGGTGCTAGATGACTTGTTTGTTTCTGTTTCACCGCTGTTTGTACCCTCTACCCGGATCACTGTGTCAGGTGTCCCCCCCTTTATACCCAACGAACTGCTGGAGAGAGAACTAGCCCGCTTTGGGAAGTTTGCCAGCGGGTTCAAAACAGTTCATCTTGGTTGTAAAGACGCCAGATTGCAACATGTTCAGTCTCTACGGAGACAGGCGTTCATGTACCTGAACGATCCTGCACAGGTGTTTGAAAATGGCTTTTACGCTGTGTATGCTAGCGCTGGGAGCATGAAGTGCTTCGACTGTGGTGATGTTGGCCATAAATGCTCGTCCTGCCCGCATAAAGGCCAGACTGCGGGCAGCAGTACAGCTGAGCAGCAGGTTGCGGGTCCCACTGACAGCACAGATTGACACGGGGGAGACCGTAACCGGCACCCTGCATCATAATACAGAGAAAGGTACGACTGACAACAGTGAGAAAACATGTAATAACTCCAATAACGGTGAGGAAAAGGACGTGGTGGATAATGACAGTAGTGGACAGAAAGGAGGAGGAGAGAGTGATATACCGACAGCTGAGGCTGAAACTGAGGCAGCAGGTGAACCAAACACTGTAAATACTGAAAACGAAGAAGAGGAGATGTTGGAAGACGACTCTCTTTCACAGTTTTCTGATATTGTATCACAGGATGACAGACAGCCATATACTTTACAGGAGATCAACTACTTCTTGGATGAAACTTATGGCAGACAATATGTAGACATAACAGACTTCTTTCCCGATGTGGACAGATTTATTAATTCTGTCATGAAGATCAGGAAACAGGTAGGTTATGAAGAGCTAAGCAAACAGAAAAGATTTCGACTCAAAAAATTACTGACCAAACTAAGGAAAGAAAAGCGAGGAAAGGCTCCTATAAATGTATAAAAAATAAAAATGGGTGAAGCACTAAGGGTGGTCTCTCTTTCTTGGAGGGTTTTTACTGTCCTCTTTGTCTTCTCTATTATCCTACTCTTCATGGAGGTTTTAAATATAGGAACCTTAAACATCAATGGAGGGAGGGATAAGACTAAGCAGGTAGTGATAGCTGAACTGAGCAGGACAAAAACCATAGATGTGTTTCTCCTACAGGAGACACATAGCTCAGTGGATAATGAGGCTGAGTGGGGAATGACTTGGAGAGGGCAGGTTTTTTTTAGTCATGGCACCAACCTTAGTGCAGCTGTTGCAATTCTCTTCTCGCAACACCTTCACCTATCAAATATTTCAACCTGTGAAATAGAACAAGGAAGACTTCAAATAGTTCAATTCACAATTAGAGAAATGCCCTTTGTGTTTATTAATGTATATGCTTATAACTCTGGTGCTGACCGCATAAATTTATTCCATAAATTAAATGATAAATTAAAACAATTGAACAACAGCAGTTCAGTAATAGTGGTAGGTGGAGACTGGAACTGCACTACACACCCTATAGTTGACAGGAATGCAGGAGAGCCTCACCCACCATCAGCATCTGTGTTGTCAAGTGTGGTCACAGAAAATGACCTCACAGATATTTGGAGAAATATTCATCCAACAGATCGGCAATATACATGGGTGAAAGTCACTGAGGGCAGCGTGAGGGCAGCTAGATTGGACAGGATCTACATTAATCAAACTTACAACAACAGGCTGACCAAGGCAACAATATCTATGGTTGGTTTTTCAGATCATCTATTGAGTGTTTAATTTTCTTTACTGATACACCCTCAATGCTATCTCTATTGGCAATTTAATACACGGCTGATCCATGATAAGACGTTTTGTTCATCTTTTTCTGAATTCTGGAGTCAGTTGAGACTCAGGAAAAAAGATTTTGACAATTTAGTTAAATGGTGGGAGGTAGGGAAAACACAAATTCAGATCTTGTGCCAGCAGTACACAGCATACATAATGGCTATAGAGAAGAATTGTTTGGAAGTATTAGAGAAGGAAATAATGTTATTAGAAGATGGAATAATTAATGGGATAAATAATAACAACAATAATGTTCGTAGTGATGATGATAATAGTAATGGTTATGAAGATAGTGATAATGGTAATGATAATAATAATAATAACAAAAATAAGATTTTGCAGAATAGAAGGAAAGCTTTAGGTAGCTTTTTACATGAAAAAGTAAAGGGTGCTTTGATTCGAACACGGATTTCAAGTATTAAAGAAATAGATGCCCCAACCCACTTTTTCTTCAAATTGGAGAGAAAGGTCAGAGAACAAAACCAAATGATACATCTCAAGCTTCAGGATGGGACAACAACATCTAACCCATCAGAGATGAGGAAGCTGGCCATGAATTTTTACAGCGGCTTGTTTAGTGCAGACAGCTGCAACTCTGACTGCGTGGCCGAGATACTGGAGGGACTGCCTAGACTAGATGAAGCACAATCAATGTCAATGGAGTCCACCATCAGTCTAGAAGAAATGACTGTAGCAGTGCAGCAGCTCAGCTGTGGTCGGTCTCCTGGGATTGATGGACTTCCTTCGGAATTCTATAAGAGATTCTGGACTCTGCTGGGAAAGGACCTGTTTGAAACTTTCAAAGGTTGTTTAGACTCTGGGGTCTTACCAACGAGCTGCACAACGGCAGTACTGACATTGGTACCCAAAAAAGGAGATCTGGGATTATTGATTAAAAACTGGAGACCTGTTTCACTTTTATGCACAGACTAGGGCTGGGCGATATGACCAAAATTTCATATCACGATATAAGTCAGTTCATATCATGATAATGATATATATCATATTTTCTGTAAATTCAATGAGTAAATATTTTATATAAGATGACCACATCAGAAAGGCCTATTTCTTATTGCATTTTGAATTATATCAGGCCTGGAATGAAGTCATGTTTAGGGCAAGGCCACTTTGGCCTTTGATAAATACAAATTTATTTGGGCATCAAGGCCAAAATCAATGGTGCAATAACAATAAGTGATAATTACATTGTATGAGGACAAAAGAGTACAATCAACAATTAGTCAGTGTATTGAAAAATAGTTCTGAGTTTATTAAAACTACACTGAATGTTTGAATTTTCCACAAAATGCTGTCTGAAAAAAATTAACTATTATATTAATTGTTATTGTCATATTTAATGATTAAGTCTATAAATGGGTAAGGGTGATCAATATTAATCGAAACATGTGGTCAACTATTAGCATTTGAGTCTGAGATCACAGGAGTCACAAAAATGACTTAAAACACTTTTTACATGTTAAACATTAAACATACTGATGAGAAACTTCTCAACAGGTCAGATCTATGTCAGTGGATATAACGTTAGTATCAGTGTGAAACCGACTTCAACACGGAGTTTAACATTACGGGGTTGTTTTTAGCATTAATGTTGCTAAGCTAGCGAGTGTCTTTAGTGTGTTTATAGTGAATGTTAGAGTCAGTCAGCACTAAAACTGTTTTGTCAGTCTGTTTTAACCAGCAGCAGTTGCTGAAGGATCGTGTAACGTGTTTTTCTGACACGGAGGAAATAAATTCATGACGAGTGAAAACGAGTCCAAAGCGTCTTCAGACTGCAGAAACGGAAAATATCAAAGTACCAGATGAGTTAAAACTGTCACAGACAGCTGACACAAGCAGTCTCATAAATACTAACTGCTAGAGAGAATAATGTTTGACCACTTCCCAGAGCCTGTGACTGAACTTAAAACACAACGTGTATTAATTGTTAGACTGAACAGTGTTTAGCTGCTTGTGCTTACCACATAATGTTAGCTGGTAGCTAATTTAAGCTGGCGGACTGGCTGTTACACATGTATTTACGAGAAATCTTCCACTACTGTTGATATCCAGCGTGATGACACAGACACTGGGTAATATTCAGTCTGTTTATTTGCTTCGCCAAGTTTTAAATGAGGAAATCCGCAAAAGGCACAACAGCCAGTTCGAAACGGCACGGACAAGGACAGAACTGAAAACCAGGGACGAAATACACAGACAGAGCTGACGAGGGAATGGGGAACAGGTGGAAACACTCAGGGTAATCAGACAGACACATGAGGAAGGGAAAGTGACCAGAAACAAGGAGGGATCATTTTCAAAATAAAACAGGAAGTGACGAGACAAAACATGGAGACAGGACAAAAACCCCAACTTAACTTCACCACGGCGTGACAAGTCTCACAGTAAATACATCCTGAACAGAGGTGTAACCAGAGTGGTATCATGCTGGAAAGTGTCAACACACAGAGACCAGTGCAGCAATTCTTCCTTTAAGAGTTGAGTTAGTGAAAAGACAAGGAAATTCTGGTCATCAAATAGAATTTAAAGGATCATTCGTAATGATCGCACAGTCATGACAGTAGTCATGCCTATCTTGACTAGGCTGTAGGCTCATAGCATCGAGAATTAATATAGGTGGTTATGGTCAAGGTGTTAATATGAAAACACTCTGATCACAGGATAAGAAGACATGTTTTTGTAAGGTGGTTGGGGTGAACACAATCTAGTTAGTCAGTCAAGTGCCAAAAGTGCAGCATCCAACTTTATTTTTCGGCCTGTGATGATGCCTATTTCATCTAAATGACTTGAAAACCTATTTACCCAGTCAGCCTTTTATTTTGTGCCATCAGTGTCCACACTCACACTCTGCCACATTGCTGAAAAAAAAGATTTGAAGATAATATGCCTCATGTAAGAACATTTTTGTATTTTCTAAACTCTTTTTTTTTCTTTGAGGTTCACTTGTACAAATGTTCCATGTCAGATTCAACAAGAGCTCTGCCTCAACTTGTCATGAATCTCTTTTACAGGGTGAGCTGAGGATGCAACCGACCAGGCTCATATTTAAATATAGAGAGATGAGTCAGTAACAGCATATTTACTTATTTTATATCATCTTTAGGTGATATTTAAAAATATATTTTTTTAAAATGGTACCAAAATGCTGCACAAAAAGGAAAATAACCCCCTCATTATATACAGGTGTTTAACAGTTGAGGCCTTCTCTACGGTTGCTCAACATATTATATGTTTGGTTTTAGATAAAGCAATGTTCTGATTTTTTGAAGTTGTGGAATAATAAAAGTTGAGAGCAAAGATTAAATCTATACCAGCTTCACTTCTGATTCTGTGGATGGCATTAGGTAGTCCACCTTATCTGGTTAAAACAATGGAATTAGAAGAAAAAAAACTACAGGAACAAGGAACATTGGAAACCGTGTAGAGTTTTGGACTCCACCTTTACATCCACTGTAATAAGTCACTGATTCTTATACATTGGCGCCCTCTAGTGGTTAAAAATGACCTCACAAATCCATGGAGCCACTGAAACTTGGGACTTGGGACAATTCAATCTAACAGCTGTGTTTGGGACCATCTCCACAACTGGACATGATCAGAAAGAGAACGAAAAGGCTGTGTTATTTCGGTGGTGTTTTAGCAGGGCTCCTACTCTAATGTAATGTATTGGTCCTTGATACAGCAGTAGCCTACACAGCTGAACACTTACTGCCAGGTGGGATCTTTCTCTCCATTCTAACTCTTTATACATTCAAAGCTTCATTCACAATTCTAATGTGACTCTGTCTCTCACACATACATACTGATACACACCTGGCAACACACTTCAAAGCAAGTTATTCAGAAAAAATATTATTTACACATACTTCACAGCATGTATTACATTAAGGTTTAGAGAAATCCAGAAATCCTTGAAGTTAAATGGTAGATGGATTGTACCTTTCTGGTCATTTTGAAGAAACATAAATGAAAATTTTCTTTAAAAGGTCTTTTTTCATAATGTAACTGCAAATATGCAAATGTTAAGAGCAGGCCTGTAACCCTGACTGATGTCTGTCCATCAAAGAGGGGAGCTCACTTTTGTTGACCTTTAAGTGTTTCACTTACTTACAGGTTACCTGACACGCAACTCTTGTCTAAAATTTTAATTGTATATGTTACAATTTATTTTACACATTTTTATCACATCATGTCTCTACTTTTATCCAACTTTAATCTCACTTCCTGTTACCCATGACATCACCAACATCCAACATCCTGTTTTTCTTCTGTGGATACAACAGGTAGACAAGAAAAAGCAAACACAAGGATGAGTCGTTTATTTTGGATTTGAAAGGAAGACTATTAGGGCAAAAATATCTGACACAAACATATTGCAACAATATTGCTTATTAATGCTGAGTCATCTCTTCTTCACATTTTGCCATTTTGTATCAAGTAAATAATAACATCCAGACAGTGCGGCACAGTCATGTGACATCACTGAAATAAAAAGAAGCCATTTTTACTCTTTACCTCAGTGTTGCACTTTCAGGCTTTGTAAAAAGCCTCCATTAGTGTCCTCAGAGATGATGAGACAGTTAAACCTAAAGCCAGAAAATTTGCAGGACTGAGGTGAGGTAAACCCCCTCGTTACCACTGTTCTGTGCAGGAATTCACTCATCATCCACTTTATGTCAAAGAGGGGTCAGAGCTTCAAAACTCCAACCTAGAAAAAACCCTTGTTTTCTAAGAGCTTTAGTTCAATGATGCAGTTGCTAGTTATCGTTCTTACCTATACTACTAAGTAAAAACCGAAAAAGTCCAGCTCATCCATTTGGGTCCTCTTGTCTTCAGCTTTGGCAGTTGAGCGAGTGAATCAGTGTTTGTGGCAAGTCCCACTTTACTGCAAAACAGCACAGAGGCTCCTGGCATCTGGACCCGTGGACTGAAGCAGTTTACAACCAAGCACTGTCAACTAAAACAAGAAGTATATTGACGTACTGCTAGCTTTCTGCAGTGTTTGATATGATGCTACAGTCACAGTCATACACAGGTTTTTGGAATGCATTGCTCCAGTTTGTGCTTAGTATTCTATTGGGGATTTATCATCTGAAGGGAAGGATTGGATATGTAGGAATAATAAATGTAAAAGGAACAAAACATATAAGTGAGTGGTGTAAGGATTTTACAGCTGAGTTAAATGGAGTTGGAGTTGTGTCTCTTTTCAGTGGCTGCCTTTTCTTTCTTTCTTTTTTTAAAGTCTGCAGGCTTTATAATGGTGTCGGCGCAGGTGCGTATTTTCCTGAGGTGCACTGAGGTGACCACACACTGTTGGTTTGGTATGTTGGTGAGTCATGTTCTTTAACCAGCTGACATGTGATCACACAGAAAAAATAAAGTTTTATCATGTTTATAGCATCAATTACTGTGAGAGTAGAGTGATTCTGAAAAGCATCTGTCATCAACAGCAGCGAGTATCCTATACTGACAGCCTTTCCTTAGCTCTGGTGATTCTCTTCACAGCCATCTGAAGGTGGCAGATATATGCTCCATCTGCAGTCTTAGGCCATTGCAAACCTGTCATAAATCAATATTCTCTACAACGTTAAAATAAAATCACCAGCTTGTTTTAGATAGACATATTGAGGTGTAGTTGAAATAAAACTATGTCCCCTAATAACTCAATCAGGTGCAACCAGCACCAGCCTGTTGCAAAATAACCACAGAAGCCTCCACACTTATGTGCACATCAGAACTACCTGTTATGATTCATTGTTCTTATAATGCATGCCACAGAGATTATTCAGGTTAAATTTATCACATGTATGTCACAATATGAATTTTAAACAAGCAACTATTTCCTTCCAAAAATGTCAGCAGTTATTTTTGAAAGGTCAAACAGTCAAATCTAACTGATCAGAGCAGGCTGGCAGATGGTGCAAGATGCGCTCATTCTTGGCACCAAGATAGCAGTGTGCTCTGGATTGGCATCGCTACACCCTCTACTGCCCCTCCCCTCCCACTGTGGCGCACAGTGAGTCACCGAGATACCAAACTGATTACCTTGTGAGGCAGCTGGATTCACAAGAGCATGCAAGAATCTGTCCATCTTGTCAGGCTTCAAGTTATTCATCAGCATCCTAGAACTACTGGCAGCTAAGGTGTGGTTTACATGTGATGACAGCAAGAAGTGATAGCCTGTGATAGGTGGTGATAGACAGGTGATTATCTTTTGAAAATGCTTGCCCTTTTCCAAACAGTTCCTGTGGACAACTTCTCAGAATGGCTCTGTGTAACAAACCAACATAACCTCAGTGCATACCAGGAAGAGACCAGTTCGCCGGTGTGACACTGTGCTTTGCACCCTGTGCTGGCAAGGCAATAGGACCCCTAATGTCCTCAAAGAGTAATCTAACAGTCGCTTCACAGAATGCAGTTGATCAAAACTCACTGTGCTCCAGATGACCTTGAAAAAATGTTGAATCAACTTAAAAAGTAACTGCAGTCTAATATTTCTGCTTGCTCTGTCATTTGGCAGTTGCTGTATTCTTTGCCACACCCTGTGTAATGCAGGTAGCCTTCTATTGTGCTATTGAGGTCTTGCAGTGACATCACCATCTAGCTCCAAATGCCATATTAAAGTAATACACTGGGTCCATCTTTGTTTGGTTGATTTTTGTTATTGAATTTGGCCCATTTCCACCCTCTTAACACTTGTCTCAGCTGAGCTCTAAAAAGCCAGAGAGATACAGTTATAAATATGGGAATTACACCTGAACTCAAGATTAAAGTTCAGGTTAAGAGGAAACACAACTTGACAGGGAAGCAGACTTTGACACAAAACTAGGCAGAAAAAAAACCTTATTCTTGACCCTGCTAAAATGTAAATGCACTAATAGTGACTGCAACCTGTGTCTGGCTGGTGAAAAACATCTTTGATAAGACTAATCCAGGTCAAACTACTGTACAGCAGCTACCTCAGCAGCAGTCAGTATCAATTCACTTCAATATCGTAGCAGGGAAGAGAAAAGTGAATGATGTCAACTATGGAAATAGACCTTGATAGCATAAAGAAACATCATAGCTGGGTTTGGTCACAAGTACAATAGACCATACATGACCCTGATAAGTGTGATGATGGGTGTGATCAGACATTCAACAGACTTTAACCTTTCAGTCCACAGAGGTCCGTGCACCTATGCTTTTCCTAAGTACAACATCTAGTGCAGAGTCACTCTTTAAATGTGATTTAGCTGTTCGACTTCTTGAATATATGTAAATTATGAACGGCTGCCCGTTGTCTAGATTAGTTCAACTTTCCATGGAAGATACACAATCACAAAAACACAGAGAAGGTTTTTGTGAATTTTTGGTGAAGGTCTGAAGAGAAGAAGTGTTAAATCAGTGAACAGGAAAAGAGCAGGTGAAATAATCCAAGCATTATTGTCAACAGCATCCATATCTAAAACCTAGCAGCACATGCATATGAAAAACACACTAGAATTAACATACTTATATGGTGCCATACTGTTTGTGATACACTCATGATACACATTTTAGGACTCTTCAACCAAAAGTTTACACGTACACACACAATAACCACTGTGGGTGACATGAAAAGAGGATATGATGATTTTGATGAGTCAAAATCACTGGATTAATACATGGATAAACAGGTACTGTACGGCTAGTTCTGCCAATGACTGTGTCAGGAGGTTCACGTGGCTCTGCTGGCAGTAGCAAGTGTCACAGTATCACTTCTGCTTCTCCAAAGCAATGTAAATGTGAGCCAGGCACTCCCCGTTGAGGCATTGTGGGACAGTTTTCTGGTGAGTGAGTCGTCAGTGTCAATGGACAGGGGTCAGGGATTGTGTCGTGTCCCAGAGTGGACAGAGAAAGCCAGGCAGGAGGCACACACGGCGGGCATCTGTAGAGCAGACCGAGGGTCCATGATCCAAGAGGTGTCGATGCACTGCTGCTGAGAACGAGAGCAAGTAGAGACTAAAGTTGAGATACAAGGTGATGCTTAGATGTCCAGTGATTATACATAGACAATAATGCAGATACAGACGGGTGACAAATTATAGGCAAAACTGTTACAGGTCTTAATGCTTGTATAATGGTGATCACAAATGGACCCAAACCATGCCAGCAAAATGCCTCCCAGAGCATAACAGAGCCACCAGATCCCCTTACTGTAGGGATCAAGCATTCAGACCTGGACCCGTTTTCCTTTAATTTGTCATTTGTCTGTATGTGCAAAGACTATGTGAGAATAAATGTCAAGGTAATCATCCAAAACACAGTTTTTTGTCTTGTGAACATATCACATTCCTTTGGAGTAATACCTTACACAACTCTATACAGGTTTATAGCAACGCTATACATGTCATGTGCTGTGTGAGACATCTAAAGTTACAAAAAATACACAAATAACCAAATAGATTTGTTTGGCTTTTCTAACCTTAAAATGGCACATGGCTCAGGTTGCTAGGTGATAGAAGCTCATATGGCCTATAATGTATCAGAAGAATCCAGTCATATATTCTATCTTAGCCAGAGGAGGTGGACTGGACAGTCTGAAGTGTCAGGGCGGAGAGTGGAGCAGGTGGACCCAAACACAAGAGACGACAGGCAGGCAGGCAGGCAGGATACAATGCAGAATATATAATGAATCAAATGTCACAGGAGACACTGAGACACGGGAACGTAGGAACACTGACCATGACTATAACCACAGGAACAAACGTAGAACTAATGCAGAACAAAAGCAGAACAAACTCAGTACAAACACAGACTACTCGACAAAGACCAAACTGAAAAATGGACACAAGGTGTGATTGCAAACTAAACACAGGTGAGGGAAATGAGACACAGGTTAAACACATGAGGTAATCAAACACAGGAAGTAAAGGTGACAAGACACGAGGAGAAAACATTTCAAAACAGGAACTAAAATAATCAAACAGGCAGGCAGATTTGGAGCTGATAAACTGGGAAGACACTAGGAGCAGGGCTGGGCTAACAAGGGTGATGCAGGGCAGGTGAGAGGAGGTGCACATAAACACAGGAGGAACACACAATTCCCACAGAGAAAACCAAAACCAGGCAACATAAGTGCAGTATTGAAAACTCGAAAACAAAATACACGAAGAGTCCAAAAATAACAGATAAAGTCCAGGCAGTACGTGGCACTGAAGGAGCTGATAAAAGTCAGTCTAACTACCTAATGGGTGGAAGGAAGGGGTACTCAATATGTGAAAATCTTCCTAAATCTTCCTCCCTTGATGAAAAATATCACAGTAGACATAAGAGGTAAAAAAAAAAAAAAAAATCACGACAGCACAGATACCTTGCATCAACTTAAAGTGTCTTCTTTCTAAGGACACATAGAGCATGAACATACCAAACTCACAGCCAGTATACTATATACTCAGTGTATTAAGTGTTGTTGTAAGTGTTAATATTCACAACTTTAAAATGCAGTGCATTATCTTGTGAAAAAAGCAAGTGAGCAAAAAGACAAAGGAAAGGAAAGGAGAGCTTTTGTGGAATTTTTCAAGGGCACTATTTACACACTCAGAATTGAGACACTGAGGAGTGATTCCAGACACAGTCTATGTCTGCCTCGATTCAATTTATTGTAGAGATAAATTGAATATAACGATAAAATCTTATGAACTTTTTTTTTATCACGTGTCTTTTCACATAAAATGGCTGCTGTGCTGATGTTCTAGCCAACAGCTCCACTTGTTGCCCATAATGTAAGTTGACATTGAGGATGATTGCTAACAGAAAACGGGTGAAAAACAGAATGACATTGCTTGCACAGACCCCATATATAGCTCCTGTGGCCTGACACTAATTGGGCATATACAGTATAAGATGCCAACGTACAATCTGTCAGGAGTTCATTTTTAATGGTAAAACAGTCAAATCAAGTCAATGCTAACCTCATTTAGTGTAATCAAATGTGACCTAAATAGCAGCCTTTTACTGCTGTTGTCTAAAATCAAATCAAGATAAAATATTATCTAATATTATTCCTTTAACACTTTTCATTAGTCTGGAAATCCAGGGATGTCTGGGATTTCACAATTTGCTTTTTAAAAACCACTCACCATATCCTCAGTCTCACAGCCAAGACAACTTTTTCAAATTTGACTGAATGGGGTTCTACAACTGCAGGGCAGTGAAAATCTCTCCCTGCAGTCTACTGGTAGTTGGTGTGATTGTGATTTTGCTATTACCTGTGAAAAGAGCTGAGGAGGCTCGGACCCTCAGCTGTGGGGAGGGTACGAGGAACGGCACTGTGGCAGAAGGCTACTGACAATCTGCAAGAGACTGACACTGTTAGATGGACACATAGAACACATAAACTGTCATCAAAAGTTTTTTTTAAAAGAGGAAAGTCAAGGACACTTACCCACACATCTGTAAGGTTAAGGTTGGGTTGGATTTAGTATTTTAAAGGAGAGTGAAGTTATGTTCTTTCTTTGAGGTTTTTTGAGTGCTTGTATTGAAGGGTTGAATAGGTTAAATATATGAGTTTCTATTGTGGAAATAAATATTCCTTGTGTTGGAGAAGAATGGAGGAGACTGATGGTGACAACCCAATCACAAATTGCAACACACAAAGTATTAATTCATAAGTATTTACAGTATATTTGAACATAACACTGTACAGGTAAAGCTTTAAAATACTTGGTATGTACACGTGCATATAAAGTGGTCAGAAAGTAAACAGGCATCAGACATTTAGTGGTATGACATTTAACAGTCTAGATGTTAGAACAGCAGGGTTTTAGCTCAGAGGTGCTGCTTACAGTATGCTAGGGCAGAACTCCCAGTATGACCAAGAAAGTATGATCACAATAAAATAAAACAGTCATTCTTAGTGTTGTGTGATATGGTTTGTATTGCAAGGTGATACTGTAACAACAGACTGGAGTTTTAGTCAGACAGACATTTCTTGAGGGCAGAGCTGCTCTGTAGGCATAAATTAGGTTAGTTTTTATTTTTGAACACAGTATGTGGATCCACAGAGACACTTTTTGGGTTAAGTGATACTAGCCCTAAGCCCAGCGAAAAGAACATGGGATAAAAGAGGGTGAGAACGATAGTTTATTCAATGTTAGCCTGGGGGACCCACACATATTTTCCTTCAGTATTTGGGATGCTTTATTGTCATTCTGTTAATGTGTATTTAACAAGACTAAGAATTTATATCCACATTAGCAGCTCTGGGAGGCTGTACAGCACAGCAGTGCTTTGAAACACATGCTAACATCAACATACTATTTTAGTTTAATGTGTTATTGTGCTAACATCTGCTATTTAGCACAAACAGGAAGTGCAGCTGAGAGAATAGTTTTGAAGGACAAATCAAAACTTTGACCTGACGCTGGAACTAAATGGAAAATTGCTCAAGTTTTTACTGTTCATCCTGTTGGGAACATGAATGTCTGCACCAAATTCCATTGCAATCCATAGATTAGTTGTCAAGACATTTCACTGAAATGTCAACCTCACAGTGGCACTAGATGAATGATCACCAAAATCATTAAGATTTATTCTGTGGGATATTCAGGTGTGGACAAAAGTAGTGGACTGCCCTGCTGACATACAGACCAACAACCAACACCAACATCCCTAGAGCCATCCCACTAGAATCGCCAAAAAGTGGATGCTGTGTTCAAAATGAAGGACAAAACTTTGCAATCAGAGGTTCTTATTCGTTTATTATTTGCTATCAGGGTTCGTATTTTTGGGTCCCCTGCAGGGCTAATTTGATTTATGCAGTATGTAGATATGAGTCATCTTTCTGTACAAAGTACAATTAGTGTAGATGTCATTTAAATGTTCTAGCTCATTTCTAAGATATTTGACTACCATGGTCAGTAACCATCGCTACATTTATCAGTTTTGCCAATTTTTCACTTTGAAAAATCAGTTTATTGGCTTTGCCCACTGAAGTTAAACACAAATAATAAGATGATAAGAACAGCACTGTGTTGCTCTATGAAATGTCTGTATGGCAAAATTCCATCCATTTGACTGTAATTAACCTAAATAAGAACATGGAAATTTAGAGTCACAGTCAGAATGAATTATTGTAAGTACAAACTCACAAATCACTTTCTACACTAGAGAATGTCTTCAAGAATTCATACATGTGTCAAATTAGCAATAGAACATTTTTGGGAAAAGAATTCCAAAAACCTGTGAAGTGAACATGGATATTAGAACAAGACATCAGTATCAAGCTGAACAAATACCCTTTGTACTTTACATTTGTACTTACCTTTAACCCTATCTTTTTATTTATTTCACCTGTGTGTAGCAGTATCATGGTCATCTGAAACCCAAATAAGGCCGCCCATATTAGTGCACCAATACCCACATTCAAGACCCTGGGGCTGTATACAGATTTAAATGGGCAACTGGTATTCCAGTATAAATCTCTCAGGGATACTATGGGGCAGAAAACAACATTTGACAGACTTCAGGTCCTCTCCCATTAGTTAAATTTTCACTTAATTGAAATTAAGCGCAGTAGAGCTTGAGGTGTGATGGTTGGCGAATTGGGTGACATGTACAGTGTGAGTTTGTGTGCAGTGGGTGTGTGTTTAGGCAAAGTGGGGGTATCACAGAGAGGAGGTCACACTGGTTTCCATCTTTTACCTCAGCCAAAATACAGCTTACACCCATCAAAGATTCTAATATTCCTAGTTCTGTTTGAGTCCACTCTTGCCTCACCTCAAAGACAATAACTAGGATTCTGATGCAGTACTGCATCAGTATCAGAGTATCAGTAACACTGAGTCAGGAGACTAAGCTATGCACTGATTTGAGAATATCGCATAATCAATATCATGTACTTTCTTATTAATACAGCATTGGCCCCAAACCAATTCCACATGGCTGAAGATATTATAGCACCATAAAAGTGGTTCTGAAAATCCAAATCATACTGTAATGGTTTAGATTTTTGAAGGTTTGCCCTGCTTCTCTAGCAGCACTGTTTTCCATTCATTTCACTATTGTGTAAAAAACAACTCAAATTGCACTGCATTACTACACTGCAACAATGTAACTGGCTGATCTAGGAACATGATAAAACATATCACAATCCTGCATCACTATCTCCTGGAACATGGGCATTTCAGTCACTGAGTGGCTCATAACATTTTAAAGAAAGGAGTTAAAAAAAAAAAGTTAAAAAAGAGAAAAAGAAATTACTCTTATATTTAATACAAATCATGTAAAAAAAATCAATATCTATATCTAATACATAAATATGTAATTTCAGTTTCAGATTTTTTTCACTTGTTGAACAAAAGCTATGTAAGATAGACTGCCATTTTATTCTGCCACCAGTGGTAGCACTGAGCTCACTGCTGAGCAGCACAAATGGTTCTATATTGACTGTAATGGAAGACGCCTTCCTCTGTGAGGGCAAATCATATTATCTGACCAAGAAAGGTTATGACATTAAGAAGATTGCCCACCATCCTATAAGTTTTTTTTGTTTGTTTTTTTTTTTTTTACCAGAAATGTCCATGTTCCAGAAGATAGTGATGAAGACCCATGGTAAATAGTATCATGACCATGCATCAGTACTACCATATTTCAAGTCAGCGCATGTTGATTTTCACACTCTTTGAAATTAATAGAAACAAGCAACTTCTTAAAAGGTAAAACACATTCAAAAACCTGACACTATGCGAGATATTTTAGAAAATGGTCAGAAGTAAAGTTTTAGATCTATAGTTCAAGGTCAGGCTTCAAAAAGAGCTGACTATGAGTGCAGGAGCAGTCGGTGAGGGGCATAAAGTGAATGACCATCTAGTCCAACACTGTGTGTATAAAACCTTTTATTGTCAAATGCCATTTGCTCTTTTGAAATCAAATATATGACTACAGCCATCGAGCTTCAACAGCTTTAGGTAGAAAAAATAAAGGGAAGATGGGAGCCCATCATGCTGTCAAATGAGTTTTTGCCCCATGTTGCATAGTGAAAGACTTTTTTAGGTAAGAGGGTGCGTCCATTTACAGTATAAAACAAGAGTCAACAGAGAACCGTGAAATTGTCTACATTGGTAGATAAAGAAAGAAAGAAAGGAAGAAGAAGAGTGGCGTTTACAGGTTCCAGTGATGGAAAGGGGGAAAAGGAAAGTGTACATTTGGGGAAAAACTGAAGGGGACATGGGCCAATATTTGCAAAGTCTGTATTCTGGACAGCACCCAGACAAAAGACAGATATCTACTGACAGTTACAAATACTATCTGGCATAGCTGAGTCATTTTTCACTCCACTGAAAGCAATCCAAGCCAAAAACAAATACATAAAAACCAACATTCATAGCCTGAGGTGCAGGTGTGGAAAAGAAAACTAAAGCAAGAATATTAAAAAAAAGCTTTTGTGTCCAGACAACAACAATCAGCCAGAGCATGTACTTGTTATTAGGCTACACTGTGAAGGTATCATAGGTACTGTAAGGCACACACAGGGAATACGGTATCATGTGTGCTGAACTGGTAGGATTTCAGATATGCTGTTAGCCAAAAGTTAAAAGTAAAGAAATAAATTTGCTGCCAACTCAGATCAAATGAGAAAATCAACATCAATTATGAATCCAGTACAGAGGTATAGATATATTTGGGACTAGCTTGCTGTTATCCACATATAACAGGTAAATAAACACTTCCTGGAAGGTGTATTTTCAGTTTTACAAACCAACTCAGTATCATTCAGATTGTAATTATGAGCTTCCGAGAGGGAAGACCCAATCGTAAGCCTCTAAGTTGTAATTACGAGTGAAAGGTATCAGGAATTCTGACAGCTACTATATCTCCCACCTTAAAGATAGAACTATGAGCTAAGTAAAGTAAGTAAGTAAATTAAAATGGAGCTATTAACTTTGTTAACAAACCACTTCAAAAGTGGAACACAATAAAAATAGCTGGGGTATTTATATGGTGTGACTACAAGACGAGAGTTATTTTGGAATAATGTGTGAATAACTTAGGGTTGTCCTGTTCCTCCCATTCAGTTGACACTGCATGAATGCAGCATAAACTAGCAGTTTCTCCCTGCTTGCAGTGTTTGTGCTAAGCTAGGCTTCACACACACCAGACCTTTCTTTGAACTGGACACCCAGTTGAAACTGAAACCCATCTTTGGGTAAGATTTAAAGCAAGCATATTTCTTAAACTTTAATACCATACCTTTTAACTTTGACTTCAACTTAACTCTAACATTAGGTGCAGTCTAAATATAGTGATCTGTCAAAACTATGTCATGATGCTAATAGTCAATCTGATTTTGGTTACTGACTCATTCCAGGTTGAATGAGGTGTGTCATGTTCCCTGAGTTTGGTGCAGTGCCATGAACAAGCCTTCACAACCTGAATACATTCAGTCTGTGTTGCCGGACAAACCTCTGCAGGTGGCTTCAGAGGCACAAGAGGGTGCTACAAGTCAGCAATGATGGTGAATCAAAATGGTCTTGAATAACTTGCTCTTCCTGCCAGAGTGTGGAAATTGGGATACTGAGTCTGTTTTTGATTTACTTTACTTCACATCGCATGGTTTGTTGAGAAAATTCCTAATTTCAGGATATGGTTACTCATCTGAAAAAAAAACTGCTGAATTATTTTCATTAGTTTCAAGAAAAAGATACATACTGTAATCTTTAAACTGATTAAAGGATTTAATCAGCCAAAACTATCAGTGTCTCTGCATAGTGGTCATCTTTTAGTAAGCTCATTGTCATACAGCAGTCTGTCCAAACATGTTACAAAAATTAGCAAAGAATTAGAAATAGACCACTAAAGTTGAGATCTTATGTTGCATGAGAACTGAATTTGGCACAGTGGTGCATGAACAAAAATTTTCAAATTAGAAAAAGAGATGAATCTCAAAAGAGATTCATACCCTGCTCCAAAAAACAGATCATTACATGTTTGAAATGGTGACTAGTGTAACTGGTAGGAGTTTGTATCTTACTAAAAGACACTTGCAGTTAAAAAAACAATCTCTCAACTCATTATATCACTGCTGTATCTGGGACAGCAACTGACAGGTGATGATTTTGGCTGGTCGATGATTTCTTTTTAATAGTCAATCTATTTTTTGAAATCTAATAGCTATGCCTTTGAGGCAGGTCCAAATAAGGAGAAATGAATAAGAAGCAACTCCATACTATTTAGAGACACCCCAGATCTAACTCTATGTCATATCACTTCTTTGTACAATGACTACACTATGGGATTCAGCTGATTCTACACTGGTAATATGCCATGTTTGAGTGCTCTCCATCTCCCTTCCTCCTTCTTATTTGTTCTTCTTTGTCACAACCTTCCATGCAGTCTGCACCTCTGTGAGTTCGATTTTTCATGTGGAAGGAGAAGGAGTCTGCAGTATAAGAGCATCCAAATGTGAACATGCATAGCTGAGTACATGGCAACCTCTGGGTTGTGCTAGAGATGAACAAAATATGCTAAAGGTTGAACTGATGATGGTAACAACCCTGGACAAGAAATGAAAAACACTACTCACTGAGGTGCACTTATGAATTGCTTTTGGAAAGCAGTGCCCACCATGACAGAAAATATTCATTGCATACCAGTGATTGGTCAGTCATTCCTCATCCACCATTGTCTCATCATACAAGCTGTGTGTGTCTTGTGTAAGATTAGAGAGTGAAATCAAAGCTGAAACAATAAAGGGGTCAGTATGCTTCAAGTCTCTGTTGGATTGGTGAACTACATCTCAAACACCCTCTCATACCTTTCCAATGCAGGAACTGAAAAAAATCATTTTTTTCTAACCAACAACGAGATTGGCCAGCTATGAGGAGGTGTAAAAGATTCCAGACTATCTCTGTTTTTGTTCTTCACAACTTCTACTGTCAGCCCTGTCTATGATGGCAGGCTTTTAGCTCTACCTTAGAGCTTGCTCATTCAGAAAGGGTATAAACACCTTTGCATTCAGACATGTTTGGATGAGACTTTGTACGACCTCGTTCATTTGAAGCATACTCATCCCTTAAGCATCCAAGTACCTCATCAACAAAGAAGAAACCTTGCGCCGAAAGATATTTGGTTTACAGTGTTTGTGTATACAGTATATGAGACTCACTACCATTTAAAACACAGTGGATATTACACTGAATATAGAGGGTATTTATTGTGTCATGGCACTCATTCGTACCTGTGAAAAGTGTCCGCCAAGTGTCCAGTTAATGTCTGAATGCCTCTGTGTTTTAATCGCTTCATGCATGTGTGGTCTCAACCTGAAGAACCTAAATGCTAAAAACTCTCATTAAAAAGTCTCTATTAACATCCTCCTGGACCAATCAGCAGTCTCAGAATAAAAGGAAGGCGGGGCCGCTTGTGCTCCTTATGTCAAATCCCTGAGCAAAGTCACTGAACATTCAGAACCCATTGGCCAAAGCTTAGGCACAGGAAAACAGGAAATGGGAAAAAGGAAACCACTCTGTCCTCCTCTCTGTGAGCCCCCATTTTCTCAGGTGACGGAAAGAGAGGGATGATGGGAGTTGCAGTTTTATTGTCAATAAGGAGCTTGGTGGAAAAAGCCTTCAAAAGGCTCACAATAAAGGTTTTAGGCTGTCAGTGTCGGGGCCGGTAGGAACTGTAGTATCTGGGGTAGAGGGGAGTGTAGTGGCTGGAGTGGCTGTAGGAGGTGGAGGTGCCTGAGGTGAGGTAGGAGCTAGAGGGGGTAAAAGCAGAAGAGGAGCTGTAGTAGGCAGATGAATAGCTGTGGGAGGAGGAAGGAGAGTGGGAGGAGGAGTAAGGGGAGGACGAGGAAGGAGTGTGGAGGACTGGGGAGCGTGTCAGGCTGGACAGGGGCCGAGTTCGGGCTGAGGGGCTCCACAGGGAGCGCCTTAGTCCTAGAATAGGGGAACGGTAGGGAGAGGAGGGGCCAGATCCTGGCTGGGCAGACCTGGTGGTGGTGGTGGTGGTAGAGGTTGAAAGGGGAGGAGGTTGAGAGTCTGGGGTGTAGTGCCTGGAGAGTCCCGAGCTACGGGGCAGAGCAGGAGAGATATTGACACTGAAACTTTGGGAGTCTACCATAAACGTCCGCACCCCCAGGGTCCACTGGGAGTGAGCCAGCCTCAGAGGGGTTGAAGGCGGGGTCAGGGACGAAGAAGAAGAGGGGGCCTCCAGAGATGGGGGGCTCTCTGGTGCCACAGGGCCAACCGATGAGGTGACAGCTGGTGATGACGGACTGCAAGGGGGTACATGTGTGGTAGGGGAGGTGAGAGCTGAGGCCAGAGCTGCAGCAGCAGCACTGACCATGGATGGGCTAAGGGGGACAGAGGGATTATTAGAAAAAAATGACGTAGGACTAGTAAGGCCGGAAGGGGAGAGGCTACAGGGGGCCAAAGCTGAAGTGGAGCCATGGGCAAGGTTGGAGGCCGAAGCCGAGGCCGGGGGACTTACTTTGGGGGTGCTGGTCTTCCCGCGGGTCAGCCTGCTCCCGCGGGTCCGGTGGGTCTGCTCTTGATCAAAGGCCAAATCCTCCAGGCGCTGGGTAAGGGCTAGTTTCTGCTGGATGGCCATCCGCAGGAGGGAGTTCAGCGTCTTCTTCTCATCCTCAGCTGCAGCCAGCTGCCTTTGCATTTCATCCAGCTGGGTCACATACTCATCACACCTGGAAAAAGCAGAATTTCAGCAGATTGATACCAAATGAAAAATGGATGGAAAGGACCAGGTACAAAAGTAAGGTGAAAAAAAGAGATCATGAAATTAGAAATATTTATTTATAATTTTTGGAAATATGCTCACTTTATTGCCAAGAGTTAGCAAAGAAGAACTACACTATTTCCATTTTTTGGCTTGAGTCTCCCCAGTAAAACCACAATGTGTTGTCTTTACACTTCAGCTTTTGAAGGGACTAAACAAACGAGGTGTAACATGTTAATTCGAGAACTTTCGAGATGTTAGTAGACAGGTTTTATTACCTTCGGGCAGGTTAGCCGTTTTCCCATTTCCACTCTTTGTGCTAAACTAACCTTGATGGTGGCTGGTGGCAGCTTTATTGTCTACACCACGTGTAAGCCTGAAGGGGATCATGCATTTGGTTGTGTGTGTCTATGTGCATATCTGTCCACAGCAACTCCTACTACTACTACTACTCCTACACATACTACTGGACCCATCAGATTAATATTTTTTGTGCATAATTTATGACTGTATGCTTAAGGACCTCTTGTGGTTGCAGTGATTCACAATTTTTGAAAAAAAAAAATTTATAATGACATTGACTGCTGACTCCTCACTTCTCTTAGCCGGCCATTAGGGGTTGCAACAACTGCTTAAGTTTGTTTCCACTAGGGACAACCAATCATGCCTTGTTGCCAAGTTAGATCAATTGGTACCAAATTTCAGTACCTTGAGAGCGGGTTGTGAATTCAAATAAATATTGATAATCCTTATGAGCCTATCATAAAGCTTAGACTTTTGTAGTCCTCGCCATTTTACGATATGAATTACAACATAGCAAAAGCAATTTCCAGCAATCAGCTCAGCTTATCTAATCTGTTGCAGGCCACATTTTGCCTTTATTGTGGCTCAAAAACTGACATCCATAGAAAAGTTTGGTTTCATATTGAACTGGAATATCTGCTGATTAATTCCATACCCAACAGGGCTCCACCATTTGGAAGGCCTTCCAAGTGTGTTTTTTCTGCAGTTTTGAAATTATACATTATCAGCAAGTAATTATTACTGTTGGCTGACCAAACACCATCTTCTTGTTACTGAGGATGTGGATCCTAAACATCACTTCAAATTGTCATCTGGAGCAGTTTACACTGAAACCAGATTTGGAACACTAACATTAAGTCATTGTAGATTTCCAAGTATTATACAATATTATAATAAATAGTATACAGTCTTAAGGTGTTTGTAATGTACATGTCTTTCTCAACTAATGGCTTTTGAAATATTATCAGTTTTATTACTGTGTTTACAGACATTACTGATACAATGAAACCTCCAGCAGCACCTGGAAAGACTTAGACTTGATCATTTTAACTTAGACTTGATAATTTGGAGTTATTATTTAACATTACTCTCTGTATTAAGAGCAGTCAATCAGATGGCAGGTTCTAATCCTCTGATCCTAATCTAATCCCCAATACTAGGGGCAATGCTTTTTCTCAATATTTGGATTGTGCCGTTAAGTTTTTTTTATTCTACTTTTATGTTGCAACAGACTGGGCTAACATTTGGAGACTAATACAGCTGAATTCTGCAAATAAAACATGATTCCAGTGAAATCTTATTCTATTGTTTTCCACTTTTGTCTTATTCCCAGTGTATAATGAAGACATAAAAAACATAATGGAAATAATGTAATGATTTTATTAAATGTGTTATAAACACTTCATTACTGCTTACTCTAATAAGCACCACAGATGCATGTTTACTTGTACAGTATTGGTCCCGTTGTTTGTTCAGGTATAAGATGCATCCATCAGTACAGTATTAAAAGGGGAAGGGGCCCATTAGGGCTGCATGTGTAAGGGGCCCGTATTTTTGTGCTGCACCACTGGCTACAGCATACAATGATATGTTAGATAATAGTGAGCTATGAATTTTGTGGCTATGGTTTGAAGAATACTGGTCTGAATAACAAACCTGTAGAAAGACTTGCCATGAAAAGTGGAGGTTGGTGTAGCATCATGTTAATGTCCATGGTTTTGGAATGAAATGTTAAACAAAGAGATATGGCTGCTATGTTTGGAAGTCTACATACTTCTAGTGCTCACATACCTTTGCTAGTGTCATGTATAAACAGTTATGGGCTGCAATCCTATCCCCATATGTTCATGTTGATTGTCTTATTCTTATTGATATATTCTACAAAACCAAAACATTGATTATGTTCAATGACAATGTTGTGTAATGTTCAGTGGCAACATTTTAATGATTTATTTCTAAAGCAGCTGTGCATGACAACTAAGGCATGGTTTAGGAAAAGATCATGCTTTATTGCAAATCAACTTAGGTTTAACATACAGCTAAAAACTTAGATTAGGAAATGATCATGTCTTCCTGGATTGGCAATTATGATAACTTGTCTTCATAAAATGGCCTACATCTGCAAAAGAATGATATGAGTACATTCATTACAGTGAATACTTTTTTTCAAACAAACTCAATATGAATAGGGCTTTCACTATAAGTGCTTGTTGTTGACATGCATTCAAATGGTAACAAAATGAGCTCATTAACATATTTTAGAATTGTGTGATGTGTGATAAAGAAGTAATGAGGTGGCCCATTATAACCTCATCATTCTAGAACCCCAGTATTCTCATCATTGTAGGGAGACTTGGTCCAACTGACACACTGTATCACCTCTCAAGCTGAGAGGCATTTCTTTTGTTGGTGAATGCAAACTGTTGAATTATTGAAAAACAGCTACTGCTATATCTACAGCTACATCTGCAACTATAACTGTAAAACTAAAACTCCAACTGCAAAGTACCACAGTTGTACCACTACAACTTCTTCTCAACACCTGCCACTACAGTATCCTCTTTGAGACAACATGGACATAAGATCCAGATCAAGGAACTGGGTAAGATTCTCTCATTTTACAGAGAAACTTTTTGTTTCAAAATCCTAAAATGAAAGAAAGGAAAAGATCAATTCTCATTCAGTTTATTCATTTGTGTGTCACAATAATGTCTCATATCCATTATTTCCTCCACATTGAGGAATACAGTACCTCTGATATATGTTGCTTAAATTACAAATAAAAAAGAAATGTAGTAGGGTTTCTTTAACAAGTGATAGTTGCATTGTAACATAACTAGCCAGGCATGCATGGAAGACAATGAGCCAACATTTACCTGAGGCTTTGCCAAAATAATCTAATCCAAACTCAAAACTGAAAAATAGATGTGGCAGCATGTCTGTGGTCATTTGATAGAGATGATGGGTGCAACACTTTTAATAATCTATGGCATAGAATAGAAAGATCTGTTTTTATGGCATATGCATGAATATGAGTGTTGTGTTAATACATCACACACTGTTGAACAGTGATGGAAAAAGAATACACATCTTTTACTTCATATACTCAATTACAATTAAAGTACGGGATTCAAAACATTTAAGTTAAGTTACAAAAGTACAAAAGCAAAATGTACTGCAGTATAAAAAGTGAAAGTACTCAATATACAGCAGAATGACACCTGCTATGCTTGTGTATTATATTATTGGATTATTAATAATGATAACATGGAACAGCATTTCATTGTTGTAGATGGTTCATTTGAACTACTTTGTGTACTGTTGGCTAGTTTAATTGTTAACAATGCATCATGTTTTATGAGCTGGTCATATGTTTTGTACTGAGGTGTGGCAGAAATTGAAAATACAGTAGCTCAAATATCACAGTACTTGAGAAAATGTACTTTGTTACATTCCAACAGGATTTCCAAGTGTTGTTGTTATAATACAAAGGTTGTGTTTTTATGTGTATCCTGTCTTTCAGGCATTTGGACATATTGCTGCTGCCTGTCCTTAGTACAGATAAAGTAATTCTAGTAGATGATTTTAATATTCATGTGGATGTGGATAATGAACACTGTGTTGATCTTATTATTAGACTCAATTGGCTTCTCTCAGAGTGGAAATAAACCCACTCACTGTCCCTCTATCTCGTTCTGACTTACGGCAACCAAATTGAACATCTGATAGTTTTTCCACAAAATCCTTTTGTTATCAGACCATTACTTGATAACTTTTGAATTACTATTACCAGATTACATGCTATTAGACAAAAAATGTCTTCACTAGATGTCTATCTGATAGTGCTGTATCTACATTTAAGGACGAAATCCCATTGGTATTGAATTCAGTTACATGTTTCAATACTAATAAGGACTTTTACACTTATTATAGCTAATAGCTAATTATATCTATAGCTCATTCATAATCTTGTTGATAGTGCTGCAGGCTCATTGTGGATAACAGTCGACTCCATTGCCCCTTTAAAAAGGAAAATTATAAAATATTAGAGGTTAGCTCCATGGTATAACTCCCAGAGGAGAATAAACACAGTCCTAGGTTCCCTTTCAGCACCTTGGCCTGGCTGACAAAGAGTCATACTCTCCATTGATCCATGTATTCCTATAGTTCTCAGTATTAATGACTTAGGTTTTCTCTCTGTACTGTGACTGGAACTTTTAATTGGCATTAGAGGAACTGCATTAAGCTGCTTTAAATCCTATTTATCAGATCGATTTCAGTTTGTACGTTAATGATGAATCCTCCATGTGTGCAAAAGTTAGACATGGAGTTCCACAAGGTTCTGTGCTTGGACCAATACTTTTCACCTTATATATGCTTCCTTTAGGTCATATTATTAGGAAACACTCCATACATTTTCATTGTTATGCAGATGATATACAATTATATTTATCAATGAAGTCTGATGAATCCAATCAGTTAACTAGACTCCAAGCATGCCTTAAGGACATAAAGACCTGGATGACCTGCAATTTTCTGTTACTAAACTTAGACAAAACTCAAGTTATTGTGCTTGGCCCTAAAAACCTTAGACAGTCATTATCTAATGATATAGCTACTCTGGATGTCATTACCCTGGCCTCCAGCTCCACCGTAAGAAATCTGGGAGTTGTCTTTGATCAGGATACTTTTGATACTTTTGCTGGCATTTCCCAATCCTTGATATAGACTACTCATATGTAGTAAAGGAAAACACTCCAGATACATAAATATTTTCTATGTCTTGGATCTTAAGAGAAGAGATGTGTAATGAAAAATCATTGTAGGCCATATGGTAGCTTGAATCTTTTGTGTTTACTGACCTGTTATGTATGTGTGAGCCCAGGGTGTGTGATCATACTGATTGGGAAACTGTTCACTTCCTGTTAATACAAATTAGCCACAGCTTTTCCAACTGTTTGTGATTGTCAGGCATCATTCAATTATGAATATCCTTTCAAGAGTAGCCTAAGCAGTACAGAGACACACAGACAGGTGATCTGCAGCCTCGAAAAATGTCCCTACCAAGGTTAAAACCAAACCTTCACCCTTACTTTAAATTGTTCCATCAATTTATTAACCTATGGTAGTATGGCAAGTGGAAATTGTTGGACATTGATGTACATGGTAACGTACACAATGGCACATAAATAGCCTTTCGTATTGAATGTGCAATATGTAATTTCAGCCGCTAGGGGTCTCTCAATCTAAATAATAACAAAACACAGTGTGTGATGATGGTGTGAAGTAGCAAGGGATCATGGGAGACCAGATTCTTCGGGTTAGGATTACTCCAGTGTTCAGGATGATTTTCCTGGGAGCCCAATTATCTGCAGAGGTCTCCTCCTCTCCAAAAATAAATGTACACCATGATTAAAACCAGAAAAGATATTGAATAAAACTGTTTCATGTAAAAAAAAATAAATCAATGTTTCTCCAACGATGTTTGGTGACCACCGGACCTCCTGGAGGGGCTGTTAGCCAAGCTGCTGCTAACATTTGCCCAGCTTGTTGCTCTGATAACTTAAGATCCAGATGTCCAATGACTAAAATCCTTCATCCAGTTAAAAGATATAGTTCAAAATCTAAAAAGTTTATCATAAAAATCTAAAAAGTTTATCATAAAAATGTGGCTTAAAACCAAATATAAGTCAATTTATAACAGTTCCTGTTGTATGCGTATACTCTTTGGTAGTCACCATTGTGGCAAGCTGACGCATTATCTTGTAAGTGTATGATCTTTGGTAGACGCCATTGTAGCAGACAAACACAACACCGACACTTGCATCTTGTGCACTACACTCTTTGGTAGAGGTGTATGACACCATTGACAGGCGACCAAGTAAAACAGACAGATTTCTCTGAGTTTGAAAACTGTTGGAAACATTTTGGATACTGTAAGTAGAAAACTCAACAAAATATATAACATAGGTCTAGTTGTTTTTATACATTTTAGAATAGTGCAGAATGCAGATTAGTTGCATATTATAGCTTTAAGACAGACTTGAAAAAACCCAAACCTATCCTTTGAGCTTCCGGTGGGAGAATGACATACAATTGAAGAAACAATCCAGGAAGGAAGTGAAGTAACAGATTAATGCATTTAGAGCACTGCACAAAAACTATTTTATCTTTCATTGCAAAAATCACGTCATGTTACAAAGTAATTGATCAGAAATATGCGAATAATGTGATCGGCAAACAAAGTGCCTTGTCAGACGACATTGCGTTAAGTCGCTGCACAGACGAATGAGTTTTTTCACACAGTTGGTCTTGGAAAATTCTAATTCTACACTAGAGTAGTGTCAATCTTCTCATCTAGCTCTCGGCAAGAAAGAGAATGAGAAAATATCCCAAAATGTCAAAGTATTGATCGTAGGTTTCAGAGAAAATGTAAATGTAGATACACAAAGAAATTAAAGAACTGATATGAGAAATGCAACTGTTCTGAAAGAAATGCAACTGAGTTTTCTGTAATAAAACGGGAGAGGGGTTGATATTTGGAACTTTTAATTTTAAAGGCAGAGTAACTCCCAAACAGGTGGAACAGAATATTAAAAATCTTATAATCTTAAGTTAAAGTTATTATGGCTACTGTATTAGCAAATACTTACTCTGCACATCCAGCTGGAGTAACATGATTCATTGTTATTGTAAAGAAATAAATTAGGTAGTTGAGGTTTAATTTTTTGTATTGGGTCTCTGACCTGGTGGCAAACATTGCTCGTAGAGAGGAGAACGTGGCGGCATCTTCCTTCAGGGCCTTCAGCTCGTTCCTCAGCTTCATCATGGCATCAGTCACCATTGACTTCTCTGCTTCATACTTACTCTTCAGGTTGGCCAGAGTCACCTCTGCTGTCTGTATAAACACACACACATACAGAGAATTAATGGCAAAATTATTGTACTAGTGTTTTTGCCATTTCCTAATATTGTATAGTTTGCACTGTGTGTAAATCCAAATCAGTGCAGATGTCAGAGGTTTGTTTTATCCAAAGGAGGACATTCTCTGAATGGATAGCAGCTGTAGCTTGTGCGTTGGGTCATTGATGCACATGATTGTCTATGCAAAAGACAAATAAAACAGGCAATATAAAGTAATAACAATGGAGGAAAGGTTTGGGACAGCAAATCCAATCAACCTAATTGATCGGTGTTTCAGAGAAGCATAGGCCAATAAACACTAGGACTATTAACTGCTGGACTCATTCCCAAATGGCATTATTAAACCCAGTGTGAGTGGCTGCTTTCTTGTTATGGGCATTGGGTTGATTTCTTCTGTGTGTCTGGTGGACAATAAAATGAGGATGGGGCTGTCAACTAGACAGCAATGCAGGGATGTGGTTGTTTAAGCTGATACAAATATAAATGGGAAAACTTTTTTTTACAAAGACTTCATCCTGTCTACATCCATTGCTGTTTGCCCAACATTTCAGGTGCACTAACCTTCAGTTTTACTTCCAAAGTTGGTTGGATAATCTGGATTAACTGTTGGTTTGTTTCCAACCTGTCTGATTTGTAAGTTGTAATAAAATGACTGAGCATTTAATGACCACTTAAATATTGCACAAAGCTTTTTTTTACACAAAACATTGCCTGTGCTCCTATTGGTCACCATCATAGAACATGCTGAGTACTCAGTGAGAGAAGGTAAATATACTGTAATTCTCGCGAGTCCCTTTGTCGGGATGTTGGGAGGCTTCCAAGATGCAGCATTGGTTGTCGTCTATTGTGATACACTACATGAGATAAAACAATCACTTGCCCAATGCCCATTTTCAGCTAACATATGTTAGATCAGGCTGATACCATGTATTCTGAACCTGGCATTAAATGCCCTCTCACCTGTTTGTTAGCCTTGAGCACCAGTCTGAGGGTGGCTATCTGCTCTCTCTTAGTGCTGAGCAGAGACTTAAGCTTCAGAATCTCCTCCATGCAGCCCTCCTTGTCCTTGTCCAGCAGAGGGGCCAATTCCCTGGCCGCAGCTCTCTGTCTGGACAGCTGCAGAGACCTGTCCACTGCTCGCTGGAGGTGCTTCACCTGGGGGAGGGCGGCAAAGAAGCGGAGGAGAGAAGAGGATGGGACAAGAGGAAATAAGAGGATACATGATGGTATAATTCATTTTGGAGGTGCTTCAGAAGAAAAGAGAGAAGTAGAAGGGAAGTTAGAGAGGGATGGATAAAGGAGAAGAGAGATAATGAGGAATTTGGATAAAAGAAGTGATTTTATCTGTGGGAGAGGAGAGGAGAGGACAGATGAACAGGAAGGAAGGAGAGGAATGATGATACACCGCTGAAAAAGCAAGATAAGAAAAGATAAAGCAGACCTTAATTTTCTAAAAGGTGTTACATCTAAGGGAAGAGAACCAATCAAGAGAAGGAGAGCAGAGAGGAAGGAAAAGTAGAAAATAAAGGGAAGACAAACAGGACATGCCAGAGGAAAGTGAAATGAGGAAAAAAAGAGAGGTTTGCCTGGGGGAAAAAATAGTGGTTGATTTGTGGTTACTGAAGGTGATTCACCTGAGAAATGGACAGAAAAGTTTAAGAGAGGAGAGGAATGGAGGAGGTGGGGGAATTCCACTGACACTGCGTTCTACCTGGTCTCTGATGATAGCATTGAGGTGGTAAATGTTCATGGGCTCCCTGCGCAGCTCGCCGGCTGGCTCAATGGCAGGTGATGATGATGATGACGACGATGAGGAGGCACTGATGCTGGGTGAGCGGGTCAGAGGTGTGCAGGACGGTAGGCTCTGTTCAGATGGCACCTGGAGGCCCTCCCTGTCCCCTTCTTTCTCCTCTTTCCTCCCCTCTCCAGATAGGGGTTCTTTGGATGGAGACTCCGAAGGGCTCCGCGACTCTGCGGGACTTGAGGTTGCCGAGGTGACAGTGGCCAGCCTCCTGGCGAGGCGTGGTGTGAGGAGCACTTTGCTGTTGTCCGAAGACATGGCTTTGAGACAGGCACTGAGGCCCCTGAGCCCCCTGCCTTGTCTAGAAGAAAAAATCAAATTAATTTGATTATTTAAACCTGTAGGACGTGTATCTGATACAGACACTCATCACCTTTGGAGTTTGAGGCTACCTATTCCTCTTGAAAGACAGATTCTTTACTCAATTCACCAAGCTGTTGCAAGTATGGAGAACCTGTCTAACTTAGGGTTCTCAAAGGGTGGTCTGCTACCCAGTGGTTGCAAACATATTTTGTGTGGCCTGATAAACCTGAAATGTAGTTGAATTGAATTGTGGTGAGTATGGGGGCCTTGGCAGTCTTGCCACCAGATTTGGAAACTGGTTGACACTTGGAATGTCTCCTCTCTGGTGGGGAAGGAGTCAGACCAGGTAAACTTAAACATGTGATGAGGGTGAACTGGTCTGCAAGGTCCTTTTGAAAGGCTAGAAGCACCGCAGCTTTTGTGGTAGCAAAACTTGGGTGTGGGAAGAGTTGAGGTGAGGCAAAGGATTTCATGAAGAATTAAAAGGAGCTTTTTGAGGAACTGAAACATCCTTCAGAGAAGGTTCAGCCAGATGGCCAAGGGTAAACCTTGCCCATCAAAGACAAAAGCAAGATACAAACTGGCAAGCTTTGTAATAGAAAGGATTCAGGAGTAAATGAGGCTCGCCCTAAAACTGAATGCTCTGGGTGTTGTGGGGATTCCTGGGTGGCTCATCTTTAGGGAGACTGGCAGATATGTGCCAGTTATTACACAACTCAGCCCTCCTAATGCTTATGCCACAGTACTGGGACTGAGACTACAATATGTATTTTGTCCTGGTAGTGGAGGAGTGAACCAGCTCTTTACTTTTGTGAGACAAGGGGGGTGGTCATGTGTGTTTGCCTATCCATGAAAACTGGATAGGCAAAGTTTTCTATTGACTCAAAGACAACTCAGTCCATGCCCCTCAGAATCTCTTATGGAGATGCTATGGAAGTATTGGATGCTTGGAGGACAGCTTTAACTTCTTTAAGTAGTTAAGTGTTCTTCCAAAGTACAAGGAAGGACACTTAACTACAGAGGACTACTTTTTTTTTTTACTTTTTTTTTCTCCTCAAGTGGCCCTCCATTTGAAACAGGCTCTCCAATTGCCAGTCACTGTAACTTTGAGCAACTATGCTCCACCTTTTGATGCTGAATGTGTCCTATTAATAAAACAACAGTCAGACCTGTAGTAGTCCAGCATAACGCGGTTGGGTGTCTCATTGCTGCACAGACAGACATGGTGATACAACTGGGCAAGCTCCTCGCTCAGTGTCACCAGCTCGTCCTGAGCTGCGTTCAACGCGCCCTGACTCTCACTGGATGCTGACTGAGCTACCTGCAACTCCGACTCCAAGCTGGAAACCTGAGAGGAGAGGACATCAAATCCTTTATCCATGTAAATATCTCTCATTCCATTCAAACAGACAGTCAGTATGAAGTGATTACCTTCTCCCTTGCCTCCCGGCAGCTCTTCTCCAGTGAGGCAACCTGCCTCTCCAGTCTGTGAAGCTGAGAGTTTCCCCTTAGCTTCTCCTGTGCTGTGCCCTCCCCACATTGAGCCAGCCTCTCCCGCAGGGTTTTCACCTCTGCCTTGAGCTCCACCACCTCAGTCACAGCCACACGATACTTGCACTGCATGATCTCCAGACCCGGCGTCTGGTATGAAAATACCTGGCTTTTGTTCATTGTCCCACTGTTATCATCATCATTTCCTTCTTCCTCTTCAGCATCCTCCTCACACCTGTCCAGCTCGATCAGGGCCTCCGGGGTGAGCTGAGAGGCTTGGGCCTGGGTGAAGCGGGCTCCCCGATGCAGGCGGCGGAGGGCAGTGACTCTCTTGCTAAGGCGGAGGGCCTTCTCATGCTGTTCAGTGAGGGCCCCCTGTGTATGTTGGAGCTGAGTCTGGGACTCCTGCAGGCTGGTCATTAATGCTACTTTATCACGTTCAACCTGAAGGGGGCAGCAACATGATTAGAGAAAAACATGATACAGTGGCTCACAAGGTTTTTTTTTTCATTTAAATGTTCAAATAACCATTTTTAGAGGCACATACTTTTCAACACATCAGATTTAAACTTGGTCTTAAATTGGCATCCCCCACTAAACAGCCAAAATAACTGGGGTCCCAATCACTTTCTGCACCTTCATCTGTAATACAATAATTCTAGATATTCTAGATATTAGTATGTGACAACATGAGCAGTTCATAGATAAACTCGATCCCTCCTAAGCTCCTGCAAGGCTCATAAGGTCACTTGAAACCTGTCTGACATTCAGTACAGAGTGGACTCACAATAGCTAGTAAGAGCAAAATCTTATCAACTTAAACACTGGAAAGACTTTTAAAATACACTGATCTATCAAAAACATTAGTCCATATGGATGAGATGTCACTCTACCTTTTCCCTCAGGTGTAAAGAAACAATGCTGTAGCACAAAAGTGGCCTCATTAACATTTAAAAAGGGCAGCTTCAACAGCAATGAAACCCACCCATCTACTGGAGAGTGGTCGATAGTGTAGTGTGTCAGCTGAGATATAAATAAGCTCTTACTGCAGCCTAGCCTATCAGAGAGACTGCAGACAGCAGGGAGAGATGGGATTACGCCTACAGGAACTGAAGCACCCAGATGCACACATATATATGGATGTATGTATACACACAGGCTGCTGAGTATGATTTGATGCACTAAATAATTGTAATAAGGTAATTGTAAGGTTGAGAAATACTTGACTGCGAGTTTGGGAACTTATAAGAGAAAGTTAGGAAAGAAAACAAAAACAGGTGTGTGACTGTGTGTGACCTGAGAAGACAAAGGGAGAAGGTGAGCGACAGAGTGCTTCACACAGTGGGGATACTGTGTGTCAGTATGCTTTTACAGTAAATTATTCAAAAGCTTTGATTTTATAAAGAGGACTTGGCTGCTGGATTATGAACCCAGCAGGCACTGGTTTTGTGACTACTGCAGCCGAAATATGCACAAAATTCTGACTTTTTCTGAGTAATTTTACAGAATATTTAACATAATGTTTAAAGATTTCAGGTAAGTGGGAAAATAATAAATAATATAACATGGTTCAACATATTGGGAAATTCCCACCAAGAGAGAGATGAGAAGACAGATATCAATCTGGAGTCAGGATATGGTTAGCCTAGCTTAGCATAAAGACTGAAGGCAGGGGGAAAACAGGTAGCATGGCTCTGTCCAAAGTTCAAAACTACACCTACCAACACCTCTAAAGCTCACTGATTAACATGCTGTTGGTTCAATCCATTAAAAAACAGAAATGTAAAAAGGACTATTTGTGGAGTTACATGTTGGAACAATGTCTTGGGTCAGTGACTTTGTGAGGCTTCCTGGAGTCTTGATGTCACAGTGAGGTTGTCAGGTTTGGTACCATCATGCTCGCACAGATGAGTGTGTTCACTAAATGAATCTGGAAAACTGTGGTAATGCTGGATACGTTACATAGAAGTATTTACATTCAGTTACACAGAAAGTTTCACAATGGAATTTTCCCCTTTAACTCAAATTATTTTAGTTCAGAGGGGGTTTTCTTAAACCAGTACTTTTAAATTTTGCATGGTATATACAACAAATTGCAGACTTATTCCATTTATGCTAACAAAATGGTATCAAAATCCACTTGCAAGCATTGCAGTCCTGCTCTATTTTTTGTAAAAGATACACGTGGTTCTGTTGACACCAGATTGATTTAAAAAATCTCAATTCTATTATCACATTGTTACTTTGACTACACTAAAAGCATAGCATGATATGGTTTTCACTGTGGATGTAAGATTATTCTTAATGATGGTGATAGCTTGTTCCCAGCAGGCCTGGTGCACTTCACAAAATAGATGGCATCATGAGGAAAGAACATTATGTGGAAATACTGAAGCAACATCTCAACACATAAGCCAGGAAGTTAAAGCTTGGGCACAAATGGGTTTTCCAAATGGACAATGACCCTAAGCATACTGCCAAACTGGTTACAGAGTGGCTTAAGGATAACAAAGTCAATGTTTTGGAGTGGCCATCACTAAGCCCTGATTTCAGTCCTATTGAAAATGTATGGGCAGAACTGAAAAGGCATGTGCTCGTAAGGCGGCATATAAACTTGGCTGAGTTACACCAGTTCTGTCAGGAGGAATGGGCCAAAATTCCTGCAAACTATTGTGAGAAGCTTCTGGAAGCATATCCAAAACATTTGACCCAAGTCATGCAGTTTAAAGGCAATGCTACCAAATACTAATGAAATGTATGTAAACTTCAGACTCTCCAGAAAGTAATAAAAAATTGTCTAAAAATGATCTCTTTCATTATTCTGGCATTTAGCAAATATAAATAATTTTGGTAATCCTAATTGACCAAAAACAGGGAAAGTTTAATCTGATTTCATGTTAGACAGTGAGGAAAAAAAGGTTATGTGCCTTTTTATATGGTGTATGTAAACTTCTGGTTTCAACTGTATATATATATATATATATATATATATATATATGATTAAAATACTATGTGGGTGGTGTTTTTAAGTCAAAAATGTTAAAATTGTACACTTAACCACCATCATGATTCTCCAACCAACACTATTTATCATTTGTCAAAAAAAAAAGACCCATGCTTATTTTTCTCTAGAAAAAAAGGTAAGAATAGGTAATGATAAGAATATAGTTACTTTTTTCCTTGTTGTTTGTCAGAAGCAAAATTGGGAGTTAGTGCAATGTTATAACAGCAAAAAATCTTTTTTAGTGGAGGTTGGGGTGGATGATTGGGTAGTGTGTGACTTTGATACATGAGACTGTTGTTTCCTACCAATGAATGACTTTGGTGTCTTTTAACCACAACCATGAATGTTCTCTGTGTTGATCAAACTGTGCTCTGCTCCTCTGGGACAGCCTTACAAATGCAGGCTGTCTTTGAGTTAATAATGTATAAGTGGATGATCTGAGACCAGACCTACCGTCAACAGCTGCTGCTTGAGCTTCTGGATCTCTGTCAGGTTCATCTCGCTGAAGAGGTCTGATGTCACCGTCCCCTCAGCTCGACCTGGGCCTCGGCACTCTCCATTAGCCCTGGGCACCGACCCAGTAGGTGTCCCCGCTCCTGTCCCACCCTGGAGGTGACCATTACACCTAAAAAATCAGAGATGAGCATCTTTAAAATCCCATATGTGCACTTTGTCCCCCTCATATCAAGTATTGGATCCTCTTGAATATTTACTATTGAAGTTAATTGAGAGTAGACTTAATGCTTCTCAAGGCTTCCAAATCTGATGCATGAACAGTTTCACTCGTCATTGCAGTTATAAAGGAATCAAGATTGACCAGAACAGAAAGTTACTGGCTATGCTGCCATGATTTTCCAATTTGACAGCAGATTCACTTCCGTTCAGTGATTGGCTAGTGCTGTTTATCACCATCCAAAGTTAAAATACTAATAAACCTTTCAGAGTTTGATTATACAGATAATGTTCACTGCAACAAATGTTCATACTGAATGTATCACATTAATTGTCAACATATTTCATCTATTTTCCTACACTATCTGATCCTGGGCAACTAAAGCACGATTTAAGTATTTATGTGTCTGTTTTGACACTTGATGAAAGGACAAGCGTGGTGATATTGTGTATTTTTTCTGTCAGCAAATTTCATGTGCTTACTCAAACCAACAATGAACTGATCTACTAACTAAAGATTTTTTTGTGTATCAAAATTTGATATACTGTATTCCTCTGAGTCATAGAGCTTCATTGTTGTCATGAAAACTATTGAAACATGTCACTGAGTAACACTGTTGCGCTGGTTGATGTGTTCCTTCATTCACGGTTCCATACTTTCACACACTTCCTTCACCATTTATTTTGACTCCACCATCCTGCTGCCAGAAATACTAGAGCACCAAATGTGATTAAACCATTGCTGAACGACTGAATGTCATAAACGTGACTCAGATAAATGTTTGAAATGATGGTATTTTGTATTGTGTTGATTTGAGAAGCTATTTCAAATTGATCCAACACATTAGGTTTATGTGTTATAAAGAAAAAAAATCCAGGCTCAGCTCAGGCCTCTCTACTTGTGACCACTAGTAACCTAAACGTTACATTTCCTTTCCATTTTGCTAAAGTGGTTTGTCATCCTGCAATATGCACCAGTTTCACAAGACAGACCACTTTAGAATTGTAAGTCTCCAGATTCTATTCATGAAATATTAAAGCACCTCGTTGGCTCTTCTGTGTTTGGGGAGAGCAGAGTCGTTGGGGTGGCAGTGCCGCTGGGCGGGGCGGAGGTGAACATCAGGTGTGCACTGCCGGTGTAAGCCACGTCACACATGCTGAGGTGATGGACCAGCTCCCTGCGCAGGTGCTTCTTCTGCTCACGCTCGCTCTTCAGAGACTCCAGTGCCTCCTCCAGCTGGGCGTCAGAGATTTCCTTCAAACGCAGCGCGTCCTGTAACTGACTGTTAAGGAGCTCTGTCTCCTCCTCCAGGACCTTGATCTCATGCTTTAGGCCTTCATACTCCACCTGAGACATGATAGAGGGAAGGAGGACAGGTAGATTAATGAGATAGTCAATCTACTGGGTCTCTGACATGAATGAAGTGAGAAAGTTCCTCTATGGCTACAGCTACATAGTCTGTTATCTTTGTGTGTGTATATATATATATATATAAAAACAACAATAGAACAATATTTTTGGGGAAACACAAAAAATGTGGTATTGTTGGCATTAAAATGTCAAAACTTAGAAAAACAAATTACTAAAAAATGACTTTTTCTCTTCTCCTCTCTACTTGCCTTTGGCCTTTAGCTATCCTTTCTTCCCAGCTCAACCTTGATTCTAATCATCATTTTGTTCTACTTTTTTCCTCCCTCTCTCCTCTCATCTGCTCTCCTCTCCACCCTCTCCCCTCTGTCCTCCTCTTCTCTTCTCTCCTCTCCTCTCCTCTCACTGCATGCTGGGAGTTTGGGCATGTGGGCGGCTGTGGAGTGTATGAAACTGCTGAGTGAGTTTGGGACGTTTGGAATGTTTGTTTTTTTTTCAGTTTTCAATCTTTCATCCTGTCCCTTAGGAAAAGAGGAGTTTAATTCAACAAATTGTGGATTTATTGCGTATTAATTGTATTGTTTGACTGAGCTATGGCGTCCCTCCCTGGTGAGGGTTCGCCCTCCCTGTCCATCAGACACGGTTGTGGCCGATCCACAGTACACCGTGGAACAGGTTCTTTTGGCTGTAGAACAGGTTGGTTATGAGAACATAACATATGGTTCTCGGATGAATAAGGCCGTTGTGGCCTTTCTCCGAGAGGAGCGTTTGGTTCACACACTAGTGGAGACAGGCCTGGTGTTGGATGATTTGTTTGTGTCCGTTTCACCGCTGTTTGTCCACCTTCTATGCGGATCACCATGTGAGGTGTCCCCCCCTTCATACCCAATGAACTGCTGGGAAGAGAACTGGCCCGCTTCGGAAAGATGCCAGATTACAACATGTTCAGTCTCTACGGAGACAGGCGTTCGTGTACCTGAACAAACCTGCGCAGCTCTTAGAAATGTCTTTCAAAGTCAAGTATGAGAATGGTTTCTACACTGTATATGCTAGCTCTGGAAGCATGAAATGTTTTGACTGTGGTGATGTTGGTCACAAACGCTCGTCCTGCCCGCATAAAGGCCAGGCTGCGGGCAGCAGTGCAGGTGAGCAGCAGGCTGCGGGTCATGCTGGCAGCAGCGGCCTGCTGACAGTGCAGAATGATACGGGGAAGAACTTAACTGGCACCCCGCATCCTGATACATTGATTAAAGAAACAACTGAGAACAGTGAGGTAACAAGCAAGAACTCTGGTAACACTGAGGTAAAGGATGTAGTGGACAACGAAGGTAGTGGACAGACAGAAGGAGGAGAGAGTGACATTCAGACAGCTGAGGATGAAACTGGGACAGCAGGTGAATCAAATACTGAAAATGAGGAAGAGGAAATGATGGAGGATGACTCTTTGTCATAGTTCTCTGATATTGTGTCACAGGATGACAGACAGCCACATACCTTCCTGGATGAAACTTATGGTAGGCAGTCTGTGGACATAACTGACTTCTTTCCAGATGTAGACAGATTTATTAACTCTGTTCTAAAGATAAGGAAACCGGTCGGTTATGAACAACTAAGCAAACAGAAAAGGTTTCGCCTTAAAGATACTGACTAAATTGAGGAAAGAAAAGCGAGGAAAGGCCTATAAATGCATAAAAAAAATGGGTGAAGCACCAAGGGTGGTATCTTTTTCTTGGAAGGGTTTCACTGTCCTCTTTATCTCCTCTCTCATTCTACTCTATATGGAGGTTTTCATAATAGGAACCTTGAACATCAATGGAGGGAGGGATAAGAATAAAGGAGCAGTGTTAGCTGAACTGAGCAGAACCAAAAACATAGATGTGTTTCTCCTACAGGAGACACATAGTTCAGTAGACAATGAAGCAGAGCGGGGAATGACTTGGAGAGGACAGTTTTTTTCTAAGCCATGGTACCAACCTTAGTGCAGGTGTTGCAATTCTGTTTTCACAGCACTTTCATCTAACAAATGTTTTAGTACGTGAAGTAGAGTAGAGTAGGATTCAAGTGGTTCAACCAACAATTAGAGACATAAATTTTGTGTTTATAAATGTATATGCTTACAACTAAGGTGCTGACCACATAGATTTATTTCATAAGCTAAATGATAAATTGAAACAATTGAACAGCAGTTCAATAATAGTGGTAGGTGGACACTGGAACTGCCCTACACATTCTCCTGTTGACAGAAATGTAGGAGAGCCTCACCCAGCATCAGCCTCTTTTTTTGTCAAGTGTGGTTACAGAAAATGACCTCACAGATGTTTGGAGGAATATTCATCCAACAGCTAGACAATATACATGGGTGAAAGTCATTGAGGGCAGGTTAACTAGGGCAATAATATCTCCTGTTGGGTTTTCAGATCACCATCTAGTGACTGTTAATTTTTCCTTACTGATGCACCCTAAACGCTGTCCCTACTGGCATTTTAATAAGCGGCTGATCTATGATAAGACCTTTTGCTTAATCTTTTTCTGAATTCTGGCAGCACTACACAGCACATACAACAGCAATAGAGAGGAGTTGTTTTGCAGAATAGGAGGAGAGCTTTAGGCAGCTTTTTACATGAAAAAGCAAAGGGTGCATTAATTTGAACACAGATTTCAACTACTAAAGAAACAGATGCCACAACTCACTTTTGGGACTATAACACCTAATCCATCAGAGATGAGGAAGCTGGCCATGAACCTCTTCAGTGCCCTGTTTAGTGCAGGCAGCTGTGACTCTGATTGTGTGGTCGAGATAGTGGAGGAACTGCCTCAGCTGGATGAAGCACAATCATTTTCAATGGAGTCCACCATCAACCTTGAAGAAATGACCATAGCAGTACAGCAGCTCAGCTGTGGTCAGTCTCCTGGGATTGATGGACTTCCTTCAGAGTTCTATAAGAGATTCTGGACTCTGGTGGGAAAGGACCTGTTTGAAACCTTCAAAGGCTGCTTAGACTCTGGGGTCTTACCAACAAGCTGCTTGAAGGCAGTCCTGACATTATTACCCAAGAAAGGAGATATGGGATTGTTGAAAAACTGGAGACCTGTTTCTCTACTTTGCACAGACTATAAAATAATTGCAAAGGTTCTTTCAAACAGTCTCAAGGTATGTATGGACATGATAGTACACACCAGCCAGACCTACTGTGTCCCTCACTGGACAATCATGGACAATTTATTTCTAATTCAGGACATTATTGACCTTTTTGCTTTTGATAGGGTTGATCACTCTTATTTGTTTAAAACACTTGATGAAAAAAAGTTTATTTCTTGTATTAAATGGCTGTATACAGGACCCACTGTTTTATTAAAAGTGAGGTGAGGACTTAGCCGACCAGTCCCTGTCCAGAGAGGCAGCAGACAGGGATATCCCTTATCTGGGATGCTGTATGCTCTAGCTGTTGAGCCTCTCCTACATCATCTCAGGCAAGGTCTCTCAGGATTGACCTTGGCAGAAGGCAGAACAAATCCGGTCAGTTTGTCAGCATATGCTGATGATATAATAGTATTCATAAAGAGTCAAAATGACATCCAAATTCTTAAACAAAAACTAGCACTGTATGAACAAATTTCTTCGGCCAAGGTCAATTGGTCAAAATGTGGCCTTTTGCTAGGAGAGTGGAACAATAAAGAGAAGCCAACTTTACCAGCTAAGCTACAGTGGAGCAGAGAAGGAATGAAGGTCCTAAGTGTCTTTCTAGAGGATGACGATTTTCAGAACAGAAACTGGGAGGGATTGTCTCGGTGGACATGGGTCCAGCCCCAGTTGTCCTACAGGGGGAGGACTTTGGTTGTAACAATTTGGCCTTCTCTATGCTCTGGCACCGGGTCACTGTGGTAGAACCTCCAGATACACACACTTGTAATGGTGTTATCGCTTTAGTGCCCGCATTTTGTGAAACTGAAGTAGATTCCTATTTTGGCACCTTTGAATGCATTGCTCTAGCTCTGCAGTGGCTGCCTGAAGTCTGGCCTCTTTTATTGCAGTGTAAAATCCACGGGAAACAGGCTGTAGCCGTGTTTACTGTGGAGGAAAGTCTGATATATGATTCTGTAAAAGCCGCGATTCTGCGCGCATACGAGTTGGTCCCTTAAGCCTATAGACAGAAATTCAGAAATCACAAGAAAGCCCTGAATCAAACTTATGTTGGGTTTGCCAGGGAAAAGGGAATCCTGTTTGATAAGTGGAGCACTACTTGTAAAACCAGTGATTTTAACACATGGGAGTTAATTTTGTTGGAAGAGTTTAAGAAATGCTTGCCTGACCTGACCTTGCATCATAGTGTATCTTAACAAACATCCCTACATCCCTAACCCAGTACATCGTATACATGTACAGTCTAAATTGATGACCCTTTTTTTTCCCTGTTGCTGTTTGTCCTGCGTTGCCAATTAGAGGTATAACCCTTTTAACGGATAACGATATATCCGGGGGTACAGCGACTCCTACGCTGGAAGTGTTGTATTCCCCTCAGCGCATGGAGTCTGGTGGGATAACACAGCCTCTTATTTGTTTCCCTCATATGCAGTCACTCGTGCCCGATCGCATAAAAATGAGGAGGTTTCTCTGTCTGACAGTGTGCCGACCTTTTCTGAAGAAATTGAAGTGGAAGTCGCTTATTTGGTAGAAAAAGACATTTTGGTGCGTAAATGGTCTCCATCTCTAGCTGCTAATTCTGATTGGAGTGCTGTCTATCAGATCCTACTGATTACCACCAGCATGTTCTATCTGTAGCCCATGAAAGCCAGTGGTCCTTAAGCACTTCTTTTGGCCAGGATTAAAAGCTGATGTAACCAAGTATCACCGTTGCTGCCACGTTTGTCAGATCGCTGGAGAACCAAATCAAACTATCCCTCCAGCTCCACTGCTCCCTCCAGCTCAGTGGTGACGGCTTTAACAAAGTTTTTTTCTACATTCGGTTTCCCCCATATTGTCCAAACTGACCAGGGCACTAATTTTCAGTCAAAACTTTTCAATCAAGTCTTCTAAACTCTAAAAATCCAACATCCCATTTCCAGCGTGGATCATCCTGAAACTCTAGGCACGTCAGAGTGGTGGCCTCAAATGAGGGATGAGGGAATTCCGTTTGTGTTGTTTGCAGCCCGTGAAGCTCAGTCATCCAACTCCTCTCCTAAACGATGTTAAAAAATGCAAGTCAGTGTTGAAGCGTTTGCATCACGCCAACTCCTTTGCGCAAAAATGTCTCTCTGCTTCGCAGACAGTGATGAAACATCACTATGACCACTATGCCATCCCTCAACACTTTAAAGTTGGTGACAAAGGAAGAGGAAGCCAGAATTAGTCATCCTGAAAATGCTGACACAGTTAAAGCAACTGTGGTCCCTGGCAGCTGTGCTTTAATTCTGACAGAGGCCGCCGACCTGCCAGATGATGATTTGATGACTCTATGAATCAAAGTATCCAGTTACCAAATTCTGAGATGTTAAAGAAGCTGCCGGTTCAGCCAAGTCACCTGCCAAACAAGATGCAACGTGACATCAGTTAACAGGTCGTTTTCCGTGTTTTCTGAACGATATTCCGACCCGCACCACAGTCCTCCAGCACGACATTGATGTTAAAGGTGCCAAACCTATCAAACATCTGTATCGCGTGAACCCTGCTAAGCGTGAACTAATAAAAAGAGAGAGGCAGAGTATCTTTTACGCCATGGTTAAGCCATTCCCAGCTCTCAGAGCTCTCTGCAGCTGCTGGAGGGTAAATCTGATGGTTCTCCATGATTCATAACTGACTTTCGCAGAGTAAATGCCATCACAGTTCCAGACTCTTATCCTCTGCCGCAGATGGAGGATTGCGCTGATAATTCAGGGACCGCTAAGTTGCTCTTGTCTTGTCATTTCCTGTTTTATTTTGAAAAGTAACACTCCTCTTGTTTCAGGTCACTTGCCTTTCCTCATGTGTCTCAGTCTGATTGCCTTAGTGTTTCCACCTGTTCCCCTTACCCTATGTTTAAATAGACTGCATCTCCTTTTGTCTTGTGTCAGTGTGTTTTGTCTCTGTGCATTCACCCCTGCCTTTTGCCACAGCCCTTTACCACAGTATATGCCACTGCTATTGGTGAGAGTTTTGTGTTGTAAGTTTTATATCTTAGTTTAGTTTCATAGTGAGTGATTTCATAGCCTTCCTTTTTCCTCTGTAGCTGGAGTGATTTTCATTTATAGATAAATTTTAAATAGTCCATTGTGTTTTCCTCCTTTTAGTGGAGTGATTATTTTTTTTGATATTTTTTTATAGCCTTGATAGATAGAGCTAGATTTACAGCCAGTTTATTTGTCTCAACCTTGGCGTTCCTTGGAAGCTACAATAAACTAACTGTTATTGAACCCTGCATCTGAGTCCTGAGTCCTTGCCTGGTTGTGACTAGACAGATAGATGGACAGATAGAGCTTGTGTTTTAAGGGGTGCGGTGTTACAGCTGCCACAATCCCCAACCTTGTGTATGCCGGTGTGTCATTTTCTTCAGTGTTCTTTGCCACTCTCACTGTAGCAATTTCTTTTGTTAGATACACTAGGAGCAGGGGTGCTGTTCCTCTTTTGTTTTCCCACCTTTAAGCTAAGAGCTAAAGAGGGAGGAATTTATTTTGTTTTCCTTGTGTTTGCTTTAGTAAGACTAACTCCCTTTTTGGGTTTTCTTTGCTTTGAGCAGTACCCACCAGCCCCTCACCACTTGTACAGAGCAGGACTCTCAGTTCCACCAGCGTACAGAAAGTCTTTATAACAGCTGGGCTGACAAAACTGGCAGGACTAAGGTCAGGAGGGCAGTGGAAATCTGCCGCCAGGTTAAGTCAAGATACTGGGATTAAGTCATTGCACCTTCTGGAAAGACTGTTGGAGGCTGTCCCAGGCTAGCTCCAATTTTTCTCTCTGTTACAGCAGTGGCTCGCTGGATTAGGTTTTGTTTTTGAAGATGAGCTTTTTATTTTTGGTCCCAGATACTCAGCAGTTCAGTGGACGTCTGTTTGTCTGGTTAATTTTTTACTGGGTCAAGCCAAGATGAGCATTTGGCTCACTAGAAGGAACAAAACAAAGGGAACAGGATCTGTAGATGTCCAACTTATGTTCAAAGGCCTGGTGGCCACACGCATTAGAATAGCATATGTATATTATGAAATGGTGTCAGACTTAGAGGAGTTTTTGTGTAAAATAGCTGATGAATCACTTATTCTCAGCTTCTGAAAACAAGGAGAAATTCTGTTTTTTATTTATTGTGTTGTTGGGGTTTTTTGAGTGAGAGGATGTAAATATGTAATCAGGTGAAATGTATATGGTTAATTTCTTTATGTTTGTATTTTAAATGAAGAATGGGACCAATGAAGGGTTGGTTAAAGGTCAAAGGTCTCCTCTCTCTCTCCTCTACTCTTTTCTCCTTTGCTCTTCTCCCTCTCTGCACTGCTCTGCTCTGCTCTCCTCCCTCTGTCCTCTCCTCTCCTCTGTCCCTCATTTCAGAGCTTGGGTGCTTTTAAAAGGCAGCTCAGGAGAAGCTCAAAGTAATTTGTCACTGTCTGTCTGAGAAGACCCATCTGTCCTCTGCTCATGTGTGTGAATGTTGTATATAACCGAGGGTTATTTTGGGCATCTGTTACCTGCTGATTTAATTTTGTTGAGTAGCTTGGTTACATTATCACAGTTGATATAAAAATATCCTCCCTTTTTACAGTCAAAAATCATGTAAAAGTGATCTTTAAATTTATTGTTAACATTTTTGATCACTGAAAGGGAGAAAAATGGACTTGGATATATATATGACATTATGCTACATGTGGTTTTCAGTGCAGATATACATTCTCTAGCAGAAACCATATGAAATCTAGTTTATTTATTATCTAATATACAATAATGTAGATGTAACTTAAATCAAAAGATTCACGTTCCACTATTGGCCAACCATAAACTTGTTCATGCTGTAATTTCAGGTCCATTGTCTTTTTGTCACGTGCGTCTGAAGCATCCGTACCTGACTCTGTTTGAGTGTTGACACCAGTTTCTGCAGAGAGATGTTCTCCTCCTCCAGCTCCGTGTAGTCCTGGAGCAGCCGGGACTCTCGAAACTTGTACTCCCTGATCTCCTCTCGCATCCGGCTGCGCTGCAGCTCCAACATCTCGTTACTCTGCTGAGACAGAGCAGGCAAACAGAGCTGTTTATGACACAGCTCAGCTTTCTCCATTCCCTACCCTACAGAAAGCCTTCACTTTGAGCTTTTAATATCACTTCATACTTAAAATTCAAAGTAAAGTTACTTTGCTTTGTTTACTTAATATTATTTTTAAAAATTGTTCATGTTCTGCTCTAAGTTTCATGTTTCTGTCAGTTATTTTCCAAATAGTACTGAATAGAACTAAAAACCAGTGTCTGAGCTGTTTAGCCAGATCTCTCTAGACTGAAGTTCTAATCAATCTAGAGATCAAGATTAAGATGTTAGGTGTCATTAAAAGACAAGGCTGTACATATATTCCTTTAAATTTATATTTAAAACCTGTTCACCCAGCTGGCTATGATATGATATCTCTAAAGCTGACTGTCCTGGTGTCAGTTCTCATGCCCTGCAGTACTGTACCTCCCGCAGCTCCTGCAGCAGGGAGCTCAGGTGCTCGTTGTCAGTCTGTGTGTTGGCAGCGGTGGCCCGGCTGTGCTTCAGCTCCGTCTGGAGCTCCATGAGACGACCCATGTAGTAGGCCTCCTTGGTGGCAGACTCCTGCAGCAGAGTCTCCTCATTGGTCTCCCCATCTGCGGCCACCTTACGCTGGGTGGAGTAGGCCTGGCCAAATGCCTGAATGGAGCAGGAGAGGAAAGAGTCTGAGTCATCTGGGCAGGATGTGAAGAGTTTACTTGTTTAATGTGTCAATGATCTCTCTATTTGAAGAGCAACATTCACATTTGATGATACACATCTGACTTTGGAATTTTCCATTTCTTCTATCTTAAAATGTTTTGTCATGTTATTATTTTCTGATTAATTGATGAATCATTTATTCTACAAGTTGTCAAAAAGAAAATGGCATGTCCATCATAAGACACCAGAGCTAGAAGTTGAACAACAGTTAACCAACCAAGTATTCAACTTATAATAAAATATAATGGAGAAACAGAGAGCACCTTAACTTTCCTACCACACAGCCCCCGACCCTCACTGGGTAGCTTATGTCATTGTTTTTCAAAAGCATTTAAAAAGCATTTTAAGATTTACACACACTCATTTCAGTAAAATTCCATTTTTAAGGGAGAGAAACTTTCGTTTTAGTCTGGATGGAGGGCTGGAGGAAAGTCCAGTCAGTGTGTGATTCTGCTTAGGCATCACTGTGCATAGGCAGAATGTACACTGTGCATTTTCCCACAGGAGCAGAGTTTTAAGTACCGTTTAACACAGTCAGCCGGGAGTCTCAACACCTATGGTCTCTGCTCTCTGTCCCTCTGCTCACCAGGTCAGACATGTTGAGGTCTGTTTACTCAAGATTAATGAGCCTCCACTCCAAACATGTAGTTTCCTACTAATAGCTCATATGCAACAGCACTTGTGTTGACCAAAATGAAGGGAAAAGATTGACAGGTTTGTAGGTCAGGTGATGCAAATGTGCTGGTAATGTCTGTTTATGTGCCAGCTCACGATAGAACTGACTTTAATTTTCACTTTCACTAGAACTAATTACAATGAAGTTGTAACTCAGAGATAGTGTTGCCATTGTCTGATTTACCCACAAACAAAACTTCTGCCACCAGAACAATATGAAAGATGCTATGGTCACATGAAAACTCTACGTATGGTGGATTTACATATATAAATGTGTTAGGCTAACCAAAGTTGATTTGGTGTGTTCAAACATCTGAAATGTGAAGCACAACATAAGCTGCAGCTTAAAGTATTACTACAAATAGAACAATAATACTGCAGGCAATAAGGATGAGGCTGCTCTTTCAATTTTTCTTCTGTTCTGACAGCTCAAAATCAGCTAACAGAAACTTTCCATTTCACAAGTTGTGATGGTAAAAAATATCTCATCTGAAGGTGCCGTAAGCATCCAACTGGAAGACATTTTAAGCGACACGACAGGCAATGAAGCAGGAGTGGAACATCTGGGACAAGATATTGATTTTAACAATGAACTCCCTCAATAATGTCCCAGCTCATAAAGGTGGAGAGGAGTCACTGGTAATGTACAGCATATACAGTGAAAGCAGCTCTTTCATGGCCACGGCTCTTCCAGACTAGCCATTATTTTGACACGTCACACACACCAAAACAACATCCATTCAATAAGCACGGCAATAACCTCAGGTTGCAACACAGGAATCCAGATACAGAGATTGGCTGAATGCTTCATAAATAAAACCTGGGTACTAGACAGTATCCTCTGTGATTTTGCTTAAAAAAAAAAAAAAGCTAACTGAAATAATATTTCTTCTCTGGAGGCCATTATGGGCTCTGGCACCAGCTGTAAATGAGGGCTGCTCAGTCAATTTCTTGCTGGCATGGAGAGGAGAAGACAGAGAGGGCCATTCTCCTCACACCACTGTAGACAGAGCAGATACAGGTACACACACACACACACACACACTCAGAACTGGAGCTGGTTTGACACCCAGAGTTGCTGGTTATGGTCGGCTCCATTTTTCCTGTTTGGAGCCAGGACCTTCTAAATAAGGAATGCGGGGTGTTGCCTTTTACACTCTAGAAACATGCCCTGCTACCTCGGACCCAAGCTAACACTAGCTTACTGGGAACACCAAGCAGTGCACACTTGGGCTAACATTAACTACATTAGCTAAAGCTACACAACATGCTAACAGGGCACATTGTGTATCACAGAATATTGTGGGAAAATATATCTCCAGCACTGGTACAGTACATTCTTCTCATTGTTAAGCATTTTATTTACTTGTATACACTACAGGGTAGGTATCATAATCAAATAACATTAAACTTAGTGAAATATTGTGACAATAGTCCAAGTCAGGGTGAGTCCCAGAGCCTAAGAGAGCAGCACATGAACCAGCAGCTGTCAATCAACGTCCCCATGGCAGACATCAAATTCAATATAAGTCTTCAAATCTTATTAACGGAGCAATCATTTCCAAAATGACAAACAGCACACCTATTAGAGGGCCTGAATTTAGATTCGAGACTGAGATTTCCTGCCTCGCTGTGACAATAGGACAAGTTGTTGTTCGCTGGCAACAAGAAGGCCAGTAAACCTGAATGTGCTATAAGGGGTTTGATGAAACCGTCTAGTAGCCAAGTACAAGGAGAGGATGATGAGAATCCCACCTTCAACATAAGGCCAAGACAGATATGAACTAACTCAACAGGGACCACCAGAGGCGTCCCAACACTCTCTTACGTGGCTGAACCGTCGGAACATCTAATCAGAGTCTTCCAGTCACAAGGAGTCAGCACTCACCACAAACCACTTTACACCTCAATATCTGAGTGTGATTCAGCACATAAAGTGTTTAAGGAAAACCACTGTCTATTTGAGAATCCACACACAAATGTCGCCCCCTCCTTTAATAGATAAATAGAGGCTGTGCTTTATTGCCTGGAGTGAGTCAGCACCACTGTTGGGAAGCAGAGCTGTTCTAAACTCTGATGAACACACCTCAGACAAATTACTGTTCAAGATAAACAAAAAAAAAACAATTTTGAGCCTGTCTGCTCTTGTGTGTATCAAACATCAGCTGAACAGACTAACAAATGCAGACATCATCTCCATAATGACCCAGAGAAGACTAAGCCAGACTTTAGAAAACATTTGCATGCTATTATAACATAACTCACTGGACCTGAGCTCAGACTGTGAGATGTATTCTCACGGGAGCCTGACATAGACTCTTTGATTGTGGACTGTGCCCCGTCTGCACCCTCAGGATCTATTTTAGAATAGAAAGGGATCTTTGAAGTGAAACAGTAGACTGTTCTTGACATTCTCTGAGGCTGCAGAAACTGTCACATAATGTCAGGGAGCTTTCAAAACATACAGCATTAATATTGCTGAAGACATGACTTGTATTTGCTACATCTTCTGTTCCAGTTTGTTCTGGTGAGACAGTTACAGCTTTATAGTCAATTCCATTTTGTGTGCCCATATTTCTACACCAACACTTTGCTCCAGACTCAAATATCTCGGCTAATATTGGAAACACTGCCATGACATTTTGTACAGTCTCCAGGGTTCCACAGAGTATAAATACTAATGACATTGGTGACAGCATGATTTTCCTCTAAAGCGCTATCCTCATGTCAAAATTACATTTTATCCAATACTTTGATTTGACGTTCTCAACATCCTTGCTATACTTTATGGCAAGTGCTAAGTGGCAAATATTATGTTGTCAAGCTAAACTTCAGTTTGTTAACATTGTCATTTTGAGCATGTTAGCATTTCCTGTAAAGATGATTTCAGATACAGCTACCACCTCCATTGTTATCTGTGTGATACACCTCTTCACCAGCAGAGAACAGACAACGAGCAATGATCAGTCGGCTAGATGGTTTGCAATCCTAACTGTATCGTGTTATACTGTTAATGATTTACACTATTCTATGCCACAACCTGCTCTATTTAGCTGTGTGATGAGATTATACTTGGTGGGTAGCAGCAGCCTGTTGTGTAGCCTACAGACTGGTAGAACTGGAGGGAGCTGGGAGCCGCAGGACAAGGTTGCCAGGTGGGAGCTACAGTGGCAACCACTTGCTGTCTACTAGCACCAGGGGATTATAGCAAAGCTTCAGAGCCTATAGGTGCCATAGCTGAACCCAAGCACCTCCTAAAAAGCTACAGAGCAGGGTCAAGGCAGCTGCAGACATGCCACTGCAAGAAACAAGAACTGTGATTGGTCAGTCTTTGCTACTTGTGTTTTTTTTTTGAGACGGCCCTCCAAGACAAACAACACAATAGGTGGTCAAATAAATGACATTTGAGTAATAGATGCCATCTGGTGGCCGAAGTAATTATGACCTGGAGCAGTGGTACAGTTGAGATGACGTATACATGTAACGAATGTCCTCATTCGGAGGTGGGTTAGGTGGATGGTATAATAACCCATCAATAACTCAAGAAAGAGAGGAGAGAGAGAGAGCAGCGGTGGTTATGCAAGCTAGAGAGCAAATGAAGAGAGTGAGCAGCGCTGGTGAGAACAAAGCTGTGAATCAGATAAATAAAACATTATTTTCTGAATGTTTCACAGTAGTTATATTCTAAAGTACAAATAAACACACCCACACCTCTGCGCAACCCTGCAGGAAGGTGCCGCATTGTTGGATTTTGTGTGAATGCAGAGCTTCATCCTGTCCGCTGTGGCCTCTCTGCAGCTCTTCATACATCCATGACACAGAGACGGAGTGCAGAGCGGAGCAGAAGAGAGAGACGGAGACAGCGATATCACCTGGTCACTTCACTCACACTTCACTGTTATTGGCTGAAGGATACACACCCACTGCCCAAAGGTTGATGCCCAGAAACATCCCAAACACAGTAAAATAATAAGAAAATACAGGCAGGGGGCAGAGTCTCTGTAGATACATAGACCATGAGTCTATACATTTTTAGGGAAATCCTGTGTAATACACGTACAAACAACAAATACATGTTGGATTCTACTTTTTCACGAATTTACCCACCTGGGGAAAAATAAAGTTTTATCTTATCTCAGTTGAGTTTGTGCTGTATTTCTTGAGTAGGATTTCTTGCACCCTGCATGTAGTAGTCATTAGAGGAATTGTGTCTTTGGGCACTCAAGTACTGGCTTCACCACACAGCTGTGATGGCAAGTCAAGGCTGCATTCCCAGCCGAGAGAAGTAAGCAATTGTTAAAAGAGGCACAAATCTTATTTTTGCCCTGAAGAAATTGAATCTGGCCTTGCATGCAGGTCAGGAGTGAAATAAGCACATTTATCTCAGCTGATAAAAAAAGTTAGAACTGATTTATAGGAGCTTTTAACTGGCCAGTGGTGATATTTTAATCTGCTGTTTGCCTCTAATGTCGCTCTGAGACCAGTGTCCTAGTTAGCTGATACAGTGCCTTACTGCCAACTCTGACTTCATCCTGTCTGGGACTGAAAGAGACAAGGACGAGGGCAAATCAGACAACGAGGGAGAAGACAGGGACAGAGCACCAGAGTCAGAGAGGCAGAACGGTGTCCCACTAGCCCACTGTGACAAAGCACACTGGCCTCACAGAAGAGAAATGACAAAAACACACTTCATTTTTCCATCTCTCAAGCCTTTATCTCTCTCTGTTTTACCTCCCCCATTTGCTCAATCTATTGTACCCATATTTACAAGCCTCCCCTGTGCCTTCCGTCAGATGCTCTGTCAGCATACTAATGCAGCTGGACTGAAGATTTTCCCATAAAACTGTTCCTGGCTGAATGACACTGCAGGAACAGCTAAGACATCGGAGTGAGTTTATCATGCAGTGACTGGGATGGAGTTTGGGTTTGAAAACCAGATATTCACCATGTGGGAAAACGGAAAAGTGTTTAACTACTTAGTCAACTCCACAGTGTCCTGCTTTGACATCTGGATATCACTGATTTATCCATCAAGTTTATCATCTGTTAGATAAATTGTGTTTTAGTAGACATTTTAAAGATCTGAAGAGTTTAATGCTGGTCACTGTTTGGTGCACATAATGTTAGTTTGCTCATATATCTGACCCACAGTGACACTAAAGCTAAATATAGACTGGTGCATCATGCAGCCCTTGATTATAATTGAATCTGTGTAATTCGAGCCAGCACAGACAAAGGCAGCCCTAGACATCTCTAGCCTCATCCTCCCAATTATCTTATTCACATTCATGCTCTCTCACCATTTTCTGTCTTGCTTTCGTTGTTCACAGTTTTACTCTTCCATGGTTTTATCAGCCTGCAGACAGATCCAAGTGACACGCAAACATCACGTTACTTATCCCTGTCCAAGCCACTCACAAACAATCTTTGTCTGAACATAGAAACCAGCTGCAAAGAGCACATTAACCAGAGAATACACTAACTTTTTATTTTAACTGTTACAAATTAACATTAATTTGCTACAGCTGATCTAATCTGCCGCTTGTGTCTGTTAACCAGAGACAACGACAGTTCAAAATGCTACTTATGTTTTCTATAGCTCTTTACTAATGAAAAATAGTGAGGAAAGATAGAAGCATTGATAAGAGATTCACTAGCATTAGAGCTTAAAGAGAAACCCCCTGAAAATACGTGTGATATACAAGTGTACACCAGGACCCTGTGACATCACTGTTGGGTGTGGCTACAGGTGCAACAGAGCACATTTCTGGTCACACACATATTGGGACTGGGAACCAGATTCCTAATTCTCATCCGGGGTGACTTTTCACAGTGGCTACTTATGATCAATATAGCTACTGTAATCCTTTATGAAACAACTTTAATCTATGGAGAGCATCACTGATCACAATCAGGATCGACTGAGATGTTGTCATTGAAAGTAATCTGGGGTTTGTAAAGTCATCAAAAAACTACATATAGTTACGTTTATGACAGATGCCATCCAGCAGTTGTAGTCAATATGACCCAGAGCAGTGGCGCAGTTCAGACGACATCTATATCTCCTCATTTCCTAGGTGATGGGTTGGGTGGGTGATATAACCCAACAGTGGATTCTGCCACATGGACCACTGATCATTTCCTGTTTCCACCCATCAGTGTCACATTTACAACTCTGAGTCAGGACAGTTTTTTTAAAAAGCATAACTACAATGGTCTCCGAATCTTATTGTTGTTGCCATGACAATGAAGATGGTCTAAATTTAAGGAAGTAGTAACTTCAATCCACATCACATGTTTCTCTAAATTTAAAAAAAGTAATCATTTTAACCCAAACCATGATCTTTCCCTAAACCGAACCAAGTGGTGTTTGTGCCTAAACCTGACCAGACCTTCACCGCAGCGTTGTCAAACCATAAAACATCACTATTTTTAACAGTGCTGTGTAACAGTTTTGCTGATTACTGCTTATAGGGCACCCGCTTAGAAATTGCTCTTATGTGTCCTTCTGGAGTGCATGTAAAAACAACATATTTGATCGTTTAAAATGTTCTGCATGCATTGTCTTATGTGGCTGTAGTGTTTTAAAGATGCTAGAGCACAGACACAGAAGATCTATGTAATGGGAGAGATTAGCTGAGTCACCCAAACATCTCTAATCATGATTTATTCAATAGAACTTTATATTCACCCCCAAATGCAACAAAAACAAGGGAAATTACATATTAATCTACATAAGAATATGTTTTAGACAATAGCAAATTGCATGATGATAGCAAACAAAACACTTTTTTTCCTTTTTGGAGCCATCTTAAAGCCCTATGCTAATGTTACCAAAATAACACCAGAAGCCACAGATCAGTGAGCATATGGATGACAATATGAATTTTATTGCAGCCATTCCAGACTTCTGTTATGCAGTTATGCTCTTGTTTGTGACCACTGTGATTTAGATTTACACATCAGTAAAAGTTTTAACCTTGGCACTGATGTTTAGACAAATGCAGGTGTTTTAGCTTAGTGTTTGCGGTGTCATTTCACTGTGAACCTCCCACCATGACATCTGGTCAAATTGATAGGTAGCACATGTCACTGCCAGGGCTGTGCTGATGCTAGTGTGTGTGTGTAGGACCCCTGCTGCATGAGCTGCAGGTATTGTGAATCAAGGTCAGTTCACTGCCAATTCTACTGCAATAGATACAAGTCAAACACACACATTCATACACAGGCACGCATTATTATTTAAAACCTTTGCTTCCATGCAGGTAGTCTGATTTAAAAAAGCACGCAGACAGCAGGCGTTCCCTGACCTTCCCAACCTCTTCCTGTCCTCTAAGGACCCTTCACAGTGTGCAGACAGGAACTTGCTTTAAACAAGATTCCTGCCAGCATTTTTCTTAAAGTGTTTGTTCTCAAAGCTCTATTTTGGTAACCTGGACTTAAAGGAAACAAAAACATAATCTAAATGCAATTTTACCAGAGACTAGAGTTTGACGGTTGAATAAAAAAATCTTTATTCAGAAGCAATGGCTTAATTTTTTAGGCAGATAACTGAATAAACATATATCCACAGTAAATTTGATGACATCCTGCTTATTGGATTATGAGACATGTGTGTGTAACATTGACTAATTGGCCTCTAAAAAGCCTAGATGTGCTCAGTGAATTTCGTGAAAATCTGCCAAATTACATTCTAGTGCCACTGACAAAATGCTCAGGGGGTCATCAGGCATAATAGGATTCATCCTGCTTTCTACAAATGTGCTGGACAGACCAAAAAAAACTCACATTCAACTGAGTGCAAAAAGAAGATTTACATTTCCTCATGGAGATTATGCCAAATATAACAGTGTACAACAGTGTAGTGTGATGCCCGTGTTTCCCCGTGTGTTGTGTCATAGACTAGCACATCCCGGATACTGTATGTATGGCATGTCCAGTTGACACATGTTAATGGTTGGTTTCACTGCTAGCCAGGTGAGCTAAATGGTAAACGGAATGGACTGCACTTATTATTGCGCCTTTCTAGTTTTCTGACCACTCGATGCGATCTTACACTAAAAGCCACATTCACCCATTCACACACACCTAATGTCGCCATGTAAGAACCAGACCATCTAATCATTCAACACACATTCACACATGGCACAGTAATCCGGAGCAATTTGGAGTTCGGTTTTTTGCCCAAGGACACACACAAAATGCCTTCCAATTAGTGGACGACCTGCTCTACCCTCTGAGCCACAGCCACCCACCCAGCTTACCCATGGTAAGACGTCACTTTTACAATTCCTTCTACAATAACATTTCAATGCATTACCATATGTTCAATGACTAAGTGAGTTAATGACAATATGTTCAATCTAGTGACAAAGTTAAGAGATGGTCTGGTAGCCAAGTGGTTTAAGGTGCTAAACATGAACCACAAAATCCCTGGTTCAAGTTTGGCTTCCTGCCCCTTGTTTCCTGATATTTCTCTACTTTAAGTCCTCTAATAAAAGCATTAAATGTCCCGTAAATACTTAACGAAGTTTCAGACTTTGTTCCACAGTTCTGCCAAAGGCACTGAACTACAGAGTACAACCATGACCTTGGAAAATCATTTTGGCTCTTGAAGTATCTGGAGCAGTTCCAGAGTGTCTCTCGATGACATCATAGTATATCATGTACTCAGTCAGAAAGCTCTAACAGCCAAAGCATTGATTTAGGATTAATTCATACAGAACCAAATCCTGTGTGCGTAATTCACAACTTTGCCAAGTTTATCTGCTCTCCTGAGCTGATTGTGTATAATACTTACACACTTTCTGCATGTTAGGATTGAAATACCAAAACATCTATTTAGTTTTAGGGTGGATTTTTCCTTTTGACAAACTCATTTATTGGCCATTGGGTGTTGTGGAATAGGGAGCTGAAAATATGTTGTCATATCCTGCATAGTGGTAACTCTATTTAAAAATGATGAAATGAATGCTGGTGTGATTTCTAAGTCAGCCCCTAAACAAAATAATAAGAATTATGGCCTTCATTTGTAGGAGATGACACTTCTCTTCCTATTCTCTCTTTTTTTCCACATTTATATCTGTGTGGAAAGCTCAAAGACACATGGATCAATATAAACCCCTGCAGGCATGGGAGGCCAGTATCCTCTTTAATCTGAGACCAAGAGACAAAGACACACAAAGACAGCAGCAGAGAGGGAGAAGAACTAAGGAGAGGAAATAATATAGGACAGGAGAGAGCAGGAGAGGTGTGGAAGCGTCATTTTACGGACACTACAGATGCGGATCCAGGTACAACAGCTGTATGCAAAATCTTCATACTGTGACATTGTTTTTATTTAGATGTTCTGTCTCTATAGGTGGCCTTCTTTTTCTCTGTCAGTTCAGCTACCACTGATCATGCTAAATTATTTTGGTTGTCAAAGAATGTCAAAAACAACAACAACAACATATTGGAAAAAAACATTCAGGTTAGATAAACTTATTTGAAATAACTATTAATGCTGTATGTAAGGTTTTTTTTCCCAGCAAGACCTGTGGATTATCCAGAGTAACACAGACATTGTAAAACTTGTTCACAGTAGGAGAAGCACGGGTGTGAATAACCAAGTGAATGGGCACTGAATTCCATTTAAATGCTTCAGTTTCACGGTCCTGGTATTGTGCATGCTGACTCACTGTCACACTGTCATGAAATACTGGGATGCTTGAGGAGAATGGAGGCATTGTTAAAGTTATTAAGCAATGTCTGTGTGTTTTCTTTTATAAGTCAAAGTGTCTGCTTTGAAAAATGTCTATTTCTGAAAAGACACGTTGCTGTTGATTTTTTAGCCATGCTAGTTGCACGTCTCTAGGGATGTCTGTAGGCCAGTCAATCAGTTGGTCCACCACTTTGGTCCAGACTGAAATATTAGAACTATCAGATGGATTTCCTTGACATTTTCATGGATATTCCCCAGTGGATGAATCCTAGTGACTTTGGTGACACCCTGACTTTTCCTTTTACCACCACCATGAGGGTGACATTTGTGGTTCAGAGTGTTATATCTCAACAGCTGTTAGATAGATGGTCATGATATTTACAACAGATTGTCAAGGTCCCTACAGGATACATTGTAATAATTTTGATTTTATGACTATTTGTCTAACACCATCATCTGGTCAAAAATTAAATTTTGTCTAACATTTTTATTTATGACTGATTATCCACCATACTAATGACATTACCATCATCCTCAGCTGTACTTTTTGTTTAGTGTGAATTAGCGAATTTTGCATGCTAACAAGCTAAACTGCTGAATGGTAAACATTCAGCAGATAGCTAAATATCAACATGTGAGCAATGTGAACATTTAGCTCAAGTACATCTTCACAGAGCCACACACATGTTAGCATGGCTGATCATTACAAGCAAGAAAATCTGCTAGAAAAACTAGCATGAAAATCTAGCTGTTATCAGACAAAATCAAACCTTAAAGCTAGTGGTTCATATAAACAATGAAATTCTGGTTGAAGGACCAGTGTGTAAGATTTAATGGCATCTAGTGGTGAGTGCTAGGAGAACCTACAGTGGTGGCGAAACTTGCAAAAACTGTGAAGAGCCCTCTCTGGAACCAGTGTTTGGTTTGTCCATTCTGGGCTACTGTAGAAACATGGCAGTGCAACATGGCAGGCTCTGTGGAAGAGGACCCGCTCCCCACTATCTATCTACTATAGCAGTAGATAGATAAGGATAGTGCCTGTGTGCCTGTCTGTGTGTCCTTCACATATCTCTTGAACCACACATCAGATCGACTTCACACTTGGTGGGCGCATTGCTGGGGGAAAAAGGGGGTGCCATGCTGAATTTGGTGCAATTTGGACACTCAACACAATAAATATTAATACATTTAAACTCTGAATAAACAAGCCGCTATACAGCTACAAGACGGGGCTTCTGAGCTCTGATCAGAGCTGTACAACCCTGCCATGAGAGAGAGGAGGGAGGACATCTTTGATTCTTTACGTTAAAAGTTAGGCTTTGCTGTGGGTTTCCTGACTCATTTTAAAAAAGACAAGACAAAAAGAGGGAGAGGGCGTACGCACTAAGCACGAGTTAGCGACAGAGAGACAGGCTGGAAAGCTTTCTCTAAGACAGAGAAAGCCCTTGAATGACAGAAATACAGTTATTTTCGGATTGTTTCACAGCAGTTACATTCTAGAGCACAAATTAACAACCATCAAATACTCAACGGGTGATGCACTGTGGAGACTGATGCTCTTTTAGAGTAATTTGGACATGCGACATGTTTAATATTAATAAGCCTAGAATCAACAAGCACAGTGAGGCCCAGCTGTTTGATATAAACACCTTCACATCACAGCGGGGTGGGGCTTCTGGGGTCTGACTTGCTGAGCAGGGACAAAGGCACACGCCCTGCTCAGTTAAACTACCCAAGAGGGAAGAACGAGCGCACACAGGAGAAAAAAAACAAAACAGAGACAGTGGCAGTAAAAATAGCCAATAGGAGTGCAGACACATTTGATTGGTAGCACAACCAACCAAAAGGACATAAACTCTTTCTACGGTTCAACCTCAGTTTAGTCTGACTGCCTGTTCTGAATAGACATGTTTAATTAATTTTACTAATTAAATATACTTATATTTAATTTAATATTATATTACATTTCTGCCACATCCGTTCCACTAGATGTCATAAATCTTACACACTAGTACTTTAAATATGTTTGAAACTAGATTATTTGTCCTTAAATTCACCTCAGTTTAGGAGTTTATGAGTTGTAGCATGCGTCTCATAAGCAGTAGGCTACCAGGGCCTGCCTTTTCATTCAGCTCAAATAAGCACACAATCTTTTTTTTCTTTTAACAGAGATGTGAGATATCGTGTAATAACTGTGCAATCCACTTGTTTCTTGTGCGCTGTAGCTGAAAAATAGATTGAATACCTTACTAAGATAAATTAAAGACCAGTTAAACAAGTCTAATAACCAAGTGCATATGGTGCTTGAAAAGATTATTTATCTTTGATATGAAAAAATAAGATTCAATCACACTAAAATAAGAAATTATAACTTTCTTGAATTTCCTTTTTTGCCGTGTAACAGATGTTACCCTGCACAACAGTAGAGATTCAACATCTGCAAGTGGCTTTAATGCGGAACAGATAAAGATGAGTTGATATGTTAATGTCACAAATCCTTGCTGCATACAGATGAATCCTTGAAATAAGCACCATCTGTACTAAATGTGCTGTACAGTGCAGAATGTGGCATGAAAAATATCAACTTGCTGCATGACTGTTTTTATAAATCAGACATTCAATATGCACTTCAGTTTATACTGAACACACTGGACACGTCAGAGTCAGTGATACATGTCATGTTGCAGTGAAGACGAAATGATGTACAAGCAAATGTCCCTTCAGTTCACTCTGCACCTCTTTGTTCTCATGTCATCGCAACTGAGGTGAGAGTGTGTGCGTGTCTGTGTGTGTGTGTGTGTGTGTGTGAGAGAGAGAGAGAGAGAGAGAGAGAGAGAGAGAGAGAAAGAGGGGAATGTGATAGTGTGTATTGGTCTGCTGGGTGGGTGGGTAATGGCTGCATCCGTCTCATATCCAGTAAAGATTGTGTAATCCTTGTGGGAAGAGCAGGACAAAAGAAAAATAGCCACTATGCTTTATCCATTTTTCTTTCCCTCATCCCTCTTTCATTAGCCTCTGAAGAGGAGAGGAGAGGAGAGGAGAGGAGAGGAGAGGAGAGGAGAGGAGAGGAGAGGAGAGGAGAGGAGAGAAAAGTGATGGAGGTAGGAGAGGAAGAAGAGGAGGGAGAAAGGGAGGGGATAGAGGAAGGGGAGGAGGGATAATCACATTTGATAGTCCTTCGTACCACTCCCTTGGCACAAGTCCTTTGTTTTATTATCATCCCATCTTTTCATCCCTCTATTGTTCACTACACTACTCCTCCTTCCTATTACTTAAGCTTTTCATCCAAACAACACGGAACAAAGAAATGAACAAGAAAAGTATAACATGCATATAATCCAGTTTGTTTATATAAGTATCCAGTTACCTCAATTTATAGTTTAACATTTTAAGTAATAACCTTATTCTCATTCCTTCCAAGAGTCAGATTAGAAGAACAATAACAGTCTATGTTTCATCATATCAGAGTTACCAGTTTCCAACTTGTATATAGCACTATATAATTTTAACTCAGAGGCTTATACTGTATACCCAGTGGGCATTTGCTGCTAATATGTCAGTGTCTGAAAACACATAGAGGCCTAACATTTCCCAAAGTTCACTGATGATTAAAAGTACCTTCTGACCTCTAGATGAGTGGGTCCCTATTTTTTTTTTGTCTCACACATGCACACAAGGACACACGTACGCCCGTCACATGTGGCTGTAATAGACGAAACACAGCAAAGCACCAACAAAGGCAGGGAAGAGGACTGCAAGCTAGAAAAGACGGATGTTAGGAGGAATTAAATATATTCAATATGTTTGCAAGAACTCAATGATGCACACAATGCATGTAACGTTCAATGTGTTCCTCACACAAACACCTCTGCAATCATAAACCCATCTGTCCAAACAATGTGAACACCTGTAAACATGGGAATCTTTCCTAAACCATTTACCTGGAGGTCAAACTAAAAGTGCAAATCCCTCATTGTACAGGAAAACGGTGTGTATACAACTACAACCAATACAGTAGGTCAAAGCTGAAGCAGGAAGTGGCTCTGTAAACTATGATGCATGTTTACCACAGGCAATTTAGATAATAATTTTACTTTTCACCTTAGTTATATTTCAAATAACGTTTTCTAACCTGTTTCCAACCTGTCTGATCAATGTTATTATAACGAATGATGACCAAAACTACAAAAATAAGACCTAAGTTGTAGTAAAATAGGCTTATCCTTAAAAAAAAAAACCCTTGTAATTGAGTCCATTATAGCTTGTGTGGTCTTCAATGTCTCCTCCCTTTTCTTTAAAAACCTAAATTCACATCCAAGAAACAATGAAAACTGGATGTTGGTGTTCAGGAATCCCCATTAAATCATCATGACCCCATATTTACTGAATAATTCACCCTGTCTCCTCTGCTCTGTATGTATATGTGTGTGTGTGTGTGTGTGTGTGTGTGTGTGTGTGTGTGTGTGTGTGTGTGTGTACCCATGCGGACATATTTGCAGACATGCATCTTTCAGACATCCAGTCTGCTGTTAAGTGCTTCTGAGCATGTGGCTCTGTCATATTCATAACTAACAGAGAGCACAGTGGTAGAGACCAGAGAGCAGAGTTTGTTTGAGGCTTACACACTACAGGAAGTGGAGAAAATACATGATGGTACAACCTATACTATCAAATACAGCCCCACTACAAATTACAGCTACAAAAATGACCATGAAGTTGAATCAACGCTCTGTGATACAGTCTCAACAATACTTTCATCAGGTTTAATCCAGGATTCTAATGTGTTATTTCCATTGCCATCTTTTTTTTTTTGTTTCTTTCATAGTATGGACAGAGGAGCATCTATAAACCCACTACATCCTAAACCTTTGTGAAAGAGGTATAGAGCTGACTGGGAGTTAGTGTCCGGTGACAACAAGCCAGGAAGGGAGGCGTCCCATTGGCTGTGTGACGTCACAGAGGAGTAACAGAGCGTCCCTGGGGGTCACTCGCTCCTGTTCTGTTTTTAGCCTCCACTGATGCACTCGCTGCATTTTTCATCACCGCTTCTGCTTACCACACCCACAAATGCGTCTCCTCCCACTTCCAACTCCCAACCCTCCCAACCACACACTGCCTTCTGAGAGACCTGTGAAGAGCCCTCACTGTGGCCAAACATCAGCAAAACAGGACATTTAAGCCATCACTCTAGGAAAAACAACCGTGATTTATATCAGACAGGACCTTTACTGACTAAACCTTTAACCCCACTTAACTCAAGGCTCTGTGGATTCCTGCAACCAAGTGCAAAGGCTTGTTTTCAAAATGAAGCAATGGAGAGGTTCTTCAACCCACAATGTTATTTTCTTCATTTGAATAAGTGATCTAGCAAACAACAAATTATGATTACATCGGTTATGATGCTTTCCATAATAATGGTAATATACAAAAAAACACCACACAAATTGCTGCATTATAACACACTACAATAACACAGACCTGGTACTTCATGATGACTTTATGATGACTTTATGATACTTATGTTTAGCATCCTTTTAGGAGAATTATCTGTGAATAGAGCGGCAGGACTTTTTTCAAACCTGAGTTGTGTCTGCAGTTTTTCTCACAGGCAGGAAAAAAGTGTCAAAAATCACTATGTTTTACCAAAATACTCTTACGTTTAATTGCTGTGAGCAGACGTAACAAGTGAAGGAGACTCAGATGAGCACATTAACTTTATGATACACTCAAGAGATTCGCCCATCTGGATGTTGGCAGCTGGACAGTGAAAGGATGGTGAGGTACTTTAGTAAATGAAAAGTGAACCTGTAAAAGTGAGCTGGACATGTCCCCCCCAGTTCCCTGTGGAAATTAGGCATTTGGCTGTTCCTGTTATGGATACTGTGCTGCTGCTGACTTGCCTTATACACCTCAATAATTAATATGTAAATCCTGTCATCTCTACACCTAAGATGCAGCATTTAGATTTGTTTTGACAAAGTCATCAGACATATTTTGGTACTGGTCCAAACAATACTAAGTGCAGTAAAATCAGCAGAGCTGCTGTTTAAAGTGTCCATTATTCATTGTCTGTATGGCAGCTGTCTGTATCCTCACCAGTGATGGCTGAACTTTTCCTTTGACCATCACCCTTTTCTAAAACTAATCCTAATCCTAACACTAAAACACTAAAAAATTCAGATAGGCCGCGATCGATTAGAATCTCCTCTCTTGTGAGAGAAGTTGGCCCTTATAAATATATAAAGAGAATAGGAAACTTGGTGGTCTCTGTGTGGATGTGTGGTGGCACTGTTTCGACCACAGCAGATGCCAAATGGCGCTAGAGGAGACAGCTACTGGCACACTGATCTGAAATAAAGTGGAGAAGAAGCTCAAACTCAAGATTCAACTGTGCAGTATATGTACAGTTGTATATGTACTGTATATTCTCAGTTTCACAAAATGATGAAAATGCATGTAAAAGTGTGTACATCTCAAATTCACCTTAAAAAAAAAAAACAAAACAAAAATAATTGTTGTGACTCCTTTGTGTTGCACACCTGAGCTGGCACTGAGCCCGAGCACAGGGTGAAGGAAGCTCACTGTACAAATCAACGGGACGGACTCCTGTTGAGCTAATTAGCAGCGAGCTGTAGCTAGCTCTTTACAGCTCACTAATGGAGCCATCTGAGCATTCTTCCTGCTGCGAGACCCAAGATTATTACATTAAAACAGCCGGAGCATGTCTCCCAATTAGCTAATGCACATGACGAGAACAAAATGATGTGATGGCTGAGAGTGAAACCTTAAGACCCGCTCTACAGCTTTGAAAAAAAAAAAAATCTTAATCCACTGTCTTATTATGTTTTAATTGTGACCTGCCTAAGGGACTGCAGATGAACATTAGCTATAAGCGAACTCTGGTACTGTACATGGTCCCAATAAATACATAAAAAAATCATAATTGGCCTCAGAATCTTATCGCCAGAAGGCATTGTATGAAAATTATTAGGGAGGAACCAACTGAATAGACTGCTGCACTGTCACCAGCTGACTTTAACCATTTACTGTCAGTGATTAACTTGTAACAGACAGTCAGATATGTGAGTTGCAGCAACACAAATTGCTGAGCTGAAGCTCCTCAGTTGTCTGAGCTGCTGCCTCTGCTTACTGAAGTATCTGTTCATGTAGAAGGTCTTGGTTAAAAAAAAAAAAAAGGAGCAGCTGGAATATTCAGTGGGACAAATTACATTGTTTTTTTATTATTAATTTCTAATGTGCAATTTGGTGACTGTGAAAATAGAATAACAGGGTTTAAACTGAAGTAAACCATCTCCTATTCTTTATTTAGTTATTAGTGGCAAAACAAATCATATTAATTCAATACTATTTTTCATTATTTTTGTTTATCCACTGTTTGATTCATTTTAGTAATTGTTTTGGGAAATAAAAATAAAATACAGTCAACCAATGGGCTGAGAGCACAGCACTTGTATTATCCTATGGCAGATATTTTCACTTTTCAGTGAGAAAAACAAAAACCAGCATTGGATTTTTTCCTGTGATGGTTTGCCTGATGTTCACGGCTACACCCTCTAAACCTTCGTGCCCATCTGTATATAGCATCTTAATGTGTTTATATTCCATATTCCAATGGTATAAACATAAAAACCTACCAGGAAAACTTAGACATATGTTGTTTTAGGTGTTTGAACTAACAACCATCTCTGTGATATGATTTCTGGTCTAATATTTAGTCAGCTGTCAGTACAGATAAATGCACAGAAACACAGACAGTAAAATATCTTGTGAATGGTACATGAGTAGCTTGCATGAGCCATGAAATAGTAATGTTTCTATGCGTGTGTGTGGAGAGTATGCTATAGTGAATCATTTATAGAAGAAGCTTTTTATATAAATGTAGATTTGCACTCAGTGCCCTTTATCTCAGCTGTCATCTGACTAGCTCTGACAGTGCCACTGATGTGTCTGCTCTGTTCCTACTGCTCATGGAGAGTTCACCCTCTGAGGTGGAGAAAAATTATTTTTGGTTTCATATTTTTATTTAAAATGCAAAATCATCTTGCAAAAACAACTGCTTCTGAAAAACACCTTAGTTTTAAATTTTCCTCTAGTGCTACTATGAGGTTCACATCTGTGATTTTGGCCCTCAACAACTGTTGGATGGATTGTTTTGGAAATTTCACATTCATTATCTCCTCACGATGAACTATAAAAACAATGGTCATTAGCTGTATCTGTGGAAGGTCCTGGCTCCAAATGGACAAGATGGCATCAACCATAAACTGCAACTCTGGGCTTCAAACTGGCTCCAGTGAAACCAACGGGTCACTTCACAACTCACTACGTCTGTCTTTATATACAGGCTATGGTCCCACTATAGTTACTTACAGCATAGTGTCAGATTTCTCCTTTTGATCACAACACAAATCTATCATATGTGATCAGGTGTTTATATTATGTGTTTACATTCTGTCATTCACTTTGTAATGAGAGTGATGGTGGGAAGGTCTGCCTGTGATTGAGGGCAAGGGTCACAGGAGCAGAAATGTCTTCACTGGGTGTGTGTTACTAAAAAGGAGAATGTTTTTTTTTTTAACTCATTCATGTTGAATTAACTCTCAACAATCTCCACATCATCCAACATCAGAAAAAAAAATGAGTAATTACAGTTCTTGCCCCCAAGGATGGGGGATGCTATGATGTAACCCCTTAACATGGAAGTTTAAATAAAGTTAAAGCAATAAGGAAGTTGCAGAAGTCGCTGAAATTCATGTGAGTTTGCTTTTTTTTTTCTTGCAAGTAAAGGTACTTGTGGGCAAAAATCATATGTGCAAGTGCCAGCTTAATTCATGCAGTGGTGTCAAAGAACAAGGTTTTATAACGATGATCCATTACAGGCAGGCAAGAGAAAAGACTGGTTTGTGTCAGTCCACTCGTCTGCATCATTAATCAAAAATATCGAAAGCGCTGTTTGACCATTTCACTTTTGAAGAAGCTGCATTTTTGTCTGTCAACCAAGCTGCTGTGCTTAGCTGCTTGCACCTTGGAGAAACTTCATCAGTGTATTTTAAAAGTTGAAAAATGCTGAAAAAAAAGATGGTGGTGAGGACACACAGGTAATAAAGCTGCTGTGTGCTTTCCCATGTAATACCATTCAGCATTTCTTCCAATTAATCCTCAGTGAGTGATGACATGACAAATGAGAAAGCAGTAGAATGCCTTTCAGGACAGTGACTCAGGAAACAGTCACATGGCTTCACTCTAAAAGAGTTTGTCTTTCTGGGAAACTAATAACCTAATTTAATGAGGTTTATTCTTCTCACATCAGCATGACCATTTTCCCCAAGCAGCACGCCTTGTGACAGAGAGGATCAATAGCCGTCAAATGAACTGAAATGAGCTGAAATGAGAGGTATTGAGTTAGTGGGGCTGAACGGGAGACTAGATGAAGACAATGTGTGTATAGATGGATTCAGCCCGTGGGAGTTTATTGAAAGTGAAGATGAAGGATGAAAATGGTTAAGGACAGAGAGAATCATCTGAAAATGAAATTTTGCCTGGGCCTCTTTTATTAGACCAAGGTGACCTCACTAACAACTCACATTATGAGGAGGCAAAAGCAACAACAGCCTTATCTTAAAGTCAAAATGTCATGTTACAACATACAAATCTGCTCTATAAATCACACTCTATAAAATCTGATTTATTTTATTACAAAATACGGTTAGTTCTCTGTCTAAGTAGATGGAGACCTTATCTCTATACAAATATTTATTTTCATAAAGAAATAACATGGTGTTCTATCATAGGCAGAGCAGACGGTCACACTGAGCCTGATAGTATCCTGCTACACAACACAAGAGCCACAGATTGAACAACAACCTACGTTAGCTTTCCTGCTAAAGTCTCCTTTTTATCTAACTTTCAAACATGAACACACATCTTATCCTGTACCTTACTGGTTGAATGGGCAACCAAACAAACATTCACCAGGGAAAAGTGCACTGCTAACGCAAGTAAGCAGGCTAGATAGCTCATTAGCTGCTCATCTGCAACACATTAAATAGCATGTAAATATGCCTGCAAAAGTCACTTTGGACCTGTTAGATGTTGGTGTGGTTCTTACTCTTCAACACTACTGCTTGTCTATGAGCTGCTGTCAAACACAGACACTGACATGACCTTCCAGCCAGCTGACACAAAAAGATATTTTGTCATTTTTCTCGTCCCTTTAATCATAAAAAACTATGTACCATACATTTAGAAACACTAAATATGATTTCATTTGGACTTAAAAGACTTTGAGAACCAACTTTTCTCATGAACACATTTTTTTAATTTTTTTTTTTGCAAAAGTTGCCACAGTGTTATTACGGTGTTATTTGACAGATTTGTGTTTTTGTCTGAACTCTAGTCAAGCATCTCTGCTTGAGGCTAGCTACATTAGATGCTAATAGCATAGCACAGCCGGATATCCAATCGTATCAGTTTTGATCCTTTTTTAATTGTCCATCGTGAGGCTGATAATGTTATAGGAGTGCGATGCTAAATCTCTGGAGTACTCTTTTAAACTAACTAACAAGTGGTTGTTAGAGGAACTGCAACCCCTGAACAGGCTCCAACATCCAGCCAGAGTGCAGACTGCTTAGTGTGAATGAATGGATTGACTGGTTGAATTTGGTTTTCTGTTGTTTTCATGGAACCTAAAGATAGCCTTAGAGTCTCTGTTACTCTGGATAGTCCACAGAACTCACTCTGTTTCTTGAAAGAAAAGTTACTGTTTATTTTTTTAAAGGACAATAGACCTCCATACCTCCATTATATTGTAGTGGAGGAATCTCATAAACCTCAGAGACAGATATCTCAAAAAGCAAACTATCTGCATGGCTAGATACAACTAGAGGTAAGAGAGGTAAGTTGTTATTGATGATGTAGTGAACTGACCTTTAACAATTACATGATGTCACTCACTGAACCCCCAGCTGTTCCAGCTGAGTTGCCAAGTAGCCAACAGTGCAGTACTATGGTCACACTGGGAAGCTTCCAAAAGTGAGTGTGTTCAAGCTTCATTTCCCTGGCTGGTATTTATTCCCACAGACCACTGGTGTCATTAACAAAGTGTCTTTGTCTGTTTGAATAACTGTTAAAAATAACATACTGTTGACATGTCATATTCATGAACTGGTACTGTCGTCTGCTTCGTCTAAGTCTCAATGCCATTTACACACACACACACGACCTTCAGGATGTAACTGCACAGTCAGCTTCCGAGTCCAATGCCAATCTGTATTACAGCTAACAAACTGGTGGATTAGTGTTGCCATATATTCCTCTACATGCTAGAAAATTCTGTTCTCTGATGCATATCGATCAGAAAAATTAGTTGATTGCAGGTCAGTCCAGCGCTGCTCATTAGTTGACATTGATTATCAGACTCAGTGGAGGTAAATCACCGCCTGAGGCCAAGGGATGAAATAGAATACATGAACATGATCATCAGAAATTGTGTTATATATTTGGGAAAGATATATTTGAATGATCACATGGTGGTTTGACGAAGTAGAAGTCATAATTTTAGTGGTAAAACAAGAATCAAGAGTGCCCCTATTGTCCCTTGCGCTCCAGCAAGGACAAATTATGTCCATATACTTTTCATATACCAGTCTTATTTCGGTGGCTATTTCTCTTTAGAAATGTTCCTCTTCTCTGGGGTTAGGACTTATATGTATGCTTTGGTGACACAGAGATGACTGGGGTTAGGTCTAAGGTTTGGTTAACATAAGAGGAAACACAAATTGACAGGGAAACAGACTTTGTTTGAAGATCATAGACTATAAAAAATATATAGACATAGTCACCCATTGGTTTGTGGAATGTCACAGAATGTCTCATTTGGATGAGAGGGTGGAGCTGATCCTAGTGCTAGCTCAGTTAGCACAGTGCCTTTACAATGCTAATGTTCACTAGTGAAAAACAGGCCTAAAACTATTAAAACTATATGTACTGACCAGACAAACTGAACAGCTTGGAGGGTCTTTTAGTACAACCAAACACTGGACAAGACTTTTTTTAGGCAACCAAAGTGTTACAATTAACTTTCATGAAAACACACTGTGAAATAGCGACAGCTATGCTTATATTCTGTGAATCTGGGGTTTCACCATTGTTACATTACATTGTCAATGTTGTTGCAGCTGTAGCTGTAGTTGTTGTCGTGGTAGCAACTTGTCAATCACAAATTAGCCTTTATTGTCTATTTTACTCTTAATATGACCATATACATTAAGACTTCAATACAATCGGACTTCTTTTTGCATTTACATTTTTGCACCACTCTGATGTGCCAAGCCAGGTTCATTACTGCCCTCTGTGGTAAATGGATGATGATGATGATGATGATGATGAAACATCCACTGAAATACAGTTGTTGAAAAACAGTAGTCTCTGTTTTTTCCCCCATCAGCCACAAGGGACAGCAATAAGCCTATGAATAGCAGATAATGAGTAGCAGACAACCACTTCCATAAACTTTTCAGCATTGTCTCAAACTAGTCTCATAACTCACAAGACCCATGTATTATAATTTAAATTTAATAAGTCAGACTACGAGTCTCACAAATATAAGTGCAGCTTTTTCTGAGTCAGATGTTTGGGGCAATATCTTATAATTACAAATCAGTAAGTCAAAATGAAAACCATACTTGTGAGTTAAAACTTAAAGGGTCACTCCATCAAGTTTCCTTGTTAAAAGGATTGCTACTCAGCCTGTGGAAACAGTTATATAACGCTTCTGTGGTTCTGGAGGAGCTTTGTCAAGTCTGAGAAGATAACCCTGATGACTTGGCTGGGGCTTGAAGACTGGAGATTTTTTAAAGGAAACCTGTTACAAACTGGAGCATAGAATTGGAAAGACGTGTCTGGACTGCAACTAACGATGATTTTCATTGTGATAGTGATTAATTGATTAATTGTTTAGTCTATGAAATATAGTACAGTAATGAAAAACTGTCCACTACACATCTGTGTATTTTGACACATCAAATCTGTCAAAATACACTTACACATTTCCCAAAGCACAAAATAATGTCTTGAAATATCTTGTTTGTCCGAACATCAGTCCTAATTTCAGAGATATTCCGTTTATTATGATATATACCCAGAGGATTTTTGGCATTTTCACTGACATGATTACTCGATTATTAAAATCATTGCAGATTATTTTTCTCTCAATCTAAATCGTTTCAGATCTACAGAGAAGATCGAAGAAGAGACTCTATTGAGATGCATCATGGGAAAGGTAGGATCATACCTTTTTGGAGACTAAAAGTCAAGATAGCTCAGCCTCTGCTGCTTCAATTTTGATAAATCTTTAATTAATCTGTTTCTCAAGTCCCTATAACTTTATGGAAGAACAGTAGTAAATTGTTGGTGAGTCCCTTTAAGAATGTTTATTTGATTATTTCGGGCATTTTCCTGGCGGGAATGATCTTCCATAGACAGAGAAATATTTGACAAGTCATAGGCGACAACCCTCTTTAGCCTACTGGTCACAATCCACGTTATCTGGGCCTTTGTTGTTAGGTGTTCAGCAGGTGTAACAAAAGGTAATAAGGCGAATTAGAGCCGCAGAGCTATAAGTAATCAAAATAAGTTGATTTATTCAGATTAACAATAAATCAGCTTAAATCTCTTGCGATTCTTTTTTTTTTCTTTAACTTGTATTCTTCTGCGCTGGAAGAGTGCAAGAGTAGTGTAACAGACTATTTGTGTAGCCTAACGAATTCTGCCTCCGAGATAAAATTACTTATGAAATGGGTCATAACTAATAATCTAATGCTTTACTTTGCGAGTAATGAACCATAGGAGCTCACCTCCTGCAGTTGCTCCAGCTCCAGCCTCAGCGCCTCCTGCTCGGCCTCCAGGTCGGCATACTGCTGCTTCAGGCTCTGGTTCTCCTCTAGGACCACTAACCCGCACTCCGCCGCCCGGATCTTCTCGCGGTTGGCCTCGGCCAGCTCCCGGTTCAGGCGCTCCACCTCGGCCCGGCACTGCTCCACCGTGTCCCCGTATCCTGCTCCACCGGCAGCCATCGCCCCTCTCTCCCTCCCTCTGCCCTCTCCTCCCTGCGTCGGATGAGCAGAGAGAGAGCCCCGCCGGAGGGGGGGAAACAGCTGAGGTAGACAACAAACCCCCCCACCGCCTACCCTCCGAGGACTCACACTGCTGCTTCAAATCGCATGTAATAAAGGGCAATAAACATCCGCGAATATCCACAAAGCGCTGTCATCGTCTCCAGAGAAAGTCATCTTGTGCCTGTGTGATGCTCGAAATGATGCAGCCTCTCATCATCCGCTGCCCGCATCCTTTTCCCCTCCCTCTGTTTTTCTGCTTATTCACCGGGCTTCAGGTCGCCATCTCTGCCTGCAGCCGTGAAGCAAGGCACACTCCCCGCTCTCTGTCATCCTGCTGCAGGCTCACAGGTTTTGGATGCTCAATGAGAGGAATACAGCTCTGCCACAGCATCACACAGAATGACAGAGACGGCGTGCGCCCCGAGATCACGCTGCACTACGGAGAACTTTCTCTGCAGTTATATGCAACATTCTCCGATTTTGTTGGCAGGTTACTACTATAGTAATATTGTAGAGACTATTATTATTATTATTATTATTATTATTATTATTATTATTAATAATAATAATAATAATAATAATACATTAGTATGAATAGCCTATCCAAAAGGGGCCATTTGAAGGGTGCAAACATTAAAAGGTGAAGAAAATACTATTTCTAAAAGAGGAATTAGTGGTGCAGTCATTCAAAAAGCAGAAAAGAGGTAATTATTCACATCTATAGAAATGATAACATTCTTGTATTATTTCTGAGAAATTTCGTATATGGGTGCCTGAGCAAATAACATTTTTATACTTAATATTTTATCTCTATAATATTGCATTAATGAGATGCATTACATTATTATGTTTTTATGGTATCTTTACAAACATTAGGTCTCATACAGCATTTGAAAGAGACTATATAGAAGTGTAAAATCTACAACTACCAAGAGTTTATTGTGTAAAACAAATATGGTTTATTAGAGTATTTGGAGGAGGTGTGAGTCTCCTGCAGAGGGCAGCAGCGTACCTGTGCTGCGTTTCTCCTCAGTTGAGCACGAGAAGAAGTTGGTGTCAAGCCTTCAAAATAAAAGCGCCAAGAGATTTCTGTTGTATTGCATATTTAGAGATAAAGCGTATATTAATAGTATGTGTCATATATAATGGAATATGTTATACGATATTGTGCAAACGGCTTAAGTCTTTTGTGAAAAAAGAACCACTGGAAATAAAAAGGAATGTTTTGAAACTACTGCAGCTCTGTGTAACTGTCTGTAACTGTGTTCTTGTCTACCAAGCTTTTCATTAGCTGAAATCTTAGTAAAAGTGTAATCTTGCAGACCTGAAGTATTCAATATTAAATGAATAAATAACGTATTTTAAATAATCAGATGAATGGTAAAAGATAAAAAAATATAATGTAACTTTTTTTTTCAGGTAAGCTTGATTTTATTCCAGTTTTCAAAATTAATTTTTTCCCTTAAGTCTGTTTTTAATGTATTTTTCCTAAAAGACAGTTTTATTTCATAATGAGTAATAATTTCACATTTACATAAATTTCATCTCAAAAGTCATCAGACATCAGACAAACAGGGCAGTGGGCAGTTTATTATGCTGAATGGATACATTTCCTGGTGATATATATATATATGATATATTTTGTGTTCATTCATATGATTGGTATCAATACTTATTTAAAGTCCCACTCCACTCAAAAATATGTTTTTCTTTTTGTTCCGACAGTTGGATGTTTGAGCTTCACTGTGCAGAATGATGTATATACAGAGTTTGTTTTCACATTCATCTCTGTGCTCATTGAAAATCTGATTTTAAGGTGGGCCTATGAGCATGATCTGTGACACCACAACTAGTTTGGAGCCAATCCTGGTCCAATATTCAACTTACACCAGTGTGATGTAGAAACTTGAAGCCCCCAGCCCACATCTCTCTCTCTCTCTCTCCAGTTAGTGAGTCCTCCTCCACCATTCAACAGGTGCTGGAGATGGGACATGGTCATGTCCTCACACAGACTGCTGCACACATACACGAGCACGAACGCCCCCTGCTGTCGATAGGCTGGAGTAGTGTTGTGTGGCTCTGTCAGTGTTTATATGCCCATTTAGGGACTGTTCGTTATTTATGGGAGGGAAGGGTTGGTGCAAAATAGAGGAAAGCACATGGATATTTTTTAAGTACTGGGGAAGGACTTATGCTTGTTATTTTGACTTAGGGGAAGGACATACAACTTTAAATAGTTGCATTTTGTATTTATTCTAAATACTTTTGGTGGCTATATGATGATAGGACTAAGAATTACAAATATAATAAAAAAACATACATATTGTCACATCACTGGAGAAAGACCCCTGCTGGATATCAGGGGTTATAAATCACAAATATGTAGGCTACATTAAAGTAAGTACTTTGAACATTAGTTTAAAAGTTAAATTATACGTTTTGAGCAATTGTTTTTTGAACACACTGATTTTTTTTTGGTTTAAAGTTTATAGAACAACTAAATACATAACATTTCAAACTTTAATACTGTTCGTTCTTTATGATATAAATTAATCTAAAATTTGCATTCAGTTGAGTGATCTTATCAGGAAAGGCAGCAGCCTTAATCATTACAGTACTCTGTAAAGTATACAACCTTCAGAAAAACCTTTAGGGAATGTTTGGCTTTGAAGGTTACCTGTTTGCTGAGCATCGTGTTTCCAGCGGGAAAACTTGTGAAATTAAATATATTTACATTTTCACAGGAATATTTAATGAGGGAGATGGAGTAGATGGTGGTAATTATACTTTTTGGTGGAAAAACATATCAGACACACATTGTTGTTCCAAGCAGAGTATTTTATATTTTTTGATTGATGTGTGGGGGGGATCTTTAATGCTTATATTTAAAACGTCTCTGAGTTCACAGGCTTACGTCTGTTTTATTAATAGCTTTTATTCTGAAAACAAATTTACCGGAAGTGATACCCCCTGCTCGCGGAACGCTGGCTTATATCGCGTCAGCGGGAGTTGCTGCCTTGCACGTTGCTAGTTAGTTACAATGTTGTAGCTATTAGCACGATAGCCATTCCTTAGCTGGGAGGAAGACCCGCCGTTTAGTTTGACGGACATACAACAGGGTTGATTTTGACTCATTCACAACCAAACTAACCACCAACTGTCGGCCAACTGAAATTACTCAACAAATTTCTAGCAAGCTCGTTGTGTTGTCTTCCTTTTTTGCCCGCTAGTCTACCCAGCTAGCTAGCCGCTAGCGTTGTACCCGGTGCTACCGTCTCCTTCTGTGCCAATCGTCTCCTGCCCGGCTGGAGGATCATGGCAATGAGACAGACTCCGCTCACCTGCTCCGGGCACACCCGGCCTGTAGTGGACCTCGCCTTCAGTGGAATCACTCCCTATGGTTACTTCCTCATCAGCGCCTGCAAAGGTGAGTCCATTAGGCATATAGGGTTTATTAAATAGATGGAAAAAAAAGTCTTAACGTCTAACGTCAGACATTCAAAGCGGTTAACGTAACGTTACAAGAGGTGAATTCAGACTGGTAGGCTTGTAACTACGTTACTTTACTCAGGATCCTGTCTGCTTTGTGTAACAAAGACCTTGAATTTCTTTGTGTCTGTTGGTTTTATCGTAATACTCGGTGCCACTGTCATTATTTAGTTTTTTAAATTGCTCACTTAATGCTTGAATTAAAAGTTTTTCTGTGAAGTCTGGGATTTGGCTCCTTGAAAGTCCACTTTATCACTGTTAAAGCAGACCTCTTCAAAGTGATGCAGTGTGAGACACCTGTTGATTGCAGTAACCTTATGTTTTGTCACAGCTGTCATCTGCTGGTACACATTCTAGAGATGATAGATTTCAACCCTCTCTGCTTTCCTTTTTTTTCTCTCTCTCTCTCTCTCTCTCTCAGATGGCAAGCCCATGTTGCGCCAGGGAGACACAGGGGACTGGATAGGAACGTTTCTGGGTCACAAAGGTGCTGTCTGGGGAGCCACTCTGAACACAGACGCCACCAAGGCAGCCACAGCTGCGGCTGACTTCACAGCGTGAGTGGAGAGTCCAGTCCTGTATGAGGCTAAAACACTCCTGTCTACATGTGTGCGTGGAAGAAAGATGTCTAATAATCCACTTATCCACTCATCCATGCATGCAGAGACACCTCCATGTGAACTGAACTGTTAGAGTTTCAGTAAGACGAAGTTTACATGTGATGTGGTCAGTACTCACGTTTCCACCCAAACACTTCCTACTAGATATGCAGATGATCGTACATTATTTTCATAATCATTTAATGTCAATTATAACAAAGTGATCATGATTTCACACACTGAGGGCACAGCATGTCGGAGCAATTTGAGGTTCAGTATCTTACCCAAGAACACATTGACATGTGGACTGGAGGAGCCAGAGAGCAAAGAGCTGATCATCTCATTGGTGGACGACTCGCTCTACCTCCTCAGCCACAGCCGGCCCAATCATATAAGAGCACAAAACTTCTGCAATTAAACAGAAATGATCACCTAAACCATGGCTGGTGCAACAGGCATGAATACGTTGGCTCCATGACACTGATGGTCCACCAGTGCTGCTGTTATCTGTTTTTTAATGACAAACATTTCCTCCTTAAAAGATTAAAAGCAACAACAGATATGACATTCTGTGTAGCTACTGTCTGTCCAAAAAGTGGCAAACACATGAAAGAGCTGTATCATTGCAGTGGAGAACATGTCATGAGAGAGAGAACTGAGAAGGAAATAAAGATATGAAGGAAGTTGAGGATTGTCATTTCCTTTACAGGCTGATCACTGATGAATTTAAAACTTATTTTCAATCGAACATTCATCTCTATTGCGTAATCAATTTGCATCATCAGACCCACCCTGGCTTCTCACCAAGCAACTACTCTACTGTAGCACTTCAGCACAGTTCAGCAGATCATTGTGCAGTGTTTATGATCTTAGACCTGGAATTAATAATAAATCATTAGATTTAGATTTTTGCCATTGATTGTGTTTTCTATTTGGTTGCTTTCCTGTATTAACTTCTAAAGATGCTTGTTTCTCTGCTTATTTAATCACTTTCAAGCATACACAGTCTGATGTTATTATATGACTGCAGCTACGTAAACATCCGTCAGTTAAAAGATGACCGCTGTGCTTTTCAGAAAGGTGTGGGACGCGGTGAGCGGAGACGAGGTCCTCACACTGGCACACAAACACATCGTCAAGACCGTCACCTTCACTCAGGTCAGTGCAGCGTTTCAAGAAGTGTTCGAATCCTCTACATATGCTGTATGCGTTTATGAATGTGACGATGTCATCGGGACGTTTCTTCTTCTGTTCCTCTCAGGACAGCAACTGTCTGTTGACCGGAGGAAACGACAAGCTCCTGCGCATCTACGACCTCAGCAACCCTGAAGCAGGTGAGCGGGCGTGTCACAGAGGAAACGTGTTCATGCAAAGATACATGTTGAATTATTAGATTTATGTTGAAGGGTTGAACATGACTCCTCCTTTGGATTTCTTTTATCATTTCCAGTGAATTCTGCTCTGGTTCAGAGGAGCACTGACCCCTACTGGAGACAGATCTCTTTTAATTCTTTGGCATGAAAAACTTGTCAGCTCAGTCAATAATAAAAACATGTAATTGACGGTTGACATGTTTGTGTCTCCTCAGCACCACAGGAGATCGCAGGTCACACTTCAGCCATCAAGAAAGCCCTGTGGTGCAACAACGACAAGCAGATCCTCTCTGCTGCCGACGACAAGACCATACGGTCAGTCAAACTGCTGCTCATGCTTTACCGCTTCATCTTATCATCCTGCCAATGAAGCACATTAATGTTGTAGCTTGTGTGTGTGTGTGTGTGTGTGTGTCCAGGCTGTGGGACAGGACCTCCATGGAGGAGGTGAAGACGCTGGCGTTCGACACATCAGTGAGCAGCATGGAGTACGTGGCTGACGGAGAGATTCTTGTGATCACATATGGAAAGACGATCGCTTTCTACAATGCTCTGAGGTACACACCCTGGAACACGCCCACACTAGTGGGAGTAAAATGGGATTCTGTCCACATCGTATTTCTAAGATCCACATATCCAAATGAGAAGAGTTCAATCTTTTTCTTCTTTTGGTTGTCAATCATCAAAATGAGTCTGTTTATGGTTGACAGTCAAACTCTTCTTCCATCCACACTACAACATGAGACCAGTGAATTGAATAGGATCCACTCTGTAGACGCGGTGCTTCTCCTCACTGACATAAACTGTTGATGGAACTTTTGTTTGCATTTTTGCAGCCTGGACCTGATCAAGACCGTGGAGGCTCCAGCTCCCATCAACTCAGCCTCCCTCCACCCAGAGAAGGACTTCTTTGTTGCTGGCGGAGAAGACTTCAAACTCTATAAATTTGACTACAGCACCAAGGAAGAGCTGGGTGAGGAGCAGTGATGAAGTCTTTCTCCAGATGTTTTGATGATAAAAATCAAAATCTAAAACAAAGCTCAAAGATAAAATGGAGAATTTACAACTCAATCTAATGATGTTGCTGTTCTTCCTGTCTGTAGAGTCCTATAAGGGTCACTTCGGTCCAGTGCACTGTGTACGCTTCAGCCCGGACGGCGAGCTGTACGCCAGCGGCTCCGAGGACGGCACGCTCCGACTGTGGCAGACGGCGGTGGGGAAAACCTACGGCCTGTGGAAGTGTGTCCTTCCTGGTAACTCTCCAACTTCAGTAGTTTAGTACTTAAGTAGCAGTTTAATGCTGTAAACGATGAAGCCAGTGTGAAAATGTCTGTAAAATGCAGATCATCTCATTTCCACAACATACTGGCTTCAATAACAGGCCACCTGTACGGAAGTGATTGAGGAAAACCATCAATATCTGACTGCACTTCTTCTAATGTGTTTCCTGGAGGCAATGATTGACATCATCATCAGGGAATTATAAAGTGTTACTCCAGAGATTTAGTGCTGTACTTCCAATAAGTTGCAGATTTAAAAACAGACCCGCCAGCCTGTTCACGTTTTGCGTAGCAGCTATGCATTTTGACATCAAAGTACGCTGCTGTGATTTGTTAAAACTATGCAAGAAGCTGTTTACACCCCGGTTCAGTTGTGCACATGCACTACTCAAGTCTAACAGCAAGAGGCAGCAGCGTCTAGTACACTGAAAAGCAAAAAAAGAAGAAGAAGAGTTTGACCAATCATAGTACTGGATTCATTCCCCTGACTTCAGCCAAATATCAAGTGGAGATGAATCAAGATTGACAAATGTGGAAAATCATTTCAAGAAAGTCAAGAGACAGATTTGATCCCAGTTGTTCGTCCTCCTCACACCAGCTGACTGCTTCCTTTTTGTAAAGTTAACACTTGCCAACTTATTTGATATTAATAACATTAGCCTAACATTATGTCATTTTCAAGCTAGCGTGCTTGTTCACCAGGCATTGAAGTTGGTGAAGCAACATTAACTTCTATTGTCCGTGTTCGGCAGATTGCTAAAACCTGACTTGTCTTTGTGTGTATTCATAATTATCATTGCAGCCAACTCGTAACCATACTGCAGAAATAAGGTTACCTAGAAAGTTACCTGTGTGTGTAACAGGCCCATGACCTCCTAGGTGTGTGTTGGCGCTGTAGTCTATAACTTTGCCTGCTCTAGGAACATTTCAAGGAGAGGAAACGCCCCGCATCAAGGTCAAATTAAGTACAACATGTAAGGAAGGATGTGATGACTTCTACAGTTTCAACAGACATGATTATCACGAAGTAATATCTATCCTATAATGACAACAACTCTAAAATATTTATTTCACTGTAGCCAGAAAATCTGTCTGTTTAGGCTGGTTTGGGTTTTAGTTACAGTGTCATCATCTTTTCATATTAGCTGAAAATCATATTTTCAAAAAATCCAACTGGTTTAAGCTTTGATAATTGTGAGGTGTAAACCATAGACACTACATAAATGCAGCAGTAATGGCAGGTTAGTGTGTACAGCCATAAATGATCTGTTAACAGTATTGGCATCGGCACATATTTTTGTAAACCATCTGTTACTGGTATCAAGAATTTTCATATCAGTGTATCCTTCACCTTTTTGTCTGTTTGACTGCTGCATGAATGTAAATTATGTACAATCATCCATTGTAGGAACAGCAGTGATTTGCATCTGACACATGTAGGTTGCTGACGTTGAACTCCAAACATTCATCCAGGGTTGGCAGGTGTTGACAAAGGAAGCAGTGCCTCGTGATGTATAAAGTTTGTCAGCTGTTCATGTGACATTGTGTGGACAACCATGACTGCATGCACCTAGATGCACCCATGTAGTATGTACATCTACATGTGCCCTTTTTTAAGGTGTGTCAGGGATGTAAGGCTGTAGGACACATGTTGATGGAATCACAGCTTCTCTCTTACAGCAGTGGACTTGTGCACCAACCGTATCGCAGCATTTCCGAATACCAGGATGATTCTTCTAATCCTACCTTTTCTCTCTTTGTTTCGCGTTCCTCCTCAGACGACTTGGGGACAGAGAACTCTGAGCAGCTGTACCCCTCCACCCCCGAGATCAAAGCCTGAGGTCAGAGCGCTGCTGTTTGGAAACTGGATGAGAAGGAAAAGAGACGAGCGGAGGGGTGTTCCAGAGTGTTCTATCAGGCCCCAGCAAGGAGCAGAGTCCAGAGCATCTCCATCTATCAGGAACTGATGTGGATATTATGACTGCCCTGTCTGTCATAGAGCAACCATCTCACACATATACATACACACACACACACACACACACACACAGATTTGTGCAGTCACATGGACAGTGTGGGCTGCAGATTAAAGCAGTAGAGCTGTGAGTGTCTCTGGCTCATCGCTGCCTGCTTTCTCTCTGATCAGCCCAGTCCTCTATGTCTGCTTCAATTTATTTTAAATTCTCAAATCCCCAAAAACCACATGATGCTAAGATCAGTTTTGGTTTCATACTCATGTATTTAATGAGCTGGACCAATTCCTTTTTGTTTTACTGGAGGTCGTTGCACAGTTTGTGCTAAAGTTGAGGTGCATTTCTTCAGAAACGTAAATATTCACAGTTCTTGTACTGGTTGAGTATATTAAAAAAAAAAAAAAAGTTAAGTGTCCAAATAAAAGTAAATATTGTTTTGTGACAAAATGGAAAAGGAAGAAATGTCACTGTTTTTTTTTTTCCATTTTGGTTTCTGTGTCATTATTTGTCCAGTGATTTAAATAAACAAATGCATCACTGTTTTATTTCAGTTATGCACAAACGCACGTTGGTGTCTGTCTTCTTAATTGTGTGGTCATTTCATATCTAATGTGTAATGTCTTTATATCAACATAAAGCAAATACAACCATCAACATGTTCACTACCATTATCAATTCTCTCTTGCTGCTTTATCTTCTTGCTTTATTGAAGCTTTCCAGCAAACAGATAACATTAAAAACATTCAATTATGATATACTTATAAAATTCCCCAAAATTATACATGGTATAAATAAAACAATGCACTGGCAATAATAAGGAAAGTGGTTGTTGCGTTCATCATATGACTGTGTGTATACTGTTTGTGTTTGTCATTCTTTTACAGTCATCATGTACAAATGAATTCGATCAAACTAAGTTCAGGAAACACAAAAAATGTATTGATATGAAATTTACCAATAACAAACAATTGTTTGTCTGTTTACATGATCCATCTCACAGGATTAGACAACAATAAAAGCTAAGGATTTAATATTCATACTTGGTTATTATATCTTCAGGTATAATCATTACAGTGTCTGGTGCCGTTGAAAATAAACTCTTTTATGTGGTTCCAAAACTGATGCCAAGTGGCAACCCAGAAACATATGCTGTTCCCGCCTCTGGCTCTACTTGACAAAATGTGTATTTATCATCAATGTCGGGAAATTTTGATTATTTATTTATTCATTTATTTTTACAGGAGAAAGTTTTGTGTTGGTTTTAAGATGAATTTCCCGACCTTGTTTGAAATGCAGAACTGAAGGTGCAAAACCAGGTCTGACGCAAACTGTCAATTCCAGAGGAATTTTTCTTTGGGTGAAATTTTTGCGGTTACTGATGTTCTTTATATGTTTGTGCTTTTTAGATCAACTTTTAAACCAAGCCCTGTTAGGTTCACATGTTAATGTGATAATCTAAGTGACATTTCATTAACTCAATTACACCTGTGGAAAGAGATTAAGTTACAGAAACAATTATTTGTATGGAAAAAGATCTAATTTTGAGGAAATCGAGCATTTCAGTCCAATTTTCGTAATAAATGTTCTTACTTTATCTTTTCTTCTGTGGTCTACAAATTCTATGATGATTCTGGCGATTCAAGATGCTTTTTTTTTTCAACCATTTCTCGATAAATATGTTGTTCAAATAAACAAAATGTAACATTTCTATGCTGATTTTAAATGTACCTTTCATTAGGCGGTGATTTAAAAACACTGATTTAACAGCGTGTCTCAAAGTTGTCACGTTCGGCTCATTTTCAATAGTCGCATGTCTGTCCCACCAATCAAAAAGCGCTTTCAAACCACGTGTGACCAATAGGATCCGGTCTCTAGCACGTCCGGTCCGGGTCCCTCCCCCGACGCACGTTCATCTCATGGATGTATAAAGAGAACCTGAACAGTCACTCAGCAGCTGCTACTTTCATTTCTCCATTCTTCCTGCGTAGGGGAGGAAACGAGAACAACGACAGCGACTCATATTCCTTTTCCTTTTTTTCATTGCTTCTTTTCCTTACGAGGCGCACTCCTTTTCTCTAATACTCAATATTTTGCTTTGCGAGTTAATTCCAGTAAGAGGCGCTGGTTAGCCGCTCCGCTCAGACCAAAACCTGCCCTGATTTTATTGCCATTTCTTCCCCTCAGCGTAAGCTAGCTAACCTACCCCGGCGACTGTAAATCTGTCCCTCCATCCTTACGCCGACATGCCGGAGTACCTGGAAGACCCGTCTTTGCTCACCAAGGACAAGCTGAAAAGCGAGCTACTGGCCCATAATGTGGAGCTTCCGGGCGGCAACCCGACCAAGGACGTGTACGTACAGCTGTATCTGAAGAACCTGACCGCGCAGAACAAGCGTGTTACGGCCGCGACTCTGGACGCCTTCTCCAGCGATGAGGAGCTGCCGCCGCCCGTCGTCTCCAGCAGAAGTCGCTCCTCCGGCAGAGTGAGTTTATTCTACAAATTAGTTCCAGCACTTCTTTTATTCGCAGCAGGGTCTTGCATGGTTCTGAAGCAGGGTGGTCCAAGTTTCGACAAGTTGACTTTTTAAGTTTAGTTTGTTTGTGTCTGGACCATCACGAGTCTGTGATTTTTTTTTTTTTTTTTTAATTTTTTACACCCGAACATGTGAACACACCACGTGAATTCTGCAGCTAATCAGCATCTACTGATTACTTTTTAATTAATTAGTTATCTGTAAAGCAGAGCGTTAATACCCCTTATAATACGACTAATAATAATAATAATAATAATAATAATAATAATAATAATAATAATACCCATCAAAAGTTAACATGCAGAAAATTATTCAATCAATCAACTATTCTGTGCTCAATATATACATCTGCTTTAACCACACACTCATCTTCCAGATGTTTTTAATCAGGGGCCCCCACCCAAAAAAAAATCTCAGTTGTTTTCTGCATCAGGGCAGATGGATATATGAATATATGCTCTCAGTTGCCACCATTCATTTTCTCCTCAAGTCGATCATTTTGACATTTACTGTCATTAATTTGACCTGGGCTTCCTCCCCAAGACCCTCTGCTGGATCCTGGACCCCAGTGCTTTAAGATGTAAAAGCCTCGTCAGTCTGTGGCCAAACCCTGAATACATTCAGCCCGCAAGCCAGATTATTTCAGCTTTCACTTCCCCTCCAAAAAGTTCCCGCTTTCTTCTTCTTCTGCTCCAGCCTGTTGGAGGAGTGTTCTCACTGTTGCTGCGAATAACAAAACTAGAGCGGCTGCAGATTTCTGCACTGATACTAACAGCTGCTTATCTGTTGTCATATCTGAGGTGCAGAGCGGGTGGAGTTTCTCTCCTTCATACTCTTTGACATGATAATTTAATCAGTTTGTGTTTTGAGAGGATTTTGAGTTGATGGAGTTGCTGCTTTACCTGTTTGTTTGTTTTTTACATGAGATTAAATCACAGCCAGATACAGAAACTGTGAAAGTCCAGATAAAGAGGCTGATGACTGTTTGTCATGAATGAATGAATGAATGAAGTATCTGTTGTTGGAGCAGAAATCCCACCATCTACAAGATAATGACTCTAAGTGTTGTTGTGTAGAAGTATTCCTCTGCTCTTTTAATAATAATAATAATAATAATGATAATAATAATACATTTATTAATGCCCTCCAGCCAGAGATTGCTTACATACTTCAGTACAGGATCAAGTTAGATCTTTCTGTAAAGCAGAGGCTGCTGACTCCAGCTGTGTTATTTAAGTTTCTTTTTCTTGATTTAATTGCATTTCTTCAATAGAAATAGATCCTGGCAGGTTATCAGAGCCTGAGGTGCAGGGCTGGGTGTTGGCACCAACTGACTGTCAGTCGAGCACTAGTCAATAAAATAAGTTGATTGATAGAAAATTAATCGGTTAATTTTGCTATGAATCATTGTCAAGTATACATACCAAACATGCTCTGCTGTCAGCTTCTCCATCTATTTTCTGCTTTTTTTTTCTGTATGATGATAGTAAACTGAATATCTTTGGGTTAGAGGCACAATGATTAGTCAGTTAATCAGTTAGTTGCCAACTATTAAATTAATCACCAACCATTTAGATATTTGATTAAGTGTTTTGACTCTTTTTTTAAGAGAAAACAAAGTCCAGATTCTCTGAATCCAGCGTCTTAAATGTGAAGTTTTCAGGTTTCTTTAGTCTCTATGACAGTAAACTGAATATCTTTGGGTTGTAGACAAAACAAGACATTTGATGATGTCATCTCGGGTTTTGAGAAACGGTGATCAACATTCAGAAATCTTTTTCTGACATTTAACTAATCAGTTCATTGAGAAAAGATGCTTCCTGATCTTAAGCTCATTTTAGGCTGTTTAGACTTCAGTCTAGTTTTGGAAAGGTTCTGCTTGTGTTTAGACTAAATGTAACTTTGGAGACTCATTTTGTTAAATAAAAAAAAACAAATAAAAAAGTTAATATTTCTGTAGATAAATGATGCAAGAAGGCAGAGTTTGAGTCTTTGTATAGAAACTACAGGAACAACAATTCAAACATTTCGAACAGTTTGACTTTCAGAAGTTCTGAGTCCTGCACGTGTCCAAGTCTGCAAACCTGCAGCCTTTAGACCAGATCATCTCCATGTGAAAGCCAGACCTGCCCAGACCTGTAGATATCAGCCCCACGACCCAACCCATGATTAAACACACACACACACACACTCACACACACTCTTTAGAGTGCTTTATTTTTACTTGTTGCGCAATCACAATGTGTGTCTCTGCAAGAGGGGCAGTACTACACATTCACACATACCAGAGCACCGACACACACACACACACACACACAGATACTACAGCGGTTTCTCTCTCTCACACACACAATTAAAAATGATTGCAGACTAATTTTATAATGACTGCTTTCTTATATGCCTAATAACAGTGTGCAGCAGACTCTGAAGATTCATAGCGTCACTGAACACGACACTATAAAAACAAACTGGCAGCTGATTAGATGTAATAATATTTGCTAATTTGAGTTTTTCAAAATATTGCAAATTATTTTCATTTGTAACTTCTCACCTGCTGCCCGCCTTCATTATCAACAGTGAGTTTATAGAACTGTACCTGTTGGTGCAAGACTCCTATAATCCTTCACTGCTGTTTATTTAGCTGCTCTGTGTTCCTTGTAAAATATGATTTTTCATACATCCAGGTGTGTGACATGGTGGGAAACGTCAGGGTGTGTTACAGTGTGGATGTGGAGTCAGACAGGTGTGAAGCAGGAGCTGTCCCGGCTTGTTTTGTGGGAGGGGGGGGGGTCGGTCAGGACGTGATGTTTGAACGAAGGGAGTGAGCTAAACAAAGGTGACGAGTGAAAAATGACAAACGCGGCTTTTATTGCTGCGTGTGGGAGGCAACGGTGTGTTTGTTTTGTGAGTACAGCTGCCACGCTGCATATTTAATACATCTGCTCTTTTTTTTCCTCTCTGATCTCACAGTTGAGTTGCGACTTTTATTCAGAGATGTGGTCAGGTAAAGGTCAGCTGACTGTTTGTTTTGCTGTGTGGTGATGATCGCTCTTTAATGAGTTTTTAAGATGCTGAATAAATGCTGAGAGGAGGGAAGCTGTTCAGGGGCTGACATCACAAGTCAGACGGGTCTCACCAGTTGGTCAGGCACTGATTGGTGTGTGGGGATCTTGTCAAGTATGTGATGTAAAGGTGTAGTATGATGAATGCTCACCCTCACTGTGTTTTTAAACAGTAACTCCACTCAGGTTTACCTCATTTCAACATGGTCGCCTCTAGAAATGTGAGCTTCATGTGAAATACATTAAGCAAACCACAACGTGCAGATTTTTCCAAAGTTTCATTTCTAGTGAGTCACAAGCTAAAGACGATGCTATGACGTAACCTCCGTTAAAGGAGCAGTTCACAGTTTTTCAAGTGTGTCAGGAGCCCCAAATGGATGGAGGACAAAATCCACAGTCCTTGTTTTAAGTTTATCTGAAGCTAATATGAAGCTTCAAATCCAGTAGATATCTTTCAACGTTACAGTCTTTTTAGTGCCAAAGTCCCTGTTTTTGTTTCTATACTTCACCTGCAGCTTAACAGGGAAACACAAAGAGGAGAATTTGATGCTTAAAAGGCTGTAAATGTGTCAGATATCCACTTGATATGACTAAACTCAGACTGATGAAGCCTCATGGAAGCTTCATATCTACTTTTAAATGACTGTGTGGACACACTGTGGATTTTGTCCTCCGTCACTTCCATTGAAAGCACATTCGAAGGAGATCTTTTTATATCCAATATGAACAGGAGGAATGATTACAGTGAGGAAAACCTCTGTCGTTGTTCATATGGACACCTGACTGCTGCTTTTAGATGCACTTGAGAAATTGCGAAGCTACTGTTGGTAAGTCCAGTTCTGATTTTGTACTTCTTGCGTGTGGAAGACACATTACCAGCAGCAATGCAGTATGGGTAAACAAACAAACCATTTGTAAAGTTGGAGTGATTATTTTCAGCTCAGGTTAGTGATGTGAGTTGATAGCAGTGAGGGCTGAATGGCTAAAGGCACAGACTTGAGTTCAGCCGCTGCTGTTATCTTATTGGGTTTGGCTTCTTCATTGAGGAAATACTTCTCTCAGGAAAAGGAATTTATGGTTGGACTGTCACCACGTGTCTCTGTGTGTGTGTGTGTGTGTGTGTGTGTGTGTGTGTGTGTGTGTGTGTGTGTGTGTGTGTGTAACTAAGTCAAGGCTGTGGAAAGACGAGGCTTGTGTGTGTGTGTAATTAGTGTGCCTACAGTAGTGTGGCGTTGTTTGTCTTGTGGAACTCACATGTCTGACTGATTATAGTGTGCAGGTAAAGAGGTGGAGGTGGGTGTGCAGCACTCAAACACATGCCTCACATTTTTCAAATAGTTCCCTGAAGTCACAGAGGCTTTTTCAAAGAAAACCTTTAAGGCTCAAATACTTTTCTGTCATGCTTGGAGAGTTTTCTCTGCTGATGTTGATGAGCTTTAGAAGAATTAGCCGTAAAGTCAGAAGACTAACCACCTAGCAGAGTAAACGTCGGCCCACCACACACACTCCATTGTTACTCAGCCAGGCAAAAACAAGAAAACAAAAACTGGCTCCGGTCGAGTGGGGAGTTACATCATCAGCCACAGGTCCTGGCATGTCTCAGCCTCACACTACTCTGCTTTAGTAAGCAGTTGTAAAGGAAAGTGTGACAGTGAGTTTGTAAGAGCGAGTTTACTCCACAGAGCGGTGAGCTCAGGACTCAGTTATGCCTTTTAAAGGCCAGGGTGTGGCCCTCTGCCCTCCTCTTCCTCTTCCTCCTCCTCCTCCTCCTCCTCCTCTTCTCCCGCGCTCCTCGCTCAGACTGCTGTGATTATGAAACAGCTTGGCTCTCATCCAGACCAAACCCTGCTGATGGCTTACTGAGAGCCAGACGCATAGTAAGATAGCCTCTCTCTGTCTGTCTCTCTCTCTCTCTCTCTCTCTCTCTCTCTGTCTCACATTTATTACACGCTGTGAACCGTGGCAGCACCTCACCACTGAAGTCGAGCATATCGTCTCTTTGCATTCCTCACATTTTCCGTTGATTCGCTGCCAGCCGAATGAGCCGAGTCTCTGAGTCCCAGATGTTCATTTTAAAGCACACGGTCACTTTGAGAGTGGAGCTTTTTTTTTTTTGGTTTTTTTTTTCTTCGCGGTGAGGCGAAGAATCCTAAAGATCTGCTCCACCTTCACACACTCTGCTGACATCACAACAGCTAGCTGCAGTCTGTAATCTGGTTCTCATTGTCACTACATGTGTTTGTGTATGCATGTATTCCACTGACATACACTGCCTCGCCCACTAACAGCACGCTAATGTTAGTTTATCACATCTACATGTGTCTGTGTGTGCTATAAGAAGCTACACATTTTCAAGAATCAATGAAATTGATACTTTTTAAAGGGTGACTCATTTTCTACATGAAGTGTATCGAGCAGTGCTACTGAGGGAGCTCTACAAAGTCAGATAAATGACCTCAAGTGATGTCACTTGAGTCAGCGTGGGTTGGGGCTGATGGGTAAAAGAATGTGTGGCTGTGGGGTTAGAAAGACCTCTGTAGCTCCTCATCTCTGCTAGAGGCCAGCAGCTGGTTTAGCCTTAACGAGCAAACTGCCACACAATCTGTACAGTCGAGTGAATTGAGTTGAGTTGCATTGTGGGCAATGTAGGCACATGTTTTGATGAGGAAGAATGCATGGAATAAAAAAATACAATATCTATTTTTCTGTTGTATAAATTTCTATCCTTTGACCACAATCAGAAAGTAACACCCACATTCTCACTAGCACCGCTTCCTCTCTTCACTCACTCTCTAGCTCACTCGACCACAGCTGCTCTCTCTCTTTTTTCCTCATCTTTTGTTAAAATCAGTCATGAAGCCGACAGCAAAGTCTAACTTTACTTTAAACATCATCAAACTAAGAGAAATCTCTTCTCCTCCTCCTCCTCACCAGAACATCTTTGTCCTCCTTCATGGAGTTTACAGCTCTAATCAGTCTGATTGCTTGGCTGTGATTGGCCACGGCAGCGTGACATCGGGTTGTGTTTCTCCAAAAGTTGACTCTGGATCAACTTCCTCACTGCAGGCCAGTGCTGCACTGCTGCAGCCAAAACCCCCACAACCTAAACACACACCGCCAGATTCGGTCTGAATATTACATTAGGCTTAATCAGTGGAATGCTTTATTTGAATGTAAATGTCATTAAATGTGCACCGGTGAAAGTGCTACAAACACAAGTGACTGCAGGCTTCAACAACATGGTGTCAGCCACATTTCAGTGTAAAGCAGTGTGAGAGCACACAATAACATTAGTTTAGATGTGAGACACTGGCTGTTTTCTAGATGTGTAGAAAAAGAGGCTCTAATGCTTTTAACCGTGTGTGTCTGTGGTATTGGTCTGTGTGACTAGAAAATAAAAGAACTATTTAGTAACCTTAGCTCACCTACTGCTGGAATCAATGAACAGTGTCAGCTTGTATGAAGTGAACATATGGTCCCAGCGGAGGGAAATGTCAATGTGAGGCCACATTCTGAAGGAAATGAAGTCCAAATGCCACATTCCTCAGTCGCCACACAGTCTTAAGCCGTAACGGAGCCATGTTTGGAGGTAAAAACCCTGAAACAGCACACACACACACACAGCAGGTGGAAATGATGTAGGTGTAGGTGCTTCAACACTTCACTCCCTCACAGACTGAAAGAAGCAGACGTTTTTTTTTTTCCTCCTCTCATGAGCCTGGAGCTAGTGGACGTTTCTGGTTTTTTTTTTTTTTTTTTTTAAGCTCATACTTATTTACATACTCTGCTCTGATTGGCCAGTTGTGTTCTCACGTTGCCACGACAAAGTAGTCCACACAGTTGTGCGCTGGCCAATGTTTGTTCCTTCAATGCACAGATATGTGCAGTCATGTAGACATAAGGCGGTCGATACGTTGTTATGCTCACGTTGTGCTCCAGCACAACATTACATATTTAGTGAGAGAGAAGAAGATCCTCTGGCTCTGAGCCCAGGAGAAGAGGCCGCTGGCTTCAAACACACTGTAATTTCCTGTAGGCTGATGTGTGTGAGGGACGGCTTCATCCCAGCAGGTTGTTTACTATCAGTCATCAAACGCCTGCAGCATCGTTTTCATCCCTCTCTCTTTCTCTCTCTCTCTCTCTCTCTTGCTCCCTCGCTCTCTCTAGTAGGAAATTGAAGGAAACTTCTCAAGATAAAGTCACAGTGTGTGTGTGAAACATGTGCCTCCACATATCTCTTCATAGGTCATGCATGTGATGAAGCGGTTGTGGAATTTGTCGTTTTTTTTTTTTCCTTTCAATGTTGAATCCACTCGCATACTTTTCCTGCATTCTTTTCCAAGCAGCCACTGGGTTGTGTTCATTGATAATAATCTACTGTATAATGAACAACCTGATGAACAGGTTTCAGTTTCTATGTGGATGCTCCATTAACACAGAATGAAGTTATCCAGCTAAAGCAGAAGTTGACAGCAGGGTGTTTTGGAGGTGAAGCAGTGGGCAGGGTGGGATAGTTCAGACCTGAGTGTGAACTGAGCAGCTGTTGTGTCCTTGACTCTTTGTTTTTTGGGGGGTTTTTTTGTCTTGAAATTGGCATCAGCCCATCATTCCAACATCAAAAATACCTCAGAGGTGGACAGAAATATAAATAGTTTGACATGAGAACATGGTTTAATCTGCAGGCACTGTCGGACTCTTTGATTTCATTATTTGCTAACAGGACAAACATAGATCCATGACCTTTCCTGACCTACAAGGGCACCGGTTAACTTTGACACCACTACATTACCAACCGTGCTAACCTGTCCTCCTTCCACAGAAAGCCACCAGGAAAACAGACAAGGTTCGTCCAGATGAGCTGGACGTGACTCTGCTGAGCGACGAGGGCCTGAGAGACGAGCTGTTCAAGCACGGGATGGACGTAGGACCGATTGTTGGTGAGTCCACACACACACACACACACACACACGCACGCATGAGGAGGGATGTGTTGCGTTAGTGCTACTCACTCCACACAGGTGATGGAATTCACAAGTGGCTTTGACATGTTGGTGAATAGCATGCCATGAGCTCTAACGATTAGTTGATAACTATGAGTTGTTTGGCTCATTTTTAAAGAAATAACACGCCCAAATTCTCTGATCGCAGCTTCCCAGATGTGAATATTTGGAATGCTTTTAGAGTGAAGTGTTGAGTACATTGAACAGCAGCCTGAAGCTCGCGTCACTAACTCTTAAGAGGAAGATCAGAGCTAAAAATCTAGCATTAAATATCAAAGTAGGCGCTCTACAGATGAGCGTCATGGACGTAATATCTTATCTTGTGAAATGTCTGGTGTAACCAGTAACACTGGTGTTGTCACGGGTTTATGAAGTGGTGGGAAAATGTTCTTACCACGGCGTCCCCGATGAAATGATTTCATTAAAGTTAGTGATACATTTCTGCATTTGAGGTCAGTGAAGGTATGTTAAGTATTTCCTCTTTGGCTAAAGGTCGGCACTTTGTGGCTTACAAGCTTCCACACAAGTCAGTGAGCAGAGGTGTGTCACCACTGCTGCTGCTGCTGCTGCTGCTGTTCACTATTATTCATCACTGCTCCTATCACACTCTACAACTCTGCTTCAGCGACTCACCTGTGCTTTTTAATCATATCTGCTATAAAGTGTTTGCCATAAGCCAAGTGTGATGTGGATGTTTTTGAAGTCTTAAGAAACAAAAAGCGTATAGTTGGTTCTTTGGCTGTTTGTACCTGGAACTCATGGAAGCAGAGTTAGGCTGCGTCCTTCAGTCAGTGAGTCCACTGACTGCTGCTGGAGTGCAAACAAGCAAATCCTGCACCAGCAGCTCTGTAAAATAGATAAACGAGTGATTCATTAACATATATTTGTAGCCCCAAGGTTAGCAACCACCTGAGCAGGCGGACTGAAGGTGAAGCAGCTGTTGTCACGTTGTTGACAGTTCCCTGGTGCTGAAATAAGCTGTACGTTATCCAGAGGAGCTCTATAATGGAGCTGCACGCTGCGTTGTGCTTACAGTATAACTCCCCTACAGTCTGAACAGTGTGTCTACACCTGATGAGTCTCAGCTGGTCTGTCTGACAAAACACACACACACACTGCCATTGGAAAGAATACAGCTGTCTACAGCAGCCGTGCAGCAGCTTTTTTTTTTTTTCCTCTCTTCTATTTGAACATGAGTGTGTGTTGGGCTGAGTGGATGTGTGGATGAACAGATGCAGCGTTCACTGTGGGAGACGCCTGCAGCTGCTCTGCTGCTCACGTGCTGCTTTCGTTGCACAGACGAGCTACAACGGACTTTTACTTACTGATGATTGTAAATGTGTTTATACATGTATTATACAGTAGGAATGAAGTGAACTGAATCACCACACAGCAGCAGATTAGAGTCGGGTCAGCGTGAGAGTTTGCAGTTTTTCCTCATATCTTGGGATTTTGGACGGTTTGTTGCATAAACCAAAGAATTTGAAGACCTCAACTTGACGTTTTTCAAAATTTTCTAACATGTAACATACAAATAATTGATTGATCAATAATTAAAATAATTCCTAGTTGCATATTTTTATATTTATTATGTGTAGCTTTAATGAATTTTCTCCTCTCAGGATCCACCCGGAAGCTGTATGAGAAGAAACTGCAGAAGCTGCTGGACGACGGTCCTGCACAGCCACTGAAGTCACAGCTGGTTGTCACGGAGATTCAAGTCAACCACAACGGCAACTCTGAATCAGACCTCTACAGCGACAAGGAGGATGGTAAGAGCAGAACATCCATACTGATTATACACACAGGAGTATTATATACTAGAAATATGATGAGCTAAAATATACACTTTAAAATGCTGCATTAGAGTGTGATGTGTGTGTGTGTGTGTGTGTGTGTGTATTATGTGTTAAAGTCAAAATAAAAGACTGACGATAAGCAGACATGAAGGTGTGTGAAAAGAACTGCTTTGACAAGTCAGACTGTCACAATGCATCTTTTGAAAACAAAAATGTAGTTTCAAGTCTCTGCAAGTAGATTTCACTGTTCAGAGATGAACTGAAACTGACAGTGTGAGTATTACAAATGAAGATTAAAGCGTGTGCTACGCCCTGCAACCTGTAACCCTTGTCCTTGTTCACAACAGTAAAACATGTCAAACCCACCTGTGATTGTCTTGTGTTTGGTCAGAGGTGACGGCAGCACCAGAACCAGAACCCGTGGCAGAGCCTGAACCAGCTCCAGTGGTGGAGAGACCAGTGAGGAGCCGAGGGAAGACTCCCGTCACCACCCGCACCCGCAGCAGCCAGCACAGCATGGTGAGCCAAAGCCTTGAGCTGAGGAAGAGCAGTGGATAGAAAGGTTTCCTGCTTATCTAACGGAACTTCTCTGCACGTTTTTATTGGTGAGAGAAGGTGAAATGTGTTGATGCACATCTGTGCGAGAGACCGAGCAGCAGCCCTGCTGGTTTTTATGACGTGTGTGCGATAGTAGTAGTTTGGATGTTGACAGGGTGTCATTCATGTCTCTGGCTAACTATAAAGCACAATGTGTTGGAGCTGGATATTTCCTGGTGAAATGACAGGGTTGGAAGCTCTGTGCTTGAAAGCAGGTTCTAATGTTTCCAGTGAGGGCTTCTTGCAGTTTGACACTTCTGAATGTTTTTTCTCTCCTGCAGTAATCTGAGATCTGCTGTTATCAGACAGGCTACCATTATTAGATCAAATCTTTCATAGCACAAACACGGTTTCCTAAGTCTTACCTGTGTTTCTTTAAAAATGCTCATCACACATGTGTCTTTTTTTTTTCTGCCTAACCTGGTTGGTTTGGTTGGTTTTAGGCTTCTGTGAAAGCTGTCAATCAAACTTTGGGGTGGACTAAAGGACTGGACTGAGACCACTTGGAAAGGAGGGTCTGGATCTGGAATGGTCTCGGTTCAGTTCTGCAACTACTTTTGATCATTTTTCATTTTCATTTCATTTTTTTTAAGTAAAGATACAAAAACAATGTATTGATTTGAGTGAGTGGTCACAAAGCACTTAAGCTACCTTAAGCCATCTAATATTGTGTGAGGACGGTCTCCTCCAATCAGAAAGTGTAAAGTGGTTATAGCAGAAATGTGTTGTTGGTGTTTTGAGAAATGTTCACACATGTTCACGTGCTGCATGATGCTACATGACCTGCTGTCAGCTGCCAGAGTTAGCTTCCCTCTGCGTTGTTGATGATGATTCAGGATGATATCACCAAAACCAATGAAAACCAAAAGCAATGAATTAACTACCTGTCACTCCGTATGACCTCATCAGTGTGAACATAATAAACCAGACCAGAACTAAAAAGGCTGTGCAGGTGTGGAGGTGAGCTAAGCAAAGCTGTGGCATATTTCTGAATGAAGAGAATCCCATTTCTAGCTTACAGTTCTTCCTATCAGAACTTTTATACCGCAGTTATTTGCAAACACACACTGTGATTGGAGGAGAGTCGATCCGTGAGCGTTCATAAGAGCAGCTGCTATGCGACTTGAGAAGCGGTATTATCCCGTTGGTTTCCACTTAATTAACCAACATTCCTGCTCTGCTGGATTCCTAACGATGATGGCAGAATATATGACTCTCTGCGAATAGTTAGAATTCTTCGGTCTTTAGTTATAAACGGATCAAAACTTGTAAAGAAAGCCACATAACATCAACATTTCGATGCGTTTTTTTTTTTTTTTTTCGCCACACGAGGCTGAGCTGTGAGCGCACACTGAAGCAGGTATGATGGGATACCCTGCAGCTGGCTTTCATTATACAGCTTCCTCTTGACAACTGGCAGAGGAAGCGGCTTTTTCTGTTTTATTGGAGCGCAGTCACACCCAGCTCAGTGTGAGCCTGCAGGTTCGGTGTCCGTGTGTGCCGCGCTGTATGTCGGACTGGGAAGCACATGATGTGGATTAGCTGCTGCCATGCCATGTCGGACACTGAGACTCCTTCACACGCTGACTTTTTTTCCCCTCCTCAACCCTCCAAACCCCCCCCCCCCCTCCCTCCCCGACGTCTGCTCCTCATTTCCATCTGTTCTTTTTCTTCTTTTCCTCTGATAATTGGCATCCATGTTTCAAAGTTTATTGTAATCGTTAAAACTTGGACAACGTACGCTTTCAACTTTCAGCCGCTCTATTAGTTTGTGTGCTTATAAAATCACTACAAAATGTCATCAAAGTGTGTGTGTGTGTATATAGCCTCTTTTAGGAAATAGCAGAGTGAACTGATTTCCCATGTGTGAGGGGTGGAATCCAGCAGTGTGTGTGTGTGTGTGTGTGTGTGTGTGTGTGTGTGACTGAGCAGCTCCTCCTGCTGTTCACACGGTGAACGTGCACCTGGAGAGCTGAGGCCTCCAGGAATGAGAGGCACGTGAAAACGAGTGGACCGCCAACAATAATCTGATATGAGCTGTGCAGGAGGGGCTGGATTTTGTGTGTGTGTGTGTGTGTGTGTGTGTGTGTGTTAGGGTTAGGCAAGTAGCCCTTAGTGATGTGTGTGTATGTGCATGTAAGTGTAGGTGGTTCTCTCTCTTTTCCTTTTTTTTGCTGAACTTTCCAGTGAAAGTAATGGCAGCATTATGTAATCTATACAGTTTCCCACAGACGGCGTTAATGACGTACAGTCTGAGCTCTTGTATGTCCTGGATCGTTATGAAAGTCTCCTGGTTAAATCACATAGATAATATCTGGGTTATTAGACTGTGGAATTAAAATATTTGGGGGCAAAAGTTAACTACGACTCCCAGTGTGCATTTCAGCAAGAAATGGCCAATCCGCTCTCTTTTAGTTTCTGGGTCATTTTTGAGTGAATTCAGCAACTCTGGCTTTTTTTTTTTTTTTTTTTTTTTTTTTTTACAACTTTTGAATTCATTACACTTCTTCTCCACAGCAACAGCAGCAAAGACATGAAAACAAAGTGTAAGTAATGTAAACTGCTGGTCAGAACATTAACCTATAGGATGGTTACATCATCCAGGAGAGTCCTGAGTTCCTATGTTTGGTAATATTGAAGAGATTATTTAAAGAAATATGTGAAATGGGGTGGAACACACTTCCAGAACCAGCAGCCCCTCTCACTTGTAACTCTATACAGTTGTAGATATTCCAGTGTTCACATTGATCCAATCAGATGAAGTTATGGTAATTAAAACACGTGGTCTGCAGTGTAGCAGTCACTCCTGCTGATAAAGACAGTAGTGAATTTTAGTTTTCCTCTAGTTCCTTTTTCTTAAATGAATGTCATGTTTGCATCAACCACCTCAGTCATCCTTTTCTTCTCTCTGCTGTGCACAATGCAGACATGGTTGGATACTTTTATCAAGACCCTCAGTTCACACCAAAAGACTTTTGGTGCTTTTTCTATGTGACGTACGTCATATTTCTACTCGTGCTGCGCTTTATCGTGTTGCTACATAGACTTGACCTGCCATTTGTTTTGATTCACTATTATTACTATCAACAAAGCCTGGCTAGCTGCTCCAGCTAGATCTTCCACGGTGTTAAACATGAAACATTGGTTTGGTGTTGTCAGTGCTCCAGGTATGTGTTTCACATCAGTAGTGCACATTGAGGGCTATAAGTCACACTCAGGTATTTTCATCACCTGCTGGTATGTGCATACCGTGTGTGTGTGTGTGTGTGTAGAGAGAGCAGTTGATGGATGAGGAAGATGATGATGATGAAGACCCTGTCCTGATAGTAAAGCGCAGATCCAGGAGGTTATCCCATAGAACGGTGAATACCACCATTACTGATTTAAAGCCACTGGTGTACACTTCCACACCCACTGCACACTGAGATAAGACCTGCACAACCGTTGTGGAGAGAGTGAGCATGTTTGGGAGTGAATACATCACATCTGCACCCGAACAGCTGTAGCAGAAGCTCCAGTCAGTCCGGTCCAGAGTGTCTGATAAGAACACAGGAGGAAACTTTCTCCTCTGGTCAGGAATCTCTGTGCACCTGCACCACACCTGGCTTCAAAGGGTTGTTTGGCACACGCAGCGTCTTCTGTTCTACATCACACGTGGTGTGTTCATTCTTCCATGTCTGTTCTAACCTTTGGGAAGGTGTGCACAGTGCAAGAGAGTATGGCTGTTTAAAATATGTCTTCTTATATGTCTAAATATAAGATAGACACATTTATAGACACGTGCTTAACCTACACTAGAACAACTTGAATGATAACAACTATATGGACCACCCTGACCTTTGCTTTACACTATGATTAGATCAACACATGCCTTCACATCATTGTGTAGTTGAAATATTGTCCTTGAATGTCATTGTATAGTTTCCATAGAAGAAGCATGCATGGCTGCTCAGGTATCCCAGTAAAACTCAGTCTAAATTTACACATGACTGCTCCAGTAGGTGATCATGCTCAGAAGCGGCTGAATTTCTATTAATCCTTCTCCAAGATGTATCTACACATTTATTCCTCTAAGACTTGGTGTAAAAGAGAGAGTTCCAACCAGTTCCCCAAATTGTGACATCTTGTGAGCTGGGTATCAAACCTCATTACTACTTTGGTTCTCCCTGAAATGTGCCTATTGCACCGAGTATCAAAGGCCCTAACTGTAGGAAGTTGATATTGACTGTCTGCTCAGGTTTGTAGTCTCACATAGTTCCAGATAGTTCTCATTTTAGACTGGAAAACTACCACAGCTCTGTATTCCTCACATGCAGTCTTTATTAAATACTACTCACGTTGTCATTGTGTTATTTTACAGTGATCATGTCTGCGCTTGTTAGAGTGGTTTTTCATTCCAATCCAAACACCTAATACATTTCCTCTGGATGAGGAATCATCTTTCAGTGTTTCACTGTGCAAGAGATATAGAGGAATGAAACCCAGCATGAGACACATTTAAAAAAAAAAAAAAAAAAAAGAACCAACAACTTACAAATCACCAAACTGACTGCAAAAATCAGTTTCCTCAGAGCAATCCACTTCAATCAAAACTGTCAAAAAAACTGAGTTTATTCTCCAGCTTTTGATTGTCACCATGTGTCTCTCCCAGCAGATAGTACCTGAGGATCTCAGGCTTGTATTGACCAATCAGGTTCAGTTGGAGTCTAACAGGCTGGACCGTCCAGTTCAGGCCGAGCCTCCCTTCACCTCGTCCAGACCTGCTCAGGTAGCTCAGGTAGCTCCAGATCCAGGCGTTCCCTTCGGGGATATGCAGTCCCCTGTGATCTGGTCATAAACTGCACCTAAGGGTGGGCATGTGTACACAGATATGTGTATTGTAGACAAAGCCGATGGTCACAAATGAGTCACTTGCTTCTTTTGTCATTATGAGAACTCTCACATGGGCTGTTTGGTGATTTGTTTATTTATTTTCCTCAGTCACTCAACTCTACCATTCAGTAAAAAGTTTGTTTGACTCACTGACACAGCTGCCTCAGAGTCCAGCGGGAGAAACTCTCACCCACAGTGTGAGAGAGAGGAGCAAACCCTGGCTCGACCAACCAGAGAAGGCCGAGGTCTGCAGAGCTCCTGGGAGCCCCCACCTGAAGGTGCCCTCACTTATGCAGGAAGATGTAGACCGTAGCTTCTCATGTCTCAGCATTGACTGTTAAGATTTCTACCTGGACAACATTCACTGCAAATCAAACATCATTGGTCATTTAGATTCAAATCAGGCAGAATTCCTATCGAGCATTAACAGACTAAACCAATCTAGTGAAGTGAGAGAGGCCTCTGTATGCTTCAGATGAACTAGCATGTACACTGTGTCCTCCACGCCACTCCACTGCCACTCCAACCTCTCCACTAACTGTGTCTTTCTAGTATCAACATGATGGATGATCCGTTGGTGACCTCAGCACTCTCACTACTACACTACACTACTCTGTGATTCAGTCACATAGCATTCTCTACTCAAACCTCAGAGGAAGAGTCAAAACACTCCTTACGGCAGGCTCCATGTTCATGTTGGGATCCACTAGTTTATCCAGAGAGATGAAATGTTTGTGCCAGACAACACCATCATTTAAAACCTATATTTCCAAAGACTATGCTAGCCTTGTTGGTTATTTTCTCTATTAATGGATCATTTTCCTTCTTTATAGAAATGACTCCAAATGTCAAAATAGTTGACAGTTTTCTGTTGATTGATTAGTGGTTGCAGCTCTAATCGTTTTTTTGTCTTGTGGCAAACATATTATTTTTCCTGGCAGAAGGCAGATATGTGAGATTACACAGCCTGCTGCTGGATGATGGGTAACATTTAGACTTGCCCCAAATATTTTCACTTGGAACACTTGAATCCCAGTAACATACACAGTGCTGCTGTCACAGATGAGGCTACTCATTGGATCATACTAACAGTGCCAATGTTTAGACAGTCTCTCCTTGAAGACAGTCATAGTGTTGCACAAACCCCACCTACTTTCACACCTCCACACACCTGGCCAATCAGTGTGTAGAGTGAGTATGACTGTTGAAGTTAACACACACACACAGTCATCCACAGTCGCCCTGACGCGCCATCAGAAAGGACTTTCACATGCTGTCAGATGACCACTTGATAAGCATGAAGCATACTGAGGTCTGTTGTGGTTTGAGCTGGAAATTCAGTTAATTATTAGAATCCTTTAAAAAAAAAAAAATGTGCCCAACTACCTTCTGTTTAAAACCTGTAGCTTCATGAGGAAGAAGTGAGGATTTAATCTTCACAAATCACAGGCCAGTCGCTCTTCTCCACACAGCTGTGCTGGAGGTCAGCTTTGTGTCACTGCATCATCTGCTTTAGCCGCTCACACCTTGTCTACACCAGCCACACACACACACACACACCGAGCAGTGCGCTCAGACAGCACAGCGCTACAACACCTGAGTCCAAAGAAAAAAAAAAAGACTCAAACCTTAAAAAAAAATGAGTGATGCTCATATCTGCTGGATATGTTTCATAATGACCTTATTAAGTGAATCTGGCACAATATGATGTCAGATAGAGTTTTTCCTTCTGCTTCGTTTATTTGCTGCTGCAAACTCATTTAGAGCTGCGTTTGATGACGAAGCCAACAATATGACAACAGTTATACTGGATGACTATGATCTACATAGTTGAAGCATCTGGTACTGACATTCCACAGCTGTTTAGGATAAGCTGTAGTGTTTTTGTTTTTTTTTAGTTTTTTAAAAAAAATTCATAACAATGACAGCCATGCCAGTGGTGTAATATTTTTACTAAACTGTCTCACACAAGAAGTCCTAAGAAATCTGTTTTACTCTTCCAGTATTTTGTAGGAAAAATTAATAGATTCAAATCATAAATCATCACCAAGCTTGAAGAAAATCTAGATTTTCTTGTTTGCTGTTACCTTAGTTTAAGTTGGGCTCAGTGTGAGATCAGTGGTGCATCACTGCTGCACTTGTATGACCAATGTGGACGACTATGTTGATATTATTAAAAAAAAAAAAACTAAAGCAAATCTGTTCCATCAGATGCATATGAGATGGAAAAGTGAAGTGACATGCAGTGTGTGCAGCAGTGTGAGTGTGTGCTGTGTAGACAGGGTGTCAGATTTCAGCATGAGTTGTGATTGTGTATTTCTGTCTGTGTCTCAGGAACCTGAGCCAGCAGTAGGACACAATGTCACACCTGTGAGGCCAGCAGCTAGGGTGCGTTGACTTTGAGTTGTGTCACACTACAATGAATGTGTCAACACATTTCTATCCTGTATATTTATTACATCCTACCTTGTTTTGCTTTATTTTTTAGTGCATTTCTGATCTTGTTTTCTAATAATCCCAGTCTGCTTTCTACAAGTCAAAGAGGCTGCCTGAAGAACACACTCCATCCAGGCCTTCGTCTCCTTTGGTTCAGCTCACCAAAATTGACCCGGTGACCTTTAGCCCCATGTGTAACATCTCGCCCATTAAGAAGCAGGAGTCCCACTGGTCTGAGTCAGACCAGTTAGGATGTCAGGCTGGCAGTGGCTCTGCAGCAGGGGTACAGCTCCATTCATTCATCATTTTTCCCTTCCACACATGCTTGGTTGACTGAATGGTGTATTGTTTTCAGCCGGGGTGGTGAAACATGAAAAAGTTCAAACTCTCACATCCTATATATCTCAGTGTATGGCTGTTGATGGTGAATGCAGTCAGTTGTGTGTTTTTGCACGTGTGCAGCTGTCGAGGGTCTGTGCAGGGACAGTTGTGCGACAGCTGAATGTGTCGCTCGTTTCAACTTCACAATCACACACATTGTTTGGGAGCAGGAAGAGTGCGTCCCTCCAGACGTCCTGCTGCATAAAAGGAGGCAGCAGAAAATCTCCAGCTTCCTGTCCAGGTGCAACCCCGTGAAGACGCCCGTCTGCACGTCCACACTGTCCACGCAGCCGCTAGTGAGACAGGTAGATCTACCTGTGCACTGTTCACGGGGCAAGAGGCCGTGTTCTGACACACTCACAAGGTGGTTCACCAGTAAACATGGTGGTTTGACCCAGCCTCTTTGTTTGATGTGGTCACATGGTGAGAGGGGTCCAGTGTCAGGCGGGGGCCCTCTGCTGGTCTACACATGCACCTGCAGGTGGTTATAGAGACACCAGAATCCATTCAAAGTCCTTTTTGGAGCAAAAAGTGTGAAGCTTGCTGAAGCTGATGATGAAGATGACTGATGTTAATGAAGCTGGTTGTGTTTGTGTGCAGGTGGAGAAGATCGCAGCCAGCGACCAAACCCCTAAAGTGGAGGAGAATGATGTTCTGAAAGAGCTGTTCACCAACAACATCAGCAGTCCAACAGGAATCAGGTAAGAACTCAGTCATTTCTTTTTTTTTAATGGTCTGGAAAGTAATAAAAAAAAACATGTTCATCACATGACCAGAGTCTGACCAGCATTTAAAAAAAAGTTTTTTGGCTGATAATGCATGCACAGTTATCAACAGTTAATTACATGTGATTATTCTCTACACATGTAAAACAACTCAGGACTCTTTTCATTAGTTGTGATTCCAGTTGACTTGGAATCAATTCACTTGTTCAACAGGAGATTATATAACAATAAAACTATATTATCCTTCAATCACTGTACAATGTTGGAGCAATATTAACTTTGTATATGACATTTCAAATCATAAAGGGTAATAATTGATGTTGCCTGCAGTTGGAGATGTCCCGTCAGCTGTTTTACAGTCTCTTATAATCGTATCAAAAACTCTTTATGATAATAATGATAATAAACTTTTATTATTATAGCACTTTCAAACCAATAATACAATAGAAACAAAGACACTGGAATGAAATCAGTGTTAAAAAATGCTTTATATAAAACTGAGATGAAGATAAAAATCTAAAATGAACAGTATATAAAGCATAAAGGATATTGATGGGTAATTGATAGGAATTAGTTTTAATAAATGATTGTAGAATAAAATAATGATGGAGACTAAGCTTTTTGGGCCATGTAAGGTTTTTTTTTTGTTAGTTGCAGTGCTGCAGTGGGACAAAATGGCAGCAATGACTCATCATGCTGTATATTCATCTCTCCTCACACGTCCATACTGTAATCAGATTAGTTCATAGCATATCAAACCAATGCTGATCATGTTCCTGTTAGGTTCCACCAGCACTCGATAACATGTGGATGCTAAGCTAACAGGATGTGTGTTGTGTTTTAGACACAGCGATGACATTGCAATCTCTCTCTCTCTCTCTCTCTCTCTCTCTCTCTCTAGCGCCACCTGTCGACGACCCATCCGAGGAGCCGCCGGTCGCCCGGTGAAGTCCAGCGACCTCTGGCACGATGAAAACTACTACTTTTCTCCAAAAACCACCAAGACCAGCAGCAACTCCTGCTCCTACACCGAGAGCCGCACCATCAACAGGGTCAACCTCCCCCCCTCCACCTCCTCTACCTCCTCCCCCTCCATCTCCTCTTTCTCCTCCTCCAGGCTCCTGGCTGCAGCGCCTCCTGCAGGTCAGACCAAAGCAGCGCGCCGCAGCGTGTCTCTGTGGATAAAGCTCTTCCTAGTGGCCGTCGTGGCTGCTTTCGTCTTCTTGGTTTACCAAGCCATGGAGACCAACACTATCAACCCGTTCGCCGGCTCAGAGACAGAAGTGACCAGTGAGAGCACAGCGTAAGAGAGTTCAGGAAGTGTCGTGTGGAGGAGGGAAGGCGGGGGCGGGGGAGAGAGAAGCCTGCCTGCTTCTTCTTCTTTTTTTTTTTTTTTCATTTTTAAGTGTGAATCTACATTGTAGCCATTTTGTTCTCGGGGTGCTGTGAAATGGTCTCTGACATCATCGGCCCTTTTTTCCTCATATTTTGTCTTTTTTTTTTTTTCATGTTTTATTTCTAAATCAGTTTTCTGTGAATCCATAAAGAGAAGCGATGTAGCCGCTTCAGTGACACTTCCAAGGATCTCCATGACACATCGTGAAAGGACAGTACCGCTTCTGCTGTTGTTGTTGTTTTTGGTCCATCCTTGACCTTTTTGACCTCACCAGTCTGCGAGGTTACAACAAAGCCAGCCACTAATCAACTGTCAGAAACACAAATAGGCGCAGTAGCTTCAATAAGAAGTATGTGGACTCACTACTTATTGCCGTGTTTTTAATTTTTTTTTTTTTTTTTTTTTAAATGTCATACTTGCATGGTGCGTTTATATATGTGTGTGTGTGTGTGTGTGTGTGTGTGTGACAGAGAGAGAGAGAGTTGAATGTGTGTGTGATTGAGAGATTTCACACTTTGCCTTAGTGTCTGTCTCTGTTAGTCATTAACAGCCTTGAAGATGGAGTTTGAAACTTAATTTTGTTTTGTACTCGACCATCTTTGTTAATGAGACAGGGAGGCTTGTTATAATCCAAATACTTCTAAATCTTGTTAAACTCTACAATGATATTTTCTTAAATGTTCTCTTATAATGAAATAAAATGAAATGTTCCATTGTATTCTACTTAATTATGTATTCACTGTCACAATTATTGAATATCCACTCAATAAACTATTATGTTGTTAGTGTGTCTGGAAGAGCGTTTGATTCATGAGGAAGCAATATACGTGTACACTGTTTAAAAAAAAAAAAAAAAAAAGACCATAAAAGAATTCAAGGCAACAAAATTGACAAACCTGGGGGTTAGGACCCACATGCAGTACAAGGATAAAACTGACAGGTCACAAGATAATTAAAGATATAATTAAAAAAAAAAAGCTTTCTTCATCTCTCAGATCTCTAAAAATCCATATCCATATCAAACTGGGGGAAAAAAAAACATGATTGAACTGCTCACATCCACACATCTGATCACATTGAGTTACAGAAAGATTTTACACATAGCACAATGCACACTGGGAAATATGACAGTAATCTAGCAATGTTTCAAATGAACTTCATTTGACAAGTTAATCAAGTCTATGTAATTCAACAGTGGGATGCAGGGTAATTGTAAATGCTAAAATATGGTCTAATCGCACAAGTAAAGAAGAGATATAAAGTCAGGAAATGACTCAGTTATGTCCTTAGCAATATCTGTCCGCTAACATTAGCCACCACTAGCTACTGGTCACACCAGACCCAGTAAGGCTGTACTGGCAAACACCTGAGTGTGTTGAGCTGAGCATGAATTCAACCCTCTCTTTATAAGAGGAAGAGTGTATCATTGATTATTTCAGAAGTTACATATATAAATCTGCTGGACATTTATTCAATTTGTGGTTATCATTTCTGAAATGTGCAGTTCTGAATGTCATAACTAGAATGTTAAAGTTGATCTGACTTGAAGTTTTACACTGAGTTAATGATTAAAGATGAGTGTGATATTTTACAGTGTAGAACTCTTCGTCCCAGCCTTTACAGGATTTGAACTTTTAGAATAATGACACCTGTTTTTTTTTTTTTTTTAAGTATTAGTATCAGTTAATCTGCTCATTATTTTTAAGTAATCACTGAGTCTATAAAATGTTAATAAACTAAAGACAAATGTTAATATCTCAAGCACTCAGATCCCAAATTAAAAATAGTCTGTTTGACATAGTCAAAAGACCCAAAGGCTTCCGATGTATGAAGACATGGTTGAGAACAAGTTACTCTGAAACCAAGCTTCTCTGTTGTGAGTAATAACATGGAAAGTGATTGAGGAGCAGCTGACAGGCAGTGGTGTGTCATTGATGTGTTACACAATGATAGAAAAACTGGGAAAACTGTGGTTGCACATTAAACATTCTCAGGTTTATATACATTCAGAACTTTGTTAACTGTCTCATGAAGATTTTTTATCCAATGAAGCTGTTCAACCTGCATACTTGCACTTGCAAAGTCAGACTAAATGTAAAGGACAATACCAGTGGTTGTTGCATAATAGCGTCAAACACACATTCTCTATATAGTCTGGTGCTTCTATGATGATGTTTAGCTTTGTGAATGTTTTCCTTACAGACAGCTGTTAATTTATAATTAGTTCACTATAAAAACTTATGTCTACTGTCATGTCTGTGTTTACTGTCACAGTACCTCACTGCAGGGATGTAACAGACAGAACTGAAACCAATGCTTGCTTGGAAGATAAGAAAAATGTATACTTTGATTAACTTTGACAAGTGGTTTAAAAGGAATGCAAACAACAAACCTGGGACCAGATTTGACTCCGCCACAGGAACCCTGCACATAATGCATAAAGAAAGATAGAAATACTAATATGATTTAATGCCAGCAATACTGGCTGCTTGTATAGTCTTGACATGTAACTAAACACATTCACCCCAAGGTGCTTCCAACCACACCTCAGGTGTGCGGTGATGTCACTAAGTGATCATCTCTTGAGGGGGCTTTTAGCAGTATTACAAAGAACAAGAATAGAAGCAGCTGTCAACAAGTAATCCACTTATGGTTCCCCTCACGTTTGTCATAAGGAGTCGAACTCTGTCACACACATAATAATACATTTAATTTATACCGCGCAGGGCTGCTGTAATAATGAATAGAACACACAACAGAGGGGAGGAACAGAATTCAGGCTGAAGTTCCTATGAAGCACCGCCCTAGTATATGATAGGGTAATTTTGTGATTGGACGAGAAGTGTTGATAGGCAGCATCACAGCGTTTTCTTACGGGGCAGAGAAGCAAATGAACCCGCCCACTATCCCCAGTGACGTAACGAAAGGACAAATGGATTTACCGCGAGGTCATTCGGCCTCTCCGAGCCGCCGGTTGCAACTCAGCGGAGCCGCCATCTTAAGACACTGAGAGAGTGAGTGAGGTTATTTAGTAACTATTTGTTAAAATTATTATATTACTTTGGAAGTTATATGTAGAAGCCGTATTCATGAGGAGCACCAACATCTAGCAGCTGTTTTTTAATGCTTCTTCTACCAGTCCTTTAAGGGGAAACCTTCCAAATGGCAGCGGTCAAGTTAGCTTAGCATAGCAAGGTAGCATCAGCTAGTAAAGAAAAGGGGAACGTGTTACATCGCTGGGTAGGAATAGTGCTTTGGCATTTTTGGAGGTCCACTGACTTTAAAATGACCAAGTAACTTATAACGTTTGGATACTATTTTTGTAGATTAGCATTGCGTGGTTGTTCAGTAGCTTATGATCCACTGTTCACGGTCATTAAGACGTCAGAAGAGGCTAACCAGCACGTGACCCAGTGTATAAGCTCAGGTGTCTGCCAGTTAGCTCGAGCTAACGCACAGCTAACATTTCTTCTCATTGCAGCGCAGCTCCGGCAGCAGGCAGGACGCCACTATGTATCCGACTTCTTTGACGCAGCTGGCCCGGGCCAACCCGTTCAGCGCTCCCCTTTTCTCGCTCCAGAAAGTGGACGAACCCCAGCAGAACCTCAATGGACAGAGAACCCGCAGACTGGCAGCAGCCGCCACTGCAGAAGGTAACCCCGGGCCGGCTACAGAGCTAGCGTTGCTGCGTTAGCTTAGCTCACTCGATTTGCCCTGTCGTGAAAACTTTTTCAGCATAAGCGTGATTCATCATATGAATAGTTGTTGTAACGTACAGTTGCTTGTGCTGCATAGTTATACGCTTTAATAGTTTTGTGAAATACGGGATACGAGTGTCGAGGCAGTTTGCTGCTAGGCCCTTGCAGCAGCCCAACTGCCTGTGGAGGACACGGAAGGGCAAAGTGGGATCTTGCCTTCGCACTGCAGCATACTGCATTTGCGGTGTCTACCACATTCTGCTGAATGAAACTGTTTTAATGGAGAAGCAGTATTTCATTTGTTACATAATTGCAAGCCGTCCTAGAAATGGGACCCCAAGTTGGAGCTGCTCAGCGGAACAAATTGTCCTAGCTTGAAGTATTTGTTAGGTTGTAAAGCAGTACCCCAAATTACATTAATATAATATTCTGCAAAGTGATTTAAAATGTCAAACTGTGCCTTCTACATCCACAAGGTTCCTGATAACTGGTTTGCAATGCCCAATATGTTTCGCAAGTGATGAACAGCTTCACCTCCACTGATGAAATCAGCCTACAGCCACCCATTTCTTTGAGAGATGTTGATACATTTTGGGTGCCAAGAGAGGTTTTAAGTGCATATCCCTGTTTTTTTTTTTTTTATTTATTTCACTTCCTCTCTCCTTTGCATTTGCAAGTTTAGCCAAACAGCTCAGTTAGCTCTTATCAGTAGTGATGCATTTAATTTGCGTCTAATTTCAGAGTGGATGGAGTTTGGTAAGACTAGGGTGGTGTGTAGGACTTAAATGGCTTTGTTTTCAGATTAAACAACTGCTGGTTGGTGAGTTAAACCACTGTCTTTGCATAAGGGCAAGACTAGTCAGATGAACCTCTCAAGTGCACTTGTCTCCATGTCGTAGGACTGATGGCACAGATAAAATGTCTTGAACCAGTTGAATTCTTCAGATTTTTTCCTGACATCAGTGACTGAGAGGAGTACTGTTTTCCTACGCCCGGAGATGCCCTGTTCATAAAGTCTCACCTGTGTTTCTTCAGAGGGAGACAGTTGTGAGTTCGGCTCTCAGAAGTATTTCATCCTGTGTGGCTTTGGTGGGATTCTGAGCTGTGGCACCACACACACAGCTGTCGTTCCCCTCGACTTGGTGAAATGCAGAATGCAGGTCTGTCTCTGTGGCTCGGTGCCAGTTTGTCAACGTCACGCACCCCTCCACCATCCGTGACCGTGCTTTTTTTTTTTTTTCCAGTGAAAATACACTAAATCTGCATGAGAGCAACTGACAGTTGTGAAGTTGTTTTTGGTCATCATGTATTGATTCCCATGATTCCCTTAATGTGTTGGAGTGATCATAACATGGCTGCATGATTCTGCACCAGTGTTCCCGTGTGTTTAATGACTCTATCCGCCTTGCCAACCCCTCCCCCACACAGAGGGCTCGTGTAGGTGAAGGTCAGGAGAGCCAGACCTGACACAAACTATGTCCTGAATGTTGACCATGGTATTTGACACCATCGGGTGTGTCTGACTGCCTGAATATATGAACTATGACATATGAACACATTAATGCAGGCAGCAGTTGATTGTTCATTAACATGCTGACTGATTAACCTTCTGCTGCCAGGTAAGAATGTCAAGTAGAAAGTCAAAAGTACATTTGATAAGATGGTCAAAATGATAAGACAATGATGTGGTATGAGTAGAAGGAATAAAAATATGCCTTTATTGTTCATTTTAGCTGAAGCTTACATTTACTCCTTAAGGATTTAAATCACAAACCCGTTGGACCAGACTGATGATTTGCATTTCTTACCCAATAAACAAAAATCCTCTTCACTGATGTCCATGCTAGAATAGTTTGAAATCATACCATAGATTCTTAGTGATCTAAACCTTCTAACTACATTATGGAAAATACAGATGAACTAATCTGTAGCAAGTTTCAAGTCTCTGTAAGTTGACTTGCTTGGTTTACTTGGATGAATTAAAACTCATAGCTGCATGTTTGGCAGCAGTCTTATGGTATGCTTTGGGAAAGGGCTAGCAGGGACTAAATGATTTGGTAGTGAATGGTAAAACTTGCAAAACACCACTGTGGTCCTTCAAATGTCATACTGAAATCACATGTGTACAATGATTTTATCAACTGTTGGTGTGTGGTCCTAATAAATGGTGGCATGTTAGTGGCAGAGTCACATATAGTGGAAGAGTTCAGGCACTGACTCAAACTGTCCACAGGTGTCCACACAGACTGGAAACTGTCTGCCACTGATAACTCTTCCATTATATGGCTCTGGTCTGGCATTGATTTTTCTTTTTGTCCTGTGCTGCATGTGACCCTGCATGTTGCATGTATGTTGTGTCCCCCTCCCTTCTACTACAGATGAGTTCAGCTGTGAGTTTGGCTCCTCAAAGTACTATGCCCTGTGTGGCTTTGGGGGTATCCTGAGCTGCGGCCTCACACACACAGCAGTGGTACCCCTCGACCTTGTCAAGTGTCGTCTGCAGGTTTGTATGGAAACTGAACCTCATGGCAGCAGCTCCTCCAATCTCCCAGCCCCAAGTCCAGCTCCATATCAGCATATGAGATCCAGTATTGTAATTGTCTGCCAAATTTAGGTGACCTTGACCCATAAACACGATCACTAGCCTGTAAAAAGGTAGCTTACAAAGTGTGGTATAAGAGACACTCTATTCATGTTAAATGAGCAAACAAAACTCAACATGTTCTGGTGTTCCTGTGCTTTATTCAACAAGTATGTATTCTCAGTGTTTTCCCATAAACTACCCACGACTGCTAAAAGGCATTATGTGCTTCACACAGTTGGAAGTTGTTGCTGGGTAGTGTATAGGATGGCAGATAGTAAGTGTGTATTATGCCTGGTACGCACTGGATGCGTGAGCAGCGTGTGTGTGTGTCGCCCATGTTAACAGGTTAGAGCAGTCACAGAGTCGAGGCTGCTGCGTCACGTCATCTAGAGATTTGAGGTCTCGCCTATTTTCTCCATGTGACACGCACGGTTCTCACCAGAAATAGACGGGGAACACGATAGAGAGATAGGGCTGCCAGTGGCAGAAGCACCACAGCAGACACACTTCCTGTGAGGATGCTGCAAGGGTGCGCGATGCAGCAGTTCAGCGACGCGCGCACACACACTCCTGAAGTTCACGTGTCCAGTGTGTCTCAGGTGTTACGCTGCTTAAAATACACTCTGAGAAAGTCTACCCTGTTGAATTTTTCATCCTTGGTTTAATTTGAATAGAAGTTATTAGTAACCTGGTTGTTTGAAGGGGACATTATGCTTTTTCCTGGTCTTCCACTAGTGCTGTAATAGCATAAAAAATTCAGTCCAGTATGTACCTTGGTTTTGGGGTCACAGTTGAAAAAAGATCCAACAGTTCTGTGACTGCACCACCACACCTTTCCAAGAGTGAATAAGGTGAAGCTGTACATGGCCATTTCTGTCACTTTCTGAAATGGACAAGCTGACATTCACACCCACTTGATGCAGTGATTGGCTGTACGGACATCAGAATTTGCCCTGAATTTAAACAATATCACGTCTCTCTTGTCCTCTCCTCTCTGTGACAGTCGGCTTTTCACTCCGCCTTTGAGTTAAGCTGTCACGAAGAACTATAAACATTTGATTTCCAACGTGGTTGGATCGTACATCGTAAGAACCAGCAATGAGCAGCCATAAGTCAAGCTTCAATGTAATGGGAGGATCGTCCAGCTTGACTGTCTCATTTGTCATTCTGATGGCAGCAACACTACATGAGCATGGGCTAACCAGGCTAACTTGGCAAAGCTGACTTAGCATGCATCCATGATCATACTATAGCTAAATGATGCACTGCCAAAACCTTCCGGGTGGAACATGCGTTCGCTCCCAAGGTTACTGTTCTGCATGTTGGAATAAGTAGATTATAAACCTATTTTTACAGGAACTGTCTGGGTCATGGAGCATACGGGACATCCTGTACCAAACGGTTAGGGGTGAATACACCTACTGTTATATTCCTATATTGTATAGTGTTATAATGTCATGTCTGTCATGGTCAAAGTTCCAAAACTTGATGTTAACACATGCAGAGATGCTCCCTGCAAGTCAAAAGGTCAGGGCTTCAGTCTTGCCTGAGCGCTTAGTAAGTGACTTTTTCCCTACCCTGCCCACCTCTGCATTTCATTGTGGTCGTCATGCGTTCCCATAAACTGCTGTCTGTTCTGCAGCCTTTAAGGTTTTTCCATGTGGCTTCTGTGTTCACTCAAATGTCGGCTCAAACACGTACAGATGTATTTGAGAAGAGGACATTTTGAGTTTTAAAAGTAAGTTTGTATAGCTTGGCAGATGTCTGCTGAGGGGCAGATTCTGGGACTGGCCAATCAGAACAGAGTGGGCTCCTTGGGAGGGGCCTCACTGTGCACTCGCACCCAAAGTTTCATAGGTGACAAAAGCAGATGGCAGTCTCATTTTCAATGAAAGCTGGAGACAAAGGGGCTTCATTTACCATACCACTGCAAATCAGCAGCAATGCTGCTGAAGCAGATTGGGATTTGGTTTTGTTCCCACAGGAACCGCTATACTTAAGTTCCTAGAAAACATCTGCTCCATTCCATATTGACGATGGAAGAGAAATTGATCATTGCAGTCTCCAGTTTCCCACAGCTGTATGATTCCTCATTGTTTGTTTACTGTGACCTAAACAAAACTAGCCCATAATGATTTATTCCACAGGCTACTCAACTAACATTGTGGTTTTTGATAGTAAAACAGTATTTTTTTATATTTTTTTAAATTGTAGACTAGGCACGTTTTTCTTACTAAATAATAGTGTAAACACAAAAAGTTGTATATTATTTCATCCCGGTGAAGTTCACAGCTAGCCTGCCAAATAGCTCTACTACAAACTTTATTGGCCACAGCCAATATCTGGAACACTACTTTGAATGACCTGTCCCCACCGATGACTGCTAGAAGGCTGGCAGTGATCAGCCAGCGACCACAGCGCCAGCTGCTGCTCATCAATCTTTTGGTGCGAGTGCCCAGTTAAAGAGACATAAGCTGAAACGGCGTGTTTCACACTCAGGCTGAACTGAGAGCCTTCTGTAAAGGGCCAGTAAGATAAATATGTGTATTTTGTAAATCATGCAAAGATATTGCAGTAGAGCCTCAGATTAAAATGGAGACCTGGAAATGTGCAGAATGTCCTCTTTAAAGTTCCATGAGAAACACGAGTACAACACTTTGTACTGTAAAACAATTACTGAAGCAGCCACAGAAAATTTAGTTGACAGCAATAAATATTTACTCTTGTACCACAATTTGTAAGCATAAAGTGTCGTAAGCATAGTGAAAAATGTCAGTGTTTTATTTAAACGGATAGAACTCTTCACATTGAAGCACACATTATAGGCTAGGAAAAGGTTGTTTTAGAAATGTATTTCCCTCAGCAAAAACAACTTGCCCAAAGCATGTGAACACAGACACTCATGACCAGTCATCCAACAGGCTGGTAGAGGAGTCCTTATTGTAGTGTTTCTTTTCCTCAGGTGGACCCAGGGAAATATAAGAGCATTGGCAACGGCTTTGCAGTGACAGTGAGGGAAGATGGAGTCAGAGGCCTTGCAAAGGGCTGGGCTCCCACCTTCATCGGCTACTCAATGCAGGGACTGTGCAAGTTCGGCTTCTATGAAGTGTTCAAGATCTTCTACAGTGACTTGCTGGGAGAGGTGAGATCACACACAACTCTGCTCTGATAGGTAGGAATATGTTTGTCCATCTGCTAGCTTTAAATACAACCAAATATAGAGATGGTATGTCATTTTGTGCTGTGAGTGAGGGAAATCTGACCTAGTGTAAGGCTCTTTGACTTCAATCTGTCTGACCATTTGTTGACTTGTTTCACACAACAGGAGAACACCTACCTGTGGAGGACATCACTGTACCTGGCGGCCTCAGCCAGCGCAGAGTTCTTTGCTGACATCGCTCTGGCTCCCATGGAGGCTTGCAAAGTTCGTATCCAGACCCAGCCCGGCTACGCCAACACCCTCAGAGAGTGTGCCCCCAAGATGTTTGCAGAGGAGGGAGTCTGGGCGTAAGTTTCTCACCACAGTTATTAGTCGCCATCAGTAAGTTTATATTAAACAGCTACCAGGTGATGGGAATGGATACATTAGTGATTGAATAATGAGTCGATAGAATATGGATTTCTGATAGCAACACGCTCCTTAGATCCACCTCTGGAGGAGCTGTGCTCTGAGCACAGCTCCTCGGCAGCTTTCTGGCTGTACAGTTGGAGGTGCTTGAGTCATTGGCGTGTGAGAACAGTCTACCTGTCCCCCGGCTCACCTGCACCACTGGCAACCCTGTCCTCTACAGACAGGGAGCTCCCAGTGCTGCCAGCTTGGGGGACGGACATGCTTAACAGAGTTACTGCACAGTTTTGTTGTGGGCTTGAGTTGATTTTTTTTTTTTTTTTTTTTTTTAAATTTCAATGGATTTTAATTACAATTAGATTGGTGGAAAAAAATGTGATTTCAATTTTTTATTTTCTTTAAATATGCAGTGAAAACTGACCTTGTGCTGATACGGTCATCTCATCCCAACTGTCACATCATTCACCACTAAATATACAGTGATAGTGTTCAGTGAGAGAAACTGTATTGCAGAACCAATACATCTGTTAAAAACGCATTGTCAACTTTAAAAAAACTTACAAAGCAGATTGAAGTAGTCAGGTCCTTCTTAAAGAAGGCAGAGATTTAAAAAAACTTGGTCTTGGGGGAAAGAAGGTGAATGATTGTGATGTCTAGAAAAGGATTCTTAGTGGACATCCATTCTTTTCTCATGTGTTGACATCTATCTTCATCTGTAGGAGTCAATTGATGTGTAAATATTGTCATTACTTGATGCCCTTTCACACTCGTGTCTCCTCTCCTTGCTCTAGTTTCTATAAGGGTGTGGTACCACTGTGGATGAGACAGATCCCCTACACCATGATGAAGTTTGCCTGCTTTGAGCGCACTGTTGAGTTGCTCTACAAGTATGTCGTTCCTAAGCCCCGCTCCGAGTGCAGCAAAGGCGAGCAGCTGGTGGTCACCTTCGTGGCTGGTTACATTGGTGAGTAACAACATCTGAACAAATTGATCAAGAAAACATGTATTTATGTGGCTCCATCTATGAACAGGAGCCACATAAATACATGTTTTCTAGAGCACTATGAAGCCTGGGCTCTGTCCCAGGTTTGAGAGATCATTGCAAAAAAAATTCTATTATTCTGTGTGTGTCTGAGGTTATCGGCTGATATATTTATAAATCTTTTAATCTCTAATATCAGTATCAACCCCAAGAAATCCAGTATTGCTCAGGCCCTACTCTCTAGCTCTGCTCTCAGCTCGCTCCTCGTCTTTTTGTAAACAAGTCTGACTTTACTGTTAACATTCTCAAACAAGTGAGTAAAGATTAATTTGTGATATACCATAATGTTTTGGCTGACTTAAGACAACTATGGCCATTAACCATGAGATAAATGTGTAGTGATAATGTTACCTCAAGCCTGCAGTAGATGCAGATCAAATGTAAAGTCTTTCTCCTCCCTCATGCTCCAATGCTACATGTAATGGAAACAAAAGCTCTTCTGCTCTGTGTGGCGTAAAGTTTCATCTGATTTGGTGGGGAAGGTGACCTGGTGGTGGCATTTAGAATAACGTTACAGAAATAGCTCATCTTCTCTCTGAAGGTCTCCTTTGCTTATGTAGGTCATAGAGAGGCATCATGGGACAGTTTCATTACCGGTTAAAAGTTCCTTGTAGTAACTTAAACTCTGGATCAGCTACTGTAGTGATTTACTCTGCGAAACTAACCTGCTTGCTGTCAGCCTTTCTTCAACAAACCCAGACTTCCTACCAAAACCAACATTAAAATAATAAATCATAACTGAATTTCCAGCTGTATTAGTAATGTATATTTCTCAGTGTGTACAGCTACATAGCGGCAGTGATGTCAGATTTATCTGCTTCCACTCATGAATCATTCATTTTGAACAGGTACTATCAAATATGGATTTATGTTGAACACAGTGAAGTCCAGTTTTCTGATGTGCGTTTTTGTTTGTGTGTGCAGCTGGTGTGTTCTGTGCCATCGTGTCCCACCCTGCTGACTCCGTGGTGTCTGTGCTGAACAAGGAGAAGGGCAGCACCGCTGTTCAGGTCCTCAAGAGGCTCGGACCTAAAGGTCTGTATCAGTGCTCCTCAGTATTGCAGTGATAGCACAGTGTGTGAGGATTTTATCAACACGCTCCTTAGATCCACCTCTGGAGGAGCTGTGCTCTGAGCAGAGCTCCTCGGCAGCTTTCTGGCTGTACAGTTGGAGGTGCTTGAGTCATTGGCGTGTGAGAACAGTCTACCTGTCCCCCGGCTCACCTGCACCACTGGCAACCCTGTCCTCTACAGACAGGGAGCTCCCAGTGCTGCCAGCTTGGGGGACGGACATGCTGCTGGTAAAGACCAGCTGGCTGACTTCACTTATGCTGTTTTGATGTCATCCTGAAGGATATAGATGCTACTATTAACAGGATCAACTGCATACTATTATACATGCTCCTAGTTCTGTGCAGTCAGGAAGTTCCCCTAATCTGGTGTGTGTGTGTCTTCCTCAGGTGTGTGGAAGGGTCTGGTTGCCCGTATCATCATGATTGGTACTCTGACCGCCCTGCAGTGGTTCATCTATGACTCAGTCAAGGTCTACTTCCGCCTGCCCCGCCCCCCTCCCCCCGAGATGCCCGAGTCTCTGAAGAAGAAGCTCGGCCTCACAGAGTAAACCCCTGCACTCCTCCACAATCAACATTGAGCTGCAGTCTCCAGCCGACAACACCTAAACCCCCCAAAATCCACAGCCCACACAGCAGTTTTCTATATTTATGACCCAGCTCCTGCTGCTCTGCAGAGCATAGGGCTGCTGCTACTATTCATGTATATTTAAAAACAAGCGAGGAGAGAAGATGGAGCTGTCCCTCTTGGCTTACCAGGAGTCAGGCAAACAATATTCCTCTGTAGAAACACCTGTCTGGTTTTATCATTTCCTGTCATTAGAAAATGTGGAAATTCTAATAAAAGTAATTCCCTGGAAACATCTGTCACTTTCTTTTCTTTTGAAACCTAGATGGTTTTTTAATTTAATTTACATTTTATCAGTTGGATAGATTACAAGCACTTGAAGAATTATCCAGGTAATACAGCCTTGTTTGTCTGCACTTTAAATACATTATGAAGCAATGACCTACTAACATTGTCAGAAGCAGTAAAGACTGTTAACTGTGTAGGTTGCTGCGAATTGATTTTCAAACCATACAGAAATGGAAAAGTGATGGTAGGAACAGAGGGGAAGATACATCCAAAATATGTATCTGTGTAAAATGCTCATGAAAATATTTAAAGTATACTGGGCATTTGTAGTAGTAGTTAATAATCAAACAGTGGTATGGTAAACAGACTGGATCTCAGGTGAAGTGTCACTATGTGAAAGTTGTGCTTCACTACACAACTCCTTTACCACGTGGCTCCTGTCTTCACAGGTTTTACACCACTAGAGGGCGTGCTTACTCTGCTATTGATATTAATCTCTAAGGGAAATCAATGTTACAGCAGCCACTTGACATATCAAAATACAAAAACAATGAGGTCCATAAAATAAACTAATTTATACAATAACTAAAAAGACTAACTCATAAGAAATAAAAATAGAATGGAGACTATAGATAACGGCAACTATAACACTGTTTTGCTGGATATACACTGTTCTATGATGTTAATATGCTATAGTATGATACACTATCCAGTTTGGTGGAAGACTGACTTTATCCTTCACTTATTAAGTGAAGTATTCACATCTTTTACTTACTACTTAGTAAAAGTAGCAGTAATGTAAAAATATATGAATAAAGTATAGAGTTATGTACTAATTAAGTATCTAAAATGTGTGTTGAAACATAACCTGCCCTAGAAACATTAAGATGCCAAGTGTCTAATCACGTTTGAACCCCTGAACCTTGGGTGCTATGTGTTAAAGGGACTATATCTCCTACACAGTTCTTTCTATGTTAATGTAAAGCTGACACTTGGCACTTTAATGTAATAGGCTGTCCGTTATTTTATTTCAAACTGAAGGTGCTGATGAACAAAAACATGACTGTATAGTATGTTATAATATTAGACAGTGGTGGAGTACTTATAGGGTCCAGTGTGTAGAATTTAGTAGCATCTAGCGGAACAGAATGGAATATAATATAATCATGTTGCACCAGCACGTCTCTACAGAAGCTCAGCATAGACAAACCAAACACTGGCTCTAGAGAGGGCTTTTCACATGTTTCTTGAGTTTCACAGCCGCTGTAGGTTCTCCTACACACTTGGAAGGGAAGGGTGGGGGTGGTATTCAGTTTGTTGCAATCTGCAACCTCACCACTAGATGCCACTAAGTTCTACACACTGCAACTTTAAAAGTATGCTATGCAGGATTTTCCTTAAAAAAAACAACCCAAAAAACAATGTATAGACTCATATAAAAGTAATCCCTCTCAATCACTTATCATCCACTAGAAGTGTATTTTCTTATTATTGTTTGCTGTGTTTGGGACGTTTCTGGGCGTCAACCTAAAGCTGTCAAATAAATGTAGTGGAGTAGAAAGTACAATATTTCCCACTGAAATGTAGAAAGTAGCATCACATGGGAATACTAAAGTAGTAAAGTACAAGTGCCTAAGGACAGTACTGGAGTAAATGTACTTAGTTACTTTCCACCATTGATATTAGGTTGATTACTGACTCATGAATGCATTTTACTGTAGCTGGTCGAGGTGGATCTAATTGGACTTACTTTATAATGTTGTCAGTTGTCATCAATGTTTGTATGGTTAAAAAAAAGAAAGAACAGGTACAAATCATTTTAGGAATATATTTGAAACTGAATGACTCGCTTTGACTGAACAAACCCTGAAGATTTCACTATTTTTTAATTTGCATGAATCTGCTGTACCTGCCAGTTTGTCTTGTATTACTCCACCACCTCCTCATGATGCTGTCAGCACTGAGCTCTCTGTAAATTTTCGTGTGTGTGTGTCTGTGTGTCTTCTCTAATACCAGAGTGAATTAGAGAAGTAGTTAATGTGTGTGTGGAGCGTAATGTGTCACATGTGGAAAGAGATGCTGAATGCTGAGATCTACATCATCTAATGGGCCTGAGCCTGGCCTGGGTCACAGTGATCACACACACACACACACACACACTGCTGCTGCCGCCGCCATTAAAATCCATTTGTTTGCTGTCTGGTTGGAAAGAGGGTGCATCTCAGTGCGTGCGTTTTTCCGCCTAACAGGGCCTGCTGATGAGGGAAGGTCACAAGGGGTCATGGGAAATGGAGTCCATTTATGCGTTCCCTGTTTGTGAGATCATCATGTCACAATAAATAAAACATCAAGCCTTGGCGAGAAAAAAAAACAAAAAAAAAGGTTTCCCAGAGTAACAATTTGCACATATTCTCTTTTTTAGCAGTAATTTCCACACTTAGTGATAACCTGTAAATATGTGAAGTCCACTCATTTATTCCACATTAGCATCGTTCTTGCTGCTGACTTCCAGCTTGCACAGTATCTGGACTCTATTTTAGGGCTTCATCTCCAGCACATCTGACTGCTGATGGAAACAACTGTGGGCTCCATCAGTGACAGTTCAAAGGCTTCAACCTTTGTTATCAGGTCGAATACAAACTATGTTTCCATCACACTCTGCCAAGTCCACACAGGCAGAGTGTGAGTGTATATACCCCACCAACCTCCCGCTGCAACACTTTTCAACTGGATTTTTGTATATTTGCTCGCTCCTGAAGGCAATCATTTTCAACATTTTGACATGCACTGTGGTCATGATTATTATTTTTGATCATTACACTGCAATTTCAGCTGTAATACAGACCTTTTTCTCTCCAGCATTTAAAGTCAGACGATTTTCAGACTATTTTTTATTTATTTAATGATGGTAGGCGCTAAAATTGCGAGTTTCCCCTGATGAGTCACAGTGACTCATGTCACCCCTCCTGCTGCTGTGATTGCATCTCATACTAAGAAATCTCAGAGTTTCCATGAGATTTGGAAATGTGTAGGAGAGGCCGCATGAATTGATTTGTAGAACATGATTCAAAGACAAACGTCATTTGAAAAAGTCCGCAATGGATTAAAACATTTACAAGACGGTGGTAAGTAATGTCGTAAGGCATGGAGAATACTCTGCTTTGAGGTGTCTTATATTCAACAAAAACATTCAATTACCTAATTAAAAAATCTTTAAATTATACAATATTCATCCCCAGAATTTATGAAGATACAAATATTGTTAATTTCAGTTCAACTGTTGGACACAAGATGTCTCCAACTCCCATTCTCAGTGTTTGTGCACTGGACTCTTTACATTCCACATGGCAGATACATAGTGGACCGTGACTGGCTCCAAATCATCCTTGTAGGTTCACACTTAGACTGAGATTAAAGGTGAGCACAGAGAAACTTTCCTCCCTCAGCAGATGAATGTGAAAACAAACTCTGAACATACATCATTCTGCACACACACACACATACACACACACACACAGACAATTCATGGCATCTTCTTTGTCTTTTCACTCCCATCAGTTTGAAGCTTACTGAACCTTTCGCTCCAGTTTATGTCCGGAAGGTCATGTGACTGATAACTAGTAGTATTTTATCAAACAAAACACACCACATGAAAACACACCACATGAGCACAATATACACGATGAAATATTTAAGATTGTGAAACCATGTTTTGACACAAGACGGAGACAGTATTAGTTAATAGTTCATGACCTGCACTGTTGTAAACTCCCTAAAGAATCCAAATACCAAATCCAACAGACATGCAGTGAACCTGAGACTGTTGGGACTACAGTGCTTTTCAATGACTTCATTATCTTCAAATGGCATGATAGTGAGTTTACACAATATATTTGGAAATACATATATGTGTGTGTGTGTGTGTGTGTGCATGTGTGTGTGCGTGTGTGTGTGTGTGTAGATTACATAAGTCTAACATAAAAGGTAAAATCAATCAAGGAGAAATGAAAAAGAAAGAACATGAGACCTGCACGTAAAGAAAGCAGCTGTGCTGAGTAAACTATGGCGATAGGAAAAACTGAGATATGTGTGTGTGTGCACAGAGGCATGCTATGTTAAGCTCACTGATATGCACGGAGGCGTATGAGACGAAGGCATGACAGGTGTATGAAAGCTGAGCTCTACGTACACACTGACTATTTTTTTTCTTGAACTAAAACCCTGAGAGTGTGTGAGGAGCAGTGAGTGACAGAGGGAGCTGTTGTCTGTTGCCGTGCAGCTCTTAACAGTGAGGCGGGAAAGAGTTAACTCTGTCTCCGCTGTTCAGAGAGAAAGAGAAGAGGAGGGCGGAGGAGACTGCGTTCGCGCATGTGTGAACGCACTCGTGCATCTACACCATTGTCCTTTCAGCCCTCTGTTGGGTTTTGGAGGTCAGCCTGGAATAGCAGAAGGTGTTCTTGGTCACATGAATGAGGAGGTGGGGAGGGGGGGGGGGGGGGGGGGGGGGGGGGTTGAGAGATATTTGCAGTGGGAGGAATCTACTCCACGGCAACAGGCTTGAGTCTCTGCAGCATTGAGGGAGCCTACGGGAGCAGCCTCATGATGAGGAGAAGCACGTTCTTCATCCACGATTCATCTGTCACTGCATGCAACTCACAACCACGATGTGTGAAGCTTCAATAAACGGTCGCAAGTGAGTTTGATTTGTAAAGCTCTGAATCACAGCTGCAGTCTCTCCCCTCATTATGTAACAAAAGCTGAAAATGACACCCCCCTGACCTGACCTGACCTTTGACCCTCAGTGAGAGTGAAGGAGACTGTTACATAAGCTTTTAAAAGTAGGTGCAACAACATGTTTAATTGCATGGTAGATATTGATAAAGGTTATTAAACCTTCAGTCTCATCATTGGAGGTTAAACGGAGGACAGCTATGATCTTTATAAGGGCTGATGGAAAGAGAACCTAGAATATAGTGACTTTATATATGATGCTGAGAAGCTACAAGCTGTAACAATGCTCAATCATGGGGATTTTTAAAATTACAAGCAGTGTTGTTTATGCTGTAATTTGCTGATAATCCATCAGTATCAATACTGCTCAGCAGGGAGGAAACACCAGTACTGAGAGGTAGTTTGGTGCTAGTAAGTGTAACATGATGCCAGCTGTCACAGAGACCAAATTAACTGCATAAACTTAAAAACAAGCAGCAGTCAGCACAGCTGGCAGCTGAGGCCAAAGCCTGCGTGACGGCTTTGGGTCCAGTGAAAGTTTTGGCCATAGTAGCCACAGTTGGAATCGCAGGTCACGTGACACCCAAAAGGAGTGAATGTAGCAGTGGAGCCTGAAAAAGCTTTGCTCCATATCTGCCTGCTAAAGAGCTTTCACTTAATCTCACAAACATTTAAATAGGATTGTAGGAAGCAGAATTAAAAAAAAAAAAAGTTCAAATAAATAAATAAAAAAAAGACAGCCAATCATGTACATCAGCCAATGGGACACCTACAAAGATGTGGTCATGTGGCTCCTGGCCAATCATTGTCCTAGAGTGGCATCCAGGCAAAGGGAGTGTCCAATAAGGGACATGTGTAACACTGTGTTTGGTCCACTAAGTGGAAAAATGCAACTAAGGTGTGGTGTTTGAGTTTCTACAGAGGTTGTGCCTGCTTGTTAAGCAGCAGTAGAGTCAGCGAGGCAGCGGAGTTCCATCTGCGGACGTCACTTTCCAGCGATGGCCTCGTTCTGTCTGACCCTGTTGGCCCCCCGCAGCCTGACAAACTTTATCCTTGCCTGGCAGGAATACAATAGGTGCTTTTGTCCGGATGCTGCTCTGTCATTGGTGGTTCCTGCTGCGTGCATCCTGATTGGTCAGAGGCTTTAGCATTGCCACTGGAGGTCAGCAGGCTGACTGACCTTGCAGAGTGAATAGCGAAGTGTAAACACTGGTACACTGACAATCCATGTCACCTCCATGTTTACAGTAACAACAGACTGACTGCAGCTTGTTTCACTTCATAACTGAGCGCACACACACACACACACACACACACACACACACATGCAGAAGCTTCTCACTGTGTGATTCTGCTGTTTTTACATGTCAGCTGTCACCCTATACGTTCACACTGCTGCTGACCTTGCTGTTACAGCTCACACAGGAGGTCACAGGTGGCTGGAATATGATGATCAGCTGGCTCTTCACATGAAAAAAAAAAACTATACATACATGCTTTATTCTGCACACAGTCATCTCAATCGCATGTCTGTGTGTTTAGTATGGAGAAAGCATGTATCATACATAAACATAGTCAGTGCTCCTGGTGTAAATATTGATAATAATAATTTCTGTCATCAGTCTCTGGTCTGTCTAACATTCATGCCGACATCTGTTAATAACTAAACCTGCCTGGAGAAGGTGTCAATTTGAACTAAATCACCAATAGTGGTGCAATAGTGGTTAACCTAGCTTAGCATAAAGACTACAAGCAGAGGTAAACACCCTAGTGTCATAACAGCCTGGACAAGAAGTGAAACACACAATAATATTCAAAATAGATACAGTGACTAATATATCACTCTGGCCAAGCTGGCCACTGAGTAAACTCCATCCACTGATGAAGACTGTGAGATGCGGTTGAAAGACACTTGTAAGTTGGACCTTGAGTTAAGATTGTTTTGTCAAATGATAAATACAATCTCTTGACCTTAACTGCTTTCAAAGAGTCCTTGTAGTGAGATTTTCTAACATGTTTCCATACATTTTCCAATCTCAAATCTGCCTGTAAGGCTTCATATAAAAGCCTCTGTCCTCAGAGCCTCAGTACAGATAAGGAGAAAGTCATTAGTCTTCTCTTTCAGAATGGGCAGATGTAATGATGGTCGGTGTCTTTGTTCTATGCTGTGTCCAAAATCACTTGAATGTTCCTCCTGAATCTCTCCTAAACATCAGTGAAACATCACAGAACGACTTCTTCTTCATCACTCTATTTGAACTCTCTCCGCCTCTACGTTATGTAAGTCCTCCAAGTGAAATGACAAAATACTAAAAACTCATTTGTTAGTGTTAGTCGGACACTGAATCCATCATACTTGCTGTTATTTCCTCATGTTTAGACAACAGTCATAAACTAGAGATCAACTCACAGACTGTGAACAGAATGCAGCAGCTACTGAAACCAAGAGCAGAGATCATATTCCTCCCCTCTCAACGTCTTCGATGGCCTTTTCTCTTCTCTACTACTGCAGGGACGTGCTGTAGTTTTGTTTGAGGTATTCTTTCACCTCTCTGGTAATGTGTAATTGATATGGAATACACCAAGCTCTTTCCCATACTGCCTTATGAGTGATGATAGCAGGACGTCTGTGTGTGTGGTGATGACGTTGATGTTTTCCTCTTACATCCTCACTGGACAGCTCTTTACATCCAACAGACAACACATGACTGTGTGAACACACCCTCCAGCTGCTCTGGATGACCTCGCCGTGGTCATCAGCTTGTTCAGCAGTGCTGTGCAGTAGCATCCGGTTTTCACTGGACCAGCTCTCCACTCATTTATTAAATCTTGTTTTTGGACTGGCCTTTGATCTGTAAGGAGCACATGATAAGTTCCTAACAAGTCCAAGGTTGCACGTAGCAGGACGATAGTTAATAAACAGACTTTGATAGACTAGATAGGTGTGATAGGACTGATATCAGCCTGATGCATGCTGATCACTATCATTGATCAGGAGTTATTGGAAACAAGAGAAACCAACAAGACGAGCAGGATTCATTTCTTTTTGAGTTTGCGACATTTCGGGGATCAGGGCCTCCAATATTTCAGCCCAAGTGTCACGAATCACGTCTGATAATTCTGCACCGCATGACTCACATCCAAGTGCCAACAGTCAGTGCCAAAACAGGAAGCAGTGGATGCTGCTGATTATGTAGCAAGGCTGACAGTGAGAGGGTGGTGTAGCATGCTTGACTTCTTGCAGTCCAGGTTTATTCATTCATTACTCAGATCTTTCCTTGACATTAACCACAAGACATTAAACGAACAGACTCTTTGCTGTGAGATGAGACTAGCCTGGCTGTGTTGCGCTAATGTCCATGGAAAAAGAAGGACATGTGTTATTGACGAGGAGTTACATGAGGACAAATGTGGAATAAATTGATTAGATAAAAGGTTATAGATAAATAATAGGTGTGTGTGTGTGTGTGTGTGTGAATGGTCCAGGTATTACTTATGTTGTGGGGACTCGCCTCCCTTATGGGGACATAAAGCCCTTTAATGTAAATCTTTCATTTTAGAATAATAAATATAGAAGTTTAGACAAAACATTCTCATCACAGTCCACTTGAGGCTTGAAGGTGAGCATGCTTCTTGCAGAGATCTTTGCACGCATGTTTCTTTTGTACCTCTAACTAACACTTGTGTTAACATTTATTTTTATGTTGTAGTGGAACAAAATAGAGACTTCTGCCAGCTGATAAGGTTTTATTTTCTTTGCAAAGAAAAGGTCATTCGACATGAAGAAAGACCCCGAGCTTGGGGAGATCTAAACACTTATACCTGAGGAACAGCCCCCCCCCCCCTACCCAACACCTTCCGGTCTGCTGTGGGTATCCGAGTCGGATGTGGATCACACCGGAGGCATCCTGCAGGTTTGGTGTGTGAATGTGAAGAGAATTTAAAACACAAAGGGGGAGGTGGAGTGTCTCAGGTAGACAAAGAAACGAAATTACAATTACAATGTTGTGAAGCCTGCCTCCAGACAGCAGCTGGATAATGCATGGTGGAGATCTGAGAAGTGTGCGCGCCGGCTACGTTGTGATCCACAGTTACCCAGGCACATCTCCTGGCCTTCTTCAGCACATGAATTGCTCAGTTGTCATGGAGACGGTTTTATTATGTCGCCTAAATTTAATCACAGTTCTCCTTGATGTTTTACCAGTCGTCCTCTGACTCCTGGTTGATGACCTTTGACCTTTTCCTGGTGGTCTGTTTCTGCTGTTCATTCACTCTCTTTTTCCAGAGTATTTGCTGCTCACGTCAACTGTTTTGTTGTTGAATCATTTATATTACGCCATAGTGTTGTTGTGTATACATGCATAACCTCAGTAAACAGTAGTGCAATCCAGATTATGCAACATAAATCGATGTGAAATAGTGCAGCGTGCCTGCTGGTGAAACCTGCACTGAGCCAGTCATGAGCTCTGTCTCTCTTTTGAATTCTTTGTACTCTCCTGCTTTCTCTGTCGGTTCTTTTCATCTTCAGAGCACTGGAAGAACTGTGCAAGAACTCACTATACTCTGTGTTTGTGCAAATGGCAAACTAACAGCACAATGACCTCAAATAGTGTGAACTTATAAATATCAGCGTCATGTTAGTTGCAGCCTCAGCCTGTTATGTCTTATTCTTTTTTTTTTTCCCCTCCAAGAAGCCTTATTCCTTCTTAAATCCAACCCAGCAGCCTCGATGATAAAACTCCTCACTGGGACAAACAACAACTGTTTATACTGAATATTGTGAGAAATATGTGGAGGATGTTTGCATGTGGTGAGATAGAGAGACAGAGTGCAGCCGACAGATAAAAGAAAGAGAGAGAGAGAGCCGAACCGTTTCCCTATGTGGTAGCTTTGTGTTATGTAACAGCCTGCTAGCCCCGCCTCCGTCCAACAGCCAATCGAATCCCTCCTTCACTCTCCTCACTATTCACATGCAAAGGCTTCACTCAGCCCTCATACACACACACACACACACACATACACATACACACACACACACAATGGCTCCTGAGGCAGCCGAGTGGTCACCTTTAAGGGATCAGCATCCTTTCATCCTATTGGATGGAGGGCGAGGCACGACTGCAGCGTCCTATTGGGTACCAGCCTGTATCACCACCGCCATCATCATCATCATCATCATCATGTGTTACATGCGTGCAGCATCAGCAGGGGGGATGCAGGGAACAGTATGTTCACATGAATATATGAGCCACCATTGGCTGTTTCCTCTGCTGTTAGAGTTTGTGCAGAAATGATCAGTATCAATATCCTTTAATTTGCTGCTAACGTACAAAAGTTCAAGATCCAGGGACGTATTGTTCTAGAATATATCTAATCACAGTGTGCCTCGCTGCCTACAGGGGATCATTTGTGAATGAATGAGAAACCAATTTAGTAAATGATTAAAGATTTTTTTTTTCAACAGAGAGTGAAGTCTGAAGCAGGGAGGGAGGGAGGGAGGGAGGGAGGGGCTCTTTGTTCACTTCCTCTTTCACGCTGTGACCCAGTGACTGTTGTACCCATAAAAACAATTACCAACAAACCACCTTAATTTGCACAAAGCCCAGCGTTAACCGACGGACATGTTGTTATGAAATAAGTCATCTGCCCCTCCTGAGGATGATGAAATAAAACAAGCTTCCCTCGAAGCTTTCCAGGAAGAGATGATGAATAAGATGATTCACATGTGTAGACGTGCAGACGTGCAGGCGTGCACGGGCCTGGTCCACCACAGTCAGGAAAATTATGAGACATTTTTTTTCTCTACAGAGGGAATATTTGTTCAGATTGAGTGTGACTGAGTGACACTCACGCTCACTCCTGAGCTGATGTGAAGATGGTGTGTTTAATGTGGTCAATTCATCCTGATGGTATGGACTCTCCTACACACAGCGTGCGTCATGTTTCTGCAGACTGGACAAACTGAACTAGTTAATCAGGGTAAATATTTTATCCACTAGAGTAACAACCTCCCCGAATCATTATAAATGTTTCATCAACAGGTGAAAGTCCAGCTCTGTCCGGGTCCACCCATGATAAGGCGTAAACAGACCTGTAGAGAAAACTGCCCGGAGGATTAGATAAATGTCTCGTTAACCTACAAACCTTCTGAAAGGTTGAACCTCAGGGTCTTTCACTCAAGTATAAGTTGCAATAACAGAATGTAAAACTGAAGAAAAGGTAAAGTGTACTCCAAGTGTCCAAGTATTCAGGCAAAATCAGCCATTTCAGTGTAAGATGGTTATGTAAGATGTATGATTATTGCTGATGCATGAACCTGTCAGCAACATTTTAATTGAAATGTTATATCTGTCAAGTTGGAGCTATTTTAAACTACTTACATTCTGTAGTTGAATCTGTTAGAGTATATGGTATTTTAAAAGTTGATGATACAGTTTGTATGTAAAATTGATCTGTTAGTAACAAAAATACAATCCTTCCTTTCTGAAATGTACTGAAGTAGAAGTAGAAGCTGAAAATAAAAGCTCATGCACCTCTAAACTAGATTAAACTGGTCATTAGTATCATGCTGAAAAAATGTATTGATTTATTATGTATTTCATTTCGTTGCGTTGGGGTTAGTTTTGTTTAAACCTCTGCAACATTCCTACAGACAGCTCACAGAACACTTTTCACATCCGCTCCATTACCACGTTTATGAAGAGTTGCTTAATTTCAGGGTTTAATTTTTAAGGGTTTTGTCAAGTTACGCAAGGCAGCCTGGCATCTCCCCTTTTACCCCCTCCTCACATGTGAAGCCAGTCTGGTCACATTGACAAATCAACCAACCATCCTTCCCCTCCTCCTCCTCTTCCTCCTCCTCCTGCTCGCTGCTATCAGCTCAGCCCCACACACTTCTCTGCATCTCCCGTCAGCCGCCGGACGCTGCAACGACCCCTCCTTCCTCGTCCACCGGACCAGATAGCGGATATCACCTTCCAGAAACACTGAACAACATGTACGTAATCTGATAATGATTATTTTTTTAAAAAGAATAAATAGATATATATGGTTTCCGGGTCTGGTAGAGCCGCACAGTGATGCGTGCTGAACGCCTAAGCAGCAATGGATGCTCAGAGCTTGAACGCCCGCTGCAGGAAACCATCCGAATTTCCGCAAAGTTAAACGAACTATTGAAACAAGCTTTTTTTGAGAGGAAAAGTGAGAGTTGTGTGTTTCACTTCAGAGTGTTTAAAAGCTACCAGGTACCGTTAGGAGCTAATATAACCTTTAATTACATGTGTTTCATTTACAGCCTCAGCCATACAAAGTGCAGCTCAAGTTAGCAGCTCTGTGTTATAAAACATATCATTCAACATGTACAACGATACATGTGTGTCCGCGTGCGAACGTGGCTCTTTTCCCGTATGTTACTAGCCCTAATGTGACGCAGACAGGAAATAACCTTCCAATGAGCTAGCAGTTGAACTCGTTAAACGTTAAAAAAAAAAACAAACGCTTTATTCATAATTATTTGAAGATTTTATGTCGTCACAGTTATTTTTTTTTTTTGTGTCTCAGCATCACCGGAATGGAGGGCGACGGCAGGGCTCAGGCCCAGCTATTATATAACCCCCAATACCACTCAAACAAGAGCAAAAGCAGCAGTATCACCTTACACACTGTGCTGAGAGGATAGGAACGTATATGCCGGAAGGCTGCTGAGCTGGTTATGAAATAGTTGATTGGGTTTTAGGAGGCTATAACGGGCCCTTGTGGTGAAAGGGTTCTATTGTCTCCGGAACAATTGGCAGTCACCAGGACTGTCCCCATTTATAGCCACGAGGTGCGGCACCTCCCCTCCTCTATTTCCAGTGTGTTTTTGACCTTGATACGAGCTGATGTCTTCACGTGTTGTTGTTGTGCCAGCAGGCTGAATGTTACAGGGCAACATGAGCTCACAGGCTTTGTTCTCCATGCATACTATAACTTATTCAGTGGTGCCCAAATGGAGGCCCTGCAGGGACATTGTGTCTCTGTCTCTGTCTCAGTCAGTGCTGCATGGGGCTCCAGGGTGACCTTAGTTCTAATTTTTTTTCTTCATGATAGATATCTATGTGACTATTATCATCTACATATCATATCTAATTTATTAAATAGGACTACCGTGTCTCTAGAGATGGCGACAATTTGGACAAAAAGTGGGGAAGCCTTTTTTGTTTTTGTACATTGTGTCCCCATTTTAATGTTAGTCCCTGTCTGTCTGTGCCCACCCCCCACCCCCTGCCTTTTTAAATGCTCATTTGACCTTGATATAGTATGAAAACTGCCTGTTGCTAGCTGATGTAGTGACAGCTGGACAGTGCAGAGCAGATTAGCTCAGTGTGTTGTTAACTCAGTGAAAGCTCTTGTATTATTTTACCGCCGTGCAGTTAAATGTCCATGTGACCTTCATTCAGGCTATCGTCCTGTTTTTCTCTGACTTCCTTCCAAAGAGGAAGTGTTTCGCTGAAGTAGCGACGACATGAAAGTTGGAAACACGTGGTTGTAAACCAAACTTCCCGTCGTGAGGCATGAAACGTTTCTCCTATATGTTATATGATTATGGAATTAGTTATACATTTATTTCGATGTTATCACCTAGATGTGATTGAGCGTCCTGAGCATCACACATGTTTGGCATGAGCCACTGTGAATGTGAGATTTATAGAAAGAAAGAAATGAAGAAAGCGCAGTGAAAGGCAGTTAGATGGAGGTAATGTGGTTTGCACATTTATAGCATGGTGGTGTGGAATAACAGTCAGAGAACAGTGTGTGCGTGTTCAAGGTGTCTGTGAGGGTATTTCAATGGGCCCTTCAGAGAGCCTAGAAGTTGTGGCAGCACCACTGTATGTGTGTGTTTGTGTGTGTGTGTGTGTGTGTGTGTGCGCGCGCTAATTTTAGAAGGCAGCTGTGTTAGACTGATGTCCTTCTTGCAACATTTTTAATTGCAGCAGTCAGAGAAACAGGTTTCAACATACAGCCAGCAGTGATGAGAAGATGAGAAGTGACCATGTTTTGGACGAGACATTGGAGCTGACCCTAACGCTAGCTGCTAGCTTGGTTAGCACAGTGCGTTTAAAGTGGTAATGGTTAATGCTAATGCTAATCTTCGCTAGCAAAAAAACAGGCTTAAGACCATTGAAACAAAATTGTTCTTACTTGAAAAACTGAATATCTGAATTCTTAAAGGGTCTTTTAATACAACCAATCACTGAACAAGACTTTTTAGGCAACCAAAATGTTACAATTAGCTTTCATGAACTGAAAACACACTGAAATAGACAACTGAAACTTAACCAGAAAGTAGAATCAAGTAAAAATAACCGATGACCTCATTATTTACATTTTTTAAAGCAGGAATTTTTAAATTTATTTTGTCAAAAAGAGTCCTAAAATCAAAAAATTTAAAAGTTTATAGAACTGAATATTTGACCAAGACATGTCACATGGAGAGATGTGGGGGGACCAAGGACACAGATACTGTATGTACAGTATGTGGACAATGTACAATGGAACAGGCTGAAGGCATCTTTAGTGGGATATGTTAGTACACCTGTATGTACAGTATGCACTTCTGTGTGTGTGTGCCTGTGTATTCTGTGTTTTGAGTACATTGTATTTGTGTAGTAAAACAATGGGAGAGACTGAGGGAGGATGTGTTTCTTCTTTTTGTTTTTATCTTGGGACAAGATGTTCTGTATCTGTATTCTTTACAGTCTGTAGTCTATCGTCATTGTTCCAGATGGGAGCTGCTGGTGGAGGGGGGGGGTCAACTCCACCTTCTGGGACCGAACAGCTGCCACTTCATGAATGTGTTAAACCTCCTGTCATGGCTACAAACACCTCGACATCTCACTAATTAATACCTTACATCTAGTTTGTTGAGTCTGTACACAAACAGGAATATAAAAATGACTAGTCGCCGTCTGGGGAAGTTGTGGGCTGTCATAGGTTGCCAAATAACCAGCGGAACTGTTCTTGTTCTGCTTATGGTCATACCAAACTGGAGCACACTAGATATCATCTGAATTCAAATGTTAAAAATGTTCAGGCCTAAGCACTTGGATGGGTGAGTTCTTCAGGTTCTTTGAACAGGAAGTACCCCCGCCACCTGTTGTCCTCTGTCAGCTGGCTCCTGGATGGATGAGCAGATGATCTGGTGTCTCTTCTGGGCCTCACACAAGCATCCATAAAGAACTCTGTCTTCATGTCGGTTTGATAAATCTCAGTCTGAGTGAGTGTGTGTCGTATCTGAATGTGACATCATCAGGAACGATAACTGCTGAAAACAGATAATACAGAAGCTGCTGCAGGGAGGGATATGACTAACTTACATTTACGCATCATGTTTGTACAGATCAGCTGACACTGTGTACATGTTGGGAAAGTGACGGGATAAACCGATCTCTATCAGACTATTTAAAATGAACGATTTAGATGTTAGTCGTTAGTTGCTGCTGATCTGTGGCTTCGGTTCCTTCGTTGAATACCACCATGATGTCTCGTTTTCTGACACCCATCCGCTCGTCTTCCTGTAAGTGTTTGTTGCCGTGGTTACTCTTCATGTGTGGTTTATTTGCTTGACTTTTTTTTTTTTTAATTTCAGTTGCGTACAAACCAGGAAGATTCATTTTTATTCCCTGAATTGCTTCATTTTGGTTGTGGACTTAGAATTCGTGCTCGTTTCCATTCAGACTGAATCCTGTAGAGTGAACTGTGTGTATTATACAGATTCTTCTGTCGTTTGCTATCCTTCATTTTACAGCATTATAGAGACTAAATGAGACATTTTAGAGGAAACGTCACTGATTTACATCATTGATCAATTTACTCATCATGATTAGTAAGTAAGTAGTAAGTAAAATAAATAAATATAGTGCAATACAAGATAAAATAAAAGAAACAAACAATAAAACATAAGCAACAATAACCTTTAAAACACATAAAACAGGCCTGTTTGAATGAACGAGTCTCCAGCAGTATGTTCAGTTGAGGGACAACCAGTAAGCTCTGCTCAGTGGACCTAAGCGACCTACTGGTGTTAGAAGGATGGAACAGGTGCCTGACCATACAGAGCTCTCTATGTGAAAACAAGAGCCTTAAATTGATGGGAAGCCAGTGTAATGATGGTACGACGGCTGTGATGTGAGTCACCCTGCAGCATCGTGGACCATTTGTAGACGGTCCAGGAACGGCTTGCTGAGCAGGTGTGAAGGGAAGTGCGGTAGCCATGATAACCTGTAGCTCAGGTTGTGTTGGAGTTTGGCAGTGTTTCTTATATGAAATAAACACGTACGGATCAATGATTTGATATGATGATCAAAGTGCAGCCTGATCAAATATAACACTGAGATCTGTAGGATTAGACTGTACAGCTGAACAATCAGCAACCTTGAAACCTATGTTGTGTGAAGCGATGATAAGGACCTCAGTCTTATCTGAGTTTAATTGTAAAAAGTTATTTTTTTATGGCAGTTAGACAATTGTGCAAAACAGATAGTTTATCAGTCTCATCAGGCTTTAAAGAAATATAGAGCTTAATATCATCAGCATAGCAGTGATATGAGACACCTTCAAAAGTTATACAAATGTGTTTGAAGGAAGTTAACCCTGAAATAATCAGTGCTCATTAACACTAATGACTAAACCATTATAACAGAAAGGCTACGTTACAAACTGGGGGCTCGCAGTTCAAACGATGTGTTTACCAGGTGGAGAGGGTCGAACGAATGAGTTGCATTATGGGAAGTGTAGGATCTAGTGTTTTTGGACACTTTGCATAGGGACATCCTGATGACTGCTTTGCATCAGGTCACAGCCAGAGCTGCAATGATTAAATTAATGTATTATTATGAATCATCTTTTGATATTAGATTCATCGTTTTCCATCACTTTTTAAGAAAGAATGTCCAAATTCTCTGAATCCAGCTTCTCAAATGTGAATATTTTCTGGTTTCTTTGGTCCTCTGACGGCATCTGGGGCTTTAAAAAACACTGATCAACATTTTCCACTCTTTTTGGTCATTTTAAAGATCAAAAGACAACAGAAAGCAGATGAGTTGGTAATGAAAGTAATCATTAGTTACAGCCCTACTGTTGATCTACATTTTTGATGCTTATGAGTAGAATTGTGTATGTGTGAGATTTAGATATAGATTAAGCTGTAACTCCTTGAGACAGTGTTGTGACTGGTGCAGGGTGTGGATGTGTGGATGTTTGGAAATATTCATGGCCTTCTTTTCTAAAGAGGGAGAGCATGTCCCTGATGGTGACCAAAGTTCGCTCACTGGTCTAATCCTGTCTTGTTTCAAGACAGGATTAGACCAGACCAAGACAGTACTTCTGGCCTTTTTTTTTTTTTTTTTTTTTTCAAAAGTTTCTAGAAAGAGTTTCTTGTGTAGAAAAGAAAGCTAGAAGGCTGCAGTATGTTAATGAGACCAGATAAGCGGAGACAGATAAAAGCAGCGTCTCTGTGTCTCCCCTGCAGCTTTCATCATGTCTTCAGTGATGCAGAAGTTGATCACCCCAGTGGCCAGCGGCGCCGCCGAGCCTCCCAGGAACAAGGTGACGGTGGTCGGCGTGGGCCAGGTGGGCATGGCCTGCGCTGTCAGCATCCTGCTGCGGGTAAGACACACAACACCTTCAGCGTGGCTTTTATTTTATATTTATATTATTATATTTAACAGCTATTTAAAAAAAACATAGCAAAGTGTCATCTTCATGTATATCCAATATATTTGACATACTTTTATTGTATAAACGTGAGGTTGGGTACATTAGACAGTTGAACTCTGTGCTGACCTTAAGTTACCAAGACAATCAACCAAAACAATGATATTTTCTTTGATTTACATATATTTAAAACTGCATTATCATTTTTGATGAAATATAGTAGCTGATGTAATGAAATGCTTAAGTTTTGCTTAACTTCCTAAAATGATTGAACTGATTTTTGAACAGATTTTTCTCACATTACTTACATAATAAGATGACAAATGTTCAGATATTTTCCAAAACAAACAGTAAGCTGCATTTGCATTGCAGTATGCTATGCTTATTTGATCTGAAATATATATAAAATTATAACTGCCCATTATTATGTCCAACATCTGGGTATATTTTTCCCAGTACTGTTTAGAAATACATGCATAGCTAAATACACAAAACACATTATTTAAAATGTTCACATATGACTGAACTATTTGAAAATGTGTTATTATTGTAGTAAAAAAGTTAAAATACAAATGAAAACTAGACTTATGTAACATCACTTGTGCTCCAGCTGCTATATTTAGAATGAACGTGAATGTGGAATGAACTCTGCCCTCCTCCTGTCAGGATCTGTGTGACGAGCTGGCTCTGGTGGATGTGATGGAGGATCGTCTGAAGGGAGAGATGATGGACCTGCAGCACGGCAGCCTCTTCCTCAAGACCTCCAAGATTGTTGCCGACAAAGGTGAGGACCTGCTGCTGCTGCTGCTGCTGCTGCTGGCACAGAGCTGCAGCGCACCTGATATTCTCGTCTTCCCCTTCCCTTCAGCGTCACTCATCAGATGTGAACTCGCTCTCTTCCTTCCTTCCTTCCTCCAGACTACGCGGTGACAGCCAACTCTCGCCTGGTGGTGGTGACAGCCGGCGTTCGCCAGCAGGAAGGCGAGAGCCGCCTCAACCTGGTGCAGAGAAACGTCAACGTCTTCAAGGCCATCATCCCCCAGATCATGAAGTACAGCCCCAACTGCACACTCGTCGTCGTCTCCAACCCCGGTGAATACACACACACACACACACACACACATCATTAATAATAATTCAAGTTTGTCGCATGTGAATAACCCCTGGTTTGAACACACACCCCTCCGCAGTCGACGTGCTGACCTACGTGACCTGGAAGCTGAGCGGTCTGCCCAAACACCGCGTCATCGGCAGCGGCACCAACCTGGACTCCGCCCGCTTCCGCTACCTGATGGCCGAACGTCTCGGCATCCACGCCAGCTCCTTCAACGGATGGGTGCTGGGCGAGCACGGAGACACCAGCGGTGGGTGATATACCTGTCAGAATAGCGTTTCTCTCTGATGGAGGCTGCGCTGAACAAGCCGATGTAATGTTAGATCAAAATCATACATACTGTAGTTATAACTGTGTGTGTGTGTGTGTGTGTGTTTCTCTTCGTTGCAGTGCCTGTGTGGAGCGGAGCCAACGTGGCAGGAGTCAACCTGCAGAAGCTGAACCCTGACATCGGCACTGATGGTGACAAGGAGCAGTGGAAGGCCACACACAAGGCTGTGGTCGACAGGTACGCAGTGTGAGAGTGAATGTGTGAGGTTACCTGTCTATAAGCAGGAAGTTATCAGACTTCCTTTGATCAGCTTATTAAATGTGTTCCTGGTTTTACTCTCCATATTCTAACATACAGGAGCATAACAAAGTTAAACAATCATTTATTTGTTAATGAATTAGCACAGCCACATCAGTTCATATCATCCAGACTGTAATAGTGAGCAACTGAGAGGAAAGAAAGTGTTCACATTAGTCGAAGTCTGTCCTATCTATTACATCCAGAACAGTACAAAGTTCTTCTCAGCTAACCTCCGCTCTGCGTCAGCGTTTGTCAAGTTTCAACCCCCTTTTTTCCACCTTTTTCCCAGAACTTTTAACTTTTATCACACGGTCGTTCCTCAGCAGAGGGAGTTTGCTTATTTAATCAGTTGTTATGACTTCACTCCCAGTTTAAGGACTTCTTGTCCTCACTGCTTTAAAGTGAAGCATGAGAGTTTATTCTTGACCTTAAAAGTAGCTCGACATTAACAATCCCCAAACTCAAGGTCCAGGCTTTTTAGAGAACTTCTAACTGCACCGTGCGGTCTTCAAAATGAATCATTCATTTCTAAAAAAAGAAAGCTTTTGAACAACTCTGTTGGTTTTAGGAGCGGGTTTGAAAGCCTCCAGCAGCTGAATTCTTCCCTCTTGCAGCCGAACTCCGCTGCCAGATGACATTAACCAACACAGTGCCTACACGAGGGACTTGTGATCACTGTCTGGAGAGATTAGCTTCCTCTCAAAATGACTCTTTGTTAGTTCACATACCTCAGAGAGAAGAGGAGACACTGCTGCCAAGTTCTTCTCTGTAAAAGAACCAAGTAGAAATCCTCATGTATAGAATTAACCAGCTGTTCAGTCCAGTTTATATGAGGACACACAGTCATCTCCAGAAAAAAAAAAATCACTATAATAATTGTAACTGTCAGAGCACAGATTATACATCCTGCTGTGACTATTAGATGAAGAGAAAATATCAGAATGTTAATATTACATGCAGTGAAATGATAACTGGTGTCAGGAATTGATTGTGTGTATCAGTATTTAACAGTGTGTCTCAGTGGAGGAGCTGGGAGTGCTCCTGTTATCTCAGGCCACTGTTGATTACAGTTTTAGTGCAGGCGGTCTAGTGGGAATGTAACCTCCAATCCTGCCAGTGTTAATGTAAGCTTCACATGCTAACTGCCTGTCGGAGCTCAGGCCGATGTGCGTTTACAGCTGCGCTATAAAAGGCAGCTACTCAGTTATGTCTTCCACAGTACATTCAAGACCAATCAGACCGGATCTGACCGTCTCGTTCCATATTCAACATGAGGTCAGACACACCTTTTTTATACAGCTCAGTGCAGTTTAAAGAGCTTTACAGATGACTGACAAGCTGATGATAAGACTAAATACAAATAAATACAATGAAATAACAAAGTAAGTCAAGTGAAAAAGAAGAAGATGAAATAGATCAGATCAAACAGACTGTGACGGATACAGTAGATAAGAGGGAGTAAAACATGCACTGACACACACACACACACACACACACACACACACAGATGGTAACAGAGTGATACTTTGTGTCTCAGCGCCTACGAGGTGATCAAGCTGAAGGGTTACACCAACTGGGCCATCGGCCTGAGCGTGGCCGACCTGACCGAGAGCATCATCAAGAACATGAGCCGCGTCCACCCCGTCTCCACCATGGTCAAGGTCAGCAACACACACACACACACGCACACACACACACACACACACAGAATACACTCATACTAGGCTAACCACACCCTGAACTGCTCTTTAACTCTCAGAACTCTTCCTTTAATACTCTCAAGGTTTGCCTGTTTGTGTGAGCTTCCACACATAACCGTGTGTGTGTGTGTGTTTGTGTGTGTGTTTCCTCAGGACATGTACGGCATCGGTGAGGAGGTCTTCCTGTCTCTGCCTTGCGTCCTGAACAGCAACGGCGTCCAGAGCGTCATCAACATGACTCTGACAGACGCCGAGGTGGGCCAGCTGAAGAAGAGCGCTGACACGCTGTGGGGCATCCAGAAGGACCTCAAGGACCTGTGAACACTCTTAACACACATATAACACACAGCAATGATCCGGAGAGGCCTGTCCACACGCACACACTCTCTTCTAGACTCTTATTTTAAAGGACAATACCAGCGTTTTTTAAAAAAAAAATGATGTCAGTAAAATGTTCAGTTTTATAATGTATGTCATCAGTATTGCATTATGTCACCGTCTATTTCCTGTCAATCACTCAACACCTCAAAAAAGTCTAAAAATGACTGGTATTCTCCTTTAAAAGAAGAAAAAAAAAAGCACCTTTGCTCCCCAACAGCTAGTAGGCTGAAGTTGCTGTGTTACTGTGTTTGTGGTAGGAGGTGTAGGCTGACCTGTGTTACTGTACTCTGTATGGATTCTTGTGTTTCAGCTATTTGGAGCCGGATCAAACACAACCCTTCAAAGCCAAAAGTGTCACTGTTCTGTTTGTACTGAGTCGTTTCCTTCAGCTCCCTGCAGAGAATCACTGAGAGAAAAAAAAAAAAAAAGACCATAAACGTCCAGAGAAAGACCCTAAAAATCCGAAAGGACACTGTTTTCTTCCTGCCTTTGTCTACCAGTGCGACTGTACAGCACGGAGACGGCTGCACATTTACGTCAACACGCATCAAATAGTTCATTGTGAGATCAATGTGGGGTTTTTTTTCTTCTCCTGTTTTCCTCGGTGTTATCAAAGGGGAGACGGAGCGATGAGGGAAAGTGGAAACGTCTTTTTAAACAAAAAACAAATCACTCGTGACTGTCTGACCTTGTGTTGTAAACCGCTGGAAACAGCGACGCGTAACTTAATTAATAAATTTCAACCTCATTAAATGCAGTGTGTACGAGTGTCTTATTTTCTTACAGTTGCAATCACTGTATTTCCAAACTGATAATATAGTTTAAAATTCTGCCTGCAGGCTTCACTTCTATCTTGTTGTATGTTCATCATTTTTCACCACATAATGAAATGATTTGGAACAACAGTAAGATGATTGTATGTGTAGGTTGTCAAACATTTGAACAGTTCTGTCTAAAAGTTGATGGAATAAAGTTAAAATCCAAAATGCTCCAACTTTACTGATAGGAATCTAAGACATGCTTATATTTAATGTTTGCATTTTTAATAAAATAATGGAGCTCTATTTTAGGACATTGTATATGCCCCTGTTATAAGACAATTCAGAATATACTGATATCAATGGGATATGAATCAGTTATTGAGAGTTCCTCTCAAATATGCTGTTTTTTCCCAGTAAAACTGGACATTGTGTTGCACTTGTGCAAAAAAATATTATAACCAAGTCATCCCCTGATATAAATATCTTCTTAATACAGTAGTTTGTAATGAAAAAAGCCCCCTGACGTCTTCATTCATTTTCTTTTTTAATATCTAGTATCATTGTGGATTTATATTTCATTGTATATTTATTTGTTAAATGTTTTCGTTCTTATTATTCTTCTTAATTTTTACTTTTTATAAAGCTGAATGATGTTAGCTGCAGAACAGTGCATCATATATCCTGCTGCTGAAGTCCATCTGAATCTTTATTAATCTTATTCCGTTAAAAAAAATTAGTCATTAAAAAATATACTGTGCTGCCACCTTGTGGTTGAATTAAGCCACTACAAAAAATCATTTTTTAGCTGTTAAGTACCTTACTTTTTTTTCAACCATACCACATCTTATCCTATTAACTGCTAACATCACTATTGGTTTTATTATAAATGCCATAAGTAGCTTCACATCAGAGCAAACATGTCACAGAGTTCCTTCATGTATTTATTTTATTTGGAGGTTTTTCCTCTCATAACTCTTCCATTATTGTAGATGTCAAAATGATTTCACAGTACAGGTAGGTAGAAAAGTTTTATTGAGGGAAACATATTATTTGTTATGAAGTGAAAGGCCTTTCAACACACAGAGTGATTTTTCACCATTAATACATGGGACAGAAGTCCTCAGAGGAAGAAACACTTGTGCTTCAGGTAGGCACCTCCAGTTCTCGTGGAAACAGAGCGACAGGTGAAAATTGATCTGTCCTGGCTCTTTTAACGGCTCTTCTGTAAATGTAGCCATTGTAGCGCTTCCCAAAGCGAAGGCCAAACGGGTTGAAGTTGAATTTGCTCCTGCGGTCGTTGCACAGGAGCTGCCGCTGGTCATCGTTCTCTCTCAGGGAGAAACACAGGTTGGGATCTTCCAGGAAATCTCCTGCAGTGCTTCTCCTGAGCGCAGAGAGGACTGATGCTGAGGAAACAGCAGCAGACATCAGCTCAGACTTTAAACAGCTGGACACACACACACACACACACACACACACACACACACACACACACACACACACACACACACCTGTAGCCTGCTGCTGGTACAACATCTGGACACAAACAGGAATTTATTCTCACTCACTATTTCTAAAACACTAACTCTCTACCAGCCAGCAGAATGTCTCTCATCTGTTTCATATGTCAGTTCTTCCATTAGAGGAGAAATTTATATTTCATTGATATGATTTCTGTCTTTTATGATTTGATTTTGAAAGTTTCTCTCAACAGGTGCTCTTGTTTTTGGGAATATGAATATTTATATTGACAAATGATACACAGGATTGTGAACTGTTCATATTGCACCACAATATTCTTTATATTGTATATTATATTACACTATTATTTTTGTTGTACATGTACATATATTGCATATATGCATATCATGAAATTATATTATATTATATTATATTATATTATATTATATTATATTATATTATATTATATTATATTATATTATATTATATTATATTATATTATATTATATAGGACAGTATATTATTAATATTATACCTTGGAAGCAGTTTATCATATTTATTACCTTATAGCTATTTATTGTTTCGGTTCAGGTTACAGCTTTCACTGCTGCACTCATCATGTTTGTGTATAGAGTGATGGGCCTATTTGAACAAATATTTGCACAAATGATTTAAATGGATTAAAGTATTTATATGATGTCCACATATATGAATAAATGAATAAAATCAGATTGATATAGTTATTTTTGTTATGATGTTTCCAACCTCTGAACAGGATACTTGTGCTGCAGTAAGTATATAAATCTCTCCCTCAATAAAGTCCTAACACAAATAGTGCAGTCAAACAAATGAGCACAATAAAATGATTATACTTATGCAATTATTAAGCAAAAGCAGAGAGTCATCAGCAAAATACCTAAATTACCAGTTATACTTATGTACTACTTTTGTATATTATATTATATTATATTATATTATATTATATTATATTATATTATATTATATTATATTATATTATATTATATTATATTATATTATATTATATTATATTATATTATATTACTACAATTATATTACTACAATTATATTACTACAATTATATAAAAAAATAAAATAAAAATCTTCCAGGTTGAAAAATTCCACAAGTCATGAATAGGCAGCTTACCTGTTCCCCGTGTCCTCTGTTGAGAGTCAAATCCTGGCAGAACTGCAGCCAGACTCCCTCCATCCTGACCCAGCATCAGCCCGCACACCACAACCAGAGCCACCAGCCTCATGTTTGGACAGAAGACCCACATCCTCTCTGTGTGTCCAAACGGCTCAGTTTGAAGTGTTAATGTTCATCTACTCAGCAGGTACTGACACATTCACTCCATTCACCACTTGTTTTATATTCCCACCAGGTGACCTCGTGCTCCTGCAGCTCACAGCCAATCACAGCCGTTTGCTTCTCTGAGGCTGTAAATTGCGGAGCTGTCCGCCGCTGACGGTGCTGAAATGCATCATTCATCAGCTCTTCTCGGAAATGTTGACGGCTCAGTTTGCTGCTGGGATCATTCATCTCGTACAGTACACAATAATGTGTGCTGGATTTTGAAATAAATGGCGGAAGAAGGGGCGCAAAGCCAGGGTGCGTAATTGTAGGGTCCTGGCTTTGGCTTCAACCATGAGAAGAGCTGCAGCAGCATCACACTGTGATGTCACTGACAAACTTTTTAAAACTTTGCATGCTGGATGGATGCATGTCTGAAGACTTAACAGAGGTGAAATGCAGCCTTACTTGAAATTAAGATGGGATCTGATCAATAGCTGCTATAATAGATACATCTAAATCTCAATGAACAAATAGATTTAATACATTTTTGGGGGCATTTTGTGTTTATTAGACAAGAGACAGTTGAGAGGAGAGAGATAGAGGATGATAGTAGAAGTATATAGTATAGTGTATATAGTGTTCCTACTATGTGATACCACCCAGTCCAGGTTTGCTGTCAGTCAAGAGTGTCTGACAATTTGATTCTGGACTCTGACTGGAATTTCTTTAGGAAGATGCACAGAGCAGCATGTTAACTAAAATGTTAAAGGTAATGAAACTAGATTTTGACAGGGCCACTCTATACTGTAGAAAATATTGTTGCACAAAGTCATTGCTAAACATCAGCTGCCCACTTTGAAGAGTTAAATCCAGCTTTGGTGTTATATTATTGGGTTTTATCATTTCCATTCATCGACATCAATAAACAAACACTGGACATAATGTCAGTGAAGGTGTCAGTAACAGTCAACCAGGATAGATGATGTATGTTTTAAGGTGAATTTTATTTCATGTTGTTCTCCATGGAGAGTGTCATAATAGTCAAATATGATACTTTAAGGAGATCATAAATAAAGAGGTGTGTGGTGGGAGTTCTGTGAGATATGATAGATGACAGGCGTTGAGGAGTTTATGGAACAGTTGTGGAATTTACCGACAAATAGGCTTTTTGGTAAAAATCTGTTATAGGGATTCTGAAATATTACATGTATTATAGAAATATGGATTTGAGGAGAATTATCTCTCCAAAAACTGTGTTCAATCACACCAGCAGTAAGTGACACAATACGAAAAGTGCAGAAGAAATCTGTCAAAAGCCAAAAGTGAGAATTTGTCTGAAATGAGATAAGTGCACAGATAAGATTTGGATTATTGGTAAGTATAAGTGTTTATGTTCAGAATATTTCTGAAGCTTGAACCAGGAAGAAAGATGAAAGAAAAAATAGATGATAAAGAAAACCACAGTATCTATTACAGATATATAGTTTATTTATGAACTGGATCAGACATTGTGTTAACTGACATGGATGAGTGTTTAAAGGCTTGTACTGTATGTCTTGAATCTGTTTGCCTGCAGTGTGTTTGTATCCATGTGAGGTTGTGTATCTCCTGCAGCACTATATGAGATCAATGCTCTGTGCTGTCAGATGCTGCTGGCTATTTATATAGGAATTTGTAGTTTGTTGTTGAATACAGATCCACCTCACATTGTGAACCAGCATGATGTGTGTGTGATGTAGCAAAACGGTGCTGTGATTTTTAAAAAAAAATATACACAACAAAAGAACACAAGAGCGAAGTAGCACTAAAATGTGAGTGAAGATCCTTAAATCTCACTGAGACACTGACATAATGAGTTTATGGGAATATTGTGGACATATCTGTCATCAGGGAGTGTTTCCCTCCTGTCCTTGTACACACACCAACCTTCATTCATCATACATTTCACAATCAGTTCATCACACATGACTCCACCAAACCTTTCACCCTGACCTGTATGTGTGCATGTGGAGGGTAAAACCTCCCCTCCTGCTGGCAGGAGGTCAGCCTCGGTAGGCGGGGTGGAAGCTCCTTTTTTTTTATCTTGTCCCGCTGCGTCCTGGAGTACGACCTCCACTGAGTCCAGGACCTCCACCGGCAGGCCTGTTTGAAGGATCTCTCCTCAGACTCTCAGCACTGCGTGTCGGACCTCCAGACATTTCATGATGCCGCTGTCACATTCCTTGTCTATGACATCCTTGAGCGGGGTGCTGCCGGCGTGGGAGGAGGATGAGCTGCCTGTGGAGGACCTGCTGCTCTTCGAGGTGGCCTGGGAGGTCACCAATAAAGGTCAGATCGCAAGTGTAATTGTGCAAGTGTATTTTTTACATTTTAAGATACACACAGAGCATGATAGTGTTTCAAAAAATTCTTCATTTTTCATTAAAATCAGCCATAATGAGATAAAAAGTAAAGCCTGCATGTTTGCTCTGCAGTGTTGCCTAATAACAGCCATTAACTCCATGTAGAACATTTTTATTACAGGTAATAATTGACATGAATCCACTAATGCTTGGTATTTCTTAATATTTTGTGTAAACTGCAAGTCTTTGCCCCTCAAAGAGCAAATATTGCAATCCAGTGAGAGCTCCCTCTGAAGAGTTAAACATTAATCTGCAGATAAGTGGCTCTCATTATAGACTGTTTTAGCCTACTGAGGCTCAGAGGCTGTCTGACTATAACAGAGTTAAATACACTAACACAGGCATGTTAGAAATAAGCTCTCAAAAACAGTAAGTGCTGTCATGTGTTTGTCAGTGATTCTAGAATGAAGCTTATCAAATCTATCATGCATCCACCGTCCCTGTAAACATGGAGGGTTAATGAAATTAACGACAGCAATCATGACTGTATGCTGCCTAGATGCTGGAATATTGAGAAATGTAAATGCTTGGGTCACCATGCTGCTTAACATCTGTGGTTCTGGCCACAAGCCTTTATTGCATGTCATGTTCCTCCCTACCAATGTTTCCTACGTTCAGCTGTCAAATAAAGACAAACATCCCCACCACCCCCAAAAAAATCTTTAAAAACAAAATTTGGGGGGTCATCATTTCTTTAAAAAACATCAAAAACAGCCTTGACAATGTGATATCTTCCACTGCCGATGAATTTAGAGAATTTTTTCTACCGCAATTGTTGTCTCACGTAGTTTGACTGTGGCTCACAGCTCCAATCTCAGTGCTTCCTACTGAAGACATACATCTATAAAAATATATACTTTTGCTTTTCTAAAAAGACTCACTGCAAGCACGTCACTGGAGTATTTAACAAATGTCACTCAAACAAAGGGGAAATAGTGCATTTGTTGGGGACTATTTTCAGTGGCGGATTAATCCACACTTAGTGCTCTAGTGAGTGATTTCTGGCAACAGGATGGTGTGTGTGAGATCGAGTCAAAGAAATGTGTCACCCAGTGCAGCCGTGTGGCTCACTGATGTGTTTTAATATGAGATATATCAAGTTTTGATAAACACACAGTGCTTGGGTCAGTACAGAAAAATGATGCCTTATCCTTAAAGTCAAAGTAGCATGCCACAATGTGAAAGTAAATGTCCTACATTCGAAATCTTATATGAGTTATTGCATAAGTTTCCACCACTGGTTTTCTCATCAGATATTCTATATGTCCAAAAATCTAAAGAAAAGCTAAAATGTGGATATTATTAAGCACGCCTTTGTGCACACATGAGAAGTTCAATTCCAAAAACTCTTTTGAGAAAATACCTCCAGTTGTTCATTATGGGACTCCTTCTGTTCACGTTATGTCTTTTTGTTGACTGAGGGCACAGTTTAGAGGTTAAACAGTACAAACAAACTGTGTAACTTTGACCTGTCGGCTTTTATAAAGTGTCCTCCATACTGCCTCCCAAACGTTAACATCACTACACACAGCAATGACAAATGCTCATTTCAACCTGCAAACAAGCGGGTGAACAAGCAAGTCTGTCAACAGAGCGGAGCTAGATCACGTTTGTGATTCTCAGTCAGGATCTGTGTGTGTGTTAGTTGTCATACAGCATCTGCTCTTGTTGTCAAACAGTCCAGAGGTTATCAGACACTCTGTTCTTTCCTCTTATATTACTGACGCTCTATGATGCAGTTTAGACGTCATTTTAGGCTCAGTAATTGTTGATGGTTGTTCGTATCAGTGTTTGTCTTGTTGATGCCAAACACTGTGAGAGATTGGGGGGAAAAAAAAAAACCATTTGCACGTGTTTTCATATGTCACAGCATAATAACAGATCCTGTGTGCTATTCTGTGACAAAATGCACAGAATAGGCCAGTATCAACCTCATCAAGCTTAAAGCTGTATGAACTTACTCCAAGACCTCTCACTGGTTTATTATAGTGATCGTGTGTTGGTGGTTTAACATTGGGAACCGAGGAGCGCTACATGAATTATCATAAAGTATGATAAGTGTGCATCATCACTTTACATGTGCATCTTATTTTTTAAATGAAAAATGAAAAGATGCTCAACTATTAGGGATAAGCCAGTTATTAACATGAAAGAGAACAGCTGATATTGAATCATGGATTTAACTTTTCAAGCTACAAAATGAAAATATGAATTGAAAACAACAGTCTGAAGTGCAGCTGCTTCTGCTTCTTCATAATCATTTTAAAATCATTTGACTTTTTTTGCTTTTACAGTTCATGGTAGAATGTTCATTTGTCATTGATTATTGGTTCTGACTGCTGAAGTCATGCGACCTTTGACCTTGCTAGTATGTTGAGGTAAAATAGCAGGTGTGTACCTCTCAGTGGCTCTTAGTCTGGTGTCCTAATTGCAAATGTGTGGTTACATCTAATCCAGTACTTGTAATATAAAGTTGATGTGATATTAATATGGATATTATGTCACTACTATCATTAATGAAATTATTAGACACATGTTAACATCAATTATCCAATTCACTCATGACTCATGATGTGTGTCAGTTCATCTACACACCCTCACCTTTATCTGAGGGAGACTGTTAGTGTTTGAAACGTTATCATGTCTGTGCAGCATTAACAAGATAACAGATTGTTCCCCAGCAGCTGCCAAAAAATGTCTGGATGATTTTCAGAGCTATCTCTACCTTTCACTGTTTGCGTACCTGCAGTTGGAGGAATCTACACAGTGATCCAGACCAAGGCCAAGATCACAGTGGATGAATGGGGGGAGAACTACTACATGATGGGGCCGTACTTTGAACACAACTTCAAGACCCAGGTGGAGGCCTGTGAACCACCCATCCCTGCCATCAGGAAGGCCATGGATGCTCTCATCCACAACGGCTGCCAGGTGGAAGCCTCTTGGCTGACTTACAAGCTAGGGGATAGAACATGTGTTTTATGTATTTTACTGAGATATATATATATTTTTTATTGTTATTGTTGAAAGAAATGGAGTGTAGCACAGAAGAAACCAAAAGCATCCCTCAGGACGTCAGGAATCTGACTGTGACTTGTTAACATTATTAGAGTTGACTCATGCAGCAATATACAGATGTTTGCATGTGACAGCCAGTTAGACAAACGACAGCTTTATATTCCATTGAGATCAAGTCCTGTTGTGCTCTCAGACACACTGATCAGATACATGGCTCTGACAGGCATTTCTCTATGTGTCTGGATCCCAGTTAATATGGTGCCATGTAAATGATTGTAAGTGTAAAGTATTAAGTGATCACATAAACTCAGAGACTTGACCACGCCTTAATAGTGAGCAGCACTCATTATTCATGAAATCATCATGATGTGATTTATGCCCTTAGTATTACCACAAAATGTTATATTTTTAGATTATCTTAAAAAATTGCTGACAGATTATGTCTGGAGCGGGTTGTCCATTATTTGTAGGCTTGGTGTATTATATTTGTGATTACTTTAGATTGCGTTGACATTATATCTACCTTTTTACATATTGTAAAGTAAATAAAACAAGATTTTCCCAGGAAGGTGAATGCTTTTTATAAATTACATTCTGACAATATTTCTACATATTTAGATGTGTATGTGGAGTTCTTCACACACACATGTAAATACATTACATTTCCATATGTGTTAATGACTTCACAGCAGTAAAAATAACTTTCATTTTACTATCACTTTCACTGCTGACTATGCTGTCTGTCACTGTACTGAATGTTTACAACACTCAGTGAAGGGACTGATCCACCAACCTTTGGCCACTAGATGGCGGCCATATGCCACAAATCTGAATGATCCAGGAGTTGCGACATACTGTATAGACCAATATTGCCACAATGCTGGAGACCATACCATTTAATTCATGTGCTTTGGACAGCTGATCAGTCTTCTTAAATGAAAACCTGAAAGCTCTTGAGTCACAACAACAGTATTCAAATCTGGCTGAATGAAGAATTGTTACTCAGGATTATCTTTTGGTACAAGTTTGAGCTTCTTTACATGACTGTTGACTGTTTTTCACTTTTATATTCCAAACCTGCACATTTCAAGGTAACATAAGCTGTCACCAGTGCTTGACCACATAAGGATTACCTGAAGATTAATTCTAATCAATATCTCAAAGTTCTCAAAGTATGTCCAGCTCAATTGTAGGGAAATGATGCACAACAAATTTACTTTGACTTTTTTTTTTTATTCATACAGTACTGCAGCCACAATGATACTTCTTGGGTTTAAATGTCCACATGTTCAATATAACTACATACGTGTAAAAAACAAAGCAAACAATGCATGTGATATTGTTGTACAATGTGAGAAAAATAATTAGTTACATAGGGGGACATTTAAGGAAAATGTCAGATGAGTGCTTTTATTAAACACAGTATGGAACTGAAAGCCATAAAACTTGCAGTCAGACTCACTTCATGAGACTGGTGACTTCATAAACTTGACAAAATCCAAAAATGACTAAAGTTGTAAAAGTTTCACTTAGTTCTGCAAAATACAACTCTTTGTAGGATCTTCTTATTTCTTAAAGCTGCATTATTATTATTTTTCTCTTTTTTGCCACTTGATGGCAGCAGAACAAGCTGAAGAACCAAAACAATGAAGTAAAAGAGGCAAATACACTGTATAGAGCTAAGGGGAACTGCAGAGTTGGTATTGTGTGGATTCACCAATAGAACACATTTCACATTGCACATAGTCATTTGATCCATTGTTAATCTTAAAAATAGCCATTATTGCAGCTTTAAGACGTTGACAACTTTTTGTACCTCTGTTACTGGCTAGAAAAATAGATTCTGAATCTTGTCTTGCTGTAGGTTCATTTTGGCCGCTGGCTGATTGAGGGCAGTCCCTATGTGATCCTGTTTGACATCGGCTCTGCAGCCTGGAACCTGGACCGCTGGAAGGGAGACCTGTGGCATACCTGCAACATCGGCATGCCATACGATGACCGAGAGGCCAACGACTCACTCATCCTGGGCTCCCTGATCGCCTGGTTCTTCAAAGAGGTCAGCTGACGTTCAGCACAGATGTCGCACTAGAGACAACACATGTCATGTCAAGTTTAATGGTGTACAGAATATTGCAGACAGCCAACATATATGTTGTGGAGGTTACTCTCTTAGCCACCAAAACAAGGAACAAAGATGGTTGGATTACAACACACACACAGTGTGACTTCATTCTCTGCTCAGGATGCCATTACTCCAATATAGCTTTAAAAATAGTTGTTTGCTGCTAAGTTGATGTTCAACAAATCATCAAATCTCATATATAACACCTTTAAATGTATAGCTCTTGCTGCCATTGGTGCCCATTAAACAGTGAAATCACCTGTTGCAGCTTGAACTTTTTACAACTAAAGTAAATGTCACACATCCTCATTTTGTTTGCTTTCCAGTTGACAGATCATCTTGGAGACAAGCCAAATGTCATTGGTCATTTCCATGAGTGGCAAGCAGGTCCAGGGCTTATTCTGTGTCGCTCCCGCAAGATTCCCATGGCAACAGTCTTCACTACACATGCCACCCTGCTGGGACGATACCTCTGCGCTGGGAAAGAGGACTTTTACAACAACCTGGATAAGGTGAGAGGTCAGGAGGGATGGCCATGCACTGTATACATGATTGCACTAATACTAGACTGTAACAAACATGGATGTTACACAGGTATTAATTATAACTTTAAAAATAAAAAATAACTGACACATACACAAAGAATGGGCCTGTAGTACTGCAGCATACTGATGGAGCACTGGTTGCTACTATAAAGCTGTCACATGCGGTTTTTTGTGGGTCACCGCAGTAGATGTGTACTTGATGGTGACAGAATACATTGACAGCTAATAGAAAGTAGGTGGAAGTTGGTTCTAAAGGGGCCCAACACCTTACTGTTGCTCCTTAAGGCCCAAACGCACTGAAAGCGATAATGCCTCATTTGATAATCCTATTGCATATTACAGGCATCAGATTTGAAATGACAATACCACGGAACCAACACAGATTTGTCCTGTTGTTTTTTGTATTAAATACTAAGAATGTAAATCATAGTGAATCATCTGTTGAGTGTTTGATGGTTATTTATTCGTGCTTTATATCGTAACTGCCATAAAACAATCAGAAAATAACATTTTATTACTCTCATTCACCGGCTTTGTTCTTGCTACTGCTCCTTCTCCTCAATTGACCACTGCCATTCTCTCTCTCTCTCTCTCTCTCTCTCTCTCTCTCTGTCTTGCTGGTGCTCTCAGCCTCATCTCTCTTTTAAAATATGCTTTGGCCGCTGGGTCCTCCTTTGATGCTCCAAAATTGAAACAAGGTCAGAGTAGGGGCATCAAGGCAGTTTGGAGCCTTTAGAATTGTGCCATGAGTGTCTGAAAGGACATTTTGAAGAAATTTAGTGCAGCCAAAAAATCTGGTCCCTTGCTGCTGCCTTGTTGCAACAAAAGCTGACTGATGAGGCTGAGACTCCACTTAGGATACCCTCCCTCAAGCTTGCTTTTCTTTCATCCATAAGACAAAGACAAGACAAACATTCAAAGGAGTGGAATTATCAACTTAGATCCAATACTTGTATAAAAAAAGACTTTTGTATGGTGGGAGCAGCTGGGCACAGGTCATATGACCACTGGGACACTTTAAGACTAGAATAAATTGTGCAAATCAATTCAAATATGTTTGATGTAGCTTTTAACATTGTTTTACATGTCTGTGCCCAGGAGCCTATTTTCTATTGTCATTTTAAAATAGACTTTCAAAAAAGTATTTGAGAAGCTTCAAACTGACTAGTTTGTTTGAAATACGACTTTGGTTGTACTAAAAGACCCTCTAAGGAGTTGGATGTTAAGTTTTTCCAGCAAGTACATTTTGTTTTAATGATTTTAAACCTGTTTTTTCACTCATGAAAATTAGCATTAGCCAGCAGCCGGCAGCCGTCAGCTCCATCCTCTCAACCAAATATGGTCAGTTCTGGCTCCAAAAATCCAAGATGGCGACGGTCGCTTTAGTACACGACACACCCTGTGATATTGTCACCGTAACGGCATGCGACAAGACACACACTCCTGACCCCTAATCCTAACCCTAACCATCCCACTGCTTATGTCTAAACCTCACTAAGTGTGTGTGTCATGCTGTAAAGTGGGTGTGTCATGCTATAAAGTGAGTGTGTCGTGCTGTAAAGTGGGTGTGGGTGTGTAGATACTGCAAGTCCGCAGATAGACCTACTTGCTGAAAACAGGAATCCACAAAGCAATGGGTGATGTCATGATTTGTACAGTCTATGGTGGCAACCAAGCCCACAGGAAGTGTGCCAGGCTTTGACTGAAGTCAATTGGCTGCATTTGGAATCGCACACTAATGTACATACATAATCATACTTAAGCAAAACAAGACATGTGACTGCATCACATGACTGTATTGATCCCAAATATACATATATACACCATCCAGCTAGCAAGCCAGTGCAGATCCTGACTGCATACTTCAGTGATGTCAGACAATGGCTGCAACATAATCATCTTGTCTTGATTTTGACAAAAAACAGTTTCTCCATTAGAAAACAGGACTCACCTGAAAACTCTCACCCAGCCAGTGGCCCCTTCACTTCTCTGAAAATGTTGCAGCAAATGTCCAAACAGGTTTTATTTGGATAAATTGACAACATATTGGGGATCTAAATGGTTACTTTTTCACATGAAATACAATACTAATAGAAAGCTTGACAGATGCAAAATTTCAGAGGCTATGACAAAGAGACATGTTTGCTGCTTGATGGCAGTTAACCAACAACTAGCATTATGAGTGAAGTCTTAGGCTAAGATTCATATGAATATCCCTGCAGGTCCATGTAGATGAGGGTGTTACTGGTCATTGCAGGTGTCAGAGGAGCTGTGCACACGTTCCTAATCTCAATCTCATGCTGATATTAGTGTTCCTAATTAAAAAGAAAAGATACATATATGTTCTGTACAAGTATAAAAGAAAGAGCCATGCCACCATCTCTGAACAACCCCCCAATGGACACCACCCCATGTGCAACCTGGAGAAACATGTTGCAGCCTTAAAATGCCAGAAAATACTACCCATGTGACAAAATGTGGCAAAATATTATAATCACCAAAAACATGGTTGGAGCGTTTTACACATACACAATTTTTGCCTCATCTACACACACACACACACACATATTTTGGATTCATTTTCAGATTCAAAGGTTCAGGCCTTTTACAACCACTTAGAGCATCATTAGTGATGTCTGGTTGCATGTGGAAGGGTCAGTGTGATGTTTGTAATTGGCTCTCCTCTGCTCACATCCTAAAGGTCAGCATGGAGCTAAAGGCCACTCACTGGCTAAAATGGATAATTGACAGGCAAGGTGTTTGTAACAGCCTCAGTCTAAACAGGAAGTGTAGAACTACATAATCTATTGTGTCGATAGAATCACGTCAATATGTATTTTCAGCTTTGTTGACTGTGACACACTGTACAGCCAGGATAGAAGACACAAAGCAGAAAGCTGTAGTCGATCCTATGAATATATTCTCTAAAACAACACAGTAATTAGTTTAGACTGTTTTATGATGACGATTCAAAAACCACCAGCATCAATATTTCAGTCATTTTTGGCCTTTAACTAAATGTGACTAAGTGACTGAGATAAACCCAGACCCAGAGTAAACTGGAACCACAAACTGGTACACCAAAAATATAACAAATGGGACTTCCTCCTTTGATTAAACTGGATCATTTTAAACCTTTGGGCCATTTTAATTCCTTTGGATTTTCTTCCCAACCCTAATCCAACATGTCCCTGCATGTATGTATGTGTGTGTGTGTGTGTGTGTGTATGAGACTGATGTTAAATTCCTTTTACAAAATGAAAAGCATGTATGTAAAACAAAAAATATGAAGAAACAGAGGGAACAGAGAAAAGAAAGAAGAAGGTGCAAAGTCAGCTCATTACTCTTCTTTTCTTTTTAAGATTCCCTCCTGACATATTTTAAGAGAGAAAAGATACTCTGCTTTGAATAATCATTTGTGTCCGATATGTTATTTCCACAAAGTGAATTGACTTTATTCTCATCAAAAATTGGAATTAATAATTGCTTTTCCTACGTACCTGTATCTGTGTGTCGTAGTTCGACATTGACAAGGAGGCGGGTGAGAGACAGATCTACCATCGCTACTGCCTGGAGAGAGCGGCGGTCCACTGCGCTCATGTCTTCACCACAGTGTCCCAGATCACTGCTGTGGAAGCCAACCACATGCTGCACAGGAATCCAGGTGGAGAAGCTTTTCACTGCACTTCCACTGCGCTGTTCTCCACACAGAGGTGGTTTTGTATAAGGATAGTGATGTCACTCAGTCTGCCCATCTATCCAAGACACGGTCCAGGGAGATATTTACTGGCCAGACTGACACAGGATGAATCCAAAGTTTTTGTTGTCCCCTCTTATCTTTCCTTTAGCAGCACCATCAGAAACTAATCTAACTGTCCAGCCATTAAACCTCTCCTATTGGTGTGTTGACGGTACAGATGTAGTGACTCCAAACGGGTTGAATGTGAAGAAGTTCTCGGCCATGCATGAGTTTCAGAACCTGCACTCCACCAGCAAGGTCCGCATCCAGGAGTTTGTCAGAGGACACTTCTATGGGTGAGTGTGGTTTCTACTGAAGTAGTTCTGATCCATCCAATGTACTGCAAAGGTAACACTGTTTTTGTTTCAGTCAAATTGTAATTTTCTCATTACTGGAGTGGGGTGTTCACATAACGTCTGAAACTTCTTCTGAACAGGATGAATTCTTGACTGCAGTGTTTTTCCTCCTTTAAACCTGATTCTTCTCCTTCTTCTTCTTCTGGCAGTCATCTGGACTTCAACCTGGAGAAAACCCTTTTCTTCTTCATCGCCGGACGCTATGAGTTCTCCAACAAGGGGGCTGATATTTTCCTTGAATCACTGTCCAGACTTAACTATCTGCTGCGGGTGAGGTTCTTAGGTCCTCCGCATCTAAGATCACTCTACTAAGCGTGTTAAAGTCAAGATTACTAAAAGAGAAAGACATGATTACAACCTTGTAAAGAGAGAGAGGATAGTGTATATTTTCTTTAGCATGTATTTCTGTTAAACCTTTCTTCTTTCTATTCTCTCTTTCCTTCATCACTTTCTTGACAGGTCCACAGAAATGATGTGACAGTGGTCGTTTTCTTCATCATGCCAGCTCAAACCAACAACTTCAATGTGGAGTCACTGAAAGGGCAGGCAGTACGCAAACAGCTCTGGTAACAGTCCAATACTAAGATAAATATGAAATGCTGCACATGCAGTTTATCCACATTTTATATCATATAGTTTCTATATAAAGCATGCTGCTTCTCTCACAGGATGGTCTCTTAAACTCAAGGCTAGTAACGTCATCCTATTAGAAAGTATTATATTTATATGTCTGCTGTCAGAGTGGTTAGTGGTTGACAGTGCGGTGGAGGTGCATGTGGTCATAGCATGAGCATGGTGGAAAACTAAGTATGCCCTCACATCCACATGTCAGAACTTTTTACAAACATTTGAATGCATCAAAAGTGAAGCCAGAGGCCCTACAAACTGGTGGTGTTACATTTGCCATCCTGTTCTAAAGCCTAGGTGCTCATTATAGCTGCTTCAGTCTTCCATTCCAAATCATTGTTGTGAGTTTGGGGCCATACTAAACAATTCTTCACTTCATGATTTACATCCAACACCAGTGTTCAGTGCCAACACAAGAGGCAGTGTGGACTTTATGTAGTGAGAAAGACAGTTAGGGTGTGGAGGTCAGGGTGATAGATGGGCTTATAACCCGTCTGACTTTAATTCAGGAAACCAGTGTTTGCGTCCTGCCACAGATCTGCAAAGAAACACATTTTCTCTAACCCCAACCAAGTGTCTGAAGTGCCAAACCTTAGCCACAGTTTATTTGCCATCACCACAACCTTGACCTAATCTCAACCATGCTGTAGTTGGCATATGCAGATATTACAGAGCGTGAGACGTTGAGTTGGGTCGAACATTTCTAAAGCGGATTTATGTTTCTCAGGGATACAGCTCACACTGTGAAGGAGAAGTTTGGAGAAAAGCTGTATGATGCTCTGTTAAAGTAAGTATATGGACACTGTAGAGAGCCCACACATTTATTGATTTTGGTGAGAGATGATATTGATGTGAAATTGCTGCGTTCATAAATGCTGGTCCTCTGTGATAAATGGAGATCATGTATGTCTGTCCTCAGAGGGCAGATCCCTGATATGAACACCATTCTGGACCGAGACGACTTTACCATTATGAAGAGAGCCATTTATGCCACTCAGGTAATGAAACCTTCTTCTTCCTCTGTTTACATCTACTGGCATCTACAATCTACAGATCTATTGATCCGTGTGTCTTTCTATAATCTAGACCCTATTTTATATTGAGCTTATTTTTTTGAAATAGTCTTCCATCATCAGCCGGTAGTAAAATATTGTGTTCATGAACTGTTGTCTCTCAATCATCTGCATTTCCATTTTCCTGCCAAGGCTATATTTCCAAGTAATACACACAGTCCTGTTGAAACCTCCGATTGAACTGAAAACAAAACCCGAGCTGTGAACAGTCAATGCTGTCTGGATGCAGGGCCCGGGCCCCAGCATGTAGCCCGAGTGAAGTAACACAAAGGGAGATGAGCTGGGCAGACACTATTCATTTGTATTAATCTTGTATGTTGTGTTAAGTCACACTACACATTTTAATATTCATTAATCTGCTTAATCTGTACAGTGTCTATCTGGTTTGAGGGCTTCATGATATCTAAGGTGTGGACAAAGCCACTGTTGGTATTAATACAAGGCTTAATTCTCCCAGATGTAAACATAGCAACAAATGATTTCTGCAGTATTACATGTGCTGTGACATATTTGTGTTTTTTTTTTTTAGATGTGTGTGAGGTGAGGTTAAAGGGAAACTTTGGTATTTTTCAACCTGGACACTATTTTCCCATCATTTTGTTTCTAAGTGACTAATGGAAACAACAATTTTTGAAATTGGTCCAGTATTGAGCGAGAGCGCTGCAGCCGACAGCCACAGAGCAGACTGCAGTGTAATCCTTGGGGGCAATAGTGCCAGTCTTTTTTTTTTTAAAACAAAACAAGGCAAAAATCTCTTTATGGTCTATACATAACTTTATAGACTATAACATAAAAATAACTTTGACTTACATCTTCACAATGCTATGCCACAAACTGGTCTTGAGTTTACACAGATTAAAATGTCAAAACATTAAATCACAAATGCACTTTGTTAATAACAAAAACAGACAGAGCCTTTAAAGTAACCTTTAAGAAGCCTGCCAGGTGCTTTATGCTCACAGTCTTTCTTCTTAGTTAGAGTTTCTTTTCTGGAGCTTTCATCTCTCAGTTCTCCACCACTTATGTTTGGCTGTCTAAATATGATCTTTTATATCATTTCATAGCATTTCCACCCTGCATGACTGAAAATCTACTCTTGCAGTATGAATAGAACGCAGCATTATCATTGCTGGACACTTTATGATGGAAGGAGTAAACCTCCTGGAGCTCTTTAGAAAAGACTGACTCTCTCTTAGGTATGATAGCTAACTGTTAGCATACTGACAAGCGTCTGCATAGGCTTGACAATGACACATTGATTGATTGACACATATTCAGTGTTGAATTCAGACACGCAGTGCATTGTTAATATTTTTATATTGGGTTAGGTAATAACGAGTGGGACAGAACATGATAAATGTCTATGTAAGCGCTGAAAAAAAGTATAATATTATAATTATTATTTTAATTTTGGTAAACACTGGGACAATTTGGTGGTGGATGTTGAAAACCAGGACATTTTAGTGTATAATAAATATTTGTCTCTGGACACTAAACTGAAACCTTGCGAGAGTTGAGTTGTTGTCGAAATCAGCTAATTAATCAGCCAGAGCAGAGCTGGAGAGAGGAGTGCTGGGAGGAGTTTGTTGTGTTGGAGTGCAGAATAGTTTAGTGTTATCTGTAGTGTAGCTGTAGTGTTACCTCACACTGTAGCACTCAGCTAATCGCATGAAAAGTGACAAAAATAATGTCATGAGTGACAAAGGAGAGCTAGAAACACTGGCTCACCTCTCTCACCTCTGCACAGCTGACCAATCACTGCATGAAGTGGGTGTGAATATCAGCTGATCTGCTGCTGGGAGGAGCAGGAGGAGGTTTTGACGGGCATTTCCACCATCAAGCATGTCTGAAGCAGTGTAAAGCCACCTTAAAAGCCGTTAGCCTGTACTGTTGATTTATACTGAACAGTAGCAGAATCCTCATCAATGTCAATGAGGTCACTGTGTCAATGCAGCGGGGGTACCGACACACAGAGCAAAAGACGTAAGGTGGACCTGGCTCAACTTTTATGGCAAATTCCAATGCCATCCAACAGCCAATCAGATACATCCAAGCTCATATTCCTGGTGGATTATCTGTAACGTGAACGGGATATTTCTATACTGTTTACCTTAAAAGATTTGAGACATAAATGTAGCTGTGATCAAAACAAGAAAGCTTTGGTCTAATGTGCCTATGTTTTGAGATATCAGCCTTCAAAATAAGGTGAAGGCAACTTCTTTTGCGGCGGTTAAAAATGACGTCTTAAAACCTTAACAGCAGTGTATTCAAGGAAGAGTGGATACCTGACCTCACTGTGAACAGTTTTCATTGGAACAAGTTTCGATCAAAGAAATAGTACCCAGAAATATTGATCCGTCATCAGGAATTCCTTGAGAAAAGGATTGACTTTAGAGATTTTTAACTGTTGTAGTTTTGTGTAACTTCAGATGCCAGAACAATTATAGATCAGGTTGATTTTCTGTGTCTTCAAGCAGTGTAAAAATAGCCAAGGGAGAGAAAAATAGAAAATGCTCTGGAAGATGAATCTCCACCAGCGAGCTCTCATACCCTCAGCTCTGTTTTTATGAATGGATAAGACATTCTCCCCCCCCCCCCCATAGAAATCAATGTGAGCGATGGCCTCTGCTGCTGATGAATTAGAGAAAGGAACATAAGGGGGATTCCCCCTGAGCGAAAAAAAAAAAGCATGAATGAGCATCAGAGCTGTAACCAAGCCCAGCGTGGGTTAATTACCTTCCTCCATTCCAGACCGCGGGTCAATAGAGTGGCTGTGTCGAGGTGATGTATGTTACAGCAGAGCATTACAAGCAAAGTGCCTATAAAAAGGTCTTTCTCAATTAAATGAATTTACGCTGATGTCAATATGTCCGTGGTGGGAAATGGAGTTGCGAGAGGTATTGACCACAAGCGTGTGGCGGGGAGTGATGGAAGGGAGACTCGTCCTGATCGGTGATTGGAGGAAGTGCTGTTTGTGATTATTTCTCTCTTTGTCATTTCTCATTTGTACCCAGTCAACCCCATTTACCTTCCATGCCCAGTTTTCAATTACAGCGTTGTTTCTTTCCCAAAGTTTGATGACCAGTGGCGTAGTGGCTATCACTCTGCAAAGTTGCTCCTCCTTCAGCCAGGAACGCTCTGATTCTGACACATTTTACAGGTTAAAGTCAGTCATGTCGCTCTTTATAAAGGGTTAGTTCACCCAAATTACAAAAAAAACCCTGTTTACTCTCTTCCCTCTAGTGGTACCTACCAATACAGATAGTTTTGAGATATGTCTGAGATTTCTGCCTCCACTAAAGAACTATGATAAAAGGGAAATGGAGACAAAGTTTTGAGACTGTTCAGAGTTTACTTAGTTGTGTTGTATTTACATGCAGGTTACAAGCAAATAGATGATACTCAGAGGAATTTCCTTGAAAGAACAGAATGTTCCATTATGTATTATTAAACTCTCTGTCCATGTTGAATCTTATGACGTCTGTAGGCAAATTTCACACATATTCAAATTCAGCTCACCTGCTTTGCAATGATTGAAATACACTGTGAGTAACAATGACCATTCATTAGAATGAATTAATGGAAAGTATAATAATTGAACGCTGTGGCTCTCCCTAATATTAGTGCTTCTTAGATCAAGTGAATTTACAGAGTCTCTCAAGAAAATGATGGAAAACTAGGAACCTGTAAAAAAAAAATTGTTATTGGTCTGGTTTTGTGTTGTGTTGGGAGACGGTAATCAAACATCATTAGCCCAAGGTTTAGATAATGCTGCACTGGTCAATACTTCTCAGAATCCCACTCTGAAAGGTTACTAGTCACGGACCGCTGACTCAAACACTCATTATGTTACGTCTCCTCACTCCGCTGCTTCAGGCACGTGTGTTTGTGTGTGCGTGACATAAAATATGCAGATTGTAAACATTTATGGGGGATTCAATGCACACTCTCACCCTCCCGCAGAGAGACCACACTGACTTCACACATTCGTTCTCTCTCTCAGGTCTGTGTGGAATAGACTGAAGCATGTTTCAGTCTATCAGATCTATTGATTCATTAACACTATTATCCCTGAGGGGGGAAAATTGATTTGCAGTGTGGGCACAAGAATACAAAGCAACGTCAAAGTATAGAACAATTAAAAATGTTCATATCCCGTAACCCACAACCCCCAATATAAATCAAATTAGGATCATTCAGAACCCTGAAACGGACATTGAGGTGATGTAAATCTGAGCTGTAATAAGGTTTAGAAAAGTAACATAGCAACCACAGATTGCCTGACTTTATATCTCCCTATTGTACTATTTCATTATTTTGAAACAAACAATGTACACTTTCTCACTGCAGAGACACAGCCTCCCTCCAGTGACCACTCACAACATGCTGGACGACTCAACCGACCCCATCCTGAGCAACGTCAGACGCATCGGCCTCTTCAACTCCAGGAACGACCGCGTGAAGGTAGACCCGCACGTCCCCACACGCGCTCCCTTCATGTTGTGTTCTCTTCTCTTGTCAGTGTTTGAGGTCACAGAAAATTCAAACCTCAGGCTGACTACCAGATCTTATCAACTTAGGTAATGAACTGTGTTTTTGATGCTTTGGTCTCTTGGTAGCTTTAATTATTCATTGTGAGAAAATTAGGCACCAATAAAAAAAAAAGTTTTATTGTTATTTGTTTGTACCATAAAACTCCTGATGTCAGATGAGACAGCTGACCTTTAAAATTCAAAGCAGGATGTTATTTTTCAGAATTCCTTATAGATATAGTTGCACCATCATGTTGCCCAGAACAGACAAACCAAACATTCATCTTCTGTAACCATTTAATATCCATAGTGTTTGGTCAGAAGACCTCCATCATTGTCTTATTATCATCTGCAGTTAGTAAATGGGAAATAATTCAGCTCCAGAATGTGATGCGTCTGTAAGTGTCTCCCTGTCTGTCCTCATGGCAGGTTATCTTCCACCCTGAGTTCCTGTCTTCCACCAGTCCTCTGCTGCCGATGGACTATGAGGACTTTGTCCGTGGCTGTAACCTCGGAGTGTTCCCCTCCTACTACGAGCCCTGGGGATACACACCTGGTAACCTGTTACCATAGGCTTACATAGACTGCAACATTCTACCATCCATTAGTCGGCCGAAGAGCTGGCGACTGAAAACGTGCGGATACACCTGACACCTCTAAACACTCCGTACGTTCTGCTCCCCCAGGTGAATGTACTGTCATGGGCATTCCCAGTGTGACCACTAACCTGTCAGGTTTCGGTTGCTTCATGGAGGAACACATCTCAGACCCTGCTGCGTATGGTGCGTATACACACACACACACACACACACACACACAGATATAAAGAAGTATCCATATTGCTACCTCATCTCTTTTGTGCATCTGCTGACACTGATCCTCAAGCCCGTCTATATTTGTTCCGCTCTCTCTCTCTCACATTCAGGCATCTACATCGTGGACCGGCGGTTCCGTTCGCCCGAGGAGTCTTGTAACCAGCTGACGCAGTTCATGTTCAGTTTCTGCCAGCAGTCGCGGCGCCAGCGCATCATCCAGCGCAACAGAACCGAGAGGCTGTCTGACCTGTTGGACTGGAGATACCTGGGACGGGTCTGTGTCCGCTGCACTGAGTCACTGTCTGATAGGAGGGATGATTGGACAGGACGATTCAGTTTTTCCACTGCTGTTTGCCGTCATTTAGGAAAACATTTCACTCACTGGCTTCATTGTAGAGATTGTAAAAATGGGGGATTTGCTAGATGTAGCTTTAATGATGCTGGGGAAAGGAAAATTTCAGGCTGGTTTTTAATGGGTTCTAATTTACATGTCATTGTATATTATATTCATGCATGCACTCCAATTCACATAATGTGATTAGAAAGAAAGCAGAGCTGTCGTTAAGAGCACTTACTCTCAGAGCATCACAGGTTTGATCTGTTTAGTTGATTTTTTTATTTTTTACTGTTGATGATGACTGCTATCTCTTACTGACAGTTCTACATTCACGCCCGGCACCTCGCACTCAGCAGAGCTTTCCCTGACAAGTTCAAAGTGGATCCCCTGGCCCCTCCCAAGGTGAGGAAAACAAGACCATTAATGACACCGTCTCTCTAAATCTGTCATTTTAATATTTGCATCAAAACACACATAGTGACAGACTCGTTGGATGAATACGCCAATCTTATTTCAGAGTTTATAAGAAATGACCTTCATTCACAAAATGCTTGCATGTTTTCTGCATGCAGAGGTGAGTTATGAAGCGTCGTTTCTCAGTAGCATCACAAGCTGACAATCACCTTCGTGTAAAACGCCGCGGTTTCTCAGTGAAACACTCAAACACATGGAACACAGCAACGCATTCATAGTCATGACAATCCCTCGCATGTTCTGACTGACGTACAGAGTGGACACTGTTGAATCTGACCCACATTTGTCAGGCTTTAATTGACAGCCTAACATTTGGATGAATGACAAGACATCATTCTGGAGTGTGCTGATGCTGATAGCTGCGGTGTTATACACCTTCCACCTTCCTCCTTTGGCTGTCTCCGCTCTGATTAAAGGATTATGTGTGCTGCTATATATGATACACAATTTTCCTTATTGGATACAAAGTTGGATTATGCCGTCACGTTAAGATTCAATTATAGATCTTTTATGTATTGAAATGTGTTCAAACAGTGGTAATAATCTAATAAAATGCATTTACTGGAGAGAATGCAGAACAGAGGGAGGTGTGTGGGAGGAACATTAGGAGAGAAAGACAGGTGAAGGAAGGAAGGAAGGAAGGAAGGAAGCAAGGAAAGAGGAGAATAGAGAAGGAAAGGGGGAAGGATAGACTTGACAAAGGAATGGAAAAAGGAACTGAAGAAGAGAGGAAATGATGGATGTGGTAAAGAAAGGAAATGAAAAAAGTGAATAAATGAAAGAGGGAAGAAAAGAAGGAAAGAAAACATGAGAAAGGAAGAAGTGAGGAAAGAAGAAGAGAGCAAACGAAACAGGTGGCAGGTCGAAAATGAAATGTAAAAACTCACACATCAATAACTTTGGACTTCCTTTGTGACCACAGACGGAGGGTTTCCGTTACCCCCGGCCTCACTCGGTGCCCCCCTCCCCCTCTACCTCCATCCACTCCACCCCCCACCACAGCGACGTGGAGGACGACGACGACGACGAGCCCTACGACGAAGACGAGGAGGCCGAGAGGGACCGGCTGAACATCAAGGCTCCGTTCGTCCTGGGCGTCGTGCCGAAGGCCAAGAAGAAGCAACCCGGAGAGTCAGGAAACTGATACGGGATTCAGATTTTTAAACGATGCATTCTCATCAGCTGACATCAATAAATACTTGTGTGGATGCTGACTCTGAGCGTCAAGTCATTGAAAAAAGTCTTTGGATTTTAATGCACAAAGGAATTTGGAAACTTTTCGATTGTGAGGTTTTGCTGAGGCGACAGTCTTCAGAGGTGTGTTGGTGTGTGTTCAAACTGTGTTATTTATAAGGTAACATATGGCTACTGCTGGATGAAAAGCTTGTATGTTTTGGATCAAATGCCCTCTCTTCATGTTTATGTTTAACTGACAGATGCTCATAAACCTGAGAAGCACAGAAAGGTTTTTAGAGCTGAAACTAAAACGTGACCATTCCCCAAAATTGCACGAGCTTTCCATGACACGTCATTATCTTTGCGTTGAACAGAGAGAAAACAAAAGTCTTGGTTTCGTTCAAGATGAAAATATCTGTTGCTAATGTCTTATTGGTTAAGAAGCAACATATACTATATGTGTGGTAAATATGTGGATGCACAAACAGCCTCCACTGCTTCTGCTTCTGGCTTTCCAGCAGATGTTGGATCAGGGATTTGCTCCCTTTCAGCCACAACAGCATTAAGCGAGGTCCAGCACTTGATGCTGGGTGATGGAGGTTCCACTTCATCCCAAAGGTGTTGGATGGGGTTGAGGTCAGGACTCTGTGCAGGCCAGTCACTGGAAAGAGCTTTTCTTTATGGAGCTGGATTTTTGCACAGAGGCATTTTATAGTGTTTAAAGAGAAAACTGTTGCCATAGAGTCAGAGGAAACTATTGTGGAACGTATCACTGTATACCGAGCAACGAAACGGCCAAGTCCATGTGAATGTAGAGCCTCAGATAGTCTCAGACCAGTGGTGCTATGAATTCAAACTCTTTATTAAAACGTCACATTTCAAACATACTCAAGAGAATTCATATTTACAAAACAGCTGTTCTTCTTCCTCACAAACAACAGAAAATCCAGACACAAACAACAGTGTAGTCTGGCAGCTTTACAAAGGTATGAAAGGCATCAGAAGTATTCTCTCTTCCACACTGGCAGCTCCTGGAAATACACCTCATCTGGGTTTTCATCAGCTGGAGAGAGAGAGAGAGAGAGAGAGAGAATGAAATAGAGGGACCATCAACTTTCACAAGGAAATATGACAACAATCACAAAGTTTGATAGATTTTTGAATACAAAAATAACATTATAGCACCAGTTGAATCATTTGTACAATTTGTTTTTTCAAAAAATGATACACTGATGATGTTATTTCTTTACCTAAACCTTAACTCTCTGAAATCTCTCTTAGCAGTGTTCTCTTACTGTCCAGCTGCAAAAAAAAATATCCAGATGAGACACAGGAGGAGCTGATAAAAATGCTGCTTTATTCATCTGATTCAACCTGTGAGCTCAGAACAATAAGCTTTATGTAATAGTGAGTGTTGTGCCAATCGTCTGCCTCTCAGGCTACATTCAGGCTGCTCTACCCCCGGAGGACCGCTGCCTCCTCTGCATAAAAACAACGGGACAAAAAGATGATTTTATCTGTATTTTGTTTAACAGTTTAAAAAAAAAAACTAAGATAAGGCAGTTAAAGTCAAGGATCCTTGTTGTAAAGATGCAAACACAACATTATCTGCAAATGAAGCTCAGATTTAGAGTTAATAACGGAGCTAGATTGATATGGTGTGTCTGACCCTGCTGCTGCTCTCACCTCCCTCTCTGGCCTGCTGCAGGAAGTTGAGCAGGAGGGTGGCCGCCTGGTCCACGCTCAGCTTCTCTGTGTTCTGACTGCGGGTCTCTGCGAGAAAACAAACACCAAAAACACTGCATTCATTTACACCACTCAGCCCCGACCTCCCCCACCTCACTCTAAACACTTTGACATTAGTGATCTAAATGGGTCAAAGGTTCCTCCAGCTCCAAGATTCTATGAAAAAACGTTCTCATCAACTATATCTGTAAAATATCAGCAGGCAGCTGCTGTTTGTGCTGAAATAATCGACATTGAACCATGTTAGGTTTGTAAAAGTGTCCAGCAGGAAAAGACTCAAATACAACAGTTGTAAACAGACAGGTGGGTATAATGTCCTGCTGTCATATCACTAAACACTTTATAATTAAGTCAGCAATGTGAGAAAATACTCTGATTTTTTAACTCAGTAAAACTTTGTACCTAAGTGTAATGTGTCATACACGTCTCCTTCTTTTCGGTCCTCTGAGATGAACCTGCGTCCCTCTGAAAAAGTGCACAAAATGAAAAGCCAGCACACATGATCTCTCTGAGAAGCCATAATAGTAACACGTGATCAGTGGATACATACGAGTGCCTTTGAGGTACAGCATAGCCTGCGGGGTCCAGTTTCTCCTTTGGAAGGAGCCCTGATAGTGAGAAAGAAAGACAACAGTTTATTGGTTTCGTTTAAAAGCTAAATGTTGTTTGTTTTGCAACCATTTTCTTCCATATAACTTTAATTTTTTTTATAGCTCTTTTACTCAAATTACTGAGTGAAAGTATGACTGTCAGCAGTTTTTTATTACAAGACAGAAAGCAGCTTTACCTTCGGTGCGCTCCACGATTGTGTGACAAACGTCGCCAGTAGTAAAAGAGTGAGCACATAAGTTAACGTGATGGTCCTCAAACCCTGTGTGCGAGTTCAGATAAGAGATGGAGATCAACATTTTTAATTCATTATCTGCAACACAGCAACATCATTCTCAAAGAAAGACGGTACCCGACACGTGCCGCGTAAAGAACGCATTACGCACAGGATACGCACACCAAGAGACATTTCACAGACAGAAAATTAAACTTTGAAAGCTATGTGCAAAATAATATGACTCTGAATGTATGTGTAGATATGAACCTCGCTTAGAAAACAAACAAACATGTTTTACATCAGAAGATTCTTCCATGAAAAGCCAGAAAATGTTGGACGATACATATTTATTAACATGATATTTTCTTTAAAGCAGTCTGAACATGTATTTAATTATATTTGTTTTTTTTTTACATTACACCATAGTGTGGATAATACTTCTAGAAACAGGTGAAATAAATAACAGCAGACTCTTCCACCCAATTGAAGGAAACTTCTAGTTGAAACAGACTTTGTGTGCGTTGTACTTACTTTCATGGTGACAGAGATCCTGTGGTCTCGGTGTTCAGTGGCTTCGTGTCAGATACCAGCAGAGTGAAAGGTTCAGGGTAATTGCTCCACTCTCCTTGTATTTATAGCCTTCTCCTCCGGGGCGGGAACCCTGTGTGCTCCGCGCTCCTTCATGATGCCAGCAGCGATAGGGCACGCCAATTTGATGAAACGGGGGGCGGGGAGGGGTGAGAATGAATGAACGGGGCGCCGATCAATTCCGCTCCTTTCCCAGAGGGATGCAGTGCACTGTAAATAGTTTTTGGAATTTAAACTGCTGCCATAAGCAGTTCTAGCTCCACCAAGCAAGCTGCGGTAGTTTTTCAAAAAAAAAATAAAAATAAAAATAACTCATCTGGAGGCTGCAGGCAGTTAATGTGAAATCTGGACCGCTCCTGGCTGATGTTGTCACTGTCAGTATAGGAGCAGTAATATTTCCTCCTCTGTAGGAATATTGATATGTTTGCACCTTGCTCACTGAGGCGGAACACGGATGGATGAGTGGTGGATTTTTATGAATCAAAAGGCCACTCTTCCAATAATGAATGGAATTATCCAGAATCTCACTGCAGCAGTCAGTAATATCATTAACTGTCAAGGCAGCTACCAGGACACTGAAGGGTCCAAGAACCCCCCACTGCCCCCCCCCCCCAGGATATCACTATAGGTCATGCAATCACCTAATTCCGGGAAGCAGTAAGTCTTTGTGCAGTGAGGATACATTATCACATATATTGTGTGCAGAGATGAACATTTAGGTGTAAAGAAACCAGTATGCTTCAAACCATCAAGTGTCACTGGGGGGGGGGGGGGGGGGGGGGGGGGGGGACACTTTCCAAAAACAACAGTTTTAAAACCTCACCTGTTTCATTCAGCGGTGGATCAGGTGTGTGGAGGTGTAAGAGTATGCAGGCTTTGAACTCTCAAACTCTGTTTTCATTGTACACACAACTATTCCTGTCATGTCAATGAGTGCAGTGCAACACCATGAATTGTCTTTGAGGAGACTGCGGAGAAAATGTGCATATTTATCCTTATTTGTATGATTTTTTTTTTAACCTTCAAATAGCCGTTTACAACCACTATAAACACCTTTTTCCTTCAGATGTGGTGGGATGACACTTAGTACAAACTAGTTCTTTAGTGCTGCGTTCATGCCATGTGGGAGTTTTCACTGATGCTTCACATCAGTTGAAGTTTAAAAGTATTAAATAGAAATGTAATGGACACAGTACTATATTATCATTGCAAAGTATCTTTAAAACTTACATCATGAATTGTACAGCCACCTTGGATTGGCTAATGACATCAAGTTGTATCATAAACCCAATGATTTGAGTGCAGCATAAGAAAACCTAGAAAACAATCTATATGAATCAGTGGATATTCATGGCAAGTTTTCCAGACCTTCCTCTGTGGAGCATGAATATGTCCTGTTCATTTGATCCTAATGTGCAAGTTAAATTTTGAGATTTCCTGTTTACAACTAGACAGTTTGGTGTGATAGTGGTGCTATAGAGCAGAGGTCATGTAATAGTACAGTAACTGGCTGGTAGCTGAGCATACAGATGGTGTTCAGGTGGGGTTGAAATCTGATGACTGTGAAGGCCATAACATATGATTCACATCATTTCCATCCTGTCAAAGCATTCAGTGACCTTCTGCACGGCAGCATCCATCTACATTCATTATGTTTCTCCACTTCTCTAATGAGAAGACCGCCTGATCGACTTTGCTCCTGTAGGCTCGCCTACACTTATTATTTACCTCTTGATTTTAGGGTATTTACTCTATTTACTCCACTGCTGGAGCTTCACGTAAACATACATAGCGTGCATGGATATCATAAAAACCTCTGACTTGCAGTGTATGTAAAGAGTCAGTGACAAAAGAGAAAAGAATGACCAGAAGCATCATGGATGGCAGATAGAAAGCTAACTTTCATAGTATATTTACAAAAGTGCCATACAGCAAAACATTGTCATTTTCACAGGTAACTTCAGTTGTCTCTATGCTCTGAACAGAAAAAGACCCCACACAGTTGAAGAATTCATTGTATTCAGCTCCTGGGGTTTGTTGTAGCTGACGTGTGTGCGACGATGATGAAGAATTCTTTCTCAAAAGACACGAGGAGACAGGAGAACTTGAGAATGTAAAAGTTGAGAACAGGTTTGGGGACGCTCCCATTCTGAGTCGGTGCAGCAACATTTTACAGCTTAATAGTGTCATAGGTTCGTCTTGAAATTCGAAGTTCTTACACATTCTTATTTAACCGCTCTAACTGATCTGAATTCTTCAAATGAGATGTTTTTCACTTTTAAAAAAAGGATCATAACAGTGTTTTACATGTTTTAACCCATTAAAAGGATAACATTTATTACAATTTGGGTCTTCTTTTCACAGATTTGGCCTTAATAAGACCCAAGTTGAAATACACTATCCTTTAAAAAAAAACACTGTATACCTTCCCTGCAGGCAACCATTGGTTTCAGGTCATTTCAGTATGTTATGAAAATCAACTGGCAGAGAATTAACACACTGCTGCTCATATATATATATATATAACACACTGCGGTGAATGAACATTAAGTTTTGAAAATGCTCTGTTGTTGTGTCATAAAGATCTGGCTTCTGAATATCATCTCATTGGTGGGCTATGATGTCAGAATATCAAACCCAGAAGACAAACAGGAAGAAAAATGGCTGATTGGCTTCCTGTGTTTAAAAAGGTCGATTTTTTTTTTTTTAGCTGATTCTACATCTCAAATGTCAAGAGTTTTGCTGAGTACGTTAACAACAAAGAGTTTTGAAAATAAAGCGGATTCTCCTTTAAAATGTGGCTAAAGTTGTGCTAATACACTTCCAAAAAGTCCAAAATAGTGAATACTGCCTAAACGCTAGCATCTGTACTAAAACGGGAAAACTTTGATTTAAACGAGGAATTATCTAGTCAATGAATACATAATGAGATAAGAATCTGAGCGGACCTTTGGTACTTATGGACATCTTTTGATCTCCTAATTATCATACATTTATAAGCTAGCTTTGGCAGCAAAAGAAACACGATAAAATGTTTATTGTATATGCTAAGAGTCTCTGCAACTGCCACAGTTTGTAACAATATGTGAAACTGATAGTTTGCTAGGAGATAGGAAAACAACAACGCCAGGTCACAGTAGTATTTGAAAGAGTGACATTTTCAACGGACGTCTATGAATTTCAGTTGATTCGCTGTGATCAGCAAAACTCCCTGCAGGGACTAAATAAAATCAGCCTGAACCTTTCACGTAGAGTTCAACTTTGGTGAACTTTGACGCACGAATTCCTTCTGAGGGAACGGACAGTTGAACAGTCTCACTGTTCAGCTAAAGAGCGACGACTGGCAGACAGTCAAAGAGACAGGAGTGAATGGGACAAACATGTCTTGAATTAACTATGTTGTTTTACCTTCCAGTTAATGACTGAGCTGCTTGGCTTGCAAAGTGACAAGGTTAGCAAACCAGCTAGCTTGGAGAACTTTTTGCGACTGACATTCCCAGCTGACTAGCATTTTTGCGCTAGCCAGAAACGGGAACTTGCCAACTAGCCCTGCTAGTGGTCACCAAGCTTCTCGCACCAACGAGGACATGTCAATGAACTTTGCCGTTTCACTTTCTTTTGTAACAAGGCCTTAATACAAAGTAACATAGAATTAGTAGTTATTTTGGGAACAACATCGTAATAAATACCAGTATGATCCAAAACGCCTCCCGACACAAGTCAAGCACTGATAATTTAAAAAATAATTTACACTGATGTACTAATTAGCCAACCGTAAACAGAAATGACAAGTAACAAAAGGGAAAATATTACAATAGCCACACTTGGTATTCAAATAAGCTGCAGGACAGAAAGAAACTGAGAGTCAGAGAGACAAAATGCTGGACCTAACAGCGCTCGTCCGAATAAAGTTAAAGCACAGGCACAGAAAATATGACAACATATGGCAAGCTGTCGGTCCGCTTCTCATCCTGGAGGAGGGTTGTTAGTTTGGTTTTTTTTCCGGTTTGCTCCACAGAGTAGGAAAGCCACGGAGATAATAGAGTCAATGGTGCTTTTGGGCCGGGGGGAGGGGAGGGGGGGGGTCTTCCATCCTCCGTTTTCATGCGAGATGCACTCAACGGTGACGAGGTCAATAGAATTTGCAATATTTATTGTAATGACCTTAGTAACGCCATCCTTCAGTAACAGACTGGTGGTACGACACTCTGATGAGCCTTTGATTGGTAGCGCTGACCAATGGAATTCTAGACAAAACAGAGCAGTCTCTGCCTGCTGGAGGGGGGAGGGGGGGGGAGGGGGGGAGGAATCTGTATGTATGTATAACCTTAGCTGCTTTAAATCAGCCAGATGGGAGATTGTGTTGCTTTATAAAACTGCTGTAGTCAAACAGCTTTCTCTGGGTACAAAAAGTCAGTGTTATACCATGGTGTTGCTCTCGCCCACTTTGTCCACATACTGAAAAGAGAGAGAGAGAGAGAGAAACCGTGTTAAGTATCATGTGGTTGTTGTTCCACAGTCTGACACGCAGACCAGTGATCTTTAATGAGATACAAAGTGTTAGTGAGAATTAACCCAATGGCACAGTGACTGCACTGTTTTGGCCACTATCCTTAAGCATTTATGGAGAGCATGCATGACTTCAGGGGACACACCACAGGTGAACAGGACACACAGAATTACTTCTACTATTTTAGTGAAATTGTGCAAACTGGTTGCTCACTAATTACATCTGAGAGTTTGGGATTCAGGGGATTTTTCTGCTGTGCGGTGTGCCATTGGGACAAATTGGCAGCAAAGCTAAGTGGCGGGGCTCTGGAGGGACCGCTACGACCTGCGAGGCTCCTCTTGGGGACCTCCTCGTCCAAAATAGAGGAGGTTATTTTATTAACCTTTATTTAAAACAGGCAAAGTCAAAACACTGAGGTCAAGACGTTCTTGCAAGGAAGATCTGGCCAAGAATTTTTAAATGTCTGTTAGCTACCAAGCTTGCTAGCTTGGTGAGCTATTGTGACAGGCTATCACTAGCATGTCACCAGTTAGCTTGCTTGCTACAGCAGTTCAACCAACTAGCCCTGCTAGCAGTCTCATGTTCCAGCACCACCTCGTATTTTGTGATGATGCACAGATGAATTTGCTTTGTCACTCTCTAGTGTGAGCGGGCAATAACTCAAAAATGTCCAGAGAGAAGGCAATTTACAAAAAAAAAAGGCAGCACAGTTGCTAAAACAGGCATTCATTGAACACATACTTTATGTCTTCATAGCTGCCCTTCACTCTTGTTTTGTAGAGTTTATGTTACAGAAGAAAATTACCTCAAAAATGAGATTCGTGAATCACTGTTGGTCTGTAGTGTGTGCCTTTAAAGTCACAGAGATGAAATTTAAAAATTACCAGGTCCCTACAGTAAAATATATGATTTCTCTTCTATGGTGAGACAGCCATCTTCTGAACATTGTAAAGCGTGTTATACATGTTAGCATGCAAGGGGAAAATCGGCAGTGACTGACCACGACTGCTGATTGTCCTCAGAGCCTTACGAAGGCTTTAATAAAAAAAAACAAAAAAAAAAAAAACACAAAGACAGAGAGACATTCACCTCAAAACAAAGCTTCCCACACAACAGCACGGTAGGAGCACGTTCATTCGCCACAAAACTAAACTATGTGTCTCGTTAACTTCTCTACATTACATGGTGACAGTGTTGTTGGAGCTACGCAAGCTTCTAATATACTGATGTGCCGGAGCTGAGCTGCCGTCTGGATTGGGGGGCAGTTTTTGGTTCATCTGTTGCAAGTCGAGGTGTTTGAAACATGGTGATTAATGAACAAGGAAAAAAAAAAAGAGCCATGCTGCGTGTAAACATAGCGGAGCTGCAGGGCTTGTTCGCAGCGCTGGGTAATACTCACCGCGCTGATGAAGGGAAGGTTTAGGATGGAGCCGAGGACAGGTATTCTTCTGATGAAGCCTATTACAACAGGGAAGAAACCCCTGGATGTGACGAGAGAGAGTTGGAGAGAGAAAGGGAAGTGAGTCCTTGTCACGTCATGTCTATACAGTAACTGTCTAAACCTGTGGAGGTAAATAAACATGGAGCCATATTAAGATTACATTTTAGTATTGTTTCGATCCTACGATTCCCATAATTCCATGGCATCTCTTTATTATACCCTCCACGCCTCGTAAATGAGTGCCCCCAGTTTGTAAGGCAGGCTAGCAGGTCTTTGTTATAAATTTGAAGTCTCTTTGAGACCCTGATGACATCACAATGACATCATCAGGGGTAATTATCTCAAACTCTAAAATAGTTCATCCAGCCACAGAGGCTTTTACACAACTGTTTTCATTGGCTGAGCAGGACGAACCATAACGACTTAACTGATTTTAACATGTCAAACTGGTGGAGTGTATCAAATTTGCTGTGGCTTTTGCAATCGGTACAGATCACATGATGGGTTAACCAGTGACCACCTGTATGCAAAGACGAGGTTCCGTGAGGTCAGTCTGACTACCACGGTTACCGTGGAGACACTGCTCGTGCCCTCCGACGTTCCAGCCTCGTAACAGGACGGACTTGTCCTCGTCCCGTTTGCGTTTCTCGCGTCCTCTCACCTGAACAGGAGGAAGAAGCCGTAGATCTCCAGCACGACTCCGATGATGGGCCAGCCAATCAGCACCACGAACACACCTCCCAGGAAGAAACTGGTGGCCTTCATCTTGTGCTTCTGGAAGAAGAAGCGGAAGGTCCTCTCCAGCCCGATGACGAAGGCGAGTCCGGCGACGAACAGGATCTACAGCGAAAAGAAAAAGGGGGGACGGTACGATGTTAGAGGGCGGTCCAAGACGGACAGTGTTTTTTTTTTTTCCCCTCATAAATTCCTTTCACAACAAAAGACTGATATAGAGAATAATTCAGACATTGAAAATTCTGCGTACTCATATAAAAGATATTCTAAAATCTCAACAGAAACCAGAACTACCTGCATGCCTCAATACCTTTAGGTGAAAGTGTTTGGCTTTTGGGATTTACAGGAAATGACTCTTTATCTTTATTTGCTAATGAATCAAATGTTACACTCAAGCAGATTCTAACTAGAAAAATCACTTCTCTTTTCTTTGGAGGGAGGCATCTCCGTCTCTCTTCCCTTTTCCCTGTCAACAGCAGTCAATATGGAGGACGGAGGAGTTGCACCTGCATGTTTCTCAGCATCTCAGATAACATACATAACAATGGAGGGAGTCGAGACACTCACGTTCCCGATAGCCAGAAGTGCTTTGTCAAAGAACAGGATCATCCCAAAGAAGAGGAAAAACACGCCGAAGCCCGTTAATCCCATGCCAATCTCTGTAGGACACACACACACACACACCAGCTGATAAATGATGTCGCTTTGTTCATAAGATAGAACATAGAGCGTGCTTCTCTAAAGATCACAGATCCCCTGATATGAACCCTCGCTGTCCTCTTAACCAGTCAGTCTTCATAATTCCCTATCAGAGGGACTTGGAATGTTAAACTCAGCACATACATCATTCTGTACAGTCAAACAGTGAAGTGAAGTAACAATAAGCAAAACACAAGTGGAGTGGGACTTTCAAAAAAGCTGCATTAACATTTAGTGTTTCATATTTTTTTTTAATTGCTGCTAACAGACATAATAAGTGACAGATGTTTTATTGTAAAGTGAAGAGTTTAAGCTCCTGATAGTGGTTACTGGTAATGTTTAACTGTGTAGGTGTGTTTACTATTAGGTTTATTTACTTTAGAATGATCACTTTATGGCTCCATGCACTAACCAACAGCAGGTGGGCTGTGTTGACTGGTGAGGTGACAGTATTCAATGAAAACTAAACATACAATCACGGCCATACTTCTGTGGCTTCTCATCATACCAAACTAGAAAGTTTATAAAAGTCTATTCCTAAGACTTTTTTCTTACAGCAGGAGAAGACGTGTGATGATGTCATGTTTCAGTTTTATCCCAGGTGTTGTCCCTCTTGTATTTTAAACAATCTGACGCTTTAGATATCATGACAGATTCCATTCATGTCCGAATGATTATCTTTGGTACACTATACAGACAATCACATTGTATTTTATCATCATACATTTTGGTGTTGATTTTTTATCATTATTTGTGTGTGCATTTTTTTTTTCCTTTTACTCTACCTGGATTTAATTTTATATGAAAGTTTGACTCACTGAATCAGAGCAACAAGATTTTCTCTACACTTTTTCTTTTCTCTCTGAATCTGTGAAAGCTACAAAATAACTAAATAAATAAATCAAGCTTTTGAAATGAAATTCAGATATATGGTTTTCCTAGTAAAAGACTATGATACTATTGATTCATTTATATTTATTTGGTTAAATAAGACAACTATCAGAATCGAATCCTTACGCCTGTTTTCTTCCATATACAGTAACACAAGTTTAGTCCTGCATGCCTGCATTATTGCTGAACAAGTTCAGTCTTATTCATTGACTGCATTCAGGATTTAAAATGAAGAGCTTGTTCATAAATACCACATTAATACACAAATAAACAAGTAACGTAAACAAAAAAACAACAACAACGAGGGAACCACGGTGAAACTGGAAATGGTCATTTCACTGGAGCTACGTTTCACTCTGTGTTCAAAGCTAATCGAAGCTTTTTCAGTTCATAAGGTTAATTACAACTTCAATGTACTTCAAGTCTTGGGCTTTCCAGCAGTTACACATGTCAGCAGTAAAAGTTAGGTGTTGGCTGTTGGTTCCTCGTTTGTTACATGCCATAAGACAAAAATAAAGGCTAACTTTCCTAGCCCTGAATGCTAATAGCTAGTCAGCCGGCTGCTGGAGCTGAGAAGAAGCTGATATAAAGCAGCCTAAATGGTAGAAAGCGTCTTACTTTGGGAGTCCGTTAGTGAAATCATCTTGGCGCTGACTCAACAGGTGACGATAAAGGAGAAACGGAGAAAAGAGTGTGGTAGCTATACCGGTGCTCATCTAAGAAGAATTTAGATGACAGCTGCCACTGCAGCAACAGCCACGTCTTCCGGAAACACACCTTCTCGCGATGTCATCTTCCGGAACAGCGCCGTGTGGCGTTCAATGCAGCAAGTTTCAAACCTTGGTTCTTTATTGTTATAACTAATATCATCACCATCTGCAACAGAGTGCATACATAATACATCTACTCCGATAGTATAATATATTTACTGAAATACACATGACTAAATAAATGTACTAAAAATGAGGAGCATCTTATCTTATCTTCAACCACTCGACATGTTTCTTGAATGTACCACGGAAAGTTTTAGGAGTTTTGGTCCTGAGTTTACTCTGTCAGGCAACGCTCCTGCTTAGGACCCGAGATTGCAGGATGTTTTTGCATTAAAATATACCCCCCAGTTTTTGTATTAAACATATACTCCATGATGAATGGTTGATAAGATGTGTCAATCAACCCGGCAGCAGGAGGCGAAATCTGTACGCAGCCTGACAGACAAAACACAGGGTGAAATCATACCCTTTTCTCACTCATGTCAAGTGTGTTTTTACTGCCTGCGCGGTCTCACCATAGTAACCGTGAAGGGGGTTACCAATAAGAAAAAGGCGTGGACGGAGTCGCTGAATGATTAGTGAGTTATATTTCATGCTTTTTTCACTGTCTTAGCTTAACATATTAACTCATTTAGCCCATAAGAGAGGAGAAGTTTTCCAGGCAGCACCACTTATCTCGTTAGCTGTGGAGAAGAGCTCGGTGAGTGTGAGAGACTGCTGTTAACATGATGCTCCTGGTTTGCTTTAAGCCACTAAAGCCAAAGCTAACAGCTAACGGTAACTTGCTGCCACTTGAGTGATGAAAGAGGTGCAACGCTATTGAATCTCAGATAAGTTAGCGCAAGTAATTATGGCTAATGTGGCTAGCTGTTTGGCACAAACAATGGCATTAACTTTGCTTTGTTCGCTCAATGAATGATGAAGTAGTGGTGGTCTGAATTCAACTTAGTTTTGTTACTTTTGTTTACACTAACCACGCCTGGGTGATACTGGTGAACTGTCAGCGGTGGCTATTATTAGCTACTATTTTTGCTTTATAATGAAATAATTTGGGGGTAATTTAGATGGGTAAAATGTTCAAACACTAAAAGTATATTATAATCAAGTCAAAGACTCCCGTTAAGTGTTCTGCTATACAACTACATCTGCTTTCGACGTGTTTTCTGTCTTACAGGAAATCATCTGAACATTTCCGACTGAAGATTGGCTCCTTCCTGAGCAGCTTGGCCTGAGGAAAAATGGATGGTGGTGGCGGAACTAACGGTGAGCTTTTACTTTCACTTATGAGAGCTGCTCCAGTGAAAGTGAAGAATCAAACAGTTGAGATACTAAATGACTTGCATTGCATATGCAGATGCATTAGTTGTATTTGCACGAGAAACAAGCCCTTAACAGTGCTGAGGTGTACAGTCACACCTCCTGTAGTAATCACGGTTTGCACAGTATATGAGAGGATGTTGACATGATGGGGAGCGACTGCAGATAACACAGCTACAGCCCCTCAGGGACAAGAGAGGAGGTGCGAAGAGAAAGAGGTGATTAGCTGCGGAGGTGTTCGCCCAGAGGATACGTACCTGTGCAGGTGTGAGACCTGACAGTCTGCTCCCTGTTCACAGCATCAGGAGAACTCCACTGAGACAACCTCATGCATGTTACTCTACAAAGTAATGCTTCACAATAGGGTTGGATATTATGGTTCTACAGTTTACATGACAGCCTTTCATGAAATGTTCACTACATCAGAAATATTATGTTGATAAAACAAACCCAGTTAAACATTATTGCTTTCTTTATCACCAAGATCTGTGTATATCAGCAGTTAAATGGTGATGGAAGTGGAGAAAACTACAGCAGAAACCTTTATTATATATATTATCATTACAAGCAATTATTCCACTAATTGTTCCACCCAGAAACAATACTGAAAATGGACAGTTTTCAATATATGACCGTACTGTATAAACAAGTATTGTGAGGATCAGTATATAACTGTACTAAGTACTAAATCTTAAAGCTTAAAACCTTCTAAATGAAACTCTTTTAGTTTTGAACTATTAGTTGGACAAAACAAGACATCACCTCGTGCTTAAGGAAAATGTGATGAACATTTAACAGTGTTTGCAGAGTTTTTATAGACTAAATGACTAATTGAAAAAAAGAATAGTCAGATTAGTTGTTAATAAAAAATAATCATTAGTTGCAGGCCTACTAAATCTTTATCATTTTTTAAGCATGTGGTTCACACTGGAAAAATCAACTAAACATGTTGTTTAAATGGTAACACATATGATACCATTGTTTCTATTTGTACATGTGTGTGTGTACATGTGGTGTTGCTGGGCACTGCAGTGCACTCACAGCCCCCATATCCCCCAGGTTACCTGTTTCCAAAGACTGATCAGTTTTAATGAAGGAATCCAATTATGATTGAAGCCCAGACCTTTTTTTTTTTTTTTGAAACTTCAATTTTTACCTTTTTTAAATCTCCCTTCTTATCCTGATATTACACTGAAATGGCAAGGACCATGTGGGCCTTTGAGAATTCAAGCAGTTTATCTCTTAGGTAAAAGTGTGTTTACTAGAGAGCGTCCCATCAGACACACAGCAGTTTATTCTGGCGTGTTTGCTGCTGTTTCAGATGTGCAGGCAGAGCTGGACTCGGTGGAGGCGGAGCTGGAGTTGGTGGAGCTGCAGATCACAGAGCTCCTACAGAAGCAGACTGAGCTGACTTCCCGCAAGAATGCGCTGCTGTGCTGCCTGGAGGAGGCCTGTGACAACGCTACACAGCCGCATGCATCATCCTCGTCCTCTTCTTCAAAAGCAAAATCTGGAGATGTTCCTGTGATGAGCAAGCAGGAGATGCAGCGCTACGATGGAGCAGGTACTTCACACACACATGGCTACACAAGTTCGAGTCAGTAGGTTTGTGTGTGTCGATCTGTGTCTTTCATCTTTTGCTGTTTTCGGTAGATTTCGCGTGGTCCGGGGACGTGCAGCAGCATCTGAAGGATTCGTTCCATATCTCTAAGTTCAGGCCGCTGCAGCTGAGGGCCATTAACCTGACGCTGGCAGGCAGGGATCTGTTCCTGGTGATGCCCACAGGCCGAGGGAAGAGTCTCTGCTACCAGCTGCCTGCTGTCTGCTCCAAGGGTACACTGAGACACACATGTGTTCACAGTTCATGAGATACTGTTTGTCTTGTGATTACACGCAGGCCTACTGAGCCATCTGTCATACTGTTACATGTATGTGTGTGTGTGTGTGTTTTTGTGTGTGGCAGGTTTCACACTGGTTGTCACTCCCTTGCTGTCCCTGATGGAGGATCAGGTCATGTACCTGAAGTCCATTGATGTGCCAGCAGTCATGCTGAATGCTTCCAGTAGCAAGGTAACACTTTCTATCCACATCCTACTCATTTAGTTCACTTCAGCTCACCCTTCAGTCTGTTGATCTCATCTTTTGCAAGTCATGCAGACAGACTGCTGGAGCCTCAGAGTCTACTGTCTGTCAGTGTCATAGTTTTCAGACGGACTATTTCCTCAGTAGAAAGTGGTTCCAAAAAAAAAAATAAAATTTGACAGTGAGGTATATCAGTGATCCAGAATAACCAGAACATAGTTTCTGGTTAGAGATGTTGCTGTTGAATGTTGTTCAATGTCATTTTCGGTGGTGTGAGCACCACAAACAAACTAAACAAACACTGACCTCTCTTGTATTGTGGTAGAGGCAGAAATCTCAGGGACGGATATCTCAAAACCTGGACAAATAAAAACATATCTCCATGGCTGGATCCCACTAGAAGGAAGTTTGACAATTGAATCTCAAGGTTCACTTACTAGCTTGTTCAGGAGCTTTCAGCGACATCAGTCTTCATCAGCTTTATTTGCTCATTCGTTATGCAGCTGTGGATGTTTAAACTTTCCATCCTCAAGTCTCTCTTTGATGCCATATTTTGTATGTTAGTATAGCCGAGCCCATAGCTTGATATATCTTATTCCTCTGTGTCATAGAGCTCCACATTTTCAAAGGAGTATTTGTAATGTGTTCACAGGAACACGCCAAGACAGTCATGGCTGGATTGACGGATCCAAAGGCCTCCTTCAAGCTGTTGTATGTGACTCCAGAGAAGATCGCCAAGAGCAAGCTGCTGATGTCTCGTCTAGAGAAAGCCCACAACGCAAACCTGCTGAGTCGTATCGCTGTGGACGAGGTGCACTGCTGCAGCCAGTGGGGGCATGACTTCAGACCAGGTGAGCAGCTCCATCCATAACCTAAAAATAACACCCTTCACATCTGATTCTTTGGTTGTCATACTGACGCGCTTCATATAGGTTTATCTTCACAGTTGATAAAGATGTGTATGTGTGTGCGTGTGTGTGTAGATTATAAGTTGTTGGGCATCCTGAAGAGGCAGTTCCCCAAGGTCCCGCTGCTCGGACTCACAGCCACGGCAACCAGCAGCGTCCTCAAGGACTGTGAGAAGATCCTGTGTGTGTCACAGCCAATCACACTCACCGCCTCCTTCAACCGAACCAATCTCTACTATGAGGTGTTAACCATGACATCTACACTCTCTGTCACACACACACACACACACACTGAATGCTCCCACCTGCTAACACACCTGTCTGACCTTTTTAAATTCAGCTTTGCATCTGCTTATAAGATGTAGATGTTAAAGGGCCAGAATGGTGTTTTACATTATTATACAAATTGCATTTACATTAGAGTGGTTTTTTCTCAGCAGGCCATTAGCATTCCATTCATTAGAGTTCCTTTTTGCAAATGCTGTGTGTGACTGTGGAAACTCCATGTGAAACTAACAGTCTTCTAATTTCTCAGGTTCGTATTAAAGATTCTGACAACGAAGCAACGATAAATGACATTGCCTCGATGATTAAAAACAGATACAAGGACCAGTCAGGTACTGCAGCACACAAGAGTGATTAGACTCAAAATCAGAAGCTTCTAAAAAAGGAGATTTCACATATGACAGCTGTTTTGTGTGACTCGTACGCCCGCAGGAATCGTGTACGTGTTCTCTCAGAAGGACGCAGAGTCAGTGGCGTCTGAACTCCAGAAGAAAGACATCCTGGCCTCTCCGTACCACGCATACATGGAGCCTGACGACAAGTCTCGTGTCCACCGAAAATGGACCGCCGGTAAAATCCAGGTATTTGGATGCGACGCACCTGCTGCCGCACCGGAGCAAGATTTGATTTGTCTTTTTGCTTTCAGCTGGTTGAATTTGTTATAACTTTGTATCACTGCCCTGGCCTCCAGGTGGTGGTAGCCACTGTGGCGTTTGGAATGGGCATCGACAAGCCCGATGTCAGGTTCGTCATCCATCACACCATCAGCAAGTCCATCGAGAACTACTACCAAGAGAGTGGACGGGCAGGTAGGAGCATTGTCACTTCTATCAGGACAACATGCCGGTTTCTATCGCTCCTGTATTTCTTCAAGTATAACTCATTATGATCCCTCTGTGTCTGTCTCCAGGCCGAGACGACCGTCCCGCAGACTGCATCGTCTACTACGGCTTCTCTGACATCTTCAGGATCAGCACCATGGTGGTGATGGAGAACGTCGGCCAACAGAAGCTGCTGCAAATGGTCGACTATTGCCAGAATGTCGACAGGTAGCTGGCACACACACATGCACACACACACACACATTCTCAATACTTCACACTGTGTAGTAGACATCGCCTTACAACGTGACTTGAATGTGTCTTTATGTCTGCTGTCCGAAGGTGTCGGCGCTCCCTCATGGCTGTTCATTTTGATGAGGTGTGGGACGATGAAGGATGCAACCAGATGTGTGATATTTGCCGCCATAAGAAAGGTGTGTGTGTGTGTGTGTGTGTGTGTGTGTGTGTGTGTGTGATGTTTGTAGGAGTCATGGTTGCATGTGTGAGCCAGATAATAATCAAAACAATCACATTTTTTAACCAATCAACTAATAAAAACAGAACTTATACTACTGTATTCACATGATAGTCAAAAGTAAAATTAGAATCCAAGATAACTTCTGGCTTGGTTACCAAATGAATCATTCAATACTGATGAGTGTAATGACACAAACAAGACTGTGTGTGAAGTTATTAAGCTGGATCTATATTTCTGCATGGAGGAGTTATGCCTTAGCTACACGTGTCTATGTGCGTAGGCTTCACAGTCAGGTCATGGGCTGTGCTGTAGCTGACATGTGCCTCCTCAAAAACGTAAGCACACACATCAGGGCTACAGCGATTACGGAGATACCAGATGGGGATCGCAAGCATAAATACACATTTGCAGCTCATTTAAATGTGGTAACAGATGCTTTGTGACTGTGTTTTATTTAATATGCCAACCTTTTGTTGCTTCTAACTTTCTCTGTGATCACTCATTTTTCTTTTACTACATACGAACAGGAAAAACTAGTTTTGCTATGTATGTGTGAAGACAGTCAGAAACAAATACATTTGAAGTCAACTGCCATTAGATGCAGGTATTTATATACATTCACTGCTTAAAGATAGTGGAGCAGGGAAAAGAGCTGGGAGCGAGACACTCCATTTAAGGAGCCGGTGGACACACACATCAGACATCTCCGGTAGCCACAGAAAATGGATGTTGTGTATTGATAATCATCTGATCTCTGGCCCCTCCAGACTTCACCACCATGGACATTACCCAGCATGGCAGGGAGGTGGTGCAGATCATTGAGGTGGCCGCGTCCATGGATGAGAAGTTGACCCCTCTGAAGCTGGTGGAGGCGTGGATGGGGAAAGGACCAGCCAAGCGCAGGAAGATGATTCAGACCACCACACTGTCTCGGCTGCAGGTTGAATCTGTGATTGTCTACCTGCTGCTGCAGGGATACCTCAAGTATGTTTGTGTTCATTTTGTCAGGATTGGACATTGGAATTTATTATTGGGATTACATATTTGAATTGACATTGTGTTTTTTTTTTCTGAGAAGACCTATTGAAAGTTTAATCTTGCAATTTTGTGCTGTTTTATGAGCAATGGTTTTCTTTTTGGATGTCATCTGTAGTGGTTGACATCATGGAACAGTCACTGAAACACCAGTTTCCACAGATAATTTTTGTGCCAAGTCAGAAGCGCTCCCCTGTGTATTTTTCATTGCAAGGTTGCGTAAATAGCAAATTGTGATTGCTGTCGGCCGGCCGCTGCACCTTCCGCTGTTGGTAGTATGGGTCCTCCTGTACTTCCTACTCCTTCAGCTGAAACAGGCAGCTGTTTTCAGAGAAAAAGCTGTAAAAAGCCAATGTACGCTTCCTGCTCAGCACCAAACGGCAAACAGACAGTTAGCTGTAGACTAGCTGGTGAACCTAGTGGAGCATTTAGCAGCTAAAGAGCCAGATATTTCCCTCAAGATTTGGTAGAGAGCAGAAACAGAAGCTTAAAGAGAGAGAATATTGGACTTAGATTCACCAGGTGAACAGAAACACCACTCCAAATGAATGATAATGTTGGTCTGTAACTGCTGGATGTGGAAATAAGCAAATGTTTGCTGACAATTTCAACATATCATTATCAAAGATGATGTCGGTGTTGTGTTCACTCCCCCCAAGTGGACAAAAAAATCACCTACTGCATCAGCTCAAATCAGCGTTCTTCTGGACAGTTGGTGTGACTATGGAACATTCCAGACATTCAGGTCATTTATGTGCCCTATCTGTCCAATATAACAATAATTAATTCTAAATTGGTGAATTAGTAATGAGACAACTCTGAGTAGATATGAAAAGCTATAAAGTGTGAAATGTTTAAAACATTGCAGTGTTTATTTGATAAGAACACATTTTTGTTCTTAGCTCAATCTGATTTAGATTAGCTTTACATACTAATAATAGGTTTGCAATTCTTACTTACCTGCTCTTTTGTTTTTTGTGTATCGACTTCAGAGAGGATTTCAGCTTCACTCCATACACCACCTACTTCTACATGAAGCTGGGCCGCAAAGCTCCTCTGCTGAAGAGCCAGACTCACACACTCAGCATGAAGATGAAGACAACAGAGACCGGATCTACTACGGTGAGTAAACACTGTCCACCGAGATCTGTCACAGAGCAGTCCAACAGATGTTCTACTGTGTCTAGTTAGTCTCTTCTCTATTGTACGTATGAGTTTGTTCACTGTTATCAAGAGGGCTTTTTTAAAACTCAAAATCAAGCCAAAGATTATATTGAAATATTCAGTTCAACAAGTGCTAAACTTCTCTAAATTTCCCTCCGATTTTCTCATTTTTAAGAACTGTTCAAAGCGGTGTGAGTTTTGAAAAACCCCTCTTTAGTTAGGGTTGGGCAATGTGGAAAAATACAATGATAACCATGAGACCTTCTTCAAATGATGTTATTCACAGTTTGTGTCTATGCTTAGTTGAATCAACAGTTAAATGTTCCAGGTGGAAGCATCATTTTCAGCTGCATTCTCACATATTTCTAGAATCATTGTCTTGATTTCACCATTTGAAAATAGACAGTGATAGTCTTTATATTGCCCAGCCCTATTCTACTCTATACTGTATAAAGTCAAATTCTATGAAGTGAACTCCTGACCTGGATCAAATAGCTTTAGCAGATAATTCTTAGGGTCCTATTTTAACTGTGCAAGTGCAATGACCAGCATAGCATGATGGGTCTGACACTGTCTACACAGAAAGCATCACAGTCATGTTTTTCAGTTGTCCGTCTCACACGTGTCCTACCAAATACACTTCTATGCACTATATGCATGTAATCGCTACTCAAAGCAGCTTCAAATCCATTTTTCTGTGTTTTATGCCCATAACTACAGTCATTTTGTGTTGAGATCTGCGAGCATCCAAAACGCAGATGACCTACGCTCAACGCCGTACCTGAACGCCTCCAATGTAGATACACAGACGGAGCAGTCACTGCTACTGCTGCTCTGCTGAATGTGCTGTTCACACTAAGCTTCTCATGCAGTCTTATACAAGAAGATTGTCAAATAGTACAATACATAAAGCAGTTGTGGACAACACATCATGTAAGAATCACTCACATGAAGTAGACGTAATAGTTCTGAGGTGTTCTATCTACCATATTACAACAACTGAATGGGCCTCTCACCTGTTAGTGCCTCTCCTCCCACCTGTGCACTGTGAACAGGCAGGTGAAGCCCAGTCTCAAGGTCAGGAAATACCAAACACTTGAGCTGGTCACTGCGCCTCCACAAAATTAGGGCCCTTAGTGTTTGTTTTGAATGAGCAACTTTTAGGTTGGCGTCCCCATTAAATGAATGTGTGGGAAAATAATAATAAAAATATAAAAAATAAAAATAAAAACCCACATATTTATTTTTCTATTATGGCCCACAAGACCTGAAGGAGTTTACACTTTATTCTGTTTTGCTATGTGACAGCTGCTAATCCTTAGAATTTAAATTTGATCCAGTTTGGGAGTTCACATGTGGACTTCAGCAAAGTGATGTGAAATCTTAGGTAGAGTATGACTGATACTGGATTTGTAAGACCAAGAGTTTTGGTCTTTAACATAATGAACTTAATGCAGTCCTCCTGACAGCTCACATGCTGTTGTAAACAAACTTCCTGAATTACCTCTAGTGGCTGGTATTCACTCTCCAGTAGATGTCAGGCTCTATCTTTTAACATGTTTTCTTTACCTCCTGTCTTGTGTTTGTGATATGAAATTTTAATGTGATATTTCTTCCAGTCCTCTCTCTCTTCTCTCTGTGAAGTTTGGGTAACCAGTGTCCTTCCTCCATCCTATGTGTGGCTGATGTGTCTTTCCTTCATGTCACTTTAAAAATGTTGTCACACGTTTCATTTTCTAAATGTCTCAAAATATCCACAGAGGTAAGGCATATTTGATTTCAAGTTGAATGTTGTTGTTGTCTTTTGCACTATGCACTGATAATCCTCCAGTCTCCACAAAATCCTGTCTGTAGGTACGTAGTGATGACTGGTTCTTTGTTTTTTATTTGCAAGATTTTACAATCCGTGAAAGAAAATCCCCTCCACACAACCACTCAGCTGCTGATAACGATCATTACTACTCTAACCTCATTAATCATAGATGAAATCACTGTAGTTTATAGATTCCACTGCTGTTTTTTTTTTCTTATTTATTACTCCATTGTTTCACTGTGATCAGCACAGCTGTTTAAAAGGTATGAGGTGAGCTGGGTTAGAGATTGTTTAGTGGATAATGATTCATCATCACACCTTCTGATTCCACTTTACCCAACAAATGTTCCTGCTCCCCTCAGCCATATGATAGAAAACAATAAAATGATGTGCTAAAGGATCGCTAAGCTGAGCAAACTGATTCATAAACTGAGCGCACATATTGCTACATCAATAAAGTGTAAGGAGAAAGTCTAGTTGCTACAACAATAAGACTTCTGATGTGAGCCTCTGAGCTTCAGAATGAACAGGATGGGTCTCAGATAGTGGTGTAGCTACTGAATGAAAGCAGGTTAATAATCATAATAATGTCATAAAAATATGTTTTGTCTATAAATTTTTTTTTAATCTGATCAACAGTCCAAAATCTCCAGATATTCAGTCTACTATGCACATTTGAGGTGTTGCAACCAGCACATTTTTTTAGTATTTTTGCTTAAAAAATGATGAGAATTATTAATCAATTATCAAAATAGTTGCCGAGTAATTTTCTGCTGATGGGATAATTAACTGATCGTTGCAGCTCTAGTTTGAACTTCTGTCTTTTGTGTTTTCAACACTAGGAATGCTCTCCTAGAGAGGCTGTGTGGAAACGTGCTCTGTTATCTCCACATGTAAACAGTTCAAGTGTGGCTGTTTGGAACAGATAGCAACACTTTGTCTTTTCAAGCTTAACCTGGCCATTACTTGAAAGGTTTACTGAACCATACGCTCACTTTAGCGATCCTCTCCCTATCCCCGTGATCCTTGAGGAGCTCAGTAGTCTTTGGCACAGAACACAGTGTCCATCTGAACAAAAACAGCTCAAAGTCCTTTCACACATGACCTTTTTTTTTTTTTGCATTGATCTTAGCAAATGTCCTTACTAATGTATCATGATAACTGTGCAATCAGTCATGCTTAAATTGTCACTGAAGTGATTAGACAGTAAAGTAATTGGACAGAAAATCAACTATTTATTTATTCATATTTTTTAAATCAAATTTTCCTTTTTTGCATTTAGATAAGATTGCTAAGAAGGTGATTACACATATTTTTTAAATAAAAAAACTGAAAATGTTCCATGTAGTTCTGGAAGGAATGGAAGAAGGAACCTAACGATGACCTGGGATCCTTGTTCTCGGTCCCTCCCAGACGAATGCAGGATTCTGTTGTGTATGTCCTGACTTGTCCAGACTTTGAGTGTCCCGTGTCCTCTCCTCTAGAATCCCCTCGTCCGCTTCATGTAGTTCTTTGAACCCTTTCAGGTAAAAGACTGTTGTTAATGACCTGCAGGTAAAAGCTGCAAGTGGCAAGGGCAAAACCAAAGAGGGAAAGAGATCAGATCAAAGTGCTGGAGACGCCCCTGTGTCCAAGAAAGTCAAGAAAGACCGCCCCTAGTCCCCCCCCCCCACTCCACCCAGAAGACAAGCTGACAAAGTACAGTCCTTCATTCTTTACTCTGTTCATCACTGCGTCTGTTAGCATGGCTCTGTCCAGACTTTCACTCAACACTTCACATTTGAATCAGTCTGCCTGTCTGTGCTGGAGCTGGACTGATTTCATTTGACATGCTTTAATCATTTTAAAATAATAGACATGATATTATCATGAGCGTTCCTAACCACTAGGCTTGGGCGATAACAGGACATTATTGGCATGCTAATTTCATTAAAAGGTTAGCTAATGTGTTTCTCGAGGTGTACCCTGGATGCCAGGTTGGTATATGCTCATGCTCACTTGCTACTGCCAAATTTATTGCTGCTTGCTGCTTATTGCTGTTTAAATTATAAAACTTGAGGTGACTGAATTGAATTCTGATTAAATCGCTGACTCTACAGGAACACAAAACTGACACATTCAGAAAACCTTAAAAAAAAAAAAACCTAACAAAAAATTGAAATTACAGTTAGCTCATAGCATGCTAGTCAGAATTTTTGGATATTTCATGTTCTTCTTGTCAACAAATTCCATGTGCATACCACTGACTTCCTTATTTCCTTCCTTTCTTTCCTCTCTGTGGCTCTAAAAAAAGGTTTAAACACACATCTGAATATAGTTCTTACCATGTTTTAATTACTTCACATGTAGTCTTGTTGAATTATTTCAAATCCATGTAACTGTAACTGGGAGGACTTTAGCCTGATTATATACTAAAGTACTATTAATGTAACAGTGTGAGCAGGGAGTTTGCAAACTGTTTAGAAAAGCCAAGGCTGAGGTGCAGATAAAGAAGTGTCAACTCAGCAGGTGTGTGGAGGCAGAAGTGCCTCAGGAAAAAAAACAACTGATAAGTAACAAACTGTTCACTCAGTGTGCACACATAATGCTCTGAGCTTTATTAAAGTGTGAGTTTTGTCTTGTTCCTCTTTGTCAGAGTGGAATTGCAAAATTGCTGCAACAGTTAGTCGATCAATTTATTGTTGGTTTGGATGTGGACATGAGATTTGTTGACAAGGAGAAATTCATAGAACATCACCATATTTATCCTAAAAATAGAAACATCTCAAATTAAACTTTTTGGACTTTCTTCCACATTAAGAACTGATACAAAATGTGTGTTTATTATTATCGACAGCTATAAAACTTCAGTATCGCCCAAGCCTACAACAACTCATGATCTCTGGTGCCAATGTCCATACTCACACTCAGGAGCATGCTTCAACTAACTGTCACTAACATTTCATCACACTGGCTCTGCTAACATGGTTGATTTACTCTCACTGAGTACATAAAGGATCACTTTCACCTTTCTGTTACTGAATCTCACTGAGCTACATTTAGCCTTAGAAGGCCAATAAGAAAAGAACAGTATGGTTGCTTCTGAACTGGCCTCTGGTTATTCCAGGATAATGTGATGATGCTTTCTTTCCACTGTTGTTCACTAACACTGGTTTTCATGGTTACAGGACACATCTGCTATCAAAGCCAATGAGGAGGAGGTTGATATAGCATTCGACCCCATTGTCATGGACAACAGTTGTCCCCCACAACCCAAACAGAAACTATATAAAGAACAGAAGAACTTGTCCAGGAAACAGGACAGTGAGACAGATAAACGGACAGAGAGGGCAAAGAAACAACTGACAGACAGACATGGAGAGGAGGAAGAGGAGGAGGAGGAGGAAGGGAAGAGGAGACCCATCATGCCCCATCATGTAGTTGAGGTGGATGTTGAAATTAACATGGTAGATAGCGTTGGTAACAGTGATGGTCAGAAAACACCACCCCATCCAGTTAAACCTTGTTCTAAACGGAAATCCACCACCCCTCAGAGAGCAAGGAGGAAACCCCGCACTAATGCAGCAGCAGCAGATGTCCCCTCTCCGTCCCCAGGCGGCGGCGGCGCAGCCACCAACACCGTACCCAGCTCTCCATCCCAGGCCTCCATCATCTCTGACACTGCGGCCGAGGAGCTCTGCGACCTGAGGAACTACTACAGCAAGCAGCTGAGGAGGATAAATTACATTTCCCATGAGTACCTGGGGCAGCCCGCAGAGCCAGGAGTGCTAACATGCATCAGGGAGCCCCTAAGGAGCCTCCGGCTGCCCAGCAGGGTGACCATCGCCCAGACGGCCCGCAGCCTGTGGACACGAGTCAGTGGGCGGAGGAAGCTGGTCCAGCGGTGACATCAGAGTTGTGTCTGCTGCGGTTATAATGAAAACCACTCAACAACATGTCCACGTGAACTGTGAAGAAAAATGTGCGTCTACTGTTATATTGTGATCACTACTGGTTGATCTGCTGTCACAGTTAAAGAGGCCACTATGTGTAGGATTTAAAAATCTGACCTTGGAGGCACCTGGTGGTCATATTGGACTTACTGAATAAAAGCAACACGTAACACTTAAAAAAAAAAAAAAAAAAAAATCTACAAACAAAAATGGATGCCATGAGAATAATTTGAGAGATTTTTTTTTTTTGAAGTCACACAAAGTGGCCTTAAATGCCCTTTATGGGCTCATGTTATATATATCAGCTGCTGCTACATGATGTTCCCTCATAATAAATGTTTTAATGGATATACTGTATGTACAGTTGTGTAAAGGGAAGGATTTTCATTACAGATTGAGATTGATTTAAACGAAGTGGGGGAATTTAGTCCCATTGCAAATACATTTGTTTTTTTTTTCTGCTGCACCATATCAGCTCTTTCAATCACCTCTTATTTTATGGAAAAGAAGTCATCACCAAAACAGAGAAGTGTATATTTTATGTTTACTGTTTTCATGAATGCACCTGCCACCAACTGGCAATCTAGTAACCCCTCATGTCATAACCTGTGTTTAGAGGTGATGCTGTCATGTCATTTTATGTAATATTTCACTTCTAACAGCAATGTGAGCTTCAGATGTTTGTTTGAACTGAAGTTACAGTTGAAGGAACCGTTTCTAAACTCTGCTTTTGCTACCATCTTGTGGTTAAAGGTTCACACTGGCTACTGCTGGATGTCAGAGAAACAACAGAGAAGCATGTTTCAGTGCAGCGATGCCTTCTTTACTGGGGCAACCGGGGGACAGTAATGCTTTGAAATAGCATCAGAGCTGTCAGGGCAGCAACGTGGCTTTGCAGTAATTATTCCAGTTATTTCAGATTTTAAAGTCAGTGTTTTCTGTCATCATATGAAGAATAAAGGTTGTTTATGGGTTACTTCTGTTATACTGACACAGAGTGTCTTTCCTCTCTTTGGTTATTTGTAATGCATGCAGATATAATGCTAAATAGCACATTTCCCTGGTGGAAATTCAGTGTCACTGGGATATTTTTTGTTAAATGTTTGTTAACTTTATGTTGACAGAACTGTTCACTGTATGTGTGTTTTTTTTTTATCACTTCACACTTAGGAATAAAGTCACAATCATTTATCATGAAATATCTGTTGTTTTTGCTTTTTTGTTCAAAACTTATCAGCTTACAGTTTCACTTCCATTTCTGTGTTTGAGTCATTCTCACAGAAAACCACATTGTAAATGTACGATAGTGAAAATTCAACTCCTGAAATTAAAGCACTTTATAAAAATTCATTCATTTTTAGAGCATTCAGTTTTTCTTACATTACTAGGAGCCTTTGAATGTATGTTTTGAACAGAATTATTTTATTTTTTTCATTATTTGAATACTTTTAGAGTAAAGAAATATTGTTTTTCAGCTTCTCTGTCTACCAAGCCTGGGCTAAAACACATTTATCTGGCGACCACTTGATACCTGTGTCAGACGTCTTAGACCACTGATCAAGCCACCAAAATGACCACATAATTTGAAAAGTTTGTTACTTTTCTAAAACTAATGTCTTTGAAATGGAATAAAGATATTAAAGCAACAGTTCCCCATTGTTTCAAAAACATGGCTCCACTTGATAGTGATTTTTCCCCCATGACTTCCTGTCCAAACAAACAATACCTGATAGTAGGATCATCATGTGTCGATAAATTACAGTGTAACAGTGTAGTTGTTTTTGATGCTGGTAAGAGAACTATAAAATAACACCAAATGATAGAGGCTAGTAACCAAGTGCAGCTCAAACTTTAGGATTTTTTTTTTTTGCCTGCAGTTGGTCTGCAGCACCATCTCCTGTCAGGATGATGTAACCTTCTAATTGAGCCACTGCAGGAATGTCTGTCTTCTCACAGGAACAGGCTTCCAAATGCAGCCATTTCAAAAAAGACCAAAAGAATACATAGAGAACTTTTACTTTTTCATGCTCAATACAACCTGTGGCAGTTCTTGGCCAGTAACAAGTCTTTCCTCCTTCTCTGAGGAACCACCAGGACTCCCTCAATACACAAAAGAACTATCACTGTCACATGTTAATAAGAGGACTGGGTTGTGACTGCTGGTAAATGTTAGCCAGTGTCTGTGGTCAATCATGGTGCTGCAGCTTTACTGGAGTCTACTGCAGGTAAGAAGTTGTCATTCATCATATCTCTGCATATCCGCGGATGGAGAGGTTTCTGGAAAAGAACCTCTGAAGTCATTGGCTTCACAGTTGAAATATTATCACACTGTTGTCTGACGTCATTCTGAGCTGCACTGATGTGTGTAATCATCGACACTATGAGTGATCACTCACTGGAGGAATTAAATGCAGCTAAAGTCATCATTATGTGTTTAGTGTCATAAATGATCTCTCTGTTTGTTAGAAGTTCTGTTTTAAAACCAGAGTAGAAATGGAAGCCCAGATCAATAAAATCATTGTACTGACCTATAAAAATATATATTGCTCATTTTCACTTGTCACTTTATTGTAAACTCAGGATGTTTGTCTATGTGGGAATCTTAAAGGAATTGTGACTCTTTTTTTTTTTTCAGTGATCTGATTGGTCAGTAGTTGTGCTGTTGATAATCTGCTCCAGAGTAGGTTTAGCTGTTCTGCATAGGTTACCATGGTGATCTAACCTGGTTAAAAGTGAGCCAGCTTTGTCATACCAGTAAACGTGAGTGCAGCCCAGAGACCCACTAACATGACTTTGTGTTACGGGCCTCTGGACGCTGAAGCTGTTGTGCTCATTCTGCTGGCTGGCTGCAGGGACACAGCCTGAGGGGCTTTTAGAATTTCATTTGGGATTTTTTTCAGTTTTCATTTCTTGGTTGTTCAGTCACCTGATGACTGTGTGTGAGAAATTTGTGAATGAGTCTGTGCGGGAGGTCTGCTGCTAGTTGCATGCTTGTTTTTAAGGTGTGTTGTATACCACTGAAGGCTGTGTAGGCTGTATTTTCTATGTTATGCAAATAGAAAAGAGATAGTAAATCATTTGTGAATGTTTTTACTGATTAATCTTTTAACTCTTCAGTACTGATATGTGTCTGTATGGCAATGTTATCTTTGTAGCACTGTATATTTTCACATGTTAAGAAAATACATGAGCATTGTGTGCAAGTCATGTATCTATATGTGCAGTATTTCTTTTTTATTTGAACATAAATCCATTATTCATTGAATATTACTGTATGTGGTTTGTTGTATTATCCCACAATATGACAGTACTATAGATTCGATTTGAAGATGATGACCTTGTTGGTCCAACTTTATACTTCATTTCTTTCGATAACGTGTTTAACTTCTCCTGATCCTCTCCACTGCTAAAATAAGCACTTAGTATCAGAGTTAATTTAAGTGGCCCCACTATGGTTATGTGATGTAATACTGACACAGACCTGCTGCTGCTCTATTTGGAGAGCAGCTCAGCGCATCTTGATAAGACCCTGTTAACTCTAGGTTCATCATGAGGCTAACTGGCTCCAAAACACCGATAAGAGTCGGAGTCAAGAGTTCAACTCATGGATGTGGAAGCAGTCAAGAAAAGATATGCAACATGAAAAGCAGCAGCACATTGACAGCTGTGGTTGTGCAGACACATAAAGGATATCAGACCAGTAATCCATTAAGTGTCAAGAACAAATCATTACAAGGTTTTGAAAGGTCTGATGGCTTTCATGTCTTCTATGTAGCTGTAAACCTTGACACTGAATATTTTCATGTTGGTAGATTAGTTAACTATATCACTATGCCACGTTGAAAGAAGTCTTGAATAGGGATTGGGTTCCAATGGCCAGTTCCATTAAAATACCTGGCTGGTAAAAAAAATAGCTGGTAAAATACCTGGATGAATTAAGCTAGATACCAAATATATTTTCAAATCTTTCATCCTCTAGCATTTTATTTTAATTAGCAAAGAGACATTTACAAAACATTCAAGTCACCATTAAGTCAAAGAGCAACTGGAACAAGCTGGAACAACCATCAGGAGCCATTTGGGGTTCAGTGTCTTGCCCAAGGACACTTTGACATGCAGACGGGAGGAGCCGGGGATCAAACCGCCGTCTTTCCTGTTGGTGGATGACCCACTCTACCTCCTGAGCCACAGCCGTCACAGTGAAATACTGTGACAACAGTCCGACTCGAATCCTGCGACCAGGGGAGAGCAGAAGGTGAGCCAACTGTCAATCACAGCTGTCAATCAACACCCACATGACAGACATCAAAACTACTATAAGTCTTCAAATCTTATTAATGGAGCAATCATTTCCAAAATGACCACCAGCACACTTATTAGAGCGCCAGAGTTTATGCGTACTGCCCACTGTATTATGCTGCAATAGCACTTCTGACCCAAACAGCTGATCTGTGGCATAAGCAGAAGCTGCTGTATGGCGGCAGTCCAAGCTGTCTAACACTGCTTGACTGCTGCTGAGTAGAGCTGGGTGCTCGGGCTATGACAAAATAGCTTTTCCTCTTACAAGCTGAGGAAGTGGACCTTGCTGGACTAACAGCATTCTACAATTCTGTACGGCAGGCATGGCAGGTTTTTAAGGTCACACTTGCCACCAATGAGACTCTGGTCATGTGGTTGTTTGAGGAACCTTCGTTTTTCCAACAGCTTTCTAAGGACCCAAACGCTGCAACACCAAACTGGGCCATCAGATGAAGATGAACAAGCAACATCACATCAAAGTTGTAGAGGAAGCCTGTGCTGCCCTGCCACAATTCCCTGAGAGTGTTAGCAGGAAGCTGTATTCTGTCTGACCAGTGGAATGATGAGTGTGAGTACAGTTTCCCCTCGCTGTCTATCAGCCCAGCTGTGGGAGAGTGGCAGGAAGGAGGAGGTCAGCTGCTGTCTTTTACTTTCACGCTGTTGGGAAACAAGCAGTCTATCAAATCTGTGTTAAGGTTTTGAACCATGCGCTCTTTGGCAAGGATGAAGGAGTCAAGGTGGACTGAGGTTTCTGGTCCAGACCTCCAATGGAGAATTGTGCACGGGGCGAAAGCTACAAACGGATACACAGTGCACCTGGATCCAGACCGGGGACTAGGATCCTGGTACATTTATTTATTTTGCTGTATTTCAGGAATGTTTCAGGAACGAAAGTTGCTCTCACCCCTGGTGATGGCTGTTTGTCAGCTGCAAACACACCCATCAACACACACTCACATCTAAGTTGAGACACTTTAATTTCATTTACCCAACCATGATCTACATAAATATACATAATCACTGTGCATTAGTCAGTGCATGCATAGCTAACTTCCTACTCTTGCACACGTTTCTTTTCTAATTGCTTTTCATGCCTCTTTCTTGCTCATATTCATTCACATACAACAGCACACAATGCAATTCCCCAAACTGTATTTAGAGTAGATGGTGCATTCAGCATGGAGCTTCCAATGAATAACTAATGAGATGGATTTTGGATTCAGCTTCAAAGAGAATCATCTAGAGGGCAGATGCAAACACACTCCCCAGAGTGTGTTTAATAACTGGTTTAAGAACACCTGATTACACAATTCATCTCTGCCTGTCGGTAAAAACTTCTCTTTCTTAGTTTATGTCTGTGTTGTTGCATCATTCCTGCCAGGAGGGACTAAAAGTATGTATGACTTCTAATCAAGTAATTAAGTAAATCATATTTAATCCTGCTGTAAAGTGAGTTTTTTGAAGTAAGCAAAGAATATTTCAAGTTTAGGGTTATTTTACAAGCTCTTTCCAGTGTTTTTGACCATATCTCACAGCCCTCTTCAGCTGCAATGATGTGACATTATGGCTCTTCAGTCATGTGATAAGAGGTGGTCAGAGGTGGTATAATATATACATGTAATATAATTAATATATATCAATCTTGTGTTAATGTTCATATTATCGTTATTTTTGTACTGTCCATGCAGTTTGGACAAATTGTATTTTGACACTTCTAATCACAATAGTTATCATGAATAATTTTACACATCATGCAAAAATCCATAGAATTAATTCATGATATCATGTAGAGAAATGCGACTGACTTCTGCTCTAATACTTCAAATGTTTTGATGAAATATTTCCTCAGTACAACTAAACTCCTGAACTCCTTGTGCTGAATCTCTCACAAGAAGAAACTGAGTTTCACAGATAATACAGATGTGACATGTAGACACATCAACATCTGATTCAGCCCTCACCTTTTGTTTATTTAGACCTGATCTTCTCTGCTGTGACGCCATCACTCAGTGATTCCTTCTCCTTCTTGGTGTCTCCCCCTCTGTGCCTCCCCCTCCACTCCTTTCTGCCCCAGGATCTTGTCTATGGCGTGCGACAGAGCCTCTGAGGCCTCAGCTTTCGTCATCTGCTCAGATCTGTGCTCTTTTTCACCTTCTGACAGCTCAAGCAGCATCAGTATCCACACAGATCTACAGTCCCCAGGAGGTGAAAAACCATGCAGAGATAATTCCCAGTTTCACAATCTGACAATCCTTGATCTCTGTTTTACATTTCATCCTCTGGTATCTTGCTGCTTAAGAGCATTTCTTCAGTTTTTGATCTGCTGTATTTAAAATCTTTTTTGTTTTTGTGCCGTCTCTCATTTCTTCCCCTAGTATTTATTCTGGCTGCCTCAGGAGACTCCTGGCAGACGAGCTGAACGCAAGAACTGTCAAGACCATAAACTCCCTTAAAGGTAGATGAAGCCGCTGTGTTGATATGAGGCAAATCACACATACACACACACACTCACACCGCATGTGTACTCATTGCTGAACCCTGTGTACACTTCCCTTGCCAGCAGTTGTTACTGAGATAAATAAATCCATAGGCTAAGATAACAAAACCTCATGTACGCGTCATGTACAGATAAAACAGCAGATGCATTCATTCTCCACACACCTGAATTAATCTATTATCTCATTCCTTGAACCTGCAAATCTGTTTGCCACAGTTGTCTGTATGCACATGCAATACATCCCAAGAGTAACATTAGCATGTTACTCTTGGGACGTATTTGTATCCACCTGATGAATAGTCCAATATTCACTCTCCTTTTAGCTCTTATTTGATTTCCACCAACTCCTGAGGGAAATATATGTCTCTTTAGCTGCTAAATGCTCCATTATGTTCACCAGCTAGTCTCTAACTGTGTCTGTCTGCTGTTTAGTGCTGGGCATGTAGTGTACAGAAGAGCTTTTTCTCTGAGAACAGCTGCCTGCTGCCACTGGAAACCAGGACGATATGAGCCAAGAGACTGAATCAAAACAGTAAAGGCCTTATAACCAAAACAAGATAAAAGAGGCTAAAAAGCTCTGTCGAGCTGCGGGGAACTGCAGAGGCACTGATCATTCTCTGTCTCTGATAATTCTCTCATCTTTCACATTACATTGTCATTGTTCATAAAAAATATCAGTTATAGCAGTTTTTAAATGAAACATCTATATTATTATAGTGGCTACATGATTAAAAACAGGTAAATATACAGTACATACACACACACATTTATATGTATGTATGTATATATATATGTTTATACAAACATATATGTGTGTTTGTGTGATTCTGTCCTCTCTGTGAACTTGCGCTGTTTTACTCTCTGTGTACATCTGTAGCTGTGTTACACAAGCAAGTGTCACATGGGGAAATCAGTCAGTAAATGGTGTGTCTGATGCTGATGTTGCAGCATTTCGTTGCGGTCATTCAGCACAAGGCATCAAATGCTGAGTTATCCTGCTCAGTACTGGATTTGACCAATAGATGGAGATGTTGCATACATAACTCACTCATGTCTGCCTTCTGAATTCTACCAGCCAAGGATATGGTCTAAAGGGAAGAACGTCAGCGTGAGGTGTCTGGATGATGAGTGTTTAACTGTTTTATATTTGGTGTGATTCATCTCTATATGACCCAGGACTAGAGGAACTGCCTCAGGACTTGTGGTTCTGTATTTTAATGGGTTCTGACATCATCTGGGGGACTTGAATAAAGGTTGAATAAAGGTTTTCCCACTGGAGGCAATTTTGATGTGGTGGCCACAGTTGGTATTGACACACACTGGCCCAAAAAGATGTCTTCCTATAGGTCACACCTGTATAAATAACTGAATTGGCCAACATGAATAAGATGTTGTTACAAACCCTTAGAGCTATCAGTAGGTATTTTGACAAAATTTGTGACATGTTAGATAATATTTGCACTAATCTAGAAGTGTATTTTATGGGTGACTTTAACATTGACTGAAATTCACTTTGTTGTCCAGTGAAAAGTGGAATTTTAATTGGGACAGATATGTTGAAGATGTTAAAAATGCCAAGTGGTCAGAGGTGTATTTGGAAAAAGATCCAGAGGATGCATTTTCAGGCTTTTCTAGTGCCAGTTGTAGGTCAATTGTGTGCCATTAAAGAGGTTTACTGTCACTGGAATATCAACACTCCATCAGTAATGGTTTGATTAGGAATTAAAAGAACATATAATGGAAAGGTATCATGCATATTCACTGGGTCTTAAATCTGACCGGCAAATAAATTGTAACCTAAGGAAATTTTTAATAAGAAAAAGATTGTATTGTATGGTATTATGAAAACTTATTTTATTTAGAAATTGGAGGGGAATTTTTCATGAAACCAAAAGACATAGCAAATGATCTAAATAATTATTTCACAACCAAGTTAAACAGGTAAAAAAGCACTATGCAGCCAAGGAACACTGATTTATATGCACACGCACACACGCACACACACATCATAATGGAAGGAAAACAGTGTAGCTTTGAATTTAAGAAAGTTAGTGTAACTTACTGCCTGCTGGGGTTGGCAAGCTTCTTCAGCCTGTAGCTCCACTGATTGCTCTGATGGTAATACATATTATTATTAATCTATGTAATTTATGTCTGCAAACAAAGAAAAATCCAAATACTGCCAATACCAAAAAATAAAAAGTTACTGTTTCTTGAATCCACTTGAGTCGACTTTTACATTTATTACCTGTTTTGAGTAAAATTATGGAAAGAATTGTGTATGAACAGATTCAGTCCTGTTTTTCCAATAGCAAATGAATCACTAACTTCCAACATGCATATAGAGAAAAATTTCTCCTGTACTCAACTTTTACTAATGATCTTCCTCTAGTGTTAAAAAAAGGCGCATGTCTCAATGTATGTCGATGATTCCACAATATATATAGCAGAAGCAACAATTAGTGATCGGTAAAAATATCCATTGCAACAGATACATATAATTATCAAGACATGCTGCTAGAGATGATTTTATTGACATCAGTCCAACATACAATGAGTAAGCAAGCACATCCTGAATCATATTAAAAAGGCTCTAACATTGTCTTACATACAAGAGACAGTCAGTCAAACTATTAAACCAGCCAACAGAGAGAGTTTATTTACAACATTAATTATGTAAAATTCAAAACGCAGATAAAAAAATCTTAGAATTGCATTGCAGTTTTTTAATGGCCATATTGGGGCCAAGGGTGCCAATGTTCCCTTAACAAAATTCCTGTTCCATGTTTTATGAGGGAGGAAATGTGTTTGACTCATTTGTTAGACCTCAAGGATACACACAATGAGTTTTGATGGGAAACATGTTTGTTTACAAGAAAACACCTTGTAAAAAGGGGGCACCTTTAATCCATCTGCGACTGTTCCTGGGAGCTTTGCTCTGCCCATTGTACTAGTTGAAGGGCACTTCCTTGTGATTAAACTAAAGTGCTTAGGGAGCTGTGTTCATAGTGCTGTCTGAAAACATCGCTGATCATGAGAATGAGAGTAACAGAAATGGAAGGCAGTGTTGTTAACATCAGTGTGTTTCATCACAGTGTATATTAAAACCCATTTTACAGTACACCTCTAGTTCATTATTGTGTTAAGTTAAATTAGGATCCATGCAGATTTTGGTTGGGTCCAATTTCTTGTTGCCTAATCAAACCACCACAAAGAGAGAGAGAGAGAGGGAGAGAGAGAGAGAGAGAGAGAGAGAGAGAGAGAGAGAGAGAGAGAGAGAGAGAGAGGTATGCACCATTCAGTGATTAAAGTGAGTTAGCAGGAGAGGAAGAGAAATACAGAAGAGTGTGGCACCAGAGTAAAAGTCATTAATCACTGTGACTGCTCAGGACAGGACTGACTCACCGGACACTGCAGCTCTGCACTGTATGGATACTGTCCACACACACACACAGATACAATAGTTTATCTCTACGTCCTCAATGACCTCAGAGTCGGAGGCCTGTTGCTGAGCTCATACATAACGCCTGATGCCTCCCTGACCAGGCAAACCAATCAATAGCATCCAGCGCAGAGTGGGCTGATGGGAAGATGAGACAGACCTTGATCAGACCTGCCTGAGGGAGCGGCAGCCGACATGGGGGGGAAAAGGATTAGTGTGGCTGTCACTAAATATGACAAGTCACGCTAATAAGGCATGACTGGTTAGACAGATTAGCAGCGGCTGTCAACTGGGCAGTCGGTCATCTAACAATTAACGTACTGTCTTTAATGAGAGATGGTAGAAAACACTGCGTACTGCCTCAAATGATCACAGTTAGACATTTAAGGGACAATTATAATATCTTTGTAAATCATAGCTCATTCACTAACTAACTATATTTTACTATTTTACCATATTTACTGCTGATCAAAGCAGATGCCCCCCCCACCTAGAGCTGGTTCCGCTTCAAGTTTCTTCCCGTTAAAGGGATGTTTTTCCTTACCGCTGTCACTGAATGCTTGCTCATGGGGGGAATTGTTGAGAGTCTGTAAATTAAAGAGTACGGTCTAGACCTGCTCTTTGTGAAAAGTGCCCCGAGATGACTTTTATTGTGATTTGGCGCTAAATAAATAAAACTGAATTGAATTGGCCATTTTCTAAAGCATTTCCCTTGTTGTTGAGAGTAATTTCCTGCTTTCCAGGCAGTTGCTCCATTCATTCGAGTATTCTTTGAAAATTGTTATGGCTGTAGCTTCACCTCAGCAGATTCCTCTGTTTATTGTGTTTGTCCTCTCCTCCTCTGTGTTTCCACTGCTCCCCTGTCTGTCCTGTGTGTGTGTGTGTGTGTCTGTGTGTTGGCGTTGCTTTGCCTTCCTCACTCTCCCAGGTCCTGGCTCACTTGCTCTACCTGCACACCTGCCTTCAATTAGCTCATCTCCTCTCCAGTAGATAAACCCTTGGCTTTTCACTCGCTCTTGGCCGTTTTGTTGTTTCAACTCAGTGGTGGTAAACGTTTCCAGGCTGATTAGTTAGGGAATTCCTTGTGTGAAGTTTTCGTATGCATTCTAACCTGTTTGTGTCGCGTCCCAGGATCATCTCATTCCTGCCTGCCAGCTGCCTCCTCGCTTCTAAGCTAACCCCAGCCAGCCATTTCCCCCTCATTCCACGATCACCCCCACACCACACACCTCCATTACCCTCTCCTCCCTTTTCTGCTGCCGCCAGATCCCAAGTCCAGTAACTCCCCTCCAGTAAACACTGCACTACTCTGTCCTGCGTTTGGGTCTGTAACAAAAAGCAACTCGCAGATGTTGTCTCCAGGAGGTAAAGATAAAACACTCCTTATTGCTGAGCTCTAAAATGTGACACCTGTGCTCCAGCTGCTGAGTGGTGACTTTGAATGCAAGACTTACAGTATGCTTTCCACAAAATCAACTATGGGTTATTGTTTGCCAGCTGGGTTTCAATTTTTCGGACAACAAAAGTGAGAACTGACACAGCGAACATTTCTGAAAACCTAAATTACTTTTGGAACTTTTTTCTGTAAGCGCAGCTGAAGTGGGCGTGCTCTTTGCAGCTGCTGCAGCCATGGTTGGACTCTTTAAAACACAACTTGCGGCGATGTTGACAGCTGTAAGTGAAGTTATAGCTGGGGCTGTAACAGAGGGATTGCTATGGTCATTACAGCGGCCAGCAGACTGGCTGGCAGCTAAGACCACGGCGATGAAAAGCATTGTAAAGCCGCTTCTGCCAGGATTTGAACCTGGTGCTTGTGCCAGATGCTACAGGAAACTCAAAATTGGAATTTGTATCCTAATGGGCTCACCACAAACTATTGCATGCTGTAAATTGTTTCAGTTTTCTTTACTTAAATTATATTATCTTTATTTCCTGGTTCAGTCACTGGATATAGAGCCACAGAAAAACGGGTTCAGATTCAGATGGAACTCTGCTCCACCTGAGCATCTCCTTTGATGTGCAACTGACAGTCATCAGTCTAATCAGTGTTGACAGAAGTGACTTCCTGACTTGAGTGAAGTGCAGAGCCATTACATTTATATTTGGCAGAAATTTTTCACCATAAACCCTCCGCAGAGCTCGTTCCAGCTGACAAGGAAAACAGATTTGTGTGCAGCAGAACTGGATACAAAATGTGTGACTGAGCGTTGGGTGGGTTTTTTGTTTTAATTGGTTGTGACATGGTAGCAATGTATGTCACCTACACCGATTGTACTTCTGAGGCTCTAGGAGTGCACATGTGACGTTTAACTGCTTGTTACATGGGTAACTTGTCTCCTGTATCTCTCTGCCACAGTGCAATGCAGAGCTTGTTTTTGTTATTCTCTGGGTTGCTGAGAGGATTTGTGCATCGATACTCAGGTTATTGACCCTCCATCAATGTTCATTACAAGCTTTGGTTTGGTTTCTTGTTGGGTTGAACTCATTCCAGTCAAATATGGTTTATGACTGTGAGATTTCTGTGTGACCTTTACACTGTGTCCCATGTTGTTTGTGTGTTGACATAGCAACATGGATTAGTTGTTGAGTTTAGTTTTGGTTTGTTATTTCATGGATTTTTATTTCCATCCCACATAAATCATTGTCCTGGCATCTGGACTTCTGCAAGAAAAATAATAGACAATGGTGAATTTTTAGTTATTTGATGCTTTTAGTAACATCAAATGCTCAGGTTTCCTGCAACTTTGAAGCTCCCTTCCACTCAAAAATGTGTTTTGCTTGGTGTTACTTCACTTGGATGAAGTTAAAAGTGTATCTACAAGCATGATTTGTGACATCACAACAGGTTTGGTGCAATCAAAGTCCAGTATACAACTTACACAAGTGATATATATGAGAATACACTGAGAATGGACTTTACAGTGAAGTAGGAGACATCTTCATCAGCAGTTCAACTTTTGAAATGAAAAAAATATTTGCATCTTTGGATTCTGGAATTTCTAATGAGAATGAGTAATTAGTTAACTGTATTTTTTTATTATTCCAAGCAGAGTATGTTTATATAACTTTATATAACACGTCTGGAGAGGATCTTTAAAGAATATCTTCAACAACCTTCAACCATAGCTCTGTAATACCAACTGTTACACTGTCACAATCACAATAACAGCAGCAGCCGGTCATAACACAGTGTAGAGAGCTAACTAGCTGAGTTACACACCATGACCAGAACATAGCCAACTACACTAATGGCTGCAATATTCTCACTGTGGTCATAACCATTGTGTCATAGCAGTGGCAGCAGCTACTGTTGGAGCTTCCTCCTGATAGAAAGGCCAGAAAATTCCAGACAAAATCGTTTCCACCGTGACCTTTCTTGGTCTCCATATAAATGTTTCCCAGCAGCCGACTTTCAGATCTCAGCACCAACAAAAGAGATTTTTAGTCTGAACTACAAAACAACTTTGACAATCACCGGCAACTGCTGCCTGGAAGGTAGGAAACCAAGCTGTGTGGCTGTGTCATTACACAAACATGCTTCTTTGTAGTGGACACAGGCAGTGTGAGTGATGGAGTTCCACTGCTACAGCCTACTGTAAGAGCTGATGGTGGAGGTCAGTCTGTTTGGTGATGATAGAACCTTTTAGACAGACAGCAGGGAAAAGCCACCTGGGGAGGCTTTAAAAGCCTCCTAACAAACAGTAGACTGGCTGCTAAATCCCTGCAGGAACACAACGTGAATGTGTGTGTGTGTGTGTGTGTGTATGGCAAGACAGAAACATGTGTGTAAAGATAACCTTTAGTTACTCAGGGGAAACCAACTGAGAGCAGCACTCTCATTTACACTGTTGCCCTGCAAATGCACAACCCCTAAACAAGTCATATCACAAAAGTGTAAAACCATCCATCTTATACCAACACAACACAACTGACTCGTTGCATGTACAGCCCTCTGTGGCACAACCTGGACGTTCAGCTAAATAAATCTTCCCTTCACTTCAACATATGGGAGCAAAAAAGGAACCATACATCTCCACCATCTATTCCAAGAGAACTTATTTATGTCATTTAAAGAGCTGATCCAGAGGTATGGGGTCAGAGGGGGAAGCTTTCCTCAATACCTAAAAATCTAATCAGTCATAAAAAATAAATCAATACAATAAGCAATACACTCCAAGCACCCCGACCAGCAGAACAGATCATGAAATATTCTACATCCACCAAAATTCTTTCAAAAGGTATGTAGATTAATCTCTTGTATAGATAACAACATCCACCTGCCAACTGCTAAATGAGAAAGAGATTTATCTCTCCCCTCTGACACCAACCTCTGGACACAGCTCTGCAGAAATTTATTTGAAATGACAAATAATACAAATCTATAATGAATCCAATATAAAATCCTCCATAGAACACACATCACTCAAAACAAAATATATAAAATGCTTCTCCAACAAAGATGAATATTCACAACGCACTCTAGGCACCGCAGATGACTACCTCCGCTCCTCATATGTAATGTTAATGTAATATATTTGTTATGTAAGATATTTATTTGTTTTTAAGGACATTGAGTTTGTGCCTGGTAGTATGAAATGTGTGATATAAATATATATATTCTCTCCTCAGTCTGGGGCTGCAGGTCTCCTTCTCTCCCTCATGATGCATACGTGGTGATTTATCCTCAGGTGACCTTCTACCAAAACAAAGAAAACCCACGCTGGTTGCCCCAGCTATCGCCAAGAAAGTTAACCTTAACAACTGGAAAAACAAACAAACAGTAAACATCAATCATTGTTTAAATCTTCTCACAGAACATATATCAATGGAAAAAAAAAAAACTGCCTCTGGAAGAAAACTTTTTGAAAACTTGGACTCTATTTATCACAAATCTCAGTCTTGATTTTGCCTGTTAGTAAATGCCATTAAAGCAGCCACATCTCCATACTTACCCACACACACACACACACACACATGCAGGCATGTACATGTCATACACTCAACATTTCACTGCCAAACTGTCTCATGTTTGATCCCTCAGCACCTCAACCATTAACACTCTGCTCATTTACAAAGCTAATTATCTACTTCCCCCTTCCTTCCCTAAATCCTTTCTTTTATTTATTATATTAGTGCATCTTCTTTTTTTCTTGCTCTCTCTCCACCTCCCCTCATATTAATACTTCATTACCTGACACAACTAGGTTAACCGTCAGTTTTCGTTCATTACTGCCATCAAAACTGGATCATTTGTCAGTTAGCTTTAGACTTACTCAAAGTTTTCTTTTATTCTTCTTTTTTTGTTGTTTTGGTTTCATTTGTGTGTTTGTTTGTATTATTATTACTTTAGTATACTAGTTACTATATTGTTCTATTATTACTATCTGTCATTATGATAATTATTACTATATCTGTCTGTGTTGTTTGTCACAGTACCAGGGCTGGCAGGGGAGAAGTGGTGGATGGCGTGGTGGTCCACTGCTCCTCCAGCCTCGGCCCTGGCATCCTGATAAATAGTATATGAGGATTTATTAATATGTTGTTTATCTATATTATTTATATTTACATATGTATTATCTATCACAATGATGATGAGTATTGTTATTGTCGTTATCACTTATTATCATATTATATAGAAATAATTATATAGAGTTAATAGAGAGCTATCACATAGGCTACTATCGACATCAGCAGAATGATGTTGTATATTAATATTATATAGAATACTGCTACAATATTATTACTGTAGCAGTATTACTGTGAATAATTTATGTAATAATGAACTATTAATTATTGCATGGATTATTACCAGGATGACAAAGATGATGAAACTATTATTATCATCAATATTGTTGTCAGTATTATACATATTACATGAATCATGATAACATTATTATTTATCTGTACTATTTGTAGAATTTGATGGTTATTACTATTATGGATATTAATACATTAATAATTAATTAATTACTTAATCATTTTTTTTTAAATCCTATACCAAACATAAATTCAAGACAAACACAAGACAAATGGCTTATAAAATAAGAAAGAACACAAAGAAAAAGACAGTAATGTAAATATAATTACACAGGGATAAAAACAGACACATTCATTATATAAAACATCTTAAAATGTTCTAGGGTTAAAAAATGTTCTGAGGCTTATTCTACTTAGGAGAAGCATAGTAGGTGAATGCAGTTTTTCTCAGTTCTGTATTCATATATGAGACATCTAAGGTAATGCATTCTTGTGAACGGGTACAGTATCTCATATTTCTAAGCCTTAAAAGTGATGGTAGCTAGCTTTAGGATTGCTTTATAAATAAAAAAAAAGACAGTGTTGTTCCCTTCAAGTGGTAAGTAATGTCCATTCCACTTTCTCATGGAGGATATAATGATGGGTTCTAAAACTGTCACCTGTAATAAATCTAAGATAATTGTGATACACAGAGGGATTATTGAGGGTATGGGCAGCAACGTGCATGTAAATTACATCTGCATAGTTAAATGACATCACAATGTTGCCTGTTCAATCTACAACCTATTGCTGAAAGATAGGCACTGCTTATTTCTAAAAAAAAAAAAAAAAAGAAAGAAAGAAAAGAAACCCAATTGAAATTTAAGCTTTTTTTTCAGTTCCTCAAGAGGAGTTTTAAAAACATATTTTTTCATCTAACCAGATACCCAATTACTTATAACATGAAACTTTTTTTTTTTTTTTAATTTGAGCCCCAGATATTATATTAATAGTAAAACTTCAAGTAAAACATAGAGGATTTTCATTTGGAATTAGGTGCAGAGCATAACATTAATCTGGATTTAGTAAAAGGGCCTTCTCAATAGCTAAAAAATCTGACTTTAAGTTAGACAGAGCTTTGTGAATAGATGACGATGATGAGTAAATGATTGTGTCATCAGCATAATGCTGAATATAGCTGTTACTAATCAGTGAGCCCTGATCATTTATGCACAATGTAAACAGGATAGGATCTAGTATTGAGCCCTGTGGCATCCCTTTTTTAACTTCAAAGAATTAAGATTGATGACGTCCGCAACAATTGCTTGAGGTCTCCCAGTAAGATAACTGTGAAACTAGTTGCATGCATTTGTGTCAAAACCAGTTGATTTAAGTTTATCTAAAAGAAGAATATGATCAACTGTGTCAAATGCTCTAGATAAATCAATGAAAAGAACGATATAAAACTCCTTATCCAGAGAACAGATGATATCATTTACCACCTTACATGCTGCTGTCAAAGGTCTATGTCCAGGTCTGAAACCAGACTGACACAGTTGATTACTGATGAGCTTTTCTAAGATTTTAGCTAAACATGACAGTTTTTATGATTGAGCATTAGTTATTTGGATGACAAGTGTCACTGCATTTATTCAGAGGCAATACATGTGCTGCTCTCCACACTTAAGGAATTATTCCACATACAAAAGATAAATTAAAATGTAATAGGTAAAAGCTATAACAGGTGGAGACAATAGTAAGAGTCTTACATTCAAGAGTGATATTCTCAAATATCTGGATATTATTTAGAGTTGTTGAATGGAGTTCATTTTGACAACAGTAAATGTGACCTTTGTGTGTTACCATGAGAGCGTGTCCACGTCTGTGTGTCGCCATCTTCTGTAGGTTTTAGTCACCTGAAAGAGACAGTTGTATATGTACAGTATATGTTTCAGTGTTCAGATAAAGTGGAGTGGGGAATGTATCAATACTGCACTAATTAAGAATAACATTTTCTCCTTGCTGACCAACACTGTATGTTGCCATTAATCTGCCTCCCACTGACAAATGGCTGGGAGGATGCTAATATTTTCCCACTCATTCCTGTGTCTGTGGAGACATAAAAGTAGGTTTAGATGCTTGTTCTTACTGTTTTTTTTTTTTTTAATTTATTTTATGGGGGACCTATCATTTAAAAAATATGTTATATGGATAATTATTCAAAGGAACACTGCAAAGACTACAAAGAGACACTGTATTAAACACCTCAGAAAAGTAGGTCGGTAATTCATTTTGGGCAGGAGAAAGTATTTTCTATCTCTCGGGTATCTCAGATGAGGGATGGAATTATACTTTCTAATACCTAATTGGAACACCCAACAGCAACATTTAAAAGTGTGAGAGGTCTCCTGTTACTTTAGGCTGTGATACAGTTGATAACTTTATCTTGGTCAAAAACTGCACAGGTTAGACAAGCACTCAGCTGCACTATGCATACACTGTAATCAACCAGAGACTGTCCAGCATGTACTGCCAGATTGTAGCATATATGATGAAGAACACAAGGGAGCTAATATCATAAAATCATAGTATTATGGCGTATTAAGGAGTCTGCTAGGAAAGTACATACTCTTTTAATCCAAGTGTCACTGTTAAGCAGTATCTCTTCCTCATTTCTGCTGTCTCCCACAGTTTTCTGCTCCCTTGATTCTTGTTTGTCCCCTGTTTGTCTCTGTTTGTGTTTGTGTGTGTGTGTGTGTGTGTGTGTGTATGTGTGTTTCACCCTGGGGGCATGGTGATCCAGCTTACCTGCTGCTCATCCTCTCATCAGAAGCCTGCAGTATTTAAACCCGATCCTTCACTCGACTCTTTGCCAGATCGTTCTGTGTACTACGTGATATAGACGCATCAGCCAACTTTCCTAGTTAAGGAGTTACTCTCTTGTGTAGTGTTACCCCGGCTAATCCTCTGTTTACCTGTGCCTCCGGTTCATCGCCTCCAGTCCTCCTAGCCTGCCTGCTGAGCTCTGTGCCTCATTCGTCTCCTAGTCTGCCAAAGACTCTATTCACCACCTGCATTATTCCACTACCCTGCCCTGGCTCAGCTACTGACCAACGCCTGCCCCGCTTCCTGATCAGAATCTGCTACGTCTACAATAAAAACCTTTGTCTGAACTTTTATAACATCTCTGTGTCTGCACTCTACTCTTTGGTCCAGTATTATTGACATTTAAATAAAACATCAATCACCTAAAAGAAACCAGTATAGCAGATAGAATTTACCTTGTTTTTCCCTGCTAATCTACTGCTTCAGTCCAATAGGTGGTGGTAATGCACCTGTAAGATGGTTTGGAAACCGCCAATAAAACACTAAGAGGAACTTTTATTTTAGAAGTAAATGCTTCAAAAATTTAGGAACGTAACAGTTGGGGTATTGAATGTCTTTAAGCCTATAACTAAACATCATCTAGGAACAGTGATGTAAGATGGTTTATTGAGATAGGAAGGACATATTGCTTTGGCAAGACATTGGGATGCAACCCAAGACATCTGGTGACTGAAGGCATCGTTGACTAGTTCCATGGTGTAGCACAAAGTCAGTGGCCATTTTTAACGTGTGCAGTGGAACCGGTGCAGATTACACAGACCATGCTAATAAGAAAGCAAAGGTCATCTGCATGTCTAACTAGCTACTAGCAGGACTAGTTGACTGGTTGGTGAACTGTTGCTAATGATCTAAGCCAGCCAGGGACATCACTAGTACTCAACCACAAGAAGTTGCTTGTCAGGAAAGTGTAAACATACTGTAAATCATTGTAATCATTAGTCCACACAACTAATGCTGTTGTTTTCCTACTGAAGACAGTCTCATCTGTTTCATCAGTGAAGCCACGCTGATTGTGACAGTGGCAAAGAAACTGAATCCATTGTTAAACATTTATTTCAGCCGCCTTATACTTTACAGTTTGAATACACAAAAGCTACAGTAATTAAACCACAGCTATTGGCTTGTATTCTAAACCAATTTGGTAAACTCCAGCTAAATTTGTATGCAGAATATGTGAAAAATCACCCCATGGTCTCATACGCCAAAAGACTTTACATGATTGTTTTGCGGAGAGCCAAATGTGCTTGGCATCATCCAATGTGGAGCACATCTGCCCACAAGGCTTTCACTGAATCAGCGGGGCATCTTTTCTGAATGAGAGAGTGGGCAACAGTTGTAAGTTTATCGTGCCAGCGAAGGATGCTTCTCACTGTGATTCTTTGAATCTATCTATCTACACATGCAGCCTACAAGTTTCTCCTCGGGATATTATTATTTCCCAGAAGCAGAGCGTGCAATAAGGCAGGAGATTAATTGAACCGTGTCGGTGTAAAAAATATTGATTATGTTTGCAGCATTCAGAGAGGATTATTATCGACTGTGGAGAGGCTGAGGCTGTGGCTGAGAACACACTCAGATGATTACAGGCTTTTTATTTTTGGTCACAAAGACTTACTCTGAAGGCGAGGCTGGCAGAGTTGTGTGTGTCTGTGTGTGTGTGTGTGTGTGTGTGTGTCTATACATGTGTGGGTGCTGCAGGTGGACAGGAGGCGGGTGTTCTCTGCAGTCAGACAGTCAGCTTTATGGGAGTGAGCAGAATCTGTGATTTCATCTCCAATCTGCAAGAGGAAGCGGAGAGAGATATAGAAAGAGGGAGAGATTTAAAGCACTCCCACAGTCTAAACTCCCACAGGGACTGTAGAGTCGTTGCCCTCCTGCTATTTTTCAAATGATTCAGCTGTCAAGTTGGCTGCCTCAGGATTTCATTTCATCCTGCAGGGGACAGGCCTCTCTTCTGTTTTACTGTTAGTGTTTCAACCATCCTAAAATGATCAGGAGCAGTGACATCTGTGTTAAAGCTGCAGGAGCAGTTAAAGCTGACCTTTTTTATTCAATGAAAGTTTTTATGTGAAAGCCATGAGACAGCATGAGTAAACATCCCTAGCATATAACTTATTTCAAAGAGATTAGGCATCAAAGCATTTTTTTAAGTTTGGAAAAAGACCTGTCTATCACTCATCCTTAAACAAACAAGCAGCCAGTTTTTTTGTGCTCAGCCATGTATATACACTAAAGTGCTTACTGTTCTTGAACCCTTTTGGATACAGAAATGATCTTGGTCTCTTATATCAAAAAGCCATATTTTTCTCCCCTATTTCCTTGGAAAACAAGGAATAGATGGTCTTGTTGTCTTCATTCTATAAATGTTTGTGCTGTATTATTGTACTGATCTTTTGTTATTTCCTGTTGCCCTGAATGGCTTGTGTCCTGTCTTGAGAATTCTTGTTTTGTTGTAGTTGCTGTCTTTATGGCATCTTGTTGTTCTGTAAATTTATAGCACTTTTATAGATTTCAAAACATCTCGCTAAAGGACTGCAAAAAACAAAAAAACATATGTGTTGCCATCAGTACTGGAAAGGGTGGGACGAGGTAGTGGGCCATCCTGCATTTTGTTAGCGCTGATGTTGTTGCAGAACCATCTTCCCTCTTAAGTTCTAAAATGGAGCTGTAGTCTTTTGCCTCCTTCAGTATCTGAAATATGAGAATGACAAGAACAGAAATTGGTTACATTGCCATCTCAGGCTCTCTCCTCTGCTCTGCTTTTATGTCTATCAGCAGGTCACATCCACTTGCTACATGATGCACATTTCCGTATTTGAACATCACTCCTGGAGTTAGGGGTGTTCCCCAGAAATAAAATTGAGCTATTGACACAATCAAAGTGCTTTCAAGGGACTCTCCATAATCTGTTGTTCCCCTTCTACTTTCCACAAAAGTTGGTTTGTAAAAAATAAGCAATAAATGAGAAGCGAAAAGCAAGAATCAACTTTGAAATTCTATACACATTACATGCTGTGCTGTCTCTGTTATAGGTGTATAAATAAGTAGAGGTCCATTTGTCATTAAAGTCATCTATGAGTTTGAGACCTGGTGTGTGGACCTCCTTTATAAGATAGTAAACATTTTAACACTTTAATATCCTAAAATCAAAAGCACAATAAAAACAAAAACTTTACACACAATTTTTTTTACACCTATTTCCACTTTTATTCAAATACAAATATAAATGTTGCTGCCTCTAAAAATATAGATACAAATACAAATACTGGGCCCTGTGTACATCCCTGTCACTGAACGTCTGGTGTTCAGGGATGGGAAATGTTAATTCTGAAGGACTATGATTTAAAAAATTGAGTCAAGCATAGAGGTTGTATTATGTGTAGCTTGGAAAATAATTATAAGGGGCACTGAATTTTTCTTTCCTCCTTTTCAGATTTCTTTTCCTGGGACAGCTGCTGTTGCCGCTGCTGCCGCTGCACGCTGGCCTCAGCACACAGAGGTCCGCCATTTCAAATGTAATTTTGGAGGTTTGTGATTGTGATTTTTATGAGGATCTGTGCCCGTCACATCCTCCTCACATCCTCCTGGGACTCTTTCTGTTGCTTTTGGACTTTTTGTGTTCTTTTGGGTTTCCGGTAACTTAGAGTATTGTGTTTCTTTTGGTTTGCAGAGGGCTGTTCCATCAACGCAGATAAAGACAGCTGAACTTACTTGAAAAAGTCTGACTGGAATTAATGTCAACTTTCACTTGAGGCTCAAGCCATTCCATTAATGCAGTTCAGCTGCATCTAGTCAACGCTAAGTCTAGCCAGACTGAAATATGCTTAAAGTGTGCGCGTGTACGGAGTACATCAGCAGCCCAGAATAGTCAATTGTCGAAAAGATGATACTATGTCACAAAAAGAAGAGAAAACTAGAACAGTGTTCTTCTCCGCAGCAGAGCAAACCTGCTGATGAAACTATATCAATATAAAGGAGTTTTCACCAAAAAGGGCAAAACTGTTGCAATTAACAAGGTGAATGAGATGACTTGGCACAAAACTGATGACAGATTAAATATACACCTGTAGATGGGCAGTGATAGCCTAAACATTAGAGGAATAAACTCATTACTAGAAGGCTGATGGGTTCAATCCCTGTATCTGATTTGATGAGTCTGCGTGGTGAAAGTGAAAAGCAGCGCTTGTTCCCATTCATGGTTTTATCTTTATTTGTTAATAAATAAGCATTCAGATCAGTGACTGTGATTATATTATCAATAGGCTAGATAATATCAGATTGTAGTCATTTGATTGATGTTCACTTTAAGTTTGTGATAATGTTCGGAGGCAAGATGGCGAAGCACAAATATGACCTGGTGTTTTTAAAATGTGGATTTTTGTACATTGAGGATTAAAGGGACAGACACCCCAGTGTGTGGTAGGTAATGAGGTACATTTTTACATACGTCCAGGTTTAAAGTACTTGGCTGTTCATGAGTCTTATGGCTTATGGAAAGAAGCTATTAAACATTCTGCCTGTTTTTTTTTTGTTTGTTTTTTTTTAGCTTGGAGCGATAAGTGAAAACATCTAATTTTGTGGTCTTATTTATTTTGTGCAGTTTTGATATTTGTATTAGTGTACATGCAGTTCTCATGGTCCTCCTCGGTTTCTTAATAAGGTGCTCCGAAATGCACTTTATACATGTAAATATATGTATTTATGTTTAAAAAAAAAAAAAAAAAAAAGACATACATGTGTTTTCGAAGGATATTTTTGAAAAAAAAAAAGTGCTTGGTTTGAATTCTATAAAAGTGGGTTGAGACTTCATGACCATGAGAAAATGAGGGTCCCAGGGTGAGACCAGCATGCCCCTGCATTAAGGCATGTGGGAGATGATATTGGATTTTTTTTTGGCTGTTCATTAAATCACATATCCTGCTTCCCCTTTTGAGAACCACCCCCAGTCCCTGAAGAGGAGCCACTTGGGACACTAACTATGGCTGCTCCCACCCTTGGGCTCATTATCCAATAGATTTGAAACCCTGTTCAACTAATTATCTAATGACGCACACCTGGTCTAGGTTAATTACATATGTTGTTTGCCTCATGTCTTTGTCCACTCTGACTCTGAAAACACAATAGTGTCGAAACATTATTCTTTTTGCACAATTAAAGGCTGTGAATGAATCATTGTACTCCAGTCTTTTGTTCACCTTTTGTTCTTTGGAAGTCTGTTGTCCTTGAACTGAGAAGCACCTGTGTCCTTCAGGGACACAAAATGTATAAAATATATATTACGTTTTTGCATTATTTTCAGTGTAGGGCAGGAAGTTTTTGGAAAAAGCCAACAAATTTTGAGTTGTACCCGTGACAAAGCAAAAACTGTGGTATTCAAAAATGTTTTTCTGGGTAATTATTATGCTGCTAGAATATATGAATATATAACCTTGTGATTATGAAAAGTGGCCATTTAAAAAACAAAAACAAAAAAAAACAACACTAAAATTATTCGCTTTATTCTTAAATATAACCAAAAATAAGGGCATAGGTGACACTCCAGTGAACATAAAAAAGCATTCAGATAGATAGATATACATTTATACCTATGTGTCATTTACAGACTAACAACAGAAATTGTATAAAGCAATTACAAGTACGACCACTTGAAGTAGTTGTCCCTGACTGTCTTCAGCTTTCATCTCAACACTGAGGTTCAGGACTTGTCACAGACTGCCGGGGTTCAGGCCTTGTCATCTGCTTGTTAGGTTCAGAGTTTAGAGCTGGTCTCTTTATTGCAGGTTGTATATCGCAGCCTGACACTTTTATCTTTGGGGTTGGAGGAAAGGTCCCTGTTTGTTTGACAGTGGTAGTGTCAAAGAAAATAAAAGCAGAATTGATTTCAATTTCAAAGATTACAAAAGGTTGTCATGGTCTCTGTCTGTCTAGTTCTGTTCTATCAGCTGTCTTTCTATTCTGCTCCCCCTGTCACTTGCTCCACCTGTTTCTCCTTTGTGTTCCAAGCATTTCCTGCACTGCTGTCTCCTGCTTGTCCACCTGCTTCCCATAAGCCTTGTCAATAAGGCTGTCCCACATACCATTTTTTGGGCTCCAGTGCTTCAGTAGTAATCAGCAGTAAATATTTGAAATTTCGGCTATGGTCGGTGGTTGCTCAACAGCTTCCTGTGCATCTTTTTTGTTTTTTTCAAATACTTAAGTTATTTACAACAACACTAGTAGTAATAATGGTTTTCACTTGAGAAAGTTTTAGACGAGCAGTTTTGTAGTTTGCTGTAAAAACGAAAAATATTAGGTTATGAATTTTTAAAACAGTGAATCCCAACGGTAAATATATGATGTGCGTACCAGCAGTATATAAAGTCCAGACACTAAATGCATCCAACATGTGTCTAGGCTGTTCCTAATTTTGTATGGTCTTTACTACTTCATCAGATTTGTAGTGAGCTGGCCATTGACAGATTTTATCTGCAACCCAGTGTGCTGGTACAACTTCAACCTCTTGGATTTCCAGAAATGCAACAATGTGAAACATGCCTTAGAACAGAAAGAGAAAGTTATTAGTTTTACACAGTAACCTTCGCTCTTTTTTTTTAAAAAAAAAAACAAAACCCCAAAACTGTAAACAAATTATCTATATAAATATGGGATGTGCACCTAGAGAGATTTGTGAAAGCAGACTGGACATCATCACTACTGTCTAATGTCAATGCTGATCGGCACATATATGATCATTTTCCTCTGGACAAGCTTGGCATATCCAAAATTCAGCAGTCCCAATGATTGTTACCACACCAGATTAAGCAGTTGCAATTAAGACTGCAATTAAGGATGGGTCTGCATGAAGAAGTGGAAGAACAACAAAACCAACCTCCAAAGGTAACTGGGTACACTTCTGGACATTGGTACTTGAAGCACATCAGCTTCTGAAATGTTGCAGCTTGCATCTTTTGACAAAAAGAGTTGATGGGCCTTCAGTATAAACAAAAGGGAAGACAAAGCGATCAATGAAACACCAAAATGTGTTGCCCAGTCACCTAAACAACCCACTAAATTGTATTTAGGAAATCCTCCCTTTCATCAATATGGCTATCCTCATCACTAGTTAATTAATGCATGCCGATTCTTGGAGTAGACACCATACTGACCACTGTAGTAGGGCCCATGCTCACAGGTGCTGCCAATCAGGCACCTGATTGGCAGCAGCAGCACTCAAAATGTTCCACTTCAGAAATGCTCCTAGTGTGGTATGATGCCGTGTGGAGGATGGAACAAAACCACGTTGCAGCCAGAATGAGGCACAGCTGTGCCCGGTGGAATCAAGGCATTATGGTTAACTAAAGTTACAAGTGCTAGGTTTACTAGCAAGTTTTATTCTCTTTAAATAGCTAATGTTCACTCGCTAACAATTTGCTGACTCAACATTAGCTAACTTATTAGAGTTAGCTAATGTTGAACAAATTGTTAATGACATTACATGTAAAGTAGACTCCAACTGAGAGTAGTTAAGTATCCCAATTGCCATCAGAAAGACATTATTTTTTATTTAAAACTGACTTTACTTTTGCACAGCTTTCCACCAACAATCTTTCCACCCCAGGAAGACAAGCGGCCATTAAATTGGCAGCTAGATCCTAATAAAACAATAAAAACAACAATAGAACTTTTCAAAGCAACAGCACAAAGCATTGGGAACACACATTTGCACTTGTCATTATCAGCTGAACCTGATGGTCACAATGTTCTGATTTGAACAGTATCCTTTTAACTTGCAGTATTCCAAGCACAGCCTGTAATACAGACCATTCGATTGGAGAACCAGCCAATGTTAAAGTCTCTAACAAAATTATTAAGTAAGAGAAATATTTCTCTGTCACTAACCTCAAGGTACTGTGTATTAGACCTAGGTGGTCTGTAGCAACAGTTGCTATACCCCTTATATTGCCATCCCATTGTCTCTCGACGCTATCTAAATGTGTCTCAGAAATGGCAGTAATATGTAAAGCATTTTCTTTCTTGCACCTTATTTTTAAGGCTACAAATATTCCGATGGCCAATTCTTAGTCTTTTCGTTGGTAGACATTGAACGGCTTATGGCACAGTTTCAACTACAGTCATTTGATGTACATTAAAAGTAGGATGACCCATCAGCATTTCTCTTTGGTGTCATGATGAGCCAGTCTTAACTGATTATAGCATAATCACCCTTTGCTCTGGCTTCTCTTATTGTAGGCAGAAGTTCGGCAATCTTTTTCCTCAGTTTTTTCAAAAAGTCCTCATTTATGTACATCAAGGTGTTTTTAGGTGTGCTCTTGCCTTTTCAATAATGAGTTCCTTATCCTTAAAATGCAGGAGCTTCACTACTGTGCCTCAGGGTCTTTCAGCGTCTTGTCTGAATTTTCCCCATCTATGGGCTTTTTTGATTTGAATAGAGTTGGCCTCCATTTTCAGCTCGGTGGTAAACAGGTCATGCACCTTGTTCGCAATCTCAGCCTACGATTCCCCTGCATAATCCAAAGTTATTCCTTTCATTGTAAGGTTGTTCCTTCAGCTTTAGTTCTCAAAATAGTCGAGATCTTCAAGGAGGATATTAGACTGAATTGGAGTGAAGTGGTTTTACCAGTTTGTATAACTCCTTAAAAGCAATTTCATCCACGGTCTGTGTTGCTTTTTATTTTCGTATTTGTCCTTCTGAGAGTATTTTAGACTGTTACTCAAGTTGTGGTAGTTTCTCACAATTCCATCAATCCTTTTGTTGGTTGAATCTAGGGTCATTTATGTGAAGCACCTAAATGACGACCCCTATTAATACCTCCTCATAGAGAGTCTTTGGTTGATCCACCATTTCTTTGAGTGTGTCCACAATTACAAACGCCGATTCAGCGACATTTACATTCTTTTTTTTTTTTTTTTTTGCAAGTTGATATCATTCACTTTCATGTGTAGTTGGCCCATAGAGCCATACCAGTTTGTCTATTGAGTTGAATATACAGCTTTAGCACTGTGGCTAGTTTTTGCTACCAAGGAAGGCTTATTAGCGCGTTAGCTAACGTGATACTCAGTGTCGCTTGATAGTCTATGTCAATAGATGACGTCAAACAGATAAATCCACCTTTACAGTCCGCAGGGGGGAAAGTCTCTACTCTGACAGAAAGTAAAGAGAGGAGTGACCTTTACATATCAATGGCATCAATACCACATTGATGCTTGCAGCAATTGCATTTATTTATTTATTTTTGGTCTTCTATTTTAATGTAACCAGTTTTCCTCCCTCATGCATCTGCCATCACATTTTAGATGATTACTCCCAGTTTAGAATGTAGATGTAGTTAGAGTAATAGATGGTCAGCAACATTTTCAGGAAGAGTTACTTAACCATGTGGTTGTTACAGTAACCACGACAATGAGGGTCTCCTAACCTTAGGTAAGTAGGAATTGTAACCCAAATCACAATATTTCCATAAACTTAACAAACTACTTATTTTAACCCACTGTATTATCTTTCCCCAAACCTAACCAAGTTGTTTATGTGTGTCAACTGTACACCTATATAATAACAGGGTTCTGATTGTTAGGCCAGAAGATGCCACAAAGCCTTCCCAGGCGCCCACTGTGAAATGCCCCAGTCCTTTTCATATCAGCTTCGGTTTCCTGTCAGCATCCAGAGCAGATGGACTTCCAGATGTTGGGAAGAGGCTAAACCCTGGCCTTTCCCAGAATGCGTTTGATGTCCTCTATGTCCTTTTGTGTCCTGTTGTCATTTCTGATAATGCTGCTTAAATATGTGAAACAACAAAGAGCAAGGTATACAGTATAGAGACACTAAATTATTTACAAAATGCTGTTGTGTAAAGTTCATAGTAGGACATCATCAAGATAAAATGAAAGAATCACAAAGAACAGTCACAGTTTCCTCAAAATATATCCAAAATATCTTCATTTATTTAATTGTTTAAGTATGTTATAATTATTCTTGTAATACATATATTAGAGAGAAGGAGATGAATCACAAAAATAAATGAAAATAAATCCAAATGTCTCACTCTGAAGGAGTTTTTTTAATTATCCCCCACTCTTTTCAGCTTCTCCACTTTTTCAGTACCACTATATCTAAGTGCGCTTACATTATGCCCTGCTTGTTTGAAGTTAGCAGCTACAGGATTATGCATGGCTGATGAGGGTGCGTGAGATACATGGTGTTTGATCCACATATATAGGCCAAACCGCAAGGGTGACAAATACAAAATATACATTTTGCTGCAGGTAATGGCACAATTGGATTTATCTTGATCAGTGTGTGGATGGTTACATTTTTTTTACACCTGTAAGAGAATGATCACTGGACACTAGGGATGTATTTGTAAGTACATTTGCTGAGGTAGCAAAATTATTTATATTTGTATTCAAATAAAAGTGAAAATAGGTGTAAAAATATTTTTGTTTTCTTATTGTGCTTTTAAATTTAAGGATATTAAAGTGTTAAAATAAGTGTTTATGACTAAACAGTTTTTACGAAGGAGGTCCCCACACCAGGTTTCTCCAGATCATAGACAACTGTGCTGACTACTGAAACCAAGTGCATCGCAAATGTGCAGACAGACCTCTACTAATTTATACACCCATAACAAAGAGACAGTTCAGCATGTAATGTGTAGAGAACTTAAAGGCGATTTGTGCTTTGTACTTTTCATTTATTGCCTATTTTTTTTTTTTTTTACAACCTAACTTCCTTTGAGAAGGGGAACAACAGGTTATGACTATCTGACTGCGTAACGTTTATGGATTATCTTTTTGGATTCTGAGCATGATGATGAATACTTTGTACAACACACAGGGGCGACTGGAGAACTACTTCTTGGGTTGCTTCGAATAACATGCTTTTGGTGCCTCGGTCCACTCTTTTGTGAAAGTGTACAGAATGTAAACCAGAATTGTACATCTATAAAGAATGCAAACTGAACATAGATGATAGAAGGTACTGATTTTTTTTTGAGCATGAGCATTAGTGTTAAATGAAATAAACAAAGCTCCTGGTGTGATTGCAGTCAGTAGAAAGACTGGTGACAGTGCGTGAGTGTGTCTATAGGAGGGTAAAAGTTGCTCTGGCCTGCTTTCCAAAACAGTCTGTGTTCTCATTTCCTGTCTTCTTGTACCAGTATTCAGGGACTGGACACGTCAGGTTCTCTGTGCCTCTACTCTTGTCAGACAAACAGGTCTTATCCTTCCTTTGTTCCACCTCTCCTTCCTCCGTTAATTACATGGCCTCCTCTCTGGCTCACAGTGGTGGCAGGCTGACTGACAGCTAATATTCTGTGCTCTGACATTCATTCCACTATTCTCGGCTCTCTATCGGATCCCTCTGTTCCTCAGCAGGAAGAAAAGAGTGGATTTTCACATTGGCCAGTTGATTTCTTGAAGTCTTTGTCCCTTATCCATGGGAGCAGCTCCAAAACCAGCTGAATGCTCCAGGTTTCCGCGGAGCACGTCGTGAATCTTTCACTGACCTTGGCCGTCAAGAGCGAGTTTTCATTAAAAAGCTTTTTGGTTGCCAAGCACTGAGCGGAAAGCTGGTGTGTGGCTCTGCTCGTGGATGTGTTTTAATCTGCTGACTCCAGAGACTGTTGAACCTAACATCTTACTTCCAAAAAGAACAAACACATTTATATTTAAACACAGCAATTCTTTTGCAGGAGTGTTAAGACTTTACAAGCGGCGAAGCTACTTGCTATGCGCCAAGCGGAGCATCACAAAGCCTCGGGGATCAAGAGCTGTTTAAGGAGTTCGCTATAAACTTTTCAGATCAACTTGAAGGAGATTCACTGAAGGTCTTACACTGAAAAATGTACACAGAGCAAATGCTGAAAGGCACATTTATCTGCAGCTGAGCCTGTTTTTTTTAATTATATCAAGATGATTGCGTTTCCCCCAAAAAGTTAACTTCTCTGAATCAATTTCAGATGAGATGATGATGATTATGGTGACTATCTTAAATGTTTGAATGGGAGTGGTGTTTACGCATGCTGTTGAGGAGCACTAGTGACATGAATCATTTATGTAAATTAGGATACTGTATCAAAAGCTTGGGGGGTGATGAAGGAGAGGAAAAAAGGCTCACATCGTTCTTCTAATGAAAACAAGTATTGATAGATGGTCAAATCACCTTTTTTATTAACAAAATCTTAAAGTTCAAGAAAATATGATAAAGAGTCAATCACCAAGGACGAATATAGGGAAAGAAGAGATAAATGATGCCCAAGTTCAGTACAAAGTGATTTTTAGCAGGTGGTGTTCTCCATGGTCGCCCTCATGCACTTACACTTGAGAGAATCTCCATCACCATATTAAGTGAAAAATATGTAATTTCTGCCGCTAGGAGTTTCTCAATAAAAACAATAACAAAAGATCTCCTCTTCTCCAAAACAAATGGAGCCAATGATTAAAACAGGTAAAAACAATGAACATGAAAAATCAGTGTTTCTCCAATGCTGTTCAGCAGGCACATCTGGGAGGGGCTGAATGTTTGCTCAGCTTGTTTTTCTGATAACTTAAGATCCAGACATCTGATGATTAAATTTCTTCTTCTGGCTAAAAAAGTTAAAAACTACCAAGATCTAAAAAGTTTATCATAAAAATGTAAAAGTCAACAGTTTCTGTCAAACAACTACAACACTGATATATTATCTTGTATACTCTTTGGCAGACACTAATGTGGCAAACAGCCACAACACCAACATAGTATCTTGTAGGTGTATAATCTTTGGTAGACGCCATTATGGCAAAAAAACCACAATGCCAAAACATGCATCTTGTGCACTATACTCTTTGGTAGAGGTGTATGATGCCATTGACATGCGACCAAATGAAACAGGCCGTTACATTGATTAAATTACGGATTTCTTCACATTTGAAAATTGTTGGAAACATTTGGGATAGTGTAAGTACACAACTCAACAAAAATATGTAATGTAGGTCAAGTTGTTTTTAGACATTTTAATACAGAATAGTTACAAATTATAGCTTTTAAAATATGTTGATGTACACAATAATAATCTTTCACAGTTTAATCCTTTTATTTGAAATCTTTTGCATGTTTGTGCACTGCTGCACAAACTGCTGTGTGTATGTAACAACCAGAGTGTACAGACATGTAGCCGCATATTACTGACTTGATAATATGCCCTTAAAATAACAGTGAACACTGCACCATTGACTTCAGACCAGATGATGGTCAATAGTGCAATCACTTTCTGCTGCCTCAAGATAGCAATGCACCAACAATGCCCCTGACCATACCTCACTGTAAGACCAATGGATGCTCAGGGCCCTTGGTCACTGGGTCGTCATTTTATGCTCCAAAATCAAAACAAGGTCAGAGTTGGTCTGTCAAGACAGTTTGACGTGGCTCATACTGCTTTTGGTGCATGTTTAGCAATAGGCGTACTTCAAACTGTGCATGTCAGATACTTTCAACGAGTTTGGGCCTTAAGAAATTAATCATCCACTGTCTTGAGTTCAAATCTGAAATAATTATAATGAAGACTACTTATCTGCCTCCAGGATTGAATCTGGAATATGGTTCCACAGGAGAGGAGCCTGATAGCTGAAGGCTCTGCCTCCCATTCTACTTTTGAAGACTGTAGGAACCACCAGTGCATTCTGGGGGCATAGTGTTCTAGTAGGATAATAGGGTATTATAAGTTCTTTGAGATATAATGGTACCTGACCATTAAGAGCTTTGTAGGTGATTTTAAATTCAGTTCTGGATTTTACAGAAAGCCAATGCAACAAAGCTAAAACAGGACAAATATGATCTCTTTTTCTAGTTTTTGTCAGTATACGTGCAGCTGCATTCTGGATCAGCTGGAGAGTCTTTAAATACTTGTTGGGGCAGCCTGATAATAAAGAATTCCAATAATCCAGCCTAGAAGTAACAAATGCCTGGACTATTTTTTCTGAACCTTTTTGAGACAGGATGTGCCTGATTTTTTTGCAATATTACGTAAGTGAAAAAGGCAGTCCTTGAGATTAGTTTTATGTCGGAGTTAAAGAACATATCTTGATCAAAGACAACTCCCAGATTTCTTACAGTGGTGGTGGAGGCCAGGGTAATGATATCCAGAGTAGCTATATCATTAGATAATGACTGTCTAAGGTTTTTAGGGCCAAGCACAATAACTTGAGTTTTGTCTGAGTTTAGTAACAGAAAATTGCAGGTCATCCAGGTCTTTATGTCCTTAAGGAATGTTTGAAGTTTGGGTAACTGATTGGATTCATCAGGCTTCATTCATAAATATAATTGCGTATTATCTGCATAACAATGAAAATGTATGGATTGTTTCCTAATAATATGACCTAAAGGAAGCATATATAAGGTGGATAGTATTGGTCCAAGCACAGAACCTTGTGGAACTCCATGTCTAACTTTTGCACACATGGAGGATTCATGATTAATGTGTACAAACTGAAATCGATCTGATAAATAGGATTTAAAGCAGCTTAATGCAGTTCCTCTAATGCCAATTAAAAGTTCCAGTCACAGTACAGAGAGAAAACCTTTATCTGATGCAGTTAGGAGATCATTTGTGACTTTCACCAGTGCTGTCTCTGTGCTATGATCTAAACCCTGACTGAAAGTCCTCAAATAAACTATTGTTATGTAGAAAGTCACATAGCTGACTAGCAACTGCATTCTCAAGGATCTTGGAAGAATGGAAGCTTCTTAAGAAGAGGTTTAATTACGGCTAATTTAAAGGACTGGGGTACATAGCCTGTTACTAAAGACAGATTGATCATATCTGGTAAAGTAGAGCTAACTAAGGGTAAGAATTCCTTAAGCAGCCTAGTTGGGATGGGGACCAAGAAATAGGTTGGTGATTTAAATAAGGAAATTGTTGAAATGAATTCAGGAAGGTCAACTAGAGAAACAGTTTAAATATATATCAGCTTTAACAGCTGTTTCTGAGGTTCCTGTGTTTGTAGATAAATCAGTGAATGAATTTGATCTCTAATAGTTAGAATTTCAACATTAAAGAAGCTCATGAAGTCATTACTACTGAGAACTATAGGAATACATAGATCAATGGAGTATGACTCTCGTCAGCCAGGCCAAAGTGCTGAAAGGGAACCTAGGGCTGTTTTTATTCTCCTCTAATAATAATGATGAGTAATAGCTAGTTCTGGCATGACAGAGGGCTTTCCTATATTTTTTTAAGATTATCTTGCCAGACTAAACAAGATTCTTCTAGTTTGGTGGAATGCCACATCTTTTCAAATTTTCACAATGTTTGCTTTAATTTGCGGGTTTAGGTGTTATACCATGGAGCTAACCTGTCATATTTTATTATTTTCCTTTTGATATTCTGCCTACAGACTTTTTCAAATTCTTTTCTAACTGCATGGCTGCAGATCTTCTACAGATTGTCAACACATCTCTTCTCTCAGCTGTCTTCTCACAGGCCTTGAAAACCGCTATCATCAAGCCACTCTTAAAAAAAAAACAATATAGGCATGTCACTAATGAGCAACTATAGGCCCATATTAAACCAGCTAAACAACTGTTTTGATACCTTCCAGTCACTATTTCGACCACACCACAGCACTGAGACTGCTCTTGTTAAAGTCTTCAATGACATACACTTAAACACTGCTGTGTTGCATTGGACACTGCATTGGACACACCTGACCACAACATATTACTAGACAGACTGGAAAACTGTTTGGGACTTTCTGGCACAGTACTTAACTGGTTTGAATCCTACTTAAGGACAGACTCTACTTTGTGTCTATAGGTAATTACACATCTGAGCAGACAAAAGACATGCGGAGTTCCCCAAGGCTCCATTATGGGGCCTCTTCTGTTCAACATCTACATGCTCCCACTTGCTCAGATTATGGAAAACAACAAAATATGCTACCACAGTTATGAGGATGACACACAAATTTACATAACTGTATCACCAGGGGACTACGGTCCAATACAAGTACTGAGTAAGTGAAGTGCATTGAACAAATCAATGATTGGATGTGCCAGAATTTTCTTCAGTTAAACAAAGACAAAACTGAAGTAATTGTTTTTGGAGCCAAGGAAGAACGTTTAAAAGTCAGCACCCAGCTTCAATCGATAATGTTAAAAACTACAAACCAAGCCAGAAATCTCGGTGTAGTCATAGACTCAGACCTGAATTTCAACAGCCACATTAAGACAATTACAAAGTCAGCCTACTGTCACTGAGGAATATATCAAGAATTAAAGGATTTAGCTGGATTTGGAAAAACTTGTCCATGCATTTATTTTCAGCAGACTTGACTACTGTAATAGTGTCTTCACAGGTCTCCCTAAAATCAATCAGAGAGCTGCAGCTGATTCAGAACGCTGCTGCTCAAGTCCTCACTAAGACCAAGAAAGTGGATCATAATACTCCAGTTTTCAGATCTTTTACACTGGCTTCTTGTCTGTCAAAGAACTGCTGTTGATCTATAAAGCACTAAATGGTTTAGGGCCAAAATACATGGCTGATCTGCTGCTACATTATGAATCATCCAGACCTCTCAGGTTGTCTAGGACAAGTCTGTTTTCTGTCGCCAGAGTAAAAACTAAAAATGGAGAAGTAGCTTTCAGTTTTATAACTCTTTTCAACAAACTCCCAAAAAACTGTAGGTGTGCTGCAACTCTCAGTTCTTTTAAATCACAGCTGAAAATTTTTCTGTTTGCCGCTGCCTTTCATTAAACCAAATTTTAGGGTTAATATTTTACACTGCACTGTTACTTTTATTCTCTTGTTTTATTGGTCTTATTCCCTTTTTAGCTTTAGTCGAGTGTTATTTGCAATGACCCTGCGGCACAATCAACAAGATTATGAATTAGCTATAGCTATAATTAGCTATTAGCTATAATCAGCATAGGAGTCTTCAGTAGTATTGAGGCATGCCACTGAATTCAATACTGATGGAATTGCTTCCTTAAATTTAGATGCATGTATTAACACAACATTCAAATTCATGCATATGCCATAAAAACAGATCTTTTTATTCTATGCCATAGATTATTAAAAGTGTTGCTCCCATTGTTGTTTTAACATCATCTCTATCAAATGACCACAGACATGCTGCCACATCTATTTTTCAGTTTTGAGTTTGGATTAGATTATTTTGGCAAAGCTTCAGGTAAACTTTGGCTCATTGTCTTCCACACATGCCTGGCTAGTTATGTTACAATGCAAATATCACTTGTTAAAGAAACCCTTCTGCATTTCTTTTTTATTTGTTAAGCAACATATATCAGAGGTACTGTATTTCTCAATGTGGAGAAAATACTAGATATGAGAAATTATTGTATGAGAATTGATCTTTTCCATTCTTTCATTTTAGGATTTTGAAACAAAAAGTTTCTCTGTAAAATGAGAGAATCTTACCCAGTTCCTTGATCTGGATCTTATGTCCATGTTGTCTCAAAGAGGATACTGTAGTGGCAGGTTTTGAGAAGAAGTTGTAGTGGTACAACTGTGGTACTTTGCAGTTGGAGTTTCAGTTTTACAGTTATAGTTGCAGATGTAGCTGTAGATATCACTGTAGCTGTTTTTCAATAATTCAACAGAGTTTACATTCACCAACAAAAGAAATGCGTCTCAGCTTGAGAGGTGATACAGTGTGTCAGTTGGACCAAATCTCCCTGCAATGATGAGAATACTGGGGTTCTAGAATGATGAGGTTATAATGGGCCACCTCATTACTTCTTTATCACAGATCATACAATTCTAAAATATGTTAATGAGCTCATTTTGTTACCATTTGAATGCATGTCAACAACAAGCACTTATAGTAAAAGCCCTATTCATATTGTGTTGGTTTGATTAAAAAAAAAAAAAAAATATGTTGATGGTTTCACTGGTCACAGTGAGCCCACACCCTGGGTTCACACATACATAACAGGTCAGTAAACACAAAAGATTCAAGCTACCATGATGATTTTTCATTGCACATCTCTTCTCTTGAGGTCCAAGACATAGAAAATATTTATGTATCTGTTTTCCTTTACTAGATATCAGTAGCCCATATCAAGGATTGGGAAATACCAGCCTGTGGCCCATATTCAGCCCTTCAACAAACATAGTTGGCCAAAATCTTTTCATAGTTTGGATCAAAAGTTTTACTTTGATATTTTGTAAATCTATGTAGATAACAATATAAATACCACAATCCTGAAACAATGTATTTATACAGTACACAACAAACTCATTGAAAATCTGCATCTCCACTGTGCCTGTACAACAACGGTGAATAAACTGCCACATGGTGGTTGACCATAATTTCTGATCTCTGGATTATATTTCATATTTTATGACAATATATGTCCAATATCCTTACATGACTGTGTTTTATTTGTTTAAAATTTTCAGTAAATGTTGTCAAGGATTTGATGGCTTGGCTGAAGTGACCCACCAATTTATACGCCCTTAAAAATGTTCTTGGTCTGAAGCACATGGAGCAAGTACATTTAGGGTGTGTCCAAATCTACTTCTGCTTGTCTAACAGCGGAAAGAATGGTCACAGCACTAGGTGCATGATTCAGATGGGCTATACTTAGTCTCTTAGTTAATCATGGGTGTGTTTTGGGTGTAACATGCAATAAACTAATCAGAGTGTCATCTCTCATTCCCTTAAAAGTCAGGTGACTTGCAGCACATTGCTGTTATGATGGTTTGTTTGCCAATTAGTAAGAAGGAACACTTCTCTGCAGAAGAAACAGATCGGATCCCTGCTCATTAATTTGTTGCAAATTTCTTTTTGTTTGTTTTCTGAAAAGGTTTCTTTTTTTAATCACAGCTTTGGTTTCTTTAAAATCATTTTGTTCAGGTCAAACCAACAGGGTTTCATCTGCTGAAAGTATGGAAACCTGATTACTGTAATCTCAAAAATGTCAAAGAATATTTGTTCCAAAATGAAATCATTCATTTTAGTAATGTAAAAAATCATCATACACAGTTCAGCTCTTCAAGGTGCTGATCCAGCTGCTGGCAGCAACTGTCCAGCAGCTGGGTCTTGACAGACACCTTCAGCCTGCCAGGTCTGTTTAAATACCCATGTGTATTGCCACAACTTGATCATATAATTAGACAATTTCATCCATCATCACTGCGATTAGTTAAATCTGATAAACATTAGGGTTAACCATTATGACATCTATTTTTTTAAGTGGCATTCCAGTACTCTGAAAACACAAGTGGGCTGTAAGATGACACATCTGTGGGCCGAGAGAGTGAGTGAACACTCATGTAGGCTGAGTCTGAAATCACCCCCTCGTTCTCTGTTCCTTGTATAATAGTCACTAGTGAGCATCCGCTTTAGAATCGTAGTAGTAGTTGTTTTAACATCTATAAAATATGCAGCAGTGAATTAAATGGCAGCTGTACCTTTATGGGATTTTTGAGGGTGCTTTATCGTGGATACAGTTAAACATTCACACATTCAGAATTCAGAAATTCAAATGAAATGGGCGGCAGTAAATACAGTGCTCTATATAGTTAATAGGGAGTGATTCATAAACTGATGCCATGCATACTACCCAGCGTGCATTGCATGGTTGTGAGGATGAGCATCAGTTGATATTAACAAACGTTATTTGACTTTCCCTGTATTGTAGAGGTTCAATGTATAAAACCTGGCCAGTATTTTAGTTTAAAACATTCCAAAATTAACAAAAATTATCAACAGAATGTGAAAAAATAACAGTTTTGACATTATGTCAATCAATGTATTTTGTTGCTCAATCTGCCTTCAGTCCAATATGAGAGGAAGAGGAAGTGGCAATGCTCAGAGCCACTGGCAGCAATGGCAGAGCCTGGCTGAATGCTTTTGTGTACGAATGTCACAAGTTTAAAAAAAAAAATCAGGTAAGAAAGTAACCATGTAGATTCCCAATATGTGGTCAGTTTATCCAACTAATTCCTTTTTGGAAAGTTGCACCGTCATTGTCGGAGCAGCCAGCAACTGCTGCAGACACTGGTTGAGGAGACATCAGCTGTGCACATTGAGATGTGTGATCTGATGAACTGCACTGGGTTGCGCCAGCTGTGTGAAAGCTGTCGCAAATTGGCAGCAATTTAATGAAAAAATGAACTGTTTTACCCTCAGTGAGTTCTGTGACATTTTATGATTTACACCTACCTTAGAGGCACTGTTTAGTTATTAGAGTTTATATTGTTACTTATCTCCGAGGTGAAACTGCTTTCTGATCTTTGCAGCTCTTTATTAATTTACCACTGTGTCTAATGCCACTGTAGCATTTTGATAGCACAGATTCACTGTAAACAATAAGCTTTCGCTATATTCAGTGAGTGATAATGGTGGTGGGGTGATGCGTTTGGGGGGAAGGGGTGATATGCTGCCCCATATTTGTGTGGATCAGGTGGCCAGTTCTTACACATTGAACCTTTAAACCACTCTTACTTTGGTCAGAATAGTGCAATGTAAATACAATTTTATTATCGAAGAGACTGAGTAAGTCATTTGATCATATATTACAATGATTTGCTACAAACACCTGCTCCTCATTGACATGAATTGGTACAAGAAACGAAGTATCAGTATCAGTAAAATGAATAAAAAAGTCACATGTTTTAAATGGGCAGTGTTTATAAAAATGAGTCAAAAAAGGTCATAGTACTAGATTTTTAACATAAAAGTCTAATTATCATGAACATCATATTAAAATGTTTCCTTTGTTACGTTAAGTGTGATTGTGCTCTTTGTGTGGGAATATTTATCATTTCCTCCCTAAGTCATATCATAGCTCTTCTGTGTGTACTGTAGATGTTTAATATGCAAAGTGAGAGCAGGATGCTGTCCTTTCACCACGTCTCTGTATGAATCATTAAGTCATTGTAGCAGTTGGCTGATTACCTCCTTGACCAGCCGTTCAAACATGAAAATAACACCATCCAGGGTTACCACGCGGTTGGGGCGCTTAAGTAGTCTAAATTCTGTCTTACTTTGAACAATGGTTGAGGCATGGAGCAAAGACTTCATATGGCATGGCATGTATTGAATGATAAGTAACACTCCCACCTCCATGTGTCAAAACTACGGCCTAGCAGAAGAAGCATTATGAAGTTAATAAACAGAAAAACAATGAACTCAAAGATGCTAAAAGAATCCACAGAGCTGAAGTGTTGTTAATTCTTTGCTTCATGGTCTGCATCAGTGTGTGAAGGATGTCTGGTGGAGAAAAGTCAAGAGCTGTTAGACATCAACACTGAGGAAACAGAGGAGCCCAGCCAAGGAATGTGTTTGTGTTACTTCTTCAAAGTTAGCTTTGGCACCAGAAACCAGGAAAATAAACTGTGTGTTCTCCCATCATCTGTGCTCCTGTTTGTAGTGTTGGTGAAAATGCTGATTTCCACCTGACACTCTGCTGACCCACATCTGCTTCACACTTCCTATCAGTAATTAAAAGGTGCTGCTCTACCTGAAATTTTATCTTTGTTTTAATTGCCACGTTCCTTGTGAGACATTAAAGGGAAACTTTGCTGATTTTCAACCAGCATTGTATCATTACAATGTGGGAAATATATGCAAATGAACAATGTTCAACTTCCCCCAATGCTGTCTGCACCCAGATCTCATCGCTCAGACAATGGAGATCTGCTTTAAACTACAAACTAAGTTTCCTTGTTTTCAGTAGTGGTGCCTTCAAGGACGATAAAATGTGGATGTCCTAAAAACACTCCTATCCCATGCTATGCTAGTGATAGGGAAAAGCAGATACTAAATATTATACTACTAAATACTTTAAAATATCACTGTATTTGGAATAAAACTAGTTTCTTCGTACAAGGACGTGCAGTGTGCACCAACAACCACCAGGTGGCAGTCCAGATGCAGTGCAGTGTCTTTCTGTAGGGCAATCGATACACAATGGCGACCATGCTCGTCAAGCAGACACAATGGGAGAACAGAGAAACACCGTAAAACTGTTTGGGAATGATATATTTTCTGCTGGGCCTGCATAGCATACTTACATGTTACACATTTAACATGATATTTGAAATTAAGACTGATATTTAAACTCACTATCTATCAATACAGTTTAGACCTCAATATTCAATTCAATTCAATTTTATTATATAGCGCCAAATCATAACTAAAGTAATCTCAGGGCACTTTTACATGGAGCAGCTCTGGACCATGCTCTTTAATTTACACAGAGAGAGACCCAACAGTTCCCTCCATGAACAAGCACTTGGCGACAGTGGTAAGAAAAAACTCCCTTTCAACAGGTAGAAACCTCAAGCAGAAACCTCTAAGTGGGCAGCCATCTGCCTTGACCGGTTGGGTTGGATATGTGAAACATGGAAATTTGTCTCCCCCAATATCTGTAACTGACTAGACATCAGATGCCCCCAGAAGCTGAAAGAAAGCTGATTTGTTTTCCTCAATATTCAATATACTCAATACTGAATATTCTGCTGCGTCTCGTCTGTGTTCTTGTTCAGCAACATTGAAAAGCAGCTGTGATTGCGGTAGCTTTGGGATTTGTTCTGTAGGTCCTGTGGGCTGCTACTGCTTCAGCCCTGAATGTTTCGAGTATAGCCCCACACATTTCCACTCCTCAAAAGTGTTTATTTTAATGTAACAGAGCAGAACTTAATGTAGAATGTAGGAGGGATGGGGAGAAATATAGTGCTGCACATAAGATGCATGCAGGCCATGGATATATTATAAGATCAGTAAAGTTATTTTTACAGTGATCTACACAGGTCAAGTGTTACACACAGATTCCAGCTTCATACAGTGGAATTATTAGTAATAAATCAGCCCTCATGGATGAATCCTGAGCTCCATCAGAGCTGTAGGACATTTTAAATCACTAAAAGTACAACATAAGCCAGCCACCCTGTACCCACTTGGTCCCCATACATAAGTATCAAATATCAAAATCTCCATATTAAAAACTCTGTTTATTATGCAGGTAATCACAGCTGACAAATCACAGTTGTGGGTTGTCATAGTAACACAACACGCTTTCCAGCTTGGGAGTTTTGCAGGAGCTCAGCAATCAGAGAAAAAGTGAGCATCAGCAGCGTCAGCAGCATCAGCAGTGATGTAAAGATTTGAGACGGTAAACAGCTCAAATAAATGCTGAAACATCTCAGCTCTCCACTCAAAGACGACTGAATCTGAGCCGACCAACAAAACTCCTCCACTAACAGCTTAACAGTTTTGGCCGCTTGTGGAAGATGGATAGCCATCAGTTTGTGTATTCACTGTGGTCTATTTTTCTTATCATTTCTCTATGCTTATTTATATATTTCTCCTCCAGAATATAAGCAACTGTAAGACACCCTTATTTACCCTCAGGATCCATAAAGTATTTCTGATGCGGAGAAATAAATCAGACAAGGATGAAACAATGATAAGATCTCTTATGGATCACACTTCTCAGATTTGTCTAATGAAAGTGAATGAATGAAAATGAAATCCAGAAAAGTAAAACATGTAGAGTTGAGCTGAGCTCAGCTTAGACCCTCTCCTCTAATGACCCCCTACAGCTAGTTTTCACATGGAAATGATAATGCTGTAAGCTACACAAATGCAAACCAGACAGTTAAAGTAGTAGAGGAACTATGATTCCTGTTCCACATTCAAGAGCTCCAAGTATTTCAAATGTGGAAAACCAAAAGTCAGGTTTACTAATTTGATTTGGTTCATGTTTTTTTAGTCATTTATATTGCAGGGATTGGTCAATCAATAATTGTTTTTCTCTGTAGCTATAATGGACCAAACTGAGGGTGAATACTGCTGATAGTTCATTTGTTCCCTCAATATTCAGTGTTAAACTGACTCCAAAACACTTTAGATGTGTATCATTTGCAGAAAACTTTGTCTCTCATTTGTGTTCATGTCGACAGCAACAATGAACACTACAGCTGTGAGCGTGGTGCCAAAGCTTTGTGTCCTTCCTGTAGATCTTGGGGGCTGCTCTGCTCCAAAGGCCCATTACACATTCTCCTTGGCATTTTTTTGCTAAGGAGAATGTGTAACCTTAACCTTAATCCTAACCCTGAGCCCAAACCATGATCCCATAAGACCATGATTTCCCTAAGTAAGTGGAGTTTTTTTTGGCCAAACCTAACCAGATCTTAAACACATTGTTGTCAAATTTTAAAACATCATTATTTTTTAACAAGCACATCAAAAATACAAGATATTTAGGGCAAAATATGACAGAGGTAGACAAATCGGAATACTGATCATTTTTATTACCTGATAAAACATACTTTTTATATATTACTGAGGTCTTCTGCTTCGGTGTCAGTAGAACTCTGACTTAATAAATCAGCAGTGTAAGACGTATAAACTGCGTCATTAAGGCAGATGAGCATTATCTGGGAAACATCACATTTATTCACTTTACATGGAATTAAAATGAATACCAAATTATGTTACATGTTTGCAGAATGAGTTAGTGTCTGTTTATGAGAAATCACCGATAAGCTCGGCTCCATCAAATTTAACAGTGTGTTAAAAGGAGTTTTTCCTCCAATAGTAGGAAACAGTTGTCAGACTTTATCTGATGATTTCAAAACTACATTTAACCAATAAAAATGTTAGTGGTGAACTTTTTCCTTTAAATACACTAAACAAACAAGGCTCAACAGCCTCTGCTCTCTTCCTGTGATCTCCACAGTAGCACTTGGGCTGGATTTCAGGGGATTCTTTTTGGATAATGTGATGGCAGGAAATGGAGGAGAGCTGCTGTGCTTCATGTGGCAGATGGAGCAATATCACCTCCAATATGGTTATTTCCTTTACAGCCTGTGGTTGTAATTTAATTGAGACACACTAGCAATAAGTGGACTGTTGCTGTGAGACCATCCCCACACATTACATTATCATTTGTCCATTTGTTCACACTAATTATATACTGTAAAGTCTAGTGATGCTAAGATCTAAGAAAAGTGCCTAATGGTATGTCTTTCTTTGTACAGTGGTATATGACAGTTCTGAGTGGTATGCTGCTGATGTTTTATTGGCATGTGACAATTCACTCCACATTCAGTTACCTTGTAAAACCTGTAAAACATGACAAGAACTGCTTTTTGGCAGCTGTCCCTGATGAACGCTAGCTTTTTGTGGTAGCTAACATTGTAGGCACCATTTACTACTTTTGTATGTGAAGCCTATGTGAATCCTGTGTGGGACTGGTGGACCTCAGTATCAATGAAACGTTTATGTACTGTAGAAATAATTGCATAATGTAAATAGGCTATATTAAATGGCTATTTCATCGGAAAAATTAATTGTATTGCATTATATGTGTATTGTAATGTTAAACCATTGTAAAAGTCACCTCCGTAAAAAAATAATATATCAACTTTTGTCTTCTCTTAATGTGCTCCATGGAACTCAAATGTGGGAGTTACATTCTTACTCTAGTCCTGTGTGAATAGGACTTTATAGTGGAGTCTTTGAATTCATCAAACTTCAAATGGTTACCTTAAGCTTCCATTTACAAAGTTGCTTACTCCAGCCAACTTTTCCAGCTCACTCATGCTGAATGGAGGAAGTAGCAGTAATGATAGTAGTAGTAGTGCTGAATGCTTCATGCATTTTCCAACAGTTCTGGATGCTGCTTTCACTGAGTCAGAGAATTGGAGCAGAACATCCTTGAGTGAAACAGGCACTTTGAGGGGCTGACCTGTTTTCACTCTACAACACACAAAGTCAAGTTTTATCTGCCCAGAATACAGTAGCAAGGTGTTACTCACCCTTTTGGAGCTGCAGTTTGGGCTGTGTTTAAATGTGAAATTAAGTGCTATGTTATACTAGTAACTATGTTTGAAAAGTGTCAAACTGTGTTACTCATACTGTGTTATTGTGGTACTAAACCTCATATTTAAAAATGACAAACTGAAAATCTCTCTATGTCTTTATTTGTTTGTTCTCCTGTGTCTTCCTTTGTGTAACAAGACACTGCCAGCAAACACATGCTCTTAGAGTACATCCACACTAAACTGGTTAAATTTGTAAATTTATCTTTTTTCTCCAGACGAGAACAGTGATTTCTCCCCCCCCCCCCCCCCCCCCCCCCCAAAAATGGAGCTTTTCCAAAACAGCCTGTAGCATATTTAAATCTTAAAAAGCCAGCTCTGTGTTTCAATGTGTACAGGGTAGACAGGGTAAACTTTGACGTCAGCTGCCCAGTTTATGTTCCCACTGGGAAGGTCAAAAGAAGAGATTGAAATTTATAGATATCATACATTTTCTTGCCAACAGACCATCTACAGGAACTTCCACAACATACTCCACACAGAGATGCCATATCAATCCATCAAGTTTATTTGTCACATGTAATCATATAAGGTACTATCACAATGAAATGTAATCCCACCAGTTCCTTCAATTTGTGCATTAAAAAGAGTTTAAATATTATAGGCATCATGATTAATGTATATGTATGATTGATGGTGGTGGTGATTGGGGGGCAGTCTTTGGCAGTGAGCTTATTTAGGATCCTTGTGGCCTGAGCCTCTCAGTGCTGGCCTGGTGTATCCGGTACCTTCTTCCCACAGCAGGGAGAAAATGTCGCTATCTGCCTGGTTGGGATCTTTAATGGTTCTCCTAGCCTTATTCTTGTAGTGCTTGATCTAAATATCCTTCATGCAGGGTAGAGCATTGCCTATTGTATGTTCAGCTGAACAAACTATCCTATTGCAGGGCCTTGCAGTCCTGTTCAGTGCTGTTTCCATACCATGTAGTGATGTTCCCCTTCATGACACTCTCAATGGTGCAGGAGTAGAGATTCCTCAGTATTTGAGGGAATCCCCTGAATTTTCTCAAGTGTCTGAGGTGAAACAGTCTCTGCCTTAACTTTCTCCCCACTGAGTCAGTATGCAGTGCACAGGTCAGGCCCTTGGTCATGTGGACTAGGGTACTTGAAGCTGTCCACCCTCTCCACCAAGGACCCGTTGATATACTGTGAGCTCTGGTGGACTTGTTTTCTTTGTGGACAGGCTATGTGATCAGCTGACCTTTTAAGCACCAATTTCTTGACATATTTTGCAGATCTCAGTGGTCCAAAGGAGGCCCAACCAAAGAAATGAACATCAGTGCTGAGACCTTATTGATTTGTGGTTGTGTCCCCAGTGGCATTACTATTATTGTTCATTTCAGAGAATCCTCTTTCACAGTCAGCACTTCTAACAGACAAGACAAAACACACACAAGCAAAATAAACATTACTTGACTGCAAATAACTTACAAAAATAACTGCACTATCAAATAAACACAAGTGCATATTTGCTTGACAGACAGATAGCTTAGTCTTAGCGTCATTGATGCAGATCTCATGATGATGTCACAGAGTTCTAGATGTATCCATTCATTGTGATCACAGAGAACCTTTTGGTTCAGATCAGGTTGGTTCTCTGGTGTCTGTAAAGAAATGTGCGCAACCCAGTGAGATTACTGGCACTCCTCAGTACAGATCAGCTGATGCTGAAGTGAAACTATGTACTGACCCAGTGTGCTATCCTCATCCTCATCCTGGAGCCATCAGACCTGGAGCATTAGAGGTCTGAGTAAAAGCCACTGCTGAGGGTCAGAGGTGATGATGAGGAGGCTGAGCAGGTATCTGCTGTTTCTGTAGATCCAGCTGCAGCAACTTCATCCTGCTGTCTGTGACTCTGCTTTTACTTAGAAAACATCACAGATATAAAATACATTAATACATTCACAACCTCTCTATCAGCCCTGCTTTTCAACATGTTGCCTCGTAGTTCTTCAGCAGCTGAATGGACCTGAACTGCACTGGTTTCAGACAGAGAAAGGAAGAACTAAAGAAATCTGGATTTACTGAACCTGCAGCCTGTTATCAGAACACAGAAGACAGACAAGATTAGGGGTTAGGGTGTAAGCATGAGAGAAATTAAATCAGGTCAATAAGGTCAATAATTTAGTTAGATCTCAGTGTGCATGTGTCCTCCAAAAAAGAAAAAGAAACTCTTCTGTCCTCTGTCAATATCATTCTGGAAAGATTCCAGGTCAGTTTCTGACAGCTCAGACAACAAGGTGCAGAATTCCCTCACAGGTCAGTTATATAACACATATAACACACACTTCAAATATTACTGAGTTACATTATTATTTATTTACCGAGTTAAATTGTGCACACTCATGTCTACTGTTTATAAAAGCCTGACACAGCCTTATTTATCTGAACCACTTCATCTGTCTGACTACATCAGAGACAATAATGCTACAGTAGTTTACTGTCAGAAGACAGAGCAGTACAGTTATTTGTTGTTGTTCGTTGTTGTTAATACCAATTCATATTATCAATGTTATCACATGGAGAGAAATCCAGACAGTGCCACTCTGCCATTGGTTTAACTGGAGACTCATGAAGCCTCCCATGTCTACAGGCAGCAGCTGGACCCATCTCCACTAAAGATGAACTTGCTTGATATTATTATGTATGAAACTGCCAATCAGATTGATTCACTTGTTAATCGAAGGTGTTGGAACACTGTTCTGGATTGTTTTGGTCCACTTTTACTCGTCCACCACAGACTCAGTGAACACATTGATGTCATTGATGATGTTGACAGAGGTGCCCTGAGATATGCTCTGGACTGCATTGTGTAGTGCAGTCAGACAGTAGGGCAGCCTCTGATTGGTCTGACCTCCATTTCCTGTCCTCTTGTGCCACTCGGGCCATGTGTTTTAGTTTGTTTACATACTTTGACCTCAGCAAGATGGCTGTATGGTTGCTCTTACCCAATGCAGGTAGCAGTTCTGCTCTAGCTGTCTTTGAATGGCATGTAGCAGTGATTCACAGTGTTTATTCCCCTTGTGGCGCAGTCAATATGTTGATGGAAGTCAGACATAACCTTCTTAAGGCATCAGGATTACCGATCTGTGAGCAGTTGAAGTCTTTGCAAAGATCCAACAGGGCAGCCTCTGTATTTGCCTGTGGTGGGATGCAGACCACTGTGATACTGACCGATGTGAATTTCCTTGGTAGTACATGACTGCATTTGATTGATAATAACTCCAGATCAGGTGAGCAGAAACGGGATAGCACTTTAACATTCTCACTGTCACCCCAATCCCTATTCACCATAAAACACATGCATCTTCATTTTTCTGTTCTGTCAGATATACAGAAAAAGAGTCACCTGGTCAAATGACCCTGTCTGATTTACCAGGATTTAGCCAAGTTTTGGTGAAACAAAAAGGACATTACAGTTCCTGATATCCTGTTCTAGGCCTATGCGGGTACAGAGGTCGTCCAGTTTATTATCCAGTACAAAACCTGTACATTTGCTAGCAGGGTGCTTGGCAAAGAGGATCCATTTGGCTGGGACTGCAGCCAGTGTTCAATCCCTCCACATTTACCTTCAGTGTTGCAATGGACGTAGAGATGGTCTTGCTTGTATGTGGTCGGGATTGTAGCTGGTGTTTATCCTCATCACCATTTTCTCCATGTTTACATTTGAAATCCTCGACTTGCTAAGTAGCAGAGTTGACCATTTCCCTATCCTGATGAGTAACTTGTAGTCATACGTTATCATTGTCCGATATTATTCACAAAAAGTCCAACCAATGTTGTACAAATAAATGTAAAGAGCATATGTCTGCATAAATTTAGTGGAGATAGCACAAAGGCAACTGGATGGGTCACATTCCTCTACCCTATTGGCCACGGCATCTAGTTATTCTACCCTCTGCCCTCTACACCACCCCCCAATGTCTATACCACCAAAGTCCTCTTTGGCCAAGCATTCCGTTCCTGCCGTCCACTTCTGTCTCCATCTCTGTGCTTGTCTTTACCAACGAGGCCCGTCTCTGCCTCCCCTTCCTCTCACCTGTCTCTGCCAACTTCTGTACATTATCCATCTGTCACTATCCTTTCACTCACTTCGGCATCTGGTGCTGCAAAGAGGAACAAACAAGCAGAAAACAAACACTACAAAAAGAAAGGCACATCAGGGGGCTTTTGAAAATGGCAGGAGGATGAAATAGAAAAGTTCATGAGTCAGCAGATGTATTTAGTGAATTATAGATCAAAATATTGCAAATGGTACAAATGCAGAGTTTGCAAATGAATACTTATGTGTGGGCATTTTTATGGGTATTCTTGAGTTATCTAATTTGAAGATACTTGAAGAATGATAGTTTCACTTGGTTTGCATTTGAGTTTATGCTGTTAATGATGTACTGAATATGACATCTGCCTGGGGGGAGCAGAATTTTGTACCTCCATAGTTGCTGAGGGGAAAAATGCTCCTTTCAGCTCTGTGATTGGTGGTCCAACTGTAATTTTACAGAGGGCGAGTAATTCAAATGACAGTAAAATTGACCAATAATAACCATATCTACCCTCCAAATAGGGAGGGGGGGGGCTTTGCCGTCATTACTTTATGACAAGTTCAGCTGTGTGCTGTGAATGGGCTCACACCATTACCATGCTGGCATACATCTGTGGTGTACCGAGGAGGCAGAGTCTGCACGCCATCTGATAGTTATCGTAGCTGCAGATACACCAGATCTGCCACCAAATTTCAGCAGTGAGAGTGGCATCAACGTAACCATGACTACACGCCCCATACAAACACAAACAAGTCGAGGGACATTAATAAGAGAGAACTGATAAATGTCATTCATGCTTTCACATAAATATAGAAATTACTGTTCATGCTGACAAGTATTTGTCAGCTAGGAAAGTTACCATAGCTTTTGTCCTATAGGGTGACGTTGTTGTTTGTTTTGTCAGCTGACAGTTTTTTTGGTTGACAGATTACACTCCATTTAAATAGTTTTCCCGGCCTTCACCATTACATGTTAAGCAGTGTACCGCTCTGAAATGGAGCGGACCCAATCACAAACTAGCAGGATTCTGACAGATAAACAAGCTGGGAGTAACCATGGCTAGTGAGGATTAGGCATGCCTTTCTCGAGATTAAGTGAATCAGCAAATTAAATGAAACCTACACCAGAGTGAATTTGGTGCAGAAAACCAACCAACCAACCAAGGCTTTTTCCAACTCCAGGATTTCGTTTTCAAGTAACTTTCGTTAATGCAAACATGAAAGGGTAAGTTTTTAATCTAATAATGGCTGCCGAGCCAACTGATATTATTCTTTTCATTTATATCTGTCTGTATGTGTATGTGTGCGCAAAGTGCAGCCCACACCCCCTTTTGTCCACTCTGGCCCGAGCTCCCCGTGTCCCCCTGTGTATATGTGTGTCTATGCTGGTGTGTTCAAAATCAGCTGTGTATGTATGTTTGTGTGGAAGCTCATCTGAGTAAGCCAGAGAGATAGAGAACAGTTGGTATATTCAAAGTGGGTTTGTGTGCAAACACTTAAAAGGATGTAAGTGTTTTTCTCCATTGAGAGAGTCTGTGTTGAAGTCCAGTCACATGGGGACTGTTCTTACTGCTTGCTTGAAAAGTGCTTCCTTCAATACCCTAAGAAACACTGGCTCTGTTAAGTGAGGACAGTGAGTGTACTTTGGTGGGCAGAGTTGAAACACCCAAAATCTGATTTCTGGAACACTCTGCTGCATGTGTGAAGTAGATAAACTACACTGTTTTGGGACAGTTTTAGTATTGTTTTATCATTTCAAGTTAATAGAAATGTATATTATTTCTGGTTTGATTTCATTTTCCATTTGGTATTGCTTCTTTATTAGTAATTATTTCTAATTCTGATTAAGTTTCAATTTTACGTTGGGTTTTTAGTCCCACAAAAGCTGTTTTTGTTGTAAGAAGAATCAGTTGGTTGATATTATAGGATTACTAAAAAAAAAAGATTAAGAATTTATTATACACTTGAGCGTGACAGGTCCACCATGGGTGCCAATAGCAGTCATAAAAAAAATATGGCAGCACAGCCATACAATTTTTGCCAAAGTGGCATAAAAATTTAGGGTTTCCTCACTGTGGGACTTTTAATCATGCTTCACTTCAAGCTTTACAAAAAAAAAAAGATGGCAAAGAGGTTTGATATTAAGATTAAAAAAGCTAAAGTACATGCTTGGCAGAATGTTGAGAAAAAAATGGTTGAAGCAGCTTGAAGGTCTGAAGTTGTGGGAGAAAGAAGCAGACAACAGAGACGGGCTGGGACACTGTGTAAATGTGTTCTCAAGTAGCATTGTTACAGGAATTTATAAATCCTCCTAATCCTACGGGGCTTATGAGTATGTGTTAGAATGTATTGGGCTATGGGATGCCATTGATTGAAAGGTCAGTCACACAGGTCATGTGATTCACAAGAACCCTGTTCAGTATTCATAAGGGAGATTATAGGAAGCTTCTTCAGTATCCAAGATGGAAAGACTTCATCCTTTAGGCACATGCATGTGTTCAGTGCATTAAATGGCATTACAGTTCTGCCAGTTACCTTTTGATAACTGAGTGGACATGTTGGCCTGTTGTTGTTGCTAGCTACCTGGCAATCACTAGGAATAATCTTCCGGTGGCAATGTATATATACAATAAATTTTATGATGAAATAAATCTTGGGAATTTCATTCTTTTAATTCTAAAAGTACAAATCTGAATATGATAAACTGTCTCTGGATCAAATTGTTGGACAAACTAGGCCCAACCAATAGTGGTGCAAAAGCCTCCACGGATCCACAGATGGTTGATGATATTATTTTGACACCATCACATAAAATACACATCATATGTCGCAGAAGCACAATCCACCCAGCAAGGTTTTATCTTCCTGCAGGGCTTTATCAGCCGGCTGTCAGGAGGGCTTTGAATCCTGTCCATGTGGCTTCTGTCCCCAGCTCTTTCATCTCCACAACCTGACCTCTGCCATTAGCTGTTCTACAGTGGCAGCATATAGCTGTATATAGATCCATTTCTATTCACACTGCTGCCATCTGAGAAGGGGGGGTGCATCTCCAGCATCATGCTACAGCAGGGAGTGAAACATATACAGTAAACATGTAAATATACAGAGAGGAAGAGAGTGAGGGATGTTTAAAAATTTCAAAAGAAAAGGATGAGGATGATGGGAGCTGGAGGGAGTGATGGAAGGATGAAAAGAGGACGTCGGATGAGAGAGACTGGGACTCAGAGATGATGTGCCATCCCATCTTTGCATTATTTATGTGTGCATACATCATGTCACAGCAGTCATGACACAAATAAGAGACAGTGCAGAGAAGCTCTTAAACTCTGTAAAACCACATTTACACTTTGCTCCAATGAAAAATTGAACTGAACTGAAATGTTTCCGTTTTTATTGAATGTTAGCCATTTTGCACCCTTACCATAAGACTGGCGTCTGAGCTGCCATAAAAGCCTGGCGTGTCCATATGTGTTTTATATGTAAGGTGGTTATGATAGAATATCTATATTTCTGTGCTATGCCCCTGCGAGGCTTCATTTCTCATTGTGAGAAAACCAAATGGCAAGATGGATAAAAGTTGAGGTTCAAGATCAGGAAAACTACCTGTGAATGACAGCACCAACAGCAGCTTTTCATATTTATTCATAAGATTAAAATGAGTGAATCATGAATCAATCAATCATAAAAACTTGTAACATGATTTTGTTATAAGCCTATGGCTTATTTTCCATTTAAAATATGTCTCAGCTCCTTCACAAAAATATGATGTATCTCCTGTATTATCATCCTGAGCCTGATAGGATGTCAGACTTTCACAAACTAAATAAGCAATATTATATTCTGAAAGCTACAGCTGTTTTTATTGCTCCTTTATGTCCATTCTGTTCTTTCAGTAATTAATAGATGTAAATTATTTGTGTCTTATTCAGTGAAAGCCGTAATCAAATGATAAAACAGTGGAGCAGGTGTTATCAGGTGTTTTCCTTCCAGCTATCACCAAGTAGAAATGATAAAGTAACAGTTTAAAGTGTTAATTGTACATGAATTTGAAGTTTAAACTTTAGAGTTTATATTGTTACTTTGACATTTAAGGTGATGACACTGGAGTGAGTGATCATCCTGTTGGATGAATTCAATTCCTCCATCCTTGCATCCCTCTCTCTCTCTCTCTCTCTTAGTCTCTGAGTGAGGAAAGTGAGGAGACACTTCAGCATTATGAAAAGTACAACACTTTCCCATTTAAAAAAAAAAAGAATGGCATGAAAAACAGAAATTTAGAGTTTAATCTGACTCATCATCACTTGAGGATGGAGACGGGGGAGATAAGTGGAGTGCAGAAGGTCTAGCTGTCTGTGGGTCAAGGTTGAAGTTCAGTCTTGGTCCATATGGTCAAATGTTTGGTCTGTTTTTCAAGAGGCAAGCTGCCCACTCTCTTGCCATCTTACCATCTTGCTCTCATATGCAACAGGGGCACAGCCCTGGGATTTGATTAAAAGGAGACCCTTGATGGTCAGGGTCTTCAGCCTTAAGCACCAGTCTCCCTGCATTTGCTTCATTGTGGGAAACTGCTGCTCCACTTGAGATGTGGAAACAGAATACCAGGGCGATCGTGATGAGACGGAGTAAGCTGGGGTACTTGCTCTCCTCTTCCATAGCACAAAGAAAGGCCTTCCTCTTGTGGTGCAGCCCAATGTCATATCTGGCTTTCAATCACTCCCTCACCACCTCTGCCACATTGCAGCCATTACCGGTGAGAAGTGACTCAAAATGCTCACAAAGCTTAAACAAGCTCACTGTCTCCATGCTGCTCAATGGCACTGATGCTATCTTCAGCTGGCATGTTAACAGGATTGAAGACCTCAGCAGCCAGGAGCACAGGATCTATAGGGAATACAGAGAAACGCTGACAGATGCGTGCTGTGATGTTGTGTGCTATTTCACTCCTTTGGCAACGGAAGGCCTCAGCAGATGTCAGTGAGGTGCTGATCTCTACTCCCTTATACACAAAGACACTAGTGCTGCCTGTGTTGGTGAAGGCAGTGATGACGGCCAGGTAGGGATGAGATTATTCTTCCTGTTTCAGCAGAGCAGCCTGTGAAGCCATTTCTCAGGGGCAAGATTTAGAAGTTGAGAAGAGGTGTTAGTTTATTAGTAGAGCTTTAACTAGTTTTACTGTTTAGATTTAGTTAACTACGATAACCTTGGTATAAACAATAGCATATGAGGAGAACATGAATAGGCAGCAAAACCTTGCTACACACACACAAAAAAAACCCCCTGAAAATGTATTGTTAATTATGTAAACATACCTGTGTGAAGTATGAATCTTTAAAAGCATCGTTCAGGCACAGCTCTAGCCTGTGGGTGACACGGTGCACCTTGATCGTCCATGAAGATGACTGCTGCCGGAGCTGAAGAAGGACACTGTTTGATTTCACCATCAGCTGCTGTTGCAATCAAACAGTTACTGCGTTTGAGATAGTTCTCCTTCCCACTTTTCTGTAATGGCCTTCGTTATACTCTCAGCATCACAGCAGGAATCTGGCTCTGCAATGCTGACAAATGAAAACAAAAAAATACACACACACACAAAAAAATAATTTTCATAGATTTAAATAGTTTCACATGGAGTGGAAATGGGAATTGACCACACATATTACGAAAGTCTTTTTGATTGGATATCAAAAACGTAATGAAACAAGTCATCCAAAAGACAAACACATGCATGTGACGAACAATAATATGAACAAACTTCTTACCCAAATAATTCTTGGTGTTCCGTTTTCAATGAGCTCGATGCTGACCACCTCTTCCTCTGATGTGCCTTTGTCTGTGCTCTCAGATCAATGAGCAAGTAGAATGGCTCACGTTTTTTACCAGGGCATGAAGATGCTCTCTCATGGTCCCTGCAATGAGCTCTATGAAGATGTGACAGGCCTTTGAGTTATGACATGTCATCCCAGCTCCACATAACGCTCCCTTTCCACTGACAAGCGTGCTCACAATAGGCCACATTATATGCAATGTCAAATAGCCTGCGCATCTTGTCTTTGCTCTTATATATGGTTCAGTGCTGCAAAGTTTTTTCTTGACCCGTGCGTGCCCTTTCCCTGACTGCTTAGTAGTCCCTCTACATATGCTACACTAAACTTTAGTAACAACACTCTTTTCTGTTTCATAGCAGAGCCAGTCATATCACCAGGAGTTCACAGTATGGGCTGTTGCTGTCCTGGTTTTGGATGAGGCTTTTGATGTCAGTGGCACAGCCGGGATTATCAGTTGGCTCGCCCGGGTTCTTGTCTGTGCCTCTTGATGCGTCTCTCCCTCTGCATCTACTGTCTCTCCTTGTGGCTCTTGTTGTCTCCGTCTGTGCCTCTTGGTGTCTCTCCCCTCGTGCCTCTCCTCCTGCCCCCTTGTTGTCTCAGTCCTTGTGCATCTCCTTGAGCCTGAACAGCCTCTGACTCTGACCGCAAAGTATTAAAGGATATATATAAATCAATGGCATTGTCGAGCTTAAATGCAACTTTTAGGCCACTGTGACATTGCTGTGGAAAGGTGAGCGTGTAGTGTTAGAAAGCCAGATAAGAAAACGCTATTAATAAAACTAATAAAAGGGCTATTTAGTTTAGGAAATAAGTACAAATCAGACAAGTGTAGCTGGTCAGAGTCTAACTAGCAAGCTGGTAAACAGGCTGTCATAGTTCAGAGTTAGTAGTCAAACATTTAAGAACTTTTTAGGAAGCTATAGTAATCTGGTGGATTGTATTACATTGACGGATGCGGATTGAAAATGAACTGCTGGACATATAAAAGATTGTAATGTTGCTGTGAGACAAAAAGGCAGATGTGTATGACTTACTAACAGCAGACTGATAGCTAAATAAAGCACCAGGGATTAGCTTGAGTGTGTTCAGGTTCAGGATGAAGCTGGTGCACACATTTATTCACAGGGGTCACCTGTGCAAAACACTTTTAAAACACTAGTCAGCATGTTATTCATACAATCTTGGTGTTAGTTGAGCTTGCATCAGCTCTGAACATTGAACATAAATCTTTATAAATCTGAACTATGAACTTCACTGTAATAAATTACTTCTGAATGGACTTTACTTACTTTAACATCCCATAAACAGTTCTACAAGTACCTACATGTGTAAGCTGCAGAACACACTCTTGTTGTTAAAAGTAACCAACTCATAGCTCCAGCTCACCCACAGAAAGGAAGCAGGATCCTCCAAACAAGTAAATCAGCTTCAAGATTGATCTGACGTATTAAATAATAACACCCCTCACGTTGAACCCTGCATTCTCTGTTACAAACACTTGTGAAAAGAACAGTTTGAACACTTAAATATTTGAGCATGTTGTCTCAGTCGCTGTTGGTTTTTTGGAATAAGGAGTTCTCAGCGGGAAGCACTTGAAGAACAGGCATATTACATAAGTGTGACTATAAAAACTTCCAGGAAACAACCCATCCAGTCGGCTCAATGTACGCAAACCTAATTATGGTTGGGTTAAAAAATGCAACGCTCTTCCAAAATCTTCTATGTTTACTTGAGAGGGGAAATGTGATGTTTACAAAGATTTGTATTCAGAGCAGTCTGATATTTGGATGCATATACTTGTTTGCCATCTTGCCCAGCACCAGCTAAGAGGGGTGATATCAGAAACCCATAAAAAGAAATTCATTTCAATAAAACATGCCTTGTTTGCTATGTCTAGAGTCACATCAGGGATGATCCCCACTGAAAGACTCTGACAGTCTTTCACTGGATCAGCTGCTGGTTTGAACTTTTAATGCTTCAATCAAAATAGGGTATGCAGGGGGAAACAGGAGGCTCCACGGAGAATCATTTATCAGGGATTAAGATGTAGAGGTTAATAGCTGATCCGTTGGCTTTCTCAGCTGTGATCAAGCTCAATACAATGTCTGGCTGTTCTGAACTCTCTTTTCCAGGGTTTCCTCTCCGGCTCCTCCCTGCTTGTTTACTCTGAATCGATATGATTCTCTCGGTAAATGAGATGGATCTGTTTGCCGAGGATATTTAAGAGCAGCAGCTGTTGTCTTTCTTTAGTTGCAGTTCCTCTCAGCTCTGCAGATTTTTAGCCTCTGTTATAGTTTGAGCTCTCATCAAGCTTGTTTCTGCCCCAGCAGGCAGCTGTTTTCAGTGAAAAGCTCTGAGCTGCTGTGCACTATAATATATTATATCTATATAATATTTTACTTCATCCGGTGAACACAAACATAACTCAAAATGAGTGATAATGTTGCTCTGTGTCTGCTGGATGTGTAAATAGACAACTCTAGAACAATATGTTAAGCTTGTTCTGCTGCACACGAGTGGCAAAAAAAACAATTAGTACAGTTTTAAATTGAACTATCTGTGCTCATGAGTCAAACATTTTTACATCTTCAAATATAGACCAAAGAGTTTTAAAATCAGACTCTTTTTATTTATGATTTTTGACTCATGGCATTCCTCAGTCATTCTTGGTTAAAGCGCTTTTATTATCTTTCATTTCCTTTGTGTTTTTTTCCCCTGGCCTCTCTAGTTGAATCTAATTTTTGTCTGTGAATTTCGAGGAGAAACTCACAGGAAGCTGTGAATCATGCTCTCAACTTGTAGCTTGTTTAGAGCAGATTCTTACTTGGAGCTTGTTTCTGTTGATTTGTGTAAAAGTGGAAGAAAGAGTTTGACTTCTTCTCTGTCCTTTTTAACAAGACAGACTGGCAGTAGTAGAGGAGTGACTGCGCAGTTGGTTTTTATTGAGTAATATATGCTTTTTGAAACTGATAATACCAATAACTTTCCCACTGAGTAGTCACCTGTGACAGGTACACAGATGTGCATATGGATGTATCCATCTGGAGTGATAATCAGCTTATTACAAACCCTTGAAAATCCTCATCCACGCCGCTCGTTAAACGCAGCCATCTTTCATTTATCAGCTGTTTCGGTGTTTTCTATGCTAATTAGGACACCTGTTACTAGAAGTCTTGTGGTTTGGTAGTTGGACGTTAAAAGATCTGGGGGAAAGGTTGGACTCTAACAAGCCACTGATACGACACACTTGGAGGCCACTTGTGGAGTCATAGTGAAGGTACTTTGCAGAGATGCTTCTGAGAGGGTGATTTTTAAAAAAAAATTTATTTATTTTTACTAAACCCAATGGGAGACTTGCCATTTATCCATAAACTAAAAGCTGAATTGCCTACAGCTTCACAGTGATACACAGTCCAGTCCGGCGCCATGCTGTCAACTGGCTCAGCTGGAGAAGGACTAGTACTCATGCTTAAGAGCCCAAAAGTGAGGAAGCATGAGGAATCCTGCAGAGACTTCTTTGGTGTTTGCATGTTTTCATGGAAGTGAATGGAAGAAAATCTCAAGAGCCTCTGATATCACTTAAAATACTACTGAAACTAAACATGTCGTACATACACAATTTTTTTTTTTTTTTTGCTGCATATCTGTTCTGTAAAGCTCTCGTGTTCTCCTTTGAGAAAAATATGTGAAAGCAAAAGACAGAAATTTTATATTTGATTGCTTTTGGTTTCATGATTTTACCCCTTATCTTTGCATTAAATTATTGCCGTGCCATTACTTAGATGGAGACCTTGTTCCTATAATAGTCAGTCAAATCACTTACTTTTACAATATTTTCATCACGCAGTAAAGTCAGCGTTGTATCATGGGCAGAGCAGACGGTCACACTGAGCCTGACAGCAGCCTGCTACAACAATACAAGAGCCACTGACTTCTGGCACAGTCAGATTGAAATTCACTTCTCATACATGTCTATGTGGAACAGGGTGAGACCTGCCTCCTTTGTGTTGAGTTCAATCTGACTGAACTTTGACATGTAAAATCTCGAGGCTCTCCAAAGTCTGGCAAAACAATACAGACAGCAGAGAGGGAGAGCTACCGTTTGACTACAGTGAATGGGGGACAGTGACACTTAATGATAGTAAAATATTTTACACGCTGTATAATTGATAACTTTGTGGACTGTTGTTGTTGTTAGCCTGCTAGTTGTGCTAGCACCTACAATCTAACCCCCACTATTTCCTATCTCCCCAACTCACTAGTGGCCAGAAATCATTTAATATAGAACTGAATTACTAAATTGTAAGCAATAAACATCATCATTACGTATTATTATAAACAACTTCTCAACCTTCATTATTCCCAAAGAACAATCTGAAATATTAAACCAGCCGTCTTGATGAACATTATATATACTGTATATCTTATGTTTTATTATCTCTGTGTGATCAGTATTTGTGGTCTGTTTGATGTCTCTGTTGCACTTCCTGGTAAACCAGAGTGTTTATAGTGTGTTATAAATAAATCTCCCTTAACTGTGGCTTTACTTTACATTTATGAAACATTCATAGCTTCTAGAGACTCCAACAGCCTCGAGCCTCTTAGATTCATACATATACAGCATGCAGTATGGAGCCATAAAGTGATGGAAAGGAATCTCTTGCAAGTGAAATTGCTCCCTCTGTGCCCTGATTTACAAGGTGTGTGTGTGTGTGTGTGTGTGTGTGTGTGTGTGTGTGTGTGCGTGCAGAGCTGCCATAAGGGAGTTACACAGTCTATGCTGCTATTCTTAGTTCCGTTTTTAAATCTCTCATGTGAACATACAGTATACTGTATTTGAAATACTACAGTACACAGCATCCAGATACATTTCTACACATACACACACAGTATTTTCTCACACACACACACAGAGCCAGATTTTTATGTATGAGTGGTTGGTGAGAATTTAAAAGAGAACTGTTATGGTTTTATATTTGTGTCTTAATCGTGAGTGCACAATGGGACAATCTGGGTACAGAGAAACATTTTTGTAAGCACATAAATTATTGGTTATTTGGAGAGTTTATGAATTGGACAAAATGTCCCATTGCATGCTCAGGATTGAGACACAAATAAAAACACTACTGTTTGCTACTGCAATACTATGGGACATGGCCAGTGTGTGCTTCCCTATAGGCAGTGTACCATCACAATGAGACAGGTTTACAATCTCCAATAAAAAAAAAAAAAAGAATAAAAAAAAGAATCTGTGCAAATGATGATCATAGATGCTGCCTGAAGAAGAGGGCCAAGCTTGAAATATGTTTCAATCCACAGTAGCTGCTGATGAGTACTGCTATATGAGCCTGTTCTGTGCTCTTCATGCCATGTAATGCCTGTATTCATGCACACATTGAGCATATTGAATTCTCACTTTTTTTTTGCATCTGATGGCAGCCATAGCCCATAGAATTAAGATCATAATAGCCTTTTACGCCGTTTGGACAGGATTAACATCACAGAGGGGGGGTGGGGAATACAACATGGGATCTGGTCTGTAATAGACATGAACATTCAGCTGGAAAAAAGTCAAGCCTCCCCAAGGGGGCGCTGGAGAGGTGAGGCAAAGATACTGTGTGAGGTGAAAAAGAGTCAAAAACCGCCTTCCTTCTCAGAGTCAGTCAAATCTTAACACGCAGACATGAAACACATATTGATTCCTGAGGATATCATTATCTTCAATGTCCATCACCAATAAACCACCAAAGAATCCGCTTAAAAAAGAACAGAGAATCACCACATTTTTAAGTTTTCTTTACTATCAAAGTAATTCAGTGATAGTTGTCTGTACATTTCAAACAGGAGCTGCTAATAGATAATTCAGCGTACTGGAAATGGTGTCAAATTTGCCAAAATGTTGCCATAATGGCTCCAACATATGGCCTATATGCAGTAGTACAAGACATAAAGCTAAATGGATTAGCTTATTTTTGTACTCTCATACTGAGAACCTTGAAGGGCCTAATAGGCAAATAATAAAAAGCCCATGTGATGTTATCTGCTCAACGTAAATGAAAAATCACTAGTATTCAAATATACTGTTTGTTTGGTATCCATACAAGAGAAATAATGACTCTATTACTTATAATTAACGTCGTGAATAGTGAATTTCCTGAATGTGTTGAGCTACATTGTGAATACAAAGGTGAGCATAGGCTCTGATACACACAGCTCCTTGACGGCTTAATCATAATACAATCTCTCAGGGTCAGATATTCATGTTAGAAATATTAATCAAGCTTGATAAAACCTTATATTATCAACAGAGCTGCAGTTAGATGAAATCATGATATTGTTGCTGTGATGTTGGTGTGTGTGTGTGTATGTGTGTGTGTGTGTGTGCTTTATTCCTCCCACTAATAATGTATTCACTCCCTCTGTGTGCCTGGCCAACACTAACAGTCAGGAATATTGCAAAAAATGTGTTGGCCACACCCACATGTGCCAGGAATGAAGACTTAGTCTGAACCTGCACCCTATTTAAGGAAATTAGGGCCCAATAAGTGGGCAGCTGCTACTTTTCGGTCTTATTGTTTGTTTGTTTTTTAACCTGATCTTAAAAGGTCATGCACTTTATAGTACCATGAACTGCAAATGAGTTTAAATGAAAAATCCTAATATTGTGATGTATTGATAAAGATGTAAATGCTACTGCTTTTAAAGAGTATTTAGAATAGAACTTCCATAGAGTTGGGCAGTTTGTAAGAAAATTGTGGACAAAAAAGAAGAGGCAGACGCTGAGATATCCTGAACTTAAGCCCTAGAAAGAGCCATGCCCCTAAATATCAGGCTCCTACATGACAAGACTGAACTGAAAACCAGGACAAACTCAACTAATCAGACAACAAAGAACAGGTGACGGGATACAGGGGACACAGGTAGCAGGGCAGGGCTGAAGAGACCAATGCATGGCAGGTGTCAAGGTAACAGCAGGCTGAGGCTGAGAGCAGGGCAGTGCCAATGAACTTGATGCAGGGCAGTTGCAGAGGACAAAACAGGCTAGGGAGGAGTGCAGGAACACAGGAGGGAAAGAGAGCCAACAGAAAACCAAAACCCAGAAAACAATCCTCAGAATACAACCCTAGCATACGTGAAACTCTCCAAGAATATTGCAAAAGTGTAAAAAAAGAAAACAGGGAAATAGATGAGGATGGTGTTGGTGAGGAAGAGGAGGGCCGGATGGAGATGGGGAGAGGGGAAGAGATGATGATAGGGATGAGGGAGGAAAAGTTGGAGGGGTAGAGCTGCGTTTGAGGTTTGAGGCCCTCTGCATATTAAAACTGTCTTCACTGTCAAGTGTGTCAGTCTTTATACATGACCACATCAGTCAGCCCACAGCAAGAAGAGAGCAGGAGAGAAGATAACGAGAGATGGCAGTGGAGGAGGCTGGATGAGGCCTGAGGAAATCATAAATTACTGTCTCACTGCAAACATGAAAACCTGTAATGTAGGCAACACATCAACAAGACCATTAGAGTGTGTGTGTGTGTGTGTGTGTGTGTAAATATGACAAGCAGTAAAGAGAAAGGATGAATGATTTATCTTCATGAAGTGATTCACCTTTTCCAAAGTCAAGGCAGTGATGTGTATGACCCTTCTTAGCTAACGGTCAGACATGTTATCATATGTGAGCACCAATAACTGGAATAGTTCAACAGTATGGAAAATGTGCTAAACTCTCTTTCAGAGTGTGACGAGAAGGATGATATCAGTCTTTTGTCTGTGTGTGTGTGTATGAGTCAGGATGTGGTTAGCCTAGCTTAGCATAAAGACTTAAAGAAGCAGAGGGAAACAGCTAGCCTGGCTTTATCTAAAGTTCAAAAATACACCTATGAACACTTCTAAAGCTCACCAATCAACATGTTGTGTCTTTTTTGTTTAATTGCCACACAAATATGAATATAGAAATAACCATTTATGATATAGGGGAAGTTTAATATTGGAAATATTTCTCAAAATGTTGCATATTGCCTTTTTTTGTGGTAACAGGCTGTTCTTAGGCACAGCAATGCATTAACCTAAAAGCTAACAGATCTTAGCTTGGCTCCTTAGCATGATAACATTTGTGCTAAGTGGCACTAATGTGACTTATGTTAGCAGTGCACTGTTCCTCAGTAAATGTTTGTTTGGTGGCGTGTTCAACAAGCTTAGGTGCAGAATGAGCTGTGTGTTCATGTTTATAAGTTAGATAAGAAGGAGACTTTAGCAGGAAAGCTAATGTGGGTTGTTGTTGTGAGTCTGTGGGTCTTGTGTAACAGGATGCTATCAGGCTCAGTGTGACTGTCTGCTCTGTCTTTACTAGAACACTGATGTCACTGATTTATGCAAAGATTTGAATGGCTGTACTAAAACAAGACCTCCATCTACATAGACAATAATTAACTACATAGACTATGAACTAACCATATTCCAATGAATTTGCACATTGTAACTGGAAAGAATTACGCTGTATGGTGTGAGCCGTACATTGTGATTCTTCTCTGGGCCAGTGGTATGTTCATTGCCATGCAAGATGCCTGATTACTATACACTTTCATCAGTCTTGTCTGAAACTAAACACTGTTATTCCTGACACATGTTGGACTGTAATATGCTGCTAATGGGAATTATGCGCGCACCAGTTGGAGTGAACACAGAGACTACATAATGCTCTGAGTGTGCATGCAATGTGTGCATGTGTTTTGATGCGTGTGCCTATAAACGCTCTACAAATGTATAGTCTCTTTACTACCGCTCTGTTCATCCTTTGGCTCATTTTCTTCTCAATTATTTATATGCATACATTATATATGGTAGTGTTTTTATATGAGCAAGGTGGAGGGAATTGCTCTGCTCTGTATTATGCAGCTCTCTCTGCCAAGTCCATTATTTTCTACAGTACGTTGCTTAACATTCATCTCGCTGACACTTTTGTCAAAAGCAACCTACATTTTTCCCGTCACACGTCAGGAGATATTTAGGTTCAGCGTTGCGCAAGGACACATCAGGACAACTCGATGCGCATCATCATGCTTTTAGTAGAGATACTTTCCAAAGAAACAAAGAAAAACTGAAAAATCATATTCTTTTTCAACTTCTTTAACTTGGTGTGTATATGAAGTATGAGTATTCTTTCATATGCTCTGTAAGAGCAGCAATTATGGTGAGCAGGAGGTTTGCAGTGGATATGGCTTTGCTATGTGAGTTAAGTTAGGCCACTGAGCATGTGAAGGAGTGCAGTTCTGTTAACAGAGCTTTGCTAGTTTTTTTGTTTTTTGTTTGCTTTTTTAAATTTCTTATTACTTTCCATTTCATCAAAAACTGTAGATTCTACAAGCAATGCAGTCCACACATTTAATTCCCCAGGCCAAAAACAAACAAAACAAAACACACCACATAAAGTACATTCAATTTGTACTAAAGTAATGGATATCACAGTATATACAAGTGTCAAGTCTCAGCTTTAATTTGAATAGGTTTACATCAATATAGAAAGAACTGTGTGGGAGATATAGCCCTTTTAACACATAGTACCCAAAGTTTAAGGGTACACAAGAGTCAATTATGGAGTCAAGTATATATATGTATATCTCACAAATCACAAGGGGCTTTACATCATGTAGCATATCTGTAGCCAGGTAAGTTTATGTTAAGTTAATAACTAAGGTTAAAAGGTTAAAAGAAACATCATAAATATGGTCAAAAGCAAGTTTAACACTGGTCATTCATTGCTTAAAGTGGGTGGGATCGCAGGTGTAGAGAGAGAGAGAGAGAGATGTGTAACCGACAGTCTCGGCAGGATACTCATGCTACATATGTTCTGCTAGCAGCTGAAGACACTTCTACCCCAAGTTTGTTGTACAGTTGCTCACGTCTGTTTGTTTATGAGCTCATTAGCTGAACATGTGTTTCATTTCATTCATTAGCAAAGTGAATGGACTCATAGTCACTGTAACTAACACACTGGTGATTAATTAGCATTCATTAGTAAAGTGAATGGACTTATAGCCACTGTGTAGCTAACCCAGCTCATGCGCTTTGAGTGTATTTGCTTACATTTGAAAATAATTTTTGCTGTAACTCCAGTTATTGAAGGAGACTAAATATTATTTCATTGCAAAAGTAAATAACACAAGTTCATTATTTCTAAAAACTAATTCCGGTGTGATGTTTGGTTCTTTCTTTCACTAGAGGTAGTTAACAATGGATATTAGTGATAGTTTGGTTTAAAGGAGTGATACACCTATTTCATTACAGAAGTCTAATTCATCAGATAGATTACAGTGCATGGACTTAATACAAGGGTTATATAAAACACAGTCTAATAAGTGTCTTACAGTTCATTAACAGTGAACAAAGGGACCCAAGACAAATAAAATAGCGCATATAAACAAGAGAGAAACAAGATAACGTCTAAGTATTATTTATTGTACTTGAAGTTAGTTGATTTAAAGAACTCAGGGCCCTTCCGTGATTAGACTAGGGATAGGTGGGCTACATTTCCTCAATCCTTAGACCCTCAGCTTTGAATAAGGAACTTGAAGAATGGAAGAAAATTGAAGAAACTTCAACAAGTGCAACAGAGGAGGGATCCATCCTCCATGCATTGACTCCGCAGCCGACAGAAATGCTCAGAGTTCTTACCCGCTCTTTGAGAACAACATGTTTCCAGGTCCAAGCCGGTCCCAGGCTCTATACGATTCAACAGTGTCTAAGCTTGTAGCATGTAAGTATTTGCTGAGGCACATATCAGTCAGTATGTTTAACACAGACCTTTCATTTTTAAATCAAGAAGAGTGGCGTGAATCAGTCAGCTGTGCTTAACCAGTTGTGTCAGAGGCATGCCAAGAAAAAAAAAATACATGATCATACATATGTGTGCGTTATGACACAGCTTAGGAATCCTAGGAGTATTTTCCTCAGGAGAAAACACTATGTGCAGATCATCATTCACATTGTTTTCTGTGTGTACTAAAGTGTGGTTTTATTTGGCACCACAAGGACCAAATCAATAATCGTCAGCAATTAATGCCACCCTGGTGTTGTAGAACAAAAGGTGGAATGCAATTATTTATTGTTAGATGGTAATCAGTGTCATTGGAGAAGCTTGCGAGCACTGCTGGCCTGGCTTCCCCCTTTCAACGAGATACTCCCCCTTCTTCATTTTTCACCTGCAATCTACCAGTTTCCCGCCTTTGACAATCACCTGACCCTGCTCCTCCCTGCACACCTGCCCCTCATCACCCGTCCCCTCTTCAAGCCCCAGTGTGTAAACAGCAGATACTTTCCCCACTCTCTGTTGTCACATCAGCTGGATATCATGTGACAAGCTGGATTTCACCTGCTCATACTGATGATGGTGATTCATCCCTGGTTTGCACTGCTATTGCTTGCTTTTTTTATCAGCATTCACAGAGTGGATAAGTAGGAGGGGCAGTGTATTTCACCCTCTCTGTATTCCCCCATTTCAGTTTGCTTCTTAAACGATCTCCTCAGTGTTACTCCACAACTCGCACGTCTTCCGCTTGTTTACGGAAGCGTGTAACGTTCACCCGCAGCCCGAAGCAACGTCTTTGAGTAAAATGATTTGTTTAGTTTGGTTTTTTTTTTTGTAACTTTCCCATTCTTTGTTGTCAGATCAGCTATCCTATGGGACAGGTTATAGAAAGTGCAACAAGTACAAAAAAAAACTGACTGCTGACAGAATCTTAAATGCCAGGAGAGAGACCTGGCTGGCACTCTTAAAAACACAAAAAGTCAACCTGTCACAATATGAACGCTTCTGAAATCCATCTGCTGTGTTGTATGAAAACTCTGGCTGAATATCGTGCCAAGGCACTGCTTGGAGTTAGATTCTTGACTAATGTCATTACTGTCTGTGAGGATATTACTCTGTGTGTGTGTGTGTGTGTGTGTGAGATTTGATTTAAAGCCACTTAGTCTCAAAGACAAATCATCTTTTGCTGCGTTTCCGTTTGGCTCACCTTCCCCCACACACGCACAGAGTCACTGACCCATCATCCATCAAGTCATGTTAGCAACAGCAGAGCAATTTCTTATCCTTGAATTAGTAGTGATTGCCTCAGCTTAGACTTATCAGTTCAGCTGATTCTTTTCCTCCAAATACTGCTCTCTCTGGTCCTGTGTGGTCGGGCTGTTACGAGGCCCTGATTTGCTTTTAAAATCTTGGGTTACACTTTAATACTCAAACCAGCTGGAAGCCCACAGACCTCTTTTTATAATGATACATGTGGAAGCGGGGTCACTATGGAGCAGGACCTATAACATTATATAAAACACACACACAGCAGCCCTGCCTTAACTTTAAAACTAAAATGACTACCTAACAGAGCACATCACCTGTCACACCAGGAACAGAGAGGAAAAGCAGCATACTGGAGCTCATCAGTACCACTTATACATTACATGGAAACATGGAAAGGACCTGGGACGGCTAGGGTTGGAACCTAGGACCTTCACTGAGTCCACTGAGTCACCATGATGCCCTAAATTGGACTGATTACACAAACTTGAGTGTGCAGCATTACATGGGAATTGGTATCAGCAGGTACCCAACATCAAAGAGCGATAAGGATATCACTGACATATGACTGTTAAAGGTTGCTATGGCCACATGAGAAACATGGCATGAAGCTGTGAAGGAGGGATCTGGAGATGAAGGAGATCTGTGAAGGAGATAATGGAAGAACCACCAACACCATAATGAAGCAAGTTCATAATTTTGAGTTTCCAGTAGCTTAAAAAGGGGCCATATTATGAAAAACTCACTTTTTTAGTGCTTTTGTGTATATATTTGGGTCTCTGACGTGCCTGCTAACCCACACGCTGTGAAATAAGACCACTGGCTGGCTTGCTCAGATTTCATTCAGATTTAATGCTCCTTCTCATGTCACACGGGGCCTTATTGAAATTGTACTGCCCCTCAGAGGCAACTGCCATGTTTTTCTTGCAAGCACTGGCCAGGAGCATCTAAGCTAAGCTAAGCTAAGCCAAGCTAAGGGCAAAAAATATGCCGGTATCGTGGGACTGGACCAGGGGACAGAGCAGCTGCTTGCTGTCAGACGACTGCTAGTAACAGCCAGCTCTAGAGGAGGGAGCCAGGTGGGAGAGCCAAAGGGCCCTATCTTACACCCTGCGCAGCGTGTCGCTAAGCGCAGCGCAAGTCTCATTGCTATTTTAAGACCGCCGCATTTGTCATTTTCACGCCTAGCGCCCGCGTTGTTAAAATAGCAATAAGTGCACCCATGGGCGTGCTGATTTAAAAGTGAGGTGTGGCCAGGTGCATTGTTGGCGCATTGCTACCTTGAGGAAGCAGAGAACGATTGCGCTTTTGACCAACAAAAACCTGGTCTAAAGTCAATGGAGCAACGTCTTATAGTTATTTTAAGGGCGCGTTATGTAATATGCAACTACACAGGCAGGTGCTCAACATACACTCTGCCTGTTACACACACAGGACGCACAGCAGCGCACACACATGCAAAAGGTAACAAATAAAAGTGTTACAATGTGAAAGATTATTATTGTGTATATTGATATAATTAAAGAAATTACATGTTAGTCATAATATTTATCAGAATTAACTAATCGCAGTAATTATGGATTAAATTGTTTAATTATTTGATCAAATTGTGACACGTATTTAAACAGACGGACAACAGCTGATCAGACACAGATCGACTTTCTTGCTTCATCAATACATGATGACATGAGGAACACATGAGGAAATAAATGAGGTGAAAACAATTATTAAACTAACTAAGGGAATAAATCTGCACAGCTTCTATATTCTTATATATATATTCTTTAACATTTTTGAGATTACAGTGATCAGGTTTCCACATGTTCAGCAATTTAAACTCCGCTGATTTGACCTGTTACTCCATGACTGAACAAAACGATTTTTCTAAAACCAAACGAGGATAAAATTGCAACAAATGAATGAACTGGTGGTCTGTGGATCACAGGAGGGTCCAGGGGCAGCAGGGGCCAGTGTGTGCGTTATGGATCATGTGTTTTCCCTTTGGGCACGAGCAGAGAAGTACTCCCTTTTGGCAAATGTGCCGTCATAATAGCAATCCGCCTAAGAGCAAGCGCACCTGGCTCTTAAAGGGAATGGGAGATGACACTGTGATTGGTAACTGCATGTTATGCCGAAAACACACCCATGATTAATGAGGAGATTAAGTACAACCCCTTTGAACCATGCGCCTGGAGCATCGACCATTTTTCCGCCATTAAAATAGCAAAAGTGGGTTTGGACACACCCTAAATGCAATTGTGCTATGCGCTTTAGATTGTTAAAATAGGGCCCAAAGTGTCCTTCCCCCTCAGCTGGCCCACTGACTGATAGAGTGACTGTCACACCCCCTTTCTATATTGTCAAATAGCTCATTTAAAAACAAATTTATAAGAAAAATGAACTTGAACAAACATCAGTGTGATAAGAACTACCGAAAATGACAGAAACCATCTTGGGGAGAAATTTATTTGATGTATTTTGATGTTCTTTTTTGTTTTTTAGTTTGGTTCATGTCCCATCCGCTAACATGGAGGAGGCGGGACTTATGATCTATACTGCAGCCAGCCACCAGGGGGCGATTGAGATGTTTTGGCTTCACTTTTGGGAAGCTGATCATCATGATGTCTATCTTTTATACATTCAATGGTCCTGACAAGGTGTGTGTTTATATAAGAAAAGGTCCCAATGAGGTAACAAAAACACCTGTGCATGCGCATATATATATACACACACACACTTACAATATAATATTGGATACATGAAAAGTAGTTGATATGATTCCTACCTCCCCAGCTGTACTTGCAATTGGAACTCTTAACAGCAGCAGACTGAAAATGTGTAATTACATTTTTCACTGCTAAAATAATTTCCTGGGCTAGTCAAGCACAGCTGACAAATATTAATGTGAGAAGAATGATCAGCCAAACTGCTGCAGAAAATGCAGAGCTGCTACAAAAGCAGCTAATTACAACTATTATCCTAAGCAGATCCTTTTTTTTTTTTTTTTAATCCCAACCATCGCTGGGTGAGCTGCCATGAAATTTAGCTCAGGGTGAATTATAATAACAATAGTATCTCACATAGTGACCTTTCTGCTGGCACCATCCTCACAACTGTGTATATCTCATTTCACAGAGATTGTGGTTCTCATCATTTTTGCGCTTTAAACATGTAGTAATATCTACAATTTATAATATACAATAAACTGTATTGTAAATAATTGCGTTTGTGTGTGTCAGGCTTCTTCTTATTTAGTTTAGCTTTTGATATCAAAGTTTTAGCATTTTATTGTGAGGTGCTCTGTCAGCTGTTTGAATATTAGTGTCATTAACTAATCAAATGCTAAGATTCATTAATAACACTGGCCGTTATAAATAGCTGATGTAGACACTGAGCTGACATTGTGCTGCTGGTTGTAGCAGACTGAAGATGCAACAGTCACATGATGACTGAAATTTGGCTCTGGAATTGCAGACTCAAGTGAATTCTAACTCTTCACTGTCAAAGTGTGTGGTTATGCCAGCAGAACCTTGAAGTTGGTGAGGTTTTCTTCCCTAAAATCAAGATACATTACTTTTTACTTTTTTTTTGTGCAACAACAACCACCACACACACACACACACACACACACACACACACCCCTATTGTCACCTGCACCTTGAAATCAATGGGTAGTCATGAATCAAATGCCCTCCATCTCTCATTCCTCAATACTGAATTAATCACCATTGATTCCATCTGTGACTTGGGGAAAAGACAAACCCTGACGACGCTGCAAATGAAATTCAGCTCATTCCTCCCAACAGTTAGGTGTGAGCCGAAAAGAATTTGAATTTTGGGACCCCAGAGAAAAGCAGAGAGAGAGAGAGGGAGAGAGAGAGAGACGGTAAGCCAAGGCTAAAACATCCTGGATAGTGAATTCATTTTACTGTTCAGTTTAACTGACAATTTATTCCTGTTCCTCATTCAAAACACTCATATCTGCTCCCATGCTCCAGTTCCAAACTCTGTGCTTGGTGCAAGAGGAGGAAAATTGAGGACTCAACATGCGGTATGGAGAAGTAGTCAAAATGCAAATCAATTTCAAATCAAGCATTGCGAATACAATTAAAGCAGATGACATGTCATGGTGAATGTATTAATCTCTACAGTACCTGGAGAGTCTCAGGTGCTTGTGTCTAATTTGACCTGATGTGACTTTTTCATATTAATCTCACTTAACTTGTTAAACTACATCAGCACTGTCACCTCTATGTTGCTGTTGTCCATTTCTAGTGGGTAACGATCTATGGATGACATATCCAGCTCAAAACAGGGCAGTTATGATGGTTAGTTCTATAGTGGCTGTGCTTGTTATTCAAACCACAGTGTTCAGGTTTGACTCTGACACTGGGCAGTCACACCGCACATCGACAAGGAACAGAACTGCTGGGCGATGGATAAACGGTTCAGCAAATAATGTTAAACAAATGAGATATGAGTTAATTAGCAGGGCTGTGTTTGACTTCACAAGTTCGGAATTTTAATTTGTCATGGGTGTCCTTGGAAAACATTCCCAATATTACAGCATATTAATAGGACAGACAAATGATCGGGAACACTTTACAATATAATGCATTCTGGTACACCGTCACCACCCACTCTGACCTCAATAATAAACTTAAAGTAGAATTATCACCTATCGGACAATGTCAACGTCATGAAGATATATAAGCTTCATAAAAGTAGAATTTATGGCAGAGCTGTTCTATTGGATTGCATTAGATTGCACAGGTGTACCTAATAAAGTGCTCAATATCTATCTACATATATTTTTTGTTCTCATAAATACTCATTCTTACTAATATACTAATTTCCTCAATACAGCCTGCCTATGTTATGAGAAATGTTATTCATGCCTTTGCCCAGTGACGGTACATTACAGTAGAGCGGCCGCCTCCTATAACAGCCTATAAGAGTCTTGTGTTTAACCTGTAAGACTTGCTTTTTTACATCTTTTACATCTTAGCTATCCTTCCCTCTCTGTGTCCATCATCCCCTTCTGTTTCTGTCATAGTTCTTTATTTAGCTCATTTAGAAACAAGTCACCCTGCAGTAAAGTTATGCAGGTAGAATTAAAAGGTAGTGAGTGATTCAACTGATTCAACCAGTCAACTGATGCATTGAATGTTTCGGGGGAAGTCCTATTTATTGGTGAACTTCAGAGCTGCTGGTAGATAGCGGCTTCCAGTCTTTATGCTAAGCTAGGCTAACCACCATGCCCACCTGAACACGTGGGCAGGAACTTATGTAACACTTTTTTTTCTGTATTTTCATATAATTTGTACCAAACTGCACCACCTTTTGGCCTTTTGCAAGATGTCTTTAAAAACTCATTGACGTTACTATACTATACTATACTTGCTCAAAAAGCAAAGAGGAATGCCTGTCTCATCTACTGTATGTATGTACTGTCTTCCTGCTCTCATTACACTGTTGCTTTTCTTTCTACATCTTTTTTTTTTTAAGACAATGCAAGGGGCTGTGTTGATGTGGGTGTGCTGTTTAAAGTGCAGATGAGACAATGAAATACCATCCAGCAAGTCTGGTTGGAGAAACAGATTTTTTTGCATTTAAAGGCTGATCAGAAAAAACGCCGCACAGCAGTTTGTAATATTCACAGACTGGATTTTACAGCTCTTGAAAGTTTACTAGTTTGTTTACTAGTACGTACATGTGGAACACGTCTGTGCCCACCAACCAGCGAACGGATAGAACTGTGTCTGCATGCGAGTCCATAGCTGTCTGTGGATATGGAATGCGGGAAGCACGGATTGGCCTTTATAGCCGCAGCTGAAAGGAAGACCAGTGGGGATCATCACAAAGAATGGAGACAGAAGTGAAAACTGAAGCGCTGCAACAAACTTTTGTAGTGCTTCGGTAAACCTGACTTTGTTTTCTCACAGAATATTATATCAGACCCTTGCCAACTCTGAATACAGAGTAGCAAAAATGGTAAGTGTGTGTTACCTCTTAATTTATGTAGCTACGTTCAGCTTGAGCACAATTAGGTCCTGGTTTCTCATCATCATGATGAAACGGTGTTTGCTCGCAGTTTCCCACTCCTTTGTCCGTAATTGTTTCCCCACACTAAGCCGGAATGGAGACTGCAGACTGAGGTTTTTTTGCAACGATTCACATTACTAACTCCGGCGCGCCATTTGTTTTTATGATCCTTGCGCACCAGTACAATATAACTCAATGACTCAATGAAGAAAAATATATATGACTCAGACTCGATGAGGAAAAATGTTTTGTAAATGAAAATAAGCCTCGGTGAAGAGATATAATGCTGCTGGATTCTAACTTGTCCAGTGGCCTTGGAGGGGACCACATCCAATGCATTCTGATTGTTGTAGGATTTGCCCCCTTACAGGGATGGGGGGGGATCTACAGCCCCTTTTCCACATTTTCTCATAGGGCACCAATTTCAAAAATACCTACTACATAGGTGGCCTAGTTTTAAGAAATCATCTAATTTACAACAGTGAAATCCTTCTTTAAGGGATGTGTCAAATAAAATGTAACCCTATTCCCTTACATATGATATTTGAGTAAATGTGCTTTGTTGTACATAGAGTGCATCCCTGTTTTTTTAACCTTTGGAAGCATTGAGAACTTTGCTCACTCTTTAACATCGCTGATTAAACTGCTTCCTCTCTCCCTGGCCTATTTTATCCCGCTGTCCTCTCCTGAGTCTGTATTGCATACCATCCTTTTTCCCTGTGGCCCAGCTCCAGATTCATTGCGACAGGCTTTACAGGCTGCGAAACCTGCTTCCATGGTTTTCCTCTAGTTTCCTCTTCCACTCCCACTACACTTCCTTTTAATTACAGAGCCTACAGTTCTGGTGTGCGTATCCTCCGCGTTCCCTCGTGGGCTGAGCTAAAGCCAACGAGACCTGACAGAAAAAGAGTAGCTCGTGTCCGCAGATAGGCTCTGTCTCCTGGACTGTGCTGATGTTTATTCACTCTAAAGAGTATATGGTCTCCCTCTGATGTATAATTCAGGTGAGCAGAACAGAAACAAAGAGACAGAAACAGCGCAAGGCAAAAGGTTCTAATGCGCCTGAACTCCAGGGCGTTCCAGGGCAGGCCCCCCCCCCTCCTCCCGGCACAGATCTCCCCCAGGGCTTGGTGCTGAGTTCCGGGCTGACCTGTGGAAGACGGGCCTTGATCCACGGAGCCTTAATGTTCCATTCCAAAATTAATTACAAAGCCCCCAAGGCAGGAGAACTGTTATAAATCCCTGCACTTCATCAACACAACCCAACTACATCTGAAGGCAACGTATGCTCTAAAATGCATTGAGAAGACACTTTTGAATATATCAACCAAGATATGAATATTTAAATCCACTGAAAGAGCTTTGATGCAAGACAAAACAAGAATATAATACTTTTACGCTGCCTCAGACAGCAGTCACATAACTGATGGTATTCCACTGAACAAACAGCAACTCTATCGGACAAATTCATCATCACACTCACTCATGTCACATTAGTGAAGATGTATTTGGCATAGCTTAGAGCAATATGTACGCAGGTATCTGTTTTCTGATTTTTATGAGGATGGATTATCAGTGAAGCGGCCACGCAAAGTTTTGTACCTTCAGTGTACAGGTCTGTGCAGTCCTGGCTGCACAGGTCTGCATACAGTATAGTGCATGCTTGTGTGTGGTCTTTAAGGTGGGTGATATTCTGTCTCAGTGTGTTGCTAGGTTCCAAAAACACAGAGATGTGGTTTCTCAGATACTCCAGCCATGTATGGAATGGCAGTGTTGTTATGTTTGATCTTTTTTATTCTACACCTTCGTCGTGGTGTCCTTCAAGAATCTTGTTGCTGTTTTTGACAAAGGAGTCACGTCACGCTGACTAATGGCCAGACAGCAGCTACCTACAACAGAGCAACACTGAGCAACAATTAGCCTTCCTGCTAATGTCTTGTCCTTCAGTGTGCAGTGTACATCTGGGAAAAGTCCACAACTGTATTCAACTGTAGCACATCACATGCTCTGTAAGTCGTTCTGGTGATGGTTGTATGTACAAACTCTTTGCTTTTTACACTTTTTTCACACTTTGTCACCTTTCGCATGTTAAATAAATGGGTCCTTTTCTACATCTGAGTTTTTATGTCAGCTTGTCTTAGATTAGCTGTTCACCCTCTTGTACTTTTCACTTGGAGCCCATGTCGCCGCTCCTGATGCCGATGCCATCATTATAGCCCAGAATGGCTGTTCCATGGTCGCCTTCACTGGGTCTACTGTCTGTAGGTCCCCCTTGTCCAAACCCTCACTCCCCTCCTCTCATCAACTCTGCAGGAGCTCTCTATCCGATGACACTTTCATGTGTCAGACCCTGGGAGGGAGACCAGAATCGGCTCCCGTGTGTTCAGCGCGCTTCAAATTCCCTCAACCGAAGAATAACTTTAAATACCAGAAAGCGGTTTCTGAGCTTCGAGGCATGTTCAAACTTGCAGACTGTGTAGAATGAAGTACAAAGAGGGACTGGACTTTTGCTCTTTGCAATTAAAAGGAATCATTTTTACGCACTCAGCAGTTTTGTGCATCCCTCTAAAAGTGCAGACCCCCTTTTCTAAAGTATACTTGTAGATTTTTCAGCTCCATTAACTAGAAATCATATATACTTTACATTAGTGCTGACCATTTTCCAAAGTAAACCAGAACTTCTTTGATTTCCTACCTTCCAGGCAGCCATTGGTTTCACTTCATTTCAGCACAAAGACATATCACAATGAAAAATTAGTCACTTTCGCTTTAGAAATTTGTCAGCAGTAATGTTAAGGACACAATGAGCTTTGTGCAAGAAGTACAGTTATCAACTGACTTCTTAAGAGGCGCGTACAAGGATTCAAGAAAATTTGTGGTATTCATCAATTTTCTTGTACTTAGAATTTTCTCTTAGGTACAATCAGAATTTACAGTCGGTCCAGACCTGTCCTACATGTCATGAATAGATCGTCTCTGCCTTTCTTCTCTGGAATTATGTCTTAATCTGAATGAATTGAAACTTTAAATGTGATATCCAAATCAACTAAAATACTGAAACAAAATTCAGGAATTTTCTGCTCGCCATATTATCATTATCATTATCATCATCATGGCTGCCAATGTACAGAGAATGTTGATAGATTTTATTGGCATATTTTGGAATTTATTCCTTTCTAGTAGTTCTTCTGACAGCTGCCTGTATGTCTCTCTGCACCTCTCTGTCCAGTATCATGTTGTGTTGCAGCTGACAGTGTGACATCACCTATTTTGTAATAGTTTGGACTATTCTTCCACTAACATTTCTAAACTTGTTTTTGTCTGCTGATTTCTGAAAGCAGGGGTTGAGGTTCTGTTCTGTGAAATTCTTGTTTTAATAAAAAAAATTGTGAATGAGAGAGAGTGGGATATGTAGCCTAATATGGGCACTTTAGGGGCATTGATTATGCTAACGAGCAGCTCTCACGGATGTGCACCTCCTTCATGAACAGGTGACATTCAGTTCAGGCAGTTAAGACGGTGTGTTGAATTCAACTTGGAACAGTCGTACGAGTAAACCTCAAAGAAAAAAAATGTTTTAGGATAAAAAATATTATAATGTTCTTGCATGAGGACCAGTGTCTACAAAATATGTAATATTCACAGCAAGACAGAGATCAATGAAGTTATGTGCATAAGTAAAAAGAAATTACACTTGCAAAAAATGCCATAGTTGGGCATGGTAGGTGCAGGTGTTATGCCATTTAATACATTTAACATCACTGCTATGATAGTAATAGCATGGACATTTCTAGCTTAATGATCAGATGCTTCCATTACTGTAGAAGCATAATATTCCATGGTTATACTGCACCTGTAGGAACTAGTGTCTGTCAGGGGAACATGCCTTTTTTAAGTGGCATATGGTAGAGGTACACAAATAGCATTGTATATGGCAATGGGCTGTAGTTTTTAAATGGCATATGCCACTGAACCCCAGCCACTTTTTCTGATCTCAGCATCACTACATGTTCCTTTGCTGGCGAAACAAAGTTTAATTGATAGTAGGAAGTTGCCTTTTCTTCACTTATTTCCTACACATACACACACACACACTTGGATGAGAGGTGTGTGAATAAGTCAGTGAGGACAGGAGGAGATATGAGTTTGCAGTAACATTTTACTCTCTCCTCGTGTTTGGCCCACATGATGCGGCAACCTTTACACAGAGGTCTCTCCACAAGCCAGCCCTCACCATGTTCTCCCTCTGTCTCGTTTAATCTCTCCACTCTGCCTGTCTGCATGGCTGCTCTGTATTCGCAGCCGTGCTCTGGTTCACTCTCTTATTTGTCGTGTTCGGTCTTTATCTCTCCCGCATTTAATCACTCTCTCTTTTCTCTCCTCTCCTGATGTTGTTGGTTGGTGTGTGTTGTTCCCTCCAACTCTTCCGCCCGTAAAGTTTTACTCTTAATGCTCGTGGTCCCCAGAGGATGAATCTAAATGATGTAACAGGTTTATATTTTCTAGTGGTCCACGCATCTCAAAAAAATTAAAAAAAAACAGCCACAGCCACTTTTCCTGATAATGCGTGATCTTAGAGTGTTTGCTACATTTCTAAATTTCTACACGTTTCTGAGGGTAGAACGTCACAGTGAGTGCACACACACACACACGTCAGAGCTTCTTAACATCTGACATCCTGAAGATGACACTGGATACGTTTTGAAGTAACTTAAGCTTTGCCGTATATTAAAAATACACACATAACAAAGGGGAAATGTTGTAAACTACACAAAGAAATGTCTTATACTTAAAATTGTTCAGTATGAAAACCAAGATTAATGTGCAGTCTCCAGCTCCTAGTATGCTGCTCTTTATTAGTCATAAAGAGCAGCATACTAGGTGTAACAGTTACTGGGTGTAAGAACTGACTGATTGAACTGCTGCTCAAAGCAGATGTTATACTTAAAATCAGTTAGAGTGAAAATGAAGCAGTGGAGAACACTGTAAGTTTTATGAATATACACATCATCATTTCATCATTTCTGGATCAGACTCATGAGGCAAACCGCATACACACCATAAATAAAATGAAAAGTAAAGATATGGAAGTAGGGCTGTGACAATAACTGCATTACTGCAACACTGCAGTCATGTGATGCCTACTGCAGGGTTGAGCTCATTACCATCATTGCCACATTTAAAAAAAAAAAAAAAAAAAAAAATTCACCACATATACATGGTAGTCAAATGTGCTTGCACATATACTGTATGATATACGGTTATATAATGGAGACGTAGGAGGCGACATCTGTGTGAATCTGTGTTAGCTTGCTCTGGGCACCAGGCCACAAGACCTCGGTATGGCCCCACAAAAACCTCCCAAAGAGAAAAGACAAACTGCTATGCCCTCATCTTCACTAACATGTGGCTCTATGACAGTATTCCTGTCTCTGCTATCCAGCTAGCTTAACAGAGACTGTTGTACAAACACACGGAGGTAAGTCACTGTGGAGAGATTCACAATCACCAGATTCTCTCAGCCTCCTACAAGTGGGCAGGACTCACTCGTTAATCTACCATCATTTCTAAGAGCGTCTTCAGTTAAGATGCTTTTAGGAAACACCTTTTTAAGTTTAATACAGTTTTACAGATTTACATGAAGTTTTCTGTAGATACGTATGGTGGGGATGGATTTCCCACTATAGCCACCAGGACAAAATGTAATTGGCAGGCTGTCATGAAATTTACTGAGCATATTCATGCAGACCAGAAGATGGGTCCTTTTAACTTTTTGAATAATGCGAGGTTTCCTCAAACACAAGCCTCAGATCAAAACGTAAGCTTTGAACACAAGATCTAATTGGCAAATTGCCACAAAATTTTGCTATGCACATTCTTGGGTCCAGTGGGATTAAAACTTGGGACTCCATGGACTTTCATCATGTGCAACTCTCAGAACAATCCTTCATATTTTCCTCCCAATTACTGGCAGGGCTCCAGGAATAGCAACATTTTCATCATATTTGTTCCTTTCACTTACAAAACAAAATATCACACAGGAGCCTCTAGGGACCGTTATTGGGGCTTTTGTCTTTGTCTTTTTTTTTCTAATTTTCTGTCTTTGTCTTCAAGGTTATTGCAAACTAAACAAACCAACAGGGGTTTGAGGTATGAATGAAGAAAAGAAATTAATGACACTGAAACAGGAAACAAACCACATCCAAACTGCGATAAAATTATTGCCTGATGGCCATTTGTCTCTCAAGGTATCATCTTCTTACAATTATTCTTCTATGGTTCCTCCCTTGATTGGTTGCTTAGTTGGTTGGTGAGTCTAAAGCTCATCTCTATGCGTTGCCATCACAAATCCTCCTCAAACCTAAATGTGCTCATCATTCTTGTACATTTCATCATTTGTCCATCAGTTCTCCGACCGTTTGCCCAATTACTTCATTTCATAGTCTCAGCGTCCGCCATGGTGTCTCATTTTCTCTCCTACCTCTACTCCTCTCTCTCTCTTGCTCTGAATCCTCTCCTCTCCTTCATCACTCTCCCTCTCTCTAGTTTAAGACATGGAAATTTAGATTTTCATTCCTTTAAAAATCGTCATTACATTAAAGATCATCATTACCGTGTCATCGAGAGACTTAAATCGGATGATGTGTTGTCACAAAATGTGTAGTATTACGGTTCAGGGACAGTGAGTATTGTTACTATAGCAACTGGAGGTGACACACAGCTGAGCCCAGTTTAAGTTCTATAAAAGTAACGGCGGTGCACAATTAAAAGTTCGGAATTGGTCTCATCCCTTAAAACCTGCGGTGTTTCTGATCACTAACAGCACTATGTAGCAATGGTTTTTAAGATTGTTTCTGTTGGTTTGTTGTGTGCATGCATAAACAGGTTCATGGGAAACTAGAAGGAGATGAAGCAATAATGAGACGAATCAAAGACATGTGGCGTGGATGTAAAAACTGAAGTAAATGCAGCCAAACACACTCGTAAGTATCTTAAGAAAAGAAAGAAAAGTTTAGTTCCTGTGCACTATTTGTTCATTTATAATAGTCTTACTGTTTCATTTTTGTCTTATAAATGGCCTTTGTTATATCATGTTTCTTTTTCCCCAGAACAACAATCCACAAGCTACTGCGCTCTTATTAATCTGCATCATGTTTACACCTGTTCTGCATGAGAAGAGAGAGACGCACCTTACAGACACACAGACGACACAGACGCAGCAGACTGTGCGACATGTGTATGTGGCAGTGTGCATCAGCCTCAGTAAATCTGACCCAGTGTGTTTTGATGAGAGACACTGAATGCAATCCTAACTTTCAATCATAACAAAAAAAAAAAGCTCCACAGGAAACCTTTTGACAGAAGCAAAGATACATAAAGAATGCTGGCTTGTCAGGCAGATGAGGGAAATGTTTTTCCCGCTACTTCTGCACCAACACCAGTCTGGTAAAAGCCTTGAATTATATGCATTTATCTGTAATATTTGCATCATTTTATAATTCTACTATCCTTTCACAGCCACAGTAACCCTGTGTCTGCAAACTTACAAAGAGCAGATGCACAGTACCTGTTGCTTATACTCACCTTATGTCTCAACTTGATAACAGTGGACTTCATCATTTGTGTCATGTGAGCCATTGTTTTACAGCAGACTGGGAAAATACAGTCATCTTCCTGATTAAAGAAAGAAAAACAAGTAAAAACTCTAAATAAGAATAAATAAAATGCAAACAGCTCATTTGTCAGCAACAGCAAGTGAATTAGTTAGGATCATTCTAAAGCTTTCATAGTGTACACACTCTTACTATGAAAGTTTGAGACAGCTCAAGGTTGAGGTGAAGCAGATAAAAAGATGCTCCACTGAAAATCTATTGTTTTGAATATCAAAACACTGATGAAGCGTGACTCACACACCTGTCTCTTTGTATCCTCAGTATGTCCCACTATTTTTTTTTTTTTTTTTTTTTTTTTTTTTTACCAAAACATGGCTTAAATACACTGCCTCCAGTCATCGCTCCAATCATTGTGCATCTACTCCAGAAGGTGGAATATTCTTCACATGTTCCATCACAACATTAACACATCAGCACAGTGATACTAAGAAGTTAATTAAAAGGTTCCACAGTCCAGGCTTAAACACAAAGGAGGATCGTGTTTTTTTTTTTTACTGTTTTAGCAGCATTGGGCTGTGGAACAAACTCCTCAGCATCACTTCAGCTGAGTCACTGCCTCGGTTTAAAAAGCTTTCATAGACACAAACTTGCATTTTTATAACATTTTTATAAAGTCTACTCAGACGCTTTTATGTCGTTCTTTATCTCTCTCTCTGTTCGACCACTCCTTGAAATCCCAATTGCATTTTCTGCTTTTAGTTCTTTTACTTTTTGTTTTATTTCTCTGTGTTCGCTATCTACATCTCATTTCTCTATATTGAAATATGTCTGCTGAAATTGCACCTATATTTTACAGCACTGTATTTTGTGGAGCACCTTGTAATTCTGGTTTTGAAAGGTGCTATAGAAATAAAGTACTTAGTTTCTTACTAAGTGTCAAGTTATGATGAACGATTATGAATGAATGAATACGTTTGCAGGTTACTAGTCAGCTGATAGCCACACAGCTGTGAATGAGTCAGTTTGTTATTATTGTGTCTTAGGACAAGACTGGTCCAGCAAACTACCAAACAGATACACACCGTATTAAAAGATGATAAAAAAAACAGTTAAATGTGTTGGAATAATAAAATTAAATAAAAATAAATAAAATAAAAATGATAAAAAGAGTAAATGGATCACCAGTGTATATAAATATTGCACAAAATGGTAATTGCATGTGAAAATAGTAAGAGCCAACTACTTCTATGCACAATATGGAATTCCTGCTGCTAGAGGTCTCAATCCAAACACTAGCAAAAGACAGAGTTGAATGATTTTGTGAAGTAGCGTGGGATCATGGGAGTTGCTGTCTTTATTGTTAAATAATTACCATTGCAGTCAGCTTCTCTTTCTTCCTTCAGTGTTCATTGTTCAGAGGGTTTTTTTTTTTTTTTTTTTTTTTACCAGTGCCGAGGTCTTCTCTCCAAAACAAACACACCCAGTGATTAAACCAGTAAAAGCACTGAATAAAGCAGTTTTGCATCAAAAGTCTGTGTTTCTCCCACAATGTTCGGTGGACAGAGGATGTCTGGAGGAGCTGCTAACGTTTCAATTTGTTGATCATAATCTTGTGTGTAGTAGTAGTTATAGTTACAATTTCAAATATTTATTTAATGAATAATTTATTCTACAGAATATATGATATATATATATGTTCCAATCACAATCTGCCACAGCTTAAGGTCAAATCTTCTAATTCATTGTTTTGTCTGAAAAAGCCCAAAATCCAAAAGATGCTCAATGTACAGTTTAGAAAAATAAAAGCAGCCAATCCTCACATTTGAGATCATGGGACTAGTGAACGTTTTTTGACAAATGACTGAATTTAAAAAACTGTGATTCATTTTCTGTTGATTTACTACTTGATGAATCGACTGATCGGTTCCGCTGTCACCACAACGGCAGCCAGAAAACACAGAACTGACCCTACGTGTTACTACGAGGGGATCATGCTTTCATTAGAACAAAAGCTACACTCAAAAAGCAGAGAAAGGTCTGCTTATACAAGACTACAGCAGCTCTCCTCATCAGTCACCTTCTGCTGACTCTAAACCTTACAGCCACCTTGTTTTCCATCCAGGCGCTCCCTGGATTTCCCTACATGTACTTCCTTTCTCTTTTATCCCCTCCTTCAGCCCTCACCTGCTGCTCCCTCTCTGTCTCAGCCACCCAGTGAGTCTCCACCTCAGGGAACACTTGATTGTCAGCGAGAATAAATTCTCCACTGAGCCCCCTGGTTCCGCTGGGTCCCATGCTACTCTGCTTTAATGTGGATGCCTCGACGCGGCTTCCCCCTCTGGACTCCTTTTCACTACACAATAAAAAAAAGGAGTGTACACCTTGATGGATGGTGTGGATTTGTATTTATTGAGCCTTTTATGATGGGGAGTTCCTGCTTGATGTATTTGTGTAACATGTTAATATATCCTATTATATGAATGAAAAAAAAAACTATGTAAAAACAAGACTAAAACATTGTTTTAAACCAAAATGACTTACCTTAACCTCACTTCAAAATAAATGTGTTACACTTCACTGCTGAGTGATATTAAAACATCTTTGTCACTGCTAACTCTACTGTTGGCCTGGGTAGGGCTGCAGTTGGCCAGATGCTACCTTACGCTATTGCCAGCCGCGTCAATACACCTGCCAGTGATGAGCTTCACCTGCACGCTATCCTCCCAGATCCACCCATATCATTTACGTTTTTGAAGAGCTTGAAAGCTCACCACATTTATCATGACATTTACTTTGAAGGAGGCAAAGCAGAGAATGCCTTCCTATTTATTCTGTGGTGTCATTTTACAGTTCAGAGACGTCAAGCCTTAAACAAAACTTTGGGTAAAAAAAACACTCAATGTTTGTTTGACCTCTAAACAGATTGGTTTCGATAATCTGGCTAAATTGTCAGTTTGTTTAAAACCAGTCTGATTGCTCGTGTTTCGTGTCCTGTTCAGGCTTATTTATAGTGATGTCACCACATTCTGGAGGTCTCAGCGATTACTGTGGTTAGTACAACATAGCCCATAGATCCAAATGACTGGAGCAACAAAAACACAACCCGACCTTATAAACTACAGCCTACTGTATACACACATCCAGCAGACACAGAGCAACATTAACATTCATTCAGAATCATCTTTTTTTTCAACTCCTGAGAAAAAAAATATCTGCTTCTCGAGCTGCTAAATGCTCCGCTGTGTCCACCAGCTAGTCTCTAACTTTGTTTGTCTGCTGCTTGCTGAGCAGGAAGTGTACAGTGGGTTTATAAGAGCTTTTTTTTACTGAAAACATCTGCCTGCTGCTGCTGCTGCTGCTGGAGTGTGGCTTTATCAATGGGAGCAACACACTAGACACAGTTATTTGATTGTTTATATAAAAAAATAGTGACCTTCTCATCCTCTGGCTGTGTTTTATACTTTGGAGAATACAAACCTTTTTAAATAAAGGAGCCCAGAATGGTTTGGCAGTGACACTGCACAGACAACAGTTAAGTCTTGTGTTCTGTATGTAAGTACTGATGTGTTTGTTATTGCTATGTATTTAGATCATAGTACAGAGATGATACAGATGCTGCAGCAGCAAACCCAGCCAGCAGCAGCAGCATCATTACTGGCTCTTCTGTTGTAAAGTGTGAAGTTGGATCCAGCTGGTGCCAGCGAGATACTGCTCTGCTCTTTGGGGGGGGGGGGGGGGGGGGGGGGGGGGGGCTGCACCCATGACTCCTGTTCATGATTGCATAGCAAGACAAAGAGCTTTACCTCCCAGCTTATTGTAGTGTTTCTCTTTATGCGCTGTAACTTTGATGTACAGTCAGTGATCCTGGCGGAGCAGTCTTATGAAAGCACTTTACCACATAAATAGTTTTGTTTGAGCAGACAGCAGTTGTGTTCTTGATTGAAATGCTCCCTCTGATCTCTGGTGGGAGACACGCTGTGTGTTTCTGTTTAGTCAGATTTAATGATGCAACATGCAAACCGACCGGGCGACAACGCACTTCCACACACAGAACAAGTGGTCCGCTTAACACACAGACACAAAAACAAACACGACCATGCGCATACGAGGCATACACAGATAGAGAAATGAATGCTCAACCCCAACTAATGGTATTTACAGAGAGAGATGTAATAAATCTTACTGCTTGCTTCTGCTAGCTGTTTTACTGCAGAGGTACCACTGCTGGCATTAATGAATGATCTAGTTGAGAGTCAGTCCTCTCTGAAGACCAGAGGGAGGCAGAGAGGAGGACGAGGAGGAGACAAATTAAGGAAGGAGAGGGGAGATGGAGAGACGGGATGAGTTGAGGGAAACAGCAGGGACACGGAGATGAAAGGCTACGTAAGAGCGAAACAGAGGTGGAGGATCTGTTCAAGAAAAGGAAGGAGATTTGATTGAGAGGAAAGTGGGAGGTTGAGAAGAATGGCGTGTGGTGCTTCAGAACAGAAAGATGACATCAAAAACACATTTTGGGCCTCAAGCTAAGTCAAAACTACTGCAAGTTAATTTAAGTTAAATTAATAAGAAAAAAAATAAAGTTTCCTTCTTGTTGAACTTATAACAAACGTTAATAGAACAAGAAAAGAAAAGAATTCTGATTCATATGAAGGCAAAAAGATAGAAGGTACCAATTGTGAGTGAGTAACTCCCACACACACATAGTGTGTGTGTGTGTAGTCCTTTTTGTTTTGGGGATGTACATCACCAACTGATCACCACATGACAGGGTTTCTTTGTGTTTCTGTTCCTGTGGTTTCCTGTGTTACACTTCTGTTGTCCAGTTCTTTTGGTTGCATGGTGTTGCCTCTCAGTATGATTGGGTTGCAGGTTTAAAGGACAGCCTTGCTTTATTGGTTAGTTTATGGTATTGTGTACTTGGGTTTATGTTCCTGTCTATTCATGGATGGTTTAATGTATGCTGGGTTGTACTAAGTGTGTTGTTTTCTGGGTTTTGGTTTTCTGTTGGCTCTCTTTCCCTCCAGTGTCCCTGCACTCCTCCTCAGTCCATTTTTTCCTCTACACCTGCCCAGCATTAAGTTCTTTAGCCCTGCCCTGCTCTCTATGGGTACATCTCAAGGCTCTTATTTTATGTCTCCTTGTTCCACTAAATATAGTGTTTGATGTGATCCTCGCTTACTGAAATGATCACACGTAGACCCTTACCTTCACTTTGCATGTGAGACCCTCATGAGTTGAATGCATATGACAATCCTTGCTACAGATGGTTGATGTTCTGCTACTTTTACTTTACTGTAATAAGACAATCTCAATCAAAGGGACTGAATCTGAAGAGAAAAATATAAGGTGAGTGAGTATTTATCATGAGCTCATTTCACTTCCATATAAAGCATTTGTGACATTTCTTGTTTTACATAATGCAGCACAGTCTGGTGGTTTCAGTGTGTCTACATCTCACTGATAAATCCTTTGTTTGATATGTTCCAGGAGCTCAAACATACACCAACAGGGTCGAGGATAGCCAGGGGGGGAAACGCAGACCTCTAGGGGGGCCATAATGGAGGAGGAGCGTTTCCAGGCTGCGCAGCACACTCAGATTTTTATTTATTTGGGGAGTTGGTCAAAATAAAAAAAAAAGGTAATCCTGGCCCTTGGGTTCTGGGGGGTCTTGATGCAGACATGGCAGCCATCAACAGCGCCCATCAATGGTGCCCACACACCTGGAGAACACTGGACTGCTGGCCAGCTGTGCAAATCCCTGGCCAACCTCGTCCTGTGCTCCAGCGGTGGGCAACCTGATGACCTCCTGGCAAAACGCTGCAATTTTCTCCACTCCACTGTGCACCAGTCTGCAGACTGGGGGCTTTGGGGACATGAAAGACCCAGGACACCACACTATATGATAAGCTGTGTGTCAACCAATAGACAGTGAGGAGAACACGCACCTCATGTGACCAGCCTTGAGTGTATTTTCGATGGCAGAATCCTCATCAGGGCCTCCATAGATGGACGGCCCAGCCTGTAATCATGAGGCATGAGGTCCTGGCCATCAAAATACACATCAAGGACTGGCACATGGGGGTTTAGCTGTGCGTGTAGCGTTGCACTGTCAACCTACAGAAGAAAGGAGATTGTTACTTCCCACAATTCTTCTTCATGGTATAACATTTGTGTATGACACAGACAACATAAAGGCTATTATATGTTGAGGTTATTATGCATGTTTTCTTTTGTCTACATGGCTGAGCTATAATCTACTTTTTGTGCATTGCATGTTTGGCAAAATTCCATGATGTCTGACAGCCTACAGCTATCAGTGTGTTTGCTGTACGTGTGATGTGTTAGTTCAAATACTAACAAAGCAATATATTTGTGTGATTATAACCTCGAGTAAAAGTAGAGCTGTATACCTCCAGGTGTGTTCTCCTGCATCTCATGCGCTCCTGCTCCCTCTGGAGCACGTCCCATGCTGAGATAACAGAGTCAGCAACTCTTTTATTCTCCATATTTCTTGTAGATCGTACAAATTTGGTCAGGCATTATCTGACACTTCTATAGACCTGGTATCTCTACATGAGTTGACAGGATTCAGCTGGAAACACAGCTGATAGTTTGTGAAAACATCTAATTACGTTCAGCAGCTGAACTGCTGATCACAGTGGATTGGATTAATTGACACTGCTCATCACAGTGACAGAGTGAATGGCCCAGCAAGGCGAGGTTCAGGACAATTCAGTCATTGCAGTCAATGGACAGGTAGCCAATCAGTGTGGCAAACAATGACAAGTGACTCAACCTCAATCAGTATTACAGTGATCAACCACTAATATGGATGAAAAAGCTTGGGACAGAATTATTCCTATACAGATGCTTCGTGAATAATTTGCTCATAGTAATAAAGTAGTCTGCCTCTGTGTTCTTTTAGATGAAAACATATGGAGAAACATTTTAAAACTATTCTGTGATATTTATTTTATTATTACTAACATTATACATATATGATGTGTATTTGGCTGCAGCACCATTATCAGGCATTGGTTTGTGCAGAGGTGTGAAGTTACCTGTTTATTTGTAGCTGTCGTGAAACAGTTAGAAAATATATTTCTTTTAATTCCTCTCATTGCTTTCTCGCTACCACTGCTCCCCTCTCCTCGTCCACTCTCTTGCTCACTCGACAGCTGCTTCTCCCTCTGTTTTTTTTTGTTTTGTTTTTTTTAAATGAGTCGACAGCAGAGCCTCACTTTGCTTTTAACGTTATCAAACGAAGAGAAATGTCCTCCCCCATGTCAAGGTTACAGCTCTAATCAGTCTGTTCGCTGTAATATACAAATGCCAATTAATCTGCATGAGTAATAAAGAAGATATTGACGTGATCGCTTTAAGTGGTTTCCACTGAATGTCATTGCATCGATGCAGAAGATCCAGCTGCGATTCGGTCATCAGAAATGGACATTGCTTCATGTGACGCTTCAGAGGAGAGCACGTCTCATGTCTCAATATAAACAAATCTCCTCGTTTCCTCTCTCCTCGCTTGGTTTCACAAGTGAGGGAAACGTGAATGCAATTTAAGAGACTTGGGATGCATCCAGTGTTTTTCCCCCAGTCTGCTGTTACCTTCACACCTGCCCTGTATCAGTCTCGTCAGCCCTGCCCTACTCCCTGTGTTTCCCTCAGCCTATCAGCTCCCAGCCTGCCCTTGTGTCCAGTCACCTGTTCCCCATTTGCTCATTAGTTCAGTTTGTATTTTAGTCCTGGTTTTCTGTTCAGGCTTTCTTGGATCTGCTGTCGTGTTCTGCTCAGTTTGTGCTGCTTTGTTCTGTTTCTTCGTACTGGTCCTGTATTCGTTTTTTTTTTTGCTCAGCTCAGTCAGGTTTTTGTTTTTTGTGGCTGCACGTCTAATGAATAAAGAACTTTTTCATCAGCCTCACTCAGCCTGCGGTCTTTGCATTTGGGTCCACCTGCTCTGTCCAGCTATTGTGCTACCTAATTCTCTTGCCTGAAGAAATGTTAGCAAGCACATAACTCCAACTGAAAACTGAAATATTTGAGGGAATGTCGTATTTATTAAAATTAGTGTTTTAGTTTGATGTCACCCTTGACAATACCATGCAGTTCAATGCGATAAACATCAATGACATGATGTAATTTTGCATACATGAGCACATGTTTACAGACTGACAGCCCAGTGACAAAGATAATGTAGCAGGTACTATCACAGCTCTTCTGCTTAGTAGAAAAGGCCTACCTCAGACCTGGGTGCCTCCTAAATGATCATTGCTGAAGATCAGCTAACCAAGCTAAATTCAGTCTCTACAACTGCCCTGGGAGACAAATACGGCACATTCATTCAAGATGTGATCAATACTTCCATCATATCTGCTGATATGTACTGCTTCTCAATAGAGACAACTCAGGACATAGCAAAAACACACTTTCCACCTGCAACCTTCCAGTCTGACTCAGAGAAGCTCAACTGGAACAACACACACACATCCTTTTAATATAGTTGACATTTCTGTAATGAATGATAAGATAGTAATACCAGACAGAGGAATGGGAGATGAAGAAGTCACACAGGCACACACACACATGCCCAAAATACAACTGTGAAGTGTGATTTTTAATGACTGCAAAGGTTGAGTCTTCAGAGACCACACACAGTTAATGAAACATGTTGAGAGAACTCATATTCATGGCGTACCATAGACAGATGAAGACCAGGTCAGCAGAGATCCAGGCTTGTGAAAACACAGACGGGTCTTCAACTATCACAGTGGGTTCCTTAAACTAGCAGTACTAGAATGTCTAGGATTCCATCAAGGAAGGTGATGGACAGAGGACTCTGAAGAGGCACTGAAACTGCAGCTTGATATACATGTGCTTCAGAGTGCCGGTGTCGCACATCAGCTCACATGGAAAAGGACTTTAAATGCTGGTTTTGTGTGCCTCCAAAAGATGTCATGGCCAAGCAAGGGGGCAAATAGGTAATTTGATATGGCCCAAGAAATGAGTTAGACCATTAGTGAACTGACACAGTTAATGAAGCATGTTGATGATGAGGACTGTGAAATAAAGCCAGAGTCAGGACAGCATGCAGGACCAAATAAAAAGGCTGAGATTTCTTAAATGGTAGAAGCGTTTCACACCAAGAAAATGTTCAAACGTCCACCACGAAGAACATAGAACATATATACAGGTTGCAGGATACGGGTACAATAGATTAATGAGCACAAAAAGAAATTCAATTTGAAACAGGTGGTGCAGTAAATGGTTGTATTAAATGTAAGAAACAGAAAAGTACTCATAAGGACAATATAGAATTATCCTGTTTTTATGTTCATTTTATGTCTTGCGTTGTCATGTTAATAGGCTTTCCATAGCTTTTTGAGCGTGCTGAATCATAAGTATATCAATGTAGTGACAGAGATCATTACCTGTGGCCTTCAATGTAAACATCATGGATGGTACATAACATTACAGATGTTGTCACAAGTTAAACTGGGCGTCACACTATCACAAGTTGATACAGCTAACCCAGCTGCCAGCTAACTCCATGCTATGTACGAGTTGAACATATGCAGACTATATGTTTCCTTTTACAGGCTGCCTGAAAGTGGAGACAGTTCTCAAATCGACTTAATGTCAAATTCATGAGAGAATATCAAAAACATCATTTTGTGATTGATTTTAATACTGCTGATGTTTGCAGTATTTTGAAGCCATCAACACACTCACCTACCACAGCTTAATGCAGGGGAATATCACCAGTTAATTCAATCACCAGTTAAACCTTCATACCGGCACCGACCATTTTTAAAAATTTGGTGTGTGTGTGTGTTTTTAGTATTTTGTATGCCTTAATACATGTGTAAATATATAGGGTTAGGGTAGTACTGACAAGTTTTATTCAGACAATGTCATGTTTCTAAATACCGCAAGAGCAGTTCCTCAGGAGCTACAGCTGATAGACGGCTGCTTCTGTGGACAGAGACACTGAACACAGGTTGAGTGAGAAGTAGGGAAACCACAGAAAGACAACATGAGACAATTTTTTTCCCTGCTCGTGATAATGTGTGAGAGGAACAGAAGTGACTCTACAGCTGATGCATCACTCTGAATTCTGCCATATTTCTCTTTTTTAGTCGTTGCCTTGGCAACACATGTCTATGAATTTTGGGGGGGGGTGGAGCTTCTGAAGGAGCACAAAGGAGTGTATTTGTTTGGGTGTTTCATATCAAATATCAACAATCTTTCTCCAGAATGACTGACTCTACTTGAAGGCTGTATTCAGACCAGTCCTTCTATTCATTTGAATGGGGGTAGTGCATTTAGCTTGCAGGCCGCAATAGCCTGCAGCCAGAAAGAGTCACCCTGAGTCAACTTCTGGAGAACCGACGTCACGCTGTGGTGGCCGATCATGTAGGTTGGTGATCAGACTGAAAGATGCCCGCAGGAAGAAGAACCTTGTTTACCATGTAGCATTTTTAGCATTCCATTGTGTACCTGGCTTTGTGCACCAGTTTAAAAACACACCATAGACACAATAGAAGCAGGGAAGTCCTGATTGTTGTGGTCAGCATTTGCCTGACAATGTTACATTTGAGATTAAAACGCATCATACTTTCATGCCACATGTCAATATTATTCATAAGTTGTAGAAAATCTATAGTGTCTACCTACAAGAGAAGTGACTTTGTGATTACTTTCAAGCCACGTGTCCCTATTATTTATTAGGTAGACAAACTACTTTCTAAAACTATGATAAATTAAATTTTCTTTTCTTTTTTTTTTTTTTAAACACCGACTGTGAGTTATGGATGTAAATTTTTGTTGCGTTGCACATGTAGAGGAAGACACCAAGAAGAAGTGGAGAAACCTCAGAGACAAATACAGAAAGGAGGGCATCACTGAGAAGGAGCGGCAAAGTGGATCAGCAGCAGACTCCAAAAGGACATGGAAATACATGCCACTGCTCCAGTTCCTTGAGCCCTATGCCCACAAGAAGCTGACATGCCCCAACACGGGTTATGAGACATGTTCTCAAACAGTCTGTCATCATCTGAGCCGAACCCAACAGTCGAAGCTGACGTGTGTCCTCTTGCAGCCCTTCAGCTCAGCCATTGGGAATGGGATCAACATTTACATTGTGTTACAACATTTATTATACAACGTCATTTATTTTTCATGGTGGTAGGTTTTTCTTCGTGTTATTTCTTTTGTTGTAAATTTCTAGAGCACTACATTATTAATGAGTGCAATAAACACTTTGAATATATACTGGTGTCACATTTCATATAATGTATTCTTACCAGTTGACTGGAAAGGCAGCTGATGTACACGTTTCAACCTCCTTCAGGTGATCAGAGTGAATAGGAGGTACAGAGGTGATCTATAATGTATACCATAATTATTCTCGGTCAATATAATGCATTTCATCACCTCAGAAGTTACACCAGTCTTAAATTTTAAAAATTATTTTAATTATTTTATAGCTGAATGGGTAACAAGACAAGAAACAGTTGTGTTGGAAGTTTTTCATGTTTTATTGTAAGCTTTGGTTTGAATGACATGTTTGGCGTCAGGGTGAAACAGATATTGCCATATAGGTCATTCACTAGCAAGAACCACGCCACAACAGAATGATGTTGGTTAGTGAATACATTTATTGAACGTCAGAAAGATGGTATGGATGACGTGGTAGGAGATGCAAGATTTGTGTTGTCCGGTGGCTGGTCTGGGAGGATGTCTGTTGTTCGATGATGGCCGAGCGGAAGGAGACTCAGAGTTGGGGGTTCCGTCTCAGGTAATATATATATCCACACGGCGGATCATGGCCCCCCAGGCAGTGCCTAGAATAGATGATGAAAAGGTATGCGAAGTTTTGAATAAAATAAAAGGGATGAGGGTAGGGGAGAGGGATGAAGGGATGAGGGTAGAGGAGAGGGATGAAGGGATGAGGGTAGAGGAGAGGGATGAAGGGATAAGGGTAGAGGAGAGGGATGAAGGGATGAGGGTAGGGGAGAGGGATGAAGGGATGAGGGATGAAGGATGAAGGGAGGGTCGAGAATCTGAGTCAGACGAGGTATGGAGGGTTGACCCAGTATAAGAAGGTTTGTCAGCTGATTAGAGGTGTGGTTAAGGTGTGGTTGAGGCGTGGTTCTGCTCCTGAACCTAAGTTAACTGATTAACTTCATATAAAAGACAACATGCACAGTGGTCTATCAAGTTGCTCAGAGTTTCTATTCTGTTGCTTGGTGCCTCAAACAATATTGTGCTGTCAGGAGAGTGCACCGGCAGGGGAGGAGAAATACTCAGCAAACTTGTTGCGGATGGAGAAAGCCTCTCTGGAAGAGTTGTTGCTCCGAAGTCGCTGGACAGGCATCAGTCCCTCGCCAGCAAAGTCCATCACTGATGGAGTTGGATGTCCTCTTTGAGGTCCCACTGTATTAAATTGTGCAGAATGCATACAGCCTTACCAACCAACTCTGATGCCAATGGTTGAAATGTACATCACCCGGTGAAAGATACGGAACTGGCTGGCAAGTATGCTGAAGGCACACTCCGCCAGCCTCCTAGCACGATAGTCCGTAGTTGTACCGCCAGTGCTCTTGTGACAGTTTGTCCTGAATATAGCCTCATGAGGTTCTGCAGCAGAGGAAAGGCTTTGTCCCCTACAAAAACATGAGGTAGAGCACCAAGATGTTCTGCACCTGGGAGATGTTGATCTGAGGGGATGCTGAGCCTTCCAGTCCTGAGGGCTTGGCCAAACACTGAGTGTGACAGTACACCTCCATCACTGCCACATGTCCACCAGGTCGAACCAGTAGCAGGCATCAACCACTAAATGAGGACACTTCACGGACCCAGCTTCAACGTCTGCATCTGGCTTGCAAACTATGCTACAAAAAAGTGATAGCAAGAAGCGTCCTTTGGTTCGTGGGAGGGTTGAAGTTAACAACATGATTTCATTCTTCATTGCTATCAGTAAGAATGAATGCAGGAATAATGTTGAGTCAACCACCTATAACTTTCTGTTGATGTTCCCTTAAGATAAGTGAGCTTCTGACTGATTGGCTGCTCTGCAGCAGAGAGCACAGGTGTCTCTGAACCATTACAATCACATAAACATGTAAACAGTGTCTTTTCTACTAACCTCTCCATAGACAAGAACTAAATCTGTAACCATGGTAACTGTAAACTGCAGCATTAACCATGATGTCCAAAACAACACGATTACATTCAAGTAACAAAGCCCTGCTACAATCACAGTTACTATGACTCTAATCTGCCAGGAGTGAAAGAGTGAGTAGGGTGAAGTTATGATGGAGCCACAAAGTCTGCAGATGGAGGTCATGATGGATGGATGGATGGATGGATGGGTCAAAAAACATCAGACTTTACTACGGGACCCTGCTCTTCATACATTATTAATTTCTAATTGACATTGTGGGTGTATGTGGTGCTGTTGTGTGTAGTTTTGTATTTTGTGTGGTGTTTTGTGTGTTTTTGCTTTGTACCGTTTTGATTGTGGGGGACTGCAGATGCAGATTAGCTTTGAGCTAACTCTAGTGCAGTGCATCTTTAATATTTAAAAACTGCACACTGTCTCAATCAATAAATCAAATCTAATCTAATCACTTTCTATTTCCAACTGACAGACAATGTTGGTTTCTTTAATCATGACTGTGGCCTCTCCTGAACCTTAACCATGTGGTGATTATTTTTGTAACCATGACAACAAAGGTCTCCTAACCATAACCAAGTAGTAATTTTGCTCCAAACTATGATGATTCCCTAACCATGATTCCCTACATCACTTCTGTTCCTAAATCTAACCAAACCTCAACCACAGCCTTGTAAGATCAGAAAACTGACAAATGATTTAATCCTGTTAGTGGTGTCGGATCATGCAACGCCTCCGTGTTGTTCCGAAGGTCAGTTATGATGTTGCAACTGACCTTTAATGCAAATGATTAACAATCAATCCCTCCAGCATGACCTTGCTCTCAACAGTATGTTGTACAGTTCATATTATTTGTCAAGACAGGGATGGAAATATTATACAAAAATGTAATATGATGTTTAATTTTTCTATATAAGCAGCCAGACCAGTAGAGTGGTGAGCTATGAGCACAGATGGGGAGAGATAAATGCTGTAGATGTTTTTAAGACAGGAAAAAAGGTATAAAAAAAAAATGTTCGCCATTATATCCATTTGTATGATTCATCATGTCTTGCCCCTCCCTATAACTTTAGGCTTTTCAACTGTACAGAACATGTATAAACACTTTGACGTGGTTGGACGACATGTTGTACAATTTAATTTATTTGAAGTGCACTGAGAACTGGGAGTTGTTGTGTGCGACTTCCCAGCAGACTCCAGACCCTCTGTGAGGAAGACTATCACTTTGGTTTTCAGAGCTTGTGCCATTTTCCCTCTGTACATTCTTGGATTTTGTGAGGACAGCCATTTGTTTGATGCCTCCGTTGTGAACACTGAGCAAAAAGTGCCTTGTGGGATTGGGAATTCTAGCAAGGGCCTCCCACACAACAAATATCTAACACATCCGAGGTTGCAACAGCAGTGATAAACATCTAATAATCACCTGCTGATACGGAGAGAATCTGCTTTTAAATGAGGTTGAGTATAAACGGCCCCTAATTATTTAATGTAAAACCTGCTTTCTCTTAGTAGAGCACTTTTATTTGGATACATCACTTTGCATGAGAACATCAAATAAGAAAGTAATCTGCTCGTACAAACAACTGTGCTAGTCTCGCTTCAAAGCAAATTAGCTCAGCTCATGCATATAAATGTTCAGTGTCAGCCTGAGATCCATTATACTGCAGGGTGAGAGCCAACACAGGCAGAGGGAAGAAGCTTTTAAAATAGAATATGCCAACAAGAGCTCTGTGTGTTCGTCTCATGGGTACACATTCCAAAGAATATTTGCGAGGTTTGATTTCCCGCTCTGTGGATGTGGGAGATGATTTTTTAAAATGACTCTGAATTGTGTCCCCAGGACTTTTGCAGCAATCGATGCTATATCAGATCACCTGAGCAAACAAGAAAGAGTTTAACTTTGGTCTCAAAGTTTTTAACGTCTGCCAAATCGGAAAAAGTCCCCTGATCTTGTCAAAGACAATTAAAAACCCTGACAATGACAATAATCCTGTGCAAAGCCAGGTGTTTAAGACACTGAATTAATGATGAAGTAGTGTTACGATTTCAAGTGGTTTTTTTTTAAAAACTCTGGAGGGTTCAAATTCTTGTTGGAAGCTCTAAGGCTCAGACCTACTTTAGCTCTGTGGAAAAAGTGCAGCCCTCCCAGTCATTTGAATGGAGGCAGTCAGGTGGTGCAGTGGGGGGAGCCAATGTAGAGGGCTCTGGCAAAACAACGCAGCGTCGTCCAGAACAAAAGTTGAGTCTGACTCAACTTTTGCTGCAACACAACGTTGATATCTGACAAGATGTTGCATTGGCCAATTAGATACATGCAAGCACAAATTCCCTTTGTACAAGTGCACACAATTCATGGTTCTACTGTTCACCTTTGCAATCATTTTCATGTCTTGGTACATAAAGCAACACACCTCCATCAACGCTGCACATTGTGTTCTTTTACCACAGGGCTGTTTAGGGTGTAAATGCCTGCTGGCATTGATTATTACAGTTCACCTAGACCCCTACCCAGAAGAAAGAGAATTTTCATTTGGGGGAAGTATCAAACTAGATGAAAATGTTTTTTTCAATATTTAAATGATGTGTAATAGTGAAGACCATAGTGGCGCTGTATCAGATCACAGATCACATGATGTTATTAAGAGGCCAGGAGAATGAAAGGTCATGAAATCATTGTGCTGAAGCTTTTTGTTAATTATTTGGCTTCCTGATTTGTATGCAATAGCTTGCATATTTTGGTGAGTGGTGAAGATGCAATGGTAAAGACAGTGGCTTGTCTGACATGCACGTTAGATAAAACGAGTAAAAGGGGGGGAAAAAAGGAAAATGGAAGAGGAAAAGTGAGCACTCACAAAGACAAAGTGGAAAAACAGGAAGGACAAAAAAAGATGCGGCAGAGGATAAGATAAGCTGAAGAAAAAGAGATTACTTTTACAGTGTAATTTAGAGGTAGAGGGGAGTGCTTGAATACCAATTGTGCAGGACGAGGAAGCCGTCTCCTTGAAGGTTAGAGACAAAAATCGGAGGGGAGAAGGTGGGGAATGCAAGAACACCTAAACGTTCCTCACTTTTTCTGGGAGTTTGAGAATTCCTTTGAAGAGTCTGTGCAGTCCGACATGCATCACTGAACCATGTGGCCACACAAAATCTGTCTCAAGGGCGAGGTAAATAAAAAAAGACAAACAAAAAGCTGCATGAAGGAAACCCATATGCAGCTGTATGCGCAACGCAACTCCCTAATCAATCAGACGATTGGGCAACAGCTGCCGGGGCCCTGACAGATCAGAGAACAGACTGAGCAGCTGCTCTGAAATAACCAATCACTGATCATCTCAGCGTCTAATTGTCTCCCTCCCTACCTCTCTTCCTGTTTGTGTTTGCTTTACCCTTGAAGACCTTTTTTTTTCTTTTTTTTTTTTTTGCAATGCGTACAGCTGCACAAATTAGAATTCATCATGTTGTTTTGTTTCATTTTATTTCAATGCAGAACCCTGTGAAGGTAAACAAGTAATTCATTGTGCTGATAACTCAGCACACCCAGCCATGTGTGCATGTATCGGTGTTACTGAAACCCTCCAGCCCAGTGAAACCATCAAACAGGAGGAAAATGAAAATGAAATGTAGTGTATGTCTAAGCTTTTAGAGGTAACAGTATGTTTCAGGAAATGTGGATGGTATCATATTGGCAGAATTTCTCTGTAAAATCTGAACAAAACACCCGTTTCTCCCCAGGAAGTGAGTGTTATGTAGCCTCACTATACCAAGGTCCTTCCGAGTATTAGGTGCTGTGCATCTTTCAAGCCACTAGACTGCAGAACACACTGACAGGATGTGTGGGTATCAAGTACAAATAAATTAGTCTATACTTCATTATCCTCCCAAAATGTATGCAACATAAAGCTGATGACATCCACCTGTTACATTTCCTAATTTAGACTTCACTCCTGGAGTTGGAGGTGTTCCCCACAGATAAAGCTAAGTTAGGTTGTAAAAAAAATAGGCAATAAATAAAGTTTATTCTTATTCTTTGAAACACAGGTAAACATGAATATTTGAGGGTGAGGATCTTCTAATGCCAATGCTTTCAACAATCCTTGAACTCTTTCTTCCAGAAAGGGTTGTTTGGATCGAAAGGGTTCTTACTGGAACCCTAAGTCTTACAAAGTACCCTTGAAGAACACTTTCTTCAAAAAAAAAAAAGAACCTTTTTGGAACCCTTACTTCTAAGATGTATGATGGAGTGGAATAAATGAGAGAGTGGTTGAGATATTTGATAGAACTCTAAAATTAAGTATTTTTGCTATATAGATTGTTAAGGTTTATTGTGATGTGGTTCAGGGTTAGGTGCACTCTCTCTGTAAATAACAGAGAAAATTCTATTTCCATGGAAAACCTTATCATTTTTAGGCAATATAACTCTGTTTATGCTTTGTGCACCTCTCAGTTAACCAATTTTATTATGTTTCTTCCATCTCCAAGTGAAGTTTTCTTTTAAATAATATAATGGGATTGTGTTTATTATATAGGGAATAAGACATTTAGAGTAAACATTTGTTTTGTGGCTGTTCTATTTAAAAAGGCACAATTGAGTAAAAAGATAAATCCATACTGTATACTGTACATTACTGTACTGTAATTGAAATTCCTTATGAACTCTGAATTCCTTGGAGACATGTGTATAGCTTGATTTTTAATTGTGTCTTATACCAGGACTATCTAATAATCATTTCCCTCCAACAAGACAAAGATTTTTCAGATCAAAATGTTGTTTTTGTTTTGTTTTCCTGTTCGTTTTACTTCATGTCTTTACTGTATGTGTAAAAATATAAAAAACAATAAATGTTCCAGCAAAAGAAATTTTTTTTATAATGATGATATGATTATTTATTCTGGTTTTCAGATGTAAAGTATGCCAACAATAATAACTTGTGATTTAAGAAACAGAAGCCTACTTGTTTTAATTTTCGTACTATTGTTTAAAAAAAGTGCATTTTTTTTATGTAAGACAACAAAAAGTTTAACTTTTGTGGCTTTTCATTTGCTTGTTAGGCACCATTGTATTCTAGAGCGCATAACTGCAAATTGGCAAGGGAAGCTAAACAATGATAAGACGATTTGAAGAGTTTAATTCCCAAATGAAGCATCCACCTTTTGTTTTACAAATACTTTAATTAATTTTCCCCTCAAAAAACCAATGCTGTGAAATGTGTAAAGCTTCAGCTCTCCTAGCTGCTGCCATGTCTACTGTATATGCTCAAAGTGACGATGCAAGTTCAAAGCTGCACTATGCTTATTAAACACTTCTGCACAAGTCTGAATCATCATTACTCTCAGCAATAGAGCGGCGTCCTCCAGGAACCCTCCTGTCATCACAGTCTAATTAAATTGGCCAGAAGATTAATGGAGTTGTGCTCCTTTTTATGACCTGCAATGTAAGTGAAAGAATTACAGTCTTCTGACTTCCAAGCTTCACCAGTGTGTTTCTGTGTGCTTTGTTTGTATTTGTCAGTAATCTTTTTCAATCTGCTTGTTAGGCAGTTAATTTTCCTCCCAAACCAAATCTTTGCACCCACCAACCAGGCCTTATCATCACTGAGCATGTATTTGTCATCATCTGCACCACCAATGCTAAGGTCATTTATTCATCAAGCTTCTTGTCATTTTATTTTATTCCTGAGTCCAGAAGGTGATTCTCATCTGGTAACGGGCATCTTAATAAACCCCAGCGTGGTCTGCGGGCAATCCACAGAGAAATCTAATTGGACTGATAGATGTGGAGGGGAAGTGCTGATGGGGATGGGGCCATTCTGCTTGAACTCTGGAACTGTGGAGCACTTTGGGAGATGTTAAAAGCTCAGTGAAAGACGAGGAGTTGCAGTCGTCAAGGGCTTAGCGGTGATAGATTGGAGGATGAAAAGGTGACGAGTGTAATGGTGTTTTCCCTGCAGCCAGTGCTCATTTAGATACACATACTTAAACGCTCGTACACAGCTCAGCTAGCTCTGTAGTGTTTTAGACAAATCTGTAGGAGGTGATTAATGACGACTATTGAGCCTGCACAGAGCAGTTTTCAACAGTAACCAATCTGCAAGTCAAGATAAGCACAGAACAAGTTTTGAGAGCAAGTAATAACACAGTTGTGACTGTAAAAGAGATTTGTACAGCATGGAAAAAAAGACATATCTCTGAAATGGTGCAAGCAGTAGCATCACAGAGAAATCGAGCTTAAACACACAATATGTAATTTCAGCCGCTAGGGGTCTCAATAACAAAACAATAACAAAAGACAGCGTGTGATGACGGTGTGAAGTAGCAAGGGATCATGGGAGTTGTTGTCTTCATTGTTAAATAATCGGCTTCACCAGGAAACGATTACTCCGAAATTCATGGTTCAGGGTGTTTTTACCAGGAGCCGAATATTCCGCAGAGGTCTCCTCCTCTCCAGAACAAACGGACTCGCTGATTACAGGTAAAAACACTGAATAAAGCAGTTTCATCTAAGAGATCGGTGTTTCTCCGACGATGTACGGCGACCCACTGACGTCAGATACAGGCTGTTAACTGAGCTGCTGCTAACACTTTAGCGGTTTATATCTCTTATAACTTTTCATTCAGATGTTCGTCTGGTTTCTCCCGGAAGCCGAATTATCCGCAGAAGTCTCCTCTTCTCCAAACACAAACGTACACGCAGAATAAAATCGTTCAAATATTAATTAAAGCTGTTTTACCTTCAAAACCAGTGTTTATCCAACAATGTTTGGTGACCACCAGGCGGCTGTAATTTCAATCTTGTCATACTGAACATGTTGGCACTTAATTTTTCATATACACAGCCTTAAGTTTAAGATATTATGGAAATGAATCTCCATCTACCCTTTTAGCTTACATTTGGTTCCTACTCACTTGAGAAGATTCATTTATTTGCAAAAATAAGCAGAATTGGAACAGGTTCTGGGGCAAAAGTCTGACCTGCGCTTAATGGGTATAGGTGTACCATTTAGCTGCTTATTGAATAACATTTAGAGTTTTCCCTTCAAGAACCATCTTCATACAATTAAGAAACTTGCAAAAACCAGCCACAACCCTCCAACAAATAGTCTGCTCTCTAATGGAACAAGGTATGAATAATGTATGTTTTAGCAGCATCATATACTTTGTGAGAGTGCTGGAGTGCTCTTTGTCTGTTTTCCCTAACATGTCAACTTATTATCAGCATTGAGGTAATGTTCCTGTATCAGTAGTTTCTTCCTTTCTGAGGAGTAACCAGATTTTATTTTAACTTTGTGTTTCAGAGAACACACAAGGTGGGCTGAATTAAGCTTGAATAAAATTCATATCAAAATTGGTCATTGGTAAGTTTTATGCATAATGTTTTAATGTTGTTTGGAGAATCACATAGTCCTTACAGCTCATCTATGTGGAAGAGAAAGCTTTCTGATTCTACACCATCCTCAGATACAACTGGTAAGATAACCATGTATAGTGATTAAGTGAACAGTAAACCCATGTCCTTAAGACTAATCTGTATTGGGAATATTAAAGGGAGGTTTTGCCATTAATTCTACGGGTGTCCAGTAAGTGTAGATGATCAGTGTTGTCTTAGAAACAATATCTCCATTGTGAATGATACATGGGAACAAATTAGCTGTTGTCCAGCTCAGAATCTTGCTTGCAGCATTAACATTTTCATGCACATTAATAATCTGATCATAATGTGACTGATATGAAACTTTGACTATTGCAATTGTGATGTAAAGACCTTAGGCCTACTCTGGTTATCTTAATTAGGGAAGGGTCATAATCGGTGTTAGCATTAACACCTCAAATTAAACTGTAACTTTAATATAATCAACAATAGTTAGGGTACTGCAAACATCAAAATGTAGTCACTGCCCAAATATACCAATATGAACTATGTGTAAGCATTTACAATTTGCTCAATTGTGGCCTGTTTAATGATTTTGGTATTTTAGCCATTTGACTGCTATAACTTTTTATGGACATTGATTTCTCACGTTTAGCAGATTCATTGGGGGCTTCTCTGCAAGGTTCCTATCCCTTCTGTCCCCAGTCCACTAACAGACATGGTGAGAACAAACAACAAATAGCCATTTTATGTTGGGAACTTATGATACACAAATGCATACATACTGTATAAACATTGTAGGTTAGGTACAGCACATTTTCATCTCAGCTCATGCTCAAGTGCCACTTGCCTACAACCATCTAATTCCATTGGTGGTGAAGCATGTGCACTCTGGGACACTTATCATTAGTGATGAGTGGAGGGCATATAGGGGTGCTCTCGCCAATTTGGGCTATAAAAACTTAACTGTTAACTATTCAAGGTGGTTTAATGATTCTGTTTCTGGAGCACACACACACAGCTGGAGAGAGGATGGTTAATATAAAATCATACATAAATAATGTGGCACCTTGGGGGAAACCAAACTGAGATTTTTTTTAAAAGAACACCTTGCAGTCATAGAATGGACTTGCTTGAAAATAAGCATAAGAAAAGTTTACTGATGGACATTCAGGTCATGTTGCCCTGTTAGAACCTCTGAGAGCTGATTGGCTGGCTTCAGATATGAAGAACATGCACATTTCAAGATATAACACCTGTTATGTTATTCTCTTATATTATCTTTAGATACCACTCACAAAGCTGAGCATGAGTGTTTTTTTTTGTTTTGAAAAATCGTTCCCTGATGATCTATTCAAAAAGAGACACAGTGAAATAAAATCATTTTCACAGTTCTCATCCTGTGTGAGTTATCTCTTGTTTTATGCCAAATATATATCCAAAGATCATTTTTTGAGTATTTTTACATCAAAAATATGCCATTTTTCTTCCTGTAAAACATTTACAAGTGTTTGATGATGCAACCAAAACTCATCATATAAAAACGTAGCTACCAGAGAAATATAGAGAGAGAGATAGGGACAGGGAGAGTTGTGTGTAGATATTAGTAGGCAAAAAGTTTGTTTTCATTTCCTAAACAATGTGGCTGAGTTCTAATTTATTCATTGCTTGCTTTGTCCTCCTCCTGCTCTAAGAACAGGTGAGGGAGGAGTGTGTGTGGAGGAAACAGTCCTCTGCAGCTCAGTTTCTCCCTGCAGCTTCATTACCAATTTATCTGCCAGTTTTCTTCTTGATTAATTGTTTTGCCAATAAAATGTCACGAAATGGTGAGAAGAGAGACCAAGGTGATGTCTTCAAATGATCTTGTTTTGTCTGATCAACAGTCCAAAATCCCAAAATATTCAGAGAACATGAAAATAAAATTTTATATAAAAGCTTTGAATTATCAATTAGTTTGGAATTATAATAAGTTATCTTAAACAGATAACTATATTTACACATTTTCTCCATGAAGTAACCAATAATTAATATGTAGTCTGAGATTATGATTAAATTTGCATTTGTAATTTTTCCAAATATATGATGCCTAAATAAACAGAATGGTTGGCTTCATTTGAGAGATCACAAAGATGATTGACATATAAGAAACAAATGGTGTGATTACAATAATTGATTTTGAATGTATGCCACCATTAACCATTGTTATCAGTGTTAAAGTAGTAGGTCACCACTTTATCTGAAGGGCCACAAACATGAAGTCATGATTGAATTTTTGCTCAATTAATCATGATCACATTTGTAATTCAACAGAATACACATATACAGACTTCTGTTGTTGCATTCATTAATGTATTGTTCTTGCGTTAAGGCGTAAGATACTGATAATTCATGTACATTCCTGATAGTTCATAAAAAGAGGTAAAACATGAATGAATTAATGCTTTTTCATGCATTAAGTATATTGGGTTTAACAACCAACCCAACTCTGGGCTGACTGTCTCACCCAACTTTTGGGTTTTAGGAGTTTTTAATATATTTTTTGATGGGTTGCATCAACCCATTCTATAGATAATGTTTCAAATTGTATATGAAGGGCTTTAAAGGGCCATACCAGTATTTCTGCATCTTTTTGTCAATTTATACTAACTTAGGTGTTTAAAAGTCCTGCAGAAAGCATGCCATAGTTTCATGATTCCTACCTTCCAGATAGCCACTGGTTTTCATTTATTTCTTACTTTGGCTAATACATTAAAAATAAGATGATCAAGAGTGAGAATGAGATGGGGCCCTATTTTAACCATCTAAAGTGCAGGGTCTGAAGCGCATGGCGCAATTGCATTTAGGATGTGTCCAAATCCACTTTTGCTATTTTAACGGTGGAAAAATGGTTCAAAGGGGTTTCCGTAGGCTCCTCATTAATCATGGGCGTGTTTTCGGCGTGACATGCAATAAACCAATCAGTGTCATCTCCCATTCCTTTTAATAGCCAGGTTCACTTGTGGCCAAGTGGTAGAAATGAACGCTTCTCTTCAGAAGAAATGGATCTGCTCGTGCGCGAGGTGAAAGCACACCAGCGGACCATCTACGGTAACAGCAGGACTCCACCAAAGCTCCCTGGGGTGTGAGAGAGACTGAAATCGTGTTCATCATTTGATATATTTCTTATAATTTTTATGTTACAAATAGGTCTAGTGTTCTAGTAAGTGCTCATGTGGCATTCCACACCTGGTCCAAATACCTTCATGCTGTGAGTATTTTAAACTTAGTTCCTTGCTCTGTAAAATGAGACAGTTGATTGTTTAACAGGTAGTTTGTTGTCTGAGCCAGTGGTAGGATCAAGCAATTCTCCTCTCCAGGTGAGGCAGGCGTGGGAGGAGGTAGCAGTGAACGTGTCCTCATCTTCTGGCATCACCAGAACTGACACACAGTGCCGAAAGCGGCACAATGATGTCAGGAGACGGGGAAAACAGCACCTGGAAACGGGAGAAGGGCCACATACAACAACCGAGGATCTGATGACTGCGGAGGACGTTGCTCCAGCAGGCTGGATTCCATATGCTGGAGAGGGAATTGGGTGGAATGAGGCGGTGTGTGCGGCGTGTGAACACCAGCCTGAGCCTCATCGAGGTGTTGCTGCGGCCCCTCAGATGTATTGTGGACAATCTGGAGAGGCTCACTGGGGTATTTGAGCGCCTTATTGCTACAACACCTCCTCTGCAGTCCACCCGATCTCCTCCACCCACCCGATCCACGAGGAGCACACTGGCCCTTGCTGCTTCTGGATCCTCCCGTGGCCGACCCTGTCGTGTTGCTCCTCGCCTGAGAACCCGAGGAGGAAGAAGACCAACAGTTTAGGATCATGTTTGTTAATGTTTTCGTTTGTTTTTTTTAAACATTTATTTTAATTACAACTTTGGCTCTCTTAAAATCATTTTGTTCAGTCATGGAGTAACAGGTAAAATCAGCAGGATTTTAATTGCTGAAAGTATAGAAACCTGATCACTGTAATCAAGTGTTAAAGAATCACACAGTTGTGCGGACTGTTTGCCCAGAACTCCTGTTTAACTCTTTCTTGGCTTGCAGGTGTCATTGGGAATTTAATAAATTCACTGGCGTGACGTACTGGGGCTGATGTTATATTATGTATTGCTGAATTTACAGCAGATTGCGATATGCCTCCTGTTGAGCTGAGGGGATGTTGGAACAAATCACTTGCAAAGAAATGCAGCGCAGCAATAACTTTCACGGCAGCAGGGAGTGCGTAAGACAGCTGGCATTAGTCTCCAAGTCATCTGTGAGGAGAGCGCAAATGTCCGTAACAGCCTGGCGGGATAGTCGCAGTTTGTGCTGGCAATCCTCTTCGCTGAAGGACAGATATGTGATTCTTGGCCTGTGGACCCTCTGCCTCCACCGTTTATGAATCCTTTGTCCCATCAGATACTCCATTTGGCTGTGCGAATTGAGAATATATGAGCAAATGCATCGATATTTAACTAAGTGGTGCTTTGTTCAATTTACATGGAAGCAGCAACTTTTCCCTTGTGTGATCCTTTGTATCAGTTTTCCAGGTCTGACAGACATCGTCAACCTGACGAGTCTTTTTAAATACCACGAGTATATCCAGGATTGGTCGATAATTAGACACTTTAATTCCTCATTTCTGGGATTAGATCATTCTGAATAAATATAAGAACTAACCATTATGACATGGATATTTTGAATAGGTTGATGTACACAATAATAATCTTTCACATTGTATTCCTTTTATTTGTAATATTTTGCATGTGTGTGCCCTGCTACGTGTCTGTGTAACAAGCAGAGTGCATGGTGTTGTGTAGGTGCATATTACTATCCTGATAATGCGCTCTTAAAATAACAGTGAAACATTGCACCATTGACTTTAGACCAGGTTTTTGTTGGTCAAAAGCGCAGTCGCTCTCTGCTTCCTCAAGATAGCAATGCGCCAACGATGTGCCTGGCCACACCTTACTTTTAGACCAACACGCCCATGGGCACAAGAGTTATTGCTATTTTAACAACGTGGGCGCTGGACAGAAAAACGACAACTGCGCTGGTCTTAAAATAGCAAAGAGACTTGCGCTCTGCGGCGGGTGTAAGATAGGGCCCATGGTCTTTCTTGGAGGACCACCTAGTATGTCAAAGATCAGACTAGATGTTTGCTGCACCACGGAGTTGATCATAGATGATCTGATAGGCCTTCAGATTTGCTGAAAATATTGCTACTCTGTCTGTGAAAGTGTCTAGGTCTAACTCATCCCATCTTATGTCATTAACAGCAGCATTAACTTTCTCCTCATGGTGCTGACTGTCAAAAGTCTGTGGTTAGTCAAAGTCCCTGACAATATGTTGGCTGGACGGATTCTTCTGTGTCAGCCTCTACATAGTGCTGGAGCAGGTGGCACTTACAATGTCCTGTGACACTTGGCTTGGCCACACTAGATGAACTATTAACATTATGCATTCTCCCGAGATGAGAAAACAAAGAGCAAACACCTGTCTTGACATTGTTTTTGCACTCTTTTGTTCAATCCCAACAAGGAGCTCTTTCAAGTGCTTTTTCATTTTCAGTGTAGTTTGCAGCCATCATTTTGCCAGACAAGGTGCTTTAAGTATATTTCTAGTGTGTCTGTTAGAGTTAGTCAATCCTAAAAGCATTTGGTTGGCTCTGTTTAACCTGCAGGAGTTTCCCAAGACTTGTGTAATGTGTTTCTATAAATTAATGACAAAGTGAAAACAAGTTCAAAGTGTCTTCTGATGTCTTTACTTTAGAAATGGATTGCAGGCTGATCTGTCAAGCAGTCAAGAATTACTCCTGTCATAGATGATGAGGAGCTCAAAAGCACAAAGACTGAAAAAAATCGTTTAAATGCTTCCAATAGCCTGACAACTAAAGTACATGTAAAGCTATTTATGTTCTGCTTTAATGGTTTTATTTCACTTTTATGGTAGACAATGCTTCAAGGATGAGGACTTTATTCTCCTTGGATAAACAGTGTGTGACTAGTGGGACTAGTGTGAAAGTGTGTTGTATCTTCAAATAGTCTTTTTTCAGAAAACCAGTGGTCATGTAAATTCAGAGTAATCAGAGAATCCAATCCCTGTACATTGTAATAAAATCATATGGTCAACAATGAATACTAACATTGAATCTTAATGAACTACTATCAGCCAGTCATTTTCTGATCAATTTAATTCCGGGTGTGTTGCAACTGTTGCAAATGCCCCACGCCATGAACACATGTTTACACTGGACAGGATTTGTACAGCTTCTTATCATCACTATAATAATTACATTCTAGATATCTCTAAAATACTTATGTTTAATTCAAAGTAATAGTAGACTAATATTACAACAATAAATTCAAGTTGACCCGAGTGGTTCCCCGAGTACTCAGCTGTACAGAGGGTGAGCAGAAGTGGCATTAATACAGAAGTTAGAGTAATACTGCAATTACACACACACACACATCATGTTTTATTCATTCATCACCCCATCAGTTCTGTGTAAAGCTAAGCCTGGTAGAGAAGAAGGCTGTGATGTCCACAAAACCAAAAGCAGATGAAACAATGGCAGAAGGAGTAAGGTGAGAGATAAATGATAATGAGCTAGATACATTGAATAGCATATGTGTTGAGTTATCTGTCCTCATATTGTTGCTCTGAGCAAGTTGAGTGGTCTATGGCACAAGACACACTCATTGTTGGCACAGAGATTGCAGTGCGCTGCTGGATTGGCAAAGCGTCACCCTCAACAATGACTCTCCTCTCACTGTGGCACACAGCAAGTCACCAAGATACCAAACCTGTGCAGTTCAAGACATAATCCCAGGAAAATACCAGTTCACCAGCACTTTGTGCCCTGCACCAGCATGAAGTTAGGGCCCATGTATCTTTCAAATGTGTTAAAAGATATTTCATTTGATTTCACAGTTGATAGGCCAGGCTGCCACACACTGAGCTCCTCCCCTATACAAAGTTCATTGCTGCTGCGCCACATAACACAGTCTTGCCATGGTCACAGCCACTCTGTTCACAGAGATGAACAGCTTGCGACTCTCACTGCTTCTAGATGGGTTACTCATGCATTTGACGTCATACTTCTATAGCGACCGGCCGTCAGAATTTCATCACCACTCACCTTTTTCTCTCAGTTAACACCCACAATCTTCCAATAATCCCAATCACAACCCTCCAATAAACCTGCACAGTATGAAACTAACCTCTGGGAAATCTATTAGTATGTTTCAGAGCCGTCAGTATATCTGGTTATTGGAGGAGGGATATGCCAGCTTTACCCTCGGCATCAGATCATATTGTAAAATCCGCATCATTGTAGCCAACTTGTGGTAAAACATAAACCTTGTGTCTGGAGTCTGTCAGGAGGAGGAATAATCCGGTGGATTTAACCCATATCCATGTCAGGTGTAATCTATCAACTTCCTGTTTAAGCCCCACCCAGATAATTGAGTTGGTTGAACAGATATAGATAACAGTGCATTCACTAATCCCTAGTTTTGACTTTGTCATTATGGATTGTGTGTAGAAATTTCCAAAAGAGTTCGATCAATTTTAAGTATAATGTATGATGCATCAAAGTGTGTTGAATGTGAAGGGGTCTGATTACTTTTCAAAGCCACTGTGATTGTGCGGGATGCTTCAGTTGTGGTTCTGGGGACTTGTGCAGGACTCTGATCTCACATTCCCGAGAACTCAGAAGTTCCTAAAACAACAGGAGAAAATAGTGAAAGGATCATTTTTGCTAAAAAACTTTTATACCTCTGATACCTTATACCTCTAGCCATGCTTGATTCACAAATATTGAAATTTAGTGCTCGCTCAGTAGCTTTATTATGAAAAAACTTCCATAGAATTCCACTGGGAGAGATTAGTGTGAGTGTGCATTTGTTTGATTTCTACTATAAATGAGGTGTGTGTTCCTCTGTGTGGGGTGTTGCTTTATGAATCACGGACTCACTCTCTGTACACATACACACACACACACACACACACACAGAGTCATGCTAAGAAATATTACTTTACTGACTGTCATTTAGCAATGTGTAAAACACATTTACTCTAGAAATGAAAAATAATTTTCCTCTCCCGAGAGCTGTAAGTGGAGAGCTATTATCATTTTTCCCCTGCAAGAGAAACCCATTACTATTATAAAATGGAACCTCAGCCTGGGTGCTGGAATTGCCATGCAATGAGATCATAGGCTGTGTCTGGTTTACTCAACCTCAATTCAGGAAGTTAATTCCCCACTCTGTAGCCTTTAATAATAATCTGCTGTATTGTGCATTCGAAGGAAAAACGCTTCCAAATAAGCTGACACTGACTTTGTAAAGTTGAAGCAGAGAAGCAAATGTAATGTGAAGATGTTAAACAGCCATTCGTTTCTAAAGGATATTTGGTAATACATATTAGCACGGTATCTGTTATACTTTCACTACAAGTATACACATTGAATTGACAATGTATGGCCACTAAATCATCTGTAAAAGGCTTTTACATCAGTTGCCAGACCCTGACTCCAGATATTTGCTCACATTCAGACACAAGAGCAGTAAGGTCTGGTCACACTACTGGCATTTAAAATGGTCAAATTTTGCTGCCAAATCTATTTATTCCATTATATACATAACAGTACACATATTGTGTGTGCGTGTGTGTAAACAGCCTTTTCTCTTTTAAAACTAACTTGTATGTGTCTCCTTGGAGTGGAAAGGTCGGTTGGGCCAAATTCAGTGGTCCCTCCTATAACTACGACGACCCAGCCAAGACTCTGAGGTGTACTTAGTTCATTTAAAGTTCCGCCTCATTATCATCGGAGGTGGGGGGACTCTGATAGAGACAGGTCCTCCACTTCCTATGAAAATTACCTGGCAAATTCAACTCATTCTAACGGGGTTGTCACAATGAGTTTAGAGTTGAACTGGACACACAAATTTGCATCGTCAACCAATAGCTGTCTTGACAGTACTGACCTTTTGAAAAGCAACAGTATATTAGCTGTGTGTCACCAACTGGCCTTGTGAGTTGTCACTACGTCACCAAGCTTCCAGATATTCTGCATAGACAACTGGTTACTCTGGTGTGGTGTGACCACTGCTTCGTAGTGTATGCAAAATGTTGCTAAGTATTGTCTCTAAAGGTTTCCTAAGGCGTTGCATGTTTATCATTTGCTTCTCTTGATGCTTTTTGTCTTTTTTTTCTGCTTTTACTCTTTAACTTTTGCTGTCAAAGATGCAGAGTTACATCGTTGTTATTGTGACACAGGTGCTAGACAGCACAATGTGTGGTCTGCCTCTTGTTTTTGCAGTGGATACATTTGTAGTCGCCTACCAAAATGAAAACGTGTTAGCAAAGCCTCTAGAGAAGCAGTAAATGCAGAGATTCAAGCATATTCACATCCCAATAAATGATAATGCTGGAAACCGTATTCCCATCAACCAGTAAATACAAGCAGTTGTTCCCATGAGGCTTGTACCATGTTTGTACATATGGTTGAGTGTGTGTGTGTGTGTGTGTGTGTGTGTTAAGCCCAGCTGTTTCCTCTGAGGATGTGAACTTTTCTCCCAAGTGGGAATCCTTTCTTTGTTATGTGTCTCAAAGCAGTGTGTGTGTAAATCCTGCAGTGAAGGAGAGAAAGTGACACATTCTGCTGCTGCTAAAAGATTTACATTCACAACACGTAATCTCCTCACAGCCGTGACTTCAGCATTGCATGGGCACATTTCCCACTACTTCTCAACTTCTCTTTGATGTACAGGATAGGCAAAAGTCACTATGTATACGTGTGTGTGTGTGCATATATATATATATATTGTATGTGTATGTGTGTGTGTGCTTGTGATAAGCAGCCAGGGTCAGAGAGGCTGTGTTTTCTTGCCCCTGGTCTTATACCTAAATGGCTGTCTCTCCTTTGACTGTCAACTAAGCAGCAAAATCTACAGTTTTATTTAATGTTACACAGGCTGACCAGGCAGAGTGCTGGTGGAAGGATATTTTACAGCTGTACAGGACACCTACACACATACATGTATTATGAGCAGAATTTCAGCCTATGTATAAATTGAACTATTACAAGGTGCAGCTGGTAGTCAGAAGTGTCCATTCTGAGTTTCTATTAAACAACTTTACTGCACTATTTTAATGTTTACTGGACAATAACTGACTCCTTTTAAATTCGACTTTTCCATGATGAACTGCAGGGAGCAAAGCTGTATATATGCATGCTCTCTATACAACAGAAATTGACAATAATATGAAATAGAGGAAGAAAACACTCTAATACGCATAAAACAGGAGTTAAATGTTTTACTTTAAGCTGTGGTGAAAGTTTCTAAATATACTCTGAGCAAAATATGATTACTCAACCATATCTACAGGCTCAAATTAGGTTCAATACGATTTTGTGCTTGTGAAATGGTGTTCTAAAATAATCTCAAAGCCTGTTAATCTGTGAAAAACTCCGAAGAGCAAAAGCAGAAAAGATTTATAGGTGACTGAACAAAACATGCACGAATCAACAATAAGTCTAAATAACTGCTTTTGTGATTATAGATTCAAATCAGAAAACTGTATGAGAAACTTCCCTCACTGTAACCTGTGTCCCTACAACACAGTTTTAACACTGTTTTGACAATCCTTCAGAATATTTTATGAAACATCTCCAGCAGAAACTGTTGGTTGTGAACTAGCTCTGCAGTAGGATGGTGCTGGATGTGGCAGAGGACCTTCTTGTCAGAGAATGTAAGCGGTGAGATGGGTCATCTAGACCCTGAGGTGCTACTATCACCTGCTCACTATTAAAAGGGGGTGACACTCATTCTCCTGGGCAGTGCACAACAGAGAGGACAGTCTGCTAAAGGAGGCTAACATGAGTCAGCTCACTGATGTCTGACCGCTGAATCAGACTCACAGAGAAAGGAGCTGAGCGTTTTCTAGGGAAAATGATTTGTCAAGTTCTTGAGGATTACATTAGAGTTTTCAACTCTGTAGAGGACAAATGAAGAGACAAAAGCGCCACAGATTTGTAAGAATTGGATGACATACAGATTAGTGGGACTGATTACTTAGTTGTGTTACAGTGCACATGACAGGCATGAAAATGAAACACTTGAATCATTGTACAATAGAAAATACTCCCTGACAAGCAATGCTGAGAATAGAGGGAGCTTTTATTGAACTTTAGAGAGAAGCTGGTTTTGACCAAGAACAGCATGACGGGAAGAAGTCTTTGTTAATTCTCTTCAGCCAGGGATATGATTCTTGTACAAAAGAGTTAGCCACACAAATCAGATTAAAGCTCATTAGTTCATGACAGTCTGACTTGCTCCTGTAATCTTTCAACCATGTCTTATACTGGGGTCACACTACATATTTTTGTCTTTCACAATGGTCACCATGTCAGATTAGGCAATCGTAGTGCCATAAATTTTTGCTGTGTCTTGGTCGGGAGACTGGCAACACTACAAGTTTTACTCCGACGAATGTGTGCTAACAGGTATTAATGTGAGTTATAGTGAAAATATAATGTACCTGTGCAACACGAAATGGCCATATAATAAATGCTACAGTGTTGCAATATCTGTTTGCACAATATTGCCCAAAAAATTGCCCTAACCCAAGCATTGCAATAGACAAAGCAATATTATGGGCAACTTCTGATGTCATACAGTACTCTAGGAGTTGCCTAGCCAGATTTTTGACCCTAGCTCTCACTGTTGCTTGTTGCCTGCAGCATTGCCCATAAAATTGTATCATTACCCTAAGCTCAACCAACATCAATAACGGAGGGAAGTTTATGCTTTGTTAGCTAAAGCAAGATAATTTGCTGGTGCCATTTAAATATGAAAATATTATCTTTTTGATTCAAATATTTATATTTACGGTACACAATTTAGGTTAGTAATGGCTTTATGGCTTGCTAGCTTGCTCACATCTGCTAACTGGCTAAATTTTAGCTTTCTTAACTAGGCACGCTATAAAAATCAAGATGTAAATATCATTTTTAGGTTCTTTCAATTTGAATCAGAAAGATGGCAATGCTCATCAGTGTTGACTGGTAGCAACCTGTTAGCTCACCAATGCAAGCTAATGTTAGCTTACTGGCTAAATGCTTATGCAAAAAGAAAATATGAAGTTTAATATCATCATCATCATCATAAAGCTGTAGCACCAGACTAGTCTTATCTAATTAAACTAAGTATATTTTAAAAAGTTCATGTTGGACTTAACACCTTGTAATTTGCACATCTTTGCACAGCCGTTTTTACCTTTTTTATTTTTCGCAGGTATCAACAGTAGGGCTCTCTGTTATGACATCACAAATGTCAGGGCCTGCCAACAGAAACTGGGCATGCTGAGATTTACTTTCTTGGCTTTGTCATCACAATGCCTTGCTCCCCTTAACTGAAGAGTCTCTCATGGGCTTCATCTGAAAACATGGAAGACAGGATTATGAGAAGTGCATTGCTGCTTCCCCTCAAGTCCTAGCGGAGTGGGACTTGAAAGCTGTAAAATTCTAAGTTCTCAATAGAATAATTTCAGATTGAAGACTGTAAATATGGATCAAGTTTCAAAAGGTTATTTCAATCCAGTTGTTGTTTTCAGGGCATTTATCGCCGCCTCCCTGCTGTTCAAATGTTTGGACTATTGACACAGATGACCTCAGATCAACAGTAGATTTACCTTTTTATATATTTTTCCTTCCACCAGTATTTGAACTGAAAGTGAACATTTCCTGGACAGAAGCTGTATTCTAAAGTCAAGCTCTTTTTGCTTTGTATTCCTCAGGGGCAGAAATCTAATTGACGTTTGTGAACATTTGGATTACTAATGCCTCAAATACATGATATTGCTGTCATGTACGGTTGTTTTATGCTGCTCTTTGCAAAGCACATTCAGCACTAAATGTTTCATTAATTTGTTAGAATGTTCACTTGAATAAAAATCACAGTGGTTTGATCATACACCTCAAAAGGGTTAAGGGGCAAAGGATGTATAATTCCTGTGAGTCCATTGAACTTCACTTTGAAAGTCATTTTGCCCCAATAAGGTTTCATTTGTCCTCTTTGGATCTCATTTTAATCTAATTTATTTTTAATCTTAACCTCAAATTCAACAAGCCATTTTTTGTGAATATGTTGGGCTCCAAATTAATTGCTTCCTGCCCTACTTGAATTACGCCTGCTAAAAAATATTATTTCTTTCTTCTTTTTTTAAACACACAGGTAGAAGATTAGTTAGGTAGTGTTCCTGGTTCTATACTGGACTGTGAACATTTAAGGTCATTACTCCTTTCCCTGTATGACATCACAAGGGGGAACACAACTTGTTTAACTCTTTCTTGTGCAAGTTTTTTGGAATGTTTTCTTAGAATTCTACCTTTCTCTAACCTTCGATGGCCATTTTGACATCATCATTCAAATGTCCAGTTCTTAAAGGGCATCCTCTATCTTGCTCAAACCTACCTCCACATAATTACTTACCATATACTTACCTTAGATCTAACCCTACCCTCCCCCACCCCCCTACCCTAAACCGGGTCTGTATCCTTCTTCCCTTCCTACTCTCACCCTTGACCCCTACCCGAACCAGGGTTTGTATCCTCTTCCTCCCCCCTCCCCTTCTGGGATAGGAGATGACTCGACAACTAACCCACACAACACACCCCCCCCCATCCCCTCTCAACAACCCATCATTCCCTTTGTTTCCACCTTCTCACACCGCACAACAGCATTCCATCACATACTCAAACATAACTTTAATAGCATGCTGACTAGACACCCGACACTCCAACACCACAAACTCATCTCAACCCATAGAAAAAACCAGAGCCTACAGACCATACTCACCAAATCACTCTACTCCGACCGTAGACCCCACACCCCTCTCACACACCACAAACATTACAAACATTGCAAATTTATACATAACCCATACACCCGTCTAGAATCTCCCATATCCGGCTCCTTCTCACTTTCTACCTCCAACGCCATTTACATTATCACCTGCACCTTCTGTCAAAAACAGTACATTGGAGAAACCAAACATTCCATCCATACCCGCCTTTCTCAAAATTGGGGTAGGTCATCTTGGCACCCACCTGGTTCAACATTTCCAAACCCACCCCCCCAAACACCTCATCATCTCCGGTCTGGAGAACATTGGTCAATCGGGCAGAGAATTCTGGTTGAGCTGACCCCCTGGGTTGAAATCCTCCCCGTAACATTTTTTTTTTCTCTCACCCCATCTCTTACCTAAACCCAACCTCACTCGTCCTCTTCCCTAACCCTAACCCATCCCGTCATACACTTAGTCAGCCACCAGACCCAGCCACCAGATACGCTAGCAAACAATACTTCAAAGTCATCCAAGCCATACACCACAAACACACCATGGATAAAGCATTACAAACAGGCTCATTTCCACCTGGTATGTTACGTCAAGTCACCCGCCTTACAGATTTCATTAAGCCATCTACACCCACCCCAGACACACGCACAAAAATATACAATAACACCCAACAATGGATGCTCAATACCATCACCATCTTACAGGACCATTACAACATTACCTTAAACACAGCAGACATACCACCCTACAACCCCACAGCACTACAGATAGCCACCGGTTGGGCCCAGAAACGCTATGGCTCCAGGTTAGCTCCCACCACTCTGGATACGGTCAAATCATTTTTACAACCACATTCTACAATAGCCCCCACCGAATCTCCCACTACACCCCGCAATAAATGGCAAAAACAACCGACAACTTCAACCCTACCCACAATCCTGGAGGAAGAAACAACCAACTTCCCTCCCCTACCAAAATCAGCAGTCCCCTCAAATCTGGTCCGGTTCGAAGGTACATCCCCCCCAGCCACTGCACAACCCCCAACACCTAACCCACATCCACATACCTCCATAGCCACACAAACATCCCCCTTCCCCACAAAACCCAAACAACCAACTCCTTCACCCCTCCCAGTTTATTCACCAGCTACCCTTCCCTCAAGAACACAAACCAAAGCCACCCGCAGAGGCCCAATCAAGCCCACACCCCCACCAACCACCTCCACTCCACAACCATCAAAAAATAAAAAAGTGACCTGGGCACTCTAAATTCAGAAACCAAAATACCAACCCCCGGTTTCTCCCATCATGGTCACCGCAGAAATACACTACCCCAACCGCTCACCACAGGAACCACAAGATTTCCAAACCATCACCCTCAGTAGCCACTCACTCAACCATGTTTCCCTTTCCCCACAGGCGGCCACTAGCAACCCGAACAACACAACCCAGATGCCCCCCCCAAACCACCATAGGAATCCGGCAATCATGATGAAAGGGCATGACAAGGTCATTGACCTCTCAATAACCCATTCTGAACCGGATTCTGATTCCATTTCCACACCAGGGGAGGTATGTGGAGAACCCCCACCACATACCTCCCCACCTCAATCATCTCCACCAATAAGAGGATCACCACAAAATTCTACGTCCCCCCATCCCTTTCAACCAATTCCCTTCCCCTTCCAGACCTCTTCCCCCCTTCCCCTCAATCAGACCTTGGACCCCAAACTCACCACCGCCCCCTCCACCCCTCAAGTACCACCCACACAGGGACCCCCCATCTCTCCTTCCTCCTCCCCCTCCATCAACCATTCCACCCCCCAACCTGGGATGTACCTTCCCAACTACCACATTGATTCTAATATCAATAGAATCCCCAGGCACAACTATGACAACATTCAGTTGGACAGCTACCCTGGAGCCAATGCATACCACTTCCTGAAGGTTTGTGAAAAGTCCCTCCCCCAGCCCGCCGCAAAAATAGTCATCTTTGCGGTGGGCATCAACAACAGGGACCAGGATCCAAAAATGACCACCATCAAACAATTAAAAGCCCTCTTCCGTTTAGCCAAGACGACCTTCCCCAACGCAGACATTTATTTCCCCCTCCTCAACTACTCCCCTCACCTGACATCGACACAACAAAACTTAAAACTAATCAATAATACCATGGCCACTCACTTTCCATTTCTCACCGAAATCCCACACGACACCTTCACAACAGAAAAAGATAACATTCACTGGACTCCGGCCACGGCCAAGGCCATTTTCACCAACTGGTGCAATCTTTTAAATTTACAATAAATCACAAAACCTATTCCGGCCGGCCAACCACACCACTCACACACACACCCGTGACCTGGGAGGGGACTCCCCATCCAATGTCTTCCAGGCCGAGTCATCTCCTCCCCCACTCCCCTACCCTAACCCGGGTCTGTATCCTTCTCCCCACCCTACCCCCTCCCTCAACCCCTACCCGAACCAGGGTCTGTATCCTCTTCCTCCCCCCTCCCCTTCCGGGGCAGGAGATGACTCGTCCACCAACCCATAAGAATGAGCTCAGCACTCAATCCACACCCGCCTCACACAACATCTCTACAACATTGGGGCAGGTTGTCTTGGCACCCATTTAGTCCAACATTTTCAAACCCACCCCCCGCAATTCCTTATTATTTCAGGTCTAGACAACAATGACCACTGGTCAATTGGGCAGAGAAAGAGGGCCGAGAGAATTTGGATACAAAAACTTGGGACAACCACCCCGGGGGGTCTCAATGATGACTAAGGTCAAACAACCCTTGTTTGATCTCTCTAAAACCTGTAAAAAACCCAGAATGGTCCTAGTCTGATTCCTCTCCAATAATTGTTCAAAACAGCCTCCTTATTTTTCCCTCTAAAACCGCCTCGATTTCCCCCCCTGGACTCCAGCCACGGCCAAGGCCATCTTCACCAACTGGTGCAACCTCCTAAATTTACAGTAAACCACAAACCTAATCCGGCTAACCACACCACCCACACACACACCCGAGACCTGGGGTGGGATTCCCCATCTAACCTCCTTAATCTGACCACCCTCTTCACTCCTTCCATAGCCCAGATCTCACTTTTGGAGAGGGGACTCTCATTTATCCCACGCCCCACCAAACTCGACCGGGAGGAACTTCAAAAGGACCTACACAATTTCCACCGACGCATTAAACTCATTGATTACTTTCACCTCCACCCAGTACACCATCCAACACCATTCATCCATCCATCCCATTGGGAACCTCAGTACAACTCACTCAATCCCCTCACCCACCAGCTCATCCAAACCAACAGACGGGCCCCTACAATGGTTCCGGCCCCACCCAGATAGGTCTGACAACCTAACGGGGCCGGAACATAGGGCCCTTAAAGAACTTCGCCACAACCCCAATATCATCCTCAAACCAGCAGACAAAGACTCAAAAATCATTATCATGGATAGACAGCAATATGTTTTGGAAGCTAATCGTCAACTCAACAACACCACTTACTATAAACCTTTGGACACCAACATTCAAACACAACTTACACTCCGGACCATTGTGCAAACACTATACAATAAAAAAATTCATTAATAACAAACAAAAAGAATATCTATTTGGACCAGATCACCCCCGCCCTCGCTACTTCTATCTCCTTCCCAAAATTCATAAAGACCCAGCTACCTGGACCATTCCCTTTGAGGTTCCTCCTGGCCAACCTATAGTATCTGATTGTAGTAGTTCCATCTACCACATCTCCCAATACATCGACTCTTTTCTTGGTCCCCTCTCCACCCAAAACCCCAGTTATCTGAACGACACCTACCATTTCATAAAGATCATTCGATCCATGGCTGTCCCCCCATCATCCTTTTTATTCACAATCGATATCAATAACCTGTACACAAACATCAACACCCAACTTGGTCTACACACAATCTACAACATTTTCAATAACAATCAGGACTCCAATCGCCCAGACAACGAACTCTTACAGTTAATCCAGCTTTGCCTCACCCACAATAATTTTCTTTTTAATAACCAGTTCTATCTCCAAATCCACGGGACAGCCATGGGTCAAAGATTTGCACCATCATACGCAAACCTACATATGAGCGAGTGGGAGCGTGAAGCCCTCAATAAATGCCCCTTACAACCCCCCCTTTACATCCGTTACTTGGACGACATTTTCAGAATCTGGCCATACTCACTTACTCAATTTTCTGACTTTTGCGACATACTCAACAACTCAACAATCACCATTCATCAATAATCTTTTAATTCTCTGTGCAGTAATTCTGCACCTTCATCCATGGGATCGTTATCAAAAGGAGATGTTAGTGAAAAAAGTCACGACCTACTGTGATTAATCAACTTCTAATAGTCTATACTTTTCATTTCAACAGATGGCGGGACTAGGCCGAAAGCGCCAAACTCGCCAAAACTCGCCTGCTGACTGAATGAATGATTCAGTCATCATGGACAGGATCAGGTGAGGCTCACCTGACCGCATGTCCATGATTCTAACTGGCCTTTGTCTCGCCTCAGAGTGTTTAGTGTTTGTATTTTGGTCCTTTGTTGCTTATGTTTCATTGTCTGTTTCTCTTACTATATCTTACACTGTACTATTTTGGGGTCTCATTTCATAAACAATTTTATTCTTGTGAAACACTTTGTGACCTTGCTCTGTGAAAGGTACTATATTGAATAAACTTTATGGATTAACTTACTATGAAACTTTTAAACCTGCAATATTTTCTTAATGTGAAAATGTGTTACCAAAGAAAAAATTAGGGTGGTGGTCATTATATGTTGTCACTTCACACCGCTCTTATCTTTCTGCTTGAGCCAAGCATTGGTTCCTTATATGTAAACAAGTCAACATTCCATGTACATGCCTATGAAATCAAAAGTGTGTAAAAGCACACTATGCTCATGAAGTCAAGTATTTGAATTGTAATGTAAAAAGAATGAAGAGCTCTCCAGCTAAAAGATCATTTTCAAATCCTTGAGCTGTGTACTTGTTTTGAAGCAGAATATGAATATTTATGACAAGTATTTTCTTTTTGTGCAAGGTAACCAAGAAAGCCCTAGCAAATTTATTGATTTCATCCTGGCTGCATTTCCAAAACTGAGGGATGCGGATGGATTTCAGTTGTTGCGGTTCTCTGGGACTACAAGGAGCCGTAATCTCACACTTGTTCCCTGTCCCAATGGGGGATACACAGCTAGGCATTTAAAGGACCCAGGGAACACGGTACACCATGGCACATTATACATCCAGCCCCTGCAGATGACTTTGAGTGTGGTTAATATAAGAGGAGATTTATTTTAATTTTCATGCTGTTCAATTACTGATTGCATGTGTTTTCTTCATGCATCAAATGAATACTTTAATGATATTTTTGTGGGGATAACCAGTGACCAGTTGTTGTGTATAGTAAATGTAATTGTCTTCGTAGCAACCGATTCCAAGTACTAGTGGGGCTGAAGTTGGACCACTGATTCTATGTCTTCAACTATGGAGAGGAATTCCCCTTGTTCAAGCCTGTTCAAAGTATTACATTCAGTGTAGGAAAAAAAGCCTTTTTTTTTTTTACTTCAAACTGGTAATTTTATTTTATCTTTAATTAGCAACATAACCAATTTGTCTCATAATATAATTTGCACCTAGTAAAGCCCATCACAAACCAAGATGGCAAATTACACTTTTTCCTTTATTTAGTTATAATATAATAACACTAATTTGCCCCCTGATCCCAATAAATAGGACGTAGTCTATCACCCGTACAATTATACCATTCTCATGTTGTCGATTTTTTTAAGTACTCCATCATGTTATCTGTTAATAAGCTCATTTATGTTGACAATGAGTGTTTGTTAAGTATGGGTTAGAGTTGGATCCCATGAAAGCAACACAACTGTTCAGCCATTCAGCATGTGAGGCTCACAAAGATGGAGGCCCCCTGACCTTCAACATAACCCTGTGTCCTGCTGCTTCATTGGAGAAAATACCTCCCGTTGCTGCTGCCCAATCCACCACCCTTTTATCTCCATCCAAAGCAGACAAACTACACCATCCAGCTATGGTAAGTTAACAATGTAACTTTTTTTGGTTACATTGTAGCTTGGTTATTGCACACTGTAACGAAAATGATATGGCTGGCAAGTGACAACAGCTATATAGGGCATGGTGAGCATAATAATTGTCGATGGTAGATACATATGTGGTTATAATGGAACTGCAGTGTTTCCCCTATAAATGCCAAAAAAATGCCATAATATCCATTCATACAAAAGTCAACAAGCAGTTGCGTTTGGGAGACTCTCTGCGACGCTGTTCCGTCAGCTTTTATGTCGTTGCCTTGGAAACTCTTGAAGTAATGTGTGCCACCTCTAGCGTAGTCCCATTAAATTACCGCAGAGAGAGAGCGTGAGCGTATGGGATGCAGGTAAGTATGGCACCTAAAAAGAGGAAAGCCTCTAACGCGAGTGACGGAACACCTAATCTTAAAATCAGTGTTTCCCCTACAATAGTACAGGCGAGCCTCCAGGCCAACGGGAACCCTTCGCCAGGCCAAAAATATTTTTATGTAAACAATAATGCTAAATATCCCTTCATTTTGCTGTCCCGAAACATGAGTTAACCTCTGTGTGGTTGCCATGGAAACTGCAGGTAGCGTAACTCCTTAGCCAGTGGGTGGTTAAGCGAGAGAGCGCGTCTGAAATAACGGTTAATGCTAACGGAGCAGAGATAACGGTTAGCAGCAGCAGTAAGTTGTCAGTCTGGCAGTGAATGGGCAAACATAGTGTGTCAGTTAATAAATGCTACATCATGTCAACACCATGAAAAGTCACATCTGTTTCCCCAACAGCTAGAAAAGTGAAGGGGTTAGCTCCAAAGTTAGCAATGACGCTAAACGAATAAATAGAAAATGTAGAAATGTCTAGCTGCTGCTGCTCACTCAACCTAGGGGAAACATTGAACTGTAATATGGGATTTTTTTTCCCTCCTGATTGATATACTAGAGAGCGCATGGGGATGAACTTTCTCTGCTCCATGTTGCCATGGATTCGTAAAGCAGCCAACACTGACACAATCCTCACCATCTACTGCTTGCGAAGCACCACTGTATCTGACTGACGCTGGCCGAGAGGCAAGAGAAACCATGTCCGTTATGGGACATCAATGTGAATCATCCCTGCAATCTCACCGACGCCCAATCTACGAGAGAAGATGTTGGAACAATATCCTTGCCTCTGGCACCATGCAAATAAAACAGCAAAGAGTGCAAACGTCACTGAACACTACTCAAAAAATTAATGTTGATATCCAGACAAATGTTAATAATCACCTCATCTTTAAGCATGTTTTCCACTGTGTCTGTGTGTTGCCAGGCAACTATTCTGCTAAATGTCGCTGAAGAACTACATTGTTTGGCAGAAGAATGATTATTTATTATCAATAAATTATTGTTTTCTTTGTTGAATGTCATTTAATGTGTATGTTGGTTAAAGGGCTATTTTAATCTTCTCCCTCCTTAATGATATGTACCATTGGGTTTATTTAAGGTTCATAAGAGTACATTGTACTGAGCAGTTGCTGGCTCATTAGTTTGTTGCATTAAACTTCACCAGAATGCACGAAATCAAGTCTTTGTGACTAAAAATTTCAACTGGGGGAACTCCAGATCGCTTCCCTGTTTAAAAAAAAAGTGGCCTGACTGGGGCTACATTTGACACTAGATTTCATGGCCTGAATGATTTTCCCAGTCCAGCCCTGCTTAGAGTTTTATGCTTTTGTCAGGGTTGCCAACTTTGGGTACCTGGCTGGAGTGAGATTTTGATGCCTTGGGCTTAATCATGCATACACGTACGTAATCACATGCACATATTCGGACTCAATTGACCGTCAGGGTTTAAAACAGCATGGACTTTACATAAGTTGTGGGAGCAGGAATATCAGTGTAAGATTTAAGGATATAGCCTGACTACACCACAATAGTAGACATACAATAATGCAATGAAGGACACACAGGTTCATTCACTAATGAAAGTCAAACGTGTTATTTCCAATATCAGAACTATGGTTATTTGAGCATTCACATGAAAAAAAGGCAATAACATATAATAACAGTTCACACACAGTCACTCAGCCAAATATGACCATGAAGTAAATCTGCCAACTCATTTGTTATATCATGACATACAATACGTAATACCGTCAATACAATTTGTATTAAAAATAGGCTTACCTTAAAGCTAGGGTATCTAAAATGTGTTTTGTGTTTGTTATATTCGTTGAAATTCTCTGCCAGACAGCCATCAATAAATTAAATGAAAATCCACTCTCTTTGACAGTTGCAGGCCTGTAATAATAATCCTGTCCAATCATGTCATTCAGCCCAAATGAAATGTCATTTTATGGCAGGTTTTAATCTTGTTCTTTGACTTTTGTTAGTGGGATGTCTTTACATTTGGATAACAGATTGTGCCTCAAAAATATTGACCAGAACATTAATTCATCTAGAGACAGCTCTAATTTCTTTACCAGTTTTCGTGGTTTGAATCTGTTGGGTGGCATCTCATCATCTGAACCCCACCACCACCCCCTCCTTCTTTCTCCTTGTTTTTCTTTCAACACTATTGGCCATCAGGGTTTAAAACACTATTACACCCTCTCTCCTAATTCCTTCACTGAAAATATAACTTTAACATTAAAAATCTGAGTGAGCATGAAGTAGAACTTTAACTTGTGCGCTGTTAATTACAGGAATTATGGACATAACACACAGTGGGGATGCATCAGCAGTCAAGCTACCCAAACTAACAAGCTAACGTTATATTAACATCACGGTAAAGTATGCTAAAGCGGCAACAGATACGGAAACCAGACGGTTTAAAAACACTAAAAAAAATAAAAATAAAAAAAAAAAAACACTTTAGCTCCACTTTTTGCTTAATTGTTTTTCCCTAGCTACTTACTTTGTGGTCCTTTTTCTGACATTATTAGCTGTTTGATGCTGAACATCAGTCTAGCCTAGTTTGAATACTAGTTTTAGCACGGAGGGCTTGTTTGATTGATGGCTGTGGATTGTTGGTCACCCCTTCTTAACAGGAACAGTTTCCTTGTCTCATACAAGGATACAATGTTCAAAACGAGTCTCCTGGAAAATACAACAGAAGCTCTGGTATAAAGCTGGTCTGAGCCTTTGACAGTGATGTCTGCGTAAACACAGACATAATTTCAGAATTTGAGGGATGGCTAAACAGCGTTCATGTGTGTTTAGTCTCCATTAAAGCCCTGTGTATGACTGTTGGAAAAAAAATAATTTGCTCAATTTAACCATCACTCTATAGCAAAAAGACTGGCTGTTCATCTCTGTTGTTGTCGTAATGTTTTGGTGAGAGAATTATTTGGGCAGTGAGAGAGTGTGAGACTGAAGGTGAAAGCATGTGTCACACACCACGAATATGAGAGTTGGCAACTCTGCTTTAGTAAGCTTGGCTCCGTTAAATTTAACAATATGTTAACAGAGGTTTTCCTCAAACGGTAAGAAACAGTTCAAGACTTCATCTATAATATTTAAAACTACATTTAACCAAGAAAATGTTTACTGTTACAAAAAGTTTGAATGCAGGACTTTCACTTTGATAAAGTTATTTCACAGTGACTCTTGCTGTCACGAACTGAACATGTCACTTAGCATTATGCTAACAAGAAATTAAAACAATGGGAAATCCCATAGAAAATGGTAAAGCTAGCAGAGTTAGCATTACACTATTTAACTTAAAACAATTACCAGATTACCCATCGTAACTTTTAAGCATTTCCAACCAAACTACAAAATAAGGGAGCCTTGAACTAAGACATAAAAAAGTGCCATACACAACTACAGCATATGCGATGCCAAACTAAGTTTTTTTTTTTTTATTGGCCATTTCATGTTACAATTTAATTGTACATAGAAATATATTTTATTAAATTGAGAGAATTTTATCTTTCAATTATATTAAAATATTTATCAGTATTCAACATATTAAGAAAAACAAAAATCAAATTGTACCAGGAAGATGTAAACTTTTTTGTGCCAACCACAAAAGTGCAAGAAACCTATTGTTTTTGTAAAGATTATTATAATTACCATTAGGGCCCAAGCCCTGGTTAAATTTGTAATTACAGGACAGCTACAAGAAAGATAGCTCACAGCAGGCAGTCAGGTTCTTCTGCAGTTGCTTCACTTCTTGTAGAGTTTGAAACACTGTAGTACATTGCTCTGTCCAACACAGTAACATCTTATAGTGTGTGATGCACCATTTTCTAATCTTGTAGAGTGTGCATGTTTGAGAGAAGAATGTCAGTGAACTTTCTCTTTGTGTGTGTGTGATGCAACCAGATTTCAAAATCTGTTGGGATTTTAAAGCTCCTGTAGTCTGAAGCCGACACAGGAGCTTTAGTTTGCCCCAGATGCAAACTAACCTAACACCACACTCCGCCATTCATCGGTAGACCATTCTTTCACCTGCACCAAGCAGATGAGCTATGTTGTAGACAGTCAAGCCTGCTAATGAATAATTCTCCATGGCTTCCATGGGTACTTTGTGGGATGGGTGCCCAACGGTTTCCAAAAACTATACGGTCAATCACTGTGTCTGTAGTTGGAGAAAAGTCTTCAAATTTTCTAAATGTGTCTCCACTCAAAATTGCATGAAGTCCAGACAAACATTCTCAGCTATATCACCCAAAATCCTCAGATCTCTCACAATTGTTAGTCAGTATTGCTAGTCGCGTACAGCTCCTCCTTGTCATTTCTAGAAGCATGCAGTGAGGAGCAAGACGAGCGCAATCGATATGTGTCAAGGTGAGTAGCAGCAATGGACGCAAAGGCAGAGATTCAGTGTAGAAAAAAAAAAAGAAAAGAAACTTTAATTCTTCAGTAGTACGGACAGGACAAGGTAAAACAGAACCACACTGACAAAACTAGATGAGACAAAGGATCCAACTCAAAACCAGACCTAAAATACACAGACTAAACTAATCAGGGAATGGGGAACAGGTGACGAGACAAGGGTAGGCTGGGAGTGATTGGCTGAAGAAAACACAGGGAGCAGGGCAGGGCTGACGAGACTGATACAGGGCAGGTGTGGGGAAGACACAGAGAGTGGGCCAGGACTAATTAGAGAGGTGCAGGGCAGGTGGGGGGAGGAGCACACAAACACAGGAGGAAACACAGGAAAACCAAAAAAACCAAAACAATACTCAAAAAAAACAAAAACCTGAAAGGATGCAAAAAGTCCAAAAGCACTGAAAGAGTCTCGGTAGAACGTGACAATATGTGAACTATAGATTAACCAATGGCTGTTAAGTGACATCATGAAGACACACCTTTCTCATTATCATATGGGTGAAGAAATGCAGGAATAAAAAAAAATAAGTTAACATAAAATTTTTATTTCTGTGTATATTTATTTACTTTCAAAGTCCTCCTGCATTTTATGTATACTAGGACCTAGTCTTGTTTTTAGTCATTTTTATGAGCTGATCCTTTAACCTCATAACCTCAAAATATGTACACTTTTATATGAGAGAGGAGTGACAAGATGGTCCAGAGAGAACTGTATGATGTGTTCAGATTATAACGTTCTTCTGCACAATGCCTTCAAGTCCTCCTCTGCTGACGCTGCCTAACTGAGAAGTTTAGTGAACAGATGTGTGCTGTTTACTTCTCAGAAATAACCCATCACTCCACCCCCTGAAGTCATAAATACTGAAGACCACTGATGCTTTAGTGCAGCTTGACCAGTTTGAAAATGTGTGTGTGTGTGTGTGTGTGTGCTCTCACATCTGTGGTATTATTTGTGTGTGAAAGTAAGACTGAAGGCCCAGGCAAACTTCTTTGGTCGTGTGTTATTTTCTTGTTGCATTCCACTGTAGAAACCTCTAGCCTGCTGACAGTAGTGTATATAGGAACTCAGCAAAGGAAGGCTCTGGAACTCGTCCAGATTAGATAAGTACATCAGTTACAGTGACTGTGAGAAGGATCTGTACCGTCAGTCATGCCTGGTTAGCACACTGGAGCCTACTGGGACTTCTACCATCACTATCTCACAGTCAGCCATGTCTCTTTTCCTCTGCTTTTAATGAGTCTGCTGTTATATCCTCTGTATTCTGCTGTACAGTGAAGTGATAAAAGTAGAAAATCAGAAAAAAAAAAAAAAAGATTGCAAACTATCCAACAACCCAAAACTATTATCATGAAAGACATGTCAAAAAGCCTAACTGTAGAACAAAAGAAATGTGATTTTCATCCAAAGTCACAGTTTCACATTGCTTGCCTTCTGTTTGTATTCTGTTTAGACTTTTGGTTTGTGTTTCTGAGGTTTGGATGTTTGAGTTTGATTCTACATTGGCAATTCTGTGTGCTGTGGTTCGACTGCTATTTTATTTTGTTAATTTAACTGTGTCCTACTCAGGAATGCAACCAAAACTCAGTAATGTAAACTTAAATTAGTTCACATTCTTTCCACATTTTAGCTCTGTGTCATATTTTGTAGTGATAAGAGTTCTGGGTCACTGTCACTGTTGGTTAGTTTGTGATCATACATTTCTTTGCATTTCTGAAAATTCCATAGACCCTTCCGCCAGGTGGAGATGATGCTTTTGTTTGTTTTTTCATTACATAGCATGTACAGTATCAGAGCGCTGAAGAGAGAACATCTAAATAGAATACAGCCATAATTCATGTTATTATATTCACTTGTTTTTAGTAATCCACACACCTCCTGTGAAAAGGATCTTTTTGCTGTGATTTTCTGTTTAGACTAAACACAGTCCACTACACATGATGATACCTCTGATATAATTAAGCACTCCAAAACATAACTTGCTGTGTACATTTGTGCCAGATGGATGAAAACACACACACACACACACACACACACACAGATTATTCCTATCCTGTTGTGCAACATGTTTGCAGAGTGTAAAAGGCAAACCCCTGCATTCGTTAGGAAGGTCCTGGCTCCATACAGAAAAGAAAGTGGTGACCGCGGGTTGCAACTGTGCATATAATGAAAACAATGGGTGACATCATACCTTGCAACGTCCATCTTTATATAGTCTATTATGTCAGCCCCATTTCCATCTGGTATTAATTATGTTACCTCTTTCTGGATAATGACATCTGATCCATCCACCTTTGCGTTTACACCTGGTATTAATTAGCACTCTTGTTATCATGATTCTATCCCTATTGTAATTGTATGCAAAATAGTTAAGAGTGGCTGGCAGGAAAACATGGCTTTTTTTTTTTTTTTTTTGCTCAACCACTAATGGGGGAGACAAGCACATCAATCATCCCCAGGGAGGAAGCCGTGGAAGGTACACATCCTGAACTTATTACATATTGTTTATAATGACACAAAAGGCAACAAATAAAGTGACTTTGTTATGATGGCCACTCGCTCTCTTTTTATACCAGCGCATTCACTAAAAAGACAGAGATTGTTCACGGAGTGAGAGGACACCCTGGACATAATCGCACGAGATGACGTACCGCATTACCTGCACACTCATTTCTGTCGATGAGTGCTTGGAGGACATCCTTGTCTTTTAGAGGGATCCCTGTTACACATACCCTCTCCTCTCCATGCTGCTTAGAGCAGTGCTGTGCATTCAAGCAACAAGCACATGTGAGTGAGCATGCTTTCAGCTCAGCTAGTTGTGTGATTGAAGCATTTCAAAATAGGTTATAGTTATAGTACTTTGCATGTGTGAGAGAGTGAGAGTGTTCATGTCTTTAATGAAGGCTTACTTGTTTTGCTGCTATTCAACAATAAAGAACACCTTTTGGAGGAGCAATTTGTCTGTTTATTTATATAGCTTAGATCTTCCCACTACTGTGGGCGGAGGAGAAAGAGCACTGTGGAGCTGCTCCCAGCAGCAGGATCAGCACCTTGGAGAGTGCCACAGTGCTCAGTCCCTTGTGCTGACAATTGTTCTATATATTCCTGTATTATTCTATCATGCGTAAAATTGTTGTTGTTTTTTTATGTAGGCGGTACAGATTGGCTCTCATAACGGGTCGTGTGAGTGATATTAAAAAACCCTGACCTGCACATCACTACAACTCATCCCTCACAGCCATACTGCCTGCTACACTGTGAACATCAGCTGATTAGAAACCAGCATAGTACCAGGTTCCAGCCCTATTCAAACCTGACACAAAGAACATGCAGCATGCTGACAAGACCGAATGGAACATAGCCATCATCAAATTAATTTCCACCTGAAGTGCCCTCTGCTGGCATTGGTTTCTTAGCCTTTCCTAGACCCTGTTTAGTAAAACCACAAACTACTCATCCTCTTGTCTGTGTTTACAATAGATTATACCACAGCGTGGTGGCCAAAGGGAAAGAATTTCATGTGACATCAGTTTGGCTTGAGTAAAAAGCTGTTATTTTTCTATGGTGTGCTTTAGCATGTTTCAGATGTCACATGTGATAACCTGAGACTGGAAAGTCAACTCATACTTATTTACATCTTTTTCAGCCAAAGGAGATCATGACCAGAGAAGGATGATTTCTCTTGACTAATGGTGTGACTGTGCTATCACACATTACAAGGAGTGAGATGTATATGAGGATCTTTGTTTTCCTTTTGTGTCTTTTGTGAGAGAAGCTATGAGCCTCGGATTGTTGCAAAGGCCATAAAATAAGTGTTGAACTCTTGAGACTTGGCTACGTTCCACTCTTCAGTCTTCCCAGTAACCATGATGCCTTCATCTGCTGCCTTGGCAGGCAGCGCTAAGCTAAGGCCAATTCCTTCACCACCTGGCTCAAACTTCCCAAGGATGAACACTTGTGACAGCGGCAATTCCTCCGTCCACTCCCAGGAGCAGCACAATGGCTGCAACCAACACTGGACCAGATCTCCTATCCTTCAGGTCTGGAGACGGCCCACTGCATCAACTCCCACAAAATGTGCAAGTCCTTTTTGTAACTATATCAGCAATAACAAAATCATATTATGATTATACTTCCAGGATGGACCCTGCAGTAATCTGCATCCTTGTTTTTCTCTTTTCATGTTGCTATTCTCTAGTCTTCCCCTTATAAACACACTGTAGCACCTGTTAAATTGTCCTAAGCCCGTCCTGTTTCAACAAAACCATCTCCATGGTTTAATGACCCTGTCCAGAGCATTAGAAGGGCATGTAGGTGTGCTGAATAGAATTGGAAAGCTTCCAATTTAAGATGTGATTTTAATGCCGTGAGAGAGCTTTTAAAAGAGTTTAATAACACTGTAAAAGAAGAAAGTATAAAATTCTTCTCTCATCTTATTGCTGCAAATCCTCACAACCCCCAAGTTACTTTTTAGGACCATTAACTCCCTTATCCACCGCCCTCCCAATCCCAGAAGAGTCTCTTCAATTGAGAGGTGTGAGACTTTTCATTCCTTTTTTTGTCAATAAAGTTTTCAACATTAGAGCCCAAATGGTGCCATCTTCACTTATTTTACCACACTGTGAGGCATATAAGTTTTTAAATTCTTTTTATCCGGTATCCCTGTCAGATTTATTGAGGATGATTAATGGCATGAAATCCTCCACCTCTCCCTGTGATGTCTTATCTACTAGATTTTTAAAGGAGGTTTCTGCCTTTTTGTCCTCAGATATTTGAGCAAATTTAAAGAAATCTCTATATTCAGGGATTTTACTTCCAATTTTTAAATCAGTCATTGTTCATTCCCTTCTGAAAAAAATCAAATCTTGACACCATTAATCTTAATAATTTTAAACCCATATCCAAATGACCCTTTCTTGCCTAAGTGCTGGAGAAAGTGGTTTATTCTCAGCTTATTTCTTTTATGAATGAGTCTGGTTTTCACGCTCATCATAGCACAGGACTCGCACTTTTAAAAGTTTATCATCATCAGAATGAACTCTGATGCTGGCTGCTGTACTGTTCAGGTACTTTTACGCCTCTCTGCAGCATTTGATACAGTAGTTCATGGAATATGAATTGATCAACTAGAAAACTGCATCCTGCAGACTGAGCAACAGAACATTCTCTGTGTCAATTACATCTGTCTCCTCCAGATACTCTGATATCACCTTTGGTGTTGCTACCACTGGGTCAAGTTATCCACAACTCCAACATTTCCTTCCATTTTTATGCAGACAATACCCAATATATCTATCCATCAATCCATAAGACTTCACCTCAGTTACCTCACTTACAACATGTCTTGCAGACATTAGATCCTGGATGTCCAATAATTTTTTAATGGTCAGTAATGATAAACCTGAAGTGATGGCATTTGGGCCCAAAGCGCACAAGGACTCGTAAGCAAGACCTTAGTATCCCAGGGTTTGCAGTGAACCCATGAGGCCAGAAATGTGGGTGTTATCTTTGATTCAGACCTCACCACCTTTCACCAAAATCACCAAATTCAGCTACCTACCGTAGCTAGGGTTCTTACAAGGGCTAGAAAATATGGTCACATTCCCCCTTTTCTCGCCTCATTGCACTGGTTACCTGTGGTTTTTAGAATTGATTTTAAATCACTGAACGGCCTTGCCACATCTTACATCACCTACCTTTTCATCACAGACCCCAGCTTGTTCTCTTAGATCTGTGGACCAGCTGTTGCTCTCAGTCCCCAGGGCAAGGCTTGAGACAGAGGGTGGAAAGGTATTTGCTGTTCGGGCTCTTCAGTTGTGTAATTAACCTTCTTCTGGAAATCAGACAAACTACCTCAGTGTCCTCTTTTAAAACTCTTTTTTATGTATTATTAATTAGAGGTTGTTCTTTAATGCTTTTGCTCATATATTTATTCTTCTTATTATTCATGGTCAAACCATAAATGTGAAGGTTAATTGAACTGGTGTGTACCTGTGTCAGGTCTCAGGTCACACTATTCCAGTGACTGGCAGTTGGTGGCGGTAATACACCATGAACATAACACAGCGGTAACAAAAGGCAGGGAAGAAGACTGCTAGCCGAACATGCAGGGAAACAATGCTGTTTTCAACATATACAGTACATTTTTAGATGTATTATGAGGAACAAAATACATTCAACATTATCATCACCGGTTAAGGACACACACAATGCATTTTGGTCAGGATTGGTGAATATAACTTTTGTTGTTTACAAGAAAACTCCAATGGGCACCTTTAAAATAAAGTAAGCATGCCCTGAGTCAATCAGGATCAGTCAAAGCATTTTGAATAACAGGTGTCTAGGCGCAGTGATATGAGTAGCACAGCCACAGAATATATGGAACAATCAGTAGTTTCAGTTTCAGAGTAATTATATGTTGGTGAGCTGCAGTGAACGATGTGAGCAGGATGTCGTTTTGCATCTTGTTCAATGATATTTTGCAGGTGAACAGAACCTGTTAACTGCTGCTGTCTCATACCAATAATACCTGCACTTCAGCATAGAAATGACAGACTGTTTAATATGGAGAAGTCAAAGACACTCCTGCTCAGATGATCAGTAACCAAATGTTAGTGTCATACAGGAATATGAATCTCCTGGTTTCTAATGTCCCATATCCTGAATATAATTCACACAAGAATACAATGTAACAGGGAATAAATAAATAAATGGTTTACACATTTTTTTAGAACTGTTACATAAGATCAGTCCCCTCAGCGACTAGGGCACCAATATGTTCATGCAAAGCAATTAGCAACAGGCAGTTACAGTGTCATGAATGCCGTGCAACCCATGTTATCTGTAAAGGAAGTTCTTCACTTGCACTGATTTGAAACACAGCACAGTCATACCTCGTTTTAAAATTAGCCACAGCAGTTTGAAAAGTGATTTTATGTGATTATATCCTCTGACTCCACTTTCCCTCTCCTCCTCCATCCACCCTAACCTCGTTATCTGCTTCTCTCACCCTCCCTCCCTCTCTTTAGCTGCGTGACTGTTTATGCGCTTTTATAACTTTTACCAGTTGTCACATCTGCTTCATTTTTATGCACAACAACATCCAGATGCAAGAATGTACAATTATGTATTCACACGCACCTTTTTATATCACTACTATTACAGCGACAGCTTATGTAATTTGTCTTGTCCTGAGGCTGTGGTGACTGTTGAACAGTGGAGATGAAATGTAATTTCAGTCCTGCTGGGTGGCCCAATAAGAGAAAGATATTAGCCTCCTGATTGACCTCACACAGCTGCAGGGCAAAGGAAGAGGATAAGGCAGATCAGTGCCACTTGTTATAAAGCTTAATGGTTTAAGCTGGTGCAGGTAGATCAGTCTGGAATCCTGTCTGGAGGACAGGATTTAGCATGCCATAACCAGTTCAATTCAAATAAGCTGCACTCTACATTACTGCAGCTTCTCAAAATGTGTGTTTTTAGATTGATTACCTTCCTTCCATTAACATCAGTTATTTTTTTCTTATGACGTAAAACGGAAGTTGTAGAGACCTGACAGACTTATTGACAAAATTGTTTATGCTGAAATATTTTTTTCACACTGTTAACGTTGCACACATTCCAGATCCGCAGATAATGAATCCAGCTGATTATGGTGATCTTCTGACTTTACCTCTAGTGCCACCAACAGGTTAATATGTTTTTTTTTCTTCAAGCAAAATTTCTCAACAATTGACTTATCATGAATGATCTGTGACTTTTCATTTAGCGCCTTCAAAAGGTCAAATATTGTAATGTGTCCGATACTAAGGTTTCTAACTAGTCACATTCCCATAACTTAAAAACAGTAATGTAAACTTTAGACTTGCTTAACAGCAGCATGCTAGCATTGTAAGCATGCCAGTGTCCTGACATTAATTTAGATCAAAATGCTACTAGCATAGCTGTGGACTACGTGTGTGGACTTTTAATAAAACTTGTTATTTTAGATCCTGTAATTTCCATCACTACTTACTAATAGTCTTTTTGTCCCATACTCGAATAATATGCTAGATGAAACTTGACTCTTTGTAACAATGTATTAATTGTAGTCAACTAGCTTAAGAAGAGAGAGTGAAACCAAAAAAGTGATACATTCAGTTAAAAACTATAAGTTGGCGTTGACTTTATACTCAAACTTACAATCAGTCTTGTCTTCAAGGTGTTCCAACTCATTACAGTATGTTACTGTAAGACATATCAGACATGTTTGAAAACTGAGTGTCTGGGGCAGCTCATTATGTATAAATTTAAGGTTTTCATCTCAGATTTAAAAATTTGTCTGGGACACCAGGCTTTACTTTTTTTTTTTTTCAATGAAAATTTAATGACGTCTTGTTTCTCTTACAGGCTCATTTTCAAAGGTTTAAGTACAGGTGATTTGCAGTTAAAGCTAAAATATTCTTATTATTAGGACATTAGTTATATCTGTATGCTGCACAGCAGCTAACTACAGCTTCACTGGGTTTAGGTTCTGACTTGAGGCTACTGGCTAGACTGCCTCCTTAAGATCTAAGAGGCTTACTGGATTCATATTTTTCAAGTGTATCAAATGTATTTGGCCATAAGCCACTAAGTGATTAATTATTACTCGTGCATTATTCTATAACTGCCAGGCTGCAGCTTTAAGAAGAGTGATGTGCTCCGTTGATCTAGTTCTTAAGATTCTAACATTCATGTGCAATATGAAAGTGCTCCAGTAGATAAATAGATAGCGTTTTTTTGAGACTGAAATAATAGGATTAGTGGTTTGTTCATATGCATAATGCCAGGTTCAGACAATATCACCCCGATGATATCCTGACCCAACAGACATAGGGCACCAGGACTGAAAATAACCATCCAGCATGACAATTGATCATTTTGTCCTGTGTAGTGTATCATAGTGGATGAAAACTGACGGGGCATCCGGAACGCCTCACAACGTCCCAACAAAAAGACTGACTTGTCTTTTTTTATACATTTCTCTCACCTTGTATGACAAGGACCACAGTGTGTTCCATGATGTTGACCAATAGGTGTACAGAGAGCTCTTCCATGAAGAACCATAAACATTCTGAAGTGATGGAGGAATGATGTTTATTCTGCAAGGTGGAACTGTGAAACAGATTAAAGGTTTGTGGTGCTATGGCAACCGGACAGCCACCATCATACACACTGCATCGGACACCTTTGTTTGTTTAATTCGTGTTCCTGAAAATCGGACCCTGCCACCTCCCTCCAATAACATCATGAAGGTTGTGAAAGATGGCGAACTATGATTGGTCGGGTACCAACATGTAGTCTGTATTGTCTCAGTAAATCAAAGTAAGAATTTATCTTACCAAGATATCTTACCAGACAAAGATATTGTGTCTATGAACATTTGTACCTTCAGGACTGAAGGCACTAGTAGCACAATATTCTAACAGCACCAGGAAACCCTGGGTTGGACCAACAGGTCAACAAGGTGTGTGACTTTGACAATGGACTGTTTGTATTGATTTATCTTTCAACCATGACAATGATATTCCCCTTATCCTAACCTAGTTTTTGTAGCCTACTTAAATCTAACCAAACCTTAACAGTAGCAATGCCAGGTCTGAAAACAGTCAAATAAGTCATTTCAGTCACCTGTGACGGACAATGCTTCCTGACAACAGGGGTAGGAGATAAAAAAAAAAAACAACAGGGACTTATTTTGTCTTTTAGATTGGAGGATAGATTTACAGAGAGATTTACAGAATTAGTTTTTCCACTAAATCGTAGCATGTAATATTGTGGAAGTCAGATTAAGGCCAAATTTGTTGCCCCCCCAACTTGTTTTAGAATTGGGTCAAATTTCTGCCAGATCAGTTGTTGTTTGACATGCAGTTTGAGGTCAAGGAGCCCGATTCATTGTCTGAAACAATCTGGCTGATTTCTGGCATGTCAGATATTTTGGTAAGCTCGCATGTCTGCTGTTCGAACAGTTCCTTGGTCTGATTTCCAGTCAAAAGCTATGTTTTAAGCTATAGTGAGCTTGATATCATTGGAGTAACTGCTAGTACATGTTGCAGCTGAAATTGTACACTGCTGTGATATAATACTGAAATTCACCGCAGACCAGACATCATCATCATCATCCAACCATTACCATCTCCAGATTTTTCTTCCTACTTTCTGCTCACAGTACAGCTGTACACAGTAATGCTGCCTTTCTCTCTTTTTATCACCGTTGTTGAAGATGCCATCATCTTAATTGGATAAACTTTATTGAAATTGTCACCTGACAGAACTGACAGGGGGTGCCATGCTTATGTTCAATGTGAGCTCCATGTCGTGGCTGCTCAATTTGTTCCATAGAGTGTGAAAATTAAAGTCACATGTTCTGGCTGTGTAGAAAGGAAGATTTAAACGTGTAGTGTGCAAGCTGGCTAAGTTTCTGGTAAGCATCAGTAACTTTGTTGCTTTGGATCAAAACACCGTGAGGACGTGTTGGTCTTGTTACACCCACATTTGTTTGACAGTATCCATATGTTCCCAGTGTTTTTGTCAGCAGTGTGAAATGATGTTGGCAGCTCAGCAGCTTGAGCCAACTGCTCTAAAGTTTGCCCTATGCTTTTTGGATGCTAAAAAGGGATGAGTCACAAATGTGGGAATAGAAGTAAGGCTAGCCCCACTGTGAACTCATAATGTGCCGTGAAAATGAGATAGATGCTTTTTCATTTATAGCTGTGAATGGTGAGGACATGCAAAGTGCAAGGACTAAATTTCAGTGCAAATCCTTTCCAGCTCTGACCACAACACACACACACACATACACTCAACTTATAACTGAAACCCGTCTCCTCTTTATTTTCATTTTTGCAAAAGCACAAATGTGGCAGAGCAACAGCAGAAAAAATGTAGCACTGTGGCTGCTCACTAACCCTGCTTCATATTCTTTATCAAGAGACAGTCTGCGGTTTCCACGGCGACACAGCCATACAGCCAACTGCAACTTCAGCTCCTCATGGTAAAGAGATTAGTCTGATCTCTGTCTCTGTGTCTTTTCTTTGCACAGGCCCATTACTGCGAAAACACATGTTTCTGCGACACATAACCATTCATTAAATGACGCCGTCTAATCAGTCACACACGTACATATACACACACACGCACACACAACCATGCACACACACACATTAAAGTAACTGTCTAGTCAACACTCAGGTTAACTGGGTCTGCGAAGCCAAGAGTGTGTGAGCAAATTCTGTTTGTGTTTGAGCTGTATGTGCATGTGTGGACTGGGAACGTCTGCAATGGAATAAGAACTGTAGTCACATCAGTAATTGAAGAATCACTAGCTGTGCATTCAGCCTTTGATTTGCTAATCTAATAACAATAAATGCAGTTTCATCAAAATGCAATTTTACTGGCAAATCAGAATAAGTTCTTCATGTAACGACCTGAACCAAAACAAACTGATCCTCGAAAAAATTCATTTGGATTAAGTAGTTTTTTTTTTTTTTAATTGTACAGTTGTGTTCAAAATAATAGCAGTCCCACATCACTAGCAAGATAAATCACTGTTTTTGTTAGAATTTCAACTTCTACACTGCAAGTAAGTTTCTAGAAGGTTTAGTAAAGGTATAGAAAACCAACAGACCCAACAGGCATGACGTGCATGCTGCTGATTCCGTGAAACTGAATCATTTACTAAAAAGGGGCGTGTTCGAAAAAATAGCAGTGCTGAGTTCAATTAGTGATGTCATTGATTATGTGAAAAAAAGGTGTTAAACAGGTGGCCCTTATTTAAGGATCAAGGCCAAGGCAACTGTGCATTTGTCCTTGAAAAACAGAGTAAAATGGGTCGTTCAAGACACTGTTCAGAAGAAGAGTGTTCTTTGATTAAGAAATGAATAAAAGAGGGGAAAACCTATGAAGAAGTGCAGAAAATGATAGGCTGTTCAGCTAAAATGATATCAAATGCTTTAAAATGGTAGCCAAAACCAGAAAGAACCAATTTTTTTTCAAAGCACCATCACCAGGTGAAAATTCCATCTTGTTCAGTACTTTGGTTTATGACCAAATACCTACTAAACTAATGGCATTCCAAAAAGTATTTCCATCACACTCAACTGCACTTTGTGCATACATGGTAAATATAACTGAGCCAGGAACACGGCAATCTTAGACTTTGGGCCTTCCATTAATGGCATAAGCACAATGACAGTCTTGGGTGTGTGGACGATGTGGATCTCCAAACACAGCTGCTATTTAGAATCATCTACTGGCAGGCACATCTAAGTGTACTGCAGAAGTGCTGGACAAATATATTCATGGGATGTTAATGTTAATGAATGACATTCATAAACTCACAAACTTCATAAACTGCCGCGTCAAGCAAAATGTCCCCTGACAAGCACTTTTTTCATTTGGAGACACAGCTCCAGGATCAGTTTACTCCAGAAGGTGAAGAAAATATTGATACAAAAGGCGTCGGGCTGACATAAGCAAATATTGTGAGCAGCAAACAAACTTCCTTGAGGTGATGAAGTGGAGAGAAGCAGTGACTGTGTTCTCTCGGTCCCCTGAAAACTACCTTACAATGCTAAATACAGGTCTGTGAAGTACGGGGTACTCAAAAACAAGGGATGGGAGAGGGTGCCTTAAGCAGCCAGCGTCCTTCACCATTAGAGGATCTGATGACCTAAACAATATCAGCTGAATTTGTAGCTTTTGGTGGTATCAATTTGGGTATTCCTGTTAATTGTTGAACAAAGTTTTCATCCAGAAAAATCATCAGAAATGAATGCCATTTAATTAAATAGTGTAGCCCTTAAATCATCATATAATTTGCAAATAAAACATAAAATGGACTTTGTTGTTAGTCTCACCTAAATCAGACAGCAGTCTTTTCTCTTCAGGGAGAGCAGTTGCTGTTTCTATAGCTGATGGTAATGTACCTTAACGTATTTGTGCACACAGAGATCTTTGACTTTTGGATACATTGTATTTCACATAAGGTTCCACACTGTAGTTGCTTTTCATCAGACAATAAGCTCCTAATTTAGGTTTGTAGCCAACAACAACAGATGATCTTCTGTTCAGGAACAGTTTGCACTGGGCGTGAATATTATACTGTAATCCAAACAAACAAGGCAAGAGGTCACTGGGTTTCTGGTTGTATTCTTAACATCCTGTGGCAGTGCTCAGGGGATGTTGGCATGACCCAGTGGCAAAGAAGGCCAAGCTAGCTGTTACTTTCATGGCAACGTGAAGAATCGTGGACCTGGATGATCGTTGTCTAGAGACAACCCCAAAACTCTGCAAAGGTGTGCGACAATGTGTTGGGGAGAGTGTGACAGTTGGAGAGTTGCTTGCATTAGTCACAAAATTAAAGCCACCTGTTTGTATTTATTCTTCCTTTCCGGATATCAGACAATGATTTTTTTTCTGTGTCCCCTCCCCTCCACCCCCCCTTGTGTGAAAACTTGGCTTGTGGCTCTTCTAACAATTAAATGTTGCCTTGATTAGTGTGCATTGATTTTAAATTAATCTAAATTCTCTTTGCTCTTTGAGACACGCAAACACACACACACACACTGAGTTAATTGCCTCATGCTCTGAAAAAGTCTTATCAGGTGACAGTGGGTCCAGATCATTGAGGTAGAAAAAAAAAAACCTTTCTATTGTGGCTAATAAACTGGGGTGTAATTCAGTGTATACAGAGTGAATATTGAATGCAATGCTGGAATTCTCTTAGCACTACAACTGCTCTTGCAGATTCTAGAAGGCTTTTTTACATTCATCTGCTGAAAGTGGAAAGTTTCTCTGAGCTCACTGAAAATCTGAATCTACAAGCATCAAAACTGTGACATCAAAACTAATTTGGAACCAATCCTGGTCCAATATTCAATCAAGCGTGATGTGTAAACTTGAGGCCTCCAGTACACAAACACTGAGAATGGACTTTACAGTGAAGGAGAAGACATCTTGTGTCCTGCAGTTAAATTTCTGAAACGAAATATATTTGCATATTTACTAATTCTGGAATTTTTAATGAGTGAGAGAGTAGGTGCCATTTTAAGGATTATAAAGTTGATGATTATCAGATACACATTGTTGTTCCAAACAGAATATTTTTATATGTCTTCATATGGTATATGTCTTTCAAAATTCTACGCACTTGCACTGTAGCACTTAATATGCATTTGGTTGTTTGCGTGGGAGGGATGCACTTTTTTGAGGACATGTAGCTCTTGTTCTGATGAAATTTGAATCTTGAATACATTTGTTGACCAAATTTCTATCCAAATGCAGCACAAATTGGTATAAAAAAGAAAATTAATGTTTGTTTCCTTTCTCTACTGTTATGTGAACATTAGGAGTTGGCTAATCAAGATAAACAGTAGGTGGTACTCATTCTCCAGGTTGTGCCATTAATCCATTGCAGGAGAAGAGGACACGAGATGATGATCAAAAGAGCGGCAGAGCTCAAACAACATTGCATCGGCAGTAACTTAATACGACTCTAATACAGCTGGCCCTCAGCAGGCTTCTGGAAAGCTGGCCAATCAGAACAGAGTGGGCTCATCAGGTGGGGGGCTCAAACGGACTGTTAAGAGACAGAGACTGTACTGAGGGGCTGCAATAAAGGGCTGGTATAAGATAACTAAGGGTTCTTTGAATTGTGAATCATGTAAAGCTACTCTAGTGGAGTCCAAAACTTTTTCATGATATTTCAACTTTTTTTAAATTTCATTTCACTAACTTAGACCATGCCATTTGTATATAGTTTAAGTAGTTTATTTAGAACAACAAGATTGATTCAGAGTGAAGTTATGTCGGAGGGAAGTGTTGTTCAACGATTGTGGTTGCCATCGTGAAGGAATCGAGTTGGATGTTAGTGACCGGGTGGAGGTTGAGTTGAGGCCGGAGCATCAAGGAACCCAGGGATGGAGACTCAGGGTGGGGACACGTCTCGATGAGCAATTACATTAGCTTCATCATCCCCCCGGTGGTTCCTATAATTGAGGAAGAAAGTAGAATTACTGAGAAGAAAGGATAGGCCCTACTGTGCATGTCTTTATGGTGGGAGGAAACCGGAGTGCCCGGTGGAAACCCACGCGAACACGGAGAGAACATGCAAACTCACCACAGAAAGGCCCCGGTCCTGATTGAGTTTGTAGCCCAGGACCTTCTTGCTGTGAGGCTACAGTGCTAACCACTGAGCCACCGTGTCGCCCACTGGGAGAAGAAAGGAGAACAGGGTTTGGGGTGGTGGGGTTTGAGAGTACCGAGACAAACGGGAGAGATGGAGGTTGGGTGTCGATGGAAGGGGATAAATAACCAGAGCGAAGGGTTTGAATACATGGGGTGAGAAGGTCTGCGGTCAAGGGCAGATGCTTTGGTGTCAACGGAGGTTCAGCCTTTTTTAAGCCTTTAATTAACATGTTAATGTGAGTGTGGCTGGAGCGCCGGTAATTAGTTTAACGAAGACGTTCTGATTTTGAGGACTGTGTGGGAGTAGGTGATAAAGCTGGATAGGCTTACGACGTCGATCGAGGGGAATGGTAGCCGGTGTACAGTATGGAAAGTTTTGAAGCAGCTCCAGCCTGAGTAGTAGATGAAAGTGTGCTGGGTGCCAAGCTGTTAACGATGGCTTGTTGCGATGCATTTACCAGTTGGAGAAGCTGATGATTTATGGGAAGACTGTGGTTGAAAACGGTGGGAGTGGAGTTGGATGGAGGTCTGAGTCGAGATCCAAGGATCTGAATTTCTAGAAAGAAAAACGAGAGAGAGAGTCAGCAATAGTGTTTTTGTATCCGGGAATGTGTGCGGCGCGGATAATGAATTGATGTTGAACTGAGATTAGGGTGAGTCTGCGTATGAATTGCATGATGTCGAGAGATTGGGAGCGGCCTTTATTTATGATGTTGACGGTGGGGTGGTTATCTGAATGAATGAGAATGACTTTGGACGACCATTCGTGCCCCCAAAGAAGTGCTGCGATGACTATGGGGTATAGTTCAAACAGAGCTGAAGAGGGAGTGAATGTGGAAATTTCTGGAGGCCATTTGGCGGCGAACCATCTGCCGCCATAATATCCGCCGAAACTGATGGAAGGGGCAGCGTCTATGTAGAGCTGGATATCTTCTGGCTGTGTTAGATGGTAGTCGTAAAAAAAAAAAAGAGATGCCGTTCCAGGATGACAGGAAGTCTCACCACATGACAAGCTCCATTTTACAAGCCTCATCCAGGGTGACGAAGTTGTGAAGGGAGGGTATGGAAGCAGAAATAGATAGTAAGTGGGAGAGGAAGGAGCGTCCTTGAGGAATGATGCGGATGGCGAAGTTAAGATGGCCCAGGAGGGAAAGGAGCTGGCGTTTTGAGCAGCGAGAGGCAAGGAGGTAGTTTGAGATAAGTAGAGCGATGCGGTGGAGTTTCTCTGTTGGTAGGACAGCCTGAAATTGAACTGAATCCAGTGTGATGCCAAGAAATTCGAGGGATGTGCTGGGTCCTGATGTTTTTTCCGGGGAAAGGGGTACACCGAGCTCAAGGAAGGCGGATTTGAGGGTGGAGAGGCCGTATGAGGGGGGTGAGGCTGGTGGCGTGACTGTAAGGAAGTCATCCAGGAGGTGGATGACATATGGAAGTTTGTGATAGTTTTCAGAATCCAGCAGAGTGCCTCGGAAAGGGTATCTAATATTTTTGGGCTGCTTTTGCAACCGAATGTGAGGCGGACAGCGAAGTAGTAGCTGCCTTTCCACTGGACGCCAAAGAAACCCCAGTAATCTGGACAGATGGGAAGGACTTTAAAGGCGCTGGTGATGTCTGCTTTGGCCAGCCAGGCGCCGCGGCCGGCAAGACGGATGAGTTTAGTAGCATGTGTGATAGTTGCATAGTACATAGAAAAGTCCTGACTGGGGACGAGGCTGTTTATACTGGGGGTGGCAGTGCTGTGGGGGGAAGATAGGTCGATGATGAGTCTCTTTTTTCCGGAGTACTTTCTTGTAGCGATACCCAGGGGGCTGATGCGGTGGACTGGAAAAGGGGGGCTGGAAAACGGACCAATCATGAAGCCGTCTGTGACGTCTTTAGCCAGGAGTGTGTCAACTGTGGCAGGTTCTGTGAGGGCGGACTGGAGGTTGGTGCAAGTGTACGATGATTCTGGGAGGGTCACCATGCCAGGGTGGAAACCAAAAGTGAGGTGTATGAGAAAGCGGACAAACTGGCGGTCGGGGTGATTCTTTAGGGCTGACTCTAGTTTGTGGATATGAATGGGGGTTTTAAGATCCTTACATAGTCGGGAGGCAGGAGAAGTGGAGTTGTGGGGGCAGATGTGCCTGTTGTGGGCACCACCGCAGAATGAGCAGGTGTGTAGGAAGCGGCAATTTGAAGTGCTACAGCCCAGGTCATTGAAGTTGTTGCAGATCATCCGGCCGCCTTGATATAGGAGGGGTCTTCCTTTTTTGTCGATACCAAGGGGAATTGGAGTTGAGAGAAGTGGTCTGACGGCTGGAGGGTTGGGAGGTCTTGGGGTGATCGGAGGTGGGGGTGCAGTGGGGCCGAGCCTTGAAAAGACTGAAGGTGGAGGCGAGGGGTGGAACGGGTTGGCGGGGAAGGGGAGAGGCCACAACGCATTCAGAGGCTGGGTGTGATGGAGCTCCGCACAGGTCGCAGGCCAGGGAGGAGCGAGCGGCGAAGACACAGCAGTAGAGTTCTGTGTCAAGCATGCCCCAGAAGGTGCCTTGATTGAACTGCTGGAGGCGACCTGCGGCCTGGGAAGCGAAAAGAGCGTGGTAGGTGTAAAAACCGGTGCCGCCGAACCGCAGGGCCAGGTCCAAGATGGTGGACAGGTAATCGTCGAGCTCGGCCCTGCGGCCGGGGAAAACTGAGCAGATTGTGTCTCTGAATAGTGAAAATGCGAGGGCGAACTCTACTGCCGTGAGTTCTTTGGTGTGAGATGGGGAGGGATGTCTAAGTTGGGCTGAAGGAGCTGAGCGAGTTTGACGTAATTACCTGCCAGAATCTGTTGACGGAGGGAAGGTGAAACGAGGGAGGGACGTGCTGGGGGGGGGGGGGGGGGGGAATAGCGGAGGCCAGTGTGAAAGTACTTGCTGGCGCTGTAGCAGAGGCGGGTGGAGTGAAGAGTCCTGGAACGGGAGGAGCTGAGGACACAGAAAAAAACATTTGGGTAATGGGGGAGGGGAGGGGAGGGGAGGGGAACAGGGAAAGAACAGTAGGAATTTGGTCAGATTCCACAGGGAGGGTGCCATGGCTCTGGACAGCTGAGACTGGGTTAATGGCGGGACCGGGGTTGGTTGTGGAGAGGGTGTGAGAGGAAAGAGCTGCTGAAGTGGGTGGGGCCGAAGCCGCAGCTGAAGGAAGGGAAGAGGAAAGGATGAGGGGATGTATGTGCGAGGGACGAATGTGCAGCCTGCGGACACGGGGACGAAAGGAAAGACGAAAAGAGACGGGAAAGATCGGAAACAGAGGGAGCAGGCACGGGGGAAATACGACCTCGCCCTGTGTAAGGGCTGGAGGGGTTGTTGTGATGTGACGTCATCGGCGTGCTGCGGACAGGTGGTGCTGGGAGGTGAACCCGGAAGTGAGCGGTGGTGGATGTGGAGGTGGTGAAGAGGTGGAAGAGCCTGACTTTGTTATCAGTACAGCGAAATGGGATGTTCCGGTCCTTGAGCGGGCGACTGTCCAATCCTTGATGGAGAGATGCAGAGCTGAGGTCGGGGTGTGAGCGGAGGCCGCGCTGCGGTGCCGGGTCGGGAGACGGATCGCTCTGGAGAGCTCCGTCTTGATGAGCAGCTGTCTCTGAAGTGGCGGCGATGACGACTGCGGCCTCTGCACTGAGGTGGACGTGGGGTCGGAGGTGGAGGTGGAGAAGGAGAACAGTCGGAGCTGCTCGGTGAATAGTGGACGATGCTATGCCTCGGGACTTGGATTATGGAGCATAGACGAGAAGGCTGAGTTATTGGCTGCGTATGGACAGGATTAACTGGAGGTGGAGATGGTTCGATGATCGAGGAATAGTCGTCGAAGAGGTCACTGTCAGATGCGCCAAGGGTCAGTTCGTAATCCATGATAAGTTTTTTTTTCTTCTTTTTGGTCATTAGTCGTTGTGCTTTCAATCATGCGAGAATACTGAGACGAACAGGAGAGATGGAGGTTGGGTGTGCATGCATATATATATATATATATATATATATATATATATATATATATATATATATATATATATATATATATATATATATATATATATATATATATATATATATATATATATATACATATATATATATATATATATATATATATACATATATATATATATACATATACATATACATACACACACACACACGCACGCGCAGGTACGTGAGCCGGACGTACGATTGGTTATGATTAACAAGGCACAGGTGTTGTGAATTGGTGAGGGGGAGCGAGGCGTGGTCTTGTTCCTGAACTATTATCATAACTTCATGCATTTCCACCTATGTTTTTTTTTATGTGCAAACTGACAATGCGAATATAAAAGTCGCTTTGACTATAATGCAAGATCACATAAAAATACACACTGAGTGATTAGAGTTTAGAACTCATTAGCCTAGCATTTTTCCCCATCAAATATTCTTACTGATAAAAAAGATTTTATCTGACCTGATTTGGACCTAAATTTCTTGCAACTACCCCTTCTAAAATATACATGTTTAATGCACTGGTTGTTTTAACTTGGGAAGAGAAAGTAGAGCAGAAACTAGCTGCTGGTAAGTGCTGGTTAGAGCAGCCAGTCGCTGAGCTAAACAAGACTCACCATTCAGAAGACTGTCAAAGCACAAACAGAAACGGAAAAAAAAGCTGCCCTGAGTTTGTCTCTCTCTGGGAAGGTAAGAAAAATGGTAAAACTTTCCTAAAATGGAACAATTGCTTTAAACTCTACAATAGCTCCCATTCCTCCACTCCCTTCTTGAAATTTTTTTCAGCACCTTCCTGCTCTCTCTGTGTTCTTAATAGTCTTATTTCTCTTTGTGACTACTTTCTATGTCTTTCTCTCTCAGCTCCCCTTGCTGTCTCTGATAGTTGGAAATCCCATTATTCCAAGCAGACTAAAGTGGACCTCTTCTTTGAGCTTTGTCTCAGTGAGACAGAGACACAACAGGAGTCTTTTTTTGCTGAAGAAATGACTGCCTTCCTTTTGTATCCTTCCTCTTTTATGAAGAAGAAATTGTAACTGGATAACAGCTTGACACTATTCTGCACATTGATTTTCATTTCAGAAACTCCGTGGTGGAACAACAAAACCATTAATTGTCTCAGCAGATTCCTTGAATCTCAATTCTCCCACCACCCCCCCTCAGCCACATTCTCTTCTGCATTTTTATTCACCTTCCTTCTCTTCACACCGCATTATCCCATTACGACAATCTCAAATGTTGGAATGATGGAAGCCACACTGCAGTTACTCCTCATAAACAAATCCGGATAACCATTCAAGATAAGGAAAAATCAAAAGTATTGCAGGTCTAGGTAATGTGATACATTTACTGATGACCACCTGAATGCAGTACAACACGGTCACTCATCTCCAAAGTTAAAGGAATAACTTAACATTTGGAGGAATGAACTTATTTGCTTTCTTTCAGTGAGATGAGAGGATCGATCTCCTGTCTGTGTTGGTATGGAGCCGAAGTAAAAATGTGGTTAACCTAACTTAGCATTAAGAAAGTGCTCCACCAATTTAGCATTGCACTGAGGTTTCATTTATCTCTAGCACTTGGCACAGGTTTGGGAAAGCCCCTTGAGCCTGTCCCTGTAGTATCCATGATTTCACCCATTTAATGCGGTTTCATCTTATTTTTCGTCTCCACCTCTTCCTTTCTTACTCCATAAACAAAAGACAGAGGGCTGACAGTGCCAGTGCCATTGGCATCTTATCATTTTCTTGTTTAGAAGTAGCTATACAAAACTGTCTGCAGTGGGTGAGAATGGTGTGAAAGCGCTGGACAAATACTACATTTTTAAAAATATGCATTCCTATGTCTTCTGGTTTCCCTTTTTAAATGATGAATACAGACTACTACTGCCACCTGCTGGTATGGAGTGTTATTTCCTCTCACAGGTGCAGAACGTACGTGCTAGTTGGCCGTCAGCTGTAGTCTTTGTAGTGTGTTAAAGTACAACTTTTTGGCCCAGACAAAGGCAACGTGAGGTGACCGCCAGTTCTTTTATGTCGGTTTGGTGTGTCATAGCCTTAAAACTGACTAATTGACACATTGCATCTTGTTTGTTTAATCTGTATACATACAAAAAATGTAAAAATAGGAGAAGTTACCATTGTGCATTACCATTGTTCTAATTGTCATGACATCATATTTTGTACTGCTCTGTGCAAATCGAACTGCACTGGTTAGTCTAAATTATTGACGTGGTAGAAATCAAAACTAAATATCAAGGTTTTTTTTTTTTTTAGCCACGTTCCCCAGCTCAAACACTGTGTTCTGCTGTATTGAGCTGAGCTCCCTACTCCTGCCAATAACCCTGACCCTGCTCCCTGCACACCTGCCCCTCATTCCTTCATTGACTCATGCCTGTCCCTTGTTCCCTCAATTAGCCCCAGCATATACCAGGTGCTTTCCAGTCTGCTAATTATGTTTCCTCCCAATCCCTGCTCCTCCATTATCAAGCATGTTCCAATCCTTTAAATGTGTTGCGGAGGAGAACCATGGGTGTATCCTATGTGGAAGGTTTTGACTGGACAGCAATACCCCTTCAATCAGAATGTCAGTTCTGATTGGTCCACTGATCTGATGGGACAGTAAAAGCAACAGTCCTGCAGATTTACAGTGATATATATATTATATAGCATGATTGCAGTACTGTAGATTAGTCAAACTGCTTATACCTGTTTGATTGCTCCCTCACAACCATTCTGTTCTTTCAGTAATAAACATTTTCATTTTCTATGTGTGTTACGTCTATCAGTCATATTCCATGATTCCCTGATGCCACAATAGATTCATAATCAGTATTGGAGTAGCAGTAATCAGGTGCCAGGTGTTTTCCTTGTAAACTATTGGTGTTGCTTAATTATTTCTTGAAGTTTGACAATTGAGATGTTGTGTCATGAGTAACTGCTGTCTCTTCAAAATGACACTTGAGTGAGAAAGGACTTCAATTCCTCTGTCTTTGCATCTTTTCCTTGCAGCTCTCTCTCTCTCTCTCGTGTCCCTGCTAAAACAAGCTGATTTGAGGACGAGACACAAGTGAAGAAAGCGAGGAGCCACATTAGCCAAATGGAAGCACCATGGATAGATAAAATATAGTCGACATTAGGTAGGCTATAAATCAACAAATACGCCTAGGGACTCTTGCAAAGTCAGCCAGGACTGGAGCTAATGCACAATCAAACCCAATCAATGGATACATCTAGGTTACAGTGTGTTCACACATTGTAGACTTATACAACACATTAAATGCCAAGAGAGAGAGAGAGCGAGAGAGCGCTTGGGCAAGTAAAGAAAGCTTTGATAACCACACATAATGAAGGTGATGATGATGATGATGATGGTGATGATGGTGCACCAATATAAAAGAAAGAAATCTTGGTGTGAGTGCACAAAAGCCTGACATCAGACAACTAACACAAAGCCAATAAAAGTGTTAAAAATCAAGGTAAGATCTTTGCCTCAATACAGACAGACACACACCGAGGCACAGATATTTTCTGCCTCAGTAGATTTAGGAGCATGCTATACGTTTGTGTAATCCTGACACAAATTATGAATAATGAAAATCTTAAATAAAATAAGTAAATAAAATCCATAAAATTATGAAGATGAAGAAATGATCAACAGATCCCACTATCATTTCTTTTTAGCTTTGGTGAGGCAGTGCCTACCCTGACTGCACATCACCGATAGTAACCACTTTCACTCTCTCTTCTAAACACATTAGCCAGTCAGCAACATAGTAACACTAGTCAAACTCCAAGCTAGCTGGCCACAAGACTTGTTTGTATGAATATTAAGCTAATACAGTTAATACACTTGGATAGCTTCTCCTGTTTTTGAACTCCCTGGCTCTCAGTTCCCAAAGGTCAGCACTGTCAAGACAGTTTGCTGTTGGTCAACAATGCAAATTTTGCATTTCAAATTCCTCCACAGTTTAACGGAGTGGTGTTGGATTGAATTCGACTTACTTGACCTTTGATTCTCCCACAGTGCTTGTGATCTAATCTGCTCTTTCTGCATGTGGATCCTCTTTCCCTGTTGCCTACCTAAACTGTTACACATTATTGCAGTCTGTGTCAACATAGTCTTCATTTCATCATAGTTGCCTTTCTTGTTTAGGGCGCCATCCATCCATCCAGAGTCACCTGCTGTGTTTGCCTGAGTACATCAAGGCATTAACACTGATGAAACCCTGCCAGATCAAATCAAGACATGAATCAGCATGAAACAGAACACGAGGGTTAAGTCTGAGGGCTCTGATGTCAAATTCACTTGCGATCAAAGAGAATATTGTCATTTACAAACTCCTTCAAATACTAGTTGTTGGACCACAAAATATATGCATGGCGAACAACTGAAAGGAGAGAGAGCAAAACACAGCGCTGCCAGCACTGTCTGGTTTCTGAGTGTAGTCTTGATCCCGGAGGATTTACTGGATCGTATAATGCAGAGAACCCATTCGGGGGGTCAGAGGTATAGATTTTCAGTGGCAGCGTCAGAAAGAATTGTGTGAAATATGGATTTGTGTGTTGATGGTGCAGGCTGGCTACACAAGGGAGATGTTATAAATTAGAGGGCGGGTGTGAAATCATTGGGTGTGCTCTAAATATTTTACCCTGCTTTTATCTCCGACTTTCCCTGCAGAGAGGGAGATGCTTTCATGTTTGTAGCTTCCTCCGCCTAAGTATACAGTGTATTAAATAGCTCACAGCACTAACCATTATTTTATCAACAGGCTGTGCTTACACCAGGGTCAATGTCATTAATCTGCCAGCTGTCGATATACGGGATTAGTTAGAAGTTAAGAAATGTAGACTTTGTGCCTTACGGACAGCACAGTTGCTCAGTCTGTTAATTTGTCTCAACACTTTGGTCCAGAGACAAATATATTGTCAAGTTGACTGAACAAGCTTGATTGCCATGAAAATTGGTATTGATGTTCAGCGTCCCCAGAGGAGCATCCCCTAATAATGGTCAACACGTTGGTAATGTGGTCAGAATACCTTGGTATGTACCATTTCAGTGGGAGACTTACCAGAGACATATTTACAAAAGAATACAAAATACTGACTTTTTGTCCATATCATGGGTCAAGTTCCAAAACTAACGCATTACTACACTATATGAGTTTGTTCTAGGGACTAAATGTAACAAATAGCCAAGCAACTGTTTGTTAAAGGAGCCAACTGGTCAAAATATAAGATGATCCTGTCCCCCCTCGTCTTCTACAGCTCTGGAGAAGTTCTCCTTTAATATTTTCTTCTTTATTATTATATTTGTTTTTCAGTTACAGAGAGCCTAAATTAAAAAGCTCATCCAGAGTCAGAGGATATTACACAACCGTTAAGTAGAGAAATAATGAGTAAATTAATCTCAATGTGTAATTTTGCTGTTGATATTCATGGTCACCCAAGGTTGACCACTAACGAGCCAAAATGTCTACTAGTAGAAGGGAAATACCCAAATACAATAAGTAGATTATAATGAAATGTACTAAGCACAATCACCGTCCCCAGATGATAAACCCTTTCCATCTAGACTCTCCATGAGCTTTTCAATAGCGGCATCCTTAAATCAAAATGTCAGCGTTGGACACAATGCTGGATGGATTTCCATGAAATTTTGCAGCAGATATTCATGGTCCCCACAAAATGAATCCTACTGTTTCTGATGACCTTCTCACCTTTTTGCTTTAGCACCACCAAACCAAAAAGGCCAAAACCAAAGGCCAGACATTTCCACACATGCGCCATCCTTGTCTGCTTCACATAAAATATACTTGGCTGTTTGGTGCACCTGGTTAAACCTTCATTCACTTATTGATACTTCTATCAGCCCAGGACAAATTGGAATTTATTTTAAATATATCAAAATATTGTTTCTAGAGCCGTTTCCGACAGCAAAGTCATTATAAAGCTCAACAGTATCTCCCTGGAAACGTATTTAAAATCTCAATAAATGAAATCATATTATTGACATCAAAGCACAGAGTGAAATTTGAAAGGAACATTGAAATCCGTCACTACCACTCATTCATCCTGTCCTCCCTCTTACTGTTGATTCACTACCTGGCAGGTACCGCTGGCAGAGTGAGGAGGGGCTGGTTTGGGAATGGGGGGGGGGGACACCGTCTCTGCCAGAAAATCTACAAGAATTTGCTCAATTGTAAGATAAGTGGCTAAATAGTTAACATGTAATCAGCTTTCGTTTTAGCTTGTTCATAACAAGCCTAACAAGTGTGCTATGGCTATAACAACATGGCAGTAGATGTTAGACTATGGACATAACAGTTGAATCCATGATGAAATATATTTACGGGGCGCATGAGTACCATTTTCACCCTTCTTCATGGTAATTACCTGTGTCGCCCATACCACAGACCGCCACTGCTTCCTCGTCTAATAAGCAGATTTAAATTTTCTCTGCAAAGGGATCATCCTTTTTGATTTTAAAGACCAAATAACCTTTTTTCCAGCACCACCCTCATGACAAATCTTTCTATCCCTCTAGAGCTGAAGCTCAAATTATACAAACTTGTGCATATTTTTTTTTTTTTTTTAAATTCAGTCCAACACACAGCTCTGCTCAAAATGTTGCAAAAATGAATTGGTGTGTCATAATCATAGAAATTGAGGGGAAAATCCAGTGAGAAATAAGCTATTATAACACACATTTTTCACGTTTCATCAGCTCCAAGAAATATGTGCCTGTGTGTGTGTGTGTGTGTGTGTGTGGTATGTGTCATCAGGCAGCCGCAGGGATGACGAGCATCTGGATTAGCTTGGAATATGTCTTCTGGGGGAGAAGGGGGGAGGGGGGGGGGCACAAGGGCACAGACTACTTCAGACACAGCATAAGTGAAGGGTGGGTTAACATTAAATATGATTACACCACGCACGTTTAATGGCATTAACCACACAATGTAGACTTCTCATTAGCCACGAGAATGTAAAATCAATGTTATATGCTTTCATAAAATCCCTAACTCAGATTTATATTAATTTTTTTTTTAAGAAGTCATATTTTATTCCTCAAATCCTCTGTGACATACTACACTACCCACAATCCTAAAAACAGATGTCACTGTTACCATGGCGACGTTCATCTCTGTAAAGTTGCACAACTGACAGCTAGAACAGAGAAACAGAACCATATGATGTAAAACACAAACGTAATAAAAACAAGAAAACAGAGAAAATATTGTTTTAAACTGGCTCTAAATGGATATTGCAGTGCTTCACATTGACTTAAAAGACATGCATGAATGATGATACACTATATTTTTTATTATTGTAAACAAATGAAGTGATCTACTAAGAAGTATATCTACACTACATATTGTGGAATCTTTACATTACTGCTGTCTGCTGACTGTTATCGACCGTCACTGGTTTCCATTAATATCTATGAAAGCACAAATCAATATGTAAGGGCTTAAAAGCTGAAGTATAATAAAGCGGTATTAGTATACTGCACAAAGGTGAATTCACTTATTTTGAAAAGCTACTGTTTTTAAGATGATATTAAGAAATTATATCAATTTAATTATTATAATATTAATTATATATCATTAAATTTTAGTAATTTTAGTGCATTTATGAGGGTGTTTATTCATAATGTGAACCCCAGTGATTTGACTCTGTTTGACTCATGGAATCATATACATATCATTTCCATAAATACATAACAAAATGTCTTTAACTAGTAAGCTTGATTTTTAATAACACAAATCAGTTCACTTCTATATTCTCTTGGGGGGCTGTAGCATACGGTAATTACTACTCTGACTTGAGAAGCAGGCCGTCCCTTTCTGTTCTACATCAGCTACTGTTAAACTTCACAGTGGGAAGTTCTGTAATTGCCTCTTTAAAACCAGCAAATAGTGATGAGGTTGTGTTTGTGTGTGAATTTATGTGCATATTTGTGGGTGAGACACAAACAGATCTATTAATATTGAAGGTAAGGAAGGTTAATTGTAAAAAGAATTGTAATAATTCATTTGTGTTCTTCCTGTAATCTACCCCCTGGCAGAATATTGGCTTGATTGCTTCGGTTACACAGATTTGACTTGATAGCCCTTATTTCTCATAATAATAAAAAAATAACAATAATGATAATCATTTAAAAAAATATGTCATCAGGTTTTGAACATGACACATTTGGAGTGTTTAATTGGCATTGTGACACAAAGTGGACTTTTGTGTTGACATTGTTTCATCAGCTGCTGTTTCCAAGATCAAGAATAAACCGTCAAACTCAACTTTTAAGCCACATTGTCAGAAGTTTAAACCTCTACATTTCTATGGCAACTGCACAAACTCATTCTGTTGATGAGGATCATGTGATACGGTTGAAAGCTCCAAGAACATCCACAGTGAATCATGAATTGTGAGAGGGTTTTATCTTTTGGAATCAGAAATAAATTTATTTCTCATGATTTGCAAATAAATGTAAATGGAAAAACTGAAGTTCCACTTCATACCTCAGCCTAATTATACTGCTACTTAAAAGTGAAAGAAGCAAACAATGCATCTGACCAAACTATTATACAACTGGTGTCCTAATACACACACATCACTATCACACTGTGTTTCTTTCTTAAAGCTATAGTATGTAATTATTCCACATTAAAATGTCTAAAAATAACTAGAACTATGTTACATACTTACATTATCCCAAATGTTTCCAACAGTTTTCAAACCCAGAGAAATCTGTTATTTTAATCAAAGTAACGGACCGTTTCATTTAGTCACATGTCAATGGCGTCATACCTCCTCTAGCAAAGAGTAAACACGCGCAAGATGCAGCTGAAATTACATATTGTGCATTTAAATGCAATATTGTGCTTACTGTGCTGCTATTTTGCTATTTTATTGTTATTATTGCTAGTTGTAGCTGCTGCAAAGTCTAAGAACACAGACACCAACACTAACTTATTTGGTAGGCAGCGGGTTACCAGTAACGCATTTAAATCTAGTAGTAAGTAGGAGCAGCTGGGCAGTCTAATGTTTCTTTCATTAATAGTATTTAAGTTTTAAGTTAGTAACTTGTTAAGCTAACAGGCTAAACTTATTAACACTAGCATGCTCACTAAGACTCAAAGTCTTTGTCATGTAGGGAAGCTCACATCCACTGATGCTCTAGGCGAACAGAAATCAGGAGCGAGAGTGGACACAGTATAAGACACCACAACAGACACCTGCAAAGTAGGCACAAAAAAAATCAAGCTTCAATAGGCCGTAGACTTGGGGGCTTAGAGGCCCCTGGCCTCCTAGAAAGTGAGGCAATAATGTCAGATGACCCCTTATAACTGTGAACCAACAGATGGTGATTGCTAACATGTCAGGATAATAGTGATGCCATGCAGGCTGCCTGGCTTACAGTGCTAGCTCTCTGGTTCTATCTATTATGAATGCCTCATGTAAACTGGAATTCTCATATACTGTATCCACATTAAGGTAATGAGCCTAAAATTTGACGTGAGCTTTGACTGCATGGTTCTTTTGTCAACTCACTCATCAGACCAAAACATGATGAACATGTAGTGGGATGGGGTAAAATCATAAATATTAGGTATAATATTTATGTAATATAAGGTAAAGTTAACATTAACTATAAGTTTCAGAGAGACTGCAACTACTGCCAGCTGCCAAAACAGAAAACTACAAACAGAAAGATTTATTAACTTCAAGTTACATTATTGCATGTCAAAAAATAACATGAAAGTTTGATATTGAGAAAAACTTGATCTAGTTTTTGTCTTATGAACATTTGTCGTTGCCACGCTTTCACTTTCTTTCTTTCAATGAAATGCAAATTTGATTGGCTCAGAGGCAAGATGACCAATTTCACATATTTGTGCCAATAATTATGGCTCGCTCTATTTCAGATCCATGTGATGCAGATGAAATGGCCTCTACCATTGAATGCTCCAGTAGCAATGAGGTGGGAACACCAGTAATTGACAATAATTGGCACTTCAACTTCAGAATCCCGTGGAACATAATGCCTTTGCATATCAAGAACACTCTGGAGAAGAAAGAACCTCCAACTGCGAGGGATAGAGAGTGAAATTACCCGTAAGATGATGATGGCCTATCCAAAAAGTAGGTTGTGGCTACGATTCCATCACAAAACACATCACAAAGCGGAGTCGATAACTACAAAAGAGCAGAGCCACCGAACATGACTCGGGTCAGCAGGATGGATGCATATGGATGTGTTAACCCAGAACCACAACCTGCCTGCAAATCTTGAAGCGCAGATGAAGATGAAAGAGGAACTACACAAAATGTTTGAGGAAAATGAGAAAGACAAGAAACAAAGAAAGATATTGAGGAGGAACATATTTACCTCCCAGAGAAGAAATGTTCGAATTTCAGGCAATTAATATAAATGAAGGACTTGAAGAAGTCATGAATAACAAATTCAGAAGAGTCCTGGGATATTTCAAGTTCTAGCACCCAGAAAGAAGAAGTCATTCAGCAAAACTGCTACCTCACATACAGACTGCGCATGAAGATTCCTGCGGGGCTCTGTTGATGCTTTTAGCCCACTCCAAGAAAGATCAGAACAAGATGTTCTTTAGTGTTGATGATACTTTCTTCAGAAATGAACACACAGCATCCTCCCACATCCCCATTCATAGTGCTGTGTAGTAAGTGATAGTATTTTAACCCTATTTTGGAGCTCCAGAAAAATTGGCTTAAGGAACAGTTTGATGAAAATTCATCCTCAAAGTCATTATCTACTCACCACCATCAGTTGAAACTCCATTAAGGTTTGTACATCCTCATGACCAGGCAAGTCTAGGAATTTCTTAATTGTGGTGTCTAGAGGTTGTCACAATGTGTATGTGTGCTCACAGGGCACAGAAGTTTTTATATGCATTCATACTTTACTATAGGCTACATAAACATAAATTAATAGGCTACGTGCGTACACTTAACTCTTGATGGTTGGTCTCCTATTTTTTCAGAACCTTTATATTCAAGTTGGTTAAAATTAACAATGACGAAAAAATAGGACCTTTTTCTGAACTCATTTACAAAAATTAAGGCTTTTAAGTAGTCAAATGCCCAAACAAAAATGCATTATGTACACCCTTGGCTCTGCCTTCCTCTAGAATAACTCAAAATGACTAATCTTAATTATGTAGTATACCATAGAATATAGAATATACTAATATAATAAGACAATTAGCCTGGACGTTTTTGGATAGAGAATAAAACAGGTTCTGACAGTGTTTAAGAGCGTTAAAGTCATGGACTTTGTTCTGCAGAATAAACTGCAAGGTGTTAGCCAATCCCTGCCATGGTGCTCCAACATAACACCACTTTACATGCTTGTTAAGCTGTAAGCTGAGGAGACTAGTGACTGGATAAGTGACTGCTGAGTTGTTTTGTTGTTCATTCATTTGATTACTTGTGATTGATTTCATGTCCCTTTATCATAAATCCAAAAAGGAGACAATGTAGCAGGAGGAGGAGAAGACCCTTTTTTTTTAGGCATTGTGTCACAGTGCCTCCTGAAAGCCTAGGCAATTGGTGATTTCATTAGTGGCCAGTCTTAAGTACTGGATCCATATTAACTGACTGTCACTGTATTTTGTCTTTGTTCAGAGAGAGAGAAAACCCAGTTGCATGCTTATAGTTTATCATTTATTTCTATGTTAATCATTTATTATCATCTGTCAGTATATTCATTTCATTAGATGTACTTTCAAAATATGCTTGTTCACTGTAAATGCAAACTTGGAAAAACCTGGCAGTCCACGACTACCTATTTTAAGATGCACACATTTTTAAATTAAAAACATTAACAATTCACTCTGATTTTAACAATGACTACTTCACATATCTATAATTTTGCAACTTTTAAAAAGAGAGACAAAGTTTGAGTTGAGATTCTGGTGCAGTGTTGCTATTCTAACTTAATGTAATGTAATACATAAAATATACGGTATATTTTGTGTGTTTCTGAACTGAGGTGTACCTCAGAGACACATTGAGATGCAAGTTATGTCTCAAGTTATGCATTTTCTTCTTCCTCTCTGTTCATTTGAGAGGCAGCTGTGACCTCGGTCAGAGAGATTTGAAGGATCTGGGTCAGGGTCATCTGCATGGCTCCAGGGCTTTGTTTATTCACACTGATACTTGAACCCCAGAGATGATGCAGGTCAGTGAGGATGACAGTGCACACACACACACACACACACACACACACACAAACCTTACCACCTGGGGAAAAAAGACTGACACCTCAGGCTACAGCGTATGTACACACAAAGGTGGCTATGTGCATCCACTCAATCAACACTGAAACACCAAAACAACAACAAAACAAAATGAAATGCTACCCGTCAGAACAGAGACTCCTACGCTGCTTTACTAGATGTCAATGAAATCACTTTCTGATTTATAACCATACAGTATGTGTTCTCCTGAATGTGTACACTTCTACCCAGCACTTATCGTCAGTGTTTTATTTTCACTGGTTGCCTGGCAACCTCATCAGTCTTAATGCTAAGCTAGACTAACCGCATCTTGACTCCAGCTCCTTACTTAACACACCAACGTCAGACTGTGAGATCTTTTCATCTCACTCCCCAGCTGCAATGTAAACAGGAGCATTTCCCAAAATGCTGAACCTTTATGTCGCTAAATTGTTTCAGGTCAGTGTTAAAAAGTGATACGTGACAACTTAATCTCACCAAAAGGTCATTTAGTAGCTGTTCATGAGCATTAACTCACACATAAGTGATGGAGTTTGCTTAGTTGTCATGATTTGTATTGAGATGGAATTTTAAGGACTTCTCATCTATGTTGGCTTAAACACTGAGGCTCAAAGTAGCACGCTCTGTGAGGCTGTACCTCAGTCCCATTGACAATGCTGTGCTGTTGTTAAGCACATATGATGTTTATCATGTTCACAATCTTAGCTTAGTGTGAGCATGCGGACATTTGCTAATTACAGCTGAGACTGATGGGAATGCAATTCGTTTGGCAGGTATTTAGTCATAAACCAAAGTCACTTGACAGTGACGCTACATGAAAAGTCAGAGGATCACAAAGTTCTTTTCCATCATTCATCCTGTGGGGAATATCTGTGCCAAATTCCATTGCAGTGCATCCAATAGAGATATTTCAATCTGGACAAAAATGGTGGATCAGCCATCCAACTGATGCTGCCTGACTCGAGCCATCAATGACTGACAAATGAGGAGACAACTTATAGTATTGTTTGTGCCTTGCACTTTAATGTAGCAGTATGTGGAGGTATATAAAAGCGCAGGTAAATTTGATCAATAAAAGGCAGAGCCCTGCACCCTGAGATTTGCGATGTGATTGGCTGAACTGCAGAGCGCCTCTTCAAGCTGTGTGTTCTCAGTAGGACACAGCCATGGACAGCCGTGAAAAGGAGGAACTAACAACAAACCTTCCCAACAACCAAGTGCGCAACTAGAGAAGAGATTTGCTCGACTGCTGCAGGACCCTGATGACCTGGATAACCTCTCGACTTCACACAGCAGGGTAAGGACTGAGAGTAAATCAGAAAGTAAAAGGCTACAGGGAAAGCTGACACCTGGGTCTCACACTCCGATTGTGGGTGACTCTGCTGTAAGAGGCTTAAGAAGCATGTGCGGTAAAATCACCAAAATACTCTGTTTTCCCAAGGATATGATCTCTGACATGACTGAGAGTCCTGCATATAGAGGCTCCACATCCAAATGGACCATTTGACGAACCAATGATGTTGTGAAACAACAGTCTGAAGTGCTGAAACAAGACTTTATTGATCTGTAGAAAACAGTCGGCTCTCTAAATGCTGAGGTGTTTATCAGTGGCTCTCTACCGCCAGTCAGAAGAGGAGTTGAGAGATTCAGCAGATTGTTGGCACTGAACTGATGACTTTTTACTGCATGTACTGTCCATTCACTGCGCTTTATTGACAATTTCAACTTTTTTCTTGGACCGCAGACATCTTTTTAAGGCAGAAAGACTTTACCTTAACAAGTCAGGAGTAAAATTGTTTATCTCTAACCTAGTTTACTTCCTGCGTCACCCATCTGTTCGCTATGCCAAGGACAAGAAAAAAAGAGGAATCAGAACAGATGGAAGACATAACACAACATGGCAGAAATTTTGAAGGAGGGCCACCTCAGCCTCCGCCTGGAAAAAAGCTTTAAAGCCGAGAGGTGGAGTCTCCACACCTCGCACCAACTTCCACCTTTGAGGATTCACCCCCTTAACCCTCCAAAACCCCACCCAGGTCACTCTCCTCTCCAGTCACCCTTTCACCCTCCACCCACCCTCTTTGAGTTCACTGACCAGATGAAAAAGAAAGATAAAACCCCCCCGCCCTCGTCTCATTTTCTCTCCCCTAACTCCTCCTTGGCATCCACCTCCACCATTGGCTTTAAGTCCTCAGTCAGTTTTGACACATTCATCACAGATACACCGCCAGGCTCCTTCCCCACCTCCATGATGGCTTCACAATCACCCTCTCTCAAAATAAAAGCACATCACATCCAGTTATTTGCGTACAACATACAGCAAGCTAATAAGATAATGGACTTAATCACCTCTAAGGGTCTGAACATCTCTAAGGTTGTGGTGACTGATGTTGCTCTCTATGATCATTTCTGTGTTTTCTTGGAAAGTGCTATCTCCATGCACACAAATGTTCAAACACAAGTAATCACAAAACGGTATATCACTTAAAACACTAGTGAAATATTTATTTAGGCTTTCTCTTCCACACCTGCTCTCTCCTGGGTCTCAGTCAATGACCTTGTAGATAATATCAGTTCCAAAATTACAAATGTTATTGATGCCATTTCAACCAAAAGATCTCCATGGAGAAATACCATGCTGGTCAGAATGGAAAAAAACAGAGTGATTTGGAACTGAGAAATACAAGGCGGTCCTTCTTCTCTGACATCATTGCCAAAAACAATAGCATGTTCTTTATTTGCTGCTGTTGATAGGCTACCAAACCCTCCAGTGTCAGTAGCCCCTGAACTTCAGTCCACCAAGGCTTGCAATGAATTTGCCTCCTTCTTCACTGACAAAATTTAGAAAAATAGACACACAGTCAGTGCCTCCATATCAGGTATAGAATATGTGTTGTCCCTGCGTTCATTTAAAATCAAGTCAAGTCATATGACAAATTTATCCGATCAACCATAAAAACCTGAATGACATACAACATCTGAAATCCTCCTGCTGTCTTGATATTCTGCCTACAGGCTTTTTCAAAATTGTTTCAAATTGCATGGCCTCAGATCTTCTACAGATTGTCAACACATTTCCTCTCTTAGTTGTCTTTCCACAGGCACACTGAAAACTACCATCATCAAGCCACTCAAAAGCACAAAGGAACAACCCCAGCTTGATTTTTTCTATAGTCATCCTCACTCTCTTTGCTCCTCAAAGGACATATATGTGAAAGGTACAAGAGTAGCATAGCTGCGTTAAGGAATAAGGCAGCACGTGCGAGTATGTGTGTGTAGTTGTGTGAGCGCAGAGGGCAAGCTGCAGTAATGTGAAACCTGGTAAATGTAAAACTGGGTGGGACTTTCTGGCACAGTACTGAACTAGATAGAATCCTACTTAAAGGTGTTGGGCCCCACACTCCATTTGCATGAGACAAAAGGCAGGCCTCCATGTGGTCGTAAAGCCTGATGGACTCCATCTCCCAGCATGCTATGCTTAATTCGCACTTGTATGTGAAATCATCTCTCACCGGCAGAGGCACACCAACACCATGTCAATGCAGCTGTGATGTCACCTTTCCTTGGAGTACCTGCATATCGCTGGTTCCACTGTAACTGTGCAGGAGGAAGCTCTGCTTAAAGGAGGTAACCCCAAACACGTGTCAGCTGAAAGCTTCACTTCTACTGCTGAGAGAAACTCAACAAACTGCAGGTACACGGATGTTCGCACAGAGCCTATATATGTACCTTCTGATGAGGAAATTTACATCAAGCGGACCTTCACGGACACGGAAACTATCATTTCAGCAGCAGTCTGGGCAGAGACAGTGTCATATTGTGTGTTGCTTTTAGCTTTTTAAGCTTTATTGATTTATGTTTTCGTTGTTTGAGTTGCCGCCAAGTCCTTTTGTCCCGCTATATTCTGAGGAGTATTTGAAGTTTGCTGCCTGTTTAGTTGTGTTCACCACACTAGACTGTTCTTGTGTTTGTCCCACTCAGGACTGCTTGTGCCATGGTGAGTGAGAAAGCAAGTTGCTTTGTTGATTGGAAATCAGATAAGATGTTACAGACTGCCGTCCATACACACATTCTGTGGACAAAGCAACCACTTCTCTTCCCCTCATGGTTGCTCTCCCTCCTCTTTCTTACCTCCTCTTATTATCCCACACACGAACAAACACACATATACATACACACACACACGCATCTTCCTTACGAATCTGATGGTCAGATAATGTGTGGCACACAGCAGCACTCTGCCCCTCATTATCTACCATCAGACACATGTGTTTTACACTGAACTGGCTGAGTGCAGAGACACTGACCCCCAGGCGGTGCCATCTTGCTATCGTCGAACCAAGACACTATGGTCACTTCTGCTATTTGGTTCTTGTGTGATGTGACTTCTTCCCATAGCCACATTTGCTATTGCTTAATAAATACTGTGGTATCTTTAAAGAGAAGTCTTTTGTCTGTATTTTGCTCATACATTATGAAAAGTGGCTGATTGAGAATTCAATGGTTTTTGAACATTTCACGTGTTGCATTCAAGGGCACATGGTTTTTGGATGTTTCACATGCAATGCATAGGTACAACATTGAGTAAACAAGAGGTGCAACATTTCAAGGATAGAACATTGCCAGATGTAACTGACTCACTGACTCAGTGGCAACATTATACTTCCTGCTTGCATCCCCCAAAGCATTCTGAAGGACTGTAGTTGCTAAATTCAGAGAATGAAAGAATAACAAGGAGTGACATAATCCATTAATGCTGCTTCAAAAATGTTTTTATGTCCCTTGAACACTGACAATCTTGTCTATTTATTCATATACAGATATTTAGTGTGCCCGAAATGTGTGGACATACAGGCACAAAAACACCCAAAAAACATTTCAAATTGCATCAACCATTTATTTGAAGTAATATTTGAAATAATGGCATTCTAGTACAAATAAAACAATAGCCTTAGATTAAAACTGTAAAACACTTCCTCCGGCACTGGTGGCTTAAAAGGATGAATCTATATGAAATCAAATCAATAACATGTGGTACCAGTGATGACAATGTGATTAAAGCATCTGTAGCAAGGGAGCTAGGTGAATTAAGCTTACCTCTGATTCTGGCTTGTAACCCTCTGGTCTTTAAGCTTCTGAGCCATGCAGGCCTTTATGTCTGCCTCTGCAGTGCCTGGAAGGAGCGCCCTTGCGCTTGAGTTTAAATAATAGAAACACAAATATTGTAAGAAAAAAAAAATAGGATTCATATCACAAGAGGAAAGCACTGTAAATGGTTTCAGCATAATGATGATGCAGAGGTTTTGTAAAGATACAAAGACTATTTCAGTTTCCCCTACCTGTGGCATGCCAGATTGGAGGAAGAAAAAATCGGAAAAAATTGGAAATACAGTGAACAAAGATTATGTATATGGAATAACAAGTAATTAGAAAAACCTTTTTAAATTGTGCTCCATGTATATGACTTATCAATCCAACCCTATTTCAATCATAATTCCACTGTCCTAAATGATCCTGTCATCATGCATTTAAAGACTATAAGTTGTCATACCGCTGCTGGAAAGGAAACAGTCATGCAGGGTTGATGAGTCCCAGTAATACAATCTCTCAAAAATATCGAGTTAACCGACCAGTTTAATGTGTGTAAATGTACGTGTGATTATTTTTGTAGCAGCCTTGTGTGATTTTATATAATATAATACTATAAAATAGCTAAACAGAGTGGATGTTCATGCATAACGTCACTGCACTCTGGCACAGTACTTCCCAGTGACAGACGACTCCAACATTTCCTCCGCTGAGAATGTGGAACACAGCAGCATCCTGGTGAGCTTCTTGTATGTTCATGCTCTTTATTTATCCTGGTTGCTGCATTATAAAATAAAGTTACTATTACATAATACATAATGTTATCATTAAGTAAAGTAAATACACTGTGTCTTCACTTCTTTGTTGGAGCCACTTTGCCGCAGTGGCCAATAAAATATTTGCAAGATCCAGGTAGATGACTTTGTAATGTGCACACGTCTCCGAGTGTTATAAACTAGGGTAGGACAATGTCTACAGGCATATAATGGCATGTGACGATGTCCACAGTAAAACAAGGATGAACAATGGATGATAATATTGGAACGAGCTTTGTTGTTGTCACCTCAAGTACTTCATGTGGTTCACTGTCTCTCCTCTGCTTCACTCAGCCGAGCACACACATAAAAGTGCTCAGCCCCAGAGAGATTGTGTTTATTTGTGTTATTCACATAATTAATGCAGACCTACCAACCTGTACGCATTTTGCATAGCTGGTACACATTTTTGACAACAAAGTAACGCTGGTACGATTTGTCACTTTAAACCGGTGACACCTGTGAGTTCAAGTTGTGCGTGTTCAGTACTCAGCGACAGCGTCTAGCTCGTCGAAAGACAAAAGAGTTCAACCAATCATAGTGCCGGATTCATTCCCCCTGCCTTCACCCCAAATATCAGGCAGGGATGAGCATAATTGACAAATGCTTAATGCCATAATGACATTGAGGGATGTGATTGCTTCTACAGTTTCAACAGACATGTTCATATATGTTCATATTCAGCCTGCATTATCATGAGGTCATCATACCAATAAGTAACAGCCGTTCTATAACAAGAACAATTGTATTAACTCTAAAATATTTATTCCACCATAACCACAAAATTGTTACATTGTCATTATCTTTTGAAATTAGCTGAAAATAGTATTTTCAAAAAGCTTAAAGTTTGGTTATTGTGGAGGTTGCAAATAATATAAACTATATAAATGCAGCAATAAATGTGAACTGTGTTCCTTGCTGAGCTGTGTGTAGTTCAGGTGAAAGACAAATGGACAAACAGCCATAAATGACCAACAGTATTGGCATCTGCACATATTTTTGTAAACAATCTGTTAATGGTGTAAATAATTTTCATATCAATGCTTCCCTCACTTTTTTTTCTGTTTGACTGCTGCATGTATGTAAATGATGCACTTTAATGCGTCTTTATGCAAATTATGTACGATTAATTAATTGTGCAAACAGCAGCAATTCGCGTCTGACGCATATGAGTTGCTGAAGTGGTTGGCAGGTCTGTTCATGTGTACTCGTGTCATATTAGCTCAGTGTGAGTTCCTACTGCATTTTGCTGTCATTTATGGTTTCACTGAGTTTACAGAAACTCTGCGTTGTCTGTGTTTGTGTGCTCCACTGAGTAGAATAGAGGACAGAGTGAACCAGGTCAAGGTCACAACAACTAACCACACTTACATCACTGCAGTGCAAAAAAAACGTCATGAGTAAAAAGCCAATAGGAGTAATTTAATCTGTGCAAAAGAAGAACAGGTGAGAAGCGGGGAGAGGCTTCTGAATCATGATGTTAAGATGGCAGAGGCTCAGTGCTCGATGCCTGTCAACCATCAGCGATAGTTGACAGGCTATTATAAACCTACCTGTAGTCTGATAAACCTTCACACTCACAGATCTGTTACTCAAACTGGTCTTTGTGTATCATGTTTCATTTTCTCATTGTTACCTGAAATAACATGCCCATGTGTGCCTGATAAATCTTATTCATGTGCTGTAGAGCTCAGTCGTTGGCCAAAAACTATTAAAAACATGTCAATAAGACACACTGTTGAACTGGGTGACACGTTCCTCCATTGCCATGTACACACACACACACACACTGTAGTTTATTTTGAATTGATGTTTGATAAAAACCTGCAGTAGCCAGCTTTTCCTGGAAATGACCAAACCTTTAGAAAAAAAATTCAACTATATATTTATATCTTCAGTAGTAGTCAATGGGCTTGGAGCTGAGAGCTGAAGTCAGAGAGTATTGAGATACAAATTGATCACTGAAAAGATATTAACTTACTGGAGTGATGGGAACGATAGCTGAACAAGCAGCAAGAAAAGGGCCAATGCCAGCTGGGCTAGGAGTAGTGCTGAGATTGGGGCCAGGATCTAGGTCACTGGTGGTACCAGGGGCACAGTCATTTGGGGGAGCAGTGCTCTGGTGGAGAGTATCACCAATGGCTGTTTTTATCATCTCTGGAATACCTGAGAAGAGGATACAGAGGGGTAAAAAAAAACAAAAAACAGTTTGAATATTTGATTGACATGTTTAGATGGTCAGGTGACCTTTTACCGTTCTGTCCTGTTACATGGAAGCCACACACTGGGCCCATTTGTTACCTAAAACAACAAACATTTCTGAAGCTGCAGATTAATTAATCACAACATCACATGAATGTTTCATTTCACAAGAAATGTTTCACTTAACACGTGACTGTATCCCTTTCACATGTTAAGTTCACAGTCACATATGAATTTAAGATTCCAATACAAGCACTGAGTAAGTGCGTTGAACAAATCAACACTTGGATGTGCCAGAATTTTCTTCAATTAAACAAAGACGAAACAGAAGTAATTATTTTTGGAGCCAAGGAAGAATAATTAAAAGTCAGCTTCAATGGATAACATTAAAAACTACAAACCAAGCCAGAAATGTTGGACTCAGACCTGAATTTCAACAGCCACATTAAGTCAGCCTACCTGAAGAATATTTCAAGAATTAAAGGACTTCTGTCTCAGCCGAATTTGGAAAAACTTGACAACTGTAATGGTGTCTTTACAGGTGTCCCTAAAAAAAATCAATCAGAGAGCTGCAGCTGATTCAGAATGCTGCTGCTGGAGTCCTCACTGAGACTAAAAAAGTGGATCACATCACTCCAGTTCTCAGATCTTTTACACTGGCTTCTTGTCTGTTAAAGAATTGGTTTTAAAATACTACTGTTGGTTCATAAAGCACTAAATGGTTTAGGACCAAAATACATTTCTGATCTGCTGCTAGATTATGAACCATCCATACCTCTCAGGTGGTCTGGGACAGGTCCGCTTTCTGGCCCCAGAGTAAAAACTAAACAGCAGCGTTCAGTTTTCATGCTCCATATATCTGGAACAAAGACCTTTCTATTTACCACTGCCTTTTTATTAACCACTGCACTGCACTGTAACTTTGATCCTCCTGTTTCATCAGTCTTATTCTATTTCAGCTTCTTTTCTTTTCTCCCCAAATTGTATTTAGGATTCACGTACAGTAACATACCTCAGTTCCTTTGATCGGAGGACATGAAGAAGTTACTGAAGACGCTTGGCCTCAGAGTCCCTTTCTGCCCAGCCATCCATGCATCTCTTTAATTCAAACCATTCAACCATTCAAACTCAATAGACTATATTACTCATTTGGAAAGACAGAGATAGCCCATTAACCACTGCTTTAATCTGCAAACTGATCATTTCAATTCACAGAAAACTTGCAGCTATCTCAAAAAACAGCTGCTCTCCAGAGCGTGTGTCTTATAATGATTCCAACTGATGCCAACAGATGCTACTACAACACAAGTGTATTTTATAGCTATATTGTTGCAGATTGTGTTGTAAAATAATCATAAAAAAATTTAACAAAAAGGTCAATTAACGGAATATTTCTGATGAATTAAAGAGGCGGCAACAATGCTCACAAAACATGTTCTTGCATGGTTTATAATGATCTACAAACTACCATTAATAAAGCCAACAGTCGCAACTTTAAATGTATTAAATAGCTGATACTCACAGTTTTTATTTGATTGGCTGAAACATGCAAAACTCCCAAAATGATCCTTTAATGTCCAGTACAAATATATTCAGAATCCCTTCCATCCAAGGCTCTGAAATGTCCAAACAGGGTCCTTCTCTCCTTCTCTGAACTGTGTCAGCAGTAAGCAGCAGAAATTCTGTCACCTGACAAGATGTCTTTACACCATTTATACATTCCTGCACACTTATTGTATTTAGGATTCACATCACTCACATTATGTTCTCTCCACCTGTCCTGCCTCTCTGCAGCTGAAGTCCCCAGTGTACCGTAGTGACACATTTCCAACAGCACAGGTATGACAACACCTCCATAAATCCCCCCGGGGCCTGGCATCGCCGCACAACCCGTATGACTGCTGCAGCTATGATTTTATCTGTTGAAAGAGAAAATATTCCTTTATATGCTCTCATATTCTTCCTTCTCTTCTCCTGGGAGACGGTGACTTTCAAAGCTCCTTCACTCCTCCTCACAGATGGCTTAGTTTCTCTCCTCCCACTTCCTCGTCTTTTTGTCTTTTCCTTGATTTGTAAAGTCATTTTCATTCAGTCCGGCTCAGTGCAATGTTGCAGCTGACTCTGTGCGTGTGTGTGTGTGTGTATGTGTGTGTGTCATAGCACTGACAAATGCAGCTCTAAAATTAGCTCTGTGACCTGCTGCCTGGGCCTGGGAATTTAGGTTGTCCAAAAGTGACAGTTCCTCTTCCTGGATGCAGAGACACACACACACACACACACACACACACACACACAGCCTGGGGTCATCTCACTCCAGCAGCTGAGTGATGCATCATAGAAAGACAGAGACCACAACACGTTCTCATCCCAGGACCCTTCGGTGTCTGTATAATGATGCACCGGGCTTTCAACTAATCGACTGACCCGGCGCAATATGACAAGCTCAGAGCAAATGGTGTGGTCTGGTTAGGTTTAGGCACAAAAAACATTTGGTTAGATTTAGGGAAAGATCATGGTTTGGGTTAAAATGATCAGTTGAAACATTGTCATGGAAACAGTAAACATCATGACTAAAAGCTATCTAATGTTCTGCCAAACCTGCCTCCTCCAAACATTACATTGAAGTTAATGGAAACAGTAATTACCAGGATACGGTCAATAATACCAACAGTAATGTGTATTACACTACATTCATTCATTATTTCAAACTTTATTTAAATTTCAAGAAATCATTCAGTGATGTCGAGAATACAATGAACACAAATTAACAATAAAACAAACAACAACAATTATAACAGCTACATTCAAGTGTGGAGCAGTTTGTAATCGTGACTATAACTGACTATTACTATAACTCAGATTGACATGGAGACGTATTCAGGCCAGGACTCTTATTGAGCATGAGAAATTTGGTGCAGGTTAGATCATTTACATTCAAGTTACAACAACTTCTTGTTTCATGGCAAAAAATTGAAGTTCGTTGTGTGGCCACAGCAAGGGTGTTCAAAGACAGATTTCACCACAAAGATCTTTACATGACACCAACCAAATTTGAAGTCAGTTGGGTTAAATCTAGGAGAATCTTGTTAAAATACAACATCTGCATCTCCATTTTGGCTGACTTCCTGCTGGATTTAGGGTATGGCTCTAAGAGGCTTTTGTGTGTCTGGATATGATACATATGCCTACCAAATTTTGTGCATCTATATCAAATTTAAAAGTTGACTTTGACTTAGAAATTTTCTTCTGGGCACCCAGAAGAAACTATGACAGTATTACAGTATGTTTTGCTCTGCAACCAGATCAATGTGGACTTAACACAGAATTTCTTGAGAGGAATCAGTTGACCTGATTATTAACTAATAATTCCAGGATTTTAGCAAGACAAGACAGTTATGAAATTGGCCGATAGTTATTAAGATCATTTTTTATCACCGCCCTTGTGCAGTGGGACTACATGTGCAGATTTCCAGACCTGAGGGATAACCCAGTAGAGATAGAAAGATTAAAGAGATATGTAATTTGTTCAGCAATAAATGGGGCACAGAACTTTAAAAAAAATAAGGGTCTAGTTTATCCTCTACAGTTGCCTTCCTGCAGTCAATAGCTTGAAGTGCCTCCTTAACAACAGAGGGAGAAAAAGCCTTTAGGGTGAACTGAGAGGTACGCTTTAAGGAGGGCACATGAGCCAAAGGCTTACTATTAAGAGCCGATCCTGAGTACACCATATCAAACAGTTTCCCAGCAGCAGCAAAATGTGTGTTGAAAGCGTGGCGAATCTCTGATGTCTTATTTATTAAGCAGTCATTAAACATAAGAAGGAATAGATAGAGGATTTGTTTTTATTTACATGTACTGCTCTCCATAATTTTGACAGGTTTGTAAGATTTAGAGAATAATTCTATGTAATAATTGGCTTTTGCTTTTCTCAAGGATGATGTGCATTGATTTCTGAGTTGCCAGCCAGTGGGCTGCTTCACCAGTACGCCTCACTAGAGCCCAGGCTTTGTCCCTTGCTTTGAATATCATTGATAATTCTGTGGAGAAGCAGGGGCTTGATCTATCTTTAATCCCAGGCTTTTTGAAAGGTACATGTTTATGAATGATAGCAAGGGATGAATTTGTAAAATATTCTAATTCCAATTCTATATCTGGTACATCTGGTGATGTGTATTACTGTCAACAAGGTCACTATGAAAAGACTGTTTAATAAAAGTTTTTCTTTTTTTTTTTTATAACAATCCCACCGTAGAGCTTGATCTTTCCAGTCTAGCACTTCCGACACAGGCTACAGGACACTGGCCAAGCTCAAAAACTCCAGAAGCGGTAATTTTGTCCTCCTTATTAGACAGAATCAACTCTATCAGTGAAAACAAATTCAGTTAAAAGTCACCTAGAATCAGCATCTCGGAGTTACTGTGCTGTGCAAGAAAGTCTGCTAATTTATTAACTGCACTAGAGACAGCTAAGGGTGGTCTGTACCACCCACCACATTGATTGAATTATTTCTAGATAAATTAACTTTCAGAGCGATAAACTCAAAGGAGTGAGGTAAAAGCTAACAGATAAACATAACTTCATGTATACAGCCACACCACCCCCTCTTCCAACTCTGTCTATTCTGTACAAGTTATAGTTATGTAAGGAAACCTCAGGATCATGTATACTCTGTTTAAGCCAGCTTTCTGTCAGAAACTGAATATCAGGGTCAGTCTGTGATACAAGAATTCTCAAGTGATCTCATTTAAATTGATTACACAGACTTCTGATATTTAAATGCATCAAACCCAGACCATTTCTGGATTTGAAAGCATGTGGTTGAAATAAAACTTGCAAAGAGTCGGGGCTTACTTGCAAAAGGTAACCTAGAGCTCGTTTGGGGTTTTGGTTTTGTGATAATTACATTTTCAGGCTTATAATGACTTGTACAAGAAATAGGCTTGTGGTCTTTACAAGAGCCATTAGTGATCAGTATATTTTGCACAGAGTGAAGGACAAAGTGCATTTTGAACCAGGCTAACCTGGAGGTATCACCCAGTGTGAGGAGGCTTCATGATTGACAGCTCCCATTTCACTGATTCTAATATTTTCAGACATACTTGTAGATAACAACCTTGAAGCATATTTATTAGGATTAGGTTTTATTAGAAGTGTGGATCTACTAAATAAATACATTAACATTGTCTATGTAGTTGATATGCATGAAGTTTCAGCAGCCTTTTAGCCAGCAGTGAAGACGAGATGTCTCCTCATGTTGCAGAGAAGGGAAGGGGCCTCGAGACAACACATTTACATCACATATTTCATTTGAGTGTCTCAAACAAGGACAAAAAAATATTTTCAGTAGTTCTGGATGTTGCTGCTTTATATTTTCCGCTACAACATGAAGCACTACAGTTTGGATTGATGAGGTCTGCTCAAGGACGGCTCAGCAGCATATGGTTGATGTCTGACACCAGCGCTCCTGGGTGGCAATGGGTCACACCTCCTGGAACAGTGATATGATGCACAGTTGAGTCTCCCATGACCAATAGAGATAGTAATTTAGGTTATGGCCCAGCAGAAATACACACTTCAGTACCAGAAGTGCCCTAAACACCAGGCCTACAATCCTTAACAAGAGGAGAGGCAGCAGGTTGAACTCTTCTACATTCACCTACCAACCATAGCAACAGAAAAAGATGCAGCAGGACCCACAACATGAGTCCCGCAGAGGCAGGAGGAGGGGCAGCAGGTTACAATTTGCCACATTCAGCATCAACCACAGCAACTGAGGAGAGATGGGCACCCCATGGGCATCAAGGCCAAGCTTTTACTGGAGCAGTGTTAATTCCAACAACTCCAGTAAATCCACCAATGAGAAGATGACTCCATGATGATGTTCCTCTTTGACTGACTTTCCAGATACCCCTTTTTTTCCAGATAGTATGTCAAAAGAAGCTCACGTGAAATGCACTTAAGACTGGTGGTATGATGAGAGTCTTTTGTTAAGGTCATCTACATCCTTTTGTGAGAATTGCAAAACAGATCTTAATATGCTGTACATCTTTCATGATATTGTCCATTCTTTGGTTGGTAGACTCCATAAATAATTGAACAAAGGTCTTGAAGTTTCTTTCTCGTTGATCAATCAAGTCTTTGAAAAACGATTTCTGCTGATTAAGCAGCTCATGGATCATAGACAGTGAATAGAAATCCTCCTCCTGGTTGGCTTATTTCAACCACATGGTATACAAAAAAAAAATGTCAGGAAACTAAGGACAAGTGTTCCTAGTTGCCAAGATAAAAATGAGCAGCAAAAACTTACAGGCTGTTGCATTTGAGTGTGCTGGTGTAGGTAGGCCAAAGAGAGATGGATTCTCAGAATAGTGATGTTACGCTCGAAGCAGACTACTCAACACAGTACTGACCTTTCAAAGCAAAAAACCATGTGATCATGTGTTATGCTCGTCAATCTCTCCTAAAGCTTAAAAGTGGGCAGAATTCCTCAAACATTTGTGGGTTTTTTAAGTTGAGAACCCATCACTGAGAGCCAGGGACAGTTTGATTAAGGTAGATCAGTAGGTCAGATTAGATACATACCATAGATAGACATAAATACACACACATAATTGTACTGTAGATAGAACCAATTAATGCACATAAAAGCATACTCAAGAGATATTGTAGTTCAGCGGATAGATTTAGTTTATTGATGAAAGTTAAGTGAGAACTAGAAAGTGTTTGAAAGAAAGTGAGAGAGTGTGACAGAAAGCCTGTGTGTGTGTATGATAGTTTGATAGAGTGAGAGAGGAAGAAAAAGGGAGAATCAAGGCAGCACCAGAAAAAAGAGCCAAATCATATGTGTAGGAGCACTTTGACTTGATTAGTCCTAGTGTTTTATCTGTGCTCAAGAGCTACTTGAGTGGTGGTGGAGCCACTTGGCATGGTCGGCCTATACTAATGTGCATGAAATTTGTCTGAGTCATACAGATTATTAAATAAGGAATTTGAAAGGTTATTCCTGTTTGTTCTTTTTAAAGGATGGCAAGCTGAATTGGATGACGCGTTGGTCAGAATGATTGTTCTGGATGCTCAGCCCTTCTCTGTGGTGGAGAATAAAGGTTTTCAAAGCCTTTCTCAACAAGCTTGACCCTTACATATGTGCTGCCAACAAGACCAGCACTGAAGACTATGGTCGGACAAAAATATGAAGAGGTCAAAGAGAAGACCAAAGTGGAACTCCTGAAGTGCAACGCAGTCAGTCTGACAGCAGACATGTTGACCTCCATGAATATGGATGCCTACCTTGGGGTCACTTACCACTACATTAATGAGAAAGAAACTTTTCTGTCGCATACAGCAGAAAATCTCAGTGATGCTATGACTGATGAACAGTCTGAGCCAGTAGAGGCAGCAGCAGCAGCCTCACTTGCAACTGATTTATCACCCCTAGGCAGTGATCATGAGGCCATAAGAGAGAGCCTTGAGGTCCTTGGACCCTTCCCCAGTCTTGCCTCAACCGAGCTCTCTGAAGAGAAGAATGTCTTGGCTCAAAGGTGATACCAATAATAAGGATGATCCATCATAAGCTGGTCGTCAAGTGCTAAACAAACCCAACTCCAATAAAGTTCTACAGCACTACCTTCAAACCAGGTGCAGTGTGCAAAACATCCAGATCCTGGCAACCGCAACCATATTTGACCCAAGTCACTGCAGAGTGTGCAGGATCCATAAGGATGGAGCAGACTGCCTCATCAGCATAAAAGGCAACAGTGTTCTCTTTCAGTGTTTTTTTGACCATCATTTTCTATTCATAAATAAGCGTGACACCTGAGTTGATTGGTTTTATTTGCCTACAAAAAGAATTTTTGGAAGAAAGATCATAATTTCACCCACCCTAACCCAAAGAAACATGGTCTTTGAAATCAAAAAGAAACATAGTTTTTAATAAATAATGAATACATTTAAATCTTTAAAAAAAAAAATCTTTACTTTATTAGTTTCGTCTTTTGACTTGTCACACCAGGAAAAGCACAGATGGAATGAATAAAATGAACAATGACTTTGTTCCAGCAGCTATTCCAATGCAGTAATTTTATTTGTGTAACTGTTTGACAAGTCAAAATGTCCACAGGTCCATTAAACTTCAAAGAGTTAAAACCACAATCTAAAAACTGATTTTTGCTTTGAGAGGGGGAAAAGAAAAGAGATTGGGTGATTAGTAGTCAGAAACAAGCATAGAAACCAGGGCTGCTGCCCTAAACCTAAAAACACAGAGGACATAATGATTTCTCTGACTGTTTAAGCTGCCTCTCCCACTGGGAGCTGCACTGTGCGCTTTACATCCAGTCGATAACAGGTGATCACAACTTCTCCCAGTCACAGCCACATCCTCAGAGGCTCAGTCTGCAAGGGTAAAGTCAATACAAAGTCCTGCACTGGAGTCAATGCAGCGACTTGTAAAATCAGCCACAACAAACAAGCAGTGTAGCTTGGTTTGGTATTCTGGTGTAGAAACACAGCACAGCTAGCAAGATATTTGTTCCAATTACCATGACAATGGAAATGGGAAGATGTGCGCTTGTAAACACATATAGTCAGGAGATCAGCACTGTGTATGCAGTGCACATGCAAACACACATGTACACACACACACACACACAGGAAAAAACAAGTTTTCTTCTAGTGACATGGAGAATCTTAATTGGGCAATTCAATCCTCTGAGGAAAAAATGTAATTCAAACTCCTCCTCTCTCTCCCTGTACAACCTCCAACACTCTTGTCCCACCTCCATCTTCCACACAATCAATAAGAAACTGAATAATTCATTGTGGCAATGACAGATGATATACTATGGCCTGAACTTCATGTGCTAATATTCTTGTGGAAAGAGCTGCAACAATCATAGCTGCAGGAACGTGTCAGTAGGGTTTCCTATGCTCTCGAATGACCAATACATTTCCCTCCAAAATTGTTGCTTGAAAAACAAACAAAAAATGATTGTGGTGGGTCATCTGGCCAACAAAAGCAAGTCCTTAGCCTGCACCTGTCTAATCATTGGTGCCAGCTAGGAGCCCATGAGGTCTTGGACGGAGTACACTTGAAGATGGTTACTAATTACCCAGCCAAATGGCATCAATAGTGAACAGACGGCAAGGGCTGTGTGTTCTGAGTTGCAACTGATAAGTGACTAGTGGTTAGTTTTGATGATACTGGGGTGCTGATAAAACAGGAGGGAGGTCAGGTCACATTCCCACCACAAACGAACAGCTCCAGAGTTCATTTGGGACTGGACTGAAACCACCTCCTCTAAAGGGTCTTCTGCCCAGACAAATTGCAACAAGTGGGAAAACGTACCATGATCCACAAATACCTTACTATCCACCATCATTTTAATTTGTGTTGTGTATGGTCATATCCACAAAAACACAGAGCAATTTGCAAATAAAAAATAATGTAAAGTCATATTTACAGATATGTGGATCAATTTGTACATGTGAAACAGGTTTTTCACATTTGTGGGTCATGTGACATTTATGACCTCGTTATTTATGGACCCCCCACCACCACCACATTAATGCAATTAATGTAGAATGTGACAACCAACAAGAAGGCATCATTTTTTGCTGCTGATAAATAGAATCAGTACTTCATTCCTAATTCTATCGGTTCTGTGTGACACAAAGTGTAACCGAAAAAGCTGATTATCATCTGTGGCTGTGGTAACTGTGCAAGTTAGGGAGTTGTTGGACATGTAGTCGCAGGAGAAAATGTTTATCTACCTTTTGCTGCAGTGCTAAAGGAAGATTTGATGATGTGCCTGAGATAGTTGACTCTAGACTTGATCTTATTTAAGATGTGTCCCATAAGAATCTTTTCTAGTGCTTTCTCAGCTTGAAACTGCTCTATTAATATGCTTTTTTTGTATCTTCTGTGTTCCTGGGGACCACCTTGACATTGAATTGTGAAATTTGTTCCCAGATGTTACTCAAAATCCAAGGTAAAGCACCTCTGAAAGCTTCTATTTTTCTTTTTCTGTACATAAAATAATGTTTTGAACTCACTGTGCAAAAATACTAAATCTTGCAGTTGCTGGTGGACATGGCTTCACAGTTGTAAACACTTGCTCTATATTCTCTCTTTATCTCTTTTACTGTTCAAGACTTAATTAAATTAAAGGCCTGGTTTATACAGCCATTACTTCCTGCCTTGTCTCATTTGTTTTAATAGGGGCCACACATTATCTCTGCATATATCAGTTTTGGATTCAGAGTAACTTCTTGTTAGATTTGTTTGTGAAATTTAGTTTGGTTCTTGATGTTAATGTAGTACAAATGACTTTCCTTTGCATGTGATTTCTGTGACTTAACAAAGTAATCCTATGCATGCTTTTATCTTGATTACACATTTACCAATAAATGTACTTTTAACAATTAAGTCACATGCATCTGGACTTTTATTTTTTTTAATGAACATTACTCAGGTATTGGTCAGTTTGACTTAAAATAAAAAAATGTAGAGAACAGGAATGAAATGCAGCAGTTAGACGATGGAGGAGATTGACATTGTAGTACACTCTTGAGGTAAGTGTAATTTGTTCACACCATTGTTGCTTTGAGGCAGCTATATCCTCTTATCCTCCTACTGATGTAGACCTGACTGTGCTGGTCTTTGTATCACAGGAATGGGTCAGAAATGACATGCTTCAAAGGTTGCTTTCACAACTGACTCATGCCCATCAGCAGAAACCTTTAGACACAGACTACCTTAACTTTGTCTGCAGCCAGGATATGTTTTTTTTTTTTACAGTGCAAGACATCTTCAAATTCCCTGGGACATTACCCTGCTAGACCTCCATCTGTCAACTCAGTCAGAAGTTGAAAACCAGCACCCATTACAGCTAACATTTGGTTTTCAAAGGGGATCAGGACCTGGATGTCCAAAAATAGACATTCCGATGGACATGCTCGTCCAACTTTTGGAGATGAGCTTTCATGTGACACATATTTCAAGTCTGCAAGGTGTGAGCTCATCTGTGCAGGGTATGACTGCAAAGAGAATATACAGCCAGCTTTCTGGTGTAGAGCTTGACACACTTGTATCCAGAATTAAGGAAGACGTGCCATAGTGAAACTATTACTATTAAGAAATACTCACTACCAAATGTGTATCAATCCACTGCTTAAAATGGTCCCAGACAAATGCACTATTTGCTCCTTTTGGAGCAGTGTTTGCTGGCAAACTTTAAAAATATATAACTACAGGTGTTTTGAAAGATGTATGTCTTCAGTAGGAACCAATGGGCTCAGAGCCAAGAGTCACAAACAGAGTAGGGAAGTCAGAGTGTTAACAGATGAACTAACATGCTGTTGGTGTTTTGGTGAGATTTGTTGAAAATGAGAATGAGCTGCATTTATGTGCATTAGTATTTATCCATAGTGCTGACATTCATCCATTTACACACTTCAACATGTGAGCCAACGATTGAACCGCCAACCCTGCAATCAGTGGATGACCTGCTGAGCCACATCCACCCACAACAAAACTATGGAAACGGCCTGGTTAATGTTGATGACATGACAGAACTCAAGGGGAGTTAAGTTGAATGGGATATTGTCAAATTATTTGTCTATGAAAAGACCCAAAGCCCTTGAACTTCACAGTGGTGTCAGTGAACTAAACAACAGTTTTGCTTGTGCTGATTGTGATAATAATTAGCACCTCTATGGTGGCTGGATCATGGCCCACACTGCAAGTAAAATGTTGGCTTTTACTTTTTTAACTACATAAATGTCATATTAATGCTAATGTTAAAGAGATGTAGGTTGCAGGGTTTCATATAAATGTAATAATATTTCCTTCACCTGCTGTAGAGTTGCTACAGCCTTAAGGAGCCCAAAGGCCTTATCTATTTCCCACAGGTGCATGCATCGGCGTTGTGTTTGTCTGCCAGCAGGTTTCTAATAAATTGACATTTTTACTGCTCACACATACAAACAGAGAGGTCACTCACCTGAAGGAAGATTGGCTCTCTGTGGAGCTGCGGAAGAAGGACTCTTTGCTGTTGGATTTTTATCGACGAGGCATCTGCACAGGTTAAGAAGATCTCGGCTGTCAACTCCACCATCTCAGATACCATGCTTTGGCATCCAATAAGCCCTTGGCCATTCTCTTGCTTGACTCCAAATCCACAGGCAACCTGGTCAGACGCCCCCACAACTCCATCTGACGTATCACTTTGCAGTTCTGCCAGACGAATCCATGAACTACCCAGATGATGCTCGGGAAACCTGCCCGTATCCAGACCATGTTCCCACCGGAGCATCTCCTGATCCTCCAACATTTTCTTGTATTCTTTAAATTGTCTTCAGGTGTCACTCGGAAAGTAGCAGAGCTTTGAATATTTTGCTGTCAATCTGCACTGTGACATTTCAGCTCTGCTTTTGATAATGTACCAACCACCCAAATACAACTCTGGTGGAGCAAATATCATGGTGATATGAAAACAGCTGGTTCAGTGCATGTCTTCATCCATTTATGGCTCATTGTGGGAGTGGAAATGAGGCTTGTGCCCAGTTCCTCAGTGATTGAGATATATCAAACAGAACCATGCATACACATGGCTTTATAAATCTGATGAAAAGAATGCATATACATTTCTACTTTGTACATATGCACAGTCTTAGTCATGAATATACACAGAGTTTTATGCATCTGGCCCCAGGCTTCTGCAGAATAACCACACATACACCTCTACACACATCAGGATTGGCTTGTTATAACTGGATATTCTGCCTTTTTATGAGTAACACGTCAGCTTAGCAGGGCTCATCATAGCTTCTTTTCCGACTTTTTTTCAGCAAAATTAGCATCTCATTTTTTTATTCTTGAGACACATTGCAGTGCGAATGCTGTTGCGTAAAAAATCATGCCTAAACTATGTCACCAAGTGAGATCGTCTACATTAGAGTTGTGACTCCTCACATAAAAAACATGGCCTTGATATACTTTTTCCCCCCATGTCCCCAGCGGTCTCATGTTGTAAAGTACATTGTTGTGTTAATGTTAATGTTATAAACATGTGACAGCAAAATTCAATATGCTCACATATTATATGATGAATTGATTTTTGATTCACATAGTCTGCCTTGTATTCCCCAGGGCAGCAGTGAGTGGCACATGTATGCAGTCACTCTCTCTCACTCCCCATGACAGAGTTTCATCAGCTTTTATATAACCATTTCTTTAGGCTATTGATTATAATCTAAAATTGTGACATACCTGCAATCTGATATAAAGCTCTCTTTTATTGTCAAAGTGAGCAGATGGTCCAGGAATTTCACAATTTCACAAAAGAAGTTTCACAAGACACTTAACTGCTTGTCGAATAGCTCGGTTCTCAGTTTTTTACTGAGATTCTCAGAAATCACTGACAGCATAAAGGTATGTGCATTTTGCCAAAAACCCTAGGCCAATAAATAAATGCCTGCTGGACAGTTGAGTTTCGCCTCCGATGAGTGTGCTGTGTGATATATGGTTCAAGAAGACTGCACAGATAAGGCAGACCCTCAGCAGAGAACCTATATCGCTTGTATGAGATTTCCTCTGGCAAGTGTTGATTTTTTCGGTCTCTAAAGACTCTCTCTCCATGTGGAGCCCTTCCCACTATCTGTGCTCCCAATGTCCTCAGGACTGTGAATGAATGAAGATATAATTAATGTGATTAAGCAACTAACTGCTAACATGTTCACCATAATAATATGTTTATTTAGTATAGCACCTTTCACAGAAACATAAAAACAAAAACACAGTCAGCAGGATACCTCGAGGAGAAACAAATGGACGATCATTACACATCACACACAATTCAAGACACAAAAGCCAAGTTAAAAACATGGGGCTTCAACTGTTTTTGTTTTAAAGCACGGAGAGATGCAGACCATATATGTAAAGGAAAAGAGTTCCATAGTGTTCCAAAGACACAACAGTCCCCTTTAGTTTTCAGCTGAGAGCGAGGGACAGCCAGTGGGTCCTGGTCAGAAGTGATGAGATACAAGACGGGAGGACATGAACTCTAATTTAGATTTCATTTTCATTCTGTTTTTCTTGCTGTCGTTTGAATGCGGTGCTTTTAGTTTACTGAGCACATTCATGCATCCACAACATTTAAAATGTTCAAAACCAGCCATCTGTTGCCGCTGACCACAGAGCGCACTGTCAGACACACAGTTTCCAAAGGGACTATATCTTTAGTAGAAAGTAGTTCCTATAAAAACTGTTGACAGCATTTTGTAAAAAAAATATGATAAATACATAAGCTCAAAGTTTGATTTTTTGTTGTTGCTGTTGTTGGTTTTTTTTTAGTTTTTACAGATTTTAACCACATCTCATGGCCTTGACTGCATCGCTAGATGGTGGGTGAGAAAGTGTATTTTTGTGTGAATTGGATGAACACACTAAACAGCAGACCTACATTACCACCACTGCTGAGGACGAGAGGTGCTATCTGTGGTGCCATAGTGAATAATACAGTATAAAATAGCATGATAGAGGAACTAAATCACCTTACTATCAGTAGTAAATGTGGATAAACTCCTGTATCTGGCTTTAGAATTGTCCTATCAGCATGCAGAAAGCATCTGATAGGTACCCAGAGGTCAGACTCTTGCTGCTGCTGGTGTTTTTATTTTTATTTCCAGCAAGGCCAGAGCTAAAAACAGGGCTGTGACCCAGCCGGGGTGACAGGAAAGTGAGTCTGTCCTGGTCCTAGCTGGCACAGGATGTGTTTGTGTGTGTGTGTGTGCATTATCTTTTGCCCTCTGATTATAAATAGCATTCAGTTGGAGGCTGCTTGTCTGTTCAAAACAAATTAAATCAGCAGTGTCCTTACCTGCTGTCACTGTTTCCTCAGCCTAATTTTCTCTTTCTTTGTCTTTGTCTGTCTGCGTTCTGCAAACACAGCAGGAAAGCTGCTCATCTTACCATGAAGTGCTATAACCCCTTTGATGCAAAGAGCTCCTGAAAAGTGGAAGATTGTCCCTCATCCCTATTCTGTTACCGCTCTGACAGGTTTTTGTACTATTTGTTACCCTGATTGTGAAATTAGGCCTGTCATCATTTCCCCTTCTTGTGCGTTTGTGTGTGTGTGTGTCATGGGTTGTATTTAATCATGCAATAACAAGATGTTTTCAAAGAGGCAGATCCATAATTAGGCTGTACGTGCTAAGTGGCTTTTCTGCGGGGGGTTTCAGCTTGGCAGAATATGGCTGTGCTTCCCTCCAACTGGATGAAGCAACATTTGCATTTCCTCCAAATGGCCCTCTGAAGTGTATTCAGCTCTGAAAAGCTTTGCTGGAACATGTTTTTTGTTTTGTTTTGTTTTTTTTTTTTTTTTGCATTTTATGAAAGGTCTTAGTCCAGAGGGGTATTCCATCAACGCAGCTAAAGAAAGCCGTGCTTATTTGCAAAAAGCCTGGCTTGAATTAACGTCAACTCTCACTTAAGGCTCAGCTGTGTCCTGTCATCTTTAACTCTAAGCAGGCTTGAATAATCTTGCGTTTTGCCACGTGCTTATGTACGTGCACGAGTATATAAGCAGCCCAGAACATTCGAAATGATACAAGTTGCAAAAAGAAGGGAAAATTAGAGAGGTGTTCTTCACTGAAGTTGAACAAACACTGCTGATGGAATTATACAAAGAATACAAAGGAGTCATCATCATAAAGGGCAATTAACAAGATGAGGGAGATGTCTGGAAAAACATTGCTGACAGATTAAAATGCCATAATGTTAGAGTTCTAAACAAAACATAACTAAATCTTGCCGTGAGATTTTTTTACTTTAGCGACAGGGTTCTCATGGCAACGGCCAAGAAGATCATTCAGTTTTATCGCTCCTCTCTGCCTGCTTGGTTTAATGAGTCTTCATATACATGAAAATTCCTTCACAGGATAACCTGGAACATTATTAGCCAGACCTTATCACCCAACATCAGTGATGAACCTCGCTAATGCTCTTGTGACTGAATGGGAGCGAATCCATGCAGCCGGTCTCTAACATCTGCCAGAAGGCCTGAAATCAGAAGAGTGGAGGCTGCTTTGGCAGCAGAATAATGGTTTGGGAATAGCATGTTCAAATATCAGATATGGGTGGAACTTTCAGATGTACACAAACTTTGTTGGGGTGTCCAAATACCTTTAACAATTTTGGTGACACTCCAGTTACACACCAGTTAATGACCTTTCCATTAAGCACCACCATCAGGGCCACATTTCCACTTCAAATACCAAAATTGCCATAGAATCCACTTAGCATGTAGAGATTTGTTTTAATTGCTTTGACATGAGAACTAAACCATTGCATTTTTCTGCTTGTCTCGTCGCAGCCTTGTACCAACTACCTGTAGCAACAGGGAACCTGCAGTCTTTTCCTCTTTTGTATCTATCTCTGTGAAAGTAGTTTGGCTGCCTGTAGGAGACAAGGGGAAGTAAATGACAGATAGCAGGCTCCAGCTTGGTTTCTCCCAGGTTATGGTTGGTTTCTGTGGACTACATGAGAGATGGACGTGCACTGAATGTAGATTCATTCCTTATTAAATGTATAGCAATGGAAAAAAGGAAGAGAAGCAGACAAGTTAATTGATCATTTCTAGATTTCAGACGGCTGAGATGTTGGTTGCAAAAAAAAAAATGACGTGGTGTTGTTACTGTGGTACATTAAGTTTTCCAAGACTTTGGCCAAAACCAAGATATGGGCTTGATCGCCATGAAATGTACAATTATTCATTATTCTGAGAGGATGGTTTTTCCACAATGAGGTTAAATCTTTCTTTAACCAAGATTTTTCTTGATATTGTGAAAATTTCAACATTCCATGAACTTAACTGAGGATGTTCATGGTCACCCTCTGAACTCAGCTTTATCACCATTATCAGATCAAGAGCCACACTTTTATATACATTTCAGAAGGTGGTGGTTTAGATTTTAATAATTCACTCATGTTTCCCAGAGGATGAACCCAAGCAGACAAGCTGACGTGTCACATGGCCATAAATGTCCATCCCTTCTGAAACCTGGGTTGCTAAAATTGTTGTCAAAGTTTTTCCTTGTGTTGTTCGTGTTGTCCACTGTCATATTTCGGATTGGATTAAATCTGAGTTTAAGATGTGTACCTACGAGCATGATTTGTGAAATCACAATTAGTTTGGAGCCAGTAGTGACCTTCAGTGCACAAACACTGAGAATGGACTTCACAGTGAAGTAGAAAACATCTTGTGTCCAGCAGTGGAACTTTTTAAAATGACAAATACTTCTATATACACAGATTCTGGAAGCTCAAATGAAGGAGAAAGAAGACTTTTTCATACCTTGTAGGTAGGTGTGTTAGAGGCTGTGGTAATTGTGGCTAAACACATTGGTGACCTTTAAACACAGGGCCCATCATGAGATACTGACAGTCTGAATACAGTTTGACTCACATGAATGTCCTGCTTGTTTTACTAATAAGTTACATTATCATTTGTAGTACATTGTGTTTGGATTGTTGATCACAATTGTTTTTTCCCAAAGAACAAACACCAGACAACACTGCATTTTTTTTAAATTTTATTTTAAATATTTTTTGGGGAGGCATTTTATGCTGTTATTATAGGGACAGTGAGAGATGACAGCAGTTGAAGGGAGAGAGTGATGTGGGGTGACATGCAGAGGCATTCGAAATGAGGATGTTGCTGTTATATGTGTCTTAAGCAGTATGCTACTAGTGTGCCAGCATTGCACTTTTACTGAATTATGCCTGTACGGCTTTTTGAGTTACTGACACATAAACAAGTGTTCTGAGGTCCAGTCCAAATGTACATATAACATTGTCCATGTAAGTTTAGAAGATGAATGAGAGAATCCTTCCTGTAAACCACACAGTAAAACTGAATCTAGTTTTGAATGAGTAACTCTAGTCACATCCAAGGACTTCTTGTTTAAATCACCAAGGACTGCTTTGGGATGTTTTTCTTCTGACCTGCTGCCATGGCAACCCTGAGCAGAAGAACTGACATGAAGAGGCTGAACGGTGTCCGAAGGTCTTCATGCTGGTGTCCCTCTTGTTCAGCTTTGCTGCTCGCTGACCTTGTCAGCGCTCAGAGAGCGTTTGCCTTCTCTCGGGTGATTGTCCATAATGCATCAGTGCTGTGTATGTCCATGGATAAATCACATTAACTGAATGAAGCAGCTTTTCCTTTTATGATTGATAGAAAATGACTACTGCCATCCAAAGAGGAGTAAATAGAAGTAAGGAGGAAAAGAAGAACGGAAGTTTACATAAAAGGAGACAAGAGGATGAGAAGTAAGACATATAAACTGCCGCAGGAACTTTTCCCAGACCAAAAACTTTTCAAGGAACTCAGTTCCTCTACCTGCGTTCCCATCTGAGGAACCAGGCTCTAAATTAGGTTCCAAGGAGATTATTTTACACCCCTTAAAGTCCCTGCTCAGGGGGTTTTACTTTTCAAAAGTACAGGAACTTTGGGGTCAAGGTTTGCAGGGACTAGCATTGCTGATTGGTCAAACGCACACAGCGCGGCTGCTTCACTTCATTCATAAAACAATAGGTACTCTAGTATCGATTTAGGATGAGGGGAGGGCATTTCTCTTCATCTGTTAACATTAAAAGTAAATTAAGGCTTTGTTGCTGACTTCCCTCCTCGTTTTAAAAAAAGAGCGAGAGGACAAAATGAATACAGAGTAACAGAGCAGAGTGGCTTTATTCCATGAGCCTGCATTGTTCCACCTGCAGTTCAAAGCCGTGTAATTAAACCTACATGTCCAGTGGAGACAAACCAAAGTGTCGGAGAAACGCAGCTGGAGGTGACTGCAGATGAGAACAAGCTGGTACAGACAACAGATGTTTTGTTTTGTCCTATGAGAACACTGTGGCTTCAGTCAACACAATACAGGGGTTGGTGGGTGGTGAGGGTATTTTCAACCTACACTAGAGCTTGCGCAGGACAGGCAACACATTTGTGATGTTATTTGAACCGGTGTCGGTTGGATCTGAAGACTACAAGCCTGAAAATTTAAAAAAAAATCTTGGAGTGTGTGATATCAAGGGTAAAGTCTTCAGTCAGACATCAAGTAGGCATGGGCTGGTAGGCTTATCTTGGTCTTTCAGCTGCTTAAAAATAAAAAATGTCCTGACAGCTCTGATGCTGCTGCTTTATTATAAACAATCCCACCATATAAAGCTGGAATCTGTGTGTAACAGCTGATCTGTGTATCTGATATACAGCAGAGAACACAGAACATTAAGTACGTCACATCCTGACCGTTCTGGTGTTAATGAAGTGACCGCTGCTGTGCCACATCCTCTTCCTCAGTTTTATCATTTCCTATGATGCTGCAGCCAGCTGTGACACGCAGCCAGCTGTGGGCAACAAACAGAACATCAGGACTGATGTTTCTGAGAAATCCCGGATACATTCGGTGACACTCTAACAACATTATTGTAAGATTCAAACATGAAACCAACACGTTTCAGACCTGCCTGAGTCACATTGATAGCTGTAGTCTGTTCTGATGGACATTTCAGTTGATTATGTTATAGATGAGAAATACTAGAGAAGTATAAGAAGCAAAATAGATGAAAGTGTGCGCACCTCTGCTAATTAAAGACACACAATTTGAGGCTTTTTTGCTCTCTGCAGTTTTGATTATCGACCAATCCGTGTGCTGAAATGTGGAGAAAAGCCTGAAACGCTGGAAACTGCTCCGTTCACTCAATCAGATGGGAAATAAGGCCAAATTGCACTCAGCTGCAAAACGGTGTGTTTGTATTACTGGCACAAAATGTGAATAGGACTTCAAAACAGAGCAGACTGCAGGTGCGAGTGCTGCACAATTCACTGCACTATTAGCGGGCACAGTTGACTCTTTGTGGATTTAGCCCCAGTCTCATTTTTTTTTTCAGCAAGTCATTCCGGCTCTCTAATAAGTGTGCTTGCGGTCATTCTGGAAATCATTACTGTTAATAAGATTTGAAAACTTATAGTAGCCTTGATGTCTGCCGTGTGGGTGTGTGGACTGACAGCTGTGATTGACAGCTGGACTATTGTCACAATATTTCAGTAAGTTTAATGTTACTTGATTACGATAACCTGCCGTGCCAGCACACTGATAGGTATGGCAAAATGCAGTGCATTATGAGTACCTGGATGGTGCATTTATAACCAGGGGTGAGAAAAGACACCATTATCTGTATCTGTATCTGTTCAACCAACTAAATTATCTGTATCCGTAAGCTGATCCATCTTATTGATTGTAGATACAGAATCAATTACCTCCTTAATGACATTCTCAAATAGGGAAAGGGTGAGAATAAGCCAGTTTATCTAGGCTCCTGATTCACTAAATCCATCCCTGACAAGTTGTGATCCATGACTGAGTCTATGAACATCTGCAAAAGGCTCATCACGTTTTATTAGATTACACTCGGCTCTACAATTACTTTGGATTGAAATGAATTGAAGGCTTCTGGTGTGAAAAAGAAGACAATGGCAGCTGTTTTAATCACTTAATTGCACATGTGTGTCCGTCATTAGATTCATTTTGCCCTGAGATGAAATCATTTTTTAATGTAACTGTGAGTCTGCTGTGGTTGTCATGGTGATTGTAGCGTTGCTGGGTCTTGGCACTCGTATGGATGTCAGTGTGTGCATGCATGCTTATATGCGCTTATATGCTTACACGTGAACACCCTGCAAGCAGTTGTATACACCTAATCCAATCAGTCCTGTAACATTTGTGCAATAGCCCGTTCCTACTCGCCTCTGAGCCAATCATGTTGAAGCGATGGCCAGCTGTGAGGGCACAGCCAGCCTACAGGGTCACTTAGCAAGTGAGGATTTGTTTTACTTCCTTTGAAATAAGAGCTGAACCATTGCCTCTTTTTCAGTTTTTTTTTTTTCTTTGCTTGTCTCATCATAGCCTTGTAACCTGTAGCAACAGGGAGCCTGCAGTCCTTTTTTCTTGCCTGTTCAAGACAAGGAAGGGCAAATGACAGATAGCAGGCACAGCTTGGTTTCTCCCAGGTTACGGTTGGTTTCTCCGGTCTATAAAGAGAGGGACATGCACTGAATATAGATTCATCCCTTCTAAAATGGACTGTATACCAATTGAATAGTTTACACATTTGAAATGTCCCAATAACATGCATCTGTCAACAGAATGATGATTCTCAAAATGTGTACCCAGATACACAACTGAAGAAGGGAAATTGGCTATTAAGAGCTTAAACTGTGGAAAAACAATACTGTGGAGATGTTTTTGTATGTACAGCATCTAGCAATGCCTAGAGGAGGGGTTATGTTTTTTAATAATGGTTTACAATTTTTCTGACCTGTGACCTCGTGATCATGCTCATATTCACTTTCCTTTCAGAAGCGAAGGCTAAAGCAGTGGTTCCTTACAAGTAAAAGTCTTGCATTTGGATCTTTCTGCTTCTTAGCGTGGAAAACGTCTAACTTTGACAGCAGAGATTATTGCTCACATTCCATTTCCTTCCAACAGTCAACAGCGGTTTCTTTTAATCACGACCACTCCCCCTCCTGACCTTAAATGATAGGTTTACCTTTCAAGTCTGTCTTAAAACAATACTTACTTGCTCATTCTTGTTCACAGTAATTATTACTCCTGCTCTCACTAGCACTGACGGGATCCCGTCCTAATATCATTTCAATGTAAATCCAGAGTCCTCGTTTTGTGTAAAAATGCATTCTTGGGCTGAGCTACAGCTAATGAGGCATCAGTGGTCTAAAGCCCCATTCAAAAGGGATTAACTTTACAGAAACATTACATGAAATATTCACTGTGCTTTTTGGTAATTTAACTCGTGCTTCCAGGCGGGATTTTATCCGTCATGAAATGACAAGATATGTTTTATAATAGACATGGACGTGGAGCAGGACAAAGGCGAAAGAGAAAGCCAAAATCCTCCCAAAGAGAGTTGAAGATGAGGCAAAGATACTGTGTGAAGAACTTGTCCTCCTCCTAGGAGTCATAACTCAGTCAAATCTGAACACAGACATGAAACACACTGGTATCATTCAGTGTGACTTACACTTCCCGAGGATATCATTATCTCTGATGTCCATCAGAAAAAAAGAGGCTGCAGAGAATCATCATTCCACTGTGAAGTCTTATTCAGTATCAAAGTAATCCAGTGATAGTTGTCTGTACATTTATGGGTACGTTTCAAACACAAACTGCTAAAGGCTAATTTGGCATACGTTGGCATCAATGTACTAAAATGTATAAACAATACAGGCTAAACATGGGGAATCAATGTGTGTGTGTGTGTGCTGTGTGTGTCTTGGTAATTCACTGTCACTCAGGCTGTGGCATGTTGATACATATTAGGCAGCAAGATATGCAACATCTCCTTCTCCTAGTTTTCCTGTCATATCTCAACTGTCGCTGTCCAGTAAAGGCCAAAAAAATATGTATGTAAAAAAAAAAAAAAAAAAAGGTTGTGGATTTTGTCCTTCATCTCTTAAATTGGTATGTATGGTAAACAGATCCCTTCATGACCAGTATGGACTGGAGAAACATTACAGCCACCAAAAAAACTGTTTTAATGTGGGCCTGTGAGTGATCGCTTGTAAAATATGAAGCTATCTGTCAACACTATACTATAAGTCGCCTAAACATTAACCAAACATTAACCAAAGCGTTTCCCTGGTTACAGCATGAATTGTCAAATACAATCACTTAGCACAGGATTCGGTCTTTGTACAGAGATGATGGAAACCTCACCGTCAAGACAGAAAATTCAGGCGCTGCACCCGACTGTTTGCCAAGTTTGTGCCTGTTTCTGTTAAAGCAAATAGTCATATAAAAATAATCCGTAGTTAAAACACACTCACTCTCAGAAAGAATGCAAATATTTCTCAAATATTGATCTATTCCTTTAGCCACAGTGGTGTGGTGACAGATAAGTAAATGTTTATTTGTCATATGGGTCACATTAGAAGGCGACGACAAATCTATTTGCTCATTTGTGCAGTCACAGTGGCGTCTACCTGTCAGGAGAACACTTTAGTTCTTATAGAGGGACTGTTCCGTGTCTACTTGGTGTTTTCAGACTGTTGTTGAAAGTCAAGAAATGTAACATATGAAACCAAACTAGAGCAAACCTATCAAGAAGAGGCAGAAATAGTCTTCAGATATTCCAGAGAGAGGAGGGACAGAAAATACATCAACAATCTAGCAGCTGGAGGTTTGTGTAGTGTGTGTGTGTGTGTGTGTGTGTATGTCATCCCAGTCAAAAATCCCTGCTGCAGTTTACAGGCCATTGTGTCACTTCCTCCTCCAGTCTCAGGTGTCTCAGATCAGGTCAGGACAGCAGCTCTGCAGCTCCAGATTCCCTGAGAACTGAAAACAAAGACAGAAAAAAGGAAAAAAAAAAAATCCACAGCAGCTTTGCCTAAAAATATCTTATCGTCCACCTCTGGTTTCCTCATCCAGGGAATTCAAGCCAAGCCTTACGCTGCTAAGAGACTTTTTAATAGATTCCCAGCATCACATACACACAGCAGGAGCAGTGATGTGTGTGTGTGTGTGTGTGTGTGTGTGCGACTGGCCTCCACTGAAGAATTCATTGGCCCGGGCCTTTCAGAGGTAATGTTTTAGTCATGAAGACCTTTAGAGCTGGCCTGTCCGCCGCTCAATTATTTACTCAACACTTTGGATTAATATTGACTCTGTGACCCAGTTTCTGAAATGTGTATGTAAGCACGTATGTGTTGACGGGCTATATTTTTAGCTCCGTTACTGTATATAACCTCTGGTCATGCTCTCAGGTTCATTCACTCCTCATCACAAGTCACAGCAGCGAGCATTCATTTCCAGCACTGAAGCGGTTTTCTCCCTTAAGGACAGGTGTTCACATGAGCAAAATGTAACCAGGATATTCCAAAAACCTGATCATTACCAGGATACTGGTACACGTGTAAACACACTCATTGAACAGTGCATATGAAGGGAACTTCTAATAACCAGTATGAACTGGAGGAATGATTATGGCAAGACTGGAAAAATTGTGAATTTATCCTTTAAGATACAAACCATGAATCACAACATCCTCATTTGGCTGGGGACCTCTGCTGCATCTTCCTCTCTCTCTCCTGTCCTGTCATCTTGATACTGGCTCTATCACTACCATGGCTGTAGACTGCCTAACTTTATTTTTTTTTAAAAAACATTTTAACCAGGAAAGTCTCATTAAAATTAAGAGATATCTTTATGATATCTGTTATCTTTATGATAAGGATATATTGAGATATAAATTAATATTTAGATACAGTACATATGTAGGTATATAAAGGTACTTGGGTACTGATGTGACCAAAACAAGCAATCCAACAATCAGACCCACTGTTGTGGAATCTTTCAGATTGGGTTAGACTGGGTCAAGCCGGGGCCTTGAGGTCACAGAGTAAGCAACATCAAGCCTTGCAGAGACAGACACTGCTTCTCCTTGGATATGCAGCTGTCTGTGATGTTTGGGGAAACAGAAGCCTCTCTGATAAAAGGGTAAATCAGCATTGCCATGGTTACCAAGGTCGGAGGTGGCCTTCCTAGACAACGCAGATAGTTGAATGTGTAGCCAGAATGTGCTGATGGTGACCTGAAGTTCCATGCAACGTGGCCTGAACGAACACAAGTACAATGCAGTTTCTTGTTTAGAAACTAGTGAACCAATCAGACTCATTTTTCATAGTGTAGGCTGATAAAGACCAGGACTCAGACCTTCAGAGGACAGAACAGAAACACACTCTGGTGTTTTAATGTTTTCAGTTCCCCACTCGGTCAAGTGCTTTCAATAAACATTTCAGTATTATCCATAAAACCTTCTATTAGCAATGATTGGTCACGTTGTTCATTATAGTTTTTATTGACAAAACGAACGCTGTCGTCAAGAAGACTGACCTAGAGGAAAAGTCAGCGATCGCCCACATGATTAGAAATCATCCTTTCCTAGCTTGGGATCATTTATCAGCCTGTATGTCATTAATTCTTTCATATATTAAATATAATGTAATATATGAATGTGGTCAGAAATTATTCAGCGTGTGAATGAGTCACTTCTACGACTGCAGTGACTCTTTAGCTTTCTGACAAGCAGCTATTACAGATTTGGAAAAAAATACATCCTGCTGTGTGTAGAAATCTCTTTTTTATTTACTCTGTGATTTCTCTCCTGGGGGGGATTTATGTCCCGTGGAACACTGCCTGATAAAACACTACACTGATGACAACGTGGAAGCAGGAAGCAGACGTCTCTGCCGAACTCAACAGGACTGGATCCAGAAATGCAGAGTCAGAGTAAAGCCAGTTTTTCTCTGCAGATGTTGGTACTAATGAGCTACTGTTTGATTCAGGCCCAAAACACAGCGGCCTGACCTCCATAATGATTCTAATACATATGTGCACACACAAATACTTACACTCGCACATCCACCCACACACATGCTCCACTTCCCAGGACTTAATTAGAATGCATCCACTCCTGCAGCAACATCTCTGCCTCACAACAGATCGATAGGTGTTACAGTAATTGGATTGTTTGTGTGCATGAATGAGCGGGTGTGTGTCTGTGTGTTTCAGGTGCACTAAAACAAAGTAAAGAGATGAGTTCTCCCTCTGCCAGGTTACAGCAGCTGAGGTTTATGAGAAACTGAAAAGTTTAATATTAGCTCTCATACGAGCCTGTATTACGTGGGACTGTGGGTGTGTGCGTGTGTTACCCTGAGCAACACGGTGATGCTGTTCTGGCTTTCTCATTTAGCTCACAGAATCCCCTTTTACAGTCGTGCGTATGTGTGTGTGTGTGTGTGTGTGTGTGTGTGTGTGTGTGGGAATGGGGGGGATTTCTTTCCCAGTTCTGTTTAACAAATCAGTTCCACTGCCTGTTGCTGTGTAAAAATAGATCCATCTTATTTAGATGCGCGCAGATGTCGCAGTGGTAGAATGCCCATTTTCTCATCCATGTGGTTGCTGAACTGCTGCTGGTGGATTTTTGGCTTCATCCACAAGAGGAAGAAAATAAAAAATACCAGTAACAATTTAGTGTAGCACAGTGCAGCACATCTGTCACTCTAAACGCTGCATTCACATGAGTTGTAACTGAAATTTAGCGAATAGATTATAGTAGCTTTGTTAGAAAAAATGTTTGTTGCACACCTTATAAGTGTGGTATTGAGATGTGTCACACAATTCACCTCAGTTTACTGTGCAACACCTGTCAGCTGGTGGTAATGTAATAATCATTTAAACTGGTTTTATGACCAATAGAGATCAACAAAAACAAAGAAGCTGAAGTTTATGACAAGTTGGATTCAATCTGAAAATGATCCATGTCCAATTACCACACAGTTATGACATAACTGCCACTGTCATTTCACTCATCAAAAATCTATTCTTCTTGATGAGAATAAAAAGGACAAATATTACATTTAAGACTATAAATCTTAAATAACCTAGTTTTATAAACAACCTTTTTAATATGTTCCTCAACCAGAAACCATTCAAAATAATGTAAAATGTCTCTCTTATGTATCTGTATCTTATGTGCATTATGTAACAAACTAAACTGGAAGATAAAAATGACTCATTTTACATTTTTCCTGCACTGAAAATATGCACTTTGACATTTTGATACTGACACGCCAACATACTATATGCTAATCCTTATATTATACTCATTAGCCTTTTAACACTTCCTCTAGAATATGCCTCCCCCGCATGTTGGCAACAAATAAACCTTTGCTTCTTGAATCTTATTTTGAAAGACAAAGTATTAATCCTACCAGCTCCTAGATGTGTATGTTGCAGTCATCTCATTCTAACTGTAATGCTGTGATTCATCTTATTTGTTTTTTTTTTTTATGAACTCTGATAAATCTCCACACTCGTGCTTTGACACAACTATAGATGGTTTTTCCAGTGTTTCTTAGCATGTGTCTGTGTCTGGTCAAATAACACAACAAATAACACAACTTTACACTTTCAAATTGCGTGCAGTCCATACACCAAAGTCCAATTTTCTGTGCAGGTGATACGTCAGTCCTTCCCATTAACTCCTGTGGAGAGCCATGTTGGTCTGCGTCCACGTGACGTGACTGTCAAGTTTCTTTCATTGGAGGGAAAACTAACAAAATGGCCGCCATTTCCAGTGGAAAATGCGACATTTCAAAATAGTTTCAGCATTAAAATGCATTTCTAGTGAGAAATTTTATTTTATTTTCATAATCTTCATTCAGTGAATGTATATGATATTTAGTTTGTTAGATATTGCAAAGATTTTTGAAGGCTTTCTATCATTTCTATGGTGGTTGCCATGGACACTGCTGTTGCTGAAACCATGTAGTTGGATGTTGTATAGTTCTCTGACCTGTTATGTTATTTGTGTTGTTTTGTGTAACTGTTTGATGATGTTCCTTCAATAAAAAAAAATATAGATTTTTGCCCAGATGAATTGAATTTGAAATCCAGAATTTGAAGCTTTGCGGTTAGCTGACTAGAAGACCCAACACGTCTTCACTGTCACCATGTCAAGGTTTGTCTGTTGTATGTCTGCCTAAAGTCTTCAGTTAATTCCTGAAGATAGAACCGCCTCAGTCCCCTGTCTGCTTCTTTGCATTTGGCTCTTCATTCTCTGCCAGTATCACAGATATGGATCACAATATGGATTAGCAAGAAGCCCTTGGTTGGAGATGTCTCAGACTATTAAGAACAAAACTGAATATTATCATATCTAGATGGTTAAACTGATTAGCTTCAAACCTACAGGTGAAGTTTTCCAGACAGCAGTTGCAGCAGGTTGCGAATATGTTAAAACTGGGACTTCGATGATGGCTACAAAGATACAGTTAAGATACATGCTGAGAATAAAAATAAGAGTGACTTGATATGTTGCCACAGTTGTGAGTGGTGGTGTTTTGCTAGCCTTCTTTTTCCATAGCCAGCGTCTTACTCCTTGTCACTGCTAATGTCACTGTTGGTCTAGGAGAGTGTAGGAAGCCATGTGTCTCCCCTGATTTACAAGGTGTCACTCGACACTATTTTACCTGACAGCAAGGAGCTTCACAGGAACAGAGTGTTGCGTCAATAGATTCATTCTGTCCTCCCAGATCCAGCCCACCCACCTCTCAGCGGGTGCACTTAACAACCAGTTCAAATCACAAGTAGAGCAACAAGGTTGGGATCCCTCACTTCCATACAGAATGGACAACAAGTCCTCCAACTTAAGCTACAAAAAAGCTTGTCTATCATTGCCGTCTGAAATTAGCCCATACATACGTTTTCGATCTAGTGTCCCTGTCAGCAGGACAATTACAAAAACGGTTCACATGTGTTTACTGATCTGCCGCCTCTTAAGCAAATAGTCCCACCATAAGTAGTGTAGCATATACTGTAGCTTTTGATTTACAGTTCAGCATCAGATTTCACTCACCGCTGTAATACAAGACTGATATATCACTCAGGATCAGGCTGTATTGGACTTTAATAATATAACAAACATGAATTGGTTTGCATTCTTTATTCAATTGAGAGAAAAAAAAAAAAAGTTACTAGAGAAAGAATGTTCTTAGATTCATTATCTGGGCACTTTTATACCATCTGGCTTGAAGGCAAGTTTTTAATTGTCCTGCTTTTTGTAATATGATTTATGTTTAGTGAGATTTGTTTTGTTGCTGCCAGCAGCTTATTTGAACGAGAGGTGCCTGGAATACAAATTCTCCTAGATACAGTGTTGAGCTACATTATGTTATATAGCGAATCTTAGTTGCTTAGTTGTAACACTGTTGCCAGTTTGCGCACAGAGGAAGGACAGCTGTCTGAAATGATCCGTGCAATGCATGAAGAAACAACTGAAGTGGAGTGATGTCCTGCTCCTGATTCATGTTTAAAAGAAACCAACGCTGACTGTTGGTAGGAGAACAGCATCAACTCACTCACGGCATCTACACCCAAGCATCCACCCCAATGAGGTTTTGTGGTAACCTTACAACATCATGCTACAGTATCTCCACCTTTTGCGTATTCACATGACCACAAGAAGACGTGAACATGAAGATGTTCTGGAGGCACCAGAATACAACCCAGACTCCTGTGGTGTACTAGCTGTCAACCTAGGCAGTACAGACGGATGCATACAGCTCAAAACTAAAAATGTCAAAAGCAAGACATAAAAAAGCAGGTTGTGAGTGTTGAGAGATGGTGCTGTCCATTGCATACTAAGGGAGGTTTAACAGCTTGGCAATATAACCAGGCACAAGGCCCATTACAGCCTCAAATGTTTCCAGTAAAATAAAATTAAATCAATTCCAAAAGCAAGTGGATGCCAGTGTGGGGACACAAGGGTCGGTCAAATGCGCCGGTCTGTCCATGTTCTGGGCAAAGCAAGGGTTTGGAATAATCTGCAGACATGAGAAGGATGTGTTTGCCACAGTAATACCAGTAAACAAAACATCTCAATAGTCGAAACGTGAAGCGATGAATGCATGAAGCAGGTTTTTAGTGGCGAGAATGTTTGTGGTACCAACAACAAGCCTGACAACTGATTTAACATGTTTTCTCTAAGATTACAATTAAAAATGACACCAAGACTCCTGCAGTGGCTGCTTACAGAGCAGGAGATGTGCTGAAATGTGGGTCTTCACTCCATTAGGAGCAACAACCAGGATTTCTGTTTGATTTGTGTTTAAGTGTTGAGACATCCATTTGCAAATGTGTCAAGGTCGTTAGCAGTATGGCAGCTGATATATTAATGAATCATCTGCATAGAATTATGACTATTGTTTAAGATGTCACAAAGGCAGTGTGTAAATGGAGAATAAAATCGGATCAAGCACTGAACCTTGTGGCGCTCCAGACAACTCCACCAATCAGTTAAGATGCCATAGCCAATAGAGTTGAGAGATCTAAGAGCAAGCGCTCAACTGTTTGCCTCATCAAATGAGATGAAAGCAAAGTGATATTGCTCCAGAAGTGAACTACCAGTGTTTGACTACTTATAAGCACTCAGCTCACTTGTGTTTCTCTCTGTTATCAACAGGAACCATCTAGGCTTAATCATGGTGGAATAAAACTCAAGAGAGGAGCAGAAAATATGTATTTCAAGCCTATTAAGCCTGAACAAATACAATTAGCAGTTAATCAGCTGGTAATGGAGAGCTCTTCTCAGAGAATGTAGTGCTGCTGCTGCTGCTGCTGCTGCAGGAGGAGCAACAGAAGTGACACAGATGAAGAGAAACTTCTACATTTGCTTGCACTGTTTTGTCTGATCTGAAATATAATGGAAATTTTCAATTTGGATGATATTTGAATTTGGCTTGTTTATGCTCTAACTGCTCAGGTTAAAACTGCTTACCGAGGTCGTCTGATCCCAGTGCTGCTACCTTGCTTAAATTCACAAATTTAAGTTGAATCTTCAGTTGATTCACAGAATTTAAATGAGCTGTTTTTTTGTTTGTTTGTTTTTTTTAATATCATTGGCATTGTTCACAAATGATGATGTTAAAGGGTACATGTCATGCTCTGAAATCTAAACAGATTTTTAAGTACGTAGTGTGTTCACGAGGAGAGACAATATTAAAGGGGAAGTCCACCAATTTCATCAAATAAATAACTTAATAACGTTAATCAAATGACTGTAGCTATGTCATCTGAAAGGGGTCACCAACTCTTGTTCCTCTCAGCTCCACAGAGATACACAGCATCTTTTCACTTGCTAGTAGTTTGGTTTGGTTCAGTCTCAAAGTTGGTGACCATTTGGAGCATTTAGCAGCTAAAGAGCCAGATAGTTTTCTCAGGAGTTGGTGGTGATAAAACCAGAGACTTTCACAACAAGACTTCAAATGAATGCATATGTTACTGCAGCAGATGTCATCTGCTGGATGCGTAAATAAACAGCTTCTCACTAACACATTGGTCATATCCATGCAAGACATTTGATCACTTTGGGTTTTGGCAGATTGATGGGGATTTTTCTCAATTTTCTGGCAATTAATAAAATCAAACCATTAGTTGTGAAACTATTTGCAGATTCATTGAAATAACTGTCAGGCAGTGTCCTAGTTACGACCATTTTTGGGCTGTAGTTTGTGGTTCTGCTGAACACTGAGACATGCTTCTGATATTTGCTCTATGGCTCCATGGCATGCACACCAGGGACTTCTGCTGGCTGAGCAGCTAGCTTCTGGTTAGCTCTCTGCTAACTTGAATGTGGATCTAGACTGAATGGATCACATTCTGATGGAAAAACAAATCATTCCACAGGGGTTGAAACAATTCAGTTGGTTCGGTTTTACAGCTGCAACAGAAGCAACAGAGAAGGCTATAGCAGAGCCTCGGATGGAAGCATGTCAACAGTGTCCTTGTAATTACTCTCACTGCCTGAAGGAGGAGACAAACTCCCCCACTCTAGTTTTAAGGAAAGCTTAAAGGGAACACTGAATTTTGAAGGCTAATTGGAACTGGCATTCATCTTCAAAATCAGCTTAACTGAAGTTAAACGGTGCATATATGTAAACGTATTCTATACTAACTGCAGAAATCATATACATTAACATGAGTATATAGTACATGTTGTATACAATTAGTATTTACTGTAGTATGGAATTGAGACATAGCTAATGTTTTCCTGTGTAGTTATAAATAACTATGTCTGTCTAAAAAGTAGGATTGTTGCCCATTTTAGACTTTAAGCATCTTAAAGACAACCTTTGCCAACTATTTGCTATGGCAGCCTGTCAGACAGATTAACATGCCTCTTCCAGGCACCCATAGCTCTCAAGTTCACGTCAGAAGGCTTTGACAACCAACTTGCACAGACTTGAAACTTGCTCAAGACAGGTAATCCATCACAGTGAGCATCATGTCTGGATTGTAAGAGAGTCACCCCTCTCACGTGCCATGTGCTAACACAGCTGAGAGTGTGTTTCAAAACATGTTTAGTGATGTATTAAAGTGCTTGTGGGGAAGCAGGGGAGAAAAAAAAATCATTTATCACTGCAGAAATGACTGAAAAACATCCACGGTATTGTAGCTTGTCAAACCCCCATTGTTCTGTCTGCAGTATGTGAATAATCCTCTCCAAACATGTCTGCTGTGACCGCTCCCTGAGGGGGATTTTTTGTCTATAATCATACTGTGTGAAGCTCTTAAGTGTATGATGTGTTTGTAGAGCATGTGGGTGTATATGTTTGCCTGCATGTCTCATATGGGGTGAGCAGTGAGGAGGCATGTTGTTATTCAGTGGCTGGAAATAGCTTTTCTCTCCAATACAAAAATGCAGAGATTATAAACACCATATTTGTTAATATACATGATTGTGTTACATTGTGGTGTGACCGCACAATGGGTTGATGTCAGCTTGTCTAACGCTCCGACCACATTCCAGGCAACTGGGGAAAAAGAAAAAATAGTTTCGTTTCAACCTCAACTTCAGCACTAATTCAAGGTCCAGTGAGACAGACAATGAAAGCAGACAGAAGAGAAGCGAGTCAGGATAACAATATGAGCAAAAAAAAAGTCAAAGTCAAAGCAAAAGAACAAATCAGAAATGAATCGCAATTGAAAAATGCCTAAATTCCCAAGAACAGAAAATAGAAAGGAGCAAAAAAAAAGGGCATGAGAGTGGAGGAAAACTAATATGAAAGGTCACTATGAAAAATATCAAATTTTAAAAGATCCTGCAGACTCTGTTAACCTGAGTCCATCAGACTGGCAGATCAGAAGCTTTGAGAGTAAAAAATGGATTAGGTTCACTCACGATTGGAGGACAGTTAAAGGGACACTGCCTCCAGGATGTCAAGGCTGGTCTAACGTTCAGGAGTCAACAGATATATACACCTTAGCATTGGAATCAGAAACAGCCAAGTAGGTACAACGATTTTTGCCATGTGCTACTCCTCAGCTACATGTATATAAACTGATGGAGTCGGTCAGTCAGTCTCTCCATGGATGGCTTTGGTCTTTATTCCTTTTCTTCATGTTCTGTTCATTCATTTACTTCAGTAAACCTGCTGATACTGATTTACATAATGTCCTTCAGATTCTCTGTTAAAAGTCCTGTGTGGTGTAACAGTTCCAGATGGTCGAGGGAGATGCTGTTTACATACAACAACAAAAAAAAAGGAATTTGGTTACAATACGATGGTTGTAATGTGATGGTGCTGCTTAAAACCACATAGATGATTTTCCAGATCAGCTGAAGGGAGGAAAGAGCTCATTTTGGCAATTCTTTTTTAGCTTTTGGACACATGCAGTAACTGAGCAACACTCTCACCACCCTGCCTGCCCTACTAATGGCTCCATCATTACAAACATGTTACCGGGCTGAGCTTTTTCCTCAAACTTCTTTGAAAAATGTTTTAAATTGAAGAAAGGATCCAAAAGTTTCCAGAGAAACAATTATGCCACAGTAAAATTATTCACTCAAAACACAAAATAAATACGACGCTGTTGCACAAAGTAGGAACAAATATTTTTCTCATCTTTGGAGCAACAAAGGGAGGATTTAAGAAGATAAAAGTTTTTACTGATTGCTTCACAAACACTGGAGCATGTTGAGTTAGTGGAGAACCAAAAATGAATGAATATTATCATTCACTTTGAGTAAGCTGTGGGGACATCTGGCACATCTGGCTATCCAAACAATCAGGCAACCCAGAAGGTGATTTAGATTTTTCAGAACAACTGAGGTTTTGTTATTCTGAGTTCATTCTGCTACTGCGCATCATAACAGTCTAGGAATTGATAAAAAACTGAAACTACTTACTAAAAACAGCCTCATGTGAGTGAGAAAGAACAATGACGAGTGCTTAGAAGCTTTTTCAAAACGGAGTAAAGAGGGAATTATTTTTCAATACTTAGCAGAGTGATGTATGAAGCCTTCATTCCAACATGAGTTGTCCATTATTTGAAATGTGGTAGCATGAAAGTAAATCAGCGCTGAATATGACTGACATTACGTGGTATTGAGATGAGTGGGAGAATGGCTGTGTTCAGTCCCAGCTGCAGGCAATAACCAATTAGGACAATTAGAATGTCTCTTTATTTCCCCAGCAATGAGGCTAAATAGTAAGTAAAGTCAATTCATTGGGACGCCGAACTAAACTTACAGGCGGGTTTGTCCTTCCTCTCAACTTCGTTTGTGTTGTCAGCCTCTTCAGAAAATATGTTTTGAGGAAAACTACAATGCTGCTCAACATAATAGGAAAGGGTTTTTTAATAAACATATCTGTAAAGTTGGAGAATGTCCACAATGAATTTAACTGTAAAATGATAGCTCAACCTAGTCTCATCTGATGATAGTTTTTATGGTTTAGTTGAAGAAATGGATGATGATTTAACACGTTTAACTGATGTTTCAGTCACTCAGCTTGTTCACTCACATATGGCACAGCTGTATAGTTCATGTTTTTTTTTCATATTGGCTCTGATGTCATCACTTCCCACAGCATGCACCTGCACAGAGAAAGACTGGGGACTGATGATAGCAAATATCTTCCCCCCAACAAAAAAAAAAACGCCTGAAATTGCTAGAGCTTTTGAGCAGATAAGATCACTTCTCTTGTGAAGTGTGATGTTGATAAGCAGAGGATGTCTATGGGTTTTAGTGTAGAGGTAAGCAGATGGCAGGGTTGCAGTAGTAGCTGTGTCGATCCTTAGAGAGTAAGCTGTGTAATGCTGTGGGGGTAAGCTACATTTTAGAATACATTAAATGCAAAGACTGCAATCAACTCTGCCTTCTAGAAATGACATTCATACACTACACGTACATTACAACTAAATTGCAACAGCAAATGCATTTTTGCTATGAAAGTAATGCTTTTGTTTTCTTTCAATATAATGAGAATATGTTGTTTATTAATGTATTTGGCAAGTTGAAAAAAATGTTGATACTGAATGTATGATTGAAATGTTCAGCAACAACGTACTTGGTTGGGGTTTCTTTCAACCAAAACCATTTTTATGGTTATGTTTAGACTCTGGCAGCACTTAGTTAATGTTACTGAAATATCATGGTGTCCATTTAATACAGATGCAAAGACTTGAAGCACAACATGTCACCACAGTCTCTCACTCACCTTAACCAAAGTGCTTTTGTTTCCTAAACCTAACCACACAAAGGAGTCAGGATATGAACCCAGGTCTCTGTTGTGAGTCCTGCATCTTCTCTGTTCCCCAACCACTCCTACCCCCCCCCCCCCCCCCCCCCCCCCCTCCGACTTCAAAGCCATATATAAATGTAGCTTCATTCATTCGAAAAATTGGCACATGTGAACGTAATCCAGACAGAGATCACCTTTGCTAATTTGGACAACCATTTACTTGCATATGAAAGTAATTTCTACAAGACAGGGTTGGTTTATTGGCAAAAGACTAACAAGGAGGCTAGAGCACATGGATGACAGATGAGAGTATTAAACTGAATCATGAGCTTTTATTGTGCTTTTTCACTCGACCTAGTCTCATGTAACTGGTGGTGTTCAGGAAGTTCTGCAGTGATATAATTAAGAAAGAATCAGATGGCTGGATGGAGGGCATAACGTGCTGGACAGCTGTGCCAATCCCTGAAATTTAAAGTGAGACAGCATCATCGAAAGTATTGGCATGACCAGGAATGAAAGTAGAGTGTAAAATGAATTAACTTAAAAAGCATGACCATGTTTAACATCCCAGCAGACTGTTGATAATTGTCACTTTTGAGCTGGCTGTACTGGCAGCAGAGCCAAGGGACAGCTGTGAAATTCTGTCAGCTAGAATAGACCGTCAAAATAAAAGGGTTTGTTGGATAGGTGTTGGGTTGATAAAAAAGCAGCCAAATGGAGATCCCTATATACAAGGCCTTGACACTGGTGGTAGTGGGATGCTGTGAAGCTACATACACAATGACAGCAGAGAGATAGAGTTTGAGGTAGTTGATGATAATTGGATGAAAGAACAAATCCCAGTGATATCACTGGATAATAACTGAGAGGTGGAACCCAAGAGTGGTGACAAGATGACTGGAATTTCTACTAAAAGCATCACTGGTAGATTATAACAATATCTAGGGGGTAGGGTAGGCCCAGTGTGAACCTTTGGCAAGCTAAGAAAACCTTTTTTTTTTCCAAAGGGGTTGATGGACAGAGCCAGAGTTAAAAGGCAAGTCAACAGGTGGTTCAAAGACTCCAGCTTTGTTCTGTGTTCTTTGTGAGCAGGAAGCTGTTTGCTCAAACTTTCGCTATAGGAACTGGAAAACCCAACACTATATCAAGGCTTTGGCACAGCTTTGAAGTCACTTCATGCTGACAGGCAAAAGTTTAGCTTGTGAGACTCTTCTCTCTAAACTAAAATCCCAGCGGTTCATACTTCTGAATGACCCTTTCTGATTTTTTCCCTCCCAACATCCACTTTCAACAGCAGATGTGTCACACTGATGCTCTCAAAGTGCTGTTTCACTTGGACTTGAAAGCTTTTAAAATTACAGATACATTAACTGTCAGAATAAAGAGATTATAAAAATGCATTTTTCATGAATTTCACAGGAATGTAGCCCTGCACCAAAAAAAAAAAAAAAAAAAAAAAAATTGAACCAACCGGGGTCTGGTTACATTTGAGAGTGATCCTATCTTTGCTCTGAAACACACTGACACATGCACACACACACACACACACAACCAAAAAACGCCTACACACCATCAGACTCATCATCATCTCTACATTCCTCCCTAATCTCCAGTGGAGGGTTTAGAGGCTCTGCAGGTCTTCACTGCCGTCCTCCCTGTCATCCATCAGGTGTCTGCGTCAAACACACCAAAGGGCTCCATCTCCATAAATTCTCTGCTAATGAGCCTAAAACGGCTGGCAGTTCATCCTGTTCTCTCAAAGGTGATCAAGCGGACAGAGCAGATCATTTCAGTCCCCAAACAGTCTCCAACTCCTTGAAGCATGGTGGAAAATATTTTTTGGGGGTTACTTGTTGAGGTACAGGTCTGTTGGATGCTGTTATGACAAAGCAGTGAGACTGTGAACGCTTCTTGGCCGTTGTCAGTGAGTGACTGTGTACTGCCTGATTGTCATGGGTGACTGGAACGACAAGTTCCAATCTAAAGCCCTTTTAACTCTAGCCCAAGGTCTTATTCACACCACTGTGGCATCTCTTTAGTTAGAGTTAGAGTTGGAGATGGGCCAGGCATGTATACTTTCATCCCTGTATCCATACAAATGATATCCAAATTCCGCACCTCACGATTTACCTCACAGTAAATCCAGTGCCAATGTTCAGTGCCAATACAGGAAATAGTGTGCCCTTTATGTAGCAAGATGGGAAGTGAGGGTGTGGATGTTATGGGGTGGTGGATGGGTGTGTATTGTCTCAGACTATCATTCAGACTTTAAATTAAAAAAGTACTCCATCATTTGGTTAAAATGCATACCATACAACTGTAAAGTCCCTGGTTCCATTTGGGTTTGAGACCTGCATATCATCCCTTCCTCTCTCCTGGCATTATCGCCTCACCTCTCTTCTGTCCTTATGGCTGCTGTCTGCCAAATAAAGGCACAAATGCCAGAGGAGAACAGTACTCCCCCCATTTAGTATTGACTCTAGAGTATATCATTGGTGGACTCATGATGGACAGTTCAAAAAAGGATCACAATCGCTGAAATGGAATGAGAGACACTGTCTTCTTTATCAAAAACCTGGCACATTACCCATAATGCAACTTGACTGCCATCGGTGTAGTCGGACATTCAGGTATGTTATGCTAGTCGCAGCTAATTAGCTTAGAGTTGCTAGCTTCAAGCAGAGATAAGGAGTGGGCGACAGAGGTCTGGTAACCTCACTTCTTTCTAACTTCACACCCCCAGATTTTCCGGCTCCCTCTGGAGCTACAAAAGGCTTTATTCAACTTTTTTTTACATACCATAAGTTCTCATTTAAAACCAGTTATTGGATTACTGTAATAATAATATGCAAGAGTGTGTCCAGCATTAACAAATGAAGTTCGGTCGCTGATAAAGCATGGGTAAGAAAACATTGATGGGGATGGAATTACCTGCAACATACTGCAACAGCTCACATTATAAATTTGTATAATGTGCATTTCACAGCACTAATACCAACAGTACAGCCGCTGAGTTGTTATACTCTCTGTCATGTTAACAGAATTCAGTGATGTAGGCAGAAATCACAGTGTGGGTGGGCACAGAGAAAATCAGGTGGGCCTAGCCCATCCAAGACCAATCATACTTAATAGGTTTTGAAACGCATCTGTTAACCAACACCACAGTTTAATCATACAAGCCTTATACATCATCAGAGGTACTGTTACAGGAACCAAGTCGAACCTCATTAACAGCATCACATCAGCCTGGCACCACCACCACCACATATTAACACATACAGCTGACAGACACAACAGCATCATTAATCAAGCATATGGATAGAGATACACCAGCTCCCACATGACACCTGAACATAGCCTGGAAGTGTAGTCACACACACACACACACACACACACACACAGACACACACACGTAGATGGCAGATGCAGCAACATCAGCATAAAATCCAATTGTACACCCAGCTAAAGCTATACCCAATAAACTGATACAGCCCAAAATCATAAATTAGCTCACTTTTAACGATTAGAGCAGCATTACAATGCTTCAGTCAGTTCTCTTTCAAAGGACAGCAGTGACAAAGAGTCCAGTCTGTATATCATCACTGATGCCTTGATGCCAGTTTTTATCTGACTGACAGCTGAAAAGAGTCTTTCAACAGTACAGCTTGTTGCTGCTGATGGGGAAAGGGCTGCATTAGCAGACACAAAAGTGTTGTTACTACTTGGCACTTGTTGAAGAGAAACTGGCGCAGGAGGAGGTGTCTGGGTTGAGAATGATGGCTGAACTTGAGCTGAATTCTCTTCCTCCTGCTCCTCATGGCATATTTTTGTGATAAACATAAGCAAGCTGCTTTGTTTCTCCAGGATCTTTATCCTAACCTATATGAAAAACCGCTAGCTAGCGGACAGTAGGCTTCTGTTCCTCTATGTAATGCAAAGAGAAGGAGCTGCCCGCTGCTTGCAATCTGGCATTTGCACAATGCACTGTCACTCCAAAATTCTGACCTATCAATGTCATTATATGGTAAACAAGAAGCAAGAAACAAGAATTGTTCTATTTTTATTGGCAGCCTAGTCAGATAATTAAAACAGTACTCACTGACTGCTATTTACTAGATGATCCAGCAAAAAAGGAAGCCTTCTAATTGGATGGTGTTCCATAGCCTTGGCATTGATTCTACAGTCTCTGATCTCTTCTGGAGGGATGAGCACTATTCTTCAAAAAGATATTCCCTCATATGATGTTTTGATTACGGTGGAGAGCACTATCTATCACATAAGTCCAGTGTGTTTAGTTGGGTTGAGATATGGTGACTGTGAAGGTCATAGCATATGATCCACATCATTTTCATACTCATCAAACCCTTCAGTGAGCCCTCATGTCCTGTGAATTGAGCCATTGTCTTCCTGGAAGCGACCACTCCCATCAGGATAGAAATGTATTGATTTGCAGTGACCCCTCCCTCTAAGAGGACAAGTGGACCCAAACCATGCCAGCAAAATTAGAGCAGGTAGTCTTGCTTTTAATTTGATAAGTCTACATTATTAATTTCTAATTGACATCGTAGGTATATATGATGTGCTGTTGTGTGTAACTTTGTATTTTGTATGTTGTATGGAGTGTTCTGTGTGTTTGTACTGTTTCTTGTCATGCTGTTGTATGTTTTGATTGTGGTAGACTACGGATGCAAATTAGCTTCGAGCTAACTCCGGTGTGTTGCATCTTTAATGTTTAAAACGACACACTGTCCCAATCTATTCATCAAATCAATTGCAAAAATGCTTCCCAATGTTACATTCCTTTCGGTGCCTGCTTTCCTCTCCCCTCCCTGTGTTTCTCCTCCCTAGGGGTGGGTCCCAATCATGGGCAGCTGCTGCAGGGCACACACCTGAGGCTCATCTCGTCATCACCACTCTGCAATAAAACACCGGCTCTCCATTCACTCATCGCCAGATCTTTGACGTTACCTCCAAGATCGCCTGCCCTGTATGCTTTCTATCTTGGACCCGCTCCACCTCATCACCTGCCTGCCTTTACCTGACCTCCTGTGTCTCCCAGCTACAGCCACCCTCTGCCTGCAGCCCTGCTACCCTTCCACCTGTCTCAATAAACCCATATGTTTTGAGCCTTAAGTCTGCGTGCTGGTCCAGCTTTGTCTCCTTGTGTCACACCCAAAGCATAACAGCGCCCCCCAGATCCCCTCACTGTAGGGGTCAAGCATTGAGACCTGGACCAGCTCTTCCTTTCATTTGTATTTACTCAATGTTTTGTTCCGCAAGAGGGTTAGACATAAAGATAATGTAACTTCTTTTAATAAGTGACTTTAAAAGTTATTATGAGACATTATGGCTTACAAAAGGTATATTTGGGAGTGTCTTTGGCTTGATTGACAGGTGTCTCAGTTGGTCAAGTTCAGCTGTGTTGCCCCCTTCTGGCTCCACACAGCTGACAAGATGAAACTACAGCATCGTTTATTGAAATGCCTAAAGACGACATATTTGCACTCTTAACTGACAAGCACCTCTAGCGTGTGTCGTGTCTGTCAGGAGTGTTGTGACATGCAGTCCATTTACCATTTGTAATCATAACCATGTAGACAAAAGTTCTCCAACCTTAAAGTGAAATCTGATACTGTTTCCCCTGTGTTAATCAGTAATCTCTTGTCATATTCCAAATATATGTCAAATTTTTTTTATATCAAAATCTTGTTTCTTTCTGTAAAACATTTCTCTCTGTCTGTATACAACATCAAATGTGATTTATGGGTTGTAGTAGCCCGGCTAGTAGAGCAATATGAAAGCACAGGGGCAGTAGTTATTAACCTGATCGAGATCTGCACCGGACAAATGGTACAACAAATTCAGATTGTGAGATTACGGTGAAATAAGAGCTAGAGGTCTTCAAGAGTCCACTTGGTTCTGAGGAACTGATACCAGTCGTCAATCTTGGGTCTCTATGTTATGTCCAATACCCGAGTGGATCCGATTCCGATCATGTGGTATATCACGATCACTGCAGGAGTGAGAGGAAAATGTAAACTGTGAAGTGAAGAGAATGGAACAAGTTAAAGGAAAAGGAGAACGAGGATTAAAACCAAGCAGCACATCAGCTGTTTTCTCCTGTTGTAGGCAAATATGAGATGAATGAAGAAAAATGTTCTGACGAGCCAGACTTATTGTAGGAAAATCGGTCTTCTACGAGATTTATGCTGTTAAATGAATTTTGTAAAAACACTGAGATAAAGAGGTAAAAACATTGTCTTTTGTCTGCCTGTTACCCAGCTGACTACAGAAGATTTTATTGTTGGTACAGCAGGTAGAATAGGATTTTAAGTTATTACATGTTAACCATATTAAGAATTATTTTCATCTCTTTGACTTTACATTCATTCTTAGAGCATTATTATTATAATATTGCTGCTCTTTCCCACTGTGGCTGCTTGTTAATCGATCATATCAACTGATAGTGCATCAGGCTGCTGCCAGTGTTTGTGTTCTCTCTCTGTTGGCTCGAATGCATTTTGGATCAGATCACATCGGGTCTGGCTGTGCTCGGGTCAGGTCTTTCTTTTTTCGAAAATGAATTTATGCACACTGGGTTTGGGTAGGTTTTCCACAGGTCTGTTTCAGGTCAGGTCCGATATTTCGGATATGTAAAGACCTCTATTCATTGAACTGGAACAGACCTTGGTTTCTTGCAGCAAGCATTGCTTTCGGCCTGCAGTGCTGGTCAACCACGTGTGCTGTGAGCAGTGTTTCAGAAATATCCATTTGTCAGCTTCTTTAAACTCTAAACCACACAGGAAATGGGAAATATTAGTCAGGCATAATAAACGCCCGTTATTAGACAACCCATACAGTATGAAGTCAAATTCAGACTGTCAGTATAAGTGTGTCAAAAACACAACCCCCTCATTCACTACAATGAGGTGTTGAAATGAAATATTCACACACACACACACACACACACCACAACCCAAACCTGGCTCAGCTTTGCTGTCACACAAATGCTGATGATGTCATTAGAGACGCTCGGCTTCTGTAAGAACAGGCATTACGGCAGCTATCGTCAAAATTCTAAATATCTGCTGTAATTTTTGGAACAAACTGTAATTGCTCCTCCACACAGGCAGCCGAAAATAATTTATGTGCATATTAGAAAAAGATGATTTTCTGTCGACTCTGCTGTACCCACAGTTGTCAGGCAACCTTAAAGGTCAATACACTTAACTGAGGAACGGCATTGCAGTTAAAGTGATATGTGATCACCTTTACGATTATCTGAGGAGCGACTCCACGCGTTTATGGTTTATTTTGCACAATAATACTCATTTTAAGATGGAAAATGTTTACTTCAGGAGTTTCTGTTCATGCCACATAGCTGCAGTATCTCTGGTTTGATTCAAGCCAGGGAGCTTTATTATATATCATGCCCATCTCTCTCTCCCCCTTGTTTCATGTCTGCCTCTTCACTGCCCACTGTCTAATAAAGGCAAAAAAATGTTTGCTTTGCCAGTAGCACAATAGCACCATCACTTCATCTGTCCTTTGGGTCTTGGCAGTCCTGAGGTGGGCGTTTTGGTTTTTCACCATTTTGTCAGTGACTCGTGGCGAGATGGATGCTATGAATATAGATGTAGACAGAGAGGCACAGCCTTATAGGACGGTGAGAAAGTTAGACAAATGGAGCAAAGACACAGTCAAGAAAAACTAACTTTGCCACTAATCCAAAGCTGCCCAGGCGGATAAGAGGAGCCCTGTCTGAGCTCAGCGGGGGACCGGAGTTATTAATGCACCTGAGAATTTCCATGCTTTTCACCTCCGATCGATACCTGTCGTATTCCTGCGTGATTAATCATTGAGGCCATTACTGTGGCGCCACCGCAGCTAATGATGCCACTGGTGGCGAGCTGGCAGGAAGCCAAACAGATGAAAGTGGAAAGACGGTCATAGGTGGAGGAGGAAGGGCAGAAAAATGAAGAGGAGAGGAGGGGAGGAAAAGGTGCAAGAGGGGTGCATGTAGGGATAAAGAATGGGCGAGTGAAGAAAGCAAGAAAGGAGGTGAAACAGATTGTAGGATGGAGTGGAGGTATGTTAGGGATGGATGGAGTGTAGGGGGTTAAGCTCTTAAAGGAACAGGCGGTCTGCTCTAATGCAGCCTTTGAAATAGCTTCTTTAAGTCCATGAGTGAAAAGAGCGGAAGGAAGGAAGCACTCTACTACATCCTCGACATTATTAATATTCCTACCAACATCCGTCCTTTTTTATGATATGAAAAGTGTGTTTACTTCAACAGGAATCCAGCAGCATGAATGAGATAAGTTTCTCATTATGGTTTTGGACAAGCAGGGAACAATAATGCAATGCAGTTATTGATCAAACTTGTCTAGTCCTTACTATCACTTGCAGAGAGCAGTGTGTGTGTGTGTGTGTGTGTGTGTGTGTGTTTTACTACCTGTCCTCAGTTACCCTGTGCACGCTGTCTCAACCAGATCATCCACTTTGTGTGTTTGGCTTGTAGAAGATAAATCTAGCTATCAGATGGTAAACAGTCCACATGAAAAGAAACACTGCTTCAGTCAAGCTAATGAGGCGTAAGGATTATAAGGACTGTAAGTCCTTCATCATGTCTGTGTATGATCTTAGGTATCCTTGTAAGAACCAGTTAGAGTTTTAGAGGGAGGATTAAGGGGGTTGAGCTTTCGCTTCTGTGGCCTCTAGACTGTCTCCCTCTTTGTAAATGATTTAAGATTTTTGACATAGTGTTTTTTTTTTTTTTTTTTAATATGGAAAAAATAAATATATCTGCACAGGTGAATGTGCACAGCCTGGAGTGAAAGTACAATATGATGCTCAGTGTTGGTATATCTTTTTAAAGAGATTTGGTGGGCAAAACCTTCCTCAGGTACGTGGACAAGCATCACAACATATAAACACATGGATGCAGCTGAAACAAATAGTGAACACAACACTGACTTATCATCACCTTTTAAATTGATGTGCTGAACTTGATTACAAACAGTTACTTATTTCTACATCCAGCATGTATAGAGCAACATTAGCATCATTTGGAGTTTCTGTCCACCTGCTGAATGTAAGTCCAATATTATGTAAATAATGCCAATACTGATCATAAATGGTAATCTTACTATCTCATTCAAACATAGCTTGTCCTACCAAGCAAGATTATAGAAGCTGTCATTTCAGGAAATGCCCCAAATTGTTTATGTTCCAGTGATAAAGTTCTCTAACGACTGTTACAGCCACAAACAGTTGGATTGATGATGTGAGTAGAGTGGGAAATTACATGTGGTTATTGTAGAGCGACAAAATCTGTGTGAGAAGGAGGCTAACTTTAATGCTGTTGATGTTCTGTTTCTGACAAATGATGTCATCCAGTTGATGGAGGCGTCTGATCAGAAAACACTTCTGTGTCACTCTGGAGTGCGTTAAGCAACAATGTATTTTGTTGTTTAATTTGGAGGACTTGTTGCATAAATGACATACATTTACAGCATACAATATCCATATAACAACCCCACAAACAAGTTGAAAATTACATTAGGACAATGAGACACAAGAATAAGGAAACAAACTACTACAGCACTGGTGCCTGTCAGTGGATGTGTCATTATGTAGTGATGTATGGTGAGAAATAAAGACAACCAAACCAGTCAAAGGTGTGATGCATAGGTGAGAGCCAGTGAATGACAGATAGAGGGAGAAGATATTGGAGAGTATCGTGTTACCAACTCTGCCCAGCAGGAGGCAAACACACCAGCAGCAGAGCAGGGCACAGACCTGTACAAACCAGGGCTGTAGGTTTGACACTGACATTAAGGAGAACACATGAAGACTTCTTTAACTTTTAACAAGTTGGTCAAAAAAGGTGCCACGACCACAGAAACTGCTGTAGTCCATCGAAACGCTTAAAGGTGAAGTTGAGTGGCTTCACACATTGTGGACTGAGTTATCCTTTAAATGTTTGAGATTCAGTTCAGGATCTCATTTTAATATGTGCCAGTGTTTCCTGAAGACTGACTTCACGAGATGAGGAGAGAGTCTGTCTGTTTCTGTTTCATGAAAGAAACCCTCAAAAGCACAGATTAATTCTTTAAGAGGTACGTAGGAGTGATTAAAAAAAAAAAGTGATATTCTGTTCACCCTAATATCATCATCATGGCTGCCAATCTACAGAGAGCATTTTTAGATTTTTATTTTTTTTTATTGGCATATTTTGGTGCAGCAGCTTCTGCATGTCTGTAGTTTCTTGGAAACTTCTCTCACTAATAGCTGCCTCTGTGTCTCTCTGTCCAGTATCGTGTTGTGTTGCAGCTGCAACTTTTAGCTATAATATTCTCTCCTCTGGTATCTCTGTCACATCCCTTAACCGCCTCCCATAACATAGCGCTTGGTTTAAGAACAAGGTTTTTTAGCATCTAATTTCTCACAGAAGGATTCCCTTTTTATTTCACAGTGCTGCTCTAATGACATGTCGTTGTATTATTTTCTAATTGTCTCAGGTCCTCTACCACTGACAATCTTGCTGATTCCTAAAATCAGGGTTTAAAGCTTTGCAGTGTGAAATTTTTACTCCTCAAGAAGATTTTTGTGAATGAAACTCTTAAAGTTTTAGGGGTGTGGATTATGCTAATGATCACATCTCACAAATGCACCTCCTCATGAACAGCCGACATCCAGCAGGCTGAAACGAGCGATTTAAGTCCAGGCGGTTAGGAGAGTTTGTTGAATCCAACGTGGGGCACTTGTACGACTAAACCTCACAGAAAAAAGTGAGAGTAAGAGATTTTAGGATAAGAATATGAAAATGTTCTTGCATGAGGTCCACTGTGTTTATGTGTGTTATATTCACCATTTGACCTGATCATGTGATTGTTTAACCAGTATCTATATAAGGCAGTGGTTCCCAAAATTTGATGAAAAGCACCTTAAACATACAGTATATGATGTTGGGAATAGTAAAAGTATAGTGATTGCTGCTGGTGAATGATGGATATCCATGTCACACAAGCAGACACAACCTCAGTCCTTACAGTCATAGGTAAGTGGATTTTGCTGTACAGTCAGATGTGAGTTCATATAGCCATCTAATGGTTTGCTGGTCACAGACTTAGCTGAAAGCTATCAGCATTTCATTAAGTTCCAGTGACAGTGTCTTTCCTTCATGCTCATGTACCATAAAGTTGTTTCTTCATTGTGGCAACTTAAAACTGTGAGTTACTTAGAGAATTCTATAAAAAAATCAAGTTAATGTTAATGATGCCTTGATTTTTTTAAGTGTGGCATGCGTTTCAGTAACCACAGGTATAAAACTGGTGTGATGCTTGTTCATATACCTGATGAAGGTTATGCAGACTCCTACATAAAACTGTATACTAGCAGTAAGAGAGCCAGTGTGCAGGGGTCTTAACGCGTTGTTGGTTTAAAACTTGTAGGACTTTGGCTAAAACTGAACGTCTTAAAAACCAAGAAAAACACACCAACAAGTTCATGACTGCATGAGATTAAACAGGTGTTTGTGGTTTTGTGTCCACTCTCTATATCAACATTGTGCACCGTCATAACTCAATATACTTTATGTCTCCCAGCTTTCTCACCAGTTTTTTTCCAAAGTGCTTGCTGATAAAACACCGTTGGGTGACGGTTCAACTTTTATGTGGAACAAAGCTTTTCAGACAGACTAAACGAGCTGCACGTAACTCTGATATATTAAAACAGTAACTTCTGTCTCTATCTCCCTGTTAAAAAGAATGCAGCTCAATTAAAATAGGCGAGTCAATTTGCAGATTCCTGTTCAGCCCATGCAGGGAAAGGTGTTCAGGCCACACAGCAGAGATAATGTTTTTTTTTTTTTTTATCCTTAAATGTCCTTAAGCCATGTTAAATCTCTCTAATATTTGAATCTGATGTAACTTCTAATTTAATTCCAAAGTAGATGTGACTTTTAATTTAATTTAGAAGTCGGTGTAACTTCTAATTTAATTTAGAAGTTTCTAATAAATGTAAAAGCACATTGCGCTGCACACACTGCACAGTCATGTGGCTGTGTGTGAGTGTTTGGCTTGCACCATTAAATATTCCAGTAAGTGGGGAGACTGAGCTCAGAAGGTCTCCTGGCACAGAAAGCAGTGGGAAATTACCTCTCTAAGAGAAATCAGTTAGTAAAGCCAGTGAGCGGCTCTCCCCTCATTCCCTCCATCAAGCCCTCCAGGCTAATAATCCGCAGCCGTGCTTCAACGGTTCACCCTCAACAGTCCGAAGGCGTAAAATAGGCTGCTAAAATTCCATTTCCTATTGCTCTGGACTTCTTTCACATTCTTTTTTAAAAAAAGTTTCACACTCGGGAGCTTTGTGCGAGGATGGAGAGATACTGGAAAGCAGCCAGATGAACTCAACTCACTCCATGGGTTATCACCACAGGGGGGTGTGAATTCTTCTAAAATCTATATTTTCTGATATGAAGCATTATCTAATATGACAAGCCATGAATGAAAGTGCAGATAGAACTCAGCATGCGACCATTTGCATGCGTAAAAAGTGATGTAAGCCAACCTACAGGTGCTTGTCTGACATTAAGGTACAGACAGAAACGTTCCTCTTTGTGCATCTCTCCATCAGAATGAGAAGCAGTGGATCACAGGCTGGATATGAATGTGTTCCCTCTAATTGTACCCTGTTGCTTCGCCATGTGGCAGGAAGGAGAGCCGGCCCTGTTCGCCTGCTGAGCCGTGGCGGCTGTCCAAACAGTGCCATGTGCACATTCTGCACTCAATGGGCCATGAAATCAAAGTCATCTCACTGTGATTATGCCATTCAACATTCAGCACGGGCTGCCTGCTTGTGTTGGAGATTACCAAGGCATTGTCTCCTCTACATTTGCGCTCACCATGTAACTTAGAAGAATATGAAGCATGACAATGCTGAAACACGCACACAAACATACACAATTGCCAGAAGGCGGCAGTCAGTCTTCTTGCAGTCTCCATTCCAGCTGTATTGATTTTGCAAAAACTAATTTTAAAACATCTTGTGAAGAGAAAATGAGAAAAATACATCAAAGCTTGCTTTTATCTGGCATTAAAAGTAATTCAGTTTTAATGTAAGTCATACTGCATGATCTTATGATCCATAACTTTTTTTTTTTTCTGCTGCTCTCTGGACCCAGTTTGTAGTGGCAACTGGCTTAGCAAGGTAGTGCATGTCTGTCCCATGCTGCAGCCTCCAGCTATTTATGTGGGATCCCAAGATGTTCTAAATGGTTTACATAATCCCTCCAGCACGTTCTGGGCCTGCCCAGGGTCTCCTCCCAGATGGACATGCATGGAAAACATCTAAAGGAAGGTGTTCAGGTTTGCATCCTATCAGATGCCCAAACCGCCTCTATTCAATGTGAAGAAGCAGCGGTACGAGTCCTAGTGCCCTGCAAATGTATGAGCTCTTCAAAGTGTCTCAAGGGTGAGTCAGTCACCATGCAAGGGAAACTAATTTTGGTGTCTTCCATGCATGATCTCATTCTTTCAGTCACTCCCCAAAGCTCATGATTGTAGGTGAGGGTTGGAACGTCGCTCCGATGGTAAATCTAATCTCGGCTCCCTCCTCCTACCACCACAGTCTGGTACAATGTCTACATTACTGCAGATGCCACATCAATTCATCTGGTGATCTTGCATTCCATGACTGATGATCTCAACAGAACCATGTCATCCACAAAAAAAACAAAAAAACAGACAATCCCGAGGCCACCGTATCAGACTCTCTATGCCCTGGCTGTGCCTGGACATTCTGTTTCTTTCAAATTTACAAGCATAATGGCAAGACACAACCTTCCCACTGCCTGTCACACATTGACAACATGTAATCTTAGAAGATATGATCATCAGATGTTGTACTGTAATCACACTGCCCTCTCAATTATGTGCTACTTTACATTTTTCAGTTATCATATAACAGAACTGGATTATGCATTTTCCAACACAATTATTCCACGATGCTTTTTAAAACTACAGCCTATTCAGACTACTGATTATAGTTTCAATATTAGTGTGAATATGCTGATGAGAAAGTGAAGTGTTGCCTAGTAACGGTTGCTGTAAGTAGGAGGAGACAGACAAGCTGCTAGATGAGAGGGACGTTAGGGAAAAAGAGAAGACTAGTGGGTGTTAAGAAGATATTGAGCTAACTTCACTGAGTGAGAAGAATTATCATACTGTGATGTAAGGTCAGGTCAGAAACACCTGCTGTAGTTAACTTGGTGATAAAGTCTGCCTGAGCGCTAGATATGAAAATATGCATGAATGAAACTTCTCACCATCAGTGCTGCTGATTTCAGGCTCAGTGATCTCCTAAAATATTAGGTCATTGTAGCTTTTAGCAAACCAAAGCATTTTGTTGGGAACAATTTCCAGCCAGTGGTGGATTAATCTACATTTGGTGCTCTAGTGTGTATTTCTGGCAGCGGGACAGCGTGTGTGTGGGATTCAGTCTAAATGAACAACAGTGTGTGTGTTCGTGGTAATGAAGGACTATGTCACCCAGTGCAACAGTGTGACTCATTGTTATGTTTTAATAGTTTTCTCTGTGACAAAAAAAAAATGGAGCTCTGTGACAAAAAGAAATAATATCAAGCTTTTGATACACACACATAACACATGTAAGTATTGTGTTTTGGGGGGATTTTTGGACAATAAGAAAAGTGTCACAAGGCTTAAAGTATCTTTTAAGTTCTTTTATGACTTTGGTGCTTTGATTTTATAAGATATGCTTTTGAATTTTATAAGATATTTATGTTTAACAAATTCACTTGCATTACACCATTTGTGCACAGGTCACATCAAACAAGTCCTCCAAAATACACAACAAAACTGATAGTTTTTTGTTGCCTTCCAAAACTACTCACAAGCATTTACTTTGAGAAAATGTTTTAAAAGCCTGGGAAATTATCAACCATCATTTTATCCCTCCTTCTACGACTGCCTGGTATACGTCCAGGGTGGGAGAATGTGCACCTGCATGTATTTGATTTGCCAATGCTGGATGATGTGCTGCATCACATTTGGGCAAAAATTAAGTCAGACAATTCCACATTCTTTTACTGTAGCCTCTGTATCGCATTACTGCTATTAGCCAGAACATAGTGATGACCATGACAAAAAAAAAGATTCATATGAGGTTTTCCAATCTTCTTTCTCCATTAAGTTTTAGTTGGGACAAAAACAAAGTACAGATTTCCACTTGGTCCTTCTGTTACCAAGCAATTCTCTTCTTCTTATTGGTCTCCCTCAGTAGTGGTTTCTTTGCAGCAATTTGACCATGAAGGCCTGATTCACTCTCTTCTGAACAGTTACTGTCAGGATGTGTCTGCTACTTCAACTTTGGGAAACATTGATGTGGGCTCTAATCTGAGGTGCCGTTCATTGGTGATTTCTGAAGTTGGCAACTCTAATGAACTTCTCCTCTGCAGCAGAGGAAAGTCTTGGTCTTCCTTTCCCGGGGTGGTCTTCATGAGAGCCAGTTGCATCATAGTGTTTGATGGCATTTGCGACTGCAAATTTTCCAAATTGACTGATCCTCATGTCTTAAAGTAATGATGGACTGTCATTTCTCTTTACTTAGCTAAGCAGTTATATAGGTTACTACAGTAGTGGAATAAAGCTATTTACTGTATAGCAACACCACCTTGGTACAACACAACTGATGGTCTCAAACACATTAAGAAGGCAAGAACTTACTTTTGACAAGGCTGAAAACCATTTCAGGAGACTACCTCATGAAGCTAATCGTGTGCAAAACTGTCATCGTGGCAAATCGTGCCTTCTATGAGGAATCTAAAATGTTATCTCGTCATTCTTCTGTCTATGAACAGACAATAATCGCAGCTCAATGTGAGGAGAATCTACAGTCTCTAGTACAGTGATATCGTTGAACAGGTAGACTCCGACCTCCTGGTGGAATAGGCATCTATGTCCAATCTGACAGCACATCAAAGTGGCTGATTGTCAGACCAGAGTCGGTGTCCATGTTTGTGAGCCACGTCTCCGTGAAGGCCACGCTTACATCCCTACACTTCAGTAAGTAGGTCGTGTTGGCTTGACTCTTGTCAGTCCTGTTTCTGATCAACTTCACATCCACCAGCACCACAGTGGGGAGCAGGATATGTCTGGGCTGTTGTTGTTTGAGTCTTTGCCACACTCATCCTCTTTTCCCCCTGCTTCTGCACTTTATAGTTTGTGTTCTGATTATTCATCTCATTCAGGATAACATGTTTACATCTCACAGCCAATAATAATGTCTGTTGATGGTCCGTCAGTTGCAGCATTAAAACTCTAGAGTATTGGATTCTGCCTGAGTGTGTTTGGCAAGAATTGTATAAGCTCTGAGTGAGAGAAAGTCCATGCAACAATCCGAAATAACAGCTCAATGCTTGAATCCCAAACAGCTAAGAATGAAAAGAAGAATAGTTTATATCTGGCTGCTCCAACAGTTCAATCCATTGAAGCTACATGTATATAACGCCTCCGTTCAATTAGATATTCAAAATCAAGATGGCATGTTTGGCTGCAACATTACATTGAACCGTAGACATCTGGTGAAACATTTACATTTCTATGAAATCCTGGGAGGCCATGGTATAATTATGATGTGATTTGTCATGATCACTCCGCATAACCGGAACCGTCTTGTCATGATCATTAAATGAGAATGTGTCAAATTGTGATGTTGCAATCATCTATTTTTAGAAGACACAATTAGGCAACCTCTGCCAGTCATATTTGAGATCAGCAGATAGGAGTTATTACAGCACACTGCAACTTTATGGAAAGTCTCTGTTGCATCTCTATACTGTTCCTATAGGGGCTGATAGTGTACTGGTAGGGGGCTAACAATGGGTTTGAAGTAGCCACAGTGGGCAAATTAAGCATGAGCCGCTGTAATATTCCTTTAATATTACTATTGATACAGATAGCGTGACAGCCAGTTAGTTTACAGAAGGATTATGAGTTCTTAAAGGTTCAGTCAAGTGTAACACATCAGATTATGTGAGGTATGGGAGGTATATCTCCTACCTGCCAGCAGGTACAAGGAATGAAGAAGGAGATGGGTGTAACAAATTTGTGTTTAGGATGGACAAGAATTGAATTATGCTGTAAGTAACTTTTTAGATTTACTGCTATTAAATTAAACAGAAGGGAACACACTTAAGCGTAATAAATGAACAGGGTGATAAACTAAGCTAATATTCTGAGGAATTTATACAACAGTTATGGTAAAAATCAATTTAAAAATGAATACATCACTTACTTAGAAAAATGGGGTTGTAAGATTGGAAAAGATGGTGTTGTTCCTCGCACTGACACATTTATACTAGTGTTTTATTGATGCTCTATGTAGTAAACACTTGCACTGCCATTTGTTTTGGGTTCATTTGCTCAGGTTTTGGGAGATCTGTCTGAATTTTCGCCTTCACCCAAATACAAGTGAGGCTACATGACCGTGTTACTCTGGTTAGTCGGTGTGAACAGACATAGCGCCTTGTCAATCATGTGGAGTAAAAAGACAAGCTGTATGTAGCTGTAAAAAGATGTTCTTGAACATTTCAACAGTCATTTTTCAGTGTTCTCAGCAGCAGAATCTAAATTCCATTCACGTCCATTGCGTTGGGTTAGGCCGGGGCATACATCTCAGAGACAGAACCTGGATCAATAAAATCAAAATTATCTGCATGGATAGCGCCAGACGTGGCTTACAAGGCCACAGTCCATTTCTGAACTTAATCAAGTGCCTAACCCCAGCTGTAATGGACAACTTTTAGTGATAGAAGGTTGAAACTCCTGTTGTGGGGAAAGAGGTCAGCTGTATCAATTTGACAGGTGTAAACCTCCTTTCTTATTGAACACAGGGAACAATAGGCTTTTCTCTCTTAAACTTCTAACAGATAGCAGTGCAGTAAATTCAAGAAAAAACAATTGTATGGCTGGATAGCCTGAATATTTCACATTGTTTGTTTAATTGACAGCCAGTCAAAATAGACAAACAATAAAAAAATTAAAAAATTAACTGTCAGTGCAATCAAGAAAACATTCTCTGGCTGGAAAGTCCCCACAAAAATGTCTGAACATAGCCAGTCAAAACACATTGTTTAATGGAACGTTAACAAAATAATAATAACGAGAGAAACAATAATTACTCCTCCTGACGAAATGGCAAAGTGCATACAGTACCCATGTTCTGTGCTGTGTTCCATGAAATGACAGGAATCAAAACAAAGAGGAGAGAAGAGCTTGCTGCTTGGTTTGTTCATGGTTTGTATACACTTGATGGAAGAGCTTCAGCTAAATTTAGGAAATGGCCCTTGTTTCTGTTCCAGTATCCCCGGGAATGATGGACTCAGCAAGGTATCCTCGCAGCCACACAGTTAATAATGAAAGGCTTTTACTACACGTTTCAACAAGTCAATCTCCTCTAAATTCTACAAGATACTGAGGTATGGTAACCATTAATTGTGATAATGCATAAAAATAAAAACTTAGCAAATTAGTTACCTGCATTTTTGCTGAGCTGTTCTGTTGCTCCGGTGCCACAGTGTTGTTCTCCACGAGAATCTCCTTGTACGTATCCAGCAGGGAATTATTATTCTAGTCTGTCCTGGGCTTCTTTCCCAGTGGATTTCCCTGTCACCTGCCAAGTCACTGCTGTCATAAGCAGTGTCTTTTCCAGCTGTTACCGTAACATTTCTATCACTTGTTCTTTTGTGCCTGGTCAAAAAAAAAAAAAACAATTTCATTTGCTGAGCAATATATGGGCTCTACATTAATGTGATGGAATCGCTGGTTTGCTGCCTCCAGTAGAGTGTCCTTCGGTGTGTTCACTGTGGTCTGATTGAGCTGTTTCAACGTACATTTCAGCACTTCAGCAGAGAGGATCAAATCAACTGTTGTGGCTGTAAATGCGCACATCTCTCTGGTAAACTCTTCCTCCAGGAGGAGTGTCGCCATATTTTTAGTGCCCAGTGATTCAGTGTCAACTCATGATCAGTTCCATAAGCTCTAACAAACAAAAAGTACTTTTCACCGCTTACTCATGTCTTGTCGGAGCATATTTTGTTTTCATTCCCAGCTGTGTTTGTACTTCTCTGGCATTTGGCAAGCTGGAAGTGTCTGACCATCATCCCGAAAGGAAACACTGTCAGAGACACTTCTTTGGCTAAATACGACCTTACGTACAGTAAGTATTAAAAGTGTCTGCCATACAGCCCACACCAGTGACCCCACATTCTTCCGTAGTCTTAGCCACATGTGGCACATTGTGATAAGGGCATTGTCCATTATCACAATATGCCACATGTGGCTCAGTCTACGGAGGAATGTGCACATGTCTTTTTCTGCCAAGTGCCACTGTCCAAGCATGTTTTCCAAAGCGATTGATATCACTGCTGCCGTTTGGGACCTGGGGAATTCCTGTACATGCAGAATAGGCTTCTTCAAGCTCTTCATCCAGCCTCTGAGCAGTTCAATTTGGGCATGCTTGTGGGGCTAACATCAGATGCCCATATGTCAGTTGTAAAACTGATGTCTCTTGTGTCAGTTGTGACCATGCTGTTAATGAATGTGGTAACGATGAAAAGCAGAAAAGCAGTGGCAGCTTTGGAGAGTATAGCAGGGCTCCAAATGTTCAGTGAGTCAGTGGAATCCTCAGTTCTCCACGACCGAAAAGTGTCGATGATTAAGTGCCACGAACTCCATTATTTTGTCATTTGAAGGTTTGGCCTTAGGACTGTTCTTGATAAGCTTTCTGCACTTCTCAAACGCTTCTCGGATCGGCAAAACTGCACCTGCTATTTTCCTTTTCTCGCTAATGCTAGTGGCTTTATACATCATTATTGCTGTGATGTGTTTTTTTAAATGACTGGATACATTTATCGGATATAAGTTTCTTCAAACTCTTCCCTCCTCATGGTAATTCAGCTTGAACGTTTTTTTACAAACTGCAGTTTTCTCGTCCTCTCTCCTGAAAATGTGAAAAAGATCCACGCCACCGCCATTTTCACTTTGTTCGGACTGACTCCTGGCCCGCCAACCCATGGATTTATTGGGCAGTCTTGCAAGCAGTGACTGTCAGGCATCTGCTTATGACACAGCAGCGTCACCGAAGGGCTGCAACCGTAAGAGGGATTGACACTATTGAATCATTATGAGATTCCATTAGTAGAATAGTAACAATAACTACATTTCTTTCATTTACAGGATAATAATATTCTTCATTAATTCCTTAATATTCTAGATTTTCTAACTACATGTTAAGCAGGTATAATGTTTCCCATGTTCACACATAATTTCGCCTGTTAGCATGCCAACATTCATTAATTAGCAGCTGCTCAAAATACATCTGAAGCTGATGGAAATGTCATTAGTTTTTTATTTAGTCATTTTAATAATGTTTTAGTTTTATTGTATGAAAACAAAAGAAAAATAATGAATATATTTGCAGATATGTTCAGTATCAACATTTCATGAGTGTAAAATAAAATAATTTCCTCATTATTAATAAAGGATATAACCCTGCCAGCATCATGTTATTCTCATGTATATTGGTAGTATAGAGATCATTTAAATAAAGCAGTCACACACACAGTATTATGACTTTTCACCACCTCTACACCTTGTTCAGTGTATTACTGAGGCATGTATGATTCACAATTTCTATCCTATGACCAAATTATATCCAGTGGTTTATTACAATACCATTCATTTTTCTATGTACAATATGTACTATGTGACTCTAACAATGTCCCCTATGAGGTTAGATCAGAGCTGCTGTGGGTCTCTTTTTTCCTCATTCTCTGTGTTCTCCTCCTCCTCTGCTGGAGAGATGGTCCACACCTGACAGCGGACAGGAAATTAAAATTGGGCCTGGGAAATAGATCGGATATCCAGTAGGCACGCAGCTGAGGAGATAAAGAGTGAGGGAGGCAGAGAGAGCAAAACGACAGTGTGGCGGCGAGGAAGGAGAGAAATACATTATGGAACAGAAATTCACCCCAGATCAGTCACTGGCACCATTCACAATAGAAAATGTGATTCTCATCAACTGTCTGCCAGAGAAACAGGAAGGTAATGGTCTCTTTAATAATCTCCCACCTCATGCATTAGTGCTGGCTACTGGCCACAGACCAGCCAGTAAATAAATGCAAAAAAATAAAAAATGCATCACCAATATGACTCAATTCAATTCAGTCCTGTTTATTCCCCCTGGAGCCACATCTGGTAATATAATTTCTATTGGCAATGTGTCATTTGCAAAAAAAATACACAACGGCAGCAAATAAGAGAGATGCATTTAAGTAATAGCGCAAGTAAACAGGGTGATAAAGAAGGTTTAGTGTCAGTTACTGTAAAGACCTTCCTGCTGGCTTTTGTTAAAGCCCCCAATGACACACCAAATCCTCAACTGTCCCCTCTGATCACTGCTGAAGATTTGATATCCAACACAGATCATATCTGGAGCTATTTGGGCACTGTAAGACAAAATCAGGCAGTATATCTAGGGGCTTATATTTGTGCTCGTATATCTGTTAGCCCCCTCACATGCTGTAGAATGGATTATGTGAATGTCGAATATGCACCATATTGATAATTGGTGGGATTGAGGAGTAATTCAGGTAGACTCGGAGCCTACAGGTGGATGCTTGGGGTGGATGTGGGGATTCGGAATGATATATGAACAGTGGCATCAGCGGTAGCATGTGACAGCATAGCTTTCAGATGAGTGGTGTGGCAGCGGGCATGCAGAGAAAGAATGAGCAGAGCACTGATGGCTTCAGAGCATGAAGCCATGATTAAAAGGGTGAATTACACACTTTTCCCTGCGTGCATCTAAATTGTTTTAAATAGGTGCACCACCAGTAACCTAATGATGAAGACACATGCCCCATAGCTGCAAAGTATTATTGTTTCTTTTTCCTGTCTTATTCTGTTTTAATTAATGCATATGTCCAATGCGATTGTGCAATTTCACTTAATTAGTAATGTGTAAAATTACACTTGACATCTTTGAGGTGTAGGCCGAATAATAACACACTGCAGAGTTATAAAGTGGGTAATCTAAAGAGTCTAAGTACACATAAGACATGTTATTAATTTACTGTAATCAACATAATTTAAAAGGAAATTATATTTTATGACAGAGCAATAAGATTGTGCATTTTCATTAGGGAAACGTAACAAACACATCTGATGAAGACGGATTTATCAAGATCAGAGTCCTACAGAAACCATCATATTTCTTCACTGACTGTAAAGACTGGAATATCATCAAAAGAGGGTTCAAAGGACTGCACTGGACAAATGTAATTTCGAAAGGATTGAGGACCATCCATCCGTACTGCTCAGCTGCATTCAAAAGGCACAGACTAAAGGTTTTTAGGATCAATAAAAAGCAAGCCCTGAATTCTGGTGTCTTGGTTACTGCCCAGTCCTCTAAGATTGGGTGACAGAGATATAATAGGCCAAGACTTACAGAAACTATTACCCTGAGCCATGTATCTAGACAAATTAACAAAAAATAGATGAGGACGTAATGGAACATGGCTGCAGAGATGAGGCTCCTGCTCCTCAGGTGCTAAATAATATCTCCTGGGAAGTACAACAGAAAAGTCCTCAGCACCGCAATGAATTTCTCAGTCTGCAGATGCTGATTGAAAAAAAAAAAAAAAAAGAACACTCCAGATGAGGTCCTCCAGAAGGTGTTTTTGCACCCAATAGGTGTTCTACTGTGGTCCTCGAGGAGCATAGAAATATATCAGGAGCCATGCCAGGGGGACATTGTTTATCTGGATGCTACAGGCAGCGTCAAAAATAAGAGAAAGTATGTACTTGAGGTGTTTGAGACTGGCGTAGCAAAGACCTATAGACAGAAAGGCATGTGGTCATCCATCATGCTTGTTTGTGATGCGTTGATGGTATTAATGCAGGCTATGTGTTTATCATTTGCCAAGAAAAATCTGTATGATACCATAAACCAATGCTGCCTGCGTCATAACATGAAGAACACCAAGGAGATGTGTAGAGAGTAGTAAGCATCACCTTTAATTATAAGTTTTAGTGAGAGTTGTTAAGTCTCTGAGGAACTTCTTACACACTTCAGATGTGATGAATTAACCTCTGTTATGTGCACGGGAGAAACACACAACAGCAAGTTGACAAAAAAATGTTTTGGAGTGTATTAAATACATGCAGCAATCAACCTGCAGAGAGATGCAACATAACTTCATTGATTATTTCACTCTCCAGACATGCTGACAGGATCAGTCAGGATCTAATGGTAATTAGTTAATGTTCTGTGTTCTTCTATCACATCCAAAAGGTCAGCTGTTACACACACACACATACACACACACACAGTCCAGGTTCATGAAATTGTTTGGAGTAAAGCAGCTGTCTTCCTGATAAATGCTGAGCTCCCTCAGAGCTGTCTAAAAAAAATTATTTCAGAAGCTAAAAGTTTAATTATTTTCCCCCTGGACAGTTCCCCCTGTCTTGTCAAGTTTATAACTACAGTCAAACTTTTAGCTTCTAAAATAAAATTTTACAAAACAGCTCTGATGGAGCTCAAGATTTATCAGGAGGATGGCGGCTTTAATCCGAACAATTTCACTGTATGAACCTGGACTGTGTGTGTGTAACAGCTTGTCTTTTGGATGTGTAGGCTACAAGGACACAGATCATTATACCATTAGATTCTAACCAATCCTGTGTCAGTGAATTTAAATCATCAATGAAGTTACGTTACTGTGCCTCATGCATAAATGCATACAATATCTCTCCACGTCCATACATCCGTCCATTCATCCATCCATCCATCCATCCATCCATCCATTCCAATTGCTGATTTGAAAAGGAAAACAAAGGAAACACATGGATTTCCATTTCTGGAAAACAAAAAACAGAAAAACCAATAATGCATTGTATATTTGTTTATCCTCTTATCAAAAAAAGCTGAACAAAGCTTTGGATTGAAGGTACAAAGACCAACAAAAGCACCAAAACCCACCCCAAAACAACAACAACAACAAAAAACCACTATCTAAAATGTGTAACAACCTGTCCAACTGACACCAACCTTGGTAAATCAAATTCTATCAACACTGTTACAGTAGGATATGTGTGATATATTTGGCAAAAATCCACCAATTGGGCTCACTAACAATTGCTCACACAATATAAATTCAACAATTCTTATAAGTAATTCTGATTTGACTTGACTGAATATGAGTGTTGTCCTACGGTGTCGAGTCTATCTCTGTCTTGGTTTAGTGCCCTGAAAAATCAAACAGTGACTGCTTCCATTTAAACTCGTTCATGCAGACGCTCAGAGTGAACCTTGGATATTGGAAGGAACGCCAACAGAAAAAGATAACCTGAGACTTTTATTGACCAATTCTGCTACAGCCAATGACGTTGAAGCTTTTAAATCCATTATACACATGATTGAAATCACCTTTTCAGCATCCATTACTTCAGTGTATTTCTAAAACCTTATGTACCCTCACATGAATATTGTGCTACTTCATCATTTGAGAAATAATATATATTACAACAGAAATAAAATTTGTGTGTATAACTGTATAGAAAGAAGAAAGCAAACAGGAAAAAACAAGGCAGAAAAACAAAAGAAAACACTATTACATGAGACTACTTACTGTTGTCATGTTGATTCCTCAGTGACTGAGGGTTCCCTTGGGACACACAGTGATATCTCTTCTCAAGAGCCAAGGTAGGTCATCCCTGCAGGGGGAGCATGGCAACATTTTGGAAGCACAGGCTGGATCACATGGGTCAATCCTAGAAACATCAACATCAAGTGTTCCACTTAACAATGGATGGAATGGTTGGAGTCTTTCCCAAAGTAGTTTTCAAACTCCAGAAGAACAGGTATGATTAACTGTCATTTATTTATTCAACTCTGTTATTCACAAAATAAATTCATCGATAATTTAAAGTGATACTAACAACTTTCAAAGTGTATTATATGGAAGAATAAACACAAGGAGGGACATATGTATTAAAAACAGAGAGAGAGGTATAAGCAATTGAAACACATTTCATTTCTTATGTTTAACCATATATGTATTGTGTTTGGTTTACATTTATGACCTGCTGCTCACGATGCATGAGCAGTGGTGGTGTCCACCCGGATCAGAGGACACAGTCACAATTATCATCCACCACAGTGTGCTGCATACACTGTGACCTCACCAGTGGCTAACAGGGGGCGCATAATTTGCATTTTATTCTCTGTAAAAGTGTAGTTCCAGTCAGAACAGATGGTGTTAAATCATCTCATGATCGGACCGTCAGTTGGCCTTCTCTGCCGACCCCCATTCAGACCTCCCAGTCTGTCAAACCGGATCTCCAGCTGCCTGCCTCCTGCTTTGCATCCCAGCAGTCCCAGCCTCTCCTGCACCCTACCCCTACCTGCAACCGAATCATCAGGTGTAGACTGCCCTTCCCGCCCTCTGGCTTCATCACCAACCTCCAGAGTGGCCCAGCCTTATTGACTGACCTCCAGGGCAGCCCAGCATTTATTGCCGACCTCCAGAGTAGCCCAGCCCCATTCACTGCCCTCCAGGGTGGCCCAAGGAATCTGTCCCTTGAGAGGGGGGTGCTGTCATCGTCCTATCACATTCTGGATCAGTGTTCCTGAGTTGCTCCTCCATTCCACCACAGACTCTCAGCCTTTTCTCCTTGTTATGTTACGACTGGACTGATTTGGAACAGGCTGTTTTGAGTTGTATCTTTAAAGCCTTCAAGTTGCCTTTATTAGTTAGACTGTGATCGTTGTGTCTCTGGGTTTTTGGTTTCCTGTTTTGTGTTTCTCCTCCTCTGCCCACTGCATAGACTGTAAAAAAAAATATGGACATAGTCACTGTGACATCACCCATTGGTTTGTGGACTCAAGTTTAGCAATTTCACCATCTTGGATTTGACTGTCGCCATCTTGGATTTTTGGAGCCAGAGGTGACTATATTTGGACAAAGGTTTAGTCGACCATAGCACTAGTTGCTAGCTTGGTTAGCATAGTGCATTTACAGTCTGTGGTTGATATTGTCATTTCCACATTAACCTGCTTGGTGCACTGCCTGTTTTCCCCTCCACAGTTGCTCTGTATTCAGCTTTGTTAGCTCTGCTCTTTTCCCAGTGTTTTCACCAGCTTCACAGCTTCTTTCCTGTTCTCTTGTTCTATCCCCTCATTCCCGTCATTTGAGTTTCTACGCCCATCTCCCCACCTGCACCTCATCTCCTTGTTAGTTCAGTTAGTATTTGATCCTTTGCTCTGCTTTGCTCGGTGTTGTTCAGTTTTGCTTTGACCTGCCAGGTTTGTTTTTGCCTGAGCCTAAAGCAAAGAGGTTATTGTTCAGCCTTGCTCAGCCTGAGGTCTCCTGCATTTGGGTCCACCTACTCCACTCCACATAACATGTGCATACATAAAAACCTTATAGGTTGTGGCATGTTATTTCCTATTCTTGTTGTCGACATTTGAGAATTTTATGTTTTCTATTTTTTTTCCAATGGCGGTGCTGTTAAAATATAAATACAGAACAGTCCAAATATATGTTTTTATTAAAATTAAAATAGTATTATTCAAACGTATATGCCTTATTTTTCTATTTTAGTTGACTTGGGTGAGCTCTTAAAGTGCTCTGTTGATTATTTTATCCACTGTCAATGGTTGCTGACCTTTTTGTTTCATTTTAAAAATATAGTTAAAATCATGTTTTAATCGTCATTTAAAAATAATGATAGGCTATTTAATGTCTGAATGTAGCCCAGTGAAGTTTAAATATAACATGAACCTATTTTTATTTAAATATTATACAAAATATGTTTACTGGGTGTTGTCACTTATGAACACTTTTGGAAAAAAAAAAGTACTATGTGTAACAAACAAAGACAGCAATCTTAAGATAATAAGCACAATAGAAAAAAATCTTGGTTTTCAAAATGAAGCACAGTGATTACTTATGTTTATTAAATGCACTCAGCACTTCAGTGTGATTCAATAGTGTCTGCTGAAAACACAGAAATCGCAATTTCAAGATGCAGGACAGCGATACAAAAATAATCACTCTTTAGTGCTGCTTGGACATTTCAGGTTTCCTTATTAATGCTTTTGGCCTGATAGTTTGCAAACCAGTTCACTCTCCAATAGTTCCTGATACTCAGAAATGTGATACATGTAACGCATCACATGGACATACTCCACCTCCTGTCTGTGACCTGGTAATAATAAAGGATGTTGTTATGTATAACAAATAACATGCTGCAAGGTATGAAAATTACTTATCTGTGTGCAATTACACAATTTAGAGGACTTTAATTTTGAAATTCTCCATCAGAAGTGAAAATATTCCATGGAAACAGGAAGTTTCTCAGTGATAGTTTATTATTTTGTTGCTTACAAGTTAGACTGGTCTTTGGAAATGTATTGGATAGAATAGAATAGAATAGAATAGCATAGAATAGAATAGAATAATAGCAGCCATTGTTGTCATTAAGCAGAATAAAATGAAATTAGGAGTGCTACTACTGATCAGACACAGAGAAACAAAACAAACTTCAGCAAACAAACCACCACAACCAACAATACAGGCTCTAAAATAATAAGTATCATAAATAAATGCAATGTAATTTTGCACCATAATAAGTCTATATTACTAAGTTTGACTAATTATTCACACAATTGAAATGACAAAGCCCCAAGCTTTCTCTGAAATGCAGTTTGCAAGTGAAAGTAAGTATATTTCTATAAATATTCATTTTAATTTTTAATTTTTTTTTTTTATTTTGTTTTAGTTATTTCTATATAAGCCTCAGTAAAGATGGCTGATTGGACAAGACTTGTGCAATGCATCCTGGTACATCTGCAAACAGGAAAACTCAGCTTTCTCAGTGAATATAGCATGCAAAGGGGGAATTTATTGTGTCAACTGACTACATTTACCATCAACACTGACTGGACATCCACATAAATAGTGACAAATATTTCTTTTAACACACAGACACGAGACTGATGTCAACCTTCTCATCACATCAGTGTCAGACAGTGTGAATTTGGAGTGTTTTACCACAATTACAAGTGTTTCTATCTCTCTATAAATACAAATCTACAAACCTCCCTGATACTGCAGATATCCTCTCAAACATCTGTCTGTGTGCGCAAGCCGTGGTGCTTCCACAGTCAGACTGTTTGTATAGTTGCCAGTTGGACAACAGCAGCACCAACGTTGTATTCGTGGAGAGTAGCCTGTTGTTGCTTCTACAGTTACTCTCTGAAACTGTTAACATAATGACTGTATTTGAGTGCAAACATGCAGGAAGACAGAGCAGACAGTATGAGCAGGTGGCTGTGAGCAAAATAACAAAAGACACACATCAGTTGTTAAGGTCCGTAGTCACATGTTGATAGAAATATTTCAAATGGCATTTTGTTGTGACATCAGTATTGAATTTAGTCATCTTGAATGGATCCATCACATAGTGTGCATTGATATTTATACTGATAATTCAATGTTACATGAACCTCTACTGTATGTTAGCAAAGTGACCTCTTGGTCAACATTCCAGTTTTTGTGGCTCTTTTTTTGGGCTAAATGTGATTTACAAGAATTGACTCCATCATCCATGTAAATGCAAAACATTTGTAGTTTTAATGTTGTAAATGAATTGAAAACATCAGTTTGTGCTCCAGAAACTTGAGTTTGGGATTATTCTAAATTTTCAGGCTAGATGATGAGTAGATTTTTTTAAATTATTCAATTTATTCTGATAATATTGTCTATTGTCTATGTAATTGTGGCTCTATCCATATTTACAATATCTATAAAGCATCAATAGCTAATAGATTAATGGATAGACACTTTGTTTTCTTTTGAAATGTCCTAACTGGCCTTGAGTGACGCAGCGCCGGGCAGCATGATGTGACTTTTGTCGGACACCCTGTTTCCTGTCGCTCACATCGAAAGTGCATCATGGATGGTTATGTCTCCAGTCCGATCTTGAGTGCACAGCTGATCCGATGTTACGCAATGCAACATGAAAGCCAGATGCTTTCTCTCTGTTAGGACACGGTGTTCATGCAGCATGCAGTCATGTTTGTGTCCATCTGATAGAATGTAAGTCCAGTATTTAGTCTCTTTTAACTCTGGTTTCTGTCTCTTTAGCTGCTAAATGCTCCATTATGTTCACCAGCTCGTGTCTAACTGTGTATGTCAGCTGTTGAGTGTAGTGTACGGTTTATTAGAGCTGCCTGCTACTGCTGGAAATGAGGTCGATGAGAGCTGGGAGACTCAATCAAAACAGTATGTGCAATAACACTGAGCTGACAGATGCTACAAAAAGCTACATACAACTGTTTCAGCTAAACCAAATAAAACAAATCAAATGTATTACTTTAACTTCTAACTGATTACTAATGACAGCGTTCATATAACGATTGCTGCTTTTCTTCTTAAATTCTGTGCGAGCCACAGATATTTTTTTAGGGTGTAAAATTTGACCCAAACTCAAAGTCACTTATTTTTAGAGTACAAAATTGCTAAAAAAGATAAATGACCAATAAAAAATCCATATGGACTCCTGCTGTGTTACAATTACACTATTTTATCCTGGGGGGTGTAGCGCAGCCAGAAGAAGGAAAAGACAGAGGACATTCACTCTTTTCCTCTGTCTGCTGTCTCACACACAGCTTTTACTGTGAATCTGCTCCGCTCAGAGACATGTTTCATCATCAATGTAGAGAGGCCTGTGTTTCTGCAGGCTGCAGTCAGCCACTGCGGAGGCAAGGGAGAGTGAAAGTAAAATGGCAGCAGTTCCTTTTATGAGACTAGTGGCTTTAAAAAAAAAAAAAAAAAAACACGCCACACCTACCGGGGTGCAGCTTGTTAAATGAGAGAAATGTGTTACAGACACCATTTGACGCAGCCTGGTTTGGTTAGCATAATAATCTGTGTTTAGCAGATTGCGTGAATCAAACCAATTACACCCGTATTCACTGACTTTGCACACAGATTGTCCACCCTGCAGGGAATCTACATCCTCTACCCGACAAAACAAGATGCAGATCATTTTAACCTTTAAATGCACTTTCAGCTCCGTTCTCTCACCCAGCTGCCCCTTCATGTATAACAAGCTCCTGCGTGTTATCTTCTGTGTGTGTGTTTGAACAGAAGTCGCCTGCCTGTTGCGTAGGCGCGTAAGCTGCTGAGACGTCTCATGGTGTGTTTTGGAGGCTCGGTTGCCTCTCTCGCCTTCTGCTCCGTTTGTGTTGCTTCCGCCCGAGCGTGAGCAGTATGACGGGCTGTAACGAAATTAGGTCCGTGTTAAATCGCAGCGCCTTCTCCTTTCCCTTCCCTTCCATGACCCTCTTATTAGGCGGCAGACTGCGTCACCTCCCTGCTGCTGCTGCTGCTGCTCCTTGGTTACTCTGCTGCTGCTGATGGCAGTGAACGAGAGAGCAGCAGGCGAAGAAGGGAAGTAGGGAAGGCAGAGAGAGGTAGAGGTGAATAAAATAAACGACATCCACAGCAGTCCCCTTTACACCCAGCATTATAGAACCAAGTGGTGTTTTAGACAAGTGACTACAAATCATGGATACTACACTACTGCAGACTGCTTCCAGAACATACCATCAGCTTTTAGATTGAATTCCTTCCTTCTAGCCAAATGTTGGGTTTTATGAATATCATGAATATCTGTTTGTATCATACTGGGACTCACACTGGAGGTAAGTGAGCCCTGCTTCACAAGTTGTCTAAACTGCCTCAGTGAAAGTGTGCAGTTGTTTTCTACTGTCATTGATACCCTTCCCCCTACCCTGTATGAATGAGTTTAGATGCTCACAAACAATATCAAATATACTTGAACGATGTTAAAAAAAAAAAAAATGAATCATGAGACTTTCTTTATCTCAGATAATAAAACATTATCTGGAGAAAAGAAAGTCTTATCTGGGTAGCTGTTGTTTGAGCGGACATGAGAAATGGAAAAGCAAAGAGAGTTCTGAACTGTGGGGATATAATATCATTGGACCATACTGCATGATATTTCTTTTAAAAACTGGCAGATAATGGGTTCAGATGAAATAAAGTTGATCTGAAGTGTCTGAAGTAAAAAAAAAAAAAGAGAGAGAGAGAGAAAACCAATGACAAAAAATGTGCCACAGTAGCATAATAAAAACTACATACATCACATGAATCAATAAGAGTCGGAGTTTGTATATGGAGGTCCGCATAAAAATAGAATTTCTAGTGACAAAGTGACAAAAATCAGAAAGCTATTAACAAAAATGTGAAAAGCTCTATTGGTCATTTTAAAAGACGCTCCCTAACTTCAGCTCATCAGTTTCCTGTCTGCAGCTGAGTCACACAGCATCAGCAGCTAGCCGACCTCAGTGTGGGATCATGACATGACAAAGAACACCTGTACTACATGAAAACATGACGCTGCCACCACAACACCACAGAACCTCACTGAACGTCCGAATACTGAACAATCAAATGATCTACTTCATCTTCATTATAGTGAAGAATCTTTTAGCCGATCATATTTTTTTGCACATCTGCTCCTTGAAATGTCATGTTGTGTTAGCGTCTAGTTTCGTTGCTCAACCATCACTGCATTAGTTTTGAGAGTGAAACTGATCATTTTGAGACAAGATTTGAAGTCAGAGCACCTTTTTTTTTTTTTTTTTTAGATCTTTAAACAGAGTTGTGGACATTTACCCTTGACAGACACTCAGCAACACTGGAAACACTGACGTCAGTTAATTCTATCAGTGTGTGAATGAAGACAGTTCAGATTTGACTGAATCAGGACAGGTATGGCGATCAGTTGACAGGTCAGTAATATTGCTGAACACATTTGGATGCTGTTAGTTTCGGTGTCTGTTCATCTGAATAATGTATTCCACTTCAAGTAGGTGTGATGCAAACAGCTTAGTGACACGTGTATGCCAATTACCTGCAAATGACTCATTTATTTCGGACAGGTCTGCCATTTGTTCAATCTTGCCAGGGGAGGCCTGCTTTAGCTACATCTTATCAGTAATAGAAGTGCAAGGGTGGTGCTAGAGGGAAAGACCATGGGGTGTTTGAAATGAAAATGTCCTAGAGATCAGGAATGCACTTAAAGAAAAAGATTGGAGTGTAACAGGTGGAAAGAACGTCGAAGAAAAAAAAAAGCGATAACAAAGATAAGAATAAGATGAGATGACAGTGAAAAGAGGAGATAGCGGAAGCATCCGAGGTTTCAGGTGAAGAGAATGAAAGACAGAGTGACGGTAGACTGTCTCTCCGCCTGCGGGGCTCAGACAGTGAAGGTCATCAGCAGCAGTGGCACTGCCTGCTGTCGCTCCAGGCCAACACTTGTTCATTTTCTTTGCATCTCGCTCCGCTGATCATGAGCCGGGCTCCGTCACGTAGCCGCAAGGGCCTCGGGGGTCAGAGGGCAGGGAGAGACCAAATTGGAGGCACTGGCTGGTTTTTAAAGACAAGTCACTGTGCCTGTGCAGAACTGGTGGTGTCGAGTGAAGCAGAATGCGTCATTTACATCGAATAATTCGAATAATAATTCAAATTTTTGGCATCTCCACTATTTTTTACATGAAAATAGAAAAAAATCCACAACAAACGACAGCACCCTCAATTCTTTCTTTCATTCTGTTTGAACAGATGAACAAATCCCAGATGTGAGTGATTCATGTCAGCATGCTAACACGCTCAAACAAACAATGAAAGTGTAGAAGCTCCTCTGCCTGGTCCTAGACTAACAGTGTGATGTTATTGCTATGCTCCAAGAACACTGATGTTGCAACTAAGGCTGCAGACGAGGATTATTTTCATTTTTCATTATCAATTAATCCGATGAAAAAAAAAAATTCTTTAAAAATTAACTAATCAAAATAGGCGATTAATTTTCCGCTGATCAACTAATCAATTTTAGAACCAGGAAAACATATAGTTATCCACAACTCTACAGGCACAGATCTTTGAAATAAATAGACTATGGCCCTGTTGTGTTTGTTTACATGTTCTTTCTTGTTCTTTCTCTGTCAGCCTGACTTTTGGCTGTTTATTCAAATAATATCCCAGAGAAAGCATCTGCATCCTCCATCCGAGGACTTTTCAAAGTCTGACAGGACACATATTTGTACATGAACAGATAGAGCAGAGTGTCAGTGTTCCAGGAATATGAGAGTCTGATTATTACTGATATCATAAAAACTGAAAAAAAGTTCATATTAATGGATTTTGTCACTTCTATCATTCTTTGTTCCTTATCTTGGTAATGCAGTTCCCATAATGCTTTGGAGGATGTGAACAGGAGGTAAATGAGCCATAGATTCAGGTAGAATAGGTTATATATTCATAAACCTATATTTGTTTGCATTCTGGGAAATTTGTGCCATTAAAAGTATGTTATCAGTTCCTGTGACCAAGGGTGTGCAGACAAAACTTGAAAACATGAGCAGATTTATTGATGTTTATTAGTGATGCACATTTTTTCTCTTCAGCATAAGAAGCAGAAGTACTAACAAATGTTATGTTTCTATATCCAAAACCTGATATATGTTGTATATCTGTTGTCAAAAAATAATTCAAACTCATCAGTGAGCCACACTGTTGTGACTGGGCGACATCTTCCTTCATTACCATAAACACACACACTGTAGTTTATTCTGATTCAGTCCCACACACACCATCCTGCTGCCAGAAATACTCACTGGAGCACCAAATGTTATAAAAAAAAAAAAAAAAATAGTCCCCGACAAATGCACTGTTTCCTCCTGTTTGACTAACATATGTTAAAGACTGCAGAGCCCAGCTGTTTTTAGGAAATGACTGAGCCTTTTTTTTTTTAAAAAAAAAATGAAACTTAGCCGGTTTTAAAGATTTACATAAGAATGTTTTGGCATCCAAACAAGAAAATGAAAGTTATAACAAATCCTCCGAAACACAGGCTGCACTGATCCTTTGAACTCTGCGACTGAACTCCTCCAAACATCAGACAGGGCAGCATTCAGCTCTGACCTCCAACGGATAAACACATCGATAAGAAGAGTGAGAGCCACAGACACTATGAAATTCATCTTACTGTTTACCACCTCCCCACACACACACACACACACACACACACACACACACAATCCAGTACCTTCCTAAGGACATAGACACAGAAGAATGCTTCTTGTTTTCGAGCAGAAAGCGGCTTTTCTTCAGTGGGTGTCTCAAGTATTGATGGCTTGGATCTAGTGGGCTTTGTTTCTCTCTCTCTCTCTTTCTCTCTCTCTCTCTCTCTCTCTCTCTCTCTCTCTCTCTCTCTCTGTGCGTGTGTGTATTTTAGTCTGAATTCTTGCCTCTACAAGTGGCACAGTCTCAGTTTGCCAGTAGCTCATTTCTCTCTGCTCCTCTCTGTCTGCTACAGTTCTTCTTCTCTTCTCTTGCATTCTATATCTCCCAAGTGTTTTCTGTCTCTCTCGGCCACAGTCTCCTCTCGCCTCCATGTCTCTTCAACTCCTCTCTTTATTACAACTTCTCTCTCTCTCTCTCTCTCTCTCTCCCTCTATTCAGCGCTTCCTGCTCTTTCTTCATTGCTCTCGGGGCGATTGATCTTGCCAGCTAGACTTCACACTTTCATCCAGGCCGTCCGGGGGCTCTCCTGCTGAGCTCAAAGTCTGACATAGAGCTCTCTCTCTCCTGGGTGTAGGAGTGGCAGACAGTGCCTTTGGACATGCTGCCGTGCAGAGAGATGAGTGCGGGGCTCACCTGGGGTCCCTGCTACTCTTAAATGCTGATCACTAGGTGAACATGTTGGGAACTCCACACTATAGAATGTAGCGTGTTCTGATCTTCAGAGCGCGCTACTGACACAGTTAATTTGATGGAACACATCGTACTAGCTTGTACCAACACTTGAGTCATTTGTGCCCTTTCTGCAATCAAACATAATGTCAATATATTTGTTTAAATGTATCACACTGTTTCTTATCATCTTTGCAGAAATGCTCCTTATTGCCAGATGGAGGGGCATGTCTGTGTTTGATTGACAGCAGCTGTGTTATAAACAAAGAACAAAGTAAACGCACTGCTGGAGCTACAAGTCATGTGCAAACAGTGGGCCCTGTTTCATCCATGCAAGCACAACAACAAGTGCAGCGTGGTAGGTCTTGGATGCACAGACTGTGTGGGTGTCTTCATGAACACCTGCTATTTCAGTTCATGTATGTGCGGTAGTGTGAGGTGCCAAAGGGCTGAGGGAAGATGAATATAGATCAGTGGGTGCGTTGATTTATTAAATACTCTCTCAGCCAGTCACGTCGCTGCTCTCGTAGCTCTGAAACAGCTGAGCCAATCACGGTGGCGCATGATAAGGACTGCTTAACAAAGAAATGTTTGGATGGTTCAATGACGTGAACACACATCACCACAAATCTGCAGCCAAAGACAGATGGAGTAGTTTTTTTTTTTTTCATCAGTTATAATAACGATCTAAATAAATACATTTAAAAAATGTATTTTGGTTGGGATGGATGGGATGACCTGCTCCGAAAGTATTTCCCTCACTGTTTTCTTTTAATGACATCCTCAACATCCCTCAACACAAAAACACACAAGTGTCCTCGATATCTCAACCAATACAACAAGTTAATATTATGGTCATCACTTTTAATTATTTCTCCTTTGTTTCCCAGAGATAAGTTTTTTTTGTTGTCAGTTTTAGATAGCAGAAGGCCCTACACTACCCTGAGGAGGAGAAGACTATGTTTTAAGAATAATGATTTCATATTAATTATCCTCAGCCACATATTCCTGGAAATATAAAATTAAATGAGCAACTTGTACCATGGCCACAGGATGAAACAGGATGAAGACGTTTAATTGTCCTATTATGAAATAAAATGTTTGTCTATTTGTGTGACTGATAATTGTGTGCAAATAAACAAAAACAAGCAGTATGAATGAACTTACTTACTTTTATTATTTATTATCATGAACTTTATCATCCCGCTTTGCTTATACCATGACAAAATGTTATCAAATTCATCTGTGTTATCAAATTAAAAACATCAGTATCAGCTTACAAGGCATTACTACTATTTCCACAACCCTTGAGATTATTTGTATTTTGGTTGATTCCTGGTTTTGAGATTATATGCCATCTTTTTTATTAGCCTACATAAGCATACAAAGAATGTGTCTTGGCATCTGCTCCCACAAACACAGAACACAGAAGAATATGGACTGTGTTATGGATAAAGAAATGAAGTGTATGAAATATATGGATATGGATGCCGCCGATCAGCCCCAATCACAACCATCTGAATCCAACTGAACACCAACTGTCTCTGTCAACAAAAGGTGTTTTATAGCCTGTGATTGTAAAAAGGTAAGTTGACTGACTGATGATCTACAGACAGTTAAAGGCACCATACCAACAATAACAATAATGCTGCACCATTAATTTAATGTATATTTTGAATAAATATTTATTTCATAGATGAATGTGAACAAATGCTTTCAGTAAACATTAGAACTATTGGCGCCGTCCTGTCTATGCTGTCCTGTGGCAAGAATGTGCAGATAATAGTGCAGAATGTTCTGCTACGTTGTCAACATGCTATATTTTTCACATCCACACATCTGTCTCTGGGCCAATCGTGTGAAGAGTGCTGAGCTGCCTCTGCAGAAACTCAGATCCACGCACCTGCTTCAGCCCACAGTGCTTTGCTCTTGCATCAGAGCCTTCCATGGGAGCCCTTCATCATCATCATCATCCTCTGACATCCCAGTAAACCAAGACAATACAACCAATTGCTGATGTCAATGAGGAGTTGATTGGTGAATGGTGTGTCGTTCTGTATGACAATGACCCTCATCCAGGCATCATTTAAGATGTTGATACAGAGAGTTGTGCTTTAGTCAAAACTTTGCACAAGGTTGGGGCCAATAGGTTTTATTGGCCAATGAAGGTTAAGGGTTAGTGTTAGGACCCTAACCCTCCATGATCTCTGCTGTCGTTTCAATCAGTCACCTCTCCATGTACCAAAAGCCTCAAAGTTACAATAGGTTTATTTATCAGGCTGAAATGAGAAATAGTTGTCCTTGGTACACAAATGTAATGTGATGGTGAGATGCTGTTTGTGTTAGTGTATTGGTATTAATGTTCATGCAACTTAAAGACCATAACATTTTTGAAATATGAAAATCAGTTTGATCCAGTCTTTACTGCAACACCTCTACTATCTTTGACACATGTGATACCTTCTGTTTTTATCTCTGTTACTGTTGTTAAAGTTATATTATTAACATTTACCATTAACATCGTGTCCTTACTGACACAAGATGTCATTACTGCAGCAATGCTTTATCTTAATTATTATTAAATTATTATTATTATTATAAAAAAAGATATTTCAACACTTGAGCAGAGATAATTCACACATTATAATTGCAATATCTGTCATAAAAAGTAACATTTTATTTGTTTGTGTGTATGAAGACAAAATTTTCCAGGGTGTAGAGAAAACCATGAAATCCCCTTTTTTATTATTATTATTATTACTGTATATCTTGCAGAAGCACCCATGTATGTAAAGAAATGATCTCTTAATTAGACAGTAATTACCTCAGACCCCTCCCATACATTACAAGCTGCTACGCCGCTAACAGGAGGAATATGCCTTGAATTAAAACTTCATAGCTAGTTAGCAGTAAAGTCATGTAAATGTTTTTGCACCAACATCAATAAAATGTACTGTGAACTGCAAAGATTTTCTTCGGCAAATGAAGTGAGCCTGATTCCTGCTTCTCTTTCAACTCAGATTTTCTGAGCTGATACACAAATGCAAATTGATTACTATTCAATCACAAACCCATCTTCTGCCAGTTAAGCTCCAGCTGCCCACATTCTCTATTGATATCCAGTATTGTGTTCTCTATCACAGATAAATTAAGGTCCATTGCAGAATCCTGCATATACAGTTGCTGCTTTTTAAATGGCTACTGAATGAGATTCCAGTCAGTCCATTTATACCCAACCACAGTCCCCTCTCTCAACGTCCTTCTGGAAGAATGAGCAGTAGAGGTAAAGGTCGCCGTCTGCAGAAATCATTATTTTTCATGAAATGATAGAACTCTAATACTGTATGTGAATGCTGCTGACCCTGTAGTTCCATGAGCCCTCTTCATACTGTAACAGTGTGTTCCTCCTCTCTGGTGGTGTGAAAATATCACTTTCCATTTACATTACATTATATTTTCATTTAGGGACAGATCTCATCCAGACTGGCCAACCCTCAATGGACAAAAAGAAAAGGCTTAAAGTGCCTTAATGGTGATTTAGCAATTTCTTTCTTTCCTATATTGGATTTATTTATCACGAGGCCGGAATTTATTCACACATTCATGTTTCCCAGAGGATGAACCCTGTCCATCAATGACCTCTCCTCTGGCAGATTTCTCATGATCTAATTTGAAATGAATGAGATGATATTTGTAGGGCACAACGGCGGTTTGATTTTGAAGTCTCTACATGGACAAACTTTGCCAATTTACTGGGTAAGCTTCTAAGAATAGAAAAATCAATGCTGTGTTGCTTATTACATTACATGGTCTGTTTCAGTCCAACACTTTTGTCTAGCGCTTCAAAGATTAATCAATAAACTGATCAACAGAAAATGAATCTGCAACTAACAAATTATTGTTTTAGTCATTTTTAAAAGTGAAAATGCCCAACGTGCTGATTTCAGCTTCTCAGATCTCAGTGTAGGGATTTGATGCTTTTCATTGTCATATATGACAGTAAACTGAACAGGGCTTTTGGGGTGTTGGTTGGATAAAACAAGAATGTTTTATATGTTTTTATATACAAAAAAGGTAGAGAAAATAATGGGCAGAAAGGGGGCTCCACTGATTTTTTTTTTCCTATCATTTTTTTTTTTCATTTTGCAAGGGACTTGCAAGAGACACATTTAAAAATAAATAAAATAAAATACCAAAACCAAGGCAGTAAAGGTGGACATGTTGTGGCTTTTAGTCCCTTCTAGGGGTTAAGCTCCAAAAACAGTGGATCCTACACTTCCCATAATGCAACTCGATAGCATCTTTCTTTAAACACTCCCTACCTCAGTTTTTAATATATGCTTTCTGTTCAAATTTAAAGTCGCCAAGCTCAAGCCAGATACCCTTATGCATCAGACATCATCACGGTTATTTTCTTAGACTTAACAAAACTCTTCCAGAAAAGACATTAAATAACTGTTTTAACAGGATGAGTAGTATTCCACATAAGTTGTGGTGATGGAACGAGTTATGATTCAGTCAGCAGACTCCTTTTCTGTCTTCAAAAATTGCTTGAAGACTCACCTCTTCTGGGAGCACTTACTCTCCTAATATGTTCTTTAGAGATAGAGAAAGAGCATTTTTTCTCAGTTACACTGCAGTTATTTGCACATACGTTACATCATGCACCTGTGAGCCCTTTGGCACTTGTGACAAGTGGAATGTACTGTAGAAGTGTTGAAACAATTATTCCTGAAGGCATCTCCTTGATCTACCATGGCTTGGTTTGTACCTCAACCTGGACAAACGCTTCTGCCGAATGAATACATTTGTAAATGTAAAATTAACTTTGATAAATGATGCCATCGCCTTTAGAGTAGGAGGGTGTGAGGTGGGACAGCACTTTTTGACATCACGTTACCTAAACGGAGCAAAGTCTGTAGAGTTCCTTACAGAAAGTGACTAAAGCAGTCAACCAGAGTCCTTGGAACACTTGTTGATTTGACATTGGGATGACCCTGAGCCCTGAGAGACTGAGTGGGTTTAACTGTTGTAAGAAGACATTGAATCCCAGACACTGGCTTGTAGTCATGGTATAGTAGCCCTGATGCACCCAATGTAGAGAGCAATGTAATTACAATTGCTGCTTTTTTAAAAACAGTGAGGGCCATTGAGGGCAAGCTCTCTTATACAAAGATGCCCTAAGTACAGTACATATAAAATGGTAAATGGTAAATGGACCATACTTGTATAGCACTTTTCTAGTCTTCAGACTACTCAAAGCGCTTTCACACTATGAATCACATTCACCCGTTCACACACATTCATACACTGAATGGGTACCATACAAGGTCCCAACCTGCCCATCAGAGGAAACTAAGTACATGAAAGTTACATTATACAAAAACAACAAATCATATATAAGAACAATAGAAACAACATAACAAAGTACAAAAAAAACAACAATAAAAGCACATAAAAAATTACAATAGAAATAGATATAATACAACAAACAAGCCAAAGACATTAACATAAGGGATTCAGTTCAAAAACATGTGCATTCACACTGCTCTATGTCAGTCACAAGATTAGTTTGTCTAATTTTACAAGCTTCTGCAGATTGTTCCACTTGTGTGGAGCATAGTATTTTAAAGCCAGTTTCCCAATCTGAGTGCTAACATGATGATTTTCAAGGAAATATAGTGTTGGGACCTAGTGCAGTGTGACAATGATCTATAGTGGAAAAGACGTGTGAAATACCCAGGAAGTTTTCCAAAAAAATGCTTTGTAAATAAATAGAATGTTCCGTTCCCTCTGCCAACGACTGCCACCCGACTTTCTCATATAAAACAACAACAAAGCAATCTAAAGCCATCTCTAGTTATGAACCTCAGGGCGGAATGACAGGCTGCATAGAGAGGTTTATGAGTAGAGGCAGGAGAGTGCATATATATTACATCACCATAGTCCAACACACATAGAAAAGGTTGACTGAACCATTTGCTTTCTGCAATTCCAGGTAACACATGCCTTATTTCTATAAATGAATGCCAGTTTTGCTTTTAAGGACTTATTCAGTTCTGACCCCCTTCATGCAAATGTGGGACTAGTGTAGACTGTCTTCCAAAGAAGAGGTTCCTGTTCCTGTTTTTGACTCTGAATTTCTCAAAAGGCACATGCTTGTCTGCAATGGAATTAAATTACTTCATAACATAATCTAAGGCCCGGTGTGAATCTGGGATTGCAGTGCTAAACCCAATATCGCTGCAGTATAAATCACACAAAAATGTAAAAGTTTAAAAGAAAAGTGTTTAATGATGAGGTCAGTTGGTTAAAATAATATCTAGAAGTGTGGTCTTTTCTACATTTATTGGATCTGGCCAAGTAGGGGAAGAACTGTGAGACTGAATTCATTGCAGAGATTTTTTAGATTATTAGAAATGTTTGTTAACCACTTAATGTTTATATCACACAGGGTAAGAAGTTCTGAATATTAAGGCTAATGTTGTTTTGGACCCAAAAGCAGACATGGAAACGGAGAGGATGGATAAGATGGGATGGTTGTGGAGGGAAGAAGGGAGGGGGGCTGGCGATGGCAAGGGGCAGGCAGACTGTAGAGGAGTAGTACGGTGGAGCTATGCTGATGGCTGGGTGAATATGGCGTGGAGTAGCTGAAGAGTGGGCTTGCAGCAGAGTAGAGAGCGATGGTGTGGTGGATGAGCTGGCACTGGAGACCTGGACAAAGGAAAAGTCAGATTAATAATTTGCAAGTCACATGAAGCCCTGACACCGAATTTTCATAGCTGGAAACCAAATCAAATAAAAGATCTATCACACAAGTTCAGGTGCAGAGGGTGAACAATAAAATCCAATAATTAGTACTTTTATAGTATTATTTTTAACATTTACAACCAATTGTTCAACACATTTCAGCTTAGAAAGAGAATTAACAACAGAGACAGATGAACAACTTTTCATAAAAATGGCAGCACCTTCTCTCCTCTTAGGACGATCACATCGAAAAACACTAAATATCAATATAAGTAAGACAAATATCAGCATTTTAACTTTGTTCAATAATCATGTTTCAGAAAACAAACATGTCAGGGTCGGTTTGTTGCACCCAGACTTCAACACTCAAACCACTGGACTTCTATAACTGCTAGAATGGCCATAGTGGTCATTCTGACTGTTTATACATTATTTGCATATAATTACAATAATCAATGTCAAATCTAAGAACAAATGGATCTGTAATGTTAGGATAGGTAATAATTAACATCAGGACACGGGATTTAAATTCTAATGAACATGAAAATGGATTAATTAATCAACAACCACAGAACCTGCTATTTTAATTACAGATACAAATTGGAATTAGATCAACATTTTATCATTTTCTTTGTGAAATAACAACAAATTCATTTATACGCTGTACAGTTACGTTAAAAAATAATCTGAGGTCCATGTTTCTTCCACCTTGTGTGCCATGAATGTAGACCAGAGCAATTAACTCACTGACAGTCATGTCCCATGAGCTGTCCTCCTATGGTGTAGTCCTTGATGTATTCCAACATGCAATCATCCACCAAACACAGAAAAGCAGTGAAGGCATCTTCAATATTGCACTTGGTGTGTGCTGTGGGGCCAGGAGCTTCTATGATGACATTTTGACTCTGAAGCCTTCCTCTATTTTACCCCGATGGTATAACAGTTCACACTGCGCCATCTTGCCTCTCTGCTGAAGGTGGATTTAGTGGGACAGTTTCCTCATCCAGTGGAGGGCTGATTGCTCTTGTGGTGGGCATAGCAAGCACAGCTGGCAATTCAGGATTTTGCGCTGTTGCTAAAAAAAAATATATAGCCTGATCAGTGCACCCATGGGCGTGTTGATCTAAAAGTAAGGTGTGGTCAGGCACATTGTTGGCGCATTGCTATCTTGAGGCAGCGGAGAGCGATTGCGCTATTGACCAACAAAAACCTGGTCTAAAGTCAGTGGCGCAATGTTCCACTGTTATTTTAAGGGCGTATTATCATTATAGTAATATGTGCCTACACAGGCAGCTGCACAACATACACTCTGCCCATTACACACACAGAACATGCAGCAGCACACACACATGCAAAAGGTAACAAAATAAAAGGATGTGAAAGATTATTATTGTACATATTAACATATTTTTAAAAAATATGTCATAATGCTCAGTCATAATATTTATCAGTACTAACTAATTGCAGTAATGACAGATGACATTGTTTAATTATTTGACCAAATTGTGACATTACACGTCGGTATTTAAATAGGCAGACAACGACAGATCAGACACAGATCGACTTTCCTGCTTCATCAATACATGATGACATGAGGAACACATGAGGAAATAAATGAGGTGAAAACAATCATTCAACTAACGAAGGAAATATATCTGCACAGTAATTAATGTTTCACAACAGCGTTTGCATTGTAGTGTGTTTCAAGGATGAAACATGAGACAGTGCTTCTGCTAAAATGAAAGTTAGAAAAGAGGCTGATGAGTCCTGTTAAACTGATGTCTCCTTCATAAAAACCAGAATATTGAGTTCTAACCAACCAGTGTGAAATGTGTAGGGGTGTGTGTGGTTATACTATAGAAGCTGTAGCAGCATAACAGTCCTGCTGCCTTCGGACTCTGCAGGGATTTAAGGAACTAAAGAAGAAGCTTCCCATACTGTATAAACAGCTGTGGACAGCAGATACTGTAAGTATCACCCACATTCATTTACAGATCAGTGCAGACTGATTTACTGACTTTTCTGCTTCAATCACATAAAACATTATTTTCTGTGCAGCTTTGGTTGGAGAGTGTTTATTTGAAATAAATTATTTATATTCTAAACTATAATTTGGAACTATTCTGCATTAAAATGTGTAAAAACAACTAGACCTATTATGTTGAGTTGTGTACTTACATTATCCCAAATGTTTCCAACAATTTTCAAACGCAGAGAAATCTGTCATTTTAATCAAAGTAACACTCAGTTTTATTTGGTCGCCTGTCAATGGCACCAATCACCTCTACCAAAGAGTATAGTGCACAAGATGCAAGTGTTGGGGTTGTGTTTGTCTGCTACAATGGTGTCTACCGAAGATCATACACTTACAAGATAATTTATCAGTATTGCGGCTGTTTGCCACAATGGTGACTACCAGAATTAATGTGAAACTGCTTTATTTAGTATTTTCACCTGTTTTAATCACTGAGCCAGTTTGTTTTGGAGTGGTAAAAAAATCCTGAACGATGCACACTGGAGTAATCCTAACCCAAAGAAGCTGGTTGTTTAACAATGAAGACAACAACTCCCATGATCCCTTGCTACTTCACACCCTAATCACACTCTGTCTTTTGTTATTGTTTAGATTGAGAGACCCCTAGCGGCTGAAATTACATATTGTGTGTTTAAGCATTAATCCATTATTGCAGCATGTCTTCAGCAAGTATTTAGTTTGAAACACAAACACCTGATACTGTAGTGTAACCCTGGTTAGTTGAACCCCCCCCAGGTTGTTACTGCCCCTTTAATTCAGGTGGCGGTAATGTGTTGGTTTTGGTGTGACAAAACCTGATCCGAGTGACCATCTCAACTTCAATTTACCATTCTCTGTATGGCCCCCCGACTGATGCAGCGTGGTGTTGTGTGGATGAAAAAAAGAAGAAAAAGAAACTTGTGGATTAATGAATAGAATACAAAGAAGATATAAGACGGGGTTGAACATAGAAGAAGACGAGAGGAATGACGAGCTGTGACTCCATATGAGACGACGCTGAACTGTTTAGACCTGTAAACAATCGATCTCCCGGTGAGTGACGATGATTAGCTACATTAGCATGCTAACTCGCTAGCAACATGTTAAATGATGCAAAAAAACGTGAAGGTTAGCTTTGCACTCTTACTAAAACCAGTCGGGATGAACTTGGAACAGGGTTGAATAAATTTATATATGTCTGAAGTCAATTTAACATGTTATTGAATCTTACATTGTTAATTACTGTATGTGAATGTGAATACTTGAAACTGTTATTTGGAAGTTCATGAGATTTCAACCGATATTTCATGTAGCTATAAGCTATCTGAGTACGTGGTTAGCTGTAAGAGTGGAGTTTTACTTTATTATGAACAGTGAAATTAATGTAAATAATTTACAGTGGGAAGAGGTTATTTTTGAAATGTGTCAATTTATGTTCTATGTATCTTGAAATATGATAGTTATCAAGAGGTTATTGAAAAGAGTAACATTTGACACTGTAAGCAGTAACTTTGTTTCAATATTGAAATGGACTTTGATGAAGTATTAGATGAGTAATTATTTTCCATGGCTGTGTAGGCTGGTTTTTTAGTTGGAGTCCCTCCTTGTGTCCTCGGGTTGCCTACCATCGTCTGCTGTCATCTGCTGATACCCCCATCCTGTTGTCATTTACCTTCAGAGAGAGAGCATCATCCACGTCCCCATATCAATACCCCCCCTGCATCAAAATACCCACTTGGACATTCACTGTGAAAAGACAGCGGTAGGACTCTCTGAGTGCACTCTTTATTTTATTCTTTCAATTCACTGGACTTTGGGACTATATTTTATATTTCATACCTGAGATCTCAGAGGTTTAATTTTGTTTTATTTATTTTTGTTTAAAGCAAAAGTAATGTGTGGTGAAACAAAGTAACTATTGAATATTGTGAATACAATTGGTACAGGTACTGCAGTATTTAAATCCAGTACTCATTTTGTGTTGCCTTAATCTTTTTTTTTTTTGTTTAATTATTTAAAAAAAAATTGAGATACTGCACTGTAAAAAAATATTCTTTGGGTCCAATATACTTTCCAAAAAGAATTCAGTTGTTGTGTGTATGGTGTTAGATACCAGCAGTCTCCTCATTGAGCCTAGATTAGAAATAACCCCACATATTTGACTATCTTAAAGGGACAGAAGCAGAAAGGGGTTACAGTAGCAATAGCCTCTGTGATGCTCACAAAACAAAAGGAATTTAAGAGGATGATTTATGACTATAGTCATACGTCATCATTCTGTTTTAGCAACAGCTTAAATTTTTTAACTTTGAGCGTTATTTGTTCCTTCTGTGGCAAGTAAACAGTCCAAATCATAATCAAGTTTATTAAAATCAACACTCATGTGATTAGTCCAGTGATAGTCGTCTTTTTACAAGCATCCCCACCAGGGACCCTCAGCTTCAGGCTTTAAAAAAGGCTTTTTTGACTCAAGAGTAAAGCTGGACAGATAGTGTACAGCCTGATATCTGGCAGGTCAGAAATGTTGCTTGGCTATCTGCAGTTGAGCAGTTCCACTGTTCCATTTCCTAAATTGTTGCTGTCAAAAGTTATTAAGTGTAGTGAGCTTGAATTAAACTGCTGAGATATAAAACTTCACTTGAGCTTCACCGCAGAACAGACAGATTTACATCTTTCAGCCATCTGCAACTTCATATTTTTTCTTTTTTTTTCTTCTTACTTTCTGTCCAAAGCAAAACTGAACAAAGCAACATTTCTATATTTTGGTCAACATTGTTGAGGTTGCAGCCATCTTGTTTGAATAAATAGTATTGGAACTGTCAGAGGACAAAGCGGATTGGGAGGCTGTAGTTACCTTCATTGTGAGCACAATGTTGTGATCACTCAGTTGTTCTTTACACTGTAATTGTGCTATTAATAACTCCACTGGGGACACCGAACCACCATCCTACAAACGATTACTGTCTGGAGCCAGAGCTTGATATAGATTATAAGTTTTGGCCATAGAGCTCTTCTGTTGTCTAGAAACTATTAGAAATGTGACATACTGTTTCAATTGGTGGCACATTTCTTCATTATGATGAATGCAGCCAATGTAGTTTTATTGCTTTCAGCAGTGTAAACCAGTATTGTAGTCGAATCCGAGTCAAATCTCGAGTCCCCAGTGTTTGAGTCCGAGTCCGAGTCACTAAAGAAGATTCTGAGTTGTGTTCCCATTAACTGAGTCTGAGTCATCACGGTTGAGTCGAGTTCCAAGATAGGCTCCAGTGCTCCACTCTGGCACAGTCCAAGAGCTAACATACAAATAAAAAAGGTCTACACTGAACAAAAATGACAGCTGTCACCATTTCATATTAATATTAATTATGCACTGATTGCAATCTTCTTTGCTGATTCTGGTTTCTAATTTAAAAGTCTGACAATTCCTATTTTTGCCAATTCTTTATGAGAATGAAATAAGTTTTTTTTGTTTTAATTTTTGGACTTAAGAGTATTACAAATTGTGAAGTTTGTGTGTTGTTCACTCACACTAAAGAATATCCACACCAGTGACATGATGTGTGTGTGTGTGGCTGTACTGTCTGTGCTGCAGCTGCCACTGTGTGTGGGATGTGCACCATAGTGCAGCTATGTGCAGAAAAGTTGAAGAAATCAAGATATATGAAACAGCTCTGCCAGTCACTGATGGTCAATCAGCTGAAAACCAGTCGCTTTAGGTCAGTGGCCAATTGATCAGTGCATCTCATATTAATATGGTTAATATCTTATGACAAATTAGAAGGGCCTATTACAAAAAATAACAAAAACAAACCTTTACAGCTTTATCACATAACAAGTCTGAGTCCTAGTCTTGAATTTCCGAGTCCAAATGTAGTTAATACTCAAGTCCGAGTCCAAGTCATCAGGGCTCAATTTCAGGTTGAGTCACAAGTCAGAATTGAGTCGGAGTCCTGGACTTGACCACTACAACACTGGTGAAAACAACAAACCATTTTTCCAAGCATGCCTGTCCAAGCTCACAACAAAGCTAGTCTCAGAGACACAGTTGTGAATGGCCACATTCATAATTCAGTAGATTTGATAATAATAAATTCATAAAACTACACAAGCTTCATCCTTTTAATAATGGTTTTGAAGTGAAAACTGTTTTAAATTTAGAAAAAAAATCCTCTCAGTGGAGAACACCCCCAGCCCCTCAGAAATATGGACTATGAGTACAGTTTGAACTAAAAAGTAACATTATTGCACACACACACAAATGTAAATACGACATTTACACAGGAGCAACTGAAGTAGGAAAATGTGTCAAAGATTCAGAAGTTGAACTGCAGTGACCAGGACCTCATGCATTAGTTTAACTTCATTATACAAATGTACTTTCATGATCTACAGAGTCTATTCATTTGTTATACAATATAAAACATCTAATATTGATCTGGATGTTAGAGACAATAGACTGCAGGACCTTTTAGGCTTTGTCTCGAAGTTAAGCTTGTTTGTGTCAACAACATTTGAAACTAGATTTGTAACTAGATAGGGCTGAGATATAGCATCCTTTGTCTCTGATTGACTGTTTGTTTCTTGTAGATAATAAAATGATACATAATGTAGACACCTTACAAGCATAAAGGCTTACCTCACCACAAAGTAATCACCTCACACTGTTGGCTATAATCACTGAGCCACTGTAAGATCTTACCTGAGATGCTGTGGCTCCACCTGCCTCTCCAGCTGTCTCTGCCTTACTAGTACCTGCACGTTCCTATTCAAATGAAACATGATATTCCAAAACAAAGCAGTCATGTAATGTTATCCCTACAAAGTTGTTACCTGGGATCATCTACTTTGGTTGCTGTGTTCATGTATCATTGTCTCAGAGGACCTCAACAACACTTACTAGCAGTCACATCGTGGATCATTGTTACTGCCTCACAAGTCATCAGTGACTCCTTCAATTTAGAGTCAGTGGCAATGTCTACAAGGCAAAATCAGTTCAGATCACAATGCAAAGCATGAGCAATGAATTATTGTTGTCTCCACACTCTCCTGTTATAAAGACAACTGGTAACTTTTTATTTATATCCATAACATCTGACTCACCAGTCCACAGAGTTGTTTCATGGTCACAGAATCTGACAAAACTCAACATAAAGTTTGGTTCAAAAGCAACTTCAGACCAAATTACCAACTTCAGATGGGAACATAATTGCAAGTTCACTGATACGGGTCCACAAGGCTGACAGACAGGACAATACAAAAAAATAAAAAAAGGAATCACTAAACTCCCGATATAGCTTGAACTGATAGCTTCTTGAACTGTTCAACACCTTCTTTGTTCTTTGCAGTGTTCCTATGATGAAGGATGTTGCGACACAAGAAAACATGAGAGGTTGGGGTGAGCATGTTCATATAGTAGTTATTTCACTTCATCCTGGAAAATAGCTGCTCAGCACATTGGCTGTTAATCCTGTTAGCAAGTTCTGGCACGAGCCTAATCTTTTGGAGCACATCTTGTTCATCCTGGCTGTTACTCTCATGAAAGACGTCACCGAGAGCATAGTGCTCAGAACAACCAGTCACTGGGTGGCAGTCCAGGTCAGGTGGTTCCTTCTTGTATACAAGCCATGGGAAACCAATCTTTAAAGTCCTTGCGTAGTCATAAACATCACAAACATTTGGAAAGTGTTTTAAAACCTGACAGCAGCAGGTCTGAGAGAGTCAAGTAGTCATATGTTAAATTTTGTGGTGTACACGATTCCACACGGCCACAACAGCTCAACCACCTAAACATAAAACACAAGTTTAACATGAATAAACAAAGAATGCAGACTATGGTAACTACGATAGCACAAATACCACTGTACTATCACATATTAAAAATGGCTGTATCATAATACAATCAATTAACATAAGAGGACTTACCAGAAGCACCCCACACCTTTTCAATCACTTTGGTGTAAGTTACTCAGTTTGACAGCATTTTATGCAGGCTAAGGACAAAATCCATTTTGGACACCTTCCAAAGCAAGCCCACACTGCTGAGACAGTTTCCTGACCTCTTCAGGCTTTGAAGGTGTAGAGAGACACTGTAAAAAGGGAGAGAGACAACATGAAAGTCAAAACAATAGCATTAGTCAAAGTATCTTCAGCCCAAGCAGCTCATCTACCAGTCGTTCCTCTGTAAGTGACACATCAATTGGACTTGAGCCTTCAGCCACTCGAACTTTCTCATTTTCTGTGTTGAGGACCCTGATTGATTGCCTTGTTTGGCGTCCAATCCCAATGGGAGCCCAGAAGTGGTAGGTGGGTGGTACAATAAAGGGGGTTCTCTCTGCCACCTCCAAAAGACAAGATGTCGCAGCTGTTGAAGAAGTCAAGTCAATTAAAACTGCAGAAACTTGTGCTAGATGTTCTTGCTAACTTCCATTCAGTTCTTGTCAACTGGCAATAAATAAGCCTTCTTCTCCTTTATTGCCTTGTTGCAGAGTTCTCTCCTGACTTCCTGACTGGATAACACTTTGGATCTCATTTTCAGTTTACTGCACAGTGGCGGAATGTGGACACCCATGTTTCCTGATCAAACACAATTCCAGTGATTGCTGTCAGAATGTATACCTATCTAATGCCCAATCTATTACACATAACACTGCCAGCACCTTTACCAAAGTAAAAATATGAGTTTCCATAATGATCCATAGCAAACTTACTTGGGTAAAATCCCCTGCTCAGCACCTCCATAGCCACTGCCCCTCCAGAATTCATCAATGTTGACTTGACCGTCATAGCTGCATGGTGCGGCTTGACTATCACCACTGTAAATTGACTGACCTTATGTTACCTCCTCTCTGATTATGAACAACTTCTCATAGTCTGTTCTGTTGATCAATGTAATTAGGCAAATCTGATTGAAATAAGGAGTAGCTAGTTTACATGTCAACAAGTTAACTAACGTTACTTCACCACCAAGCTACGACTGTTTTTAACTGTTAGTAGTACTAGTTAAAAACACTTATTGTGAAAATAGAATGTGACAATTTCCAAAGTCATCCAATGTCAAAATGTGCCTCCTCAAGTTGAATGGGCCTATATCAATATGCCTATAACAATAAATCAAATCCTTGCAGAATGATGGCATACGGTACTGGTACTGTATATGCATCACACTGTTATCTGCTTTGCTACCTTTATCCACTTTTTCTGGTTCAAAATACTGATTCACGCTGCTGCCATCCCTCCATCACTTCCTTTCTCCCCCGTCGTGATGATTGCGAGGGCCAGGGCGGGCAATACAGACGAGCAGGAGGCAGCCGAGATGAAACACAGCAGCAACTATTCATTACTCACTGCTGAGCGGGCTGGTTATTAAGAGGAAGAAAGAAGAGAATGATGGAGGGCAAAGAGGAGGAACATGAGAAAAGGAGGGGATGTGGGAGATTGGTCTTTCTTTCAGATGCATTCTGAATCCGCAGATGGGGAATATAATTTGAGCGAGGCAGAAAGAGATTTACTATAGAGGGAATAAGAGTGAGAGGAAAGAGAGGGGGAGAGAGTTGAACACAGAGAGGAAACCCTGTGGATACAAGTGAGTTTGAATACTTGAAAGGAAACTTTCATGTCATTGTTGCGGATGTTTTGACAATTTTGAATGTTAACTGTATTTGTAGAGGCAAAAATGTACAATTTCACCCGATACAGGCTGTTAAAAATGACAATTTTCTGCTTACAGTCAAGTTCAAAGAAGAGAGATGCAGTGACAGCAACAGAGAGAAAGTTTATTCCCCTTGTGAAGCAGTGATCTACCCTCCCCATGATCCTATACAATGAATGCCTTTTCTCTGCCTCAGTGACACATAACACAGATCTACTGATGATTTTCAGTCTAATTATTGGAGCAAACAAAGTCCTGAGAAATGCTTGAAGATCAGTTCTGATATAATCAGGACATGCGGTCCCTTATGTGACATGGTCTAGAAAACAGAAGAATAGAGCTCTGAATCTTCTAAGTAACTTTATGTACAGCTTAGATCCTCTGTGATAGCTGTAGGAAACTTCCAATTCCCAACTGCTAGATCACCCACATCATGACTAAATGGAGACACTACTCAAACTCCCAAAACATTATCTCTCATCTGTAAAATCTTACAGGGTAATATGTTCTCACCTCTAGAGATTACACAAGTCTGAAACACAAACCTTTCAGTGTCTGTGAAGACGATAAATTGGAGTAGGGTCTGGAGGAGTGTTATCTTTTCATCTTGTAACTTGCATCATCAACTGAATCATTTTAAATTTCCCCACAGTTTTCATTTGACGCCGGTGAAAGCATATCACATGAAAAAGGTAAGTGCACTTGTATTGTACAGCAGCAGCATTGTGTGTCCAATGCAGATTTCCCTCTGTGACAGTAGTCTTGCAGTCTTTTTTAATACAGATAAAATTCTGCACTTGAAGCATAACAAACAAAACCACAATTTTTCCACAATCCTTAGCACTAAAGTGCTTTTGTTGCCTAAACCTGAACACATACAGGATTCAGGATGCAAACCTGGCTCTGTGTTGTCAGAGTCCTGCATCTTGTAGGCCCCACCGTCCACCAACATCTCCTCCTTCAGATCAATATGTAAATGTAGCTTCATTCTTTCCACAAAACATTGCATGTGAACATCGTGCAGGCAGTGTGACCAATCTGAACATTTATAAAAGGGCAATTAACTGTTGAGACCCTGACTTCCAGCAATCAAATGCAATTACTTTAGAATTTATGGAGTTTTCTGACTTGAAAGGGGTTCATTTAATTAGTTTGTAAAAATCTTGTCTTGGTCTTCGTAGCTACAGATTTAAAAACAGAAACAGAATACCTGTATTACAAACTGGAGTTATGGGGTTTGTTGGTGTTAAGCAGACATAAACTGTTTAAAAGACCTTCATTCCTATCATTCGGTCATCATTCATAGTGATTTCTCCTTAGGTTAAAGCTCATTTTGAAAACACAATAAACCTGAGGACAGGCGTCAGGTCCACTAAGGGTAGCAGCTGAAAACCAGGAGGGAGGAGCCACATGTTTCTACATTAACTGACTGTGACTTTTTAAGCACAGACGTGGCAGACACACACAAAAGGCTGCTCACTCAGTGTGATGGCTTCTAATGGAGCACTAACCCAGTGTCTGCTATATAGAGATGATGTTGAAAATCCTGAATGCTTCCCTTTTTAAATATGCGAGAGGAAGGAAGTCATCTAACATTCTCATATCTTTGCCGGGATGTGTCGGCACACATTAAAGTCATTCAAATCTGAGAGTGTGTGGCCTGAGAGCGCACTCTCTCTGCCCCATGATGTGCGATACGGGCCCTAATGTATTCAGCACTTCAAAGCAGCTCATTTGTTTGAAATGATATGTAATGCCTGGCTTTTTTATTTCCCTTTTTTTTTTTTAATCCCCCCTCTCCACACATGCTATCTAATTCCATTAATGGCTCTGGGTGCACCTTCCTGCGTGAGAGATTAAATGAATGTCTAGAAGTGAACTCAGCAGAGTTAATAAGACTAATCACCACCGTGTCACAGCAATGAAAATACAGGGATGCAGTTCAGAGAGGGAGAGGCGACACACAGCAGCCTCTCCAATCAAATCAGTTGGGTTTGAGTGGAGAGGAGTGAGTGGGTTCAGGTCTGTTTATATAGGTCGCTTTCTTTAATTTGTCTTTTTTTTTTTTCCTCTTTTTCTACTCTTTTTTTTTTTTTTTCATCTCACTAACCAAGAAAACCGTGTGTAATGTGGTGTGCCGGTGTGTGTACGTGTACATCTCTACACACACATGCACACACAGGCATGCTGCGATCAATACTCACAACTGTCAGTCATACTGGGCTCTGTGAGAATGTGTCCCACTCTGTCTCACAATAATGTCATTGTAGAGTTTGGCACAGCTTTATTAATGTTGACAGCTCCGTTAAAGATTTATTTTCATCAAAACAATCAAAACATAACGATTCAATACAGGTAAAGTGACATGTTTAAACTGTAGGCTTGAATTTATATAGTACAATTTTTAAATTCTGTAGTCAGTAATCTCCATTTTGGTTTTTAGGCATGTTCTAGCAAGGCTCTAGAGATGACAATGTCAGTCAGCTGGTCCAACACTTTGGTCCAGACTGAAATATGTCAACAACTAGATGGATTGTCATGACATTTGGATTTTCAGAAATTCATGGTTTCCAAAAGATGAATACCTGGACTTTTGGTGAGCAGTTATACTCTAGTGCCACCATAAGGTTCACATTTGTGGTTTTTTGAAATGCCTCATCAACTAATGGCTGGACTAATGGATTCCCATGTAATTGGATATAGATATCCAGGGATCCCAGAGGATGAATCCTAATGTCATTAGTGAGCTCCTGACATTTCCTCTAGTGCCACCAGCTGGTCAAAGTTTTCACTTAGCCAGTGAAATATCTAAAAAAGAAAAAAAAAAATCAACCACATGGATTGGTATCACATTTTATACAGACTTTCTCATTGTTTTGCTGTCCTCTCCGGTTGAAAGTTTCGAGCTCGTTTCATCTCTATCACTGCCGAGCGTGGTCAGAAATGTGCTCTGTCACTCAACAGTGACGTCACAGGCTTCTGGAGTATACATGCATCACTACAGCAAGGTGAGAAGTTAAACTGCTGGAGGTCAGCAAAGACAAGATTTTCAGTCAAGTTACTCTGAATTTTACTCAAATATTCCTGTCAGCCTCAGATGTACTTTGTGTTAAGTGCTAATTAGCAAATGTTAGCATGAATGGTGAACATGGTATACATTATAGCTGCTACACATCCTGATGCAGCTCCAGTGTTTTGCCTCTCATGTATTAGCATTACATTCATGTCACAGTGGTAAGCATCTGCTATCTTTAAAAGCTCATGTTTAATTGTGATTGTTTAACAGTATTTCCAGAATCCCTAAAGACTTGTTTTCCTAATCCAAATAAAGACTGTAGCTGTGTACGTTTGTGGGTTTTATGTGGTAGACCACAAACTTAGTGACTGATTATGTGATTAGGACCCCAATCACAGAGTCCAAGTAGGGAGTTGTTATCTCAGCACCAGGCCGTTTTTATACATAAAGCTTCAGGCTCAGGTTGGGGTTCAGGTCTTGGTTTTAGGCCCATGCAGAACTGTAGTTGTTACAACCCTTTTGACGTCTATGTGAGCGGAAGAGCTGCAAGTGGTGACCTCTGATTGGACTCCTTGATGTCGATCGGTCAATTGATGATAGCTCCATATAAACCACAGCTGACTGCAATTTGAGTGACTTCAGTTCTCTGTTTGACACCTTTGGTGTCACCGGCCTGTAGTTCTTTGTTTGAGAGTCAGCTTTATGTCTAGATGTTAATAAGACAGAAGACTTTTTGTTTTCTCTATAAAACAAAATGTAATCTATCTAAAACAAGTTATTATAATCTATATTTTTAGATTATTCCATTTAAAATGTCCACATGGAAATAAAGGAAAAGTTAGAAAAGAAACCTTACTAACAACAAGGTGGAGTTAGTAATTAATGAAGCAGCACTAAACGGAGCAGTATTTATTTTGACATGTTTGCTGGGCACATGGAATGAAAGAAGTAAATTCTGTTTTGTTAGAACAGTGCAGTTAATAAGAAAAAGGTTGATCTGAAATTGAAATACCGAGTTCTTGTAAGTGCTGCAGGAGGAGGACAGACTACCTCTTCAATTCCTGCAATCAATGAGAAAATTGCTTCGACAGAAGAGGTTGAACCAACACACACATATATATTTTTAATGACATTGCCTTGTGCTCTCGCTACAGATGGTAGATTGATTGCGCTCATAGAACTGTTTACTCCGTTTATTTATTTGCTTCAGCAGATCCATCAGATTTACCAGATATCTGACGGGTACACGCTGAGGGTCCTCAATGTTGTGATGGAGAGACAGGTCAAACCGACATAAATCTGTTTTTAAATAAGAACAAATTTATTCCGCCATGTAAAAAATGTTTTCTGATTTTCAAAAATAAATCAAATAAAACTAAGTCTGCACAGAAGTAGTCAGGGTGGTGGTTACAGTGTAACCTCGTCAGGCTGGTATTATAGAGGAGGACCAGTCAAACATTATATGGTTCACTCCACAGCTTGGATATAGTTATACTTCTGTGAAGTTCAGGAGTCATCAGCCAGGAATCAAGGGCATATATGCAGCCATATACTGGATAGTGTTTGTATAATTATAATGGAGGACTGACCAATTGCCAGCCATCAAATGACAGAGTGATAATCTTTTCTATTGATATGTGCAAATTCCTCAAAACATTAAGCTCTACTCCAGACATGTTTTCAGACATATAAAAACACTCTGCTTTGAATAATCATTTGTGTCTGATATGGTTTTTCAATGACCTAGTTGAACTTTGTAAAATAACATCTGATCCGTCTACCTCCTGTCAAAAACCAGAATCTGTGATCATTTCAGAAGTTGAACTGCTGGATACAAGACGTCTGCTGCTTCACTGTAAAGTCTCCGTGTTTGTGCGCTGGAGGCTTCAAGTTTACACATCACACATGTTTACGTTGCATGCTGGACTTTGATGGACTGTCACAAATGTATGGTCTGCACAGAAACACAGAAACTTTCCCCCAATATCAGATGAACGTGAAAAGAAACTGCACAGACAGTATGTTACATTAGGTAAACCTGCACTGCTGTGAAAAACCCTGTGTTACAACTGCCTTCTCTGCTGCACTATTTGAAAAGGCAATCTACTGCCATGCATGAAATTAAAGCCCGGAGAACATATTTGACTCATAGTTGGCTTAGTAATTCTCGACCTGGCTCCAATTCCTCTGTGGAGTGTACCCATTGCTAAAGACCTCAGAAGCGACAAGACTTTAAGTGTGCGTGGGGGGTGGCATTCGTGTGACATGTTGGCATCTGCAAAAACGGGGGCAAGGTTCTGGCGCACAAGATCACACAAGACTGCCCTCAGCACACTAAATACACAGATTAAACCAGTCATCACGCTCAGCAGAAAACATCCTTGCTCCGTTTGCCACATCCTCAAAATAAGGCAAGCTCAGCTATTGTCTGAATTATGACAAATAACCTGCAGGTGTGTCTTTTTTTTGAAATATTAAATATAGTTTAAGCACAAACTGTGCCTATGAGTAGTTGATAAAAGAAGTCCAGATCCTGAAGGCTGCAGAGGGAAGGTACAATTACATTTCTCTTGGACTTTAAGGTTAATTTGAGCTTCCTGTCAGACTCAACTGTACATGCTGACATCACATGGAACATTATGTACTTGAGACAAAGATTAAAATGATACTTATCTGTAGGTCAGTCAGCAAAACAAATATTTCTTCAACGTCTCTCAGCTGATTCCTTCAGTCAGTGCACTCTAAACGCGTATATGTGTGTTTATATATGTGAGTTCTGTGATTATATTTGTGTTTTGTGGCTCAGAATGCCCATGTGTTTGAAATGCCTGCTGCACAGAGGCCCCGCAAGCACCAAAACAGCCAGGGGTCGATTCCAGGCAATCACTGAACACAGAGAGGAGATGGAGAGAGACAGAGTGGAGGTGATTAAGCAGCTGCTAAGAGGTGGATGTGACCGAATGGATTACTAGTTTACCTCTGTGTGTGAAAAGTGTCTGATGGGTAATTGCAATGAGTTAGGATACCACACACACATACACACACACACACATACATACAAATGGTAACTGCAGAGATGTAAATGTTGACTGCCTTCCACATTTACAGTCATCACCCTGTGTTGACCTCTCACCTTTCAGCTGTGGTTTCCACTCTATAGCCAAAGCAGTTTGAAGCCAGGTTGAGGGTTCCAACTTCACACAGCTTCTCCCCGCACTCCTTTTTAGATGAAAGGGATGAAAGGGATATACGTATAACAGGATGTTCCTGACACGGCGCTGGCACTGGGAGCTATGCATGTTTAGAGTTGAGAGCACACAAACACTGCTGCTAAAGTAAGATTACCTCTGAGGCTGAGACGGTTCACAGTTGTGCGTTCACATTGTCGCCAACGTTTTGCTCTGGACGTCTGTTTTTAACCAGTGGCTCTCAGTTGTGTTGGTGTGCTAAATTGCTGGATCTGCTGGATATTATTTTACTCACTGGTAAAACTCAGGCTCATTAAAGCTGCTGTAATTGATATTTTTTTTATATAACAATGTACCAAATGTTGTGAAGTGTGTGGCTTTGCTGCAGTAATAACATAGCAAAATTACATTCTAGTGCATAATTACATTCATACTAGTGCGATAATTACAGTTATTCTAGTGCAATAAGTACGCCTGCTCTAGGGCAAGATGACATTGTATTTATTTATTGCAGCATACTTATTATTTTAGATCATGTGTTGTAGTCTGTGGTTGTTTGTTTTGCTGAGGTTGTGTTATTTTGTTGTGTCTTTTAACGCACTGATCAGGAGTAGCGCTCTTAATGACGACGGCACACAACTCCTCTGTCACCCTCTGTGATGATGCGTCAAACTTGTTTCCACTGTGTCCAAGTGTCTCGTAACCATGACATCACCAGGATGTCACAAAAAAAAAGTGACTGAACTAGACAAGTAATTATGTGAATGTTGAACAGTTTAACTTCTGGCCAAAGGTTTGACTTTTTAGTTTTATTTGTGTTATATTATGTCACATGTTACTTGTATTATAATTACAGACACTATGAGCCTATAAGTAACATCAGCATGTTCATTAGAATGTTTCATTTTAACAACCTTACATAAGCTGACAGATGCTGGAGAGTTTCATCTATAATGATGCATCATATCTTAACAGTTCATATAGAAAGCATCAACCTCCTTAATAACATATGCTGAAAATACAACTGTATAGGTTACCTCTACTCATCTTCTACTAGGAGCCATTATTACACTATACTGCTATATTTGTTACTGGTTACTTTACTGATTAAGATTTTACATACAGAATATTTCATCAGCAAATAAAATAAGATGTGTTATCATAGATTAAACTATCCAGCAGTAGGATCAGAGGTCCCTAATCATTCAGGGCTTTATGAACCAACAGCAGTATTTTAGAATGACCTAAAACACATAGTGCCAGTGCAAGGACAGATGTGGAACTGATGTGGTCCACTTTCTCTAGGTTATGAATCAGCTGCGGCTGACTGATCAACTTTTTTACACAGATCTGGACGATAATCACGGATAAGTCCTTTTGTATTGCTGCAGTGTGACGATGAATAGTGGTACAGGGAACAGAATGTGCAGACATCAAGACAAACCAGAACACACTGACACATCAAGACGATACAGTGTGTTTAGTCTCAGAGCAGGGGAGGCTGTCAGGTTAGACAAAGTGCCATCTGTATTGCAGGTGATGCTATGTATGTATGCATGTATGTGTGCGTCATAGAGTTGATATGAAATGTGTATGTGTGCGTGATTGTAGCAGATGCTTGAGAAGGTATTTGCTAGATGTTAGCAGATGTCACATAAAGATAATAGCAGGAGGTGCGTGGGTTGAGACAAGTGGGTCAGAAAAAAGTCAGCAACACAGATATGGATGATTAAAGTGATCACTGTTATTTCACAGAGTGCTTATGAGTACAACAATAACAACATAGAATAAGAATAAAAATAGGAAAGTGTGTTTCTGGTGTTGGCGATCAGGCAAAGAAGAACAAAAGGCCGATGGCTGAGATTAAGATTGCAGAAAGTTTACGAGTGGTGTCGAGTCAAATGACGCCATCTGGTTTGTTACGAGGTGGACAGTTTCTCCTTGAAACTGTAATCCGCAGGCAGCTTTTTTTTTCGGTGTACGATGCTGTGTGTGGAGTTCCTTGATTTCTTGCTGTATTTTTTGAAGGTGATACCCAGAGGAAAACATCTGTTGCTTATCTGTTGCTCATTTCTAATCTCCTGAGACTTCACTTTGAGCTTCTCATTTCTGTGGAATCATTCTGTGATCATTTGCGGTCTTTTGCGAGTTGCTATTCCTAAAAGGGTCCCCTGGGAGCAATAAAGAGTTGAAAAATGCGTAGACTTCTGTGAGACAAATGATGTTGAACTGAGATCATCATTTTAGCAATATTTGAGAAGTAAGATAAACAGAGGAGATGTCATCATTGTAAAGCCTTGATGTCATTCATGCCTCGGTTATAGTGAAGAGAAGAACGTGAGATGAGACTTTCATGAGACAAATGATTTATTTCTCTTAAATGTCCAACTGAAACTATAGTTATTGCTTCCATTTTTCCTTATATTTGCTTTTTAATTATATATAAGCCAATATTTAATGCATGTCTCTTTTCACCTCTACAACCTCCCTGGCGGCAGGTGTAAATCCCATCTACTGTGTTTACAGCTGCTCTTCAGAGGGGGAAATGTTTCCCTGCAAAAAATGACCATTGCATATTGATTATCCTCTGTTAATATGTCTCCTCCTATTATCTGCGCAGTACTTCCCTAAATGCATATGCATGAAGTGAGAGATGCACCTTGCAGACACAAATGATACGCAAGCTGTGACTCTGACCTGCTGCGCCTGTTTGATGCAAAACCCTCAGTAACTCTGACCGAGCCCTTCCTCTTTTTTTTTCTTTCTGTCTTCACTAACAATTATTTCACTTTTATATTTGTTCAGTTGAAGAGAATTGAGAGATATCCAATCACTGATGTCCTCAGAGCACACTTAAGATTGTTCTGTTATTCATTTTCTAGGGCAGTATTTAAGTATTTTAAGCATTTAATGATGAATTGACAATATAGTAAAATACTGTTGTAACGATATAAAATATGTTTTCATAAACACCTAAAACTGTCTTTATATCTGCCTGTAACTACATGACAGTGTGTTATTGACCTTTAGGTTATATACTGCCCATTAATGCTAAATAGTGGTACTTAAAGTAAAGTGTTAATTAAGCAGGTGCTCTGCAGCATTTTTCTAGAAGGTCAGAGGTTCAGTGCTGTGCTTTTCCTGATGGATGAAATAGCTTTAAAGACAAAATTAAACATGCTGAACACTAATCAGCGTTTTTACAACCTGAGCTGTTTTTATTGGTGCAACACAAGTAATCCAAAAAAGCATTAATAAATTGGTTATTAGCCATTAGTAAATGAATTAGTTGCAACTTGAAAGTCCTTTCTAGGGAATGCCTTATAAAGTGGTACTGATTCATACACACATCAGTGGAATTTAACAGCAATTAGTCTGAATTTTGAATAATGTGCAGAAATGAAAGTTATGCTTGCTCAGGCTGTATTGATCTAATATCCAAAGGAAAATACATTTAAAAGAAGCTGCTGCATCTATTACCGGAACACACGGTAGCTTTCATTTAAACAGGACTGCATATTGTTCAGTCAAATCTTAAAGGCTATCAGCTCACTTATCTGAGAGTGGTGTGAAGTTCAGTCAGTGCTGATGTGTTGTTTTTGAATGTTTTCATGAAAAAAATAGAGAGAGAGCTATTCTTTCTTTGTGCATAGCAGGCCACAGATATAACACTTTTGAGAAGTGTGAGAAAGAGCTGAGTGTATGAGTTATATATCTTGAGTTTGACCTCCGACGATGAAGGGAGAGAAAGCAAAAGAGAGTGGGGGCATGTGTCGCCACAGAGAGACTGATAAAGCGAAGGGATGGAGGGGAGCGAATGAATGGAGGGAACTTTTCAAAAGAAAAAGAGTCAGATTAAAAGCCCACAGAGCGCGCTGAACGAGAGGAAACGGCGGAGAGAAAGAGGCGAGAAAGTCAAGAGGCTTCGTCAGATTAAGAAAAGGGAGCTGCCATTCATTCGCGCTCCCTCTCCATTGACACCGTGAGAATTACTGACTCGGCAATAGACGATAAGAGAGCCGGGGATAACAGGTTGCACGAACGCAGAGACTCTAACACGTCCTGGAGAGAGAGGAAGCAATCATATCTGTGGAATGTAGCGGAATAATAACAGCCTGCCTCTGCACCGGAAGTCACCCTCGCTTTCTCACATAAAAGAGCTCATTGGGAGGATTTTGAGAGCGGTGTGTAATTCAAGCTGTAGAGGAAGATTATGAGGCGATGTGTTTCTCAACATCACGCTGCAGCCGAGAACGTGTGTGTGTTTGTGTGTGCAGGAGTGTGTGTGAGAGAGTCTCTGCTCCTCGCATGTTTTCAAATAGTAAATCATACCTGTCATATTCCAACTGCAACACACACACACACACACACACACATATACATATATATATATATATATATATATATATATATATATATATATATATATATATATATATATATATATATATATATATACTAGCAGACTGGCAGAGAGAGATTCATGAGATGAATGCCCAGACGAAGCAGAATTAATGAACTACAAAGGTTTATGACTGTTCCAGACAGGAGCAACTCAAAAGTTTCTGTTGTTCACTTCACCAGACAGAGTTTCATTCTTTGTGTTCCTGTCAGAGCGGCGATTCGTCAGCGTGTAGAGAACACTATGACACATCACCGCATACAAGACCGAGGTGGTTTTTTAAACCTGCATTGTTTTTGTTCAGATGAATGGGACTCTGGTTGGTTTTCCCTCTTGGTATGAACCGTTTGGGCAGATCTGAACACAGCCATCAGTACTCGGGAGCAGACCAGAGCAACCGCACAGAGACCCCCTTAGAGGAAGTGGTCCCAGTGGGATCCCAAACCCATTCTGGAGCGGTGTGTTTGCAGTGGGAACGTGATCTGACCAAACTGCAAGGCGTACTTTGCAAGTTTGAGCTAAATGGTTCCTGTGGAATGCACTTCAATGCAATCTGGGACGCAGGTGAGCAGAACCAGTTGCTAGTTAGGCAGCTAGTTAGGACCTTCTTCCTGACTTTACATTCTTGCTCCTGCCTAACGCTCATATGACCAGTCACTGCACTGGCCTCTTACTTCCCTCAAAAACCACTCAGCCCTGACATATCAGCTGTTCCTCATTCCAGCTAAATAATTAGCAATTTAAGTCATTTTTGCTCAGCTGGCTCTGGAACACCCCTCCACCTACTATCAGGACGGTGAACACTTTCTCTGCTGGATTTAAATCTCATCTCAATTACGATATTTACAGAATAGATTTCTCAGCAACTGGTTTAATTATTTCTATGATTACTATTATTATTATTTTACAGCTGGGTAATTGTGGATCCTTGAACAACATCTGTGTTAAAGTCAAGTAGAAGTCACTGAAGAGGTTCAAACTATTCTATATGTGGATGTGGAGAAGCCTTTTGTTCTGACACCAGTTACTGGCCATTTATAATTTGACTTTAATTTTATAAAATAAGTAAAATTTGAATCAAATCAAAAATATGCTTCTCATTAGGCTTCTATTTAATATTGTAACAATTGTTTGTTTTGTACTGTATTGCGAATATTATACAAATGATATAATAAGTGGTGCACCTGAGGATTTTTCTCTTTATTAAGATACATGACGTTATAAGTACCTAAAAGGATCTTAATGTGTCTCCCACCACTGCTCACACACAAGCATACACACTGTTTCACATATGCGTGTAATGTCAGCTCTATTTAGGGTGGGCAGACATGGTTCACCACACAGACCCACACATATTTCAGCATCTAATCACATCTATGGGTGTTGATATTGATCTGCAGAGTAAAAAGCTCCCTACTTTAGCGCGGCTGTAAATGAGATTGTGTTTCTCTGCTCTCAGTTAATTAACCTGCCAAGAACACAAGTCACTAAAACCTGCTGTTTCCTCTGCAAACTATATAAACTCATCAAGACTCTCACTTCACCATTGAACTCTCTGTCTGAATGAACAATCCTTACACTTTGAAGTTCTAATATGCAATAAACAATTTATTTATCCTTATATGATTTGATATCTTTTCTATGAGCCATTGACAAAAACCTGTTGATGATTAAGGCTCTAGCAAATATCCCTCTAGCTCCTGAAATGCAGAGAACTGTGGATAGTGTTTATTCAACCAGGAGGATGCCAAAGTGGTAATTTAGCTGTTTATTTGGAGCTGTAATCTTTCTGCTAAATACACCAAAAACATTTTAGTAAACCAACCTGTGAACAGATGATGTTTGTTAAGCAAAGTAAATGAATTTGTTTTCCAGGCTCTGACTTTAATCCCCACAGAACAGTCAATTGGTTCTCCTCCTATTCATCAAATCATAAGTATCTCGGTATCAGATTGTGCTCCTCTGTCCTGTTGAGGTCCAAAAGGTCTATTCTTAGACCAGTCTTATTCTTCCTCTGCACGCTCCCTTTGGGACACATTACTGTAGACTTCAGTTTGGCTGTGTCTCTAATCATCGCCATTACAATGTTGTCCAGTGTTATGTATTTGTGAAACCTGGGGAACTTTCAAATCTGTCTACTTTGCACAATTGTATTAATGAGATCGAGGCTTTGATGTCCCAGCTTCCTACTTACAACAAAACTGAAGCTCTTATCTTTGCCCCCAATCAGAGCTTTGAACTCTCCCTGGCTGGCTAACTAAAAGTGGAACCTGGGTTTAACTTTTGATTCCCAACTAAACTTTAACAAATATGATAAGTCAGTAATTCAGCCTGGTGATTTCCAGTTAAAAGTTTATCTGAAGCAAATGAGGCTTCAGTCGTCCCAGTTAGTCAAATCAAATGTTACAGTCTTTTAAGTATAACATTTCCTCTTTGTGTTTCCCTGTTGAGCTGCAGTGGAAGTCTGATAATAACAACAAGAGGGACTTTGGTACAAAACATACTGTAACATTGAAAGATATATGATTTCACCATCAAATTTGGATGCTGAAGCTTCATATAAGCTTGAATAAACTTTTAAATACATTTTTGTACAGAAGGAGACTTGTGTATTTTGTCCTCCATTATTTCCATATAAAATGCATTAGGAAGGGACCGCTTGATAGTCAGTATGCAAAAGAGGAATGATTACAGCGAGAAAAACCTGTTCCAATATTCATATGAGCACCTGGCTGTTGTTTAAGGGCAGTCTTGCCAAATTATGAACCCGTCCTTCAATCTGTCCATCATACATTGTCTTCAAGTTTCAGTTAAGCACAATGCTGGTATGGATACTGTTGTGGATATTTTTGAGTGATGGTCAGCATCTTCAGTGGAGAAAAGCGCATGCGAGACTTTGATGTCTTAAAGCTGAAAGTGTTTATTGAAAGCACTCGGCCAAGGGGAGAACCAAAACAGCAAACACCAGAGTGTTCTGCTCCGGTGCTGTCTCTTTTCAGACAAGCCCTTAACCCAAGCATAGATATTCATCTAATTGGTTCATCAGTTTCAAATCATAGCTCTGTGTCCTCTAGTAACGTTGTATCTCAAGTCTTTGTCTTGTTTCATCTGGCAATGGCCTGAATTCTGGCCTGTGAGGCTCCTGTTTATCGAAACAACGCATGCATTATCCTGCTGTTTGAGAAAATAGAGGTACAACTTGACCCTTTAGATATGGAGATATCAATATCAGATACTAGCTGACAAGAAGATTTGACTCTTGTCTCATAGATTGCAGTGGTTCTACAAAGCCATGATAAAATGAATACCTGCAGACAAAAGGTTTTCAACAAAGCTTTTTATTTATTTTGTTTTTATTTGTGTCACTTGGGTACCTTTCCTTCATGTATTAATGTTGTAGCAGTCACTGCAGTGGCAAATGGTTCCATTAAGTTAACTTAAATATAAAATGATTTTTGTACAACGAGCAGTGGTTGCCAAAACATACATTTCTGCTGAACTGATTTAAAAAAAAACATCCTCATATTGTGTGTTGTTGTCTTTTTTTCCTGTGGTTGTGGGTAACCCATTGTCCACACATACAGACCTTACTCTGACCCATAAGACTGGAGCTGAAAAACGATGCTAGTCACATATTGAACACCATCACTCATACTGACGCTGGAGTCAAACGGCATGTATTACTTTAACAGTTTTTTCACAAGCCTGCAAAATGTGATGCTCCCATACTGAAGGACAGCAGGGCCAGCTTGAGCTCAGATACAATGCTAATCAGTCTCTGCAGCTCATGCATGATTATTGGGATTGTCCAGTTTCAATGACAGATAATTATAAATGAAACACCAGTGGAAAAATAAATTATATCCATGTCTGGAAGCTACAGACTCAAAAGAATCAAAAGACAACCTGATAATTTGGAATCCAAATGTGTGAATGAGATGTAACCTCCTGTTCACACATAGTGGAGAACAGGGTAACATTTGATGATTTTACTGCAAAATGAAAGTGTATTTGTTCCATATAATAGTAAATATATATACCTCAGGTTATTGTATACCCATGGAAATTAAAACAAGTTATACAATTTTTATGGGTTTATAATAACCCATCAAAAAAGTTAGTTGGTTCATCTGCTGCTCTCCTCGGCTCTGGGACTTGCACTGAGTCGGAATATTGTCACAATATTTCACTAAGTTTAATGTGACTTGATTATGATACCTGCCCTGTTAGCACAATTCAGCTAAAGTAGCTAATGCTAGCCCAAGTGTACGCTGCTCAGTGTACTAGTAAGCTAGCATTAGCTTGGGTCTGAGGTAGCGGGGTGTTTCCAGAGTATGAAAGTCAACACACACTCCTTATTTGGAAGGTCCTGGCTCCAAATGGAAAAGATGGTGCTGACCATAAACTACAACTCTGAACTTCAAACCTGCTGAAATGAAACCAAAGTCACACCTCACAACATCCAGCTTTATATACAGTCTATGGAGAAGACTCAAAGATTAGAGACACAACAGTTTGATTTACTTCTTGATTTTGTTCTGGAGGGAGCAAGTCTCCCTAATCTTATTCATTGTTTGTGAGAGTAGGTGTGTCAAGGTTTAGTGATTGAGATGCAAGCATAAGAAAACACACACACATTTATTATTAACACTAGTGCTACAATGACTGAACACCACAACAAGACACAAAGTAGAAGAGGAGATGATACAGTAGGATACAGAGTGGTAGATCTTTTCTGGCAATGACAGTTATAAAGAGCTGAGAAGCAGTGAGTCAGACCAGCTTATTGGTGAATTGCCAATGAAAGATTACAAATGCATCAGGGTTTAGGCAAGCTGATGGAAGGTTCTGATGTTACTACATCATGTAAATGAAACAAGCAGGGGAGCTAGCCTGTTTTCCAGTGTGGCGTGTGATCTCAAGAGTTAGCTGTCAGCAATGGAATCCTATCAACAAACAAGATGACCATCATAGCAACACATGCAGTATATATCTGTTCTCTTTTGCTTTGCTCTCCTGATAGTTAAATGTTTCTCTGTGGCTGTCTGTGTATATTTATCTCCTTAACAAGAACACAGTGAGGAGGTCATATCATGTACTATAGGTTGTTTGACTGGATACTGATGCTGTTGTATTATTGTTGCCATGGGCAAAATTCAGACACCAGGTGATAATTCAAAATATAATGAAATATATTGCAGTAAGGTTCTCAGGCATTCTGTATCGCTTTCAAATATTTATGCTGCTGTAGATCAACTTTTCTCATTTGACATTATCCCTGCTGAGTCAACACACACGTGGTATAGTCATGATTTACTCCTCAGTCTTCTTTGGCCTGTTTGTGGAACCTTCATGTCAATGATAAATTAATTAATATTAATTTATATATAAACCCCTGGACTTCAATAGCTCATATGTTTCGGCAAGATTTCTGCTCATGTTATTGAACCTTAGACTCCAAAGTTCATACCACTCCTATTCCCAGCATCGCTGCCCCTGAAGAAGCAGAGAAAAAGCTGTATTGTACTTCAATACAATGTTGGCCCATCTACAGACGTTACTGACTAGTTTGTTGCTTGCTTTTCACTGTAGTTTTGACTATTTCACTTGTGACTATATCTACAAGGCAAAAATTAATTGTTGGTTGATTTGCTGCTTTCAAAACATAATCTCACTGCTCACATTATTGTTTTTTTCAAATTATTAATCAAAAATGTACAACTACAATAGGCACCTCACCCATGGCATTTTGTTGTTCTGCGCTGTACTCATAAAAGTGGAATAACATCCAGATAAGTACTATTCCTGTACTGCTTCCTATAGGTGATAAGGGTGGCGCTTGACACACGTCTTATGATGTGACATGGCAGCAGTGTGTTCTCAGCTTTACACAATCTACTGCTACTCTCCCTCCCTCCAGCTGTTTGTATCTTCATCTGGAGAGACTTGGTAAGGCATTCCAGCTCTCCCGTTACCTCTGACCCAGGAGAAGACCCAAGCACAGTTGTTCCTGAAAAAAGCTGTCCAACAACCCGTTTCCTTTGGTTGATATATCTGTTGTACCTAAGGAACATCTCCTCTAGACTATCCAGGACAGAAGCATATTGGTCAATAACTGAGGGTTAATGGTCTTGTGTCTTACTGGCCACCTCGTTGAGCACAAAGACTCGACCATTTTATGCAGTTTCTGATGACTTTTCCATGTTTTCAAATACTGTCTTGAATTTCCCTGACAGGTTGAAAATATTCCAGTTGACTTCTGCAAGGAGTCTCGAATCAGAGGCGATGAGTTGCAGACAGTCTCGGTTGCCAACTTAATACAATGTGCCCCACAGTGTAAGTACAAAGCCAGTGGTTGTTGCGTCAGGCCTGTAAAAACACTTTTAAAAATGTCAAGCTGTTTTCATGACCACGGCAAACTGACTATAGTATATGAGCTCTAACCTGTTTGACTGCCTCTCCCTCTCTCTCCCTCTCCTTCTCTCTGCCTCAATGACTGGTACTTCCTGTAAGGAAGTTCACATTTTGGCAAGATTGAAACTGCCATCATTCATATGGTCATTTTATCCCTGGGTAGTTTGATATAACCCATGCAGAAATCAATTTTCTCTTTCTGTTAATTGCTTGCCTCAGTTCAACTGAATTCTCCCTGCCTCCTGTGGTATCTTGAAGGAAGGAATTGTGAATTACTTAACAAACGACAATTAGGTGACTATCATTTCATCACTGCTTGTGGTCAGACTGAATTGAAATGCATTCCATAGCTGTGGACCCAAACTTTCCTTTATAGCCGAAAAACATTTTCTAATCTCAAATCGCATCAAAATGCCTCATGTTCATGTTGGAAACAAATCACAGGTTCTTTAAACTGTCTGTGGACAGCTGCTGCTCAGCAAATGCTGGATTAGCTTGTCTGCTGCTATCTTAGCTAGCTAGCAAGCTTTTATGAGCAGGCAACATTACCTTAAGATTAGTTAGCAAACTAGTGAACAACACTTCTAAAAGTAGACTCAAAAAACATAACCTAGTGGCTCACAACTAACTTGGTTTTGAGATTTCTTGAGAAAAATGTCCTAATATTGGACCCCCTCTTCTGACTCCTCCATGGTTATCAACCTGCCTGCATGGCACCAGAGGAGAGGAGGAGACGCTGTGCAGCGGACCGAGATCACAACACTCTGTGTGTGTATGTGTGTGTGTGGCAGGGATAATTACATTTGCCGCAAAAGAGTCAGTAGTTGTATGAGCTCACAATTCATATTCATATTTTGAGTAAGAAAGTACCCAGTGCTGAGGAAAAAAGACTTGCATGCATCGGAGGCATTGTTGTGTCTATGAGTAATGTTACAGCACTTTTTCCAAATAAAAGTCTTCTGCTTCTTTCACGTTTTTATTAGGGTGGACAAATGCACATGTTCTAAAGTATGAAGGGGATATATCCACTACTTCCCTCTGAAATCTGTGTCTATGATTGCTGCTGTCTAGTCGCAGGGACAGAGCCTGCAGGGCTTTGGAAAGTTTGGAACTCTTCCAGTTTTTCATGTGTTGGTTGTTCAGTCACCTGTTGACTGTGTGCGATTTTGTGAATGAGTCTGCTGCCAATTGTCAAAATGTCTTCATCCTTTGTACACTATACTGCATAATGAATGAGTGATTAGCTCAAAGTAACCAGAATATAGTTGTTTTTTTCTCTTATTTTTTTACATATCAAAGAACTTTTTTGCATGTAAAAGTCCTTTAGATAGTGCAACAGCTGTTTATTACATGTCACTGTGTGAGAAGCGTCACAATTTGTGTCAGACTATACAATACCATATTGAGGCTGTCAGACTGTGTGATGACTATGTGATGAATCATAATGCTAAGATTGTAGATGGAAAAAAAAAAAAAAAGTAAATGAGAGCAGAGGCGTCATCATCAGCTTGTGTCATTCATCTGAACCGCTCCACAGTCCACACATTTCTTTTGTTACGGTTTGTGTGTGAGTGTTTTCTCCAAAACTTAATACAAAAAAAGAACTCATTTGGTATTCTGTGTCATTTTCTGTCCTACTGGTTGCTTTGTAGTTGTGTGTGTTGGAATTTTGCTCCAGCCCAGTCATCGGTGGACGTGTCTCAGTGTGATCGAGGAGCCTCATTTTGGATTGACGACGAAAAGATTCCCCCCGCGTTTCACTAACAGTGATCAAAGTGTAAAGGAACAGAATTTGATAAATACTGACCTGCAAATGTGAAGCCATTAACTTTGTTCTTAATATGACACGATGTCCAGATTTATATTTTATTTCTTTAGATGACCTGTCTGACTTTGCTTCTGAACCTTTCTACTACTAAAAGCCCCTTTAAAAAGAACAGCTGGCCCCTGTGGTTTAAATGAGCCAGAATCACTGGCTGCAGGAGTGTAGAGCAGGATGGTGGATGGACATCGACATTTTAAAGTGCATGGTTTTTCCTTTGTCTGTCACACACACACACAATGCAAACTGTCAACATGAAAAAAAGTGACATGAAGACAAAATCAGAAGATCATCATCACCAAAAATATGTAAATGAAATAAGGTAGTAAGAGTGCACGGTTGAAAAATGAGTGTGCTACATTCATTCTTTATTGGTATATATAAGTTTGAGGGTTTTTTTTCTTTAATCTCTGTCTTTTATTTTTCAGTGGAAACGTTTCAGTGCCAGTACAACTTTTTTTTCTCCCAAGTGTTCCAATGCCAATGTTTCCTCTTTCAGTTCAGGTTCTGTTTTCAGTGCCAAATTTGATTTTCACTACCGAAATCTAAAGTTACTGTTCCGACTCCACGGTTATTCATTTTGTCACTCTCTTCTATCCGGTTGACTGTCTCACGTCGCCTTAGGGTGTCCCGACTTGGAGGTCAGCAATAGTATATAACTTAGAAATAGAAACAGATTGCAGTCAAGTGGTTACAACATGCTAAAACACGGCTACCATTCTTTAAACAGGTTGTTCCGTGGTAGCCTGGATGTCCCACACAGCACTCACGCAGCATTTTACCATTTTACCACAACATGCAATATAGATGAGTGAGCTGGAGTGCTCTGTTGGAGGCAGGGGAGACGATGTAGGATTATACAAGAGTCAGACAAGTTGAGATGGAAACAGAGGAGTAGGTAACACCAGTTATTCACACACACACACATTCCCCAGCGCCTCTGACTGCTCTCAGTGTTTTACATGGCCATGCATTCTCCCTTCTATACAATCAGAGATGAACTGCCCTTCATTCACATCCTGCTATCTCTTCTTCTCTCTATCATCTCCCCGTAGATTCACAGTGTTCAGCATGCAGTGAAATGCAGCAGTGTGTTGGCACACTCTGTTCTGCCTGCTGTGCAGCTGGCTGTGATTGAGACATCAGTTCATAAGTGCAGACACCGGGCGTGTTCTCCTGTGAAATAATATCTCTGGGTAAAAAAAAAAAAAAATGATGATCCCAGGCAGCATCAAACCCTAGCAATACATCAAAGGTTTACAGCTTTGGCTGGTGTGTGTGTGTAACATCGCTCAGATGAAACACTAACACTCCTCGTGACCTCTCTGAAGCAACTAAATGAAGCAGCTCTGCAGCTTTGAAAGCTGGATGAATAGGAGAAGATTGGAGCACGATTTTGTTTGCATGTATGTGTGTGAGACGCAGGGAGAGGAGCGCCGTGCATTTCTTCAATAGCATGAAAGAAAAAATGTGTGTGTGCGCGTGTGTATGTGTGTGTGCGTGAGAGAGAGACAGAGAGACAGCAGCTAACACTGCTGTACTCTTGTCTTGGCGGCGGAGGTGTGAGGCAGCTGCAGGCGAGTCGCCTTTCTGTCTGTTCTTTTTCAAAGTCGCTTGTTTTGGGCTCATTAGCTTAAAAAGCTAATCCCAGTAGAGCGGGGGGCGTTTCCATAACAAAGCAAACATTCTATAAAAACACAAAAAAAAAAAAAAAAAAAGGTATAATGAAGTGACAAGCCAAATTCTCTCAATGCCCTCATTAAAAACACCATTAGGCGATGTGTGAGTGCAGACAATGCTGCCTCGGAGCTAGCGGCAGAGGCTCGTGCTCATAATGTCTGTCTGTCTCTTCACATTAAAGCTCACTTTGTCAAACCGGCAGAGGAAGGATCAGATGACTAGCAGAGAATGATGTAATATTAGTCCTGTGGTATTGACTGTAATATTGCACTGCATCATCTTTTACCCATCACTGTGGTTTTTCCAAACGGCTTTACCACCCACGCAGGGAAAGTCTGTCAAACCCTTCAGCGTCCTCGCCACTTTGACTGGCATCATAAGCCGATCATGAAAGTCTTGAAACAGGGGCGCAATCAGATTAAATGTTGCAGTCATTAATAAAGAGGAAGATGATATACATTCCACACAGAAGGGGTGGTGAAGAGCTCTAACGGGGATGTTCGTGTCGCTCTGTGTCTGCTGACACTTGTTGATAACATGCTAGCCCCGTTCCATTCCACCTCCTTACACCTTCCTCCCTGTCCAACTCTGAGGCCGTTTGTGTGTTCCCATAGAGGGTCCACCCCACCGACTGCCATTCCAAACCAATTACCGTTAAATGGGAGTGGGCTATAAAGCCATCCACCGCTGAGTCTGCTTCAATGCTGGCTTACTGACTGCACTCCTTGAAAGCGCAGCACCCTTTGTGTCAGAGAATTTATAGCCTATACAGGTCTTTTTATTTGTTGAACACGGCGAGCAGTGATAGAAAAAAAAATGGTTTTGTCAAATCAAACAACGGTTTATCAAAATGAAATAATGAATATGAACTTACACAAATTAAATGTTGTGTTCCCGCTCTTCATTATGGCCTCTGTTTCATTGCAAATCAAGAACAATGGTCTTATATTTCCCAGTCCAGTCATCCTTAAATGCTTTTTCACAACCATTCTTTTTTTTTTTTTTTATATCAGCCAGTTTTGAACAAACCATTTTATTTAATCAAGTGGAGCTCCAACATCCCACACAGCAAACCTTAATAACTAGCAGGCAGATGAGGTGACGTGTCACTGAAAAGTGGTCCGGATCTGAGTCTGCCTTTTGACTTTGCGACTGTGTGATTTGTAGGTTTTTGGGGATAAAAACAGCAAACCCACCAGTGTGTTCCTTTGACACCTCGCTTCTTGCGGCGACTAGCTGTAGGAAAGCGATCGTAACGAGCTCCCAGGGTGTCACGTAGAGAGGTGTATGAATGGGAAGCAGAGTGGTGATGAAACAGTGGGCTCACAGCGTACCGGTAGCAGTAAGCGTTCGAGCGATGTTCTCGTTGTATCTGTGAAGGATTACATGCCTCTCTGTGGGCTGAGACGGTTAGAACCGTTCGCGCTCCTGAAACCTTTTCGCAGCCCCTTCTGAGATCAACCGAAATTCGTTGTCGTTAAAAAGACGAGCAAGACTGAACAAGAGAGCCTGACATTTTAAGAGTCGTGAGGATTCCACCTGTCGCCGGCGCTCCGTTAGACGTCTGCAGCTCTGCTCTCTCCTGAGTGCAGCAGCAGGAGCCGGTGGGGACTGTGAGCTCGTTCTGCCGCTTCAACAGACAAAAAAAAAAAAAAAAAAAATTTAGAATCCAATTTCTGGGCGTGGACATAATTTCATGTTCTGCTGGAGGTAATTGACTTGTCTGGTTAATCATCGTGTTTTCGCGGCACTGCCAGGAGACAGACAGGCAGAGAGACAGACAGCTGGTTCCTCAGCAGGTTGATAACAGGCCTCTATTAGCTGCATGTTGACGCCTCTGGTTATCCCGCAGCAGCCAGATGATGATCATCTCGCCCACAAACCCAGTCTGTGTTGCATAATTTGTTGTGCGGTTATTACAGTTAGGATAGGGAGTGTGTGGGTCTCATCTCTGCAGTGTACTGTATATGTGTGTGTGTATGGGGAAATGTTTCAGATTTGGTATTTGGTGCTAGATGTGTGTTTGAGGAAATGTTTCAGAATCAGCGATGACCTCTAGAATTGACTTGTGACTGTGTGATGTGTGTGTTTAAATATGCTTCAGCACCAGTGCTTGTGTCTGTGTGGGCTCATGTGTAGGTGGGTGGAAACGTTAAAGTTATTATCCTTATGGAAAGCACTCGGTGCATGTCATTTATTTTGCTGTGAAGCACTTTGAGCTGCATTTCTTGAGTGAAAGGAGCTATAAAAATACACCTTCTTCTTATTATTATATTGTTATTATGCTTTAAATCATATTTAATGTTTTTGATGTTGTTTATTGCAGCCGTTTACTCAAAAAAAAGCCATTCAGTGTATCTGTATTCTGTGAATGCCTCTCTACACAGTAGCTTTAGTTGCTCACACCTGGGGGTCAAAGGCTGGACCTGAATCTGAATTTTCCAACTCTGATCAGTTTACACCAAATATTTGTCTTCTTTCCTCTCAGTTTTTAGTATTTGAATGTACTTGTGGTTCCTGCATATTCATAGAAAATTTCCATTTTTAGAAACACTCAGATTACATTATTATTTTAGTCTTGTCTTCAAGATATCTTATCTACAATTATGAGAAATATATCAATGGTTTCTGCTCAGTTACAGCTCAGGGTCACAGCTCACCCACACAACCTACATGACAAGTAGGCCTGTGCTGATTGATGATCATATCAGCTATCAGCATTTGAACCTGCTGATGTAAAGCAATTAAAAAGCTTTGGAAAATAGCATCTAAAACCTGCTCACTACTGTGCATTTACATGAGATGTATCTGGTGGACTGGCATGTCTGCGTCAGTGATAATGATCACTGATAATAAGCACAAGTGACTCCACTTTGTACCTAAAAGAAACAAATGCAACCCCACCGCCAATATGATCTGAGTAAATCAGAGCATTTTCACTCTCCATATCTCTGCTGTGCGCTCCACTGTCCACAGCATCCGACTGCGTCACATCACAACTGCTGCAGACAGTCAGCTGCCGTTGTAACTGGTGTATGTGGCGAACAGGTTCTGTGAACTGTGTGTGACCTAAGCGGCAACAACCACGACTCAATGCTGAAGCCCTTAAAGTGCAATGCAACCGAAGTGACTCCCATTCAAGAAAGAAATACTAGAAATACTAAGCCAATATTCTTTTTTTCAATGAGTCATTATATGGAATTATTAATTAATGATTTATTATGGAAAGGGGTACCTGTATTGTATTACTAAATCATATCTGCTGTCACCACTAGCAACCAGAGATGTCGCCATATAAATCAGAACTGAAATCTTAAGGATTTAAAGAGATAATGCATTACAATACAGATAAAATGAGCCTAGTTTGAGTATACTGTGTGTGCTAAAGTAAAGTATGATGACTTTAATGCAACTTTGGTTGTAGTGGAAAGAAAATAATCAGTTTCCTGCATGGCCACACAACAACACTGCATACACACAACCGACAGAGTGAGAGCTTGTGGGTAGACGCACGGGCAGTGAGACTGCGGACGGCATCTGAACTCCATTAACTCTCCTGAATCTCAACTCTCAGTCTATAGGTGGAGAAGCTAGAAAGGAGAGAGGAGGAAGAACAGCTGAGAGCCAATGTGCTGACTAACTGGAAAAATGAATTGCAACAAGGCTGTCCAGTGAGTACAGAATTGACAGCAAGGGGAAAATGAATAGTATGTGTAATGTGGTGGCAGTCTCCCCACCATCATGCATCTGGCTATAGGAAATGGAAAAAAGAGAGCATACCCTTCAGCTGCAGGCTTAAAGGCAGCATTTAGGGTTGATTCTACAAGATCACTTTTTGCTGCTTTGAATAAAAGTCTGTTGCTGTAGAGGAAGGTCCAAGTGCACCGGGCAAGTCTCCATTCCCCAGGTACAGAGCGGCGCTGTTCATTCATTTGTTTTCTCAGTCAAGTACTAAAGTCATGAAAAATACTCTCAACACCAAAATTACTTTTGTGAAGACATAAAATAATAACTGTTCACATAGGGTAGGATGTGAGAAGCTATGCTTACGTTAGCTTTTTATCCAACACCACAGTATATCAGGGGCTCCAGAATGCCAGGGGCCCTAAAGCCCAAGGTTCATTGCATGTCACTGGGTTGTACATAATTTGATTTATTGCGGTTTTGTTTAAGACTTTGTGCCTCCTAAATACAATATCAACTAAGGAAGTATGCTTATTTATTTTCTGTCCAAGAGTTAGATAAGGAGCTCTACACGATTGTCTATGCATTAACTACAGAGCTGTAGTCAGTAAGCCTAGCTTAGCATAAAGACTGGAAGCAGGAGGAAACAGCTAGCCTGGCTCTGTAAAAAATGGAAAAATACCACAGTTACAGCTCAATAATAATCACATTGTATTTGTTTAATACATAAACAGACAAGCAAAAAAACAAAGTTTATGGTGGAGTTATGTTGTAGAGCTATTTCTTCTTGAATACAGTTCATCTGCTGGGTTTTCTGTGGAGTGTCTCCATTTATAGCAGAGGTTGCCAGATAAGTTTAGTGAGCACATGCTACCAAACCTAGCAACTTCACTGTGGTCACACATTTAGCTTAGCTATTGTTGCTCAGCTGCCAAGAAATAGTTCCAGCACATAAAAGTATGCTAGCTCAACCTAAAACAAGATTTAGGGGAGTATTTACTTTTCTCTTTATGTATGTGTTAAACAACAAGATACATTTTGTTAATTATTGAGCTTTTTTTTTAACCTTGGACCGCGTCAAGCTTGCTGTTTACCCCTGTTTTTAGTCTTTATGCTAAGCTAGGCTAACACTCTGACTCCAGCTCTGTTTCTGTATTATATTGTTAAAACCATGATTCTGTGGTGAGTGTGTAAAACTTTTCACATACATGTTCCTTAGTTGCAATTCCAAGGCAAAGATATCTGAAATTTCTATAATATCTACCACTTAGTGAAAAAAAAACTACATACAGTAAGTGACAATAATCCTGCAGCAAAATGGCTGCAAACTGACACTCAAAAGTAGCACATTTAGTGATTTAAATTGAGTGACTACAAGGCAGGCAGGAAAAAAAAACTTTCCCAAGTTGGAATAATGTTCTCCTGTCAACGTTGCAGTGTGTATAGTGCAGAATAAAACACAGATATGAGATTGATATCTTCTCAAATATAAACTAAATATGCATACTTCCCTTAACTATTATTTTCAGAAAAGGGGCCCAGCAAACTATTTTTGCCCTGACCCATAAACTTTTCAGTCTGGCCATGGCTTTATCTACAAATGTGACTGCAATGAATATTTTTGAAGTTGTATTCATCTGTGGTGTTGTTAAAGTTCTACAGTAGTGTTCAGTGTAGAGTTTATGCAAATCTAATCTTCCATTTAAGTGTATTTGTACTTGCTGTAATCTGCGTGCAGAGAGCTGAGAGGCACCAGGGGGGTACACAGCTCCCACTGCCCTGTGCTTTCTGCCTCTCTCACTCATCATCTGGTCTGGTTCAGCTTGGCTGCTCAGCCTGATTGTCTGTAATTGTTCGGCTGCTGCAGCTATCAGCCCGGGAGACCAGGGCAGAGTCGTGCTTCAGGTTTTTGTTGTGTGCCCTTTGTTTTTCAGTTGGTGTGGACAACTTTTGTTTTCAGAATGAACTTGGTGAGGTATTGAAGGTAAATGAGGAACACAGGCGCATGTGCCTGCATATAAATTTGCCTTTAGGTTAAATGTGCATTGAGCCACAAGCCTTTTGTGTTTCTACACTCCCACAGGACCTGGTTTTAAGAAGCAAAATAAAAGAGCGTCGGACTCTGGTTGAATTCTATTGACATTTAATGAGGTGTATAAAATGACATTGAGGGCCTGATTTACTTATTTACTTTTTACTTATTTGCTTATTCAAGAGAATGATGCAGCGCAGTTTGATTCATTTATTATTGTCCTCTTACTGTCCAGCTGCTGAAGTCCAGATGGGGGGAACTCTGAGTTTGTTGAAAATGTTAACATGTTTATCTGAGTTTCCTCCAGTTATTACCATGTGCGTAGACAGAAATCACAGGTGGGCCTAAGCACATCCAAGACCAGTCATGCTTTATAGGTTCTGAAAAGTATATTTTAACCAAAGAGGTAATGTTACAGGTCCCAAGATGAACATTAACAACATCACATAGCCTGGTAGCAACATATACACACACACACACACTCACACACACAGATGGCAGATCCAGCAACATCAGCATAAAATCCAATTGTACACCCAACAAAAACTATTCCCAATAAACAATAATATTGAAACAGGAAATAGGATACTATATAGTCCAAAATTGTAAATTAGTATTGATTGACTGCTATTCACTGGATGATCTACCAGAGCAGGAAGCCTTCCACAGCTATGTGCCAGCTGTACACTCACAGTTATTAAAGTAAATAACAGTAGTGATGAGTGATGAACTATGACTATTTTTACCCGGGTATCATCTTAAGGCAACATACATGCTGTCCTATTGTCCTGTTCTCTTAGTGGAAGTTGTTGGAGCTCTATGCTGACTGTGAGAAAGCCTGCAGTCCCCATACCTCCTCTCCTCATTTTCAGGTAAAAAAAAAAATCTGTTTTATTCATAGATAATTCTCCTTAAAAGATGCTACAACTGATCATCAATCAAATACAGCAATCAATAATCAATAATGCAGTAAAGGACAGCTCTCTTTCTAGCAAAGATGGAAATAGAACATGGTTGATTAATGACATTTGAAATAGTAGTTAGAATTTTTTGTCTGCGTTATGATGCAGCAGTCACTTTTTGTTTACTACCATCATTATGGAGAGCATTATCTTTTTTTTTTATTTACATGAAAGATGATTGGCTGTGATTCTGCATGTATAGCCTCCGATATAGCAAGACAGCAGCTCAAGTTTTTGAGTTTAGAAAGATTTACACACAGAATTGCAATCTCATAAAATCACAATCTTTGGGACTACTTAATATTATTAAAAAGTGAAACATCATTGGAAATGATAAAGCAATAGAATAAGATGCACAAAATGAACAGCAGGACCTGCATCTCGGTGCAGCAGATGAAGGTAGAGATGTTGATAAAGCTCGTGTTTTACTGAAATACTCTTGTCTTATCTAGTTGTGTAATGTCTTATCTAAAAAAAAAAAGGCTGAGCAGTTACAGCTTGTAGTGTTTCTTGATCCTCATGTTGAAATTCAAGTTTAATGAACACAAACCATAACACCATGCCCTCTGTTCGTTTGTTATATTTATAATTACTGCTTGGTTTTCATTTATAAGAAGTCATAGTCTATATTTTCATTTCACTTGATTTTTTTTGTTAACTGACACGGTGCAGCTCTCTGGATATTTTTGTGCTGCGACTACCGCTGCTGTCATTGAGATTTCTGTATAATCATGTTGTTTTTGCCCACGACAACCTTCACATGCAGCTCATGTAAATCCCACCTGTGCTATTGCAGAGGCGGCTGATTGTGCTCGACACACAACTGACTGTTGTAAAAACGTGCAACCTTAGAAAATATAGTGGTTTGCACAATGAAATGAACATATCTTCATCTATGACCTGCATGATCCTCCCTTAAATGCAAACTCTCACTAACATGAACCCTAACCTAACCTGGTGAGCCTGTTTGACAGACACAGTGCATGTGCATTTGGCAGAATGCGTCATATCTGCACCTAAAATCAGATTTGAATGCACAAAGTTAAAAAACTAGTAAAAAAACACTTCAGTGACTTTTGTTCCAATGGAAACTCAGAAGAAGTTGACGATATCAGTGCAGAGACGAGTAGGGTTAAAAGAAAATAGCAGAGTGGTGCCCAGAAACGGCACAATGAGCTAAATACTGCAGAGTTTAATGCCAAGCTGCTGGAGGCCCATGGATTTGTCTTTCAGTGCTGCCAACACACATATTCCATGTGTGTTTGGAGGCCTCTGTGCATTCTATGCCATCTGATGCCCTTCAGCAGCCAGCAGCCACACAGCGGCCTGCTTCCCAATCTCTCTCCCCTGTTAACTCGCTGTTCCTCCCGAGAGCTGCTGTATCTTTCTCAGGCTGTGCTTAACCTCCACGGTCCAACTGTTGCCTCAGATAAGTCACTGCTCCGTGGTGATTTATGACTCCAAGTTTGACTTTTTATTTCTTAAAGAGGACAAATATACTATCAATCACTGCTAAAAGGCAAAAAAGAGAAATATTGAATGAATTGTTCCATCAAATATGTAACACATTCTTTTTTCTTTCGTAAATATTTCACTATGCCCTCAAATTATTTCATCCATCCCCTCAAAAACACTCATTTATGCACTAAAATTGATTAATTTATTCTGATAAATGAATAATGGGTGTGTTTGGACATCACCTCAAATTCATTTCTTCTATTCAGTTCTTGGAAGGCTGGTTTTATTCTATATTTTGCTTATTGTCAACAAATCCTCATCTATTTCTCAATACTTTATGACTTCTCCCTATCAGCATCAAGCCCATTGGTTCCTTCTGAAGATGTAAATCTTTAAAAACAGCTCACAAATATATAGTTATATATAAATAGTATAAAAAAAGTTCAGTAAACAGCTGGTCACCACAATTTTTTACTAAAATTTAGTCAAACAGGATGAAATAATATGATTTGTTGGGGGTTATTTTTAGCAGTGGATCCACATTTGGTGCTCTTGTTACTATCTCCAGCAGCAGGATAATATATGTTTGCCTGACAAGCAGACTAAATTGCCATTGCAACTCCTCAGCTATCATTTCTCAAACACATTTACACCACAGGGGGTGAACTGGGTCTTACAACAGGTTCCATAGTCCTATATTTAGACATACAGTTCATCAGAGATGAACAGCAGGCCTCTCATGCAGAGGGGAAGATGTGAAAGTTGGTTGTATGTGTTTGTTTTGGTCAGAGGGAGAGGTGGACACAGAGGACAGAGACAGAGGGTGGACAGCAGATATGGGGGGAGGGGTCCACCACATAGTTTTTGTGTACTGGGACCAGACTGAAACTGATGTTTTTATGACATAATCTCATACAGTTGGTTATAATGGATATTTGGCTTTCGTCTTTGCTTTACTGTATGTAAATCTCATTTAGAAATGATATATTGAAACATAATTTAAGTGTCTTCCATCACACTGACAAAGTTCCTTAGACTCTTTACTTTAACAGTGATAAGGGGAAAGGCCTTTAGGTGCACTGGTTGGTATAGGTTGGTTGGTTTTGAAGTGTTGGTTGGCTTTTTGCATGACATACTTTGTGCTGCTCGGATTCATCTGCTTGAAACTCAGCTTTGTGGGTGCGAGTAGCTTTCTGTAAGGTTTCATTTGAGATGGAAAATATCTGAGGATAATTAAACTAGGTGATCGATTAAATTATTGGACATCATAAATGAGTACAGCACAACCAGATGACTGATTTTGAGAATATGCAGGTCAGGTTTTTTTCCCTGGAGACTCCATATAGCACAAACCATGTATGTCTCTACAGCCTGTTTTATTTTGTTGATCAAGTATCCAACAGAGAAGAATGCAGATTAGGTTCCGTGACCAGATGCTGTCCCCAAAAATAACACCGCCTCTCCAGAGTTGTTTGACACTGACAGCGCTTATTTTCAAAGGAATTCTCCGCCTTTTCACTTCATATACTTCCAACTTGATTATGCAATGCAGTATTTTATTCTGTTTGTTCTATTAGTCACTAATAGCTCATTATCGACTGGAATTGGCCTTTTTAAATTAAAAATGCAATTGCTCATCCAAGTTAAAAAGCCACCATTAGGCCCATAACCCATTAAATAATTATGGACCAATTTTCAAGCTTCCTTTACTGCGTAAGGTTGTGGAAAAACATAACAGAATAGTTGACTGCATTTATGATCTAAAATGAGCTTCTTGAAGACTGAAAAGTTCACTTCAAATGTCTCAAACTCTCGAGTTGGCATCTCTGAAACTCTTAAATTAGTATTCCCGCTCTCTGCTTGATATCGCTTGTGAAGCTGCTAGACACTCATATACTCATTACTTAGTGTAACTGTTTTGGGATTCAACGGCGTTTTCAAACCTTTACTTCGTCTGGTCCAAAGCAGTGGATAAGTTGGTTCACTTTTTGCATTTTCTCCTTGATCCACCTTTTTTTTTCCCACACGGAAAAAAAAAATCAAGAGAACTAAAATGCATCACTAAACTCCATGTGAGAATGAGGAATGGAAACACAAGAAGAAGGTCCTGAAGAAGCCTCTATCTGCCCAAATATCAATCAAAGCAACATCCCATTGCATCTCCAGGTTGGACCTCAATTCATTCTCTGGCTAGCCACTAGCAACTGTTGATTTCACTCGTGCACAGAACTGGCTACTGGAGCAGTTTGGCTCAAACTTGTGGCCTCGTACTCGGCTCAGATCGACATCAGATCACAATCCCACCACAAACAAACCACTCCAGAGTTCACCGCTTCTGCTAAACAGTCTTGATGCGGTTGACATGGTCCACACCCAAGTACGATTGCTGTGTTCAGTTCTTCCCAAACAAATCATAACAAGAGGGAAACCAACCAGATTTCCATTCAAGCGGACTAAACTAAACATCTTTGAAAACGCCCTAAGATGCCGAGCATGTAATTGCAATGTCTGCAGTTCCAATCTGACCGAGGTCCATGTCATTCCTCCTCTCGATTCCCTTTCTTGTTACCTCATCCCTTTCAAATGAAGGCCTGGAAAAAATAATTTTTAAAATGTAAAATGGCACTTCTATGTGCTCATGGGGCTTGGAGCGGGAAACTCGAGTGACTTGCTCTTTGATGCTCAAGTTAAAAAGGGAACTTCTCTGTAGTAGATACTGGCTCTGATGACCCATTCCTCTCACCAAAGGTGGTGCGGTGGTTTTATCAGCAACAGGTTAAAAACTCTACAGAGCTGGACTGCAGGCAGTGGTAGGAGATACCACAGCAGGGATCTGACCCAAACTAGGACAGGGTTAGTCAACAACAGCCGTCTGTAAATCAGCTGGACGGATCAGGGCTTTGTGGAGCAGCATGGCAAAGCAATTTGTAAGAATAAGTGGTTTCTGTTTTCCTCCTTTCTTTCAGCCACTAATCACCACCTCTGTCCAGGCAGCCTGAAGGGTTGGGGGTCAAACGAGGGGAATGCTGGATCAGCATTTTTTTAGCTTTATCATACCTCTCTCTTACTTTGGTTATAAGAGGAGACAGGGCAGAGGAAGTTCAAGCGCACTGAAGAAAGCCGCAGACAGAAAAAGAGAGATGTTAGACAGTGGTAAAAGAATTTAGGGGAAAAGACATAAACAAGAAATGGAGAGGATGGAGTATTAAAGAAAAGGAAGAAAAATCAGGAATATGCAGCAGCAGATATAAGCCAGATGAAAGTGATATGGAAGGAAAGATTAGGATGTCAGACCAGGTCCAATCAAAAGGCAGATTGAGGCTAAACTTGGAGGCTTTAGCAGGCTTTGTAGCTCAGGCCACGGCAGTACAAAGAGAGAGAGAAATACGTCTGACCTTTACTAAGGTCCATGTAAATGCAATTTGGAAAAGAGCAAGTTGTGTCTCAGTAAATTGTCCCCCAGACTACCGGAAGAAAAACATGCCTCCGCTGGCTTCTGCCAAAGCAGAAACCTCAAGCACTCTGCGAGCAAGAAACCACCTCGAGCCTTGTTGAATAATGAAGACAGTAGTGTTAGATATTTCTGAGAAAGGTAAGAGTTGATTGTTTCTAACAGATGAATTGGAAAAGAATGTTTCTCGAGGCCTTTCTCTGAACGTCAATGCTTGAATTTTTTATCTGAGGATGTGCCAGAGCCTCTCCTATTTCGAAACTTATTGCGCTTACATCTACAGTGTCTTGAAGTGAGATCCTCAAAAGCACAAATCAGTCAGTCTTCTTCTTAAAAGCACATTTCGACTGAGGAACAATTTCCTCGAATGTGTTTTTAAAGGGAGGAAGAGGGGAAAAAAATACTTACTTCCCCGATGAATTGAGAAAATAACAGCACAACAATCAGCATGTGATTTATTATGTGGGTTTTTGGTTTTAAAAGTGTCACCCAAAGGTTCCATCCCATTTTGGGAGTGAGTGAGTGAGTTTATTGGGATTAACTATCACTTATAGAAGACATAGAGAAAAGAGGACTGACCTTTAGTTGACCTTTTAATAGGGAGAATGAAGAAAATTGGATTATTGGATGGATCTGCCTCAAGAAAGTTCTCACATGTCTCCTTTTAAGTAAGCTGTACAAACAGATGATTGACAGTTCAATTGTTCACTTCACCATCAACGTGAACCCTTTCTACACCTGATGCAATAAACATAAACTTAGGATATTCTTTAGTCTTTGTTTCTCATATTCAAACTGGAGAAAAATTGGAAGCTGTTTTAGAAATGTTGAATCACTTTTTTGATGAAAACAAGCCATGCAATCGACGAATCATGCTTTATTTTATTCATGCAATTCATCTAATTGGAATAGTTGGTCATGAGGTTTGGGAGTTTAAAAAGAAAAAGAGTGAGATCTGAATAACCTCCATAGTTTGCTGATTGGTCTCAGTTGATTCCTTGTAGGTGGTGTTTGTTAGTGTAGGTGGTGTTTGTTAGTGTAGGTGGTGTTTGTTAGTGTAGGTGGTGTTTTGGACACTTAATATCTAAAAGCAAAAAAAAAAATAACTTGCAAAATGAAGACTAGAAGTCAGCTGGACATAACAAGATTTCATTATCCACTTTAAAAACATTCATTCAGATATTTTGACCCCTTTGACATGTGACAGTAGGTTAAGCTCATGTGATAATAATAAGATAAATGATGACTTAATTTCATTTAAGCTGCTTCAGTTTCAGGGTTCCTGGTATTGGGCACTCTTGTTCACTCAAGAATCACAGAAACGAGGTCACATGTGGAAAAGGGGGTCTGATGGGGTCCACAAGAAATGTTGATCTACTCAGCAATCAAACAATGCATGCAACAAATAGTGCACATAACCAAAAACATATTCAAAACATTATAAAAAAAAAAAAGTAAATAGAATTAAAGATATTAGACAAAAACACGGTTGTTATAAAGAACTTCCAAACCTTGTATGCAAACACATGGGTGGGCGTGTTTTGAATGCCAGCTGGAAGCACCTGTGTGAGTGAACCACACACACACACACAGGTGCTTCCACTTCTCTCTAATTAGACCTCCTCTCAGGACTGTGTGGGCGTGTACACACTGTGCTCTCCCTGACTCTTCAGCCCATGTTACAATGGAATAAATTACACCTCTATGACTCTCTTACATAGGTGACCTCTGCAAAGTCCCAGCATGGCTCCACTCAACCTTGACATGAGCACAGGTCTAATCGGCCACAGTAACACCTGGGTGGGTTTGCAGAGCTTTTATAAGGCAATATGATACTCTGATGTGATATATATATATAGTGTGTTTTATTGGTCTACATATATACATACATGCATTTTCATTGTTGGTGTTCAAATCTATCAGTCACTTATATGATATACTTGGTAAATCGATCAGTCTCTGGCTGCTGTTTGCTAGGGTTCACCCTTTCAGTAACAGTGAGGGAAGCCTGGAGCTGAAACATGTCCATTTTTTTGCTGCATCATTGCATTGTGCATCATTAAAATGTGATGTGACGACTTCATTTGTCATTTCAGAACCATCTTTGTTAAGGAATTGACTAATGAGTTTGAGTCACCATTATATTCAAATATATTCCCTTTTTGATTGAAACCCTCCCTGTGCTCCATTAAAAAATAATAATAATGCGTGCAAGAGAAATCAGAGTGAAAATGTTCTTCCTGCAGTAAAACATCATTTTAATGTTACTTAAAGCTGCATTAATTGGTTTTCTTTGGCCACTTGGGGGCGGCGGAGCAAGTTAAAAACACATTAGTCAGCTATAACTATTACTTGATATGTGGGTCCATGTTGTTCCCTTACTTTGTCAACAGACAAGGCGTGTAGCAAGAGCAGTCACTGTGTCTCGCATAATCTTTGTGACCGTGAAAAGCTAATGTTCAATCACATAAAGTGTGTTCCTCTGTCATTACTGTCAGAGCAAGGCCTGAGAGTATGGAGTAAGATAATGAGAGTAGACTGAAGAAAACAGCCACCACCAAGTTGGTGTGCAGGAATCAAGGCTCATCCAAATCCAACTTTGCTATACACTGAAGGAAGCATTGTTGTATTTCAAAGAGAAGAGGTTATAGTAAAATTTAAATGTCTTAAAAAAAAAAACCTGTGGTATGTCTCAGATTGTGCTTCAATTACATTTTGTGTAATTATAATAAAATCTTATTTCAGTGATCATCAGTGCAAAGTCTTCTGTATAAAATCAGCTATTATGTGAGAGGTACAAAGAGGCTAATGAGAGGTCCAACCCAGGCAATTAAGGCCTATGCAATCTGCTTGAAATGCATGAAGGACTCTCAGCATCTACTGTGTAAAGGTCACACCAAGCCCTCTTGTTTTTAATGCTGGCTATTTTAAGGCATTGGAATGATTAAATAAATACGAAGGCAGGCATACACACACATGCTGAATGCAATTATTAGCTCATGCCCATAGACATTTACACACACACACACACACACACACGGGCACATGCTGTTGGAATCATTTGGCCAGCGGCTGTATAGTATTATTTCAGAATCTCATTAAAGCCATCCTTTGTCGCCGCCGTACTGCCGTCATCTGGCTCAGCACAGGGCCAAGCTGTGGATTACTGTTGCACTGAAGAGTTAAAATATAATTTTTCACATTTGCTGCAATTAAAGCCAGAATGCAAAATTACGTCCACTCAGCCAAGTAGTCAGATTGAAGGGTAGTTCAGGCAGTTTTAAAAAATAACATTCTTTTTTTTTTTCTCCAAAGTACACTCCAGTCATCTTTGTGTCTGGATTTTTTTTTTCCAGGAAACAAAATTCATGTAATTACTATGAAGTCTGGTGTTGAATAAGACCTTTTTAAGTTTTCCAACACACTGCAACACACTCTTTTTTTTTCAGAGGGAGAAATTAAGTTTGAATGGAAACACATAGGTGTGTTGAATCAGACTTGGAGAAGTTTACACAAACTCCAACTGCAAGCATTCTATGTAATCTATATCTGGATATCTTCCATATCAAGATGGAAAAGCCAAGTAAAACGAGATGTGCTAGATGGACAGTTTTCCTCCCCATTTGCTTTCTTTGTTGTTGAGTGCTGTCTGTAAACTACTGTATATGGAAGCCTAGTTCTGAAAGAAAATAATAATACAGAATACAAGTCAAAATGAGAGATACTATGTGTTCAGACAGAACACAATGCAAATTTTAGTCCAAATGTTTCAACTTGAATGAAAAATGTGTGCATATCCCAGGGCTTTATGAATCTGCTTCATAAATGTACAGAGACAAGAGGGAAAAGGAGGAAGGCCTGGAGGGAAATAACCAAAAGAACCAAAGTTTTTTGTGAGTTCTGAGTTCAGTCAAAGGCTGAACCGTTGCTAGTTAGCTTACAGCTGATGTACAGTTGACATATTGGCAAAAAATCAACAAAAAACCCCAACATATATTGCAGTGGTCAGACTCACATGAATTAGGGGAGGTGAACATTCATTTTGCGTTCTGTCTGTACACACAGTTTGTCGTAAAAAATTTCAATAATGTATGGATCTAAATGTTGACAGTCTCGTTCACCATCGGAAAATGTCACATTTCAAGTGACTTGTGAATTTTGGCCTTCAAATCCCTTTACATAAACTGACACAGGCTCATTTGTATTCCACAACTGACAGGTCAACTACATTCAGAGTATGCACATCAACTGACATTTTAACAGCTGTCAGTGCTTACATAACCGACATCTCAGCTGCATTTTCTACTTATATATCAACGAACATTTCAGTTGCTTTCGTTGCTTACTCTTTAAATGACATTTCCGCTGCTTTCAGTGGTTACAACTTAAATTTGAACTGCTTTCATTTTTGCTTCAATAGACAATTCGACTGCTGTCAGCGTTTACACATAAACTGACAGTTCCACTGCTTTCATTCCATATTCTTTAACAGAGTTCATCTTTCGGTGAATGTTTTGTGGAACTGACCCCTCTCTACTTGTAAGTATGAAGTACACAAGTGGAACAAATAAATAAATGAAATGTATGAGATCATTTTTACTTACTTACTATACCTTCAATAAAACCAGTTTGTCCCTCAAGACATTAAATATAAACTCTCTTCTCCTTTACTTTATTCAGTTGTAAAATTGAGCAGAAAAATCCTCCAGTGAAATTGTTAATTATCCTGACTTGAATTAACATCGAGTGCACACACACAAACTTTAATAGAAGAATGCAGTAGCATGTCAAAATCAATGAGGTAATCAACTTGCCTCCAATACACATGCACTTGTGCACAAACACACAGACACACAAAATTCAGTAGAACAATCTTCCAATAATTAATTAAAGTCAGTGATGGTTTAATCTGCCCAAATGAACAGACACATGAATACACAGAAAAACACTTGAGTTAGAAAATTAAGTAATAAGCTGAAAGCACTTAATCTAGCACATGTGCGTAGATACACTCACACAGTCACACGTGCACACATGTAATCAACTGAACAAACCTCCCATAACGAGCTGAAATTTTACAAGTTAATCAACCTGCTGCTAACGCACACACACACACACGCACGTGCACACATATGCTCGCACACACACATGCACTCGACTGGAGAAAGGCAGTAATGAGGTGGAACCATCAATAAGTTAGTCAGCCTACCACACACATCTCACAACTCAGCAATGACATAACACACTCAGATCAATACGTTCATCACAGTCAACCTGTAACACAGTCTCTCTTTGGGGGAGGGGCATACAAATGTCCATCACATAGGGTGTGGTTTATATTCAGGTTTGGGTACATTTGAGACGGTCCTCGGTAGAAAAACGACAGCATTGATTGTTAGGTCAAACATTTAAAACCACCTGTGTTGAGGTTTTTCTGACAGGTGACATCTTGTAATTGTGCAAATAATGACCGAAGCCAAAAGTCACCTGATGTTCTTATACTGCCACAAAACCTCTTAAGGAGGAGGTCGGACATACATACATGAAATAGATTTAGTTCCATAAATGTAATAAACTTGGCATAGAGACTGAAAGCAGAAGGAAGCAGCTATATTGGCTCTGTTTAAAAATCTGTTGAAAATCTCATTTTACAGAAACGTCAAAACTACAATTTGTACTTTTATAGGGTGTTAGAATTGTTGGCAGGTGTCTGTCTGTAAGTGTATTATCCTTCTCCTCACCTACAAAGCCCTTAATGGTCAGGCACCATCATCAAAGAACTCATAGAACACTACGTTCCCAGAATACAGGCTTACTTGTGGTTCCTAGAATCTCCAAAAGTAGAATGGGAGACAGATTCTTCAACTATCAGGCTTGTCTCTTTTGAAAGGCAATAACACTAAATCCTTTTGCTTGTTGGTTAATTTTGCCCTAATGACCAGTCATAACAGATGTGCACTGGGGCCAGATTGAGCTGTTACTTTAGTTGCAAAAAGTTAGAGCCCAGACATGTGGTTTAACAAAGGTTTCTTAAACTGCTCTAGTAGAGTGACAGGAGACAAACAGACCCACATTTCAATGACACAGTGCAGTATGATCATGAAATATCTATGTACAGCCTCATTGCAGTTTGCAGTGATGACAGAGGCTGTGGCTTTTCTCCTCATGGTTTCTGTCTTCCCCAGACACCACAACAGACTCACATTTGAATTTGATCCAATTACTTTTCAGGGATGAATTGATCTTGTCTGGGACTTTGTAATTGACACTGAAATTGGACGGAATACAAGGAGCTTCCACCGCTCCACCACTTTCTTCTTTTACACAAGAGACTCTGCCAGAACAACCTCTAAGTCCCACCCAGCCACCAAAATCATATTTTTCTATTGATTAGTCAATCGTTATATTAAAGGACTATTGTGTGTAGGAAAACTTATTTTGGCTGTGACACTCACGAAAAAAGGCCCTCTCTAGAGCCAGTGTTTGGTTTGTCTGCTCTGGGCTACTGTAGAAACATGGTGGTACAACATGGCAGACTCTATGGAAGAGGACCCACTATAGATATAAAGGGCTCATTCTAAGGTAACAAAAATGTCTTATTCTTATTTTCATGGGATTATACACTAGTTAAAATACTTATGAATATTATATACCATTTCTGCCAAGTCCATTCTGCTAGGTGCCACTAAATTCTACACAATGGACCTTTAAGAGAAACTCTGTCTCACAGCTGAAATTAACAATATTGAAGTCTTGCATGTGGAGCCAGGTTTTGTGTTTGATATTGCCCTGCATGTCTGATTAAATCCAATCCTTTCGGTGTAGTCTGTTTGCTACTAAATTGCCGGAAAGGTGTTTCATTTCTGGACTGGCTTTACATACAACTTCAGTGCAGAACATTTACACACTGACAAAAGAAAACATAAAACTTATATACACACACAAGGATAGAATCATAGCTGTAGTGAGTGAAGCTTTTTCTTTTTTTTTTTTACTTGTCAACATTAGTAGAAGTTAGCATGAAGGTCAACTCCACAGTTTATAACCTATGATCCCAACAGGTTCTTCCAAAAACTAAAGAATCAGCCACTGCCTCAAAATGGAGAATGAAGAAATGGAGAAAATCAGGGGATGTCATTATAGAGCAGCAAAGGCCAGGTAGGGAGGAGGTCTGGATGGAAGGTTGGATGGGACTGTTGTTGGTACGATTTATTTGGGCAGATCTGAGCACATAAATCATGTTGAGTTGCAGATGAAAACAAATGCACCCAGACCCTTTACAGCATAGGTTCCCAACATTTTTGGCCTGTGACCCCCTGAAACAAAAGTTTGTTTGCAACCTCCAGTCAAAAGTTGCATTTGTTTCTCAGCTGTGGCCAGTTCAACCAAAGAGTGACTTTTTTTACTTCTTTTATTCATTATTTTTTGAGGTAAAATTATGTAGTAAAAAAATAGGAAAAGGAAAGTCTGGGAAATTTAAACATAATTCAATGCAGCTGTCCAGTCCTCTTAGTCATTTAGGGACCCATCAGATTTGTCTTGTGACCCATTAACCCATCAACCTGGGGGTTGTGATGGGAACGTGATCCGATCTTATTCTGACCCAACTAGAAGGTGTACTCTCCAAGTTTGAGCTTAACAGCTCTCGTAGCCAGGTGCACTTTGCATGCTGGGATGTGGAGGAGCAAAATCAACAATTGTTAGCAGCTAGTCAGAGAATGCCTCAAGGCCTTGACTAACAAAGTACATTGCCCTCTTGATATTTGGGGTTTCTTCAGGACCTTCTTCCTGTGTTTACCTTCTCACTCCCTGCATCAGGAAGATCTGACCAATGAGCAGACAGCATTCTTAAATGGCTTTTTGTGATATATTTTGGTTGGCTGAATTTCCTTCAGAGCAAAGAGAATTAGGTTAAACTAGAAATACAACCTCTTGGTTGTATGCCTCCGCCAACCAGTTAAGTTGCAGTTTACATCCTTGTCTCCATTGCCTGATACACGTATGATGCGTAGGCTGTGGCACCATTAATGCTTCGCAGTAAACCGTCTACTGGTTACCTGAGGCTGGTGCTGTGTGCACATTGAAATCATGATGGAAAAATGAAAAACAGTCTCCTTGAAGCTTATGACAAACGGCCAAAAATGAGCCAATGAGATGCAGCAAAACAAGTGTTTCAAACAGCTGTTCTGTATTTTGAAACAGTCAGTAAAATTCAGTAAAGCTGCCTGTTTCATTACTGTATATGCATGTAATAATATACAGTAATGTCAATTAGATGATAATGTGCATCAGAAATAAAGAAAAAAAAATGAGGTTATAATAATCATCCGTCTATAGTGATCAATTTGACCTGGACAGACGTGATCACTATAAGCTGTTTCCACTGTATATTGAATGGATGTTTTTTCCTCATTTTCGACCGTACATCAGCAACTTTTGTAATGACAGCAGTAGATTTACACTTAATTTACTTGGTACTTAAATCGAGAAAAACACCAATTGCTGAGTTTTCAGGCTGTTCACTTGTTATGTGAATTAAACAAATGAATTACACATCAACCAGTTGTCTTACTCTGTTTTATTCCAAACACTGATGCATAATAAAAACCATATAGATCGTTTGATTCCAGATTGGTTCTTGATTGGTTCCATCCATCACGACACTCGCAGCCCTGACAGTATAGCTGAGGTAAAGTAGACTTCACCCACACTTTATTTTACCACCACAGCCCCGGCTCCAATGGGAGCTCTCTAAGTACAATGCTAAATGTGAGTGTTTATCTAGACTGGAGTTGACTTGATATATGACATGACAGATTGCACATTAACCGACATGAATCCACTCTGCTACGGTATTAAATCGTAATCGCAGACAGTGTTAGTCACAGTGAACTGAAGTGAAAATAACATTAGTAACTCCTGCAGCTAAACTAATCCCACCTGGACAGAGCTAACCCTTTGATTCATTTACACTCCACATCACTCAGGTCTATTACCTTCACTACTTACAGCCTTAATTGCTTACAACCTAACTTTGTGAAGATCAATCAGCCATGCTACACTTCCACAGAAAATGTCCTGACTTCAAAGCATTTCACTCACTTTATGTTTCAAACCGCTTCTTTATTTTTCGGCTTGTTTGTGAACATCAGTCGACTTTGATTTAAAAGTGAAAAGGATTCATAGGAGGTCGCGCGGGGACAAGATTCTTGAGTAGTTTGCTGTATGGATTGTAAAATTGAAAACACAGCATTGATGGGTCTCTGTCAGCCAAATCAAATCACCCCATCACCGCTCAGCCTCTCTGCATTCCTCTGCAGCGTGACAAGGCTACAGCCCAAAGACTCAAATTCATGAAAGGGATTTTAAATGAATGTCTTTATTTTAGGGGGAAATATATTCTCTTTTATCATTTTGGCAATCAGTGTCTCAAGTGTTTTATTGTGCTCTGCTCTTGTTGTAGAAGCAGGTGTCATTTATTCAGACAGAATATATCTCATTTCAGTGTGAAGCACCACAATGAGATATTATAACTGACAGAGAGTTGAAACAGATGGTAAATTCTCCATACACTCCATTCTGAGTCGATGCTACAGTGGTGGTTTAAATCATGTCAGATGCAACAACACTGAGAAAGAAAAGTTTAGTTCTATGTCCCCTCAGATGTATGGAGGGTGAGCACTCTAACACAACTAAACCCATCAATACCCTGCAGGCTATATTAAAGAGGACATTTCCAGGTCAACATATTTAATCTGAGGTTCTTCTTCTGGAATATCTTTGCATGATTTATAGTTAAAAACTCCTTATGTAACTTATACTGGTCCTTTACATAGCACCTCAGTTCAGCCTCTGCTTGGACCAGGCCATTTTAGCTCCTGTCTCTTTAAGGCCACCCTCCTGAGGAGCACTCCGCTCTGATTGGTTAGCTTCCAGAAGCTGCATCACAGCTAACTTCCAGCCACTTCAACGAACTATGAAACAAACCATACTAGTAGGATTTCACGACTTTCACTCTTTACTCAAAATGTCAACTTCTCAAATAATGTTGTGAAATATGAGAGTGCACAACATGAACACCACATGGCAAAACATTAGCGACAAGGCTACAGAACAGACAGCCGTTTATTGGCATGCACGACGAGCTGATGTCAGCTCGTCTACAAGGTAGAAAAAAGCTCCGCAAACTAAGTGTTCAGAGCCGGTTGATACCCTGACTTTTGACTAGCAGGGAGCATTTCCACATACATTAACCTCAAGTTTTGGAACGTTCACCATGTTTAGCATAGATATCCAACATCATAACAGTATATAAATGACAGAAAATCACAAATAACATAATATGACCCCTTTAAAGGAATAGTGGGAAATGTGTTTATTCTTGCTATGAGTTAGATAAGAAGATTGATACCACTGTCATGTCTGTATAGTAGTATGAAGCTGGCCAAGCTTCATATTTACTGTGGCATAGTGAGTGTCTGCTGACAGTAGCGATGTGTGTATCATATCTGTGTATTTAGATTCAACTGAGTTATGACTGAGAAGAAGCAGCATTACATTTGTTATCTGTGCATATTAGAATATTGCATTTGTTTACACCCTGAGTATGTATATATCATAATTATTTTCTTGGTATTGTGATTATTTATCGTCTTTAGATGAATTCATGGTTTTTCCACTCGGCTGCCTCACTGATGTTGTCTACTGAGGTCAGCTCATCTCAAGCACTTCTCATTCTTTTTTCTTGGTAATAGATCAGAGAAAAGACTCCATGATGAAGACGCTGGACTACTGAACAGCATCACAGGACAATCAACGTTGCATCTCGGTGAAACTGCAAATGACCGTCATCTGAAGATGAAGGCGTGAACACAGGGGAAAAAATCTTTGATATGTGGAGATATTTTAATTGAATCATTACCTCAGGATGAGAGGCTTAACGATGAGCATCCCATAATTCTATGTTGTTATCTTGAGATAATGATACAATTAAGAGATAATGGGGCCTAGAATTTACGAGCAAACCACAGACGCTCTGGGCCTCCAAAATAAGAATCATTTTATTTATTGGCATGCTTCCCAGAATGCAGTGTATCTCCAGAAAACCCTTTGTTCCTGTTTGAATGAAGTTCTATAGGGGAGAAGATTGTTTTGAGTGTCTGGCAGATGAACTAGAATGTGTTTCTGATGCATATTAGCAAAATCATCTGCAAGTAAAAATCTTTATCTCCAATCAATATTAGATAGGTTACAAAAATGTGAGTGTTACAGTCTGAGAACATGAAGTCAGTGTATCACCACCCTCTCCTTATCGGCCAATTATCAGCACCGACCACACACTCAGTCGGACCACAGAGGAGTTTATCTGCACACTCTGCTTCATAATATTGCTATTTACTGACTAGTGGCTGATAATGAATTACATGCTGCAAATTCACCACTGACCACCACAACCTCAAAACATATTATTTTGTTTAATTTGATTAAATTAATAGTAATTGTCCTCCTGACTTAATATCTTCAGTTCACCAGACACTCAGCCTTGTTTAAATAAGTATGTGTGAACAACAGATGATGTATAATACAGGGTTAGGGTTAGCGTCTTAAGGAAAACAGACCCTAAGTGCCTAGGTGACTCTGTGGCACTCTGCTAAATTTTCTAAACTGAAATGGCCAAATCAACAGACAGCTTGTGATTTAGACCAAATGTTGCATTTGGTGTCTTGGTAATTTACATCATCGAAGCACATTCAGCAAGGATTCAGGCACGCTTTCAGGTGGAAGATGGACAAAACTCATCTGCCAACAAAAACGATGCCATAGACCGTCAAAACAATTCCTAAATGAGGTTTGCATTTAGTTAATCAGAAGACAGCAAAATTGGACATAATCTAACTCAAACATAAAAATGGGCATAAAACTTTATTTTTATGTTAATGGATTTATTTTATTGGCATTATTGACTGATTTTATTTGGTGCCAATGTTGAGGTGAAAGTTTATTTAACTCTGTAATATGCACTTTGAAGTAAGTGATTACATATGACTATTGACTGGAAGTAGTTGGGTTTTTTTTTTTTTAAAAAAATTGCAAGTAAAGCCATGCAGTTTTCCCATTTCCCAAAGTTTCAGTGCAATAAGCAGTTTTTAAGAAAAGCTGTTGCGAAATCAAACATTTTTATATAGTTTTATTTTTATTCATGCCTCTATGGATGGCAAAGACTGTCAGTCGGTTGGTCCACCACATTGGTTCAGACTGAAATGTCTCAACACCTATTGGATGGACTGCTATGGAACATTCATGGTCCAGAGGGGATGATGATGGGGATGAATCCCACTGACTATGGTGATCCTCTGACTTTTCCTTGAGCGCCACCAGTGGGTCAGAGTTCACTTATCAAGTGATATGATAAATATTATACCTGCATAACATCAACATGTTAGCATTGTCATTGCGGGCATGTTTACTGATGTTAGCCTCCCGCTCAAAGCACTATTGTGTGGCCTCACACATGCTCTCCTACTCTCCCATAAGCACGCTTTCAGTTACTCTCTCTCTCCCTCAGCTTTTTCAGCAAATAATACATATTTGGTATCATCAAAGTCATTTATAGTTGAGAGGAAGGTCGTGAAGAATGGTCAGCTGACTCACACAGACCTCTGATGTGGGTCAAACCGTCCCCAAAAATCACTGTCAGTCTGAATGGGGTATAATGGAGCACAGAACAAAAGTTACGCAAACAGGAGAAAATAGTCCATTTGTTAGGGGTTATATTAATTCACATTTGGTTCTTCAGTGAGTATTTTTGGCAGCAGGACAGTATGTGTGGCACTGAGTCAAAGCTACGGTGTATGTGTGTGTGTTCATGGTAATGAAGGATCATGTCACCCAGTGCAACAGTGTGACTCATTGACATGTTTTTAAGCTCTTTTCACAGGGGAATAAGATATATCAGCATAATTGCTAATAAGATCTTCACTGTTAGTTTGGTCTTTAATTAGGATATGTTGACACTAATATAAAATCGAGAATACTGTGAGCCTTCTCTTTTAAGATGAAGCAGCTTAATGTATTCAGTAGTGCTTCTGACACTTATGTTGCCCTCTGTTTATTATTAGAACACAGGAACAGAGTGAGACGTATGCTCGTCATGTTTTGTCCTCCAGTTTGACCTCACGCCTAGCTTACGCACCTCTGCCTAGCGCTCATCTCAGTCAAACACAGACGCACATGAATACATAGATCGATAAAAACAAACTTGGTATTTAGCGGCATTGGCATTCCTCTCATTCATTTCCCCCGAAGGCCCCCATGGCGATGTCTGCCCTGCCTGTGCCCCGGCCGACGCGACTCCCACCGTCCCTCTGGCATCAAATGTCATGAACGGAGGACTGGCAGCCAGCGAGCACACAGCACAGCGCTCTGTCTGCTTTTGGGAAGAAAAAAAAATAGAAACCCCCCCCCCCCCCCCAAAACCTTCACTTGTACTGTTTCTGATACAGCAGGATGTTGCTAACATGGTCCCCTGTGTGCAGAACATTATTGATGACTCCAGATCTAAGATGACCCATTGTAAACCTGCTGTCGTGGGTTAAAAGAGTAGGATTCTCTAGAGGAAAGTACTCTTTCTCCATTGTTGTTAACATTCTGATTCTTTCTGCTCGAGATACGCTTCATACCTGTGAATGGAGTCACTCTCTCTCTCTCTCTCTCTCTCTCTGTGAGTTGATATCTGACCTTCTCTGTTCTTTGTTTTGGTACAGTGCATGTCAGTGCATGTGAGCGTGCGCGTCAGTGCACGTGAGTCCTTCCATGTCCTCCGTGTCCGTTTCAGAGATGGCAGCCACGTTCCACAACAATCTCATTTTTACTGAACGGCACACTAAAATATGTTTCTGAGAGTATTTGAGGAGAGAAATAAGCGATGCAGTCACAGAGTCGTGATCCATATTTGATCAGCTCTGAACAGTTTGACAGTTTGATCTGCCTTTAGGGAGTTGTCGGCTCTCTTCTTTTCCCAACTTAATTAAGTAGACAACACATATTTGTTTTGGTCTGAGATGTCGGTGCTGTAGTGCAACATCTAATGTCTGAATTTGTGTATTAAAAAAACTTAAAAATATTGCGATATTTCACAGCTTTCAGTTAGCAAGGCTTTTGTCATCCACCAACAGTGAGGGCCTAAAATATGCTTCAAACAAATCACTTGTTGAACTGTCTATCAGCATCTGACAGCCCTCTGCTCCTACAACTTCCTGACATCAGAAGTGGGAAGTCTGCATCCCACAATTTTTATAACCTTTCGAAACCAACAATTATGTCCACTTCACAGTGAAGGGCCAGGTATGGGGTAGTGATGAAGAGGGCAGGATTGAAACAACATTTTTTTATGTGAACAACCAAGTGCCTTCGAGACACAGCGAGATATAGTCAAGAGTTTTGCTTTTGATCTGACCACATGTACAAATCAGTGTGTTTGGGGCATACTGACATCAGTTCAGTTCATTTGACAAATGGGTGCAGTTTTTAATGAGCACATTAAAGAAATAAGCAAGACTGCCTTTTTCCAATTATGCAACATAGCTAAAATTCAGTCTTCCCTGTCCATGTGCTGATGTAGAGACTACATATACAATACATGCATTTGTTTCATCCAGACTTGATTACTGTAATGTTCTGTTTTTCAGGTCTGCCACTGCCAAAATGCTGTTAAAACAAAAGAAAAGAAAAGAAAAGAAAAGAGGAAACTTGACCAGTCCTTTAAATCTAAATTACAACTCTTAAATCTGAAATTACAACTACAATGAGTTCCTTTTAATTGACTCACTTCAGGAGTTTGTTCTGCACAGTGGGTCGTTTTCTGTCTCACTGAATTTACTAAGCGCTGTTCTGCCGATGAGATTATTGATTATTGCAACTGTTCTGAAAACCAGTGCATCTCTCTAACCTGAACATGAGCGTCAGAGCTGCGTGCCCCCCTCTCTCTCTCTCTCTTCTCTTTATTTTCTCCTCTCGTCCTCTCTTGTCTCTCAGGCATCTCTTGCTGGACCGCCACCCGTCATGGAAGCGCTCCGCTTCCCTGGCTGTTGCTGCCATTTCCCGAGGTGGATCTGGTTCTCCATCCTGCAGGAGTTCAGCTTCACCTCCTGTCTCTCTCTCTCTCTGAGTGATGTCTTTATCTTTCTCACTCTTTCCTGTGTGATTCATGCCTTTTCTTGTCTTTCTGTTGCTCTTCCTGAGGTTTCTTCTATTTTTGTTTTCCCCACTTAAAGGTTAATTTAAGGAGGGTTTTTTTTTTACTTATTTGCACTGAGGGTCTAATTACAGTGGATGTTGTATTGCTGTACAGACTGTACCCTTGAGGTAAATTTGTGATTTGTGATATTGGACTAAACAAATCAAATTGAATTGACTTGACTTGCAGTATGATGGAATAATAGGCCTCGCTCCACTGTCCCAACTTTCCCCTTCAAGATAAGTATCTATGCTAAAAAATGCTAAAAAATCTACATGAATAAATAATGGTGGCTGCTAACAGACAATATACATTTTTTGCAATTCAGCAACTTTACATGGAAGCAATTAATTAGTTAATAATGACATATTATTAACTTGTTTTCTGTTAAAGCTTAAAGACGGTCCTTTATTGAAAGTTTGCTATGAGAGATTAAAGGATAGGTTCATCATTTTTCAGTTCTATTTTAAAACAACAGTCAGGTGCTCGTATGAACACTGAGGTTTTCCTCGCTGTAATCATTCCTGCTGTTCATATTGGCTATTAAAAGACCAGCTGGCATCAGTTATTGCTCAGAGTTGATCGCACATGTGGATCTCTCTCTGTCTCTCTCTCCCTCTCTCTCTCTCTCTCTCTTACTCACTCTTTCTCTCTCACACACACCAAACACACACACAAAAACCCAATGAAAGACCATAATAGTACTAGATCAAAATAGGCACCTCAGAGCCAGACAAAGGACATCAAACAGTGAGCCACAATTAGTTACAGTTTGACTGACTGATCATTTTTTTAAGGCCTCACACACATACACACACACTCACACACACACAGAGAGAGAGAGAGAGAAGCTCTTGTGGACACACCACATGGCCTCAGGATTATAGTGGACCCCTGCTGTGGATCTGAGCTGTTTTGCCCAACAGATGTGTGCTTGAGTGGCAGAGAGAGAGAGACACACATGTCCAGTTTATGTCAGGAGTGTTAAGAGAGTGTATTTACTTATTAATATGTTTTTTTTTTTTCTACAATGACCGAGTGTGAGGAAGCTTAGCCAGAGTGTCAAGGGAAGGTGATAGGAGGAAGCCTCAGAGACGTGATCAGTGACTGAAAAAGATGATTCATTCTGTCTCTGAAAAAATGGAAAAAAAAAAAAAAAAAAGCAAATCCAACTGATCTTAATTGGCTTAACTCGAGAAAAGTCAACTCACTCGATCGCTTGCACACAGCTACACACACAACCAACAACTCTCTGGTTAAATGAGCCCTCCGATCTGTCTAGACAGAGCCATGTTTACAGTGCTGTTTCACTCTCCCTTCTACCAACAACTGCTACATTACAATGTCACTCAGTTAACATTGTACACACACTTTATCAACACAGCGCTCGTCACCATGAGCCAAAACTACCGAGGACAAATCACACAGATACTAAACCGCACGTTTAACTAAAATACTCGGTCTGACTCATGACATCATTGTTGATGTCAGCAAGAGCTTAAAAGCAGGAAGTGGTTGGGTGACCACACCTTTTAGAACTGAAGGAAGACGCCAGGCAGAGAGAGTGAGGAGAGTGTGTGTTTTGTTTTTTTTTCGAGTTGGTGGTTTAATGGTTGTGACTGCATCCGAATGGCAAGCAGCAGTGGATTGTCAGAGGATGAAGAAATGGAGACTGAGTAGACATGATAGCTGGATAGAAGGAAAGAAGGAGGAGGGAGGGAAGATAAAAGGGATAGCCAGATGACACTTGTAGGAAAATTTAGAATTCGAAGAGGATGAGGAGAGGTGAAACGTCAGGGAAAAGATTGTGATGGAAGAATTTAAGACAATTCTTAGATTTAAGTTTGGAAAAGAGATGACATGAGTTCGCCCAATCACTGGATTGAGGAAAGCAGTTGGGGGGTATAGAAATGGTGAAAGTGTTATGTGATGGTAGTTTGTTGGTGAAATTCAAAAGTGCTGAACAGAGAATTAAAGTGATGAAACTGCAAACTGTGTGTAAAAAAAAAAAGAAATAGAAGAGAAAAAAAAGGACAGTTGATGAGAGGAGAGGAGTTAGGGAATCCCCATCAGGGAAAATCTGGAAGAACAGAGAGAAGCACTGAAAGGAGGAGCAGTCACAGGACTTAGATGGCTGCAATCCTTCAGAAACAGGGGAAAAGTTGACAGCAAGTCAGCACTGTTACAATGCAGCGATGAGGTGCTTCCTGAGAAAGTGATGGTAGGTTACATTAGCTTTAATGTAAGAGCACATGTTCCTCCTCCAGTCAGGTGTTATAAATATCAGAGATATGGACATACTGCTAATGTATGCAAAGGAAAACAAAGATGCAGAGGATGAGGAGAACATGGACGATGTGACAGTGTGTTGTAACCGCGGAGGAAACCACGCAGCAGCTTCTGGCAGGTGCATAATCAGGAAGCAGGCAGTGGAACAAGTAGACACAGTAGGGAAAGTAATACATGCAGAGGCAGTAAGGGTGTATAATAGTGAAAGAAGAGAGGAAGGAGTAAGCCAAGGAAGCTAGACACAAGTACAGGAAAGGAAAGGAAACCAGATGTCATGTATTCGGGAAACATGGCTCAAACCAACGCCGGGTTTCATTATTAAATGACATACTGCCACACATGAAGATAGATATGATGGAAACGGAGGAGCGTGTGCGATCGTCTCTAGTTTATTTAGTGTGAAGATTTCAATGCACACAGCACAGTGTGAGGTGAACAAGAACTTTTAAATGAAGAAATTTTCAGAGGCGCTAATGGATGCAAATGAATTGGTGCGTTTGAATGATCAGGATCAGGCACAAGGGTGAATTTGATGAAGGGTACAGGATCAGCCATAAATCTCACTTTGGCATTGCGGTCTTTGACCAGGAAAACTGGTGGGGAAGTATTCAAAGAAAGCACTATAGGTACTGTTCACCATCAATATTCATAAATATAGGAGTAGAAAGGGACAGGATAGAACAGGATGAAAGGAAGGGAGATGGAAATATGAAGCAAATGGGGACAAGTATAGAATGATAACTGAAGGAAAATTCAAGGAGGTAAATATAAACCAGGCAGTTGATGACCTCAATACAGAAATAAGCAGTATTATTCTAGCAGGAGCAAAAGAGTCAATACCAAAAAGAAATGGTAATAAAAAAGGACGTAGTGGACACAAGAATGCACTGCTGCAATAAGAAATCAAAATAAAGTTCTTGAAGAAAATACCATTTCCATAATTTGACTGAGTATAAAGGAAAGCAGACAGTAGTGAGGAGTATTGTAAAGAGTTCTAATAAGAGGCGTTGTGACTCACTAGGTAGAACTACATCATTAGACTGAGTATGGGGTATGATTAAGAGGATGTCCGGTAATAGGAAAGAATATGGATATCCTATAATGACAGATGAAGGAAATGTAATAATAGAAGGTTGAAGTAGAATGATTAGCAAAGACCTTTGTTAAGGTACATAGTGCTGAAAGTTTGAGTCATGAGGAAAAGAGACAGAGAGAGAGAGAACAATAGCAAGGAATATAGAAGCACTGCAGGATGATGAGGAGAATGTAAATATAATAAATAAGATGTTTACAAGAACAGAACTAAAGAATACATTAAACAAATCTGCCAAGGGAAGATCAAATAAGCTAGTGTGTGCTAAACAACTTAAGTGATAGGAGTACAGGAATATTATTATTATATAATAAGATATGATAAGTGGGATGTTTACCCTCTCTGTATGGAAAGAGTCGGTTATTGTCCCCGTATGTAAACCAGGTAAGGGTTTAGCAGAAAGTTATAGACTGATTGCTTTGACTCCGCATGTAATTAAAATGATGGAAAAAATGATAAATGAAAGATCAAGGTATCATATAGAGACAAATTAACTATAAAATAATCACTAAAGTGGGTTTAAAAAGGGAAGAAGCACAATTCATCCAGCTCTATGTCTACAAAATGAAATTAGGAAAGTACAAATCAATACAAAGAGTTTAGTAGCTGTATTTTTTAATATACAGCTGATGATGATCAAGATATATCAGATGGAAATAAGAGGGAGAATGTATAGACATCCTAAAAACTTAGGGGACAATTTGATATCAGTAAGAAAAGGGAAAGGGTAGAGTCCAAGAATAGTAAATGGTAAATGAACTGCATTAATATAGCACCTTTCTAGTCTTTACACCACAAGCCACATTCACCCATTCACACAAACATTCACACAGTGATGGCAGAAGCTGTAATGCAAAGTGCCAACCTACTCATCAGGAGGATCTAATCATTCACACACACACACACACTGATGGCACAGCCTTCGGGAGCAATTTGAGGTTCAATATCTTGGCCAAGGACACTTCGACATGTGGATTGCAGGAGCCGGTGATCGAACTGCCTATCCTCCAATTAGTGGACAAGCCGCTCTATCTCCTGAGCCACAGCCGCCCCCAGTGGAAAATGGAACTCCTCAGGGGAGTATAGTCAGTCCAGCTCTGTTTTCAGTCATGATAAATTTAGCATTTAGTAGTGTCGATAGGTCTATTGCTGTTAGATTATTTGCAGATGATGGGGTGATGTGGGAAAGGGGGAAAGGATATAGATTTTATAGTTTAAGAAATACAAGAGGCAATAAGGAAAGTAGAGACATGGACAGTGGAGTGGGGTTTTAGATTTTCAGTGGCAAAGACAAAGGCAGTTTTGTTCACAAAAAAGACAATTCAGGATCAGATTAATCTTAAACTTTATAAAGACAACTTAGAAAGAGTAGAATGTTTCAAATGCTTAGGTATCTGATTCAACAAGAATCTTACATGGACAACTCATATTGGGAAAATTGTTGAAAAATGTAAAAAAAAAAAAACTTACTGATGTAAGATGTTTGAGGGTGAGAGTGGGGAGCAAGTAGGATTTCTTTGAAGACCATATATATTGGGTTAATCAGGGCAGTTCTAGACCATGGCTGCATAATTTATCAGTCTGCATCAAACATGTTATCAAAGAAGTTGGATACAATTTAATATCAGGCCTTGAGACTCTGCTGTGGTGCCATTAAAAAAAACCTCAGTTTAGGCCTCGCAGGTGGAAACAGGGATAGAGGATATAATGTTAAGCCCCACCATACTGTTTACTGTTGTCCCACCTTGGTTATTAGAGGAGGTTGTGGTTGACCTGCACTTTTTAGAGTGGAATAGAGAGGGTTAGGGTTAGGGTTAGGGTTAGAAATACATTGATAGAAATACATTATTCAGATTTTCTTAAATATACACTGATGCCTCAAAAGCAGCCAATAATAGTAGAGGGGATGCATTCATCATTCCAGATTTAAATGTAATGCTGAATAAAAGAGTGAGCAACAACCTGTCAGTATTTACAGTTGAAAGGTTTGGATTCTGGTAGTGCATTAACCCGTGTCAAGAATATGTAATCAGAAGCAAGATAGGACATTGTGCTGGAAATATCTCAAACTATTTTCAGAGTCAACAAATCGGGAGCAATTGTGAAATTCATCTGGATTCCAGTGCATAAAGGGGTGGAGGGAAACCAACTGGCAGATAAATATGCAAAAGACACAACTAATAAATTAGAAGTAAATATGGCAGTAAATTATAGTTATTATAGTTATAGTTAAAAGCCTAATCAAATCAGAAATGAATAAGACATGGCAGGAGACATGGAATAGGGAAACTAAAGGCAGGCATTACCATAGTACCCAATAGAAAGTAGGAGAAATGAGAGAAACTAGTAGAACTAAAGAAGAAGAAGATATCGTCTCAAGGATGTGATTTGGCCACACTAGTCTTAACAATGCAGTTATAATAACTGGTAAATATGCAACTGGTATGTGTGAGTTTTGTAACTTGCAGGAATCAGTAGAACATCTAATTAATTATTCTACCTGTACCGACAGGAAAGACAGATTCTCAAAAACAGACTGGAAAAAGAAATTGAGTTCAGGGCATGTGGTGTATAGAGCTGTAGTTACATTCTTGGGGGAAAAAAATAGACGTAAGTAAGAAGTATAGACATAAGACATCCACTTAGAAGGTAATGCACAAAAAAAGCTGTTTGTCAACCACCAAAAAACATAAGAAGAAGAAGAAGTGACTCCCCCTTTATCTCCTGGGGAGCACGGTGAGTCTGGTAAGTAACAAAGCAAACCAATATATAACTCAAGAAAGTCAAGACTCAAACCAATAAACAACTGAACTTGTCTGTCTTGATTAAACTAGAAATGCAGATACATAATGTAAGAAAACAATATTAAACACAAACAGACCTGGGATAGTGTGTGTGAAAGCAATGCTAAAAATATAGATGTTATACTGGCTAAATACAGTATGGAAAGAAATACATCCAAATGTAATGGAGACAAAGTGCGTGGTCTCACCTACTTTGTCGCACAGTAAAACTAATTAAATGAAAAGGAAACTTTAAATATGAAAACTATGATTAAATGAATGTGTCACACTGACTACATTTAATGTGACGTTCCTGTAGTTCTGAACCCACCGAGAATTATTACCCAGCTCTGCAGTTCATCTGATGCTTTTTAACATCTTTCAGTGATTCTACTATATGTTTATTATTGAGGTCATGGTGGGTGGTGGTGGTGTACCGGAGTGCATTATATTGAGTATATATTGAACACCATTCAATATAATGCACTCTGGTACACCACCACCACCCACCATGACCTCAATAACAAACAGAAAGTAGAATTATCACCTTTCTGACAATGTCAACAAAAACTGAAAATATAAGCTTCATAAAAGTAGAATTTATGGCATGACTGTTATATTGGATTGCATTAGTTTGCATAGGTCTACCCAATGAAGTGGCCAGTGAGTGTGTGTGTATATGTATATATATATATATATATATATGATTTGATGAGCATGAGATCAGCTGCAGTGGACCCACATCTGGACATGCATTGGTAGCCAAACCCAGAAGTTGACATGGTTCACTGACGTCTCCAAGAAACTTCTGTGATCCACCTTCAAAGACAGGACAGCCAGATATTAAACATATGGAGTGCATCAGCCTTCTTTCTGCTATCCTGTAGACTTGCTGGGTCTTAAAATAGAAATAGAACCTTTTTAGAACAGAGGCAGGCAGAAGACGCTTTGCATGTTTGTAATGTGTTCTAAACTGTCAACAAAGGAGACAAGGACTGCACACTCATAACTCCTATGCAGTCCTTTTTTATTATAAATTCTATAGATCAGCATTTCAGCACATCTTACTTTGTTCAGGAGGTTTGAGCTGTGAAAATGAAGTAACTGAGACCATCTGTTTAAATGAAATGTGTATGTTTTTAGCAGGAACATTGCAAATATCACTGATGGTATTACAGCACAGGCAAAAGATCTCAACCAATGAAACGTCAGCCAGTAGAGTTCACTTTTTTATTAATCGAACATTCAGAGCAACTCTACAACATTGATAACAGAACTTCAAAGTGACACTGTCTGTGTTGTAATACCTATCAAGATGGCTGATGTCACACAAGCTATAATCATCTTAGCGGATTGGAAATATTTTTGGCAGCTAACCAGCACTTCTGCTCAGAGTGACCTGGTACAGGAGGCTGCTCACTCTGAAACACAGTTTAATACGATATTGTTGTTGTGTTACCAAATCGTCTTTATAAGAGACATTATTTATGCCAGCCTGGTGACCAAAATACTTGATGTCTGAAAGTTAATTTTCTCTCGCTGTGACCTAGTTGGTATTTCTGTCTTGTGGGACACTGCAGAGTTCTGACAGGACACGGATCCATTGCTGTGGTAGAAATGTGTCTCTACCTGCAAAGTAAACAGAAGTCACCTTTTAATGCCAGAGCCCTGTCCACAGAAGTTAGGTTAACCTCACAATATTCTGGTGATTATTTTAACTATAGTAGGAATTTAACTCATTGTGGTTTAGAGTTCATAACCAAGTGTAATGGTGAAAACTGGACACTAGACTAGTATGTAAAGGAACCGGTTTACAGGGCACATGGCCACTTAACTGTGATGTCTCTTGTGCATTTTCATGAACTGAATTGCCTTGTTGTTCGAAGGTGCAATACAAATAAATGTGCCTTGCCTCATCTTGTGATGCAGCAGTCGAACAGTTTTCTGAGTTAGAAGATGTGCACCTAAAAATGTCTAAATGCTGAAATGAAAATGTCAAATATTCATTTCAAATATTTACCATCACACATGTTTTTATACTGAAATAAAAAGACATCAGACTAATGGTATAATTGGCTTAAGTGTTGTTTCACAGTCTCCCCAGTGTTTCATGTATTGGACTCAGTGTGAATAGTGAGAGCACAATTAACACCAGAAAGGGCTGTGCATGAAATCATATGATAACAAGGTAACAAGGTCTTGATCTCGAACTTTTCACCATTTTTGTATTATTTGCTTGTAGACAGAAGAGGATTTCTTGTCAGCAGAAGTTTTTTAGCAGTGATTCATCAATCTAACAATATATTGTGACTATAGCTTCTCTGATGTTTTCGGTGTCAGAACAACATTATTACCTGCTATTAAAGATACTGGTGTCTCACTGCCATAGATAAGGGGATTGGTTCAGCTCGATGTTTTCTACCAGTTGATTGGATGACAGCAGATAAACACTCATCAACTCCATGTAGCTCGCTCTGAAATCAATACAGAAAAAGCTTCAGTGAACAGTTCACTGAAGGTTTCAGGTCCTAAATACATACAGCTATAGGCATATCTAAAGCAAGTATCATGCATGTAGTTATCTTGGTATCTCTGTCACTAACATACAGAGCCTGTTTGTTTCCAGAAGGTTCTAATACATTAACACACATACATGTTTGTTTACAGAGACAGGCTAAATGCTAATGCTAGCTAACTCCTCTAAAGGAGTTATAGTTACCAAAACTGTAACTGTTAGTTTGGTTTCCTTGCACCATCCACCTGGGACACACTACAAAGCATTTCAAAAATGAATTCATTGGTAACACTTGGTCATTTTAAATCCACAATTTCAAACTTTATAACTTGGGAGTGTACCTGTTTTAATTGATTTTGTTGTTACTTTATTCAATAATTGTATTTATATATTTGTTTTAATTGATTGTCTTCTTTCTTGTACATCATTGTAAATGACCTCAATGATTTTCAAGTCTAAATAAAGTTAAATAACTTTAATATACTGAAGAACTTACCATAAATTAGTTCTGATGATATGACTGATGATACAGAAGTACTTTTTTCCACTCAAAATATTTCTTGGAAGAATGCAAAAGTATCTCAGGGGAAAACAAAAGTATTTATCTTTTTTTCACCCATCTATTTTTTCTCCCCCAAGGAGAAAAATTGCCCCTTTAGGGGCTCCTTGGTTTTACAGCTCGCAATTTAGCTGTTTTGGTTGAGTCTCAGTGGTCTCATCGTCCTGGTTTAGCAGCAGTATGCAGCTATTTTCAGTGAAAAAAGAAATTCTTATAAACCCATTGTACATTACCTGCTCAACATTAAACAGATAGACAAAGTTAGAGACCATCAGGTGAGCATAAGGGAGCATTTATCAGCTAAACAGCCAGATATCTGTGAAGATTCTCGGTCATCCAGGTCATGGTTATCCAAGGAGGGTTGAACAGAGTGCAACTGGACTTGGTTAAAAAAAATACTTGAAGACATTTCACCTCTTACCCAAGGGGCTCCTTCAGTTCTGACCAATGGGGAATCCCAGGTATTTGACCTATGTGACCTCTTCACAGAACACACTAACTCAGTAAACAATAACATCATGTTCACACAAGAGGGCGTTAGGAACAACAGGTTGGCCTTTCTGGATTGAGCCGTACACCCTGAAATGGACAGGAGTCTTCGCATTGGACTATAAAGGAAACACACACACACCAATACTTCTTTGACTCTCATCATCTACTGGAGCATAAGCTAATATAAGAAAAGCAATCTAGTGTATGTAGTCCAACACCTTCACCTACACCTGAATGGTAAGGGACACTCTTTCAAGGACACCAATGTGCATATCTTTAAAAGAGAAGTGAACGAGGCTGTCTACGTCAATTTAGAGAAACCATCTCTCAACAGGGGAGGAGGTCTATGACACCAGTTATATTCCACCTACAATGACGTCCTTTCATCCCTTCCCAGGAGATGTAAGACCTTTGGCTTCATGTGACGACTACAACTGTCAGTCCCAAGTGGTATCTATGACCTTGATAATGACCTTACAGAAGTCAAATACCTGGGGTTCCCCACCGGTCAGTTAGAGCTGAAGAAGTCCCTTGGATGAGAGGTGAAACATCTTCAAGTATTTTCAACCAAGTCCAGTTGCCCTTGATTCAATCTCCTTGGATAAAGAGCCAAATATTTCACTAAGGAGTTGGTGGAGACCAACCTAGAGCTAAAAGAGAGTGAATATTGGACCAACGTCTTCAGATATTATGGAAAATAAATGAAATACACTGACAGAACATCAGTATCAGTATTCAGTATAAATATTTCTTGATAAAGTTGATAACAAAATAATCTACATGTCATCATGTCAAAATATAAGTACCAATGCAAATTGGTTTTCTATGAACAGGAGTTTTCGGAGACTGTCTAAAATGACAGAATCAAACTTTAAGCTGCGTCATCTGTCATGTGTCTGTGGCAAATCCACTGAAATCCTTTCCTCTTACCATGGTTAGATTTAAAACTGTCAGTAAACACCTCATCTGGCTTGTTTCTCATCCACAAGTATCCTGATTATCCATTTTTGACAAGTGTGTTATGGTGTCAGCTGCCTTCTGTCGAGTCGCTTGGAAAGCTTATTATTTCGTTGATTTGGAGATTTGAAATTCATCATGTTTGTTGTCGGAGGAGCCAAGTGTGTCTCTAGCCCATTTGTAGGAATTTGACGACAGAAGTACATTTACAGAAGTACATTTTAGCACATTGATACATTTGATGTGATTCAGGCTGATCACTGAGAATACATGAAGCAAAGAGTTCAACAGGGTAACACTGTGAATCATAAAACTGTATGAATTCAATTTGGATAGTGATCACGGAGGTTATTATTCCTGAAACTATCACAGCTGAGAGCACACATGCTCTGTAACAATCACAGATAAAGCTGTGTTGCAGTGAACTGAATTATCTTTTTTTAAATGACATTACCTGACCACCTCCAGCTAAACCAATCCCACCCAGTTAGGGCACACAGCTTTGATTCATTTACACTCGATATCACTTATTTCATTACCTACTTACAGCCTCAAATTGCTTTCAACTTCAGTTTAGTGTCTCTGTGAACATCAATCAGGCATGCAGCTCTTCCCAGTTCATCCCCATGAGAACAAAGGAATCTATAAAAGAAAAAAGTGTCATTATATCACTGTGTAGCACGTGAACGCATATTGGTGCCACACATGAAAGCTCTCGGCGCAGTTAGCGTAGTGATGAATGGGCAGACTACTGCTTCATCTCTCCCCTCTCAGTTTCACAGGTTATCAATCTGGGTGATGGAGGCACCACTGTTTTGGTGTGTTGTTATTTAGCAAATGTTTGATGTGTTTTCAAGGTACATTTCATTTGATTTGAATGTTAATTCAATCATTTATTTGCATGTGAGTTACATTAATGTTACGCTAGATTTATAACAAACTGAAGCTTCTTATGCTTATATGAGTGAGGTTGGTAACAGTCTAACATTAGTAAGTTAGCTACAAAGTTATAATACCCTAACTAAATTAACTCTGAGGCCATTAGCTTATGTTATGTAATGTAATCTACTGTTTTTGATGTGGTGACCAAGTGGACAGCAGGGCACCAGACAAATGAGATTGCTTCATTAATAATTACGATGCATTATTTTCTCTTGATCATGTTATTATTAAAAAAATTTTAAAGTTTCTGATGACCATGAAATATATGCCTTTGTTGTTTTATAGTTAATGGTTGGTTTATAGACTGCCAATGCACGGTTAATAATCAGAGGAGGTTTGTAAACACTTCATTTGAATATGTAATATTCATATAACAATAGCTCTTATTAGCCCTGTCAATCATCGTAAAGCAGCCTCTGGATTGAAATAAAAGGAAGATAGATGGAATGAAGAATACAGATTTTGTTGACAATATTAAAAACTAAACATTCATATTTTCAAGGGACAGTTCACTTGCAACTTTTTTTTATTTGCCATGGTGAGCACCATTTGTCCTTTTTGACCAAAAAACAAGACAATCATCCTGTTCTTTGCTTTTACTGTTTAAATTAATAAATGAAAAGTAGAAATGCAGAGGAGGCTAATTAGACTGACAAGTCGCCTGGCTCCACAGTAAATGATCTGCTGAGTCATTTATTTCTGTGTAACTGTCTTGAAACAATCAGAAAATGAAGTTTTATTTCTCTCATTCACTCCAGGTGTAAAAAACTAGAATAGTCCCTGCTCCATTGTATTTTCCAATTGGTTCAGGAACCTATCAGAGCTCACAGGGCTGAACACTGCTTCGAGTTGTGTGCCGCTTCATTCACAAAACAAGGACGTACTTGACTGTGGAGTCAATACTAGGAAGAAGGAAGGACGTTTCTTGTCATTTATAAATGTTACTTTTGTTGTCATCCCTTCTCATTTGAAAAGAAAGAGCCAGCTAGTGTTCAAATAAGAGAAATAAATCTTGATTTGCTGAGTTTCATGGTTCCTCTAAAGAAATAAAAAATAAACATCACACACTCAGCAGATCATGTACTTTGAGAAAGGGGTTCAGTCTATTTCTCAGCCTCTGCATGTCTCATTTGCATTACTTGATTACACTAACAAAACCTCAGTCATGCACAGTAAATACAAGGAAACAACACAACAACTGTGTTATTTTGAACTGCCAGTTACAGACTGTTCTTACCAGAAAAACAACAGATTCATCATTTGTTCAAACATTTAAACTGTACTCTATGTCAGCCTCTTGTGGTTGTCACGACTCCCTCTATCCTCCTGCTTCTGTTCAGTCCACCCCCTGTCACAGTCAAATACAAATACATATTCCGCAAAGCACAAATAGTGTTTTTTATGAACATTTATTTTGCACAAGTATTTTAAAAGTTATTTGTTTTCAGGGGGAAAAAAACATGTCAAATACCAGCGTGCAGGTCGGTTACTCTGCTTCGCTATTACGTCTATCAGCAGGTCTCAGCAAGGGGAGTCACATCCACCTGCTACATGACGCACATTTCCTTATTTAGACATCACTCTAAATAAGTTGTTTGGGGTGTTCCCCGGAGATAAAGCTGAGCTACAGCTCACACACAAGCGAAGTGCTCTCAAGGGACTCTCCATACCCTGTTGTTCCCATTCTCCTTTCCACAAAGTTAGGTTGTAAAAAAAATAGGAAATAAATGAAAAGTACAAAGCAAGAATTGCCTTTGAAGTTCTCTACACATTAAATGCTGAACTGTCTCTTTGTTATGGGTGTATAAATAAGTAAAGGTCTGTCTGCATGTTGGTTATGCATTTAGTTTTAGTTCAGTAATCAGTGCAGTTGTCTACGATCTGAGAGACTTGAGTTCAAGACCCAGTGTGACCTCCTTCATAAGATAACACTTTCATATCCTAAAATTAAAAGTGTAATAAAAAATGAAAAAATTATTATGCCTATTTCCACTTTTATTTGAATACAAATATAAATATGAATAATTTTGCTGCCCTCACAAATATAGATACCAGTCAATATAGATTCCAGACCTGCCATTCTCCACCTGCCCACCAGATGCACTCAGACTTTCCCTCCAGTGCCAGTCATCTGACTCTTATGCCCACCTGCTCACCTGTTCCTCATTCAGGTGCCTCTCATCATCATCCATTATGTTGTTGTCTTTGCCTCGTAATCACAACCTTGACAATGGTGGTGATGAAAATAATGACTGCTATTTCTGAAAAGCAAAAGTGGAAGTAGTGAGACTTTGTTATATGTCCTACCAACAATCAGCTTTGGTTTCTTTTAACCATGATGGCAATCTTGCCCTAACCCCAACCAAATAGTTTTGGTTGCCAGAACCTCTTCTTCTTTATACCATTGAGGTAGCAGGTCAGGAATATGTCATATGAGTGATTCTGAAATGCAGTGACAAATAACATGTTTTGTTGTTTAGGTTGAAGGACTTGTTGGTCTGCTATCACAACACAGATTTCAGAACACGTTTAAGCGCACCATCAAGGAGAATTTCATCAGCCCATGTACATGCAACGATAATATAACTTTAACTAAACTAACTACCTTTAACTAAATATTCTCTGTTTATCTCCTTCATTTCTCTCCTTTGTATTAAAAGAACAATGAACAATATACTGTAGGTCTATATGTCACACAGACATTATCTCTACATTTCCAGTGGTATTACAATTCACTAAAAAGTTATAATTCAATTTATTTATGTAGACTATAATACTTCCAGAGAACAATCACATTTAATTAGCCGAATTCTTATTATTCCAACTGTGCCAAGTGTCCTTAGCTTCAAGGTCAAGTATTTCAGCCCAGTCTGGATAATACTGATCAGGGACCGTCTCCTCCCTGAATCTTCCCCCAACACTCCCATATCTTTATACCCTGCTTATTCTAATACACTCTAATGCTGAAGTGAAAATAAGCTCCTCTTCTTCTTCAGCCCTTATTTCTCTCCCTTTTCCATTTCACCTCCTTTCTCAAACTGATTATTTTAGGGTCACAGGACAGTAGTGGCTCTTTCACATCTTATTTGTGGTAGCCTAAACTAAAATTTTTCCTACTGCCGTTGTCATTGCTTTTGTTAAAATGTAAATGTACCATCCCCATTGTTTAGCTCTTTTACACAAACTTTAACATGGGAGACAGCTGTTCATTTTCATTTCCAACCGACATTGGTTTCTTTTTTTTTTCCATGACCACAATCATTCCATAACCTTAGAGAAAAAGCTCTAAAAAAAAACCCTGTACACTACCTGCTAAGCACCAAACGTCAAACAGACACAGTTAGCTGTAGACTAGCTGGTGAACATAGTGGAGCATTTAGCAGCTAAAGAGCCAGATATTTCCCTCAGGAGTTGGTAGAGAGCAAAAAACAGAACTAAAAGAGAGAGAATATTAGACTTACATTCACCAGGTGAACAGAAACACCACTCCACATGAATGATAATGTTGCTCTGTAACTGCTGGATGTGGAAATAAGCAACTTTTCAACATGTCAATTTAAAAGGTGATTTCCACTGAAAACAAGTGGATAAAAAACCTTAACCGTCTTGTTTGTGCTCAAACTTAACCAAAGCCGTCACATCATAAAAGTGATTTATGCCTTATTTGCAAATGTTTTGACAGCCACTAAAAAATGATGTCGACCTGCTGATAGCGGCATCAGACCGGAAAGCACCTCTACTGTATGTGTCGTTGTGGAGGGCGATTTCAAACTAAACAACTTTTGTTGGACTTGTTGGACCATTATCGGATAAAAACTAGATGGCTGTGTTTTTCATGGGGATCCACCCCTCTTCTTGCAGACGCCCATTGTTTTCTATGAAAGTCCACACACTGGGTTGACAAGCACTGGCCACTGTCCCTTTTCCCTCCACTGATGCTTGTCAACTTTCCAGAAAAGCAGCTATTTCGTCACATTTGTGCAACTTCTTATTGTGATGTGTCACAGCATGAGATATGGGCCAGGATCTAATTTCCACTGGAAAACATGTTCCCTCACTTTTCATAATCCTACTTTTGTCCTCCTCAGTTTTATAGTTCCAGGTTGATTTTTCTTGCTAAAATCCCTCCAAACCACATCCTCTCACCCCTGTCCAGCCAGCAAAATCCAGACACTCATCTGAGTTGCTTTAAATTATTACTGTGCACTCACAGCAAGAACGTTAATGAGCAGCAGCGACCGCTCAACTACTTTTTTTTTTCTCTGGGTTTTAGCTCTCGGTGTGCCCTCCTTTATTGATGGAGTTTGTTGGGGCTGAAAAGGAAGCCTGCAGACACCACTCAGGGCTGTAAAAGGGCCCGTCCCAGCACCCACACTCATTGTATTTGCAAGTAGTCAAGTGGCTACTTGTGTGACCTATTCCTGGCTACTGTCACATTGGCCAAGTGCCTGTTAAGACCATAAGAGTGTGGAGGTCAATCAGAGTTCACTCTTGATTAATACACAAATACAAACACTGTACATGACTCAAACAAGCTCCTGTAATCTGTTGTATAGTTGAACCAACCAAACAGTGTTACAGATAACTGTTAAAAAATATATATTATTATTGATTGATTATTGTTGGTACTAAAACCAGCCTATAGACACACTTCCACCAACTACTGGACTGGTGTCGCACAATATATTGTGGTGAACTGTGGGATACACTTGACTCTGAATATCACTTGGAAGCTGCATTAGGAGAAGTGTGTATCGGTGTGGATTAAGTCTAGTGTGTGTTGGTATATTTAAGATGTGGTACACACTGAGCGCTCAAGACTGCAAGTGTGGGTGTCGGGACGCACTCAAAGTGTTCAACCTCCTCTGCATGTTTAAACTATTTACACAAAAAAAGAAGAATACAATATTAAGCGAGGGACTAGCTGCATGACAGTGTTTGCCAGTAATATGAAATATATGGGGGATTTGTAATTAATGGCTCGTAATTAGCATCCAAAACCACTGGTGCTTAAGTGCACTTAAGTGACACATTAAACATCAGGTACAAAGCACAGAGGAAGGTAGTGACAGCACAGCAGCACTTGTACTGAGCACTAAAGAGGAAAAAAAAAAAAATCTGCTACAGAGACTAAAACTGAATCAGTGACCCAAAAAGACACAAGTTTCATACACACACACACACACACACACTCAGATACACCACATATTCTGCAGAGCTGTATTGTGAAATGAAATGTCACAGGTATGTCAATCATCCTCTGTGTGTACAGCGTGAGTGGGAGCCGGTGCAGACCTGCAGGCTGCAGGGCAGGTACCTGAGCAGGCTGTGGGCAGCCCAAATGAAATGGAGGTCAAACTGTCTGCTTATGAGGTAGGAAAAGGAGACAGGCTGACATTATGGAGGAGAGACAAGGGATCAGGATGGAGGTGGATGAAGCACAAATACTGTGGTGAGTGATGAGGACACAGTGAGACAGAGGTACTGCATGATACACTGAAAATGGAAGTATGTGAAGGAAAATACAGATGGAGGGGGGAAAAAAACCTTTCATTTCTGTCTGTCTAGAGTAGTTCATCATCAACACTTTATACCTGCCCTGGCTGCTTTAAGGTCATATGCTTTAGTTACATGAACTGAATGGGAAGCCAGTTTTAAAGATGAATACATATGAAATCTACAGAAAGACATGAGTGTATGCAAGCAGACACAAATTCACTGTAGGCAGCACGAACTGAGGTGAGATGCAAGGTGGAAATGTTTGCATTTGAGTGAAGACTTCATGCCTACTTTATTTCATAAAGGTAAAAAGAGAAGAGGAAACACAGAGACTGGAGATCCTGATGAGTTCTGAGATCAGTCAGAGGCTGCCACATGGACACATGGGTGTATGTTGCTAGCTAGCTTACCACTAACATCTGTACAGTTGATACTTTGTCTGTTTGGGGCAAAACCAACACAGCCTGCAAAAACACTCTATTAGAAAAATTCATGCCATGAATGTAACGTGTTCAATATGAGCATCACATGAATGGAGATGTCATCCTGTCAGTGCAACATTCTAATAAAAATACCTCAACAACTACTGCCCTGATCGCCCTGGATGTCATGGTAAACATGTTTCCCAATGAATTTCCCCCCTGATCCCTCCTTTCCTTACCTTTACAGTGCGCTAAATAAGATCAACTAGGACTAAAATGAATCAAGATACTGGAGGAAATACCACACACTATCCCAATCAGGGCCATTAAATTTACTGAGCACATTCAAGCTCCCTAGAGGATGCATTCAAAGCTTTTTACTATAACCAACTTGAGGCCAAATGATGAAATGCTGCACTAAATATCTTCTAATCGGAGATTGCTGTGAAATGAACTGAGCGCATTTATGCTGCTGTAATAAACCCTATTTAATGACCTTTCCTGTTTTGCGAGCCTTCCAACAATCTCATATGTTTACATTTCAGCCCCACTGCTGAAGATCTAAGAACAGAAAAAAAAAAGTGTGTGGCTTTTGAATGGTTACTTGTAATGAACATTGCAGCTGACAGTAGGGCTTTAGATTCACTGTATTGTCTTTAGATGTATATATATATATATATAAGGCAGACATTCTGTGAAGCATGTTGGAATCCATGCATACTGTATCTGGATTATTTGAATCATTTCTACTGCAGGTGCCATATGTGAGCCAGTTTGCTGTGACGCTTCCTGTTTGCAGTATCAGGACATTGTTATTATATACTTTTAAATGCAATAATTCTCCACAAAACAATGGCCTCTTCAGAGTGTAAATGCTATGTGATGACGCACTGCATTAAGATAAGGCAGTGTAATAGATTTCCTACCGACTAAAATTAAATATAGAGTGATGAGACATTCCTGAGAAGTGTCTCAGGTCTTTTATTTCATGTTTGAAACACCCACAACAGAAAACTTAACTATTACAGAAAACAAGGCAATGATGGCTGACAGATCTCAGGAAGTAGCCTTATGTATGCTGTTTTTATTGTGACCGTACACTCACAAATACTCAATAGACATCAAAACAAGGCAATATGTAAAATCCAGTAGCACTGCATGAAGAGAAGTGGTCACAGCAGACCATCATCAACAGTAACAGTAAGACGCAGCATGATGTTTACTTAATATTATTTCACAAACACTACAAACTGCTGCTTCAATAATGACCGCTGAGCTGAATGAACATCTCTGACAGTCTTATATAGCATTATTAGTATTTCATGCAAGGCAGTGTACTGTAATGGACCGTCCATCCCATGGAGAATCAAACTAAAAGCGCAAATAAACATCGCACGTTCTGTACATCCGTATATCTCGTACATGTTTGTATGTGCTCTTTATGCTCAATTAAAACAATCTTTCAGATGTGTTCATGCATCCATGTGTGTGCATGAATGTGAGTGTACAGTTTTGCAGGGTTAAAGCATGAAAAATAGGTCATACTATGGTACTCCAGGGCTAATCTCTGGAAGTAACCCCCTGACCAGTGGCCGGTTGCCCCATAATGTGGCTACTTAACTGGAATAATTAACACCCAGTAGGTTTGAGAGGATTTCAGCCTGTTGCGTAATGTTATTTACCAAGCTGCTTTCTTTGAAGAAGAAAAACTTGCTGAGACGGTTGTTGAAGAAAAAAAAAAAAAAACAAAAAAAAAAAACAGATGAGGAAATCACTAGGGAAATTATTTATGTGAGGAGTTGCAGTGTGAAGCCAGATATCTGTTATTTGAAAATTGTGACATGTACTCTGACAAACTGACTGCCAGCATGAAAGCAAAACTCAGTTCTGAATATATTTCTTGGAGCTCTCTGCTTGGAAAACAATAACATTTTAAAGTACGATCATCCATATTCTTTTAACTGCTTCTCCTGTATAGGTCACAGGGGGGCTGGAGCCTTTCCCAGCATGCATAGACCAAATCTGTCTCCAACTAAATATATTCATATACTACTTATGTGCTTTGACATATTCACTTTCAAGGAAGCATAGTTGCTGCCAGGAATATGTTCACTGGAAACATTTTTGGTATAATGTTTTAGATTACAGGCCGCAACGTACAACATAATTATTCCCAGTTTACGGTGTAATTTCTGTACTGATACTGTACCAGTAGAGTATGTGCTGATACATACATGTAGATGAAAGGGAACAAGATGAGAAGTTAGGGAATAAGTTTTTTTTTAAAGAAAGAAAATAAATCTGTCTACCCTGAAACTGAAACAGCTAAACGGAATACTGGGAGAGGCCTATAGTTGGAATGGCGACCTATGACCACCAGCCTCAAAGGAAGCTGTTGTGTTGCGTGGCAGATACAGAATCCAGTCCTGCGGACAGACCATAGACTGTATATAAAGATGGACGTCATGACAGCTTGCCAAAAGTGAAGCCAAAACATCTCCATCTGTCTGCAGTATAGGTCATAAGTCCCGCCCCTTCCATGTTAGTGGATGGGACATGGGCAAAAGTAAAAAATCAAAGTACACGTCAAATAATTTTTTCTCCAAAGATGTTTTCTGTCATTTAAGGTACTTATTATCATGCTGATGTTTGTCCAAGTGGTCATTTTTCTTATAAGTTTGTTTTTAATTTGTTAGTTGAAGGGAGGGGGTGGGGGAGGGGTCTGACGTCATGATTCACAGCGGTGACAGCAGCCGTTCTCAAAGCTCCAGTCAGGCCCATACATCCACGGTCATGGTCAGGCCGCGGAACGGCTGAGGGGCGTGACACGGCCGTGATCCCGCCGCCCGACTCTACCGCGCAGACTCTGGCGCCAAGTAACGTCACATAAGCAAGATGGCCGCTCCGGAAAGGATATATTTTGGCTTCACTTTTGCATATCGGCAGGAAGTGGAGAGGCGTCATCCATATTCATATACAGTCTATGGGACAGACGGGTGAGTCAGACTGAACAGAAACATTGTCATATTCTCTCCCAGGATCTTGACCACTGAGTGACTGTAACTTACTCCCTGTGTAGAATGCACCAGCTATTCATACGGTCAAAGACTAGTTATAACCTAAATGTTTACTAAGTAGAGATATACTCATAATTAAAGTAAAACCAGTTGCACTGCACAAAGCACTCATTTTTATGTTCTTACTTAAAGATTAGTTGTAATATTCACAGCTGCTAACCACCAGGTGGAACTGTTGCGTAAGCTAGCTAAACGAACGTCTGACAAAGCTAACATTAGCTTGCTAATTTTTTGTCAATATCCGTCTAGATTGAAGTGTTAAGCTGTGTTCAAACAGAACATGAAGCATTTTTCACCTTGCATTACTCATGGGAGTTTGACTGCTGGACAATTTGTGTCACCTGAAACAGCCAAAATACATGTGGACTGTGTGCAGTACATGTGGACTGTACATAGACTGTATAAAGATACTGTACTGTACGTTAGCTGTAAGCTAGCTAGCGACGGACAGACTGACGGTGGCTGTGGAAGAGTTTCTGTGTTTGTGCTTAGTTCAGCCTCTGACTGAACTCACCAAGAGCTCCGGTTATTTCCCTCCAGTCTCATTCCTTTTCCCTCTTATCTCTGTACGTTTACGTTGTATTTATTACGTCTAATTTTCACTTAATTTGAAACATTTTATGCGTAACGTTATTTGTGTCAGTTCGTGCCAATTTGCAACAATGTGTGCCGCACACAACACTTTGTGTTGTGTCTGAACACACAGTAAGAGGTAGTAGTAGGGAATGTGGTCAACATATCTGACCTCACGCTTCACATCACAGAAAAAAATGCAAAACATTATGCCAGTAACGTCAGACTACATGACTGAATAACATTGGTTAACCTAGTATAGTCAGATATTTCCCTCTTACTGTAAACTGCATGAATACCACTATATAATATAATATAAAATACACATATTTCTCCAGGTATGCAGATAGAACTAAAACAAAGTCACAGCTACATTCAGTTTATTTCATCTTTTGGCTCCTAAAACATATTTTTGGTTATGTTAGAGCTTGTAATGCTACATAATTGAGTCCTTAAGTGTTTGCTAGCTAAGACATTTCTTATGTTCTCAAGTTATTGATGTAACCTGATTTAGTAAGTCAGTTTGAATCTAATCAATCACTAAAAACGTAGGAAGGACTTCACACATAAACTTGTGATGGATTTATGAACAACTGGTGCAACACAGTCCTGATGACTATTTTCCCCCCCACTGAACAGAATGAAACATGCACACACCCAATTTTCACATCCTAAATCAATTCCAATCTGAATGACAACTGACAGAAAACAGAGGAATGAGCGAGTCTAATTCATGTGCAGGAAGAGGAGCAAGATGGAGAGCAGGAGGGAAGGAGTTGGAAGTGATCAGTTGTGTAGCATTCCATTACTGCATCCATATCTATCCAGTGTAAACACACAGGAAGGCAGAAATTATTTTTTATCAATGATATATATGTGTACTATCACCTATCACTGTAATTGATGAGCAACAATCCTAAAACTTTAGATGGAAAATATATATTTGTATATCTTTTTTTTTTTATTTTTTTTTTACAAATGATACTTTTGTATCATTGACTAATACAAACCGTTTGCCAAGCTATCCATAAATTCATGAGAGGTCTTGTCATGAGAGGTCTTGTCATTGTTAATTGAGGCACATTTTAGATTGACAAATTGGAGTTTAACTGGAATATAAATGGGCATTAATGAACCTGTGGAAAAGTTGAAATGCAGCTGAAAACTGATGTGTGCATGTGTGTGTGACTGTGATTTGATCTGAGTGAGCACATTAGTGAAGATTTGTGTAATTTCTAATGTTTATCTAATGTGTTGTTTGCCATGAGTGCTGCTGAGTGCCTGCTACTGAAAGACTGTGTGAAATATCTGTGATTCTTGTGTTAACTGTTTTGGGTGTCTACAGCTGTGTGAAGTGTTTGTAAGTTCTCTAAGGAGGCACCATGCCTTAAACTAAATAACACAAGTGTTTGACTGGACCAAGACTACACCCATTTTCACTATGTGCTGTATGGAGGATCGAGAGAGTCTTTCAACTAGTACACAGGAATGCCTTTTTTTTTTTTTTTTTTAAATTTAATTTCAATTAATTAATATTTACTTTGACAATAAAAAATATGATCCAAAATAAACTAAACTAAATTTAATTGATTGGAATTAATACACTATTATACAATATTATTTGGAAAACATATCAACTGCAACACTCCACAAAGAGGAATTAATTAAAAGATTAAACTTGAATACATTAATCTTAGCAGTACCTTTTAATAACAATTGCTAAATAGATCATTTAAAAAAAAAAAAAAAAAAAAAAAGTAACCATCCACCACATGAAAAGTGGAATTTGAAAATCAATTTCGGCTGACTTTACAAATTAATATAAGTATGAAAAACTGTGAGAATTCACATAGTTATAGAAAGAAATGAAGTGGGAGGATTGTATTTGCAATTTTCAATTTGATTTAGCATTGATTCATCCCCTGTTTTGTCATCACTGTTTTATGGGACCTTGTTGGTAAATTTTACTATACAGTTGAGAAGTATAGCACAGGCCAGTGTCTCACTTTCTGACTGTAAATGCTCTGAAGATGGCAGAATTTAATCGTAGTTGGGGTAAGATGTGGTTCGTTTCTGCAGATGTTGCCAGTCTGTGGAGTAGGGAGTAAGAAAAAAGTGTTAGCAAACATTAGCACAAACATTAGCATTTGCGATCATTCGGGGTCATGTTTGTGGCTACAGATATACATTCATACAATACTTACATGCAACATGTACACTGTGAGTGTCAGGGGTCACTGTGATCATTGCTCCTCTCCATACTGGCTATGAACTTCACTATTCAGTCTGGATTACATAAATCAAGTTTATATACTTGTCCTGGTAGACACCTCTGTGCATTTATTGCCTGTGTTTTGTCCTGGAAATACAACTAAAGTATCTGATTTATCAGAGCTTTTTCACTGAAAACAGCTGCATTCAGCTAGCCTGATAATTCAATACACTTCATTCAGCCTGATATTATGCTCATGTTTGCCACGACTGGTTGCTCTGACTCACAGTAGCAGTAGCTAATTTACAGAAATCTGTATAGCAGCGTCAGTGTCATCCACATTTGTCACCTTTTTTTGTGGCTACTTTTCTTTTATGGATGTATTGTTAATCCTACCTACAAAGCTCATTAGCATAGTATTAGCATAATTCTCTAGAAACAATCAGATAAAACAGTGGATACCAACCTGGGGCTCCCAGGACCCTGCAAAGGGGTCACATTAAATGTAAAGGCTTGCAAGATGATGTACAGAATTGAAAAGCAGCTTTTTCTTAGGAATTAAAAATAAAAAATTAAATAAACATAATTTAACAATTAAAAAAAATAATCTTAGACAAAATTCACTCTTTAGTTGAACTGGTTACAACTGATAGACGTATGCAACCTGTGAGCAGGGGTCACAGGAAGACATTGCCTTGTTTTAATGAGTCACAGGTCAAAAATGTTGGGAACCACTGAGGCTTTCATCACTTCAAGCAACACCTTTCTCATTACTCATAGTCATTTAATCCATTGTTCATATAAAAATATTTATTACTGCAGCCTTAAGTTGATATTTATATTGTAATTAACTTTAATTAAACTATTAGGTGTCTAGGATGATGTTGATGTTTGAAATCAATCTAAAAATGCATCAAGAGATTTGTAACTTAGAGGTTAAAACACTGGAAACCATCAGTATGGTCCTTAAATCAACCACTGAAATTACACCTCGCCTTCAGAGCATCTGAGGAATCCACACACACACACACACACACACACACACACACACACATACACACACATAAGTTATTGTCATTGCGCTTACTGTCATCAATGGCTCTCCAGGAACTTGTTAAGGTATGGCTAATAGCTGTAAGCCCTGACAACAATACAGCAGTCAACACATTACATCCTAATACTGTTTGTCCCTCCTTGACTTCCACAGTCTCAACCAGGGTCTAACAAGCATGTCTGTGCTGACATGCTCTCTAATCGGCTAAGAACCTGCCTTTAACAGGGGGGCTTAGTAATTAAATGGCTTTATGGAGGGCTGGGACACACACACACGCACACACACGCACACACACACACTGCAGCTCTTGTCCTGTTGAGGGCCCTCATATGCACACACATACCAACTGTTCTACCATCAAATAAAACAGACTTTTTGATTTGTAATGGTGTTTATTGGTCATATTAATAATGCTTTTCAAAACAAAAGCCCTACAAAACTCTATTAGAGTTAATGTCATCATCAACAAACGTGACAACAAACAGCTTCACTGTTTTGCTTCAGTCTCACGGCTCTCATCAACTCAGTTTCCAGCAACAGCAGGCGGCTATTTGTTAATTAAGCAGACAGCAAACAGACACAGTTAGCTGTAGACTAGCTGCTGAACATAGTGGTGCGTTTAGATTAGAAAAATCTATTCATGTTTAATGGTTTAAGTGCTGACTTTCACCAATTTTTTGGATTTAGACCAGATGTTCAAGTTTGATTTTTGGTGTCTGAATTTCACCAATCCAAATTAAACAACTTTTATTTTTTGACCTGACTTGAATTTAGATCAAATTTTGACCAACTGAATCCAAACAACTTGAATATAATGTTTGTTTTTTATCAATAAAGGACACTTAAAAAACATTACAGTCAGGTGACACAACTTGAAATGGCAAATTTCAAAGACACAAATTCAAATTCGCATATAAATGGTTTTCAAAATAAAATATTTCAGCGGTAATTCAGTTTCATCATAATGATAGGTTTCACAAGTAGGTCATTTATCTAGTGTCTATTATTTGCTTCCACAGCACAGAGGGAGGCAGAGGAGTGTGTGTGCATGTGAGGCGGAGTGTGAGGCAGGGCGGTGGGCCAGAGGGGTGGAGGTGACGGGTTGTGCAACATCTACAGCATTTGGCCAGGAGTTAACAGTGGGGAAACGATCCTCCTCTTGGAAGACCATTTGACCTCTGTGTGTGTGTGTGTGTGTGTGTGTGTGTGTGTGTGTGTGTGCGCTCAGTATGCGAACTATTCCTGACCTCGGGGATAGAGTTAACAACGTGTGTGTGCTTTTGTCTAGCCTCATTAGGGAAGCGTGCGTGTCTGTGTGTGTTGTGGGAGCGGGTGGGTGGATGAGGGGAGGGGGGGGGGTTGATAGGTGGTTTGTTTGGGTGGCCGGGGGGATTTCTAGCCAGCCAAGCTTTAAGTGTGACCTGTGATTGGACAGCAGTAGGCGGATAACAGAGCCACTGAGAGGACAAACCTGCTCCACCAGCTGATCAATACTTGAGCGAATACTCGGCTCCAAAATAAGCTCCCCGTCATCTGAGACAGGCAGGCCTCCTGAAGGAGCCGCTTCATTACTGAACATTAGTGCTGTTATTAGCTCCCAGAAGAGCTTTGCTGCAGAAAAGTGGGATTTCAGGATTAAAACCATCAGTGCTTTTGAAGTATGTTTCACATTGACTGCTGAAAAGTGCTTTTCCCAATTAGACAGCCCTGCCACTGACTGAAGATATGTTTAATTTGGAAATATGTATATGGATATTCATGAAATGCAAAAAAAAAACAACAAACAAACTGTGCTGCATTTCCCTAATTAATGAAAACAGCAATCCTGTGATTACTTTTAGAGAGACACCTCAGTACAGGAGCACACACACACACACACACACACACACAGAGCACAAATGAAAGGAAAATCTTGAATAAATATAGAGAAACATAACAAACACTGATGCTTCCACACACATGTACTGCACATCAACCACACTGAAGATCTATCACTGATTTTTTTTTTTTGGGGGGGGGTCGACATCACATCTGCGCTGCTGCAAGGGTCTACACACACACACACAACGCAGACACCCAACATATATAAAAACAACCACCAGGCAGAGTTCTGTTTATACTACAATGCTTGCTGCATTTGGTGGAAGTGTTCCCACATGTGCAGCCGCTGCAGGTCCACATGTTCACTCAGATTCTGTTTCTGGATGACCACATGCAGCTGGGAACCTGGGAAGTACCTCTCAAAACTCCTCCCAAACACACAACCGTGGTACCCACAGTTCCACACTCTTGGAGACTGTTCTAGAGAAGAGTAGTAGACCAGCACCTTGCTAAGACACAGTGTGCATGTGGGTTTTTTTTTTTTTTTATCTGTTGGCCATCTGTAAAATACAGATGAAAATATATTATAACTGACTTACTGGGGGTCACTGCAAATGCCCTACCAGCTATTATACCAATCTCATAGGATATAAATAATACAACAAAGCAGCATATGGTCTCAATCACAGCATCTAAGCACGCATGAAAGTCTTCAGTTTTCTTTACATGGAATGTTTGAATGTTTCTCTACTTCTATGGCAGTCACTTATGTTTTATATATAAAAAAAATAAAACAATGGCAATAGAAAAAAAAACAAAGTGGGAATGAAATTCAACATGAAAGCTACAGTATAAGTGTAAATACATGTATGCTAGTTACTGTGTTAGTATTGGTTAAGAAAAATACAAGTAAAAATCATGCATGCAACACCTGTACACAGACACACACATATATGTATATAATATACTGTATATTCTCCTGTTTAATTCACACATGCATTTTTTAATTCTGTTGATTATTCTGATGTATTTCAGCAGGTTATCATGTCATTGCTGGGATTTGTTTGTCAGTGACGTCTGCATTTATTTGGTGCTATTATTGATTGATTTGATTGGTTGTTTATTGGTAGGTTGATTGATTCCGGACTCACATCTGAGCCCCTGTAACACAGCTTTAAGCTCCTGCTGGAATCATACAGGTGAACTTTCACTGAGGTCCAATTTAGTCACACACACACACACACACACACTCATGAGGACGCCTGCCAAAAAAAAAAAAAAAAAAAAAAAAAAAATCCCCCCCACCGCCTCCCTCTACTTGGCAGAAAATCATTGCTTGTGTCTTTATCCCACCAGGCGCGCTCCCTCCCTCCCTCCCGTCTCCTGTAAGCGCGCACGCGAGAGGGTTCCCGTGTGCGCGCGCGCGCTTGGCACGGCGCCGCGCACTCCAAGCCCGTGTGTGTGTAGTAACCCAGAGCAGTAGAGCTCTCAGCTCAGACATGGCGGCGGATCCTAAGCCGGACTGGCTCTCCTGCCTTCCCTCTTCTTGGAGTTATGGGGTGACTCGGGATGGACGCATATTCTTCATCAAGTAAATATCATGCGGATACATGGATTTATGGATACGCACTGCTTATTTCTCTGACGCATTTGCCTGTTTGTCTTTTTTTTTTTTTTTCGGGTTCTCTGTTTCACCTTTTCCCCCTCCGTTTTCTTCTACCAACAGCGAAGAAGCAAAGAGTACAACCTGGTTGCATCCTGTTACTGGAGAAGCTGTAATCACGGGGCACAGAAAAACTCCAGGTAAATAATCTGAGGACGTTTTTTTTTTTTTTTTTCTTTTCTTTTTCTTCATCTCTCTCCCCCCCTCCTGCGAAAACACGCACATGCACGCAAAGCACACCGCTTTGGGAAAAGGTTATCCGCGCGTCACGGCGGAAAAAAAAAAAAAAAAAAAAAAAAAAGGGGCGACAAGTTGCGGAGAGAACCGTGGAATACGATGAGGGGAGATTTCTTCTCTCTCTCTGCAGCAAAGCAACAGCTCTACTCCGCTCCCCCTCTCTGCTCTCTCCTCTCCTCTCTCTCTCTCTCTCTCTCTCTCTCTCTGGCGGACCATTACGCACGGCGTCCCCTCCCCTCCTTCTCCTCCTCTCCTCCTCCTCCTCCTCCTCCTCATGCTCCTGCTCGCTCCACCTGGACACTTTGCGACACACTTTTTAAAAGTTCCGTCACGTAGGCGGGAGCTGATTTCGGAGCCGATTCCCCTGCAGTGACATTTGACATATTTCCCCCTCTAACAGAAACCCCGCTTTGCTGCAGAAACACTATATTTCCCCAAGAACGTATAGCGGCACAGCTTCTAGAACAATGCAAGCGCGTCTTCTCGTGCATCAGTGGGGGGAGAAAAAAAGACCGATATTTCAAAATAAAAACGCACATCTGCCGCGACAGGGAAGGGGTTGGGAAGGGAAGGGGGGGGGCGGTTGACGGGTGGGAAGGCATCAGCTGCATGCAGATCAGCAGTGTTGTTCAAACAGCTGGAGGGCTGAGCAGTGAACGCATAGAAGCAGAATGATTGAGCAATCCCGCAAAATCTTTGCTCTGGAAATTGGGGAAGGGTGGAGGGGCTGGGATTTGCGTAAAAGGGCACAAGCCCAAATGAGCTATTTGTTGTTCAGACACTGCGTTGCTGTGCAGGTGTGTTTATGTGTGTGTGTGTGTGATGAGATTCATATCTGCACAGCTGCTTATGTTCCTGTGTCTTGTGTTTTTTTTTTTTCCCCCCTCCGTCTTCTCCTCCCCTGTCCTCACAGATCTACCAACAGGATGGGAGGAAGGATACACATTCGAAGGAGCTCGCTGCTTCATCAAGTGAGTTGGAATGTGTGGCGAGAGACAGGAGAGAGAGAGAGAGAGGGGAAGAGATTGATAGGTGCAGAGAGGGAGAGAGAGAGAGGCAGCGTGAGTAGCGTCTCAGGCGGTGAGGGGCTGCTTTGTTTGGTCGGCAGGCAGAGAGAGAGAGAGATTTCCCTCCGCTCTCATCAACGCCCACCTCGCTGCCTCTCTGCCCCGCTGGAGGAATTCACAAATATCTCTGTTTGCCTCTCCTGTATTACACACACACACACAAACGCACACACACACACACTCACACACTCAAACAATCTGTGTTAATGAATAGTTCCACAGTCTTGTCTTTCCCTCGCTGCTTTTGAGGCTTTCTCCTTCTATCAGTCACGCTCTCGCCCTTCACCTCTCTCTCTCTCTCTCTCTCTCTCTCAAACACACACACACACACACACACACACACACCTCTCCAGTGGAAGGATTTGCTCAGGAACAAGTCTCTGCTGTCAGCGGGACGCAAGTTTGACAAGCCGGTGTGACTCGGGAGGCTGCTCTGCTGCGCTGAACAGGCTCTACTTGTTGGCGTGCTGTGTGTGTGTGTGTGTTTGTGTGTTTGTGTGTGTGTGTGTGTGTGTATGAGAGAGAGAGAGAGAGAGAGAGATTGTGAGTCCTACAATATCCAGAGTTATTAGCGACTCAGCTCCTCGTGCACATTTGTGTGGACTACATGTAGATTTTGTGGACCTGTTTGACGAAGAAAATGCCCCGCAGTTCCAAGCCTCTCACACACACACACACACACACACACACACACTCCCAGAGGTTGTGAGCAGGCACTTTCATTTGTTCTACCTACTTTCCCACCTAGTTTTCCCTGCCGTCGCTGTTTTGCTGTCTGTGGCCATTTTGAGAGCAGCAGCTGACACATTGGTGAGCTAATATAGCCACCCTATAAATAGCCCAGAACCGCTGCTCATTGGTATGTATGAATGCATGCAGAATGTGCACATGCACACGCTGCCAGTATGCATGCACGCACACACACAGACGTAAATATACAAGCGCAGTTGACATGCGTCGAGTCCCTCACACGCAAACACGGACGCTTGCGCGAGGAGGCAGTAAGATGTGACAGAGCGGACAGATTTTGGATGCAGGCGTGAACGCTGCGAGGAGGCGTCGGGGGATCAGAACAGGACACACTCAGAGGTGCAGAGATGCGTGAGATCGTGTTTAGCAGTGCGGGGCTGGCAAGGCTGGAGGAACAAACTCATGGGGTTCTAGTGCATTTTAAAAAAAAAACTTTCTGTGTGTCCTCTTCTGACCTCCCACCCCCTCCTCCTCCCCCCACCCCTCTGTTAATAATACATTTTAACACTGCAGAGGGCCCTTCAACAAGTCGGGGGCCACATAATTACATCATAATGCAGGAATTAATGGTATCCTTTACTGCTGCAAAGTCCCTAACTAATCTCACTCAAATGACCAGGAAGTGACTGACATGCAGTGGAGCTTCTGGGGGATTGGTGCCCAGGGCTGTCTGATTCGACCCCCCCCCCCCCCCCCCCCCCCCATTTTATGAGGCAGCATGCAGTGATGGACGAGTCCAAACATGACGCGAGGCTCCTGATTAGCATCTTGTTGTAACATGAATATTATTATATTCTCCTTTACATTGGATTCAGTCAAATGTAGCTACTTTTTAGGGTGATCAGATTTGAGTGGCGTCTTTTGTCCGAGGTGTCAGCTGCAGTGTCAGTGTGGAGCCACAGTGAGGACAGACATCATGGATACGCTGTGAGCAGAGAGCCACTGAGAGGTTTTATTTTCTGGTAATATTGTGTGTGTGTGTGACTCAGACTGGACTGCAGGCTTGAGGAGTCACGCTGTCACATCCACTGTCTTGAATACAATGAGTAGCATTCGACTCCGAACAATTAAAGCCTAGTCTTCATATTCACTGAGCAACACTGCACCAGCAGCACTTCTTCAAAATCCTTCAAATTCCTCCCAGATTCCTGCTCGGTCACTTTTTCTATCAGCCCATTATAGGAATCCTGGCCTCCACTGCCTCCCCTGCTACATCCATGGCGCTGAAGGACACGGCTGCCCTCTGAATGCCTGTTGACAGGCGGACACTCCCCTCACGCTCATCCCTTCAGGGTGGGGGTCAAACCACTCCTGCCCTTTTTTGTTTGAGCTTCAAGTTTCCATTTTTTTTTTTGAAGCTGTTTATATCCTCGGTTGTTTCAATAAGCCTGTTTTGGATTCTTCTAAACACGAGCTGCTGCTACAAACATTGACGCAACCCTGATTTCAGAGCGTGCGAAGCTCCAGTGGAATATGAGGAAGAGGCATTAGTGGCTTTTTTTTTTTTTGTTTTGTTTCTGCTTTGTGACTGCTTGCACATCCAGTCAGTCCAAACCCCCCCCCCCTGATGTATCATGAAGAAGTGAAACATGGAAGGCTGACTGGCTGCATTTTGAGTTGGAGTCGTTGCACGTTTTCTCATTTAGATTCAGATCAGAGAGTTTGGAGCTGCTGCAGTGTCTTCCAAATGACTTTCAAAACCTTTTTTTTTTTTTTTTTTAGATTGCCAAGATTTTGAAATCCTGCCAAGGTGTTTAGCACTGTGCAGCTAACTAATTGTTCCCGCACTCACCCATGACACGTCAAAGGCTGGGATGAAACATGGCAGCACTCTGTGTCATGATGGAATGTGTAGTGACTTTCACTCGCAGCTAAACAAGCCACAAGCAGTGTAATGAAAACCTGTTTACAGCACGTTGCCTGCCTGCTTGTTGTTGTTGTTGTTGTTGTTCAGAGGACTGCAGGGGAAAAAAAAAACATGACGCAGCGTCTGTGATGTCACGCAGCGTCGTGGAGCCTGGAATATGAGCTCCACGGAGCTGCAAGACACCTGTCAATCACTCCTAAACCCTCCCCCTCTATAAGCCTTTATGTTTTTTAATGGAACAATAGCTGTTCACCTTTTTAACTCTGAGCTCCTTTGGCTCTGCTTTCTCTCTATTTACACGCTCATGGCATAGTCACCACGTGTCCTAACGAGTCAGCCCATATATTGTCATTTTCACAATAATTCGGGCCTTTCAGAAAGGCCACAAATTTTGCATGTGAGTGTTCCTACATACATATGTTCTGGGACAGCTTTAAGTGCTATTTGAAATTGAGTTTCATGTCTGTACATCCACAGATTTTCAAGAGAGAGTACAAGAAAAACGCTTCATTCAGTTCATTTTGTCACTATTCTTCTTTCTTCCCTTTTTTTTTTCAGGATAGACTTAGATCTGTGTTTTTGGAACTACAGGCCCCATCATGCTTTAGGGCGAGTGAGCTAGGCGTGGGCTTTATTAGCTATGAAGTTTGTTTACATTGGAGCAGGATGAGTTTTCATGTGCAGATTTATTGCTCTTGAGAAGACGTGAGTTTTGACACAATTTGGACCCAACAGATTGCGATCACGTATTATAATACATCATAACAAAAACAAAGCGATGAGTTAATGACATGACCAAGAAATGAAATCCGCTTTTCTTTTTGTCAGAGAAGTTTTTGGGGTTTTCCACGCAGTTAAATGATTTGCGGAGCCGGCGTCTCTCCGAGGCCCTCAGAGGAACAGAAAATCCCAACTTTGGTTTCAGCGCTCAAGCTGTTGTGGTCGCCGCTTGTGACGTTCACACAGACTCAGGAACAAAGAACTGACTCTGAAATCCTTTTTTAAAATACGGAACTGATCATCATGAGCCTTTCACACATCCACGTTGTCATACGTATCCAACGTATCTCTGTGATGTACGGGCGGTAGGATCGGTTTGCGCTCTACTGTTGCTCTCAAATCAAAAGACAAAGTTCGAAACAAAAGTCCAACACGCAATGAAAGATTAGACATGAATGATGCTGCAGATTTAGTTACAATACATCAACAAACTCCTTACTTGTTTGGCTTAGCTTTGTAAAAACGAATACAAAAGCATTCAGTGATTGATGGTTGTGTTTCTCTTCTCATTTATTCAAGTCTGTCTTTTAATTGTGACCAGTTGTCTTTAATTGTCAGCACATAGTCTACCAGAGCTGTTGACTTTTGTCTGTGAGGCTCTTTCTTCTTCTTCTTCTTCTTCTGCCTCCCTCTCATCATTCTTCTCTGTCTTCCTCTGCAGTAAATCCCAGTGGGTGCTACTAGTTAGGCTTCTGTGCTGTGGATTTTGACTTCCCACTTCACTCACACACACACACACACACACATTTTGAGTATGTGTGGGTTTGCTGACTGTTTGTGGCATGTGCACACGACGATGAATTCTCCAGGCAGTTTGTCTGGTTTTGCTCTTCATTAGGTTGTCGGATTAGCTTTTGTTTGCATGTCAGAGCCAATGTGCTAGTCGTGTTTTCCTATTTAAAAAAACTGCTCTGTCATGTTTACATGAGGCTCTGAAGGAGCTTTGTCAAGTCCTCATGATGTCATAGTGATGTCATGAACATTATCAACTAGGGCTTTGAGATATTTTTAACTGGAAGTGTGTGATACAGATGGAGGAGTTTGGAGTGTGACAGACGTGGGCATTCATCAGGAAAAGGAGGGTGTTGCATTATGGGAAATGCATGATCCAGATTTTGGAGATTGATTAATGCGAGGGACTGAAAGTCAGCATATCCCAGCCTCCGCTTCATGGCAGCGCAACACTAAACCGCTCATTTCCACAGCAATCAACTTCTTATGAGCTAAAATGCTTATTAAAAATGATTTTAGTCTCCTTTATGGTTTGAAGACATCTTGGCCATAAATGATGCTATTTATTGCACATCACATTCATCATTCAAGGAGTGAACATTCATTGTCAAATCAGTGTGAGTCCTCTACTCTCAAATTCCAGGAGAATCTCTCTTCTTCTTCACTTTTGACATCTCTCTCTCTCTCTCTCTCTCTCTCTCTCTCTCTCTCTCTCTCTCTCTCTCTCTCTCTCTCTCTCTCTCCCTGTGTCTGTCTCTCTCTCACCCCCCTCTGTGTGTGTGTGTGTGTGTGTGTCCTCCCTGGCTGCAGCTGTTTGATGTTTGCTCCTTGCTTCACTGAGCACTCCCTTAAGCCTTTACCAGCTCCCTGTGTGTGTGTGTGTGTGTGTCCTCACAAGAATCTGTCCTCTGAATCTGAATGTGTGTGTGTGTCTGCACACTTACAGCTTACCTCAGTTTATCCGTGTGTGTGTGTGTGTGTGTGTGTGTGTGTGTGTGTTTTATTTATTTATTTATTTTACAAGTCGTAGAAGCTTGGAAGATATTGGAAGTGTGACTGAGCTGCTCTCACACTGTGTGTGGTGTTTGTGTGTGTGTGTGTGTGTGTGTGTTCACTGATCCAGAACACAGATACATCCTGATCTGAATGTCACTTTGCTTGACTGCTGACATCCTGAAAATATTCAATTCCCTTTGATTCCCAAGTCATCAGACTGTATGGACACCACAGCCAAGTCACACACACACACACACAAACACACGCGTCCTGTTCATTAGCTGCTGTGTGTGTGTGTGTGTGTGTGTGTTTTAATCCCGCCTCTCTGTGTGGCGGTGATGTCTCAGGGCTGGTGGGTGCAGGAGCTGATTTATAGCAGCAGAGATGGGGAGGACTGTATCCATGCATGATGAGTACAGCTGATGGAGGTTAGTGATGGTGATATATATAGCAGGGAGGGAAGGACACACACACGCACACACACACACACACACACACACGCTGGACGAGCGCTCAGCAGCATGTTCAGTAACCGCCGGCAGTGATGGAGGCAGCTGACAAGCTCTCCACTGCAAATATGAACCGCGGCTCCTTCTTTCCCTCACTCCAGAGACTGTATCTTAACATGTCGTCTTTAACACGCTGTTGATGTCGGACCTCCAGTCTGTCTTCACCAGAAAAACAACAACAAACATCTGTCATTTGTTCAACACAGTCTGTGTATGTTTCACTGACAAGGAAGTGCTGTGCTCATGAGAACGGTGACTGTTCTCTTTCAGAAGGTGAAAGTAGAAAGAACAGTTACTTAACTCTTGTTTTTTTTTGTGAAAGCAGTATTTCCCTAACCTCAACCTAACTTTACCGCAGAGTTGGCAGATCAGACTCATACAAATAGTTTTTCAAACTCTTCTTATTATGTTGGTGGTTTTTTGGTAAGGCTGTGTGTTTTGAGTGTGGAAGTTTGCTCCTGACCTGGGAACAGTACAGACTGATCTGAGCCCGGTGGGTGTGGTTAGGGGGTCAACTCGATGCCAATGTGGGAGCAGCCAGTAATAATAATAATGCACGGGTGTGTTTCAGGAGCTTGCTAAATAGTATGCACACACTGATAAATGTGTGTGTTAGTGGACACTCAGCCTTCCTCCTGCAGCTCCCCCCTCCTCCCTCCCTCCCTCCTTCCCCTCTGCTCTCTGTACTCCCCCCCCCCCCCCATCAGATGAGCACAGGCACACACTTCATACACACACACACGCAACACAACAATGTTTACTACTGCACTTACACACACACACATCCTCTTGTCAAGGCACAACAACCTTCTCACCTGTTTTGAAGTCTCCCTGCTTGACTTGGAGTGATATGGCATTTCTTTCACCGTCTGCCTCTAAAACCCTCGTCAGTCACACCAGTCCATCAGACAGCAGGACCAGTCCACACACAGTGTAGCTGTTCAATCAGTTGTCAGATTTTATATTTCTTCTGTTTCAGTTTTCTATTTGTTTCCTACATGACTCAGAATCCAAAGCCTGGCTGCAGTGAAAATGTTCTTCTGATTGGAGGTTTTAGGTCAAAAAAAAATAAAGTGAGAGTTGCTCTTGCAGTGTATAAATTGCTCTCTGTATGGTCTTCTCAGCTGGCTTTCTCTCTTTCTCTATTAAGTGTTGCTGCAAAGTTATTAAGTGTTTGCTGAAGAAGAGACAAAAAAAAAAGGGAAAAGAGTTGAAGAAGTGAAAAGTGCTCCCTGGCTGGTTTGGGAATGTTGACTTGAAGTGACTGTGACACGCAGCTGACTTCTGACCCTGCAGTGGCACATTTAACAGACAGCCTCTGGATTATGCAGTTGTCATTTAGCCTGACGCACATAGAGATGAAAGAGCAAGAGAGCTTTTTTCAAAGAGCTGCGACGCCTCATGATACTCCAGCTCTCTGCTTACACACACACACACACACAGAGAAAGAGAGAGATGAATAAAAAATGAATAGAAGAGGGTGGAGGAATGAAATGAAAGAGAATCAGAGAGTGGATGGAGAATGTAACCTGGTACTGACACACAGAGGGGAGGAGGGTAAGAGGGTAGGGTGTTAGTGGCCTGTGCCTTTCTTTTTCTTTCTCCCATTTTCAGTGTGTGGACAAGTCTTCTTTCTCTCTTCTCTCTGTGTGTGTGTGTGTGTGTCTTTGGTTTAGCTTGGCAGCCACTCGGTGCATTTGGGAACGCCACAAAATAAACAGAGTAACATGAACGTTGCCTCGCCGCTCTCCGCCCACCAGAAACAACAACTTGTGTGCATTCACTGCAGCAGCAGCAGCAGCAGCAGCAGCAGCTGATTCTGACTCACTGTGTAAAAGTCAATGACGCTCAGCAACACAATCAAGCTCTGAAGAAGTCAAAGTCACCCCGGTGTGTGTACGTAGGTGTGTGGAAGTGTGTTTAAAAAATGACTCCAAAGGATTAATTATGAAAATAGTCGGCAATTCATTGAATCGGTACGTTGAATATAAGTTAAAAGTGGAATAGTGGAAACATTTTGCTGATGTAGGCTCATCAATCACTGTTAAACATAGTGAAGATAATGTTTGTATGACAAGTGTGTTTATGTGTGTGTGCAAACTGACAGTGAAGCTGTAGAGAAGTCACACATGTATACCAGTGTACAGTATGGTGTGTGTGTGTGCGCTTGTACACCTGCATGTCTGCGCTGAGAACCAGAGAAGGAATGGGCGAGGCCAGCGGCATGCACGGACACATTTATGAGCACAGAACAGGTTTGGAGAGCAGGACAAGGACACAAATGAAGAGACTAATGGATGTGTGTGTGTGTGCAGCAGCAGCAGCAGCGGTGGCGGTGGCAGGCTATACAGTCCTCAGCGGGTTGCGTGCTCTGTATGTACCGCTTTTCTGTCTGAATTCAAACAGACTGTGCAGCGAGTCTGGAACGCGTCCACATGGCAGCCAAAGCAGCCGTATCATGTTTATCAGAGCAATCAGTGAACTTTAGCGAGTGTTTAGATGATACTCTCAGCCTGAGGTTCAGTGATATGCTTTTCTACAGAATATACACTGTGACGTGCTGGAAGTTTGTCAAACCCACATCAGAGATTTTCTCACACTGCATCCAAGGCAGCTTATCCTTATTATCTAGAAACCTCTTCATACATTTGGTTGCGTTGTTAGGTCATGTTGCAAATCAGAGAGAGGGGGAGGAGAGGACTGTTTTTCATGGTAATACTGGATTTCCATCATTTTTGCATCAATTTATACAGCGCTTTTCAGGTATTTAATTCACTGGATTAACCAAAAAACAAGACGTTCCCTTCATCGCCCCCCCCCCCCATAGCTGACAGTCCAATAGAAACAGCACAGATTGAATATGAGGATGCAAAGAGCAGGCAGCCCAGTGAGTGTAGGAAAGCTTTGTGTTTGTGTCATTCTTTGCAGATGACAGAAGCTTCTCACTCCCTTTTTAAAAAGTAGTTTTGCATTCACAGATCCGTCCCTGTGCGCTTTGATCGACACTCCAATTTCCTTTGCCATCATTTAGCCGTTGTTAGAGCTACACACACGTGCAGGTAGAAGAGTGTCATTTCCTCTGGCTTTCATGTGGGGAGGAGGGAGGGAGGGAGGGAGGGGGGTGAAGGATACATCCACCTCACTTTATCATTTTTACATCTGAATTGCTTTTAATTGTTCCCATACTCCCACAGCTAACTGAAGCTTTGTGATGCTGCAAACACACACACACACACACACACAGGCTGTCACTGATAGGTGCATCATTTCTCTGCAGATGTTTCTCAGGGCTGGAAAAAAAAAATCACATGACTTTAGAAGAAAAATCATGAGCTATATGTTTAGATTTACAGGTGACTGTGTGTCATTTTACTATTCTGATAAAAGTGACACTACAGTTTGACCATCAGTCAAAGCTCAGGAAGTGAAAGTCATGTTTCTAAGACAAGAACAAATGGATGTGTATTCTATTTGATAGACAGTGCTTTGTGGTTAAAGACGTGACAGCACTGTGCAAAAGTTTTAGACACTAAAAGTAAAGTGAGGATGCTCTCAAAAAATATAATGCCATAAATTGAAGAAAGTGAAAGTAAATCAATATGTGTGTGAGCAGCTTTGCCTTCCACACAGCAGCACCCCTCCTCAGTGTTTCAGGTACTCTGCAGGTCGGCTCTTCCTGCGTCCTACAGTTCTCCTGTGGCTTTCAGCGTCTCGGCTTCTTCTGTCTCTTCATGTTAAATCTCACACTGACTCCATGATGTTGATCAGGGCTTTGTGGGTGGACTCCATCCTTTGCAGGACTCCTTGTTCTTCTTCTTGTTGTTTAAAGATAGTTCTTTATGACTGTGGCTGGATGTTTGCTGCAGATCAGATCGGATCAGACCAGACGCCTCCCTGATGGCGTTTCATTATGGATAAGAATCTAAACATCTTAAAGTGCTTCAAACTTTTGCACGGTACTGTAAACCCATCAGAGTCTCAGTTTTGTACCAAGGATACTAAAAGTCATTTATAGAACAGTTAGTATGCAGAAATGACTGCAGCATTTCTAATCCTTTTTCAGGACGTATGGAAGGTACGGCGAATTATTTCATTCTAATGAATAATTTAATAAGTCTAGGTAAATGTATGCAAGTAACCTATGTATATGATTATGTAAGCTGTAAAAAGGAGAGGCCAGTCCGGTGTGATCATATATGTGGCTGTGTGTGTGAGTGTGTGTGTGTGTGTGTTTGCATGTAAACAATAAAGGAGGAATCTGAGCCAGCAGGAACTGCGAGCTGCGTCAGTCCAGCTCCTCAGACCGGAAGGCTGAACTCTGAGTCCCCTGAACGCCATGTGAGACTGAGCGGTTATCAGTACAACACTAAGACGTGTGTGTGGGTGTGTGTGTGTGTGTGGGTGTGGGTGTATATCTACAAGCCGGCAGTTAGAGCAATCCTCTTGTGGTGAAGAGATCATAAGATGGAGAGACAGATAGGAGGAGAGGAAATGAAGAGAGTTAAGAAGCGGAGAGAGGAGAGAGACGGAGAAGAGAGGTGAAGAGGACATGTCACACGTTCCCGCAGGTGTTTCCATCTTAACAAAGCGGCGCCGACAACACTGTGACAGCAAAGGTGTGTGTGAGTGTGACTAAGTGTGTGTGTGTGTGTGTTAGTTCTATACGCTCTGCGATATCTTTTGCAGAGCTTTTTGGGACAAGGAGTTCCTAAGTGGGTCGTTGACTGGGTGGGGCAGATCGGCTCATGAATAGTTTCCTGTCCAATCTAAACACACACACACGCACACACACATCTGCACATCATGCTTTACTCCAGCACTGCATTAAAGAGTTTGGAATGGATGTTATTTTTTTTTTTTCCACCTCCTCATGTGAACTTTGCCCTCAGACAGTTTGTGGTTTGTGGTGGTGTGTTAGGATCTTGCTCAGAATAGAGCCGGTGCTACATGTTCCATGCAAAAGCTCATTTATATGAGGACCGCAAATACTGGAGATATTATCGGAGCCTGGAATGATCCCTTAGGGGAAACTGGGCCACTGTTAGGAACAAGTAGTAAGTAGTAGTAATCTGGAAAAGCTACCAAGTTGGAACAGACGTAAGCTTGTGTGTCATTTCGGGGGGGGGGGGGGGGGGCCGGGGCACATCCTTTCGAAGGCTGCGTTTGTAGACCCAGTGTTTCACAGCAGTATAACCAAGCCTGTCCCATATCAGAGCCTCCTTCGAAATGCAGCCAAGAAAATGCAGCCCTCTTTGCCCAAATTTGGAGGATCCAACGGACGGATCCTTCACGGCCAGAACTATCCCAGAATGCATTTTACACCAACTGGCAGCAGCAGTGGTGGAGGTTTTTGAGCCAGACTAAGCTGTTGTAGCTGTAGCACTGTTAATGTCAGCTTTTAAGATTTTTTTTTAAGGTGAGAAGGTAACAATTTAGATTCTCAATATGTGGTCAGTTTATCTAAATAACGCCTATTTGTTAATCTGCTCAGACGTTTCCAGAGATGTGAGGAGCCCAATGGACCGCTCAATGTCCCTGGTCATCCTAGGAGAACATGATCTGATGAACTGATCTGATGCAGCTCTTTGGTTCTTTACCTCTGGCTCTAATGTCTCTGTAGCATTTTGGTTTATGATATAATTCCTTTTGGAAGATGAATGTTGGAGTGCCACATTAGTTTGTGTGAATGTAAAGTGAAGCTTCATGTTTTTACTGGACACAACCAACCAACGGTGCTGCTGGACCTGGATGGGCTGTCACCATAAGACACTTAAAAGTTCTGGCTTCATTTCTGCAGCTGTCAGTGTTGCTAAGTGACAGGAGCTGCACTCTGTGGACGCAAGGGCAAAAGGCGGGAACAGCTAGTGACGCAGCTGGAAACCCTCTGGAGATCAGACCGTCTCATTTAACGACGGCCGGTTCAGCCTCTGCGGTCTATGAAGGACACACCTTTTTATAGGTTGTGTCCTTTGAAGAATGTGGACCCTGAAATGTGACACAGCTTTAATCAAAGATGTCAGACATGCAAATAATTGGTCAATAAAAGGGTTGATGGTGTATGTAGGTGTAGTTGTATAGGTGCTGAGTGATCGTGCGACGGTGTAATGATGCATAGACAATAGCATTCTTTACGTCAGCAGCTGCAGAACAGTGTTCAGCAAGATTATAGCTTTCATGCAGTTTGATTGGAGGAACAAGTTGTGACTGGTAGCCCAGCTGTGACTTTATACAAAGTATGCATCTAACAGCTCCAGCATGTTCCAAAGGTTGTATGCATTGGACTGCAGGGTAAAGGTACACACTGCTGACTTAAGGAGCTCAGCTCCACACAGCTCCACCCACTCTCTGACTCACCAGACAAACCAGGAAACACAGTCTGTTTGACTTCCTCACTGAAGGGAGAGAGACACACAGTGTGAGAAAGACGACTCACCGTCAGAAAAAACAACTCTCAGCTCCTTCCAGAGGATTGCTACAGGAGGGAGTTCTTGGAATAATGAAATACTTGGAATGCTGCCAGTTCAGCACCAAACACTGGTCAAGAGCTTCAGAACAAAAAAAAAAAAAAACAACACTGCTCAAAGTGAAACTATCTTCCAGGAAATGCTTTTTAGAGGAGCAGCTGAAACCATGCTGCGCTGACTCACTGCTGTCTGCCTCGCTGTGCTGTGTGATCACTTTCACTCATGGCTTCTGCATCTTATTTCCTTGAGAGAGACCTCTCGTGTCCGGTCTGCCATGACATCTTCAAAGACCCCGTTCTCCTGTCATGCAGCCACAGCTTCTGTAAAACCTGCCTGCAGGGCTGGTGGAGCGAGAAAAAAATCCGCCAGTGTCTCATTTGTAAAAGGAGATCGTCGAGGAGCGAGCCGCCTTCTAACCTGGTGTTAAAGAATCTGTGTGAGGCCTTCTTACTGGAGAGAGATCGGAGAGCTTCGGAGGCTCTCTGCGGCCTCCACTTTGAGAGGCTCAAGCTTTTCTGTCTGAACCATCAGCAGGCGGTGTGCGTTGTCTGTCGAGATTCTGAAAAACACACCGACCACAGATTCAGACCTATTGATGAAGCTGCGAAGGATCACAGGGGAAAACTGAAAGAATCTCTCAAGCCCTTGCAGGACAAACTGAAGTTCCTGAGTCAAATAAAAGGAAACTGTGACCTAACAGCACAACACATTAAGGTCCAGACTCAACAAACAGAGAGGCAGATTAAAAAAGAGTTTAAGAAGCTTCACCAGTTTCTAAAAGAGGAAGAGGAAGCCAGGATAGCCGGTCTCCGGAAGGAAGAGGAGCAGAAGGGTCAGATTGTGAAGGAAAAGATGGAGGCTCTGAGCAGAGAGATAGCAGCTCTTTCACACACGGTCAGAGCCGCAGAGGAAGAGCTGAGAGCTGCAGACGTCTCCTTCCTGCAGAACTACAAGACCGCGGTGGAAAGAGTCCAGCAGCACTCCCCGCACCGTGATCCACAGCTGCTCACAGGAGCCCTGATAGATGAGGCCAAACACCTGGGCAACCTGAGCTTCAACATCTGGAACAACATGAAGGAGATGGTCTCGTACACTCCTGTCATTCTGGACCCAAACACTGCTGCTTCAGAACTGATCCTATCTGACGATCTGCGCAGTGTGAGATGGGGCCAGAGACAGCAGCTTCCTGAAACTCCAGAAAGGATTACACACCTCAGCTGTGTCCTGGGCTCAGAGGGCTTCAACTCAGGGACTCACAGCTGGGATATTGAGGTTGGGGACAATGAGTACTGGGAGCTTGGTGTGCTGGCAGGGTCTGTCCAGAGGAAGGAAAATGTCCCATCTGGACTTTGGAGAATACGATTCTACAACGGTAAATACAGAGCATGCTCCGTATCGGACACAGACACTGATCTCCCGTTGAAGAGGACGTTCCAGAGGATCAGAGTGCTTCTGGACTGGGATAAAGGAATGCTGTCGTTCTCCGATTCGGATACGAACACACACATACACACCTTCGCACACCCTTTCACCGACAGGCTGTTCCCATACATTAACTCTGTTAATGAACTCCCACTGAAAGTATTACCGCTGAAGGTCCAACACCGTGTTGGAGGCTTAGTGTGAGCGGCATGTTGGCAGAGCAGCAGCACAGTGCTGAATGCTCTGTTCGTGTCTCCACAGGATGCATTCAGGCACAGTAGCCCAACACACAACCACTATAGTTATGCGTGAAAAAAAGAAAATAGACTTGAAGCGTAAAGACATGCTTGGAGTTGCGTTTACAGACGTATAGTGTGTGTGACACATGAGCCGCTGTTCAGCCTGTGTAGACAGCTGTGTTGATTAAAATAGAAGTGTATCTGTTCCATCAGACGTGAGTAAGAAGGATGATTGGAAAAATGGGTCTGAAATGCTTTCTGTATATAGCAAATACTCCATTACAATTGAAATCTTGCATGAATAGTGGAGCTGTTAACAACTCATAGACATGTGAAATGTGACCCCGACTACACACTGCTTTTTGTAAGACGTCAAAAGCCAAAAAGGTTGGAAACCACTGGTTTCATCTTTAACAATGTGTTGTATTTTAAAAGCTTGTTATATTATCCATTGTGTCAAATCTGCATCTGAAAAGTAACTAAAGCTGTCAAATAAATGTAGTGGAGTAGAAAGAACAATATTTCCCTCTGAAATGTAGAAAGTAGCATCACATGGAAATACTCAATAAAGTACAAGTGCCTCAAAATTGTACTTAAGTACAGTACTGGAGTAAATGTACTTAGTTACTTTCCACCACTGAGTGTGACACATGCTGGCCATGTCAATAGGGTGCATCAGTTCCTGCATACACTCAACTTCATCCAGACAGAAGAAGGATGAGCTGATCAGGGGGGCAAATGAGATGTGATATGATGTGTTCTGAAGACTTGACACCATGGATGTATTATAAGAACTGCTTAGAAGGTGTCTTGTACAGATGGTGAAGCCCCTTGGTGTAAAGGTGATTTGTGATATACAGGGTTGTATAAATAAAATTGACTTGAGTCCATGCTTTATGTACAGATGCACATTATCTTCCCAATCACTTGCTTGATGCTCTGCTAATAAAAATAGATTTTCTAGGCTCTGGGAAAGATGAAAAAATATTGAACCTTCATGTTTAAAATCTACATAATATGAAGAATGATAATTGACCTTGTTTGCAGTTTAATGTAGTCTCACTTTTACAGACGTCTCTTTCATAGTTGTGGTGTATGGGGACAGTGTTGTTTGTGCTGCAGGGGGGGGTTGTTTACTGCAGTACTTCAGTTGACCATTGAGTCACATTGACAGCAAGGCTGACCCACTGTTCCATATCCAGCTTTCTCAATAGATCCATGGTTACAGTGCAACTGAGAAACTAATAAACTCAAGGTCTAAAGGGCAGTTTTGAGGTGCATATACCTTTCTTAAGAATGTACACTTGATACTAAAAGTACCAATAAATCTAGACACTACATCACTAGATTTATTGATACTTTTGAAGTGAAGGTTTTACATCATCATTTTATAAAACACAATGAATTGTTGTAGATTAAACTCCTTCAATCTATGAAGTAGTTAAAATGAGCTTCACCTCAACCAGCTACAATACTAAAATGCTACTTACACAATAATGCATCTGTAATAATGATATCATTATATATAGATATGCAGTATATCACTGACCATAATGACTACTTGACGCTTAAGTACATGATACTTCCAAATGATAATGAATGATAATAAGTAAAGGATCTAATGACTTCTTCCACCACTGGTCACCAATTGGAATATCAAAACATAATTGTTTTGTTCCATGTACAATGACTTTTTTGCAGCCATGTCATCAGATTTCAAGTGAGAAAAGCTAATTACCCATGTTGTTTACCACTACTTTTACCAGTAAGGTGCTACAACTTCTTTTCTTACAGATATCGGCCTAGTATAGAAGTGTTAACAGTTCTGTTGTATGTCCACAGCTATTGTTTTCACCAAGGCAGGTATAGTTTGATGTCTGTTAACTAGTTTGTCTGTGTGTCTGACAGCAGGATATTTCAAAAAGTGCATCACCAATAAATTTACTGAGCTGATTAGCCTTGAGCTAAAGAAAAGTCAATTAGATTTTGGTGGTGATCCAGGTCTGGGATTTCCACCATTAAACAATTATTGATCGAACCATAGCTGTGAAACTAATGGAGATAGAGGCTTGATTCTAATTCCTAAAGGGGTGTTTGTAAAGTCAAGAAATCAATTCAACTTCAAATTGAAGCCACAGGAATGATGTGTTCGGGTGGAACAGTAAATTGGAGAATTGTTCAGCGTTGGCGGAGGTTTGTGCTCTCTGAGTGCTTTGCTGTTTTGCAAGAGAAGACATTGCTTTTTGTTTGTTTGTTTGTTTTTTTTTTTTTTCCAAATGTGGATATCTTATTTCAGAATGAAACTTGTTTCATAGCTCACTTCTTTGTTCTATGTGTGGGTGACTCTACATGCTTCTCACTCTGTCCCTGCCTGACAGTCTGACACCTAATCAAGCTTTCTGACCTCAATACACCAGCAGACTCGGCCATCCCCATGAAGCAGAGCACGTCATGGAGCCCCAAAGACACCACCGACCCCGTTTAACCTGGCACTCTGAAAATGACTTTCCTGTTATTCCGGCTCAGTTGATCGGAGGCGTCCAGATATGTGCATGTAGGCCGCTGGTACCCAGAGGGACTGGATTGCTGGGTGAATCTACGCTGTGACGCTTTGCTAAAGCTCAGACTGAAATCAGGGCACAGCTACCATCAGCCAACCCCCCCATTTCAGAACCCTGATCCTAAATATGATCACATGGTTGAGAACACTTTGCAAGCCTAGCAACTGATGGAACACTTAAAAGTTTCAACCAAAGACTAAGAGTTAAAGCACTTATATACTCGCTTTTATCTACATGTCCCAGCACACATGATGGCTACACCATGTGTCTTGTGTTCCTTTAGAGCTTAAACCCATGAACAATGGGGAAGGTGAAGTCAGGTCAGCGGCGGACTCTGAACAAAGGCCCAACAACAATGACGGAAAGTTATAAAGAGAAATACAGCTTGTTGCCACTTCTTCATCTGATCTCATCAACATCCTTGAGTTTAGCAGATCTTCAGTTATGTTTACATTGTATTAAATTTGAAATTCACAAGGAAGATATTAGCCTAGGATGATGTGGGTCTCATGCTGCCTTGCGGATATCTTTTTTTTTTTTTAATCTTCCATGTACACACATATGCAGGCAATTATGTGAACATTGCAGTTCCCATCAGTGCAGCTCGTCTCTGCACTGTTAAAAAAAAAAGTGTTAAAACTGTTTAAAAGTAAATGATTTGACAAAGCAATCTCAGCTCAAGGTCTAGCTTGTTTCAATTTGAGCAAACTATCCATTGATGAATACCATGAGGTACGGTTGAAAGCCCTGGACAAAGCTAATAAGTAGACAGAGAGTCAAGATTATTTTGTAAAAGGACTATTTCCAGGGTTAAATAGGAACTTTCACTAACAGTAGAAAAAGGAAAAAAAAACTCAGGACACCTGCTGACAGCTGATTTATGATGATTTATGATCTAACTGCATATAAAGTATAAAAAGAAATCAAGTCAAAGTAGTTGAACTATAGTTTATTTCATAACTGCAACAGAATAAAATGTTTCAAGTGGTTGAGATAACTCAACCTTATTGCTTGCCTTCTGAGATTTTACACTTAGATCTTCAGATCTTTTATTGATTGTCCACAAGTAACTTTTTTTATGGACAAACTTTTGGCTGTTTGAAAATGGAGGAACCTTGACTGGCTGGATTGATCCAATTGAGCCGGTGTCTGCTGCTCGGCGATGTGGCTCTGAGAGAGAGAGAGAGTGCAGGCTTCAGACCGAGTTTGATCAAATCACTCGCGGATCAACAGGCATTTTGGCCTATTAGGTGCTGAGATGGCAGTAGAACTCTTACTCTGTCTCCATGTCCCCATCTTCCAGAGGACTGCTGTTTGCCTTATTTGTAGGACTGGACCGTTGGGTATCAAAAACTGCCACTGAGCCACGATGTCAGATTCATAATCTCCTTATTCTCTGATCAGATAGTGATCTTAATACGTATGTTTTCTCATAATAAACTGCATTTTAGTGCAGTTTCTTGTATGCAACATTTAACAACTGAGAAGTTAAATTTCCTGCACACCCAAGAAAATTCACATGCTATTTAAATGAACTGAAAAAAATCACATATGAAGTAGGATGTTAACATTGTCATTGTTAGCATGTATAGCCTCACAGAGCTGCTAGCGTGACTCTAGACTCTTTATTTCATTTTATTGGTATTCTCACAAGGCTCCATGCATTCTGGCCAGCTGTTGTGAGGCTCCAGATTCCAAAGATTCCACTCACATTGTCTATCTGCAGTATCAACCTAAACACTTTCCACACACAAACGATGTGGGTGCATTATTTTTTATCAATCTACCAGGAAACAAACTGGACAACATGTGAGTTTTCTCTATTCTGTTGTAGCAATTCCTTGGTAGCGTCCACATTGAGACAAAGAACTTTATTTTACCATTCAGCATGGAGGCTTCACAACTACTTTTATATAGGTCTAGTTTTCTGCTAGCATTGTTTCAGATGTGCCCGTTCCAACACATCAGCCCAAAACAACAGCTTTTCATTGGTGGTTTTCAGTGTCAGACAAAAGGATAACAGGGCAATACTTTTGTACATTAACACTCATTCTGAGCTCTGGTGCCATTTGAGAAAGTAGTCCGGTGTGGGGGGTTGAGTGTTTTTGGGCCTGTGAGGTCGACTGACTCCGTTGACATTCGGATTAAGGATGGAGCTTTTAAGTGCTTCTAGTTTCCTGCTTCCTGAGGGTGCACCCACTTCACCTGACTCTTGAGTCCCAGAGACCACTCAGTTAAATTGCTGATAGCATGGCCTGCAGCAACACCACAGCAAAACCACATCCAGATCGAAAGTTTCCAAAGCTAACTTATATTTACGAAGATTTTGTTGGTAGCGCCGTTCAATGAAGCTCAGAAACAGCAGGATTCTACTTAGTGATCCCATAGATGGATACCTTTTTTCTCTTTGCTTGGCAAAACAACATTATGCTAGACTAGATTAGCCAGATTTAGTAGACAGTCAGGTTTTTTTTTTTCCCCCAAGAAATTGATCACATTTTTTTTTATAAGCTCACCCAAAATGCACTTCCTAAAGCCAAAGGAAATGTGTACAGAATGATCTTAAAATCCAAGCTGTAAAAGCCTGTTTGAGCCTGTTTTTTCTCTTTCTTTCTCTGGCTTATCTTAAATCCTCAGTGCTTTTCCACACACCTTCACATACAGTATCTTCCTCTACCATTTACTGCAGCATGACAATATCATTACAGGTGGAGCAATAAGAAAGCTTTCTGCACACTGGTCGTCCTGGCCTCTCTGTCTCAACCTCTTACTGATTCAGAGGGGGTGTGTTTGTGTGTCCAATGGGGAACATTCAGCATCCAGAGAGATGAGGAATTAAATGTAGGTTGAGGCTCTTTTTGTTCTTTTATTTTCTCGATGTTTGATTTGAAAGTACAACAGTTGTGGTAAATCTGTCACTTCTTTCAGCAGACTTTGCTGTAAGTAGGGCTGCAACTAACCATTATTTTCATAATTGATTCATCTCTCATTATTTTCGTGATTAATTAATTAGATGTTCGGTCTTTAAACATGTCAGGAAAATGGTGAAAAGTGTCGATCATCGTTTCCCAAAGCCTAAGATGCAACCTAAAAATGGCTCTAAACAATTCAACAATCAAAATAGTTGGTGATAAATTTTTTTGATAGTAAGTTATATTACCAGCTAGAAAAGTCAAATGTTAAATGGTAAAAAATGTCCAAAACATTGACTCAGTTCTGTAGATTCATACATTTTAATGCAAATCTAATATCTGATGCTTTCAGCTTTTAAAGCTTGTACATGCCTCAGCATCTAAACAGTGACGGTCATGTTAAATGTGAATATGTTGCTATTTTTAAAAGGATCTGTTCCCCCAAATTGCAAACAACACATTTTCCCTTTGACTCAACATATTTTGTTTGGTTTCATTGGTCCAGATTTTCAGGTATCTGTCTCTGATATTTTTGCTTTCAGCCCAGCAGAATTTTGTTTATGGTTTATGACTCTATTTAAAAAAAAAAAATGCAACATCAGACCGGACTGTGTCTGGAAATACAAAGTGCTGTTGACTCTTGCAAAAATCATTTTTCAGTGCTGTCCACTAGAACTGAAAATGAATGTGAATTGAATTGAATCCATTTTTCATGATGACATACATTTGTCCCAGCCTCTGAAATGTAAAGATGAAAGCTGTAACGATCAGTCAGTGAATTGATTGGTGGAGTAGACAACTAATTGCAGAGAATTTGAATCAAATTAAAAATAATTGCTTAATCATTCGCCGTTTTCCAAGCAAACGTTAACTTTCTCTGGATTCTAAAGTGTAAGATTATTTTGTTTTTATTTCATTGTAAACTGAATATTGTTGCTGCTGTAGGTCAAACAACACCAGCTGTCTGAATGTGTCAACAGTTATAAAATGGGCATTTTTTTATTATTAGCTGATATTTTGTAGATAAACTAGTTCATCAGAAAAATAACTGGCAGATTCATCAATAATAATTGTTATTGTTGCAGCCCTTCTCTTAAACAACAGCAAGTCATTTCCATTCACCTCCACTGTATTGTGATTGAGGAAGAACTCTAAAACCTGTGTGTGTGTGTGTGTGTGTGTGTGTCCACTGTTAAAGGTAATGTTTGGATTAGACAGCATCCTTCACGTCACTATAATGCACGTACATAAATTCTCAGCCATGTGCACAGATATGTTTCCATCACCAGAAAAGCAAGGACTGTGCACAGGCTGTTTGTAAAAAAAAACAAAAAAAAACATAATTAGTCCTCACCCTGTTAGAGCTTTACTGATCCGTAGGGAAGCATGGGGACAAATAGTTGACTTGACCTTGCTGCTGCTACAAATCAATGTGGAAATCTTAAAGGGAACTGACTAATTTGCTCTCAGTAGCCGTTAATAAATAGGCCTGCAGCAGACAGAAATGAATAATCCCAGTTGAAGCAGCCTAAATCAGGCCTCACAGCCCGCTGATGATAGAGAGAGATGACTTTGAATGACCTCTCCTAGGATCCTGCAGTGGTTTAAGCATGCAGTATGGGATTATGGGGGTATTTTTTTGTGCCTGTACCTTCACCACCTGGATGTCCTAATCCTCAGCCCTTTTTCCATTTACATGGATGTCCACCAGCATCAGAGCGCTTCCAGACTTGGAGGTCATCATACACATACGCAAAGGCAGACACAAGGGAGAAACAAAAAGGCCAGCAGGAGACGAGTGAAGGGCTGGACCAACAGATAAAGACGAAGCAAACAGAAAGCTGAAAGATTAAAGTTCTGATTTTATATATATTTTTTTCTTATCAGTGCTCTTTTCCCCAGTTGGAAGATTTTCAGAGTTTTTTTTTTTTTTCCTAATTGGCTGATAAGAACTTTCTGTGGGAAATGGATTTTGAAATGCTGCAGCGTGAGGGAGGAGAGGAAGTCTCTGTGTGTGTGTGTGATGTTCAGATCTGCATCTCTCAGCTCGGCGCTGCTTCTGTCTTCTCCACCAAACACTCAAAGATGAAACTGTTTTGTCACCTAGTAATAAGCGTCGGGACAAACGTCTCGCAGATTGGGTTCTCGGTTGAGGATTATCCTCTCGTTTCAGCATCGGGTCCTTCCTGTCTGTTCACCGTTTACTTTGCTACTGCACAACTGACGCGTGTAGAAATGTATCGAGCAGTTCAAGAACATAGAGGACACATTGTCCCAACTGTTGTTCTCTGATTTTCTCACTTTAAACTTGTAGCATCTTTTCATTGGACCCTCGCTGCCTCACTGATGGTAACGAGGGAGAAGCCATCACTTCATTGAACCCAGACACATTCATCCTCGGATCCCTCTCTCTCTCTCCTCTCATAGCTCGCTTCTCAACAACAACCTTTAAGGCTCGTGGACCAGTCCAATGAAGTCATGTGTTTATGACATCATCACAGGTTAGGTCGAGATCAATATCATGTCAGCGGAGTCACAGTGATCAGTGGATTTGCTCTCAGGGGATGAAGTAAATCCACACTCATTTTTCCACATCCAGTTCAACTTCTCGTGAACTCTCAGATTTGCACTGTTGATTAAATAGCACGCTGTCTTGACAGTAGTGACCTTTTTGGAGGGGAACAGAGCCAGAGTCCAAAATGGAGCTGTGTTTCCACCACCCACTTCAACTCCTCTGTCAGAGCATGTACTGCTCCTAAAAAAAAAACAACACAGAGACGTGGTTTGCAGACAGTTATGAGACTGTACAAATACTGTACGTCTCTTAAATAAACTGTAGACTTCTTGTCATGTTAGCATCTGAGCTAACGCTAAGTTTGCAGAGCTTTTTTTTCTTTCCCCATCCTCTGTAACTCTTCATTGAAGGACATGATGTACGGTCCCTGAAACAAAATGCCAGGGGTGTAAACAGTCCGGCGCGGAGAAAATAGAAAGAAGCTCGAGAGTTATTGCGACTGTCAAACACTAACATGTTCCTGGCTAGCCTGTGTGTTAGCTATTAGAGTTTTCTCCCAACTAGCTCCATAAGTAGTCAGCAAACTTTATTTATTTATTAAGATAATTTTTTTTGGCAGTTTTTGCCCTGTTTTGGACAGTGAGCAGGGAAGAGGAAGACAGGAAATAAGGGGAGATGGTTATGACATGCAGTAAATGTCCCTGGCTGGAAGTGAACCAGGGTCAACACGGCGGCGTGGCGTGTGCAGTAACCATTCACTCACCAGGGTGAAGAAGTCAGGCTACATAGATTCTGTACAGGTCAACCCACAGTGATTCTCCTTCATTTGAAGGATTTTTAAAGGCCTGAAAAGGTGAAATTGTCCAGAAAATGTGAAAAAAAATAGATCTTATTATATGTAACAGAAGTATCTGGTGACCCCCAAATTACTGTCAATGAATTTTCTCATAATGAAGCAAGAGATTAACTGTCTAATCATTTCAGCTCTATTTCCTACCACTGATAGCACCATACTATTAGGTATCATTTTTAAGGAGTAAATACTTCAATATGGGAACTCATCATCCCCAAAAAACTATAAGTAACAATCCATTTACACAGCCTGTGTGATTTGGGTGTGTGTGTGTGTGTGTGTTAATGATTTACAGACCCTCCTAAGTGATCTTCAGGAAGTGAGCTCAGAGGGGTCACAGGAAACACACTCATCTGTTTCCCGTGTAGAATCTTCACAGCTCCCCCCCCCCCCCCCCCCCCCGGCTTGTTTTGGTCTGGAAATATGCTCCGATTTTCCCCCTTTTTTGCTTTTTTTTTTTTTTTTTTTGAAATGCAGCATACTCATTCTCACCCTGTTGTGCAGCCTTGTAACCTTGGCAGGTTCTTTGTCCTCACTAAAACTTTTTTTTTTTTTTCTCTCTCTCTGACTTTGTGATTCTAAACATCCTCTTAACAGTTTCTCACACTATCTATCCAGTGTTCCCAAACACTTGTGAGCCCAGAGGCTGAATACACATATCCACTGTATTATTTGCTGAACTTTTCCAACACATCACAGTTTGAAACTTTAAACCCTGGATATGACAGTACTGCCCCGGGGTGTGTGTGGAAGAGTGGTGCAAGTAGGTGTCAGGTGCCAATATGCTTTTATTCAACTTTTAAAGAATGTTCTTAGTGGTGTGTTTTTTGGCTTGACCAATGCATAAGTAATTGTCATCTTTTATTTTTTTTATTTTTGAGACTTCCAGTATGTGGTCAGTTTATCAAAATAGTCCTAATTAAAAATTCCTTTGGATGTTTTCAGGATTAAGATCAGTCATCTTACCTTGGCAAGCCATTAGTACTTTACCAGTGCTTCTTCAACCTTAAGATGCAATAAATAAATGTACAGATGTTGCATACTTCAATAAAAGTAAAGTAGATGAAAATGAACAGATGCTGCATGTGTGCATCGTGTATGGTATTGGATTCGGTTGTACTATAAATGGTACGTCACAGTGAGGATAACAGGTGCATCTGTCGACTGCGTGTCACGGTCCATAAAGTTGGGAAATGCTGGTGATGTCAGCAGGAAATGCTTTTACAACAGTAGAATGCTGCGTCTTCCTCCCAGTTTGGATCCCTGAGTTCAAACACTGGACGTGGATCTACGCTGACACTGACCAATCTGTATTAAATACAATATATTCAATGTCATTATAAAATTCACACTTTCCTCTGTAAGTATTCCGTCAGTCACAGTGGGCTGACAAATGAGTTTTTTAGTGTCTCAGAAACTGTTTGATACCTTCCATAAAAATGATCCCTATGACTTCTGCACGGTGAGGTGTGCAGATAAATGAATTCAATTAGGGGGGAAAAAAAAGAGAGTGATGGTAGGATTGGAATTTGAGTAATTGAGCGATCACGTTGAGTAATCTTAATCTGTACTTATTCAAGAAATATATATAATGATGATGCTGTGGAGCGGAGCCACATGGAGTCCATCTGTCAGGATAAAGCAGGATATGTTGACGACTGCTGACCGTTCGGATAATCATGGTCTCCAAAGGATAACCCCGAATGGTTTTGGTGATGCACTGATTATACCTTTTTAAAATTTTCTTATGTACAAACAAAGGAATCTATGCAGCAGTAATGCATGCCGTGTAATTTCCTGAGCACATCCAGGCTCTCCAGAGGATGAACCCTTTTCATTTCATTTCATTTTCTTTGCTTTCCTCTAGTTCCACCGTCAGAACAAGGTTGCACACAAGATATTAAAAAGTGATGGCTAGCTTTCCATGAAATCTGATATGGATATTCATGGTCTCCAGAGGACGAGTGTCAATGTTAAAGAGGTTTAATGAGGTTAAACACATGAAATGGCGAGATATGCTTTGAAGATAGCTTTGAAGCCTAATTTTCGCCCCGGGCCTCCTAACAGGATAATGTGTTCATGCACACATCAGTGCATAATGTATATTTACAGTCTCAGAGATGTTATTCATATGTATGTTTAATCTTCAAATAGCAAGCCAAAAATAAACCACACACTTCAGAAGTTCAAAACAATTCCTCACCTCACCGATGATTTGTGTAATTTTTCTGATGCGTGGGCTTGACACATCGTGTGAAGTCGGGGTGTGTATTCAGGCAGTTAGTCTCCGGCTGTGTGTCTCGAGACGTAGCATGTTAGTGAAGGGAATGAGTCTTAGGGCTTGTCTACTTCTATGAGCCCACAGAAGGGCAGACGAGCAGAACAGGGTTGACACATTTACCCAAACACTGTTTGAGGAAGCGAGGGGAGGGGGTGGAAGAAAAATAGCTTGTAGATTTACAGTGTAGCCTCCTTTCTGCCATCCAGGAGGAGAATCAGACAAACGTGGAGCCTCGTGTGGTGTATGAATCAGTCGCTACATGAGCAGGATAATCAGTGTGGGGGTGTTTTGTTGTGGAATATATACTGCCTTTCCTCCTCATCAGACACTGGTGAGAATGTGTTCAGATCTCACATCCTTGCAGGTGAGCTGAAGGAAGATGTAGATCTGTCTGCATGATTGGATCGTACCACCTTAACATACAGTAGAGGAAAAAAGCTGAATTGGCTACTGGCTGTTAAATGAAGTCTTCCTATTGATTATAGTGACACCCTGACCTTTCTACTGATGCCACCATAAGATTAAAAAATAAGTGAAACATTTCCAAAAATGTTCACTATGTGTCTGCAACATTCACTTTCAACATATTTCATATATTTTTGCTGCATTCTATCAGAGCGCTGTCTGAGTCATGTTCTTTGTAAGCCAACCATACATGCAGTATATGAAATTCTCAGCCTGTTTATTATATAACATAATCCAAGCAGGAATTATTCCTCCCAGAATGTATTTTACAAAGCAAATCAATTCAACATGTGATTAGAATACAGGACTCTCATGTTGGCTCTTTGTTCTTTGTGTTTGACCGCCTTAAAAACAAACAAAACTTTGGTTTTTACACAGGTACATGCACATACCTGTAGGCAGGCAGTCATAGGGATTTCTACTAATCAAGCCCTGCCCAGTTAAGCTGCCCTAGAAACAAACACACACGCATACTTCCACATATCCCTCACATCAATAGCCATAGTCACCCTGGCAGTAATAACAGCATTTTGGATTAATATATGGGTGTGTGGATGATGGAAGAGTCAGCGGTCTTAGCAGTGTTATTACTGACTGCTGTCTCAGTCATGTGTCACCAGGTCAGATTGTCCGAAGCAGCCAGCGTGACAGCAGGAGCTTTGCGTGCGAGCCCCGACGTAACATTACTGAGAAGAAAATGTACCGAGTCGCTTATGCAAGAGCTGCATTGTCTGTTTTGGAAAGATGAAGCAATAGAAAAACAGTCCTCTCTGTGTATATATGTGTGTGTGTGTGTGTGACCTGCACAATATTAGGGTTAGAAATCATAACAGAGTCAAATAAATAAATGCCACAGATTATTACAGTCTATTTCTTTTTGGATCCTTTTCTATTCATGCATGTCTGCAACTCTTTTATGAGTCTATGTTGTCTAACCTTAGATATATGAATTTGATTCATAATGATATAATTGGGATATTTTAATGAAATGTTAAGGAGATAATGACTTTTTATGTTAAGGTCACTTAATGGATTATCTGCACAGATTAAGGGGATTTCCCCCTTTAATACTTTTAAAAGACATCATTTTTCTAACTGTTAGGTTTTTTAAGGTTATATGGCTTTTTTACATCTTAGACCTTAAACTGTGGAGAAAACAACCCCATGATATATTAAAATGTGTTGATTTATCATTTAATTAAACTGGATTTGCACTTTAATTTAAAAATGTAAGCACCTTACAAGACAGATATTGAGGGATGCCCATTATGTTTATAGTTTAATCCAGTAATTTATTCATTAATTTAACACAGAATCTGGCTAAATCTATTAAATATCTGAATACTCTCTATACATCAGTTTACACCTGAAAATATTTCACATCTTTAACATAAATCAAAAATCCTAACCTCAGTAAGACCTTCAAGTGATAATTGATTTGGGATTCATGTGAAACAGTGAAACAAAGAAACAAAGGAAAGTCATTTCTCACTTAAAATCTATTTCATTTTTAAAATGAGGGTATTATCAAGGGCTGTGGTTACTTTTAAACTTTCATTTGCATTTTATGTGTTTGGCATGTTTTCAAGTGTAAAACTGGGTTTTTTATTAAAGCTATTTTAAGGTATTGTTTCACAGTGAAGGGTTCATTTGTATAAATGAATATACATTATAGAGTTAAAATGATTCTACTTCTGCAGCTGTTAGGAGTCAACTTGGCATCTCTGCAGCTGTTTTCTTCCCATTTGCAACAGCAAAGTGATCAGAATTTGCTACAGATCTGATTTGTGTAGATTTTTTTTGACTTTTGAGGCTGTAAAACAATCTGAAACTGATCTTACAAATGTTGAGATGATGAGTCTGACTTGGAAAGAAACACGTAAATTAAAGTGGTGACTTCAACAGCTTCTTAGTGCAGAAATGTTCAGGAAGAGGAACTATTAGGGACAAATATTATATACAGATCTACTCACACATGCACGATTTAGTGTTTGCTTATGTGTTTTGTAGCAGATGTTAACAAAGATCATGAAGTTGACCAGTAGTGAAGTGTGTCAAACACCCCTCCTCCTTTCCTAAACACACAAACACACACACACATGCTCACACACATTGATGAGCAAACTCTTTCAGACTTGCTTGCAGTAATTCTCAAATGTCCCATCTGGCTCGCCCCTTCCCTCCATGGTCTCTCTGTCTTTAGCGCCCTGCGGTGTGTTACAGTGTGCTGCTATGCTCTCACATGGAGGCTGATTGGTAGTGGTACCAAGTCGGTGCGAGGCAAAGTGTGATTAATGCCTGCTGGCTGGAGAGAAAGGTGGACTTTTCTGCTGCGTTGGCTGTGGCTGTGCTTCCTGTGCCATCTGCTCACGCTCGCTCTCTCCAGCTTCCTCACTCGGATAGATGGAGGGAGTTAAGAAAAGGAATAAAACACTGGGTGCTGCCGGCACTCGGCTTGTGTCAGGAGGATTAGATAAAGTTTATGGCCAGGGGCAGAAAGACCTGGATGCTCACAACTAATCACTGGGGCTCAGGCTACAGCTCGGACCTTCAGGTTGATTCATACAGTGCAGTAAAAAGGCCACTGCAGGGAGAAAAACTGTGAGATTTCAAGAATAAAGTCATAATATGAAGTTGTGAATCATAAAAGTCATTATGAAAATAAAGTTGTAATTTTACAAGAAAAACACTATGATAGTAAGTTTTGTAAAATAATATACAGCTATATTTTGACAAGAAGAGCTAAGTAATAAAATAAAGTTATAAGAGTCATTATGAGAATAAAGTCACAATATTATGAATAAAGCTGTAATTTCCTATAAAAAGTGAGATTATGAGAAGTTGTAGTTTTTAAAGTAAGAAGTTGTGAGTAGGAGATAAAGTCATGAGATGTAGTAGTTTTACAAAAAAATGCCATAATATCATGATAAAAAGTTATAAAGTTATAATTTATGAGAATGAAATTATGAGGTTAAAGATGTAATTATACAAAAAAGTCAACATAATGATGAAGTCATGAGATAATGTTGCAGTTTTGCAAGATAATCATTATTTTTATAAGAAAGATATAATTAAATGTATAATTTTACTTTGATGAGAAATTTCATATTAGTCATATTTTCACAAGACTAAGTCATGATATTATGAGTTAAAGTTGTAATTTTATAAGAAAATCATGATTAAGTTGCAATTTCAGCATAATTACTTGTTTACATATGTCAAATGTAAATTATGAGTCATAATTTGAGATAATGTTACAATTCATATTACAATCATAAAGTGATACACTTGATGAAAGCTGATCATTTATTTCAAGGAAACATGCACATGTTGGCTAATTTACCTCTCTAATCATAACATGACATTTGTTACATTTACAAAATAAAACAAGTATTGTGCATGAAATTTACTCCATAAAATTACAGATAATTATATGAAATTACACTTGAATTGACTTTTTCATCTTTATTTATTGAAATCTCCCAATTTTTTTTTAGGCTTTTATTTTCCTACAATGGCCTGAATACTTCATCTCTGCTGGGGAGTTTCTTCCCTTTTATATTTTTATTTTTTTCTTTCTTCCTCTTTAAAAACCCAAATCATGGATCAGTGCTAGCAGGCTAATGCACAGCTCCCCCGTGCCTGGGAGATGGCACGCTGCCTGCTCTCTCTTCTCTCCATCAGGCTGCAGGCAGGATGAAAAGGTAATCTACTACTGAGGCTGCCCAGGATTACAATGATCGAGGGAATCTGGGCTGTGCTTTGCCAAGCTTATGAAATTCTCTCAATCCACGCTGGCAGCTGCCAGGGCTCTCTCACTACGCTAATGTTCTCAATCTGGGTTTGGAGAGCTGAGCTCAAGCCCACCAATCCCCTCTTCATTGTGTGTGTGCGCACATGCCTGTGTGTGTGTGTGTGTGTGTGTGTGTGTGTGCACAAAACAAACAAATGGATAACATGAATAGGATTTTCGAGGTGAGCCTGCTCCTCTGGAGTCAATAGGAGGCTTATGCTTGGTTTATGATTATGAATTTAAAAGCAAGAGATGGCAGCATGTGAAAATACAAAAGTTGGGTATTTTTTTTTGTTCAGGTTCAGCAGCAGCTCATTGGAATGGAAGTTTTTTCCTCTGGCCTCCAGTTTGACTCTCTGAATATGAACACACACACACACGTAACAAAGCTTTCTGTTCACACACACACCCTAAGTGGATGATGTGGAGACAGTGTTATGGAGCATTGTGTTCCCCACTGCAGAGTGTTCCCCTGTCACAGACTAAAGCCATAAATCGGATGAAGTTAGCGGTGCAGTGTTTGGGCCGGTGCTCTTCTTCTGGGCTCGGCAGTCAGAAGTCCAACCTTACACACACACACACACACACATTATGTTAATGCTGTTTCTGCTTTATTGGATAGACAGTACCTGCCGTAGAGTGACAAGAATGTTTCAAGAAGGAAATGCTGACAAGTTAATTAGTCATGTTTTGGCCTGGTGGACAAACACACAGCTGCATTCATGGAGGAATACTTGAAAATATATGAACATTGAAGGGGTTGGAGTTCTCTCTTAGAGCTTCTTTAGCTTCTGCACTGTGCCGTGTTACCCGGTGACACAGAATGTACACTTACAAGAGAGATTTTAAATCAAATCCTTCACATTTGATTGGACTGCTAAAAGGTGAGCTGCAGAGAGACACACACACCTCCTCACCTGTTGTTAGACCAGGAGGAGGAAGAGGGGAGAGAGCCCACTGATATCCAAACACACATCTCTTCCTGTCCGTCTCCAGCTACTATGACCCCATAAACAGTCAAGTGTGCTTTTTATATGGCCGGTGTGGCCGCTATACTCAACCAAAGTCACGTTTGATTGGATGAACTTTTGTAATTGCCCCTGAGTGCAGGATGAGTCATCAAACATTTGAAGCCTTTTTACAGGAAGAGAGAAGACAGGGATGTAAAAACATACATACAGCAAGAGATAAACGAAGAGTTAACACAGGATTTTAAAAGAATGTATTTTTCATTTCACAGAGCCTTTCAAAGCTCATTTCCATCTGTAGTCTCTGGGCGGAGGCCACCTATGCAGGACCGTTTCCCCACAGCAATAATTCCATCAGTTCAACTACACAGTGATGTCATGATCACCACTCCGCTGCTCCGTTTCCTTTTCAACACAAACGCTGATTCTCATTCACTAACGTGCACTCACATCCACCCAGCCATTTGTGATACATTGTTAACACTTTCTGACCGTTTTTCACATTAAAAGCACAGAGAGTTCCTCCAGTTTATGGGCTAGCTGCTCTCTTCAGCTCCACGACGACAGTAGAGGTTGTTTGAGGGATCAGATGTAGCTGGTTACTGCGGCAACAGAGTTACACCCCGCCGCCACCTGATCGAAATCCAGAACTCCGCGCTTAACCACTCACTGTCTGAAAGCACCTGAATGGGATAAGCCTGCCATCGTATTCACTCCAGCACGTGTAAGACACACTAATCCATTCATAATCTACGACAGAGCATTTCAAATCCTGTCATATCTCATCTCTACACAGATTAACCGTATTCAGAAACTCCCCGGCTCATTTACAAAGGAGAGGTGGGCTTCTCCGCTCTTCCCACTACCGCCGGGGGAATAAATGATTTCTGTCACCTTGTATAAAGTATTTTTTTTTTTTTTTAACAAGGACAACCACGGTGACAAAGTACAAGCACCTGCAGGTTCTGTACCAGACGCTGCCTCTGAAAAAAGAAGTCAGCTTTCACGCCGCCGCTGCTGAAAAACATCTTTCTGATCTGCAGAAGACCAGAGAGGACAAGAGCAAAGATGACTTTCATTTTTTTTTTTTTTTTTTGTATGAAAGTTGTTTCATTATCTGGACAAAAAAAAAAAAAAAAAAAAAACAAGCCTGTTATCTTGAGGACAGAGAATAATTAGTTTGTGATGAGGAAACGGAGAAGCTGTTCATAATTTATTCCAAAGTTTCAAAACAGATTATTCTGGTGATCACAGGGGGAGAAATGGTGTCTTGATCACAGCATAATTGGATTAAAAACAATCGTATTTTTTTTTTCATTTTTATTGTTAACCTTGGCACTTGAAATCTTGAAATGCTTCCGAAATACTACAATGGCACTTCCTTTATGTCCTTCAGCACAGGGTGGAGGAAAAAAAGAAGAGATGGGGGGGGGGGGGGGAAATGGGAGTGAGTGAAAGTAAAAACACACAAGAATAGACATGGAGAGCGCCGGAAAAGAAGGTAGTGTGTGTGTGGAAAAAGGTGGAGAGGAAGAGCGGAGGACAAGACTGACTGACTGTGTGTGTGTGTGTGTGTGTGTGTGTGTGTGTGTGTGCAGTGACAGTCCACCCATCATTAGCTTTGACAGGTCATGTTAACTCTCAGTTGATGCGTTTTTGCATGGCAGACAGCCACATGTCACACTGTGATGTGTCAGAACTCTACCTGCCCTGCTGCAGACAGCCTTCATACATATGCACATGAAGAGTAAATAGTTCCAATGTATATTTCTATATACAGATACAGTCATTAATTGATTATTTGATAAGTTGCCAGCTATTAAATTAATCACCATCATCAACTATTTTGATAATTGATTTGTTGTTTGAAAATGTCAGTTTCCAGCTTCTTAAATGTGAATATTTTCAAAATAAGACATCTGACTACATCACCCTGGGCTTTGAGAAACAGTGACTGACACTTTAAGCCAATCTCACATTTTATAAACCAAACAACTTATCGATTCATTGATTAATAATGACATCATTCATTATTTGCAGCTTAATTTCTATACAGTAAGACTGGATGATAATTTAATAACATCTGGAGTTTGATGTTATTATTTAATAAACATCTGTCGCTCAAATGAATGTTGTGCCCCTAAGAGCTCACTACTGTCCGTTCTACTCACAGCTCACATGCAGCCGTCACATATATTAATATCCTCGTTCATTCACATCTGACATGAAATCAATCTGTTGCTTTTTTAGGCTTCACTTCTCCTGTTCCTATTAAAAGCCATTCATAACAATATACAGAGAAATGAAACATTGTTTCCACTGATATTGCTCACAAGGGATCAGTTGATAAGCTGTTGCACAGGGGAGTCTTTCAATAATGTACAATTTCCAAGTTAGATAGAGAGAATTCACTAACACTGATCACTCTGCTGCCTCTCCACACATGTTCCCACACAATCCACCTTCTGCTACATGTGGAGCGACATCATCAGTCACACCTGAGCCATCGTATCTATGCTCCTGCACATCATTAATTAGCAATATTCATTAATTCACATTAAAATAATCATTTTTCCAGAAACTTTTCAGGATTTTACTTGTTTCCATAACTTTTCGAGGCCTGGATTATTATTATTATTATTTTTGGAATATTTGCCAAATTGCATGACAGTTCCATGTTTTCCATGAGGCCTGCAGAGAAGTGAAACGTAAGCATCTCTCTCCTGCATGGCACTGAGCCGTTCATCTTCACCGTGGACATTTAAAACCATTTTAAAGCCTTGAACACAATCAAACATGAGGATGAATAATGAATTCTGGCGTTTTTTTTTTTAAAAGGTCACTTCACTCAAACTACTCAAAACATGTTTTCTCATTCGACCCCAAATCATGAAGATCATTTAGCTGCGATTCATCCGGAAATCTGTTTCTGAACAACCGACAGCTCGAAGCTCGGTAAACAATTTCAAAAAGATTAAAGAAACGAGAGGCTCCTTGTCGTTGTATCATCCCGGGACCTTTTGTCATGTCGTCTGTCTGTCATCCTCTCCGCCTAATGAAGAAACAATGTCAGAGAAATCATCTTTTATGAAAAGAGAAATTGGGGCATTTCTTCCTCTCTCTGTGAAACACTTCATGCCCTTGGGCTAACTTTTAACAAGTTGCTCCCTGTGCAGCTGTACTGTAGCAGCTCTGTCTGTTGTTCCACAGTCCACTGGGGGGGGGGGAACAGATCTGCCGCTCAGCGCTCCAACCAGGTGAAAAAAAAAAACAAATGTTAGCAAACAGTGTACTCATTAGCATCCACAAATTGAATAAACAGTGCAGTAATAAGCAGGAAAAGCGTCTGCTTCATCAGCGCCGCTCTAACAGGATGTAAACATCCTCCAAGTTAGATTTTTTTTCAGCATTACGCTCATACAGTTCTTTATTTACCTTTGCTGGAGTTTGAACTCACATTTCATTGGGTGAGCTCACATGGCTCACCAGCCTCTTCACGTTGTGTTCAGCAGCGGTCTGGCCTTCACACACACACACACACACACAGTGAGCATTTGGAAGTGAAAGCAAGACAGTTTGATAGATTTCTGATAGTGTTGTTGTGTCTTCAGGCTGCTGGTCTGACTGTTAGTGAGTGTGAACGTCACATGATAGAGCGGTGACATCACTGCTTTATATAAATGCTGTTTTTAAGAAGACATCATTTGATTGGGTACAGGCTAAGATGTATCCAATCTCTCAATGAGGGCTTCATCCACTGCTCTTTCTGAGAACATTGGTTTGCAATCCATATTCTAATTTATCATAGATTAGTATGTACTATACTGGGATTCAAACGCTTTAAGATTTTAACAAAATTCAAGAACAATTTATTCATTTTTTTGTATAAAAAACAACAAACAACCATGAAGTGAACCAGCACGGCAGCGCACAAAATCCACCGACATAAGTGTTCGTTTCTTTCTCATCTATTTCTTATATCTTATCTTCTTGTCAGCTTTTCAAATGACTTCTTTTAGCTGTAGTCTGCTGCGCTTTAAGTGTTAGTTTCAGCCGGACTGATGACGAGTTGAGAGGTCCTGAGTTGAGAGGTCAAGGCATCCCTTTTGAAAACGGCCGTGCCAGTTTTTCCTTCACCAAAATTGAGCCTTTCAAGCTTTCATGACTTGTTTTATATGATACCAGTATCTCCACTGTAGCTTTCAAACTGAGCCCGCCACAGCCTCTGAAAGACAGTAATGTCACCCGCGGATGCAGGCGCCCTCAGGGAGGAGAGGTTAATACATCTAGGGTTAAAGGCTGCTAGAAAAAAAAAAAAAAAAAAAAAAAAAGAAAGAAAGAAGAATGATATCGGCTCTTTTCTAGAAACGTACCATCTTTATCTCAACGTGGAGCTGTGCAGGATTATTTTAGTTTGCATTATTACAAATGTCAGTGTGATTTTTGTAAGAGCTTTTCTTATAGTACCTTGTGTGTGTGTGTGTGTGTGTGTTTATAATATATATATATATATGCACAGACAGCAGGCGCCATCCTGAAACCAAAAAAATATAAAAGATAATCTCTACAACTTGGATCCTTTTGGTGTTGTTTCTCTCAGAGGAGAGCAGAGGCCGTGTGCTTTACAGAGGCAGATCTGTGTGCTTTAGTACTAAAACCATTTGTTTGACTTTAAAATACAAAAGCAGATCTTTTATTGCACTTATTTATGGTGATGCCATGCCTCTTGTGTTATCTGCAGCTTTGTTTGCAAACTACATTTGTCTCAGAGAACAGTGAGAATTTTAACTAGATCTATATTCATGTATTTTTCATGACTTGAAATAGCACAGGCTCTCCACTGTAAACGAGATTTTAAGATTTTTTTTTTTTTTTTTTTTTTTTTGAAACACCCCTCCCCTCCCCTCCCTCCCTCCCTCCCTCCCTCCCACACACAGCGCGCTCAGTCACTGTAAGACTTTGTATAACAAACAGTATAAATCCTGTTGACAGAGCTGCAGTCATGTAAATCCAGGCTGGATGCAGGAAGCGTGTGTGTGTGTGTGTGTGTGTGTGTGTGTGTGTGGGGATTCATACCTGCGCTGTGGATGTTTCTGCTCATCCTCTAATGTATGTTTGTGTGTGTGTGTGTGTGTGTGTCAGTGCATTGAATAAGAGCCCGCACTGCTGCATTGAGGTTGGCTGCCAAGCGTGGGCTGAACTGAAGATCATCTTTGCAGAAAAAACACACACCGACACGTTTCACACCACTTTCATCCATTCGGCGCTAGAGGTGTTACAACAGCTTTACTACGCTTCTTCTCACCAGCCATTATCAGACATGTAGTCTGACACACTCACATTTTACAGCACAATAACACACACACGGCGTTCGCGGGGCGTCACGCGACATCGCACGTTTAAACTGCAACAGAGATGTGGTGTCCCTCACTTCCTAGAAAGGTCGGAGAAAGACGCAGCTTCACTCCACTTTAAATTATATTTCAACAACAAGGCAGTGCAAAGAATGTAAAAGCAACACAAGTGAAAAGACATTAAAAACAATTAAAAAGTGTTACATTCGGAAATAAAAAAGAAGCTGAAAAAGGAAAGAAGAGAATAAAAGTGAACAACACACACACAGATAATGAATCACAGCATCATTTCAGTCATCAGCAAAGTAAATGTTGTAAAGTAAAAGTAAAAATGTAGGTTTTCAGAGGCTATTTGGATCACACACACACACACACACACACACACACACACACACACACACACACACACACACACACACACACAGCTATTTTGACACATGGTTCTTTTTTTAAACTGGCCAACAACAACCGCTCCAGCGCGTGGAGTCGGGCACTGACATCCCTCCATAAACTACAAAGATACACATCTTTAAAGAGATAAGGCTGGTGGTTTGTATAACATGACACATGCTTCCATCTCCACAGCTTCTTGACTTTGTGTTACATTATCAAAGAACTTGAGTCCAAAGTGAATAGGGTTGGCTGCTCTCTATTTAATGCACTCCATCTATCCTCCACCATTTAACCTGAGTGTCTGAGTGCTGAGTGTGTAGATATATATCCATTCGCCATATAATGCCCTCAAAAATTCCACAATGGAAAAAAAAAAAAAAAAGGTAGAGAATCCATGGCATTGACACACTACTGTCTCCTAACAATCCCACAATGCAACGCTCCACATTTTAAAGATGTGAACAAGACTCCACAGCTGACGGCGAAGAAGCAGAAATGACGATGATCAGTGGAATCTGACTTTGCTGTTCACTATTGTGTAAACCGTTCACTGTCTATTATATATAAATGAGTGAATAAGGGAGTGATTTTGAGAGGTAAATGGAACATGCTCAGTGCTCTTATCACTATTTTTACTCTTTGAAGCCACAGTTAAGCGCTCTCTTCAGGCATGAAGGAACATGTCACCCAGAGCAGCGATGTGACTCACTGACAGTGTTTTTTTTAATAGTTTTTTTGGACAACAGCGGCTATGAGACATATCAGAGTCTGGGTTACACGCACCATGCTCGTTAGTAGGATGAATTCATTGTTAGTTTGGCTCTGCACAACACATTTGTCAAGAACAAGAAAAAAAAAATCAAGCAAATCTTAAAGTTATCCTTTAACCAACAACCAGCAGGGGGTTTTTGAGGCTGACATGGATCTGTATGTTTGAGTTTTCAAACATCTGATACCAGTAGAACAGCTGATATTCCAGGAAAAGCTGCGATGATGATGCTGCTGCTGTGATTTCCCCTTCTACAATGTGTCAGTGTGCTTTCAGGTTATTTTAGGTGAGGATTGCTCAGCAGCTCTTGTGATGTCACTGATGCCTGTGTGGCATCTAAAACAAGATATAATAACTTTTTAGAAGAAAAAAAAATTGTTGTCAGAGTCAAAAATCTAATGTTCTTCTCTGCAAAATTGCTTCGTCTGACCCTGAAGGCGAAGTTCTTATTTTCTTTCTACTCCCAGCGTGCTGCTCCAGGATCTCCAGCTTCTAGTTAATATAAACATATTAACACCAGCTTTTCAACGAGCTGAAAGCAAACTTCCACATTTACCTAATTCTGCAAAGTAAGAAGAGGATACAGCAACAACAACAAAAAAAGTAGAATAAATGAGAAGAAAAGGTAGCAGAGCATCTAAAATCAGAAGAGGAGGAATAATATGTTGGAGAAGAAAAGGAGTTAAAGTGCTGTGCAGCTCAGTGGTAGAAATGCGTTCATGTAACAGCCTGATAATGTTCTCCTCTGTCAGCTTAGTGTCAACGCCCTCTCTTCCTCTATCTGCGGCTCCTCATCTCTCAGTCGAATCCCCCCACCGTCTTCTCTATTGTAATCTGTCCCTCTGCACGTAGCCTTATCCTCCTCCCCGCTTCCTTTTGTGTTCCCGTCGCTAGTACTACACATTCCTCTCTCTCTCTCGCGTGTGGGTGTCTAAACATTGTAAAGAAAAGGGACCCCCCCTTTTTAACTGATGACTTTACATAAGAGGGTAAATCTTGCGAGTAGGCAGGGGAATGAAGAAAGAGAGACGTTCTGGGAGAGAAGAGCGAATCTAAACATTGTTCGCAGAGTATAAATGAAGCACCTGCGCTAATGACTTTATGTAAGAGCGTAAATCTGCGAGTGGGCCGCGACACAACAGTGATGCGGAGGGGGGGGGGGGGAGAAGAGCACAAAGGTGAAGAGAGGAGGTGTTTTTTTTTTTTTTTTTTTTTAAAAAGAAGCAGAGGAGGAGTTCAGATAGGACGGGAGAAGGTTTGGAGGGGAAGAGTCGCTCTTAAAGGAACAGTCTATTCTTGGAAATGTAAAAACAGAATAAAAAAAGAGAAGTGAAAGTATTTCCCATAAAATGATTAGTGATATGTCTGCACACCAGTTGCTCACTAATACTCTAAGACTCATCAGAAACAGGCTTATTGCCAAGTAGAAAGTGGGGAAGACACTGAGCAGGAATGTGTACACGTTTGACAGATATGCAGATGATTAACATGTGTACGATAATATAAGGATTAGTGTGTTAAGGGTGGGGATGTGTCAGTGGGGGTCTCTGGCTGTGCTGATGCAGCCAGCTGCAGTCAGGATGAAGTCATGTGTGCTCTTGAACTTGGGAGATATCACAGACAAAACGTGCACTTCATGCTCTTGGATTAGTTCACGTTTAGACAGACAACAGCACCGCCTGAAGAAACGACTCCGTAACGCGAACGTAACATCATTCTTCTGTTCGCTATTTATGAATGCAATGATTCCTCCTCACATTGTTTGTTTTTTTTTTGTTTGCCAGGCTTGTTTTATTAGCATAATATCAAATATAGAAGTCAGATAAAGAGCCGCGACGAGAAATATTCTCTCCAGTATCCTCCTCGGCTAAATCCGGCACATTTTAACATCATAATTGAATCCATGTGTGTTGTAAATAAAGCACTTAGTGACAGGTGTGACAGAGGATAAAAATGATTTTCACTATATTACATTTGCAGACTTGTAAAATCTTGTCTCCTGGTATAATAGAGGTCTGTGTGCTGTGTTGTTGTTTTTTTGCAGTCTCATAAACAGATAAACTCATGGATCTGTGACTACAAACTGGACTTTCTGGATTGTATTTCATCATTTCACCACCAGCACCTGAAACAACACGTCCGCCACCAGCACAGCACAGAGCTTTACTGTCAGTATAGTGTAAGAGTCAAGGACACGAGTTCAAGTCCCCCTCCGCCCCAAAAACTGTGTTTTTCCTTCTCTTGGATTTGATCTTCTCTGTGCAGAATGATGTTACGTGCAGAGCTTTGACAGGAGAAGGAGCTTTCAATTCATGCGCAAACATTAAGTGATTCAAATTGAGAGCACAAATGTTTTAACTGTAGAGAACAAATTTGTCATTTTTTCTCCCCCCCCCCCCTCCCTTTTGAGACTTACCGGGCCCCCAAAGGATTCAGGAGGTTCAGATACAGAGAGAAAATAGCTCTGAGAGAAGAGGTGGAGAGAGAAGAGTAAAAGGAGAAGATGAGGAGGACTTTGAAGAGGACATTAGTCGTTTTTTTGAGGGGGCAGAAAAACGAGAGGAGAGAGAAAATGAGACGTAGAATGTTGGAAGGAAGCCGAGGGGTTTTGAAGTAGAGAGAGAGAAAAGAGAAGTAGGGGAGGAGGAGAAGAAGAAGAGAGGAGGACAGGAAATATGGTTTTTTGGAGACGAGCAGTTCAGAGAAAAGAGGGCAGAAGTGGAGTAGAGTTACTTTAAAAAGAAAAAAAAAAAAGTGAGGATAGTAGTGGAGGGTTCATGAGCAAAAACAAAAGGAAAGGAGAGGGTTCGGGAGAGAAGGGAGGAGCAGCTCTTAAAGAAGAAGTAGTTTTTTGGAAGAAGAGAGGAGAAGATAAGAGAAGAGAAGAGCAGAGTGTTTTCTGTTGGCACAGTCTGTGAATAATAACACTCATGCAGAGAAAACCTGTCTGTGCTCCGGCTCTGAAGCATGTGCTCCGCTCATGACTAGTCCCTCTGCCTTAATCTACTCAAACATTGCGTGCGGCGGCATCACACACCCACACACATACACACACACACACAGCCACAGTTGGTACGTGCAGTGACTTTTAGTTGTGCTGTATGTGTGTTCTTGGTTGACTGTTTACAGTATGTTAAGACAATCTTGGCTCAGTTTGGACCTCTTCTCTGCCAAGCATCCTCTCTGAAGTACACACACACACACACACACCTCCGTATAAGACGTACAGCGACAACACTTTCTCTCCACTTCGGATGCGTTCGTCCGTTAGCTTCGATTCATTCAAGTGTCTGCAGGTGTGAAGAGAAAAAAAAATCTGCAAAGATTAAAAAAAAAATATATATATATAATTCAGCCCTTGTTTCTTCAACAAACAACAGTGCACATGTCATGACAGAAGTATTAGTCGTAGAACTTGCCAAACTTTATCAGAGTCAAAACAAAGAGGAATGCTGAATCCACACCAACAGTTATGGTTAAGGGAATAGATGACATCACACAACTTACTCTCCATCTACACCAGGCTTTACTCACCGTGCTCTACATTCAGTCGTGCAGGAAATACGCTGATTTACTGTTGTTGGTCATCGATACCGCTCACCTGTCTGTACCAATCACAGGCTAGAACCCGCCCACTCGTCATTAAAAGTGTAGTTTTTAGATGATGCTACATTAATAATGAATAAATGAATAGAGCAGCAGTGAGTTTCAATTTACGAATAAGAGAATAAGCTGAAGTGATGTGTAGTTTTGATGGTCATCAGCACATATTGAACAATGTTGGTCCCTTCTATTTCTGTCCATGTATGAACTCTTCTTGTCTATATCGTCATGTATACAGACTGAACTGCTCCATGTTTGTTCTGTTCCGCTAACAGATCATCTCTCTTGTCTTTTCTTTCCATGTCCGTCTGCTGCACCACTCCATCACACCTGCTCACCAGGTAAGACACTTACAGCTTTAACCTTTCTGACATGTTTTCTTGTTGTGTTTTTGGAGACGGCGGCCGGTTGTCTTGATGCGTTTCTGCCCGGGCGCTCGGACCCCGCTTGCATGCTGGGAGAGAGATCGTGGCTTTGTTTGTGGCGGTTTGTACAGCAGTGCGGCAGCCTGTTAACCAAAAGCAACGCTCCTCTGTTATTAGTGCAGAGATGAGCGGGACTAAAGGACGTAGTGTTAACAACACAGAACCTCAGGATGAGAGCAGAGTGGACGGCTGGGTCAACAGAGCGTCTGGCTGCGGTTTGCATGCCATCTCCTAGCAACCATCAGCGATAACTTTAGTGATCCCTTCACTTCTCCTAGTCCCATCATCATGTTAAATCTTCTAAACTAATGACATCCCAGAAGCTCATGGTCTTTTTTTGGAGATTGCAAAATATCAGCTACGATTTCCTCTAAACTTACAGATGACTTGATAGGGTGAGGATAAAGAATAGATCACAAAGAGTGTTTTTTTTGTGTGCGGTTTTAATATTTAATGAATAAAATTGATAACATAAAAATTCAAATTGGCAGCATCAAGTGTTGATTTCCCAGAATTACTGTGGATAACCCTCAGAGAGGAGTAAAGAATGTCAATTTGTTACATCATCCTGACAGAGGAAAAAAATGAAGAGATGCATCCTCAACACCCAAAGACAACATCTCTGGCTGCATTGCATTCTGGTCTATGGAGGCTGTTGGTATCTCTGCTCTACGTTGCATCATTGTCGAACATCACTGAACTGTATGTGTCCGCATCACATGCTCTCTTAATAGCCGGTGGGATGAAGCTGTTTTCTTATTGTTGCCATCATGTAAATGCATTAACCGCCACACACACACACACACACACACAGAAGAACAGGAAAGCACCGTGTGAGTGTGACTCGTGCTTCCCCGTGGAGAACACACAAGGACGGGAACAAAGACAAGGACGAGCTTAATCTGTTTTCGATACTGACATTGGTTTATTGGGAAAGACGCCTCGCTCCGGAGTGGAAGCGCCTCAGCGGCTGCAGGATGCCCAAATATGGTGTGAGCGGCTTTTGTTTAGGAGTGAAATATGGCCTCTCTCTTTCCATCAGCAGTGCAACAAGGTCATTCTGTTTTCCCTGTCTTACCCTGTGTATGTGTGTGTGTGTTTGTGTGTGAGTGGCTTGTGACCTTGTTTACCTGCTAGTGGTTAATTTTCCTCTGGTATCCCCCCTGGGTGTTCCTCACATGAATGTCAGGTGACGTGTGTGTGTGTGTGTGTGTGTGTGTGTTTTTTCAGTAGGAAGGCCTTAAATCCAATAGTGTGTAATGGATTCCACTTCTCAATATTAAAGGTCCTGGTTCAAATCTATTACATTTATAAGCATCAATCTTTGATATATGAATGAAAGTTTAACTCGGAGAGCTCCTTAAATTAACATGAGGTGACGGGCTTGAAAGAAGACGTCTCACTCTGTCGGAATCGTCGCAACTATTAAAAACTCACTGGCGGTTGTCTAGGGGAGGACAGAGTGGGAGGTTCTTCTCTCACAGATGATCTTTGACTGGGTGCATGCATGAGCGCAGACGCGCACACCGACAACAGCAGAGTTCCAGTTTTGGCTTTTCATCCGGTCAATGATAGAATTAACACTGATGGCTGCAGGTCATATCAGCTGTCGCTAATGAATGAAACAGAAAGGATTAGTGTCTGCTTCAGAACGAGAAGCTGCTAGAAGAAAGAATTGTGCGTTATCATCATTATACAAAATGCGTTGTGCAAACCTGGATGCTAGAACTCACTGTGGCTCACACAGAAGCACTCTGATTGTCATTCACATACACACAGAGGGACATGCTTGCACCGTAGAGCTCAGCTGTCATGAAGGAGAGCAGCTTTGCAGCAGCTGGCTGACATAGGAAAGAGATGATCTGCATTTGATTGGCTTTATTTTAGATCCTTTAAACATGCCGGGATCCTTAGAATCAACTCAGGACATCTCTAGTTACAACACTGATCATTCCAGTGAGTGTGTCTGTAGGCACACACCCTGCCTTCTGGGACTTAAAGGCTATAACAGGACTTATAGAAGTAAACTTGCCTGTTGCAGCAAGAAAGCAGCCTTTTTAATGCTTGCTCTTAGAATGAGTGTTTTACTGATAAACCTCACCCATACGTGCCAGCTGCATTACATTCTCAAATAGATTGTGTATATGTGAATTTAAAGAGTAATACTAGTTTATAAAAAAAAAAAAATATGATTATAATTTTCAGTTTTGTCCATCATCTTCATCAAAAGTTAATAATTGCTGAGATCTGTGAACACAGTTGAAGCTTTAAGCAGTCAAACAATCAGACGGGCTGTAAATGAGCCGCTAGTTAATTCAGAGGATCTAAACCACGTCATGTGGAGGTCAAACTGAAAAACGAGCACATCTGATATATCTGTAATCATCCCTCATCGCTCTGCAGCCGTCCAGCAGACTGACCTCAAATGAAGTCATTTGATGATGTCACCTTGGCCTTCAGGAAACAGTACTTTTTTCAGCATTTTCTGACATTTTATAGATCAAACAACCGATTGATTAATGTTAATATTGATTAAAATAATTGACAGATGAGTCAGTGTGTATGTAGAGGAATGGTGTTGGAGTCCAAAGTGACCGCACAGTCAGGGAGTAGAGCAGGTGGGGCTCAAAATGCAACCCTTGGTGTTAAAGATGAGTGTAGTGGAGGTGTGTCCTCCTACCCTCACCACCTCTAGTCTGCACATTGAGGTGTTTAATCCCAGCTCTTTGAGATTTGCGATGGATGCCTGGAGGGAATTACAGTGTAGTCAATGAACAGTAATCTCATAGAGCTGCCTCTCTTGTCCAGGTGAGACAGGGTAGAGTGGAGGATGTGTTCTATGGCGTCTTCCATTGATCAGTCGGGCTGGCTGCTCTTGTTTTCTTGGGGGGATGCTGGACCGTCTGGACTGATACCGTCTGCTGCTTTCTTGGTATTCACACACTTTGAAAGCTCTCCTGACGTCATGCTCAGAGAGGCTGATAGGTGCGAGAGGTGCACCTGCCCGTCCATTAACCTCTGCTTCAGCTGTTTTTGCTTCCTGGCTGCAGATGGCCTCAACGTCAGCATAAAAGTTGTTTAGTTCGCTCGCTAGAGACGCATCAGCACATGACAAGGGAGTGTGTGTGTGTGCGCTTGTAATCTGTCATAGTTCTTTGACCTTGCCGCACGCTTCTAGGATTGCACTTCTGGATTTGTAGTTCCTCTTTCTCCTTGTAGTTCCTTTTGGCCTCCTGTACTGCTCTGCTTACAGTGTAGGCTGCTGCTTTATAATTGTCCATGTTTCAAGTTGTTGGCTGCAGTGTGTGTGTGTGTGTGTGTGTGTGTGTTTCTGGATAGTTATGGTAATCCCATGGTTTCTGGATGTGGAATGATTTAACTGTAGTTTGGGGGTCCGGTTGCGTCTCTCGTTTCACAAATTAAATCCACCGCAGACTCGGTGAATCCATTAATGTCATGTGTGACATCGACGGCGGCGTCCTGGAAACGTGCCCCGGGCCGTGTTATGTAGCGCGGCCTCTGATTGGCCTGACCATTTCCAGCTGTTTAAAGAGCAAATGTGAACATGTTGAAATGTTGAACACGCTTTTCATGAATAATGTATTTCTCCCGCGCCGGCTCTCCCTGAGAGATTCAGCGGTGGCGCCCTGCCTCTGGAGCGCCTGCCATCCACAGAGAGAGAGAGAGACAGAGAGAGAGAGAGAGGGAGAGAGAGAGAGGTAAAGAGAGAACGTCAGAGAGCAGAGATGATGAAGCCACTAATTAGCTAATCACTTTTTGTTTCGCTCGTTCTCACTCTCTCTCAGAGGGAGAAGTGTGGAGTAACTATATTTAGGTGTGTTTGTAAGAGTGGAGGAGTCACCTGATGGACGTTAGCCGCAGGGAACTGATTACCATGTGCACACACACACACACACACACACACACACACACACACAGCTTCTAAAATTAATGAACTCTGTAAGAGACGGCAGCGGGAGCGGAGAGACATCTGACCAGATAAATGAATTAGTGTAATTATTCCATGATAAATGATGCTGAGTTATTGCCTGTTACCTGCGCTTTGTCCTGTTTTTTTGCACACTGAACACCTTACACACATACACACTTGCACCATGTGACAAACTGCGCTCACCTTTTTAGGGAATGAAATGTTGCCTTCTCAGCTGATACGAGGCAAATGCATCCTTGAATATCTGAAGAGACAACAGCAGAAATCAAAAAATAGCGAGAGAGTCATAGCCCTGTCATGATTTATTCTGACAGAGTGTATCCAAAGCTTTCATCACTTGTATTCACTGAAGCAGAAAAGCTATTTAATTGTGGTAGAATTAGTGATCGCTAACCTGTGGATGGAATCCCACAGCTTTATCGACCAGTTGGAGGGAGAAAAAAAAAAAAAAAAGGTGACACTGTTCTCTTCTGAAATGATTGATGACATAAAAAAGGGACCTGAGTATTATAAAAAGGCTTGTAGGTAACACAAGTCCTTGGGCGACACCAATAACATCCTAGCTGCTGAATGATTTACGACTGTGATGTTTGCAGCAGGACGCTCGGCGGCTTTTGAACAGGTCGCCGTCAAATGTACCGAACACACTCAAGCTCCCCAGAGGATGCGCTCTTTTCATTTCGGACTCCCCGTAACATTTCTATAAGATTATAGCTCCTCTGCTGTGTGATGTTTTGTTCCAGTGAACATTTTGAGGAAGCAGCTAATGTAGCAAACGGGATCTTTAAAAAAAACCCCTACGCTTGTCATTTCTTTTCTTTTTATAGACAAACAAATTGCAACCAAGACAGATGTTGATCTCTACGACGGCGTCACTGTTTTAGTCAAGTTTAACAGTGAAGCTTCTAGATGTAGAACCGTGAAGCGGTCTGCATGTATTAATCATTCCTCTCGCCGACCAGTCAACGTGTAGTAATGTAATGTAAAGACAGCTGGCGTTTCACACACGCCGTTTGATCGCCGCGTCTCTGATCTGCATATCAACAGTCTTACTTCTTACGAGCAAAAAACGAGCTGGGTTGCTTGGATGTAACATTCGCTTGTTGCCATGGTTATCCAAGCAACATATGCGCATCGTATCTGATAGTATTGCTGGCAGAGGGGAGGGGAGGTTTTTTTTTTTTTTGTTTGTTGTTGGGTTTTTTTTGACAGTCATGAGTGAAGTGAGACCAGATCATAACCAGCCCTGAGGGGGGAGGTTACAACTGTTTATGAGCCTCTTTTATATATATATATATATATATGTGCATATTAACAGCTCATTTGAATATAGTTTTGTTGTTGCATACTATCAGTTTTCACCTATATTATTTATTGGTTCCCTTCAAAATTCTGATCAACACATTTCATTACTGGATTTCTTTTTGTTAAATGTAATTTCCATGAATGCATAACCCAACAGAAGCCTTTACTAAATCTACTCACAAAGGTTTCTTATCTATAGTTGATACTAATAAGAGATTTTTCATTGGCACGTAAATAAAAGAAGCCCAAAAATGCAGCTCTCTGCCTTTTAACTGTGAGGTTTTTTGATAAAAGCCCTGGACAACATGAGCTTTTCACAGCTGTTGTGTTGTGTTGTGTTGTGTGTGTGTGTGTGTGTGTGTGTCCTCACAGCTCCTGTGTGCTGCAGAATGTAAACCATCTGTAAATCAAGCAGACGGGGCCAACCAGTTATTCTACTAGCATTCCTTCCTGTGTCTGGCTGTCGGTGGAGAGAGAGAGAGAGAGAGAGAGAGAGAGAGAGAGAGAGAGAGAGAGAGAGAACGCTTCTGTCGGTCACTTTAAACGGCGTTTGCGTCGTGGAAGCAGATAACTGTATGTCAGGGGTTTTCACACTCTAACCCAGACACCCGTGAACACCCACCTCCAGCCAAGAATGAGAAGAATGAGGAGGGGGAAAGTAGGAAATGAGGTTTCAGTGTCACGACCCCTCTCTCTCTCTCTCTCTCTCTTTTAGTTGAGAGCAGGATTTATTGGGAAATAAAAAAAAGGAGGCCATTATCATGTTAGTGAGCTGGCCTGAATGGAAATGACTTGGCTGTTATCTTGTTAGGAAATGGATTGCTTGTCACAGTCGTCTAGACGTTGTGTGGGTTCACTTCAGACTACAATGTGGAGAAATGTGAATTGTGTAATAGTTTTAAACCGCAAGGTATTTGACCTGCTGTGACCTGTGTTTTAACTATGATGCCTTCACTCCTGTGTGTGTGTGTGTGTGTGTGTGTGTGTGTGTGTGTGTGTGTGTGTGGTCTCCAAGGTTCCCATTAGTCATCAGAATGAACACTAGGATGAAAGGAGGATTCCTCCCGCAGGTTAATGCAGCTCTAAGTCTATATATGCATTCATATTTCATTTCAACACACTTTTTTATATCTATTGAATAAGACGGAGATCCTTTTGAAATATGAGTGATGTACTTAAGCGTGACCTGAGTACTGAAGCTTTGAAGGACCAGCGTGTAGGATTCAGTGGCAACTAGCAGAGACGCTTTCTGTAACTTTCCAAAAACCAACAACACCCACTTCACGACACAGCGACCGGCCAAAGATCAACATCATTTCATGACTCAAATGATGCTCAGCTTATTAACTATACTCTTATCTAGGAGACTCTTTGTGTTGAATCTGCTGTTATATTTTAGAGGTATTTCTAATATGCTGTCTCCTCCAGTTAAATCATTGAGGGTAATACTGGATGTTGTATTTGTTGAGTGTTTGTTTGAAGCTAGAAAATCCAAATTTGGGCCAAAGTTGTGGAGCTGAGGTGGGCTAGAAGCTTTAGCAGCATCAGTGTGACTGACAGGAGTCTATTCAGAATACTTCCCCAAACACATCCAACCGCTCAGACCACATTCAGAGATGATCTGGGTCTCATGTGGACACATTCTGTCCTGGTCACCAACTCAGCTGACATCCTCTCTGTAGAAGCAGAAGTATGTACTCGTATGTGTGCCAACGGCATGGCATTAAAGTGTGGAACAACAAGAAGCCACAACAAGCCAAATGGATTCTTGTGGATGGAGTACACATGTAACACGCTCTCTTCCATTTGAGTCTTCTGATTTTTTTGCCTGCACGCCAAGATCTTTGCAAACTTCTTCTTCTTTTCATTTGCGGCAGACTAGGCACAGGAAGTGCGCTGCTGCCTCCCGCCGGTTTTAAAAAAAAAAACAACAACAACACATTTTGCTCTTTCCAAATGGAAAACGACGCGCGTGTTTATTTGCATATAGAGTGGAGAAGTGAGGCCTGATCCCGTGTGGTCACACTGGAGACGTGTGTGTAGACGTGTGTTAATGCCAGGTGTGAACAGAGGCCTGACAGCACGACGTCTGCTCGCTGTTGACATTTGTGTTTGTCTGACTGATGGATGGATGGAGTTGAATGAATTAACTGACATGTTTACCAGTCCCTCCCCCCCCTCCTCCCTTTCCTCTCAAACCTCCCCACCTGCACCCTCCCTCCCCCCTCACCTCCCCCCTTCTCTCTTCTTCACTCACCCCGCTGCTCCTTGTGTTTATATGCAGTCCATTAAAGCTGACATGTCTCTGTAGACTCACAGCCTTAAATGGAGAGAGAGAGAGAGAGAGAGGGGGAGAGAGAGCTTGAGAGAGCCAGGCAGACAGGTAGACAGAAGCAAGACACTTGACCTCTGGCAGCTGCAGCCGACTGTAGCTGTTGTTGTTGCTGTTGTTGTTGTTGTTGTTGTTGTAGCGGGCAGCTCTTAAATGAAGAAATACGTCTTTTAACTGGGTGAAAACTGTAAGAAAGAGGATTTAACGCTCAGTCAGCTTTCTCTGGATCAATAAAGATCAAAGCTTATAAGAGCAGACGTGGAGAGAATAAAAAAAACACAGAGGAACATGTAGTGTAGGATCGAGCCTTTAGCGTCGCCGTTAGCATGTAAATACGGAGCCGCGGCTGCCGAAACAGCCTGAATCAACACACAAGCCTTCACTCTGCTGCATTAGGTAGCTGTGTGTGTGTGTGTGTGTGTCTTCTGTTCATTGCAGGAGCAGCAGCAGGAGGTTCTTTCCCTCCCAAACAGTAGGAATGCGTTAGGATGGCATTCAGTCAGTTGGCATGTCCTTGGGAACAGCACTGTCCTCTAGAGCAGGAGGGGTTTTTTTTTTTTTTGTTTTTTTTTTTCAAAGTCTGGACAGTTTGTATTTGTTTACATTCTGCTCAATTGGCAGCGTTAAATGTTTGCTGCGTTAGCTATTAGCAGCTGCTATTTGCAGTGTGGCCGTGGATGTACAGACAAACACCACTGTGGATTACTTTGATACTGAAGACAACTTATGAATTAATAACTATTTATATGGAGTTTCTAAGTAGATTTTTTTTGAATGATTTTTGGTGAAAGTCTTGAGTCGCCCTGAATCTAAAAATATATGCGTCATGTCTTCTGTGTGTGTTCAGATTCATGACTCAGACTAGTTTTGATGCAAATCGCCTCTCCCTCCCTCCCTCCCTCCCTCCCTGCCTCCCTCCCTCGTTCCTTCCTGGTGAGACACCTCACACACTTTGAAAACTCCGTCTGTTCAAGAGCAAGACTTTCATCCCGTTTTCTCTAGATGTTCTTGGTCCTCAGAGGATGATTCCAACCCTGTAGCATCAGGCCAAGCTTTTCACTTCTGCATAGCTGATAGCTGCTATGAAATTCACTGAGTGCATTCCTCATCATTTTATCCTCTCTGTCTGGAAATAGTAGCTACCAGGAAATGTGTGCTTGTAGGTGTCGGTGATAAACGTCGCGTCGGGTCGCAGCAAAGGGTAGAGCCGGGTTCTATCTTCTCTACGAGCTCTTTGCAACATGAGTTTAGATTCTAATGTCCTCAGCATCATCACTGAGTTCACTGTTAGCGCTGTCACACTGTGAGGTGTAATGAACCAATGGTTTAGACCGCTGTTTTTCTCATGATGCATCATTTTTTTTGTGCATATAACCCCTAAACCGTACAGGTTTCTAGCAGCAGCAACCACAGTTAGATGCAGCATCTATCAGAGGTGGAGAAAAATGAGGGATTTTGATTGGCTTGGACTTTACAGCTCAGCTGACTTACATGAGACTTAACTCCCTTAAAACATGACTTTCACTTCTATACATAGATTCTGTTAGAGGTGAGGCATCACCTTCTTAAAAAAAAACAATGACACCAACTTTGACTAAACCATCATCTGTGTTTGAAATCGTCTTACTGTAGGAGACGCCATGCTGTAATAATATGTGTGTTTTTGAGGAGCTGAGCAGCAGACACTGTAGTCCCCTGCGGTGCACGTAGTCTTTTTTTTTTTTTTCCAAATGAAAGGCTTGTGTTTAAAAGCTTTCACTCAGGTCCACAAGCCCCCACAATTTGACCTGCTGAACCTTAAACAGCCCGTCGCCTTCCTCTGCTTGTCAACTGATGTTTTACCGCTGTCTAATTAGTGATCATCAAAGAGCGGAGGAGCTACAGAGGCCCTGCAGCCTGGAGTGTGTGCTGAGAGAAGCACTTCTGTTGATCTGGGCCTAGACTGGCATCTGTGTGTGTGTGTGTGTGTGTGTGTGTGTTGGATGTCTTTATAGAGAGAATAAATTCATTTTCAACAGGATGTGGGTTACAAACATATGTGTGTGTGTGTGTGTGTGTTTATACATATTTATGAGTTTTGTCACGCATGTGTGTGTGTGTATGTTTATGTGTGTTTGTGTGTGAATTAATGATGGCAGTAACCAACAGATAGTAACAGATGTGAAGTGTTGGCCACGGGTCATATAGTTCCTAGTGGCTGTGTGTGTGTGTGTGTGTGTGTGTGTGTGTGTGTGTTGGCCAGCACCTGCAGGGCTTACAGATTGAAAACAAAACAGTCCACATGACACAAGGCCAACAAGCTGGAGCAGTGTGTGTGTGTGTTTGTGTGTGTGTGTGTGTGTGTCAGCATCAAGCAGAGCTGTGTGCAGTGGGGTCGACAGACGCAGCGTGGGTGACTGGCCCCTCCTGGAGCTTTCTCATTATTCCCTGTCTGTGTCTTCAATACTCCGGCAAATTTTGAAATGACAAAAAAAAAACAAAAAACTCACTAATAAGAGTGTTTTTAAAGAGGAAGTTCACACTATTTAATGTGCTGTACGTATAATCACATAGATTCTTATCGTCATATCACATTAATCCAGGTCATTTTTCCCAACTAGACACATTTGTTTGTAAAAAAAAAGTGCATTTCATAAACATACTAGCTGAGACTGAAGCATGTTTAATACATTGAGCCTTCAGCTGGGGGGAGCAGCTGCAGCTCCCAGGTATTAATAGGTGACACTAACTCAGGTTTGTGCACCTCATACATACTAGCCGCTGGTAATGTTAACAAACCTTGTATTATTTTTTTTTTTCTTGCTGGCGCTACATAGAGGCTGTGTTATTTACTGTGGAGCTGTGGAATTTGTAGTATGGCAAGAAAAGGCTAAGCAAAAAAAATGCGTAGCACTTGAAAGTCAAAGTCGTTCATGTACTACACACTTACAGTAATGGCTGGAGTTTTTTTTTTTTTTTTTTTTTTTTTTGTTGTCTAAGACAGAGGACGCCCACCCAGATACTGAGCTTAAGTGTGTGCAAAAGTGCAGCCAGAATAACAGACACAGAGACGTCTGCTCCAAGTGGTGTTTAAAGTGACAGAATATTCCAGACAGGAAGAGTCCTGCTCCTACCAGCTCTGAATGAAGCTGGTTGTGGAGGTTTTTTTTGGGTGGGGTGGGGGGGGGGAGGTGAAGATGTTCTAACTCTCTCTGTTCCCTTTGACAAAGTGGCTTCTTTGGTGAAACGCTGCTGATTTTCATCATGCTGCTAGCTCCTAGCCGCGAAGCAAACCCAGTAAGAGTCTAGTGTTTACTTCAATAAATACATCTTGTGATGTGAGCAAAGTGAACTCGAGCAGTTGACTCCTGCTCGGAGAAGGTCGCTATGGTAAC